>OZ004708.1:135586008-140386008 GCA_963924515.1 Vespertilio murinus | reverse complement strand
TTGGAATATAGTTGTTCATAGTATTTTGTAACAATCCTTTGTATTTCGGCGGGGTCTGTTGTTATTTCACCTCTTTCATTTCTAATTTTGTTTATTTGGGTCCTCTCTCTTTGTTTCTTGGTTAGCCTGGCTAGAGGCTCATCAATTTTGTTAATCCTTTCAAAGAACCAGCTCTTGGTTTTGTTGATCTTATGTATTGTGTCTTTGGTCTCTATGTCGTTAATCTCCGCTCTGATTTTTATTATTTCCTTCCTTCTGCTTACAGTGGGCCTTTCTTGCTGTTCTTTTTCTAACTGTTTGAGCTGTAGGGTAAGATAATTTGTTACCATTCTTTCTTGTTTTTTGCAATAGGCTTGTAGGGATATGAACTTCCCTCTCAAAACAGCTTTTACTGTGTCCCATAGATTTTGGATTGTTGTGTTTTCATTGTCATTAGTTGCCATGATGTTTTTGATTTCTTCCTTGATTTCTCTGGTAACCCAGTCTTTGTTCAATAGCATGCTATTTAGTCTCCATGTGTTTAATTTCTTTGGCTTATTATTATTGTAGTTGATTTCCAATTTTATGGCACTGTGATCTGAGAAAATGCTTGATAAGATTTCTATCTTCTTGAATTTGAAGAGACTTTGCCTATGTCCCAATATGTGGTCTATCTTTGAGAATGACCCGTGTGCACTTGAGAAGAATGTATATTCTGTGGCTTTGGGATAAAATGTTCTGAAGATGTCAATTAATTCCATCTGGTCTAATACGTCATTTAGAATTGACGTTTCTTTACTGATTTTTTGTTTAGATGATTTGTCCAGAGGTGACAATGGAGTATTAAAATCTCCTACTATGATAGCATTGCTATTAATCTGTCCCTTAATGTCCTCCAGCAGTTTCTTTATGTATTTGGGTGCTCCCGTATTGGGTGCATATATGTTTACCAGGGTTATTTCTTCTTGTTGGATTACACCCTTTAGTATTATGAAGTGGCCTTCCTTATCTCTTGTTATGTCCTTCACTTTGAGATCTAGTTTGTCAGATATAAGTATTGCTACCCCAGCTTTTTTTTCGTTTCCGTTTGCCTGGAAAATCTTTTTCCATCCTTTCACCTTCAGTCTGTGGGCGTCTGTTTTTCTGAGGTGGGTTTCTTGTAGACAGCAGATGAATGGGTTTTGCTTTCTTATCCATTCTGTTACCCTATGTCTTTTAATTGGAGCATTTAAACCATTTACATTTAAAGTAATTATTGAAAGGTAGGTATTTGATGCCATTTTTATTCTATCCCCCTGTGTTCCTTCTTCACTTCCTATTTCTTTATTATTACAGTAGACCCTTTAGCATTTCTTGCATTGCTGGTTTGTTGGAGATAAATTCCTTTAGTCTGTTTTTGTCGGTGAAGCTCCTGATTACACCTTCAATTTTGATTGACAGCCTTGCGGGGTACAGTATTCTTGGGTTCAGACCCTTCCTTTGCATGACTTTGTATATGTCATCCCATTCCCTTCTGGCCTGATGAGTTTCTGTTGAGAAATCAGTTGCTAGTCTGATGGGGTTTCCTTTATATGTAACTTTCTGTCTCTCTCTGGCTGCTTTTAAGATTCTGGTTTTGTCGATGTTTTTTGCCAGTTTAATTATAATGTGTCTGGGTGTTGATCTTTGGGGGTTCATTTTGTTGGGGAGCCTTCGAGCATCTTGGATTTGTGTTGGTTTTTTCTTCTCTATCTCAGGAAAGTTTTCTGTCATTATTTCTTGAAATACTTTTTCCATATCTTGCTCAGTTTCCTTTCCTTCTGGAACCCCTATTATTCTAATATTGTTTTGTTTTGTATTGTCCCAAAGCTCCCTTAGGCTCTCCTCCTGTTTTTTAATTTTTTTTTCTAGCAACTGCTGTAATTGGGTATTTTTTTCCATTTTGTCTTCTAGCTCACTGATGCGGTCTTCTGCTTCATCTAGTCTACTCTTGATGCTTTCTATTGAGTTCTTCATAGTAGCGATGTCATTTTTCATTTCTTCTTGGGTCACCTTCATTTCCTCTTGGGTCACCTTCATTTCCTCTTGGGTCTTCTTCATTTCCTCTTGGGTCTTATTCATATTGTCAAATTTGTCTTCCATTCTTTTTAGCCAACTTATGATCATTACTCTGAATTCTTGCTCTGGTAGGTTGCTTGCCTCTAACTCGTTTACTTCATTTTCTGGTGATGGTTGATTTTCTTTCACAGGCGGGTTGTTTCTTAGTCTCCCCATGATCTCTCTTTATAGGGTGCCTGGTAACGTAGTTCTCTCCCTCCTGCTTTGATTTAAAGGCACAAAATACAACACAACCAGGTACAACACACAAGGCACTGGACAGAAATGTGTTTGCAATATTAATATCCTCCAATAAAGGTGTCTAGAACCCAGATAACAAGAACATACAATCCAATAAAAAGAATAAGCAAACCAATCTTACACACACACAAAAAAGCATAAACCTTTGATATAGTTAGCATTCAACATACAACAACAAAGGGGTAGAGAGAAGGCTTTTTTTTTTTTTTTTTGGTGGGGGGGCAGTGGCAAGGTAGGTGTGAATGGGATTGGAGCAGGGGGTTGGGAATTATATATACACAGGACAGGTGAAAATTTTGGAGAGGGTAAACAGAAAGAGTAAGGAAAATCTATAGCAGTAAAGGGTTAAGATAAGCAGGACACCAAAGGTAAAGGGTTAGGAATAGAGAGATGTCATAAAGGTAGGTTTGAGATAGAATAGAGCGTTGGAGAAGGCAAGGTATGAATAGTTTTTAGAATAGTAATCCCGAAGGAGAAAATAGAGAAAAAAGGAAATAGAGGAAAAAGGCGAAAAAAAAAATAGAAAGCAAAAAAAAAAGGAATATAATATGACACTTAAAAAGTAGTAATAAAAATAAACAAAAGAAAATAAGATAAAAAAGATAAAAAAGGTAAAATAGTAGTAGTAATAATGTTGATTACCTATAAAAATGAATTAATTAAAAAGGTAAAATCTAGTGATGGCAGATGAAAAAAATTTCTTGAGTAAACTTTGCAATTAAAGTAGGTAAAAAACCAAAATTCAACAGTTAAAAAAATAAAAATTGAAAATTAAAAATTAAACAAAATTTGCAGTAACGAAGGTCATTCACTTTCTGTGTTGCTATGTCTCGCACGCCTGTTCCCAGTCTGGGCGGTAGTTGCAGTTCACTGTGTTTCACCGTTCCTCCGTGTTGATTACAAGACCTGATTTTTAAGCCAATCTAGAGACCCTATGTGCTTTAGCCTCTGGGTGGCAGTGTTTCTGGATGACTTCCAGGACTCTAAAGCCTTTCTAGCTTTTTCTGCTTCTCTGTGTCTTTGATGGCTGGGGTGTGGGTGGTCAGGAGCTGGCTGCACTCCCCTGTAATTCTGCGGCTACTTCTTGGACTCAGATCCAGCTGTGCTGCTCCTTAGATATCCCTAGTCTTAGGAGCCCTGTCCACAGACTGGCGCGCCTCCAGCTGAGAAGTAAATCCACGACCAGTCCCTCAGCCTCTGTGCGCCGCGGTGCTGGTGCGCAGGGGGGGGGGGGGGGAGGGTGTTGCTGCGCCGAGTGGAACTTGGTCAGAACTACCAGTCCGAGTCCCTCAGCCTCTGTGCGCCGCGCGCTGGTGCGCAGGGGGGGGGGGGGGGGTGTTGCTGCGCCGAGTGGAACTCGGTCAGAACTACCGGTCCGAGGGGAACTCACCCACCGGATCACTGCGAAATCTGAGCTCCTCTGAGATCAAGGGTTCGCGCCGACTATGTTCATTTGGTGTTCCTTGGGGCTGGGGATAATCAGGCCTCCGACACTCGAACCTCCTCCCTTCCAAGATGGCGAGATTTCCCGTCGGCGCCGGCAAGTATCTCCGGTAAGGGACCCAGCTGTGGGTGGTCAGCTGTTGGTGGCTCCCTAATCAGCAGACCCCAAATTTCCTCTGGTGTTTGCTAGTCTCCTGGCTTGTTGACGAGCACTCCTAGCGCGATCCTCAGCTGCTTTCTCTCTCTTCCTCGGGACAAGACTCAGAAACCGCCCATCTGCTCTTCCGCCATTTTCTCCTCCTGTGTATGTCTATTTTTGAAAAATGTCTATTTAGATCAGTTGCCCATTTAAAAAAATTTTTCTTTTTTTTACCTTCTTTTTGTTAAGTTGTATGAGTTCCCTGTAAATGTTGGAGATTAAACCCTTGTCGGTGTAACATTAGCAAGTATGTTCTCCCATGCAGTGGGCTTTCTGGTTGTGTTGTTGATGATTTCTTTTGCTGTGCAAAGGGTTTTTGTTTTGATGTAGTCCTATTTGTTCATTTTTCCTTTAGCTTCCATTGCCTTAGGAGCTGTACTGGTGAAGAAACTGCTTCAGCATATGTCTGAGATTTTGCTGCCTGAGGATTCCTCTATGATTTTTATGGTTTCCCATCTTATGTTTAAGTCCTTTATCCATTTTGAGTTTATTTTTGTGTATGGTGTAAGTTGGTGATCTAGTTTCATTTTTTTTTTTTTAATGTATCTGTCCTATTTTCCCAACTCCATTTATTGAAGAGACTGTCTTGACTCCATTGTATGTTCATGCCTCCTTTGTCAAATATTAATTGAGCATAGTGGTTTGGGTCAATCTCTGGGTTCTCTGTACTGTTCCATTGATCTATATGTCTGTTCTTGTGCCAGTACCAGGCTGTCTTGGAAACAGTAGCTTTGTAATATAGCTTGTTATCTGGTATTATGATCCCTCCAACTTTCTCAGGATTGCTGTGGCTATTTGGAATCTTTTTTATTCCAGATGAATTTTTGAAGAGTTCATTATAGGCCTGCCAGCACATGCCATTGGTATCTTAATGAGGATTGCATTGAATCTATAGATTGCTTTGGGTAGTATGGACATTTTAATGATGTTGATTCTACCGATCCATGGACACGGTATGTTCTTCCATCTGTTTATGTCTTCCTCTATCTCTTTTTAAAAAATATCCTGTAGCTTTCAGAGTAGAGGTCTTTTACCTCCTTAGTTAAGTTTATTCCTTGGCTTCTTAATATTTTTGGTGCAATGGTAAATGGGATTTTTAAAAAATCTCTCTTCCTGTAAATTCACTATTTCAACATGCAGTTTTTAGCAATTGAAATTAGTTGGTCTTTTCTGTGAAACACCTTCATTTCCATATTTGTTACCTTGGCAGCCTGAAGTACTCCTGCCAAGTGGAACTAGTTATCTTTCCTGTAACTATTTGCATGCACTCATCTCCATGGAGACTTCTGGTTTTTGGGTGACGGTGGACTCTGTGAAGCTACTGAGATTTGTTAACAGCACACGTTAGATACTCAACTGACTATTAGAGCTAGAAGCGGGCATGGAAATGGAAGACCCTCTTCTTCTCTTTGGAATAGAAGCCCGGCCTCAGAATGCCGTCAGTACTCAGGTTCCACCACTCTGCCTCTCCAGGGTCTCCGTTCCCAGCCTGCTCTGCGGTGTTAGATACTCAGTGTAACATCCTAACTATTCCCCAATCTGCCCGACCTCTATGTCATTCTTTACCCCACCATTGGAATTCTCTTTGTAAAACATTACCTGTAATGGAAAGCAAATACTAGACATTTACACTTTTCTAACAGGAGCCCAAGAACCAGGACAGCAAATAATTTGCACAGCATGGTGGCCCGCCTGCCAGCACATGCCTCACCCCGTCCCTGTGTGTGCCCGCTGACAGTCCAGCCCCCTCAGTGGTGAAGGGACTTTTCCTGGCCGCCCGCAAGAAGTCACAGCTTCCTTGGATTCAGAAACAGGGAGCACAAGTTCCAATGAAGTCAATCAAGACAAGCTTCTGCTCGAACTCAATATATTTTAAAATATTTTCAATTCCCTGCCTTTTCTTTATGAGTTTTTGTCTACCTGAACCAAATTGTGTTTGCATGTGGTATTTATACTTTTTAAAAGAGGTGCTTTTAAATAGTAAATTTTAGTTTTTAATCCAATGGTCAAAGGTTGGTGTGCATTTGAGTAGGTCCAATCAGTATGCAGATAGGGGAGGCAATAAATAGATTTTTTTTTTAAAAAAAATAGCATATATATGTGTGTGAACACACATATGTATGTGTATGTACGTGTATGTATACATTATATATATATATATATATATATATATATATATATATATATAGTTAGTTAGTTAGTTATTGCTTAAAATAAATGTGAAGTTTTATGTCATTCTCTCTCACCTAATTGGGGTCCAGCTTGCTGGGTGCAGAGTATCTTACTCCTTTATGTGTAACCTAATATCTTACCACAGGGCTCCTCCTACACAGGACGGGATTTAGCTAGTGTTTGTTTAATAGATGACGAAAGCCATTTGCTGTGGCTCTTCTCATACTGCACGTGTGTGGCCCGTTTTGTGGCCCTGACTGGCATTCCTGGGTCGTGCCAGTGCTTGTGAGTCTGCCTTTTTGTCCCCTGGAGCTTCTGATGCTTTTGCTGGGAGATGGCCAAAGGCCAGCTACGCCAGCCAGTCCACTGCTTTCCCTTCTCAGCTGTCCGCAGCCACCACTTGTCATGTTGCTGAGTGTTCTAATTCAGTGCATCCTTGGACTATGCATTCACCCCCTTTGGCTTGGCAGTAACTGGCTGTATTTCATCAATTCAATGCAGCAGGGCTTCCCACAGCCCTTTACCCTCCCCCCCCCCCCCCCCGAGTCACCCTGCTTGGAAAGAAAGGGATGAATCAGAGAGGACAGCACAGTGTAAGGCAGTAACTTACTGGCACAGAACAAAGACCAGGCCATACGTCAGGGAGGGCCCTCCTGCCTGGTGACTTTGCCCCTTGGGGACAGGCAGTTTCTTGTTTCTATTGAACTAGAGGTGTTCTATTCAGTCCCTGATGACATGAAATCAATGCCTCCCAAGATCAGGGACAGGCTCTGGGGCTCACCACCTCAGAGGAAAACACCGATTAAGGATTCATGTGATCCGAGAACACCCAAGTCCAAACAATGGCATTGACCCGGTGCCTATACGTGGTGGCTGGGTTAACCCAGCAGCATTCTGGGATCCATGGAGAGCCGGGGCTCTTTGATTCCTAACCTCTGCACGGGGGTGAAAAAAGACGTGCTGGAAAGCCTTGATGCATGCTGTGGTGGTGGTAGCAAGTTCAAGATCAAACGGCCACTTCATCTTCAAAGACTCCCCAGGCCTTGAAGCACTGAAGGAGACCAGGGTAGGGAGTGTTGTTTTAACAGTCATTTGATCAAAAGCTCAACTAACTTTCTAAGGGTCTTCTACTCGGTGGATAGTGGGCCTGTTTTCTTTGTATAGATGCTGCCCCCAAAACAACAATAACAACAACAACAACAACAACAACAACTGTCCTTTTCAGGAAATTCCAACCTAGTTTATAAAGACTTGTCTTTGGACTCAGAAGTGATCATCTTTGTAGAGACCGTGGGTAGCATGGGTTCAAAGATCTGACATCGGCACCAAAGATGTGTGCTCACATATAGGTGTCTTCATTTCTTCCTCCAGGTGCCCTTGAGATGATGCAAGCCCCACTGAGAGCCTCCGTTTTCCTCTGACTTCTGAGCAGCCTCGGGGGAAGCACAGACGTCTTGGACATGGCCCCGCAGAGGTGTTCAGGGCGCCCTTTTCTTCTGAAGAGGTGTGTCAGGGCCTTCGCCAGGAGACAATTTTAATTGACATAATGATCTTCAGATAAGTTGCCTATATTCTTTACGGAACTCTCCTAGTGATTTTGTAATTCTTGATATTATGACGTGAAGAAAACATTAGGTAGATGCTTATAGAACAGCTCTCTTTGATCACCTGCTAGATAAGCTCCTTGCTCAGCTCAGGACTGACTGTGTCCATCAAAAACGAGAGATTGCAAGCACTAGGATCAGGTAATCCTGACTCATGCACAAGGAGACTCTATGCAGGATTTAAAACTGGTTTGGAGGGCGCTTTTCCCCCTTCTTTCTTCTAATTTCATCACTTTGGGGAAGTAACTTCGCTTCTTTGGCTTCTATTTCATTTTCTCATCTGAAAAATGAATGGACTGGGCCAAAAGGTCCCTAAGCATCCTTCCAGTTCTAAACATTCTTAGCATTTTTTTCATGCATTATACATCAGCTGTCACAGTCTGCAATATTTGCAGTGTTCTGCAGGCAAATAAACATTGGGATTGTTTTCAGTACTCCTCTGTTTAAAAAGCACATTTATACGTGTCATTTCATTTGGTCTCCCCCCCCAACATCACATAAAGTAGGTTAGGCAGGGATGACTATCTTTCCCGCTGGCAGATGGAGAAACTGAGGCGCAGAGAGGCCAGGTGATTCGTCTATGACCGGCCTCCATAGTAAAAACTGAGATGAAGCCACCTTGACTGCAAACCCGAGCTCTTTCTTCCCCATCTGCCCACCTACTTGACTGTTCTGCACACTGACTCGAACTTGACCGTGAAGGGTCTGGGAAATTGAAAGGGTTGCTAACATATGACATATCACAAAACCACTGCACAGTCTGCAAATCAGGCCTGTATTCCATATTCTAGGCCAGCTCTTTTTGCTTTCGTTTGACGAGGAGAGGGAAGGGGCGAGAAAGCTGAAGCTTGCATCTTATTCCCTCCCCGTTCAGCAAGTCCCTGCAGCCTCCAGGGCTTCCCCTTTAAAAACAAAATCATCTCGGAGGCAGAAGCAGTTTGTCATCCTAAGACCTTTGGATGAATTGCTCGGGGAATGAACCCTGACAGCTCCACAGACACACTCCTGGCGCGGGCTGCTGCGCTGTTCTCCTCCATCTACCTTGCACTCTTCCAGAACAAAGCCTCCACAGTGGGAGGAAACGGAGGCCTGAGCCAATGTAAACAGCGGCGACCTAGACCCGGGCCTCAGAGGTTACTCCGGTTTCCCGTGCTTGGCCACTGAGAGGAGGATATTTAGGGGAGAGAATGGAAGAGCATCTACATGCCAAGACTCGGATTAGAGTTGGGCCCCAGGTGGGTGAGTGGTCAGGCTCTTGCAGTGGGTGTAAGGTTATTTTTCACAGGCTTGCATGCGGAGGGGAAAGAAGGCTAAGATGTCTCCAGTCTTGAAGTGGACTGAGCACAAAGCGAGACCCTGAAGTCAGCAATGGAAGTGTGCTGGTCTGTGAGAAAGAGCTGGCTGCTAGGCAGTAAATGTGCTCCTCCCTGGGTCTTCCTTTTTCTCCCTCGTCTGCAAAAGGAGGGTTTTTGAGTAACATCCAAGCAGCACTAGTATGGCACCAACTGTATGCCTTGAGTAACATCCAAGCAGCACTAGTATGGCACCAACTGTATGCCCTCCACTGGGCCAAGCACTGATGATGATGCAGAGGTGGGCAAGAAGAAATGAAGGCACTTGTGTTTTGTTTTTTTTGTGTGTGTTTTAATATATTTTATTGATTTCTTACAGAGAGGAAGAGAGAGGGATAGAGAGTTAGAAACATCGATGAGAGAGAATCATCGATCAGCTACCTCTTGCACACCCCCTACTGGGGATGTGCCCACAACCAAGGTATGTGCCCTTGACCGGAATCGAACCTGGGACCTTTCAGTCCGCAGACCGACACTCTACCACTGAGCTAAACCGGTTTCGGCTGAAGGCACTTGTTAATGTGTAAAACTGTTGGCATGCACTTTGATTCCGTATGGGTTTTAAACCCCACCACCATCGCTGTGTTTTGTACAGTCTATATTAGTGTAAAATTATCCACAAACTCCTCTCCTCTCATTGATTTTCATCCCAGCCTGCATTTCTGTCACTATCTTTTGAGCTGCCCTTTCCTCTCCCTGAAGAAGCATCTCCGTCCCTCCCCCCTACCCCTCCTCCTTTCTCCTTTTTATAGATAAATCTCTGCAAGAGATGAAATTCTCATTTTTGTTTGACCGGTAAGTTTTATTTTACTTTCATTTTGGCAGGCTATTTTTCCTGTTTATAAATTCCAGAGTGGCAGGATTTCTCTGTTTCCAAAGTTAAAGATGTTGTTCTTTTGTCTTTTAGCTTCTATTGCTTCTTTTGGGGAGTCTTCTAATTTTCTCTCCTATGAAAGTACTGTGTCTTTTGATCTGACAGCTTTTAAGATTTCCCTTTGCCCTTAAAGATCGGTGGTCATATGATGATGCATCTGGGTGTTGTTTTCCTTGGATTGGACCCAGTTGGATTTAGTTTCCGGAACTTCTGGAATCTGTGACTTGGTATCTCTCAAAAGTTTTAGAAAACTATCAGACATTGTCTCTTCACATATTGCTCTTTCCCACTCTCTCACCTTCCTCTGTGATACCGGATTGCAAGAATGTTAGGCCTTTCTCTGTGTGTTGTGCTCTTTTCTTTATTCTATATTCTTTTTTTTTTTTTTGGTCTGTGATTTAGCTTTGATTATTTTCTGCTGATTTGACTTTCAGTTAACTAACCTTTAGTTAATCAATACTCTGTTAAATCCACTTATTGATATCTTCAAATCAGTTATAGAATTATCATTGAATTATTTAAAAAATAGATTCCAGCCCTGGCCTGTGTGGCTCAGTCTGTTGAGCACTGTCCCTTGCACCAAAAGGTGGCAGGTTCGACTACTGGTCAGGGCACATGCCCACGTTGCAGGTTCGATCCCCAGTCAGGGAGAGGCAACCAATCGATGTTTCTCTCTAAACACGGTCAAGCCAATGTATGACAGGTCATTCCATTATCTGTGAATCTGCATCTCTTTTCTATTTCCATCTTTGTCCCCTTTTTGGGTCTCTGTAACCAATTTTGCTATCTTGCTAGACACACTGTGTTGAACAATGATGTAATCTTCTCCCAGAGGGAATTTACCCTATCCTCTGCAGGCAGCTAGATGAGGGGCAGTTCACCTCAACCCAATTAGGGACCAAGTGGGCCTCTGTCTACTTCTGATTTTCCCCTGAAAATCAGAGTTCTCAGATGAGATCCTGGGGTGTTAATATTACCTCTCCTGAACTCTATTTTTGTCTCCCGTGGACTAAGAGACTTCTACACACTCTACCTTGATTTTTAGATTGTTATTACCTTGGGTCTTACGCCTCTTGTTCGATCACTGAATACCCTGAGAGGAAAAACCTCAAAGTATTGGGCTTACTTCTCTGCCTATCCTTCCTTCCTAGTTCTGTACTACATAAGTCCTAGATGCACTGGCAGGCTCCAACTTGAATTTCTTTTTCCCCTAGTTCTAGAGATTGCCAAAAGCTCAGCCAGCTTCTCTCCAGCTCTCTGATGTCACCCTTTGTGTGGCTTCTCAGGCACTCATCGTATGTCCCCAAGTTGGCATATACTTGAGGACAAAAGCACAGGGTAGAATGTTGGGGTCACATTAATGAACTCCCCTTCTTTCTGGGATCTTAACTCCCTAAGTCCTGATTTTCTCAGTTGCTCTCTCATATCTTGAAGCAGATGAATTTCTTAAATACAACCTTTTTTTTGACTCATTGGTCTACTATAAGCTCCTTCACAGTAGAAAAGCGAAGAAAAGTAAAATAGTAAACTCGACTGCTTGCCATGCAAATCCAATCCTCTCCTCAAGCCTAGTCCTCTGTCATTTGTTTTTAACATCTTACCTCATTTTATTTCTCACTTTTTGTGTGGTTCTCTACCTAGATTCATTGCTCCAAGTAAAAAGATCCCTGTTTTATGTACTTAATCTTAATACAAGGGGAAAAGTAGGTTAATGGTGTTTCATATGGAAATAATACAATAATTAATAATAGTACAAGACTAAATTCATAGCTGTCAACCTCCTTTTGTCCCACTCTTGTATATTGTCGTTTCCTGCTTTTCTCTGCATTCCCATACCAGGGGTGGGCAAACTTTTTGACTCGAGGGCCGCAATGGGTTCTTAAACTGGACCAGAGGGCCAGAACAAAAGCAACCTGACCATGCTGGCACTTTCATCTTGGGCTGCTGGTGAAAGAGTGGAGGGGAGAGCAAGAGAACCCTCCACTCTTTCAGCTCTGAGAGCTGGATAGAACAGCTGAATGGGCTGGATAGAACAGCTGAACGGGCTGGATCTGGCCCCCGGGCCATAGTTTGCCCACGGCTGCCATAGCCTCTGAGCTCTATGAGATTATTGTTTCATCATGAGCACCTATCCCAGATGTGCTTCCCCTAACTAAATGTATAGGAGTCCCATACTTTGGGTCATATTCTATTTTCAAATGATGCTCAAAGATCCAGAAGAAATCAGGCCTCTGGTCTCACTTAGCTATCAACTGTGACCTTCTGAGTCCTTTCCCCTCCTTTTCCTCTTCTATTACCGTATTTGCCGGCATATAAGACGATTTTTTGGCCCTGAAAAATATGCCTCCAAGTGGGGGGTAGTCTTATACGGTGAGTATATAACAAACTCTGTATTTTGAGTGGAAATGTTAGGGGGTCGTCTTATACGCCCAGTCGTCTTATACGCTGGCAAATACGGTATTTATTCCATTTCTCTCCCTTTCCACCTGTCCTCATGCTTCCTTTTCCTTCCTTATCTCTCCTTCATGTTCACCTTTTTTCTTGCTCCACTTTTACCAGAAGCTCTGTCATTCTGGTAGCGTGGAATCCTCCAAGAAAACAAATTCTGGGGAACCTCCCGTCATCCCCAGATCTTCACTAACCAGCCCAGGTGTGGGTGTGCAGCCCTCAGGATTGTGCTGACCTCCGCATCCCATTGTGGTGTATGGCTGAAGAACAATTGTTTTGCGCTGCATGTTTCCCCCAGTTTATTTTGTGTCCCTGAGGAGACACAGAAAATTGAGAATCAAAGCCACGCTGTGATCGCCGAAAGGACTGTGACTGGAGCTGGCTCTCAGAGCACATTCTCCTGGATCCGAGTCAGCAGCTCAGTCAGCTCAGCGCAGAGGGCACGCCAGTGTGGCTGTCTGTGCATTAACCCCAGCAGCCCGCGCTCCCCATCTCTCATCGGCTGTTCCTTCACAGTCAGAAGCACACAGCTCAGATAATTCAGCACTTGTGAGGCATTTTACATTTTCGTGAGGCATTTTACATTTTCATGAATCAATCAGCAGTGAGTTAACTTTGAAGATGCTCATGCCAGCTACTCCAAGTTTCTGACCCACTTTGCAGATGGGTAGCAGTGAATTTATTAGGAAGCGAACGAGGCTGGAGCTGGTCTCTGACTTGCGGGAGCTTCTTCCAAGGGCCCAGGAGGAACCCTGACAATTTTGTGCTTGTAGTTTATGTTCTTTTTCTTTTAAAAAAATTTAAAAATATATATATTTTATTGATTTTTTTTACAGAGAGAAAAGGAGAGGAATAGAGAGAGTTAGAAACATTGATGAGAGAGAAGCATCGACCAGCTGCCCCTTGCACACCCCCTACTAGGAATGTGCCTGCAAACAAGGTACATGCCCTTGACTGGAATCGAACCCGGGACCTTTCAGTCTGCAGGCTGACGCTCTATCCATTGAGCCAAACTGGTTTCGGCTATGTTCTTTTTCTTTTAATAGTCTTCCCCAGGCTATTTTACAAGCATGAGGTATGCCCTGGAGAAACTAAAATATTCTTATTTGGAGATTTATAAAATGAGAAGTAGCAAGACTCTTTTTCTTATTGCCAGGCTGAGACTATACCCATTTGCATCAGATATTGTTCTACCTCTGTCCCTCATTTCAGATGTCTCACTTTGGGTTTCAAGGCGGTTTGTTCCTCATATGTATGTTAGGGCATATTTTATACTGATCTGTTTCTTGAGTGTGGTGGTCATGAGACTGTATCTCACAGAATTCCAACAGCAGGGACCGTCACTGATCTAGGGGCCAGCAGCTGACTCCAAAACTTGGTGCCATATTTGTACCCCGGCCATGCTCCCCAGGCTGCTCCAAGCCGGTAGCTGGTGCAGCAGGAACACCTGAGCAGAGCTGCTCCTGGGAGACTCAGCACTTTTCTGACGCACTTGGATGCGTGAACCCCTGATGGTATCACTGAACCTTCCTTAGACTTCACAGCAGTTGAGGATATTTCTACCCACTAGGGGTTCCCTTCCACCTTCCACCTTCACTAGGGGTCAGACTTGAATAACGGTCTGACGGATTTCCCAGCTTTCCCTGGCTTCTCCCCACCTTCTGTCACCTGGGCATTTACCTTAATAAAATCCTTCTATGTTGAATTCTGTTTTAGTATCTGCTTCAATGCAAACAAACACACTGAATTAATTGGAAAACCAGAATTGGCTATTCGAACCATTAATTAAAGTCCCACCAAATTTTCAGGGATCAGAATAAGTTAAATTTTGAAGAGAAAAAAACCCTCATTGTCATGCACCTCCCTGTTTTTAACTTTTGCCCACACTTTAAATATCCTTTTCTCCTCCTCTATCTAAATCCTGTTTATCACTTGAAGCCCAGCTCCATCACCTCCTTCATGAACCTTCTTGGTTCTTTCTTCTGATTCTATGGTCTTGGTTCTATGAATTTACACATCATGGTAATCCTCAATCAACTGTGGTGATCATCATCATCATTATCATCATCATCCCTCATCTGAGGTTATTTTTTCCATTGATTTTACAGAATGGAAAAGAGGGAGAGAAGGAAGGAGAGAGAGAAACACTAATGTGAGAGAGACACATTGATCGGTTGCCTCTTGCACCTGACTGACTGGGCACAGGATTGAACCTGCAACCCAGGTACATGCCCTTGATCAGGAATCAAACCCACAACCCTTCAGTCCCCAGGCTGGTGCTCTACCACTGAGCCACAATGACCAGAGCTCAACCAGCCAATCTTTAATCCCCATAGGTCTACCTAACCACCTCTACATGTACTTTTGCAAAGCATGTAGACAAGTGTTCCCCAAATTATGTTTCAGGAACAGCAAGAGCTAATATATAGTTTAAGAGAGGAATGTTCCCCAGCCCCACCCAATTTTCAACCCCATTCAAGCTGTGCACAGTGGCTTTTGAATATGAATGGCCTGTCCTTTCTCAGCCTAAAATTTGTTAAACAAACAGCGGCAGCAGCAGCAGCAGCAGCAGCAGCAGCAGCAGCAGCAGCAGCAGCCTGCCTTGCTATACAACTGGGCCTGTCTGGGTACTTCCAAACCTGAAATCTTCAGATCCCTCTGTAGCTCCTGCTGGGTGGTCCCAGGCAGTGGCTGACTTTGCACCTCCTTGGAGATCCAATAGCCACTGTCCCCACTGGTCAGTGTGAGACCATACCAGATTACAACTCTTCACATGCATAAGAGACACACTCAAGGGGCAAACTCAGTGAGCACCAAAGCCCCACTGAAGCAAGTTTTGACCCATTAGGGTGTCTCCTGCACAGCAGCTCTTCCAGTATAGACACAGCTGGTCCCACAGCCAATTAGCCTGGAGGTCAATTCCTCCCAGTGATACCAACAACAATCAAGGCTTAACTACAACAAGACTGTGCACACAGCTCAAAAAGGGGTGTACCAAGAGTGTCCAACTCAGGTGATTGGGGAGGATGAGTCACTGGGCCCTGTAGAACACAAGGCCACTATCAACTTAAGGAGACTTAGCAGCTATCTAATACATAGCAATAAACAAAGGGAAGCAGACAAAATGTGGAGACAAAGAAACATGTCACAAATGAAAGAAATGGATGAAAGCAAAATATTGGATATAGAGTTTAAAACAATGGTTATAAGGTTACTTAAGAATCTTCTAGGAGAGAAACCAAGATGACGGCATAGGTAAACACCTGACTGCAGCCTCTCATAACAATTTCAAAAATACAACTAAAATACAAAATGCACATTATCCAGAACTACAGAAAAGGTGACTGACTGGAAATTCTACAACTAAAAGGAAAGAGATTACCAGAAGGAAAATCAGAGGAGCTGTAAAAACCTAAGGTACACAGACACAGCGCATGTGTGTGGGGAGGATGGTGCTGGAGAGGAGGGGCGGCTGAGTGCCTGGTTGTCGTTCCCCAGTGGGAAGGAGACAAAAGCTCCGGGCTGCACTGAACCCCAGTTCTTGGCCAGACCCTGGGGACCCAGGCTCATACAGAAGGAATTTGGGCTGTAAGGTGGAAACTCAGGGAAGCGGCGAAAGGCAGAGCTCCGAAGGTGTGCACATCAATGAGCGCAGAGAAACTGACTGTTGACTGTGCCATTGGATTGCCCTAGCAGGAAGGAGACAAAAGCTCCAGACTGCACTGAACTTCACTTCCAATTGCACTGAACCCCAGTTCCAGGCTCATTGGGGGAGAAACAAGACCAGGGGTGGGCAAACTTTTTGATTTGAGGGCCACAATGGGTTCTTAAACTGGACTGGAGGGCTGGAACAAAAGCAACCTGATCATGCTGGCACTCTCATCTTGGGCTGCTGGTGAAGGAGCGGAGGGGAGAGCAAGAGAACCCTCTGCTCTTTGGCTCTGAGGGTGGGATAGAACAGCCGAACGGGCCGGATCCAGCCCGCGGGCTGTAGTTTGCCCATGGCTGGACTAGACTGTCTGGTAGTGGGTGAAACTCAAGGGCACCTTTCTCTCAGAGGTGCTTGCAGTGAGTACCGAAGGACACTGAGGAACACTGAGACTCAGGAACCTCATAGGGCGGGTCTGACAGGAAGCCAAGGCTGTAGGCTCCACCCTGAAACTCTGCCCCATCCAAGCTGAGTGCAGAGGCTTTTGCAATTTTGCAAGTCTAATCGAATAAGGCTGTCTCCCGGCATAGACACAGCTGATCCTCACAGCCAATTGGCCTGGAGGTCAGTTCCTCCCAGTGATACCAACAACAATCAAGACTTAACTACAAGGCTGTACACACAGTCCACAAAGGAGTGCACCAAGAGTATCCACCTCAGGTAACTGGGAGGCTGACCCACTGAACCATATAGGACACCTTAGCACACAAAGCCACCCTACCATCTCATCGAAGCAGTGAAAATGCTGAGAAAAGGAAACAGATCACAAACGAAAGAAATGGAGGACAACAAGTGACTGGATATAAAGTTCAAAACCATGGTTATAAGGCTGTGTAAGAATTTTCTAGAAAAGGCTGATAAATTTAGCAAGACCCTTGAGCATATGAGAGAGACCCTTGAGGATATGGAAAAGGACCAACTAGAAATTAAACATACACTGACTGAAATAAAAAAATATTATACAGACACCCAACAGCAAGCTAGAGGAACGCAAGAATCAAGTCAAAGATTTGGAACATAAAGAGCCAGAGGACACTCCTCCTCAGAAGCAAGAAGAGAAGAGAATCCAGAAAGTTGAAGATAATGTAAGAAGCCTCTGGGACAACATCAAGTGAACCAACATCAGAATTATGGGAGTTCCAGAGAAGAGAGAGAGCAAGATACTGAAAACCTATTGGAAGAAATAGTGACAGAAAACTTCCCCCAACTGGTGAAAGAAAGAAATAGACTTACAAGTCCAGGAAGCACACAGAATCCCAAACAAAAGGAACCCAAAGAGGACCACACCAAGACACATCATAATTAAAATTCCAAGAGCAAAAGACAATGAGAGAATATTAAATGCAGCAAGAGTAAAGCAGGTGGTTACCTATAAACTGGCACCCATACAATTGTCAGCTGATTTTTCAACAGAAACTATGCAGGCCAGGTGGGAATGGCAAGAAATTTTCAAGATGATGAATAATAAGACCTACAGCCGAAATTACTCTACCTAGCAAAGCTATCACTCAGAATCGAAGGCCAGATAAAGAGCTTCACAAATTTAAAAAAAGCTATAGGAGTTCATCACCGCCAAACCAGAATTATATGAATTGCTGAAGGGGGTTCTTTAGGAAGAGGAAGAAGATAAAGATAAAAATTATGAACAATGAATACAAAACTATCAACAAGTGAATGTAAAAACCAAGGGAATTAAAAAATCTGATGAACAATATTAACTGGTAAATATAATAGAATCAGAGGTATGGAAAGGGAGTGGACTGATGATTCTCAGGGTAAAAGGGAGTGGGGGTGCGGGAAGAGACTGAACATAACTGTGCACCTATGGATGAGGACAATGGGGGGGGAGGGCAGAGGGTGGGGTGGGAACCTGGTAGAGGGGAGCAATGGAGGGGGGGAAAAAAGAGGAACATTTGTAATAATATGTATGAACAATAAAGATTTATTTTTAAAAAAAGAATCTTCTATAAACCTTTGAGGGACTTAGTGAGAATGCCAAAAAAAATGGAAAAGGACCAGTCAGAAATTAAGCATATACTGACTGAAATAAAGAATATATACAGAGATTCAAAAGCAGACTAGAGGATCCCAAGAATCAAGTCAAATATTTGAAATACAAGGAAGCAAAAAACACCTACTAAAAAGCAAAAAGAATTAAAAAATATGAAGATAGTGTAAGGAGCCTCTAGAAAAACTTCAAGAGCACCAACATCAGAATTATGGGGGTGCCAGAAGTTAAGAGGGAACAAGATATTAAAAACCTATTTGAAGAAATAATGACAGAAAACTTCCCCTACCTGGTGAAAGAAATAGACTTACAAGTCCAGGAAGCACACAGAACCCCAAACAAAAGGAATCCAAAGAGGACCACACCAAGACACATCATAATTAAAATGCCAAGCACAAAAGACAAAGAGAGAAGATTAAAAGCAGCAAGAAAAAAGCAGATAGTTACCTATAAAGGAGCACCCATATGACTGTCAGCTGATTTCTCAACAGAAACCATGCAGGCCAGAAAGGAGTGGCAAGAAATATTCAAAGTGATGAATAGCAAGAACCTACAACCAAGATTACTCTATCCAGCAAAGCTATCATTTAGAATTGAAGGTCAGATAAAGAGCTTCGCAGATAAGAAAAATCTAAAGTAGTTCATTGCCACCAAACCAGTATTATATAAAATGCTGAAGGGTATTCTTTAAGAAGTGGAGGAAGAAGAAAAAGGTAAAGATAAAAATTATGAACAAATACATATTTATCAACAAGTAAATCTAAAAATCAAATTAATAAAAAATCTGATGAACGGAACAAACTGGTGAATGTAATAGAATCAGGGACATGGAAAGGGAGCGGACCAACAATTCTTGGCAGGGGGAAGGGAGGGTGGGAACCAGGTGGAGGGGAGCTATGGGGGGGGGGGGAAGAGGAACATCTGTAATAATCTGAACAATAAAGATTTAAAAAAAAGAGAGAGGAACGTTCCATGGTCAAATAAATTTGGGGAAATACCCACTACGTACTGTGGCTCTTTCTCAGATATGTAAATGCACACCACTACACTGAAGGCTTAGAGATAACCTATGGGAATGGCTTCGATTAATTCTATATTCCCTCCACCTATTTGACGAGGAAAACATAAAATTTCTAACAGCCAGGATTTATTTAATTTTTACAACATAAGTTGAAAATTATGGTTGAAAATCTCTCTCTCAGAGACACATTTGTACCAACCCATCCTCTACACATGGTTAATAGGAATGGGAAGGGGGGCAAATTAGTTGGTAACATTGGCAGGTGGGGGATCCATGAGAGCAAAAGGAAGGGAGCTAGGAAGAGAGCAGAGTGTGCAAGGCAGGACTCGGGTAAGCAGGTGATGAGAGCTTATTCTTCCTGGTTAATGTTTTGTTTTTATTGACTTTAAATATGTTTAATTGACTTTAAATATGTTTTTATTGACTTCAGAGAGAGGAAGGGAGAAGGAGAAGGAAAGAGAGATAGGGAGGAAGGAAGGGAGATATCAATCAGTTGCCTCTTTGCACACACCCTGACTCTGGGGACTGACCCTTGCAACCTGGGCATGTGCCCTGACCAAGAATTGAACCGGTAACCTTTCGGTGCCCAGGACAATGCTCAACCAGCTGAACCACTGCGGCCTAAGAGGATAGTTCCTTCTGCTCAGGAAGCACATGGTCATCACGTCAAAGAAACACCAGAGTTTGGAGGCACTGCCTGCTTTGTAGGGTCTCTGAGCATCCACAGTCTCTGCTTTCCAGCTGCATTTTAAAGCAAGACTGGAGAAAACATCTTACATTCTTAATTTGCCTCAGCTTTCAGCATCCCCTTATTCACTCATTTATTTCAATAAAAATGTATTACCCCCTACTATGTGCCAGGAGCTGTTCTAGGTGCTGTGGATGCAGCAGTGAACAAAATCAGTGAGGTTCCTCTTCTCATGGGACTTCCATTCTAACTGAATAAACAGATACCCAACCAAATAAATAACCCGAAACACAACAATATTAATAGCAAATGTTATGAATAAAATAAAGCAGGATAAAGTATTAGAGAGTAGACTAGGCAAAGTAGACCCCTAATAAATATTGATTATTAATTCAATATGGCCTTGTGATTGCTTCAGCGACTCTGCTGCCTTTCAAGAGAATATAACAAGAGGAGGCGCTAGCCCAGCTTGCATAGACGTGATCATTTTCTAAAACTTGAGAACACCTCCGAGTGGGCAATGCTTGCACATCCTAAACCCTGTTCCTGCTCTTCACATGGTGAGCAAACATTCAAACGTTGCATCTCAGCTGTCAGAGCGACATATTTAGCACAATCCCTCCTGGTATGAGCATCCTGGAAACGTTGCTATCTTTCTCACCTCCTCCTTTTACCCGTTACCCCCTTGTAATTACTGCAATGACTTCAGATTAAGATGTTAAAGTCAGAAATGTTTGTGGGGGGGGGGGAATTGGCAAGCTGTCACTTCTGAATACCCAGCTGAATTGCCGGATGAATAATAATGCAGAAATGCTTACTGCAAGAAGAATAAATAAAAGCTCATTGTTGTGCAATAAATCCTTCTCTGTAAAACACCACAGAGGAAACTGGCTCTAGGTTTATCACATTTTCCTCCAAGTGTCCAGGCCATTTTATTTAATTCTTTTCCACAGATGGTGTATGGTCCTACATGACACATTAAGGCTCCGGGAGCGTGTGGGGAGAAATACCAGAGGCATGGCTGCTGACAGGAGCAGCCAGTGACCAGAATAAATGATCAGTTCAGAAAGTGGCAGCCAAAGGGGCATGGGCACAGCGTCATTACCTGTTAGTCCAAAGAGAAGGCTTTTTATTTATTTATTTTAAAGCTAAAGACTTAGATTTAAGGGTTTCCATCTTGCCCATAGCAGGGCATCTGTGCCTATATAAAAGGAGATAGACATGGGAGGTGATCTCTTTAGCACACAATTCCCTTAAGGTTCCACATGGGTCCTTAGGTTTGAAGCAGATCTTGGGTGGTACTGTCAACCGGGGGTCATTGTCACATCTGAAGAATTAGCAAGGCACACCATGTAATTAGGCAATAACTACTATTCTGCATATTCCACTTTGTCTGCGACTCTTAGGACTGATACATATATTGTGATTTCACTTGATTCCCCAAATAATCCTGAAAAGTAGGGTCATTTTGCCTATTTTTAAAATGAGACCGTTTATATTCAGAGAAGTTAAGTCATTTGCCCAAGGTCACATAGCCAGCAAGGGGCAGATCTAGATTTCAAATCTAGGTCTCTCTGACTCTCATAGTTTGGGCTTCAGTCACTCTTTTAAATTTTTAAAAAATATATTTTTGTTGATTTCTGAGAGAGGAAGGAAGAGGGAAGAGAGAGTTAGAAACATCAATGGTGAGAAAGAATCACTGACCAGCTGTCTCCTGCATACCCCCTTCTACTGGGGATTGAGCCTGCAACATGTGCCCTGACTGGGAATCGAACCCTGCCCTCCTGGTTCATAGGTTGATGTGCAACCATTGAGCCACTCTGGCCGGGCAATTCAGCTCATTTTTATCAAGCCTTTAATTAGGACCAAACCCCATGCTGCTCATCTTTCCCTAATATAATCAAGATCTGAGAGTAGTTAGTCATTTGAAAGTGTAAAACTGGTTAGTTCATTCCGTGGTAGGATACAAGAAGTAGGAAAATCCCAGGGCCAGTGGAATGGAGAAACTGAGACAAGAAAAGTAAACAGAGCTACACAGTTTGGGCAGCTTTCAGTAGCTTATGAATCGCAAGACCTTATCTTCCCCAATCAAGGACACTGGGAGCAAATGGTTTATACCTCTCCTCTCTACCCAGAGAATGCCTAGTTTAAATCACCCTGTCCTGGGAAGATGGAGAACAAAGATCCCATTATGTCATTTGTGCCAGCTAAAACCAAGGACGGATAAAGTTTGGAGGACAAATAACAAAACCCCAAAAGCATTTGGATGCTATCACTTGGGGGGTGTAAGGCAGGAAAGATAGCTGCCAATACAGGAAAAGGAGAAAGGGGGAGAATTGGTGAGTTCATCTCACCCACTAAACAAAGAAGTCAGCCATTCAGGACTTGCTAAACAAGAAGACCAGGTGTGTGTACAAACATTCCAAGATAAGCCACAACAGAAGGGGACTTTGAAACCTAGTCTGCTACCCAAGACTAGGGGAGCTTTGAAAACTACAGGGGGAAGGGTAAAAAAAACACACTCTTGAACCTCCACTGGGCATACCTCAGACTAGCTGAGTTGCCCCCTTGTGCTTTACACCAAGTGCATTCTTAATAAATCTGACTGCTTTGCTTCAGTGCTGCTGTCACTCGTCTGAAATCTTTCTTATGAGATTGACAAGAGCTGCGGAGGGCCAGCCCTCTCCCCCACCTCAGACTTAGGGGGCTGCCTGGTAACAATACTACTTTTAACAAGACCAAATTAGGAAAACAAATTTTTTTTAAATAATCTGTTCAGTACTGGGAACTCCACAATTTTTAATTCCCTGGCCTCTCTGTGAAAGCTGCCTACTGATGTTCGCTAATTAATCATCTTTAAAGGAAGTTAACTCATTTGCTAAATGCCACCAAAGTTCTTTCTATGCATCCAGAAAAAAAAAAAACCAAAACAACAAAACCCAAACCAAGATCATAATTTCACCCTAATGCAAACTCTTACTTGGCCTTGGGAATTAAGTTCAGTGTATATCGGGTTTGCTAATGTCAACAACACAGAAGACAATAATGATAATGGTAGCTATGACAACTAAGATGATCGTGATGCCGAAAGCTTGTCTATATTATAACTTCTTAGGTTTTACTATCATTTCAAAAACCACCAACATCTGTCAAAAATTTTTTAAATTTTTCATTGCATGATGGGAAGCAGTCTAATTTCTGATCAAATAGCACTACTGCTGAGATGTGCATGCATTACTCACTGTGCAAGACAGAGAAGAGAAAAATAAATAAATACAGATAAGAACCTAATGAAGAAATCACAAACAGGACTCCATAATTGCAAAAGTAATTGGAAAGCCTTCCACTTGACCCACATCTGTTTTCAAACCGATTTACCATATTTGTCACATCCCTTTTTCCTTTCACCCACGTCTAGTATTCCATTGTTATAATAATGACCATTATTATTTTTTGTTTTGGTCTGACTCTTATTTTTCATTCTTTTTTTCAGCAAACAAAACAGTGGAAGAAACAGCCTCCTAGATAATGAATTGCATTATTAATTTGGTTTGTTTCCAGGGATGCTGGTTCTGACTTAAGGTATTAAATGAAGTTCTAGGATTTAATCAAGGGATGAAGGCTGTCAGGAAAAAAAAAATATCAACTCTGCAGGTGAGTAAGCTGAAAATAATTGGCATTTAGAGCTGAGCGCTAGGGATGTTTGGTCCAAGCTCTTTCTAGAGGGGATAAAACAAAAATGATGTGCTTGGTTAGTTCACAAGTCAGATCCTTATAATAACAGAAATCGTAGGAAGCGTTTCCTGATTTATTCTATTGAACCATCAATATCTGGAGTCACTGCACTCAGGGGCCGTTGGGAAAACATTAATTGACGGAAAGAGGCCGCGGTTATTGTCCAGGCGGCGTTGTGCATCCTTTTGAAATAGCTCGTCCTGACCTGGGCCCTTCATCCTGCCCCCTCGCAACTGCAGCTTCCCCCAGCCAGGATGGATCTGCTGTCAGGGTCAAATGGTGCCAGAATGAACCGCTTTGTCAGTTCCTGAACCTGAGCACCCCTAGCTAGGAGACTGGAATGCGGGCACCTTGGCTAGATGCACACTTGTGAGATTTTGCCTATAATTCAAAGCCAACAGAAGGTGGGGAAAATATACTCCCACTGTGCTGTAAAAACTGAAATAAAAATAACCTCCAAACACTGTCAATTCTCATTCCTCCACCCAGGACTTCAGATGCTGGTATCGGTGGGCAGGAATAAGTGCCCACTGAGCACATCCCGGAAACTTAATTGTCCTCGTGTTACTCAATATTTACAGTCCTCAGTGTGCAGTGTGCAGGCTGCGGGGCACTCTTAAAGGGCCCTGTCTGCAGTCCTCTGTCCTCAGGGCACCCAAAGTAACAAAAGGGTAGGGCAGTGGTGGGCAAACTCATTAATCAACAGAGCCAAATTATCAACAATTTCTTTTGAGATCTGAAAATCGACTCTTGCGTATGGGCCACGAAGTTTCAATCGCACTGGACGTGCGCGCCCGCACGTGGTATTTTGTGGAAGAGCCACACTCAAGGGCCCAAAGAGCCGCGCACGTGGTTCTCGAGCCACAGTTCGCCGGCCACTGGAATAGGGAATCCGCACATGCTAACATGGGGAGGGACTTGTCTTTCCTTTTCCTCCTTTTCTGTGCGGCCCTGGAAAGATGTGAGACCTCCTGCTCTTCACGGTAAGGGCACTAGCTCCCAGTCTCTGGGGTTCCATACCTATTGGGCCATCCACATGTGAAAAAGGGGGGGGATCTTGAAGATGGGGTAACAAGGAGGAGGGATTTAGTCAAAGGAGGAAGTGTCTGGGGAAACTGGAGATTGTCCTTAAAAAGTGGGCAGAGGGGTGGACCCTCAGGGGGCCTGCTGAAGGGGAACTGTTGGAGCCATGGAGGCTACCTGGAGATGAATCCTTGCCCTCTTCACTTCACTTCTGCAAGAACAAATATGCCAAGTTCAAATATGCCCTCCCCCCACTATGTGTGCCCAGGACCTCCGTAATGAAAAACTTCATTTCACCAACACCCCGGTCACACCTGAGATCGCACAGCAGCGCTGGCCTGCCTGTGCCTGGGACTCACGATGGACCCCCTCCTAACGATCCCCATGGCATTATCCACCCTCCACACCCTATTACGAAGCCCAGAAAAGGAGAGGGGTCTTAAGCATCAGAGGTCTGCGTGGGGAGGGGGGTGGGGTGAGCTGGGGGAAGTGCGGTTACCCTGACAGAACAACAGCGAGGACGAGGACAAAGCAACCCCTAGGCTGTCAGCCTGTGACACGCTCTAGCTGCCCCTTCTGTTCAGAAGGGATATAATTCTGCTTGAATTAAAACTAGTGACAACCACATAGCCTGCATGTTCCTTGACCCTTGGTCAGCTTACCGTCTTGTAAAGATTCATGAGTCACTTTCACCTTAAGCTTCATCCTCCTGGCAGGAGGTCAGACCGGAGCAGTTGGTGTGAGAGCATGAAAGCCAGAGTGAAATGTGTGCTTTGGGGGAAGACTCAGTGGCCGAGATCCCCAGCTGGCTTATAGCACCTTAGAGAGTTAGAGGACTAATGCTACTCTGCAGGTGCATTTGAAAGTGGGGAAAGAGGCAATAAATAGAAAAATCAGCCCAAGTGCTTTTGTTATAGGGAGATTTGCCCCTCTTTTTTTAGGTTTTGGTGTGTAAGATTAGGGTTCATTTTAAAATTTCCTCCTACATCCTCTGTTTTTAAATAGTACCTGGGGTACACCCTTATCCACAGAGGATAAGGGTGTACCCCAGCCTTTCCCTGAATGCAGGCTGAGACAAAAATGAATTTCCAATGCCTGATGTTAGCGCACCACTTTCAGCCCTCAGCTGACAGGTGGATTGCCAATTACCCAGGCGCACGCCCCAGGGCACCTTCTGTGGTGGCGGAGACACAAGGCGGGGTCTGCCTCCTTCCCGCACATGAGCCCCCGCAAGCATCGCCAGGCAACCGAGAATGTGTGGGTGAACGATAACTGCTTTGACCCTTTCAGTTCTATCAGCTGGAGCAGAAATTAAGGACACATAGCAACAGCCAATCATAAGCATCTGTTATCACATTTGAGACTCTGGGTCATGCTTTCTCCTCCATCTTTAATAAAAATATATTTCAAAGAGCAAGCATATAAAAATCCTCAGAGTTTTAACCAAGAGCCTTGAGAAAGAAGATAATTATCCCCCTCAAAAAACCACCTTTCATCACAGGAACTTGAAACAGCATGGGTTTCCTTTCTTAGTCAGAGAGACCTGGCAATCCTGGGAAAGAGCTCATAACCTTGTCAATTTTTGCTTAGGAATAAGAGTCTGAATCACTCTCTGTAGAATTCTTTCATGGAGCCTAGGACCTAGGACTTCCTCTACCTCCCATCCCGGGGACAGCTCAGTTGGTGCTCGAATAGCTCTCTGCACCGCCACCTCCACCCACCCGGTTCAGGGGCACCAGCTCTTACAACATGGCAGGATGCACACTGACTCACACGTAGTCTGAACCCACACAGGGCAATTTCATCTAAGGATTCGAGGCTTTCATTGGCAGAGTTCGATGTTAAAGTCACATTCCAATTTTCTGTTCACTTGGAGGGGGGAAAAATGAGAGACCCTGCGATTTTCTAAAAAGTGAAGGAAGTAATAGATACGGCCTGAGGCCTTTCTGCTAAATATGAGTAGGCTCAGCAGCACACAGTAGAAAACCTAAAAATTAGCAGGTTGACATAAGGGTCTTATTTTCTCTCAGGAAAAACAAACCCGGGCAGGGTAGGATGGTTCTAAGTTCAAAGCGTTCTGGACCCAGTTTTACCATGTGAGCGGGCCTGTCTCCCCCACACCAAATCCTCAGACACCAGCTGGCTGTCCTACAATTCAACTCTATCCTGACACTGTCTACTGGGAGTTAGCATCAGACCCACAGGACAAGGGTTCCCTCCTACAAAGCTGCCTTCCTTCTTCCCCCTCCCCCCCCCCCGCCCCCATTTCAGATGCACTCAGTCCAGGTTGTCACCTGTGCCTCTGGCCTGCTGGCTGTCAATCAGAGGTTCCAACAACCCTTTTGTAGGGTTCAAATAACTTGCTAGAGAAACATTTCACTCCCTAGATCCCCGGATTATTAAAAAGAATAGATACAAATCAATAGAGGAAGAGATGCAAGAGGTAAGGTATGGGAAGAAGGCATGGAGATTCCCCACACCCCTCCCTCCGCCCCCCCAGTACCTCGTGTTCACCAACCCAGACACTCTCAGAACCCCATCCTTCTGGGGTTTTGTGGAGGCATCATTACATAGATGTGATTGATTCAATCACTGGTCATTGCCTTTTAAAAAAAATCGAATTTACTGGGATGACATTGGTTAATAAAATTACACAGGGTTTAAGGTACACAGTTCTACAATTGATCATCTGTAGATGGTTTTGTGTGTTCACCCCCTAAAGTCAAGTCTCTTTCCATCACGATCTATCTCCACTTTACCCTCTTTTATCTCTCCCCCACCCCCTTTCCCTTCTGCTATCACCATCCAAATTGTCTGTGCTCCAGCGTCTTTTTCCCCCCTCTTTGTTTGATCCCTCCACCCTTCCCACCCAGCCTCCAACCCCCTCCCATTGATTATCGATTCTACCTCCAGCCCTTCTCCCCTCTCCTGAGTTGGAGGGGTGGGACTGACAGTTCCAATCCTCTAATTACGTTTCCCTGGCAACCAGCCCCCTCTTCTGTGGCCTTGGGGCTTTCCAAAAGTCACCTCATTAACATAACAAAGGAAACCTTTCTTCACTTAGGAAATTGCAAGGGTTTTGAAACACAGATGGAGAACAAATTATTTTCTATAAATCACAGTATCACCCAGTAATGTCAGAAATCCAGACTCCTATCTTTATGTATCACAATCCTCAGGACTTGGCTCCTATCCTCAAGGTCATCTTTAGTCCACAAACCGGACATTGCTACAGCCGCTACAGGCCAATGTTTCTCAAACCGTGACCTGGAGAGAGGCGCAGCATCCCTGTCACCTGGGAGTCTGTTAGAAACATAAGTCCCTGAGCTCAGCCCAGCCCAGCTGCATCAGAAACTTCGAGGGTGGGGTCCAGCGACTGGCGTTTTAACAAGCCCTCCAGGTGATCCTGATACACCCTCAAGTTGGAGACCCACAGATCCAGGAAGCAAGAACGAAGACAAGGGGGGAGGCACAAGGGGGTCCACCTCAGGAGGTTTCCCAGAAGCCCCCTCCAAATGACTTCCGACTGTCCCCCTTCGGTCCCCCCTGCACCTACTAACCTCCCCAAGTTCCTACCCCTCCTTCACACCTGCATTGAAACAGCAAGGGAGCCTGGGAAATGTAGGTTTTGGCTGTCTACACTGCCACCTCCAATCACAAGAAGATTCCATTAAAAAAGGATCATAGCTACTATTCTTCCATGGGCTACTTATTTGGTGTCAGTAAAGCAGAGGGCCAGGCACATTTTGGTTAATGTTCTGAGCAGGGCACGTTGAGGGTCAAACAGTTGTTTCAGTGGGAAAATGATGATCTGTTTTCCACTTGCGACTTCGTACCACAGGAATAATATCCAACACCTGTAGTGATTATCTACAACAACTTTGGTCCAAACACCTCCATGTAGGTTATCGACAACATTCAGTCCAGCCGAGTGGGTATACGCACAAGACAATTTATTAATAGGAACTATTTTTAAAGTTTAGCAGCATTACCCCTATTTTAAAACCTTTTTAAATTTCTCAAAAGTAGGAAAAGTGGGGAGCCAACCTGATAAGAACACCTAAAAGTTACTCTGGGGCATCTAGTCACACTTAATTAAATAATGTTAATTGCTTTTCATGCCCTTGAATAAAGCAATTGATCGACTCCTGAGAACAAAAGATAACCAAAATAGAGCAAAACCAGATTCCAACTCATCAGAACACTCTCCACTTCCTTCCTCTTTCTTATCAGAATTCTACCTTTAGAGAAAAGAGCCAGGACAAAAGGCGGCCAGCATAATCAGGAATCTCATTAAAACGTGAACTCACCAGTAGGTCAACTGGTCAGGGTAGATTTGTTGTCATCTTTTATGTCTCCACCTCCAGCTACAGATTTGAATAAGGACATTTGTTGTTCAGAATCATCTTGGATTGAGTTCCCCCGCAGAGAGATTGGGTATATTCTCAGGGTCAACACTTGTGTGGCGTGGACACCCAGGAAGGGACAAAGGGAGATACTGGACTGTGGTACTGCTGTAACAGAGGACCCAGCCAACCTCCAGGGTGCTCAGAAGCTAGTCTGATCCTTGATGTTATCCCAATTGAGGCAAGGGGGGTGGGGCCTCTGTACTCCCACGCTGACCAGTCATTGGCTACTGTTGGCCTGGGGGAAGTGTAAGCTTGGGTGAGCCGGGTGAGCCGGCTCCCTTAAATGGGCAATTCCTGGAGAGGACTGGCCTGAGTCTTCAGCTGCCAACATTCCCCGTTACTGGGGGAATGAGTATGTATGTCCTGAAGGGCCATCAGGATGTCTGAGTGTTTCAGCATAGAAATGATAAGAATATTTAGATTCTAGTATCAGAAATATCTCTAATCAAAGACACTGAACAAAATGCCAGCCCTCATGCTCACCTGTCTACCTATCTCACCTGTGACACCACTTTTTGGCGTCACCTCCCAAACCCTCCTCCACACCCCACTTTCTGCTCTTGTAAGCATCTCAGGCACCTCAGGACCTTTGCACTTGCGGTTCCTCCTGTCTGGACCAAGCTTCTCTGTAAATAACCACACGGCAGGCTGCCCCATTTTAATCATACATCTATTCAAATGTCACCCCCAAAGAGAGACTGTCTTGACCCTCTCTAAACTCTTCCTAATGCCCTCCAATCCCTTACTTTATCTTCACAACTCTCCCCACCACCTGGCATTACTTTATACAGTTCCTTTTGGTTTGTTTGGTTTTTATCTGTCCCTCAAGTATAAAAAGAAAATCCATGATGTCAGGGCCTGTTCCTTAGTCAGTCATGTATGATAGCTCTAACATAGTGCCTGAAACACAATAGAAATCCAGTAATATGTGGTGAATGAATAAACAAATTCTCTGTCGTGAATTATTGACGTGGAAGAGCTTATTTTCAGGCAGAAAATTTCACAAGTTAAACATGGTCTTTAGGTAACAAACATTTAAAAAATATATTTTTAAATAAATTTTAGAAAGAGAGGAAGGAAAAGAGATAGAAACAACGATGAGAGAGACACGTTGATTGGCTGCCTCCAGGCCTGTGCCATGCCTAGAAATTGAACCAGGGACCTCTTGGTTCATGGGTCAATGCTCAACCACTGAGTCACACCAGCCAGGCCAGTAACAAACATTTTTTAACCATTGCATCATAGCCCTCACGAACCAGTCCTTTGAAGGAACCGTTAATTTGATAACTTGCTATCTTGTATCAGCTTGTAATGAATATTTATAATATTAATTTATCTGTAGCAAATCATCTTCTGAATTACCCATTTAGTATATTTATGTCTTCCATTGCCTCTATATCTTTATGCCTCAATTACATTAACCAGGTCCTACAGGGAGGAATGAGAACGACTGTGATTCACTCTTGGAACAAAAGCAGAGCTTTGAGTTGTTTCTTTTTTACATGTTAATGAAAATGTTATTTTCCTTTGATGAACCACTAAGGCCAAGCAAGTGACTTCAGCTGCCAGGGTAGCAGCACCCCAGGGCCACCCCTGGTGAAGCCTCGGAGTGTTCCCTGATGGCCGGGAGCTCCCCTCCATCTCCAGTCTATTTGCTGATGTTCCGGGGCTCTTCTCAGAATGTGGGGCAGAGAAAAGAGTGTTTGGAGCAGGCACCTGACAAGGAGAGGAGGGTTTTGCAGGGGACAGCCGGGTTCTACTTCCTGTCTGGTGACCCCAGTGCCTCAGTAGTCTTGCCAGCCAAGGCCAGAAGGTGCTAGGACTGGTCTCATGACCAGGGTGGGGGGCTGGCTCATACCACCACAGACACTTTGGCTTCCCAAGAGCTAATGACTTTGGGCTCAGAGAGAAGAACCCTTGGGACGCTGGCATCCCATGATGGGCAGCAGAAATAGCAGGGGCACCCATAAGCTTCCTTTCTGGACACCCAGACTGGGCAAGCGGGATGGGGTGGGAGAGAGAAACAGGGAGTGGGATGGGTGCCAGTCCTCATTCCCAGTCCCTGTGGACAGACACTGGGAGCCACTTCTGGAACCCGCCAGCAGTAACTGGGCCAGGGGCTCTGGAGCTCTGTGTGAGTGTGCGGACAGGACGAAAAAGGGGCCACGTGCTAAGCCCGACAAGCTCAGGGGAGGCCTGCACGGTGGGCTCACAAACTCAGAGACCGAACGTGACCACATCAGATGTCTGTAATTAAAATGTTCGAATGAAAAGCAATTCATGGCAGGTGTTGTCCTGAGCCTGTATCTTTCTAGACAAAGGTCAACCTTTACCTTAACTGCGCCGGTCTATTGTATTTTTGCATCTGGGATAACATACCTTTGGGATATCAGGGAAATTTCATTTTTTTTTCTAGACGCCTCCAGGGCACAATCTCCCAGCAGAGCAGGAGACCACAGACCCCCTGTTATTGTTACCATGTTCACTGTTAAATGTTAACTATCCTATACCCCCCTATGCAAAGAAGTATGTGTCTATTCCTCCTCCTCCTTTGATTGTAATTGCAAAACTGCCATTCTCTGGAGCATTTTCTCAAACCCGGGTTGAGATTTTGCTTCCAGGCAATTGTCAGTTTGGCTCAGATGAACTCATAACAATTCTCTGCAGGTTTGAACATAGGGTTAACAAGCGTCTATGGGATTCAGAGGCACTGTAATTATGGTGTCAATTCAGATGTGATGCCATTTGTATCCTCAGCGAGGTGACATTTGGGTTAAAGAGTGACTGGCCTAGAGTCCTGGTAATGCAGTTATCCCATAAAAAGCTACCTCTTAGAAAGCCTTTTAAAAGGTTTAATTTACATCCCAAATAGAATGCATCTGTGTTTCAGGTTATTTTTATTTTTATTTTTTTTTACTTTCTGGATGGATGATTTCCATAACCTGAATGCCTGAAAAATTTTATAAGCCACTATAGAATTAAAGTGAGAAGGAAAACCCCTATTTTGTAAAAAAAAAAAAAAACCTGCTGTTTGGAATTTTCTACTGTTTTTTAGATGGCCTCTTATTCTAAAAATGTTTGCTTTCTAGTCTGCTTTAGCCTGTTTGAATAGTGATGAAGATAAACTTGAGTGTATGACCTTGTAGGCCAGAGACTAGATATTCCCATAATCTCATTGCTTTGCCAGGTGCATTTTTGGATCGAATTGTGTTGTCTTCAAGGCCAGCATCGAGATAGCCACTAAGTGCACACAGGGCTGGCTCTTTACTAAAAAGTGAGGTTCTGCTGGTAGCCTTGCTTAGAATTTGAATTCATGTTCCCTGGGTCCATCTCTCTCCAAACTCTCCTCCTGCATTGTTTGATTGTTCAGGAACTCTGTAACAAAAGGAGCCCCAAAGTCACTTGCTCTGGAAGACCGCCCTTACTCTCCAAAGGCCCGATTCCCTGGTCTGTTATGGAGAGGTGCCCGGCAGGTAGTTCACGCTGTGCCTTTGTAATAACGGGTGATTTTTTGAGCTAAGTACTTCAAACGTATATATTTTTTTCATTCTTTCTCCTTTAATATTAACCTCCAATGATCTAGGCCAGTGTTTCCCAAACTTCTCTCATGATGGGAATAAATTGGTGGAGTTGTTAAAATACAGATTCCTGAATCCCAACTAAGAAGTGCTAAACTAGAATTTTTGGGAGCATATAGGTAAAGAGCACTAGTATACCATTTTACCTATATGCTCCCCAAAATTCTAGTTTAGCACTTCTTAGCTGGGATTCAGGAATCTGTAGGGTAACAACTCCACCAGGTGATTCCCATCATGAGAGAAGTTTGGGAAACATTGATCTAGGAGGTAGTATTTACCCCATTTTACAGAAGAGGAAACTGAAGTACAGGGACCAACATCCTCCAGCTGGCGAGCGATAGAGTGGATTCAAACCCAGCACATAGGACTCCAAGGCATCATCCCACCCACCGCACCACCGTGCCTCCCGCCCGCAGCCTATTGGTCTGGAATCCTTTCTAGCCCAGTCCCTGGATGTCCACTTTCCCATTCCTTCCTTGGGTTCTAACCCTGAGGACACACAGTCCCTACTCAATGAGCTTTTGTTGTGTGGCTGGTTAATAGTTTACTTAGTAGTTTACGCCCTTTTGGAGTAGTGCCAGCAACGGTTTTATGAGCAAACCACTTGCAAACCTGACCAGGAACTAGGGCAGGATGCTACCTGCCGAGGACCCGCCTGGGCCCTTCAGGAATCATTTCACAGACTTTCCAACTCTCGCCAAGGCGAGAGCCATTGAAGTCCACAGCAGGCTAATTTTATTTTCCCAGCAGCCCCAGCCTGCCTACGTTCTGACAGGCAATTTGATTTGTCTCTGGGTTTTTATGTTGGGCCCATCTGGAATAAAAGTGGCCAGGCATTTGAAAGAACGTTAAGAGTCTGCAATTGCTTTTATTGAGCTATGGGAGAGTCACGGGAACTGATCTTTTCATTAAAATTGCGAAGGCTGGCCAGGATGGTCGAGTGTTCCAGCAACCTGGTTTGGGAGAACCTAGTTCCTGACTTCCAGCTTGGCTGAGTCTCCCCTGACCATGTCAGGTATGCCTAGCTGCCCATGGTTTGGACATGAAAAACACCATCACCCTCGTAATCAAGCTCCCCTCTGCCAGGAATTGGGTTTCCATCTTGAATCACTTGACTGCATTTCTGCCTCCAAAGCCTTTATTGGTATTTCATTAGCAACCATAAAAAGCCTTGAGAAGGAGGCTCCTGTGATTTGTAAAATCTCATCCAGCGTCCTCCAGGCACTCTAATTCACTTTCTTATCACCACGCTTAGAGTTGCTTCCTCTGTTATTGTCATAATTAGCTGGTTTATTAATATTGATAATAAGAAGAGAGCAAAGGGGAGGCCAGACATTATAAGCATGGCCATCTGGGAAGCTATAACTTCCCATTCTCTAGGAAACCACTGGCCCCTTCCCTGCAGATCCTCCTGGGAAAGGATTAAACAGCGGGGAAGATGAGCACATGCGCAGTGAAAAGCAGGGTGATTTAGGGAGGGTTCTTGCCTGTCAGTCCAGCCTAGGGAAAAGGTCATTGGTTAGGAGGGTGGAGCCACGACAAGCGCACAGAATCTTTGAAAGTTAAAATCCACGAAGAGTTCTCTCTCTGGGCCCATAACCTGAACTCTCCCGTGCCTTTGCCTGTTCTCTCTCCATGACCAGGTGGCCTGAAGCAGCCGCATGGCCATGGGAACTCCACACACAAGATGCTGGGCTGGACTTTAATATGGAGCAGGGATTTGGGGTGTGGGCTTAATTCAGGCACTGCTGAAGACCAGTTTGGACTTCTTCCCTGGCGAGCCGAACAGAGAAGGGACCTTGGGGGTGGAGGGACCTCTTTAATTTTACATCATCAATAAAGCTTTTCATGAAACCTCATCCTCCCATGGGGGACCTCAGGAAATTATTTTCCTCGAAGCACCCCAAGAACTGCACTTCCAGTGACAGCACCTTCCCCCTCCTTTCCCCTCGGAGTACAGGAGAGTTTGAGTTGCTAAAATATGGCGCAGCCTGTGTTTTCCTTTAGCCTGGAGTGTGCAAGCTCAGTTCCCCCTTCATCCTAATCCCCACCCATGCATGAATTCATGCATCAGGCCTCTAATATATATACTGACTGTCCAGATTGTTATCGAAAGTACAGGAATTTGCCTAAGAACATCATGAAACATAGATCAGGTCTGTTTGTGTTGAGATGAAATAGTCATTTTTAGTCATGAAATAAAATTAGAGGTTACTTCCACTCTATACTCTCTTTCCTTCCCCCCAAATTCTAATTAAACTCTCCAGTAGGGTCATCAGGATGAAAATATAACAGCTCCGACTTTCCTTCTTACCCCTGTCCTGGAGACTATAGTGTGATTAGATTGGTTGGCTCTTACAAGCCCAGAAAGGCATTGTTGTGAAGACTGGGGTGTCTCTGGAAAGATGCTTTCATTAGCTGGCTGAAGACTCCCACCCAATGTGGGCACTAAGGGCATCCCTGGGAGATATTGTGGGCTCAGTTCCAGACCACTGCAATAAAGCGAATATCACAGTAAAGGAAGTTGTAATCTTTTGTTGCTGATAGAGGTTCTTGCCTTCATGTAAAAAAAAAAAAAAAAAAAAAAAAAAAAAAAAAAAAAGGCAATATCTGTGGAGTGCAATAAAGCAAAGCGCAATAAAATGAGGTATGCCCGTAGAGAGAATTAAAACTTTGCAAGTTCGAGGATGTGAAATAAAAATTTTTTACATCTGTGCATCTGTTAGTTCTTAACTCTCTGACTCTGCTTCCAAAGAGCAGATTATATCCAGATGGGCTGCTGTCACCTGGGTACAACAACAGCAGGCACCATATTTCATTTATTTCTCTGCAGCCATGCCCTGTGACCTTCCGCTCTGCCTGGCTGTTTCCCGCAAAGCCCACAGGCAGGTGTCGTGTTCTCGGTGGCCTGATCCCTGTGTCAGAACACCACCGAACAGACCAGGGCATGACTGCCTGGGCAGCTGCCCGACGGGAAATCTTCAATGGAAATCTTCGCACGCTGAAACAGTGCCAAGCGGCGGGCAGTCTTGCGAAACCCACACGGCTTTGGAGACACAAGGCCGCTGATGAGTAAGAGGCACGGTGGTATTTGCGGAAACGCAGCTGTCGCAGATGGTGGCATTAACTTTCCCAGCCGTGGTGACAGTCATCTGAGCTTAGGATCACTAAACCTTAAAGGAGGTTTTTGTGTTGTTGTTTTTCTGTTACTTTTTTTTTTATGTGCCCTCCCTCCTCACCACCCTGCTATTCTCTGCTGATAAACCACAGCCTCGGGTCTCAGCTGCAGTTGTGTATTTCTGAAGACAGACTTCTCCAGCTCTAATCACCAGAGTGCATCCAATCCCGTGGCCATGTGTGTGTTCACTTCCAAACTGGGGATTTGACTTTAGCGGGGATCTGGCCTCCCAGGAGAACAAAGGCCAAGGAAGAGGAAATGGTTCTCTCTCGTGGCTGCGGGTGGTTGGGACACTTTCAATGATGCAAGATTGCCAAGATTCCGCAGGGAAGGTGAGTGAAAAAAAAAAAAAATCAATGAAAAAGTTAGAATAGAGAGCCATGAAGCCATGAAGAACAGAGAAAGATTGAGCTTTGACCTTCTGGAACACTGCTATACCTATTCTTACACCCAAACGTAAGGAACACTGATGACCTATCTGTTTGCCATCTCCCGGTCCCTTCCTCGACCCATCTTCTCATGGGCAAACAAGGAGTCTCTCTCCCAGCTCTCTCCCAGCAATACAACTTCACACGTAATTTATGGGTGTCCATCCTTACGCCCAGCTTTGTGCCAGGTAGGACCACAGGACTTCTGTTATTTTTGTTTTGTTTTGATTTTTTTAAAAATATATTTTAAAAATTGATTTCAAAGAGGAAGGGAGAGGAAGAGAGAGACAGAAACATCAATGATGAGAGGGAATCATTGATTGGCTGCCTCCTGTACACCCCCTACTGGGGACCGAGCTTGCCACTGGGGCATGTGCCCTTGACCAGAATTGAACCCTCGGCCCTTGAGTCCACAGGCTGACTCTATACACTGAGCCAAAGCGCTAGGGCAGGCCTTCTGTTTTTGAGAAGCACTCAATGAAATATGCCGGTGCTGTTCAGCACCGATGACGAAGGAGAAGGAGAGATGGGGGCACAGGCTCCGGCAGCCTCCTTTTCTTCTGTCTCCTGCCACTCTTCCTCTCTGCGGGAGAGGAGCAGGAGTTGGGTGGGTGATCCTGGGCACGATCTGAGAACTCCAGGGAATGGAATGATCTGAGCTGTAGAGGACTGACTGACTGAGGCCTCAGTCTCCCAGATTGGTCCTGCCGTCTTAGACCAGGCATTGGCAGATGGTGCCAGGTTAGCTCGAGGCTTTTGCTGGGCTTCCCGATTCATCCCCAGGCTCCACCTACCCCATTCCCAGGCTCTCTCCCCACACACCCTGCTGTCTGGCTCTCCAAAGTTACTGTTTAGCTGCCATTTACTGAGTTCCTCAACGCCCCATGTGCACTATGGGTGCTCCGTGGTTCTTCCAGAGAGGCAGTGTTCTACGCTATTTCTAAGGGGCAGAGGGGATACTGCCTGCATATCAGTAGGTGGTAGAGTCTCCACACAAATGTAGGGTTGTCTGTTCTGAAAGCCTGTGCTCTTTTTTTCCCTTGAGTTTGCACCATGGGGGATTTTGGGTCCTAGGAAGTGACGGATGGTAAGATACCCATAGGACATCCCTGGGACTCTGCCTGGTAACTTATTAGGACTGTACGCCTCCATCGTTGCAATTTCTTTAGACCTCAGGTTCTCAATTTATGAAACAAGTGGGGTGGAACTGGATAGCCCCACTCTGGCCTCTCTTAGGCTAGAGTCCTGGGGATGTCACTCCTGGAGAGTCACCCGGCTGGACAGTGAGGTTCTCTGTAAGCGAGGTTCTCTCAGACTACGTCACAGAATGTCAGCCCTCTGTCCCCAGGAACGCATGCGTCCTTGGAGGTCCAGGAGACCTGATCTTCAGAAAAATGGAACATCCCTTACCCATGTATGCGATTCAGACTCTTTTGGAAAGGTAAAGAGTGCAATCCTGGGGGGAAATGTATTTGAAGATGTGGGTTTATTACAAAGCTTTACAGAAGGAATTAAATTGAAGCGGTACATGTAGATGAAGTTAAGGTTCTGCTGAGATGTAAGCCTAGGAAAGAAAAAGTGATTTTTATCTAATCATATGGAACAGAGATAAAAACGGCAGCACTTTTATTGTCAAGACGGATGACAAGAATGATGAGAAAAACGTTGAGGGCATATTACAGTAGGCTTGATGAATGTCATCCTGAAATCTAACTCAATATTCGAATGCTATAAATTGTGTTTAAAAAATTTAAAGCCAAATAAACCATTGGACCTGTTTGTGACTGATTCAAGGTGACTGAGCTTAAACTGCTGCTGATGAAATGGATGGGAGGTAGAATAATGGTATTAGCAATTTGGAAAAAAAAATTCTGATAAATCATGGATGATGCCCGACTTAAGTTGCACAGAAAGTTTTTCCAGAGCACATGGGCTCAGCTTAGCTGAAGTCTGAGGTTAAGGTGGGAGTCGGGGCTGGAGGATGGAATCACTGCTCTTCCAGACTCATTTCCAAGCCTTCAATTAGGTTTGGTCAGGTGATATGGGAAGGGGATTGATCGGCTATGATTTGCTCATCACATCGGCAGATCTTGTGTTTTCTCAGAATGTGCATCTCACGGATGTAGAATTTCAAGTACAGTGCTGGGATAGGACCTCTCTGTGTTTCTCACACCCATGCTTAGGACCCCACCTTTCCTCCTCCCCTCACCCAGGCTGTGGGCATTGTCCAACCAGCATTCCTGCTGCTTACTTGCTCAGTGGGGCCTGCTTACTCTACTGACTTTAGCCTGGGCCCACCACTTACTCTCTTGCTGGAAGCTAGCTACTACTGTATTTGCTAGAGATTATCACTCACCCATTACCCTTCTGTAAACAAGGTTCCCACAATCTGTCCATTTGTTCAAAAAGCAAATACCCAGCCAGTGTTGCTCAATGGTTGAGTGTCAACCCATGAAACAAGAGGTTACCAGTTCAACTCCCACCCATGGCACATGTCTGGGTTTCGAGCTCAATCCCCACTAGGGGTTGTGCAGGAGGCAGCCAATAGCTGTTTCTCTCTCATTGATATTTCTATCTTCCTATCCCTCTCCTTTCCTCTCTCTCTAAAATCTATAAAACATTAAAAAAAGAAAAAAGAAGCAAGTACTAAAGGGGGGCTAACCATTATTTTGTTCCGGATGCCAATAATTCATGCATCTGAGGGTCTCAGGGCTGATCTCATTACTAAGTCTAGAGGGCAACAACCTCAGTGCTTTGATTAGAGCAGAATTCAGGGACAGAGAGTGTTTGCTGTTGGAGGCAGTCTTGTGTACTGTGGGATAACCAGTAGCATCCTTGTCCCCTACCCTGTAGATACCAGTAGCACCCCCTCAAAATGTGATAACCAAAAGTGCCTCCAGATAATGACAAATGTCCCCAGTGTGTGTGTGTGTGGGGGGGGGGAGAGGCAGTAAAATTGCCTCCTACTTGAAGTCCAATGTCATAGAAAGACCATGACCACAGGTTTCTATTCAATGAACTAATTCAACTGTCCAGCCAGAATTTGATTAATGAATATTAATTATTAATAACAATTAAATATCTATGGGTGCTAATTAAATATTAATTACTAATACAATATTAGGGATTAGTAATGTCTTATTACCCCTTGGTGATGGTGGAATGGTGAAGAAGATAACAGGGAGAGAGGGGAGAAGAATGGGGCCTGTGGGGCTTGTGCGGACACATGCAGGCCCTCTCAGGACTCAGCCTGGTTGCCCTTGTGAATCTCAGAAGCCCATTGACATCGACTAATTTATACAAATTTATTTTAGGTTGAAAACTTGAAGGCATAACTTTTAATGCCACCTTTGATTGGTGAGAAGAGGGACAGATATAGCATAGCAGTCAGGAAAGAAGATTAAGAATTAGAAAGACTTGAATGAAAAAACATGAATGAAAGCCTCTTATTCAATATGTACATTCAGAAGAGTTATATTCTCTGAGCTTCATCTTTCTCATTGACTACATGGGGATTATAACACAGACCTCGATGATGAGGATTCCATGAGTCAGAGGAGGCCTGGCTCATGGGGAGCACTGGACAATGGCTGATGTTACACTCAATGTGACCAGATACTTAGCCTTGGGCTCCCTGGTCCCACCACTGTAATAGACCTGGAGGATTGTGGGGGGTGGGAGTCATCACTGTTCAGATATGTTTCTCTAATTCTATGGAAGGATTGAGCCCTGGCAGTATCAAGGGTTGGTGGGTTAAATATAATCCTATATAATAAAAGCTTAATATGCTAAGTGTCTGGTTGCCCAGTAGGCCATTCAACCAATCAAAGCATAATATGCTAATGATATGCTAAGGCTGCTCAACAGCTTGCTATGACATGCACTGACCACCAGGGGGGCAGACGCTCCAACTGGTAGGTTAGCTTGCTGTTAGGATCTGGCTGATCAGGACTGAGCAAGATGGGCTAGACATGCCCTGGAGCTCTCCCATGGTTCCTCCCCACACGGGGGCAGACACAGCGAGCTGAGCAGTAAGAAGCAGCGAGCAGGTGGGTGGTAAGGAGTGAGGGGTCCGGGACTGCAAGAGGGTACAGGCCAGGCTGAGGGACCCCCTTCCAGTGCATAAATTTTGTGCACCGAGCCTCTAGTGTGTGTGTGTGTGTGTGTGTGTGTGTGTATATATATATATATATATATATATATATATATATATATATATATTAGAGAGCATCTTTCATCCTTTATAAGTTGAAAAATTAAATTATTTATCAACAAGCACTCTGGAAAAACATAATTTTTGGTTATCTTTTATCTATAAAATGTGGAAAAAGAGATCTGACTCCAAGAGCTACCTTCCATTAAAGTTTTTTTTATTGATTTGGGGGAGAGAGGAAAATGTACTTGTTATTACACTTATTTATGCATTCATTGGTTGCTTCTTGTATGTGCCCTGACCAGGATTAAATCTTGGCACATAATTATTTTCTGTTCATGCCCCTTCCCTTTCCTTTATACACATATCTTTTCTCCTAAGAAGAATTCTTCACCTGGGAGGGTTTTTCCCTTTGACTAGTATGGTAACTCCCCAGGAGATATACGGGCAGAGATGGGCTGGAGTGTTGGTAAAACATATGATAGAACTGCTTACATCTTCCAGGGGCCAGTATAATAGGAAACATCTAACATCTGCTGTCCTTTAACTTCACTAAGAGGATTGACTGACTTTTAGCAATTTAGAGAACTTTGTTGTCTAACAAGAGGTAAGGAATTCCTAGACACAGAGTAAATGTGTTCACCCTTTGAACTATGTCCTGGTACCCCTAAAATAAACACAATTTGATGAAAAGGAATAAGACATTTCTAAGGCTCTTTGGAACATCACATTTGGTAAATAAACTCTATGAGAGGTCTTAGCTTTCAATAAGTCTCTTATGTTCCAAAAAATTCCAGTTTTATGGGAACAACTAAAGACCAAAGAGTTGAGATTGTCCATGTGTCCAGGTGATGAGAGCAGAACAAAAAAGTAACAGGCTCACTAGCTAGATCTTCAAAGAGATTAGACGACTCAGGGAGGCAGCCCCATTTTTAATTCTACTCGATGCGGAAGCTGAGAATTTGCCAATAAACCCAGGCAAAGGAAGCTTGACACTAGCCAGGTTAAAATTCCAGAAAGCTACATGCAGATTTTCCCGTTTACTGAGTCTTGGAGATTAAAGCCTAACTTATCATTATATTTTATCAAACTATGAGCCTATTCATTCCTTTCTACAAGAAACTATAAAAGAGTAAAACCAGTATTCTTCCATTTCTTCCTGCCAAAAATGGCTCTGTGTTCCAGGATGAGTTTTTGCAAAGAAATCTTAACTACTTGTTCCAAGACATGCTGGGCTACTCACCCCTGGGCCCTGGTGTGCTCTCAGCACCCTCTGGGAGATTAAAGGCACATGCAGAAATGACTAGCATGGACTTGTGTAAAATAATCAATTCATTAAATACCATGTTTCCCTAAAAATAAGACATCCTCCGAAAATAAGACCTACTTACAGGTTTCCTTCTGAGTGAAATATAAGGCATCCCCCGAAAATAAGTCCCCAGGCTCTGTCTCAGAATTAAAATTAATTTACCTTAAACTGGTCGCTAGGGTCGCCCCAACTGGCGTCTAGCAACCAGTGACATTATGCCGAGTCCTGACATCACTGCTGTGTGAATGGAGAGAAATCAGCGTGGAAACTTTGGGAAAACTGCAAGAAGTTGTGACTTGGGTGAAGAATTCTTGGGAGGGAGAAAATCACTGACAGTTGCATTGCAAATGCACTGCAAGCAGGCTACCTTGACAAGAAGTGCTCATTTAAAGACAGTGCTATTGCTAAACATGAGAGATTTGGTCCACTGATTCTGAAAGAAATGGAGTCACAAGAAATTCACCAGGAAATTCAGGAATTGGATTGTTATGATGATGTTCCAGAAGATGATGACATGATTGTCATTGAATAAATGAGTAAATTCTTGTTACTGTAGGATTCACAGTTTGTCTGGTTTGTGTTGACAACTATCGTACTACCGTACCGTATACAGGTAATAAATTTCCTTTATTTTCATTAACAATAAGTGTGTACTGTATTCTTCTTCATGGAAAAATAAGACATCCCCTGAAAATAAGACCTAGCACATCTTTGGGAGCAAAAATTAATATAAGACACTGTCTTATTTTCGGGGAAACAGGGTATGTATTGAAAGCCCTACTGTCACCAGATACTGTGCTAGATTCTGGGATTATAGAGATATTAGAAAAAGAAAGCCAGTCCCTTCTAAACAGATCATTGTGATATTGTGTGGTAAGTGCATGATAAAGTTCCTTGTTGTACATGCAGGAAATTATCGAGTGTAAGTAGTTTAGTTAACCTAGTCTGGGAGCCAAGGAGGGTGTTGAGGAGGAGGACTGAGAAGATTCCCAGGAGAAAGGGACCAGGCGTTGAGTTTGAAAGATTGAGGAGGCACTAGATGGTTAAAGTAGGGGCTGCATGAATCAAGTGCAACTACAAACAGTTCATGTAAGTCATAGCCGGAGGTCCACTGAGATCACCAAATCCCTTACTTCACAGATGAAGGAACCAAAGTCTAGAAACGCAAAGTGACACTACATGAAACAGCTGCTTAGCTGAATAGCTGGACTAGAAGGGAGGATGTTTCCCACCGAACTATGCTGTCCCGATAGGGTGAAGATATGAAGCTTAGCATCTCAGTGGCTTCACGGAAAAACCCACAGTGGAGCAAACTAAAAAACATCCCGGCAGCTCATGATGGCAATAATCATTTCTATAATGAGAACACACCCTTTCTTTAGAAGAGTGTTAAAAAAAATCAATGTTGGGAAAATGTATCCTGGAAGAGGGTAATAGGAAATAAATCCCGTGTAAGCATAAGGAAAAAAAAAGTGTTCATGCCAAGAGCCCTGGAATGACGCTACTTGTAAAAACGTAAAAGCCATGTTTGCAGCATATATGCATATGGGGGAATAATCATTTCAAATATGTTTTCTGTGGTATTTCCATCTCTTAGAATGATTGCTGCCCTGGGGCTCCCCACCCACCACCATTGCAGCAGTGGATTTAAGAGCTTTAGGGAAGGAAGGAGACCAACTCTAATAATAAAGTTATTTCTCATCCCTGACTAGCAAATAGGATTTTTGAGTCACTAGCAAAATAATAGTCTGTCTTCAAAGCCAAGCTTTGGGAGAAGTGAATTTCACCAAAATGCCTTGAGCTCCCATTAGCATACTAGGAGGCAGGTTCAGTTTCTGTGAACCTTGAGTAGAGAAAACTCAGGATATAATGTGATGTAGGTCTTGCTTACATGGATGGGCAGTAAGCAAATATCTGACCTCTTAGCCTTGAGGGATTGGGGGGAAGAGTAAGGTTGGGACTGGATGAGCCAATAGGTCAAACATATGTATAGATGGTTCCCCCCTTTTTGGGTATCTTGAGTGAATACAGTACTGAGGTTGGTGGCCTGCTTTCTGCAGTTGAACCCTGTGTTTTGCAACTTTAGGGGCACCCATTACACAGCACTCTTTGGGAATGGCCCCTCCTGGAGCTGTGCAGTATTGTGGCCCTGTCCCTTGGTGAACACTAGGTCTCCAGGAGAACTGTGGTAGAAAGAGAGTGCAGCACTAGCAGAGGGGAGTGGCTTGTGAGATGAGCCCCAGGAGCCACAGAATCTCAGTGTGCCTGTGAAAGCATCTGAAACTTGATGCATGTCCTGGGGAGAAGCCACAGAGGTGCTAAGAGGAGGCCAGGCCAGCCCCAGCCTGTGGGAAGAAATCTGGCAACTGCCACGAGCATAAAATGATGACGAAGGTTGGTCACGAGCATCAGGGGACACTATTTCATGCCATAAGGCTAGATGAGACCATCCTTAGCAGAGACCAATTCTGAGATTAGATGAACACAGCCACCCCATGTCAGGTCTGCAGAAAAGGCCAGCACCTGGGCCAACTGCCTCCAACTGCCTCAGTGTCCCTCCTGCCTCCCACTATCCCAATGATCAGAAATACTCTCAAGCTTTCACTTTGTCAAGCCATCTTGACAATGAGGGAGAAGGGAGAAACAGCTCTGTTTAAAGAAATTACATTTCAATTAAGTAAATGTTTGTACTAAAGAGTATTTTATTTTTATTTCTTATTTTAAAATATGTATTTTTTTATTTCAGAGAGGAAAGGAGAGGGAGAGAGAGAGAGATAGAAACATCAATGATGAGAGAATCATTGATCGGTTGCCTGCTGCATGCCCCCTACTGCAGATCGAGCCTGCAACCTGGGCACGTGCCCTTGACTGAAATCGAACCTGGGACCTTTCAGTCCACAGGCCAACATTCTATCCACTGAACCAAACCGGCTAGGTCTAGTTCTTATTTTTTTAAAATATATTTTTATTGCTCTCAGAGAGTAAGGGAGAAAAAAATAGAAACATAAATGATGAGAGGGAACCATTGATCAGCTGCCTCCTGCACTCTCCACACTGGGGATTAAACCCGCAACTGGAGCCCACAATCAGAGCCCAAGACTCTGGCATGTGCCCTGACCTGGGATAGAACCATGACCTCCTAGTTTATAGGTTGATGTTCTGTTATGCAGTGATAGGTAACTAGTTAAGTAGAAAGTGCAACAGAATGTCAGAGAAAAAGAATGTAATGCTAACTTTGTGGATCTCTGGGATGGGGGAGGTGGGGCTTAAGTATAGTCTGGAAGATGGACAGGCGGTGGTCAAGTGCAGATGGTGAGGGGCATGGGAAGGTGTTCCCCATGTAGGGAGTAGGGAATCAGGAGGAAGCACATAGAGAATGTGCTGAGCTTGTCCAGAATGACTGGAATGAGCATGGTATGGGTAGAAATGGAAGCAGGAAGAGGTTTTTGAAAAACATCACTGACAAGGCCTGAAACTGGAGATGTTTGTTGCTACTGAGAAGGAGGTTTCAGGATGAAGGCCTTCCTCTGGTTGTTGCTTCAGAGTCAGGGGCTATTTATTGAAATATGTCACGGTGACCAAATAGGCTCACTGGTCCAGCCTGAGCTCTGACATGAGTTTACTTTTTTCAGTGAAAGTACAAAAGGAGGGGCTTGCATCTCAGCTTTGGGTGGTTTCCTGTTCATGAAGTAAACCTGAATTCTACATCCCAAGACACCTGAAAGTGGTATCTGATTGACCTGTGTCTGTATCCTGCAATGTACCCATGGAGCTATGTGCGATTCTGAAGTTCCTCTATTAATGGCTATTCCTTTTCAACTGTCAGAATCCCCCTACTAAGGCATAACTATTGCATTCATTCATGTGTTCAACATATTTCTTGAGAACCTATTATGTGCCAGGCACTTTCCAATACAGAGTAAAACAGACAAGGCCCTGGTCCTGGTCTCCTGGTCAGCTTATATTCTGATGGTTGATATATATATATATATATATATATATATATATATATATATATATATATATGACAATATTTGGTAAATGGTCAAATAAGCCTCCCTGGAATTCTAAGCAAGAATCAGCCCTTAACATCTGAGGGAAGGGCTCCCAGGAAGAAGGAAGGGCAAAGTGCCAAGACTCAGAGCCTGGCATCCATTCAGTATCTGAGAAAATAAGAGTGGCGTGGTGAGTAAAAGGGTGAGAGGCAGGAGAAAAGGTCAGGGGTCAGGTGGTGGTGCTCCCGCAAAGCCGTGTAGGGCCTGGTAAGGAGCTGGGTTTGCTTTCCTTCATGGGAAGCAAGAGGAGAGGGCATGAGTGGGTTTATTTCTTAAGCAGATCGTTGGCTGACAGTTACCCATGTCAGTTATGAAGTTGACAGGGACAGAATCAGAGATTGGCAACCTTTCCTGTAAATGGCCAGAAGAGTAAATATTTTAGGCTTTAGAGAGGTCTGGTCTTTGTTGCAATCATTTCATTCTGCCTCGTGAAAGCAGCCTTAATCAATAACACGTGAATGAAATGAGTGTTGCTGTATTCCAGCTGAACTCGACCCAAACAGGAGGCAGGTGGATTTAACCCACCGGCGGTTGTGGGCAGAATTCTGGATGAGAGAACAGGGTGTGGAGAGGCTGTTAGTGCACCAAGCAGGAGCCTGGGGTCTGTTTAATGGGAGCACTGAGATACCAGATGCAAGGCCACTGGCTCTGGAGGGGACAGGTGGGAGGGTGTCAGCCACACAGCTTTTCTCCTTCTTCTTCTTCTTCTTCTTCTTCTTCTTCTTCTTCTTCTTCTTCTTTTTAAAAAATATATTTTATTGATATTTTACAGAGAGGAAGGGAAAGAGATAGAGAGCTAGAAACGTCGATGAGAGAGAAACATCGACCAGCTGCCTCTTGCACACCCCCTTTTGGGGATGTGCCCGCAACCAATGTACATGCCCTTGGCTGGAATCGAACCCGGGACCTTTCAGTCCGCAGACCGACGCTTTACCACTGAGCCAAACCGGTTTCGGCTTTTCTTCTTTTTTTAAAAAAAAAAAATATATTTTTTAATTTATTTCAGGGAGGAAGGGAGAGGGATAGAGAAATAGAAACATCAAAGATGAGAGAATTATTGATGGGCTACCTCCTGCACTCTCCCTACTGGGGATCGAGCACACAACCCGGGCATGTGCTGGAATTGAATCTGGGACCCTTCAGTGTGTAGGCCGACGCTCTATCCACTGGGCCAAACCAGCTAGGGCCACACAGCTTTTGTGTTTCCTCATTTTGCAAGGGTTGGCGCAGTGAGAGCGCCTGTGTGCCCGTGTCTGCGTTCAGGCGGTGTACTACGGTGGCTGGGCCCGTGGGAAATGAAGCTGAACACTTTGGGGCTCTTCTGGAAGGAAATGGATGTAAAATGATAAGTACAAAATCAGGGACAGGGCCTTGGAAGATACCTGTGTGAGTGACAGGCCCTGAAGCAGGAGCTTCATTAGCAGCAGAAGTGCGCCTCTCCTTGTGTTTGTTTCTCCCCTGAGCTCATGGCAACCACCTGAGCCTCATTATTTGAAGTCCCATCACTTCAGAAGCCTCCGTTAGTGACATCTGGTGCACGCCTGATACTTCCAAAACACTCAGAATCCTAGGAAACGAAGGAGGCACCTGTTCTGGGAAAAAGTGCAGGCCTGCTGTGTCCTGTGTGTCATTAGAGGGCACAGGTGCTCGGGCCCGGGCCCATCCCCGGTCCTCAGGGCCACAAAGAGCAGCAGCTTAACACCACACTGCTGGCTGGCTTAGGAGCGGACATCCTCACAGCCACAGCACCAGAAATGACACCGGAACCAGAAGGACTGTATACAGGTGATTTATGTAATGAAATCGAGAGAAAAAAAATTGTGGACTGGATTTACCTAGTATTCTGTATGTTTTATACTGAAAAATTCTGCAAGTGAGAACTCAGCCCTTTCTCTTGATTCTGAAAATCCTTATCAGGAAAACACGTGGCTGAGCATCTATATTAAGAATGAAGTCTCTGCCCGGCCAGTGTGACTCAGTGGTTGAGGGTTGACCTGTAAACCAGGAGGTCACGGTTCAATTCCTGGACAGGGAGCATGCTGGGATTGTGAGCTTGATCCTTAGTTGGGGGGTGTGCAGGAAGCAGCCGATCAATGATTCTCTTTCATCATTGAGAATCAGAGATAAATCAATGATGAGATGATTCTCTCTCTCTCTGAAATCAAGAAAGTATATTAAAGAATGAAGTGTCAAGTGCATCTAGGTGTAAGAGGAGCCACCCTGTGGAAGTCAAGAGGAGAGGGTTGGCTTAGGAGAGGGAAGGAAGAGAGAGGAAGAGGGATAGAGGGGGTTGGAGCCACCAATGGTGGAAGGACATCCGTCTGCAATGTGCTCTCCCCTTGAATTTTGGTTCTCCCCATTCCCTGTCATACATGCTGTCAGTTAAATGTATAGGAAGGAAGGAGAGAAGGAAGTAAGGAAGGAGGGAAGGAAGGAAAGAAGGAAGAAAGGAAGGAAGGAGGGAGGGAGGGAGAAAGGAAGAAGGGAGGGAGGGAAAGAAGGAAGGAAGGAGGGAGGGAAAGAAGGAAGGAAGGAAGGACAGCTGGAAGGAAGGATCCAAATGCTTGATGTGCATGGATTTCTTCGGAAACAGATGTAGCTGAGTTCTGAGGCAGGGACGTGGAGGAGGATGCTGGAGGTAGGTGAGAGGTAAACAAGCAGCGAAGGAGGTGGAAGCCATGGAAACTCACAGAAACTGGGGGAAGGTGTAGGCTTCCACAAGCCCTGGAATGAAAGTTGGCTCCAAACCTAACCACATCGATGAAATGCCGAGGGGCCCTGCCTGGTGGCTGTGCTGGCGGCAGGCACAGCGTGGGCCTGGGTGGAGCCCCTGTAGGGAGTGGCAGCAGCCAGCAGGCCCAGAATGCTGGTGAGCACCGTGAGGTAACCCCTGGAGACCCCTAGAGGTACTGGGGGGCTTGGCAAGAAGTTGAGTTTCTGTGTGAGTAGGTGCATCCCTGGAAACCAAGGGGCTGTGGATATAAGTGTAATGCGACAACATTGGAGACCCCGGGAGAGTGAGGCCTGGGGACACCTGGGCTGTTGCAGGTGACACATTTGTCTCCCCACTTGATTGGGTAGCCATTGAGGTCATGAATTTTGTCGCGTTCATTTCCATAACTCTCTCCGTTCCCAGATCACTCTTATTCCCTCCTGCCCAGGCCTAGCATAGCCCCTGGCATATATTGTATTGATGCAGTGATTATATGTGTAATGAATAAATGAATAAAGAATGCATGAATAAAAGACTCTTACTCAGAAGTCTGTACACCGGCCCACGCCATCCTTCACTTTTGATCACCTCTAGCTTTTTTCCCTGGGCTTTTGGTCCCCATCTATCTGCCGTGGAGAATTAATGGTGCCCTCACAGCCTTGTTCAGGCTGACACGTCAGATTATAGCCTGGCAGTGCTGGGAGGGACCTCTCAGATGCAGCCCACAGCTTTTGATGGCATTGAGCTCCTTAACAGGAAACCTGAGGCAGATTTCAGTAAACTCTCATTTATCTGGAATCCATACAACTGGCAAATGCAAATGACGAGTCGTTTATGCATTCCATTGCCATGATTTTATCTGTCAGAACATCTTACACAAATCCTTTGGCTTACGTGATCTCACTGAATTCTCACAAAATCTTTTAGGGAGCTAGTTAGTGAGCTCCCCGTTTGACAGAGGTTAAGTTTCTCGCTCTGAATCGCTCGGCTAGCAAATGACAGCCAGGGTTCAAGGAGGTCTACCGATTCCAGGCTTCCTGTGCATCCTGTGGTGGGAAGCGGGCCATTCCCCAAACAAACGGGCAAGCTGGTCCCAAGCTTCTCCTTGATAAGAGGCCCAGCTCCTGGGTTCTCTCCATGGCACCTAAGCTCCAGAGCTGAATGGTACAATTCCAGACACAAGCTAATGCGGCTAGTCCTCTAATTCTCCTGGGATGTGATGGAGTCTGAACTCAGTGGGACCTTCGTAAGGAGGATTTATGAGTTACCTGTTGCCACGGTAACAAATTCCCATGGACTTAATGTTTCAGAAGTCTTACAGTTCTGGAAGCCAAACGTCTGAAATAGATGTTTGACAGAGCTAAAATCAAGGTGTCAGCAGGCCAATTTCTCCTGGAGACTGCCAGGGGAATCTCTTCCTTTTCCCCTTCAGCTTCTGAATGCTGTTGGCATTCCTTGGCTTGTGGTCCCCTCATGGCAGTCTCTGTTTCCATCCTCACCTTGCCTTGTCCTCTGACTAATTCCTCCTGCATCCTTGTATGAAGACTTGTGATTACATCAGGCCCACTGGATATTGCAGGATCGCTTCCCCATCTCAAGGTTCTTAGTTTACTCACACTGTCCCCTTTCCCACTGTGACAGGTTCTGGGGATTAGGGCATGCTCATAGTTGAGAGCCATTATTCAGCCTTCCACAGAGGATAATTTTCTTTATTTTTTTGGTAATTCTCATCTGAGAGTATTCTTCCATAGGTTTATAGAGAGTGGAAGGGAGATGTAGAGACAAAGAGAGAGAGAAACATGGATGCAAGAGAGATACATCGATTGGTTGCCTCCTTCACATGCCCCAACCAGGGTCAGGGGGTTGAGCCTGCAACCAAAGTAGATGCCCTTGACCGGAATTGGATCCAGGACCCTTCAGTCTGCAGGCTGACACTCTGTCCGCTGAGCCAAACCAACTAGTGCAAATTTTATTGGCTTAATGTATTAGGCTCAATGGCTTTTAAAGAGAGAATTTAACATTTTACTTGCCAAGGGGATTATCTGAGAAGAGAATGGGAGGGCTATAGTACAAAAGGCAGGGGACAGGTGTCTGGTCTCTCTCTGGGGCATGGACTGAGGTCACAGGGGTGGCCCCTTCGTCTCTGAGTTCCCAGCAGAGGTGGAGGTAGCCAGACTGGTTTCTGTGAGCAAAGACAACATTCCTTAGTCCTGGCCTTTGAGCTGCCACCTCTGTAAGTGCAAGGAACGCCAAAAGCCAGCATTTACACGTGTATCGATCAGTCTTGGTATCAGTGTTTGTGGGGGATGGGAGAGTGTGGGTCTGGGCCCCAGAACCTCAGCTCTCTCTGTGCTAGGATCCAGACCTGTCTGAGCACATCCCTGGCCGTGGGGCTCACCCCCAGAGGCTTCTTTACCTGTGGGACCCCAGAGCCTTTGGAACAGTGAGTGGAAGTCACATGCTCGGGACACAAAAAGCGGAATGTCATTGGGGGGCAGGGGCCACATCTGTCACTCAGATCATCCCCAGCACCAGCCTCTGGGCTCACGGCCAAGGGTGTTAAACAGCCAGTACAAGCTCAAAGAGCTGCTGTTCTGAACCCCCGGGGTGCCTCTGAGAGCAAGGAAAGGGCTTCACAGGCTCCGTAGCCCGCCGCCCCGGTGTGTGCAACCACTGCAAGTGGGCAAGTGGCCCCGGGGTTTCCCGCACCGAAGCATCAGCAGCGGGAGGGAGAGCAGTGGCAGCACACGCGAGGGTTCCTCCCTGGAATTGCTGGAGGAGCGAGGTGTTTTGAAGGTGAGGCTGAGCTCTTAACATTGCAGGTTACGACAAAAGCAGGGATACGCCTGGTGGAATAATTTAAAATATTAACAGCAGTCTTAATTTTCCTGTTATTTTTTGTTACTCCACGCCCTCCAAACCCTCCCTGTTTGGAGCCCAGACTTTGAGGCGTTCATGGCCGTGGAGAATTGATGTGATTGCAAGAACAGAAAAAGGCTTTGAGTTTCAAAAGCCGAGCCTTGAGGATGCTTAAGGGATCAATAAAAGATTTGGACTCATGCCTGGCGAGTTCGGCGAAGGGGGACTTACTTTGAGACTAGTTCAAATTTCTGAAATCTGGGAGGGGGTAAAGAAAGATAGAGGAAAAGCCAGGAATAGGTGTTAGCTGTGGATTGGTGTGCATTCTCTTTTATCTATTGTTCTTTTTAAATGTCTTTTTTTTAAATTGACTTTTTGGAGAGAGGAAGGGAGAGGCAGAAACAAAGACAGAAGCATCAATGATGAGAGAGAATCATTGATTGGCTGCCTCCTACACACCCCACCCTGGGGATTGAGACCGCAATCCGGGCACGTGCCCTGACCGGGAATTAAACAGTGACCTCCTGGTTCATGGGTCCATGCTCAACCAGGGAGCCACACCTGCCAGGTAACAGGCACAGAGTTTAAAACAAGTGAAATGCTTATAAAATGGGGGCCCCTTTTGAACATTGACTGGATGTGTTCAAATGTGATGGGAATATGATTATTTGTCTCCAGGAGAAAAAGCTCCTGATAGCATTAGGGTGCTGTTATACGATCTCTTGATCACAGAGATCAAGATACATGAAGAGAAACTTCACGGCATAATTTTGTCAGACTGGGAGGTAACCTGATTAATGTAATGCTTTCTTTAAGAAATAGAGTATATTCTCTATCAGTCAAGACAAACTAGGGCCAAAACCGGTTTGGCTCAGTGGATAGAGCGTCGGTCTGCGGACTGAAGGGTCCCAGGTTTGATTCCGGTCAAGGGCATGTACCTTGGTTGTGGGCACATTCCCAGTAGGGGGTGTGCAAGAGGCAGCTGGTCGATGTTTCTCTCTCATCGATGTTTCTAGCTCTCTATCCTTCTCCCTTCCTCTCTGTAAAAAAAATCAATAAAATATATTTTTTAAAAAAAGACAAACTAGGTTATACTATGGTCGGAAAAGACCTCAGTGGCTTACCACAACAAAGTTTATTTCTCTCTCATGTTATATGTCTGATTCCAGGGTCCAGCTGAAGAGCAGCCACAGTCTGGGAGCTTCCAGATTGCCCCGGCAAAGGGAGAGAGGCCCAGAGGTCCCATTTCTGAAGCTAAGCGCGCTGGCCTAGGAAGGAATGCTTCTATTACAACTCCTTAGCCAGCATGAGTCACGTGGCCTCTCCCATCACAGGGACACAGGAAGGGATAGACATGGAGTCCTGGGAGAAGTTGGTGAACAGTACCGATGACCACCTTGGATACATCACTACAAGACCAAGGTTAGATATTGGACTCATGAATCCTGAACTGAACCTATGTTGGTTGGAAAATAGATGGGCTGTTAAAGAAGCATGGAAATGTTCACGTACCTGTAGCCTACGGCACATTATTTAAACAGAATCAAAGCTGATTGATTGCATGGTTACTAAAGTATCAAAACCTTTTATTCAATGCTACATATTTTATAGTGATATACACTCAAACACATGTATGTTTATGTCATTTAATTACTGCAATTTATAGGAGAATTGATGCAATTAGCCAGATAACTTAAAAGTAAAAGCACCTGCTGTTCCTCTTATCTCCACATCTGAGATTAACAGTTCTATTGTTTGTTTGTTTTTAAGACAATTTTTTTTAGAGCAGTTTTAGGTTTAGAGGAAAATTAAGAAGGAGGTACAGAGATTTTCCATGTATCCCTTGCCCCTACACACGCTTAGCTTTCTCCATTATCAACCCCGATCACCAGAGAGGCACATTTTTCCCCAAGATATGCCTCAGTTTCCCCTAAGGGGTAAGGGTGAGAATTAAGAGGATTTATGGGAGATAGTAGGTCTTCTTGAATCCGGATCCTTCCACTGTAACCAAAGGAGCAAGTTAACTATTTCCTTATGTACTTTGGTTGAAGAGCAGATTTTACGGTGTTAAATGATTTCAAAATATAAAACGAACTTTGAAGGCTTTCTTGTTGATGACTTTAATGGTCATGATTCTTAATCTTCTGACTACAGAATATCCTAAGAAGCACATCATGAATTTGGAAGAAAGAGAAAACCGGGAATCACATAGACCTGGGATCAAATTCCAGCTATTAAACTGATGAGCTGTGTAATCTTGGACAAAGAGCTTTATTCTTCTGTCCTTACTCTAACAGCTGTAGGGATGGGAATAATTCGATGTTGCTGTGATGATTAAATGAGATAATGAATGTAAAGTGGCTTAGCACACAGCGTGTTTATCACATGGGGTGTTTAATAAGTGGTGATAGTTGCTTTTGTTATTATCACCATTTGGAAGATTTGTGAAATGGAAGCGACTCTAAGGTAGAAAAATCATTTTAACAGAAGAAAGGAAGAGAGCCTGGGCCAAATGTAAACCTACCAGCTACGGAGTGATTGAGATATCCAATATCCACAGCGGGGCGGGTAACACAGCAATACAATTTTCTGCAATGAAATTGCTTGTTTTAGCCAGAGGGTGGGGAAAAATAGAATTAAGCTGTGTTTGCTCTTCTAGCGCCTCCGGAGCAACACATATTTGTTGAGCGCGAAGAAGGCAGAGATGGTGTGCTTGAGAGAGGAAAGTGTGCAGAATTCCGAGGTGGGTGAGCCTCTGAGTCCTGGCCTTCCTTCTTCCCAAGGAAGATAGTTATTCTCTCTTCCCCTCAGCAACCCTCATCTATAAGAAGGTCTTAGATGTCCCACTGGGCATGTATCCCCCACATTTAGCTCACATGGGGCTGTTGTCAGTAATAAGAATAGTCAACACAGAGTACCAACGGGGTACTCAGAAGGACTAATGTATTTCACTGTGAAAACACAGTGGTAACTCTATTTCAATTAGACAGATGAGGCTATTGAGGCACAGAGGAGTTAACCCCCCACATCTGGTAAGCAGCGGGGGCTGTGCTTTGAGGCAGAGAAGCTGTGCTCTTAACCAACAGGCTACATTGCCTCTCATGCTAGTGAATGCCAGGCCAAGCATCATGTACATGGAAGCTTGGGCTGCTTGGGCTGCTGTAAGAAAATACCACAGACTGGGTGGCTCAAATAAAGGACATTCCTTTCTCATGGTCTTGGAAGCTGAGAAGTCCAAGCTTAAGGTACAGGCAGATTTCAGCTCCTGGTTAGGACTCTCTTCCGGGCTCACACAGCACCCATCTTCTTGCCTCATGGAGAGGGAGAAGGGGGATGGGGGTGGGAGGGAGGGAGGAAGGGAAGAGAGAGACACATTTAGACTCTTTCTCTTCTTATAAAGAGAATAATCCCCTAATGGGTGCTCCGCCCTCGTGATCTCATCTAAACCTAACTGCCTTGCAAAGGTCAGAGTCCTAATAGCATTACATTGGGAATTAGCGTCTCAACATATAAAACCAGGAAAACACAAACACAGTCCATAATACTTATTGAAAATGGGAACTATTAATTGCATCATGCCAATTTTCTCTATTTTTCCCAATTCCCTGATCCCTGAGCTGCATTCTCCTTCCTTCCCTGCCCTGCTCTTGCCCTGAGGGGCTAACCCGGAGAGACTGCTTGCTCCCCAGACCCTCGTTCGTTCGGCCAACGGGAAGCACCAGTAGTAGATTGGAGGGTGGAAGGAGAGAACTTAACACCTCTCACTCCCCACCTTCTTTTTGCTATTCTGAAAATGGCCGCTTCCTGTTTAACCGCCGCTTTCACTGGTCTGGTCAGTTTTCTGTTGCATGGCTTCAGCTCTCACCTGGGCTCCTGGCCAGTTCCCTTCAGGCCCAGGGACTGAGGGCCTCCAGCTGATTCTAGGTCTTGGGCACCTCACTACCCTTCGCCTCTTACTTCATGCCAGGACTTCCCACCCTCCACACCGTTGACATTTGGGGCTGGAGGATTCTTTCCTGTGGGAAGCGGTCCTGGGTATTGTAGCAGGTTTAGCAGCGTCCCTGGCCTCTACCCATAAGACACCAGTAGCGCCCACCCTGGTTGTGACAACCGAAAACTGTTTCCAGATATTGTCCTACGTCCCTTGGACGCAAGGTCCTCCCAGCGTTCAGAACCACTACATCAACCCTATTCACGTCTCAGTAAATCCTCTCGTTATGAACATGGCTGTAAGTATTCCAATTTTGTTGTCTGTTTTCTGCCAGGATCCTGGTGAAAACATGGATACACAATAGTAGAATAAGTGAAATTTCTTTATTACTTATTACATGTGGATTGTAGAAAGAATAAAAATATGGGATCCAAGGGAGAAAAGGATGTCAATAAAGGTTTTGTTTTTAAAATATATTTTACTGATTTCTTACAGAGAGGAAGAGAGAGGGACAGAGAGTTAGAAACATCGATGAGAGAATCATCCATTAGCTGCCTCTTGCACACCCCCTACTGGGGATGTGCCGGCAACCAAGGTACATGCTCTTGACCGGAATCAAACTTGGGACCCTTCAGTCCGCAGGCCGAAGCTCTATCCACTGAGCCAAACCGGTTTCAGCTAGCTCGCTATTTTTAAGGTAGGCATGGTATTCTAGTTTATAAATGAACTAAAATGGATTTATACCTACCTTTATTAACATTTCTTTCTTTCTTTCTTTCTTTCTTTCTTTCTTTCTTTCTTTCTTTCTTTCTTTCTTTTTTTTCTGTATACAAACTGTGGTGCAATACATATGTGCAAATACATATACAAATATTTGCACATATGTATAGGTGATTATTTCTTTTTTTTAATATATTTTTATTGATTTCAGAGAGAAAGGAAGAGGGAGAGAGAGACAGAAACATCAATAATAAGAGATAATCATTGACTGGGTGCCCCCTACACACCCCACACTGGAGATTGAGCCTGCAACCTGGGCAAGTACCCTGACTAGGAATCAAACTGTGACCTCCTGGTTTATAGGTTGATGCTCAACCACTGAGCCACACTGGCCGGGCTAGGTGGCGATTTCTATAGAATGTTATCCTAATGTAGAATTGTGCAGTCAAAGGGCATATACCTTTAAAAACACAAGAGATACAAATTTTCACCTGCTCACTAGTACTGCTATGTAATAAGAGTGCCAATTTCCTCAAATTTTTATCCATACTCTATATTATCAAAGTTTTACATTTTTGTCAATGTGACAGAGATAGGAAAAGATAGCTCATTATAGTTTTAATTTGCATTACTCTCATTACTAATAGGGTTGAACATCTTTTGATATGTTCATTGGATTTTTGCTTTTCTTCTTTGTGAATTGCTTGTTTATATTTCAAGCCCATTTCTGTATTGGGATATTTGTCTTTTTCTTATCAATTTGTAGGCACTCTTTATAGATTCTGGATATACATCCTTACTTGTTATATATGCTAGAATATCTGTTTGTCACTTGCCTTTTTAACGTAGTATATGGTGTCTTCCATCACCCAGAAGTTATTATTTTTTACGTGATCAAATCTGCACATAGTCATATCTGTAAGCTGTTTCTTTGTCAGCTGTGGAGTTATTGAGCCTGACTTGGAGAAGGCTGGAGCGTTATACACAAGGCACCTTCAAGTCAGAGTCTGAATGTTGCCTTGAGCTAAAATATCAATGGTTATTTTTTTACTCTTCCTAACAATGGTGGTGTATTTTTGCTTGGGGGAAAGAATACTAGACATATACAAAACTAAAACCCAGGTTGCTAATACTTGCTCACACCAACTCAAAAGTAGAAAAAGAATGGAGACTTTGAGCCTCACAGCAAACAGTATTGTTAAACACACACACACACACACACACACACACACACACACACACACACACACACGGAGTTTTCTCAGTGAGTATACACATTTTAATAAGAATGAAAGGTCAGAGTGAATGGAGTGTGTGCAAATGTTTATGTAGACATCTATTTCTTAAAAAGAAAGCACTCAGGCCCTACCTGGTTTGACTCAGTGGATAGAGGATCCCAGGTTCGATTCCAGTCAAGGGCATGTACTTTGGTTGCAGGCACATCTCCAGTAGGGGGTGTGCAGGAAGCAGCTGATTGATGTTTCTCTCTCATGGATGTTTCTAACTCTCTATCCTTCTCCCTCCCTCTCTGTAAAAAATCAATAAAATATATATATATTTTTTAAAAAGCAAGCACTCAGAATGTACTACGTGCTCTGTAGTACTCTAGCAATAAACAATTTCTAAAAACTGCCAGTCTGTGAGTAGGATATTATCTTCTATTGTAAGGCATGAAACTGTAGCTTAATGAAAATAGATAACTTTCCAAAAGTATCATCTAGCTAGCCAGTGAGTTGAAAAAGTAGAATTGGAGCCGAAACCGGTTTGGCTCAGTGGACAGAGTGTTGGCCTGTTAACTGAAAGGTCCCAGGTTCGATTCCGGTCAAGGGCATGTACATTGGTTGCGGGCACATCCCTGGTGGGGATTGTGCAGGAGGCGGCTGGTTGATGTTTCTCTCTCATCGATGTTTTTGGCTCTCTGTCCCTCTTTCTTCCTCTCTGTAAAAAAATCAATAAAATATACTTTTTAAAAATAGAATTGGAACCCAGGTGTCTGGACCAAGCCTAGTGCCCTTGTCATTATTCTGTAGACTGCTTTTTATATAGAGTCCAAGGCTGTGTGTGTGTGGTGTGTCTATGTGGGTGCCTTTGTTTCTTTTTTGTCTGTGTAGGCAGTGTATCTATGCGCCTCTGCATGTGTTTGTTTATACGCATGCGTGAGTGTGTCGGTGTGGAGAGACTGAGAAATTTATTTTAAGGAGTTGGTGCTGTGCTGATGGAGGCTAGCAAGTCTCAAACCTGCAGGGTAGGCCAGGCAGCTGAAGACCCAGGGAAGGGTTGATGCTGCAGTTCAAGTTTACAGGCAGTCTGCTGGCCGTGCCCTCTTCCTCTGGGCAGGCCGGTCCTTTCTCCTTAAGGCCTTCAACTGACTGGAAGAAGCCCACTCACACTCTGCTTTACTCAAAGTCTACTGACTTCAATGCTAATCTCATCTAAAAACACATTCACAGAATAAGGTTTGACCAGATGCCTGATACCCTGCCCTGGTTAAGCTGACTCATGAAATAAACCATCACAGAGAGGGAACAGGATCTTATCAAATGCAGTGTCAGCTGTGTCATATGATTTTCTCCTCTGTCGATGCAGGTTATGTTATTGATAGATTTTTGGATATTAGACTTTCCTTGCATTTACAAGAGAACTTATTCCAAATTTCACTCACTTAACTTCCATTACTTTTATTATTTTTAAAATTTATTTATGAAATTTATTTTCTTAACTTTATTTCAGTAAAATCAATAATTATGTCATCACAATCAAGATTTTTATGTAACTTGTGTTCTATTAACACAATGCTAAATTAGATTTCCATTCTTGGGTTATTTTAAGTTCTTAGTTTTATTTTAATTAATTTCAACTTGGAGAAACTTTCTCTTGCTAAGACAGTAACAACCAGAAATAACCAGTGTTAGCATGGATATTGGGACATGGCTGTAAAGTAGTGAAGTCTTTTTGGAGAGCAATTTAACAGAATTTATAGAAATTTAAAAATATATGTCTTATGACCTATCATAAGAATACCAATTTTTCCCTTGGTATTCTTAAAAATATATTTATATATAAACAAAGAGGCATGTGAAAGCCTGTTTATTATTGCATTATATGAAGACTAAACATTTAAAACCTGAATGTATTTAGGAGGGGATAAACAAACAATGAAACATCTAGAAATACTGGTGGCAGTCAAAAAGACTATGCTGGATCTGTACATACATCTCTGCTTAGAACTTTGTAACACTGATGGTTGAGCAAAAAGCAAGTTTCAGAACAATAAGCACAAAATGATATCATTTATGTTTTAAGAATCATCATATGTACATTATTAGATAAATGCAAATAAAATAATTTAAATTATGCCGATCACACTAATTGTTAACTAATCAGTGTATCAGAAAGGTTATCAGGAAGGACTGCAACGTATCTGTAGTGTTTGCATTTTTAACAATGAGAAAGTATTTACAAATTACTTATATAATTTAAATTTAATATTAAAAGTTATAAATTTACAAAATATACCTTCAGCCCAAATATTTTAATTTAGTTCTGAACTCTGATATATCAACAATGTATATTAATAGACATATTACAAAGTAGTTGGTATATTTTAAATTTATATTGAAAAATTAAATAATGAATTATTAAAATATTATTTTACTTAATCTATAACACACAGTGTCTAGTCTCTAGACAAAAAGTGAATGTATTTTAAATAAAGCTTGGTAATGGTGCTTTGATGAGAGTTTTCTGTTAGATCATATAACACAAATAGTTAGCTAGGAGGTCTAATTTTAGCTCACATGATAGCAATTTGAAAAGCAAAGATATATTAATCTTTCATAAAATATCAGCTGTGTTACTAAACAATTCCCAACGTGCTAGGCATTCTGCCTCAGTATTTCATGTAATAAAGGAGAAGAGAGAGAAAGTAATAACCGCATGATTTAATAAACATGGTTTCATATAAAAAACTAACAAACAAGTGGAAATATTTCTTTGTAATTTTATTAAAGAAACTCAAATGTCTTCTAGGCAATCAAAAGCTGAAAGTTATCATCTGCTGCTTCTATTACATATATACAGCTTCCGCGAACTTTTTGCTTTTGAGAGAAGTGCAGCAAAAACAAAATAATTTCACGTTTATTTTTTATTATGATGTATACATGTAAGCTTTATTTTTTTCTAGTAGAAGAAAGACAAAGTGAACCAACTGCCTTGTCTTGCTGCCGAGGGCTCCTTTTTCAAGAGAATAAGCTCTTCCCAGTCAGCGAGAGCCTGGCCCATCGACCATGACACTGACCCAGCAGGAAGTCTCTCTTGAGAGAGAATATGATTTCCTCTATGTTTTTTGTTTTTGTTTTTTAAAAATATATTTTATTGATTTTTTACAGAGAGGAAGAGAGAATGATAGAGTTAGAAACATCGATGAGAGAGAATCATCGATCAGCTGCCTCTTGCACACCCCCTACTGGGGATGTGCCCGCAACCAAGGTACATGCCCTTGACCGGAATTGAACCCGGGACCTTTTAGTCCACAGGCCAACACCCTATCCACTGAGCCAAACCAGTCCCGGCTGATTTCCTCTATGTTTTTATGGCACTGAATGTGTGCCTTCTCCTCTGAACACCACCGTTTTCCTCAGACTAGAATTCTCTTCCCCACCTCCCATGTTATGCCTCATCATTCAAATACCCAGATTAGAGCCAGTTTGTGGTACCCATGCTGGCACTCAGAGCTGCTCCCTCCCCCACTCCCACGCTGGACAAGAGCCCCACCCTTGGTTTTCTGTTGTTGCTGCCTTGGAATACTTGGTAATTTTATCTTTGAACTTGGGTTTTATAAGTGAAGCTGGGTGGAACAGTAGAGCATGCGCACGAGCAGAAGAGATGCATGAAACCCACGTGCCTTTGTTCCTTGCCACCCGTCCGCAGTGTTCCAGATGCCCCATGAGCACAGAATTCTGTGGGCCCAGGATGTGTGAGAGTTCAAGGTGAGTGAGCACAGGGGGAGCGTGTTGTCTTTACAACTAACTGGAGATGCTGATGGCCTGGAGAAGCCACTCTTTCTGCCCTAACCAGAGCGTACTTTCAACACAGAAAGAAGGCAGTGGTATCTGAGAAACAAGGACAAAAAAGGAATCCTATCATATCCTTTCTTACCTGCATTTTTTTCGCTGTGTGGCCAGCCATTTAAGCAGGAAATGATGACAAGAAAAAGGAAAGATAGGACAACCCCTACTTCCTTTTCCTTTAGTCCTTCCTTCTTTACTCATCTGTAAACTGAAAGTAGAATGTTGGTAGAATGTGCATGTGTCAAGAAAGGAAAATTGAAAAAAGAATAGTCAGTTTTGTGCAGCGTTTCCATTGTTCTGGTAAGATTGAAATACATACATATGTGCGCGCTGCGGAATACGAATTGTGTAATGTCAGTGGTTCCACATGTTAATTAAGTGCCCTTAAATCTGCATTTAAATCTGGCCTTGCTCAATATAAAGCTGGATGGTAAAATTTATGCAAATAATTTAATTTTTTTTTATCTTTCTTTACTTAGAATGTAATTACTAGTAAATGGTGAGTAAAAAACAAAACAAAACACCAGGACAAGTTGAGAGACGGAGGAAGAAAGGAAACAGCTTTTCTATTTTACGTACCTGTAGAGACACACTTTTCCTCCTTTTTGAACAGAGGAGCCCAGATTTTCATTTTGGACTGGACCCTGCAAATTGTGTAGCGAGCCCTGGCTCAGGGGACTCCTTCCACGAAATTTCTCCTGGTTCCTACCACTGCCCATTCAACATGAATTGTTCCCTGCCTTTCACTTCTAATTATTTTTAAACTTGTATTGAGCTCTGTATTTAGTCCACCCTGTTTGGAATTATAGTTACACTGTGCACTTCCTATAGCTACTGCTAGCAAGGTGTAAGTTTCTCTAACTGTCACTTGTAAATCACCCACATCAGAATCCCCTGGGAGTTTGTGTTGGGGACTCCTAACCACTCCCCCTCAGGTTGGGGCAGAGGGTCTTCCAGTGTGGTCTGAGGACCAGCAGCACCTGAGTCACCCGGCATCTTATTAGAAATGCAAATGTGTGGTCCCACTGGACCTCTGAGAACGGGGGCACAGCCTTCCAGGGGATTCCAATGCAAGCCCAGAATCAGGATACGGCAGGAAGAACAGAGGGCAAGTGCACTTGGGTTTGAACCTTGCCTGAATCACTTACTATCTGACTTTGGAGCAAGCTCTCTCTCCCTGAGACAGGCTGAGACCCTGTAACCGTGGAGGAAAACTTGTAATACTTGCAGGTGCCTTATGGGAGGTCTCTGTTTACCGACTATACTTCTGTGCCTTTAATGGGATGGCTGAAGAATAGGAAGAAACCTAACATGAATGCATTCACATAGTTTGAAATTAGATGTTCCTGGGCCCCTGAGGGTCCTCCAGGAAAGTAAGAGAGGGCATCGGCACACGCCCTCTTGGGGTGGGGGCCCGAGTCCTGCTGTGGTGTCCCCGTGGGAAGTGCAACCCTCTCAGAGGTGGATCCAGCTCAAAGGCAATGAGATGGTGATAGCAGACTCCCACTCCAGATAGAAGGGGGAGGAAATTCATCGCATCAGAATGCTGCTGGCAATGCCTTTACTAAGAGATAGAGCGAACTGTGAAAGCCTTTTGCCAGCCCCCATCTCCGGGTGTCCGGCAAGTTTGACACCACTGTGACACAGGAGAAACTAAAATACAGTTATACCTAGATTGGGATGATAGCCCAAATTCTCACTTGGAGAACCTTCTTCAGCATTCAGTTTAATTGAAAGGCTGAACCTGCAGTATAGAGGAGAAAGATACAGAAACCCTAAGCTCTGAATGGCTCCTCTATGGTGTGTGTGTTGTGAAAGAGAGAGAAAGAGAAAAGGAGGAAGAGAAAGAGAGAGTGAGCCTGTGGACTTTGTTTTATTATTTAGTGATTACGATACCAAAGCAAAATGGCAATATCAGTAACTTGGTTTTTATTTTGCATAACATTGAAATATTAGTATTGATACCGGCATTTTATGTGTGTGTTTTTTTTAAATGTATTCAGAATTCATGAAATAAAGGGTAAAAAGTCCTAAAATGTAAAAACAAAAAAATTAAATATGCTCTAAAACAACTAAAAGTGCAAATTTTTAAAAAGCATGCATATTTGACATACATTGCTATTCCAAAATTACTAATTAGCAGTATAATTAATAGAGTAATACTAAAAAAACTCTATGTAAAAGGAAAAGTTTTATTAACTATGGAACTTTGAAAATTAAATATTACTAAACATTCAGTTTACATACATTTTTTTTTCTACTTTCTACTTTAGTGCAAATTCTTCCTGCTGTTGATCCATCTCTGTTACTTTAGAGGAGGGATAATGGTGAAACTAGTGATAATCTGACACCAAATATTTTCCTCTAATTTACTTTCAAGTAATCTCATCTCTTATTTAAAAGCTTTGAGGAGGTAGTTTTTTCTTCTGCACAAACCACAACAGACAGCCAGTTCTAGCTTTATTTCAGAGGTTGCGTTGCCAGCTTGCCTTGGACTCAGCCTCATCTTGTATAGATGCTGAGTGACCTGCATCAGTTTTGATCCTATCGTGTTTATAGTCCACCTTTTCAGAAAGTCTTTGAGCCAGAGAAAGATGTATTCCTCGCAATAGAAGCTTGGCTCCATCCACTGTCCTTGTCATTCTGCCCTTGAGGATTATGGAGCGGAGATGAACGCCTTAGGAGTGAGTGCAGCGTTGCTGGTTTTGACATGTTAATGCACCAAATACCTCTCTGGGTATATCTGTGGCTGTAAACAACATTGGACTTCAGAATTTAAGAATATAAATTATATAAAAAGGTGTTGCTCCAGGAAAAAAAACAAGTATTTCAACACTTAAAAACCATGCACTGCAATTATTTACATACTAGTAGATGACATAAAGACCAACAATGTACTTGTTTGCACACAAGTACATCTAACTGTTTTTTAGCAAAATTCTTGCCCATTTCACAGACTCATCTCATGATGATGTGAGCTCAGCAGGAGGTGTGGGGAGAGGGTGTTTCTCCTAAGAGCAGAAGAGTTCCATGGTGTCTGGCCCAGGACAGAGTTGACTGGAGCATCAGAAAAGCTGAAAACCCATGCCTAGCCTAACATACCGAATTTCTTTTAAGTAACTATATTCAGCATGGCAATATCAGTCACTTTGCAAAAGAACACAGTACATACTCAGTGTCATTGTCTAACAACATAGTAATATAAGCAAGAGATAGCAGAAGTCATTAGAGAAATGCATTCACCTCAGGGTATATGAAAAACTTTTGACATATGTGTACCCCTTCTATAATTTTCGTAACGCTGAGTACCCCTTGTCAAAAAAAAACCCACAAAAAACCCGGATGTATTTTATTTATTTATTTATTTTAAACACTTCTTTAAAAAATATTTTATTGATTTTTTTTTTTTACAGAGAGGAAGGGAGAGAGATAGAGAGCTAGGAACATCGATGAGAGAGAAACATTGACCAGCTGCCTCTTGCACACCCCCCACCGGGGATGTGCCTGCAACCAATGTACATGCCCTTGACCGGAATTGAACCTGGGACCTTTCAGTCCGCAGATCAATGCTCTACCACTGAGCCAAACCGGTTTTGGCAAAATGGATGTATTTTAATAACAATCAAAATATATTCATTTTTTCTTTTTTTGGTACATACACAAAATAATAATAAACGAAAAATAAAATCATTCATAATAAAATATAAATAAAAGTTATATTATAAATAACATTTATTTGCACACCGGACCATCTCACGCCTCACAAGACTGTCTTGACTTGACTCATGAGAACGTAGAATTAGGCGCAGCTAAGCACGGTGCAGTGCATATCCCAACCAAACCCTGGTGCAACGTGTACCCCCACTAAACTCTTCCCGTACCCCTGGGGGTACACGTACCACACTTTGCAAAACACTGGATTAAACAAAATCATATCACAGGATAATCAAGTTCCCAGTAAACCAAAGTGCTGTGAAGGGGTGGAGGGGGAGGTGAAGGAGAGAGCAGGGAGGATGGGAGATCATGTCAATAAGACAGCAGATAGCAAAAAGCAACAGTCAGAAAGGAACGGAAGAGTCCCTGTGTGCGTGGGACAGATAATGAGTTGGGAAGTTCTAACCAGCGCACAAATGCCGCTGCTCCCCTGCCTGTCTCTACCCTCCTGTCAGGGGAAGGCTGGGGATGAGATCCGGCTGTAGCTCACAGCGTCAGAGGCCGGAAGCCCCTGGAGCCTTTGGGGGTGGTTTTTCAGCACTGTTGGATCTCTTGTGTTGCCCCACGGTAAATTGGCCGTCCATTTTTGTTAAAAATAGATATTTTTATTGATTTCAGAGAGGAAGGGAGAGGGAGGTAGAAACACCAATGATGAGAGGAAATAATTGATCGGCTGCCTCCTGCACTACCCTCACCGGGAATCGAGCCCACAACCTGGGCATGCACCCTTGCCTGGAATCGAACCGCGACCCTTCAGTTCGCAGGCCGATGCTCTATCCACTGGGCCAAACCAGCCAGGGCAACCATTCTTCTTCCTCTTCCTCTTCTTCTTCCTCTTCCTCTTCCTCTTCTTCTTCTTTTTCTTCATAAAGAGAACTGCCCACAGGAGAACTTGGCTGAGATCCTTGGATACACCCCAATTTCCCTTCACCTCCAACCCCTTGTCTCCTAACGGATGGGTAAAGGCTGTGCTATGCTGTGCTTTAAGGGGAAAGAAGTGTTTACCTCTCCCAAAGTGACAGGTGGAGGTGGGGATGGGCACAGCTGTCCTCACACTCACCCTGACACCTCCACTCGGTGTGTTCAGAGCCCAGCTCAGTGCTTCTCAAAATGTGCGTCACCTGGGAATCTTGCCAAGCATGCGGGCTCTGCTTCAACAGGTGCACGGTGGGCGTGGAGCTTCCAGGTTTGGGCTGAGGCTCCAGGTGGGAGCAATGCCGCTGGGCCATGAAACAGGCCTTGCATAAGGGCCCGGGGCCTGCCCCTTGGTCTCCTTGGGGCGAGCGTGCGTTGGGTGGGCACCGGCGTGGAGTCTCTGGTTACCGCCGACCAAGCATCGCCACAGAGCAGCGCCTGGCTCTGTCCCACCCTGCAGAGGACCTGACCACCACCAAGGAGCCTGAGCTTGAGGAAGTTTGTAAGTACGCTTTCTTTTTCTTCACCGCCCAGAACAGGCAGGGCTGGTGCTCCTGGGATTCTCCCGCTTAGCAGAGCAGAGGAGATGATGAGCCCACAGAGAAATCAGGGTTCCCAATGACTTTGCACTGATGACTTGGTTTATGTCTCCGCCAAGAGCTGGGGGAATGAGCGGAGCTCCCCACCCAGACCCTGTTCCTGGCTGGGTGGGTTCTGTTTAGGAAATAAAACCCCAAAACTTGACGATTTATGCAACGTTCCCATTGACTTAGCAAAACAGGGGAAGGCCAGAGTGTTTCTAGTTAGGTCCTGCGGAGGGGGAAAGTTCTGTTTAGCCCCTGAATGTGTCACTTTCATGTGATACGCAGCAGGGGAGGAGAGCCTGGCGTTAAGAACAGACTTAACACCGCGTGGTGGTGCTCCACTCAGTTCTGGCCCAATGGAGTCTGCGGAGAAGGACGTTTTAGTCTCAGTCCTGGGGTGTGGCTTTCATTCCGTTCCACAAACGTGGATTGAGTGCCTGTTACACAGGAGGCGCTGTATTGGGTGCTGAGCCCACAGTGATCACTGAGGCACGGTTACTGCCCTGGGGGGCACTCAGTGCTGGGTGGGAGACAGCCGAGCAGAGAGAACGTCTGCACAGAATGGTTGGTGCGGCGGTTGAGGTGAGTACCTGGTGTCTGGCGTCTGGGCTGCATGTCCTTGCCCAGCCTGGAGGTGGGAGATTGGAGCAGAGGGACTTCTTTGAATGGAGATGAAAAGTTTTAAAAAGGTGAGTCATTCATTATTTCTGCGTGTTTTTTTTTTCCTCTTTGGCACACAATAGCATGCTCCTTTCCTCTTGAATTTAAGTGTGTTGTGCTTAAAGCCAATGAAACATGAGTGAAAGTGACACGTGTCACTTCTAGGTAGAAGTTTTACGTATGTGATTTGCCATTTTCTCTTCTTACTGCTGTAGAGACGGTGAAATCCTGTGTTAGGATGAAGTTTGCATTAGTCTAGGCTCTTGATAACTGCAATGAGCAGAAACACACCTTTGTTGCTTAAAGCCAGGAGATTTCAGAGTGGTTGGTACAGTGGCATGAGTCAGTCTGCCCTGACTGACACAAACAGGCATTCTGGGCAGGGAGTTCTACTTAGAAGGCCTCAGGAATATGCACTTTACAGTTGGTTGGAAAGGGCAATGGTTAATAATATCAGAATATGCAATGCAGACAGCGGAAGGAGGGGTTTAGGGCGGTGCCTGACTTCTCTGGGCCTCGGGGGAATAAAAGCTTGGGCCATGGAAGCAAAGGTTTGGCCAGATAAACTCTTGAGTTTCCATTCTAACTAAAGGCTTTGACTTTACAAACTTGAATGCAGTTTATGCTCATTTTTTTTTTTTCTGGGAACACCTTTCCCCAAATCCCCAGACGTAGTTGAAGAGCCTGTGTGGAGGTGTCCCACATGGCTGAGGAGGTGAACCTGCTGGGACTGGCTGAATCTCCTCGTGGCTCACTGTGAACCGGTGGCCAGGTGGGAACAGATCATTTCATTGCTTTCCATCCTCTGTGCCTCAACTCTATTTTACTTTATTCTTACTGCCCTAGACTCCAAAACTGTACTGGCAATTACCTCTGGCCCAGACTCCTTTTTAAAGGAGCTTGGGCTAAAACAGTTTGCGAAGTGGTTCTAGATGAGAGTAGGCTCTCAGAGTAAGGTTTGGAATTTAAATGCCCAATGCACTATGCCTGTGGTCAGCACACTGTGGCTCGCAAGCCACATACGGCTCTTTGGCCCCTTGAGTGTGGCTCTTCCACAAAATACCACAACCTGGGCGAATCTACTTTGAAGAAGTGGCGTTAGAAGATTTAAGTCTAAAAAATTTTGCTCTCAAAAGAAGTTTCAATCGTCGTACTGTTGATATTTGGCTCCCTTGACCAATGAGTTTGCCGACCACTGCCCTAGGGAATGTTTTGCTTGGAGTTAGCGGGCTGTTAATATGCAGTGAATCTCAAATGCTAACGTTTTCACCTGTGGTTGATTGAGATGAGGCACAAGTAGAGAGCAAGGTGTTGATCGATCCAATAACTGGTATTTCATCAGTGTGAGGGCAATGATGATTATATGTATTTTCAAGCAACAACTATTTTTAGCTTCACTGGACTCCTTACAGAAAAGGAAATGATCGTTTCAGGGCAGGTAATGGCACAACTAAAGTTTCAGGCAGACAGTGCTGGAAGTCAGGCCTAAGATCTAATTATAAAGTGTGATCTCTGGACAGCAGACCTTTATACGTGCCATGCAGACAGACAGGCCTCTTATGTGAAAATCAGGGTCCTGACAGAGAGTGACGTTGAGACAGGGAATGGTGACATTTGTATGGGTGAACCTGAGATTTTAAAACTCCCAGATTCCTCTGCTCTTCCCCATTTGCCAGAGAACAGCCCATCCCACCTGAATACCAGGTACTGATTTCACCTGAAGCAAGTGCTTCAAAAGATGATGCTGATTCTTGCCAGTATCTGCCCCGCACCTCTCAGTGCTTCAAGACCAATAAACAGTCACGAGTCAGCACAGCCCAAGTGGGAAAGTAAAGATAATAGTTATACAAATTAGTCTATGAGCCAAGAGAATTGTCTGACCTGGCTGATGTATACTGACAGGCCTCAGGAAAATTTGCATGGCAATGAACTCTGAGCATGTTAGCCTGGGAGGGAGGAAAGGCATGACTGCATGTTGAATTGGGAAGAATGTGATACCTTGTTATACTATTCTACAGAAATGGATCCTGGAATATGGTAGCTTATTCAAAAATGACTTAAAGATGAAGTACCTTGGCGTAGAATTGAGGAACAGAGCGGAAGACTTGGGGAAGTAAAGTGCCATAAACATAACCCAGCAGTTGTCTCAACCACAACTGTTAGGCCAGATGTAGTCTACTGTATTTATGGCAGTATTTCAACACAGCCTTTGGTCTGTAGTCCACTATGCATTTAGTGAATGGTTTTGTTGTTGGTGGTTGTTTTTTTAGACGCACATCAATAGAAAGATTTGAAATCAGAATGTCACTTATAATGTACATTAAAAGGCATATGGCCAAAACCGGTTTGGCTCAGTGGATAGAGCGTCAGCCTGCGGACTGAAGGGTCCCGGGTTCGATTCTGGTCGGGGGCATGTACCTTGGTTTGGGGCACATCCCCAGTGGGATGTGCAACAGGCAGCTGGTCGATCTCATCGATGTTTCTAACTATCTCTCTCCCTTCCTCTCTGTAAAAAATCAATAAAATGTATTAAAAAAAAAAAGAATAGTAGCATATGTTTGCTCTCTTGCTTTAGTTTAAGGCCATAATGTAAACTTCAGAGACTTTGATCTTCTTGGCATTCCACAGAGCACACATGGATCCACTGCGCTGATGGCATGTTGAGTGGAATGGGTGAGCTAGACGCAGAGCATTCCCTAACTGCTCTAGTGAGAATAGTTTGGGGGGAAAACGTGGGTTTTTCTATAATATTTAAGATCTGCCTTGTTTGTGAAGTTTCCAGGGGTCCAGTGGTTAGGGATCTGACAGGACATTTATTCTAATAAATGCTACCATTAAGAAAGAGGCACGAGGCCTGTATATCTTTTTTGGATTTTGGTGATAGCAGATACTATGCTTGGGAATATTTTTGCAAATTACTGATTGACACAGAGCTTCAAGCAGGGCCTAGAGGAAAGAACCATTCTGCAGGGGTCCTACAAGCTGCCATTCCAGTGGTTGCTAGTGGTGTCCGGAGAGTAAAGAAAAAGTATGGAGTCACTTTCGGGGACCTGATGTGAGGGATCTCCCTTTTCCGTGTCCTGCACGGAAAGAGAGATGAACGAACCGGTTCTAAGTGGAGGCGGCCAGGGATTGAGGAATATTAGAAATAAAGAGAGAAGACACAGAGATATGTTTTAAGCTGGGAGGGCCGCCGAACTCCTCTGCTGGAGAGGCAGACTGACGACCTCCTGAGCCACATAGCACATCTATATATTCTCCAACCCAACAAGGGGGTTTCACAGGAAAACAAGGAGCTCGGGAGGGCCCAGGTCCCACCCACTCCTTCCTCCAGAACATGCATCCCCAGGGCGGGAGTGCACCTGACATCCCCAGGGCGGGAGTGCACCTGACATGATTCAATATCCCGGGCCCAGTAAGCAACAATCTAACGAATATCCAGGTGCCTTCCCATTTGGCCCTCTACTGTCACTGGCAAGCCAAAGTTGGACAGCTGAGAGCAGACCCGCAGGGTTCTGGAGTAGGACCGTGACTTCTGCAGCAGAGAACTGCCATGTGTGAAGCACAGCTCCTGGTGCTGAAATGGTTCCGGGTAGAGGCTGAGCATGTACCTTTAGACTGAGATGCCCTGAAATAGACAGTAGAACTGGGACAACAGCAAATCGTTGTATAATAGAAGCGGCTTATGGGGGACTAAGTTCGTGTCTCAAAAAAAAACCAAACACACCCCAAAACCCACCACCAAGTAAATTACATAATCAGTGCCCAACTCTCTATATTACCTACTGATGTTGCATTGATGCCTTTCCCTCTCTTATACCTTTAGCCAATGATAGTTTTCCCACTGAGGGAGAAAAGGACTCTGGCTTGGTTCGCTGTTGACACAAGCTGAAAGTGGACAGCTGCTACGGTACAGTCCCCTGCAGTGTGACCCTGAAGGAAAATGGTGAAGGGAAATCCTTCCAGTGGGCAGAACTGCGGGCAGTATGCTCATAATTCCTTCAGATGAAGGGGAGGTGGAACGAGGGAGGGCTGGACACTGACTCATGAGCAACGGTGGATGAGTACTTGGTCATGAAAAGGACCAGATTGGATATCAGTGAGTAGGGGTTCTGGGAAAGAGCTCTCTGGATGGGCCTGTGCGGATGAGCCATATTGTGTGGATCTTTGAGTTTCATCTTAATGTACACCAACTGCAGATACATCTTTCAGCTTCTCTGGACTAGGATGATCCATCCCGTGGCTGCCAATTCGCTTCTCCTTGGCTCCCACTTTTGCAATGGGCCATTAAACAGAGTGGTCGTGGTAGCAGGGATAGGAAGTTTGAATTGACTCAAATGAGCTGTCCCTCATCAAGGATTGAGCAGCTACTTCTATTGTTGAAGGGAACTTAACCAACAGAAGCGAACAACACGGAGCCCTCCATATGGCACCTTCCCTAGGGAGATGATCCAGGTACCTGGCTTCGAATTGGTTATTTTAGAACCCTTCTGCTCTGAAAAAGGCAATGGCTTAGCCTTATTGGTATTGACATCTATCCCCAATGTAGATTTTTCCTGGTTATCCCCAGTGTCTTCACCTTCTAAGGGCTTACAGACGTATGTGCACAATTTAAAGCAAAAAGGTACTCATAATCACAGATCCCCTGGTTTTATCACGTATTTCATCTTCCTGGAATCTCTGGCTGCTGGATTTGGATGAAGAGTTATGCTATAGGACACAGGTCAGCACACTATGACCTGTGACCAAAATCTAGCCTGCTGCCTTTTCTTTAATTATTATTATTTTTTAAGAAGAAGTTTTTAAAAAACACATCCATGCCTATTTCTTGTTATATTGTGTATGGTTGCTTTGTCAATATATATTGGTGGAGTTGAGGAGTTGTGAAAGAGACCATGTGGCCCACAAACTCTAAAATTTCCTGTGAAGGCTCTGACTGGTGTGGTTCAGTTGGTCATTGTTCCTTGCACCAAGAGGTCGCTGGTTCAATTCCCAGTCAAGGCACATACCTGGGTTGGGGACTTGATCTCTAATAGGGGATGTCCAGGAAGCAGGTGATAGATGGTAATCTCTCATCAATGTTTTTCTCTCACCCCCTACCTTCTTCTCTCTCTCTTTCTCAAGTCAATAAAAACATTAAAAACTTTACTATTACATACTCTTACTCTTTCCAACCCCTACTGTAGGACATGACCTCTTTTTTACCAAGGGGCTGCCAAAGGGGCTAGGTCGGGAAAAATTAATTCCTTCTAGGGAAAATTTTGACCAATGGGATACAAGAGATAAGAGGGAACAGCAGTTAAATTTCCTGCCCTTTCTCCCTGCTCTGAAGGATGGTTTACCTCAGGAGGAATGGTTACAACAGGTGCTTTAAAGTTTTTCTGATAATTACAACAACATCTGCAGCATGTCAGAGTTTATATCTGTCTTTTACTTGAATAGGTTTTCCTTGTCATTGATATGTCAAATAATTTTGGATTTGTACCCTGGCAGTTTCATATATTATGTTGTGAAGCTTCAGGTGTTATTAAAATATTTTGGGAAAGTAGATTTTTCTGTTTTCTTTTAGCAGGCAGTCAACCTGACTTGCCTTCTGGGGGCAGTGGTTCCAATGCCTTTGCTGCTTCTTGTAGGCTCCACGAAGGGAGTCTGGGGCAGGGGCTTATGTGGTGGTTCAATTCTCAACGCTTCTGCTGCTTTGGGGGTGTCCTGCAAGGCCACAGCTTGGGGTAAACCAGGGACTTGTAACTATTCACACATGGGATTGGAGGAGTCCCCTTCTTCCCATTCTCTCTACCCCGCATTTTTCCCATTCTTCTTCATTCCCTAAAACCTCTTTTCTTAAGCTATAGAACATAGGTCAGCAAACTATGACCTATGACCAAAATATCTAGCTGATAAAATGGGCTTTCTCTTGAAGTTGTGGTCACCATCATTTTTGTTCCTGGGGAGAAATGAAGGGGAAAATAACAAAATAACAGTTATTTCCTTCATCTTCTCTGCACAACAAAGACCCATTTTTTTTTTTCTGATTCATCTACTCAGAAAGATGGGTTTTATCTCAGAGTTATTTTGATGTTTATGCTCCTGGCCTGGAGGCAGGCTGAGAGAAAAAGAAGAAAAACATTCTATAGTTTTTAAAGGTCCTCTATGCCAATCCTAGGCCTGGCCAGAAAGATGGTTCCTCTTTTTTATATTTTTTTTAGTTCTTGTTGCCTATTCTTGTTGTTCATTTCCCCTATGTGGCTTGCCTTTGGGTCAAATCCAAGAGATGAAAGAAGAAAAAACAGAAAAATGCCCATAAAACCAGGAAACACACTGTCACCACATTAGTCATCTTTCAAGTTTTCACTTCTCTCCCCCTCCCACCCACCTGCTTCTATTTACTTTTCAGAGTTCCTAAGCAGTCACTGTTTTTGTTTTGTCCAGAGTTTTAGTTCTAATTAGTCAGAAACATAGAGTTTACTCCATCTTGGCCAGTTCCAGAAGATTCTATCTCAAATATCAGGCCATATCTGTAGCCCTCATCCCCAGCCCTCTTCCTCATTTTCATGCCAGATCAGTTACAGACGCCTTTGCTTCTTGGAGAAGAAATCATACAGGTCATGGAAGAATGCACAGGAAGCCTGCGGTAGGGGGCATGAACCGAAGCAGATAAAATACTGTTGTTTTAAGGAGTTCAACCTGGACATTCCAAGTTGCCATGGGAATTGTGAAATGATTAGTGTCTAGATGAAAAATCAGTCAGGAAATGCCACAGACGTCCGTAAGAGAGGGAATCTTACTGACAGCCTTGTTAGAAGCAATGACAGACTGCTGAGGGGAGGTTTCAGAGGAGTAGCTTGGGATGCCCAGACCATGGGTAGGGCCCAGAGGGGGGTGGAGGCTGCAGTTCCCTGAACCTGCGGCAGGAAATGGAATAAAATTACACAAATAAGGGCGGATATCAACTCTAAAAATACCCCATAGCCGGGTGATCTTTTACGAAGCCCTGAAAAGTATATTCCCTCCTCTCAACCACCTGCACCTTCTTAAAAGATTTGAAATCTAAAATCATGGCCAACTGCCCTAATTCAGTGGTCGGCAAACTCATTAGTCGACAGAGCCAAATATCAACAGTACAATGATTGCAATTTATTTTGAGAGCCAAATTTTTAAAATTTAAACTTCTTCTAATGCCACTTCTTCAAAATAGGTTTGCCCAGGCCCATGGTATTTTGTGGAAGAGCCACACTCGAGGGGCCAAAGAGCTGCATGTGGCTTGCGAGCTGCAGTTTGCCAACCACTGCCCTAACTGGTTTGGCTTGGTGGGTAGAGCATTGGCCTATGGACTGAAGAGTCCTGGGTTCTATTCTGGTCAAGGGCACCAGCCTCAGTTGTAGTCTCAATCCCCAGGAGTCAGCTGATCAATGATTCTCTGTCATTGTTGATGTTTCTCTCTCTCCCTCTTCCTCTCTGAAATTGATAAAAATAAAAATATTTTTTAAAATATATTTTATTGATATTTTACAGAGAGGAAGGAAGATAGATAGAGAGCTAGAAACGTCGATGAGAGAGAAACATCGACCAGCCGCCTCCTGCACACCCCCCACCGGGGATGTGCCCGCAACCAATGTACATGCCCTTGACCGGAATCGAACCCGGGACCCTTCAGTCCGCAGACTGACGCTCTACCACTGAGCCAAACCGGTTTTGGCTAAAAATATTTTTTAAATGAATAAAATCATGGCCTATTTTTTTCAGTTTCTTGCATGAAACAGGCCGTGGCAGGAAGTGGGGTTTCTCAGGGGCCAATTGCCGGTACTGCGTTCCTGGTCACAGTCAATGCCACGCTTTGGCCTTCGGTCTCGGTAATGACTACAGTGGAGTGCCAGGGGCAAGAGGCACTGGGTGAGGAGGACAAAGGGCATGGGTGCTGTAGCAGCAGGTCAGGATGGCTGTCTACTGCTCAGGGAGCCTTCAGCTAGTCCCCTCGCTGCCTTGTCTATGACGTGGGAGCGATGATGCTCACGCTGAGGGTTGTGGGAGTAAACGAAATAGTACAATGCTCCCCTCTTCTGCGCTCTGCCTCCAATTGAGACTTACGTTGCAGGTTACCTTATTCAAAGGAGATTTATAGCTTCAAATGTTCTTCCTACTCTGCCTCTAAAGGATTGCATGGTAAACACTCTAAGGAGAACTCCCTGATTGAACAGATAAGAAGGATTAAAAACAAACATGCATAACTTACATATGACTGGTGTTTCAAAAAGTTTGAAGGTTATTCTCTAAAGAAGGTTGGCATTTTGTCTCTGTTTTGTATGCTCTCTTTACAGAGAATCTTGGAAGGAATAGGGATGGAATGAATGGCATTTTGTTTTCCTGCCCTAAAGCACTAGTTTTTACTTTGTGTTGTTCAGCTTTTAAGGTAACATCATAACTTTTACTCATTTTCTTCAGATCACGCACAGAGACCCTCATGCTTCGCACTGAGCAGGTACTTAAAAAATATTGCTGAGCCCAACTGATGACCAATCTCACTCTCTTGAGTTATGGCTCCTTAGGCTGAATGGATAGGATCCATTCAACTCAAACATTAACATCAAGAAGGAAAAAGAAGAGGCCGAAAAACATGGGTTAAGTAATTTTGCATGTCTTCTAAATTTTGGTCACTTGGAAAATTCAGAATTTCTCAGCACAATTGCTAATGTGCATCAAGCTTTGACCACCGAGATTCATAATACCCACTTTGCCCCCCAGCCCAGCAGCTCAAGGCCAGGTCTTGCAGTTGACGATTATTAGGGAAGTTCAGTGTAGGAAGGATGGATGGCCTCCGGAATGACAAGTAATTTATCACTACTTCTGGTTTTAGACTTTCTTTCCTTTATGATGGTACACTGTCAAGAAAAATGGTTCTGGAACTTGGTTGAGAAGGAGGAGACCTTTTGCAGCTCTGAGGCCTGTCATTAGGCAGGCCATGGGGAAGTTGGAGAAGAAAAAGTTCATGAATGTTCGCTGTGCACCTTTCTGGGGACATTATTTCATGGACTCCTCTCCTTAACAACCCTGTGAGGGAATAATAAGAGCTATTTATTGAGGCCTTATTCTGGGCCCAATCCTTTACAGTCCACATCACAGTGAATCCTCAAAACAACCTATGAAGGGAGACTCTGTATTCTAGAGGTAAAGCTTAAGGGGTAAATACCTGGTCTGAAGTCATGCAGCTACTCAGAGGAGGAAGCAGAACTTTAAAGCATTTCTCTAGCTTCAAAGTTTGAAGTTCATTTTTTTTCTCCATAAAAATAACCTTCATTGCTTAAGGTATGCTGGTGACAAAAAACTAGCACAGAAGAACTCGAATATGTATTTAATTTTTCAATAGAAAATGCATTCATGTTGAAAAGAAAAACTTTCTATTTTTAAAGAGAAGCACTGTTATTAATTTATTATGACTTTTGGAGAGTTTATGTTCTGTTGGATAGATATCTCCCTTTTATACTTTTATACTCATGGCAGCATATACACAGTATCTCACACCTTCCTTTTCACTTAAGTCTATCTTAGAGATCTTTACAAGTCAAAGAACATGGAGACTTGAACTCTTCTTAAATAGCTGCATTGCATTTTATTAATTTGCTAGAGGCCAGGTGCATGAAAATTCATGCACTAGATGGGGGGGGGGGTCCCTCAGTCTGGCCTGCGCCCTCTCATAGTCTGGGAGCCCTTAGGTGACCCGGTGATCAGGGGAAGGCAATGCCCCAATCACACCTCTGCTGCTGCCACTGCCAGCAGCACAAGCCTTGGCCAACCCTGGTTACCTGAGCCTTGGATGGGCCTGGGTGGGTGGGCAGCTGCCATCCAAGGCTTGCTAGTACATTGGGCCGGCCCTGGGCAGCTGAGGGTCTGAGAGGACTGGGGGACTCTGGAGGCAGGCAGGACTGAGGGGACTGGTCACTATCACCTTGTGCTTATGGGCACCGCCATCTTTGAGGGTGTGGCATCCAATTAGCATATTTCCTCCTCATTGGCTGTGGGTGCCACCATTTTGAGAATGTGAAAGTCAACTAGCATATCCCCTCCTTATTGGCTGTCAGCACTGCCATCTTTGAGGGGGTGGTGTCAATTAGCATATTCCTTCCTTAGTGGCTGTAGGCGTCACCATCTTTGCAACGTATGAGGGTCAATTAATATATTCCCTCTTTATTAGATAGGATGAAAGTACTAGATGTACTGGTTAATAATGGGGGATTTTGTAATCAAAGAAAACATGATAATTTTAAGAGAAACATCAAAAGTGCTTTATTCAAAGTAATGTCCATTGTTAGCTACACATTTTTCCCATCTTTCAGGTAATTTGTGGGTACTATTCCAATAGAACTCTTCTTGCTTTGAGGCAAACCATTCAGAGATCCAATTTTCTACTTCTTCATACGTTTTGAAGTTCTGCTTAGAAAGTGTGTGTGCCATTGATTTGGAACAAGTGGTAATCTGAAGGAGCACGGTCTGGTGAATACAGCAGGTGGGTTAATACTTCCCAGGCAAGATCTTTTAATGTATCTTTAACTGATTTTAAAGTGTGTGATGGTGTGTCATCATGAAGCAAAATTACATCTTCTGGAACATTCTGATTGTTTCACTATCAAAGCGTGGTTCAAATTGATCATTTATTGTCAGTAGTAATCAGTATTAATGTTTTCACTGGTTTTAGGAGCTCGCAATACACCACACCCTCCTGATCCCACCAAACACAGAGCATTGTCTTCTTTCCAAAGAGATTTGGCCTTGAAGTCAATGTTGATGGTTGACCTGGATCAGTCCATGTATTTGTGCATTTGGGATTCTCAAAATAAATCCTCTTTTCATCTCCAGTCACAATTCGTTGCAAAAAAAGACTCTTTTGTGCCGTTGAAGCAACATTTTGCTGACGATTTTTCGGTTTTCCATTTGTCTTTTTTTCAGTTGATGTAGCACCCATTTTCCTTCCTTTAAAATCTTTCCCACTGCTTGTAAATGATCAGAAATTGTTTGCTGAGCAATGTTAATCTTTCTGCAAGTTGTTTTTGAGTTTGACATGCATCTTCATCCAATAATGCTTGTAATTGTTGGTCTTCAAACTTTTTTGGTTGACCTGGACGTTGTCTTTCAAAGTCATCAAAGTCATCACTTTTACAGCACTCAAACCAACGTACACAAGTATCTTGAGATGGAGCATGTTCACCATAAGCTTCCAGAAGTATACAATAACTTTTTCATCAAAATAAAGTAATGAATTATAATTTCCCACAAATGCTCTCTTTTTTTGGCATGAAATTCAACATTTTTAAGTGTAAAAATATCTGTGATGTTAACACCTTCAGCAAATTTGACATATGGAGTTTTGAAGCTTGCTGTCAATAAAACTAAATAGCATATATAGCAAATTGCAAATATTATCAACAGTAACTCCATCTAGTGAAAAAAAATCTGCATTATTAATTAGTACACCTAGTAATTCCATAATTTATTTAACCAACTTTTGACTGATGGGCTCTGAGGTTCTCAATTTTTTTGGTCTTACCTGCCAGTGTGTTTCTCAGTATCTAGAAGGGTTCAGGAATCTGGAGCAGCGAATCTCTCGACCCCTAGATTTTTATTAACACAAATTGCCCTAAAGTAAAGCAGATATACATATCAAAGGCAAGGTTTGGTATACAGTAAGCATTGTCAGGTAGGGGAAACTGCTTTTGGCTGTCCAGCTGTTTGGCCAGCAGCAGGTAATAACATGTAGATTAAAATGCCCTCAGCTGTCTGGCAGTAGCAATAATACACACAGATTTTCAGGTTTGGGAAAATATCTTCGGCCATTCTAGCAGGCAGTAATATAATTCTTCTGCCTGTAAAGGCTCAAGGTCCACTAACCTTTTGATGAACTTCTTGCATTTATTATGACATGCTGGAATTAGCCTCCAGCACTTATGGCAGTGCTGAAATAACCTCTCGTGTCTACCTCTGAGTGCTAGTGTACCTGAAGGGTGTATTTCTGAATCAAAGTAAAAGAAGGCATTTGTAATCTTGGTAGTTGCTGCCCAATTGTACTTTACAGGGTTGTGCCAATTTGTCTTCTTATTAGAAAAGTTTCCCCCATAGCCTCGCCAATAGGTTTTATCAAACTTTTGGAATTTTGTCAGTCCAATAGATGAAAATTGATGTCAGAGTTGTTTTAATTATTTCTCTGACAATAAATAAAGTTGAGCATTTTTTCATGTTTAAAAGACATTTGTATTTTCTTTTCACTGCATTATCTATTCATACCCTTGGTCCATTTTTCTATTGGTTAATCTTTTCTATATTACAGAGTTCGCCTTTTGTGATATAAATGGCAAATAGCATTTCCTAATTTTTCTCTTGTCTTTTGGCTTCAAGTATGGTGCATTTCCCATGTAAAAATATATATTTCTCTTTTAGTTAAGTTTGCCAGTTTTATCACATCTAAATTTGAGTTTTAATTATAGAAATCATGACACTCCAAGATTAAAAAATAATTCTTCCATGTTTTTGTCCCAAACTTTTATGGTTTCATTGTTTGCATTTAAATATTTGGTCCACTTGGAAATAATCCCACTGCTTCAGTTGAAGCATGAATCCATTTTTATAACTTCTAGAAAGTTTTCCAGTTATTCCAATACCATTTATTAAATCATTTTATGACTGATTTGAGATGCATTCTTTTATCACCTATTGAATTCAAGTACACATGCACACACATGCACACATACACACGTGTACACACACACACATACACTAGAGGTTCAGTACAGAAATTTGTGCATGGTTAAGGTCCTTAGGCCTGGCTAGAATCAGGGCCAATCAGGGACTTCCAGCTGCCAGCTGGAGCCTTCCTTAATTCCACACTGCCCCCTGGTGATCAGTGCACGTCATAGTGAGTGATCAAAAGCCTGGTCTCTTGGTTGAACTCCTAAGAAGACACTTTGCATATTAGCCTTTTATATATATAGACTAGAGGCCCATTGCAGGAAGATTCCTGCAATAGGACTTCCTGCAACAGTCTCCGCTGCCCCCCCCACCTACTTCTCTCCCTTCTCCCCCACCCTCTTTCCTCCCTTCTCCAAAGCCACGCCTGCTTCCCTCCAGTCTCTGCCACTCCACTTGCTTCTCTGAAGCTTCACTCTCTTCTACAATGCTTGGCTTCCTTCTATGCTATCTTCAGTCTTCCCTCTGTGCCTGGATATGCAAATTAACAGTCATCTTGGTTGGGTTAATTTGCATATTTGCTCCTGATTGGCTGGTGGGCATGGGTTGTGGGCTGTAGCAGAGGCACGGTCAATTTGCATGTTTCTCTTTTATTAGATAGGATGTGTATATATGTGTGTGTGTGTAAATCTTTGTGCAATGGGCCTCAAACTTGATTTGTGCAATAGGCCTTCCTTCCCCTGGCTGCCAGCACCAGTTTTTCTCTGGCACCAGGGACCCAGGCCTTCGCTCTGGCTGCCACTTTCTGCCTTCACTCTGGCCAGAGCCTTCAGTCTTCACTCTGGCTGGAGCACTGCTCCTGTAGCTCCCTTAGCCCTCCCACTCTCCCCTTCATAGCAGGCATCCTGCCTTCCAGTCCGCTCTGCACCTGCATGTGTGCTGCCCAGAGGCTAAGAGTGGCTTGGGAGTGGGGCTGCCTCCATCTTTATTGGGTTCATTTGCATGCTCACTCCTGATTGGCTGGTGGGTGTTGTGGAGTGACAGTTTGCATATTTATATTTCATTTGCGTAGATATTTATATTTTATTAGTGTAGATATGTACACACACACACACACACACACACATATATACACACACATGCATATATATTTTGTTTTGGACTTGCTATTTCCTTCCATCAGCCTATCTATTCATATGTTATTACAACACTGTCATAATAATTGAAGGTTTTAAATATGTTTTAACATCTATGACTATTTCTGGCCACTACCTTCAACCATTGTTCTTTATATTCAGATTGCCTGGCTATTGCAACTTATGTTTTCATGTGAAATTTTAAAAATCACATCTAGTTTTCATTTAAAAAAGTAATAATTATAGTATTTTTAGTGAGATGTATTATAATTTGGGTGTGAAATATTCATTTCTTTGTCATGATGTGTTTTCATTTTAAGAAAGTCTCTTTCGGTCTTTAAGAGTATTGTAAAACATTTTTTTTCTTATGGGCTCTACATGTGTTTATTAATTTCTCTCTTGGTAGCTATATTTCATGTAACATTTTCTTACATTATATTATTACGTGTTTCTTATGCTCACACATGCAAGGGTTGGGCTCATGTTTCTATTTTTATACCCTAACATCTTTCTAAATTTTCTTATTTGTTATAGTTGCTTTTCATTTGGTTCCTTGTTTCCAAGTATATGGCCATAGCATCTGCAAATAATTCTTCATCCTTCTTCCCAATTCTTAAAATTATAATTCCTTTCCTTACCAGGTTGTGTTGGTTGTTACTTCTAGCACAACATCCAGTCTATTTCTTCCATTAAGCATAATGGTAGACTAGCTATGGGGTTATGATTTAAGTATTTTATCTTATTAGAGACTTATCTAACACTATTTTATTGCAAATGCAATTTTTAAAGACTAAGAATGGATATTGAATTTCATCTGGTATCATTTAATACTTTTTCACTTATATAGTCTCAAACATAGGTAGTTTTGTTTTTGAATTACAAAAATGAAATTACGTTATATAGACTGATCCATATCTTATAGTTCTCACTATATAATACTTTGAGGAATTCTTTCCCAGTTACCTCATATAGACCTAGCTCATTGTTTCACTGGCTGCATAATGTTCCATGCCTTGGATACAAGCCTTTATTCAATCACTAGAGGCCCGGTGCATGAAATCCATGCACTGAGGGGAGGGGTCCCTCAGCCTGAACTGCATCCTCTTGCAGTTGGGACCCCTAGCTCCTTACTGCCTGCCTGCTGCTCCTTACCGCTTGGGCATCTGCTCCTTAGCACTGCCACGGAGGTGGGAGAGGCTCCCACCACCACTCCTGCACTCGCCAACCATGAGCCTAACTTCTGGCTGAGCAGTGCTCCCCCTGTGGGAGCATACTGCCTACCAGGGGGCAGCTCCTGTGTTGAGTATCTGCCCTCTGGTGGTCAGTGTGCATCATAGCGACTGGTCATTCTGCTGTTCAGTTCATTTGCATATTAGGCTTTTATTATATAGGATTCCCTTGTGATAGGTCCATTTTATTTCTAAGGACTATATTCACAGGGATGCGAGTGCTGAGTTGAGGTTGCATGTGATTTTATTTTAATAGCCACTCTACTATATTGTTCAAGACCTTACAGCCACAGCTGGGATTCAATGAGAGTTTGCTGGCACAACCCTGTGGAATACAATTGGGCAGCACTGAATTCAAAGCTCACTAGGTCAAATTGCTGCCCAGCTCAGAGCAATCGATAAAGCAAATCATATGAAATTACTGTGCTCCTAATAAGATTCCTGCCATGCTTCATCTAGTAGTCAGAGAATAAACATCAGAATATGCATTGCAGAGAAACTTTATCCCACGAGCATTTGTGAGTCTTTGGATTCGAGGGGTCTTGGTTTCTGTGACCTTGGACAAGTTATTTTGTCTTTCTGTGTGTTTCTTTTCTCATGTAGGAAGTTGGAATAACTACAGTAGTACTTACAGTGCAGAGTTGTGAGGTTAGAATTCATAGTATCTAAAGATCATAGCAAGGTGTCAGGCTTTTCTGAAATCTATGAACAGTAATTTATTTGAAGTTATCAGGCCCAAGCCAAGTATTTTCTGTATGTTTTGCAGGTGTCCAGGCTGGTGGGACATGTAGAGTAGAAAGTATAGCTGTGGCTTGACCCTTGGACTCTCCGGGCCAGGAGAGACCTCAGAGATGTGAGCAGGATGACAATTCACAGGCTAAAAGGACTTCATTGCCTGCCTCTCAGGGCAGCCTCTGCTGACTCATTGTTGACAGAAAGCCAGTGGGAAGACTGAGAAGGAGTGAAAAATGGTCAAGGGAAAGAAAAGGGGGAGGAGGAGAGTGAGAGAAGTGCTAAAGGCTTTCCTGTTGCTGCAACAAATTACCTCAAACTGAGGGGCTTAAAACAGCACAAGGTTATTATCTTACACTTTTGGATATCAGAACTCCAAGAAGAGTCTTGTTGGGCTAAAGAAAGATGGAGACAGAGCTGGCTTCTTAAGGTTGGGGAGAAAAATCTATTTCCTTGCTTTTTCTTACCTTTTAGAAGCTGCCTACTTTCTTGGCTCAGAAACCCGGTCTCTGACTTCAAAGGGCATCCCTCTGGGTTTTGAGAAAAACACAAACAAAACATAGAATCATAGATTCTGCTTCAGGTATAATCAAACAGTGCCAGGTATGCCTCCCAAATGCAGCTACTTGTGGGCTGGGAGGCTCACAGGCAGGGGAGGAAGGGCTTTCATCCCCAGAACAGGTCTGCCGACTTGAAGAGTAGAGGAGCCGGGCCACCACGGCTCAGTGGTTGAGCAATGACCTATGAACCAAGTCACAGTTCCATTCCTGGTCATGGCACAAACCTGGGTTGTGGGCTCCATCCCCAGTAGGGGGTGTGCAGGAGGCAGCCGATCAATGGTTCTCTCTCATCATTGATGTTTCTATCTCTCTCTCTCTCCCCCTCTCCCTTTCTATCTGAAATTAATCCTATATCATAAAAACCTAATATGCAAATCGATCAAATGGCAAAATGATCAGCAGAACAACCGGTCACTATTATGTGCACTGACCATTAGGGGGCAGATGCTCAACGCAGGAACTGCCCCAGCCCACAGACCCCAGGCCAGCCAAGGTGTGTGCCAGTGGGGTCCACACCCCCCCCCCACAGATTGCCCTGCCAGTTGCCCTGCAGAGGGAGGCAACTGGCAGCTGCAGGCAGGGGTGGGGCCAGGGAGCAGGTGGCACCAGGGTAGCCAAGGTGGGTGCTAGCAGAGTGCCTCCCTTTCCCTCGCCTCCCTCTTCCCCAACCCGATTACCCCACTGGTTGCTCCACAGACAGGCCCCGATTGTCAGCCAGGCCTAGGGACCATACCCATGCCATAATTTCATGCACTGGGCTTCTAGTAAATTATATATATATATATATATATATATATATATATATATATATATATATATATATTAAAAAAGAGTACAGGAGCCAAAACCGGTTTGGCTCAGTGGATAGAGCGTCAGCCTGTGGACTGAAGGGTCCCGGGTTCGATTCTGGTCAAGGGCATGTATATTGGCTGCGGGCACGTTCCCGGTGGGGGGTATGCAGGAGGCAGCTGGTCGATGTTTCTCTCTCATCAATGTTTCTAGCTCTCTCTCTATCCCTCTTCCTTCCTCTCTGTAAAAAATCAATAAAATATATATATATATTTTAAAAAGAGTACAGGAAAGGTTTCCCCGAGGCAGGGATTATATAGTTAGTGCCCACATCCTTCACCCCTAGGGAAGGTGGCTCCTCTGCTGCTCTCTTTCAGGAGCTGGTTTGAGTAGGTCAGCTGGGCATAGCGAGTGAGATTTCTGAGGGAGAGGACTAGCGAGTGGGGGGAGAGAAGGGAGTACAGGAGAGAGAGAAATCTCTTGGTCCCAGCCCTCCGGCACACGCTGAAAACATAGGCTGATCTTAATTAGAACGCTCTATCTTGAGAAAGAAGCTAAATACAATTTCCCAAAACCATAACCCTTTTCCTAATGACTTTCCTTTTGTGGGGCCCTCCCCAAAATGTTTCCATGTTTTCACCAGCAGAGTAAAGAGATTTCCTATTTTCCTCCTCCTCAGTGAAATGTTGGCCTTTTCACATTTTCTCCCGTCCTGCTTCCCATGGCCCCTTTCCCCTGCAAAAGGTGTGCACCTGTGCATCTGGGTAAGAAGTGAAAAATGAACCAACTGGCAAGAGGATTGGAGGGCACGTTGTGAAAGGAGGGTGAGGAGCTAAATTTACATAACCTAGAAAAAGAGAAGGCTCCGAGGACCGAGATGAAGTTGCACTCCGCAGAAGCGGTGTAAATGAAGGGAGGGAATTCTTCGCCGTCTCAGAGGACTCCAGACAGAAGGCCTGGCCCCAAGCCAAGGCCATGAAAGGGCGCCCGGATGGATGACAGGCAGGAGACCAGAGGCAGCTCCTGATGTGGGGGCCACTGCCCTGCCCTTGGGGGTCACGGACCTGGGGACCCAGCAGCGTTAGGCAGCCAGCTGAGCAGCTCCACGTGGCGCTTCTCCACCCCGTTGCTTCCTCCCGGGCTGGGAGAGACTCTGCTGGGGCCCATGGGGTCAGGGTGAGAGGGATGTTTCTTGTCCCCAGTGTGGACACATTTCTTCGATAAGTAACTTTAAAAGAACCAGACCTCCCTTCCTAAACACAGAGATAATTGCAAGCACACCACTCTGGGGACTCGTGTTCATTTCTATATGCTGTCTTGCTCTGTTTAAGTTTTGATCAATTGCAGCTATTTTAATGCCGTGAAGTTTTTCTGTCTAGCCAAAAAAAAAAAAAAAAAAAAAAAAAGGAGGGCAATGCTTTCTATTCTGAGTGTAACGGCGTGCGCATCTGCTGGCCCAGAGAAGGGGCTCAGTGCTGCCAGTGCCTGCAGTGCGCTGAGGGACAATGGAAGGCAGGCGGTTGAGGTTCTGCTTCGTGCTCTGCTGTTGTATCAGTTATCAATAGCTGCTATGATTTTTTTATAATTTCTGGCACTCCTAAAGCCCTTGGAATTTCCTAATTCCTAAACCATAAAGATGTTTCGGTTACACCAACGAGTGACTTTTGGACTGCCTCTAAGGATGGGCTCTGGTGCCAGGAGACAGAATCACGTGATTGGAGGGTTGGCACTTTCGGTCCACGCTCCAAGCTCCAACCTCAGAGATGAGAGAGAGGGGCTGGAGGCTGAATCAATAGCCAGTGAGCTAATCCATCGTGGCTATATAATGTCGCCTCCATAAAAACACAAGAGGATGTGGTTTGGAGAGCTTCCAGGTTGGTGAACACCTGGAGAGATGCAGGGCAAGTTGGGGACCTGAAGAGGACACCGGAGCCCCGAGTCCCTTTCTATGCATCTCTCCCATCCGGCTGTTCCTGAGCTACATCCTTTTATATTAACCAGCAACCTAGCACGCCGTTATGTTTCTCTGAATTCTGTGAGCTGATCCGGCAAACTAATGGAACCCAAGTAGGAACTTTTGACTTAATAGCCAGTTGTCAGGAGTACAAGTAACAGCCTGGACTTGCGATTGGCCTCCTGAGTTGGAGGGGTCATTGGAAACTCCAGTCTATAGCCAGTTGGTCAGAAGTACAGGTAACAAGCTGAGTAGACAGTGTCAGGACTGAGCCGAATTGAGTTGAATTCTGGGACACCCAGCTCGTGTCCTGGATTGTTACTTGGTGCTGTGAGGGGAAACTCCCCTTACAGAATCGCTTGTTGGTGTGCGGACACCCTTTTGACCCGCCCCAACATTGGAATTGGCACCAGAACACTTTTTAGCTGCCTAACAAATTACCACAATCTTAGTGGCTTAAAGTAACACTTTTTATTATCTCACAGGTTCCATAGGTCAGGAATGTGGGTGTGTGTGGCTTAGTGGGGGGGTTGGGGTGGGAGAGGAGGATTTGGCCTCTAGGTTTCTCCACAGCTGCCATCCAGGGGTTACTCAGCCCAGGAGCTCTGAGAAGGTTGTCGGCAAGGCTTGGGTGGGTCTACTTCATCTCAATCTTCATGGGTGGGGGGCCGGGGGCATTGTCTACTTCTAAGACCACTCAGTGTGACTGGCAGGATTCAGTTCCTCAGAAGCTGTTGGCCAGATGCCACCCTCGGTTCCTTGCTACACTGGGTCTCTGGGATAAGTCAAGAAGGCTAGAGAACGAGTGAGAGGGTGCCAGTGAGACTGAACTAGACAGAATCCGGCTCGTGTAACCAATGCCAGGAAGTGACTTCTTATCATTTCTTCTGTGTTATAATTGTTAGATCAAGTCACTAGGTCCAGCTCTACACAAGGGGCATACCTTACACAGGGAGTAGACAACAAGAGACAGAGACCACCGGGAATCACTTTAGAAGGCATCTATAACAGCATAACGAGAAAGTGACTTTGGGCCTTCCTCCGTTTTATATCAGAATAAAACAAAAATCTACACAGTGGTTGATGAATCCAGGGTGGCCAATTCAACTGCCTGCCAGAGCCCGGCAGGTCACAGTGGTCAGTCCAGTGGGTCACGTGCAAGATGCCAGGCACCGATAATGAGGACACCTGGCAAGCTATACTGGTTCTGCTGGGCCTATAGTGTTCAAAATCAAATCTCTTGGAAAGACCTGTGTACCATACAGGAGATAATCTGGCAACCTGGTTCTCCTGGGCCATAGATAGCTCTAGCCTTCCTCTTCAGGCAGGAGAATTGTCTAAAAGAAGGTTATGGAGGCAAGGCAATGCTTTTGGATAATAAAAAATGTCTGGTATATCATTTCTTCAACAAATACTGATTGAGCCTGTGCTGTGCCTGGAGCTCCATTAGCTCCGAGGACACCTAGACAGATAAAACATGGTCCCGCCAGTTCTCCCAAATCTATGGAGGACACACACACGGCCAGCACTGTGGGATGCATGCCACTGAGAAGGTACGGTGTAACAGGGTAACAAGACCTCAGGGGAGGGGACAACCGGGTTTGTGGGGAGTTAGTGACATCAGAGGATAAGTGGTGGGCCTCTCCCCTTCCCAGGGGCACAATCCACCACTCCCATTTTTGCTCTTGATGTCAAAATGTTCTAGAAGCCCTAGCCAGTTTGGCTCAGCGGATAGAGTGTCGGCCTGTGGACTCAAGGGTCCCAGGTTCAATTCCGGTCAAGGGCATGTACCTTGGTTTGGGGCACATCCCCAGTGAGGGGTGTGCAGGAGACAGCTGATCGATGATTTTCTCTCATCCATGTTTCTAACCCTCTATTCCTCTCCCTTCCTCTCTATAAAAAAAATCAATAATACATACTATATATATATATATATATATATATATAGTAACAATGGGATGAACTCCTTAATCCTCTCAACACTTTGGGATTGCAGGAAGGACACAGGTTATTGCTCTGCCTGGTAGAGAACAAGCAGAGTGCGGGATCTTCCAATATAAAGTAGAAGGCCCCCTAGAGACCACTCCGGCACACAACAAGACCCCGCGCAGGGGCACAGTCCAGTCTCTGACGGCAGTTGTTTTGCTCAGCTGTACTGGGCTCCAGGGAGGCACTGGTTCGAAGTCCCATTTTTCACAGCATTTCTACACTGCTGCTTTGGGACCAGCCACATGCAGGGGCTAGGAATAAAAACAACTACAATACTACTGAACCTTGCCTTTGTATGGTGTTTTTTTAACACATTTTCTTATTTGACAGCAACATAGAGGTCTGCGTGTAGGAAGGGAATGCATCGTATTCTTTCATCAAGCCTTGAATGGCCTGAGTTCAACGTTCTTTTTTTTTACAGGGATCATCTAAATATTACTGAAGCAACTGATCTCAGATGAAAGGAAGGGTATCTACATGCAATGTATAACTAATTTTAGAGCCAAGAGTCACATTTTTTTTTTTTTGCCCAATATGCTATTTTAAAATGTAAAAAAAAGCAGCGTTCTTCCCCTCTTTCTCTGACCACAGCCAGGTGTTATTTGCAAAGCAGCTGCTTTATCATGAGATACCTAGCTACCCCCTCTTCCCTCCAAGAAGATTTGCATATTGGAAATTATGCAGGATATTTTCTCAAGTCCCTGCCTTGTGTCCAATCCATCCAAAGTGCTGCTTTGCTATCAGAGAGAAGGGCAGAAGCCCTGTGCATCTGTTCATGGGGGAGCTGGATATAATCAGTCACTCTTTCAAATCAGCCCCGAAAGGCAGTTCAAACAGCATCTTTTTAGCTTGGGGACCAATTAAATAATTATCAAAAGCATCAGGAAGACAGCAAGGAGAAGACTCAGAGGAGCACACAGAACCTGGTAGGAAAACATAATTGCCGTTTTGAATTTCCCCCTCACTGGCCTTTTATTAAACCCTGCGCTTCCATTGACCTCTGCATATCAAACGGGGCCCCGGGCAGCCAGCTCCCTTTGAACACCCAGCCTCCCTGAGCACAAAGGCGTTTCCTGGTGTTTCACTGGCTTAGGAGGTGATCGATTTCCCTCCCCATCTCCTCCCCAGCTAAGCAGCAGACCATTTGGACCTAGAAAAAAATGAGCGCTTGGTCCAGGATGGTTGAGGCCTGCATTCTGACCACGGGTGCATCCGGAGCTGGCTCCATTGAACTCTACCCAGCACACCCAACCCACTGGTTGTCATGGTGATAATTCAGGATGCTCAGTGAGAGTGGCCAATGTGGTCCTTGTTTTCCAGGGATGGATGTGTTTCTTCTCTCGGATTCCTTTTAATTCTGTGTCTTGTCCTGCTCTAAGAAGGGAACCCAGGGAAATCTAAACCAGCATCAACGGGAAATGAACCGAATTCAGCCTCCTATTGTGCACCTGCTGGGGACCAGCCATTCTCTCGCCACCCCCTTATAATAGAGGCAGAAGGAAGACAGCGCGCAGCTAGTCCTGCTACAGACAAGCCCCACACATCCGCCCTGGCGACGGAAACAAATGGGCAGCACACGGCCCATTCAGAGTGGGTTTGCAACTCATCATCTGTCTCAGAAAGCGGGAGCTCTCCGAGGTGGTCCCGCACAAAGCAATGCAAATGACAAAGGGTCCACAGCCGATGCTGAATAGTGCCGGTGGGAACAAATAGCATTCCTGTTTCTGTGTGTCTCCTATAAATGGTGACCCATTCTTCCCACATCATTTTCAGCTTCAACCTTTCCCGTTTTCATGTCCAAGGGAAGCGTGAGAGGGACATTGGGACTGGCGTCTGCCCTTGGACTGAAGTGGGCCTCTTCTGTTTCTCTGCAGAATGGTGATGGGTGTCTGCAAAGCTTTGTAACAGCTGCCCCTTCCTGCCCCATGCCGCAGGGAGGGTTATATTTTCATGCTGAGTGGGAGTGATTGCACTGATGTACAGTTTGCAGAACAGTTTAAAACTACTAATTGAAGGAAACGTGGGCTTGCCAGAGTTGTCACTGACCTTGAGCTTACGAAGAAAGAACTTGATGCATAATTTTTATGAAAATGAGACCATTCTCTGGGATCAGAAACCAAGGAGAAAATGTGGGTACAGGCACACACCCCCACACCTCCCCCCTCTCTCCATAGGAGAAAGAAGCAAAGGCCAGCAGCAGAGTGAAACGTGGGCCTTTAAGTGAAACCGCGGATAAAATAACACCACATTTAGTTGACGTAGGGACAGGTTCTTCTTTCACTTGGAATAATAATAACAATTTAATGAAGACTGTGCTCCAAAGACTCTTCCAAGAACTTCATAGGATTATCTTGTTTGATCCTCTTAATTACTGTGAGGTACATGCTCTAATTAGTCCATTTCTCACTGGAGGGAAGGAAGCAGGCACAGGGAGCTTGAATCCATTGTTCAAGGACACAGAGGCAAGTCTGGGGGAGTTGGCTAAGGATCCTAGGATAAGTCATTCCGAACCTAGCTGGCAACCAGAGGACTCGGAAGAGTTGCATATTAACAGAAAACTGAAAAGAATAAGAAACAGTACACACGCAGGTGTATTTTTGATCTCCCTCTTGGTAATGAAAGTCTTAGAAATAGCCCAGCCAGGGCTTGTATAGCCATTGCTGTCACTGAAGATCGGGTTCCTTCTTACCTGTCTACACCACCACCCTTACTTTGTGCCTCCCTTCCATCCTTAAGTTGACTTCAAGGCATGAAAATGTTTTCAGAGCCTCAGGAAGCAAAGTGGAAGAAGGAAGAAGGGCAAAAAATGTCCCCAAGGTGTCTGCTCCCTTTTTAGGAAAGGCTCCTGGAGGGCCACCCACCCTCTTCTGCTTATGCCTCATTGGCTGAAGCTCAGTCATATGAACATCCTAGTCCAATGGAGAGTGGATAGGCATGCCCATGTGAGTCCAGTGTCACCTTGAGTAAAATTTACTTTCATTTTTTAAAAATTTCTTTATTAATATATTACATATGTGTCCTTATCTTCTCATTACCTTCCCAACGCCCCCTCCACACCAATCATGCCTTCACCCCCTTGTTGTCTGTGTCCATTGGTTAGGCTTAAATGCACACATACAAGTCCTTAGGTTGACCTCTCCCTCTCTACTCTTTATTTTTAAAGAAGAGGAGAATGGCTATAGGTAGGTAACTGTCAGCTATTCTAGAGGTCCTGGTGGGCCTTAACTTGAGATGAAGGTACAACAGCCATATAGGTTTGTTGTCATCCCCACCACCAGTTCATGTGCTTCATCCTCTGATTATCAAGGGCGTTGAGGAGCCTGCTGGGAATACTTCCTACCATGCTCCAAACTGAGCTTCAGACACACCCTGTGTGCCTGGGGGCTGGGCAGGGCTTCAGAAAAGGGCAGAGGACTTCAGAAAATGGTCAGGCCCCAGAGAGGCAATTCACCGAGGGCAAGGATCTTCCAGTCCTTGTGTTGGAGGTGAGTATGGCTCTGAGGAAAGCTCGGGAGCACTGAGATCCTCACTGACCCACCCACCCTGGGGACAAAGAGGTCCTTGTGTATAAACTGAGGTGACTGTAATACTGAACTCCATCATGTGTCTGGACATAGAGCTCTGCTGGGGAGCTCCCTGAGTGCAACGCAGGGAGGAAGCCATTTGTGCTCATTGTTGCTTCTCAAGTCACAGTTGAATTGTTGAGTTGATGCGAGGATCAAGCGCGTGGCAGCCAGGGAGAGCGGCAGGGATGTGCATCCACCGCGGAGACACGGAGGGCAGCATGACAGATCAGAGGGACAGAGGGAGATGTCAAGTGATGTGTGTCCTTTAGTCCAGGATGTTCCTGGCAGGGGGTTCTCCTCCTGGGGCGAGGCATTATGCAGCAGTCAGGATATTTATTTGTAAAATTCAGATGGAACTGTTAAGATGATACCATTTATTCACAGACATCCTAAGATCTGGTGGTATATTTAGATCACACAGGTTTTGGCTGAGTTTTAAATTTTGCTCAAATGCCAAATAATTGAGCCAAGCAAATACTACTTAGGTGGAATTAATTTAATCTCCCCTTTCCATCTTATCATAACTGAAATGGAAAGTTGTCAATAGGGGGAAAAAGTAGAGAAAAGTCAGAAGTAAGAGAGGGAAAAGGGAGAGCGAAGAAAGAAGGAAAAGGTGAAAAAGAGCCAAACTCTTAAAATCTTATTCATCAATAGGATTAGTGAAAAGGGCATTAGGAAAGGAGGTAATGGTGTTTGTTTTTATTTTCAGGAGAGGTAACTGTGCAACTTGTGAGAAAATGGGCTGTTAAGTGTTAGCACACTTTCATGCTCACAGGTTAATTAGTAGCACTGGGTTATTCATTAGGCAGTACAGCTTTTGAAATTTCATTTGGAGGCAATTCTGTTAAGAGTTATGAGGACAGGGAGCATGTGGCTTAAGAGTTCTAAATGAGAATGAAGTCCAGACTCTCACTCTGTATTAAGGTTTCAGCTAATTGTCTTCAAAAGAGCAATCACCACTCCTGCCCTCTGTAGCTCACAAGAAGGTTTCGCGGGTCCAAGTAGAAGAAATGGCTAACTGGCTTTATACACTTAGAAGTTTCAGCACGATATGTTGTTATTTTTAGCAGAGACTTGAAGACCCCAGCTAAGTGCAATAAAGACTAATTCCTTAGTGTGAGTCAGAACTCATTGACAATCATTTTTACTTAAGGCTTTTGTAGATGTTGATGACATCTAAGGATTTTATAGATGTTGTTGATGAGTTGGGTCAAAATATGATTTCTAACAATGTCAACTTCTGAGAGAAAGGTCATGTTGGGATGAAGAAGGTGGCTGTATGGATTTCAAGCATGACAAATGGATCCCCAACTAATCCCCTGGCTATCATATCAAAGACTCTCTCCTACCATAGCCATAAACTTGTTTTAAACATGATTGATAACTGATTGTGCTCCTGACCAGGAGTGGAAGCAAATTCTCTTTAAAAGAAGGCACATTTATTCTAGACTTAAAAAAAAAAAAAAAAAAAAAACCAAAAAACTCCATAGGGAAAAAAAATGTAAGGGCAATAAACATTACACAGTTAAAAATAACCAAGTACCAAGGAAGCAAGGCACCCACGAGTGAGAATCAGGAAACAGTAAATGAAACAGCCCCATACAGACTTCATGTATTACAATTATAAAACATTGATTATAAAGTAACTATGATTACAATGTGTAAATTATAAGGTGAACTTGGAAATGTGTGCAAAGAAGACGGAACTATAAAAAGGGAACTGTTTTGCTAGGAAGATAACACCAATAAACGTATAAAGAATTGTAGGTACAATAAACAAAAATAAAATCACAATGGATGGGTGAAAATCAGAAGACCTGAAAAAATAACTGTGAAGAAATTATCCAGAATGTAGTACAGAAAAAAAATATGGAAGGAAGTTAAAAAGAAATTTAAGGATAAAGTGAGGGAGTTGAACTTGTTTTAATCAGGAGAGACGAATAATAATGGCACAGAGGCAATGTTTAGCCCTAATTGTAAGGAATTTCCTCAAATGTTAACAAAAACCCCAATTCAAGAATGATAATGAAGAACACTATACTTAAATACAGCAAAGACAAAGAGCTGTGAAATCAGCCAGCAGGGGAATTGCTAGATCACATGGCAGTTCAACTTTTAACCTTTGGAGGGACCGCCATACTGTTTTTGCTAGTAGCGGTGCCATTTTACACTCCAACCACAGTGTATGAGGGACCCCTTTTACCACATCCCCACCACTGTTTATCTCGTGTCTTTTTGATCATAGCCTTCCTAACAGGTGTGAGTTAATGTCCCGCTGCAGTTTTGAGTTGTGTTTTCCTGATGAGTGATGTTGAGCATCTTTCCATACAGCTAATGCTCATTGGTATGTCTTCTTTGAGAATATGGCCAACTCAGGTCCTTTGTTGTTTTGAAATTAGGTTATTTGCTTTTTTTGCTATTGAATGATATGAATTCTTTATACATTCAGATATTAACCCACTATCAGATTTATGGTTTGTGAGTGTTTTTGTCCTACTCTGTAAGCTACCCTTTCAATTATTGTTTTCTTTGCTATAAAGAAGCTCATTCATTTAATGTCCCATTTGTTTATTTTAGTTTTTGCTATCTCTGCTTTAGGCTCCTTATCCAAGGAATCATTGTCAAGACCAATGTCAAAAATATTTTTCTGTATGTTTTCTTCTAGAAGTTTTATGGTTTCAGGTTTCACATTTAAGTATTTGTTGTATTTTGAGACAATTTTTGTGACAGGTATGAGGTATGGGTCAAGTTTTATTGATTGGCATATTAATATGCCTTTCCCCCAATACCATTTATTAAAGAGACTGTTCTGGAGCTCACTGTGTGTTCTGGCACACTTGTCAAATATTAGTTGTTCATGTATTATGTGGGTTTATATCTGAAATCTCTATTCTGTTCCACTGGCCTATGTGCCTGTTTTTAAGCCAGTCCAGTACCATACTGTATTGCTTACTAGATTTGTAATATAGCTTGACAACAGGTGGAATGATATATCCAGTTTTATTCTTCTTTGTCAGGATTGGTTTGGCTCTTTGGAGTCTTTTGTGGTTCCAAATTTTTTAGAATAGATTTTTCTATTTCTGTAAAAACAGTGCCTTTAAAATTTGATTTGGATTTAATTAAGTCTGTAGATCACTTTTTGTAACAATGGGTATTTTTACAATATTATTATTTTCAATCCAAGAATATGGACTATCTTTCCATTTGTCTTCTTCAGTCTCTTTCATCAAGTTATCATTTTTAGTATACAGGTCTTGTACTTACTTGGTTAAATTTATTTCTAAGTGTTTTATTGATTTTTAATGCTATTGTACATGGGATTGCTTTCTTAATTTCTCTTTTAGATAATTTGTTGTTGGCATATAAATTTGTTGTTGGCAGCTGATTTCTATATATTGATTTTTGTATCCCTGCAACTTTACTGAATTCATTTATTAGTTTTAATAGTTTTTTTTAGTAGAGTCTTTAGAGTTTTCTATATATAAGAGATGTCATCTGCAAACAGATAATTTTACTTCAGACTTTCTGATAGGAATGCTTTTATTTTTTGTCTAATTGCTCTGGCTAGTCTTGTTTATAATCTTTAATTTTTTCACCATTGAATATGATGTTAGCTGTGGGCTTGTCATATATGCCATTTATTATGCTGAGGTACATTCCTTCTACACCCAATTTATTGAACTTTTTTCTTTATCATAAAAAGATGTTATATTTTGTTAAGATTTGTATGTACCTATTGAGATAATTACATGGCTTCTATCCTTTATTAATTTGGTGCATCACCTTTATTGGTTTGTGTACTAGTATGTTGCACCATCCTTGCATCCCAGGAATAAAGTGCACTTGATCATGGTGAATGACCCTTTTAATGTGCTGTTTTACTCAATTTTCTACTATCTTATTGAGGATTTTTGAGTTTCTATTCAACAGGGATATTGGTCTGTAATTTTCTTATAGTGCCCTTTTCTGACTTTGATAGCAGGGTAATGTTGGACTTGCAAAATGAGTTTGGAAATGTTCCATCCTCTTCAATTTTTTGGAAAAGTTTGAGAAGGATTGGTATGAATTCTTTAAGTGCTTGGTAGAATTCCCCAGTGAAGCGGTCTGGTTCTGGACTTTGGTCTTGGGGAGATTTTTGATTACTAATTCTATCTCTTGTTATTGGTCTGTTCAGACTTTCTATTACTATTGCCCCAGCACTGATGAGTTAGAGCCACAACCTGGTTGGGGCTCAGAGCATCAGAGGCTGCCCTGGTAATGGTAGAACAAAGGCCCAGCTAAAGAGTGGAGGACCTGGGAGTGGGGGGCATGGGTGGGTCACATAGCAGTGACAATTCCAGGCCCACATATGGTAAGGTTCTGTTGCATCCTGATGGACAGCAGTCACTGCTGTGCTCTAGGGCCCCTGAGAGGAGGTCTTGCCACAGCTCCAGCTCCAGCCTCAGGAAGTAGATGCGGTCAGTGGGACACCAGGCAGCTCCTCAGCTGGGACCAGCCTTGGTGAGGACCTTAGTAAACCTCTGTGACAACGGCTGCAAACATTCACAGCAGTGAAGCTTGCTGCTGTTCTTATATTCTCCTCTTCCCCACGACAGGAAGTTCCCCTGGGGGAATCCCTCCTGGTGCCCAGTTGCTTTTGAGTTGGGGATGTAGTGATGCAGTTAATATGCTTCCTCTACTTTTCTATGCACTCAAGCACAATCCTTGATCTCCTCAGGGGGTTTTGCTGTTTCTTGTAGTCCAGCGCTTCCCCTGAACTATCCTCATTTTGTAGTATATGTATTGTTTTATTTTTGTCTGGAAGACAAGCATGGGGACCTGCTAACCCACCATCTTACTTAAAAGATAAACTTCTGACAAAAAAAATGATTTAAGATTCAAAGTCTGAAATGCAAGAAGGAATGAAAAAAAATACAGAGCAAATAAAATAGTAACTATATGATTAAACCTAAAAGAGCACAGATTGGATAAAATAAGACTTTGTCTCATAAATTTTAAAAGAAGCAAGGAACAAGTAAAATACAACAATAGCATAAGAATCAGGAGAGGAAAGAACTGGATTTAAATATTTTAAATTCTTCATGCATTTCATAAGCAGAATAATGGCATTAATTAATCTCAAAATATGTTAATATTTGTAGTAGTCACAAAAAGTAGAAAAACAGAATATACATCTGTCATTCTAGCAAATGGAAAAATATGCAAATAGTAACAAAAGTACAGTTGATTTGGCTTCTATATTAAACAAACTTTAAGCCAAACTATATGCTAGAATTGTGTAAGGTCCTTTATAAAGATAGCTGGTTCAAGGTCATCAGAATGATATTCTATACTGTTTTAAATGTGTGCTTATGTAATAAGTCATCTTCAAAATATATAAAGCAAAAGTTGTCAGAATTATAAGAAGAAATAACAAATTAACAGTCATAGGGGCAGATTTTAAACACCTCTCTTATGAATCAATAAGAAAAGCAGATAAAACATTCTTTGATGACAAAAGATTTAAACAAGATAGTTAACATTTTTAAAAAATTCTCATCAGAGGATATTCTTATTGGTTTTAGAGAGAGGTGAAGGGATAGAGAGAGAAAGATAGAAACATCTATCAATTGCTTCCCATATGTGCCCTGACTGGGGATCCAGACCACAAACTTTTGGTATACTAGACAACACTCACACTGTTCAGGGCAAGATGGCTAACAAATTTTATTTACTAAACTTATATGGAACACTGTAATCAATAATGCAAAATATACTTTCTTTTAAAATACACATGAACTTTTTTATAACTACCATATTCTGGACAGCAAGGCAAATTTTATGGGTGAAATGATATATGCCATGTTCTATGACACATTGAAATTGATGTAGAAATCCATAGCACAAAGATAATTTAAAAAGCCTTATTAATTTAGACATTAAGAGCTCTATATCCATAGAACAAATATCCATAGACCAAATCATGAACAAAAATTTAGAAGCATTTTTAATTGAACAATGAAAATGACTGTATTATCTATTTTCCTATCTGCAAGGGAACAGGCATAGCAGCAGTGTTTAGAACTTTATAACTGTAAATGCTTATATTAGAAAACAATTAGGGCTTCAAATGAAGGAGTTAAGCATTTATATCAAGTCAGAATAAAAGCCAAAAACTCAAAGAAAGGAAAGAAATGAAGATAGATAAGAAAGTAACTTAACAGTCCGGCAGTGCTTGAGAGTCGACATATGAACTAGGAGGTCATGGTTCAATTCCCAGTCAGGTCATATGCCTAGGTTGCAGGCTTGATCCTGAGTGTGGGGCATGCAGGATACAGCCCATCAATGATTCTCTCATCATTGATGTTTCTCTCTCTCTCTCTCTCTCTCTCTCTCTCTCTCTCTCTCTCTCTCTGTCTCTGTCTCTGTCTCTGTCTCCCTCCCTTCCTCCTCTTTGTAATCAAATCATACTTAATGGAAAACACACACAAAAGATAATTCACAAAGTCAAAAGTTGTTTTTTGTAAAGATTAGAAACTCCAGGGAAAATTGATCAAAGAAAAAAAAAGATGCAAATAATAAGTGTCAGAAATGAAAAGATCCATATTCTGCAGATATTTCTTACAGTTTAAAATGTAATAAGGGGTATTGTAAATACAGTAAATTAGAAAATCTTATTAAAATAAAATCTTTTAGCCCTAACTGGTTTGGCTCAGTGGATAGAGCATTGGCCTGCGGACTGAAGGGTCCCAGGTTCGATTCCAGTCAAGGGCATGTACTTCGGTTGGTTGTGGGCACATCCCCAGCAGGGGGAGTGGGGCGTGCAGGAGGGAGCTGATCAGTGCTTCTCTCTCATCAATATTTCTAACTTTCTATCCCTCTCCCTTCCTCTCTGTAAAAAAAATAAATAAAATATATTTTAAAAAATTAAATATTTAGAAAATATAATGTATCCTAATTGACTTAACAAGTATAAAACCTGAATAGTTTCCCAACCATTAATGAACTGAATCAGAAGTCACAAATTTTCCTCCAAATAAAACCACTAGTGAGTTCTACCACAAATCTAAATTTACTCATGTTCTTCCAGAGAACAGGAAGGAACATGCTCTCTATTAGCAGGGGTAATTAATGCTGGGTGATGGCCCTCCTCTACCTTGTAATTACACCATCTAGGATGTGCGTGGCTTCCAAGAGAAAACATGGGGAAGGCACAGCCACTCTCAACTGACTTAGGTTATACATGCATGTCTTTTTAAAATTTTACTCCTGTTTTTATTGGCCATTATCACTGAAAGAGGCTCAGAAATACAGTCTGTATGTAGAGGATATAGAAAGGATATGGTATTAACATGTTTACTATACATAATTCACATTTTATGAGCTAAGATAACCCTCTTCCTAAAACTTCACAAAGACAGTAAGAAAGAAAAACTATAGGCCATATCTCTTGCTAATGCAGATGCAAAAGTCCTAAGCAAAATATTACCATTAGGATCAAATTTGGTTTATTCTAAGAATACAAAGTAAATTGAAAAGTTGGTTTAGAAAACCAATTAACGTAAATAACCCCATTAAGATATCAGTGGAGGAGAAAATAAAATAATCATGTTGATAGAAAAGAAAAAGATTATGATAAAATGCAATATAATTTATGATTTTTAAAAATTTCTTAGCATACGAGTAGTAAAAATGGAACTACCTGACTCAGATAAAGACTATAAAGACTATAAAGCACAGATGTCATGCTTAATGGTCAAATGTTGAAATCAGAAGCAATAAAGTAATTGTTATTACCACTACTGCTTAACACAGCACTAACTACAACCTTCAGTTCAATAAATTAGAAAAAAGCCGAAACTGGTTTGGCTCAACAGTAGAGCGTCGGTCTGTGGACTGAAAGGTCCCGGGTTCAATTCCCGTCAAGGGCATGTACATTGGTTGCGGGCACATCCCCGGTAGGGGGTGTGCAAGAGGCAGCTGGTCGATGTTTCTCTTCTCATCGACGTTTCTAGCTCTCTATCTCTATCCCTTCATCTCTGTAAAATATTAATAAAATATATATTTTTAATAAATAAATAAATAAATTAGAAAAACAATTTAACCACTTTCCAATAACCACTACCCTGCCCTTGGTGATCATGAATTTTTGAGTCTGTAGATGTGGGTGAGAAGTTGCATTTCTTACAAAGTTTCCAGGTGAATGTTGATACTACTGGACTGGGAACAACACTTTTAGAAACACTACACATTAAAAAAAAAAAAAAAGGCAAAAGAGTCACTGATTTCTACAGCAGAACAAAGGAACCACAGACCCCCTGGGATGGTCTTCCCCTTACCTTGATGGGCCCACCTTAGAAAGCAGCATAATTCCGTACAGCGGAGGAAGTTGGGGCTCAGAGAGCTCAAGTAACTAGGAGACTATGACCCAGAGCCCAGTCTGCCTGATTCAAAGTCCCCGCTTTCCCACTGGTGTTCAGTGGGAAGGAAGCATCAGAGCCCAACTTGTAATTACACACAATTTGTTCACTAGATGAGGCAGGCGTGGTGAGTAGAATCCACAGAGGGGACACAGGAGTGCATTTAAAAGGAGTTCACCTTCCAGCAGTAATGACATGGACCCTCACTGTCAGGACTCATTAGAAATAATTTCCTGGAAAATGTCTGACAGCAATGCCATCAAATGGATGGCACTTGGCAAGAAGCTCTGAGGTGACAGACAGTAGATCTATACACTGTATATGCTATAGTGTTGTGTGTAGGAGGAACCTGGTCTGAAGTGTTTAAAATTCCTACAAAACCTTTGGCAATTGAGCTAAATGACCTTCAGAATGAAGACTGAACAAATTGCAGGGTGTCAGGACACTACTACTGTAGTATACGTAATCTTCAGTGAAAACAGCTTACTGATGTTCTTTCCTTTTGCCCTGTTCCTCCCTTTATCCCCCTGCCATTCCCCCCTCCCCCCCAAAAAAAACAAAACAAAACAACAAAACACAAAACAAAACAAAAATCAAAAACCCCAAGGTTAAGTTTATCACCTGGGTCTTTGGAGTAGTGCAGTTTAATCCCAGCTGGGAATTCATCTTTTAAGATCTAAGATTGATAAGTCAGTACATCGTACTTCTTGGAAAGTCTGCTTCCTAGGTTGCCTGAGATGATACTTTGGATTTCTGTCATTTATGTTCTTGACAGTTTTCTACATCAAAGCAATCGCATCACAATTATGACTGCCAAGACAAAAATCAATTCCTGTCATTGTGGAAAGATCTGTTTAATTATTAAGTGGGCGGAAAGTAAAACAGCATGGAGATGCTGGATTATCATGGTCAATGGCCAACATTTGATCATTATGTGTAACGTACAGAAATCAATTCTGTTTGATGAAAGCAATGTTCTGTATGCACCCAGTTTTTTATTTAGAAGGCACTTGTCCAGGTGTAACTTTGGTGGTACACTAGATATGACACGGAGACGAAGTTGTAGAAATAGAGCAGCCATGCAGGCTCTGGTAATGCCTGTAGTGTAAGATTAAAAACACGCGCGCGCGCGCACACACACACACACACACAGTGAGTAACACAAGGGCCCTCTAAACAGACTTTTCTCTTCTTTGGAGACTCCTTAGGGTCTGGCTTATTTCAGTAGAACACACTGACCACCTGTTTGACCAGCCAATGCAACCAAAGCAGAGAAGTAAAATAAAAATAGTTTTGGGGGGACAAGAATGGTCAAAGGAAGTTTTAAAAAACGCACAAAGTGAGAGAAATGGAGAGCTTGGGAGGTGGAGGGTAGAGTGAGGTATAAGAGTTGCCTAAAGCCGCCAAAACAAAGTACCATGAACTGGGTGGCTTAAACAACAGGAACTTACTGTCTCATGGTTCTGGTTCCTCGAAGTCTGCCCTCAGTGTGTCCACAGGGTTAGTTCCTTTGGAGGCCTCAAGGGCAGGGTCTGCTCCATGCTTCTCGCCTGGTCCTGGTAATTTTACAGGAGTAAAATTAAATGCTGGTCCTCCTGCATTCCTTGGCTTGCGGATGCTATCCTTTTGGTGTCTTCACATCATCTTTCCTGTGTTCAAATTTCTGCTTTTACAAGGACACCAGGCTCATTGGATTAGGGCCTATCCTAATGAGCTACTAGTAATTTGATGTAATTATCTCTGAAAGACCCTGTCTCCAAATAAGGTCACATTATGAGATATGGAGGGTTAAGACTCCAATTTATATATTTGTGGTGAAGGGTATGGGAGATACAACTCAACCCATAACAGGAAGAAAGAATTGTGGCTAGGAGAAAGGAAAATGGAGAAGGGGAAATAGATAAGAAAAGAGGCTGAAAAAAAATGAGCAAATAATGAAGGCAGGAGAGAGTGAGAAGAATGATTTCCTTATCAATTATAAGACTCCAGGTGCTTGCCAACCCCTGGCCAGCTGCTGACACCCAGGGCTGCTGGCCACCATGTCCAGCCTTTGTGTGAATTAGAGGTCGGCATCCCCTTGGAGCTGACACAGCTCTGTAGGCACAGGCCAGCTCTGTGCACCGCCCGATCCACAGAACGGAACATTACAACTCCATCAAAACAGCACCGGGAACTTCTTGTCCTTAGGGGCTTAAAGAACAGAATCCCCAGTTTTACAAGCCAATCCACAGAAAGCTACGTAGAATGTGGAGGGCTTGGGTTATAACATCGCTGAACTCTGCAGATATTGATTCTGCTCTGCATGCAGGACATACGGCGCGACAACTAACTGAGGTAAACAGTGCTATTTACCCATCAGTCTAGTTTTCAAAAACAAAAGTGCAAGCCAAATTAATTGCTTTTTAATATTAATAGGTCCTCTTCAGGCAAGAGAGTAAGAAACTAGGAAATTTCCTGGGCAAATAGAGTGTGGAGAAAGATGGGAAAAAATTAAACAAGGCCAAACGATTGGAACAGCATACAGCCAGCTGGTGAATGACAAGACCTTATCTCCCGCCAAGGACACTGGAGAGGAATGGTTTATGCCTCCCCTCCTTGACCAGAGAATACAGAGCTTAAATCACTCTGGTCTGAGAAATAGAGAAAAAGACCCTATTAATGCCATTTGTGTTAGCTACACCCAAGGGCGAATAAAGTCAGGGGAACAAATAACAAAAAATTGATCAGAGCCAGACAGGTCCAAGATAAAAGTAAAATACTAAGACAGACCAAAGAAGAATCCCAACCCCCCTATGTGCTCATGTTGACGCATGAGCCTATTAAAAAGGCACCTGGAAAGCTGATGAGTATTCTGCTGAAACCCTCCCCTAAAATTTTCACCTCACCCACAGGAGAAAAAAAAAAGATCAAAAGTCCTCAGGATAGCCAAAACCGGTTTGGCTCAGTGGATAGAGCGTTGGTCTGTGGGCTGAAAGGTCCCAGGTTTGATTCCGGTCAAGGGCATGTACCTTGGTTGCGGGCACATCCCCAGTAGGGGGTGTGCAAGAGGCAGCTGATCAATGATTCTCTCTCATCGATGTTTCTAACTCTCCCTCTCTCTTCCTCTCTGTAAAAAATCAATAAAATATAAATATATTTTAAAAAGACCTCATGTGGGCTTGCTCTAGAGCATTCCCATGCCATTGCCCCGGCATGAACTTTTTAGTTCTTCCTAAATTCTAAGGGTCCCCATGAGAGATGTAACCAGGGGAGCGGTGGGCAGTGGCGGCTCAACCCGGGCTTACCCCCTGGACCTGCCTTCAAAGCCCCCTTTTTCTCTGGCTTCCCAGTGAGCTGCCAGCAGCACCGCCTAGGCGCTCTCCTGTGGCTGCTTCTACCCTAAGCCCCTTCGTTGGCTCACGGTCCCCAGCTTTAGGAAACACCCCCTCAAACTCACCTGGACTGGTGTTGTGAAATCCACAGTGTCTGTTCCCTCTGTGTACCCTTCAGCCTCAGCAAAGTGCCTTTGTCCCAGCTGTAACCTAATGCTGTAGCTATTTGCCAGAGGAAGGAATGAAAACTGATTGCTTCAGAATATGAATCAGTTTGCCGCCACCTTTGCAAATTACTTATTTGAACAAGGGCCATCCAGTCCTGGTAAAAATGCAAATATCTCTAGAAGGAATCATATAAAGCACCTCTAGCCATTAATAGGTTGGTGGGAATAAATTTTCCAACCAACTGACTCCTCCGTCGGAACTGGGAGAGAAAAGGGAGAGAGCACCTGCTTTGGGGCGTCAAAGTTGCCTAGGGCAGAAATAGGAGTAGCTCAGGGAAACCAGGGAGCAAAAGATGATGCCTATGGGGGCGAAAGGGAATGCGTAAGAGGACAAACTTCGCTAAGCTCACAGAGTCTACTCAATTTTTTTGCACCCAGAGACTATTAAAAATGTTTGCCAAGAGCCTCAGGCAGTAACTATGCAAGCGACCGATCACGTGCTTTGCCCCCCTGGGGTGCTGGGAGACAGAGATAAAATGAGGTCCTTTCTCCCAGCATCCAATCACAGAGGAAGATCCTGGCCTACAAACACACATACTCACACTGACTTATTTCAGAGTTACGGAAAGGAGCCCAGTGGGAAATTCTCTCATAAGCCATATTTAGCTGCTTAAACTCTTGGTTTTTGTGAAAGCCACGATGCCAGCAAACTCAGGAATATGAGCAATGGAGGTAGAAACCACAGCTTGGATGGGAGCTAAAATGGGACATTCTCACAAATAAGCCTGTAATCTCTCTCTGTCAACCATTCGTGTGCACCTGCATGAAAAACAGATGCAGAATCAATTTGTAAGAACCGGCTTTCGATAAAAAGGTCTATAAAGATACTTTTACGATAGTGACAAAATCACCCAGTTACAGACCTTAAGTCTTTTGATAAATTTGAAGCTGAATTGGCATGAGAACTAATGTATAAAGAGGACTAGGTAGGACAATTTCAGGTAGGGTCTGGTCAGTTCCATAATACTAATTGACTTGCCAGCTTCCAATTTGAGGGCCTTAGGTTTTATTTTCCTTCTGGAAGCTTTGACCATTGTTTTTGGCCAAGTGGCTCTGTCTCAGTGTCTGGAGAAAGCAAGCAAATAAAATAACGGGAGAAAAGGAACATCTAGAATTTCCTAAAAGCCCACGTGCAGGTCCATTTGCACAGCATGACAAGCAGGTGCTCACATACTTCATCGTGAAGTTATTAAAATACCTGAGTTCAGTGGAAGTAGGGTATCTATTTAGAGAAACAGATGAACTCCTTAAATTCAAATTTAATTAACTTCATATCCCTACTTCAGAAAGCTTCTAGGGATCCCCGTCGACATTAAAGTTTAAATTCTTGGTATGTTATACCTTTATAATCTATTCTTTTTCCTTTTCTCTTTGGCAGTCACCTTCTCCCTTTCCCTGCCCTCTCACCCCTATGGACTTCTGGCTGCCTTTCCCTTCTTGGCACAAAGAATGCCTCCTCTGGAAAGTCTACCCTGAATCTCTGGATTGGGCTAAGGGCCTCTCTTCTGAATCTTCCCATCACCCCCTGCATAGTTTTAGCTTATCATTGATAGTGATCTGTCCACATGTCTGTCTGCTCCACTATACTGTGTCTTCCCCAAGGGTATGGACACTGTCCATATAATCTCTGAAGCTTTAGGACAGTGGTTCTCAATCTTCCTAATGCTGTGACCCTTTAATACAGTTCCTCATGTTGTGATGACCCCCAACCATAAAATTACTTTCGTTGCTACTTCATAACTGTAATTTTGCTACTGTTAATGAATCGTAATATAAATATCTGTGTTTTTTGATGATCTTAGATGACCCTGCAGTTGTTGAGCCTAAGACCATAGGAAAACACAGATATTTACATTACGATTCATAACAGTAGCAAAATTACAGTTATGAAATAGCAAGGAAAATAATTTTATGGTTGGGGGTCATCACAACATGAGGAACTGTATTAAAGGGTCGTGGCATTAGGAAGGTTGAGAACCACTGCTCTGGGATGTAGCCCATCACGGCTTACACTCAAAATAATTACTTGTTAAGTAGAATTGCATTTATTAAAAACACTTACTGTATGTAGGTGGCTAAAAGCCACCCAAGTGGAATGGAAGGTGAGATGACTCCCATAAGACTGGTCAAATCCACATTTGGACAGGTAGCACAGCAACATGAAGCACACCTGGGCTAGAATGAAAGCCAGTTGGCTACAAAGTGGAAGCAGAAATGACAGGTTCAATTGTTTCCTTATTTCTTTTTTTTTTTAAATAAATCTTTATTGTTCATATTATTACAAATGTTCCTCATTTTCCCCCCTCCATTGCTCCCCTCCACCAAGTTTCCATCCCACCCTCTGCCCTTTCCCCATCCCCCAATGTCCTCATCCATAGGTGCAGTTTATGTTCAATCTCTTCCCGCTCCCTCCACTCCCCATTTCCCTGAGAATCATTAGTCCACTCTCCTTCCATACCTCTGTTCTATTATAGTCACCAGTTAATATTGTTCATCATGATTTTTATTTCCCTTGGTTTTTAGATTCACTTGTTGATAGTTACATATTTGTTGTTCATCATTTTTATCTTTATTTTCTTCCTCTGCCTAAAGAACCCCTTTTAGCAATTCATATAATTCTGGCTTGGCGGTGATGAACTCCTTTAGCTTAAATTTATTTGTGAAGCTCTTTATCTGGCCTTCGATTCTGAGTGATAGCTTTGCTGGGTAGAGTATTTTTGGCTGTAGGTTCTTGTTATTCATCACCTTGAATATTTCTTGCCATTCCCCTCTGGCCTGCATGGTTTCTGTGGAGAAATCAGCTGACAGTCATATGGGTGCCCCTTTATAGGTAACCACCTGCTTTACTCTTGCTGCATTTAATATTCTCTCTTTGTCTTTTGCTCTTGGAATTTTAATTATGATGTGTCTTGGTGTGGTCCTCTTTGGATTCCTTTTGTTTGGGGTTCTGTGTGCTTCCTGGACTTGTAAGTCTATTTCCTTCACCAGGTGGGGGAAGTTTTCTGTCACTATTTCTTTCAATATGTTTTCGATATCTTGCTCTCTGTCATCTTCTGGGATGCCCATAATTCTGATGTTGGTTCACTTGAAGTTGTCCCAGAGGTTTCTCACACCATCTTCAACTTTCTGGATTCTCTTGTCTTCTTGCTTCTGCGGAGGAGTGTCCTCTGGCTCTTTGTGTTCCAAATCTTGGACTTTATTCTTGCAATCTTCCATTCTGTTTTTAGGACTCTGTATAATATTTTTTATTCAGAGAATGTATTCTTTATTTCTAGTTGATCCTTTATCATTTCTTGTTGATCCTTTATCATTTCTTGTTGATCCTTTATTATTTCTAGTTGATCCCTTTTCATATCTTCATAGGTCTCATTTATTTTATCAGCCTTTTCTAGGAGATTCTTGAACAACCTTATAAGCGTGGTTTTGAAATCTATATCCAGTCACTTTTTGTCCTCCGTTTCTTTTGTTTGTGATCTGTTTCCTCGCCTCGGCATTTTCACTGCTTCCCTGAGTTGGTAGGTTGGGAGGATCAGCTGTGTCTATGCCAGGAGACAGCCTTATTCCACTAGACTTGGAAACCTGCAAAAGCCTCTGTGTTCAGCTTGGATGGGGCGGAGTTTCAGGGTAAAACCTACAACCTTGGCTTCTGGTTAGCCCCGCCCTCTGAGGTTCCTGAGTCTCAGTGTACCTCAGTGTCCTTTGGTATTTGCTGCAAGCACCTCTGAAATAAAGGCACCCTAGAGTTTTTCCCGCTAACTGACTGACCAGACAATCTAGTCAGTCCCCCAACGAGCCCACAACTGGGGTTCAGTGCAGTTGGAAGTGGGGTTAAGAGCAGTCTGGAGCTTATGTCTCCTTCCACCTAGGGCAATCCCATGGCCCAATCAACCCTCTGTCCTCTGCGTGAAATGTGTGCGACTGCAGGGCTCTGCCTTTCACCGCTCCCCTGAGCTTCTGCCTTTCAGCCCAGATTCCCTCTGTATGAGCCTGTGACCCCAGGGTCTCGCCCAGAACTGGGGTTCAGTGCAGTCAGAGTTGGGTTTCAGCACAGTCCGGATCTTTTATCTTCTTCCCACTAGGGAACGCCTGCCAGGCACTCAGCCGCCCCTCCTCTATGGCTCCATCCTCTCCCCACGCATGCACCATGTCTTTCCGTACCTTAGACTTTTATAGCTCCTCTGATTTTCCTTCTGGTTTTCTCTTTTCTTTTAGTTGTAGAATTTCCAGTCAGTCAACTTTCCTGTAGTTCTGGATAATGTTCACTTTATATTTTAGTTGTATTTTTTGAAATTGTTGAGTGCGGCTGCAGTTAGGCATTTACCTATGCTGCCATCTTGGTTTTTTCCCCTAAATAAATATTTATTGTTCATATTCTTACAGGTGTTCCCCCCCCCCCAGTTCCCCTGCACCTTATTCCCAACCCCACCCCATGCCCTTACCCCCACCACTATCTTCATCCATAGGTGTAAGGTTTTTGTCCAATCTCTTCTTGCACCCCTCAGACCTCTTTACCCTGTGAATTGTTAGTCCAATCCCTTTCTATGTCTCTGATTCTATTATATTCACCAGTCCATTTTGTTCTTCAGATTTTTTTTTCTTTTATTTTCTTGATTTTTAGATTCACTTGTTGGTAGTTATGTATTTGATACCTTTTTGTTGTTCATAATTTTTTACCTTTACCTTTTTCTTCTTCCTCTTCTTAAAGAATAACCTTCAATATTTCATATAATCCTGGTTTGGTGTTGATGAACTCCTTTAACTTTTTCTTGTCTGTGAAGCTCTTTATCTGACCTTCAATTCTGAATGATAGCTTTGCTGGGTAGAGCAATCTTGGTTGTAGCCAAAACCGGTTTGGCTCAATGGATAGAGCATTGGCCTTCGGACTGAAAGGTCCCAGGTTTGATTCCAGTCAAGGGCATGTACGTTGGTTGTGAGGCACATCTCCGGTAGGAGGTGTGCAGGAGGCAGCTGATCGATGTTCTTCTCTCATTGATGTTTCTAACTCTCTATCCCTCTCCCTTCCTCTCTGTAAAAAAATCAATAAAAATATATTTTAAAAAAAATTTTTAAGAGAGATCTTAAGTGTTTTTAGCAAACTTGCACACATACTTGCGCGCACACACACACACCACAATAACTATGTGAGGTGATAGATATGTTACTTAAGGGCTATGATAATCATTTCACAATGTATACGTATATTAAATCATATTGTACATCCTAGCTATATAAAGTTTTTGTTAAGTTTATCTCAATAAAGCTAGAAAAAATACATAAAAATTAAAAATAAATACTTAAAGGTTTAATGAAATAAGTTTTTGTTCTTAAAATATATAAGATATATTTTTAAAGTCTCACGTGTAACCATCGATCTAAAAAGAGAACCTCAGTATTATTGAGTCCAAGTTCTTGCCTTCAGGCATAAAGTATTGTTATTCTCATTTTAGGGTTAAATGCTTGAACTATCAAGGAGATTAAATTATTCATTAAACATTTTTTTCAATGAACATGGACTAACAACCGCCATATTCCAGGCATGCTGCTAAGAACTGCTGTAGAGAAGTCTAGTGATGGGAAACAAATATAAAAGTAAAAATTGATTGCATATATGAAGTGCTGTACACTTGTATGTTTCTTTTGGAGTGTCTGCCCCCAACAATGACCCCATTTTCCCGAGAACTCCGCTCTCTCTCTCTCCCCTCAGTAATGACCACTCGCAGATGGTGCTTTGGAATTTAATCCGACACTCTGGCTTTAATTGATTGTATCTGGTATGGTCACTGGCCTAAAGACACTCCCAATTAAATTTCTCTTTCCAGGAAATTGAAAACTAATTTTGAGAAATAGTCTCTTAGTCTAAGCTTGTCTCTCAGGTCAAAGGCAGTTTTAGTAAATTACAGATTTCTATGAATTTCATTAAACATTTCTAAATTATTCACATAAAGTTGTTCAGAATAACTTATCTTTTTAATATCTGCAGCATCTACAGAGGAAGCCTCTTTTACTCCTGATATTGGTTATTTGCGTCTTCTCTCTTTTCTTTTCTTTTTTTTTTTTAAATTGGTCTTGCCAGAGGTTTTTCAATTATATTAGTTTTTCAATAAACCAATATTTGGCTTTGTTAATCCTCTCTAGTTTATGCTTGATTCTATTTCATTAAATTCTGTTCTTTATTATTTTTTCTTCTTTTTTTGTGTGTGTTTACTGTTCTTTTTCCCTAACATCTTTAGATGGTTGCTCTGCTCATAAATTTTTAACTTATCTCTCTAATACAAGCATTCAAGGCTATAAATTTATAAGTGCTATTGGAATTGCATCCTCTGTGGTTTGAAACTATTTTGTTATAGTGAAGCTGAAAATGTTTCTAACTTCCATTATCACTTCTGCTTTGACCCTTGGGCTATTGAGAAGGGTATTTCTTAATTTTCAGATATGTAGGAAACTTTCTAGGTACCTTTTTGTTATTGACTTCTAGCTTTATTGCACTGTGGTCAGAGAACATGGTTTCAATTCTTTAAAATTTATAGAGTTGACCAGGATATAGCCAATTTTGTCGTGGTTTTATGTTTGTTTAGAATAAGTGTATATTCTGCAAATCTTGTAACAATCTTATATAATAAAGATATAATATGCTAATTAGAGCAGATGGTGGAACGACCTGGCGGAATGACCTTCTGGAATGACCAGTGTGTGTGTGTGTGTGTGTGTGTGTGTGTGTGTGTGTGTGTGGTGGGGGATCGGGGGTCTTTTTGCCTTAAAGTTCACTTTGTCTGATACTAATATATTTACACCCTTTCTTCTGAATTGTGTTAGCCTGATATGATTATTCTATCCTTTAACTTTCTAACTTTTCTGTATCCTTATATTTTAGGCATATTTCATAAATAATGTGTGCGTGGACATTTTTTAATAATCTAGTATGGTAATCTTTATCTTTCAATTAGAGAACTTGTTTTTTATATAATTGATGTAATTATTATTACATAAGATAGAGATAGATCACTCTATCTTTTAACTCGAGCACTTGGTTCTTGTATAATTAAGATAATTATACATACCATGTTTTCCCAAAAATAAGGCATCCTCCGAAAATAAGACCTACTTCATGGAAGCATAATATATCCCCTGAAAATAAGACCTAGCGCATCTTTGGGAGCAAAAATTAATATAAGACACTGTCTTATTTTCGGGGAAACAGGGTATTTTGGATTTGTTATCTACTATAATTTGTGCTGTCTCATGTGTTTCTTTTTTTCTGCAATCTGTTTTCTTTTGCATTAAGTAATTTAAATATTTTCTTATTCCCTTTGTCTCTACATTTGTTTGAAAGCTATATACTGTGTTTATATTCATCTAATGATTAACCTACAGATTATAGCATACATATTTAATTAAGTTACTAAATCTGTGTTTTACCAACACTGTTACCATCTTCCTCAGAATATAATTCTTAGACTTTATTAACTACCACTATCCCCAACTTAAATGTCATTTATAGTCAATAGTAGAGGCTAGAGCAGGGGTGGGCAAACTTTTTGACTCGAGGGCCACAATGGGTTCTTAAACTGGACTGGAGGGCCAGAACAAAAGCAACCTGATCATGCTGGCACTCTCATCTTGAGCTGCTGGTGAAGGAGTGGAGGGGAGAGCAAGAGAACCCTCGCCCTTTCGGCTCCTCAGGCTGAAAAGAACAGCCGAATGGGTCAGATTCGGCCCGCGGGCTGTAGTTTTCCCATGGCTGGGCTAGAGGCATGGTGTGTGAAATTCATGCTGGGGGCGGGGTAGTGGTTCCCCTCAACCCAGCCTGCACCCTCTCCAATCCAGGACCCCTCAGGGGATGTCCAGGATCGGGCCTAAACTGGAAGTTGGACATTCCTCTCACAATCTGGGACCACTGGCTCCTAACTGCTCACCTGCCTGCCTGACTGATCATTCTTAACTGCTCCCCCCCCCATGGCCTGTTTGCCCCTAACTCCCCCCTCCCCGCCATCCTGGTCACCCCTTACTGCCTCCCTTGCTGACCTGGTCATCCCAGACTGCCCTCCCCTACCCCCGCCAGCCTGGTCACCCCTAACTGCTCACCCCTGCCAGGCTGGTTGCCCCACACAGCCCATTGCTCAGTCATGTGGTCATCCCTCACTAAGCCCCCTGCCAGCCTGGTCACCCCAGGCAGCCTGTTCAGTTGTCCGTTTGGTTGTTTCAGTTGTGATGATCACTTAGGCTTTTATATACCGTAGATAGATTTGTTTAGGTTTCTCACATATTACTGTATTTTCTCTCTGTCACTTCTTGCATCTCAGACTTCCCTTTTTAGATTTTTTTAATGTAATAAACATCCTTTAAAATGTCTGTTAGAGAAAAATCTGGTAAATGGTATACTTTTTCAGTTATTTTTTCTTTTCAATTTCTTATTTCTTTCAATTTCACCCTCGCTACTGAAAAAATTTTGGATGGATATAGAATTCTAGGTTAGACATTATTTCTCAACACCTTAAAGACATCATTCCAGTATATTCTAACTTTCATTTTCATTACTGAGATGTCAGCTGTCAGTCTGTTACTCCTAGAGGATAATATTTAATTTTTATCTGAGTAGTTTCAGATTTTTTATCTTTAATATCTTACAGTTGTTGTTTTCTTTTTTTATGCTCTGTCTTTGTGTATATTTATTTTTATACTATTTAGGTTCATTTGATTTCTTAGGGGAAAAAAATCTGTGGATGGGGCACTGAATCAATTGTAGAATGTATCCTTTTGTTATACCTTTAAATATTGTCACTACCAGGTTCTCTTTTTCCTTTCCTGTATGAAATTTAATTAAAATTATATATTGTTACAACTTATTTTTTTTCTTTTAATAACTCACTTTTCATTTTATATCCATTTTATGCTGTGTTGTGGATATTTTTGAAACTTATATTATAGCTTATATTTAATTCCTCAGCTAAATAATTTGTTGTTAAACCTGCTGAGTTTTTATTTTTATGTATGTATGTATGTATGTATCTATGTATTTTAGAGAGGGAAGAAGAGAGAGGGAAAGACAGGGAGAAACATCAATGTGAGGGAAAGACAGAGAAAAACATTGATATGAGAGAAACACATCAATTGGTTGCCTTCTGCATGTGCCCTGTGACCAGGGCCTGGGACAGGGAGGAGCCTGCACCCAAGGTACATGCCCTTGTCCAGAATCGAATCCAGGATACTTCAGTGCACGGGCCAATGACACTCCATCCACTGAACTAAACCGGTAGGGCAAACCTGCCAAGTTTTTTTTTTTAATTTCAGTTATATTTTTTACTTTTAGAATGTCAGTGGGTTAAAAACTATTATCTCTGCTTGGTTATATTTTTCATAATTATTTGTCCCCTACACACACACAAACACACACATCCACTATTTATCTATCTTTAATTTTATTTTTTATAATGTAAATATAGTAGTCAGAATTATTTAAGTTCTCTGATAATGCTAATGTCTGAAATTTTTGAGGATTTTTATTGAGGTTTTGCTGTTGTTTGGGTTTGTAGAGTGTTATTTCATGGTGTGCTTAAAAATGTTTTGTGTTTGTTGTGTGTTTATTTTCCAAAGGGTATTCTCTGAGGATTGTGATAAAGGTGTATTCCTCTGGAAAGAATTTGCTTTCCTTTGCCATGAGCCATGAGCACTAGCAGTTTGGGAGACTTTAATTAAAGAAGAAAAAGAAAAGAAAAAGGGTAATGGTTTGTGATCATTTTAGAGTACCTAGATATTTGGGCTGCAAATCCACACAAGGTAGTTTACTTGCCTGCCCTAATAGTGACAGCATAGCTGTTTGGGGTGTTTCAGGCTCAGGGACATTATCCACCAGACTACCTATTTTGGGAAGATCTGGGCTTTAAGTTCCATCCATACCTATGCATATGTTACACACATGATCCCATGAATACTTAGACTGGAATCTAAAAAAATGTCTAATTCTTTTCATTAAGCTTGGCCACACTCATTGAAACTTTTTAACCTGCATTCATCCATATTTGTATTAGGCAGAGAGATTAAGCATCCACACTTTGGTTCACAATGATGCTAAAACTCTTAAGTCCCATGCCAAAGGGATTCACATGATGTTTAATGTTCCTTACATACTTGAAATTCTATTATTTTTAGTGTTAATATGGCTATAATCCATATACATTCAGAATAATGTCCTTACCTGCCACTGGTTCATTAAATACCAAAGAATTTTAACATAAAAGTTTCCCCCAGAGAGAATTTTATGATTGCATAATCATAAAATGCTAGTCTCAAGCATCTACACTAATAAAAGAGAAATATACAAATTGACCGTACCTCCGCAACACCCATCAGTCAGTCAGGAGTGAGTATGCAAATTAACCCAACAAAGATGGTGGGTTCATTTGCATAGGCAAGCACGAAGCGAAGGGCTGGGCAGGAAGCCTGCTATGAAGGGGATGGCAGGGGGTGGAGGGAGCTATAGGAGTGGCGCTCTGGCCAGGAGTGAAAACTGCAGGCTCCCCGTGGCAGGGAGCAAAGCCAGTGTAAGGAAGGCCTATTCTTGCACAAATCTTTGTGCAATGGGCCTGTAGTCTTATACAAGCCTCTTAGTGAACTTACAACAGTGTGACTGAGTTATTTATCTTCCTTTGGAAAAAGTAATCTCTGCGTTGGCTATCATAGTTATTAACTCTGCTCAGTTATTTCATCTCTCTCTTCTTTGAAGCATATGGTAAGATTGTCATTCTCTTCCCTCTTAAATTTAGATACAGTGTTCTGACTTTGGCCAATCAAATGTACGTGCATGGTATCACTTCCTGGTGAAAGCGTTAAGAGCTAATGTGTGCTTCACCACATTCTCTTTTCCCTGTGGCATAGAAACAGACAGTAGTTCACATCATGCTGCTGCTTTAGCGCAGGTCCCAGAATAAAAAGTGGGCAGCGTAGTGTTTCTATCTGACTTATAATTGACATGGAATCTGACTGAGAAATGAATCTTTGTTGTCTGAGATGTTAGAGTTCCTTGCTATGCAGCAAAATGTAACCTTTCCTGATTGATTTAAGAATAAGTGGAGTAGCTTGTTTTTCATTGTATTTCCCATATCTTAGCACAGCCCTGGCACATCATGTGCTTATGAATGGTTGAGCCAAATTTTAGAATCAAACTCTGTAATCGCTGTAGTGACGGTGCAAAGATGAGAACTGATTTTCTGTGAGACTTGGTCTTTATTTCTCAATACATCCCATCCATCTCTCCAAATGGAAGGAGGAAGACTTAGATTTGACTTAATCACAAATAGAAATCATTTTGTTTGGTACAAAACCCACTGAGAAAATAAATACAAAAGACATATTTATTTTCCCTGGGTAACCTGCTACTGCATTTCCTAGAAACACGAGATAGTCTGTTGGCCCGTGAGAAATGGAACAAAGTAGAAGAGGCAAGAATTATTTATTTGGTTTAGTTTTTAGCTCCAAAGAATTGGGACAGAAACAACTCTGATCATAAAGTTGTGTACTTGGGAAAGATTTTGGCACTCATTCAGTCTGTCCCATTTTTATTATAAGTAACCTATTTAAAAAAAAATGTTTTATCCTCAGAGGCATTGAGGTCATTCTTGTTCCATGAAGTAAGATGATTGGGTCTACCAAGAGAAAGTCATATTTTCTTGGTCAGATAAATATTTTACAGGTTACTTTTTTCTCCAATAGGAAAAGTAGCCATATTGTTTATTGTTCAAACTTTGAGAAATCTGAGAATGAAAGAAGCCACCATTACCGATTATACCAGGACCATCAGCACAAACCAGATTTCCCGGGGCAAACTACCTGAACACATTACAAACAGCGGCGCTTACAGGAATGTGAATTTCACAGCATATCATCAAGGCAGTAAGTCTTTTGTTCTGAGAGGAGCCAGCTGACTGTGGGACCAAAAAGCCAAGGGAAAGACAGTTCACCCCAATTAGGCATTTCAGTGAGTAGCATCATTCCTCATTAGCTAATTATCAACGAACTTCCTTTAGAGGTACCCAAGGGAGGTCTTTGATACCTTTGTACAAATGTTTGCCTGGCCTGGAAGGCCTGTTCCTCCTCAGAAACCCCCACTCCGGACCCAGGTTAAATGTGCTTCCTCTGGAAAGATGCCTCTAAGGTCCCTCAATGCAGAGGTAGGGAGTCTGGCAGCAGCGGTGTCTCCCCGGCACAGTGTAGGCACGTCTCCACCTCACATTCCAGTTCTCCATTTGTGTCTGCCTGCTCTCATGGGCTGCACAAGGGCAAAACCCACGTCTTGTTTTCTATTGTCTTTTTAAAAATATATATATTTTATTGATTTTTTTTACAGAGAGGAAGAGAGAGGGATAGAGAGTTAGAAACATCAATGAGAGAGAATCATCGATCAGCTGCCTCCTGCACACCCCCCACTGGGGATGTGCCCGCAACCAAGGTACAGGCCTTTGACAGGAATCGAACCTGGGACCCTCCAGTCCACAGGCCGGCGCTTTATCCACTGAGCCAAACCGGTCTCAGCTTCTGTTGTCTTTCTAAGAAAAACTTTTTGCCCCCCAAAAAGTAACTGTTCAGTAAATTATTGAAAGAACGAACCCAGAGAAGTGCTTATTTAGGAAAAGATTACATTGACAAGGTGTAATGTTTCCCAGCTTGAACATGAGATAAAAGAAAGAAAGAAAACGGACTGGCCTACCAGCTGTTCCATAAGGGAAGAAATATAGAGTGGGAGCGAGGGGAGAAAAACAAAACACAGTTTCTTCATTTTAATTACATCTGGCTGTGGTGTCGTTTTTCTGGCTGGAGACTCCACAAACCCGTAACTGCTGGAAACGGCGTGTTTATTACTTCAGGGAAAACAAGGTAATGCAGTAATCTTGAAGGGGTTTTTAAGAGACGTTTGTGATACAGCTTCTAGGAATGAAACTCGATGCACATCCTATCCCCCACGCGGCAATTAGAGGAACTGGAGGTGCGGGGAACTCATATGGCCTACCCTCCCAGCACAGTTTTATGGGGCTCCTCCTGTCATTTCCCAGAAGTGGGCAGCGCCCTCAGCAGAGTGGAGCAAGCTGCTTGGGAAATGTAAGGCAGATGCTTGGCTCCTAAGGCGAGACGGCCTCGGGGCGGGATTGGGGATCATCGGCACATGTTCAATGAAAAGCAGAATTCTCCACACCAGGAGCGAAGGCTGACACCTAAGGTATTGGGAAGGCATATATGTTTAGGTAAAGGGGGAGCCCTCTCTTCCCGGTAGGCTCCACAGTGGCCTTCCGAAGCTGTTTTGCAGGATCTGAGGAGCTGATCTCCCCGAGGCCTGTGGGAGGGCAGGGCAGTCATTCTCAGAGGCAGAAGTAATGTGTTTGAGAACAGCACGGGGCATAGAGACTCCTGAGGTCACTCTGGGTTCTAATTCTGGGCTGACGTTGTGAGTAGGCGAGAAGCATCAAACTTCCGTGTTTCTCCCCCATTTTCATAGCACTGGATTACAGGGCGGGGCCCCGCTGACATGGGAGGTGGCAGCTGGAGATGGGGCAGAAAGAGCATCATATGTCTCTCCCTGCTCTGAGTCCACCTCATTCCCCCGCCGCCTCTCTCTATTCCTTCAGCGAGTGTATCCTGGGCCTCCCCTAAGCTCCTGGCACTGTGCTAAGCAGCATAGAACTAATGGCCAAAACAACAGCCTCGGCTCTCAAGCGCTCTCAGTCCAGTGGGGGAGGCAGCAACATAAACAGATCGTCACTTATTGCGACAGGTGCGCTATTCAAGCTTGTAGAGGAGGAGGCTGTGAGATATGGAAGAGGAAGTTGCTAATTCAGTGTGGTCACGATCCCAGAGGAATTGGAATTTGGGGAAGGCTTCCCCTGGGGCTCCCCATTATAAAACCCAGCCCTCTTGGTATGGCCTTCTGGGGCCTCCAGCGTGTGTCTTTGTCAGACTGGATACACGAAAGGCATGCATTTCTCACAGTTCTGGAGTCTGGAAAGTCCAGGAGGCTGGCACTAGGTTTTCAACATATAAATCTTGGGGAAACACAGGCAATCTGCAGCTATGTGTCTCTACAAGCAAAATCTCACTACCCATCATGCTTGACACTTGCTCTGCTCCATCTCGTTCTTCTTAGTTTTGTCCTCTTTGCCCCCCAGCTGAAACGCTCCACTTCTCTCTGTGACTCCGAATCTTCTCTGTCAAAGATCAACGTAAGCCGTACCTCCTCGTGACGTCTTCTCTGATGATTTTGGCCCACAGTGGACTCCCTATTCTGGACTCTCCTCCCCGTTCTGGAGTTCTCCTTTGAAGCTTGATTTTATCCGACATTATATCTCTCTTATCTTGTCATTTAACTCTTCTATTATTGATTCAATAGCATACTTTTTCCATCCTCAACTAAAATTAAAGGCATTGAGCAGAAGACTTCATTATCTAATGTTTCAGACAGACTGTAGGAAAGTGTAAGGCACAATACTCAATAAACACTTGTTGAACAAATGAATGGAAAATAGGCATTTTGTCCCTTCAGCATGAAACTGTCTTTCCTTAGCATCAGATTCAATATGGGGAGCCTTCCCTTCTTGTGGCTACTAATTGGGTACCCCCCCTCCCCCCCTCCGCACTCAACCCCATTGCCATGCAGATATTCATCCATCCACCAAGAACGTGTGAGTTCACTATGAAACACTACTTAGTGCCAGAGGGGCAAAAATGAATGCACACCAAGAACTGATGATCTCAGTAGGAAGACCAGCACATAAAGAGTTAAGTGGAATCAAGTGTTATGAGTTTTATATGTACGAGGGTGGGGCACAGAGTCCTGACAGTTTTATCATAAAAGTAAGCCATGAGTTCACGAGGCAGGGGATGCTTGAGCTCCTGGGGCGTCCACCAGGGAATGGTGTGGCTGGGGAGAGGACTTTTAGGGGCAGGAAGCTATGTGAGCAAAGAGTAGCCATGGATCCTAAGGCAGCCACACACCCCACAATTTCTAAACAGGGTTTCAGGAGCCCTGAACACCAGCTGGTTGCTTTAGTTTGTCACGCTTTGGTCCAAGATGGCCCCTGTGTTCATTCCTGAGAGGATTGCCTATTTGAACATGTCTTTATTCTACCCTCACAGATGATTTGATTGATGCTTTGGCAGGAGATGAGAGTCCTTGGCTGGAAGTAATGTTCCCTCGGAATACTGAAGGAATTTCCCAGTTATTTCTAGCTTTTAGTGAGGCTGGAGTTAGAAGCCATTTCTGATTCTGGATATTTTATGTGTGATCATCTTTTTCTCCCCAATTGGTCCCAGAAGTTTTTAGGATCCTGTCTGTTCTCTGATATCAATGATAATGTAACCCGATATATTTTGTTGTTGTTAATTGACTTTAAACTAAATAAAAAAAAGTTTAAGTTTGAAAGCACTCAATGGACCCGTTAGAAATGGAGATTCCTGTTCTTGTTTTATTTCTTTAAAAATTTCTGTTTCTACGTATTCTGCCTTCCTTCTTTCCGGAATTTCTATTGGGTAAAAGTCTGGTCTTCTAAACCATTTTTCCTAACTTTATGTCTTCTCTCCTATTACTCTTCTCTTTGGTCATTTGTTCTACTTTTCTGAGGTTTCTTTAACTTTCTATTCTAATTATTTTACTAAATGTTTTCTTTCTGTTATCATATTTTGACTTTATATTTGTTTTGAATATTTTAATAACATCTCCTTGTTGTTTCACTGATGCAAAATGTCCTCTTAATTCGTTGAGAATAACAGTTATAAATAATTTTCTTGTAGGCCCTTTTCCTAAGTATCTTTTATCTTTTTCTATTTGCTCTCTGGTCTCCCATGTTAAGAGGTTTTCCTTAAATATCAGACACATCTGGCTGGCTGTTCACGGCTAAGAACTGTCACTAGGAAGCCGAATGGAGGATCTGTGTGCAGGGACAGGACTGGTTGATGGTGGGTCACATTATAAGGTGATCCATTAGAGATCCAGTAATTTGCCTGGTGAACTGTTTGCAAATACCAGTGGGTATTTTCCCCTAAGATAGGATGTCAGCAATCTGAAAACCCAGCAGGAGAAGGAAGGGAGTGAGGATCTCACCATTTGCCATGTAGACCTTTAGTTAACTGCTCTGGCTTCAGCGTGGCATTCCACTCTCTCCTGTGCCTGATGTGCTTAACGCTGGAGCCTCTTAGGTTTGTGTTCTTCAGTAAGCCTCTCAACTCCTCTGAGTTTGGGACAGAGAATGTACCTGAGTGTTGCCTATAGTTTCATATAGACCAGTGGTCGGCAAACTGCAGCTCCCGAGCCACATGCGGTTCTTTGGTACTTTCACTGCGGCTCTTCCACAAAATACCATGGCCTGGGTGAGTCTATTTTGTAGAAGTGGCATTAGATAAAGTTTAACAAATTTGGCTCTCAAAAGAAATTTCAATTGTTGTATTGTTGATATTTGGCTCTGTTGGCTAATGAGTTTGCCGGCCACTGATACAGACTAATCCCCCTGAGCCTTTTAAGATGTTTGCAGTTCAATTGGTTTCTCCTTCTACAAGCTTTCTCCATTATGTTATCAGTTACTATTTATATATTACTCTGAATCTCCCCAGTTTTTTTGAAGTATTATCATTTACTATCCTGTCTTATTTCTGTTTACTTTATAACTTATGGGCCTTCTTTTTAAAAATATTTGTTTATTGATTTCAGAGAGGAAGGGAGAGGGAGAGAGATATATAAACATGAATAATGAGAGAGAACCATTGATCGGCTGCCTCCTGCACGCCCTACACTGGGGATCAAACCTGCAACATAGGCCTGTGCTCTTGACTGAAATCAAACCTGGGACCCTTCAGTCTGGGAGCCAATGCTCTATCCACTGAGCCAAACCAGCTAGGGCTGGGCTTTCTTTTTTTTATTCTCTTACTATCATTCTGGGGATTTTCCTGTATATTCCTGAGATAGCCCTCTCTGTTAATCTACTATATTTAACTGACAGACCTTTTCCTTATGTAGGTTCTTAGGTTTCTCCCGCCGGCTGTCTTGGGAGGTTCCCTGCACTCTCATCTTCCACCCCATGCCCAGTGCTGTGGTACAAGGTTGCCAGATTTAGCAAATAACAATTCAGGATGCCCAGTCAAATTCGAACTTGAGATATCAATAGGACATAATTAATATTATATAGGACATAATTAAGCTAAAAAATGATTCATTGTTTTTCTGAAATTCAAATGTATCTGGTCACTCTATATTTTGTTTGCCAAACCTACTAGAATAGAAACTTCTCACCTTCACTTTGGTCTGCAGAACCCACTTCTGGATGTCTAAGGAATTAGCCAGCACCCAAGTAGCCCTTCCTTGTTCTCCTCCCTCCATCACAGGGTAGTGCTGGAACTTACCTGGGATTCAGGACTGTCTATCCCAGTGGTCAGCAAACTTATTAGGCAGCAGAGCCAAATATCAACAGTACAACGATTGAAATTTCTTCTGAGAGCCAAATTTCTTAAACTTAAACTTCTTCTAATGCCACTTCTTCAAAATAGACTCGCCCAGGCAGTGGTATTTTGTGGAAAAGCCACACTCCAGGGGCCAAAGAACCGCATGTGGCTCGCAAGCCACGGTTTGCCGACCACTGGCCTATCCCCTGCTGAAACAAGATGGGTAACATTGCTGCCCTTTACCTTTTGCTTATGCTAAGCTAAAGAGGGAATTTCATTTTTCTTAAAGCGTTAGAGAATTGCCAAATATTTGTACCAGTGAAGTGACATCAGATTTGGAATTGAATTTTAAAAAATTATGTTGTAGCACAGAGTGACGAGCCTGGGGCTAAGGAGGCCTTTGGGTGACTGCTGTAGTGAGTAATTCAAGCAAGAAAATATGGCATCCTGGACCAGGGCAGGGCATGTGAGAATGGAGAAGAGCAAATGCAGGGAATATTAAGGAGGCAGGAGGCACTGGCCCGGGAAAGTGACAGCTCTGGGAAAAGGAAAGGACACGAGGAAGATGTTTGCTGAGCTTCTGGCTTAGACAATGATGGTGAGCAGAGCCTTTCATCAAGAAAAGAAACTCGGGAGAACCGACTTCAGGGAGAAGATTGCTGTTAGTTGTCTAAATGGCTCTCATTTACACGCCGGGAGGGGGATGTTCTTCCGGGAATCATGAATGAGTTTGGCCTCCTTTCAAACTTCAGCAAAAAGAAATCATGAGGATGGACCCAGCGTACTGAAGTCGTTAGCAAACAGTAGCTCCCACACTGGCAGTAGCTCATCTAATGGAGGAAGGCCCCCATTTCCCAAGTATGAGCAAGGGAGGGCCTTCTCACATCCTGTCCTTTCTCCGGGGGTGACAGCTGGTGGCAGTTGCCATCTCAGCAATCCTGGGAGTAGGCCGTCCTCACTTTGCTTCAGCCCACGATGACAGAGAAGCACGACAGGGCTGTTCTGTACTCACACTGCGCTGACGTAGCCCATCCTGGTCAGAGACCGGCTCCAGTCAGAGAGGCCTGACCTCCTCCAGGGACCGTTTTCTTATCACTTCAAGAGCCTTCTCCTTTACAGTCTCTCATAACGGTCAGATCACATCATTTGCATCTAGTTCTCTTCTTGCACTGAATCATCCACTTGGAATAATTGTGTTAGGGATAGTTTGTCAGCTGCCTGCGTCACTTCCCGAAGTGTTGGAAAATATGTGGACTTCTCTGTTGTTGATTTTATGGGCTCACACCAAGTCTCTTCTTTGTATTGAATTGGTTGGGAGTTTAACATTAACTTCAATGCCAGTTTTGTTTTTTTCTCTGTTAGTAGTCAAGGCAATGAAGGCCACTGCTACCACTGTTAAGCTAATGAGGCAGGAAAAGGGACAGAGGAGGCACGTGAGGCGAGTCCTCCGTCTCTTGCATCTCTGTTGCCAGGCAACTTCTTCCCCAACTGTAAATGGCAATACTGTGCCTTTCAGTGTTGCTTCCCTGGGTCCCGTGTTGGCAAACCGACTGGCCTCTCCTCTCCATTTGCTCAGAGTGTGGGATGGACTTGATCAGTCACCACGGCAATGCCAGACATGGCGCTGCTATCGGTTTTCTGTTGCTGTCAATTTAATTTCCTTCTGAACGTTGGCACAGAATTAAAAGCACAATTTTGCATGTGAAATGGCACACAGAATACCAAATTTCCATAGTGCCTAGGAAAAGGATGGTGGGTGTTAAAGAAACATTAAATAAATGTTTTTATTGCCGAAACCAGTTTGGCTCAGTGGATAGAGCGTCGGTCTGTGGACTGGGGGGGTCCCGGGTTCGATTCCGGTCAAGGGCATGTGCATTGGTTGCGGGCACATCCCCGGTGGGGGGTGTGCAGGAGGTAGCTGGTCGATGTTTCTCTCTCATCGATGTTTCTAGCTCTCTATCTCTCTCCCTTCCTCTCTGAAAAATATCAATAAAATAATTTTAAAAAATGTTTTTATTGATTTCAAAGAGGAAGGGAGAGGGAGAGAGAGAGATAGAAACACCAACGATGAGAGAGAATCATGGATTGGCTGCCTCCTGCACACTCCTCCCTCTGGGGATTGAGCCCTGACCTCCTGGTTCATAGGTTGATGCTCAACCACTGAGCTACACTGGCCGTGCAGAAACGTTTTATTTTAAGCGGGATCAGAGGGAGGGCAGAACTGAAACTCAGATGCCAGCTAATAAAGCTAATCCTATATAATAAAAGAAGCAACCTGCAAATAGATCAAATGGCGGGATGACTGGTCGCTAAAACACACACTGACCACGAGGGGGCAGATGCTCAAGGCAAGAGCTACCTTGCCGGGAACCGAAACCTAACATTATCACTGGTAATAAAATGTAAAGGGAACTGGCCAACCTTGATGGCTCTGAATGGTCAGAGCTACTAACTCATTGACTCTAGGTTGAGTCACTAGTAATAAAATGTAAAAAGAACTGTCTAAGGAAACCAAACATTGTCACTATTGTTAATATGCAAAAAGAGATGGCCAACCTCAATGGCTCTGAAAGGTCAGAGCAATTAACTCATTGTCTAGTTGAGGTAGTAGAGCTTGAGGCAACTTTAGTTTGTTAATCGTATGTAAATTCTTGTTAATTTTCTGCTGCTGGAACTTTTCTGCCTAGGCAATGTCTTTGTCTGAGAATCTCAATAAAAGGGAATGGCAAAAGGCTAGATGGGGCCGGGGTGAGTCTTCCCACTAGAGGTGGACTCCCCGCCTGGCCTGCATTTTCCCAAATTAACTCTTTTCCAGTCTCGTCATTTTTAGTGAACGGCCTCCTCCAGAAACCGGACCCTGAGTGTGGGCCCTGAACCACGCTGGTCGTGGTAAGGGTTTCCACATCACCTCCTGGGGGGTCAGTGCACTCCTGCAGGGGGAGCGCTGCTCAATCCGAAGCCCTGAGCTGGCTCAGGCTGGCGAGTGTAGTGGCGGGAGCCTCTCCCACCTCTGCAGCAGCGCGAAGGGTGTTGGACTGCGGCCTAGGCCCGGGGAGCAGGCGTCCTCTGAGGGCTCTCGGACTGCAAAGGGGCACAGGCCAGGCTGAGGGGCCCCCCATCCCCCGAAGTGCATGAATGCCATGCACAGGGCCTCCAGTGAGTCCATAAGAGAAGAGAGGCGAGGGTTTGCAAACTTGCAACACTTTAGATTCAAACAAGCATTGCTGTGCCTAAGTGGGCCTTCATGGATAAATTGGAAAACTTAGTAAGTCAGAGGTCCGGGAAATAATAAAAATCAATAGAATTGAAATTTTAAACAGGCCAGAAGTCAGGAATTCAGTGGAAGGAGAGGAGGGAAACAGCCCCTTAGCCTATAGGAAGAAACACTTGCCAGGCAGCGTGAGATTGCCGTTGGCTTGTCTTTTAACCAGCGCACCTTTCAGGAGATAATCACTGAATATGACGAATTCAATTTAGTGTTCAAATTCTGCCTCTCGTAATGCACACATGCACACACATGTGCAACATGTGTCCCTTCTCCCTCTCCTTTTCCTCTCCCCTCCCCCTCCCTCAGGGAAGCTGTTCATTAGTTTTTAAGAAGCACTGTTACACAGTGGTTAAGAGTCTGCGCTCTAGAGCAGAGAGGCTGAGAGTCATGCCCCGGACCTAACGGATTTGGGGGAAATCGTCTCTGAGCCTCAGCGTACCCCTCTGAAAACCGGGGCTGATTAAAACAGCGAGCTCACAAGGCACTCAGGCTGGTGCCGGGCACACTCCACCAACCACGCTGTTGCTTACAAAGATCACGTCCATTTCTCCTCTTCTCCAACTACAGCACAACACACACCGCCCCGCCCCGCCCCACCTCCTTTGCTTCCTCCTGGGAAGTGCTTCCAACCTCTGTGCCTCCCTGTTTCCTGTGCCGGCCGGTGCCTCTTGCTTGGTGTGCCTGGGAGGCCAGGTGACCTGCCAGGCTGTAGGCAGGGCTCCCCTCGAGGACGACTGTCAGAGACGCTAATGAGATCCCTGTGTAGCCGTGACTGAGCTTCCCTGGCAACTGGGGGAGAGATGTAACACCTTGCAGACAATTAGCTTTTCACAACCATTAGCAACTTGTAGTCATTAGCACCATGGAGACGCCGCATATCACACCCAGGAAGCCAATGCACTGTGCCTTGGAACAGGGCTTCCGAGCAGAGTCAGCCCCAGCGAGTCAGGCCTTGGAGTGTGAGACCCCTGTTCCTGCGGCCACCGGGGCCCAGCAGGCCTCGTTCCTCCTCGCCGTGGCTTCGGCAGGGTCTGCATCAAGCCCTTTACCTGTTTCAGGGAGATGTAAATCTTTCGGAAAGAGAGTCCAGGACATGGAATGTGTAATAAAGCAATTCTGAACTCCTTCACAGACCAAGACACCTAAACCGGGCGGGAAAGAGCAGGATGAATAATTGAAATGCGAATGGAATGAAAGCCCAGCACAGTGCAATGATTTAGACTCAGCTGTTCACGGCAGCACTGCTAAGTCCTCCCTCCCTAGCAGTCAGAATCGGTTTGACAGTTGTGTTTCACCCAATAAGTAAATAGAGCCCAGCCTTCCAAAACAGCATCCTGGAACGTGCAGGTGGATGACATTCAAAAGGCTGCAAAACCGCTTCCTGCTGCCTTGCATGGGATGGAACTTAGCATGGTCACAAGATGTGGTAATCGTCCTCCGATCCACTCTCAGCTCTCAGCTCTCTGTTTCCTGTGAGTGGCTGCCTGCTGGGGACAGGTCTTCAGTCCTCAGGCATGGCCCTGCCGTACCGCCCCTGACATGGAGATGGTGTGAGTCTAGGGAAGAACCTCATGAAAAGATCAGCAGTGGTTATTCATGGGTGCTGGGAATGAGAATGGATAGCTTTACATCTTTATTCTTTTGCTGTCCCGTTTTGTATTTTTTTTCCTAAAAGAAGTATGTATCTATGCGCAATCCTTATGAATTAGAAAGTGAGAGAGAAAAAGAGAGCTGAGTGAGAAAATAGAAGAGATAAGAGGGGTTAACATAAATGCAAAATATAAAAGTACAAAACATATACAAAAATATATAAGTACTTTATTAAAGTACTACACACACACACACACACACACACACATGCACAAAGACACAAATACTAAGTACACAATTTGACGCCTTCTCACAGATTGTATAAACCCAGATGAAGAATGAGTCTTCAGCACATGGTGGTAACTGCTTGTAATTCCCCAGCCATGCGTATGGATGGTGATCAGTTACAGTGGGTCAGCTACGCGGGGTCAGCGATCCAAGCTGGCAAATTAGAGGCCCATGACAATAATTCAGGAGGAAAGGCGGTAAGTCTCAATTTATAGATGCAATTGCTGAGACCCAGGGGGTAAGAGGAACTGAGGGGAGCTGGGGAGATTCATTCCCAAGCAGTCAGGCTCTGGAACCAGGGCCTCGCCAAGAAGAAATAGTGGGGCTGGGACAACCAGCAGGAGGTCAGGGCACCCCTAAGGGCTTGATGATGGGCGGAGGGAGAGGGGGAAAGGATGTGTAAGGGAGGGCAGGGAGGCTATGTTAGACAAAGGGATGGAATAAAGCAGTTCCTGGAAATTTTCACAGAAGGCTGGCCTATGGGGAAATCGATATCTGTAAGTTGGGTCCCTTGCACTCTTACAGTCCGTGTGGAACTGGGAGGTGTCCTTGAAGCTGATGGACCAAAGAGGTACTTAGCACAAGAGTGGAAATATATAGCTTTTTTTTTTAGGAGAATGGGATCTCATTTATATTTTCTTTATATTTGCTGGTTCATAGGGAAGAAAGCATAATCTTCCCCCCCCCCCCAGGAAAGCAACTCCCCACATCTTCAGCCGATTATCAACTTGTTTTCCCCTTGAAATAACTTCTGGGTAAATGATGAAGAGGGTATAGTCTGGGCAAAGGGTGCGTCTGGAGAATATAGAGTAAATGTTGAGGATAGTGGGTGATGACAGCAAAAAGTCATCTTTCAAACTCTGTGAGGAGGACCAAGCTTGAACATATGCCTAGGAATTTCATTTTCCTCATTAACTCAGGCAGCACTGAAGGTGGTAGGCACCTCGGTGCTGTGTTCAGAGGCCTGGGTATGGCACCTTGTAAGTCCCTGTATTGAGGTTGTAAGAGTTTATTTTGTCACTGCAAGCTTTTGAAGGATAGAGACTGTGTGGTTGTTCATCTTTATACCTTGAATGCATCTCACAGAGCTTGGTAGTTAAGACATGTTAAATAAATATTTACTAAATGTATAGGACACATATCCTAGCTTCTCTAGGGCAATACCAATTTAAATAGTCATTGATTATGTATGCCAAGTTCAGAGACACCGATCACGAGAGAGTTAGGTCTAAATGTGGCTGATGGGAATTGGAAATTCTTGGGGCTACTACTAAGAAATAACTCCTGATACTAGGCCTTTTTCCTAGTCCTCCCTCAGTCATTCTTTGGCTCTAGTAATAGGATCAGACAGGAATGACAAAGTCCCTGGCAGTGAGGGAGGCAATCATTTTATAGAACTAAAACTGGGTCCTGGTCTTCATGCTTCAGCAACCTCAGAAGTTTGTGTCAGTTAAATACCTTTTTCAATAGGCATTTTTGAAATCTTACTAAGTACCAAGATTATATTCAACACTAAGAATACAAAAATCAATAAGACAGAATCCACAGACATGAAACAGATAAATTATAACACAAGTTGAATAGCGTTTGCACCACACAAAATGTCTTTGGTTGCAAGTAACAACAAAAAATAGTGGCTAAAACAATAGAAATTTTAAATTCTCTCCCAGATCATGAAAGCCTAGAAGAAAATGATCCCTGGTTTGCTCATCAGTATAGTGGTATTGTAGAAAACGCCATGTTCTGTCTTGTTACTGTTTTATCCTTTGCCCTTTGGTCTGTTGCCTCATGGTCACAAAATGATTGCCGTAGCTCCAATGCCATGTTCTCAGACAACTGCAGTCAAGCCAGGCAGAAAGGAACTTGCTGTTTCTCTTTGTAACAGTGTCAACATAAGAACATCCAAACCTGTATAGAACTTCTTAAAAATTGTTTTTATTGATTTTAGAGAGAGAAAGGAAGGGAGGGAGGGAGGGAGGGAGGGAGAAAGAGAGAGAGAGAGAGAGAGAGAGAGAGAGAGAGAGAGAGACATTAATCAGCTGCCTCCTGCCTGCCCCTTACTTGGGATCAAACCCACAACTAGGTATGTACCCTGACCAGGAATTGAACTGGCCACCTCTCCATGCAAAGGACAGGACAATGTTCAACCAACTGTGCCACAACAGGTAGGGCCAAACCCACAGAGAACTTTTATAAAACTTTTGTTTGAGCAGAAACCGGTTTGGCTCAGTGGATAGAGTGTTGGTCTGCGGACTGGAAGGTCCCAGGTTTGATTTCTGTCAAGGGCATGTAGATTGGTTGCGGGCACATCCCTGGTGGGGGGTGTGCAGGAGGCAGCTGGTCGATGTTTCTCTCTCATTGATGTTTCTAGCTCTCTATCCCTCTCCCTTCCTCTCTGTGGAAAATCAATAAAATATATTAAAAAAAAACTTTTGTTTGAGTCAAACAGAGAATATATCTGGAAGCAAAATATCAACAGACTGAGAAAAATTCTTCCTAGAATGAGAGTTTGCAGTTTATTTGATGCACTTTGTATTAAGGAGGGTATATAAGAATGATTAAGTAAAGGTGGGAGAAAGCAAGGTGGGATTGGATTACAGGATAATTAACAAGATTATGTGCTCCCTTCAAGGGTTCTGGAAAAGAGGATTATTCTGGCATGTTCTTGTTAGCCTAGGTGCACAAGAACAATAGACAGGGCTTGCTTAAGGCAAAGCCAAACCTTTTACTAATGAAGTTATGCCTTGGGTGTGTCTACCCACTATGACCTGCCAATTAGGAAAGTAACCACCCCATGGGTGGTTACTTCCCATTAGCACCCATTAGAGGCCCTTTGAACCCCTATTTTGTCCACAACAGGAAACAAAAATATTCTGAGAACTCATGCTCCTTTGTTCTTATTGGTCAGAATTAAATCAGGCGCCTACTCCCAAACCCATCATGGGGAAAGGGGAGTAGGATTGCCACGATTGGCATAAAACAATTATGCTTCCTTCTCAGTCTGGGTGAAGAGTTTATCTTCCTTGAGCATGTTGCCACCCCTAAATATGGGGGCACTATAACCTAAAGGAGATATAAATAGGAGAAGGTAACCATCAGCGTTAGCCACTGGAATGAGCATAGAGTAGTGCCAGTGAATGCACCCATTTTCCTTAACTTGATAACACGTCTTTAGCTCCAAATCCCTTCCTGACATAAGCCCAGCAGCTCAAGGCTACTAGAAAACTGGCCTTTCACCCATACTCCCATGGCCTTGACCTCCCGAGTACAGGCAATCAAATAAGCTGTCAGACTCTGCTCTGGCCCTAGCCTGGAGTTCTCATAACCTTAAGTTTTCACAATTCCAACCAACTTCACAAACCACAGCTTGCTGATGTGAGTGGGAGTCAGCAATGCTGGAGGGGAGGGTGAGAGTCCTGTCAACAAAGGAAACTTGGAGTGGGTTTCCTTCCTTAAACACAGGGCTTCTGTCAGGACCCAGACCCCCAGCAGCTTCCCCTGAATGAGGTGAAGGCCAGGATGACCCAGCCACCAGGGGAGCTAAATGTTTGTCTGAAAGGAAGAACAAGTACTTTTTTTTTCTCCCTGAAGAGCCCTAGGTTCTACTTTCAGGATGTACATAAGAGAGAAATAAAGAGGGGTGTGAGTCTAGGGGAGAACCTTATGAAAGGAATTAGAGGAGAGCTCTGGGGAGGGTATGACTTCGGTGGACACACCGACAGTCACTGGTCTTAACCACAATCAACATACTACTGCTACATATAATGCCGTGGGACACGCTACAATGTGATATGATATGCAGGAGGATGTAATAGAACAATGTAATACAAGATAATGTAATCATGCACTATAATAACAATGAAAACTTATTGGGCATTCACTGTGTAATGGGATGCAAAATGCTATCTGCATGAAGACTTCTAATCATATTCACAGTATAAGTTCCATTATTATCCAGAGGTGGGTACCTCATCCATAGCTACTTGGTGAGGTGGTAGACTCAGGATGCCAGGGCCCAGGCTGTCTGACCCCCACGTACCCACCCTGCTTCACCCTGCCAGTTTGCCCTTTCCCTACCAGGGTGTTAAAGAATGTTGTGGTGACAAGACCAGGTGATAGCAACAGAGAAGAAGAAGACACCAAAGGAGTTTAAGTGAAAAATACCTCAGTTGGCGCTGGATTGAGAACAAATATTCAACTGGCTAAAAAGAAATGGAGAAATAACACTAAAAAATTTTTTTTTAAATACGTTTTTATTGATTTTTAGAGAAAGAGGCAGGGAAAGGGAAAGACAGAGGGAGAGAGAAACATTGATGAGAAACATCAGTTGGCTGCCTCCTGAATGCTCTTTCCTGGGAATCAAGCCCACAACCCGGGCATGTGCCCTGACCAGGAATTGAACCAGCGACCTCTTGGTGCATAGGTTGGTGCTCAATCAACTGAACCATACAGGCCAGGCCCAAAAGTCATTTTAATCTTGCCCAAATGTTCAGAGAACAGAAGAGTTAATTTAAAAGTTTCTGGTTCTCTAAATGCAGGAGATTAAGGAACAGAAGAGGAGATACTGTGTTGGTAGGAATTCCATAAACAGAGGACTTCTTTCTCCAGTGTAGGATTTGTGCAAATTTATGCATGCATCGTCAAGGGTCTGCAATTCCCTTGTGTACTTCCACAATTATTCTCTATCTCAGTGGTCGGCAAACTGCGGCTCACGAGCCACATGCGGCTCTTTGGCCCCTTGAGTCTGGCTCTTCCACAAAATACTATGTGCGGGCATGCACATACAGTGTGATTGAAACTTCCTGGCCATTGTGCAGAAGTCGGTTTTCGGCTCGCCAAAGAAATTTCGATCATTGTACTGTTGATATTTGGCTCTGTTGACTAATAAGTTTGCCGACCACTGCTCTACGTAGATAGTTCATTCACTTAATCATTAATTCAAATGCTCAATTAATTAATTCATTCCATTCATTCATTTACCTGGTCATTTGTCATACCGTATTTGCCGGCGTATAAGATGATTTTTTTGGCCCTGAAAAATACGTATTTGCCAGCGTTTAAGACAACTGGGCGTATAAGACGACCCCCTAACATTTCCACTCAAAATACAGAGTTTGTTATATACTCGCCGTATAAGACTACCCCCCACTTGGAGGCATATTTTTCAGGGCCAAAAAATCGTCTTATATGCCGGCAAATACGGCATGTTTATTCAATCTCTTCTATGTACTGGGTGCCAAGGAGGACAATGGAGGCTTAAGAATTTAAAAAAAAAAAAAAAAAACACTTTCTGCTGCCTTACATGGGAGGGAACTTAATTAACATGGTCACGAGATGTGGTAATCTTCCTTTGATCCACTCTCAGCTCTCTGTTTCCTGTGAGTGGCTGCCTGCTGGGGACAGGCCTTCAGTCCTCTGGTGTGGCACTGTCGAGAAGGACTGAAGGCCTGCCCACTGCCCCTGATTGCCTGTCCTGGCTTAGGACTGAGAGTGGAAGTCCAGAAGACCAGACACTGAAGAACAGAGGACTTGCTATGTCCTCTATCTGTTTGGAGCAAACCCTGGTTCGGGGACCCCCTGGAGGTTCTGAGACACCTGTAGGGTTTTGAACACATCAGAGCTTCCAGGACTGATCCGCCCATCTTGGCCTCCTGAAGACTTCCCTTCGACCTCTGAAGGGCATTAGGTTAGGGTGGGCAGGTACCTCGGGCAGGGTTCACTCTCCAGGCTCACTCCGGGGCTACCCTGGTGCCTGGGTGGCTGGTGGTCACTCCCCCGGTCTGGCCTTTTGGCTGAACTCACGGATCCTAGTGAATGTCTCAGCGCTCTGGCTCATTTCTCTGTACACCGAAAAGCACAGCTCTAGAATGATCCACCGCTCTCTATGGCCTCTCTTAGGACTTCCGTTACTCAAAAGTCCCCAGGCTCCCCTTCAACCGTCCCACCCCGAGGAGGTATTCCGGTCACTAAAGATGGCCTAGGTGAAAAATGGCCCCCGTAATGATGACAAATGTCCTAGGCAGGTTTCTGTACCTGAGGCAGTTTGTCTCCATGAGGGTTATCCAATTGCAACGATGCTCCAGAGAAATGTAGGTGGATGTGATAGAAAGGACAGTGGAACGGGACTTGGGGGATCTCCACCCCCACCACCAAAACCTGAACATTGTCCCTGCCCATTTCTGTGCCCGCTTCCCTCTCCTACAAAAGAAACAGTCGGGACTAAGATACGGCCTCGGGTCCTATGAGCTTGCACTGTCTGACAGAGCACCTTGTGTAGGACCTGCTCTGGCAGTTTGCACTGAGAGCCGGACGAGAGCCTTAGCACGTCCTGGTGTTCGCTCAAGTGGTGCTTGAGTTCAGTTTCCGTGAGTTGCATCTCTAAGCACCCCTGGCTTCTGCAGTGCAGGGGGCAGCTGGCAGGGGGCAGTCCTGGGGGGGGGGTTGAGGGGTCTGCGGCAGCTGCTCTCTGAAAGAACTCTGCTTCTCCATGGGCTAATCTGTCCCTGTGGCCGGGAGCGGCCTGGGGAGAGGAGACACATACCTTGCACTACAGCCTGGGCTCGATGCCCCAGGGGCCTGTAATCCCAAGTACCTATGAATGGGGAGACGGGAACAGTCAGTCCCAGGGTGCAATTTAGGGATCCCTAAGTCCCATTTGATCTTACCCACTTGGAAGCGGCAGCACTTGGAAATGCGAATGCCCAGAGGCTATGCAGTGGGGTGGAAAGAGCTGGCATCAGAAGTTCTGGGTTGAGTGGTGGCTCTGTCCTTGCTAGCTACGTGACTGGGAGCAGGTCTCCTCACCCAGCTACGTGCGGCTTTCCTTGTCTGCCCAATGAGGAGCATGAGACCTTCCCTGGTGACCTCATAGGGCTGGCCTTTGTTAGTTACGTTTCCTGCTCACAGTGTACAAGCCCACGGTGATGCCTTAGACATGACCGGGCAGGGCAGGATAATGATAAAATTAGTATTAATTTTTGTAGCAAATACAGGGTGGGGCAAAGGTTGGTTCACAGGTGTTCGTATGGAAAATAATACAGTAATTATAAGAATAAACTCTATTTAACATACAACTCTAAGTCTATTTTTGCCTCTCCCTAAATGTTACTAATTATTGCTGCTTGTTGAGCTTTTATTATGTACCAGACACTGTGCTCAGGACTGTAGAAACAGTATCCCATTGCCCAAGGTCACATGGCTGATAGGTCTTACAGCAGGACTCAACCCAGACGGCCTTGACTTCAGAGCCAGGCTCCTAACCCTGTGCGTGCTCCACTCCTTGAGACGGAACAGCCAGTCCTTCACGTCCTGGCTTGCAGAGCATGAGTGAGATACACTGCCTTGTCTGCTCCCATTGATACACAAATACATGAAATCAATTCATCAGATCCTGTAAAACAGCCAAATACAGCAACTTTGCAATATCATTTTTAAGACTTTTTATGGAGCAGAGTTAAATAAATGTATAGGAAAAGTGGTCCTATTTCCACTCATGTTTAATTACCTTGCTTACTGCCTATGTAAACCTTTTTATTTTCCTTGGTTTATACAGAACGGGCATCCAATACCTCCCACCCCCACCTTCTATCCCCATCACTCATCTTACAAGAAGGATTTTTCCAGCACCTGATCTGTGCCAAGCTCCTGAGACGTGCTTAGTGGGGGGTACTGATAGGCATACCATTAGAGCATGGCAGTCCTTTGAGGGGCATGGACAGGGTACGAAGGACAAACAGAAAATAGGAAGCTAATGTGGTGTGAGAGCATCTGGGATGCTATCCCAGAAAAGGTGACAGCTAAGTAGAGTGAGAGACGAGCTGTTAGAAGGGCCAGGGCAAGGACGAGGAGGGGAGGAGAGAAAGGGGCAAGACATTTCAGGAAGTGGGAGTATTCCATGTGATGGCTAAGAGACAAGACCCATTCTGGGAGCCCAAAGTTCAGAATGGCTAGAGGATAGAGTCCAAAGATGGAGGAGGCAAGCGCTGGAAAGAAGGCTATGTCACGCAGGGCCGTGCATAGCATACAGAGGAGTTAGGACTTGATTGTCATCACATTGAGAATTAATTGAAGGGGGTTCATCTGTCTGGTGAAGGTGAGCATGATTCAATTTGGGTATTACAAAGGTGATCCTGAACACAGCAGGGAGAATGCATTCGTGACGGGCAGGCGAGGAGGGCAGCCAAGGGAAGATAGAACTAGTTGGAGGGTTTCTGGAGTAATCCAGCCAAGAGATGGTGGCTCCTTCTGGGGTGGCAGCGGTGGGAATGGACAGAAGTAGATGCTCCAGAGACTGCTTAGGGAGGTGGTGTGGTCTAGTGATTGGATAAAGGTGGGTGGGGAAAAGCACGGTGTCAGGGATGCTGCATCTCTGCCAGTGCCCTCAGCCCCTGCTTTGTTCCCTGGTCTTCCCAGAGGAGATGGAGTGATTCTGTGCCCCCACATTTCTGAATCCATTGTATCATGTTTTTGGATGACCTTCATCTCCTCTTTTGCCCCCTGTTTTCTTTCATCTTTCAGCATATTAACTAGGGCAATGTGACTGCTGTATCAGACCTAGAACATCAGAGGTTTATCATAGTAGTTGACTTCTTGCTCATGTAAGAGTCTTCCCAGGTAAACCTGTGGCTCCTCCCCATGTGCAGGTTTAGAAACAGACATCCTTCTGCTGTATTCCCTACAGTCCCAGTGTTCAGTATCCAGTGAGTAGAAAGGGGGAGAGAGAGAGTAGAGAAAGTAAAGGATAGAGGGCGCCGAGTTTATGGTAATAGGAGATTTGATGTTGAGAGGTGAACATATAATGCAATACACAGATGATGTGTCAGAGAATTGTACACTTGCAGCCTATATAATTTTATTAACCAATGTCACCCCAGTAAGTTTAATAAAAAAAATTGTGAGCCCATTAGTGAGAACTCATCATGTGACCACACCTGCCTGTTTAGTTAGATCTGTTCATACCTCTGTGGGGTGGGCGGGGCATGATGTTTTGCTGTGTAGTTAGCTACCTCTGTCACACCCAGCAAACTGAGGTATTAACCTGTTTTTTCCCCTTTAGCTGCCTCTCCTACTAGTTGACAGTTCCAGATCATGGGAATATACAAACTTTCCCTCTGGTTTAGACATTGAAGGAGTGTGACACCCAGCTGAATAACAAAACATAGATTTGCATAATTCATAAGCTATCCATCCCAGGCACACCTAGGACTATTGTGCTGCCATTGAGCAAAGGGTCCCTGCGAGACATGAGATCTGGGTTCAAGTTCTGGCTCTATCAATAACTTAAGCAAGTCACTTAGCCTCCTTGGAGATGCTCTGTGAGAAACTCCTGGCCAAATAAGTTTGGGAGATACTGTGAACTTTAAGGCTAGTTAAGGCTCATAGGCATATTGAAGGCTCTGAGAAATCCTATACTAAGGAACCTTGTTTGTTTTTTTAACATTTAAGTTGATATTTCCTAATTGTGAGAGGTAAAATTTACATACGCAAGAATTAATCTATGTGATTAGTGTTTTACTACTAATCAGTGGGTCCATGGTACAGAGAGACTTTGAAGCTAGCAGAATAAGCTATCTCAGTATTTAAGACTCAGTGAGGTGGGGGGAGGGAAAGAAAAGCTGAGGACTGTGGTTAGGAAGTAGGTACCTTTCGTGCACTGAGAAGCTATAAGGAAGTTACCTCTGCACCGGGCCAAAATGTCCCTCTTCTACCATTATGGGAGTCCCACAAACTCTGGGGGCAACCCACAGACAGCTGAGCATCTGGTTGAAAGTGAAGTTTGTTGTTACCCAGGAAACTCTGCCTACACCCTTCCTCGGTTTCACATAGACCCGTCTCATATAGACAAGCCACTGGTGAATATCCTAGATGCTCATAAGGCCTTTGTCACTCTGTGGGGTGATGATCATGAAGGAAAGTTTGCCTTCTGACCAAGGTAGGGCAGGACGAACCACCTGGAAATTCCCCCTGAGCCAGGGCAGAGGTGGAGATCCCATCCTGACCCTGTTTCTTTCACTACAAGAGACTGTATTGATATCGTTCCCCCCCCCCCCCCCTGTGATGCCACAACCCATCTAGGCTCACTTGCAGGAGTCAGACCAGTCCCAGAAAGCTGGGAGCCTCCCTCTAAGGCACGTGCATCTCTTTCTTAGCATGAAGGATTTCCTCAGCAGGAACTGTTTGATTCACAGCAGGCAGGCACAGCCCAGAAAGTGTGAGAGTGAACTCCAGAAGAGATCCCAGGAAGGGGGAGATGTGAACGGGTGGATGCATGCCTGTCTCCCTGTGCTCCTGAGGGGCAATTTGGAAGTGCAGTCTACTTGTCTTTTCAGAGCATCCCTAGCGGGACTGAGCTCCAGTTTCCCTCTCAGCAAACCGTGTTGTAGGACATCTTTTCTTCCTTCTGTGTCTTACTTCCTATGAGTTCACTTGTTCTGCCTGAGACAATCCCCTAGTAAACTATCTGGACCCAACTCCTTACCTCAGCATTTGCCTTGGAAATCCACATTCACACACACACTTTTTCATGTGACACATGTGATCTCCAGAGTCCCCCCTTTTTTTCTAGAGTTTAATGCTCACTTATTTGGCCACTCGTAGTGGCCAAGCACTGAGCCAGTCCCCATTTCTCCAGAACAGAGAGGAGTTTCACCACATTCTGACATTAGCTCTTTATCTAATTACTTAAGGCTAAACATAGTCTGTACAGCCCTGAACCATTTTCCCCTGCCTGGGGAGCCCAGAGTAATAAGGATTGTGAACTGATTTATGGGATCCTACATGATAAAAGGATGATATACAAACTGAACCTAACAACAGAATGACCGGTCACTATGATGCATATTAACCATCAGGGGGCAGACACTCAATGCAGGAGCTGCTCCCTGGTTGTCAGTGAGTTCCCACAGGACGAGCTGCACTCAGCCACAAGCCAGGTTGATGCCTGCAAACACAGCAGTGGTCGCGGGAGCCTCTCTTACCTCCATGGCAGCGCTAAGGATGTCAGATTGTGGCTTAGGCTCTCTTCCCTAAGCAGGCAGGTGGACATCTCCCAAGGCCTCCTGGGCTGCCAGAAGGATGTCTGACTGCCAGCTTAGGCCTGATCCTCCGGGGAGCAAGCCTAAGCCAGCAGGTGGACATCCTCAGAGGGGTACTGGACTGTGAGAGGGCCTGGTACAGGCTGGGCTGAGGGACCCTCCCTCCTCCCCCCCCCCCCCCGTGCACGAATATTTGTGCACTGGGCCTCTAGTATTTTAATAACAGAATAATATTTGAATATATTTTATACACCTTAAACCTTGGGGCACTGTTGGTGGGAATGCATACTGGTGCAGCCACTATGGAAATCAGTATGGGCTTCCTCAAGAAAATAAAAAATGGAACTGCCCTTTGACCCAGTGATCCCACTTCTGAGACTATATCCTAAGAATCATGAAACACCACTAGGAGGAGGTGAGTGTAGCTTCCACCCATTCTGCATCCATCTTGAAAATTGCTCTAGCCATAATTTTGTTGAATAATTCTTCTATACTCCCTTTTCTCCTCTTATCCTGGTAGTCCCATTCTGCATGTGTTGTTGCTCTTAATGATGTCTCACATTTCTCTGAGGTACTATTCATGTTTCTTCATTCTTTAAAAAAAAACATTTTTAAATTGATTTCAGAGAGGGATAGAGATATAGAAACATCAATGATGAGAGAGAATCATTAATTGGCTGCCTCCTGCATGCCTCCTACTGGGGACCAGGACCACAACCTAGGTATGTGCCTTTGACTAAAATCAGACCTGGGACCCTTCAGTCTGCAGGCTGATGCTCTGTCACTGAGCCAAACCAGCCAGGGCTCTTCATTCTTGTATGTCTCACTTGGGTTGTGTAACCTGTGTCCACCTACCTTGAAGGTCATTGATTTTTTTTTTCTCCTGCCAGTTCACATCCACTGTTGAATCCCTTTAATGGATTTTTCATTTCAGTTACTATATTTTCAACTCTGGAATTTCCTTTAGTTCATTTTTATAATCTCTATCTCTTTATTATTGTTCTCTGCTGAGACATTATCACACCTTTCTTTCCTTTTTAAAGCATGATTTCCTTTAGTTCTTTCAACATAGTATAATGGCTTCTGTGAAATCTGTTAAGTCTGACGTCTTCATCCCCATGAAGGCAATTTTTGTTGCCTGTTCCCTCTCCTCCCCCCTCCCCATGCACATGTCACAATGTTTTGTTTTATTGCATATCTCATTTTTTGAAAATGGAACATTTTTGATAAAATATTATAGTGACTCTGGCTACTGATTTTTCCCCAAGCTTGTTGCTGTTATTTCTTATTTATTCGTTTAATAATTTGGCTGAAATGTTTTAGTGAAGTCTATTTCTCAAGAAGTTTGAAGCCTCTGATGTCATTCTTGAAAGGGTATAGCCTTGGTCATGGGCAGTCACCTGGGATGACTGGTTTTAGAGGGCTCTCTTTGACTATTTCCTTGATTTGTCTATTAAACTGTTAGCTGATGTCATACCCAGCTATTGGGCTCCACTAATTGCTGGCCGATTATTTTATTGTTTCTATTAATGTCCTTGTACATATATTATTCCACAGTCAGGTTCAATGACATTTGGGTCACTTCACTGGGCTAATCTTGGAGGGTTTTTTTCTCTAACTCCAGGAAGGTTCATCTTGGTTTTCTCTTTACCTAGTTATCTTTCGCAATCCAGCAACCTATGTCCTCTTAACTGTTTACAACCAAAATCTCCAACATTCTTTACAATGTCTTAGGATTTAATTCCCCCACATTCTGTTCCAAATAAATTTACATTTTTTGGCGGGGAGGGGGGTTGGAGAGTTTCAACATCCTCTTTTTTTTAATTTTTAATTTTTAATTTTTTTAAATAAATCTTTATTGCTCAGATTATTACAATTGTTTCTCCTTTTTCTCCCCCATAGCTCCCTTCCACCTGATTCCCACCCCACCCTCTGCCCTTACCCCCTCCCCCCACTATTGTCCTCATCCATAGGTTATACAATTTTAATCCAGTCTCTTTCTACACCCCACACCCCTTTCACCCTGATAATTATCTATCCACTCCCTTTCTTTGCCCCTAATTCTATTATATTCACCAGTTTATTCTATTCCTGAGATTTTTAATTCACTTGACCTTCTTCCTCTTCTTAAGTAATACCTTTCAGCATTTCATATAATACTGGTTTGGTGGTGATGAACTCCTTTAGCTTTTTCTTATCTGTGAAGCTCTTTATCTGCCCTTCAATTCTAAATGATAACTTTGCTGGATACAGTAATCTTGGTTGTAGGTTCTCGCTATTCATCACTTTGAATATTTCTTGCCACTCCCTTCTGGCCTGCATGGTTTCTGTTGAGAAATCAGCTGATAGTCTTATGGGTGCTCCCTTATAGGTAACCAACTGCTTTTCTCTTGCTGCTTGTAAGATCCTCTTTTTGTCTTTTACCCTTGGCATATTGATGATGATGTGTCTCCAAGAATTTTTCTTTGGATTCCTCTTGTTTGGGGTTCTGTAGGCTTCCTGTACTTGTAGGTCTATTTCTTTCACCAGGTGAGGGAAGTTTTCTGATATTATTTCTTCAAATATGTTTTCAGTATTTTGCACTCCCTCTTCTTCTGGCACCCCCATAATTCTGATGTTGGTGTGCTTGCAGTTGTCCCAGAGGCTCCTTACACTATCTTCAACTTTCTGGATCCTCTTTTCTTCTTCCTTCTCCAGCAGAGTGTCTTTTGGCTCTTTGACCTGATTCTTGTGTTCTTCCATTCTGCTGTTGGATCTCTGCATAATATTTTCCAATTTAGTCAGTTTATGTATACTTTTTAGTTGGGTCTCATGAAATTTATCGAGCTTTTCTAGGATATTGTTGCATAACCTTAGAACCGTAGTTCTGAACTCTATATCCTCCATCTCTTTTGTTTGAGATCTATTTCCTTGTCTCGGCATTATCACTATTTTTCAGAGTTGGTAGGATGGCTTTGTGTGTTTGGTGTCCTATATAGCACAGTGGGTCAGCCTCCTCAGTTACCTGAGGTAGACACTCTTGGTGATCCCCTTTGTGGACTGCGTGCACAGCCTTGTTGTAGCTAAGTCTCTATTGTTGTGAATTGACCTTCAGGCCAATTGGATGTGGGTATCAGCTGTGTCTACTCTGGGATAACTTCTGTATTGGAGACAGTCTTATAGGATCAGACTTGAAAAACTGCAGAAGCCTCTGCTCAGCTTGGATGGGGTGGAGTCTCAGGGCTGAACTGACAGTCTTGGCTTCCGCCCTGCCCTTGTGCACTCACCTGAGTTTCCGCCTGACCGGCCCAGTTTCCCCAAGCAAGAGCGTGGGTGCCCCAGGGGCTCACCCGGACTTGGGCTGGTCTCTGTAGTCTGGAGCTTCTGACTCCTTCCGCTACAGAGAGGCCGCCACCTTGTACCGAGAGGCGGCAGCAGCCTCTGTGGTCAGACCTGGAGCTTCTGACTCCTTCCGCTCCGGAGGGGCGGCGGTCAGACCTCAGCGCGTACTTGCTCTCGCGCACGACTGTAGACCCTGCAGACTGCGACAGAGGCTCCCGGTCCCTGGTCTCCCAGTCTCCGAGTCTCTAAGTCTCTGGGTGCCTTTCTCTACAGTCCAGACTCCACCCGTATGAGCCTGGGACCACGGAATTTCAGCCGGGGTTGGGTTCAGTACAGTCGGAAAGGGTTCCGTGCAATCGGGGATTCCTCCCCTCCCGCCAGGCAGGTATTCGGTGGCCGCGTGCGCGAGCGTCTCCCTACCTCAGAGCTTTTCGGCTCCCAGTCGGATCCGTGAGCCTCTCTCTTTCTAGTTGTAGCTATTCCACTCCGCCAGCTTTCCTGACGTTTTGGTGAAGTCCTTTTTGATTTTAGTTGTTTTTTTTAATTAAATTGTTGATGAGGCGGCCGCTTAGGAGACTGCCTAGGCCGCCATCTTGGATGTTCAGCCTCTTTTTTTTTTTTTTCCCCCCACTGATTCTCATTCTAGATAAAACCTCAGAGCCACCACTTTGGATCTAGAAGCAGTGGCAATGAACCATCTCTCTTGGAGAACCTTTCCTGCCCTACCCAGATTGGCTCAGTGGATAGAGCATTGGCCTGTGGTCTGAAGGGTCCCAGGTTCGATTCTGGTCAAGGACACATGCTCGGGTTGCAGGCTCAATTCCCAGTGCAGGGCATGCAGGAGGCAACTGATCATGACTCTCTCATCATTGATGTTTCTATCTCTTTCCCCCTCTCCCTTCCTTTCAGAAATCAATACACACACACACACACACACACACACACACACATATATATATATATATATATATATATATATATATATATACACACACACACACACCCCTATATACCATTCCTGCTATAGTGAGCAAGGCCCTGGGCAGGGGCCTCTGATCTTCTTAGTTTGCCTTTCCTGTGTGGAATACTCCCTTGTTGATTAAAATGTGGTGAGGGCAATTATCTGATTCCTTTGCCTGGGATAGAAGCGGGGCTCTGAGTGGGGCTGGGTGAAGGAAGGAGCCCCTGACCTCTTGGCCACCTTTGCCTAGAAATTAGCCTCTGCAGCAGGCAGCTAGGGAGGATGAGCAATGCTGGTGTCTGCCCATCCCAGGAAGATACTAAAGCAGTTGATGGGAAGCTTGGGGGAGAAGATCTCTCTCTGCAGTGAAGCTTCTATCTATCATGTAGAGGGCAAGGAAGGGAGTAGATCATGACTTAAGCAACATAGGCTCTTATTGTTCTTGTCAAGATATAGTGGATTTTCTTAAATAAATATTTTTTTCATTTACTGCATTCCCTTAGGCCTGTGGTCGGCAAACTGCAGCTCGAGAGCCACATGCGGCTCTTTGGCCGCTTGAGTGTGGCTCTTCCACAAAATACCACGGCCTGGGCGAGTCTATTTTGAAGAAGTGGCCTTAGAAGAAATTTAAGTTTAAAAAATTAGGCTCTCAAAAGAAATTTCAATCGTTGCACTGTTGATGTTTGGCTCTGTTGACTAATGAGTTTGCTGACCACTGCCTTAGGCAGCTTTCAGAGATTTTATTTTATTTTTATTGATTTATTTATTCTTTTTACAGAGATTTTAAATACTTGTTGGTTTTTACCAGTTAAGGTTATTTTGTTGGGAAGTGAGGTTGCAAAGCTCCTTCTATTGCTATTCCAGAAGTCCTCCCTCTCTATCTTTAAGTGGAACTGATTGGGAAGAAGAAAACAAATTGGTATAAATGCAAAACATTAGGACAAACCTGAATCTAACTAACTTGGCTATTAGTGATAATTATTATATACGAATAGACTCTTTGTAACTCACTAACTGCAAACCTTCATTTGTGTGGTAATTCATTAATCAAATAATATGTTGAGCGGTGAGGCTCTAGTGTGACTTGAATTTTAGATAAACTCCAAGACTTAGATGATCAAGTTGCAGTGCAGATTCAAAAAAAAAATCATTTTAGAGGATTGAGGAATTGATGTCTATATACATTTTCTAGAATACAGATATTTTAGTATCTTAAATGTCACTGTGCTTATCTACTCATTGTCTGGGTAGGTTTTAGTATATCTGATGGACACCACATCTTGTGTTTGAAGGACTGGCACCCTAAGAAATAATTTTATCTTATAGAACATGTAGTCCCTGATTTAATTAACAAAGAAGTATTTATAGATTCCAGAAAGTCACTGTGCTAAAAGGCAAATGTTGTACAAGATACCTGTCTCCAAGGAGATAATAATCAAGCTGGTAATACATTCTCTAAACACAAGAAAAAAGAACTTCTAACTGAAGACAGCGTCATTGTATGACAGATGAATAGTTCAGAGGCAAGCAGAGGAGGGTGAGGCCCTTTAGGGTTAAGGTCATATGTTTTAGTGAAAACAGTGGCTTTCAACAATAGCAGTATATATTTTTTCTCTTTCTTCTAAATCTTCCCTTTGGGCAGGGCTCTGCCGGGAAGGCTTGTCTCTGTTGAGTACAGCATTAGCTGGGGAGTAGCTGGTGGTTGATGGTGATTGAGAACTGGAGGACTCCCCTCCTCATGTGGCCAATAAGGTGGTGCTGGCTTTGGCTAGAAACTCTGCTGGGGCTGAGGGCCAGAGATCCCGGTTTCTCTCCTGGAAAGTTCCCGATTGAGGGCAAGGAGAATGAGGATGTAAGCATAGTGTTGGGATTGCTTATATTAGAGTCCAAGAATATGAGGGTTTTGGGGAAGAAATCAAATTGCAAAAAGATGAAGAAATGGGGGATTAAAGTCTATTCGTCTCTAATCCAGAAAATAAACAGTAGAAGACAACTGGTAGCCAGAGAGATGGTTTAATCAAATAAAGGGTTTCTTTCAAGTTGGGAGAGATCAAATTATCATAGGATAGAGAAGGGGAAGAAAAAAGGTTAGTATGTGGCCTGCATTAGACTGGATCGCCAATAGTATTGTCTTTGAATAACCTACTTGGAAGTGCTAAAGCATTTCTTGGGCTCACCTGGGGTCTTGCTTTGTTTAGATGCTCCTGTGCTCCAGGAAGAGGGAGTCTAAGGTTTTTGCAGCATTTCACATGTATACAAACCTCAATCCAATACTTCTGGTAGAACATTGTTCCTTCGCCCTGTCTCCTTAGGGCGTAGTCCCCTTTGAAGATTAGGAAAAGGCTGAGTACTTTCTGGCCTCAAGCAAAGTAAGACAGGGCTGAGGGGGCAGCCAGAAGTATGGCTCCGAGTAGAAATTTACAAAGAAATCACAAATTCCCTCCAAAGAGCTGTGTGGGTTTTATTTATAATCACCTGTTATTTAAAGCTACCGGAGACTGGAAAGCCCATGATGGACTATGTGGATGATTTGCCACCAACGAGTCTCATGGCTAGGAGGGAAGGCAGGGATGACAAGGAGGCAACTTCGGGGAGCTACAACAGAGAGCCGCTACTTCTGAGAGCAACTGCTGCTCTGGGGAGTCCCTGCTAGAGAAGGTGCGGGGTATGGTGTTCAATGGAACCAGTGTCAGTTCCTGACAGTCATCACTGAGGGAAGCAGACTCAGCCTGGCTTTCCCTAACAGTACTGCCACCTTGGCCGATAGAGATCTCTGTGAGGCCCTGAGGGGAAACTCTCCAGGGAGCCGAATTCAGATGAAAAAATAGGGAGCATTCTTTGGAGGCCAGTGGCCTCCACTGCTAGCAAGCACTGGCCTTCACATTGATAGGGAGAGGAGAAGGACATTTCATAGACTTCAAGTGCAAGGCAGAGAGTGCAGTGGAAAGAGTGTGAGCCTTGGAGCCTATTGGAGATGGGTTTGTAGTCATGCTCTGGTGCTCACTAGTTTGTGTACATTGGTGATTTGTCTCAATTTCCTTGCCACCAACATTGAGAAAACTCTTAGTGTGTGAGGGAGAGGGCCAAATGAGATAATGCATGCAGCAGCACCTGGCATATTGCAGACAATCAAAATGTGAAAGCCCAGAGTGTTCATTCCTGTCTGGGCCCCAGGTGAAAGGGGAAGCCATGGAACTCAAAGGCATCCGGGCCAATTATTGAGTCTGTGAACTCTATCCTGTGCTTTATAGTCCTATGGGAATAACCTAGGAGAGTGAAGTTTGGGGAAATCGGTCAATCAAGTAGCAGAAGCCAGCCTTGTGCCCATGAGAGCCAGGACCCTGTTACACGAAGATGAAGTTGCAACTGATCCTAGAAACTTCATGTGCTTTCGAGACCAGCATGGCCATTCTATGTATTTCTATTGATGACCCTGCTGAAAAGATTGTAGTCACAAAGGATTTCCTTTCTGGAAAAGGTTTTTTCCTTTTTAAAAAAACATATCTTTATAGATTTCAGAGAGAAAAGGAGAGGGAGAAAGAGAGACATAAACATCAATGATGAGAGCTAGTCATTGATGGGCTACCTCTTCATGCCCCCGACTGGGGACTGAGCCTGAAACCCCAGGAATATGCCCTGACCAGGAATCAAACTGTGACTTCCTGGTTCATAGGCCTATGCTCAACCACTGAGCCATGCCAGCTGGGTGGAAAAGGTTTCCAACATAAGTTTTCTTCACGATAGACTCAGCTTGCATAGAAAAGATGCAAGCCAAATTTCTCATTTAAAAACGCACTGACTGACTAACTTCCCCTTGTCCAGCTCTACATGCAATCGCTAGATGACTTGGGTGTCACTTTGCAATTCAAACTCTGAGCCTTCCAAAGGTGCTTCTTGATTTGACGTTCCAGGTGGCTGAGAAGAAATGGACAGTAAGCTTGTGGCTTTGAAAGATCACGATCCACTTTCTCCAGCACGTTAGAGAATGCCAATCTGAACCTGAACTTCAAGCCTCATATTTTGCTGATTATAGATGCAAAGCATGTGACAGTGGCAAGTATCTTATTCTCATGCAAATCCAATGCTCAATTAGGTCAGGGCTCAAGGCTGATGGGAACCTCTGTGATTGACAGTTCAGAGCTGTATTTGTTTAAGTCCTACTTGACCTTTTCCATATAACTCAAGCAGCCACAGAGTATGAGCAATTTGGCTGGTGGGCATATAGGAAGGTAATTCCCCCCTTTATGTATAATCATTCACACAGTTGGAGTTCTCTAAATATGTCATTCTTTCACAACTCAAATTTTGCCCATAATTCATTTACTAAAGATATAGTAAGGATATAAAAACTGGCACATTTCATGAAAATATTGTAGGAATTACGGACATAAGCATTTGAAACATTGCACTACAATAAAAATCCATAAAGTTAAGAGGTAATGTATTTTTGGTGTAGCATCAAATCATTAATCCAAAATGGAACAGTTATGAATATTATGAAATAGATTTGCATGTAGAGTTAGGTACAGTTAAAATACAAATTAAATGTTTTTTCACCTGAACTCCATCATTAATACACTTAAGTTTAATGACATAGATGCCCATGCTTTGTTTTTCTTTTAACAAACATTAAGCATCTATTTTGTGCCATGCCCTGAAGTAGCACTGTGTTTTAAGGTTTCATTATAGCTAGGTGTACAGATCACAGATTATATACACACATGCCATAATTATAGAATGCTACATGTGTTATAAAGGACATAGTGTTCAGGAATGGTAACATTTGTGTGGTGATCTACCCTAGATAGGACAGGGAAGGACTTCCTAAGGTTTAAGTGAGGTGACATTTAAGCTGAGACCTAAAGAATGGGAATCCAGGTGTCTGGAGAGGAGCAGGAAGGGCATTTTAGGCAGCGGAAAAGCAAACACAGAACCCCTGCATGGGGAAAGAGCATGGCATGGTGCAAAAGAGCGTGGCATGGTGTGGCAGGAGAAGCGTGAGCAGGGCGGAGAGCAGAGTGATACCAAGCGTATTTCTGAGTGTGAGACAGGAGAAGAACTGTTTAGGCAGGCTTCCAGAGGCAGTAAATGACAAACTGGCATGGAATCCTGGTTTTCTAAGTGTAAATTATTCTAAGGACAGGGAGACGAGGGGAAGGAGGGACAAAGGATGCAGAAGTCACGGTGCTTGGCCCCTTGCAGAAAAGCTGCATGTGGGCTTACTATATATTCCTTCTTATCACTTGATGCATCCACAAGAGGAGCAACAAAGTTCTAGGGTTATACACACAAGAAAAATGATGGCAAGCCAAAGTAGAAATTAGCATTTAAAAAAAAAAGTCACTACAAGGAAGGCAAAGGTAGTACATAACATTTTAGTCACAATCCTGATTTGACTTCCTGAATTTCATTGACTGCTGGAAACTATTGGGACCCTTTTAGTTACTAACTGTATTATTTAGCTTGTAAAACACAAGCAAATTGGCACATTCCTAAGAGTCCTGGCTTCTGTATTCCTTGGTATTTTGTGTTGACTTTGAAGCAAAATTATTTTTAATCCAAGACGTAGCAGATGCTTTAGGAAATGGCTCACATGGAGGAGGGAAGTCGTGTATTCGCCTGACACGTGATATCTCAATTACCGAGAATCTCCTCGGGGGCCAAGTGGAATGGGACACTGGCAGTCGCAGGCTTGCTAATACCTGAGAGGCATGGCACCAAGAGCAATGATAAAGGACCGTTGGAGTTGGCAGGCTCAGCTTAGCCAACCACTAATTCGGGGAATGATATGCTGCCACAAGGGCCCCCCTCGTGGCTTTTCAAGAGACCCCCCTCTGCTCTAGGCTCAAGAAGCAGATTGGGCTGAGAATCAGGTTCAGGGCCTGATTGTGAGAGTCAGATGACAGAGAAGGGTGAATATGCAGCCCCATCAGATCTCGTCTGGAAAGTCGGGGCCTTGACAGGGAAAGAATAGGACCCTGAAACATGGGTGGGAGCATCCAGATGGAAGATTTGAGAACCCCAAGTCTTCAGAATCTCTTGAACCTTCTGGGCCATCGGAAGTGGACCATTGTTCCTCACCTAAAAAATATTACAGTGCCTTCCCTCGAGGCCCATGTCTTGTAAGATGGCAGCGTGCGTTCCTCAGGCTTTGCTCCCACCTCCCTGACAATGTCCAGGTCCATAACCAGGATCAGCTCCCCAAATTGCCCACCTGGTAAACTACCGCTGTGAGGATGAAAAGAAAACATATACGTGTTTCGGTTTTATATTATTGGCCTAACAAGCGAGCACATACGTGTAAGATGAAACAATGCAAATGTATTATTTTATGTTTCTGTACATCAGAAGTCTGACACAGTCTCCTTGGGCTAAAGTCAAGGCATTGCCGGGGCTGCCTTCCTTCCCGGAGGCTCTAAGGTGGAATCCATTCCTTTGCCTTTTCTGGCTTTGAGGGCTCCCACATTTCTTGGCTCTCCCTCCATCTCCCGAGCCAGCGATGGCAGGTTGGGTCTTTCTCACATCACATCTCTCTGGTCTTGTGCCGTTCTCCTTCCACATAGATGAACCCTTATGATTACATGGGTCCCACCCAGATCATAAGGTAATATCCCTGTTTTAAGGCTAACTGGTCAGCAACCTGGATTCCCTCTGCGACCTGGACTCCCATTTGCCATCTAATGTAGCAAACGTAGGCCCCAGGATCAGGGTGCGGATGTTTTGGGGAGGCCAGCATTATTCCGCCTGCCTCAGTACGTGAGGATGCTCACACACGCTCAGTAAATGCTTCTTATCTCTGGGCTTCGGCTTGTAGGTGAAAAACCACCACAACCTCGTGAACCAGAGACACCTTAAACCCAAGCCCTGGACTTGACTTTCTTGTCTACCAGATCCACCTTCTGCTGAAAGTTATATATGTTCTGTTATGTAGAAGATGCTCTGGAAAGTGAAGTAATGTTTTCTAGCAAATGTTGCTAGTATCATTCAACTCTGCAGAGACATACAACAAAGCTTAACTTTGATAGGCCAGTTAATGTATAAGCATAAACAATTTGATGTAAAGTCACTTTTCAAATACAGGTTCCAATTTCTGTATCCAAATGCTTCCATTGCTCAACACAATTTTAGAACTCCATTTATGGACATGTCCTCATATTTGTGCAGTGCTATGTGGCTCTGAATGTCCACATTGTGGTTTTTGGGACGGTTGGCTGATTAAAAGCTCTGGAAGTACAGAACAAGGTCAGGTTTGTAAAGCACTGAACTGTAGCCTCCACTAAAAAAAAAAAAAAAAGTTCCTCTGAATGACAGTGAAATTTGGTAACTTCTTTTATTTCCTATTCATGTCAGGAAATCATGGAAGCATAGATGGATGACTGCTCTGTCTTACATGTAAGGGGCATATGTTTTATTGGTGGATGAAGGGATGCATCCGCAGGCTGAATACAGTTCTGCAGAGTTCTTGGCATAACAGGTGTTGTACAAATGAGAGAATATACTTGGAATAAATGGCAGCACACAAGTGTGGCTTCTTTCAGAGCTTTTCAGATCTAGGCTATACTGAGATAGGAAAACAAGGGTTCAGTAGAATCAGTTCTACCTATTTATTGGGTCACCCTTTTCTGTACCAAATCAATCCACAGGTCCCTGGAATGTTGGGGAGCACAAGACTTGGTTGGAAAGTTATAAGGAGGACATTCTGAAAAAAGGGAAGTGTGTGGAAGGCCACCTGCCCCATTTATTGGAATTCCTACTTAGGGGAGACTGCAGGGCGCTGCCTTCGAGACTCCCCTGTTATTCCTTGACCTTTCCAAACAAGTCTGTGTAGGTGCAGACCCCAGGGAGGGACAGAGAGAGGGATAGAGAGTTAGAAACATAGATGAGAATCATCGATCAGCTGCCTCTTACACACCCCTTACTGGGGATGTGCCCGCAACCAAGGTACTGGAATCCTTATGCTTAATCCCTGGATGCCCTGGCCTAGAGGACAATGTAACCACGTGTGAACTCCCAGCAGTACTCAGCCTACTGATTGTGTCTGAAGACAAAAATTCCAATAAAGCCTAACAGACAGGCAATCAAGGCCTCTATGGCTGGGGGCCCCTTAGCCCTCTCTTTCACAGTCAGACCGAGTCTGAGTAATGTGTCCGTCCATCGTCCAGGGGCTGCTGGTCAGCTCTGGCACTGGATGGTTCCAGAGAATAGTGGAAACATATTGGGTCACCTGTGGAGTAAGTCATGTTTTTTCACTTAGCATCGTGGGATGGCAACTGTCCCAGCTCTCTCTGTCAGTACAGGAAGCGCTCAATAAATATTTGGTGAAATAGATCCAGGTCAGGTTATGTCCCCCATGCTGGGATACAAAGATTAATAAGACACATCCGCCCTGGAGGAGCTCACAGTTTGGCAGAAAGATCAGCAAAGCTAATAAAAGGGATAATAAAATATGATATGAGCAAGGTGCTATGGGAACCTAACTAAAGGGTAAGATTAATTATAAGGTGGGGTCCAAGAAGGATTTAGCAAAAGACCCAGAGAAGCTAGGGGAGAAGGAAGAAGGGGGTTGCCCATAGGAAATATCTTTGGGGTCTCAATGAGCAAGAGCACTGAGTATGTCCATGAGACTCCCGCAGCGTGACTTAGACGAAGCAAGAAGAAGCCGGGGAGGAAGGGACAATAAATTAGGTCTGGAAAAGCAGGCTGAGGTTGGAGTGTGAAAAGCATCAGAAATCTCACAAAGAAGTTTGAATTGCATTTTCCTCACCAAAAATTCCGTTTGTAAAGCCCTGCATTGCCCAGAACACCGGGTTTTTCTGAAGGCTGGTCCCGGGACTTCTGGTTTTATGGGACGTTGGTAGGTGGTGCCCCGAAGCACCTATTCAGCTTTTAGTTGAAGGTGGGGAGGGCATTGTCTGCAGCAGGTTATGTGGAGCCCAGTTGTGAGAAATAACATTCATAGAGACTTTCCTGGACATGTGCAGTCCACCCATCTCTTGGAGAGATTAGGTGAAGCCGAATTACACTGCATGCCCAGACCCAGTAGGTCTGCCTTGTCCTTGAATGGAGTCTTTACTCTGCGCTTTACGTGTGCTTTATCTAAATAGCTGGTTGGTCTTTACCTTGAAGGCAACCTGGGTGTTGTCATTGACTCGTTGGTTGTGTGTCTTTTCTTCTTTTTTTTAAATCATAAACACTAGGAAGCCTAGAGCCAAATGTGTGGCCCACTGCCAGAGGAGGGTCCTGGGGCATGCTTTCTTGGGTAGTAACCGAAGCCAGGGTTTTGTCTGACTTCCTACACTTGTATTCCCTTTGCTACAAGGCCTTCATTACTCATTTGATCTTTGGCAAGCATTTTGCAACCTCTCTTAGAGCCATTTGGGGGCGGGGGGGGGGGAGGAGGTGAGATCAACAGGGGTAATGAATGTGTGTTACTTACTCCCATTCCTGGCTCACCGTACATTCCAAATAAGGACTTGCTTTTAGCATTGTGGTTTTTATGGATCCCATCTACTCCAATGCACAGTCCCCCATGCGGACAGAAATGGGAAGGAAGCATATATGACTAACAGAAATGCTTTTCAAATTCTATTTTCATGGCCTCAAGCCTCATTAAGCACATAAGTAAATGGACAAGTCTGAGTTGAACAATTACCAATGCAAGTCCCTGAGCCTTGTGCTGTGAGAGAGACAAGTCCGCAAAAGAAATGGTAAAGGTGGCTTCTCATCTGATGAGAGAGCTTTGCTATCACAACAGGCCTCAGTATCCTCATCTGTAAAATGGGAATAACAATACCCCCTATTTTAGGGAGTCATTGTGAGGGTTCTGGCCTTTTACAGTAAAGTGCCAAGAATAGTGTCTGGCTTATTCTTGCTGTCAACCACCTTTAGAAGATCCAGTCACCAGCGGCTCTAAAAACCCAGGCCTGGGGGAAGTCACCTCTAGCCGAAGTCATCCAGGAGGGCTTCCCAAAGGAGGTGGAACCTGAGCTAGACCTTGAAGGATGGAGATCATTCAACTTTACAAAGAGAAGCAGGGACAGCGGCCTTTCAGGAGCCCATTAGAAAAGGCAGAGAGGAGGGGACTATCCTGCGAGGAAGAGGCCTCAAAGCGCAGAGGACTGCTGACAGGGCGAGTTGGTGGCAAGGCTGGTGGAGGCTCCTGTCCGCGTCACTGCTCACGGGGTCAGCACTAATGCCCAGCCTCATAGTGGGCCCTCCCCAGCCACCCGCTGAAAGAAACTCCAGTGCTGATCCCAGAGAGACAAGAGCACCCTCTGAATCCTTCCCCACCTGGGAGCCAATAGGATGACCTCTGGGTGGAAATCATAGGGAGCTACCTGCCATTCCCCCCTAAATTCCCACACCGCCTCCAAACCCACGATCCTATTTTGGGCAAATGCTGAGGAAGGAAAGTGCAGGAGATGTGAACAGAGAGGGCGGCAGCACAACCCCATCTGTGCAGACACAGCGGGGCCTCCATCAGGGAGCGTGGGAGGGGAGCTGGCGGTTCCTGCAGCGCGGGGCGGGCTGGGGGTGGGGTGAGGTGGGGTGGGGGGGCTGCAGACGTGGCAGCCAGTGGCTGCAGCTGGTTCAGACCAGGGCCGCTGGGCTCCGTGTCCACATTGCTCTGTTTGTGTGGAGAGAAAAAAATCTATTATTAAACACGCCCCATAGTCTGGTGTTTCTGGACCCCTTAAATTTGGAGGGGAACCCCCTAGCCCCCCTCAGCAGCTGAAAGATGTTAATTTAGGTAATTGCTAGTAAGCACAGTCCTGGTGCCAAGAAGGAAAAACCCGATTTTAAACGGCAGCAGTGACACGTGAATGAGCGGAGAGGGAGGCAGGCATGGCTGGTGTGACGAAAACCTCAGGAGCAGGCGGCTGAGGACACCAGGCAGAGGGACAGCCCAGGTGCAGTGGTTTGCTGAAATTTGAGTGGAGAAGTTAATCCACCCAAATTAGCACCCACAGCACATTTTTTTTTAAGCAAATACTAAAGGCTATGCAGAGAGAAATCCTCCTTTCTGCCTCTGGACTCCGCTGGCAGGCGGGGTGGGGGAGGGCACCCAGGAAGTAGGCACACCTACAATTAAAACCTTTATTCAAGTTTGAGACACGGATCCATACACAAATCTTAAATCTAGTTAGATGTGTTGCCACAGTGTGCGCATGTTCCACGAGGCCAGCGCCTGGAGCATTCCTGGGGTCCCCGAGGCCCCATCAGGCCCCCTGTGCCTCCAGGGGAAACTCCGGGCTTTCTCCCACCCCAGGCGGCTCCCGCCTCCTTCACGGCTCTCACGCAACATTAGGTCTGTGAAATCCATTCACTGCGTGCCTTCATTCCTTCTCGTAGTTACATAGGATTGATTTAAAATGCCACGATTTACTTACCCTCTCTCCAGTTAGCAGAGGTTTGGGTTATTTCCAGGGACTAATGGTTATTTGGGGACTAATAAAAGTAACGGCGCTGCAAGCATTCCCGTGCATGCCTTACATACGCTGGGATTGTTCTCAGGGGTAGGACCGCTGGACACATTTCTGAGCGCTTGCTATCCACTGGAAACGATGAGCGTAGGCGAGGTGGTGGAATAAAACCACAGCAAAACCCAGTCCTTGCTTGCAAGGACGTCTCAATCCAGTGAGGGGCAGGGCTGAGCTGGCAAATGCTCTTAGATGCTGTAGAGGTCATGGGTGAGGCACCTGGCACTGGACTGGGGGGAGCTGAGCGAGGGAAGCGGGGTCAGGAAAGACTTCTCAGCGGAGAGGACATTTGAATTGATTTCTGACCGTTGAAGCGGCATTGAGGGGGACCAAGTGGAGAAGGCAAGGGGACAGCATGTGGCAAAGCAGAGGTGGGAAATTTGTGTGATGGTGGGGGCTGACAGCTAAGTTGGGGGCCCCTCATGAAGGACTCTACATGATGCAGAATGTGACAGAAGCTGGAGAAGACTCCAGGGGCAGGGAGTGACGAGGTTGCTTCCTTGAGGTGACTGTGGTGACGGGACGGGGACAGCCAGAAGCTGCAGAGGGACTGGAGCGCGTGCTTTCTCTGGCGAGGGGAAAGGGCATCTCAGCAGATGGAAACGAGGCGACTCTTTGAAGAAAGCCTGGCTTTGTCTCAATATCCAGGTCAAGACTTGGGATGACTTCTCAGGGAATGCGGAGAGTGTGGGGAAGGCCGGAAGGTGTGGGTGTGTCTGGGTGCCAAGTCGCAATGTGCAGAAACCACACAGAGGAATTCCTGCAGAAAGGTCGGGGGGCCAGCAGGCAGCCTGCTGACATCCAGACTGGTGCAGGAAAGGTAGAGCATATGTGTGAGGAGCTCAAGCCAAAAAGCAAATGCATTGCCACGTGGGTCTGGAGCAGTGGTGCCACGATCTCATCACCCCCATCCCCTTCGGAGACAGGATGCCGGGTGAGGAGGGGCACGTCCCAATCCCGCCTGGCTCCCTGCTACACTCAGGCAAGGATTCCAGGAAAGCTTCTGTTTTCATAATGGAAATCACAAACCCAGGAGTATCTTATGTCAAAGCACGTAATGCGGTGACCTGGTGGGAGCCCAGAAATCTGGCATTAGGACTCCGTATCGACAGTTGATACAGCCGAGAGGCATATAAGATAGAAATGTAAAGGGAAGATCCTAATTACTTTATCAATTTAAATTTAATTTATATTAAAGACACATTTCCTTCTAGTTCTTCCACATATAAAATTGGTAATAGAAGGGAAAGTCTGAGACATTAATAGAAACAGAAAAACATTTACCCCCTATTCCACTGGCCAAAGAACCCCGCCCTTAGCGAAGATGCTTGCCTTCCTTCTAGTAAGGTATACATCTCCATGTAGCTATAGTCAGAATGCCAATTACAGCAAAAAAAGGTCACTTTATCTCATATGATAGTCACACTAGCTTTTTATTTAAATAATTAAAATTCTATTGCAAAATTATTTACAGACAATACTATGTAAAAAAGAAAACCATCCATAGGTTTCCACCACCCAGAGATTTTTTTTTTTTTTTGGTAACATACATTTTTTCCATCATTATGATTTCTTATTACATCACCTTCTTGGCATTTTATATGTTCTTATCTATAATTTTTACAAAATTATTGTTTTATTTCACCTTTTTAAAAAATAATTTTAAAACCATTACCAGTGTATTTTGAATATCTTTCCCAACTATATTCCATTGTATAGCACATTTTAAATAATCCCTATTTTCAGACACTTAAATTGTTTCCAATTTTAAAATATAAACAATGCTATACTTGTTCAAATTATTTTTTTAAAATATACCATTTATGTGGATTAGCTGAGAAAAAAATTACGCGAATTTTTAAGTCTTTGGCTACATATTACTAAATTTCTATCTAGAAAGTATGTACCACCGTGTACTGCCCACACCAAAGTAGTGCCCATTTCTCCACGCCTTCACCAACACTGATATCATTCTTTTTTTTTGAACTTACGAGTAAAAAGGGAGTTTTATTATTCCCTTTTTTAATGAGATTAAATATTTCTTTGTGTTTATGGTACTTCTAAAATTTGTCTTGTGAACTGCCTGTTCAAAACATAATTTTGAACCTGGCATGGTTCTGTCCTGTGGATGTGCCATTGTTTAAGCATTCTCTACTAAAAGGAGAAATCGTGTCGTGTGTGTGTGTGTGTGTGTGTGTAAGGAGTTCATGCCCCAAAAGCAGAATGCATTATTACGTGTGTCTGAAACAATGTCCAGACCGCCCTACCTTCCATCCCTCCTGCAGACACTCACCTGTGTGCATGTCATGCTGGGATGAACCACTTCGAGGTCAGCCAAGTGGTGGGGCTTCCCTTCACTGTACTTCAGAGACAGCATATTTGACAAGTTGAAGGCAAGACCCTCCACCAGCAAAAAGATGGTGACTGTCTCTGTTGTGACAGTCATTCTGTTGTGGTGGTCTGAAACTAAGCCCACAATAACACCTCTGTGGTGTGCCTGTATAAAGGGTCTATATAATTTGTGTGTGTGGGTGTTTGAAGCACTTAGAATACATTCCTGAGGAACATCCAAGATGGCGGCCTAGGCAGTCTCCTAAGCTGCCGCCTCATCAACAATTTAATTAAAAAAAACAACTAAAATCAAAAAGGACTTCACCAAAACCTCAGGAAAGCTGGCGGAGTGGAATAGCTACAACTAGAAAGAAAGAGAGAGGCTCACGGATTGGACTGGGAGCCGAAAAGCACTGAGGTAGGGAGACGCTCGCGCACGCGGCCGCCGAATACCTGGCTGGCGGGAGGGGAGGAATCCCCGATTGCACGGAACCCTTTCGGACTGTACTGAACCCAGCCCCGGCTGAAATCCCGTGGTCCCAGCCTCATACGGGTGGCGTCTGGACTGCAGAGAAAGGCACCCAGAGACTCAGAGACTCGGAGACTGGGAGACCGGGGACCGGGAGCCGCAGTCGCAGTCTGCAGGGTCTACAGACTCGCGCGCCGAGCAAGTACGCGCTGAGGTCTGACCGCCGCCTCCCCTTAGCGGAAGGAGTCAGAAGCTCCAGGTCTGACCGCGGAGGCTGCCGCCGCCGCCTCTCTGTACAAAGTGGCGGCCTCTCTGTAGCGGAAGGAGTCAGAAGCTCCAGGTCTGACCGCGGAGGCTGCCGCCGCCTCTCTGTACAAGGTGGCGGCCTCTCTGTAGCGGAAGGAGTCAGAAGCTCCAGACTACAGAGACCAGCCCAAGTCCGGGTGAGCCCCTGGGGCACCCACGCTCTTGCTTGGGGAAATTGGGCCGGTTAGGCGGAAACTCAGGCTAGTGCACAAGGGCAGGGCAGAAGCCTTCAGCCCTGAGACTCTGCCCCATCCAAGCTGAGCAGAGGCTTCTGCAGTTTTTCAAGTCTGATCCTATAAGACTGTCTCCAATACAGAAGTTATCCCAGAGTAGACACAGCTGATACCCACATCCAATTGGCCTGAAGGTCAATTCACAACAATAAAGACTTAGCTACAACAAAGCTGTGCATGCAGTCCACAAAGGGGATCACCAATAGTGTCTACCTCAGGTAACTGAGGAGGCTGACTCACTGTGCTATATAGGACACCAAACACACAAAGCCATCCTACCAACTCTGAAAAATAGTGATAATGCCGAGACAAGGAAATAGATCTCAAACAAAAGAGATGGAGGATATAGAGTTCAGAACTACGGTTCTAAGGTTATGCAACAATATCCTAGAAAAGCTCGATAAACTTCATGAGACCCAACTAAAAAGTATACATAAACTGACTAAATTGGAAAATATTATGCAGAGATCCAACAGCAGAATGGAAGAACACAAGAATCAGGTCAAAGAGCCAAAAGACACTCTGCTGGAGAAGGAAGAAGAAAAGAGGATCCAGAAAGTTGAAGATAGTGTAAGGAGCCTCTGGGACAACTGCAAGCGCACCAACATCAGAATTATGGGGGTGCCAGAAGAAGAGGGAGTGCAAAATACTGAAAATATATTTGAAGAAATAATATCAGAAAACTTCCCTCACCTGGTGAAAGAAATAGACTTACAAGTACAGAAAGCCTATAGAACCCCAAACAAGAGGAATCCAAAGAAAAATTCTTGGAGACACATCATCATCAATATGCCAAGGGTAAAAGACAAAAAGAGGATCTTACAAGCAGCAAGAGAAAAGCAGTTGGTTACCTATAAGGGAGCACCCATAGGACTATCAGCTGATTTCTCAACAGAAACCATGCAGGCCAGAAGGGAGTGGCAAGAAATATTCAAAGTGATGAATAGCGAGAACCTACAACCAAGATTACTGTATCCAGCAAAGTTATCATTCAGAATTGAAGGGCAGATAAAGAGCTTCACAGATAAGAAAAAGCTAAAGGAGTTCATCACCACCAAACCAGTATTATATGAAATGCTGAAAGGTATTACTTAAGAAGAGGAAGAAGGTCAAGTGAATTAAAAATCTCAGGAATAGAATAAACTGGTGAATATAATAGAATTAGGGGCAAAGAAAGGGAGTGGATAGATAATTATCAGGGTGAAAGGGGTGTGGGGTGCAGAAAGAGACTGGATTAAAATTGTATAACCTATGGATGAGGACAATAGTGGGGGGAGGGGGTAAGGGCAGAGGGTGGGGTGGGAATCAGGTGGAAGGGAGCTATGGGGGAGAAAAAGGAGAAACAATTGTAATAATCTGAGCAATAAAGATTTATTTAAAAAAAAACAAAGGGGCTTTATAAAAACCTAAAAAAAAAAAAAAAAAGAATACATTCCTACAAGTAGTGCCATTAGTTCAAAAAGTATGGCTATGGTAAATAGTTGTAGTCAGTGTGACTTTACCATAGAATTAGCCCTAAGTATCCATAGAATAAGCCCTAAAATTATAGAAGGGGTACACATATGTCAAAAGTTTGGGAAACTTTGACATATGTGTACCCCTTCTATAATTTTCATAACGCTGAGTACCCCTCGTCAAAAAAAAGGATGTATTTTAGTAACAATCAAAATATATTTTTATTTTTTTGGTACATACACAAAATAATAAAAAATAAAATTATTCATAATAAAATATAAATAAAAGTTATATTATAAATAACATTTATTAGCACACCAGACCATCTCACGCCTCACAAGACTGTCTTGACTTGACTCATGAGAACGTAGAATTAGGCGCAGCTAAGCACGGTGCAGTGCATACCCCCACCAAACCCAGGTGCAACGCATACCACCACCAAACTCTTCCCGTACCCCTGGGAAACACTGTGGCCTATATAATACAGTATCACTATTTAAATAGCACCTACGTTGTGTTAGGGATTATACATAATCTTGAGATGGTTTAAAGTTTATGGAGTGTATGAGTAGGTTTTATGTGAATGTCCATGAAGTTTGGTATCTGTAGGGGATTGTGGAGCCCATCCCTGGTGAAATGTGGAGGGACAATTGTAGATGAACATCTCCGTGCACCTATGTATTTGGTGCTAAGGATTAAAGGGGTTTTAAACCCACCTGGTGACCAGAGTAGCTTTTGTAAAAGATATCTTCCTGAACGCCATCCAGAGCATCTGGGGGAAAAAAACCATAATATTGCATCTTAATGTGCAGCTCAGGTGATTCTGACAATCAGACTTGCATTCTGGTCTCGGTTTTGCTTTTGTCCACTATTATTCTAATGATTGTTCCTTTGCAATACTACCTTTTTCGCCCCCCTCTCTACTTGCCCTTCAGCTAGCGTTTGCTTGTTTCCGTTCTCCACGCAAGTCTAGGAGTAGATGTATACACTGTGTGCAGGACTCGGTGAGTGCCTTCAGTCTGAGGCTGTTCTTGGCTGTGAATTTTCCAGAGCTATTTTCACTTAAAATATTGCCCCTTCTCCCACTTTCTCCTTCTGACATTCCCATTAAACCTAAATTGAAACTTCTAATTTAAACGTGTCTTTTGAATTTTATGCCTCTTTATCTCTCTGCAGTTCTCTGGATAATTTCCTCAGATTTATCTTTCCTACCATCCATTCTTTAAGCGTGCCAATCTGCTCTTAAATCTGGCCATTGTGTTTAATTCTATCCACAACTTTTTATTTTAAATTATGCTATTGTATTTTTTCATCTCTGCCCTGTTCTTCCATGAAGTTTTCTTTTTTTTAATTTTTTAAAAATATATATTTTATTGATATTTTACAGAGAGGAAGGGAGAGAGATAGAGAGCCAGAAACGTCGATGAGAGAGAAACATCAACCAGCTGCCTCTTGCACACCCCCTACCGGGGATGCGCCCACAACCAATGTACATGCCCTTGGCCGGAATCGAACCTGGGACCTCTCAGTCTGCAGACTACCACTCTACCACTGAGCCAAACCGGTTTTGGCTTTCCATGAAGTTTTCAGTTCTCCCTCTAGCTCTTTTGCACATATACTTATAGACAGCTTTATTTATTTTCCTACAGCTTTCGGTTGCTATGTTTTCTCAGGTTTTTGGGGTTATAAGCCCTCTTCCCCATTGTGGACCAATTCCTTGTTTGATTTTCCCTGTGGAATTTCTGTGTAGTTTAAGATGTTGTAGTAACCTTTCAAACAAGTCATTTTATTCCTCTGGGAACTTTAGGATCTCACTGGTCTGAAGTATTTCTAGTACCTACCGTGTATCCCCACAAATAAGACATCCTCTGAAAATAAGACCTACTTCATGGAAACATAATACATCCCCTGAAAATAAGACCTAGCGCATCTTTGGGAGCAAAAATTAATATAAGACACTGTCTTATTTTCGTGGAAACAGGGTATATTAATATCTCCATTTGGGAGTCCTATACTGTGACAGTAATCAGCAATTTGGATTCTATACCTTTGCATGGCAGACATTTTTTTAAAAAATTCATTTTGGAGATGGAGATATCTAATTGGTGAGAATTTCACCAGCGGTTTAGTCATAAGGAGAAATGTCTTATGACCCCCGTGTACGGTGGGGACACTTCCTCCTTGGTTCCAGCTTTGTGTGCGAATTTCAGTTTCAACGCCTCACCACCCACAAGCCCACGTCTTTTATTCTAGATCTCTATTAAAACTCCAACCCCTAGCTGTTAGGTCCTGCAGCTGCATCCGATGTCCCCCATTCTGTTTTGGCATCAGCTCACACACTCACCACATTGCTTACGGGGTTCTCCTCCTTTTGGCACATAGGAATTTCATCCTTTCTCCACGGATGTAAAATAGTTTTGTTATAGTTTATCCAGCAGCTCTGTATGCCTGGAGCACAGAGAAGGATGTCAGTATGCTGATTGGATGAGACCAGACATGAGCAGCAGTTGGGCTTGGAGACCAAGCCCTCCCCCAGCCCTGCCTCCTCGCGGGTGCCATAGAGAACATGTAACCTCTGAAAGTGGAATCGAAGGCCACTCTATCCGAATAAGCTACGCTGAGACCTTTAACCTCTCAAAGCTTTACTTTTCTCAAGGAAATAGAGCAACAGAAAGATCAGGACTAAAAATTTCCCTAAGTTCCCTCCCATTGAAATGCAAGAGACTTTCTCGATGCTCCATTCTGATCATAGCTGGAGAAGACCGCAGTTATCTCCTTGGAGGCAGGCACAATTATCTTAGCTAATATTTCCCTACCAAAACAAACAAGGGATGAATGAAATGGTAGTTAATAAAGCAACCTTATTTCCTTTCCTCGTGGACTTCTCACATGCCAATGCACTGAGAAACAACTCTGGTCAGGAAGAGAGAGTTGAAATGGGAAAGAAGTGACCAATTCCATTTCTTCAAAAGTTTGCCGTGGTTGGATGAGGGGTGATCGCATTCTGCGGCATCTAACTCCTCAGTTCTCTCTCTCCCTGGAGTGTCAATGAAACTGTATATTGGTTTAGAGCAGTGGTTCTCAACCTTTCTACTGCCACGGCCCTTTAATACAGTTCCTCAGGTTGTGGTGACCCCCAACCATAACATTATTTTCGTTGCTACTTCATAACTGTAATTTTGCTACTGTTATAAATCGTAATGTAAATATCTGTGTTTTCAATGGTCTTAGGTGACCCTGCGGCAGTAGAAAGATTGAGAACCACTGGCTTAGAGGTTCTGCTTAAGTAAGAGCCAATCAGTATCTCGGGCTGAGTCTAGGTGAACAGCCTCAAGGTCATCCTCCCAGAGCCTCAGGATATCAGGCAGGCGCAGGCACCTCACCTCACAGAAACACGGGGAGCTTTCCTAAAACGTTGCTTGTCATGTGGTAAATTCCTGGTCATACAGCAGAGCAATCTGATTTTAAAAAATCAGATAAAAAACCAACAACAGAGGCACAAAGAAATGACAAGTCCCCGCAGTGATTGTTGTGGTCTGTAGAGTACAGGGGAAATAACTCAAAAAAGTTTAGCGCACACGTTCTTTCTTTCAGCTAGCCACCTCTAGAAGTGTACACTGTAGACAGACTCACACAAAAGCACTGGGCTGTCCAAAGCAGCTTCATTTTATATATATATATTTGCAGTTTCTTTTTAGTAATAAAATCTCGAAAAAATTAAATTTCCCATTAATTGTGAATCGATAAAAAAAGGGACATCCTACAATGGAATGTTCTGTAGGTAATAACATTATGCAGATCTCCATATACTCATCTGGAAAGGTATCTAAGCCATGTTGTTTATAGTGACACAAGCTTGACCTTTCACCCCAGACTGCCCGAGCTGCCTAGCTCTGTGACATTGGGCCTCAGTTTGCTCATCTATGAAATTAGTAAATAGTAATATTTGAGCCATATGATTATTGTGAGCATAACAATGGATTTATGTATATATCAATGCCAGACTCCTAATCATGTACTAAACTATTATGTTTGCTATTCCTATTATTAATAACTAACAACAGCCCTGCCAGGTTTGGCTCAATGGATAGAGTGTCAGCCTGCAGACAGAAGGGTCCCAGGTTCGATTCCAGTCAAGGGCATGTGTCTTGGTTGTGGGCACATCCTCAGAGGGGAGTGTGCAGGATACTACTGACTGATGTTTCTCTCCCATTAATTATTCCCTCTCCCTTCCTCTCTATAAAAATATCAATAAAATACATATAAAAATAGCAAGCTAATGTGATCTGTTGTGATCTGCTTTGGTCCGGGGTTATATTTGTGGAGTCTGAGGTAAAAATATATACTTTCAATTTTAATTTTATACCATGTGGATTGGCTACAGTGAACATAATTTTATTAAAATCAAAAGTATACTGGATAAGAGGCAGATGTTCTGAAAGCCTGACATAGAACAGGGAATTTGGAAGATTAAAATTACTGATGACCATATATTTAATACATTAGGAATTGATTGATATGAGCAATCTCTTGCATTTAGTCTAATATCTGTAATGTATCTTACACTCAGCCAACATTATCATATTCATAAATTTATTTAATCCAACTAACTGGATTATTAATGAGCTCATTTAATCCCCGTGAAGTGAATTTCATATTTATTATTCTAAATAGAAAAGTGACAGAGAATGAGTTTGTTGTTGGGTATCCCCCTCCTCTATCATGGCAAACCTGATCAGACAACAAAATCAAGGCTTAGCATGTTAAGAACTTGACTTTGAATAATAGGTGAAAAGGTGGGTTTGTTGTGGGCCAACAAGAGAGAAGAGCCAAAAAGTCAGCTTTTAAAATTTAGAAACAAAGCTTATATAACTGCCCCAGGATAAAGATGGCCAGTCCCTGGCAGATGACACAATAAGACATATAGGTGGCTTCTGTTGGATAATGCTGATAAGACCTTAAGGTGGGACAATGAACTGATTAGACTGGTAGAACCAACAGTATAATTAAAAATACTTGCCACTGGATATAGCTAAGTTTAGTGTAACAGTGAACAAATTTAAAGCAAATAGTCGCCAATCTACATGATCTTTGGCAAGTTGCTTTTCTCTCTGGCACTAAGAAAGCACTCAATGCCTCGTTTTTGAAAGAATGGGTTAATAAATGGATGAAAGGCATTTTAGAAGCTTTACAGTCTTCCCCCCCCCCCCCCCAATGAGCAAACCAGACACTGATGATACTATGTATGTTGAATGAGACTGATAAGGTCACTGATCTCAAGGAGTTTACATTCAGGTAAATTATTAAAATATCACATAGTGGTTAAGTGTTAGAACAAAAACAGGCTGATGAGAAAGAAAAGGACTCAGTTTGACTCTGTGTAGGATCCCAGGGAAGGACTCTGAAGAGGTGACATGTTTGAAGAGAAGATAAGACTGTGGCACACACAAATAAAAGAGAAGGTCATTCCAGGCAGAGGAAGCGTTTGTTCACAGACTCGAGGGAGGGGGATGAGCTTGGTGTTGTGAGGAACCAAATGCAGGGCTGGTAGGGAAGAGCTAGAGCATGTACAGTTCTGTAAGGAGACTTTTGGGGGGTCTTAAAACAATCATGATCTGATTTATATTTCTAAAACTTTGGTTGCTATGTGCAAGAATGGGAGCAAGGATACCAGGTGAGAAGCTATTGCAGTAGTCCAGAAGAAACATTATGTCTTTGTCTAAGGCAGTGGTCGGCAAACTCATTAGTCAACAGTACGATTGAAATTTCTTTTGAGAGCCAAATTTTTAAAACTTCTCCTAATGCAACTTCTTCAAAATAGATTCACCCAGGCCGGGGTATTTTGTGGAAGAGCCATACTCAAGGGGCCAAAGAGCCCCATGTGGCTCTTGAGCCGCAGTTTGCCAATCATGGGTCTAAGAAAAGAGTCATGGAAATACAGAGAATCAGACAAGTTCGATGCATATGCTGGAGTAAAACCAACAGTGTTTGTAGATACATGTGTTAAGTGGAAGAAGAATAAAGAGTAATGGTCATATTTTGAGCAAGTGGCTGGATGGTAGTGCCATTTTACAAAATGGGAAGAAAGAGGTATGTAAGGGGCAGTTAGGGTGTGTGTAGATAGTGTGACTCAACAGTTCTGTACTGAACATGTATGTGAAGATGTCAAGTAGGCAAATAGCCTCAGGAGCTGGGGCTACAACACAGAGACTGAGTCATCAGCATATGGCCAGGGACTGGATAGAATCACCTTAAAAGACAGAGAGGAGAAGAGGTGAGTACAAGATCCTGAAGCACTCTCATATCACAGCTCAAGTTGAAAAGATGAACCTAACAGAAGATAATAGAAAACAGTGGCCAATGTGATAGGAAGTAGAAACAAAATCAAAAGAATGTGGTATGTGGGAAAGATTTAAGAAGCAGAGAGCAATTTAGTACACCAAATGTTGCTAGGAGGCATAGTAAGATAAGACCAGCATAGCAAGTATTTGATTCCACATAAAAGAAATCACATAAGGATCCAGCTATAGCTACAACTACGATGCTTTCATACCACTTAAAGGGTGGGGAGGAGCCCTGGACAGGAAGTTTGCCAAAGGGTTAGAGAAAGTCAGTAGACAGGGCTTTCCAGTGTGATTATTCCAGTATGTAGAAATCTCAGCCTCACTCATGAAGAGGATACATAAACATGGCTTTTTAGCAAAGTCACAAAAACAAGGAGATTGATGAATGTCAAGATAAATGTAATTATCTTAATGAGTATAATGGGTCTACATGCAATAATTACACATTGTGAGGAAATAAAAGTAACATGTAAGTTGGCACCAATTCAGAAATCAAGTGAGCCAACAGCTATCATGAAACTATTAGAGTTTATAAGTCAACAGTTGATATTGGGGTATATGGCACACACTCAGCAATAATTCTTTTTGAAAGAACTGGCTTCATTTAGGAAAACAATTCATATAGCTGATTGGGGATAGATATGGGTCAGCATGAATCAAATAGAAAGTTTTAGGAATTCATATACCTAACATTGAATTTTAAGTTGTTTATGACGCCATATATAACCAATCTTCACAAAATTTCACATAGGTAAATATCTTATGTGCCTGTTGGTACAGACATTTAGAAATTTCCCAATAAAAAGTCAACTCATCACCCAATTATTCTACAGTGCACTCTACAGTTGATAAAGCCAAGTCCAAACACACGGAGCTTCCAATCAGCATTTTTAAAACCTAACTTTTAAAATATCAACAGCAAACCAAGGATTACTTGACATTTGAAGAAAGCCTCTGACATAAAAGATAAGAGACAACAAAACAAGAATGGAAACTAAAAAGACTACTCACTAAAAAGAACACTTAAATGAAATTATAGTTAATAATCTCAGTATAAAAATAAGCTATTTATCCTTAGGGTGCTATTAAGAAAGAAAAAAAGAATAAGCAGAGATCATTAGTAGGATAATAGAGGGTTCTTAAAATTTTTAATAGCTAAAGTTATATGTTTGCAATTTATATATACAAGGTCGGTCAAAAGTAGGTTTATCATTGTTCATATAGATAATACAAGAATAAACTTTTTCATGTACTTAAAACTGTAAACCTACTTTCCCCCCCTCCCTGTGTATAGAAAACTTTAAACCTACTTTTTCCCAAACCTGTATATAAATTGTAAATTATATACATAGTAATATATATATGTAAACAGGTAATATGCAAATTAGCTTGGATGCCTTAAGATGTCACAACTGGCTCAGGAGGAGCTCTGAGTATAGATGGGTGGGAGGGGACTGTTTGCCACCCCCAGCCTCAGCGGATGGACACACACACACACACACAGGGGTGGAGCATGCTCAAAGCAAGCCCCCGGTGGGTGGCGATGCAGCTGGAGCAAAGCAGCCAGGGGAAGGAAGGCCTATTCTTTCATGAATCTCCATGCATCTGGCCTCTAGTATTTTATAAATCTATATATTTGTAAAAGATGTAGAAAATAAAGCTAAGGAAATTTCTCGTTCTTTAAAAAAAATTTAAAAAAATGAAGCAAGGAGGCCCAACATGCTAACAATAGAATACAGAAGAGGGGAAAAAACATCAAAAGAAATATTACAAGAACATTTTCTGGACCTGCAAAACATGAGTGCCCAGACTGAAATGGCCTACTGAGAACCGAGCACAATAAGTGAGAAAAAACACAATTGCTATAACCTTTCAGAAAGATAGTAAAAGTTTCAATAAAAGGGGGGAAACAGGCCCCATATAAATGATCAAGAATATGAAATGCAGTGAATACAGACCCAGTGTTGGCAAGATAGAATACAAACATTTTCTGACATTTCAGATCTATGTACATTTTTTCTCAAGAAGTCTTCTGAAGGATAGCTCCCTGTAAAGCAGTGAGGCAAACCAGGAAAGAAAAACCAAAATCCAGAAAACAAGGGACCAACATCAGAGGGAGAGGAAGGAACCTCCCTGGATCACAGTGACAACCAGTTAGACAACCGGTAGGAAACAAGTGATCCGGGTGAACCTAAGTGACAGGGAAGATCATCTGGAAGATGAGCATGTGTAGAAAGTTATAAGAAAGGTGGTATTGCTTGGGGAAGAAGATGCAGAAGCTAGACTGCCTGGGTTCAAATCCTGGCTCTGCTACGCATGATCTCATCTCCATCAGTTCGCCTCTCCGTGCTTCACATTTCCCATCAATAAAATGTGGCTCAGAATGCACCTGCTCACGGAGTGACTGTAACAACCAAATATGTCACTAGACTTACGTTGCTAAAAACGGTGTCTTGACTATGATGGGCTGCTGGAGGGGTGTCCAGCTTGTCCACTCAAGGCTGCAGCCTAAGTGAGACCTGCTTTTTGTGTGAGCTCCACAGGATCCTTCCAAGTCGAGCTGTGAAGAGCTGATGGCAGCCCTCGGGTGTCACGCTGGCTGCCATTTTCTACCTCCGGGCCTCCATTCCCAGACAGGCGCCTCCGTGGTGCTCAGCCCCCACCCTGGCTAGAAGGGCTGAATGAAACCCTCAAGAGCTGTCCGCGTGGAGGAAGTCACTTCATTAGGCAGCTTCCTGTCTGGGGTGGGGGTGGGGGTGGGCAGATGTGTTTGGATTTCAGCGAAGGAACTGAAATTTCAACAGCTGAACTGGAGACAGCTGCTCCAGAACACCAGAGGGAGGTGGGGTCTTGTGTTGTGTGGCGTAGCTTGGCAACGCCGGGCGCTGCCGCTGACCCAGGGCCGAGGCCAGCTGCCTGGTGCTGGGCCCCGAGGCCCTCTGGTGTCAGGCTGCGTCGGGAAGAAACGGTGTGGACAGGGCACAGGCGTCCTGGCCTGGGGCACAGAAACACTGAGACACCACCGAGAAAGGGATGCCACCCAGAGTATAAACGAGTGGCACCTGTGGGAAGGGAGGGTTTTTAAAGCAACTAAGTCAGTACAGGTGATTTTTTTTTGAACATCTGACATTCTGAGGAAATGGCCTTGGAGTTATAAGGCCTGTGGATGTTGGTACTTGCAACAATAAGCAGAACACTTGCGTTTGGGCTGTTAACTCCTTCAAGCATTTCTCTGTAAAGTCAGTTCGTGTTGGCTAGCCACATGTCCTAGAAAGTGTGTTTATTTTCTCACCCCTTCTTCCCCCAAGGCTAGAACTACGGCAAAAAATAAAAAAAAAGAAGGTAGGCTGAGGAAGGGAACATATATTTATGCAGTACCTTGTCTGTGCTGGGCATTGTTCTCTAGAAGCTCTGCCCACATCATTAACATGATCAGAATTATGAGGATGCCAGTTTTAAACAGGAAGAAGTGAAAGCTCGGTTTATTGAAACTAGGCCTAAAACCACAAGGGTGAGGAGCAGCAGAGCCAAGACTGAAATGCGGTCCTCCTGTATCTTCTGCCCGCTCTTTCCATTCTCCCACCTTCCTCCTCGCAACCCCACGTGCGGGCTTCCTCCCTCCCTTATGCGGTCAGGCAGCACCGCCAAGGACACCACCCTCCGTGTGTTCATGGAGGACGGTCCCATAAATTCAAGCTGTGAGAGGGAGCGCGCTGCTCTCTAGTTCATCAACTGACATTTCTGCTGCAACACTTTTCTCTGTTTTGCCAAGTATTTCAAATCTTCATTAGTTTTTGCTTTCTCGCTTGCCCAGTGACAGTTGGCAGGCACCGTTATCCTCGCTTAAGAACCCAACCTACCCAGGGAATAGAGCCTGGATTAGGGGCTGTGATGCTCCAAGCTCATGAATAAGCATTCCGAGTCCGCTGTCTAGAGGCGATGAGTAATTCGGAGGCCTGTTTGGGGGAAATCCAGTTAAGCATCTGGCAGAGTTGATTGCTTCAGAGCTGTGCCTTGGTTTCCTCCTAGCTCTCCGATGATTTCTCCTTGGGGAGGTGCCTCTCATTCCCCTTTCCTTTAAGGGTTGGTAATAAGGTGACCAGATCATCCCGCTTTTGGCGGGACAGTCCTGATTTCTAACAATTTTTCCCCCGCGCCCCGAGGCATTTTAAAAGAATCCAAAAATCGGGACTTTTTTAAAGCGCCACGGAAGAAATGGTTAGACATCAGGACTGTCCCGCCAAAAGCAGGGTGATCTGGTCACCTTAGTATAGTACCAAGTCCTGACCCCAGCCCTCTCCTTGCTATCTTCTCTTCATTCAGTCAGAAAGTATTGGAGCTCTTATGACTTGGGCATGTCAACTGCTGGCTGGCTTTCGAGTCTATTTCTGGCCTGCCCCTCATTTTGCCCTGTGCTACTGTTTACTAACAGTGTATGAGAGAGATGGTGTAACCTTGGAGGGCGGGTGGAAGGAGGAGGCCAGATACTTCCTTCCCCTCCTTCCTGTGGAGCTTCACTGGTCACCTGTCCAGCAGTCCTTCCTGTGGTTCCAGCTCCTGTCCGGCAGTGGGCGCCCCTCCTCCAGCCCTAGGGGTGATGGCAGCTTCTAGCTGTGGCTGATCTTTGGGGTGCCTCATTGCTCCCCATTTGGCTGTCCAGCTTTTCTATTCCCTTTTAAACCAATGATTTATTTTAAATCTCATCTGCTTGAAAAACCTGGCTCTGTCCTGACTGACCCAGTTTTAGTTATGAGCTACACAAACCAACCTTGACCCTGGCAGGGAAGACATTTATCTGAATGCTGTTGGAGAGATCAAAGAACCTGAGGGGACCAAAGATCTGTGCTCCAAGCCCTCCAAGTCCACTGTCTGGGTGAAGCGTTGGTCTTGGTCACACCACATGCGCCACCAACACTAGATGCTGCAAGTTACCATTCAAATGGTTGTCTCTGCCACTCTCTGTCAACAGAACCAAATCTGGGCATTTCCTACTTCTTTCTGACGTCACTGAGGGAATAGGCGTGTCCGATTGACAAAGACGAGGTGGTGTGTCCACGCCTGGTATACATGCATCTGACCTTTTTAGGTCCTTTCATGGGAGATGCACTCTTTAGAGGTAGCAGAATTCCCGAAATACAGGAGAGGGGTGTGAACGCTAAGTGGACATTCTGTGTGAGTAGACCTTGAGACAAGGATTCCAGTGTATGTGGGAGCTGGGGCAGTCACTGTTATGGAAGTGAGGGAAATGAGACCACGGAGGATAAAGTCTCAGTTGAGTCATTGCTCTGGGATAACTAAAGCACATGTCTCACAGTCATCCAACCCTGCCGAGAGCAGCTGGGGTGCGGCTTAATTCTCCCAGCTCCATTTCTCCCTCCCGCGTGTGCCAGCTGGTGGTTGAAAGTTGCGCCGGTGTAAGCTGAAAGGTGAGGGATAAAGGGTGTGGCAGGGCACCAAAAACAGGGGATAAGACAAAAGGCAAAGGTCCCCAGACACTAGGAACAACTAAGTGTTCAAGATATAGTGAACAAGAGAGAAGCATTTCTGACCTCACTGAGCTGGTGGTCTCAAGATGTGAACAGGCAAGTACAAGACAGTGGGGCAAGAGCTGTAGTAGAGCCTAAGGAGAAAGAGCTAGACATGCAGCCTTGGAGACCCAAGAGGATCGGGAGATCATTCTACTCATATTTGAGTCCCTGTTGCCTAGGCTGGTACCCATTCAATACAGGTTTTTTTGGCCTAATATTGAACTGTCAAGCATAGTTCTGGTGTTCTTATATTCATTAGCTCCGTTTCTCAACATACCATCTCAAGGTAGATGTGTCTCTATTTTACTGGAAGGAAGTTAAGGCATTTATAGTGACTCTTAACTGTCTGAAAACTCCTAGTCACTCTTTATAGCTCAGCTTGGATATAATATACCCAAAAGGTTCACCCACACAGTGTGCCCATTTCCAAGCCTGGGCTATCCCTATCAGAGGACTTATCCTCTGAGTGTAATTGGTAATTCATTCTCGTGTGTTGGCAGGAACTGAGCCATTTCAGAGCAGGAACGGTGTCTATTTTGTTTAGTACTGCAAGCTCCGCATACGGGCTAGGGCCAGCGCATTCTAGATGTGCAAACCTCATTTACACTGATAATTTTGTGAATGACCTGAATACATAAATAAGGCTCAGAGATGTGGAATGACTTGACCACCTCAAAACTAAGAGTTGGCAGAATTGAGGCTGGAGCTACCATTGGTCTGATCCCCAAATAATCCTATACTTTGCTGAGCATTAAGCAACTTATTCACCTAGGGCTGTGGTGGGCAAACTGTGGCTCATGAGCCACATGTGGCTCTTTGGCCCCTTGAGTGTGGCTCTTCCACAAAATACCACAGCCTGGGTGAGTATTTTGAAGAATGGCGTTAGAAGAAGTTTAAAACATTTGGCTCTCAAAAGAAATTTCAGTCGTTGTACTGTTGATAGTTGGCTCTGTTGACTAATGAATTTGCTGACCACTGACCTATGGCATCTAGAACATTCAAGTTAGCTTAGAGGCTACTTTCTTTTTTTTTCTTTTTTAAAAAATATATTTTATTGATTTTTTACAGAGAGGAATTGAGAGTGATAGTTAGAAACGTTGATGAAAGAGAAACATCGACCAGCTGCCTCTTGCTCACCCCCTATTGCAGTTGTGCCCACAACTAAGGTACATGCCCTTGACCAGAATCAAACCCGGGACCCCTCAGTCCACAGGCCGATGCTCTATCCACCTAGCCAAACCGGTCTCGGCAAAGACTACTTTCTTAAAGCCAAAATAATGGGGCAGGAAGTGCCTAAAAACATCCCATAATCATCAGATGGAAGGATTGCAAAGCAGAATTCTAGACCTAAAGCTAGAAGAAGGTTTCTTTGAGGATAGGGCCCCCAGCCAAAGCTTTGGCTGGACACCTTTAAAATTTCCCATAGATTTAACACTCTAAGTACTTTAACCTAAATAACTAATTGGCATCCAAATTGGGATGAAAAAACTATGAATAATTTGCAGCTTACATTATTTTACATATAGAAAATCCCACAGATTCCACCAAAAAACCTACTTGAAATATTAAGCAAATATAGTAAAGTTTCAGGATATGAAAGCAAAATACAAAAATCTTTCATTTCTACCACATGAAAATAAGACATCCTCCGAAAATAAGACCTAGCACATCTTTGGGAGCAAAAATAAATATAAGACACTGTCTTATTTTCTGGAAAACAGGGTATCTACTACAGCAGACTATCTGAAAATAAAATGGAAGAAACATTCACAATCCCATGAAAAATAAAATACCTAGTACTAAAACTTAGCAAAGGAGATGAAAGATCTGTATCCTGAAAAAAATAAAAGACATTGTTGAAAGAAATTGGAGAAAACATACAAAAATGGAAAGACAGTATGAATAATCAATATTGTTAAAATGTCCATACTACCTAAAGCCTCTATAGATTTAGTGCAATCCCTATCTCATTGGCATTTTTCACAGAAATAGAATAATCCTAGTATGGGGCTACAAATAGCCAAAGCAATCTCGAGAAAAAAAAAAACCAAAACAAAACTGGAGGTATCACACTCCCCAATTCTACAAAGATATAGTAATCAAAACAGCCTGGTATGGGCACAAAAACCGACACAGACCAATGGGACAACTAATTTACGACAAAGTAGCCATGAATATAAATGAAGAAAAGTCTCTTTAATATATAGTTCTGTGAAAACTGAACCTACTTTAGACCATACACAAAACTTAACTCAAAATGAGTGTGTTCAAGACTTGAATGTAAGACCTGAAACAATAGCATGCACAGCAGCAAACAGGCACTAAAGCTTCTGGGCATCAGCACATGGTGATGTTTTTGTGAATTTGTTTCCAAAGGCAAGGGAAACAAACTAGAAATAAACAAATGGGACTACATCAAACAAAAGCTTCTGCACAGCAAAAGAAACCATCAACAAAAAAAAGGGCAACCAACCGAATCAGATACTGATGTGCATTTAAGAGGAATATTTGAAATTCCACTGCAAAACATTCATTTTCATGAATCTTCTTTCTGTGCTCTTTTTTTTTGAATTTGAGAAGTAAACTTAGAAACAAAAACAATACAAACCCACATTTCCTGAGCCAGACGGAGCAAAAGTACACTCTCACCTTCCTGTAGTTTATCAATATACCTCTTTAGAGTAAGAGAAGTTTGACAGTACACAGGAAAATTACTTTAAAAACCACGGCTATGCTAGGCATGGGAACTATAATCTTATAATATTAAAAGTTCTTTTGAATTTAGTTAATATGAATGACAGCTTTCACAATACATGAATATGGTTTTTGGAATCAAGGTGACGTTGCAAGACTCACAGTCAGCTGGGCAGCTGAGAGGATCTGACCCATTTTCCCTCTTTGCTCTGCAGGTGTGTGGTGCAGATGACATCACAAAGAAGAGGACTCACCTCATGGTGCCAGGTTGTATTTTCCCGGGGTGGCCATGTTAATATTCCCATTCCCATGCGTGCCTGCGAAACTCGTTCCTAAAAAGATGGAGTCTATTTCTCTCCCTGCGCTTGGGCAATGCCTCTGAGTACCTTGAATAAAAGAGAAAGTGATGCTGTGTGACTTCCAAGGTAAGGTCATAAAGGATGATTCAGCTCCCACCTGGCTCTTTTTTGGAATACACCCAGTTTGAACCTGGGAATGCAGGTGGTCCAAGACAAGCAGTCTTGGACCACATGTAGGTGTTACAGCCACAGCCCCATGGTGGTCCCAGCCAACGGCCAGTATTCACCATCAGATTCATCAGTGAGGGATTCTTCAGCCTCCAGGGGAAAAAGGTCCCTGCCACACCCCACCCAAATTACAAACCTGTGAGCAAAATAAATATTGGTATTGTCTTAAGTTACTGTTTTGAGGTGGTTTGTCCTATAGCTGCTGGAATACTTATCAAATGTCTTAATTCTATTTTATCTTCTGTCAACAGAGTGTGTCACTTCTCACCAGGAAAACAATTTACTATTCATTCATATGTTTTAGTATCTGACTCTCAAAAGAAGTGCCTTGTATCCACTACGTATTTGGTTACCATGTGACTAATACCAGGTGAGAGGTACGCTTGCTCAACTGGAGCAATGCAAATTCTTTCTTTAAAAATTATAAAAATAATACATACTCATTAAAATTCAAACTTTACAGATTTTTAGTAAAAACAGAAAAAAATCCCACTGTGTTGCCTAACTTTCCCTCAGTTCCCCATCTTTCTAAGGTAACCATACCAAGTTCAGTGTATCCTTTCAGACCCTTCTCAGCTTTCATACACCTTTATACACACATACCCCTATGTATATACCGTAGGCAAATTGCACTATAGATCATGAATTTCTTTACAGTATGTTCTTAAAGCAAGCTTATTCATAAGAATTGTGATCACGATATGAAGATGATGATAATGGTTTATATAGTTTAAAATATCTTACTTAAAATATATACCAGCCAGTGCAGAACATGGATAGCTTGGAATTTGCTAATATGGAAATATTTATACAAAAAAAAATGGAAAATACTAAAATTCAGGGTTTTTTTTCTGGAAAACTAGTTAAGTTTACCATCAAGAATCATGTTTGGACCCTGCTGGCATGACTCAGTGGTTGAGCATCGACCTCTGAACCAAGAGGTCACAATTTGATTCCTGGTCGGGCTATATGTTCGGATTGTGGGTATGATCCCCAGTGTGGGGTGTGCAGGAGGCAGCTAATAAAATGATTCTCATCATTGATGTTTCTCTCTCTCTCCCTACCTTACTATAAAAAACACAATCATGTTTGTCTTTAGGTATTAATACATCCAGGATAGTGTCCAGACATGAAGGCTCCCAATATATACATATTTGTTGAATGCATGAAAAAATATTATAATCATAGGTTCAAGAATATTCCAGTTAATGCACTTTGGAAAAGAATGTGACCTACCAGTTTGCAAGTGAGTATGCTTTCAGAATGCAAATTCCACTTATTCTTTGTTTTCAGCCATATCTTTCATTTGGATTAGATTACCCTCTGTGTGAGTTCTCAGAAACATTGATATAGTTAAAGTATGCAATTCATACAGGGGCACAGATCCCCAAAAGTCAAGTGCTCTTGCTAAAATAAATTTCAGTCTCATAAACAAAACATATCATCTATTCTACCCTCATCTCTTATTAGCTTTGGTTATATTCAAATGGTTTTTCAGGAGGGAGTGAGTCAAGAAAAAATATAAAAACACATACAGAGCATGTAGTTACATGTGTGTACACATGTGCATGGTACACGGGCATATGTAGATCTTTTTGGAGGAATCTACATTCATATTAAATAGTATCTTCTTTAAACAGAAATGGCCAGAGGTTGGTGTTATATAGGGAAGAAAGTATGAATAAAAAAATGTAAAAAGGATAGCAATTCGGGATTTGGTTTCTGTCAGAGGACGATGGTGTCTCCAAATGTAAACACTGCCCAAATATAAGCAACTTATGCACTTCAGGCCTAGAGAAGCCAAGGCAATGGTAATAATTGGGTGGAGGACAAAGGCAGTCTTGAAGAACAAAAACTATGAACATTATTTAACCATTAATACCTGTTCCAGGTTTCAGGTCACTGACAATAATTATGATTTGTAGAATAATGGATATCTACTTGGCATTTTCCCAAATTCCATTTCTACTTAAAATGCAAATGCTTTCCAAAGCTGATTTATCTTTTCAGTAAGTCTTTTTGTGTCAGGCTGGTTATGAAGAAGATGAAGGATTATGGTTTTGGTATTGGTTGACTCACCAATTATTCCTTAGGCTGGTTCCTTTCAATGCTGTACTGACAAATAGGCATTTAGTTGAACTATTTTTTCTTTCCTTTTTTATTTTTTGGAAACTTCAGGAAATGTTAGCAATCTCTGTTTTGTTGTTATAATAGTCTAATGAATTTTTTTCATAACTAATGGCATAGCTTATGGTGAGAGTCATACATTACCACTGGGAAGTAGATATTCCTGTAAGTCCTTGCTTCTGAGGCATATAAAAAATATCCACTACTGAAAATGCAGTCATCATGTTGGTAGCATTTCCAAAATCAAAGGCACTGGAGACTGCAAGGAAGCAAAGAGAAAGCTCTGTATTGCCCCTACTGAAATCAAAGAGAGGGAATGTCTAAGAAAATTTGTAGTACTCCAAAGCTATGTCAAGTCATAAAAATAAATTAACTTACCAAGAAATCTTAAATGAAAGAGCAGAAAAATCACAGCTGAGCACATTATGAAAGTCCAAGGATGGGTCAATATTAGAAAAACCTATTAGTACAACTCACTAAATAATAAATCACAAGAGAAAACTAGCTTTCTCTCCCTCCTAATCCTAACCCCCTTCCCTCCTTAAACAAGTAAATCCAAGCCCATTAGCTAAGCCCAAGGAGAAGTGGGGGTGTGCCCGAACTTGAGTGGTGTGAGAAGATCAGGCAAACTAAAACTGAGGAGCAATCTACAAAAGAACTGGCCGGTAATTTTTAAAAATATTAAGAAAAGACTGAACAATTGTTCCATATTGAATGAGACTAAAGACACATTATGGGTAAATTTTTAAAAATAACAGATATAATTCACATCTCATAAACTTCAACCTTTCAAAGTATATGAATAAATGTTTTTAGTTTATTCACAAGATATACAATCATCACCACCATCTTAATTTTAACACACATTTTACCTGGAAATTTTACCAGGGAGGTAGAAGATATGACAACTAGAAGACATTGTGGAAAGAAATTGCAGAAGACACAAAGAAGTGGAGAGATATTCCATGTTCATGGGGTGGAAGAATTAATAGTATTAAAATGTCCATAATAACTAGAGCAATCTACAGATTCAATGCAATCTCTATCAAAATCCCAAAGGCATTTGTTCACAAAAACAGAATAATCCTAAATTAAAATTTTGTATGGTGCTACAAGATAAACTGATCAACAAAATAGAGACATAGAAGCATGGAAGAGACTGCACTAATAGGATCATACACCATGATCAAGTGAGATTCATTCCAGGGATGCCAGGGTGGTTATTTCTTTATGTTGCCTAATTGCTTTTACTAGGACTTCCATTGCCATATTGAATAAAAGTGGTGAGAGTAGTCATCTTGTCTTGTGCCAGGATGGTTCAATATCCACAAATCAATCAGTGATATGCCACATTAACAAAATGAAGGATCAACCCACATACTTATCTCATTACATACAGAAAAGAGCATTTGGCGAATTTCAACATCCATTTATCATAAAAAAAAACTCTTAAAGTAGGTATGCCAAGCCCACAGCTAACATTATACCCAAATGGTAAAAAGTTGAAAGCATTGCCCGTCTGATCAAGAACAGGACAAGGATATATATTGTCATCTGTTAAAAGTAATAAATTCAGTGCAGTTGCAGGACACAAAAATCAATATACAAAAAGTCCTGTTGAAGCTCTCTCTCTTTTGAGCATGCCCACCCCTTCCCCCAGGCCTGTTTTCTCTGGCTTTCTTTTGCCCATGCAGCACAGCTGGCTCACATTTTCTGTGTCTTTCTGTATTTTATAATTTGAAAACAAAAACAAAAAAATCTGTTGAATTTCTATACAATAGTAAACTATCAGAATGAAATTGAGAGAACCCCATTTATAAATGCATCAAAAAAGATATATCTAGGAGTAACTTCCACCAAGGGGGTGAAAGACCCATGCCCTAAAGATTACAAGACATTAATGAAATTAATAAAAGATATTGAAGACAAAAAAATGGAATAATATTCTGTGCTCATGGGTTGAAATAATATTGTTAAAATGTCCATACTACCCAAAGCAATTTACAAATTGAATGCAATCTCTATCAAAATTTCAAAATAAAAAACTTTTGCACAGCAAAATAAACCATCAATAAAATAACAAGAAAGTCCACTGCATGGGAGAACATTATTTGCGAGTGTTACCTCCAATAAGTGTATGATCTCCAACATTTATAGGAAACTCATACAACTTAACATAAGGAAGATAAACAATCCAATTTAAAAAATGGGCAAAGGACCTAAATAGACACTTTTTGAAAGAGGACACACCAAAGGCCAAGTGTTTCATATGTTTTGGATTTGACACCAAAACATATGAAAACATGTTCAAAGTCACTAATCATCTAAGAGATGCAAATCAAAACAATGAGGTACCATCTCACACCTGTCAGTATGGCTATCATCAACAAATCAACAAACAAGTGCTGGTGAGGATGCAGAGAAAAAGGAACTCTCGTGCACTGCTGGTGGGAATGCAGGCTGGTGCAGCCACTGTGTAAAATAGTATGGAGTTTCCTCAAAAAGTTAAAAATGGAATTCCCACTTGACCCAGTAATCCCACTTCTAGGAATAAATCCCAAGAAAACAGAAACACCACTTCTAGGAATAAATCCCAAGAAAACAAACACCAATCAGAAAGGACATATGCACCCCTAAGTTCATAGCAGCACAATTTACAATAGCTAAGATTTGGAAACAGCCTAAGTGTCCATCAGTAGATGGTGGATTAAAAAACCGGCACATCTACACAGTGGAATACTACACTGCTATAAAAAGAACTTTTACCATTTGTAACAGCATGGATGGACCTGAAGAATGTTATGTTAAGTGAAATAAGTCTGTCGGAGAAAGATAAATATCACATGATCTCACTCATTTGTGAAATATAGTGAATAGCATAAACTGATGGACAAAAATAGATCCAGAGACAGAGAAACACCGAACAGATGTCAAACTTCAGGCAGAGGGTGGGGTAAGAGATCAACCCAAGGACTTGTATGCATGCATATTAGCATAACCAGTGGACGAGGACACTGGGGAGGTGGGGGCTTGTCCTGGGGGGTGGGAGTGACAGGGGAGGTGGTGATGGGGGGAAAAAGAAATGTATGTAATACTTTAAACAATAATAAAAAACTTTTTTTTCAATATCATTTTTCACAGAAATAGAACAAACAATTCTAAAATTGGTATAGGATCACAAAAGACCCAAACAGCTGATGGCCTCATACTCCATGATTTCATACTATATTATAAAGCTATAGTAACCCAAACTCTGTGGTACTGGCATGAAATCAGACACACAGATCAATGCAACAGAATAGACAGCACAGAAATAACCCCATGCATATATGGCAATAAACTTATGAGCCAAAAATATACAATGGGGAAAGGGCCATCTCTTCAATAAATGCAGTTGGGAAAACTGGACAGCCATTTGAAAAAGGATGAAATTAGACAACTGCCTTATACTATACACAACAAAATAACTCGATATGCATTAAAGACCTGAAACAATAAAAATTGTACAAGAAAACATAGGTGCTTCATGTTATTATATTTTGGATTCGACACCAAAAGCTAAGGCAACAAAGGCAAAAATAAAAAACTGGAACTATGTCAAACTAAAAGCCTCTGAATCATAAAGCAAACCAACAAAATAGCAAACTACCAAATGGGAGAAAATACTTGTCAATACTATATCTAATAAGGGGCCAATATCCAAAATATATCAAGAACTCATTCAACTCAATAGCACAAACAAACAAACAAAAAAAACCCCAAGCAATTCAATTTTTAAAAATGGGCAGAATATATGGAAACATATTTTTTCCAAAGAAAACATACAGGTGGTGAACAGGTACATGAAATGATGCTCAACATCACTCATCATCAGGGAAATGCAAATCAAAACCACAGCGAGACAGCACCTCACATCTGTTAGAATAGTTATTATAAAATAGATAAGAAACAACAAGTATGCAGAGAAAAGAGAACCCTTGTATACTATTGATGGGAATGTAAATTGATGCCACCTATAAAAAACAGTATGGAGGTTCCTTCAAAAATTAAAAATATAACTACCATATCATTCAGATTTCCATTCTGAGTAATTTTCTGAAGAAAATGAAAACACTAACTTGGAAAGATTTATGCACTCCCATGTTATTTACAATAGCCAAGATATGGAAACAACCTAAGTGTTCATCAGTGGACAAATGGGTTTAAAAACTCAGCCATAAAAGGCTGGAAAGCTTGCCATTTGTCATAACATGGGTGGATTCTAGAGGGTATTATGCCAAGTGAAATTAGACAGAGAAATAACATATGATCTCACTTATATGTGCCATCTAAAAAATAAAAACAAGCTCAGAGAGAACAGATTGGTGGTTGCTGAGGGTAGGGGTGGACAAAATGCGAGTAAAAAAGTACAAATTTCCAGTTATAAATAAGTTATGGAGATGTAAGGTACAGCATGGTTACTGTAGTAATAATACTGTATTAAATATTTGAAAATTGTTAGAACAGTAAGTCTTAATTCTCTCATCATAAGAAAAAACACTTTTTTGTAACTATGAATGGTGACTAGACATACTTTGTCTAGGTGTTAACTAGACATATTTTGGTGATAATTTCTCAAGGTATACAAATATCAAATTGTTATATTATACCCTGGAAACAAATATAATGTTACATGTCAATTATACCTCAATTAATAAATTTAAAAAGAGGCATTACTATTGTTTTAGAATTCCTGGCTAATAAGTTAAGGAAAAGAGATGATTCAAAATTAACAAACTATTCAAATGAATACAAATGTTTAGCAAGTTTAACAGTTAACACAGATACAGAAAAACATTACTTTCTTAAAAATAAAGAATAATCTGATAGAAGACCCAATCCAGAATACATTCTAGTTGTAATGAAATACAAAACTGCAAAGCAAATAAACTGGGAAAAGTATTTGGAATAAATATTTTTGCACTAAAACAATCTATCAAGCCATTAAGAAAAATAAAACTGCCCTAATAGAAAAATGAGTAGATCTGAAAAGTTAATTTCCCCAAATAAGTAATTAAAATGGCAATAGACAAATGAAAACAAATGTTCAATCTCCCTAGTTATTAAAATGCAAAATAAAACAATGAGATACTATTTGTTTTTGTTCTTCAAACTATCAAAGATTTTTTAAAAAAAGGTTATGGGGCATGTTTATAGAGAAATTGGTACTCTTACTATTTGTGGTAACACATGCACATTAGTACAACTTTTCCACAGGACAATATGACGAACATACAAATGAACCAAAACAAAATTTTTTTAAGCCTCACCTCAGGATATTTTAAAAATGATTTTAGAATGAGAGGAAAAGTAGAAAGAGAGAAACATTGATATGAAAGAGAAATATCCATCAGTTGCCTTCCAGGACTGAAACTGAACCTAGGTATGTGCCTCCACTGGGAATTGAACCCGCAACCTTTCTGTGCACTGGATGATGCTGCAACTACTGAGCCACACTGGCCAGGAATGAACTAAAAACCTTAAAATATCTTATCTTTTAACCCAGTAATTTCACTTCTAGGAATTTACCCTAATGTATATAAACCTTATGTTCCTAAGTTTATTGAAGTGTTGATTATAATGACAAAAAAATAAAAACAACCAAAATGTCCAACTGATGACTGTTTGAAAAACAACACAATTTTGATATGACTAAATATTATGTAGCTAATAAAAATACTGTATGAAACATGCTTACAAAAGATAGCTTTTGCAAAGTGCTGTTGTCAATTCATGTGTGTCCCTGTGGTAAAGGATTGTACTAAATGGACTCAAAGACCTTGCAACTCAAAGTGAGGTCCATGGACCAGTGGCTTTGACATCACCTGGGAGCTTGATGAAAATGCAGATTGTTGCTTCCACCCCTGTACATCATGATCAGAATAAGTATTCTCACAAGATTCTCATGTACATTCAAAAAGTGAGATGCAGACATGGAGTCTCCTTTAGCCATTCCTCCTCCACCTACTCTTGCACAACCTACTAAATATATCCATTTAGTAACAATCTATACTGTTAAAAGGCAGAAGACCAGAGTGTGATTTGTGATCAAGTGGATATAATGAGCCTCCACATCGATATAATCTGATAGATGGTTCTATTCCTTATTGGTGGAAATTTGGGGTGGGGGTAGGAGTCCCACTGAAATCCCTTGACATATAAATGAGTGTGATGTAGTCAGGTATATTCTCCTTGAACCCAATGAACCAGAACATACCAAATCTCTCACCTTCCTGTATGATTCTCATCCATTACCCCAGTCAGCAATTTTTGGCTGCCTGCCTACTCTTTGGAACTATCTGCAGAAAGGAAATGGCATTCTGCCTTCTGAGTAGCATATGCACATTAGTCCCATCCTCCAGGATAGTACTCTTCTTGTGCAGACATAGCTCCCAGCTTTCAACAGCTGATCATCCAAAACTTCACACCAATAAATAGTGGAAACAGAACCAGGCCTCGTGCATAAGATAAGAACCAGAGCAGTTAACGACAACTGGATGTTAAATAATGGGGGAAACCAGGCCCCACTTCTCTGGTAGTTTCGTCTTCTTCCAGTTCCCAGTTCACAATACTCTATGCTCTGCAACAAACAGCAGCTTTCAACGCTCCCATCTTCTGTGCCTTTCCTGTTGCCTCAATCTGGAAGGCCAATTCGGTTTGTCGCTGCCTGAACAACCTCTGCTTGATGTGAAGACTCAGCTCGGGATGCATTTGCTCTTCCAGTCAGCCTTCCTTCAACCTCCAGGCTGCATGACATGTGCCTCTCGCCATTCCCATAGCACCTGGGTTTAACCTCCACTGTATCATCTTAGACCAGTTCTGTCCAATAGAAATATAACAGAAGCCCTAAATAGTTTGGCTCGGTGGATAGAGCATTGGCCTGTGGACTGAAGGGTCCCAGGTTCAATTCCAGTCAAGGGCATGTACCTTTGTTGCAGAAACATCCCCAGTAGGGGGTGTGCAGGAGGCAGCTAATTGATGTTTCTCTCTCATTGATGTTTCTATTCTCTATCCCCCTCCCTTCCTCTCTGTCAAAAGTCAATAAAATATATTTAATAAAATATATATATAGCAGGAGCCACATACATTCAAATTCCTAGCAGCAAAGTTTTTATTATCAAATATGTTTTTATTGATTTCAGATGGAGGAAGAGAGAGGGAAATAGAGAGAAACATCAATGATGAGAATCATTCATTGGCTGCCTCCTGCATGCCCCACACTGGAGAGTGAGCCCAAAACTCGGGCATGTGTCTTGACTGAGAATTGAACTGTGACCTCCTGATTCATGAGTTGATGCTCAACCACTGAGTCATGCTGGCTGGGCTCATGCAAGTTTTTTTTTTAATTAAAAATAAGCATGTGAAAGAAATTTTAATTATGTGTTTTACTTAATCCAGCATATTCAAAATGTTATTTCAACAGGAAATCAATACCATACAAAAAATTCGTTATTTTACAGTTTTTATCAAAGCAAGTCTTCAAAAATCCAATGTGTCCTTTACTTGTAGAGCACATCTCAATTCAGACTAGCCCCATTTCAGGTACTCAGTAGTCACACTTGGCTAGTGGTGACTGTATCAGCCTTACACCGCAATCATTATCTATGAGTCTGTTGTCTCCAGTAGAAGTAAGTGGCTCAAGGGCAAGGTCAATGCCTTACTTATAGTCTCATCAGTGTCACTTCAGTGCCTGGTACATAATGAGCACTCGGTAAATGTTAGCTAAACGGAACTGACCTGAAAGTATTTGGAGGGAAAGAGGGATTTTAACAGCTGTTCACATGAAGAGGACCGTAAGCATACTTGTAAGCTGATGATAGGAATAATAGCTAATATTTTTGTCTTGGACAATCCTCTGTGCTCTGTCAATGTGTTATCTCATTAAACCCTCACAATAAACCCACACTCTGTGTACTGGTATTGCCTTCACTTTATGGAAAAAGAAACTTGACTCCAACACACACTGCTACTCAGTGGAAGAGCCAGGGCTTACTGGAATAGTTTCTAGTGAACGATAAACACATCCGCAACCCCAATAGACAAAAAGTAGAAAAAAACGATATCCACAGATGTTCCACACCTACTCCAATGGGTAAGGCTTCTCCTGAGTCTCCCTTACCACCCCCACCAGCATCTTCTCTAGGACTCTGATCTGCCTAGAGTTCTGCCTTCGGCAGTGTGTAACTCTTTTCCAAGTTCTTGAACCTGGTTTGCAATTTACTGTTATCGCATACTTGCCATCTCCATTGCTTGCATTCTGCCTATCTTGTCAAAATGGTAGAGCTTTTCACAAACCATTCCAGTGGATAAAATCACTTTTCTCAGAACCTAATCTCCCAATATCTGCAGAAAGGGTAGGGTATAGACAGCTGGCTTTGCTCCACCCCTGTCCCCAGAGACCCCGTCTCATCTCACTCACATGGCCTGGAGGGGGTGGGAAGGGGGTAGCAATCGCTGCTGATGTGTGCTTTTGTTCAAGGCAACCAGGCTCAATTGCGCTTCAGAAAAACGATGCAGATTGCAAATTTTTATTCTTTGGTGTACAAAAATTCCATTGTCTCTAAACCCCAGGAACCAGAACCACATCTGGCAAAGGAAATAAAGCTGGAGTCTTAAGGAAAGAATCGATTAAGAGCTTTGAAAACAGGCAGCCACGTTTGGATTTGATGTGGTGGGAAATAAAGAACGCTGGAGGGTTTCTGAGCACGCCCGTGATGTGATGAAAACAGTGATTAAGGAAGATGAAATGCAAGCAGGACAAATTGCGGGGAGGGGCTGGGATCAGCGAGGAAGCAGTCATCTGGGCCCAGGGAGGTGGAGAGAGCGAGAGAGAGAAAGCAGGCCTTTTAGGAAGGGGACCCACCATTCTATGTAAAATAGTTAACATATGCCCATCGCCAAATCACTTGACTACCAAGTTACTACCAGATTTTTATTCTCTTACTCTATTTGAGAAGACAAAAATAAACCCGTGAGGAGCTAAATATTTGCATTAAAATGATAATAACATTTCATCTGTGACTATAATGGTTTAACTGAATGTATTCCCTGCTGAGAAAATGAGCTTGCAGAACAGTACATGGGGCAGAAATGGAGCACAGAAAAATTTACATTAGGCCCTTATTCACAGAACACAAACACAAGGGAGACAAAAAATAAAATAAAAATTAAAGCAGCCTCATGTGGATGAAGCCCAAAAGACAGAATATCCTAATCCCCAAAGTGGTAGCCCTGAGCCTGTCCCTAATTCATAGCCCTTCAGGACTCTAACATCATCCCAGCCAAGTGAAGTCCTGCAGTGGCAGGAGGTATAGGTTGACTCTAAGGGGGACCAGCATCGTTTGCCAAAGCCCTGCACCCTAAGCCATTACGTTCTTCAATTCTGGATGCAGTTATATATGGCCCAGAGACTTGCTATCTTCATCCAAGTTTAGGTCTAGAAAGCGTCTTAGAGAACATCTGAACCCATAGCTTACAAATATTTCCAAGCTGCAGACCCCTTTTTTCCATTTAATCTAATATAAATACAATGGATAAATATTAAAATGGGCACCTTGAGGAAGGAAGGACTGAGGTGAAAGCCCAGAATTCCAACTCCTCATTCTCCCCTTCCCTGTCCCAACACCACCCCGCCCCCCACAGGACTGAGAGACAGGGTAGCAGACCCAGAAGCCCTCCCTCGGAAAGCAGTTTGCAAAAACACTCCAGAGTCCAGAGCTTTTGTTTGGCTTTGGCTTCTTGTGACAGAGGGGGGAAAACTGAAGCCCAGAAAGTTTAAAACAGGATTTCTATTTCTATCCACATGACATATTAAATAAAAGCCTTCTTCTAGAAACACATAGAATTCTAGCTAAATACAAATACCCATTTAAATGTATAAAAGGAACTCATAAGGACATAAACTCCCCAATTTGAAAATATGGGTATAACTTAAAACCCTCTAATTCCATGTCCTGATATATGTCCCCGGAACAATTTTTTAAAATTCTTAGTGGAGATGCATCACTGGGTCATGAAATCACTTTGGTAAATTGCAGCCAGCATAATTTTTGGGTGTGAAATAGACTAGGTTAAACTGGATTATAACTGAATAGAAAATAAGGGTGAGCATTATTTTGAGAAACTTTTATTCCACATATATGTGTATACACACACACAGACAAATGCAACACATGTATGTGCTGGGCTTCCATATAAGATGTATGTTTACCTGTGGGTGCAGATAAAACTTTTTGGAAATGTTAATTTAGAGCAGCTATTGTGTGTTAGTATAGGAAATATATAACAAGATTCATTGAAGCATTGGCTAAAATAATGCAAAATTAAAAGCAATCTAGCACTTCTAGTCAGGATGGTGGAGTAAGTAAATACTATGCTCATCTTCAACATTAAAATCACAACTAAATTACAGATTTTTCTTTAAGCTTTTTCTTTAAGATTAGGAGCAGACAGGAGCAGACAAAGATGCTATTTTCACCACAGTTATTCAATATAGTATTGTAAGTCCTAGCCTCAATCATCAGACAGAAAGGGGGGAAAAAAGGCATTTGAACTGGAAAGGAAGAGGTAAAACTGTAATAATTTATAGATCATATGTTACTATGTCTAGAGAACCCCAAAGATTACATAAATATTATTAAAATAAATGATTTTAGAAAAAAATAGCAGGATACAAATGAAATAATAAGTTGCATTTTTATATACCAACAAACTATCAGAAAGAGAAATTAAGAAAACAATTTATAATTGATCTAAAAGTGTAAAATACATAAAAATAAATTTAACCAAGGAGATTAAACCTGTATTTGAAAAACAATAAGACATCAACAAAAAACATGAAGATGATTCAAATAAATGGAAAGATATATCGTCGTGCTCATGGATAGGAAGAATTAACCATTAAAATATTCACAATACCCAAAGCAATCTAGAGATTCAATGCGATCCTTATCGGACATTTTTCACAGAACCAGAACAAATAATCCTAAAATTCATATGGAACCAAAAAAGACCCTGAATAGTCAAAGCAATCTTGAAAAAGAACAAAATTAGAGGTATCATACTTTCAAACTATGCTACAAGGCCATAGTAATCAAAATATCAAGGGTACTGACAAAAAACATATAGATCTTTGAAACACAATAGAGAGTTGAGAAATAAATTCCTGCCTATATGGTCAATTAACATTGGAGGAAAGACATACAATGGGATAAAGACAGTCTCTTCAAAAATTAGTGTTTGGAAAACAGGACAAATACATACAAAAGAATGAAACTGGTTCACTTTCTTATATCACATACAAGAATAAACTCAAAATTGACTAAAAACTTCAATGTAAGATCTGACATAATATTCCTAGGAGAAAAATATGTATAGGTAGTAAAATCTTTGACATTGCTCTTAGTGATTTTTTTATATGTCTCTTCAGACAAGGGAAACAAAAAAATAAACAAATAGGACTACATTAAAGTAAAGAGTTTTTCACAGAGAAAGAATCAAACAAAATGAAATGACTATCTATTGAATGGGAGAAGACCCCAGCCAGTGTTGCTCAGTGGTTGAACATCAACCCATGAACCAAGAGGTTACTGGTTGATTCCTAGTCAGGGCAGATGCCTGAGTTGTAGGCTCAATCCCCAGTAGGGGATATAAAGGAGGCAGCCAACCAATGATATTTCTCTCTCATTGATATTTTTCTTTATCCATCTCCCTCTCCCTCTAAAAATAGTAAAAACATATTTTAAAGTAGTGAATGGGAAAAAAATATTCACCAATGATAAGGAGTTAATATCCAAAGTATCTAAGATGCTAAAACAACTAAACACCAAAAAAGACCTGAATATACATTTCTCCAAAGAGGATATACAGATGGACAATAGACATATGGAAAGATGCTCAATGTCACTAATCATCAGAAAAATGCAAATTAAAAACACAGTAAGATATCACCTCACACCTGTCAATACATCAACAAACAACAAGCGTTGGTGAGAAAATGGACAAAAGGGAGCCCTCATGCATTCACTGTTGGTGATAATTTTAATTGGTATAGCCACTATGGAAAACAGTATGGAGCTTCCTCAAAATATTTAAAGTAGAAATACCAAATGACCCAGCAATTCTACTTCTGGGTACTTATCCAAATAAATCTAAAGCCCTAATTTAAAAATATGTATGTACCTGTATGTTCATAGCAACTTTGTCTTCTATAGCCAATATATGGAAGCAAACTAGATGTCCATCAATAGCTATATGAATAAAGATGTAGCACATACACACAGTGGAGTACTAATCATAAAAAAGAGTTAAATCTTATCACTTGTGACATGAATGGATGTAGAGGGTATTATGCTAAGTGAAATAAGTTAGACAGGGACAAATACCATATGATTTTACTTTATGTGGATTCTAAAAAAACAGAATGAACAAACAAAACAGAAACAAATTGGTGGTTGCCAGATCAGAGAAGGTTGGTGGTGGGATTAATAATGTGAAGGGATTAAGAAATACTAACTGCCAGTTATAAAAATAGCCACAGATCTGTGATGTACAGCATAGGGGATACAGTCAATAATACTGCAGTGTCTATGTATGGTACCAGATCGATACTACACTTATCTGGGTGATCACCACATCAGGTTATGTAAATGTGTAATCATGAGGTGAAATACCAAAAATTAATATAACATTCTATGTCATTTGAGATAGAAAAAATAAAATAAAATTTAAAGAAGCAATCTGATTGTTCATCAATAGAAAAACTAATATGCATACGTGGTCTGTTCATGAAACATTACACCACATAGCAGTTAAAATGAATGGACCAGACCTATGTTTCTGAAGTCTAATGCTAGATTCAGAAAAAGCCAGTGTGCTTTCATTTATTTAAAGGTTCAAAACATGCAAATCGGCAGTACCTGCTGTTGAAAGATACATATGTACACGGAAGTAGGAGAGCATGCAAATTCAGGACAGTGTTTATCTGTGGGGTGGGAGGAAGGCAAATGGGACTGAAGAGGAAACAAGTAGGTCTGGAGTGAGCTTGTCAAAATGTTAGGATTGCCTAGAACTCAGTACTGACACACAGAGTTTTGTTATTTTATTCTCCCTATTTTTTGTTGTTGGTGGTTTTTAAAAATGGTTTTGTAAGTCACAGGTACTCACTTGAGACCAGATGGATGATTGGAGGGTAATCTGGAAGAAACCCAGGACAGAATCCTGACTGAGTTCCAAGCTAGTCTTCTTTCCCCGTGGCTCCCAGTTCATGATCTGTCTGTAAATAAAGGATTTGCATCATTTTGGTTCTAATCTTAGTAATTTGTTTCACCTGAGAGATATTGTTCCCCAAAGACCATCAGGCCACATCTGCTCTGGCCAGAAATAGCACAAAGCACATTTACTCTGTGAGGCTGAGCTGTTGCTTTCCAGTTTGGCTCTGTTTTCCAACCTTGCTCACTCATTGCAACAAAATGCTGAGCCATTGAAAGGTCGAGAAAAAGAGAGGGGGGGGGGGATAGGGGAGGAGAGAGAAAAAGAGAGATGATCTAACTATGCAAAAAGTATAAAGGTGGGAAGGTGGGGGGGAAGTGCAGGGGCCTGATGCTGTGAGGACCAGACATGGTAGGGATCTCCCTTTTCTGAGTCTGAACAAAAATAGAGATGAATGAACTGGTTCTAAGTGGAGGTTGCCAGGGATTAAGAAATGTTAGAAATAAAGAGAGAAGACACAGAAATAGATTTAAAGCCTGGGAGCTGGGTGGGCCACCATTCTGTCTGCTGGAGAGGCCGGAAGACGAAGATGAGGACATGACCCCTCCCAGTGCATTTATTTTATACCCCCAATATCAGGAAGTAGCACCAACTTTTTGCATTCTTAAGTAGGCCCTAGCATGCATGGATTTTCATGTCTAGCCCCGCCTCTGCAAACATCTGGGCTGATACAAAGGCCAAGCTGACAACATGTCCGCCATCTTGGGGAAACATGTTCCCAAGGCGTGGCTCTGCCTACACCCTGAGTACAGCTGATGATAATTAAAGAAAATTTCCCATGTGCCTTCCCAGGCAACCTTCTACAAAAAAAGGGGAAACGGGGACAAGGGGGGAGGGGAAGGAATAGGAGAGGGGGAATAGAGAGAGAAAGAGAATCAGCTTTGCATGAGGAACTAGACAAATAGGAAGTGATCAAATAAAGTCAGAATATTGCTGAGAAACCAGGAAACAAGCTGGGGTAAATTTCATATGTGTATGACTTGAAGTAGTAGCACTTCTATAGACTTGGAGCACAAATGCACAATCTAATGGGAGGGAGCTCATTAACTTTTTTTCCAGTCTATCTCATGGCAAAAACAAGGAGTCAAAGGATACTTTGGCAACTCCTGGAGACCCTTATGCAGAGAGATTTATTGAGTTTTGGAAAACTCCAGGACAGTGGTTTTTATCACTGCATCCTTTATACTCTCCAAGTTATAGAAGAGGCACTCCTTTTTCTTTTCTAAGCATGACTTCCAGGTCAACTTGAGCTTTTCAGGTGGTGAGCCAGAGCCTTCTGCTGTTGGAGGCAGTAACCCAGACAATAAGAAGATAACCCCCATAGGACAGGATCTGTGACAGACCATTCTCTGGAGTCAAACAGCAAATTGGACATAACTATGTTTCAGATTCTTCTCACCTTGGGATGCCTACGAATAATATGGACTATGAACATATTCTTTCTGTGCTGCTGGAGACAACAGCCCTGTAACAGAATTCCTTGTGTTGTATCCAGAGCGATGCAGCAACCACTAATGTTGATTGAGCACACATTCTTACAGATCCCTTCTGTCATTTAGTCTCAACCATCTTCTCAGGAAAGTACTCTTGCTAGCCTCCTTTTATAGCAAATAAGACCCAGGTTTTTTTTATACATCAGGTCCCCTGAAAGAAGTGGTGGAGCCAGGATTTGGAGCAGCCACTTGCTGCTAACAGACTGGGCTTTTATGTGCCACACCATGCCTGGGAGACAGTATCTATATATATAAAACCCTAAAATGCAAATAGACATAACTGCAGAACAACCAAACAATTGAACAACCGGTTGCTATGATGTGCTGACCACCAGGGGGCACGCACAGAACATGGTGGGCATCAGCAGCAGGTGGTAGAGCATGGAACATGGCGGGCATTAGCCATGATGGGATGGTGGAGCAGGTGAGTGGTGATACCAGACCAATGTGGAGTATTTTGCTATAATCAGGGTGAGCCTCTGGTGGTTACTGAAAATTCTTTGCTCCTGAAGAATGGTCTTGCCTGGTGCTCACACCCTGCTGCCAGTGCTAGAGCCACCACTCGCACCTGCTGCCGGTGTCTGACACTGGCCCTGATCGCTTGGTGCCATCAGCGGGTGTGAGTGGCCGCTGCCAGCCCCAACTGCCACTCAGGGCTCCTCCACTTCCCCCTGGTCCCCAGGGGCAATCGGGGCAGCAGTCACCACTCACATGCACTGCTGGCACCTGCCCCAATCATTCCTCATGGTCAGCCAGTGTGAATGGGGCTGGTGTCCTCAGTTCATGGGAGTGGTGGTGGCAGGAACAGGGCTGCTAGCAGACAGGGGACTGGGTGCCACAGTGAGGCCCCAGAGGATGGGCCAAAACCCTGAGCCCACCACAGCCTCGTGGTCCACAATTCCTTTCAAGGTGCATAAATTCGTGCACTGGGCCCCTAGTTTAAAATAAGTGGTGGCAGCTATTGAGATAACAGCATCAAGTTATATGAGGACCAGGGGACCTGGGCTTCAGATACAGCAGATTTAAGGGGGGAAATATTCATATGTCAGTGAAGGTGAGAATGGTTTGCTGAAAAATCAGAATCCTTTCCTTGGAGTTCCCAGCTACCTAGAACATCTGCCACGGGGCACCTATGTGTCCTACCCCTCCTAAATTCTGCTAATTCTGCTATGTCCCTCAACCCTCAGACAGCACAAGTGGAGATGGACTTAGAAATTATATTGGATGAAAGCTGGGATGCTTAAGCTTGAGTTCAGGGTTGCCACTTACTAACTAAATGGATTCATTTCTGTGAAATAGGAAAAAGAATACCTGCTATTTAGAATGGGCAAGTCAACCCAGATAGAGGAACAGAGAACTCTGTACACATTGTTGACAAATGAGATATTTTTTCTTTGTTCCATAAGTTAAAGCAGAACATTATAACAAAATGTTGAAATTGTCTATGCAAGACCCATGCAAATCTCAAGGAGCCTTCCTTTTCCTTAGTATTAGAGGCCCAGTGCACGTCTTTGTGAACTAATGGGGTCCCTTGGCATGGCCCATGAGATTGGGCCGAGACTGGCTCTCCAACATCCCTCAGGGGTCCCATATTGTGAGATGGTGCATGATCGGAGCCAGGGAGAAACTCAGGAGGTTGGCCAGTCACGGAGGGACCTCAGGAGGGTTCAAGGATGTGTGCGGCCCATCTCACTCAGTCCCAATTGGCCAGACCCCAGCAACAAACTAACCTACTGATTGAAGTGTGTTCCCCCTGGTGGTCAGTACAGATCATAGCAAGCGGTTGAGTGGCCTTAGCATTATCATTAGCATATTATGCCTCAATTGGTTGAACAGTTGACCAGATGACAAGACACTTAGCATAGTAGGCCTTTAATATATAGGATTATTAACATTGGCCAACTCATTTTTCCTTTTTTATTCCATCCCCAAGAGGAGGGTTATTAACCACCAAAGTCTCTTCTAATTTTGACATTTTGTGCTTCATTTTGTACCAGATCTAGGAGAAATGGACTGGGGTTTCTAAATGGCAGTTTGGGTACTTCCAAGACACCTTGTTCTTGTAAAGTAAACCATCATTGCATTCCTAGGGCCCCACCAATCACACAGGACCCCAGAGGAAATCTAACAGCCCATAGATATAATTACAATGGTTCTAATTGCCCCAGGTTCAAGTAGGGAGGGTGGCATTCACTCTAACACTTCTGTTCTGGGTAATGCAGACACAAGAGGGAAAAAGTTTGAGAAAGCTTCCAGCCCTGTGATCTCAAGCCACTGCTTCACTGGTAAGTGTCACTTGAAAATGATGTCAGGTATGACCAGCTCAGGCAAGCTGGGAGCCAGAGCCAGGAGCCCTCCCGGCTTCCTGCCTCTCTGTGTTGGTCTTTGCCCAGCCAGACACATCAAGTGTGGCAACTCTACCTTGTGGGGGTGACTGCAGCGAGGCCCTGAAGCAGCTGTGTGCAGGCCCAATGCTTTGCCAGTCCCTCCAGAATAGGGCGGACCCCATTCCAAGGGAAGCCAGCCCCTGGGGATCCTAGGGACAAGGCTGAGAGTGACAGGTCCATTTTCAAAGGAAAGCGGATGATCAGTAACCCTGATCACAGTCTATTACATGGACCCTCCCCCAGCCATCCATCCCCTGGGCTCTGACAGGCTGAAGCGGAAGATAGGAAAAGTCACTTATGCAACAGGTAGCCGTCTGCAGCCTGGAGATACACATAATGCCCATGGCCGGAACCGCTACAATGAGATAAGCCTGGGTGGGCTCCCAAATCACCGTGCAGTGGACACGCATCCATGATTCATTCACTCTGTGTCTCTAGCTGGCACAGAATGCCTGGGGCCTCTGCATTGGCCGCGCTCTCCCGAAAGCTTGGCCCTCAGGTCTCACACAGCTGGCTCCTTTCTGCAATTGAAATTTCATTTGCAATATCATTTTCTTAGGCCTTCCGTGCACACAGCCTCCCGTGACTCTCTATCACAACGCTCCCTTTTACATTTTATATAGAACTTCCCATTATCTGAAATGATTCTGTTCATTTGTTTTTCTGGTTTATTTTCTCTATGTTCCCCTCAGAATGTTAACTTAATGAGAGCCAACATCATCGCTGTGTTCTCCAAGCTAGCCCAGCACCTAGAGAAATATGTAGCAGATGATAAGGGATCAATAAAAACCAGTAAAATTAATTTGCTAAAGGGCTAATTCTATTTAGGACATGTGTGTACTAGCAGTGGTGAGATTTCAGAGCTTCAGGGTAGTTTGCAGAGACACTTTGAACATGCCACCATTTCATGAACCATCTCCTGTCCCAGGGGTGGGCAAACTTTTTGACTCGAGGGCCACAATGGGTTCTTAAACTGGACCGGAGGGCTGGAACAAAAGCAAACCTGACCATGCTGGCACTCTCATCTTGGGCTGCTGGTGAAGGAGCGGAGGGGAGAGCAAGAGAACCCTCCACTCTTTCGGCTCCGCGGGCCGGATAGAACAGCCAAACGGGCCGGATCCGGCCCTCGGGCCATAGTTTGCTCATGGCTGCCCTATCCTCACCCCATTAAAGATCTGATAGTCACTATAATCCCTAGGGAGTGGCTCCTGGCAGCTATATTTATACCACATGACGTTTTCACTGAGGAATGAATTTGGTTTTAAGTACCAGCAATAACAATGCCCTATCTCAGTGCACCGTGATTTCAACAGACGAGTTATTTTTCTCGATCAAGAACAAATCAGGAGTGAAACCCAGCGTCAGTGTGGCAGCTCAAGCGTAGAGGGACCTTGGCTCTTTGTCCTTTGCACACTCTGTCCCTAGCACACAACTTTCCTCTGGCGCTTGCCATATCGTGGCCACAGGATGACTGCTGCACCACCGGGCATCGCGTCTAAATTCCAGAGGCGAGGAGGAAAAGCCAAAGGAGAAAGAGCCATCCATGCCTGGTACATCTGTCGTTCCTTTTTACTGGGAAACAAAAACTTTCCCAGAATACATCTCCAGGCACCTTTACTTACATCTCCTGCATTAGTGCTGGGTCGCATGGCCACCCCTACACCAATTACTGACAAAGGGAAAAGATTACTAGGGCTGCTCAGGGGTGGGGAACATCTGGCCCTGGGGCCATCTGAGGCCCTCAAAATTATTTGGTCTGGCCCTGTGAAGGCATTAGGGGCCAGTTAAGTAAATGTTTGACCAAATATAGCCGGCTAATTTTCAAGTCGGTCATTTTGTGGGGCCCACAAATGTTATAAATATCCAAATGGACCTTGGCAGACAAAAGGTGCCCCATCCCTGGCTTAGATTGTCACATTGTATCCTCTGGGGCTGGAGAAAGGACCTATGTTTCTTCAGATCAAGGTATTGCCACGTTCTCCTCAACAAACAGATGGGTCGTAACTAAATGAACTAGAGTAGACTTAGAGTCAGAGCTGAGGCTTACAGGAGCTGAGAGTTAAAGGCAGATCCCTTGAGCTGTCACATGTTTTAACTTTAAGATTTGATTGGACAAACTGTTTAAATTCTATCAAATACACTCACAATAATTTCCCTTTTCTGCTAAGCTAGCTCAAGATAGAGTCTGTTATTTAAAACTAAAGGGTCTTTGTTACAGAGCTTCTAACTACCAACATTCTGCATGGGTGCTGTAGAGCATCAGACAGTCCACCCACACCTCCCTAAAGAAAGATTCTTTGTACCAAACACTGCGACATTATGTCATCAGCCTGACAACCTTCTCCTCCTCTTCGTTTTCACAAGTATTCATTCGCTGAGGTCCCAAGTGGAAAGAGAGGGCTGCTGGGCAGTAAAGGCCTGCCTGCGACAGAGGAATGGGAGCCTGCCATAGCACCCACGCTAGCTGGGGAAGGAATGGAACGGTGGAGATGTCACATCACAAATCTACGTCAAAGGCCACAAATCTATCATGCCTTCTGATTATTAGCCCAGTACATTTTTATCTTTTCTTAAGCCATCTGATTATTCAGGGCATGTGCACACCACACACACACACACACACACACACACACACACACAGCCATCTCGACCCCCGCAATCAAGAAAGATCCCAATGAGTGAAAAGCCTGCCAAGTCAGCTTATTATCCTGTCCCTGCTAATAGCCACGATGAATATTTTATGAGAGATTATAAGGACTGTCGCTCAAGCATTTTAGAGGGCTATCTCTACAGATCTCTTACTCTGTCATCTATGAACTTGATCTACATTCTTCTTCAATGGATACATTTTTTTCAATTTACATACATTTTAAACAGAATTTTCAAAACGTGTTGCTTGCAGCTTACATGGACAAATGGTTCCACGATCATATGGCTTTGGAAACACCTGGTTAAAGAAAGTTGAATGGCTTCTTCTTGCAAGACACTAAATAGTCTAATAAGCATAATGAGTAGCCAAGAGAGGGATTTACTGTGTGGGTATCTTCCAAATTTGTTTAATCACATATATTTTTCCTTGGCATCTATTGAAAGGCTGGTGATTGAAGAGATGAGCTTTGGGAAGCACCACAGGGGGAAGGATGCAGGAGTTAAAGCCTAGAAACTAATACCTCTTGAGTATCAAGAGGCATAGTCTGTGACTTGGTGAGGTAGGTCATGTCCAAACTTATATGTACCCCTAGTGAATGTCACTAGTTAGCATCATCCCTTAGCCCCCTGTTCCTAAGTGCTGCATTACAGCTGCTGTGTTGGGTGAAAAGCACAATGAGCTAGCAGGGCGTGCGCTTGGGGTCTGGAGCTGATCATGTTATTTCTCTGATCATCAGGTTCCCCTCCTTCAAAAGGAGGGTGACAGACCATATGAGAATGAGATCCTTACCAAAGGCTCAACACCCTATTGTTTTTCATCTGTTCTAACCTTTATCAAAGACATTTTCAACAATGCCTGAGTGAGCAGGCCGCTTTGACCTCAGTGACAGGATACACAAGAACTTATTTATCTTGTTTAGATCCACCTTCTCTAAAAGACCACTTGGTACAATATAACAAGTATCCTGTTTCCCAACATACAAACATTTCGCTAAGACACCTGGCACCAATGAGGCTGCTTCATAACCTTGATATACTTAAGCATCCCTACACGGACAAAATGGTTTTAGGAGAATTAAATGCCAAGATTGGCAATGGTTTTGCCAAAGCTCCGTTACAGGACATCTAGAAGTAAACCTTGCTTCCCTGAAAGCCTTTTTCCCAGGCACAGGGAGATCCAAGTCAAAGAAGAAAATAACAGGACAAACTCTTTATCACCACAATAATAAAAACTGCAGCTTATGGAGTAAGTCCAGGAGAACTTCATCTCTAACTCTAAAGGCTCAACATTATCAGCCATATGATAATCAGAACTTTATTGTTTTTTCTTTATCCCCAAGAGGAATATTTTCAGTCTATATTAATAAGGAGTTGTATTCCCCTGAATTTACTTTGACCTTGTGCTCTCCTAAATGGAATCGTCTGAAACGTTCTGTGTAAAAGGAAATGGGTCTTCTCTATGGCAATAGGAGCAAGAATATTAAAAGCCACATAGTGTAACAGAAAACAAACCAAAAAACTAATAAGAGCATCAGAAGAACAAGATTATAATCAGTGTTTTGACAGCTGTTGCCATGAGTTGAATCTTGTCTTCCCCCAAATTCATATTTTACAGTCCCAATCCTCAGCTCTTTATAATGTGACTGCATTTGGATTTAGGGTCTTTTGGGTCTAATCAAGTTAAAATGAGGTCATTAGGGTGGGCCCTCACTCAACATGGATGGCGTACTTAAAGAAAAGAACATTTGGACACAGACTCTAAGAGTAAAAAGATGACACATTCAAAAGATAAGGGAGGAGATGGCCATCTGCGAGCCAAGGTGAGAGGCCTGGAGCAGGTCCTTCCCCCACAATCCTCAGGAGGAACCAGCTCTGCCAATACCTTGACTTTGAACGTCTAGCCTTCAGAACTGGCAATAAGTATCTGCTGTGTAAGTCACTCAGTCTGTGGTCCTCTGTTACCTCTGTTACGGCAGCCCTGACAAAATAGTTATACTTGGGGGTAAATTATCCAATATCTCTGGGTCCATTTCCTCTGTAGCACGAGGGGGGGGAAATGGCCTTTGAAATTGCTTTTATGTCTAAAGGTTAATGATCAAGGATGAAAGTAGCCTCTCACCAATTCTCCTGAGATGTAAACACTCACCATCTTCTGAGAAAAGCTTTCCCTCTTATCTGCAGATCAATGGATTGGGAGCCGTCTTTGATACTCCTGTCGGGCCTTCCTGATTTATATTTCAGTAATGACTTCAGGAAGCAAAACAAGGAAGAAAGGAGGCTCAAAGTAACTCCTACAAAAGGCCACAGGCTTGTAAGTTTATATCATTTTATAAGAAATTCATCATTTGGAAAAATTGGCTTATAACAGATTCTAAGGGAAGCGCTGGGGTGGGAGCAGTTGAAAAGACCGATAACAAATCCAAGTTTCATGACGTGGTTCCCCAGAACAGAACCTCTGTAAATTAAATAAAACCACACATTTTTTTTGTGTGCTCTCTTCACAACCCATTTCTGGGATTCCCCTCCTTCTCTCTCACACTTAAATGTTAATCGTGAAAGGAAATATGTTTCAGGCACAACTATGGACCATCTGAGTGCTGCTATCCTGCTCCAGCTCACCAATAAAACAGTTAATAACAATGACTTTTTTGCAACATTTATCAACCTCTTATCAGCTTGTATCATCTTGGTATAAATCCCAGGCTATTAATGCGTCTTCAAAGCCTGCAATGTAGTATTAATGCCAGGATCCTAGTGGGTAATGAGCATTTTGGCAACTGCAATTGCAGTTCTAAATGCTATAAAGCAGAACTGATGTGCTAGCTCCCCTTCTCTTTACCTCATTGAATGTATCCTCCTCTTCTGCCAAAGGAGCTGCAAAGGTAAGTTTCTATAATATGATTTTATCATTGCTAAGAAGCAGTGATAGGGTAACCTTCATAAGCAGCTAAATGGCCGGTTTAACATCAACTATATTAAAATAAAAACCATTATACTCGGCAAACATCAATCCAACATTTAAATGCACGGTGCTTACAGTCAGGGTCTCAATAAGATGGAACACACAAAACAGGGTAATTCAAAGAAGGTCTATTTACTCAGCTACTTTTTACAAAGGCATACTCAGGGTGCAATAAAACCACAGGAAGTGTGGGCAATAATCCAGGGTCAGGAGCTGAAGCACTGTGAGGTAAGGAGGAGTGGGAAGCAGAACCCAGAAAAGGGCTCAGGCTCACTTTAGTCACCGGCCACAACTTCGGGACTCACACTTCCGCTCAGCTGACTATGAGTATGGAGGTTCCTGCAACCCTCACTCAAGAACCATTCACTAGAGTGACGAGAACTCAGGATAGCTCCCTGCTTCCTATCACATTTTTATTCTAAAGGATACAACTCAAACAGCCAAAAGGAGGAGATGCAGAGGGCCAGCAGGGCCCAGAGCCCCCTATGCCCTCTCTGAGTGCACCCCCCTCCCAGCACATCAACCGGCTCATCAACCTGACAGGTCCCTTAGACTCGCTGTTTCAATTTTTATGGACGGTCCACTCTGTAGGCATGATTTCCTGAATCACTGGCCACTGGCGAGTGAACTCAGTCTGTAGCCCCTCCCTTCTCCCCGGAAGTTGGAAGTGGGGCTGGTAGTGCTAATTCTCTCATCACATGGTAGGTTCCTCTGGTGACCAGCCCCCCTCCTGCAGCTATCTAAGCACCACAGGTAGTAACCTCATTAGAATACAAGAGACACTCCTATGACTCTGGAAACTCCACGGATTTTAGGAGCTCTGTGCCAGAAACTGGGACAAAAACTATATAAATATATAACTTTTTTTTTTACCATGCCACACCAGCACACTGTATCACCAAGCATGTCAAACTCACAGCCCACGGGCCACATGTGGCCCACAGCAAATGTTTTTTGCCGTCCAACCAATATAAAGTTATGTAAGAAATGTTTTAATAAAAAATTTGTAGCTTATTTTTTATGATATCCTGTTATACATAATTATTAATAATAAACTACAATGTTTGCTAATGACTGATTACTATAATCGTGTTACATCCATTTCCTTACTCGCCTTACATGCAGGAGCACCATTTCCACCAACACCAGCAGCGAATATTTTAGCAGCCAATTGCCACGTCATTAGTCTTGGACTGACTTGTTTGGTGTCTGTAACAGGAAATATTTCGCTTTCAGAGAACAAGAAAAATAGGTTTATTTGCATTACGCTTATTAATTTTTGCAGGTATTCAGTGTCTGGTAAGTTAATGTTAAAAAAATAATTTTTATTAGAATGTCCTATTATTTTATGTTAATGATTACTAATTTATGTCAGCCCTTTGTATTCAGCATGTCTCTATTGAAATAGAACTATGTCTCTATGAAAATTGAAGCTTTTGGGGGGTTTTTTGCAGCCCACATAAACTTAAACCTTGTTTATTTGGCCCATGTTAGTCTTTGAGTTTGACATGCTTGCTGTACCACAGTTTCTGGTACATAACGGACATTTAGTATTAATGAATGATGCAGGCTTCAGTGGGCCATTCTAGAGTTCTTTCTCCTTGATTTTGAAAAATTAGTGAACTTTTAAAAAACATATATTTTATTGATTTCAGAGAGGAAGAGAGAGAGGGAAAGAGAGAGAGAGAGAGAGAGAGAGAGAGAGAGAGAGAGAGAAACATCAATGATAAGAAAGAATCATTGACCAGCTGCCTCCTGCACACCCCCCACTGGGGATACAGCCCGAAACCTGGGCATGTACCCTTGACCAGAATTGAACCCAGGATCCTTCAGTCCACAGGCTGATGCTCAATCCACTGAGCCAAACTGGCTAGAGTGATTGATTAGTGAACTTCTAAAGCCAAACTATGCTTTAAGGTTCTCCTCCACCCCCACCACAGTTGGACAATTTAGAAAAGACAAATCCTGGCTTCCAAAATTGTAGGGCACTTCATGCCTCTGACACAGAGAGACTCATAGGAGAAGCATCCACAAACATTTTTTAGAGACATAATTTAAATAATTGATTTACAATCTGCTCCCATCTCCTCCCAATTTCATCTCTTCTGTCACCTTCACAACCAACAGATTCTGCTGCCCTAAATAGAAGTAGGAAGCTGGGTTGGACATTTGCTGGGGGTGGTAGGATATATTTGCCCACGTAATACATGTATAATGTGCCACCAAGAAGACTTGATATTCTGGATAGTCCCCAGGGATATGAGTCCCACCTTCTGCTGTTAGAATACCAAGTTACCAGCATTTTACACAACATGGGGAACGCTGAGTCTCTAACAGGAGGAAATTGGAAACCAGGGACGAAGGAAATGCAGAAAATAGTAGGGTTATTCTAAACCCATTAACAGAAAAAGCAAAATGAAAAACAGTCCACCAGGGCCAACACCCCTTGAAAATATGGCATGAAATTCCCATTTAAAGGAGGGCTCAGGGGAACAGTGTTGAAGTTTTCTACCCATCAGCAGAGCTAGCTAACAGTCTGATGGACTGTTAGGCTTCTCAAAACTAATAGCTTTCTAACATTAACAAAAACGAGCCACACCCTATAACCACACTGTGAACTCCCAACTTAAACACTTGTCTTAGGGCTTCCTAATGTCCTTTTTGGAGAATATTTTTAGCCCTGCTCATGCACATTTGGCCCACCTTCCTGTGGAAGAGGGGTACCCTTCATCTTGAGCAAAAAAAGTATATAAAAGGGGCCCCTGAATCTCCTCAGCTGAATGTCCTGCTTGGCCCCTGCATCCTCTATGCATGTGACGCCTTTGATCAGCAGCACACAATATCATCATTTCAGGCATTCTCAGAACACGCATCCAAGAACAGATTGTGATCCTCTGCAAATGTGTGCTGGAGACACCTGGCATTGGAAAGAAATGCCAGAGGCAGTTGTTTCAAACTCCATGGATCACTCTGAATGACCTGGGGGGAGGGGGGTGGGAACAACCAGTGGGTCATCGGAAAGACAGTGAGAGAGAACTGAGTGGAAATCAGGGCCCAGCCAACATGTAGGAAGTCATAGCTGGAGGTGGGGCCCAGATGTCTTTGTCAAGGCACACCCCTCCCCCATCAAGCAATGGGAAGGTGACATATACTAATTTTCCTTTTCATATCGCCAAACGATATGCACCTGGATTGGGTACAATGGAATTACCTGGGGAACTTTTTCAAAATAAACATGTGCAAAACCTTCCCTACCCACCCACCCCCATTCTGACAAGCATGTCTTACAACATATGCATTTTGAAGAGCCCTCTAGGTCCTCCCACCTCCCTTCATCCCACTTCATCTTCGGCTGAAATATACCACACACTGCTTCTCTATTACAATCCATTACTAGAAAGAAATATATTTAGGTCACATCTCTTAATTCCCTGCTGACATACCATAATGGAATTAATATTTAACAATACACACTTGACTTAGATCCAAAATGCCTTAAAGGGGTTATCTACTTGAATTTGACATTGTTATACGTTCTGGAAAATCAACTGCAATCATCTGATTCGTTACCCAACATCCATTACCCTTCACAAAATTCCGTGTCTGACAAGAGATGGTACCCCCAGCAGAACAATGTCTGTGTCTTTTTAATAGACAATGATAATGAGATTAATGCAAAGCATTTACCCTGGTGCCTCAGCTGCTAGGAAACAAGCCTCTTTTTTTTTTTTTTTTTTTGTATTTTTAGCAATCACGGCATATGGGTGAGGCTCCTTAGAAATGGCTTGTAAGAGAGTACTATCCCATGGAACTGTGAGGGTAGAAATGTTCAAATCTCATCCTATCCAACTCAGTAGCCAGTAGACAATGTGGCTAGTGAACGCTTCACATGTGACTAGTGTGACAGAGGAATGAATTTTACATTTTACTTAATTTCAACTAATTTAATTTTAAGATGCCACAGGTGGCTTAGTGGCTGTCTTGTACAGCACTCTTTACAAGTACACTCAGTTAATACATAAATATAAGCAACACGATACAAAATGTGTATAGTAGTTTCAACTTTGGTGCAAATGCTATGTTTATATTGTGGGAGCATCATTGGCTTTTTGTAATATCATCTGAAAGGGCTGTGGGCTTCGGGGGTTGACTGCAGACACTTGGGTGCTCTCCATGAAGAGGAGGCTCAGGTGATCTCTCTGAGCAGCCTGGCTGAATGGGACATGACCTCTGGTCCGGGATGTTACCATTAAAACTGCTGGCTGAAACCGGTTTGGCTCAACGGATAGAGCGACGGCCTGCAGACTGAAGGGTCCTGGGTTCAATTACAGTCAAGGACATGTACCTTGGTCTCGGGCACATCCCCAGTAGGGGGTGTGCAAGAGGCAGCTGATTGCCAAGGTCCGTTTGGCTCAGTGGTAGAGCGTAGGTCTGCGGAGTGAAGGTTCCCGGGTTCGATTCTGGCCAAGGGCATGTACATTGGTTGTGGGCACATCCCCGGTAGGGGGTGTGCAAGAGGCAGCTGGTCTAAGTTTCTCTCTCATCGATGTTTCTGGCTCTCTATCTCTCTCCCTTCCTCTCTGTAAAATACAATAAAATATATTTTTTAAAAGAGGCAGCTGATTGATGAGGATTCTCTCTCATCAATATTTCTAACTTTCTATCCCTCTCTCTTCCTCTCTGTAAAAAAATCAATAAAATATGTTTAAAAAAAAAAAAAAGAACTGCCAGAACCTCATGGCAGCACCACTGACCTTCCTCTGAGCATGCCACCATACCCTGCCTCAGTGGACCCTCAGGCAGAGCCCTCCCCTGTTCAACCCTACCTGGCAGAGGGAGGCCAGGAGGCGGCTTTTACGCTGGCCTGCATAATTCACACCTGGAGCATGTGTTCTCTTTTTACCAAAAGGTTCAGTGGGTCTTCAGGGTTTCTCGGCCTCAGCACATGGACGTTTGGGGCCCTGTGATGCCGTGTTAGGGGGGTAAGGGGGCTGTCCTGTGCATTGGAGGATGGTTAGCAGTGTCCCTGGCCTCTACTCATGAACAACACGCATCTGACTTGGCATCCCGCAGCTCCCCTCTTCCCCAGTGCTGCCGAGCACATATTTCTCCAGACATCGTCAAACACTTGCTGGGGCGGGGGCAAAATCACCCTGGGCTTGAGAACCACTCATTGTCTACAATGAGTCCTTGGACTATGAGCTTCTGAAAAAAGGAGGCGAATCTTAATGGTTTTTGTTTACTATCTAGTACCTAGCAGATGCCTGGTACATGATATATACGCAACTAAGCATTGCTTGGGTAAATAAATAGAATGCCACTATTATTTTTAAAAATTTTTTAAATATCCCCCTGTGCCTAGCAAAGTGGAAGACTTAAATTGACAAATATTTTTCTGGTTGCTTAATGCTCTTATTTCTAATTTTAAAAAGTAGACGTGCCTACCGCTATTTCTGAGGAAGGAAAATGGTGGAGAAATAAATCATTCTCATACCTAAAAGCACATGAAATGATTTCCTATCCTGTTAAGAGTTTTTAGCAAACAGTATAAATCTAAACATAGAGTCTCACCGTTTCCAAACTGAGTACCATGGCTGTGTGCGGGGGAGGAAGTGGGGCTCCGGCGCCTCTGGGCCTCGGTCTCTCCATCTCGGTCTGGGTGCTGGGGTCAGGCGGAGCCAGGCCTCTCAGGCACCAGGTAGGACTCCCAAGATCTGCCCAGCAGGAGAAAAACAGGGATGGCTCCGTTCAGCTTCCAGTTCCTGAACCTTTAAGCTGCATTTGCCAGCAGGTGATGCTTTTTTATCTCACTGGTCACAATCAAACCCCGCAGAGCAAGACTACTAATTAGAGCCAAACCATTGCACCTACAACTCGGGGGCTGCTGTACCTCTGGGTACAGTACACATGGCCCAGCACTGCAGAGAGAAAGGGAAGGCACCCCCCACACGCACAGATTTAAACCGAAGACACATTTAGCACAGTCTGCCCTTCCCTGTCTGCTTACTGTTTGTGGTATTTTAAGTTTCTTGGACGAGATTTCTTATTGAATGGGAACTGTCACTCTCTAAGCTCCATAGCACTGGCTGTGCATTGAAGGAACTGCTGCATTCAAACAACCAAGATCACGAAGTCCCTATTTCACCAGGGAAAAGGTCAGAGCATTTGTGATAATTAAAGAAAGCAAAGGAGAAGGAAGAAAAAGCAGCTTATTTGCAAAAACCATCCCTTCCCCAAGATCGGTGGTTTGCCCGGGGGGAAAAATATTAGAATCACCTGGGCAGCTTTTTGAAGTCCTGAGTCAGACCACACACACCAGACAAATCAAATCAGAACACCAGGGTCGTCACCAGGCATTGCAAATTATTTTAATTAAGTGTTTTAGTTTAGTACATTTGTAAGTGTATGGGAAAATTTGCCAATTTAGTGCAGAGATTTCCTATATGCCGCACTCCCAGTTTCCCCTATTAACATCTTATATCAGTATGGTACATTTATCACAATTAATGAGCCAATATTGACAGATGATTATTAACTAAAGTCCATATTTTTTCCATAACTCCTTGGGTTTTTTCCTCTCCCTAATTTCCTTTCTGTATATGATGATTCCATCTAGGATACCTTATTACATTTAGTGGTCATGTCTCCTTAGCTTCTTCTTGGCTGTAACTGTTTCACAGAGTTTCATTTTTTTTGATGACCTTGACAGTTTTGAGGAGTACTTGATGTTTTGTGGAATGTCCCTCAATTGGGACTTTTCTGATGTTGTTTTTACGATTAGACTGGGGTTGTGTGCTTTTAGAAAGACCACAGAGATAAAGCCATTCTCATCACATCAAATCAAAGGGACGTATATCAACGTGACTTAGCACTGTTGATGTTGACCCTAATAATTTGGCTAAAATAGTGTTTTCCAGGTTTCCCCACTGTCAATCACCCTTCCTTCCCTCTTTTCATTCTGTAGTCTTTTTAAGGAACCCACTATGTTCAACCCACACTCAAGGAATGAAGAGATGAGGACACAGTATCTACATTAGACTTTTAGAATTCTTTGTATAGGAAATATGTCTGTTTTCCTCCATTTATTTATCTATCCAATAATTTATTCAAATCGGTATGGATTAATTTATTTATTTTACACTCTGGGATTCACTCCAATACTACTTTATTTTGTTGCTCAAATGTTCCAGCTTTGGGCATTGGGGGGCCTTGCAGGTGTCCCCGTGTCCCTCTGACACATCCCCATCACTGTGTTGCTGTCCTAAACACCTTCTTACATGTGGCACTATAAACAGCTCTAGGCTCACCTTTCATATTTGCTACCCTTGTCATAGAATCAACCACTTATCTTACTTCTGGTCCCTATGTTGGACAAAAATATTGGAAACCTGTATATCTCCTTTGGTGCAGTGTCTGATCAGATATTTTGACCATTTAAAAATTGCATTTCATATTGTCTAGTTTTAAGAACATTTTGTATGTCTTTGATTAGATGTGTTTACAAATACTCACGATCTTGTCCTTTGGTTCTCCTAACAGTTCCTTTCACATAAGTTTTTAATATTAATAAAATAAAATTTTAAAAAACAGCTCTTTGTCAAGCCCAAGGCAACATAGCTTTCCTCCAGTGTTTTATTCTAACAGGTTTGTAGTTTTGTATATTATATTTAGGTCTATGATTTATAAAAGTGTAAGGTCTGGGTCTTGGTTCAATTTTTATTTTGCATAAATTATCCCAGCATTATATGTCGAAAGCTTATCCTTTCTCCATTGAATTGCCTTTGCTCCTTCATCAAAGACCAGCTGACTATATTTGTGTGGGTCAATTTCTGGGCTCTCTATTCTGCCCCATGGATCTATGTGTCTTTCACCAATGAACAGTCTTGGTTACTAAAGCTTTATAAGTCTTGAAATTGGGAAGTGTGACTCCTCCAACTTGGTTCTTTTTCGGTGTTGGGTTGGGCATTCATTGCCAATTTTTTTAAGCTTCCCAAATTATTCCAATGTGTAGCCAAGAATAAGAACCGCTGCCTCGAAGGCATCTGGGAATAAAAGCAAGGACATGGATATTAAAGTCAGGCAGCCCTGCGCGCACATTCTTGGTCTGTAGATAAGCCATCTGAAATCTTGGGGTTTCAGTTTCCTATTCAAGAAATGGGGGATTAAAATGCCTCCTGGCAGGGTTTTTGTAAAAGCAACGTGGCGATGAGGATCAGCATCTAGCAACCGACCAGTCCAGTCAAGTTCCCTTTTCTGCCCTTTGAATACTTTCTTGACTGTTAGTGTGCTCTTTGACCATTTTCTTCCAAATATTATGAAGGATTGGCATGGTTATTATTATGAAACATGGCCTGATAGCTGTATAAACATGCAAGATGGATCACAATCCCGTTTTGCTTCTCCAGGAAATTGGCTGCCTAGACTAAAGAAATAAGCCTGTTTGACAAACTTTCTTAGAAGGAAGTGATTCATCCTGAGCCCATGGAAAATTAATACTGGCCTAATTTTTAATCATTTGAGGAAGGGATGAGAATTTACTAACTGCATGGAAATAATAATGCGAATAAGAAGCAAATAGCTCAAAAGAAAAAGAAAACAGTAAGTGATGGAAATGCTGGGGGTTTTTGTTGTTGTTTTTTAAGGCAAACAGGCAAATGACCAGGAAGAACTTTCTTGTGTTGGAAGTGACAATGGATATTTTTATGACAAAAGCTTTCTACTTTTTAAAATTTGGTCCCTGAGCCCAGCTGGTGTGGCTCAGTTGGTTGAGCATCGTCCCATGCACCAGGAGGTAGTGGGTTCAATTTCCAGTCAAGCATATCTGCAGGTTGCAGCTTGATTTCCTGGTAGGGGCGGGGGGAGGGGAGGAGAGGAGGTGCAGGTGGCAGCCAAGCAATGATTCTCTCTCATCATTGATGTTTCTGTCTCTGTCTCCCTCTCCCTTCCTCTCTGAAATCAATGAAAATATATTTTAAAAATGAAAAAAAGGGCCCTTGTTTCAGTAAACATTCAGTAAATATGTGAAATTATTAGGTAGAGAAATTCAAGGATTTTGGTAAAAATGTATTCTTGCTTTCCAAAAACCCACCCTTCATTCTACAAAGTAAGAAACACCTATACAAGCAAACAAAAATATAACTAAAAGTCAGAAAAGGTGAAAATAAAAAATTAAAAAAAAACACCACACACACCCTGCACTTATCAAGTGTGTTTATGCTCCAGGCAAGCTAAGAATCACACGTTTAAATTATTTAATCCTCATGACAAATTTAACACCAATCTTACTTCTTAGATGAGAACTGAAGTCCCGGCAAAGCTCAGTGACTTTCCTGGATGGAGACTCTAAGGCTTCTGGCCCCGCCCCCGTTAGCGGTCCTGAAAGGAGAGAAATCTTTCATTTCTGGCAGGACACAGGCTGGTGCATTTTCACAATGGCCTCCCCAAGACAGAAACCCCCTCCTTCCCTTCCCCGGGAGTCGTTAGTGAATCCCAGTGCCCTCCATCCCTGCCTTCCAAGCTCCATTAGCCCAACAGCAGTGGCAATAAAGAGGTTTGGTCACCGAGTAACATGCTGGTGGCTCACAGGAGAAGGGCCCGGTCCAGCTATGCCTCTTCCTCTTGCTGCAAACGTGAAATCCAACCAAATTCCTCACAATAAATGTGATGACAAAACCCAAAGAAGAGAAAATGCCAGGGGATCAGAAGGGGTCACGGAAACCAAGGTAGAACCCAATTAAAAGTTGGTGTTGGCCAGCTTCACTTGTGACAGGTGTCTTTGTGCACATTCCCCCTCATTTCCCTGAGGAAAGGCAAAAAGACAGGAACAGGGTGGAGAGCACAGCTCTAAGAAAGGAGCCCTAGAGCATTCACAGCAGCAGATTCGAAGGACTCAGGAGTAAAGAGCAAACAATCCCTGGTCATGTAAACAAAGAAGACGTGAGAAAATGGTGACTGTTACATTTTAGAGATTTTATCCATTTTTAAAAAAAAAAACAAAACAGAAAAAACATATGGCTGTCTCCCCACAGTTATGTGGAGAATCCCAAAAGGGAGTGGTTTTTGTGTTTTTCTTTATCCTTACCCGAGGATATTTTTTCTATTGATTTTTAGACAAAGTGGAAGGGAGTGAGGAGAGAGGAGAGGGAGGAGGAAGGAAGATAGAGAAGGAGAGAGATAGAGAAAAATGTTGTGAGAGAGACACATTGCACCCCAACTGAGACCTGGGGATTGAACCTACAAACCAGGTATATGTCCTTGACTGGGAATCAGCGCCCTACAACCCTTTGGTCCACAGGCTGCTTCCCTAACCATTGAGCAACCACCCAGAGCAAAAAGGGAGTGTTTTGAAAGTCACTTGTCCTCCATTTATACAAGTCCAGAAACTCCACTGTGTTCACTTATTCAGCTACTCAGGTTCTCAAGGACTCCCATGCTCATTGGCTTAGAAGACCCTAAAACACAAATCAGAATGCTAAAGGGTGTAGTTTTCTCTTTCATTTAAAATATTTTTGTTTGTAATTTTTTTAAAAAATGTATAATAGTGATAAATAGTGGATAAAATTTTCTATTAGTTATAACACTAATATTAAGCCACTTATCAATTAGTCACCGCTGTGTAACAACCACACCAAAACTCAGAGAATTAAAACAATGAGCATTTGGTTCTGCTCACGTGTCTAAGGCCAGTGGGCATTTCTGCTGATCTGGGCCACTGATCACTGAGTATTGAGGTCATCTCTCCTGGGCTCATTCAGGCACTTGTAGTCAACTAGTGGCCGATCGAAGATGGCCTCACACACATGGCCAGTGTTGTCTGGCAATCAGCCAAAGTAATATATTTCTCATCACCAAGCAAGTTGGCTCGAGTGTGTTCCCCTGGTGGCTATGCAAGTGTCAGAGAGAGAGAAAGGAGTATTCAAGACCTCTGGAGACCTAGGCTTAGACCCGGCATACCACCCATCACAGCTACCGCATTCCACTTTCCAGAACAAGTCACAAAGCCAGCCCAGATGCAAGGGGTGAAGAAATTGTCCCCAGCTATTGATGGAATGAGTTGCAAAGTCTCATACAGGATAGGAAAGGAAATAATTGCAGCTATTTTGACCTCGATCCTCCACATCTCCCTCTCTCAGGCTCTTGGAAAGCATGTTAATAAATAGAAGTCAGTTGGTAGATTCAAGATCAAATATAATTGGGTAGTGCTCAGGAGTTATCTCAGCCAGACTTCAAAAGAACTTGATGAGCTCTACATGCTCCAAATCCAGAACAAACCAAAGCACCAGGTTGTCTCTTTCCCTCTCCTGCCTCACCCACACCCTCTCGCCTCCAAAGGTCCATTTGTGGATCATCTCTCAGTGGATTTCTTTCTGCAGATGCCGGTCACTGAAGCCTTCCAGTATGCATTGCTTTTCGCTGGTTTCACTCTTATGGTGACACCCGTTTCCACATAACAGATTGACTTTCTGTAGTCTCTAGAATAATTACTATGCTTGGTTTTTAGTCAATAAAATTTCATAGTTGCTAAAGTTGTTTCAGGAAGAGATAGAGAAAAACATTCTCTCTTCATCTCCCATCTCCTCCTCAGAGGGTAGGACGCACTCCTGGAATCTGGAAGGAGAATCTTTTTACTTCTTCTTTCCTTAGCTACTGCTATAATGACCAGTAATTTCTGGCCCTGTGGTTCATAACCAAATGCCTGCGGGCCCCGCGGGTATTGTATACACAAGAACGTTTCCTGAACTACTCCGGAATGGAAGCCTAGTTACTTTGCAGAAATTCAAGGAGCTCCAGCCCTGTTAAGGGAAGAAAGCATTTAGGTCTTCAGCATGGCTTTGGAATGAGCCTTTCTGTGGAAACTAGTTTTCTAGGTCGCTATTCCATTACACAGTGCCCTCCTTATGACAGCCCAGGGGAGAAATTTCTCTCTGATCTCGGAATGGGAAGTAGTTGGGCTGCCCGTTAGTAGTCAGAGCGGTTTTGCAGTGGCTGTTATTACAGATAATGCAGATCAGGTGTGTGAGGGCATCTCGTTCTTCCAGCAGTTTAGTGCCACATCCGAGACCTATCTCCAGAAAATCTGCAGAACTTTCTCGTGTGAATTTTAGATATTAATCTCACACCCGACTTTGCCTTATTTTTCTTAATCCTATATACTCTCTGTTCTGCTTTCCTCATTCAATGTTTTAAATTTTATTTTGTCCTATTTAAATTATTTAAGCACACATAAATGCCCTTTAGAGTCTCAGAAAATAAACAAGAAAAAAATGCCATTTTCTGAAGAAAGCTATAATTTTTTGAATACTTTTAAAAATTCTTCAATTTTATCTATTTTGATAAAATCCTTTCTTTTTTATTTCTAATACTGTGACCTGAGTTGATCATACTTCTCAATGGTCCATTATCATCTTCATTCTAAGAAGACCCATCTATTTTTTTTCTTTCCTCCCCTACCCCCGCTTGATCTCACACCGATATTTCTCATCTACCCCAACTCAACTACTTAATAATGTGATTAAATGTATGTCCTTGTATTAGTATGTGTTCTTATAAAACATAAAGTCCTATATGCTAGATCTTAATGGCATGCAAGTGTTATTGTTATAAAGCTTAAGCTGTTGCTTTTTTCATTCAGCACTGTGTTCTAAAGGCATTTATGTTTTGCTATGGGTCCATCTAGCCTGTTACTTCTTTCTGCTGAATAGTGTGAACTCAACACATTTTTCTGTTCCACTCCCCAAACTGCCACCCACCCCCCACCACAAATATGCTATAAATGCAGTTATTATACACAGGGTGAAAACTTTTGAGAATGAAAAGGGAGCTATTAAAAATTCTACCGGCAGGAACCAGTTTGGCTCAATGGATAGAGCGTTGGCCTGCTGACTGAAGGGTCCCAGGTTTGATCCTAGTCAAGGGTATGTATCTTGGTTACAGGCACATCCCCAGTAGGGGGTGTGCAAGAGGCAGCTGATGGATGATTCTCTCTCATCGATGTTTTGATGTTTCTAACTATCTATCCCTCTCTCTTCCTCTCTGTAAAAAAAATCAATAAAATATATATTTTTTAAAATTCTACCAGACAGCAGATGTACCTACCCTTGTCAAAGGGAAGCTGAAGCGCCTTATCACCTTACTCATATAAGATCTTGTAAACTCTGTGACCATTCCTTCTGGATGTGTATCCAGAAGTGGACTTGCTGGTTAAGGACGTGTATACATAGACCTAATTTGCTATTCCCACCAGAGTCCTCTGCAAGGTTTCTACACCAGTTTATATCCTCATCAATAGTACATGAGGGTTCCCGTGATCCCCTATCTCTGCCAACACTTGGAATTATCCTAATTTTGCCAATCTTGTACATGCAAAGTAATATCTCATTGAGCATCTCTTCATATTCTGGCTAGCTTTGTGTACTATCCTTTTCTGTGAATTTCTACCCTGCTATCATTGCTCATTTTCCATTGAGGTATCAGTCTCATTGATCTGCAGAAGATGGAAATTTTTCTAAAATGAGTACACAGTTCTCCGTGCTCTTAAACAGTGCATCACCAACATCACTCTCCTTTCTTGTAGAACTAGGGTCACATGATGACAAGTATAAGTACCCTGTTTCCCCAAAAATAAGACAGTATCTTATATTAATTTTTGCTCCCAAAGATGCACTAGGTCTTATTTTCAAGGGATGTATTATGTTTCCATGAAGTAGGTCTTATTTTTGGAGGTTATCTTATTTTTGGGGGAACATGGTAACACTACTGGAGTTATAAGATGCTATAGAACCTAGAATTCAATGAGTACAAACCAACTGTTACAAACGGAACTGTGCCCTCTAAAATTTGCCTGTTGAAGCCCTAACCCCCCAGTGTAAACATCTTTGGAGATGTGGCCTTTAAGAAGCTAATAAATTGCATGAGGCCATAAGTGAGGAGACCTAAGCCAACATGGCTTGTGTCCTTGGAGACAGAGGGATGCCAAGCAGGTGGCATGCATCCACAGAAAAGGCCAAGTGAGGACACGGCAAGAAGGCAGCCATTCGCATGCCAAAGAGAGAGGCCTCCAGAGAACCAAACCTGCCAACACCTTAGTCTCAGACTTCCAGCCTCCAGAACTGAGGAAATAAATGTCTGTAATGAAAGCCACCCAGCCAGCGGTATTTTGTTATGGCAGCTCTAGCACACTAACACAGCAATCAGCATATAGGAAAGATCTTTACATTTAGTCATCTGCATCTTTCACTTCAGATAAAATGAAACATGCCCAGCTGTATCATGTACTACACAGTATGCGCTGGCTGTCTTTTCAGAAAATCATTTACTGAGTCAGCATAAGCAGCCATATTCCAATTTGTTCCCTCAAGCCCTAGCAAATCTCTCTCTCTTTCTCTCTTTTTTTCCCATTTCAGGTGTCAATGTCATCCATCTTAGCAACATCTTCCAAAGCAGCACAAACAACAGATCCTGGGTATCATCAGCCAACTCTTCCCTCTCTTTAGAACTCACCTTGGTTATTCAAGGGTTGGAGAGAGGATTTTCTCTCGATACTTAAGGGATTTATTGGAACAGGTTTACTTGAAAACACAAATTCTTCCTCCTCCAGGATAAATAATACTTCTGAAGACACAATATTGGAACAAGGGTGGAGAAGCTTTGATTTCACATAATCCAGTCAGACTGGCAATGGTTACTGAGAGGAGTGCATTGAGAAAGATTCAGAGCCTGAGTGTGAACTCAGTGGGTTAAAGTGCTCGATGGCCATTGTTGCGGTGTTGGGTGGAGGATGCTGTGCTTGCTATCTCTGTCTGATTAAAGACTGCCTCTTGTTTTTAATGTTTGGTTCTGAAAAAAAATTCCTGATACAGCATTCATCAACATGCAGTCCTGAAAATTATGGGTCTGGAAGTTGAGTATATTATTTATAAGATGAAGAAAACTGCTTCATGATATCACCTCACCTCTTCACTTTCTTTAGATCCAGCAGGTGACAATGGCAGCTGTGAGCACTTTCTTTGTGCCTGGCACCGATGTGAGCACTTTGCATCTGCTAACTCATTTCAACAAAATTCCCATCTTAGTAATAAGGCCACTGAGGTCTGAAGAGCTTGAGCACTTTTCCAAGTCTTGGAGGCAATAAGTGAGAATTCCAACCCAGAATTCTCATCAGTCTTAAATATTACATTATTTTGATGACCCCCCTCCGCCCCCCCCCCCCCACACACACACAAAATGGTAAACACTTTTTCAGGAACGAATGCTATATTTCAAAGTGAGCTAACAATAAAAAAGATTCCTTATTCTTTGGTACATTTATGGTACTGATATGAAAATGACAAGAAAAAATGTGCAACTAATCAGAAAAAAAATGTTGCTTATTAGTCCATGAGTTGGGAATGTGTATTGTGTCATACCCTGTGTTGTTTTTATATAGATTATCTCACTTAGTCCTCAAAACCATCCTATGAAGTGGTTATCCTTATTTTGTGGATGAGAAAATGAAGGCAGAAAAGTGAAAGAGCTCAGTCTCAAGTCACATACTGATAACTGATGGAATTGGGATCCTAACGTAGGTAGTCTGATCAAGAAACCAAGTCTTAAAACTATTATTTACTCGGCAGCAAAATTTGTAAAGTGTTACTTTAGGTGGGCCTCGAGGTTAGTTACAGCTAAAAATCTTAAAGTCATTTAAACTGCTGACCTCTTAGGCACCCGGAAACAAAAACTTGCTGTGTGACTGACACGTGGACTGCTTTATAAAATTAGTCAGTTGCATCATTTCTCGGAAACTTTTTCAGGATATAGACCGTGTTCAGAAATCATATAGTTCTTCCCCTGAAAAAAATCAGTAAATTCTTTTTTAACTTCATGACTTCTTTTTTTTTTTTTCCAAATACTCACCTGAGAATATTTTTTCCATTGCTTTTCAGAGAGAGTAGAAGGGAAGGAAGATTTGGGGGCGCGGAGGGGGGTTCAAGAGAGAGAAAGAGAGAGAAACATCGATGTGAGAGAGACACATTAATTGGTTGCTTCCTGCATGTTCCACAACTAGGGACAGGAGAGCAAACCCTCAACCTGGGTATGTGCCCTTGACCAGGAATCGAACCCAAAACCCTTTGGTGCATGGGCTGATGCTCCAAAAGTAGATTTAAAAAGCCCTGGCCAGCGCTGCTAAGGGAGGCTTTGCTTTGTAAGTGTTGTTTTACTTATTTTGAGAGAATTTCTGCTAACCAACAATTGACTATTAGCCAGGCATCATTAAACAGCAGTGACAATGAAGGCAGGGGAAATACCCAGGAAAGTACACTCTATGATAGGTTGATATTATAAGGTAATTTTTGTTTTATGTATAAAATAAATAAACAAAACCTGGAAGAGTATACATAGAATGCCAATGGTTGATTTAAACTATGTGTTCATTGCTCTCTGCATCAACCACATGTTCATTTGTAATAAGAAAAAAAAAAGAAAAAGAAATGTTATTTTAAATATCCCAGTAGTTCAAGAGAGGCCTGCCCCACCTTCCAAAATTTACTTTTTCCTTCAGGGTGCCCTTGTTGTGGTATTACATGCACACACATGTGAAGATAGGCAGGCAGGTGTGGTGGGGAGGACTTGAGATGATGGGTCATTTCAGGTGGCCTCAAGCCTGCTCTGGGGGAGAGTGGAGATTTGAGGAGGGGGATTGAACTCCCTATGGGACATCACCCTCCTACCTACCAATGCACTATTCTCATGTCTTATTCCACTTACCTCAAAATTGACCTAATTCCCATTTCTGTCAAAGAATGGTGGGCAGTTAGCCCTTAACTCCATCTAGTTCACTCCTGCCTTTTCAGAGATGGGGAAGAGCAAGCTCTGAAAAGCTAAGGGTACATCCAGGGTCACACCAGCAACAGAGGGTAGACCAGAACCCATTCATCATTAATAACCACCATCACTACCACCTGCCTGACATATAGCATCCTTCCTGCTGGCTGACTATTGGCCTGGGTGCCATCTATGTAGTCTCTTATCCTGATAAAAACTCTTGCAAGGTGGGTGTCCTTACCTCTATTTTAATGCTGAAGACACTAAGGCTCAGACAGGTTATATAATTTTCCAAGTCTACAAAGAAACAGAACCAAAACTTGAACTGGCTTCCAGCTCTGGGCTATTTTCACCCCTCCAGGTGACTCAAGAAGTGTTTGTCTGATCGATTGTGGGCATGCCTACAAAGCAGTATCCCACAACTCCTTCCCTATTGGAGCCTCAGGAAATCCATTTCAATGCCAAATTTATCTCCCCTTACAAGCAGGGAATGCTTCCCGAAAGAGCCTGCTCTCTCAGCAGCTGGTGATATTTGATTTGATTAACACCCTGGGACCTATCACCAGACTTAAAGATGATGCCTAATTAATTGCTTACGTTAAAGAGCTGGCACTTCCTGCATTTGGTTCACACTTCTAGCTGCAATCATGTTTTCACTTCAGCAATAATATTTATGTCATTAGCAAATAGTCAATTCATACTCTGATGTGGACCTGATCTGTGGTGGAACCTCCCAAAGCAGATGTCCTTGGCAGGTGTAAAGAAATAGACTTTTTTCCACAGGAAGTGACATGAAAAAAGACCTTCCACTTACATTTCAGTGAAAAATCATGCATCAACCAATATTCATTGAAGACTGACCTATTCTGTGTCAGTCGATACATTTCCAAACCTCCTGGGGGCTAAAAAAGAAGTCACATTAGGCATAACTTTTTTTTTCTTTCCCTTTTTTGGTCTAGATGTAGATGCATAGATCAGAAAAAGACATTCTTCATTAGACATTTTAAGTATCAATAAGCATTTGCTAAGGTAGCCCAAGATATTATCATACAAAAGGCAGGAATATACGGCCTAGAGATGGTACTACTGTTAAGTGAGTTCGTGATGTTAAATGACTCCAGGATGCAAATGGAGGTCAAACTAAAAAGAGATGATGTGCCACAAGGCAACCCTATGCAATCTTTTTAATCAATCTTTTTAAGAACTTGGACAATGACACAGAAAAGCAAGATAATATCTTCTGTTAGCAGGAAGTTGGAATGGATAAGGGAGAATTGTGGATGACACAATTTAACCCAACTGAACAATGGATTGAATTCTAACATCATGAGATTCAGTAGGAACAAACACCATAGAGCCAGCAGAACCAGCACTGCACAGAGAAGATGTGGCTTTGAGGGAAAGACTTGAGGACTAGCAGCCAGTCACAAGCTTAACATGAAGCAAAAGAGGTGTGATGTATGGCCCAAGTCACCAATGCATGTTTGACTATTGTAAATATGAAGACCTGGCTGGTGAGAGCCCTGCTCTGATTCTTACTGCTTGCCCACCCTCAGATACTGCATGTACTGCATTCAGCTCAGTTGAAAGTAGGCAGACCATATATGATATTGGTCAACCAGGATGCTTTCTAGAATGAAAGCGTTTTGGGTGATTATTAAGCCTGGAAAATGAGTATAAACTAAGACTCCTTGACAACCTGGGTTGTATGTTACTCAGTTATAAGGGATACAGACAAATTGGAGGTTATTCAGAAGATAGATTCAAGAATGGGAAGGCCTCAAAAAATAAATTTTGATAAACTTTTGAAGAAAAAATTGTTTAGACTGAGGAAGAGCAACATGAGGTTTGAATAAAAGCTATTTTGATTTATTGAAAAGAAAGCATACAGAATTGGGATGGGACCTGTGGATCATGGGTCTTAAGGAATTCTACTAGGAGGCATCCAGTATAGAGAACATGACTGCATCTTAGGGGAACTCAAGCCTGATGGGGGGAGGGATGAATAGCCCTCCAATGAGGATAGACTTTTTGAAAGCCTACCTGGGTCATGTGCCCACTTAGTTCTTAAAAAAAAAATCTATTAAATTGGAATAATTCCTTCTAATGAAAAAAAATTGCTTTTAAAAAATGTTATTATTGTTCTAATATATGGCGATTCCACCCTCCTTTTTTCAGAGAAAAGTTCCTTTATGGAAGTTAGACACCACAGGTCTATGATTCTATTAGGAAAAAAAGAGGGCGCAACCACCATATATTAGAACAATGATAACATTTTTTAAAAGCATATTTTTTTCATTAAGAAGGAATTATGTAAGCATATATATGTAAGCATATATAAAACCATAATTTATTAAACTTGTGGTGACATTGGTTAATAAGATTATATAGGTTTCAAACATACAATTCTATAATACATCATTTAGATACTGCATTGTGTGTTTACCAGCCAGAGTCAAATCTCCTTCTGTCATCCTGTGTTTGACCCCCTTTACCTTTACTATCGCCCTGGAACCCACCTTTCCCTCTGGTGACCGCTATGAGTTTTCCTTTGTCCATTTGTTGCTTTTAGGTTTACAGAGAGCCCACATATGAGCAAAAAAACAAAAAACAAAAACTATATATGCTTTTTTCCATGGGACTATTTATAGTTGAGAATTTTCTTTAATATTTTCCTTTGTAAAGACCAACACAAATACCACATCACACTAAATCTAAGACACCATCAGTAGTAAGATGTATTACTAATATCTACCATTAAGAGAGAGGGGGGTGGGGGAATGCCACCAATAAAACTATACCCCAAATTTCTCCGCACTTAAATTCCAACTTTCCTGGATCACTTTTCAACTCAGAATGGGCATGTTGTTCCTATTTTACCCCCACAATATTAGTGTCTGTGCCAGCACAAGAGCATTGAAGATGTAGTATTTCTTTTAAAAAACATTCCACTATTTCTCCAAGTAGGAAATGTTTGATCTGAAGGCTTCTATGTTGTTACTTTTTTGTTGTAACTAGCAAATGATAATAGTAGGTTTTCAGACAACAATTAGGATTTTTTATTTTTTCTTCAAATAGACCTTAAATGGTTTGCTTTAGGGACTGAAGTTGCCCACTTATGCCACCAGGAAAAATAACAACTTTATTGTTCACAGACAATGACAAATGCATCCCACTTGGCTCTGGCCAACAGATGCCAGGGATGTTAAAACATGAAATATGAGTGTTTTAGAACTTACAAAATACAGTTACTCAGTCTTCCTATCTGCCTCTTTGACCTAGGTCAGTGGGGTCGACAAACTGCGGCTCACGAGCCACATTTGGCTCTTTGGCCCCTTGAGTGTAGCTCTTCCACAAAATACCACAGCCTGGGCAAGTCTATTTGGAAGAAGTGGCATTAGAAGTTTAAGTTTAAAAAAATGTGGCTCTCAAAAGAAATTTCAATCATACTTTAGATGTTTGGCTCTGTTGACTTATGAATTTGCCGACCACTGTCCCAGGTTATACCCTTTACTAACCAGCCGGGATAACCTTCACTAGTTAGCCTTCAATTTCCTAACCAGCTGGAATAACCTTCTCTAGTTGGCCTTCAATTTCACTGAGAATCTCTGCAAGCATGTCCTTGGCTTGTCCTTGTTTCTATTTCACACCCAATCTTGTCTACTTTAGAATTATTCCTAATCTCATTTCAGCTCGTTTCCTATTTTATGCCCACCAACTGGCAGAAAACAAAACAAAAATGAAAAGGTCAACCAAGATTTTGCATCTCAAAAGAAGACCTGCTCCCTCTCTCACTGTTCTTATTAGGAAGAGCCACAGAGCTTTATCGTGCAGAGCAGTTCTGAGCTCTGGCTGTGAAGCAAAATAATTTGTTGAGATTTTTAAAAAAATGTATATCCCAGTGGTCTAACCCAAGACCCACGGACTCATACTCTCATTTAGGAGTGCATGGGGGGAAGCAGGCACTTGCGTTTTTTAAGAGAGATCCACATATTAATGTGGTATGTCATCTAGGTTATAAATCATTACGAGCAGAAAGACATTAGGCATTTCCCAGGCCATGCAGGGACAATTTGATTGATATACACTAACACAAGTTTGAAATCAAGAGTGTGCAGCAGCCAAAACCAGTTTGGCTCAGTGGTAGAGCGTTGGTCTGTGGACTGAGGGGTCCCAGGTTCGATTCTGGTCAAGGGCATGTACATTGGTTGCTGGCAGGTCCCCAGTGGGGGGTGTGCAGGAGGCAGCTGGTCGATATTTCTCTCTCATCGACGTTTCTAGCTCTCTATCTCTCTTCCTTCCTCTCTGTAAAATATCAATAAAAATATTTTTTTTTAAAGAGAGTGCAACAGAAAACAATTCATATGGACGGACCACAATTTTATTCATGCAAACCATAGTACTCACACCATCCTGTACTCAGGATGATTACACTAAGGGATATGAAGCACGGTGAGAGCACAGGCTGGAAAAGAGGATGAGAGTTTCTTTTCCCAGCCTTCCAACAACCCCCAAATGTGCCTGGTCTGAGACCATGGGGATGGCGACCTCAGGCAACCTCATCCTCCTCTTTCCAGCCACTGCTTTCCTGGCCCCATTGCACACACGAGATGCTCTGGGCCTAATTCTGGTTCCCTGACTTACAGATATGCTGTAGACTTGTAGTGGAAGGTTATAGTAATGAGGGCCTATGCCTAGAAAATAGACCTTGCATCAGAGGTCCCAGGGTGGTTTCTAATGGTGATTAGAGAGCCCTGACATTCTCTCCTAATCACCTCCATTTTTAGCAAAGGTTCTTCTAAATTTTAGATAAGCATTAAGATCTCCCATCTTTTCTGGGTGCTAGTAGATGATTGATGATTCTACTGTTAGCTCTGGCCTTTTCATGGTGCCAGGAATGTAGAATGAACTTTCCACACTAAAGACCAGGCCATCTTTTTACTCACCTCCTGGATCCAGGAAGCTCTTGCTCATAATCAGGGAAGAGTCTGAGACTCGTTGTCTCCAGCGAATTTCTTTTCCTCCCAGGCTCAAAGCAGAGACCTGGAAGCAAGAACACCAGAAGCACAAGTCATTGCAGATGGGTGCTGATGGTGCATTAAATACTGATGCTGTGCTTTTTCTCTTGCCACCCTGTACTGAGCACACACTATGGGCCAGGCCCTTTATATCCATTCTCATTTAATTCTCACCACAACCTAGGAAGTAGGCTGCATTGCCCATCCTGTTTTACAGAGTGAGAACCTGATCCAGGCTAAGCAACAACTACCCCAAGGCCATACAACAGATAAAGGAAGGATCTGTCTCACCTTTCAATTTTTAAATTCAATTTCATTCCACGAGGAGGTATGGAGGCTTTATTACATACCAGGCACCGAAACACCTGCCAGCCTAGGGGGTATAAATCCATGGTAGGTTCTGGGAGGACACAAGGTGAATGCTTCCAGGGTTCACACCCACCAGCTGACACTAACTTAACTTATAATACAAGGCTGATAATGGGCTTTGATAATGGGCTATAAGGAATGTGTGAATTGAAAAAGGCACAGGAGGATGGAGAAAAGCAAAGTAACTGACAGGTCTGGAAAGGTGCCTGGGAAGAGGTGGATTACACCTTGGAAAACAGAGAAGACATGAAAAGGACTCTATTATTTTTACTCAAAACACTTCTGATCCCAAAGGTGTGGTGCTCCCCTCCCGCCCTCCACCAATTCTCTGACAACAGCTGAGTGTCCTACAACTCAGTTTAATTTTGGAACTGGAGGTGGAGTCAGATCCCACAAGTTAAGGGCTCTGTTCTACAAGACTGCCCCCACTCCAGGTGCCAGTTGAAAGTTGTGGATCCTTTGTTACTGCTCTGGTGGCACTTTCTGGGCACAGAGGACTCATACTAACACTCTCACACTGTGCTGGGTACTCTCACCGCCCTGAGGTTGGCTCAGATCCTCTGTGCCTTAGACACCAGTCAGCCATTTGTGTTCCAGGGCTTTGTAGCCTGCTTGGACAGAAGGGGGAAGTGATGACAACCCAAGCCATCTGGGGTCTCTGTATCCATCACCTTTCCTTTTGAGGAGCAGGGCACAGAGCCTCTTTCTTAGAGCAGAGAGAGGCCACCAAGCTCTAAAAATGAGTCCCGCTGCTTTCCCTCTACCCCTCACCTTCCCTTTGCTCCTCTTCCACCTCCCACTAACAACTAAGAGCTCCTTCCTTCCCAGATCATGCCCTCTCCACTCCCCGCCAGAACTTCTGGAAAACTTCATGTTCTAACAGAGGCTAGAAGCCTTCTTCAATTTTCCTTATAGTTACTATGCCAAATGCCTAGAGGGTCTTGACTTTTGATGATCAAAAGCCCATTTTTCCTGTTCTCTTGTGAAACTCATTTTCCCCAGACACAACAAAAGATGCCTGAAAGGGGTTGGGGGGGAGAGGCAGAGCAATAGGAGCTGCCCGAGTGGGAAAATCAGCTAATTAAAAACATCATTCTGCCAGTGTTCTGACCACCCTTTAAATTTGGTTTCTCCCTTGAGCATAAAGGGAAAAGTTCACTTGGAATCCTCCTACATGTTAAGACCTCTTTCCTGTTCTTGTGTCTCAGAAGAATTTCAGTTTCAGGTGACCTGCTCTAGACTGGACTGGAGGTTAAATTCCAAGGTGACCCTAATACCTACAGATGATGAATCTCACATCTTGAAAGCTGCCTCAGTCAGAACTAACTGCTGACTCTTGGAGATTTTCTCAAGAAATTCAGTAAATAGACCCTGGCCAATATGACTCAGTTGGTTGGAATGTTGTCCTGTGCATCTGAAGGGTTGTTGGTTCGATTCCTGGTTAGGGCACATAGCTAGGTTGTGGGTTTGATACCCTGTCAGGGTGTGTATGAGAGGCAACTGATCAATGTCTCTCTCTCATCTCTCTCTCTCTCTCTCTCTCTCTCTCTCTCTCTCTCTCTCTCCTTTTCCTCTCTCTCTCAAATCAATAAAAATTTATCCTTGGGTTAGGATTTTAAAAAAGAAAGAAATTCAGCAGACAATATCTCAAGTGACTAATCACCAAAGTGTGCAATAGTGTAGAAATATAACAGGCACATTTCTAACATATTACCATTATTTGCATGGCTGGTGTGCCTTCATGCAGCCTTTGAAAATTTTTAACACAAGATCCTTATATTGAGGCTTTCTCCTTCATGAGCTTCACATGCCAGTAATCACCACTGGGAATTAAATATTTCTCAAATGGCTACCTGTCTATGCCCAGCTTGTGTCTTACCCTGTTCATTCATTGAGACTTCTGTCCCTTCTTGCTCCCCGTGGCATGCCTTTGGCTAGATGTGGGGTCCTTTCCTTAGTTTCAGTCACTCTCTCTGTTTCATAAGACCATCTTCTGTATAAACCACAGGCCCTGAAATAGAAATAACTTGTCAGTTAAAAAAAAACACACCATCAAAGCAAAAAATGCAGATGTTTGAGAAAAATAACTTGATTCTTTTCTCCACCAATTGCCCACTCCAAATGAGGACTTCGGGAGAGTCAGTTCCAAAACACAGCTGTGTATTATAAGAACTCCTCCGTGGAAGTCGATAGATCCCCGTAGGGCTGCGTCCCACCAGAAACCCATGCAGGTAAGGGTCAGAGAAGTCTCTCCTCATTAAGCAGAAGGAAATTTTTCTTGGTACAAATTAAAATCCTCCCCTGTGGCTGTGAATTTATCAGCAAACCTGCTCCCACTGGTCACTTTATAAATGATGATTGGGAACAATCAATCATTTCCTTCGGCTACAAAGGCAGCTCAAATTGGTTCAAAATGGCAAACTTCCTGCTGGAATGAACCTTTCCTGAACCAACGATAATATTTCTAGGGGAAAAGTGGAGGGGGGGGGGAGGTAGTTGGCTGGGGTGGATCCACATTTCCAGGATCTGAAGGGCAATATTCAGCAGCATGTGGCTTTACCACCTACATATATTCTTACATACGCCCAGAAGGGAGGTTAGCCTCAAATGTTCTAGTTCAAAATGTACTAGATTTATGGAATCGTCACTTTATAAGGTATGCAAATGTCTAATCCCTATGTCGTACACTTAAAATTAATATACTATTGTCAACTGTAATTAAAAAATAATTTTAAACAGTTTTTGTTCATTTTAAACATTTGTTTTTTGTTTTTATTAAAGAGTTTTATTTTTCATTTTTAGAGGAAGAGGAAAGAGGGAGAGAAACATTAATTGGAAGCATCCTCATGCCTCCTACTGGGGATCAAGCTGAAACCCAGGCATGTGCCATGACCAGGAATTGAACTGACAACCCTTTGGTGCATGGGATGATGCCCAACTAACCGAACCACACCAGCCAGGGTAATCTCTGTTCATTTTACCCACCAAAAACGTTGAACATTATTTAATAAGTTTTTATTATTTAGTGAAAAATAGTACAAACACACAAAATCATTCAGAGGGTGAGCCTGACACCATACTCCCTCTGTTCCTCCTTCCCATCAGTGATGAAGGAAACTTCCTTTTATTTTAAGAACGCAAATTTGGGTCATATGGCAAATAAATGCTAATATGATATACACAGTCAATTGATTGGGTTTTTCAATTCTGAAAACAATAAATAGCTCAAGCAGTGATCATTTGAAACAAGATCTAGGAATATATTGATCTGATTTGCTGTTTTATCCATCACCTCCATTGCTCTCTTTGTTCTGGGGAAAATGCACGGGCAATTTCTCTCCCAATACCCCCCTCCCAAAATAAAGCACCTGCTTACAAACCATATCCCTCACCTAGCCAGCCACCTTCTGCAAAGTACATACAGTCTTTTAAACTCATGTTAAGCATTTTTCAGTTCCTCTGAAGACTTCAATAAAACAAGGAGCATTCATACGCCTCACCCAGGCTGCCTGACTGAAAGTAGCATGAGGCAAAAATCATCCGCATGTAGAGTTAAACAATAAAATTTTCCAAGTATACACATGCTGTGAGAATCAATAACCTCTTCTCAAACCAGCAAATTGGTTTCAAGTATTCGGTTCACTGGTTACATCCAGCAGCCTGAATAAGAGGCCCCCTCCTGGGTGAAGGGGACGGGGGTAATGAATTCCTGAAAAATGTGTTCTCATCAGAATTCCTGCGCTTCTTACAGAGTGGATGACGGTATTTGTAAAGCTCTTTGGAAAGAACCCTGGGTTTAATTTCAGTCAATCCTCCTTGTGGGAATTTTAACAAAAATGCGGAGCATTCTGAACTATCTCATTTCAGAAGGACAAGTCATCGCAATTGTTTAGAGAAACGGATATTTTCTGGGTTTTAAACTGACTTTGCAGCCAGATTCTTATTTTTTAAAGTAAAACTGATACTCTCTAGGAAGGGTTAGCTGAAGTCACTGGCCCTTTTACCAAACGATGGGCTCTGGGAATACTTGTCAGAAAATCTGGTCACTGCAATGGCAGAGTATGCGTGTCCCTTGCTGTCAGGCAAGTAGCCTGTATTGTCTTTTCCTCCCTTCTCGCCTTCACATTCCCTGAGCACCATCCACCCTTCTCTCCAGGAACCAATGCCTACTGTCACCTCTACAAGTTGACGCCACTCCCTGCTCTGCTCTCAGAAGGCTTCTGTACCAGTCCTTCCGACTGTGGAACCTCCTTTCTTCTTCTTCTTCTTCTTCTTCTTCTTCTTCTTCTTCTTCTTCTTCTTCTTCAATATATTTTATTGATTTTTACAGAGAGGAAGGGAGAGGGATAGAGAGCTAGAAACATCGATGAGAGAGAAACATCCACCAGCTGCCTCTTGCACACCCCCTACTGGGGATGTATCTGCAACCAATGTGCTTGCCCTTGAGGAGAATCAAACCTGGGACCTTTCAGTTCGCAGACTGATGCTCTATCCACTGAGCCAAACCGGTTTCGGCTCCTTTCCTTTCTTCTAGGAATGGGACATTTTTGCAGAAACTCCAGCCCCAAATACAGTCTAGTTGGAAGAAAAGGCTTCCTCCAGCAGGGTGACTTGTGTCTTTTGCTTCCATGCACACAGTTTCAAAAGGGACATACACCAACAGGAAAGGAAAGAAGCCTGTTCTAGCCAGTCATCTCAACTGGCTTCTGAGCAATGTGTTCTTCTTGTAGTCCCCAAGGCTCCCCTCCATCCCCCCTGCCCAGGCCCCTGCTCACCACGGGAATGGTAGACTGAGGACTCGCCTCTCAGGGCATCTCCCTTCTCAGAGCTCTGAGGTTGCTCATCATCGGAGGCCTCTTTCCTGCCATATCCACAGAGTCCCTCTCAAAGCTCCCAGTGGATTTCAGGGCTTAGAATTACTACTTTAGAGACACCGAGGGTTAGATTTGTGGGCTGGCTTAGGAGTCCCACTCACATGAATTCTATTTTCTCTCCTGACAACCTTATATCCCTACTTGTAAAAAAAATTAGAATCATTAATAACATTGTTCATAAATAGCCTAGTATCTAAGAGAAACTGTGAGTTAAACACAGCTACATTTTATAAACCCAACTTTGAAAAAGGGTGTGAAAGTTGGAGGCTGATTTTTTTTTGGATGGTTGGTTGGTTTGCTTTCTTTATATTTCTTCTGCCTTTCCACTAATTTATGCATTCAGTAAACATTTCTTAATCTCCAGTTAGGTATCCTATTAGGGGGTAGGATTAGGCTGAGATCCCCTGCCCTTGTGGAGCTCAGTCTACTAGAATACACAGGTGAACAAATAAGGAAGAAAACGAAGAAAAAACCACTCTGATGATGAACGGTAGAAAAGTATGACGAACAGTATTCCACTAGGAGTCACGATGTAGTCAGAGAAGCTGAGGAAAGCTGGGGGCACGTGGCAGAAAAGTTGGTTGCAGGAAAGACAATGACATAGGCAAAGGCTCACCTGGAGGGAACCTGACAAGGCAAGGACAGAGAGGAGGCCCCTGGCAGGGGCCCAGGCAGGTGGGGGTGGGGTTCCTATGGGGCTGGACAACGCTGTACCCCAAGGCTACAGGGGTAAGAGCAAAAGGAAGTCTAACGTGGAAGGGGTGACAGGATCAAATGGGCTTTTTTAGCACATCAGTCACAGGGGGGAGAAACACCATTGGCAAGAGTGGCTGTCAGGCCTGGCCAGCGTGGCTCAGTTGTTGAATGTGGACTCATGAACCAGGAAGTCATAGTTCGATGACCAGTCAGGGCACATGCCTGGGTTGCAGGCTCGATCCCTAGTGGGGGGCGTGCAGGAGGCAGCCAATCAATGAATGATTCTTTGTCATCATTGGTGTTTCTATCTCTCTCCCTCTCCCTCCGAAATCAATAAAAACACATTTTTTTTTAAAAAAAGAGAGGCTGTTAGTAGTCCACTTACAGAGGTCACTGTGGGGGGCCTCGTGAGAAATACTGGCCACTTAGAGAGGATGGAGACAGACTCAAGGGATTGTCAGGTGGGAAAACAGGCAGGCGTTAGCAATGGGGTGGATATAAGGGCCGAGGTTTGGGAAGCATGGAGGGATGACTCTTAGGTTCCTGTTTTAACTGTCTGGTCCTTTGCTTTATCATTGACTATTGTCTGAGGTTCCCAAGCACTTACCATTTTCCTCTCTTCACGTTCCTCCTTCATCCTGAAGGAAAAACTACATATCACTTCAAAACGAACGATGCAAAGAGCCCCTCGGCATTATTTCAGCAATCTCCCCAAATCTATGTTTAATAGATAATACTCCCGAGTGATTTCGGTTTACAATTTTTAGGATAATTTATTTTATTGAAATGAGAAACCTGGTATTTTGGCATAGTGATAAAAGATTTTTAGTTACAAATATTCAAAGCCAACCTAAACCAACTTTAACATAAAGGAGATTTCATTATAAGACCATATGAGTGTCTCATAGAATAAAATGAAGAAATGCCACCAAGACTTAGAAATGGGCTAGAATCCCTCAGGTAGTTCTCTCCACAACTCTGCCTGCTCTTCTCTGTAAAACGGCTCCAGTCTTTTATCTTGGAAACGGAGCTTTTTTCAATCTGCACTTCACAAGACAGCTCTGTAACGGCTCCTGTGTTTATCTCTTCTGGGTTTAGCCACCAAGACCGACCCTCAGTCCCTCGGGGGGGTCTCAATTCCAGATCTCAGGGATGGGAACTTGACCCTGCCCCGGTCAGGTATTTGACTCTGGACAGTGAACTCTGGCTGGGGTGGGTGTGAGAGTTCGGGGAAGAAACAGCCAACAGCAATTCCGAGTTCCCGGAGAAGGGAGAATTGTTATGATTTTGGCAGACACCCCATGTGGAGAAGGAGGGAAACAATAGCTCTTTTGCTTCAATAAACATGTGCTAAGCACTAGCCATGTTCCAGGGCCCAGCTAGGCTTGTGGATATAAAAATAAATGCAGCTGATTCTGCCTTCAAAGAGTATAACACCCAGTACTGCCTCGGAACACCTCTATATGTGCTCACTTACCTATGGTGCCTCCCTGAAAAATCACCGTCTATGGCACAGAACCAACGAGTGAGACATTCATACTGTGCAGTCTACATTTAGCTCTCCTCTCGGACCATGCCAAACACTGGCAGACAAAAGGGCAAAGGTCCAAAGTTTAATTCATAGTCATTGTCACATGCTAACAAATAAGCAGGATGAAATATATAATGCAGATGACTGGTACTTCTATCTACCATCCATCCATCTTCAAAGTGAATAGGTTATCTGTCCATAGATAACGAGAAAACAATACTAGTTACAGGCTATAACACATCAGTCAAGTGGCGATGTGGGCCCAGGCCACACGAGTAGCAGCACAACAGATTCTAAGTCAAAGCCCTGGGTTCTGGTCACACTAGGAAGTCCTGGGCCTCTGAGCCTCACCTGTAAAGTGAGGGGAAGTAGTCCTGAAAAGTAATAAAGAATATGAAGGTATAAAGTAAAGCAGTGAGAAGGCAGTCCACACTGAAGTAAGTGTCGGTTCTGAGCAAAAGTAAGACCCAAGGACCCCTAAGAACTGCTGAGAGGTTGGGAGGCTGAGCTGACAAGAGGAGAGGGTGTGTGGTCAGAGATAAGGCTGAAAACTCAGACAGGAGCCTGCTGCTGAGGACTTAGAAGGAACAGAAGGACTGGATAAAAACGGGTCAGGCGGTAAAGACTCCTCCCAGACCTATGGCTTGATTACCAGATGGATAACCTATAAGCTATAACCTTCCAGTTTCCCCCAAAGTATGACACACCTCTCTTTGCAGATTTAGCTGTGCTTAATCTTTCCTATTCAAACAAAGTGGAAGAAAGCTATCCATTATTTCATTCCACTGCCTTATCTAGCACAATTTCCCTTCCATGCTATGCCTCTCAAACCTTTCTTTTATATTTCCTTTTTATGATAAGTTTAAAGACAGGATAGCTGCCTCTCTGGAAAGCTTTCATCTTCCCTTCAATTTCTTGTACTTTTTTTCCTCTATCATATTTTATTTTTGCATTTTCAGATTTCACTAAATCTTTGTTCATTTGCATGAGGATTGCTGTCTATTTAAAATGGTATAGGTGCCGAAACCAGTTTGGCTCAGTGGTAGAGCGTCGGTCTGCGGACTAAAGGGTCCCGGGTTCGATTCTGGTCAAGGGCATGTACATTGGTTGCGGGCACATCCCCGGTAGGGGGCGTGCAAGAGGCAGCTGGTCGATGTTTCTCTCTCATCGATGTTTCTAGCTCTCTATCTCTCTCCCTTCCTCTCTGTAAAATATCAATAAAAAATATATATATATATTTAAAATGGTATAGGTATGTGTAGCCTTATTTAAGCTATAGGCATGCTAAATAGATAGTATTGTATTTGAGTTTCCCATTGCTGTCTCAGTATGACCCAAAAGGCAGAACAGTTGCTACTAAGCGACTTTTAATTTAATAAGACATTAAAACCTTATAGGGGGGGAAAAAACCACCTTTTACTCTCAGAAGTTATTCCTTTTATTTCAGACAAGCATTTTAATTGGTGGCAATATGGAACCAAAAGGGTAAAAACTAGTTCTTGTGGGGCAAGTCTTAGATAGAACCATGGTTTATGACTTTCCAAACCTAATCCTATGTGACCACATAAATTGATATCTGGTGTTAAAATTTCATGGTGGGAAGAAGTACTTCAGAGAAACATTGTCTAAAAATCCATTTTTTTAGTGGGGAAATAAAAAAAAATAAAAATGATTGAGGAAAACGATTTAGAACTAACCTATACTTACACAGCACATTAGTTTAGTTTATACAAAAGTTAAATACAGTCTTTCCTTTGATCTCCACAAAAACCAGGTGAATTGGGTATGATTAACCTCTATTCCAGACATTCAAATTGATTATCAGAGAGGTTACTTTTTAATTGTGTGACTTTAGTGCAGGGGTGGGCAAACTTTTTGACTCCAGGGCCACAATGGGTTCTTAAACCGGACAGGAGCACCAGAACAAAAGCAACCTGACCATGCTGGCACTCTCATCTTGGGCTTCTGGTGAAAGAGCGGAGGGGAGAGCAAGAGAACCCTCCACTCTTTTGGCTCTGAGGGCCGGATAGAACAGCCGAACGGGCCAGATTGGGCCAATGGGCCGTAGTTTGCCCACGGCTGCTTTAGTGGCAAATGCTCCCCGACCATCCATGACAGTCCAGCACAGCCATTCCTTTATAGCAGGGTCTCTCGCCCTCAGCACCACTGACATTTAGAGCAGGGCAATTCTGTTGGGGGGGAGGGGAGCTGTTCTCTGCGTTGTGGGATGTTGAGCAGCATTCCTGACCACTACCCAGCCGTGCTTCTCCCCAGCTGAGGAACCGAAACTGTCTCCAGACATTGCCAAATGTCTCTGGGGAACGGATCTCTGGGGAACGGGATGTGTGAGGTCACACCTGGTTGAGAATCACCGATTTAAAGCCTTACCTCTGCTGTTTTTAAAATCATATATAGTGTCATGATAGCTAACAGTTACTGAGCATGTGCTATCTACCAGGCATTTTCTATGTGCCGACTCACTGAAACCTCTCAACAACCCTATGGGGTTAATTCTAGCCTCAGGTCCACTTTATAAATAAGGAAGCATGGTCCGGAAGGATTGCAGTGGATAAATTGGAAAGCTGGAGATATAGATGCTGTTTGCATTTATATCACAAAGAAGGGCTTGGACTATTGACCCAAATATAACCATTTGGTCCATATAAAATAATGTACATCATTATTATGTCTAGTATGTGGACTTTGCATTTAAACCCACATCTGAGCACGGAACCACCATGCTCTACTTACTGTCTGTCTCAGAACCAAAATGCCCTCAGCTATTCTCCTAAATTCTATGTTACTCCCCCTGTGTAACCTCATTTTATATATAGATGTCAGTTTTTTGTAGCTTTTTAATCTATTGATTCATTTACTTTTAATATGCACAAAGTGAAATTCTAGTAAAAAGATGCCCAATATAAGAATGTACATGTTAATAAATGAATTTTAAAAATTTTAACTATACTAGAGGTCTGGTGCATGAATTCATGCACTGGTGGAGTGCAACCAGCCCACCCAAATGGGGGCTAATTGAGCCAGCCAGGATGAGGGGCCTTGGGCCATTTGTGGTCTGGCCCCATCCCTGATCAGGGTGGGGATGGCCAGTGGAAGGGGCCAGGGCATCCCAGTCTTTCCACCATTTAGTTGATTTGCATATTACCCATTTATTATATAGGATGCTTGGTATTATCCCATTGTTGTAAAAGGTTATGTATATTGTAATCATATTTACATGCACACAATCTCTCTCTCTCTCTCTCTCTCTCTCTCTCTCTCTCTCACACACACACACACACACACACACACACACACACACAAACTGGAAATGCAAATAATCTTAACAGGATTTATCTATGGAAAGTAAGATAATGAACATTTCTAATATTTGCCTTTTTGCTTACCTATATGTTCAACCTTTTCTACAATAAGTGTCTTTAAAAATTGCCCAAATAATGATTTTTAAAAATAAGATGATTTGATCAGTTAGCTGAAAAAAAGATAGTGTTGCCGAAACCAGTTTGGCTTAGTGGATATAGCGTCTGCTTGCGGATTGAAAGGTCCCAGGTTCGATTCCGGTCAAGGGCATGTACCTTGGTTGTGGGCACATCCCCAGTGGGGGGTGTGCAGGAGGCAGCTGATTGATGTTTCTCTCTCATCGATGTTTCTAACTCTCTATCCCTCTCTCTTCCTCTTTGTAAAAAAATTATATATATATATATATATATATATATATATATATATATATATATATGATAGTGTTTAAGAAGTAGGGGGGTGGGGGAAGCATTATGTCACACAAGGTCCCTAAATTCAAATTACTTACACACTAACAGATGAGAAATAGCAATGGGTCTCAAAACTCTAATTCCCCAATAAGACTGAATAATAACCATTTCCAATTTTTTCAAGGATAATTAAATTTAGAGAAATGTGAAAGTTCTTGATTTTACATTCTCCTTAAATCTTGGATACCTGCCTCTGCTTGTAGGATTTTTAAAAAAAGACAAAATATGAACAAATGAATGTCAAATAAATATTTGGGGCAAAATTTAGCTACTTTAGTAGCTTGAAGTACTTTAAAATATTTTGTGAGCTTTTCCCATTTGACTACCACATTTTCTCCTAATAAAAGATTTTAGTGGCTATGCTTATGGGATAGATTAAAATTGCCATGATCTGAAGAGGAAGGATTTATTTGTGTCCTCCTCCTACATGAAGTGGCTGAACAGAAAAATAAAAAATATTTGTGAGCTAGGCAGTCACGCAATCATCACTTCCTGTTTGGATAACATGACTATTGCATGACTTTCATATAATCTGATGGTTGAGTAAGGTTGAACCAGATTGAGTTTTTGGGTGGGCCCTGACACTTCTTTTAAATATATATATATATATATATATATATATATATATATATATATATATATAATTTATTTATTTATTTATTTTTACAGAGAGGAAGGGAGAGGGCCAGAGAGTTAGAAACATCAATGAGAGAGAAACATCAATCAGCTGCCTCCTGCACACCCCCCACTGGGGATGTGCCCACAACCAAGGTACATGCCCTTGACCGGAATCGAACCTGGGACCCTTCAGTCCACAAGCCGATGCTCTATCCACTGAGCCAAACCGGGTAGGGCCTGACTCTTCTTTACGGGCTCCCTCACCTGGCATGTTGTGGGGAGCCCATGATGTTATCAATGGGCTTAATAATTAATGGGTGAATACAATGAAAAGTGTTAAGTACTGTAAGAAGAATAAGGAAATTATTCAGGAGAATTCAGAGGCGAGACACCAGGCTGAGGTGGTGAATCAGACTGGCTAGTTGGTCATCCATTTCCCTTTCTTCTCCTGGGCACACAAAGTGAAACCTTTGACAGCATGCCTTGCATGGAGGGGTGGTAATAGGATTGATTTACAGCCAAGGGAATGTGAGCAGAAGGCAGGAAACCACTTCTAGACAGGACCCACAAAAACCACCAGCTGAGGGGGAGAATGCTGAGGATCTGCAAGTAGGTAGAAACACAGGTTGGAAGAAGCCCGAGTCCTTGAAACAGTGCCTGAGAGAAAACTGCTCAACTGGGAACACTACATTAGAATGTTTATGAGCAAGAAAAAATATATTACGTTCCATTTTTTAGGGAGCTGCTCATTAGGTCAGTTAACTACCCTCATACACTTGGTTCAGTCTGAAATCATCCAAGTTCTTAGAACCAACCATGACACTAGAAGCTTTTGCAGATAAGCTGTTTCATAAAATCCCTGATGAATGTTGCCATCGATCTCGTTTGCCCCTAGAGACAACAGCAGCTCCTCCATTTCGAAAGAGGTAGGTATGTGAATAAAACACCTAAGGTCACATGGGAACTAAGACATGTGGAATAAGAAAATTCCCTTGAACCAAGTATACTTAAAAAGGCCTGTCTTCATTTCTAGGTGCCTTTCAATACCGCAAACTACAGGCATGCCTGTTTTCACCATGGGCAGGAGATGAAAATGAGCATTTGGAAAGATGGCAAGAACAAAAACTAGTCTGTGAAAAAATAGGGACAGTGGTTACTCTGCAGACACAGGGTATTAATCTTGGGTCCTACCCTGTCCCATCCCATGCCATTCAGTTTGCAATAAAGGTTATTGAACACCCACTATGTGTGAATCACTGCGCTTGTCACCAGAGATATCTGATGAATGAGGCAGCTGCTGTACTCAGGAAGCACCCCACTCAGGAGACAAGTGTGTGCATAACCAGTTCTATAGTGTAGAATAGTTAGTTCTCGTCTATTCAAATAGGCATGATGGAAACACTGAAGAGCAAATGTGGACCTCTGCTTGGGATGATTTCACATGGGCAGTGATGCTTAAGTGGCCCAAGTCCACCCTTGAAGTGGCAGCTTCTTTGATTTTCCTCCAGTTATAGATAAATGAACATCTTTGAGTGAACACTCGCTTATTATCCACATGTAACAATACCAAAAAAATTGGGGACCCCATTATCATCAAGAATTTCAGCACATAACATCTATTGATATGTATTGGTAGTCAACATCTACTAATGCTTTAAAAATAGTAGAAAAAGCCAAAGCCAGTTTGGCTCAGTGGTAGAGCGTTGGTCTGTGGACTGAGAGGTCCCGGGTTCGATTCCGGTCAAGGGCATGTACATTGGTTGCGGGCACATCCCCAGTGGGGGGTGTGTAAGAGGCAGCTGGTCGATGTTTCTCTCTCATAGACATTTCTAACTCTCTTATCTCTCTCCCTTCCTCTCTGTAAAATATCAATAAAATATATTTAAAAAATAATAGAAAAATGTAACAATGATGCAATATTAATGTTAAAATTATAATATATTTGTCCCTGTAGTCAACAAATGTCTTAGAACAGTGGTTCTCAACGTTTCTAATGCTGCAACCCTTTAATACAGTTCCTCATATTGTGGTGACCCCCAACCATAAAAATTATTTTCATTGCTACTGTTATGAATTGTAATGTAAATATCGGTGTTTTCCAATGGCCTTAGGCTCTACAGCAGTGGTTTTCAACCTGTGGGTCGCAACCGCTAGTAGAATCGCAAAAGGAAAGGTCACAAAAGAAAAGGAAAGACTGAAAAATTATGAGAGACGAGAGAGAAATAACAACCAAATGCAGGAATCCTAAATTGGATTGAAGGAACAACAGCAGTGGAAAAGACATTAGTTGGACACTTCAAACTAGAGATCAAGTGGAATCTTTAGTTTAGTTCATGGTATTATACCAATGTTAATTTTCTGGTTATGATAATTATACTACAATATGTAAAATGCTAAATTCCAGCATGCGAGGACATGGACACTTTGAAGCTCTCTGTGTTATTCTTGTAATTTTTCTGTGCCTCTAAAAATGGTTCACATTTTTTAGCATTGGATGGTATTGCATAGCCCTGGGTGTAGAAGTTGTAGAAGTGCAGGGAGAAACTCTGTTTCAGAGGCTATGGATATAAGGAAGTGTTTAATTTTCCAGACAGTTTTACTTTGGTAGAGTATTAGTTTTCCAGGTATTTTTTTTCTAAATCTAAAAACCTTTGGGGAATAGTAGAGAAAATAAATGCCTTCTGCTTTAAGGTACTATAGAAAATGTGGTTGCTCCTAAGCAGGAAACTTCACTTCCAGCTGTTGAACTTGGGCAAGCCATAAACTCAGTTTCCCCATCCATCCATAAAAATGAAGGGGCTCAAATGAATAATTATACATTACATCTCATATATGTTGTACACAAAATAGTATTATTCTAAATTAACCTTATTATTCAGCATTTGAAATCAGGTAGTTGAAGAATACCCTTTAGGATGTTTATTCTGCTGTCTTAGTAATAAGCAAGTAGTGTTGACATTTCACATGAAATCCAGGAATTAAATAACAGTTTGAAGAAATTCTGCAGCAGTGTCCCCTGAAGCTCATTTATAAAATACACTTTACATGCTCACAAACAGTATAAATATATTTAAAGAATCAAGAATAATGCAGCCCTTTAAAATGTATAAGTCACCTACCTACCATGTGTGAAAGCAGATTGTAAATGTGCAGATGTACAATGATTTCAGACAACATTTTCCCACACAAATAATTTTAGATGGAGATAAAGTAGAATTTCTACTCAGGTAGAGTATTTATTTTAGAAGACATAAATCATCAATAGAAGAAAATACACATTATAAACTGATAAAATGCAACATTAAGAACAAAAAAAATGTTTATATACATTTAATCCACTCTGATTATTAGGGAAATCATAATTTTGTTAGATGTTGTTCCGTTGGCTATGAACTTCAACTTCTGTCTATTTTATGATAAAACCATTGGGAAAATATTAGGAAAGCAGAATGAGAAAGAAAGCAATGGATCCATGAGTGTGTAATAGTCACTTAGGAGTGAGTGGAGAGAGAAGTTGAGTGTGAATCCTTTGTGTGTTAATGAGATGACTCCACCTCTTCCCTTTCTTATCTGACCAATTCATCATTTCATTTAGGAGAGTAAAGAAGGAATGAGAAACAAGGATAATAACAAAAATAGAGTTCAGTTTATGGCATTTCATGTGGGTAATAATTCCCCTACTCATTTTATGGAAGGACAAAAGGTACTCTGTTAGGAAATTTAAATTTACATATTTTAACCATGATTGATACACATTTTATTATTTTTCAAAGGTAATAACTTGAATTTTTTCCTAAAAAGTAATCCTCTAATCACTAAAAATTAAGTAATCAAATCTAGTAGTAATGGAGTAGACTGAGGACCAGAATAGAAAGTGTTAATATGGTGAGTTTCTATCTGCTTGAATTTTCATCCTTACATCGGTCAAGTAATTTCATTCTCTGGGCCTAATTTCCCCATTTTAATGTAATGAAAATATAAATCATACTTCATAGTGTTGTAATGAAAATTAAATGAAATAATATACATAAAACACTTGGTATAGATCTAGTACATAGTAAGCACTCTATAAAGATGAGGTATTATTTTAATGTAACTTTTTAACAGAGAAATGTATGCACATATATGTGTAATTAAAATAAGGGTGAAGAAGACAGAAAAGAAATGCAGCAAAATATTAACAGTGGCTATCCAGTGTGTAGGATTATGGGTGATTATGTTTTTTTTTTTAATGTTTTCTTTTATTAGTGTTTTTTGGCCAAACTTCCTACAATGGGCAAGTATTTTTTCCATAACCAGGAAACACATGTTGTTTTTTTAAAAAAACAAGAAAACTGAACAGGAACTATAAACTCACAGAAACATTCTTTTATGTCCTTCTTTCTTTTCAATAATACATTATCTAAGAGTGTGTAATAGTCACTCGGAAGGACATTTCTGACCCAGAATAAACGCTGGGTATGGACAGCTCACTGTCTCTTGACTGAAGTTAGGCTGGGTTTGCTAGTAATCTCCAAGGACAGGAATGAAAAAGGAGGAAATCAGTGGGGGCGGGTGGAGAGCAAAGAAGGGAGTTAGTTCTCCAGGTAGCCACAGAGCAGGAGGAAATAGAGACAGAAGGGGAAGAACAAAGACCGGGTCTCTGCCAAACTTCTCACATGAAGAGACTGCCAACAGAGAAGAAAGAAAAGACCAGAAATGTAGTAGAGAGCATTTTGTGTATAAATCATCCATAGCAAACTATTTCAAAATCGATTGAATATCTAAAAAAGAAAATACAGAGTCTACGGTGGTGAGGTACCACCGTACTGACCACGCGGCTGCATAACCATTCTTAATGGCTCTTTTCCAGTCATGCTACCAGGTTAATGATTATTTACATTCCATTTTGAAATTTTGTGAAGAGACTTCTGACGGTGATAAGGATCCAAACAACCTCCAGATTAGACAAGGAACTTTCTATTCACACTTCTTCCTCCTCATTAAACACCCAGTTTATGCTTTATGACTGCTATTCCAGGTGTCACCCATACAATTGCAAAACGAACCTCTGGTAGAAGAAACTGCCAATGACCTCACATAATCCCGAAGTAAATGGGGAGCAACTTCCAATGCCCTCCTCTTTTTTGACTATGAACTTCCTCTAACAAAACATGAGGCTACTCACTGGCCTACCTCTCGTCATTGGGAGGTGTATCCCATCAGGGCTAAGATATTTATGTTTGCCCAACCACATAAACCACTACTCAGTCTTCCCCTGGGACAGATTTGCCACAGCTGGCCACGGGGAAAGGTCAAGCCTGAGGCCACAGGAAAGAATCAACTTGACAACACAGGGATTGGATCCATGACTTGGTTTCATTGACTTCAGTGTTTCCCAAAGTGTGGTACCCGTACCCCTAGGGGTACGGGAAGAGTTTGGTGGGGGTACACGTTGCACCGGAGTTTGGTGGGGATATGCACTGCACCGTGCTTAGCTGCTCCTAATTCTATGCTCTCATGAGTCAAGACAGTCTTGTGAGGCGTGAGATGGTCCGGTGTGCCAATAAGTGTTATTTATAACATAACTTTTATTTATATTTTATTATGAATAATTTTATTTTTCATTTATTATTATTTTGTGTATGTACCAAAAAAAAGAAAAAATAAATACATTTTGATTGTTATTAAAATACATCCGTTGTTTTTTTTTTTGACGAGGGGTACTCAGCGTTACGAAAATTATAGAAGGGGTACACATATGTTAAAAGTTTGGGAAACACTGAAGTAGATGGCTGCCCATCTAACCAGGAAAGGGTTAGGGCCGGGGTTGCAAAAGATGATTCGATTAGGCTATCAACAGAAACAAAAATGCAACTGAATTCCACTGACTTCTATTTTTATGAATGGCTAGAGGCTATTTACTGGTAAATTACTAATTGTGTTATTATTAAATTAAACTTAGCATACTGCCAGAGTTTATTAAAACTTAATCTATATTCTCGTACGGTGGCTCGGTGCCCGGCAATGCTTGCCAATGTTCAAAAGCTCCCACGGGTATGCCCCACATAGAAATAGAATTCCTGCAAGTTTTTAGAAAGGACACTTGGGGAGGAGCCTCATCACAGTTGACTTGAGAAGGTCAGGTTTTTAATTACTATCAATTTCCCTTTTTAATTATAAATTGCTCTTAATTTAGCATTTTCATTACAAATGTAGTTTGTTGTGGTTGTTTGGTTAGTACTAACAACTACTGTTTTAGTGTTTTTTTAATCCAGGATGAGATCTTTATATGCTCAGTGATTTGCTTTGACCCTCCTTTGAAGCAATTAATATTACTTCCATGTTTTACAGATGAGGAAACTAAGGAACAGAGAAGCTGGGTAACTTGCCTAAGATCACACAGCTGGAAACTAGAATCAGGATTTGAACTCAAGGATCTTTACAATGGAGGTCAGAAAACTTTTATTGTGAAAGGCCAGATGGTAAATATTTTAGGCCTTATAGGCCATGTGTTCTCTACTCAGCTGTGCTAATGTAGCCCAAAAGTAACTGTAGACCCTATGTGAACAAATCAGCATGGCTGAGTTCCAATAAAACTTTATTTGTAAAACAAGCATGGTGTGCTGGCCCTTGTTTTAGAGCCATCACTCTTAACCACCATGCCATTAATGTTTGCTTTCACAGCTTCCAATAAAACACAAATGCAGATTTATTATATATAATTTATTATATATAAATTTATAATATATTAGAATACTAAAATATTCTAATAGCTGTACAACACAAGAGCATTGCAATTCAAATATTAATCATTTATGCCTTTATTGATAAATATTTAAAATATGCTTGTACAGCAGAACATTCATTAGTGATGTAAGGAAATTTTTGTTGTTGTTGTTAATCTTCACCCAATAATATTTTTCCATTGATATTTAGGGAAAGTGAAAAAGAGAAAGAAAAATAGAGAGAAACATTGATGTGAAAGATACACATCCATTGGTTACCTCTTGCATGAGCTCTGATCAAAGTCCTGGCAGGTGAGGAGCCTGCGATCAAGGTACGCACCCTTGTCTGGAATCAAACCCAGGACCCTTTGGTCCACAGGCCGACACTATCCACTGAGCAAACTGGCTAGGGCATAATGTGATGAAATTTTGCTTCCTTTTTTTAACTGCAGCATATGATCAAAATGAACATAAGATTATTTGATTATTTAAGTTCATGTTGCAATGTTGTAAGGTGTAAAAATCTAGACATAAATTTATCATTTGATTTTAAAGAAAACATACAATCCATATATAATTGGCCCCATTGCTTTATATAATCTAGTTGGAACACATGAGGTAGGAAGGCTAATGGATCTTTTCAGCTGCCTAGTATGGCTATAGTTAAAAAATGTTGAGAGTTCCCATCTTAAAGGACGGAGCTAGGGAAGCTTTGGAGCCCCAATTATGTCTGGGAGGAGGTTCCAAATGGCAGTAGTAAGGAGTGAGGCATTTTATTACTTTCATCAACAGTCTAACACAATGGCTTCTGTTATGAACTAAGTTATGACTCCCCCAAATTCTTGAGTTGAAGCCTGAACCCACAATGTGACCCTGGAGATAGGGCTTTTGAGGAAGTAGTAATTAAAGTTAAATGGTGTCCAAAGGTAGGGCCTTAATCTGATAGTCTAGTGGTCTCATAAAAGGAGGAAGAGTCACCAGAGCCCTTTTTGTGCGCTCACACAGAGAAAGGGCCACGTGAGGACACCATGAGAAGGATAGCCAGAATGAGGACTCTCATCAGACACTAACCCTGCTGCCACCTTGACAAAGGACTTCCAAACTCCAGAACTGTGAAAAAATAAAAACCTATGATTTAAGCCACCCAATCTGTGGTATTTTGTTATGGCAGCAAGAACAGACTGATACACCTTCCAACTTTTGAATGTAAACATTATAAACTTCCACAAGACATTAATTAGTTGTATATTCACTCTCTACTGATTGAGATTTTATATAAATACATATATACACAAAAATAATTGGATATGGTGACTTCAGTAATGCCTATATGTTATGTTACTAATCATAAGAGTATATAACTATCTTTCATCTTTGGTAAAAAAAACAGTTGTATATATATTTGGGAGATATCATTTTATTTAGTCTGTAGATAATGCTTGGTACTAATACATCTTAATAGTCAAATCCTTTACAATAGTAACTCCATTGACCCTCTGACATCCTTGGTCTTCTAGGAAGAAATCACCTATTCCCAGCACCTTTTAAGTTTGGCTAAATTTGCACACCTCTTCCAGTTGCCCCTGCTTGAGGGCATAGCACACAATGAATGAATTATGTTAGATTTAAGGCCAGAGAAGAGTCATGGCAGGTATGGGATTGAAAGCCGCCATCTCAGGCAAATAGGAGTAATGTGTGATAAGTTATACACCCAAAGGAATCATATGCATGCATATAAGCACACCAATGGACACAAGACCCTGCGGGGTTGGGAGGGGGTGGGATGAGGACATGCAACAGGGGTTAGGGGAGGCTGGGAGAAGGTCAATGGGGGGGAAATGAGATATATGTACTACTGTATGTAACAAACTTGAAATAATAAAAGAAATAAACTGTTAAAAAACAAAAAATAAATAAAAGCTTAATTAATATTGTTAAGCAGAAGAGGGATCTAGACTAAAGGATCTCCAAACCTGGCTTATCATCTCATTATAAGTATTACCTGAGGAGGTTTTAAAACTATGGATACCCAACCCCACTCTGAGCATCTCTGAAAGGATTCAATGCAACTTTACTATGCTCATCTGGCAATTCTAATGCAGGTTTTTTTAGCACCCTTTCTCAGATTTATAATTGACAGTTTCATTCAGTGTTTCCCAAAGTGTGGTACGGGAAGAGTTTGGTGGGGGGTACGCGTTGCACCAGAGTTTGGTGGGGATATGCACCGCACCATGCTTAGCTGCGCCTAATTCTATGTTCTCATGAGTCAAGTCAATTTCATCTTTCTCATGGATCCAAGTAAACATTATTTATAATATAACTTTTATTTATATTTTATTATGAATAATTTTATTTTTCATTTATTATTATTTTGATTGTTATTAAAATAAATTCATTTTTATTTTTTTTTTGACAAGGGGTATTCAGCGCTATGAAAATTATAGAAGGGTATACATATGTCAAAAGTTTGGGAAACACTGCATTAGATGAATATAACCAATGGCCTCAATTATGGCTACTACATATTGTTGTTCTTTGCCCTGTAACTTTGTAGTACCCGATCACTCAGAACTCTCTCAGGGGACTCTTTTGGGCAACAGAATTTTAATAAACTTGATACAAGCAGAGACTTGGAAAAGTGTTTGCTCGCATGCTTCCATTTTGTCTTTTCAGCCTCTGCCACTGCAATGGGAATGCCCCAGCAAAGATGGCTGGAAAGAGATGAGAGGTACATGGAATAAAGCTGAGTCATTCCAGACAAGGCTAGGCTAGACCAGCCACTCATCACTGCAGATACATAAGATCATCAGAATCACCCACTGAACTGTAGACTCAGGAAAAATAATAAATAGCTCTTATTTTAAGCCACTAAGGTCTGTTCCACAACAGCACTCTGATAACAAAAGCCATGAGGCTTGGCAACCAGGGGAACTGACCATCCAAACCAAAGGCTGGATATTGATGATGTCAAAAAGAACTTTTCAATTTATATTCTGTAGGATGGTATTGTAAAGCAGAAAGGGGATTTTCCAAGGTTAGGTGTATGGAAGACACTAATATAGCTGGTTTCTTTGATACAGAATCTCAAAACCTTTCATATGAGTCATATTAAGTCTTACAAAGGAAGAGCTTATAAGCAATGTTTCCCCACCTTATTTGACCACAGAACCTTCTCTAGCCTCTTCCCCTGCCAGTGAGCCTGGCCCAAAATGAATATCCCACAGAACACATCTTGGACCTTATTTAAGACAAATTGGTCTTCGTCCTGCTTCAGTGTTTTTCCAGAGGGTAGAACTGCACTTAATATATGGCATTTATATGGAGAGGGACTGGAACTAAATCAATTCAAGCAAGGGCTTGTCAACTATGAGAGTTTTTCAGAGATGAACTTGCCTGCCATGTGAAATCCTAGGAATGAAAGCATACAAAGAGAGATGAATATGAGGTTTAAAGAATTTTTTGTAAATAATAGTTACCTTCATTGAAATTCTTATTCAATAATTCTGCAGCTGTATAATGTTGCTGAGAGACTGGCAGTCCCTATGAACCACAGTGACCCAACTTGGCAAGGCCCCACTACCCCGTTACGGCCTCAAACATGAGGTAAGAGGTCATTGAAGGTGGTTCCCTTTTCTGGAACTGAGTTAGATAGATGGTAATGTTCCAGGTCAGAGTTAACACAAAGTATGATTGTCTGCATCATGCTCTCCGAATGACTTCCCGGAAGCCTAATGAACTACAACAGATCTTATGTTAATATCCAATGCTTAGTCATACAGGGAAAAAACAAAACTGAGGAAGATCAATATAATAAAAGAGGACTTTAGGAGAAATAAGTAAAGGAAATACCAAGGGTAGTCCATTGACTGTGGAAATAAGAGCTAGAACCACCACGCTGTTAGGTTAGGTGCCCTGTTCATGTATTCATCATAAGATTTCTAACATTGTAGCAATGACCACCTATAACTAATTCCTTGAGGACATATCCTTGCGTCAGTCATTCTTGTATTCCCTCTATTTCAATGCTGGTACATGGCAGGCACTTAAACATGTTCGTAGAGTGAATGAGCTACTAGAATCATAAATCAGGGTTTTCAATCCAAAATAGTGGCAGCGTAGTGGAAGCTACACTCAACTCCTACCCAGGACCAAACTGAAAGTACAACTAAAATATAAAATAATCAACCTGAATAACCAACTGAAGCCTAAATGAAGGCAAGAACATACAATGGGGGTAAAGACAGTCTACTGAATAAGTGGTGTTGGAAAAACTGGACAGATACATGCAAAAAAATCAAACTAGACCACCTTCTTTCAACATAAACAAGAATAAACTCAAAATGGATTAAAGACTTAAATATTAGACTGGAAACCACAAAAATCCTAAAAGAAAACATAGGCAGTAAAATCTCAGACATTTCCCATAACAATATTTTTTTTCTGATATATAATCTTGGGCAAGGAAATCAAAAGAAAAAATAAATAAATGGGACTACATCAAACTAAAAATCTTTTAACAGCAAAGGAAACAATCAAGAAAAATGATGCCAGAACCAGTTTGGCTCAGTGGATAGAGTGTCAGCCTGCAGATTGAAAGGTCCCAGGTTCAATTCCGGTCAAGGGCATGTGTACTTTGGTTGTGGACACATTCCCTGTAGGGGGCATGCAGGAGGCAACTGATCAATGTTTTCCTCTCATTGATGTTTCTAACTCTCTATCCAACTCCCTTCCTCTCTATAAAATAAAATCAATAAAATATATTTAAAAAAAGAAAAAAGAAAATGAAAGACATCCCACTGAATGGGAGAACATGTTTGCCAATGATACATTAAATAACTTAAAGAACTTAACACCAAAAATACAAACAATCCAATTAAAAAATGGACAAAGAATCTGAATAAACACTTCCCCAAAAGGACATACAGATGGCCAATAGACAAATGAAAAAATGGTCAATACCACTAATCATCAGAATAATGCAAATTAAAACCACAATGAGATACCATCTCACTCCTGGCAGAATGGCTATCATCAATAAATCAAACAAGTGTTGGTGGGGTTGTGGAGAAAAGGGAACCCTCATGCACTGTTGATGGGAATGTAGATTGGTGTAACCATACAATGTGGAAAACAGTATGGAGTTACCTTAAAAAATTAAACATGGAATTGCCTTATTATCCAGTGATTCCATTTCTGGAAATATAACTGAAGAAGCCCAAAACACTAATTCAAAATGACATAGGTACCCTATGTTCATTGCAGCAATATTTACAATAGTCAACATTTGGAAGCAGCCTAAGTGCCCATCAGCAGATAAAGAAGCAGTGATACATTTACACAATCGAATGACACTTAGCCTTAAAAAACAAGAAGGAAATCTTACCTTTTTCTACAACATGAATGGACTTGGAGAGTATTATGTTAAGGTGAAATAAGCCAGTAAAAAAAAAAAAGACAAGCACCATATGATTTCACGTATACATGGCAGCTAATGAACAAAAATAGATAAGCAAAATAGAAACATACTCATAGAGTCAGAAAACAGGCTGCCAGCTGTCAAAGGGAGGAGTTTGGGGGCTGGCTGAAAAAGGTGAAGGGATCGAGAAATAAATACTCATAGACAGAGCCAATAGTATTATGATTACCCATGGGAAATTGAGTTGGGGGGAAGAAGCAGAGGGTAAAAGAGGGATAAATGGTGATGGAAGGAGACTTGGCTTGAGGCATGGAACACACAAGACAATATGCAGATGATTTATCATAGAACTATACACTTGAAATCTATACAATTTTATTAACCAATGTTACCTGAATAAATTCAATTTAAAAAAAGGATCATAAAGCACTTAGCATCCATGTAGCCAGTCAGGATTATTTCTCATTCTACCATTGAGTTTAGCAAGCACAGTGTGATCCAGCACCTAAGAATACTTCTTTCTAAAGTACAGTAGTCTTGAAATATATGTGCAGTACTTTGCATACTTACATGTTTAGAGCTGGAGTCCTTCCATTGGCACTCCAGCTCTAAACATGTGGATTACAAATTTATAATGGGCCAAAACTGGATTGGCTCAGTGGATAGAGCGTCGGCCTGCGGACTGAAGGCTCCCGGGTTCGATTCCGGTCAAGGGCATGTACCTTGGTTGCGGGCACATCCCCAGTAGGGGGTGTGCAAGAGGCAGCTGATTGATGATTCTCTCTCATCGATGTTTCTAACTCTCTATCCCTCTCTCTTCCTTTCTGTAAAAAATCAATAAAATATATTTTAAAAAACAAATTTACAATAGACTTTTAGCAAAGCACATTACTCTTCATGCATTGGGTGGGCCTCACCCAATCAGTTGAGGTCCTTCCAAGGAAATATAGCAGTTTCTCCTAGAAGACTACTGCTTCAAAGAAACCCTGCCTGAGTTTCCAAAATTTTGAAATTTTGGATTACAAAATTTCAGGATTTGTGTGTATGTTTTACTTTGCTAGGGCTGCCATAACAAAAGACCACAGACTGGGTGGCTTAAAAAAAACAGAAATGTATTTCCTCTGAGTCTTATAGTCTAGGAGCCTGAGATCAAGGTGCTTGTTGGCAGAGTTGATTTCTTCTAGGCTTCTTTCCTTGGCTTGTAGATGGCTCTCTTCTCCCTGCGTCTGTACATGGCCTGCCCTCTGTGCCAGTTTGTGTCCTAATCTCCTCTTTTTATAAGGACACCAGTTATATTGCATTAGAGCCCAGCCTGATGACCCTGTTCAACTTAATTACCACTTTAAAGGTCCTGTCTCCCAATATAGTTACATATTGAGGTATTGGGGGTTAGAACTTCAATATATAATTGAAGTAATGCAGTTTCACATGCAGCTTGTGAAGCACATATGCATCAAAGACAATTGCTGCAGCTTCTACTGTGTTTCAAATGGCAAACTTCTTTTTTAAAAAAAATATATATATTTTATTGATTTTTTACAGAGAGGAAGGAGAGGGATAGAAAGCTAGAAACATCGATGAGAGAGAAACATCGACCAGCTGCTTCCTGCACACTCCCCACCGAGGATGTGCCCGCAACCAATGTACATGCCCTTGACCGGAATTGACCCTGGGACCTTTCAGTCTGCAGACCGAAGCTCTATCCACTGAGCCAAACCAGTTTCGGCCAAATGGCAAACTTCTTAATGGACTTATCCTTGGGCATGCACTGGGCACTGTTGGTGCAGTGAACAGGCTGCACATGGCTGGGACCTTTTGGGGCATGACGATTGTTCCTTTCCTTGGTCATCTTGAAAGCTGAGAGCTATCTGCAAATATTTTCACTGCTATAAGGCCAAGAAGGGAAAGTCTTTATATCTATTCCATCTCAGTATCATCTCTCTGGCTGCGCAGACCTCCCTCCCTAAGCGTGAAGAGAGACAAACTACAAGGTATGCTCTTCGTATCTTTCCTCTAATTGGCCATCGGATCCCTTCACACTAATTAATCAATTCCTTTTTCATTTACCTCAGAGTTTTAGTTCCCCTTTTAGAATTCCTGAAAGCTGAAAGAAAGAGGAACATGAGCATCCAAAAGTGGCCCATAGAGAAGTCCCTTGTTCCTGGCCCCTTTGAAAACTGGCTGGCTCTTAGAACTGTCTGGTAGCAGCACACAACACATCACCTGGTAGTTAAGAGGTATTCTAAAAATAGGTGGTAAAAATGATGTTTGCAGGAAAAAGAATTTCCTGCTAGGTTCCTGTTTTTAGGTTCCAGGGTCACATTTGCCCCCTCCACAACATTATCACATGCTGACTCCTGTTGAACTCATTGTACTTTTACTTTTTAAAAACATATAACCACTTATTTCCTGGAGTTTCAACAGACTTGTTTTTGCAGACATTTACATTTACATTGAAACAGGCACTAAAAGTCTTTAAATGTTTATTTCTTCATAAACAAAAACTAAATGGCATCAATCTATGAGACATTACCCATTCAGAGACAAACCCACTCATGGAGCCCCCTTGACTTCCCATGGCTGGGGCAAAAGGCACATACTAGATCCTGACCTTGCCTTGGCTCTGGCCCAACAGGCAGCATCAAAAGGCAAGTGTGGGCACTTGGTTAGTTGCTAGGGCTTTCCTTTTCTAACACTGTCCAGGCATTCTTATGATGGGCTGAAATCCATCAATATAAGGACCCTGTTGCTTGAAATCCTGAAAATGTCACATTTAACATTATGTATCTTAAACCTGTGGCTGGTTGTTTGGCTCTGATCCTTGAATGAATGAGTATAATCTGTCTTCTGCCTCTGAACTCAAACTACACATACTCTAGTTCTTGTTATGATTATCTATCTGAGATGGGATGAGGAAACCCAATGGCTAATCAGCAGGTTTTAACCAGTTTATTCAGGACAAAATGCCAAGGAAACAGAAAAGCTAAACTCCATATCCTCCATATTGAGACTGAGGATCTTGATTGACAGTATTCAGAAGGACCACAACTTAGCTTCTTGAGACATTTCATCAGCAGCTGTGAAATCAGGTAAAACCCAGTGATCTGTCCTGCCATTAAACATCAATGGTCAATGGAATGCCATCTCCTACAGCTCACTAACATTGCCATGGAGTTCTTCATTACTAGATGGGGTTAAAAATGTGATATGTTGAACAGTGAACTCAGGGTCATGATGACCAATATTAAAAACTCAGCTCCTTAATAGCTGTATTCTCTAAGCAAGTTATTGTAAGGCTCTCCCTCCTCCCAACTGATGAGCGGAGTTATGACATTACTGGCACCTGTCACAGAGACATCTCCAAGACATTGAACCATCAATCAGCATGTGCCAAAGTGTCCTGGAGCCCACCCCTTCCTGTTTCGCCCTGGGTCCAACCCTCTTCCGTTCTGGCCCTTAAAAAGACCCCAGGCCAGCCACGTGCTGCTGCTCCTCCATGTCCAGGAGGCAGCCCGGCTGGGTCCCCTGCCCCCTCCCCACTCCTTCAATTCTGGTTTCTCTACCTCCATAATGAGTCCCGCTCATTACCGGGGAATAAACTTTACTTTAAAATTCCTCGGTGGTCAGTTTCCTGCGCCCCTTCAAACCTTACAGTCATCAAGCCTGCTTTTTATTTTTTTAGCTTATTTACAAAACTGGAATGCGGCATCTGACACCTAAAAGAAGTGCTGTGGGGATTCAATATAATAAAGAATCATTCTGTCATTTAGCCAACAAAGCTCTCCTGAGGGCACACTAGGTGCCAGGCACTGTTCTAGGATCTGGAGAATAAACCCTATTGGAGCCTCTATTTTTAGGAAGGGAGATGGATTTAAAAATTAATGAGCAAATACATGAGCAGAGTGAGGAGAGACAGCCAGGGATACACCATGGGAGGCGGAGGCTCTTATTTTAGACAGAGTAGTCAGGGGGGACTTCTCCAATGAGAGGACATGTGCACAGAGCTCAGAATGAGGTACTGGACTGAGACATGCACACTTCAGAGGGAGAGGACAGTCCTGTCCCCAGAACATAATAGCAAATGCACAAGCCCCAAGGCAGAAACATGCTTGATATGTTGGAAGCCTGAGCTAGACAGCAGTGGAGGTGGGGAGAAGTCAGTAGAATCAAAATAAATATTTTTAGGTGGAGTCACAAGAATTTGCTAATAGATTCGAAGTGGATATGACATAAAGCATGTGGTAAAGAGCATTATTCAGTAACTATTGGTTTGGGAGTACTACAGAGAGACATCTACTACCTCAAGAACATAGATCTAAAGGAGTCAGATGGCATCCAGGCCTAAACTCTAAAATCAGGTCATAATGGCTCATATCCAAGATCTGCAGTGGCGGCTTAACAAGACAGCAGGGTAGAATCACCCTGCAAGATGAGACCGGATCACAGGGGCTTTCATGGAGCCAAAGAAGAGGTTTGTCAGCCAAATAGGGTTTTCTCGGATGTGAAAAAATACATAAAAGGAGAATGATGGAGGCAGCAGCAGACAGTACCTTTCCAAGCACCCTCCAGAGTGTGGGGAGCCTTTGCCAAGTGATAACCATTATGGTGGCCTCTTGGCAAGGCAGTCCCTGTCATAGGGACTGGCTCAGGGAACGGCAGCCAACTGACCTGAGTAGCCTCGCCCTCGGCAAGATGAGCCTTGTGGTGGAGATGGATGCCGATTGCCTGGTAACTATGGCAGGCAGTACAGGGGGGCTCTGGCTATTGCAGTCACCAGGGTCCGGCAAATGGCTACTAACACGAGAGAAGCACTAAGACAACGGGCAGACAAATCAGGAGGTCACTATTCCTTGGCCAAGGTGAAAGAATTGCAGTCAAACATAACTCTCTCTCCTGTCGAACCCCAATCTGTATTACCACCTTTAACTTAAACAGTAATAAGACGTTTCATGCACAGTGATTGCATAAGAAAGCACTGCTACCTTTTTGTTTCAATGTTGGTGCTAGGTAATGAAAAACCTGATGAATGGTTTTCAACAGCTCAAGTCTCACCATAAAATGTTGTTAGCCCCTGCATAATTCAGCTTTAAAGAAAATTGTTCTCTGAAAATAGTATCCTGTTGACTGATCCTATAAAATACTTATTGTTTGTTAATGCATGAGATGGGTCAGGTTTCAGGAAAACAAACCATTCAATGTAAATGGATATTTCACATGATTAATTGCAACCTGAAGACATAGCGGTATTTTAAGTACACTGACAGAAATAATTCTGAAAGAGTACAAAGTACTCTCTTCCTTCTTAAACAGAGAGCACTGAAGTCTCTTCATTCTGTTGTTAACGAATCAGAACATTAGTAATCATGATGCTCTCAGGAACCACTGGCGTCCACAGTGTGATACGTCCCTGAACGAAATGGCCCCCCTTAAAAATAACAGTTTTTCTTTGATCCCTCCCTATCAGGAGATGGATTTTCTCTTTTGGCTGTTGCTTGTGTATCTGACTTTAGTTGGATTCTATGGACTGAATTTTAGCCCCTAAAGTTCACATGTTGAAACCCTACCCCACAACATGATGGTATTTGGAAATGGTGCTTTTGGGGAGTGATTATGTTTATATGAGGTCTTAAGGGTGGGACCCTCATGATGGCTCTCTCTCTCTCTCTCTCTCTCTCTCTCTCTCTCTCTCTCTCTTCCCCTGCTTCTCCCCATATGAATGCACTAAACAAAGACCATGAGAGAAGGCATCCATCCAGCCACAAGCCAGGAAGAAGGCCTTACCAGGAACCAAGCTGGCCAGCACCTTGGTCTTGGACTTCCTAGCCTCCAGAGAAGTAAACATTTGTGGTTTAATTCCCCTATCATGGCAGACCAAGCTGACTGCGACATAGGGCGGCCACATTTCCATTTCTGATTCACTGCTTCTAATCTGTTGTGAACCGCTTGATCAAATTTAGCTCAGAATAAAAGTTTGAATGTGGTCAGTGAGTGCTATTTCATTTATCTTGACAGCTCTGGTGTCTTCATGATCTACTTCCAAATTCGAAGTTAAATTTTGGCATTCAGAAGGTCAGTATTTACATATGTTTTCTAGGCTGCTAATAGCCAAGAACAGATTAATAAAACCAAACATATAGACCATTTTTAGGGAAAGGGGAAAAGTGTTCAATTGTCTCTCACAGATGAGTTCAGTGGGCTCTTAAAGCTTTAAATTAAAAAAAGACAAGAGTCCCCTTTGAGAAATCCTGATGATACTCTGACTTTTAGCATTTTTGGTGTGAACAGTTGAAAGACTTGGCAAGGGTGGAGGCAAAGCAGAGGAATAATCAGAAAATGTGTATGCTAGACCTTATTTTGTCTTCACAAATACAGTTAAGATGGTATTTTTAGAGATTTCGAAGTCTGGGAATATTGGGGACGAGGGAAGAGTGTTGCTAAAGAAACCTCTGGAATAATAAAAGGTAGTCTGTAGTTTGTGCCAAATATATTATTTTTTTATAATATTTTAATTGATTTTTTATAGAGAGGAAGAGAGAGGGATAGAGAGGTAGAAACATTGATGAGAGAGAATCATTGATCAGCTGCCTCCTGCACACCCCCTACTGGGGATGTGCCTGCAACCAAGGTACATGCCCTTGACCGGAATCAAACCCGGGACCCTTCAGTCTGCAGACCAACGCTCTATCCACTGAGCCAAACCAGTTTCGGCCCAAATATATTATTACCTGTTGTGTATCAAGATAAGCATAAACTGCGAAAGGCTATTATTCTCCAAGTGAATTGTGTGACTTCTGACCAGCGTAACACTCGTTCTGAGTAGGGAAAGCTAGAAGCTTGCAGGGGGTCCCCTGGCTGTCTCCGGTTTTTAGCAGATGGTTTACCATCGAGTGGCTAGTGTGCTTCACAGAATGGGGTCAAGGAATACCCGATGGTAAAAGCTGAGCTTTTAAGATTTCCACGTGCTAATACAGTCCTGAAGGCAGAAAAAGAAGAAAGACCTTTGCAAGTAACGACTTGTTAGTTCATATACATTCTATGCCATGTATATACTGTATATTATGAAGGCTTCAGGGTGGAAGAGAGGAAAGGAAACGGAGTTTAGTTATAAAGCAAATAAAGAGATCATTTACTTACTTCAACTTCTACCTCTGGAGCAGAGCCAAGCATGTCATGTGGGTAAAATGTAAAATGAGTTCAAATACTCTACGGGCCAGGTGCCAGGATTTTAGCGGTGCCAACTGAAAAATGAAAAAAAAAAAAAAGCAAACAAGAAAATGTTGCCATTCTCCTTTGTCTGTGTTATAAGCACAGGGACCTATGTAACAGCGCAGTTAGGTGTCTATTATTGGCCCCCAGTAAATTTTATAACCTGGCCAAGCGCAGGAGCGTAGATATAGAGGGACAGCTAACAAATACTTAAGCAAGAAGTAGCTACATTTGTAAGACAGTTTACTAAGCACTTTCACCTAAATAATTACAACAGCCTCCTAAGAGATTGCATCATTCTTTCTAATTAACAGACGAAGAAGGCAAAACTCTGAAATTAAATCCTCAGGGAGTAAGAGTACAAATTGCGTCCTAAATATTTTTGCTCAGTAGATAGGGCACCTGCAGACTCAAGGGTCCCAGGTTTGATTCTGGTCAAGGCATGTACTGTGGTTGCGGGCACATCCCCAGGAGGGAGTATGCAAGAGGCAGCTGATCGATGTTTCTCTCTCATTGATGTTTCTAACTCTCTCTCTCTCTCTTTCTTCTTTTCTGTAAAAATTCAATAAAATATATATATTTTTTAAAAGAAGTACAAATTGCTAGTTATAAAAAAGCAACACGGAGAAGTACACATAGGAAATATAGTCAGTGACACTGTTACAACTATGTATGGTGCCATATGGATACTAAACTTATTGGAAGATCACCTTGTAAGGTATATAAATGTCTAATCACTCTGTTGTATACCTGAAACCAATATAATATTTTATGTCAAATGTAAATAAAAATAAATTTTAAAAAAGAAGCTAAATTCATCACCTATGATCCAACTGCCAAAAAAAAAAAAAAAGACCAACTCAGATCTGACTACAAATTCAATGTTCTTCCCACTGACTATATGAAGACAATATATACCAACAGAGAGGCATGTTGATTCCCAGCAGGCCCTGAGCACAGCCTGGTAACACACACACATTAGTTAGAGTAGTGCCGGCTGGTGTGGCTCACTTGGTTGAGTGTCATCCCATGCACCAAGAGGTCACTGATTCAATTCTGGGTACATGTCCAGGTTACAAACTCAATTTCCAATAAGGGGCGTGCAAGAGGCAGGTGATCAAAGTTTCTATCTTTCCCTATCTTCCTCTCTCTGTAAAAATTTTAAAAAGCAACAACATTTTTAAAAATTAGCTAGAGTAATAATCCGCATCAAAGTAATTGGCTTCACATTATACCTTCTACTTCCTAGCTTATTTTAATTTCCTTAGTCCATTAAAAAATACAGTGACATCTTGGCATAGAAAGAGCATCTCTTCATACACCTATCATAAACTCTTATTCACTAGAAGAATACGTATTTGCTCAAGAGTTTTTTAAACCATAATTCATTACTCATCTTTTAATCAGCTGTCCGATGATAGCATCTGAAGTGCCAGAGCTTGTTTGCTATGAATGGCAGATTAATTTCTAGCTTACTTCAAGATTATGGACCAGCAAAACCACATGGGTAACATAAGATTAAAATCACCATCACTTCAAACAGCTTTAAATGTTTTTCAAAGTTTAAAGATTTTTTTTCAAAGCATGCACAAAATCACCTAGCTGCTCATACCTACCATTAGTTTGAATGGAAAGTTGTTTCAAAAGCTACTTTTACCTTTACATGGAAATTTTGAACATGAATTTGTTGTACAAAATTTCTTATTTTAACTCTTTGATCCTGTCTTCCACCTGGAGCATGTTCTATTCTATTCTACTATGCAATTCAACTTATCTCACCTCCACATAAAGATTATGAAGATTCCAGAGGTTCCTCCCTTCTTTCAATTGCTTTGGCCTTCTCCTATAAATCATTGGGACTGACTCTTAATATGTGGTCAGCAGCCATTTTTTCATGTACAGATATCTTTTGTTCCTTGTAAAGATTATACTTTCTCTGAGAAGAACTGGATGTTATACACATCATACTGTAAGAAAACCTTATGGAAAAATAAAGTAACTGCACTAGGTCTTTAAAATAGAGTCATTATGACATGGTGAAAATTTGGAGGGAACTGACTATACAATGACAGAAGGGTTGAGAAGCCAAGTAGAGTAACCCAACCCATGAGTCAGCAATAATAAGAGGCCGCTACCACCCTTAGGGATAGGGAAGACAATGGTAAGAGCCCAGAAGCCATGGCCTTCCAGTAAGAGCTAGAACCATGGAGGAGACACAGCTACTGTCAGAGACGTCAAAGGAAACAAAAAGATAGGTGAGAATTCCCCAATTTCTTTCCTGTTCTTGCCTCCAATGTCTTACCAGTGCCTCCTTTGAACATACATACTTGGAAGCCAAGGAGTAAGAGAGACTATATTTATTAGGTCAAATCATAGAAGAAAAGAAGTAAGGAATGGATCTGAGAGTAAACAAGAAATTTATAGGAAGTAATCATTAAATTTTTACTGATAGACACAGAAATCAATTAATCCTGTGCAATCATTGTATATTACTACTCAACTTTCCCTTTTAGAATGATTAGTATAAAAGACTCCAGGATGAGATACTGTTTAAGAGATATTCAGAATAGTTATGGATAATAAAGAACATTATAACCTGATGAATAAAAAGATAAAGAGGCAGAGAAGCATCCAACAGACTCTCAAATTACAGCGGGAAGGATGGGGAGTGTTGGGGTGTGGGGGGGAGGAGGGGAGAGTAAGAGATCAACCGAAGGACTTGTATGCATGCATGTAAGAATAACCAATGGACACAAGACACTGGTGGAGGGGTGGGGTGAGGGCATGTGCCAGAGGAGGTAGGGGAAGCCGGGGGGGGGGGAGGGCATATGTACTATTATTTGTAATACTTTAAACAATAAAATAAAAAATTTTTTAAAGAGATATTCAGAATAGGCTATTGCTTTTAGTAATGGTAGACAAGGAGATTTAGACCAATCCTACTGAAATAACCTAAGGTACACATACATATATACACACACACACCATATACATACACACACACACACACACACACACACACACACACACACACACACACACATTCTGCTTGACATATTGGAGAGATAACCTTAGTAAAGGTCCAATGTTTGGGTCTTTCCTCTGGGGGAATCTACCAACCCAGAAGTGTCAGCCAAAATGCTAAGCAGCACTTTGGGCAGTCAATCTCATGGGGACAGAGTCACAAATGTCATAGTCTTGGGCTTGGTAAGAGAGCTTCAGTCGCCCTAACAGGGCAAACCAGAGGAGACTGGCTTTTGTAGTAACTTTAGCTCAGTTTTGAATTATCTTCATGCCTGAATTGGGATGAAGGTGATTCCAGATGTAAAAGCTGCCAGGCATGTAGAAGAAAGAATATATAAACCTTCCCTACAGATATAAACTATCCTAAACATCAATTATTTCTATAAATGTTTTTAAAATAGATTTCTGAAACACAATAAAATAATAGCAAGAAGACAGAAATAAGAAACAGCAGAACCAACAGAAAATAGAAATAGACCCACAGGGAATGCAGATACTAAGTTTATCAGGTATAAAACTTAAAATAACTATGGTTGCTAAATATTGATAATTATTGAAACTGGGTGATAGATTTTTGTGGGTTCATAGAATTTTCCTTCTACTTTAATATTTATTTTCAATTTTTCATAATAAAAAGTCTATGAACCAATCTGAAGAAAATCTTAGTTGGCTCTTTTGTTACCACGTCAGAAATACACTGAAAACCATTGTCTAGGGAAACACTGCGTCATCTCTGCGACATTCCTCAAAGAAGGTATGTCATGGATGGTAATGAAACGCAGAAACCATACACGTAAAACCAACTTACTCTTTCCAAGAAATGAAAGACTCAATTGTGAATTCAGCACAGAATAGAAATTATTTTTGAAGAATATATCAGACCAAAAAATAATTTAGAAATTTTAGAATTGAAAAATATAGTAACTAAGCACATCAAACTTAGAATCCATTCTGTCTTTGCCTGTCTGATAATGATATTAGTCATAATAATAGTTATACTTGTTATTTGAATTTTTCTATACAATCTAACATATATAAGCTAACAGTTAATACTCTTTTTATGGCTTATGTAAATGTTACATTAGATTCCAAATATGGAAAAATGAGACAGAAAGCAAAAAGAAAAATACAGTAATCAAATCAATATTCAGTGGATCAGTTTAGAACAATTGATACACAGCTAAAGACATACTTAATAAATTAGAACTAGTGGACAAGGTTAGGAAAAAATGCTCAGATTAAGGCATAAAAAGATACAGAGTTGGAAAATATTTTTTAAAAGGGTAGGAAGGGATAGAAAAATAGTGAAAAGATCTAACATAGTTCTGGAATCCTGGAGAGAAAGAATGAGACCAAAGCAACATTTGAAGAAATGGTGGCTGATAATTTTTCAAAATGATGAAAGACAACAAATTATGTCCAACAGGTTCTACAAACTTCAATTTGGATAAAGACATTCTCACATAGGCAAATCATAGTAAAATGGCTTAAAGTCAAATACAAAAAGAAAAATTTTTTTAATGCAGCTAGAATTTTTTTAAAAAATTGCTTTCAAAGAAGCAAGGAAACCAACAGCCATCTTCTCAAAACATAGACATGAAAGCCAAATGGAATGATTTCTTCAAAGTGATTGCCTTTTGCAGGAAGGAAGGAGGGACCAGGAGGGGACATGAGGAGGACTTCTGGGCTGCTGTCAATATTTTATCTCTTTGTTTTTTCCTTTAAATTTTTAAATTAAATTTATTGGGGTGACATTGGTCAACATGATCATATAAGTTTCATGTGTGGGTTTCTATGTTACAATTATTTTACTTCTTAACCCGAGTATGCTTCTATAGATATTTACTTCATGGTAAGCCAATGAGTTATACATTTATGACGTGTACTTTTCTATATATAATAGTTCACCGTAAGTTTAAAAAATAGATTGTGACAGAAAATGCTATTATTACTAATCATAGCATAACTGCCAAATACTGCACTAGCTGCTTTTGAAAGCAAACTTTATTGTCAGTTTAGGCGACAGCAGGAAAAGGCTGAATATTTGAGGGGGGAAAAAAGTGATATGAGCTCCAGGTATATAACTAACACTAGCCTAACCTTATTTCTTATTTGTGATGCAAAAGAAGCCTGGCTATGTTAAACAAATAAATATGCTAACCACAAATATTCATGTCAATAATATGTTAAAGATGCTTCCAAAGTGTTTAGTTGAAATATTTGAAAGACATTTTTCCTATACACCATCTACTGCTCCTATTGTTTGTTTGTTAAATTTTAAATAACAAAATTTAACAAAGGGACAAAACTATTTTTTTTAATTATCCCCTCATTCATTGTAATATCTCTGGTGACTGACCTTGATCTATAATAAAATATTTAGGCTATTAAGGTTATAGGACTAGAAATGGACTGATGTTATTCATTCTGGCAGTGGTAAGGCTGCATCCATGCTGCTTGTCACACTCCCAGGGTTGCTATGAAAACACGAAGAGAAGCTCATTGCACATAGTAAGAGTTTTAATGGATGTGTACCTGCCCATTAGAGCAATTTCCACTTTCAAAAGCATCCCAACTGACACTGTTACAGAGCATCGTAGCTGCAAAGAGTGGGACTAATTAGAGCAATTAATTAAAAGCACCAATTAGCGTCCATCACAGAGATTATTATTTTTTTTTTTAGTTCTTATCCTCATTGCTTGAGGCCTGTGAGAATTTTATTGTCTTACCACAGTAGGGGTTGTCTGTGCTGATCATTAGCAAGGAGAGAGGACCAGAGGACCGGGAAAAGAGGGATAGGGCTCCCAGCCCAACAGGTGGAGTCTGGCCAGTTTCCGCTGTGGCAAGCCAAGAACAGAGCAAAGACCAGGAGCTGGATGAGAACATAGGGTGGGGTCTAAACTGAAACTGGGAGATGTCTTGCCACTTCCTCTGTCTTTAAAGAAGGCAACTATTACCTACCTGTCCATTTCCTAAGAATATAGAGAAGATTCATTCATGACTATAGTGTTGGCAGGGAAGAACACTGCCCTTTGTAGTTGAGTATTGTTGCTCAGCCTGCGGTTGGGGGATTTCAAGGTTTTGGTGGCTAATTACTAGAATAAATTTTGATTTACTGATTCACTCATTCATTTATAAGGATCTTAATGATTTCAGCCTCCCCGCCTGCCAGAATGATAAGCTGGACTCAGATGTCTCCAGAAAGACATGAAGAGTCCAAAAGGGACATAGTCTCCTCCACCCACATCCCTATCTCACAAAGAACTGATCCAGCTCATGCCTGGAAGCATGTAAAAACATATCAGTAAGTAAGCCTGGGGTGCAGGATAGACCACAAAAAATCCCTTCTACATATTTCAAATCAAGATGTCAGGCTGAAGCTCCAACCCAGTTACCTGGCCACAAGTGAAGCTGGAACTGATGAAGTGAATTAGAAGTAAAGGTTCTGGAAAAGGTCACCACATGATCTCATGTGTCCGTCTGCGAAGGACCTGCCTGGGTTTTCCTCTGCCTTGGCATTCTGCTAGGAAATACCACCTACACAGGCTCGCTTCTTTTGTAATCAATCTCCGATCTGATTAGATGGAGCTAGAATCACGGTGATTCTGGAAAGAGGATGCTCTAGTAAGCAAATTAGGACCAAGACTTCAAAATAAGTGCTTTTTCGTGGCTGCTTTCATAGTCCAGTGTATGTTACATCTGAAAAAGAAGATGAACTTGGTGATTCTTAGTTTTAGTTTGAGGCTAGAATTGAAAATACCTTTTATTATTATTATTATTATTATACTTCCCACAGACTTACAATGAGTTAAATGTAGAGGCAAAATACTGACCAGTTCTAGAAATGCCTACACATTTCATGGAAACAAATAATGAACAGCTAGAAAATAATGCAAAGCCTATCTAAGCATCTCTTAGCTAAAAATTCAAAATAGGTGAAGCATGTGATGGTTATATAGAGGAAAGAGATTAAATTTGCCTTTATTTTCCCACTTGATTCAACACTTAGCTGTTCTAGTAATGACTGGACATGTGATATGTTTCTCTTTAAGCTCAAATATATTTGCTTTCTCTTGGCCATTCCCTGGTTGCACGTACATAAATTATATCTACTTGTGTTCAGTAAACATGTGCATCACATAGCCTATCAAAAATTGATGATGCCTCTGTGATTAATGCAAAATGCCAAAATAGTTTAATTGCTTTCTATACGCAAGCTCACTCTAACAAAACCAATTAAGGCACTGGCATAACGTTTGGCTGCACAGAGTAAATAGATGTAATCTCAAATAACATTCATTACCAGTCAGTAAGGGCCAGGAAAACTGTGTCAAAACTGGAGCAGTGTGGATGGTATTCAGAGCAAGAAGTACCAATATCCTGACTTAGATCTCAGCCTCCCAGCCTACCAGAATTGCAAAAGATAGAAACCCACAAGAAACAATAGCAAATAGGAAGCAAACAACTGTCATAAAATGTGCTTGTGGACTCTAAAATGAAAGCTTGGCTGAAACCAGTTTGGCTCAGTGGTAGAGCATCGGTCTGTGGACTGAAGGATCCCGGGTTCGATTCCGGTCGGGGGCATGTACATTGGTTGCGGGCACAACCCCGGTGGGGGGGGGGGGTGCAGGAGGCAGCTGGTCGATGTTTCTCTTTCATTGATGTTTCTGGCTCTCTATCTCTCTCCCTTCTTCTCTGTAAAATATAAATAAAATATATTTTTAAAAAATAAAATGAAAGCTTGGAGAATGTGGAATAAATAAGAATGTGCCATTTTTTAATTTAAATTAAGCCTAAATAGCTTTACATTGAAGCAAGCTTACCTACCAACATAGGCAGGAATATCATCAGAGACAGACCACAGAAAGCAGCGACTTTCCCCAGTTCTCAGCCCAATAAGGGCCCCAAATCTGACCACTGAGGGAGGGAGAAGAAAATATAAGGGAGATAAGACAGAGAGGCCTTGCCCCCTTGAGGAATGGTCTTGCCCTTTATAATTCAGCTCTAAAATGAAAGAACTGGGGAACAGTAAACTACAGTCAATAGTTAAATGTGGTACTGAATTCTCTTTGGGTGAGCCAAAGATGCTTTGAGCTAAAATCCATCTAACATCGATTCAACAGGCAATGGTTAATACAGATTCACCAGCCCAAAGATAACAGAGCCCATGTCTCTGCTATTCTTAGTCTTTTTCTCAGATCCGCTACCTTGGGGTTGCAAGATGGCCACCGTAATCCAGGCATCACATCAGAATGAAAGGCCAGAAGCAAGGGCAAGGGGTTCCAATATTGATGTACCTTTATTCAGAAAATAAGATAATTCCCCCAAAATGTCAGTAGAATATTGTTTACATGTAATTAGACAAAACTGTGTAATATGGCCACTCTTGGCTGCAAGAGTATGGGAAAATGAGCGTTTAGGAGGTGGGAGAGGGAGTTCTCCTCCTGCTTGGGAAAGAGTACGGGAGGGTGATGGGGGCAAGATGAAATTAAGAAAATAAGAGTTTTAAGGAGATGACATAAATACCTGGCATCAGATTTTGAGGAAAGGTGACTAGAAGTGAGAAGGACATATTCCTTATTTCTCACATACCAGAAAATATTTCACCAAAGAGCAGAATTATTTCCTATTAGCTTACCCTAACGGGGTGAGCATAACTGGTTTCCCTGGACTAACGTAACCAAAAATGGGAAACAGAACATGTCTGGCACATCATCAAACCTGACAAGCCAAACTATTTATAGTCTTCTTTATTTTTATTTTTTATCTAGCAAACAAATAAAATGAGGAAATGATGTTACACTAGTATACAGAAATAAACCTTGCACTGACAATGCATGGTCTGGTGTTGAAAATGCCAAAATAAATGAAATAATTGATACAAATAACTTTGATGTAAATGAAATTAAGGCCGTTTAAATTTAAATTTACTACTTCTAAAAGAAGACAATTTAATTCTACCACTTCTTCAAGAGTCTTGGAGATGTCAAGATTAGAGATGAAACGGGGGAAATAGAAGAGGTTCTGTAAAATGTTTCTAAAAACGAATGTTAAATGAGGGGAATGGGGGGAAGAGGCTGTTGTGGTATAGAAATGGCCTTATTATTTCCCCCAAGTATATGAAAACTCATTGGGGGAAAATATTTTGGCCAGGACCATAATTTCACACTATGTATTTTAAGTTAATGAGGCAAACATATTACTTAGATGCTAATGTGCTTTGATATCAAAAGGCTTTGAAATAGAAGACTTTTCATTTGCTCAATTAGCAAAGTATTTCTATCAACCAGACTCATTTTGGAGTTTTTAAACTTGCAGATGCCTTGGGTCTCCAACTCCCCAGAAATTCTGATTTAATTGGATTGGGGGTAGAGCTTAGGCCTAGGCTTGTTTTGTTGGTTTGTTTGTTTAAAGCTCTGGATTGATTCCACAGGGAAGCCACAGTTGAGAAAAATTGGATCAAAAAGATAATGCTCAATGACATTGAGGGTACAGGGAAGTCAGAGCACACAGAAACACCAATATGTAACAATTAGTATCATCTGTCTAAAATATAATTTGGCAATATATCATATACTTTAACAAAATGATTTCCTTTCTAAGAATATATCCTAAAAAATGGGCAGAGAATTAAGGATTAATATACTGAAATGTTCCCAGCAACAATAGTTATTATTGGCAATATCTATGAATGAATAAAATTAAATAGGTTATACATTTGTGCTAAAACATTTTCAAAAAGAAAATTTCAAAAATGAGAACCCACTAATGAGATTATATGCAAAAGTCAGATAAAAGTGGTGTAATCCAAACTATGTGAAAAATGTATACATACAAAAAAGAAAGAAAGCATATTGAGTATTAACAGCAAAGTATTAGTAAGTCTTGTGATAAGCTTTTATTAGTAACTAGAGGCCCAGTGCATGAAATTTGTGAACAGGTAGGGTTCCTAGCGGCTGCCAGCTACCACTTGGGGCCTTCCTTCATTCCGCACTGCCCCCTCGTGGTCAGCGCACATCATAGCAAGTGATTGAACTCTCAGTAGGTCAGTTGAACTCCCAAGAGACACTGCATATTAGGCTTTTATATAGATAGATAGATAGATAGATAGATAGATAGATAGATAGATAGATATTAATTTCTTTATACTATTCTGTATTTTTTTCCAAATAATCTATGTACACATGTTAATCTTATACTCAAGGGGGAAAATTTTTTTTATAAAGTCTTTGGTTGTAATATTTGTGGGACCCTTATTTGGTTGGAAAATCCAACTGTCATATTAATTGAGTATAGGGGTGTCTAGAAACCTTGATTTTCAACATTAAGTGATCAAATAAGTTGGAAAGAATGTACATTTTAAAGAAAGCTTCCATAGTTTCTTTGTAAAATTAGCATTTCTAATTTATAAAACGTATAATTTAATCTTAAAAATGTAATTTTAAAGAAATACAAGTATATACAGTCAGCATGTACAATATAGCTAGCCCAATTTTTTTACACCATTTTTGGCAAAGTTATTAGCATCCTAGGAGAAATTTAAGCAGAACTTTTCCTTACTATGTTAAATATACTAATAATGAGTGATATAATAAACCACATAGGATGCTATGGATATTCATTTATAAAGATGTTTGCCAAGACTTAGGTACTCTCTTTTTTTCATTCTTCCTCCTGAACATTTCTCTTTGTCCCCATGATCCTTTCTTCAAAAAGAAGTTGTCCACTTCCTCCTCTGAACTATAATATTTATAATAGTTACACTTGTGATGTTTAGTTTTGCTTTATGGAAGCTCATAGCTGAACCAAACACACCATAGCATTGGTTTCCAATTTTATATTCCACAGGGAAACAGCTGGCTTAATGTCATGGTTTGAGTTAATTACTGTTTTTGATGACTTGAGGTAACCCCCTAATTTAAAACATTTCAGAAAAAGTGCACAAGTTCAATTGGGTATGGGTAAGAGTCCAGTCTGGAGCACTACACTACAGAGAAGGACTGCTGCCATCTTGGCTGAGAAGGCAGAAAGAGAAGCTGGCCATGATTCCAGTGCCAGAGGGTGAGAACCCCTTGCTCTCTGCTTCTCAGCCATGGATGAGGAAAAGAGCTCTTTCTCAATGGTTTGGGAGAGCCAGACCTGAGCTACTGTTCAAGTCATGAGGCTTGACTACACTGGAAGGAAAGAGTGTGTAGTTACACAGAGGACTATTACAGCTTATATGGATTAGATTCAGCCTAATCAGTACCCTTTTTAAAAAATATATATGTTTTTATTGATTTCAGAGAGGGGGGTGGGAAGGGAGACAGAGATAGAAACATAAATGATGAGAGAGAATCATGGATCAGCTGTCTCCTACATGGCCCCTCCTGGAGATTGAGCCTGCAACTTGGCATGGGCTCTGACTAGGAATCAATCCATGACCTCCTACTTCATAATTCAATGCTCAACCACTGAGCCACACCAGCTGGACCCTAGTCAGTGCTTTGAAGAAGCCAAACTAAGAGCCAAAGTTATTAGAGTGTCTTTGTTTGTTAAGGACAAAGACAATGGCTGTGATTGTATTCTAGGCAAGCTCAACAAAGGAGCTGAGTGTTATTGAGCTCAGTACAAACTATAAAACAGGCATTTCGAGCTTGGGTCCTTCTCCCCTGCTCTACGCTCCAGCACAAACTCTGCTCCCCAGGTCCTGTCAGTTAATCCCCACTAAACCCTAAATCAGCAAAGGAGCAGGTCATGCCACAAGCCTTGTCCTTCCTTGAGGCTATTTATAGTTTGGAGGGGCAGGAGAGAGGAATGTAGAAAACTCCAGAAAAACAAAGGAACAAGCAAACATCTGCTGCCTTACAGGACTAGGGGCTCCCCTGCTCCTGATGACCCCTCAAAAGCAGCTTCTGGGAAAGGAAACAAAAGCAATTCCACTTCTCTGATATCATTTTGGGGGGCTGATATGCTAAAACTAATAGAACCTTAGAGATCACTTAAGACTCACTTAAATTTAAATAAACAAATCAACATAGCATGTCTTCTCTGAAGTCACCAACTACTCATTATACTTTGTCGTTTACCCCACACCCATCTCAACTCTGGCTCAGCATCCCAGTAATTCAGCAGGGATCTAAGCCTTTGACCCTTGAGGGAATATTAATAATCATATTATGATTAAAAAAAACAATTATTGAACATTTACTATGCTCAAAGCACTGTGTTAAAACTCGAAATGAACTTGGGTATATTATCATTGTCACTACCATCATCGTCGTCGTTGTCGTCTTCATCGTCGTCGTCATCGTCATCGTCGTCGTCGTCGTCGTTGTCACCAATTTTTAGATACAGAAACAACCTCAGCAAGGCGGAAGGTTTTGTCTCAGGTGACATACCAAGAATGGGTGGCACAGGTGCTGGACGGCGAAAGGACGGGGACAGAGGAGGAACTGTAAAATTGCTGCCTCAGTACCCACCTCTTTGCTAAGCACCTTTCACACACTACCTCTGCTTAGACAATCTCCTAAGACAGGCTTTTTTCCTCAACTCCCATTTCACATATGAAAAAAAAAAAAAAGCTTCAAAGAGTTAGATGATTTGTCTGTGGTCCCCTAGCGGGTAAATGCTAGAGCTAGTATTAGAATCCAGATGGGCAGATGCCCTGCTGTCAATGGATGCAGATTCTTGTTGGCACTCACTGGGAGGTCTGGCGGGTAATTCGAGTCTTGAGCATGTTCTAATTTCCAGAAAATTAGGAGAGTTTTGTTTTGTTTCGTGTTTTATGTTATTTGGTTTGTTTTCCTTAAGAAGCATGAAAAGGTGACAGGTAAGAGGGTCCTAAAACACTCTGCCTTAACCTTGAAGAGAGATGGCATGTTTGCACAGAGAAAAATGGACCAATTACTCTTCCTCATGGACCACAAGTTTAATCACTGGGAATTATAAGACCAATGGATACTAAAAATAGTAAATGTAAAAATAGTTGTTCTTGAATAATATTATCTTTTTACAGACTCTAAATAGAGTCTCTTCCCTCCCCGACTCACAACCCCTGTCCTAAGCAAATATAATCTACAACATGAGCCCTGAATCTCAGGCACTTGTTGGAAATTATTTCCCCACCATATTATTTCCCTAGAATTTAATGGAAGTGAGAAGTGATGATGAAAAATTTGGCAGGCTTTACACAAGGCTGATCAATAGTTTCCATTTCCCTATTTATGTGCCACTACAACTCACCAGCTGAGAGGACAAGTAAACTGGATACAGCAGGAGAGAGGAAGCCAAACAGACCCATAAATCAATGCAAAATGAGAAGGAAAAAATTAACATAAAGAAGCTGGAAGGAGAAGGGTGAGAAGGAACATGGCAATTAAGAAGCTCATAAAGAAGCTTGTGAATTGACATCTTCACATATAATGAAGCTGGAAGAGTGAGTGAAAAAATACCATACCTATACCCAGCAGTATCCTGGCATTGTCAGTCTCAGTCTGCATATCACTGTGAAGAATTCCTGGAGCTCTCGAAAAAAGTCTTCAAACTCAGATTCAATACCAAGAGGAGACCTAGAGAAGAACCTTGAACGATGGCCAATTTCAACATCCACTCGCTCCCTCTAAGACCTGTCTTCGTAGGCTGCAGGCTGACTTTTAGTGATGACGTTGACAGCTCAGACTCCAGGCTCCCTGACCTGCAAACTCTTGGTGCCATGTTTTCTGTGGTCCCTACTTACCCTGAGGACCTGAGAGTTGGCAATAATGGAACAATGCTGCGTAGATCTAGGGGCAAAGTCAACTCTTAGCCAGGTAGCTTACCAGCCCTTACCTATCTCCTAGCATGCTCTGGTGCATTAAGATGAAGAGACAATCTGAGCCCATTGCTGAGTTTCTTCAGCTAAATTAGGCAGGGCTTTAGGATGGTGTTAGATTTAAGAACATCAATACCAGACCATTATACAACCGTGGAATCAGAAAACAGCCATGAGACCAGGGCTAGAAATGTGTACTCAGATTCCATAAGAAGCCAAGAGAACATAAAGAATGTGATCAGAAGTCCTAAATCCCCAAGTTAGGCTTGCTGGCAAAGAAAAGAGAGTAAGGAGCGGTCACAAAGGAGCTGGCTGCTTACACAGATGGAGACCAGGCAGACAGGACTCCAACAAGAACAGGTCCTGTGGCTTGGGAGAGCCCGGCTACATCAGCTGAAGTCTCCTGCACATAATTCTTCCTCACAAGTTCACCCCATGGGCCACTCAATCTGCTTATTTTCCCATACAGCATAGGTAAGAGTGGATGTTTATTTAATTTGCTTCTGGAGACCCCCAGACCCATCAGCATATAATAATCACCCAGAGCAAGAGAATGGCCTTTTGTGGGGCTCCAGTTGACATGCAGACAAAAGAAGGGCCATCAGATGAGTCTCTGGCCTCAGGAGATACACACCTGATGGGCATTACCTCTAGGAAGGTCAAGGACAAATATGGGTCAAGGGCATTCAAGGGCATCCAAGGACTTTAATTTCACCTGTAATGTCTTATTTTATTTTACTTTAAAAAAAATCAAATTTGAAGTTTAAAACGTTATTAATTTTTCATAGTAGAAATAAGTTGTCTGTTATATCATTGCCTGTGCTTTTCTATAGTTTTTAATGTATCAAAACAAAGAAAGGAGAGCCAAAACATGCCAAGAGGAAGGTTGGGGCGTTAGAAGAGAGAGGGTTAGAACTAGAGGGAGGGAGGATAAGAGGAAAGGAGAGAGGAAGGGAAGAAACATTCACGTTGAGAGTCTCCATGAGTGAGCCCAGTGGTAAACTGCTACGGAGACCCTGTTCCGCGGGGGTATGACAGGTACCCAAAGGGAAGAATGAAGTTCTAGAAACCACGACAAGAGACAGAAATGCTTGGGATCCGGGGAAAGACCTTGTAGGAAGTCCTGCTAGGACAAGTGCTGCCCAAGGCCCCAAAGGAGAGAAGACAATTATAGTCAACAGGTAAATTCTATGGAGGCTACCAGAATGCCAGGGACAGGGTGAAATCATGTATGTAGTCTAGCATGGCAGTGTTTCTCCGGCTTTAAGACGGAAGCCAATGAGAAAAGAGAATCCACTTTACCACGACTTCTGAACTGACCTGTCAGGAAAATGACCTTTTCTATGATGCAGACCTAGATTGCATTTACATTTCTGAAATAGGTCTGTGGCCAGTAAACCGTACCACCAGGTGACTGCCGACCTGTTGTGCTAGAAGCACAGAAGCTCATTCCCTTTTGATGTAACAAAGCAAGCCGCGGTTTTGATTCTTCGAAGACTTTAACATCCAGTAGTAAAGCTAGCAGCTTATAAAATTTTCAGTGTTGGAGAGGAGATGAAATTCCAAACATGTATCGATTGCTTCCTTTCATTAACGGAATACCAGGCAACGGAGGAGGAGTCATAACTGCAGACAACACACATCCTCTCATTAATCCCAGCTGCTTAATGAAATCAATCAAAAGGTTCTAATTTCATTGTGTCTTCTCAGATACGCACACTCATTTATTGGGAAGGGAAGATTCTAGATAGTTGAAATCCCATTTGATTGAATTTCCTCAAGGGGGAAAAAATAGTCTTACTACAACAGGGATTGTCTGAGACAAGCTATGGACAGGTTTCCTCCTCTATCGTTTTAACCCGTCAGAGAGCAAAGCGGGTGCGCACAGTGGGACTGATTCCAAAGGCCACTGTGATAAAAGCAAAAAGGTGAGCCTCTTCAGTAGACGATCACCTTTCAGTCCCTGAAGAAAGTGGGACTTGACCACAGCATCTGGCCAGCAGGAAACGACCACAATGTAAGAAAATGTACTTATCCATCCCTTCCTGAACCAGAAGGCAATCCCGAGTAACTAAAGAAATTGGCACATTTCAAAGCTATACAACAAGGGGAGAAGACGTCTCTACAAAGTCAACAGCAGAATATCAGAACTGTCACTCGAGACATGACTTCAGTGAATCTGTGGTTTATGTCTGGAAGGGAACTCATAACTGAGCAGAGCGAACAGTGGGTTACTGGGCAGTGTTTGCATTAGTTTGATGACTTTGGGCGCCCACCCCTAAAAAAGAAGAAACAGTCTTGACCATGAACGAGGGACTGCTGGAAAAACTACTTTAAAAGAGAAAAAAAACTTGCCAAATAGCACCACTATAACATCACATTTGTTGACCCATCGAATGTTCTATTTTTACCTCTTTTATGAAAGGGCAGATCTTATTCATGCTTATATATTTTAATACCGTCATAGGAGGTGCACTTGCTTCATCCTGAGATACACATGAAATTAAAACCCGATTCCCACATTCAGTGGGGAGCCCCAAGGGGTTCTACATCCTCTAGGGATTTATGTTCTCATAGGATTTCTCCTGATTCTCGGTTTCTGGTACACTCCTCCCCAATCTCAGGTCTCACCCTCTTCCCCCCACAACCCCTCTACAGAAGGGCTGCAGCCACAGTGGGAATTCTATCCCAGCACCCATACACCAAACAATATAAAATACATCAGCTTATTTTATGGTGCTTTAAGAAAAATGATATAAAGTTGTATGCAAATAAGGATTGTGTTATCTATTGGGAGAAAAGGAAGGAAGTATACAAAAGGGTTAATAGCAGTTACTTAGAGCAGCGATTTTCACCCTTTTCATCTCAAAGGTTGGCACACATAAACTAATTACTAAAGTTCTGCTGCACACCAAAAAATATATTTTATTGTAGATCTAACAAAAAAAAAGGTATAATTTTGATTCATTCACACCAGACGGCTATTGTTGTGCTGGCTGTTGTCATTTTTTTTTATTTGACAATCTGAAGGAAAAGAAGCTAGGGCCCCTGGCTAAATAGGTATTGCATGTTTTTAAAATTCATGCAGCACACTGGCTGAAAATTGATGCATTAAATTAATAAAACTATCATTCATTTTTTTCTTCCCTTCCCCCCAAATTTTCTACATCTTCTCTGATGCATATGCCCTTGCATACAGAGGTGGGGAGCCTTCTCTCCCAGCTTCCATAGCTTTGGGTTTCTTTCTTTTGTTTTACTCCTACCTGAGGATATTTTTAAAAATATATTTTTATTGATTTTTTTACAGAGAGAAAAAGAGGAGGATAGAGAGTTAGAAACATCAATGAAAGAGAAACATCGACCAGCTGCCTCCTGCACACTACCCACTGGGGATGTGCCCGCAAACAAGGTACATTCCCTTGACCGGAATCGAACCTGGGACCTCCAGTCCACAGGCCAACGCTCTATCCACTGAACCAAACAGGCCCTGAGGATATTTTTTCCATTGATTTCTAGAGAGAGTGGAAGGGAGGGTGGGAAAAGGGGAAAGAGAGAGAGAAGGAGGGAGAGACAGAGAGAGAGAGAGAGAGAATGAGAGAGAGAGAGAGACACGGGCAGAGAGACAGAGAGGGGGGCGGGGAAGAGAGAGAGAGGTGAGAATGACACATTGATGGGTGGCCTCTTACATGCACCCTGAGCAGGTCAGGGATCAAACCTGCAACCCAGGTACATACCCTTGACCATAAATCAAACCCACGACCCTTTAGTTCTTGGACTTTCTAACCACTGAACCAAACTGGCTAAGGCAGGGTTTCATTTTAACATTAATAAAGCAATGTCATTTCTGCCCCCTGCGTATGGAGCTGTTTTAAGCCTGTCGCTCCACATTTTCCCTTTTCCAAAGAATTGCATTCCAGGGGCTTATCACAGATGACCTCTAACTCTGAGTTGCTCAACATTTCACAAACGTCCAGTTGAAAATTGATAACACAAATGGAAAATTGCCTGGAGGTTCTTTCTCTACCTTTATAGAATGATGCTTTGACAAAAAGCCAACCATGAGAGCTGTCCGTAGTCCCATATAATTCAGTAGCAAATGCCAACCACGAGGGCTGTCTACCATCCCACATAGTTCAGTAGCAGGCACTGGGGGGCCTAGGGGAAAATTCGTCATCAGAACTCAAAAATGTCCTCTTCATGATTGCCCGTGAGATAACTGACTTCTGGCCTCAGCGCCAGGGACAACTGAGGGGATCCTAAGGAACAACTACTACTACTACTTCTTCTTCTTCTTCTTCTTCTTCTTCTTCTTCTTCTTCTTCTTCTTCTTCTTTTAACAATTATGCAACCAAATGAGTTTTTCCACTCTTCCTGGGTCACTGGGAAGCCCAAAGCTAAATTTTTGTTCTATAAGCACACACTTTCTACCCCAGCTTTACCTTATTTCTCCTTCTCTTGGGTCCTTATTATATTTTGCATATTTGTTTTTTAATTGCTTTAAACCCTTTATGAAACAAAGACAGTTGTGTGTTTTTTTAAATATATTTTATTGATATTTTACAGAGAAGAAGGGAGAGAGATAGAGATTTTGAAACGTCAATGAGAGAGAAACATCGACCAGCTGCCTCTTGCACACCCCCTGCTAGGGATGTGCCCGCAACCAATGTATATGCCCTTGACCGGAATCGAACTTGGGACCTTTCAGTCTGCAGACCGATGCTCTACCACTGAGCCAAACCGGTTTCGATGACAGTTGTGTTTTGTTTTGTTTTTTTAAAGGACCTGGGTTAATGTTATGAAGAAAAACAAATTTCGAAAAGCACCCCTGGATTGATGTGAGCGTATAACTAGAACTTCCTTGCACTCTGCAGTGAAAAGAACAGTCGGCATCTTCTTTGGCAAAAGGATACTGATAAAGAGAAACAAGAATATTTTTCCAATCTTCAAAATTTCCTCTAAGAATCCTGAGCTGTTTTCCATAAGAAAGCTGGATCTCTTTAAGAATTGTCGAACTAGGAAAATGTTTTCATTAAATACATTTAAACAATTTTTCTCTGTGGTTTGTCCCAGGAAAATGTGTGTGTGTGCGAGAAAGCTTGGTTGCTTGTGTTGTACGAGCATAGCACGTGCTAATATTCATTTTTTAAGGTAAAGACTGTAGGTAAGGAAGAATCCCGAGTTTCTGCTCCAGGTCCCTTCCACACAGAGAAGTGGTAACAGGTGCTAACTCTGAGGAGACGACAAACCTGCAATTCCATGGCCAGCCCTTGATAAACCGCAGTTGTGTAGATTTTTGTGTGATTGCCGTATTCCCCTCGTTACTCTGAGGTCCCTTAGGGCTCAGCATGAAATATTAAAAGGGAAAACCCTGCCGAAACCAGTTTGGCTCAGTGGATAGAGCGTCGGCCTGCGGACTAAAAGGCCCAAGTTCGATTCTGGTCAAGGGAATGTGCCTTGTTTGCGGGCATATCCCCAGTAGGGGGTGTGCAAGAGGCAGCTGATTGATGATTCTCTCTCATTGATGTTTCTAACTCTCTATCCCTCTCTCTTCCTCTCTGTAAAAAAATCAATAAAATATATTTTTTTAAAAAAAGAGGGAAAACCCTTACCTATTAAGGGCCAGAAGAATATTTCCTTTCATGTTTAAAACATCCCATCGAATGTGATTCAGAGCTGGTTTGTTTTCCCCCTAAATTACTTTCTAGAAAACCTTCCATCCCTTTTTGCTGAAATAGGGCTGTACCTTGTCACAGGGTTTGTCCTACGTATCCCCAGTTGTGACTAATGCCCTCCCCACAAAAACAAGTCCTCAGAGGATGGCTGTCTTAGCAAGAGCAACATCATTAAGTGGAGTGAGTTCTTACCTGGAACCCTGCAAAGCTCTCGATGAAAGATCTTGTTACTCCTCACCCCCAATCTCTGAGGGAAAGCTATCCTCATTTTCGTGCCAAGGCTCAGACCACTGAGTAACTTACCCAGGGTCACAGAGCTGGCTGCCAGGTGACAGAAATAGTCTTCAAACCCAGATTTGCCCAACTCTCAGATATAAGATATGCTCCCAAGCATGACTTGATTGGAACTCTACTTGTCCAGAGGAGCAAAAAAATTAAATTTTCTTTCCAGGGTCTTCCCACCACAATAGATCTAAGAACTCCCCCAGTATTTTCTCATGGATGAAGGGTCCATTAGTCCTTGCTCCCAGTTAGACCCTAGAGCCGGAACTCAGCTGTGCTCCTTGACCTCACAGTAGAAGAGCATAGTCGTTTCCAATAGGAAATGGTTGCTTTAGAAAACAAAGGTAGGTCAGAAACCTGGTGTTGTAGAATGAATGTTTGTATCCAAAAGCTCAGATGTTGAAGCCCTGCAGGTGACATCTTGGGAAATAACTAGGTTTAGATGAGGACATGACATGAGGATGATGGTATTAGTGCCCTAAGAAGAGAAAGAGAGACCAGAATGCTTTCCCTGCCATGTGAGGACACCGTGAGAAGGCAACCGTTGGTAAGCCAGGAAGAGAGCCTTCACCAGGAACCTTAAGCTGGTTCCTTAATATTGGAATTGCCAGCTTCCAGAAATGTGAGAAATAAATTCCTGGTGGTTAAGCCATCCAGTTTATGGTATTTTTTTTAATGTTTTATTGATTTCAGAGAAGGGAGAGAGAAAGAAAAAAACATCAATGATGAGAGGGAATCATTGATTGGTTGCCTCCTACATGCTCCACACTGGGGATTGAGCCTGCAACCTGGGCATATGCCTTGACCAGAAATTGAACCATGACCTCCTGGTTCATAGTTGACCCTCAACCACTGAGCAACACTGGCTGGACCAACTTATGGTATTTTTTAATGCCAGCCCAAGTTGATTAATATACCTGGTGTTCTACTGGTGTTCTGGGCCCAGCCAGTGTAACTCAGTGGTTGAGTGTCAACCCATGAACCAAGAGGTCCCTGGTTCAATTCCTGGTCAGGACATGTACCTAGGTTATGAGTTTGATCCCCAGTAGGCATGTGCAAGAGGCAACTAATTGATGTCTCTCTTCTCATCAATGTTTCTATCTCTCTATTCCCTCTCCCTTCCTCTCTCTCTCTCTCTCTCAAAAAACAAAACAAAACAATAAAAACATATTAAAAAAGAAAAGTGACTTGGGCTCCCAACTGCCATCTCTTTATTTTATTTATTTTATTGATTTTTTACAGAGAGAAAGAGAGAGGGATAGAGAGTTAGAAACATTGATGAGAGAGAATCATCGATCAGCTGCCTCTTGCACACCCCCTATTGGGGATGTACCCACAACCAAGGTACATGCCCTTGACCAGAATCGAACCCGGGACCTTTCAGTCCGAAGGCCGATGCTCTATCCACTGAGCCAAACTGGTTTCAGCTGCCATCTCTTTAGATTCACTCACCCAAGCCATTTGCTCAAGGCCAAATCCTTTGCTTTTTTCAGAACACGGCAACATCCAGCACATCCTTCTATCCTGAGTGCTTTGATGAGGCCTCTTTATCCTCCTATGGTAGTGAATCACCAGCACATCCTGAAGGTTTCTGTAACCTGAAATTACAGGAGATGCGAATGAGATTTTGGTCCCTTCCTTTCTAGGAGTGTGATTAGAGTCCTTATGCAAATTTACTTACTCCACTCTCTCCTTCCCCTATAATTTTAAATTCTGACTATCAATACAACTGTCACAGCAAAATCCTCACTGGATACTCCATGAAAACCACTGACAATCACTTATATGTACATGCTCTCTTTTGAGTCAGATAAGATGCTGTAAGAGATGGGCAGGGCGAGAAAGAACTAGCTCCTTACGCAAATGAAGAAAGTGAGGCTTGGGAGCAGGTAAGGGGCTTTCTTCAGGACACAGGGCTTGCGAGTAGCGGAACCTAGACTCAGCTCCCAGTTCCTGAACCCACATGCCAGAACAGGTCACACAACATTAAAGGGATGAAAACGGAAAGTGTTACAAAGCCATCCCAGGGTCAAATAGGCCCCTCTGTCTAAATAACCCATAGACCAGTGGTCGGCAAACTCATTAGTCAACAGAGCCAAATATCAACAGTACAATGAATGAAATTTCTTTTGAGAGCCACATTTTTTAAACTTAAACTTTTTTTTAACACTATTTCTTCAAAATAGATTCGCCCAGGCCGAGGTATTTTGTGGAAGAGCCACACTCAAGGGGCCAAAGAGCCGGATGTGGCTCACGAGCCACAGTTTGCCGACCACGGCGCTAGACAGAAAGGATATTTATAACTGGACAGTATTTTACCACCCATAGGGGCACAAATCCTTCTAATACTCTCACACCCAATCTCCCACCTGTCATTTACTCACCTGCTTATTAATGGCACATGTCCAGGCAATTTAAAATTGTGCCCAGGGGCTGCCAACTTCTTATTGGAGTTAACAGACACCCCCGCTTGCTATCCCCCTGCGTTCCTAAACCCAAAGGTTCAGAGCCTATGAAGAGCAGGGCAAGTCAAGAGCACCATTTCCGGTATGAGTTCCTCATCACTGCAGAAAAGTTAAGGCCTCTGTCTTCTCTGAAACCCTGTGTTGCTTGAACAAGGGCCATTCTATCTTTCCCTCATCAAACACGGGCACCTCACCATTTCTCCTCAGAGAGCATGACAGGGTGCGGTGAGCTGCCTGTGGCTCTGTGAGTGAGGAAGGCTCTGGGCTTCTGGGACCCAGAAGCAGTGCTTGTTACCACAACCCTGCAGCCCCAATGCTCACCCATCAGAGCTCATCCTTCACAGTGGTGCTTGTTCTGCCTAATCTACATCAACGAACAAGTCTCCTACATCACATTCAGTGGTTAAATCACACACAGTGGAATCCCACCGTTAACTTCTTTCCACGAAGCAACTTTATTACAAGATAGATTTCTCCTGTGCACAGTTTCAGACTCTCTGCTGCCAAGTTACACGAGGATCCCAGAACAAAGAGTCACATCTTCCAAAGGAGAGAACTACTAGTATGTGAGTGTTTCCAACACCCTGAGTCTGCTCCCTGATTCCAGCAGGAATTTCAGCAGGTTATGGGGGTACAGTCAGTACAGGCTGGGTACAGACAGTCTTTGTTAACCCCTGAAAGGGCCCCTTACGTGTGTGCATGCTAGAGCCTTCCGGTGTGAGCTCCCAAAACGTGTGATCCCAAAAATCATAGGAATGTCAATGCAGTTGAAAGTCTGGGCAAAGCCTTGGGGAAAAAAAGTTAAAAATAACAAAAGGAAGACAAAGTTACATGGCAAACAAGTCGTCATGTGTTGTGATTCCCAACTGGATATGACAACATGTATATAATGGCAAAAAGTGTCATAGAACCCCCTCACCCCTTCCCACATGATATAAGCTCCAAGGTAAACTATGAGAATACACCTGACTATAGCAGGGGTTCTAGGTGAGAAGAGGGTGTGGTGAACTCACAGATATGGGTGGGGGCAGGAGGCTCCAAGTATCCATATTAAGGGGGTGAAATTTTGAAAAGAAAGACACTGGAAACTTCTCAGCAAGAGCAATGTGTACAACAGGGGAAGGTGAGAAGATGAATTTGGCAGTCCAATTATAAATTGAATGACACAAATCACCACCATCTCTCATGCAATGCAAATAAATCAAAGGTTCCCACCATATCCCCAAGAAGATATTTTCAAAAATTAACAAGAGAAAACCTGGCTGATGTGGCTCAGTTGACTGAGCATTGTCCCGTGCCCTGTAAGGTCACCTGTTCAATTCCTGGTCAGGGCACATGCCTGGGAGGCAATCAATCAATATTTCTCTCTTACACTGATGTTTCTCTCCCCCACCCCCTCTCTCAAATATATTTTAAAAAACAATAAGGGAGTATTTGGGGAGAGAAACAGAAAAATCCCTTAAAATAATCCAGGAAAGCACATGAAAAGACAGTTGACTTGTCGCTGTGATTGTCAACCCAACACCCACACTGTCAAGTCCAGACACAGAACAAGTGTCTACAGCGGAGCAAGATTTAAATGGCCAGTGACGCTCCCTTCCAGAGATACTTTGGTGGTTAAATAAAGTTTATAATGAAACAGCTTCTCTGTCAGACAGCAGATCAGACCTGTTAGTAGAAATACGTGAACTGAAGCCAGCCACATCAGAGTCAAAGGAAATGGGAAGAGAATTTGACCTGACGGTAAATAGTTCCTGTTTTCACCCTCAATTTCCAAATAATCCTTGTTGCAATGTTTCCGATAATTTCTCCAGTGAATCTTCTCCTGAAGTGGACTTGATTTGAGGAAATGATATTAGATCTACAAGGCACATTTCCATTTCTCTTCATATCCTCTAAACTTCTTCTCCAGACCAGAACCTCCTGAGATTTTTTTTTTTTTTAATGCTCATCCAAGGATATGTTTTTATTGATTTTTTAGAGAGTGGAGAAGGAGGGGAGGAAATAGGGAGGAAGAGAGAGGGAGAGAGACAGAGAGAGAGAGACATCAACATGAGAGAGAAACACTAATTGGTTCCCTCCTGTACTCATCCTGACTGAGGATCGAACCCACAACCTTTTGGTGTACAGGAAAATGCTCCAATCAACTGAGCCATCTGGCAAGGCTCTTGAAGTTTTTTAAGAGAGCCGGGCAGAAGACAGCGCAAGGATTGCAAGTGGAAGGGGATGGAATGAAGTAAAGAAAAATAAGCAAGTTTAGTCCATATGATTTAAATTTTCTTGCAAAGACAGAAAAAAGAAATAACTATTGCTATTTTTCCCTTCATGTTATTAACAAAATTTCCAACAACTGCACTCTGCCATGAGGTCCTAATCAAAACAGAGGGAGAAAGAATGTTTTCATTTATCTCTTCAAGGAACCTTGTCCAAGACTCCAGGTTTTACCTGGGATGAGCCAGTTTGATACTGTCATAATAACACACATGCTACTTGGTGTCTTGTTTTGTTCTATCATTTTATTTTTTTATTTTTATTTTTAATATATTTTATTGATTTTTTACAGAGAGGAAGGGAGAGAGATAGAGAACTAGAAACGTCGATGAGAGAGAAACATCAACCAGCTGCCTCCTGCACACCCCCCACCGGGGATGTGCCCACAACCAAGGTACATGTCCCTGACCGGAATCGAACCCCGGACCTTTCAGTCCGCAGACCGATGTTCTACCACTGAGCCAAACTGGTTCAGGCTATCATTTTATTGTTTGTCTTGCTAAAAAATAATAATAATAATAAATAATAATAATAAAGATGCTAGATGGAGGCCAGTTCTAAGCATGACCCTTTGGAAGAAAAGAATAAGAAACCATAAAAATTTACTTTGGATGCATGAGATGTAGAATTCATCAAGAGACCTCACTTAGACTTTATCTAGCCATAATTAGAATTAAAGCTCATCTTACCGTGAGATTCAGAGCTCACCCTATCTGGGGGCACTGGCTTAAACTCAGTAAGATCATTGGTCTGTGCCTGAGCTCCTCCAAACTGCTCAGAGGGATTATTCTCCTGGGAGTCAGTCCACGGTTTCCACCCAGGGAGTAATGACGTCATGTTTGCAGAGCACTTTGCACCTCCTCAGCAGAGGAGTGTGCAAACCCAAGACATTCCTCTCATACTACATGGGACACGGCCATCATTACTTGTTTGTTTCACATATTAAAACTGTCCTTCTAGCGAGGCAAGCTCCATGGAGCCACTAGAAAGGAAAGAGATCTTCCATAAATGACCTTCGTGGATTTTTCTGTGGAATATTTTGAATAGTCTTTGTGCCAGCTAGCTCTCTCTCCCTTTGTTTGCTCTTTTTTAAAATATGTTTTTAATTTATTTATTTTTTTTAGAGATACAGGAAGGAAAAGAGAGAGAGAGAGAAGAGAGAAACATGGATTGATCAATTGCCTCTTGCACACTCTGGACCAGGGATTGAGCCAGCAACCTGGGCATGTGTCCTGACTGAGAATCAAACCTGCAACCTCTCAGTGCACAAGGTGACACCCAACCAACTGAGCCACACTGGCCAGGCCCTCATTGTTCTTTCCTGGAATGACTGCCAAAGGGGAGGAAGAGAGAAATGAAGGACTATAAAGAGAAAACTACACAAGGATCCATCCTCTTTGCAGTCACCTATTCCCGGAAGGGTGCCTTTCCCATGCTCACCCACAGAACCTGATTAAAACATGCCCGTATATTCCAATTCAGTTTTACATGCAGGGCAGGCCATGATCATGTTCCCCCTCTGAGTGCTTACATCTTACAGTGGGGGGTGAGGGGAGAATGAATTTTTATTTCAAAGGATATTGGTAATGTTAGGGTGTTGCAGATAAGGAGGTAAAAGGCAAGTATTAAATTTAGAAGAAGTCTCAGGTATGTCTCATTTCTCAAACTCCCTCGCCTTAATCCCAATCCTTCCCCACCTCTTCATCTCTATCTATGTTAGACCTCTAATCTGTGATTCCAAATGGCCTTCCCTTACCTTCTTCCTAAAGCAAATCCTAAATCAGCCGTGGGCAAACTATGGCCCGCAGGCCGGATCTGGCCCGTTTGGCTGCTCTATCTGGTCCGCGGAGCCAAAAGGGCGGAGGGTTCTCTTGCTCTCCTCTCTGCTCCTTCACCAGCAGCCCAAGATGAGAGTGCCAGCATGGTCAGGTTGCTTTTGTTCCGGCCCTCCGGTCCAGTTTAAGAACCCATTGTGGCCCTCGAGTCAAAAAGTTTGCCCACCCCTGTCCTAAATCCTAAATAATTTAGGAACAATGTCTGATTTGAGTCATCAAGCATCAATCGTCCTTCCCTTTGGGGTCAATAACCACGGACTATCACTCAGCTCTAGAAGGAAACCTCGCCCAAAGGGGGCAGCCTTGTATTTCCCTCACATGCAAGGACCGCCCATTCATAAAAATAAGCAGACAGAAAATTACTGTGATAAACACACTTCCTGGGAGAGTTCGATTTTTCCTGGCGTAGGGAAGGTAATCCTTAAGATCCCAAAACAGAATCCCAGTTTCCACCAGGCGTTAAGTCTGCTGCCACCATGGTTTGGCAAAAGCACAACCTGCACTGTTATCCCTTCAGATGATCAGCTAACATCACTATCCCTTTATATAAAACACACACACACACACACACACACACACACACACACACACTTTCTCGCCCACACAACTGATTCAAGGTTTTAGTAGGAGACCCCACTCCTGCTTAAAGTGCTTCTCCAATTACAGTGAAACCCCCTTAACTCTTTGATCTGTCTATCCATTTATTCCAGACTTCTGACTCTAGAAATCATTAAGTGGCCTTTCCTCTTTCACATGGCAAACTCTGCCATGCCTCATAATTGAGTGGGCACTCGCTAAATGAACGCCATAGTGCTCTGAGGAATAATACACTTCCTATTGGCAGCAACTCCAAGAGAAAACTTCGAAGAAAGGACTGTCAATGGCCACTTAACTAGCCTGATTTGGGCTCCTATAGAAAAAGCAAACAAAGCAATAGCAACTCCCTCTCCAGCAGCAACCATTTAGCTACCTAGTTGTTGCCCTCCAGTCACCTGGCAGGCGGCGGGGCCCACAGAAGGTACTCCAGCGGTCCTTGTTGGTAGATCGATTTGTCAAGTCATGAGATCGGTGATCTGTAATCCATCACTGATAGGCAGAGGCCAGCTGGGTTCCTGACAGTCCGGCTGTGCAGAGCCGCTGACCACCCACAGTCCTTGGCTCTCTGACAGCTGAGCAATCTAGCTGGACTTGGGATGCCGGGCCAGGAGCGAGATCTACAGCGTGAGGGAGGGGAGAGCGTTCTGGGACACTGGCAGGGGCACTGTTCTTGCTTCTTCTGCAGCAGCCACCACAACCCCCCTGTCTCACTAAGGGTGACGTCCATTTCACCTCCACCACACAGCTTTCCTCCTGCACTGCCCCGGCCCAGAGCCTCAGGCAGGACACTAAGCGGGTCACAGTTAGAAGGCAGGTCACCTGGGAAGCTTAAAGATGCTCACACCCAAGCCCCATGTGCAGACATTGTCACTGACTTGATCAGAGAAGGATTCCAGGGTTGACAGTCTTAAGAGCTCTCCTGGGAATTTTAATTTGCAGGCAGAGTGCCGAGCCATTGCCTTCCGGTTTTCTAATCCCGGGCCCATACCTGTAACTCATTTGCTTACCTTTGTAGGGTGCCTCCTCATAACAACAATAATACATGTCGTTGTGATTAACAGTAGGAGCTAACAATTCCTGAGCATTTATCGCAGGCACTTCTGATCATTTTTCAGGTGAAAAGCCTGAGGCATAGAGAGAGAGTGCATAACATGCCTAAAATATCAGTTAGTATGTGAGGGAAGCAGGCTTTGCATCCTGGAGGACAGGCTCCAGCACCTTCTCTCTCTTTTCTTTGTTTAATGTTGTGTTTCTTTTGTAGTTCACATTTAATATTGTTTTGTATTAGCTTCAGGTGTACGACGTAGTGGTTTTTACACAAGCATACACTTTACAAAGTGTTCCCAAAATATTTCCAGTACCCACCTGTCACCATGCATCGTTACCACGATATTACTTATGCTGTGCCTTATATCCCTGGGTTTATTTTGGAACTACTAATTTGTACTTCTTATCCCCTTCTCATTTTTCACCCAGTCCCCCCAACCGCTCTCCCCTCTGGCAGCCATCAGTCTGTTCTCTGTATCTATGAGTCTGCGAAGCTTTGCGAAGTTTAGTTTTATTTTTGTTCGTTCATTTATTTTTTTTTAGACTCCACACATAAGTGAAGTCATATGGTACTTGTCTTTTTTTCTGCCTGACTTACTTCACTTATCATAATACCCTCTTAGGTCCAGTCATGCTGTCGAAAATGGTGAGATTTCATTCTCTTCTTATGAATAATATTCATATATATATCCGCTCATCTACTGATGAGCCCCTCGGTTATTTCCAAATCTTGGCTCTTGTAAATAACACTGCAATGAACATGGAGGCAGCACCTTCTCTCCTAACCATTAACTAACACTGGCTCTCACATCCTTTCAATGCGTGGAGGCTTGCGGGTACCACCTGGGTACCTTCCAGATCCTGTACGAACCTAACGACCTTCTCAGACAGTCATACTTGTAAATACAGACACATCTGATCTCACTGTCCCTTGATCAAAAACTTCCGGTGGCTCAGTAACAGTTTATTGGATGAAAATCCAAACCGTATTCTAATATCTTACGCACTTGCCCTCCCACCTTACGCCAATCTACCCTCCCACAACTCTGGATTACTTGCCCCTCCTTCACCCCACAATAGACCCCTAAAGGCAGTCTTGAGCGTCAGGACTCTCCTCCCCACTCCTGATACGGCTGTTATCAGCATTGCAGCACCTCGTTAGTGTGTATCTAAAACAGTTTAGGGGTGCTAAGACAAGGCCTTCCCAAAGAGCTAGGTTAGAAGGATGCACATTCATTCAGAAACTCTGCCCTTCACGGAGTGTGAGCAGTAGCATGATATAAATGTAAACCATACAGTAAGTAAGAAAGCGTTAGATACATCAACTATCCACTCCCACAAAACTAAACATTTGAAAATGGAAATGTCATAGTTAAATGATACCTACTGTATCGCTCATAACTTGCAAATTCAAGTTCTTATGTCCAAAAATGCACCTATACTTAGCAAGTCCAGTAGAGGCCACAAAGCCTCCATGTCCATAGAAACTCCTATTACAGGAGTGTTTTAAATGCTATAGCTTTCCATTCCAAAACCTCTGTAAATCACACTTATGACAAATGAGAACAATCAAATTTGGGGCCAAAAATCATAAGAATTAATGATCAGAGTTTCTGGAAAGTAAAAGAGAATTTGGTCAGGTGCTTTATTCCTCATAGCAAAACAAGTCAAACACAACGCAACACTTCGCAAAGCTAAAGGACGCGAGTTCACAAGGCAACCAGAACGTGGGTGTCCTCTATGGGTCTGCTTCTGTTTAAATGTAAACGACTTGCCTGCCGTTTGCTGCACATCTCCCGGGGCAGTGAATGGACCCACTGCCCTGATGCTGTCGTTGTTCAGAAAGAGACCATCTTTTTACTGGGCCATCCGAGTTCCAAACAATGTACCCCCGCCCTTCTCCAGACAGAAAGCTCACTCGGTGCATAAATCATCTGACTTCTCCTAAGTCCAGACCAGGATGTCTCAACTATGGCAACATTGACACTTTGGACCAAATAACTCTTCGTTGTGGGGACTGTCCTGTGCACTGTGGGGTACACAGCCCTGGCCTCTGCTCCCTACATGCCAGGAATGCCTCTCCCAAAGGCACAAACGCTAAAAATGCCTCAAGACGTTGCTACATGTTCCCCGAGGACATAACTGCTCCAGCTGGGAACCACTGAACTAACCTTGTACTCAACCCGTTTTGAAGTGTCATTCCAGCCATAAACTCTTCACCATAGTTGACCATAGTTTTATTTCTTTTTAAAAATATATATTTTATTGATTTCTTACAGAGAGGAAGAGAGAGGGATAGAGAGTTAGAAACATCGATCAGCTGCCTCCTGCACACCCCCTACTGGGGATGTGCCTGCAACCACGGTACATGCCCTTGACCGGAATCGAACCTGGGACCTTTCAGTCCGCAGGCCGACACTCTGTCCACTGAGCCAAACCGGTTTCGGCCATAGTTTTCTTTCTTAAGTTGCTCAAAAACAGTCTGCAAAATAGTTTTGGACTTGGGGCTTTCAAAAAACATATTCTTATTAGATCAGACCCTCAATAAGGGTTCATTCACAGCAAGTCCTCATTGAGCGTTTGAGTTGGGGTGGAAGTCGGAGTGAGTGCTGACCCTGCCGGGATGCAGAAGAAAGCAATTGTTTAAGTCAGACCTCACCAAAACCTGCCTGCCTGCTTGGAACACTCTCCAGGAGGGGTCAGGCACGTCATTCCCGCTGGATGGCCACATGTGTTTTGCCCAATGCCTACAGTAAGCACACTCTATCCCTCAAGAGGGAACCTGTGTCAGTTAGGTAACAGGAAACTCAAAACAAACTGGCTTAAGTAACAAAAGGAGGTTACTGGCTTCAGGTAACTGAGAAGCTCTGTGGAATGGCAGCTGTCAGGAGAAGCTAACCCCGGCTCCGTTTGGCTGTCATGTCTCTGATTCTCTCGGCCTCCTCTCCTCCATGAGTGAGTCAGTCTTCAAATCGGCTTCCTTCCTGGGGGCACAATGGCTACCACACTTCTGGCCCAATGCCCATACACCTCATGGTTTAGCAGTGCCTTTCTAACCAAGCCAAAGCCCTGAGCTTCACTGCAATTCGACCGGTTGTGTAATGTGCTATAAGGGCTGAAATAGCCAATCAGTGTGCCCCGAAGGCCACGGGCAGACTGGGTGAGGCCCTTAAATCAATCACAGTGGCTGAGGGGGGAGTTAACTGACGGGTTCAGAAGAGTGGTTCCCAAAGTGTGTTCCCTGACCAATGAATCAACATTCCCAGGAAACTTGTTAGAAATATAATTTCTTGGGCCCCCTTCTGGACCTGGTGAATCAGACTCTTGGGGTAGGGCCCAGCAATCTGTGTTTCCGCCAGCCTCCAAGGTGATTCCTATCAAAGCTGGAATGTGTGACCCACTGGTTAGAGCATCAGGCCCTCCGCATGGGATCCAAAGTGAGGGACATCCCACTCATTTAGCTGGGTTGCCACACAATTAGAAAAGGATGCTGTGGAGGCCTGGGAAGTTGCCAGCAACTACCTCAGAAGGGGACATCTTCTGAAGGAGACAGCCCATTTCATTTCTTAGCTCCTGCGGTGAGGCTGTGGCAAAGAGAACACACTAATCAGTGCTTCAAACTAATAGACTGGCTCGAAGATTACTTATGCTGCCCATATTTATTAGTTTACAGAACTTAAGAAGAAAAAAAAGCCCAACATTAACCTTAGCACTTTTTAAGGAAAAATTGGACAATATACACATAATTGAGAGAAGAAAGCTACATGGTAGTTAAAACTGCATTAAAGAATTCTGTAAGAAAGTTTCTTAATCATGGCTAATCCTAAGACTCATCTGCGGTAAGGTCGCACACACACAGCTTTTTGGGCCCTGCCCTAGACCTATGGAATCAGGACCTCCGAGGGAGAACCTGAGAATCTGTGCTCTCGGCAGACATGACCAGAGATCCTTATGGAGTGTGCATGTTTGGAAAACACTGTTCTACGGGACATACCCATGGGACTGGGGAGAAGACCCACGAAGGAGTTACTTGAACATTTCTAGTTGCCAATAACAGCTCCTTCCCCTCCTTTCTTTAGGTGTTTCCTCACCACCAGAGTCTCTGTCCGTCCTTCCTCTAGCCTTATTCGACTCTGCTTCCCAAAGAGATCACCCTTCACACCACTGACAGAGTGAACTTTATAAAGCACACTGGAGGTCTGGCCTCTGATCAAAATCCATCACAATGGCGGTTTCCTCCGGGGGGGGGGGGGGGGAAGGCTAGCAGATGCCTATGTGGGTAAGCATCTCGGTGGATGCCTTCCTGTGAATATCCCACTTCTTGGGCTCCACTAGTGGGGTCATGGATATATATATATATATATATATATATATATATATATATATATATAATTTATAAAAGTAAATTAACAAATAAATAAGTAAAGAGAGCCATAATTGGACCAATTATAATAATATCAATACAATTCTGTGACTTGAGGACAAAGTTAAATGCATTTTTAGAAGGAAAGAAATAAAGTATGTTACTATCTCTGGGTATTGAAAGTATGCTTTTATAATTTTATTTTTTTCTGTATTTTATAATAAAATTTTTTATAATTAAGAAAAAAACGATCACAAGTCTCCACCATTGCCTATGGGATGAAGTCCAAAGTGTTAGCATGACGTTCAGATATCCATATCATCTAGTCCTTGCCTGTCTTCTGCCTTACTTCCCACCACTGAACAATCCTGAATCTCTTGCATTTTCTTCAATACTTGGTGCTTTTTTTGCTTCCCTTCCTTCTCTACCCCCTACATCAGTCAGGTTAATGCTAGGTCATGCTGAGGTAACAAAAACTCAGTAGATTAAAAAAAAAAAAAAAAGGCTTATTTCTCACTCACTCTGTGTTAAGGGTCAGTGAGGTTTTTTTTTTTTCCTCTAGAGACAAAGATGGTAAATATGTTAAAATTTGTGAACAACATACAGTTCCTGTTGCATAGTCTCTCTCTCTCTCTCTCTCTCTCTCTCTCTCTCTCTCTCTCCATCTTAAAATATACATATATATAATGAGTGGCCAGATTATTATGATCTCTGAATGCATAATAATCTGGCCACTCAGTGTATATCCTATATAATAAAAGGCTAATATGCAAATCATCCCCTCAACCAGGAGTTCGACCAGTAGACAGGCCGGCCAACCGCCCATGTCCACTCCCCCTGGCCAGGATGGCCAGACCCCCCCCCCGATGCATGAATTCATGCACTTAGCCACTAATATGTATATACGTATACATATACATATACATATACATATACATATACATATACATATACATTTACTGAATAGCCATATTATTATGCATTCAGAGATCATAATAATCTGCTCACTCAGTGTATATGTACCATATATAAACTATTCTTATTAATAGATCATACAAAACAGGCCAGTGACCACTTGCTAATATCTCCTCTCTGTGATCAGTGCCAGAGACAGGCAGAAAATGGAGAACTGCTTAGTCGTTTAGATATCAGGCTATGGAGCAGCCACCTCCATGGAACATTTCTTGTCATCATGTAGACAAAAAGAGTGACTCATGCAAGTAGTTAAATGTGCCAGTCTGCAAGTGGCACCCTGTAACTTCTGCTCACAAATAACCGGTCAAAATTAATCTTTCAGCCCCATTCAGCCATGAGGAGGCCAGGATGTACAATCCTATCATGTGTCTAGCAGAAGAAATGAAATTGCTTGGTAAAGCCAAAACCGGTTTGGCTCAGTGGATAGAGCATCGGCCTGCAGACTGAAGGGTCCCAGGTTCGATTCCAGTCAAGGACATGTACCTTGGTTGCAGGCACATCCCCAGTAGGAGGTGTGCAAGAGGCAGCTAATCGATGATTCTCTCTCATCGATGTTTCTAACTCTCTATCCCTCTCTCTTCCTCTCTGTAAAAAAATCAATTATATATATATATATATATATATATATATATATATATATATATATATATATATGTAATTTTTTTTAAAGTGACTTACTAAAAAAAAATTGCTTGGTAAAAATGACGAATCTACTCAGCTTGAAGACAAGTGCTCTAGAAAGCCTTTTCTGATACCCTTACCCCCAGCCAGATTAGCTGCTTTCCCCCTTTCATCTTACAGCACGTGGAGCATCCTTGTGCTGTGCATAGGGTAGTGTAATTGCCACTTCTCTGCCTCCCCCACCAGATCCTGATTGAACTTCCTGCGGTTAGCATCTCCATATGCCCACTGCCTAGCACAGTGCCTGCCAGCCCTCCAGTGATGCTCAATGTATGTTCCCCCAACAAATAAATAAATGTGGCAGGTTGTGGGAAGAACGGGATTGCCTATGTACTTACCTGAGGCTTCTGAATCTCTCTGACTCCAGTTAGTTCAACCACACTAGACTCCACTCAAAAAGATACATTTATCTTTTTGGTCATTCAGTTATTTTCTGTATTAGTCACATGCATTCCTGCTTATAAACCTATTCTTCTAAAAACCAGCATTTTACAGAGAACTTGTATACTTTGTGGTTTTCTTTCCACTTTACAGGTCAAAGGCAGGCACAGAGATGTTCAACAATTTTCCCAGTTACACAGCCAATCAGAGTCAGAGACAAAAGTTCTGCTTCCCTTTGATTCAACAAAAAAGTTACGGGACTGAGCATAGAGCAGCAGCCAAATTCTCCAACAGTTTACTTCTACCCTTTGGAGAGATAGAAAGCGTAATATATGTTTGTCAAAGATGCCTTGTTATAGCATATCAATGTTTAACTCATCATGCACATTTGTCTCTGAGTAAAATATTAAGAACAAGCCGCATGACTGTTTATTAGCACTATGTCTATTCGTATGAAGGTCACAGTTTGTTATCAGATGGTCTTTCAGAACCCCGAGAATACACCTAAGGTTTTACCATCACACCGTCATGCCCAGGAAGTGGACAGCACCACCATGCATTTTCACTACTAAATGGCATAAAACTAGTTTGAAGTCAGTTTCACATGCAACATGTGTGTGGCTGCTGCAGGTCTGTCTCAAACATGTAAACGTGGGGTGGGCGAAACAGCATTCAAAATGAGCTGCTGTGCAAGACTCCACCAACTCATACATGGACCTAAGCCCTTTTCATGGGCATCAGTCACTCTCTCTGGATAACCTCTGGTCCTACCAAAGTGTATCCTTCTGGAATTTTCTTGTCCTCCTTGTCTCCTGGACACAGTAAGTTGCTAATAAACATCCCACCTGACAACTAGCCTTGACAAATGCCCGGGGGAACCAGAACAAGGAGGAAAAGTGGTGTCCCACCACTTCCTATCTCAATGACAGAATACAGCCAGAGCCGGCCCTATTGGAATCAGCAGGGTTTGAGCACTCGTGATCAAAACAACTTTTTTAAAAAGCATAAACCCTTTATTTAAGAAGGCAAAAATAACTCGGGGTGCCCACTGTGTCTTGTTATGTCTAACAGATCACAGCAGGGGGAACTGTGTAAGAAAACTCAAGCGCCCCGAAAGCATCTTATGGGCTCAGTACTGCCAGGCACAAAAGAAGAATCAATCCTCTACAGAAGTCATGCCTTTACTCCTTCTTTTCCTCCTTGGGCCATGTCATTGATTATTACAAACTACATCAAAGGAGAACAAACGTATGTGTCTCCCCTCCCCCAAACAAGAAAAAGTTAAGCTTTTAATTACAGGCCCTCAAACGATCATTTTTGTGTGTGTGTGCATTTAGCAATTGACTCCAATGTTGATGAGAGAATGCAGAGCCGCTGTGACAATTCCCCTGGGATATTTTGGTCTGGTGTGGTCCCATACAGAGGACAAGCCACAAGGTGCACGCTCTCGCCCACACTCGCACACACTTACAGACACATTTAATTTTTTTCTCCGCGTGCCATTGAGACAGACACCTCCAAACCCCACATCGGGGCAGCCCCAAACGTTTGGACCCCCTTTTCTCTTCGCCACTTTCACTCATGTGGGAAGAAGCAGAGGCTGGAGGAAGATGCTACCTAGCAGCCTCTCTCTCTCTCTCTCTCTCTCTCTCTCTCTCTCTCTCTCTCTCTCTCTCTCTCTGGGGCGCAGGAGCGGGTGGCAGAGGGATGCTCACTGCCCCCTGGAAGCTGCAAGCCGCGCTGGTGGGAAGGCGGCGGCAATAGCAGCTCCCGTTGCATCAGCGTCAACTGCTGCTGCGGCCCCAGCTGCTGCCTCCGCGCCGGCGGCAGCGGGGAGGGAGGGTGCCGTCAGCACTGACTGTAGGGAGCGCACGGTCGCTGCGGCGGCGGCGGCAGGTTCCCTGGATCAGGAAATTAGGACGGGCATCGAGGATTGGAGGCGCGGGCTGCCGGAGAGCCAACCAGCAGCCGCCCCGGGCCCCCGTGAGCGCTGGGGGACGTGCGGAGCCGCCGGCCCGGGAGCCAGTCCCGGTGGCAGCGGCGGCGGCCACGGCCACGGCCAAGGCTCCGGCTCCGGCCGCGCACGCCCGCCCGCATGCTCACACTCGCGCGCGCACACTCACACCCCCCGGGCGCGGGCACCTCAGGAGACCGGCGCATCCCTGAGAAAGGAGGGCTGAGCACCTCGCCCCCCGCCCCGCCGCCCTGCTGACCACTCCCCTCCGGACCCCTCCGCGCTCCTCACCCCCAGCTCCCGCGGCGGGTGCTCGGCTGGCCGCGGGCTCCTCTCTCTTCGGGCTTCTCCTCCTGGGTTCTCCACTCCCCACCCCCTCTCCTTCTCTCCCTCCCTCCCTCCCTCCCCTTCCCTCCTGCACCCTCCCCCCCTTTGCCCTCCCCTCTCCTGCAGCGCCTGCATTATTTTCTGCCCACGGGCTCGGCTCGCGCTGCTGCTGCTGCTGCTGCAGCCCTGGGAGGTGGGTGGGAGGGTGGGAGGGAGGGAGGGAGGGTGGGTGGGCTGGCAGGTGGGGAGGAAATTGTGCAAGTTGTAGGAGAGGGGGTGTCCCCTGCTCCTCCCCAGCTCCCTTCCCGCCCCCCCCCTCCCTCAACTCCTTCCCCTCCTCCTTTCCCCTCCTCTCTCTCTCTCTCCCTGCCCCCAACTCCTTCCTCCTTTCCGAAAGGCTGGTAACTTGTTGTGCGGAGCAGGCGGCGGCGGCGGCGGCGGCGGCGGCACCATCCGGGCGGGCACCATGGGCACGTCCGCGCTCTGGGCGCTCGGGCTGCTGCTCGCGCTGTGCTGGGCGCCCGGGGAGGGCGACGCCCCCGGAGCAGGTAAGTGGGGGTGCACCCCTCCGCGGGCAGCCCCGGACCCAGCCGCGCCCAGGGCCCCCGGGCCCCCCCCGAAGCTCGGGTTCCCCTCCTGCCCACCCCCCTCTCGGAGCAGGCACCGCTCCGCTCTCCTCGCCTTTCCCCCCTCCCCGCCCTGGTGGCGCCTCTGAGCTGTCAGCGTCGCAGCCGCGGGGAGCCGGGCTTGGGGGGAGAGTGGGGTTTGGGGCATCCTAAAAAGGCTTGCCCGAACTCGTCCTCATTGCCTTACCCTCCCTCCCACGGCCTCGCCCCCTTTTCCAGCCCCGCTTGGCTGCGGGGAGCGAGGGGAACGTGGGCTCCGGGGCCCCTGAACAATGGTTCTGTCTCTCTCGCCGGCCGGGCGGAGTGCGCGGAGAGGAGGCAGAGGGCCCGGCGCGCGCCTCGGACTTTAGGGGGGTGGCGAGGAAGGGGGGCGTCTCTGGGGACCCGGCACCCAGCAGAGGGGCCCGGGTGTCAGCCGGGGCTGCGAGTGCCCCGTGGCGCTGAGCAGGCGGCGCTCGGTCGGCGGGCTGCAGCCCCGGGAGCTGCAAAGTGTGCAGACCTGCGCGCCCGGGCTGGCTCCCCCGGCGCCGGGCTGTCTCTCCCGAGTGCAGGTGAGAGGGGCGGGTGAGGCTTGCAATTGGGATGTTTGTTGCTCCCCTCTCTCCTGCCCACCCCGCTTCCGCGCCGGCCTTTGGGCACCTCGTGGGTCCCCCGTGTAGCTGGACGGGGGAGGGGAGGGGAACAAAGACTTAATCAGGTTAGTTTGCTGATCCTCATCCCGGCGAGATTTCCTCCGGGAGGGGGGCACCGCGTCCTAATCTAGGGGCTGTAATGAGCCTCCGTCTTAAACAATGGATCAAAGGCAACAGCCGGAGCGCCGGTGGTGTGTGGCTGGGGCTGGGTGGGAGGGCAGCGGTGGCGGCTGTCCCTGGGTCCCTGGGCCCCGGAGCCCGGTCTCAGCCACGCTCCGCACTGGGGACGCACAACTTTCCCAGGCGGGGAGCCCCTCTAAGGGGACTCCCCCGGGGCCCTGACGTGATGATCTGGATGGGACCCCAAGGGGGCCTGCTCGCCAGCTCGGAGGGTTTGGAAAGAGGGGATTCGGACAGAAGGCTGCCCGGTCCTCAGTACCCATCTCAAGAGTCCCCAGCTCGGGGTGCCTGGTGGCTGAGGGGACCTGCCTGCCTGCAGTCACGTGCCTCCAGAAGTGAGAGCAGCGAACTTTCAAGTGTGTGGTCAGACAGCCTCTCCGGGGCCACGCTGGGGGTGGTTTTAAAGTCTCCCAAGGCCCCCTGCCCTTTGGTTCCATTCGTCCCGGAGCCTGTGCGAGGCTGGGACGGGCCTGTCCGCGCGCTGCGATTGGCTGGCCGCGGGGTCACGTTTGGGTTGGTCACATGGCCCCGCGGACTCGCCCCGGAGCAGCCTGAGAAGTGTTTCTCTTTGAGGGAATGTAGACATCCCACAGGCTGGGACCCACTGCCCTCGCAAATGCTGTGTCCCCTGCCCGGCCTCCTCGGACAGTGCCCTGAGCGTGGCCTCTGACGTGTGTCAAACCCCCAGAGCCTGGAAAGCCCTGCTCACAAGTTTGCAGATTTCCAACATTAATCATTAATGGATGAGCTGCACTAACTTATTAAGCCATTTTTTTCAGAATAGTGCCATGACTTGCATTATACTTTTCACACCATTTCCAAGACTTAAAAAAAAAATGTACTAGAGCTTACTGATAACTGTCCGGGAAGGTAGGAGAAAGTATTCATTCTTACTCCCATGTTCTCTTTGGTGCACGGACTTCTTGTAAGTTAACACATTGGAGGTTAACCTGATCCTATAAAATGCGAGGAATGCACTTACATTGTTGAAAACAGTTACTAGAAGCCATACGCTCCCCTGTGTTAGGTAGGTGAGGACCCTTTGCTCCCCTAGGTCACCTATGAAACATGTGACATGCCACGAACAGTGGAGAAGCCCTTGCAAGACTTAAATTCTTCAAAGGAAAGGAAGCACACGCATCCTTCTGACCTGCTGGGAATTTGGAGTCTGCTGATGTAGGTACTGACCCCACGACAACCCAGACTGGTCCTGTGTGAAGTTCAAAGTCCAAGGGCATGTAGGCTGACATCTTGCTCTGGTCTTCTACACTTACCTCCCTGCTGCACCCCTCCCCCACAACTCTCTCTCTTTCTCTCTCTCTCTCTCTCTCTCTCTCTCTCTCACTCTCACTCACACACACACTCACTCACTCACTCTCTCACTCACTTTCACAAATACACTCATGGTGCTGGTCTAAAATACTCTAGGGTAGAGAAGGTGAGCTCTAAGACCCAGGCAAGGAACTTAAAGCAGGCTAATGAGAGGAGTTAAGATTCCATGGTGTAGTAGACCTGACTGCAAAATAACCCAGTTCTAGGACCTTTTCCTCCAGCCTGTGGAGTCAATACTAGGCTCTGGGTACCATAGATTTGTTCAGGCCAAAGCCCAGGAGAACAAAGGTTCTGTGAGAGCTGTTCTGATATGGCTAGCAACTACCAAAAGTGTACACAGCACTTTTCTTATTAGGGGAGGTGGGTTGGTGAAATGGCAGTAGTCATGGACCCGGAGGGATAGGAGACTAGAAGGCAAGAGGGAAATGAGCCTGATTCATCCGGGAGCACCAAGGGAAGGTGTGGGAATGGCCATAACTCTCATCTGGGCCAAAGCATGAGGACCTGAGCAGGGCTCTTTAAAGGAGGGTCGTCAGGCAAGCCTGTATTGGTAGAGACAGCTTCTTGAGCAGCTCTGTTCCCCAAACCGCCCCAACTTGGCCACCTCATGTGACATTCAATCATGCACCTGTTCTGTGTCATTTTGATTCTTTGGTTTTATTGCCTGAGTCACAAGGTTTCTAAAGCCAAGTTCAGCGGAGCTGCCAAAAGTTAAGACTTTGGGACAACAAAACTGCATATGTTAGTTATGGCAGCCTCCGTGGTCAAAGGAAGTGAAGGTCTGCTAGAAGTGTGTCTGCCTTTTATACAATTGGATGACCTTAGACTCGATTTCACTTGAGTAGTTTTTATAATTCTGGAAAAAAGTAGTTAGAGCCCTTCTGTTTCAGGAGGAGCATCAAATCGATAAGATGTAACAAGAACTCCTAGAGTAGAGCATGGCTGTAAGATCAAGGGAACAGATAGCTCCCAGCCATACTCAGAGCACAGCATAAATATATAGATACTCATTAACTATCTAGACCATTTTCTGTTTCTCACAGAATGTGAATAACACTGTTCTTTTCAATTGAGGGGGTAGTGACCAAGGCTAAGTAGCCACCTATATGATTTTGAGTCATCATTACATTTACTCTGGATGCTGACCTTTCTTTGGAAAGCTGCCTTCACATACTAGTTTGTAAGAAATTAAATGTGTCCGGTTGGTTCGGCTCAGTGAATTGAGTGTCATCCGCTGTACTAAGAGGTTGCTGGTTCGATTTCCGGTCAGGGTACATGTCTGGGTTGTGGGCTCAATCCCCGGTAGGGGGTGTGTAGAAGGCAACCAATCGCAGTTTCTCTCCCAATGATGTTTCTATCTCTCCCCATCTCCCTTTCTCTCTCCCTAAAATCAATAAAAATGAATTTTTAAAAAGGAATTAAGTGCCTCAGAGGGCTATGGTAAGGTCTGTGATGATGCTTATGATAAATGGACCTGTCTTAGGAGAGCTTCTTGGTGGGCTGATGCAGCTGCTCTCCAGATGGTGAGTTGATAGCCTCAACATTGCTTAAGATGTTCCCTTCCACTTCAAATTAATCTCAAAAGAGTACTTAGGCCACAGCACAGTGACTATTTTCAAGGCGACAAGCCCAGGAATCCCTTCTGCAGAGGGGATGGATTAGATGTACCTGTCGAGCAGATGTAAGTGGTCCAGAGGCAATTGCTTTGCCCAGCTAAAGAGTTTTTAGCTAGGAAACCCGAGGATAGCTTTTCATAGGACTTCAAGGCAGAGGATGACTTAGCTCTAGGAAAATCTGGCTTTGTACGTGAAAATCGTCTCGATTTCACTCTGCGTACTTTTCAGTTTGATTCAGCATCTCTTTGCTAAGCTCTTCTGTGGGTTTGCCATAAAAAATCTGGATATTGTTAAGGCCCTTGGTTAGATCTGCTAGGTGCACTGCAGGATCTAATGAGATGGCAGGTGAAACCTTAAAGCTAGCACACTTTCCCCGTCATGTGAGTTCCCTAGGAAAGCCTGGGGCTGGTGGCTATTTCGGACTCTAAATTAAGCAAGAGGATGCCTGCGAGGTGCTGGGGGACAAAGTACAGATTTTACTTTTAAAAAATGGATTCATGTCGGCTTAGGAATCTTTTGCCCACTTTGTATTTCAGAGATGCTACATGGGTGGGAGAGGGGGAAGGCAGGGGGGTAATTCATGGCCTTATATTTAAGAGATACCGTTGGGGGCAGACACTAAAGATTGGACCACTGGCTAGAGTAGTTCATCTTGCCACCAACTTGGGTCATCCATGTTGGCCTTGCCGGCTAGTAGCTTTTACGTACCTAGATGTGATATGGGGGATGGAGTGAGTCTTGCAAGCTGCCAAGGAAATGGGTGATAAAACCTTGGCAGAAGACAACTTTTGCAAGCTGTTTTTAATCTTTAATTTTCCTAAGAAGCCTTCCCAAGATCTGAGTTATTGATTGATCTGTAGGTTTACTAAGTAGGCGGTGGGCTGGTGCTGACCTTCTTTGTACCTCTGCTTGAGCCCACTTTACCTCTAACATACTGAGCACCTATCATATGGCACCAGGCATGGAGACCCCGTGACCAGGTGGTTGGTCCCTTCCTTTCTGGCATTTAATCTAGTGGAGAAGGTAACCTAAGAAATCAGTGATTCAAACACAGGGTGGAAGAGAAGCACTGGATGGAAGTGAGCAGACCCAGTGCTTAAGTCTTAATCATAAAAGAAGCTGCCAGCACCTCAAAGTTGCTGGAGTTCCCACATGCTACCCGGGTTACATTTTAGGAATTTTCCCCCAAATCACCAAGCACGTAGACTCCAATGTGACAAAGCCAGAAGCTCTTCCACCTCTGCAGATGATCTTACAGAGGTGATGCAATTCAAGCCCAGCAGATTGTTGCCAACATTACCAAAGAGCGCTCAAACATGTCAGAAGTAAAATCTGGGCCCCACGTATCCGATGTCTAACTTTGTCAGTCAGCCACTGCTAACTTCCCCTGCATGTCAAACCTTCCTCCTCACATGGAAATGAGGCCGACGCACCCGCACGGCACCCTCATTCTGACAGACAAGTTTGAGAGAAATTACTTTTAAATGAGAAAGTGTCACAAAGATGAGGGGAAATAACCCTAAAAGGTATAGGGAACAGTGGCCTTTATAACCTAGATTCTTTCAAAGTACTCGAGCTAGTGAAAACAGCTGGTCACACTTGGTTTTGAGTTCACACAAGTTGGGAAGAATGCTCGGGGAAAGTCTATAGTTCAAACCAGCTTTATTAATGAACTAACAAATCAACCAGTGCAGTGGTCAGCAAACTCATTAGTCAACAGAGCCAAATACCAACAGTACAATGATTGAAATTTCTTTTGAGAGCTAAATTTTTAAAACGTAAACTTCTCCTAATGCCACTTCTTCAAAATAGACTTGCCCAGGCTGTGGTATTTTGTGGAAGAGCCACACTCAAGGGGCCAAAGAGCCACATGTGGCTCGCTAGCCGCGGTTTGTGGACCACGGAACTAGTGCATCCATGAATACTCACGAGTGCTGAAAGAGTCATTAGCATCAGGGCCCAGATTACAAAGGTAAATTCTAGGCCCCATGTTAGGGGATGTCCATTGGAGAGATGCAAACTGGTGGGTAAGAGCATCTTAGACCATGACAGCTGTATTATGGGCACAGGAAACCATGGAAACACAGCCAAACCATACCTAACTGGCCAGCATGGGAACTGAGAGCCTTATTCAAGGGGTGACATGTGGGCCCACTCTTGGTAGATAGACGGACAAGGGTAACGTGAGCAAATCAAGACAAAGCAAAAGTGAGGGTGCGGCCTGGGGAAGTGAGCGGGGCAACTTGGTGTAGCCAGAGCAGATGGCAGGTGGTAATTAATAGGACAGAGTTGGGAGGAATAGGTCATAAACTAGACTCAATTCCAGAGTCAGTGGGAAACCTGGAAGTGATACCATCTTTGGCACTAGGTTGTTTGAATCACCATCTCGATTTGGATACAGAATGTGGCAGCCTAGAGGCAGACGGACAGGAGACAAATTTAGATCAAGCGAGAGATGAGGGCTTAGACAGGCCAGGACTTGATGCCAAAATGTCAGGGGAGAAGAATCTGGCCCCGTTTTTGGACTACTGGTTTAGAGGAAGTGATGGGGCCTATCAAAGATGGGGCACATGAGAGAGGACGGCAGATTTTAGAACCACATTTTACGGTGCATGCTGATGAGGGCATCTGGATAAATTCCCCCTACCTAATGGGCACAAAGGCTTTATGTCAGGCTGTCACCCCATGTATGTTGTAAGACTGGCATTTATCACCAATATCCATCCAGTGATGGGCAGGAGGGCTTATGGGGATGAGTACTGTATATCCCAACCCGGAAAATGAAATAGTCACTTCCATGGTAGGTAGAATCTGAGCCTTCTCGTTTCCTGCAGTGGTTTCAACGTGAGGTCAGGGACCAGTGGTGTCAGCACCATCTGGGAATACATTACAAATGTAAATGTGGGCCCCACTCTGTACCCACTGGATCAGAATTTCTAGGGGGGGGGTGGGGCCCAGCATTGTGTCTTATAAGCCCTCCAAGGGATTCTGATGCAAAGAGAGCTTGAGAACCACCCTCCAAAACCCAATAGCTTCCAAAGAGTATCAGAGGGCCTTTGCGCTACTTGACCAATGTGTCCTCAATAAGTCCGCAAGCACTGTCATCCTCCTAGGAAAGGACCCACTGAGGATTCTCTAGCAGCATTTTTTTAAAAATTAAAATGGGGACAGGAGAAAGGGCTCTGTCTCCACAATACAGCTATGTGGGATAGTGCCCTTATGACAAGTGACAAACTACCTGATTCTGGATTAACTTGACTGGACTGGCCAACTTATAAATCAGCAGGACACTAGAAAGAAATAGTCCTGAGTGGGGTGCTCTTGGTTGCCTACATGCTCAATGACAAGTATTTGGAGCCAGAATGCCCAGGTTCAAATTCTCGTTCTTCCCATTGTGATCTTGGGCAAGTGCTTGACTTCCATTCTCTGAACAGGTCTCCTGGTCTATGTATAAAAAGGGAACAGTAGCTCTAACCATGCAGCATTGAGAAATAAATGAGTTATTCGTCCATGATTCTTCAGATCATTGCAATCTGATGCAAATGGGGAAAACTGTTTGACAATTGGATTGTAAGATTCACTCATTGCAGTGCATCAGAAGGATTAACCTAAGTAGTTAACAGTGTTTAGTTGGCCCCCACCTGTGTTTCAGAGGCTGCCTGGAAGGCCAGAACATGAACTTGGTGCTTGACATCTCGGAGGGGCCTTCCGCTGAGTTCCTCTTACTAACCTCTCCGGTGGGAAGCGTTGCTGACTAGGATATCTGCTTGTCTAAAAACAAGCTTTCGCCTATGAATAGAAAGATTGGCATTCAAGTGCCAAGCAGAAGTGAGTCCTACTAAAAATAAATGCCCTTGGCAGCCTCGGAAGTGCCAAAACAAATGGACTGAAGAAATTCCAGGAGATGATAACACCCGCATGCTCAGGCTGAGAGGAGGGGGTGGGAGCGATTTGAATCCTTGGCCCTGCCAGTCCCAGCAGTGTGGCCAGGTGAGCCCCTCTGAGTAGGCGAAGTTCAGCCCGAGCCTGATACCCAGAAACGTCTCCATGTTCCAGGCATTGCTGTGGACACTCCTGCCCAGGTGTCGCTCTGAGCCCTCCAGAGACATGTGCAGCCCACTGTGGGGCTTGGTGTTTATTATAAGGTCTCTGCCGTTTTTTACTGAAGCTTACATATTGCTCTTCCATGTAACCCATGCAGGGGCAATTAGACAATGGCAGGCAGGCTTCTATTTGCATTAAAGCCCTGAGTTTCTTGGAGCCAGTGAGCTGCCAACATGTATGGGTAGTTAACTATTTAGATACGTAAGGCTCCTGGGACACGGGCTCCTGGGACACGGGCTCCTAGGTTTGCATGGTCTGATTCCATCTGTGTAAGTGACAGGGTGAATGAGTAATCCCTCGACACTTCATTCAGTACAAATTTAAATAGCCGTGTGTGTGGGGGGGGGGGGTGCCCGTGACGTGCCGCCCCCTGATCCGAAGGGGTAGGGATATTCAAAGTGTCAGAGCTAGAAGGAAACCTAGATCCAGCCCAACAGTCGGAATTCTTAAAGCCGCAGAGCCCTTTTCCAATTCTTCTAGGTAACTCCAAGACAAAAGAAAGCCACCCTGCTTCACACCTACTTCTGTCCCACCCTGTAGCGTGCCTAGCTCCTCCGCTTCACAGGCGTTTTCTTCAGGCATCGTTGGCTCTAGCTGAGCCTAAGAATTAAAAAGAGCCTCAGGTGCACGTGATTTCAAGTTCATCCTGTTCCCTTTGTGAAAGTTTAACGCTGAACTTGAGACTTGACCGTCCCGGATGGAAACAGACGACAGGTCCACAAGCCTGTCATCCCCAAAGCTTCGCAAACCAAAAGCATCTTAACTCGCGCCGACAGTGCTTTTGGCTCTCCTCTGGGCAGCAGCATCCCCAGGGGAACCCGGAGGTAGAAGGCAGAATCCTTCTGACACTCAGACAGGAAGCCGGCCTGCCCACCTGGTGTTGCAGTCAGGCGGCCGCGGTCTCAGCCCTGGAGTTCGTGTCTGAGCGCTGCGGTTCTGTGCGAGGCAGGGAGTGAACAGAACTGGGGAGCACCTTCTGCCCAGTAACAATCTCCGGAAACAAAGTACTTGGGAAATGGAGAGACATGGCCATGAAGCTGAAGGCCTGCATGCGCCTCGCTCTCTGAAGGGTCCTTTATAAAGCCTGACAGCCTCACCCAGCCCACCTCACTCCTTTTGTAAACAAGCGGGGACATTTAGGAGCAGGCTGTGCTCCTAACCCCATGTGTCCCTGCTTCTTAATGGAGGGCAGGGCGTGTGTCACGGGAAAAGAGCTTTATGGCAGCCAGGCAGAAGGCGGGGGGAAGTGGAAACAGCTCAGATAAGCAAAGGTAGAAATTACACTCCTTTTCATCTTGGGCTGTTGGAATAAACACTAAGAACATGCTCGTGTCTGCCCTGAGCCTGCTCAGTATCAACACTGGAAGCAGCGTGGCTGGAATGGTTAATGTCTCCTGTTAGTGTGGATAGCTTGTACGTTACAGCTATCTTCAGAGAGCCTCTTGAAGGGAACATGGGACTAAACATCAGGCTTAGGGTGTTCTGTGTCTGTATTTAATCCCAAGATAGTTTGAGTGTCTATAAAACAGCTTCCAGGTGACTCATTTGTAAAGAGACTTCCAGATTCCTCATCCTGACATGGAACACCATCACGTGACACCTACTTTTAAGCCCATGTCCAAGTCTGACCATATGATTGCCTTTTTGACAGTGTAGATATCAATGTCAGTGTTTTCGTCTCATTTGGACCTTGGGTGACTAAAACCTTTAAAAAAAAAAAAAAAACTCAGAGCCTGTCAGTCTGCACAGTAACCTAACTATAGTCCAGCTGTTCTTTCCAAGTACATTGATATCTATGTACTCTATCAATTGTGGTGGTTTTTTTCCTACTTTTTAAATGCAAAACTCAATGTAGATTTTTATTACTCCCACAGCCCTCAAACATATGGGGGATAAAGAACTACAGCCAGCCGAAACCGGTTTGGCTCAGTAGACAGAGCGTCAGCCTGCGGACTGAAAGGTCCCGGGTTCGATTCTGGTCAAGGGCATGTACCTTGGTTGCCGGGACATCCCCAGTAGGGGGTGTGCAAGAGGCAGCTGATCGATGATTCTCTCTCATTGATGTTTCTAACTCTCTATCCCTCTCTCTTCCTCTCTGTAAAAAAATCAATAAAATATATTTTTAAAAAAGAAAAAGAACTACAGCCAGTGGCCCCTGGAGCAGGTACCCCAGCCCTGAGCACATTGAGAATACATTGAGGCTAGAATGATGATGGGGGAGATTTGGGAGACAGCCAGGCACTTCTATACAAACTAGCAGGCGATGCTTCCTGACCGCAACCTCGACTCTCCCCTGTTTTCCCTCCTAAATCCCTGGTATCTTATACTCAACAACGTATTTGTGGGGCGAGTGGATAGTCTGAAATGTATGTAGGAAATGCAATAGAATCCCACTGCTTTTTACCTGGGTCTTAGCTTAGCTAGACTCTTGGGAGCAGGTTTTAAACAAATACGTTTAGTTCCTAAGAAAATAACTACGCCGGTATGGTGAACTTGACTTGGGCCAAATTTTATTCTCCCTGGGAATTTGCTTCAAAGCAAAGAATCCTCCCAGACAGTGGGGAGCAGCTGACAGTAGGGAGGCCAACTGGAGTATTGTGTGCGTAACACAAGAGTTCCAGTCTGTGCTTGTCACTGTAGCATCTGTTCTGAGGCCAGCATGTCACAGCCGCAGATGCTGAGAGGCGGCAGGAAATCGGAAGGCCTCCCTAAGTAACCTGCGTGAACTATACATGGCTCTACTGGGTTTCTCGAATATTTGCAGGATATTTGCATTAAGCAACCGGATCTCTGCCTGTTATCTCAGAGACATCATATCCTCCAGAAGGACAGGCCTGCTAATGATGGGAAACACCTGGATGTTAGCTGTCTGTGCCAGGCAAACAAAAAACTAAATGCCCTACTTATTTACAAGAATTTAGATCATATCATTGTGTGAGTTGAATGTTTTACATCGAACCTAAGAAAACTGAGGTTTGGAGAAATGGAACCCAAGTCTGTGGCCCTACCTTACCTTACTTGCTTTTCTCCCATTCCTAAATTAAAAAAAAAAAAAAATTGTTTTGCCTCTTAACTATACCTTCGTGATGCTTTGTATCATATCTTGGAATTAGTGTGTAAACATGTGTTTTTTTGCAATCAGACCTCAAGGTCTAAGATGAGGAACCATGGTATTACACCTCCGTGTCTCCCCTCTCCCTGCTGCTCCCTAATCTTCACTTTGCTTGTAATAGGAGCATCGTTCATGAATAACAGCATGGCATGTGGTCCAGAAATGCCATTGAAGGATTGGGATTTGGCTGTGTGGTTATAGCCACACAAGTGACTTTTAAACAAATGGGAGGATTGAGTCCAGAGCACATGGAAATGCCCCATGTCCCCTGGGCAATCTTCTATCTTGATCTGGCTGCATTGGCCCAAGATCACGATTCCAGCCACCAGGCCCAAATTTCAGGAACCAGAAAGGAATGAAGGAAAGGAAAATAGAGGATATTTCCTAGAAGTTGTTTATGCCAATCCTGCTTACAGTGCATTAACCAGAATTGATTCTCACTGTGATTCCTCATTGCGAGGGAGGCTGGGAAATCTAGTCTTATCTCAAACATGTGTGTCCAGCTAAGAACTCAGTTACTATCTGTCACTGCCCAAGACCCATCCAAGTCTTCCTCTTAGAATGTGTTAGCCTGCTGAGTCTGCAGCTGTCCTTCTCAGAGGACCCCTGTCCATAGGTTTTGGGTAACTGGACTCTCTAACTTATCACCCCTATGTCCCAGGCTTAGCTAAGTGTTCCCTCCTGATTTTAGGAAGAAAAGTCAAATGTGAATCTAACCAATTCCAGTGCACAAATGGCCGCTGCATCACACTGTTGTGGAAATGCGATGGGGACGAAGACTGTGCTGATGGCAGTGATGAAAAGAACTGTGGTGAGTCAAGAGCTTGACGGTCTCACTTGCCACCTCACTGGGAGTTATGCATTTAATTGAAAAGTGGTGATGTTATCTTAGTTTCTACGAATGTATCAAGATTCTGAAAATGGAACCCACTCCTAAGACTTCCTTTGAACCAGAGTCCAAAGATTCTGTCCTCCCTGGTCTAGAGGAATATAATTAAATGTTTGACATGAGGTTATCACCTGGGTACAGAATGTTGAAGATAAAGTGGAGTCCCCTTCAAAAGACAGGACCTGGTTTATCTGAGTTCAGGCAAACATTTGATGTAGGAAACTAGGAGAAGGAAGGGGAGGGCCAGAAGTGAAGGTAGACAGAAGACTGCTTAGAACAGACTTTCTTTGTTCAATTTTCTAATAGCTTTGATTCTCCCCTCTCCCTTCCCTCCACACACACACACAAAAAAAAGGAAGTCACAGGTAGTAAAAAAAAAAAAAAAAATCCCGTAAAGTTTCATGGGGTCAATTAACTCCTGCCCCAGAAACTACAAGCCAGCTCAGATCAAAGATTAGATAAGAATTATTCTTTAATTTTCTGTCTACAATGGATACTAATTCTAAAGCATTAGACAGGGTGGAAGACATCTCTCCCAAGACAATGGGGATATACCATCATGCCCTTTGATCAGCATCTATGAAAAGATCATTGTGAGGAATGCTTGTTTACGCAATCTGTATAACCTCATGTTAAGCCAGAACAGCTGAGAACTACATGTTCCCATGTAGGTACCTGACCCCTTTGTTCTATGCTGTAAAAATCCTGAAATAATGGTGTGTGAATGCCAGTGATGGCATCGTCACCTGCCTTTTAAAATATTTTACATAGAGACCTTTACTATACAAACTAGAAATACAGAAGAAAACTAGCTTAATATAAATTTCATCAACTGCTATCTTGTTATACCATTACCAACTTCTTTATGCATCATTACTAACATGTTATAGGGTAAACATTGTAGCCGACTGTCCTGTGCTTGAGCTCCCAGCAATACCATGGATGTCTTCATGCCAATCTATGGATTGGTAGCTTATGTGGGAGCACAGGAAGTCCATTCTGCAGTCTCAGGGAAGAAACTTCTCTCCAGTCTCGAGACAAAAAATAGTTCTGTGCAACACTTCTCCATCATTTGCCTAGCACTAAGATTTTCATCTACTCTATGAGACACTCAGTCCTGTGCTATTTCTGGGTTTGCTTAGGTACTATAATTCCCTCTGTAACTATCCCACAAGTAGGAACTCACTCTGGTCAGCTATTCCCTTGGTGTAAAGTAGTAATTCTTCTTCTAGTCTAAACTTACATATTTGGCAAAACCCACTGTTTTTTCTTAGAAAATAATTACTCTCTTCCTGGGTGAGAAGTCTTCTTTTACCATCTGACTAATTCTACAATGGGAAGTCAACTAAAAGCTGACAGCTTGCTGAAAATTTGAAAGGGTACAGACCTACTTTAAGTCAGGGGTTTAAACTTGATCTCACTCTCAGAGTTTTGAGTATCCTAAAGGAGAGGGCCACTCTGGTTCAGCCTCTGATATTGTAAAGGGGGAAACAATGAGTAGAGTCAATTCCTACTGGGAATGAACCTGGGTCATCTTAGGGTCATCGCTGGCTTTTCCTAAAACAGACTTTGCATAAATAATGTCCAGCCGCATGGCAGGAGGGTTCAGAAGAGGTAAAGAGAGAGATGTGTATCAAGATCACATAAGAGAAAAAATTAAATATTTCTTCACCAGAATTTGTTTCCACCTCCCAGTTATGAAAGTAGAAAAGGAAAGTGGGAGCATTGCTCAGGGGATCTCTGAATATGCTTCTTCTGAGATGTTCCAAAGGGGAAAGCTTACACAATTACTGGAAAGTTATAAGTCACTTTCTATTTTTCTGGTCCAATCTCTTGATATCGAACTTGGTTACAGTTTCAGTGGCACTCTTTCTTTCAAGCATGTCAACTAGCTTATTTAGTCAACTTCAGCTTGAATTCCACAAGCCATGTGTTCCTGTTGGTCCCAGTAACTCATTCTTGTGTGTTAGGCTGAGCTGATTAATCAGTGACTTCAGTACCCTAAGGATGTAACTAGTAGCTCTCTTTCCTTATGGCACATCGAACTTTCTAGCTCAGGGCTCAGTTCAAGTAGCCTCCTTACCCTCCCACTCTATGCTCAGAATGGAGAGAGGCTAACTCTAGTAATCTGTCTGTTGCTATTTATCTTTTTCTCAACACTGTATAGTACAGCCAGACTTTCCTATTCCTGTAATGTCTGCTTCTTAAAGACAGGTGGTTTCTTTACAACCAACCATCCCCCCTACTCCCTCTTTTGCAACTTCTAAAGACTATCGCAGATTGGATTACAACAACTGGCTTTGTAGATTTTCTACCCACCCACTCCACCCCCACTACATGCTCAGGAGAATATGGGCCTAGGATATCACTTAAACATTAACACTGGGGTTTTGGTATTTTCGGTGATTTTAGAAATAAGTATGAATCTAAGAGCTAATGTGCCTTTTCTTGTTTCCTTGGCTACACACTTCAAGGACATAAATAACCCTTTTCTAATCATCATAATTCCTCATCTTGAGTTCTATAAATTGACTCTAATAACTGTCTCCCCCCTTTACAATATCAGAAGCTAAACCAGATTGGTCCTCTCATTTAAGATACTCTAAACTCTGAGTGTTGTACCTAGTTTTTTTTTTTTTTTTAACAAGTTCGTCATTTAATAAGTCTGAATTCACTTTCATCACATGGTATTGTACAAGGTCATCTGTTGAAACAGATTTCTTTTGAACAGATCTTGGGTTTAAAAAAGTCATAGATAATGTAAGTTCTGTATAAACTGGTGGATAGGTAAGTTAGTTCTTTTGTTTTGACTTATAAGCCTCAACTTCACCGCAGAATAAAAACTGTAGGCCAAAGAAAGAATAATCGCTCAGTCGTATAGAACAGTATTGTTTCTATAATTTGGAGCTTTCTGAATGGACGGGTTCAGGCCTGATCCAACTGTAAAAAGATTACTTAATGAATAGACTATATGGAAATTGTACAAAATGTTATTAACTCTAACCATTAATAGCTTAAACAGCACTGCCTTACTAATTGCTATTCAAACTCAAAAACCTGATTTTGAATCCTCAAGAAGGTGGCATGGATACACAAACCATACCTCCTTATTCTTGGGGGGGTGTCAATACTTATTTCAACAGAAACTTTGGCTTTAGGAAAGAGTCACAAACATTGAAAATAATGGCTTTGTCATTTTAAGTATAAGGTAGAGGAAAGTGTGCTTTAATTAAATATACATTATACCAGTGATGCTGGCAAGGTTGAAAGTTACTCCTAATGTTGATAGCTATAAAAACCAGTTTGTACATGACAAGACAATGAGAGAAATAAGCAATCCCTTTGAAACAAATTCCTAAAAAAAAAAAAGTTCACAGTGATTTGTATCAACAGTATGCATTTTATGACAATAACATATACAGACTGAGCACCCTAGGGCTCTCTTTATATCCTAAAGAAAACAAGCATTTACATTATCCATGGTTTTTACTGAACTGAAAAAATGTTGTACCTAGTTTAAACCCCTGTCTTGAAGTGGTCCCTTTCAAATTTTCAGCAAATCGTAAGTTTTTAGTTGACTTACCATTACATTATATGTGTTAGAGAAGAATGTTTTAAACTATAAATTCTGATGGAAGGTATAGACACTTGGGTAAGGAAGAATAGAGTTTGATAAAGATGAGCCTAGAACAGGGGTAGGCAAACTATGGCCCGCGGAGCCGAAAGAGTGGAGGGTTCTCTTGCTCTCCCCTCTGCTCTTTCACCAGCAGCCCAAGATGAGAGTGCCAGCATAGTCAGGTTGCTTTTGTTCCAGCCCTCCGGTCCAGTTTAAGAACCCATTGTGGCCCTCGAGTCAAAAAGTTTGCCCACCCCTGGCTTAGAACATCCTATGTGGCTACTTTTTAAGACTCTTCTTACCCTCTGACTTCCTCGTGGGTCGGGTGACCAAGCTGCCTGGTTTTCTTAGGATAGTCTTGGTTTATGCTTATCTTCTTGGTACAATTAACAGTGTCCCCTTTCTACTGAGATTGTTCCAATTTGGATAATAAGTTGCATGGTCACCCTAATTACAGGAGAAAAGGCCCACCCTAGTAAGAATTAATAGCAGAATGGATGCCTTGCAGGTTATTTTAACCCTGGCCATCAGTTATAGGTATTGGCAACTTCAATCGTTTCAAGCTGGATTCTGAACACCTCTCCTGGACTTGGATTCCAGCTCCGTTTATTTCTTACTGGGTGGGTTCCTCTCCCCAGTAGACCTATAGGGGTGACAACATTCAGTACTGGAGCTTCTTCTAGCTCTATACCAGGTGTTGTCAAGGTATGTCCCTAGAGCAATTATACTATGATCCAGTCATAGGATGGACTGTTTGGCTATTCAGTTCACAAAGGACTTGAAAGAGTTGGAAGAAATGCATGAAGAGAATGAAACTGTTACTTAATCTCAATATTATAAAATAAACAAGAGCTGTAAGGAATCCCTGGATTATAACATAATTGGAAACCTTTGTCTTATCTTGACTTCAGTATCCTCCAAGTTTCTTAAGTGAGTGCCTTCGTCCTCTGGAGAGGGGGAGGGTTTTTCTCTAGTTCTGCAACTTCCTGGATATTGGCAGTTAGGTGCTAACTGAATCAGCTTTATTTTACAAGTATTTAAAGACATCAAAATGCAGTTTTACCCCAATGGCATTATAGGGCTCTTGGGTAAGGGACTTCAACTTTAACACTGCAAATGAACTTTTGTAGAGAAGAAGACGTGTGCTGAGTCTGACTTTGTGTGCAACAATGGCCAGTGTGTCCCCAGCCGATGGCAGTGTGATGGGGATCCCGACTGTGAAGATGGCTCTGATGACAGCCCAGAACAGTGCCGTGAGTGTGCCTTGCTTTAGACTTGAACTTTTCTAAGCCGTCTGTGTCTCATATCTCTAAGTATTATTTAATCCAATACTTGGTGTTAATTTCCTTTGACTCCCTTGAAGTGTAGGCCAATTGACTCCAAACTCAGTCAAGTCATGAACAGTTGATCAGTATCCTCTAAAGAATGTTCTCCCTAGTCTAACAAGACTGACGTTCTCTTGGGTAGCTTCTCTATTGAACATTTAAGACTGAAGCCAGCAGACTTCATTAAGAACTCCTTGACTAGGTGCACAGATTTCAAATGTTTGATTATGATGAATATGAGCAGATGGTACTCTGGTCCTGGAAGCTAAGTCAAGATGTAAGGATCCCCTGTAGGCCAAATATAAGCTTTTAGATACACAGCTTCTCATTTTAGTGGGGGGGGGGGGGGGGAGGAGGATCTGTTACTGAAGAGGTAGAGTGACTAGAAGTAGGGTGATATCGTTATTTTGAACAAACATGTAATCTATAAAACTACTAAAGTAGGGAACTTATAGCTTAAATAAGAGAAATTTCATAGTTAAGCAAATGTATATCTGAGTTCTTAGGCTGGTATTCAGGAAAAAAGCCTATGAGGTGTTAGAGGAGGAGGATTTGCAAGTATTTGAATGTCAAGATGAAGAAAGTCTAGGAGTTCATTTTCAGGCAATAGAGACCTATTGGAGCACCAAATGTGGAGGACCAATGAACAAAGTTTCAGTTGGGAAAATGGTTACCAAAGAAAGTCAAGCGGGAAGGAAAATAAATGTGTGATATCAATTTTCTAGGCAGGAAGCAAGGGGAGTAATAAGAATCTTGGTTAAGGCACGTAACCTATTACATGTAAAGGCGGGTTCCATAAAGATTCAGCCCCACATTTTTGTAGAGGATGACCCAGTAAAGTCAAAACGTTTGGGATGTCACTGCTTTGCAAAATATAAATCTAAAGGAGGTTGTGAAGGAGGCCTGTAAAGGAACCTAGAAGGGAGGCTTCATGAGTCTTAGACCATCTGGCCGTTAATAAAACTGGGATTAGATATGTGGGTGTACCACCCGAGAGCCAACAGATAAACAATGGTCAAGGAGCAGGCCAGCCAATAAACCTAACTAGGCCAAGTAAAACAAAAGCCCAGAACTGGGCACTCCACGGAACCTTGAAGGAGTTACACGGTCAAGGCTCTCAGGTGTACTGCCAGGTAGCATAGGTTGGCGTGGCTTCTAAGCAATGGAGCTGGCAAAGGATCTACCCAGGCTTCAACTAGTAAGTCGAATTTCACCAGCATGCCAGGCCACTGAGTCATATAGGTGTACCGCTTCCAAGCAGCACAGGAGCAGCGACTTTGCACTGATGGGTCTGGAGGCTCTTTTGAGACTGTATATCATCAACAGATATGAGAACGTGCCGCACAAATGAAATCAGCTGTGGCTCCCATTCTACTCAGTGTATCCCAGAGTCCTGGAGATGTGATGGTGAGAATGATTGTGACAGTGGAGAAGATGAAGAAAACTGTGGTAAGAAGATCAGTGTTGAGTGGCTTATCCCAAAGACCCTTTTGCTCAAAGAAGGGTGGGCAGGGGAAGCTAACTTAAGCATGAAGATGCAGTTACGTTGACTCGCTTTTCAGTGACTTTACTATCTGCTCAACTACTTGTCCTTCCTAACCGCCCCCAAAAGTCTGAAAGAAGGTCACATGGTCATTGGCCATGGCTTGCTTTGGTGTTTCTTCTAGACAAATAGAAATACAAAGGTAAGTCATTCAAGGCACTTAGATTTAGAAGTAGCTCAGTCATGCCCCACGCATGTGGGCTTTTGTCTCTCTGAGGACAGTAAATGCATGGGCCTTCCTTACGTTGGCGCCATCCCAGAAGGGGAATAGGGCCGGCAAACTCATTCCTAGGTCTAAATTGGATCTCCATACTGAAATAAATTACTTGAGTATCATACCAGCATTTCTTAGCTCCAAAACCAGATTCTTTGTTGACCCTTCCAGAAGTTAAACTGGCACAGCCGTGTTCGTGAACATCGTGTTAGCAGATACCCAAAGCAAAACTACCCAACTGGTGGTAATTTTGTCTTCTGTCAGTTTCTACCTGTAAAAGCCAACTCTGTTTCCTTCACTTTCATGCTTCTGTTCTTGGAAAGTGTGTAATAAATGCTACACCTTAAAGGTGAGGCCCTGGGAAAATCTCAAGGTTGAACAAACATTGTTTTGAACGCTCTTTCAAGCTACCGCCCTTTTTATAGGGCCTCTATCACCACAGCTGCCCAGAAGCACAGGCCTCCTGATGCAGTAGTGTGCCGGTGAACTGAGGACGCTTGCAGCCGAAACACGTCCTCTGTGTAGAAATTACCTTTGGAGGTCAATACCACTGCACCTAGTCCAATGAGTTTTGGTGTTTAACCCTGGAATTGAGCTTTATGTATTGGTAAGCCCTGGAGCTGCCAAGTGTTTCCCTCTTAAATCTAGACTTTGCTTCCCAAGAGAGTCGCAGTCTCTACCATTATTACCACCAAATTGTGACTGAATCCATTTGGCCCGAATTTGAACCAGAGTACAAACTGGCTTATCTTTGGCTCTGACTAGCATATTATTATTAGCATACCTGGCTGCTAGGCTGTCATGCTAGCCCTCGAACTGACTTTCTAAAACTCTTAAGTATTTAAGAAACATTAGTCATGATCCTCATTTGAAGGATATAAAGAGGAGCCATGCATGATGGGATAACATAATGGCTCCTTTCGGGTGACCGTGTGATAATGCTTATCATGAGTGTACATTTATCTGAATACCTGATGCATGATCGTCTCAGCTATGATGTGGTCTGGCCTGATAAGCACTATGTCCATTTAAAAATAACTCAGTCTCTGCCTTCCAGAAAGAAATTCCTTGTTTAAGTTATTCACCACTTCCTGTAAGAGTACACTGTGGCTAACATCTCACATTAATTCCTGGTCTTCAACTCTTTTCTTGGTCCTTTATTTCTGTTCTTATTCAAGTGTCCCTGCATCTTTTATGTGGTGAGACTGTTCCTGGTATTCCATGACCTTGGATATAATTGCACTTTAGCTTGTACGTTAAGCTAGAAAGCTAGGATTCATGATCAAAGGTCTGCAGGTTAGATTTCCGGACAAAAGTCCGGAAAAGTCTAGTCCGATGCACTTTCCATGGGGCCTTCTCTCTTTCAACAGGCAACGTAACGTGCAGTGCTGATGAATTCACTTGCTCCAGCGGCCGCTGCATCTCCAGGAATTTTGTGTGCAACGGCCAGGATGACTGTAACGATGGCAGCGATGAGCTCAACTGCGCCCCGCCGTCCTGTGGTGCCCACGAGTTCCAGTGCAGCGCCTCCTCCTGCATCCCCCTCAGCTGGGTGTGTGACGACGATGCCGACTGCTCGGACCAGTCTGATGAGTCCCTGGAGCAGTGTGGCCGCCAGCCAGTGATCCACACCAAGTGCCCGGCCAGCGAGATCCAGTGTGGCTCTGGCGAGTGCATCCACAAGAAGTGGCGATGTGACGGAGATTCGGACTGCAGGGATGGCAGCGATGAGGTCAACTGTCGTACGTAGCCTTCTCATCAGTGTGGCGTGTTCGGTTCTCTCCCATGGATCCACGGGGGACAACTTGGCTGGCTTCATCCCATGGTGTTTCCTCCCTTTGTAGCTTCTCTAACCTGCCGGCCAGACCAGTTTGAATGTGAGGATGGGAGCTGCATCCATGGCAGCAGGCAATGCAATGGCATCCGAGACTGTGTCGACGGTTCTGATGAAGTCAACTGCAAAAATGGTGAGGGCCTCTTCGTGTGGGTTTGTCAAGGGGCTACCCTGATCGGACCCAATCATGGAGTCTCCCTTCTGTGTTTCTCTTTGTAGTCAATCAGTGCTTGGGCCCCGGAAAGTTCAAGTGCAGAAGCGGGGAATGCATAGACATCATTAAAGTATGCAACCAGGAACAGGACTGCAGGGACTGGAGTGACGAGCCCCTGAAAGAATGTCGTAAGTGAAGGCGTTGCTTGGGGACAGAGCTGGGATGGCTCGTTCAATCTAGCACGGCTAATGCATAATGTCTGGCTAAACTACTTTTAATGCACTAAGTTCAATTGTTGGACTTACGAGTGAATTTTTATGACTTCAGAGCACATGCAGTGACAAGCTAGTTCATAATTTACCTCCTTAAAGATAACTGACCAGAAAGCAACTTGATCAAATCCTGCTTAACCAACTGGCCTAGGAGATGGGCTGAAAAAATCTTAAATTTGACCAATAATTTAAGTAGATAAATTATTGCAGAGAGCCTGGATTTTTTTTTAATGTTAATAGGACAAATGTCAATTTGGAATAAGTTGTCAAGTAATTCAACATTTTTATTTCAGATGTAAATGAATGCTTAGTTAACAATGGCGGATGTTCCCATATCTGCAGAGACTTGGTTATAGGCTACGAATGTGACTGTGCAGCTGGGTTTGAGCTGATAGACAGGAAAACCTGTGGAGGTGAGTCAGAGAAGAGAACCTGAGCCCTGGGGGTGTTGGGGGAAGGACAGGGTATCTCTGTAGGTTATCCAGGAACAGCCAGACTCATTCTGATTTCCCTCCTAGATATTGACGAATGCCAAAATCCGGGAATCTGCAGTCAAATTTGTATCAACTTAAAAGGCGGTTACAAGTGTGAATGTAGTCGTGGCTATCAGATGGATCTTGCCACCGGCGTGTGCAAGGCTGTAGGTAAATGGCCTGGGACTGGTGGTGCTCTGGTATCTTTAAGAGTAAGGGTATCTTTTAGGAAAGGCACAGCCTATGATGACAATAGCCAAATTGAAGATGGAGTTAAAATAGCATTTGAGAGCAATGCTACTAAAATCACAGCGCATTCTCTGTGGTAGGTTAAACAGAGACCATTTCCCCAGATTCCTGCCTTGGTCTGTTCCTTTTGCACATGACACCTTGAATACCTGCCAGCTTTGCTTACTTTCTGCTTCCAATACTTGAGTGCAATTCAAATAAATAACTTACTCACCAGCAGCCCTGGTGTTGAATGCTGAGACCTCAGAACTGCCTTAAGTAGTGGGAAGCACTTGCAGGTCCCTGGGCATGGCCTCGGGCACAAGTACTCCTGAGGTGTTCACCAATGGCTTCACTTTTTTTCTCTCTCTCTCTCTCAATCCTCGCCCAAGGATATTTTTTCCATTGATTTCTTAGAGAGAGTAGAAGGGAGAGAAGGAGGAGAGAAACATCAATGTGAGAGACACATCAATTGGTTGCCTCCCCCATAGACCCATGGGGCAGGGATGGAACCTGTAACCCAGGTACATGACCAGGAATCAGACCTGAGACCCTTTGGTGCATGGGCTGATGCTCTCACCACTGAACATACTGGCCGGGGCAGTGGCTTCACTTTTTAAGCGCTGCTCTGTTGGGAGGAGGTAGCTTAGAAGGACCTTACCTTCTGGCAGCAAAACTAAATACACTGGACTCATCTTGTCTTGCAGGGAAAGAGCCAAGTCTGATCTTCACTAATCGCAGAGACATCAGGAAGATTGGCCTAGAGAGGAAAGAATATATCCAACTAGTGGAGCAGCTAAGAAACACGGTGGCTCTCGATGCTGACATTGCTGCTCAGAAACTGTTCTGGGCTGATCTGAGCCAAAAGGCCATCTTCAGGTAACTTTCAGTTCCATTCTTGGTGTCTTGTTTGGTCTTAATCGCTTGGCCTTTGGGAGGGTTTGAAGGAATTTCTCTTGTCTCCATCTGGCATCTAATTAACTGGAAACAGTAAATCTAAACACCCATTCTTTAACTTCTCCATGACTGTCAGTTCCTCGCTACAAATGAACAGTCACCTATGAAATAAAAAGTGTCTGCAGCTAAAAGATTATCACAGCTGACATCTTAATTTCTCCTATTTTCTCCCCTTTACAGTTAATTGAGAACCGTTTATGGTTGCTACAGATAGAGATGGTAGTGCAGCTTTTCCTTAAGGGGAACTAGAGAAACTCAGATGGTGGCTACTGAAACAAATAGCTCCACTTAGCAGCGTGTGGGTCTGGCATGTAGAACACATGCAGCAACTAGATAGCCTACTGGTAATGCAGTGTCAGTGAGCAGCCCGGCTCAGTCATTGGAGCGGTGAGCGGTGTTACTAAGAGTTCTCTCCGAACAAGGCTGTGGACCCTTTTGTAAGCAGAAAGTCTGTTCTCCAGGCTCCGATGGCGTCAAACCTCTGAAATTTCTTGTGGCCTACTCTGTTTCAGCGCCTCCCTTGATGACAAGGTTGGTAGACATGTTAAAATGATCGACAATGTCTATAATCCTGCAGCCATTGCTGTTGATTGGGTGTACAAGACCCTCTACTGGACTGACGCGGCTTCTAAGACTATTTCAGTAGCTACCCTGGACGGAACCAAGAGGAAGCTCCTGTTTAACTCGGACTTGCGAGAGCCTGCCTCCATAGCCGTGGACCCCCTGTCTGGGTTGGTATTCTGTGTTTTGTGTCCCGTAGCCTCTTGGGGGCCGTCTGCACGGGCCAGGGGCCCTCCTCGTGCCTAAAGTAGAACAGAAATATCAAGACCTCTCAGCTGCCCTCGAGAAGGAATTGGCTGGCTCAACATGTCATGTGACAGGCCCTCCCAGGGCAGTCTGACTGCTGGTCCAAGTTAAGGAAACAGCGTTTCTGATTTGATGAGCAACAGAGGGTGGATTTGAACCCTTGTACCCACCCAGCTTCTACACAAGGGACTTGTTATTGTTGTCGGAATGCTCTGTCAGGTTAGCTCTGGATGATCAAACCTGTTTTAGCATGAGTTGTGAGGATTTTGGTAACTACATTACCTCAAGGCTTGTCCGAAAGTCCAGCATTTCACAGAGAGGTTTCTTAAATTGCCACTAAATAACAAACAAAACAGCTAAGGAAGCTAAACCTAGAGCAGTGGTTGGCAAACTGCGGCTCGCAAGCCACATGCGTCTCTTTGGCCCCTTGAGTGTGGCTCTTCCACAAAATATCACGGCCTGGGCAAGTCTATTTTGAAGAAATGGCATTAGAAGAAGTTTAAGTTTAAAAAATTTGGCTCTTAAAAGAAATTTTAGTTGTTGTACTGTTGATATTTGGCTCTGTTGACTAATGAGTTTGCTGACCACTGGCCTACAATAATCAGAAATGGGCCCTGTGTAACCTCACCAGCCCACGATCAGCCACCCCTGCTATCAAACAGATACTCTTCTTCACTCCTCAGAAAGAATCAGCCTTTTAAAAATAGAACATAGTGCTTCCGGTTTGGCCTGTGGACTGTAGAGTCCTGGGTTCAATTCCAATTTATGTGTCTCTCTCACAATGATGGTTTTCTTTGTCTCTCCCCCTCCCTTCCAGTCTCTCTGAAAAATCAATTGGAAAAAAAAATATCCTCCTCAGGTGAGGATTAACAAAAATAAATAAAAAGACAGAAATAAAAACAGAATGCGTAATCTGTGACTTTTGGCTGACTTAAATACATTAATATAGTGAATGAGCTTGTAGGTTCTTGGTGTTAATTTTGTTTACGCAGAATATAATTTATAGCCTGAAATGTTCCTATTTGTCATAATCAATCCCTAGAATTTTCTGTTCACTCTTTGAACGTTTGTCCTAAGCTACAATTTTACTCTTTCTAAAACCACTGAGGCTTATTTCTGATTTAATTCTTTCCCAGATTTGTTTATTGGTCAGACTGGGGTGAGCCGGCTAAAATAGAAAAAGCAGGAATGAATGGATTTGATAGACGGCCGCTGGTGGCAGTGGATATCCAATGGCCTAACGGAATTACACTTGGTAACGTATGTTCTTCCTACGTTGACCACCAACTCAACAGCCTTCACCCGGCTTTAACTGATCTCTATTAATTCTGGACTATAGCAGACAGTGACTTTGGATGGAAATAACTAAGCAATACCAATGGAATGGGGAATTTAAATTGCCAGCTTTAATTACTAGCTTTTCTGTCCATTGGGGCCTAATATCTGACACAAATTCAGTGAATCGTGAGTCTTGGGAACTCTCACCCTAAATACTCCTGGCCCAGAAGCCTTAGCATTTCCTAAATTGCCAGCTTATAACAGGTTTTTTTTTCTGGCTCACAAGGAGAGAACAACAAAATGCTAGCCTCTTTTAAAATTTCCATCATGTGAGTAACATTTCTTACGTCAGTTATTTTGAGAATCTTAGGTACCCCTTAAGAGTTTCCCGAAATGGCATGCCATTTCACAAGATTTGCGGGACCCCATTAAGAATCCCTGCTGGAGCAGGAATCATAAAAGTTGAATATCGGGTTCCTCAGAGATTTTAAATGGAAGCCAGAGCAATCCTGGCTTGCCATGCAACGAAATTCTTTTCCTGCCTAGACCTCATAAAGAGCCGTCTCTACTGGCTTGATTCCAAGTTGCACATGTTATCCAGCGTGGACTTGAACGGCCAAGATCGGAGGATAGTGCTCAAGTCTCTGGAGTTCCTGGCCCATCCTCTCGCACTAACGATATTTGAGGTAAGACGCCTGCCTCACGTCCAAGTGTATACCTTTGAGTTACTTTAGCACCTTTGGGAGAAGGAACAGGCACCAGGGATGGGGGTGGGGGGGGAGCAGAAGACATGACTTGAAAAGCTGCTGTCACTTAAAACCTGGGGCAAGTCGGATATTGATTCTTCGTAGCACTTTTAAGAAACCTGAACTTGCTCTCTTACAGTTTTACATCCAGTATCCCAAACCAGCCTTAAATAAACTTGGTCCATTAATTTTCCAATAAACAATAATGACCTTCGTTAGACAGCGATTTGTGTTAATCCTACATACACCTGCTAATTTGGGGGTTCTGTTTCAGGATCGTGTCTACTGGATAGACGGGGAAAATGAAGCCGTCTATGGTGCCAATAAATTCACTGGGTCGGAGCTTGCCACTCTAGTGAACAACCTCAATGATGCCCAAGACATCATTGTCTATCATGAGCTCGTCCAGCCATCAGGTAATGGGGGAAGCAGGAGCCTTCATGGCCCCTTTAAGGGCAGGAGCATGACACGGTACCTGCTGGGTATTCAGTAGCTTGTTAGCAATTCAACTTGCTCTGAAATGGAGCTTGTCCCTTCTACACCAAACATTTCAAACCTGGAGTTTGGGATATTTTATTTCTGACTTCCTAGTAAAAGAGCTTCAGGATTTGAGCTCTCCTATTCCCTCCCAACCTTCCATGTTCAGTCTCTTATTTCTATATTTCCCACATCCCCTTGACCTGCATCTCCTCTTGCTAATACTATGGCACTAGCCTCCAAAGTGGCCACAAACTTTCGCTTCCTCCAATACCCATGATGCATCTTGCATAGGATTGTGTAGATGCTCAGACACATCTGGTCATATTGTCTCCTCCAAAGACTTGATTGGTTCTATCTAAATGAAACTTTTAATATCAAGTAAAGAGTTTTTGTACAGCAAAGGAAACTACCAACAAAACAAAAAGACAACCTACTGAATAGGAGAAAATATTTGCAAATGTTATACCTAAGAAGGGGTTAATATCCAAAATATATAAAGAACTCGTACAATGTAATGCCAAAAAACACACAACAACCCAATTGAAAAATGGGCAGAGGGCCCTGGCCAGTTTGGCTCAGTGGATAGAGTGTGGACATGCAGACCAAAGGGTCCTGGGTTCAGTTCCAGTCAAAGGCATGTACGTTGGTTTAGGCACCTCCCCAACCCAGGCCCTGGCTGGGGTACATGCAGGAGGTAACCAATCCATGTGTTTCTCTCACATGGATGTTTCTCTCTGTCTTTCCCCCTCTCTTCTATTCTCCCTAAAAATCAATGGGAAAATATCCTCAGGTGAAGATTTAAAAAAAAAAACAAGAAAACCCACCACCATAACAACAAAATGGGTAGAGGACTTGAATTGATATTTCTCCCAAGGTAACACACAAATAGCAAACAGACATATGAAAAGATGCTCAATGTCACTAATCATCAGGGAAATGCAAATCAAAATCACAATGAGTTATCACCTCACACCTGTCAGATGACTGTCATCAATAAATCAACAAACAACAAGTGTTGGTGACGATTTACTCTAAAGGGAACCCTCATGCACTGTTGGTGGGGTTGTAAATTAGTACAGCCATATGGAAACCAATATGGAGATTCCTCAAAAACATTAAAAATAGAACTTTCATATGATCCAGAATTCTACTTCTGAGTATTTACCTGAAGAAAACAAAAAGTCTAATTCAAAAAGATATATGCACCCCTATGTTCATTGCAGCATTACTAGTAATAGCCAAAATATGGAAGCAACCTAGATGTCCATCAATGAATGAACATCAGTGGAATATTATTGAGCAATAAATAAGAATGAAAATTTGCTGTTTGCGACAATATGGATGGACCTAGAGGGTTTTAAGCTAAATGAAGTAAGTCAGACAGAGAAAGCCAAATGCCGTATTATTTCACTTATACATATGTGGAATCTAAAAAACAAAATAAATGAATAAATAGAAACAGACCCATAGATACAAAAGAGAATAAGCTTAGTTGCCAAAGGGGCGGGGCTATGAAGTGGGAATAATTTTTAAAAAATCTATTAGGTGACAGGTAGAGTTCTAGGCCCTGGAGATATAGGTTGAAAAAGACTGAGCTTTAGAATCCATAGACTAAAATGCTCCCAGTTTCTCAAGTGGCCCTAATACATATTCATTTAAAAAAAGAGAGAGAACATAGGAGTAAATCTTCACATCCTTGAGTTAACCATTTGTAATATATGATACAAAAGTACAAGTGACAGAAGAAATAGATAAAGAGAACTTCATCAGAATTTTTTAAAATTTTGTGATTCCAAGTATACTATCAAAAAAAGTGAAAAGGCAACCCAAGAATAGGAGAAAATAATTACAAATCATAAAGCCAATAAGAATCTATTACCCAGAATACATGACTATATTTATATGACACCTTGGAGAAGGAAAAACTATCTTATATAACACAATAAAGGGCTAATATGCAAATTGACCGAATGGTGGAACAACCGGTTGCTATGATGCACACTGACCACCAGGGGGAAGATGCTCAACAGAGGAGCTGCCCCCTGGGAGTCAGTGCACTCCCACAGGGGGAGCACCACTTAGACAGAAGCAGGCTCCCACCTGGCACAGACATCACCCAAGGCTCCCGTACTGGGAGAGGGCATAAGCCTGACTGAGGTATTCCACCTCCCCCCCAAGTGCACTAATTTCATGCACTGGGCCTCTAGTACAGATAATAAACAGATCAGTGGTTACGAGAAGCTTGAGAGAGGAAGGCTGATTAGGTGAACTGTGTGTGTATGTTGTGTGTGTCTGTGTGGAGGGATGTTATAATACATAAAAATGAATGAATGAAACTCTTAAACTTCCATATAGTTGAGTGGCTTCCACTTTGTGGGAACAAGGCATGATAAAGCCAGGAGAACATGTTTATCTTCTTCCTCTGAGCCTTCACTATGAGCTTTGGACCGGTAATTAGTGCCACTCCTGGTCACTCACCTCCATTCTCCACCTACTCCCTCACCATCCATCTGTTCAAGGCATAACTCTTGTTCTACTTCCAACAAGTTTCTTTTGGGTCTCTGGTGCCCTTAGGGCATGCTGTCTGTACTCATATTCAGTCTTCATTGGTAATGGTTTAACTTAAAGGTTAGACAGAGTAAAAAAAAGTTTAAACTCCTGGGGGCCAAGAATTCATGTCTTCAGCACTTAGAACAGGACTTTGTGTAAATAACAGGCCCTGGTGTACTTCTTTTAAAGGATTTCTGTGTCTGAACAGGTAAAAACTGGTGTGAAGAAGACATGGAGAACGGAGGATGTGAATACCTATGTCTGCCAGCACCCCAGATTAATGACCACTCCCCAAAATACACGTGTTCCTGTCCCAACGGGTACAACCTACGGGCGAATGGCCGGGAGTGCCAAAGTAAGACTTTTTACTTTCCATCCACCAGCCAGACATACCACAGGCCATGGACTAAGACATTAGCTATGAAAACTAGCCCGGGTTTGAAGCATTCCGTTTAACTAACTCTAGGAAAAGCTCTGAGAACCTGCCTGGTACTGCTGCCTACCAGGTGTTCACGGCATTACCTCAGAGCTGGCTTTTAACTGATCTCAACATCAGATGAGTCTGTAAGTGGCACTTTCGTCAGAGTATCCACAGGCCTCTTGCTGATTAGTCCCATGACGACACTGAGCGAGGCAGCGTGCAGATAACAGAACAAAGCCTTAACATTTCCTCTGAAAAGGGAGGCCAGAAATGATGCACAAAGAAGGTTATGTTACAGGAAACCTCAGAGCCCCAGTGCAGGATGCTATCTTAAACTCACACTCAAACTTACATTTTTAGTCTTCTGTTCTTAGCTTTTGGTTGAGTGGCAAATTCAACTCACATGTTGTGAGCAAGGAGCTCGTGTTGTGAGGTTTTTATTAGTTTAATCCTGAGTTCCTGCAGGGACTAGCTCCGTTTCCTGAGAAAGTAGTTGTAAGACAGACAATCTGGGGTAAGACTAGTATGCCTGGTCATCTGTTTTCAAGAGCATTTCTTTTTTTCTTTTCTTTTTTTAAAAAATATTTTATTGATTTTTTACAGAAAGGAAGGGAGAGGGATAGAAAGTTAGAAACATCGATAATGAGAGAGAAACATTGATCAGCTGCCTCCTGCACACCCCCCACTGGGGATGTGCCCACAACCAAGGTACCTCTGCCCTTGACCAGAATCGAACCTGGGACCTTCCAGTCCTCAGGCCAATGCTCAATCCACTGAGCCAAACCGGTTTCAGCTTTTTTTTTTTTAATATATTTTTATTGATTTCAGAGAGGAAGGGAGAGTGAGATGGAGAAATAGTAATGATGGAAGAGAATCATTGATTGGCTGCCTCCTGCATGCTCCCTCCTAGGGTATCAAACCCACAACCCAGGCATGTTTCCTGACTGGGAATCGAACAATGATCTGGTTCAACCACGGAGCCTCCGCTGCCAGGCTCACGGGAATTTTTTGTAACTTTCAGGAGCCTGGACATTGCTTAGAGGGTCATGAAGTGTGGCTGTGTGTCTTTGAATTGTCAAATTTCAAATGCTTGCTCTTCTGCCCAAAGTTTCACGTGTCTGGTTTTGTCTGAAGACTGCTCTTTCTCCCAGTTTTGATGCATCCACCATGCAACTTAGTTCAGCAGTGATGTGTCTGTTTCCCATGGTATTAAAATAGCCAGGGCTCATCTGGACTAAACAACTAGCCACTCTGGAACCTTGGCATTAACCAGGTTCTTGGTTTTTGTAATTCAGGTACTGCAACTACTATGACTTACAGTGAGACAAAAGATACCAACACAACAGAAATTTCACCAACTAGTGGACTAGTTCCTGGAGGTATTGGGTTCAGTATTGCAAACTGTTAATCTCAACTAACAGCCACACTTTGTATCTATTACTTGAATGATTAATACAGCCTTTAACTACTAGCTCTGCCCCGATTGGTAACCTACTTTTAAACTTCAAAGACTAAGAAGCTTCACGCCTTAGTCTGACCTGACTTGCTAAGGTTTGTGTTAGAGAAATGTTAATGAAATGGTATAACAGCATGTGACTCTCAAATACTTCTCGATCGGTTGTCGCTGGTATACGATCATAGTAGATACTGCGCATCTGTGATGGATGCAAGGGTATGAGGCTCTCCACTAGATGGGTGCATTTCCAAGACTGAGTTCAGATTCTTCTAAGCTGATTCTTTTTCCCCCCTATAGGGATCAACGTGACCACAGCGGTCTCGGAGGTCAGTGTTCCCCCAAAAGGGACTTCTGCTGCCTGGGCCATCCTTCCCCTCTGTAAGTCAATTCTGTATGTATGTGGAGCCCATGAACTTCTTAGATACCAGATGGGCATTTATAGCTCATCTAGAGACATACTTCCCATGGCCCCTTGTATTTTCATAGCTCTCATGATACTGAATTACATTTTACTCTCTCCCCAACATGGCACACTGAGTTGAGAATCCATGCCTTTCTCTTCCGTGGTATCTTTCCCACAGTGACTGGCAGTGATAAATGTTTAGCTGTTACATGAAGGGTGCTTATAGCTTTCTACTTCAGAATGGTTAGTCTTGCTTACCCCCTTTCATAATAAGTCCCTTTAAGTAAAGAAAACTGTTCTAATTCTCTTTGAAATATATATATATATATATATATATATATATATATATATATATAGTATTTCATACAGAGGAGAAACAATGCTTAAATGCTTTCTTGAAGAATTATAAGACTTACAGGGTATAAATTAAAAATAGTGAAGAATTTTCAAACCCAGGGAGATGAACCTCTAAAGCTACTATTGAGTATGTGAGTGCTAAGGCACTATGCTATAATGGCCTCTTTATCCTAAATTACTGGATTGCAAGCTCAGCTAACACACCAGGAGACCCCCTTGAAGAGCTCTCCAGAAGCTTCTACAATTATATATTTTTTAATTTTATTTTTTTTAATATATTTTATTGATTTTTCACAGAGAGAAAGAGAGAGCAATAGAGAGTTGGAAACATCGATAAGAGGGAATCATCGATCAGCTGCCTCTTGCACACCCCCTACTGGGGATGTGCCTGCAACCAAGGTACATGCCCTTGACCGGAATCAAACTCTAGACCTTTCAGTCCACAGGCCAACGCTCTATCCACTGAGCCAAACTGGTTTTGGCAAGCTTCTGCAATTTTCATTCATTCTGCCTGGGAAGGGGCCCTGGACACTCGGTTTCCCCAGTCTACCAGTCTATGGAATAACACTTAACCATTGGTCTGGACTTGTTTCAAGCTCCTGCTCATTTAGACTCCAACTTCCAGTTATCTCAGCTTCATAGAACATGAAACTTTTAGGAATATCGCATATGGACTCATGAACGTGACCTTTTTTCTGTGTTTTGAGACTACTAGACCTTGCTTAGTTGCCTTCTAACTTTTTTCAGTGCTCTTAGCAATGGCAGCAGTAGGTGGCTACTTGATGTGGCGGAACTGGCAACACAAGAACATGAAAAGCATGAACTTTGACAATCCTGTGTACTTGAAGACCACTGAAGAGGACCTGTCTATAGACATTGGTAGACACAGTGCTTCGGTTGGACACACGTACCCAGCAGTAAGTCAGCTTTGTGTCCTTTTATGCCATGGCTTGCAGTAAGACTTTTTGGTAAGGAAACTTCAAACTCAAGCTATGACTGTCTGGGCTAGGAAGAGCCAGTAGGATTATGGAACCACCAAACACTTCATCTACCAGAGATTAGACAGTGTTAGAACATAAGTCAGACAGCTGATAAGCACCTGCTCCGTACAGGGTGACAAGAAAGTCAACTTCAGGTCATCACTATACTATTGGAGGTATTTTTGGTTATAGAAACTACATGTAAATATTTACATGAACTAAGTAGCTCCATTTTGAACTGTTAAATAAGTAAATTAGCATGTAATACATAGGAGAGTTAGCTTAAAGTCAGTGTATGGAGCAAGATTCTTTGGGCCCAAATTACCAAATGCTTGGAAATGTCCTATTCCACCTTCCGTGTTTCCCCGAAAATAAGACATCCTCCGAAAATAAGACCTACTTCATAGAAAAATAATACATCCCCTGAAAATAAGACCTAGCGCATCTTTGGGAGCAAAAATTAATATAAGACACTGTCTTATTTTCGGGGAAACAGGGTATTAGAGCTAGCTAGTTTTTCACTCAGTCGCTTGTTCTTTAGTTGAAACCCAAATGGAGTATTTGGCTTTCATTTTGGGACCAGCCTGAACAAAACAAGTGCTTAGCACTCCCTCTCCAACATTCTGGTAAAACAAAGAATGGTAGCCAATTCATGGCACGCATGTGTCTTTTCATATTTTTCTACAGGACTTAACATCATTAAGTAGAAGATGCAGAATTAGTCACACTGTTTCCTCTCTCTACCAAGTAGATACAGCTAAATTCAAGTTAAACAGCATTAGTGACACAACTCAATACTATTTTGAGTCTGCCTTCCCTTCTATGCACCTTTGATTTCTGAATGGCCAACTCAAAAGCAAGGTCCATTTTAGCAATTAGAAGGGCTACCCATGGGTGTTCAAGCTCACTCCATATTTTTTCTTCTCCACAGATATCAATTGTAAGCACAGATGATGATCTAGCTTGATTTTGGAGACAAGTCTCAACCTTTGAGATCTAAACCAATAACTCCCCAATTTGGAATGGTATCCAAGCCAGCAGCAGAAGTCTCTTTCTTCCTCCAGCCTGGAAGAACATCAAGATATCTGCGTGGATCAAGATTGTGTACTTGACCGTTTTTATATGACTTTCATAAATATTCCTGTCCACACTCTGCTTCAGCTTTGGATGTGGTTCCCTATAACCCTTGAATTTCTAGACAGTATTGCCACCTCTGGCCAAATATGCACTTTCCCTAGAAAGCCATATTCCAGCAAAGAAACTTGTGCTATAGTGTATACCACCTGTACATACATTGTATAGGCCACCTGTAAATATCCCAGAGAACAATCACTATTCTTAAGCACTTTGAAAATATTTCTATGTAAATTATTGTACACTTTTTCAATGGTTGGGACAATGGCAATAGGATAAAACGGGTTACTAAGATGAAATTGCCAAAAAAATTTGTAAACTAATTTTGTACCTATGAATGAAATCTTTGACCTCAATGGAGGTTTGCAAAGACTGAGTGTTCAAACTACTGTACATTTTTTTCCAAGTGCTAAAAAAATTAAACTAAGCAGCTTAACCATGGTTTATGCCTATTCCTCTAGGAGAAACTATAAACAGTCTAAATAGTATCAAATGTTCTAACTAAATACATGAGCTATAGTTCTTGATGTTGTATAATTAAGTCTATAATATTGGTAATTTTTTAAAATAACCATCATGAAAAGGACAAGGTACTACTAAATATTTCCTCTGCAATAATTTATTTTGTAAAAGAAAACAACAACAAAAATAACTAGGGTACCATGCACCTGGAATTACTCTTGCTTAGAGGAAACTTTCTTTTCTCATTAATTTGTTTCCTGATCTAGAAACATATGCTAAGATTTCTATCAATTCAGCTTCTTCATATTAAATTCATTTTCCATCTTCTATAATTACATGTATGTAGTTCAAGGATCAGTGCCTTCTAAGGCATGGGGAAGGACTTTCTTCCTTATGAGTCTCACCAGTCTACCATGAAGAGAGCTAAGAAGAATAACAACTAGTACCATTCTTGAACAATCTAAAGTAGCGGCTCTCAGAGAGTTTAAGGTTAGCATCTGTATTACCTGGGGACTTGTTAAAAATGCTAGGTCAGAAGCTCTGGAGGTGGGGTCCAGGAATATGTAGTTCCACAAGCCCTCTAGGTGATGATGTAAGCTAATGTTTGAAAATCACGGTTCTAATGTTATTTCAGGAAGAATCTATAATATCTCCTAATTTTTCAGTCCAGCTGGCATAAGATGGATTTCTTCTAGGGACAACTTCTAAAACATTTAAAACTGGTTTGGCTCAGCGGTAGAGCATCAGTCTGCAGACTGAAAGGTCCCGGGTTCGATTCCGGTCAAGGGCATGTACATTGGTTGTGGGCAATCCCCGGTAGAGGGTGTGCAAGAGGCAGCTGGTCGATGTTTCTCTCTCATTGACGTTTCTAGCTCTCTATCTCTTTCCCTTCCTCTCTGTAAAATATCAATAAAATATATATTTAAAAAAAAACATTTAGTACAAAAAGCAGATTTTAAGTAGAAGAAGAAGTAACACAGAGAATTAGTTAAGTTTTCTGTCCGATTGGCCAAGACTTCCTTTCTCTAAAGTAGAGGAAGATGCAAGGCTTGAAGCCCTGGGAAGATGCTCTTAAGTCCAAATCATGGTGGGGAGTCAGCTGCAGAAGGTGCAGCAATTCCTCTGGGAATGAAATGACCAATGCAGTAACACAGGGATGAGTAGCAAAATGGATTGGTGGTTGACTCCTATTCCACTCGCAATTGGAATATAGATAAGACCGTTGACATCTTGCTTATAGTTTAGGCCAGTGGTCGGCAAACTCATTAGTCAACAGAGCGGTAAACCAAGGCTCTCGAGCCCCATGTAGCTTTTGAGCCACAGTTTGCCAACCACTGGTTTAGGCCAAGATATCCATAACTCTAGATGAAGAAGTTGCTTCTATCATCTCAGGTAATAGATGCCCTCTTGTGCTTTTGATTAAATGGATGAAAGTGAAAAGTAGGTTAGCATTCATCATACCTAAACTCTGAAGACCATTGGTTGACTGGTACTTTGACTCTGTTGTAGTACAAAACCCACTGATTTTTTTTTTCAATTAGAGCAATACAAAATTATCTCATAGGAAGCTTAATGATATCAGTGTTACAAGTATTATATAGTATTAGTCAACTATAAGGCCCCAAAAATCACTGTTTTTAAGAACAAGGTATTATTCTCCATTATCTTGTCTTGGATTCCAGGCCCTAGTGTGTTCCTTCAGGTGCTAAGTTCCATTTTCCAACCTTCAAAGAGTCAAAAACATCTCACTGTTTCATTTTGCCCTCCTCGGTAAGTATCGAAAGACAGAAACTCTAACTTAAGAGGAACAAATTCATTTGAAGAAATAACTAGATATTTCTATTGAGCTAAGAAGAGTTATATATTCCTAGTCAATTCAGCATGGAATAGTCATTGATGAGGGACCAGTGTGTTGGGCTTCCATATCCAAATGGGAACATCAAGAATCCTCTGTGAGATGTATTGGGGTCGGTCAGTTTGCTGTGTCTCTAGAATTTATTGTAGAAGATGAGAATTAAGAGGTAAAATGGGAAGCTTTTCAAACACTAAAGGAGGATGCTTGGAGTTCAATCAGCCTGTCACAGAGAATCACTGAAAGTGGGTCCTCCAGGCACTTTAAGAATTTCTATTAAGAATGACGAAATAAATAAACAATTTTGTGGCCCCTGGTAAAGAAATTCAGTCAAGTTCCTGAATGCAAAATTTTAAGTGGCCTTTGCAAGCTATTTGGAGAGAAATAATCCCAGCTTATTCAACCAGCTCCTGGAAAATATTCTCATAGCAATGTTAAAGCTTTGGTATGACTTTCAAGCCTTTGTGTTCTGTTCTTGATAGAAACACAAGAAAAGAGGAGGAGGAGGAGGAGGAGGAGCAAGGCTTCCACTTTGGCTCTCACTTCTGTTCCTTTTATCCAAGTCAGATAGTCCTTCTCGAAGAAGAAGGAGGAGGAGGAGGCAGGCTTTAAATAGAAAAACTATAGAACATTTCAAGGACTAACTCTTCCGTTCACATTTGGAAATGGGAAACTTTAGAGTATAATGTTTTAACTACCTTCACCCCCAACCAAAAAATTCTGGTGGGATGTACTCCTGTATCAGGGAGTCTAAATGGAGTGGTTTCCTAGAATTCTTACATTAGGGAAGCAGCTTATTATTTTGTATCCAAGGGAATTAGAATCCTTGTCTTGCTTTTAATGATGGGGAAACTCACAGAACAAACAAAAATCATAGACACTGAATTTGAGCCCTTCAGTTACATAGTCAAGTGTTCAGCCTTACTCTTTGGGGAAACTGAGAATGGTATGACTCCGTTTTAGGCATATCATGGATCTCACTGTAGAAGTTTAGGAATACATAAAAGAAGAAAAAGTCTTCAAAGGGGTCTTATTTCCAAACACAGGGGGAATGTATCTGAAGACTAAACAAGGGCTCACTTTTTGGACTCATTTCTCTCAAATCAAGCACAGAAGCTTTTCGGCTTCATGTGAAGGGTCATCGACCTTCTTTGCACATTCCTCTGTGCGTGTTCCTTCACACAGGAAAAGCTGAATGTGAGCCAACAGTGAGGGCCTGTCTGAAATGTGGGGGTCCAGAGATAACCTACTAAGAGACAGATTACAGTCATGGTCCATCTCTCCATTATCTCCTGAATCTGTTTCACGTTTTTGAGGTTGGCTTATCAGAGAAACAGGAACAAACAGGAACAGGCACCACTGGCTGACAGTCCCCCATAAATCTCTTTCTATGCTCACTGAGGCTGAGGGGAGGGTGCCAGCTCTGCAGGTGACTGTTTATTTCTTCACTGTGCTCAAGGGAAAAGCGAGAAGATGGGCAGCACTGACTTCTGCATCAGTGTTACAGGTGGTACCTCGGGGAAGTCACTGATTTCCTCTCTACATAGAGGTGACGGGACCGCCTTCTGCACACGGTCAGGACTAAGTGGGAACGCACACCAAGTGCTCAGCACCGCCTCTGGCATTTAGTAGGTGCAGGGCAGATATCACTGCTAAAAACCACTTTCAACGACATGCCTCTCTGCGTGTATTGTGACATTGTCTAGAAACTGAGACGCGCCTTTGCCAGAGAGAGATACAGGTAATGAGTCAATATGGAGGGTAACCCACATTACACCTTCTCCCAAGTGTTTGCCACTACACCTGTCCGCCGAGACTGAAGTCTGAAACGAAAGTGTGATATCCCTTTTGTGCAGTTAGAAGGCCTCAAAGGACTGCATGGTTGAAGCCCCAGAAACAGTTGGGCTGGGCCGAAACTGGTTTGGCTCAGTGGATAGAGCATCGGTCTGCGGACTGAAAGGTCCCGGGTTCGATTCCGGTCAAGGGCATGTACATTGGTTGTGGGCACATCCCCAGTAGGGGGTGTGCAGGAGGAGGCTAGTTGATGTTTCTCTCATCGAGACGTTTCTAGCTCTCTATCCCTCTCCCTTCCTCTCTGTGGAAAATCAATCATATATATATAAACAGTTGGGCTGGTTCTGCCTCAGCCTTTTGACTTTACAGCCTGAGGCACGGAAGCAAACAGTTGCAGCCTCCCTCCACTCTTTGCCATGTGCTTAATAACAGGCTGCATGAATGCTCTCCTGTATTTTATTTGAACTTCACAGCACCCTGAGTAGGTAAGTGTTATTCCAATGTGAAAGCTGAGGCTATAAATAACATGTGATTTCATACCTTACGTGCTTATCGCCGTCTCCTCTCAGAGAAAAAGGGGCAGTTCTGTGTCAAGGGGAAGTTGGGTGTCACATTGTCTGTTTGCCCAGTCCCCGTGGCTGCTGACCTTGGGATGCTGCAGCGCTTCCTTGGGTGTCTCTGGGCCCTTACGGCTGGCTTCCACCGCGGCAGTGTACAAGCGTCCAAGGCTAGCGTTCTTCCTCAGGTCGGTTACCTGCCATGCCTGTAAGAGACCACAAGTTCCAAAATTCTTTTCCTTCACCATCTATGTGAAGCAGAAGTAGAATACTAGATTGCAAAATAGAAAAGAAAGCCCTAGCCAGTTTGGCTCAGTGGATAGAGCATCGGCCTGTGGACCAAAGGGTCCCGGGTTTTTTCTCTCACGTGGATGTTTCTGTCTTTCCCTCCCTTTTCCTCTCTCCCTAAAAAAATCAACGGAAAAAAATATCCTCGGGCGAGGATTAACAAAGTAGAAAAGAGTCCCTAAAGGAGTTTGTGGGCATGCGACATCATTCCTGCGTATAAAATATTGGGGGAAACAAGCTGTACGAGAGCAAACTATAAACATTAGGACTGTCATAAAGAGAGACTTGCCCATGCTGAAACCAGTTTGGCTCAGTGGATAGAGCGTCGGTCTGCAGACTGAAAGGTCCCAGGTTCGATTCCGGTCAAGGAAATGTACCTTGGTTGCGGGCACATCCCCTGTAGGGGGTGTGCAGGAGGCAGCTGATCAATGTTTCTCTCTCATCGGCGTTTCTAGCTCTCTATCCCTCTCTCTTCCTCTGTGGAAAATCAATAAAATATATTTTTAAAATAAAAAAAAAAGAGAGAGAGAGAGACTTGCCCCAGAAGACAGGAAGAACTGTGACTTGTGTCAGTGAGTGATGGTGCTGTAACTCCGGGGCTTGATTTTAGATATTATGGAATCTACCCCCAGAGACCCCAGTATTTCTCCATTTACCCAGGGAGAAAAGAATTCTTTGAACATATCAGTAATGACTGGCTTTGGAGAAACTATCGTGCCCTTTTAAAAATTGCACTCGATACAAAAAAATGTGCCTTTCGTGCAACCCAATGGTCATGCTCAGGAGCTTCAGAACTTCAGGGATACCTGTCGGAACGCATCCAGGCCCGGTGACCTGTGGATAAATGTTCTTTCATTAATGAACTGTACGTTTAACTGAAATAAAAGTTTATTTTTGTCATGCTTAAGGCAAGCTTTTTTCCTAAAACACTTTCGCTCAGATCTTCTTTCTCCTTTTCTCAGCTGAATCACTGCAAATGGCTCCGTCATCCCTTTCTGGGAAAGGATTAGAACCGCCCAATTGAAAGAATGAGAGATGTCCCCTTGACATGCTTAGCAGTACCATTAGTGCCTTACCATAGACAGCCACTGTGCTCCCCTCAGACCCTCGCTGTCCACTCCTGCCATGAAAGAAACGAAAATCAAAGAAATGAAAATCAAACCAAAAGCCATTAGCCCAGAGCTCAGTCCCTTGGATTGAGAGCAAGCGGCACCTGGCAAAAGGGAGGGCGCCCCAGGCCAGCAGGACAAGACAGGCCGTGAGAAGCCTTCCACCTTCTCATCAGCTCTGACATAGTCTGTGTTGAGATTTATTTACAACAAGGCTAAAGTTTTGAAACCCTTAGGGATATTCCATGTGAAACTTTTTCCAGTCAATGGCCCCCAATTATTTGAATTATATTGGGTACAAAACCTTCAAATTGGCTCAGGGAACCCAAAAAAGTAAGGAAAGGAAATTAAGTAAATTGAGGGCAAGAGAAACTGCCACCTCCCAAAAAAAAAAATTCTTTAAAATCTCAATAGCTAGTTCTTAATGAATTCAAGAATTTATTTAGTGATTAAATGTTGAGTGAATACCAACTTTGCAGTCAATTGGACATAACTTTGGATGTTTCCTCTATTACTTAACTAGCTGTGGCCATACGTAATTACGTTGCTTACCATCCAAATTTCTGTCCGCCTCTGAAAATTATAACACCTAACTAAATAGGAGTCTCATAAGAGAGAAAGGCAACACACATAAAGTGTTTTGACGCAAAGGATAGCTGCTATTTCCCTCTTTAATGCCAAAAAGAAAAAAAAATCATGATTCATTACTAAAAAAAAATGTAGTTAAAATTCTTTATGTGTGCCCTGGCTGTGTGGCTCAGGAACATCGTCCCATACACCAAAAGATTGCAGGCTCAATTGCAGGTCAGGGCACATACCTAAGTTGTGGGTTCGATCCCCAGAAGGGAGCATATGGGAGGCAATCAATCAATGTTTCCCTCTCTCTCTAAAACCAATAAAATACATCATCAGGTGAGGGTTAAAAAGAAATTCTTTCCTTCTGTCCATTTGGAGGTCTGATTAGGGTCTGCAATCATCAAATCCCATTCGTAAGTGTTCCTTCTTGGGTCTCCCCTAAAATGCTAGCACTTGGTGATTTATTTATTTATTTATTACTCTAAGAAATCAAGCGTAATCATTCTGCATCTTCAGGCTTTGCAGAAAGCCTCGTGTGTGTGACCCTCTGCTGATTAAAGAGCACATGTGTCTGGTTTAAGTTCCCCAATTACATAGAGGGGTCTGTTTAACCAGTCGGGGAGAAGCCCCTAATCTTGATAGCACTCTAGCAGGTGGGGTTAACACTCTCTTTGAATTTATTGTGCTCAGCAAATGTGATGGGCCCAGAATTTAGGAAATTTGAAGAATGCTCAATTTCAGTTCTGGACATTTAATGACTCCTGGAGCCTCTAAGTTCAGAGGCATTTTTGACTACTAGTTCATTGAAGACAGGGTATGTTTTAAACCCATAGTCATGTATCTTTCCTTAAATTTGCCTGCTTACATGTGAAATTTATTGAGGATTAGTTCTTTAAAACTAAAAACAAATTTGCCTTTTACCTGACCCCAAGCAAATAGGGTGATTTCCTGAGAAGGGCCTACAAATGCTGGAGGATGATTTTAGGTAACAGCTGGCATTGCTTCTCAGGCCTCAGGGGACTTAAAGTGGCAGTTTCTAGAAGGTTCTAGGACAGCTTTATAATTGGCAGGTCCTAGTGTGAACATCAGTTGGGGGAAATGCAAAAAGTTCTTGAGCTTTTAACAACATTGAGGAATGATGTATATGGATCAGCCCCTTTAAGGTACCTCCCCTACACACACACACACACACACACACACACACATACACGTACATACGCACGCACGTGCGCGCGCTGTCCTTATTTCATTCATTTGTCCAACGACTCCTACGTGCCAAGCTTAGTTCCAGATTCTGGGTTCTAGGAAACCAGTGGAGAACAAGGCAGGCCAAAGCTCTATCCTTTATGGGGTCGTTCTAGCTGCAAGTCAGGCACAGCACAGACATTTAACAGGTCAGGCAGTGATAAGAGCTCCAGAGAAGAACAAATCAGGCAACAAAGAATGATAGAATGTTTTACTTCAGACAGTAGTCTAGGTAGTCCTCCAAGGAGGTGACCTGAGCAAAGAACCTGGAGAAAGTGTGGGAGTAAGCCCACTGAGGACACAGCAAAGGCAGAACCCTAAGGCAGGAGCGGCTTGACTCAACAACAACAAAGCAAGGTGGCCATGTAGCTGGAGGTGGCCAAGGCAAAGAGAGAGAAGTGAAGGGAGAAGCAAAGACCAAGCAATGTAGACTTCAAGGGCTATGGTTAGATTTTAGGACTTCCTTCCTTCTTTTCTTCCTTCTTCCTTCCTTCCTTCCTTCTTTCTTTCTTTTTCTTTTAATGTTTACTTTAAAAAATAATAAAGATTTAAAAGAATACCCAGGCCTTCACCACCCTATTGTCTGTGTCCATGGGTTATGCATATATGCAGACAAGTTCTTTGGTTGATCTCTCCCCACCCACCTTTTTTAAAGTGGTAGAACAACTTGAGAGGGTTTGGGGACAGCAGGGTGACATCTCATTTTAAAAGGACCACTCTGGCTGATCTGTGGAGAAGATCAGCCAGAGTGCAGGGAGGCAAAGGCAAAGACAGGGAGCTCCATTAGGAGGACTGAGGAAGGAGGGCAGGTAGGTGGCCGTGGCTTGGGCGTGGCTGGTGAGGACGGAAGAAAGCTCTTCCTCCAGCCTGTCGTGTGAAGCCAGCACAGGCTGGCTCCCTGAAGTGTAGAAAGTGTCATGACAGATGGTCCCCACATCTGGGAAAAGCTAGCTGTGCTCCTTGCCTGAGGGCTCCTATCTATTGGACTGTGTCCTGGCTGGGCAGGGATGGCGGCACCAGCCCAGCATTGGTGGGAAGACTCAACAAGGCTATAGGGAAGCAGGAAGGAGAGTGAGATTCCTCCTCCCTAACAAAGGGAGTCTGAATCCAGAAGAAACGAAGAGCATGGAACACAAATCCGGTCCACAGACGTGAAGTGCTTCACCCACTCAAAGGGAGTCCTTGCCTGCCTTCAAGGCAGAGCCCTCCCAGGCACACCTCCCGGCAGGGCCATTTTGGCAGAGTTCTGCGCTCGCTCTTGAGTAATGGCCTCTAAAAGCATGCTTTCTCTGGGTGGCACATTTTTTTTTTTTTAATATAATGGCTTGAGACAGAAGTTAGCATTTTCCATCTCTCCACCCTCTGTATACTTCCCCTGTTACCTGCATGGTCCCCTAACGGCATTGGAGCATCATCAGGACTACTTTACTCAGGACATTTTAGGATCCTGGTATTTCTGAGCTAAAACAAACCCCAAGGTCACTGAGGACTTGTCTGATAGAGTTGATCACAGGCCCCGGTTGAGGAAGCAAAAACTGTCTGCCTAAAGTTACTCAGCAAGCACGCCCCATTCATCAGACGATGCCCGGAGTTACCCACAACCTAGCAATTACTCCCAGAAAAATCCCAGAAATTCAACAACAGCTTTAGTGCAAAAATAAAATTTAAATAATAAAATAAATTTAAAAAAAAAAACACAGAAAATGACTCTGTTTTGAAAAACAACTTCAGGAAAGGGTTTCTTTTATTATTTTTGCCACATTAAGAATGAGGTAAGTCCCTGAAGGGCATCCATGCAGGTCATTGAAGAGAAGCCAAATATTGACCAACAGCTTTGAAACAGGAAACAGCCTCTTCCCAGATGTCTGCCCAGTACCTGCTTCCACTCAGGAAAGAAAAGCAACCTCCTCCGTCTCAGGATCCTGTAACCCCCAGAGAGGACAGGGCTGAGAATAGACAGGAGGTACGTGCTGCCGCCCCTGGCTGCTCCTCCCCTGCAGCAGGCACTGTGCTCCCAGCGCTCTGCGAGCAGGGCCACTGGGAGACAGAGAAGATTCCAGTGGGGCCAGTTCTCCCAGAGTGGCACCTCAGTCGGTACCGATCCAGAAATTTGGGTTGGGAAAAAGATTGTTGAAGAACAAAACTAGCTGTTGGTGGGAGGGCTGGGAACGTCCAGAGAAATGAAATTTCTATCCTGCCACCAGAGGAGGAAAATCTATGGATTTGCCAGAGGAGGTCCGAGGCTGGCTTTGGGGAGTTGGCTATAGATTGGTGAATCCTCTGTGTTCTGCGAGGAGAGGAGCTGGGGGCGGAGGGGTGAGGAGTGGACGTGAGGCAGCAGAGGGGAGAAAAAGATGGAGCAACGTGATGTGCAGGGACTTTTGGGGCTGTATGTGGAGCTCGAGGCTGACAACAGAAGTATCCAATATGTAATTTTGGACTGTTTCCATTTTCTTCACCACCCATCCAGGCCTTCAGTACTGTGTTTGACACTCAATGCACCTTGCGTGAGTAGCTTTAGATGAAAAGTCATAGAAAGAAACCCAGGCCTAGCCAGTTTGGTTCAGTGGATAGAGCATCAGCCTGTGCATTGAAGGGTCCCGGTTTTGATTCTGGTCAAGGGCACATGCCCAGGTTGCAGGCTCAATAGCCAACCAATGATTCTCTCTCATCAATGATGCTTCTATCTCTTTCTCCCTCTCCCTTCCTCTCTGGAATTAATAAAAATATATTATAAAAAGAAGAAAAAGAGGAAGAGGAGGAGGGGGGGGGAGCCCAGTCCTAGATCTGGGTTCACATGGCAGCAGAATAGGACCTTACTTAAGAGTAACCCATTAACTGATCTGAACTAACTCAGTAGCTGCAAGAGCTTAGACCCAGAGGACATAAGCACTCCGGGGACTCAGTGCTCTTTAGCTGGGCAGGCTTCCTTCAGGCTGTGGACTTGGAAATCCAAGCTCATATAATCCGGAGCTGAGGGGCAGAGTGACTCCACCAGACGTCATAAATCATTCCATTTATTAGGTAGCATCTGGTGGCTTTTTGATGGTAGGAACCCGGCATTTTGCTAGTTAGACGGTACACAGAATTTATCATCGCAATGTACTCCAGGAGCTGGGAATATTTCAAACTGTGGTATCGTTAAAAATCAAAGGCAAACAGAGACCAGCCTTGACGCTTCCAGTTTCGTCATTAAGTTAGCCGAATTACCGGCCACTGAAGGCTGCTTTCTCGCTGTATAAACACAGCACAGCCCTGAACCTCCCTCCGTGGTTTGGTTTGAGCACTCCCAGTTGGCAAACAGTCTGTTCGGTGTGCGCACAATACGTTTTTTTTCTCAAACGCTACTTCAGTGAGTCATCGGCTTTACGTCGGCTGTTTCCGAGCCTCAGACAGAATCATGTTTTCAAAGTGCAGGTGTAACTGCGTCACTGCCCCCACGTTAGATGACCTCTTGCTGCTCACAGAATGAAAGCTCTGGCTCCAGACCACCATCGCCTGATCACTGGGCATCACAGACGTTTGGCTAACAATGAAAATCCCTGTGCACCACGATGTGTGACAGCAGCACCGCCCATACGGGCAAGGCCAAGTTGAATTTTCCATTGATGTCGCCCAGGCCACCCTCCCACCCACACTTTATTATGTGAGAGAGCTGTGCTGGCCATACTAACACACAGGCATTGAGCTGCAGTGCAGAAGGAAAAGTGGAAAGACAATCTCTATAAAACTCACAGTTTGGGAAGTATTTTCGCTCATGAGCTGAGAAGGACTTGTACTGTCGGTGGTTTCAATTTGGAAACACATCCACCGTGTTATTTGTGCTGTTTGAGCTACTAAGCTTTTTGGTTGGCACAGACCTCTCCTTCCAGAGAGCGGATGAAATAAAGCGAAACTCATTCAAAGCGGCTGCTGCAATCGGATGGTCAAGTTGCCATATTGTTCTTAAAAAGTAAGAAACAATGTAGAAGGGACTATGAAGAATTTTATGCCCAGGATAGGAAAGGGCGCTTACTCAACATGACAGATCTTCCGCTGTGGGGAGGCAGCAACTTGACTGAGTTGGGTTAGAAGCAAGTCCTAAAGATTTGTGTCTCTTTTATGGCCCTTTAACCGGTACAGAAAAGAAAACCTCAAGTGATAACTTTTGTTTTTAAAAAAATTCCAGTCACTTAAAAATGCTGCAATCTCGCCGAAACCGGTTTGGCTCAGTGGTGGAGCGTCGGTCTGCGGACTGAAGGGTCCCGGGTTCGATTCCAGTCAAGGGCATGTACATTGGTTGCGGGCACATCCCCAGTGAGGGGTGTGCAAGAGGCAGCTGGTTGGTGTTTCTCTCTCATCAATGTTTCTAGCTCTCTATCTCTCTCCCTTCCTCTCTGTAAAATATCAATAAAATAAATATATATTTTTTAAAAATGCTGCTATCTAACACCGCTGTTGGCACGCCATAAAGCAAGTGTCAAACCAGGCTGCATCTGTCCAGCTGAACTAGAAGCCCTGGGCACCAAGGGTAGTTTTTCAGTGCCCACAGCGGCTGCCCTGCTTAGCCTCTCAATCAAGAAAAAGCGTCTTCCAGCTGATAAGTGGTTTTCATTAAATGGGGTCGCTTTCCCTTCTGTGTGGGGAATTCCTTCAAGCCTGTGAAAGATCGAACAAGGTTTTATCTGTAGGGAGTTTGGAAATTAGAATATAATGTTTGTCCTGGTGCTTCCATCCAGGCCCCCACAGTCAGTGCGTATCCTCCTCACAGCTGCCAGATTCATCTCCCCAGAACACCCTTTGCCGACATCTTTTTCCATGGGAACCAAGGAGGGTTTCAGAGCAAAGGCCAAGCTCTTGAGCCTGGCATTCTAGGCCCTCCAGATGAATTTTCTAGTGAATTCTAGAAAACTTTTAAGAAAAATAAATAAATAACAATACCACTTCTACCTAATGTTTTCAAGAAAATTGAAAAGAAAGAAATCTTTTCCAACTCATTTCAAGAAATTCTGCTACCAAAACCAGACAAAAACATCACAAGAGAAGAAATAAGTCAATACTCCACCTCATGAACACTGATGCCAGAGTTCTTAACAAAATATTAGCAAATCAAACCCAACAATATATAAAAATAATAATGCATCATGACTACCTGGGGTTTATTTTAAAGGTGCAGGATTGATTAACATTTGAAAATGAATCAACATCATTTAGAATAGTTTATTTAAACATATGATCATCTCAATAGATGCAGAAATAGAATTTGACAAATTACAGCATCTACTTCTGATATAAAAAGAAAAACTCTCAGCAAACTAAACATAGATGAGAGCTTTCTAGACCTCACAAAGAGCATTTTGAAATGCTCATAGTCGACATCACACTTAATAATGAAAGACTGAATGCTTTCCCTAAATCAGGTACAAGGCAGGAAGTTTCCTCCCACCAATTCTATTCAACTTTGTATTGGAAATTTTAACCAGTGCAATAAAGCAATAAAAAAAAGAATGCATCAATATTGAAAAGAAAGAAGTAAACATTTATGTTCATTTGTGTCAAAAATTCTAGTAAATCAACTCCCCAAAAAAACTACTAAGATTAATGTGTATCTAACTGGTCACAGGATACTGATGCAATACACAAATATTAACTGTCATTCTAGTCACTAGCAACAATGGAAGTTGAAATTTAAGACAAAAATATTTTTTCACATCATAAAAATATGAAATACTTGGGGACCAAACTGATAAAAGATAGGAAGACCTAAATACGAGAACATAGATAGCTCAAACAAGGTAACACGTGCACTTAAAAGAACCAGTGTGCTGCTGCTGAGAGGTGGAGTTTTCCATGATGGCCAGTAGGTCACACTGGTTGAAAGTATTGTTCAGATTTTCTACATCCATGAAGATTTGCTGTTTACTTTTGTAAAATCAATGTTTAAAAGAGAAGTACTGAAAGCTATAGCAGTTTGAGTTACTAAGTTCTTTGGTTGGCAGAGTGGTTCCACATGATGTCGCAAATAATCCAAAGATAAAGGTGAATTTGTCTATTGCTTCTTGCAGTTAATAACTGTTTTTATCCATGTATTGGATGCTCTGATTTTAATTAGAATAATCCTGTTTCACACTGGACAATGATGATTTGTATGTATGCCCACAAATACACAATCACACTTACCTCTGTAGACCATCATCACTTATAAGAGCAATTTTTTAAAAAATCCCAACTCAAATTCAATATCATAAAGGACATAACCAATCATGATCAAGTCATAATTCTCAAGCTATCTATATATATATAAAAGCCTAAGTGACCATCACAACCGAACAGAAGACCAAACAGGCTGTGTGGGGCTACTAGGCCTGCAGAAGGGTTAGTGAGGGGCGACCAAATGACTGAGCAGCAGGCTGCATGAGGCGACCAGACCTGCAGGGGCTGGGCAGTAAGGGGCAACCAGGCTGGCCTGGGAGGCAGTTAGGGGCGAATAGGCTGGCAGGGGGGCCGTTGAGGGTGACCAAGACAGCAGGGTGGCATTTAGGGGAGGTCAGGCAGGCAGGCAAGTGAGCAGTTAGGAGCCAGTGGTCCTGGATTGTGAGAGGGATGTCCAACTGCCTGTTTAGGCCCTATCCCCAGGATGGGGCCTAAACCAGCATTGGATATCACTGAGGGGTTTTGGATAGGAGAGGGTGCAGGCTAGACTGAGGGGGACCCCCCCCCCCATGCATAAATTTTGTGCACTGGGCCTCTAGTGCTAGAATAATATAGTATCAAATAATTGCATATGACATATCAATTGATCATATAAGACAAGTCTTATAATGAAAAAGACCAAAAAGCATTTTGTAAAATTCATTAAACATTTTTGGACATATACATGCAAAAAAAAAATGAAACTAGCCCACCATCTTACACCACATGTAAGAATGAATCCAAAACATATTAAATACTATTATAAGACGAAACCACGAACTTCTAGAAAAGCTTCTGGGCGTTAAGATCTTTAATACTTTTTAGCACTTTTTTCTGATTTATCTCCTCAGAGAAGGGAAGCAAAAGGAAAAATAAACAAATGGCACTATATCAAACTAAAGAGCTTTTGCACAGCAAAGAAAATCATCAAAAAATGAAAAATAACCCACTGTTGGCAAGGATGTGGAGAAAAGGGAACCCTCATGCTCTCTTGGTAGGAATACAGGTTGGTAGGAGCCACTATGGAAAACAGTATGGAGATTCCTCAAAAAATTGAAAATGGAACTGCCTTATGACCCTATGATTCTACTTCTGGGTATATTTCTGAAGAAACCCCAAAACACTAATTTAAAAGAATATATGTGAGAGAAACCAAGATGGCGGTGTAGGTAAACAACTGATCTGCCGCCTCACACAACAATTTAAAAATTAAAACTAATATAAAGGACATCTATCACCAAAAACTATGAAGACCTGGCTGAAAGAGAAATGAGCACAAGCGCTGAGAAGCTGAGGAGCCTAGGAGCCTAGGTTTGGAGGCACGCGAATTGGGCTGGTGGCGGGTGACTGGGCGCAAGGCTTTTTTCAACCCAAAGGGAAACAAACTCCCTATCACTTTGAAATCCAGTTTCTGGAGTCACGTGGGGGACCCAGACGCCTACAGGGAGAAGCTGGTCTGTCAGCCATCAGGTCCGAAAGTGAGGGTGACTCTCTTGAAGAGGTATGCGCAGCAATCATTGTTTACTGCGCTAGATGGCAGGGAAGTGGGGACTTGGAAACACGGAAGGACAGGGAAGGCTGGGGCAGCCATCACTGTTAGCCGCGCCCCAACCTAGTGACATCCTGAGACCCCACCCCACGTTGAGGTCCTGCCCTGAGGCCCTGCCCACACATTCTACAGACCCGCCCAGGCACCACACAGCTGCTTTTGCATATAAATGGCCTGTATTGTGGCAGCTTAACAATATAAACTACAGCTGCAGCAACAAAACTGCCAAGTACCAAGCAAACAGGAGAAAACTGTAGTTCTTGTGGTACCTCCTGCAGGGTGGCCTCAGACAGTAGCTGAATCCTATTGGAGATCCAGAAGTCAGTGTTCCTAGTGGTCAATTTCAACCACTCACACCCATAAGTGACATATTTGGGAGATGGACTCAGTGAGCACCAAAGTCCCACTGAAACAAAGCGTGTCTCCAGTGCAGCAGTTCTTCCTTTATAGACACGGTGGTTCCTCACAGACAATTGGCCTGGAGATCAATTCCTCCAAGTGTACCAATAGCAACCAAGGCTTAATTATACCAAGACTTTGCACTCAGCCCACAAAGGGATATACCAAAAGCGACCACCTCAGGTGATTAGGAAAGCTGAGCTACTGGCCCCTATAGGTCACCTATGACACAAAGCCACTCCATCAACACAGGGAGGCAGCCAAAAGAGAAGACACAGAAACATGTCACAAATGGGAGAGATGGAGGAAAGTAAACTACTGGATGACACAGAGTTCAGAATCACATTTATAAGGTTACTCAAGAATCTTCTAAAAACCTTTGAGAAACTTGATGAGACCTCCAAGAAGCTTTATGAGACCTTCAAGGACCTTAATGAGAATACCAAAAAATATGGGAAAGGACCAGTCAGAAATTAAGCATACAATGCCTGAAATAAAAAATATACAGAAACTCAACTATAGATCAATGTGCCTCAAGAATAAAACCAAAGATATGGAATATAAAGAAGAAAAAATCACCCAACCAGAGAGGCAGAAAAAAAGAAGAATCCAAAAGTGTGAGGATAGTGTAAGGAGCCTGCAGGATGGCTTAAAGGTACCAACATCTGGATTTTTGGGATGCCAGAAGAAGAGAGAGAACAGGAGATTGAAGGCTTAATGGAAAAAATAATGACAGAAAACTTTCCCTACCTGGTGAAAGAAATAGACCTACAAGTTCAGAAAGTGCACAGGAACCCAAACAAGAGGAATCCAAAGAGGAACACACCAAGACACATCATAATTAAAATGCCAAGAGCAAAAGACAAAGAGAAAATCTTACAAGCAGCAAGAGAAAAATAGCTATTTACCTACAAGGGAGTACCCATATGACTGTCAGCTGATTTCTCAACAGAAACTATGCAGGCCAGAAGGGAGTGGAAAGAAATATTCAAAATTATGAACAAGAACCTACAACCAAGATTACTTTACCCAGCAAAGCTATCATTCAGAATTGAAGGTCAGATGAAGAGCTTCACAGACAAGAAAAAGTTAAAGGAGTCTATCACCACCAAACCAGGATTACATGAAATGCTGACAGGTATTCTTTAAGAAGAGGAAGAAGAAGAAAAAGGTAAAGGTAAAAATTATGAACAACAAAAAGATATCAAATACATACCTACCAACAAGTGAATCTAAAAATCAAGTGAATAAAAAATCTGATGAAAAGAATAAACTGGTGAATATAATAGAATCAGGGACATAGAAAGGGAGTAGACTGACAATTCTCATGGGGTGTGGGGAGTGTGGAAGAGACTGGACAAAAATCATACACCTATGGATGAGGACAGTGCGGGGAGGCGGGGGGGGGGGTAAAGGCAGAGGGTGGGATGGGAACCGTGTGGAGGGAAGCTATGTAGGGAAAAATAGGAACAACTATAATAATCTGAACAATAAAGATTCATTAAGAAAAATGTCATTAAGCATTATTTAAATTAAAAATTCTGGGAAAATCAGAATTAGAAAGATACTTCTCTAAAATGATAAAAATATATGGCAATCTTGAGCCAATAGCTATTTTCATACTTAATGATGAGAGAAGCATTCCTTCTGAGATCAGGAATAAGATAAAAATGCTTTTTCCTCAAAATATGTTTGCAGCTTGCTCATTTTTATTCTTCATTTAATATGCCTCCTGGCCCCAGGATCCTTGAGTTTTCTGTGTATATGCCAGAGGTGGCTGCTACAGAGGACTAGATAACTGATGTCATAGGCCTTTGGCCAAGTAATCATGCAAAGCATCTGTGAGCCATACAGATTTAAAATTAGAAGTAGAAAATAGCGAAAATAATTGGATAAACTATTTCCTTACAGCTGTATCAGATGGGACAATACAGCGTTTTACTTGTATTTTTAAAGAACTCTATCCCATGAATTATTTTGACACATCTCTTGTCTTACTGCTGAAATCTTTATGGAGATAGTGGGTATTCAGTGAGGAAGTTTTGGGGTTTGTTTTAATAAAAACACTATCATATTATACCTATCTTATAACCTGCATTTTTTTTTCACTTAGCCATACATTGTGACCATGTTCCTATGTAATACGTTTGTCTAAATCATGATTTTAGAGGCTATATACTAATTCAAGATATGGCTGTGCCACAATTTATCTAACCTTGTCCCTATTGAGAAGCATTTATTTAACATCCAAGTTTTCTACACTTGGCATTTTAAAGAATATTCATATCCCCTCCCACCCATACAACAAATAGGAAATCCATAGATTTTTCTCATAGCCTAGATGACTTTCTCCCTAATACTGATAGAAATCTGCAAGTTTACATTTTTGAAAGAATAAACCAGAAAGACTTCAGATGAAAACAGAAAAAAAAAATTGGGGCGTCAATATTTTCCATTTTAGGAACCCAACTCTTTTAGTTCCCAAAATGATTTATTCTCCTATACACACACATACACACACACATACACACACACACACACACACACACACACACACATACACATCACAACACTTTAGAAAAATGGGCAAAGAGAAGGTCATGAATACTTCCAGAATAAAATATAGGTCACAAATAAGAGATCTGTCATCAGAATATCACTGGACTTCTCAACAATGCCAGATACTAGTAAAATGTAATAATGGCTTTAATATTCTAAAAAATATTAGTTTAACCTAGAATCCTATAGGAAAGCTATTAATCAAATGTGTGAATAAATAAACACATTATCATACATGCCAAATCTTAAAAAGATTTACCAGGACAAATGGATACAGAAAATGCGGTATATACATACAATGGAATATTATTCAGCATAAAGAAGAATGAAATCTTGCCATTTGACAACGTGGATGGACCTAGAGGGTATTATGTTAGGTAAAGTTAGTCATATAGAGAAGAACAAATAATGTCTGGTTTCACTTACATGTGGAATCTAAAAAAAAATAAAATAAAGCAACAATAAATAAGCAAATAAAACCAACCAGACAGACTCATAGAGAACAAATGGATGGTTGCCAGAGGGAATATATGCAGAGATGGGTGAGAAAGGTGCAGGGGAATAAAGGTAAAAATTTCCACTTATAAAACAAATTCCATGGGGTGTAATGTATAGCACAGGGAATATCATCTATAATATCACAACAACTTTGCATGATGAGTGATGACTACTAGACATACTGGTGGTGATCACTATGTGTACTCCTGAAACAAATATTATATGGTAAGTTGACTATACTTTAATAAAAATTTTAATTAAAAAATATTTACCAAACAAAAAGTTAAGTGATTATTTCCAAGGAAATAAAAATGAGTTCTACAAGAAAAAGTAATAAAAACACTACAGTCCAAAAGAACACCTATTCTAAAAATATAAACACCAACTGTTAATATAACCTAAAATTGTGAAATGAAAGCATGTAGAGAGGGAAAATACAGAGATAGAGAGTTGGGAAAGACTTTTAAGTAAAAAAAAGTTCCGTCTTTTATTGTGCTAAGTCAATGGATAATGTCTAGCTCAAGGAAAAACGATAGCAATGGCGTTTAATCATTTAGAAAGTGGAGTGAAAGATTAGCAATAAGAACAGTAGCAGTTAATGGTACCTGTCTGTGGATGGCTGGGATCAGGGGTGAGGAAGGAAATCACTGTTTCATTATAATCAATGTAGGACTTTTTGATTTTTTTAAAGCTAAGCCTATATAATAGGGCTGAGGGACATTCCTTTATGCTTTGGTGTAAGGGAGATAGGATGACGTTCCAAGAAACAGGTAGGACTCTGAATTCCATGATTCATTGAGGAATGCATAGGCTGAGTCAGCAATGCCAGAGGCACAACAAAAGGAACATGAGCCCTCAGTGAAATAGCTGTACAGAAAGTTTTCAAAACACATACTGGACCAGGAACTGCTTTCTTTTTGGCAACTCTTCCCAGAGCCCAGCCAGGGAGAGGGCCATCTGTTAGAGATGCACACCCTGGCTCACCACACCCTGGCTCAGGAAACCAAATTTGGCAAAATGGGAGAGAAAATTAAAAAGATGAAAGACGCTGAGAAGAGTGATTAGAATATAGGGATGGGGAAGAGCATGGGAGAGACATGAATTGACCATTTATTGCCTGCCTTCCATGTGTCAGGCACTGTGCTAAAGCATTTTATATACATACTATTTTTATTCTCACATCACAATAATCTATCATCACAGTAATTTCTATCATTTCCTTTTGACCAAAAAGAAAACTGGAGTTCAGAGATTCACTGGTTTGATCAAGGCCACACCATTAGTAGAGGCGCTTGGATTAAGCCATTTTTATCTGAGGCGAGTCCTCTGTAGCATGGCAGAAGAAAAGAGAAAAAGAGGGAGCTTCCTTGGCTTCTAGGGCATATGAAATATTAGATTTTGTGGTTGTTTGTTGTTGTTTTTTTAAATTGTAGTAAAACATACATACAACAAAATTTACCATTGTCACCATCTCTCAATGTACAAAAGAGTGGCACTGAGTACATTTTACAATGCTGTCCATCCATTACCACTATCCATTTCCAGAGCTTTTTTTGTCATTCTAAATAGAAACTATATTCATTAAACAATTCCCCGTATCTCTTTCTCCAGCCCTTGGTAGCCTCTGTTTTTGCTTTCTGTCTCTATGAATTTATCTAATCGATCTCATTTAAGTGGAATCATGTAATACGTTGTTTTGTTTATAGCTTATTTCACTTACATAATGTTTTCAAGGTTCATCTGTGTTGTGACATATGAGGAATTCATTCTTGTTAAAGGCTGAATGATTTTCCATAGCATGCATATGATATATTTTGTTTATTCATTCATCGGTTGATGGTCATTTGAGTTGCTTCTATCTTTTGGCTACTGTAAAACTGCTACTATGAACATTGGTGTATAAGTATTTCTTCAAGTCCCTGCTTTTAATTCTTTATGATGTATACTGTTATTTTACTTTTAAGCCTTGCCTTCTTCTTTGACCTTGTTCTCTCAAAATTTCAAGTTTTCTGAACTCTCTCTTCAATCAATTCTTCAAACCCTGCTCAATGCATCAAACTCTTCAGCCCCTCATGGTAGAACAGAGGAAAGTATGTTTTTTCAATAGCTCCTTCTCTTTTTCAGAACTGTTTAATTAATGACCAATACACTTGCATCTCTAGTCATTCATTCTTTTAATATTCAACAAATATTTTGAGCACTTACTCTGTGCCTGGCATTGTTCTAAGTGCTTGAGATACTTCAATTGACATAAAAAGACAGCTCTGCCATCATTAAGCTTCCATTCTATCTGTAGGTTTTTTTGACTCAAGTTTATTAAAGCATTTCCCAATCACCAGAAAGGTTTGTATAGAACAGGAAAAGATAAGGAATGTTAATCATACAAGAATGCAATTCTTAAATATGAGGGAATTGATGGAAGACATCTGGACCCCTTCAGAAGAAGGAGAGTGATTATTGCACATACACACAAAACACACACACACACACACACACACACCATCTTAAAAATTGGTGAAATCAGAAAAGCAGGAAGAGAAAGAAGAGGATAAAGCAAGAGTCCTAGTTCCTTCTAGCAATGGCACTTCCCTTTGATAAGTCTCATTTCCAGGAGCAAGCTATAAAGTATATGGGTCCTTTCATCACAACCTTTGAAAGCTTAGATCCCCCAAGTGGTTTTACTGGATCAGTTAGCACACAGCAAGCAATACTTTCTGCTGGACTCAAAGTCCACTTAAGAAAGTTTTCCTTCTCTGACAAATAAGAAAAGATGTCTTTTTGCAACTTTGCTCTATGTAAAGGCATAGCCTTGAACATTATTTTATATATTTTTTAAAAGTTTCTAGCATCCAGCCGAAACTGGTTTGGCTCAGTGGTAGAGCATCGGTCTGCAGACTGAAAGGTCCCGGGTTCGATTCCGGTCAAGGGCATGTACATTGGTTGCGGGCACATCCCCAGTAGGGGATGTGCAAGAGGCAGCTGGTCAATGTTTCTCTCTCATCGATGTTTCTAGCTCTCTATCCCTCTCCCTTCCTCTCTGTAAAAAATCAATAAAATATATATATTTTTAAAAAGTTTCTAGCATCCTTATATGTGGTATATGCAAACTATTTATAAGATCCCTGTCTTTCTTAGCTCTGAAGTAATGTGGAAAGTATCAGCATCGGTGCAAACTAGAGCATTAGGTTTCCCCGAAAGGCATGGATTTAGGGTTGAGTAACTGGCATCACCCAAATGCAAGTCTTGGGTGAGTGCAGCCCCCGCTGGTCTGTAGGCAACACACAGCAGGGGTTCCTTGATCTTCTCAGGGCACCAGCTAATGTAGAGGGCCCATTGGGAATGCACTTGGATGACCTTTAAATTAATGTCAGTGGAGTCCTAGTGACTGATCCAGCCAAAACAGCCTCCCAAAATGTTGGTGCAGATTTCTTATCTTTATCCCTGTGCTTGGAATGAGGAACGAATAGGACCTTGACTTACCCAGGTCTTGATATGCTAAATCCCAGGAATGAGGGAATGAATAGGAACTGGGCACACCCAAAACTTCTTTGACCTTAAACCCCCTCTGGAAATTAATAAATGCGCTGTATTATCTATGGTGGTTGTTGACTGTCCGGACTCCATCAGAATGACAGCATCCATCGGCACCCAGCTTGATGAATCTATTTCTGCCTTTTGTCTCTTTCTTTTATTTCTTAATCCCCAGCTCCTCCACTCAGGAACTTGTCCTTCTTCCTTTCCGTGTGGGATGCGGAAAAAGGAGAAGCACCCCACCACAATCTAGAATTCAGTGAACTTGAGTATTTTCAGGTCAAAATCAAGATGGCAATGGTGTATGAGAGAGAAAGGGGGAGGGGGGAGAGAGAGAGAGATACTGTGCTGAGGCATAAACATTAGATGTATGTATTGCCCAGCAATTAACAAATATTGACAGGTCTAATAATAGTTTATCCTCAGCTAATCCTATAATTTGCTCCTATAATACTACAGCTAATCATGCAAAGGCGTGGACTTCCAGAAAGCTTGCCTCAGCATCCAACTTCCTACTCTGAGTGGGATACCAAGATACTGAATAGACATGTCTCTCTTTTAAAGATGCTGACACAGTTTTGCCTGCTTTGCCTGTATTTTATTGATTCAGTTATTAATGGCAGCATCTTGTTCTTGCCATGCATTTCACATAAAATGTGGAACAAGTAGCTTTTACCTAAAACCTTAAAAAAATCAAAGCCAAATAAATCTATGTAACCAATTACAAATGTTACCCCATTTTAAAGTAGAAATATTGTGCTACATCTATTCCCACAAATTATTTTTAAATGCACAGATCTGTAATATCTCTACATGATTTATGAAATTGCAATGAATATGCCTTTTTAAAAATTAATACTAGACTCTTCCCTATTTTAATTTTGCTTATGATTTTCCATAGCATGAGAAAGAACAAGAAAAATTTATCTTTATTTTCTACCCATTATAGCAATAAAGACTCTAATGTTCAGCAAAGTCATCTGCATAATAACTATAAAAGTGACATATTAGGATGATTTTGGGCTATAAGCAATAAAAATCTTGACTGTCTAAATCATTAAAAAGAAAGTGTCCTTTCATGCCTGGCCAGTGTGGTCCAGTGGTTGAGCATAGACCTATGAACCAGGTCACAGTTAGATTCCTGTCCAGGGCACATGCCCAGATTGCAGGCTTGATCCCCAGTGTGGGGTTTGCAAGAGGTACCAGATCAATGATTCTCCCTCATCATTGATGTTTATATCTCTCTCCCTCTCCCTTCCTTGATGTTTATATCTCTCTCCCTCTCCCTTCCTCTCTCTAAAATCAATAAAAAAGTGTGTTTTTTAAAATTGTCCTTTCACTTAATACAAAATCCATATAAAGGCATTGATACTCAAATTCAGTGGCCTGGGAAAAATCGAAAGGGAGAAATAAGTAAAACCAAAGATCATGAAGGAAAGGAAAAGAGGTCTGGATCAGAAACTTAGGAAACTAATGTGGATAACAGAAGCCATAGAAGAAAAGAAGAAATAAGGGAAAAACCATCATTAAAATGATTCAGAGGTTACTGGAAAAGCACAGATGTAAGGTGAGACTGTACATTATAAAGTGAAACAGCAGCTTATGATACGCTGTGCAGTATGATTAAATATGTTTTAAAATGTACATAAAAAGATGGAAAGAAGGACAATAGTTGAGTTAGACTAATAAAGACTATGAGACTTTTTCCTCTTTGTTTTATAAACTTTGTATAATAATAGTGTATTGATTATTTCTGAGTTATGGTTAATGTAAAGTTCAGGTTTTTTAAAGGAGTTATATTTTTAATAAGTAGCAAAAAAATCATGATTATAATCTTGCAGCCAGAGCAGATGATTCAGGGCGGCAGCATCAATATGCCAATATTAATTTTTAAGATTGATACTGCCTAAGGCAGGGCTTTCTCTAAAACATTTTGGGGAGGGGTATTAATTATCTTTTTGTTATATGGAATAAAGGAGGCCCCAAATCCCTCATTTTCCTGCAAATCTAAGCAGGTTGAAACCAAAGTTTTAAGGAAAAATCTTATCCCTTCTTGAAAGCATTCTCTCCCCGACCCCCCAATTTAGTGGGGCCCCATCCTGATGATCCTCAGGCTCTACACTGTGGAAAGGACAAAGCGGCCCTGACAGCGGGGAGCTGGCCAGGCATTAGCCAATTGGTCGTGATGTTGCTAGGAGGCAATGTCAGACAAGGTCACTCGATTACTGAGATCAAGTGAGATAAAAATAAACCCACTCCGTAATCATATCTGACAGGAACAAGGTGTGCATACCACCAATATAACCAAATATCCTTCTCTCTCAGCTTGTGAGCAAGGTTGCCACTTCTTACCAATCACAGCGTTAGCTATGCTTCAGTCCCCCATATTCTAGATAAAAATGTAGAGACCCAAAGAATTGCCCCAAATTCCTGAGAGCACCCAATCAAGAGCAAACTCCTGCTTCCTTGACCTCTCCCCCAAAATCACCCAACATGAACCCAAATCCTGTAACACAAACCTCATGGTATCTTTTCACCAACACTCCCCACAGTGCCTTCCGGTTGGTGTGGGGACCCCCTCAACCGCCAGGAAACCCACCTCAGTTCGCCTCCAGGTGTGTTTCTGGTGGTCCTTAGCTTTCGAACGCGGACAAGTGAAATAGCATCTATCTTCCTGGTTTTGGTCAGTCCTAGGTCAAGCAACTCAAATTTAGTTAGCAACCCAGAATCGGTTGTTGCCATTGTACAGCTAACAGAATGAACCGCTCCCTGCTGCCCAGCATTCCTCAAGGCTCAGTTGAGAGGATCAGCACGAGGGACTTCCAGAAGCACATGGATTCCCTCTCCTTCTCTGAGACCCCTGGAACCCATCCCTAAAGTCAAGGAGTTTACCAGTCAGGAACTCCACCTGAATCCCACTGTTCAGCATCCATAGAATTACCGTTAATGAATTCAATTTGGGAGTCAAGGAGTGAGGGCTTTCTTAAACCTCATCACTTGGCCCCCGCCAAGATGTCCAAGATGCCATTCATCGCATAGAGCAGTTTAACAACTCTCAGGAGAAATGTCTTTCTTTTGATAACACCAGGAACAGTTGTACTTCTGAGCAACTGATTTGTTTCCATGTGACATACAGTGAGAACTGCGTAACTGTTAAGTCTCCATTTTTCAAGTGGGTTTCTTGAAAAGTGAGCCAAATCTGTAGCAAGACTAGTCTGCTTTCTGGTGTTTGTCTCATTCCTGGCTCCCTTTTATAACTCTGCCGCTGTTTTCCTTTTCCTCCATGCCAAATGCATGTGTGTGGGGGGCGGGGGGAAGATGGGGGAGGAGGGTTGGTGTCTTGCTGAGTTTTATGTACCTGTGTCAGCTCCCTGAATACTTTTATTAAAAAATCAGATTGGCTGTAAAAACAACAACAAAAAACAGAAGAAAGGGAATCAAGCCTGAGCAGTGTGGCCCAAATGACAAAGCAGGGTTGGCATTTGAAGATGAGCCCCTGGGAGGGATAGTCAGCAACTGGGCCTTGAAGGCTGGACAGGGGGAGGGCCTGGGCACATTCCAAGTTGGGGGTAAAGGATATATTTTTAAAAGCTGAACCCCGCAGAGCATGTGTGGGAGGTGGGACGAATGAGACAGTAAGCAGACTTGTCCAACTGTCTTGTCAAGTTCACACCGGAAGGTAAGTTCACACCTGCAGAACAGGTGGGGAAGACTGTAGAGTTGGAATATGGGAGCAGGTGTTTAGGCTCGATGTAGGCTACATCTGTCCTTCCTTTGTGGGAGCCTAACAAATTCAATCATTCTGGCCACCGCACTCAAGTGAGAATTAAAAGAAAAAGAAAAAGACCCTATCTCCAAATAGAGTCACATGCCGAGGTGCTGGGGGTTAGGACTTCACCATATGAATTGGAGGAAGGGACACAATCCAGTCCATAACAGGTACCTAGAGTCGCTTCTAAAGAAGACTCAAAGCATATGGCAGCTAAAATATGAGGGTCAACACGTAAAATGCAATTTGTCTCTTGTTTATGAGTAAATAAATACGTGAAAGGGCTACTTGTCCCCGATGAAAGGAAGCTGTGATAAATTGCCATGCTGATCCACTGCCACACACCCACCCTGGCCCTCTGACAACCAAGCAGGGTTCATCTTTGCCAGACGCCACTAACCGATGATATCAAAAAGAGTTTTGCTGACAAAGTCAGTGGTGAAAACTGTGGACAATGTCTGATTTGTTCCTAAACACAATGAGGGATAAAGGACATACAGTGACCCAGGATGGTAATGGTGAGTCTCTTCACTAAGCCGTGGTAGAACACAACTAGTATGATTTAGACTATTTCCGGTCCTACCTACACTCTCTTCCATAGACACCAGACTGTCTGGTTGAGAAGGTCAGTTAATTCTGTCTTCTCTAGTGACTTATCAGAGGAAGATGTTCATATATATTTTGCTAACATGCCACTTTAGTGTTTTTCATTGAGAAGGCATCTGTAGAGTTCTGTGAAAGTAAGGCATCGCAGAACTTGTTTTCCATGTTCTTAGCAAAAAGATGCTTGGATGCACTAACCAGTTTGGCTCAGTGGATAGAGCGTTGGCCTGTGGACTGAAGAGTCCCAGGTTCAATTCTGGTCAAAGGCATGTACCTTGGTTGTGGGCACATTTCCAGTGGGGAGTGTGCAGGAGGCAGCTGATCAATGTTTCTAACTCTCTATCCCTCTCCCTCCCTCTCCGTAAAAAAATCAATCATATATATATATTTATTTAAAAGATGCTTGGCTATTTTGCACTTGATCTTAGTTAACCTTGAGCTAGCTTGTGGCCTTTGTAGTCCTCTAATCTGAGCTTTGGGTTGCTGTTAGCAGCTGTGTGTTCTTTGTAGAGACAGAATTTATTTTCTCATGGAAACATCATCATATTGGCAAAAACACCAAACTCTTTAAAAAAAATGATTTATGCCAAAATTGGTTTGGCTCATTGGATAGAAATAAATTATTGGTCTGAAGTAAATCCTTCATTATAAAAAAAAAAAAAAAAACAGAGCCCATGACATTTTCTATGTTAACAACTAAATATCCTCTTCTCAATAGTAATTCCTGATATCATGATGTAATTACCTCAATCCTGGGATTGCTAGAATACAAGAAAATTCTTTTCTTGCCTTTATTGCAATCCCTTCATGTTGATTTTGCCTTCTGTGCTACCCCATACACCAACATTTCATGAGTAGATAGATTGCCCTCCCTGAAGTTATACCCTTATAAGTTCAGTTGATGAAAGTTGTTCTCAATTTTTAATCCAAATGGATATTTTTTTCCCTAAGATAAAAACATTAAGTGCATGGAAATGGGCCTTTGATCCAGCTTAAGCTTGAAAAATAGAGAATAATTAGAAGTTATTGAATAAAATATTGAAAATAACATTTTGATTGAAGCATTCAAGGCAGGTAAACCCAGGAAAGAACCAAAAAGGGGGCAGGAAGGGCTGCTTACAAGGCATTTACAGCAACCCCAACCTGAGGTTACTGCTCACGTTCTTGAACTCCCCAAAGCTGTGAGAAAAGTAAGGCCCAGAGGAACAAGACCAGAAGCTTTGGAAATGGCCACAGTTCAGGAGAAGAAAAAAATAAGACCAGCCAACAGAGTAGAATAAATGCCATTGGGAAAAGATGACCTAAGAAAAGTTTTGAGCTAGAAAAATTTAAGACCATGTAACCCAAACTGCTTTGATTTTAGATGAGGACTCAGCTTTTAAAGGTAAACTCAGCTTCCCCAAATCTGCAGTCCCAGACCCTTCCACACCCCCTGGCAGAAGGAGCCCCAGGATATGCGACATCAATATACGCCATGGAGGACCAGACATTCCTGACAGACCAATTTGTCCCCCAATGCCTCTCTGAGACCTGCTCCCTATCCCGGCGGGCTCTTCACTTTGCCTCATTTTGATATTGATGGAGTGAACAACCGTGATGTACGCTGTCATTGAAGCTCCTCAGCATCACCACCTGGTTCCCTCCATTGATGGGCGGCACTGATTTAGAGATATTGTCCTTGTTGATGGGGACAGACAGCCAAAACTCTGAAGGAAGAAATAGAAGTCAACAACCTTGCCTGTCCAGAAAAGAATGAGTGAAGTCAGGACGTCCACTGAAGCATTTTCCCCTGCATTCTCCCTCCACCCCCACTGAGAAGTAAATACCTTGCTTTTGGGAACACCGCATGTTTTTAGGGTCCACAGTGCAAGGTCAGGCTTGGCATTGGGAGGGAGGAAAGACAAAGGGAGGCTGGTGGGCAGACAGAGTGAGGAAGATTGCGTTGCCCGTGTTCAAGTTCTAGTCCTGCCGTTGACTGGCTGTGACTGGCCATTACTTAAGTTCCCAGAGATTCAGTTTCCCCATCTGCAAAAAATTGGGGAAATCGTGCTTCCTCTGTAGGTTGTCAGGAAAATGATTGGTAATTCTGACAAATGGGGAATGCTTTTATTTTTATTTTTGAAGGCAGCTACTGCTGTCACTGAGAGAAGAAAGTGAAATGTGTGACCGTATTCTCAGTGCCGGGCAGTGACCAAGTACTGTTCACATAAATTACTTCACTAATCCCATGCCTGCATTAGGCAGCAGGTATTATTATCCTGGCTCAGAGGTACAGTTATTGCTCAAGGTCACTTGGCTAATAAGGGGTAACCCCTAGATCAGTTTCTCCCTGAAGCTTCTTCTAGCAGATGGAGGTGCAGCCAGTTTCAATGGCCCAGGCCAGGGCATTGGCAAGGAGCATCACTGTATCCCTAGACACTTCCGACTTCCCTGCTAACTAGCTGGTCCTGTGGCGCTATGACGTATTTAAAATAAATAAATATCAATGGAAAATATCCTTTGGGTAAGGAATTTTTTTTAAGTGAGAGAGAGAGAGGCTTAAAAAAAGTGATTGCCGAAATCGGTTTGGCTCAGTGGTAGAGCGTCAGTCTGCGGACTGGAAGGTCCCAGGTTCGATTCCGGTCAGGGCATGTACACTGGTTGCGGGCACATCCCTGGTGGGGGGTGTGCAGGAGGCGGCTGGTCGATGTTACTCTCTCATCGATGTTTCTAGCTCTCTATCTCTCTCCCTTCCTCTCTGTAAAATATCAATAAAATATATTTTTTTTAAAAAGTGATTGCTACTTGTGTTGCAATTCATTAAACTTTCCAAGCCTCAGTTTCCCCATCAGTGAAGTGGGAATAACAGCACCTATGGCTACCTTAGGATACTGCTGTGATGATTAAGCTGTGATGCTGGAATGCACCCAACCCCACACGTAGTGACGTGATGCTCAGCCCGTGTTCATCCCTGCGCACTGCCCAGCACCCACATCCCCTTTCCTGTTTGCTTCTGGGCACACAGCTCGGAAGCGGGGAACGTGTGGGCTAAATGGGAAGGTTGTCCGCTGCTTAAAAGTGGCCGCACTCTGCCAATTTCTAACACTTAATAGGTGTCTAGTGAGTGTTTGTACAACTGAATTGGACTGAAGGGATAAATCACAAGGATGCGGCTGTCCTCTGACAGTTCTCGACCTACGTATCAGGGCCTCGCAATCAGAAGGGACATAAAGAATATTTGTTGTTGATGAGGCAACTCAGTGGTTCACTTGATTTCCTTCCGGATCTAGGCTATTTTTTAAAAGCTGACTCTTTTTATGTGCAGTTTTACTATCTCGAACAACTGGAGCCAATGGGAAATGGGTGTTTGGGGGGCCATCTGTAATGGAGGAAATGGCAGTAATAGGTACAAGAAGCAGATTCGCAGGGCACATATTACTTAATCCCCAGCTGGGGAACCTGAAAAATGAAAATAAGCATTAATTGGATCCACCTTTCATTTTTTAAGGTTGCATGGAGTCTATATAGGAATGAACACTGTAATTAGGTAATTTAAATGTCACCATTTTTAAATTCAGAACATGGAGCATAAGATTCATGCCACAAATATACAACTTCCAGAAGTGTACAGTACTTTCACTTCATATTTATAGGTTAAGTGAAGAGGGACAGCTCTAGTGAAAAAAGAAAGGGAAATAATAGAGCAAAGGAGAGAGGAGCACAGGGCAGGTCAGACGGAGGAGCAAGGAAAATGAGAAACCCATTGAGGGAAGAGACATGAGTACAGAGGGAAGGAGGCACAGAGAAAACCTAGGGTAATAATAATAAAGAAAACATTCTCTATTGGTTCTGGGGCAAGTGAAACTACACTAGTCACACCCTGATATTACCACTGACCTCTGCCATGACCATTTGATGGCCCCAGTGTTCATAGTCCTGTGGTTGCTGCCCTCGTGTTCCTGCATCAAGAGAAAGGCTGGATCCCACATGGCCATATCCCTGAGGACAAGACTGGCCACAGATGAGGGGGAGTCTGGCAGACAAGGGGGAGAGCAGCTATTCCCAATGCTTCAAGACAAGAATAAGAGTACAGAGACAACCACACAGCACACGGCCAACGAACCTACTTGCAATCCCTGGGTCACAGCTGTGCCTGGGTGCCCCCGTCTCTCACCAGCTCCTTAGAAAATGCAGTGACTTCCAAACCTTCATCAACCACTGTCTCCAAGGTTCTTGGGAATAGGAAAAACTTTTTAAAAAAAAATCTTTCTGACGTGGACCTGGGCGGGACTCCCCACCCAGGGCACACCCTGACCTAGCAGTAGTTGCATTCATAACAAACCTTATTCATCCTCATCACCACACCCTGGCTCCCACATTCAGCTGTGAATTAGCATCTTCCTGGGAGCTCTTAAAAATGCAGCTTCTCAGGTCTGGTGTCGGATCTGAAGAAGAAGGATCCCTGCAGAGTGGGACTAGGAATTGGTATCCATTCAACTTCCACTTATCATTAGTGGATTCTAGTGTGGCCAGTCACTCCAGCAAGCCGCTAATTTAAAGGACCTTGGCACACAAGACAATTTCCTGGAAGAAAAAAAGTCCTCGTGATTTAAATGGGAGATCTTTGCCTTTGAAATGCTTCTGGGAGGTCTGAAGGCAGGCTCTTCCCCAGCGTGCCAGCAGAGCCGCCTGGTACAATTCACCTCTGCAACCTCGCCATGTCCACGTCCGTGAGCCACTTGTTTGTTTTTAACATCTTTTCTGGGTAAGGAAATGCTAATAATTTTATAGTGTAATATTTCAATTTGTATTCTGGACCACAAAGGAGGCAACACTCTATTGACAGACAAATCTGACCCATTCCCACGGAGACGCTTACAGAAGAGAAGTGGGATGCCCACGCCAGCTTCCCTCAGAGCTTCTCCCTTTGTTCACGTGCCACAACTGAAGCTCAAACCCTGGCTGACATCAGCAATAAAAGAACAGTGAGCAATTGAATTCACTTCTTATTCCCAAAGCGGGGTTTGGGAATAAGAAGTGAATGGGCTTAAGGAAGCACAGGCTTCTGTTAATGAAAAAAAAAAAAAAAACACATTGAAACCTGTAAAGAATTTTCATGAGTTTATTTGAGCCAAACTGTCGACAATTGCCGGGAAGCAGAATCTCAACGGATTGAGTTAATGCTCGGGAGAATGGCCGGTTACGTGTCTGTATTTATACATTGCCATCAAAGGAGGGACATAGGTGGGTTACATGAAATTCATTGATGATGGAGTAAGGAGGCGGGAGAAAGCAAGCCTGTGGGAAACCTCTAGGATAGGGTAAAAGGTGAAATGATGGACTTGAGCTTCTTTTACAGAGATGGATACAGGACACTCCAATGCAATTAACGGTTGACAATTAACTTGATAACAATAACAATGAGGGACTGTCTCAGGGCCATTTGCTGTGCCCTCAGAGGACGGGGTAAAGAGGAAGCTACAAGTTACTCAGACATCTCACAGATAGGTTATCTTAGAGGCAGGAAGGCTGATGGGCTCAGTAAAGATCAAAGCTGATCTTTGTCTGGGAAAACATTGGCCTAGAAAACGACTGCCCACTATAACCTGTTGGTAGTAAGATATTTAATTTTAAAACCATCCTTTGTGGTTACTTCAGGTCTCTGAGTCTGCAAGACTGGCACACAGGCCTTCCCCGAGCCTGTCAGGTTGGCATGTGGCTCTTTTTGTTCACACTTCTGACTGGCTCCTCTATATGGAATAGTTTTCCTCAAATAACATTTGCATAGCACTTACAGTTTGCAAATCACATTCTCTCTCATTATGATCTCATCTAATCATCAGACCACCACAGAGACCTTGGCATTATTTCATCTGTTTAATCTAAAGAGGCTGAGGATCAGAGAGTTCAGTGATGACCCAAGGTCACCCAGCTAGGTGATGGAAAACCACGATTTGGAACCAGGTCTTTTGATTTCAAGTCTTCTCATGCCTTTGTCCTGCCTTTAAAAGGCCCAACAAATATTGTTGAAGGAATAAGTGAAATGATGGATGGATGGATGATCTTTTATGAAACAAACACAATGGTAAAGATCCAAATTAACTTAAATACACACTATTGGATATAGAAGAATGACATCAAAAGAAAGCATTAGAAATGGACTGCCACACATAAACCTAACCTGAATATTTTACGTGGTCTTTTCTCAGTAAGACATTTGTGAGGAATGTGTCTTCTGAGCTATCACATATGAAAAACATGTGATTAAGACAGAGCCTGAGTTTGAATCCCAGCTCTGTTACAGCTATGTGACCAAGGGCAAGTTATTCAACTTCACTGCGCCTCAGGTTCTCTGTCCACTAAAATGGGATAATAACAATCACGCATTATAGAGTTGGTTGAGAATTAAAGTTACTACATATGTAATGTATTTTGAATTGTACCTGGCACGCAATAAGGTATCATGCATTTCTGGCACTTGGCCAGACACATTACGCATGCCATTTTACTTAATTCTCACAATACCACAAAGTTACTGTTAGTGTCCTCATTTTACATATGAAAAAAATCTAAGACTCGGAGATTTGAAGAAACCCTAGCTGATAGATGGAAGGGAATATTTATCTAAGCCTTTCTCTTTCTTGAGCCCTTGTTCTTTTCAGACAGCCTCTTGTTCAGAATGGATGTGAATCCTCTCCTTACTAAATTCAAACTACAACCCCAGGCCTTTTCTTGAGTCATGAGTGTGTCTCAATCTAGCCCCAGTCCCAGGGCAAATTCTAATGGCCTGTAGGCACCACTCCTAGAGAAATCAAAAGGCAGAGGAGGATCAACCACCCAACCAAGACACCATCAAACCAATGCTTTCACTCCAGAACAAAAATGCATAATGCACTACACTATGAGAAGTACTGGGGGTGATGAGAGTACTTAACCTTACAGGGTGATTGTGACTCTTGAGAGGCAACAGCTCCTGCCACATGACAAACACTCATTAGCTGTTAAGCCATAAAGAGCCATTCAGCATAAGGTTTAAGAGCATGAATGAGGGAGCCAGACAGCTTGGGTTAAAATCCTGACCATATCATTCATAGTGGGTAACCTTAGACAAGTTATTTCATCTCCCTCGGCCATAGTGTTTCACCTGTAAACTGCGGGTAACAATAACACCATCTCAAAGGGTGGTTGTGAGGATAAAATGAGCTAAAATAAATGAAGCGTTTGAACAGTGCCTGGAACACAGTAACGGCTATATGACTGATCTTTATTATTATTATTATTATTAAGGAAGTGGGGTTGCATTGAGGATAACAAGGGTTAGCTGAGATATGGAAAAGTATACATTTACATATACTATTGTGGAGTTTTATATTGATGCAATTTTTTGGGAAGGTGGGCTTGGTAACATCCAACAGCACTTTGAATGTTTGTTTCTTCTGATTCATCAATTCCATGCAAATCCAAACTACAGATCTGCCAGCACAGATGTGTATGCACATGTGCATTGGGTATTGAGGGAAGCAAGCAGAGGTAAGCAGCCTCAACCCAATAAGGATATAAACCAGAAATTTAGGAAGCAACAACATTCCTAAGTGGAAAAATATCCAAAAATCCCCTTAAAATCAGGAACAGGATAAGAATACCCACTATTATTGTTTCTCATCGATATCATACTGAAGATCAAGACATCTACTTAGGAGAAGAAAAGTATGTAAGGATGGAAAGAAAGAAAAAAATCAGCCATTAAAGTGTATTTTGTTGATTGTTCACACAAAACCCGATAGGATCTACAGAACATGTATTATTATTGCATTAACAAGTGAACTTAACAAAGTAGCTAACTATAAAAATAATGTTAAAAGTCAACTGCTGCCCAGCTGGTGTGGTTCAATGGTTGAGCACTGACCCATGAACCAGGAGATCAGGGTTTGATTTCCAGTCAGGGCACTGGATTGCAGGCTCCATTCAGCCAATCAATGATTTTCTCTCATCATTGACGTCTCTCTCTGTCTCTCTCCCTCCCTCTCTTTTCCCGTCTCTGAAATCAATAAAAATATTTTTTCTCTCTATAGCAGTAACAAACAGAAAACACAATTAAAAAAAAATGTATAACTTGTGTATTTTTCTGTAACAAATTATCCCAAAACGCGGTGGCTTAAAATAACAAACATGATGGTCCTGCAGAGACAACCTCCTCATGATGACACGCCTCTCACTAAGGATCTCCTCCTTCCTCTCCAGAGGCGGAGACGAGGGAACACAGGCAGACGCACCTGGTGCAGAGCCCGGTTCCTGCTTCATGGGTGTGAAATGCCCAGGCTGCTGTAAGATCACCGCCTTCAGCCACGCACCAACGGCAGTTCTGTGTGTTGGTTACTTTACTGTCCTCTGTCAGCTGACAGGAGGAAAAGCAAGGCTTACAAAGGATGCTCCTTCATAAAGAAGTGGCACTAAAGCACCTCCAATTAAGATGAGTGGGGAACCATCCCAATAAACACATTTTGGATAACAAACAAACAAACTAAAAACAGGTTATCTCTTACCTCTTGAGGTATCTGAGGGTAGAAATTCAGGGGTGACTCAGCTGGATGGACTGCCTCAGGGTCTCTTGCAGGCTGCAGTCACATGTTGGTGGGGCAGTAGTCATCTGGAGCCTTGACTGGGGCTAGAGGACCCACTTCTAAGATGGTCCATCCTTGTGGGTGGAGTCTGCAGGCCTCAGTTCTTGCTGGGCATTAGCAGGGCTCAGTTATCTCCACGGGGACCTCTCTATAAGGGTGCTTGTGTATCCTCATGACATGGCGGCTGTCTTCCTACACAGAAGGCGATCTGAGAAAGAGCAAGGAAGAAGGCATAGTAGCATTTATGATCTATCTCTGAACTGATTCTGCTTTATTTTTTCCTTAGCAGCAAGTCTGTAAGTCCATCCCATACCTAAAAAGATCAGCATTAAGCTCCACCTTTTAAAGGGAGGCATTTCAAAGAATGTGCAGGAATACTTTAAAACCACCAGAAATGTCATACAAAAATAATAATAATTTAAAAAATCGAAGTTACTGAAAAATAAATCTAATAAAAGATGGTTAAGATTTTAGGAAGAACATTTTAAGACTTTAATGACAGACATTTGAAAAGACCTAAATAAGGGCAGAGATAAATGTTAAGTAGCCTCAATAGCAATTTTCTCAAATTGATTTATTAAATCAATTCACTAACCCCATGGTAGGCAAACTGCAGCTCGCAAACCACATGCAGCTCTTTGACCCCTTGAGTATGGCTCTTCTGCAAAATACCACAGCCTGAGCAAGTTTATTTTGAAGAAGTGGCATTAGAAAAAGTTTTAAAAATTTGGCTCTCAAAAGAAATTTCAATCGTTGTACTGTTGGTATTTGGCTCTGTTGACTAATGAGTTTGCCGACCACTGCACTAACCTAAACCCCCATCAGAACATTAAAAACAATGTTTTTAACTTGAAAAGCAGATTCTGAAACTCACATGGAAATTCAAAGACCTGAGGATAGAAAACACACTCTTGAAGAAAAAGTACAAGAGTGAGTAACATGCCCCACATATCTCAAAGTGTCTAGTAAAGTTTGATAGCAACAGAAATTAAAAACAGTATGGGATTGTCCCAGAAATAAACAAACTAGAGATCTATACAACTACAGAAATGTGATGTATGCCAGAAGGAACACTGCATATCACTTGAGGGAGAAGGTACTATTTAATAAATAATATTGTGACACCAGTTTATCCATGGGGGGGGGGGGGTGAAAGTGACATGGTATCCCTGTCTCAGGCCATATTCTCAAGCAAATGTACTCTAAGTAAATTTCAAACTTAAGTGTAAAAGGTGAAACTCTGAAAGTAAAAAAATATTTAAGGATATGTCTGTGTGGTTTTATGGGATGAAAGTGCTTTTTAAGCAGAGAAAAAATGATAGCTAAAAAATGATTGATAAATTTTACTATATTAAAATGAATAAAATTAAACATCAAAAAAACAGCAGAAAATAAATGAACTCATAGATACAGAGAACATTTTGACAATTGCCAGATAGGAGGGGAGTTGGGGAATTGGGTCAAAAAGGTAAAGGGATTAAGAAGTACAAATTGATCTGGCAGATAGTTACCAGAATCACCATGGGGATGTACAGCACAGCACAGGGAAGATAGCGAATAATATCATAACTATGAATGTTGTCAGATGGGTACTAGATTTATCAGTGTCATCACTTTGTAAGTTACACAAATGTCTAATCACTGGGGTATACACCCAAAACTAATAAAATATTTTAATAAAATATTGTATATCAATCGTAATTGAAAAAAATTTATTTTAAAAATAATAAAACAAAAATTAAAAAACTAAAGTGAAAAGGACAAGTTATACATTGGAAAAATTATTAACAAAAATAATAGTGTCCTGGAGATAAGGAATTTCTCAATTCTCAAGAATGGGATTACTGATAATGATAATCCATGCTCACAGCCCCTGCCCTGCGGAGCTCTATGCTCACCACCCTCGCCCTCGAGGCTCCGCAGCCCTGCCCTGCTACACTGCTAGAGTTGACCGGTCCTTTGGTCATTTGGGCCCACAGCTCCCTCCTCCCAGCTGCCACCATGGGTTGCCAGGGGCCCACAGCTCCAGCTCTCTCAGTTCCTTAGCTTGGCATCCATTCGCGCCTGTGGTTGTTACTGGTCGTTATGGACCCATGGTTTTTATATATTAGGATTATATGTGTGGACATATGTATGTATGTGTATACATCATAGTATGTGTGTGTAGAGATATACAGAGATATAACAGTTTCTGGATGAATATTCACTATGATATTAACCAGTTATTTGGGATTGTAAAATATAAGGTGGATTTTATTTTCCTCTTTGTACATTTCTCTGTTGTCAATTTTTTTATATTAATCTGGTATATTTTTTAAGGGATGCAATTTAAAAGATAGATTGCTCTGAATAACTCCAGGTTCCAGAAGCATGACCAGTGGGTTGGTGCAAATATTCACATTAGAATGTGGACATTGGATACAGAGATCACAGCAGGGCCCACGTATCCAGAAACAGGAGTGAGGAAATGAATCTGTATTTAGGACCAAACGATTGACCTTTCTAGTTCACGAAGAACCTGGAGGAGCCTGCGTTCTTGATGATGCCTTTGGCCTCCATCAGCCATGGACTGCCAATCTGTGGGCATGATTTCATAAGAGAAAAACAACGCCTACATGTAGAATTCTTTCAGCTTCCTATTGCTGAAGGTAATCCTAAAATATGTGTGTGATAAAACCTCCAAAATTGGACTTTGCTTAGTCATATTTTGTGATGTTCTTTTTAAAAAAAAATGTTTGTATTGATGTCAGAGAGGATGGGAGAGAGAGAGAGAGAGAGAGAGAGAGAGAGAGAGAGAGAGAGAGAGAGAGAGAAACAGCAATAATAAGAGAGAATCATTGATCGGCTGCCTCTTGCACACTTCCTACTGGGGATCAAGCCTGAAACCCGGGCATGTGCCCTTGACAGGAATCAAACCCGGACCCCTCAGTCCGCTCTATCCATTGAGCCAAACCAGCTAGGGCTGTGATGTTCTTTTATAAGAGCTAAAATTAACTTTTCCCAAATTAATTTTAAAATAAATCAAGAATATACATTATGGAGGCAAGGAAAAATCATTATCTTTCTTGAAAGAATAACCTACTTATCAATCACAAGACCTTTAACAGCACCCAGCACAGAGTGACATACACGTAGATGCTATTCCCATGATAATTATTTGTATCTATTCCATAAATCTTTTTGGCAATGCCTTGTTAATCTATTCCAATTTGATCTTCAGTCCAGAAAACTGACTTTTCTCATAAGTGCTCTACAGTCAGCTACATTGCTTTAAAGTTTCGTCCACATCCACAGAATTTAACCATAAATATATTTCTTCAAATCTATTATTTATGCTTTTCAGTGTGTGTAATCCCCACACACATTCATCACCTAAGGTTTAACTCTTCTGTTCTGATTTTATGAATAAACTTTGCAATGAAGAAATAAGATGTTTCAGAAAGCTACATAGAAAGTATTCACCTATAATAGATTATTTTACCATGACTGATAACTATTGACATATATAAAAAATATAGTCTTTGGTGCAAAACTACGTAGGCAATTTGAATAATATAATCGAGTCATTCCAAATCACTTGGAATCCTTCCCTTTGCCACATTTATTAATCCTTAAAGATTTTTCGGGAAAAAAAATGGTTTTGTTCCAATATTCTTCTCGTACCATCTGTTCAAGCACATTCCTTATATTCTTACGAGGTTTTCACAGATGCCACTTTTTAAATCGGCAAATCTCCTTAGGAGCATCATCTGGCTCCCGTCACCCCTACTCCAGGGAGCCCCAGACATCTCAGTAATACCAATGTCGGAGCAGATGTTCCATTCTCTCTGGCATATTTCCCTCTCGCGGTTGAGTTCTGGATGCAAATTTTGAGGTGAAGAAAAAAAACTCTTGGGTGCAAGCATTTCCTGCAAATGTGTTCTCTCTGTGCCAAATGCAGTGCTCAATAGCCTCATGTCTGCTCTTCTGGAGACCTGGTCAGAGAGTCTCTTTGCTCAGAGTGCAGGAAACAGAAAGAAACAGACACAGAGAGACAGAGACAAGAGAGAATGCTGAAAAACCAAAGGAAATGAGGACAAAGTTGTCTCAAATTATATGAGCTTCCCATGATCAACAAACTGCAGCTCCAGAGCCACATGTGACATTTTGGCCCCTTGAGTGTGGCTCTTCCACAAAATACTATGGCCTAGGCGAGTCTATTTTGAAGAAGTGGCATTAGAAGTCTAAGTTTAAAAAATTTGGCTCTCAAAAGAAATTTCAATTGTTGTACTGTTGCTATTTGGCTCTGTTGACTAATGAGTTTGCCGACCATTGGTAAGTTTATAAAGATCAGCTGAGTCAATTCCACCAGGGAAATGAAGTCACGTTCTGGTCTGGGCAGCAGAGAGCAGATGGGCTTTGGCAAGCATGTGAGATACTGCGGTGAGCGCCTGCTCGCTGTCACACAGAAGACTGTGAGATTTTCCATGGAGTTAGATCACCGAAGACCATTAGTTTGGACACGTGAGCCCAGCTCTTCATTGAATGCCAGGATCTGATATTTAAATTACTCAAAACACTCCTTCCAGATCTACAACTCACTGCTCCACAGGGACACACCTCAAAGGGAAACCAATATGCAGTGATGCTGAATTCATGTCAGATTAGGGGGGGAGGGCCTTAGCCTGGTGTTAGAACAGGGCTAGAGTCAGGTGTGTGTTAACTCCCCTGCCCATGGGACCCTGGGCAAGTGGTCCCATTTATCTGACACCTCGGTTCCCTTATCTCTAAAGGGAACACGGGTTTGCCCCTGCGTTACACACACGTTTATAGTACTTGTTATCGAACTGGATTGCATCCACTTTCAGAATACCATCACAGGTGTCGAGATCTGTCGTGTCCTCTGGGGCCAAAAGAACAAAAAGAAGCATGTGGCAAATCTGTCTGTATGTGTAGGAGAAACAATAAATGAAGACCAAAAGGTGACGGTTTCCTCAGTAAGGCACCCAGCAGTACGGATGCCTATGCCACGGCTGCAGCTCGAGGAGAGCACAGTGCCCAGAGCGGCTGCTGGAGGGTCTCGGGCTCTGGGTCCAGCCCTGCCAGCCACTCGGGGAGCCACGTCAGGCAAGAAACCTGCATTGCTGAGGCGCAGGGTCTCCATCCTTAAAGAGGGGATGAGAGGGGACGGATGTGCTTTGGGAAAGAGGGTACAACCTCCAGGTTTAAGTCTGGTTACAAGACATCAATAAAAAGACAGTTTAGTAACATGTTTCTCATCTCCCCATCACTCTCTTGCTTCTCCCAAACTCACAGACAACTTCAATTAGGCCAGCAAGAATTTCAACTAAGACACCGCAATCCATCTCTGCTCCCATTCACCACATGTTTCACCTCTGATAGGACAGGCAAATCTAAAGAGAAGCAGGTGAACGGATACCTAAATAATTCAATTACTGGGGGGGGTGGTCTCGGGGGGAAGATCAGGCTTAGCAAAGACATAAAAACAAAAACAAACAAAAAACATTATTCCTTTATTGGAAGTTAGAGAGAGTGCCATTTTTTTTTGTAATTTCTTTGTTTTGGCTTTGATTATAGCCTCAGTTCTTTATTGACCAGGACTTCCAAGGCCTTTAAGAAATGTAAGCAAATTTCCCAAGTAAATGCTAAACACCTCTCTCTCTCTCTCTCTCTCTCTCTCTCTCTCTCTCTCTGCCTTTCAGGATAAGGTCTCTGTAAATTTACAATGGTGTTTATATTCAGCAAACTTGCTCTTTCTACCATTTGCCTTCGCTTCTCCCTTTTATTACTACTCTCTTCCCAAGCCCTTATGAACCTGAACCAGTTCTGAAATGCCTCCAGCCGAAGCCCACCTGCTTACACTAAACCCCATTCTGCTGCCTCATTCAGTGTCCTATTAAGATCGCTTTCCCTTTAGTCTTAAAAGCAGTCGGCCAGTTATGCTGGCAACTCCAGTGACCTCGGGGTTAATGTCTGCAAGTTCACGGCTCCCGAGGCACTGCCTGCTTACCTGAGCCTCATCCAGACACAGGTGCTGTCTTTACACTGCCCCGCCCTGCCCACCACGGTGGCCACATGTGACTAAATGTAAATATCCATCATTTAAATAAAATGTAAAATGATCCTGTTCCTCAGAGGCACTAGTCATGTTGTAAGCCATAAGAATATTTCTACCAACGCAGAAAGTTCTATTAGCACTGTCTTAGCAAAAAGGAATTGATTTTGATAGCGGACTGCGAAAGTGACCATTATTTCTGGGCAGAGAAAAGTTACAGGTGCTAAAAGTAAGGGTATTTGAGAATGATAGGTCATCAATCAGGCCTGGGCGGGAGGCAGCTGGGTGAGGGGGGATGACCGTCTTTGGTGAGTGCTTTATGCCAGGGTTCGGGCAAGGGCAGGCCAATCACCGGCGGCCTTTTTATTACACGGGCAGTCCTCCACGACCCATTTTACAGACAAGAACACAGAGACAAAAAGTGGTCAAGTAACTTACCCAAAGCTTTGAAACCAGAATGAAAATCAAGACTGTTGGACTCTCAATGGCCGGGCAGTTCTTTGTCACAAAGTGTTTCCACATATGGACACTCACCTACCATTGCATTTATGTACCGACACACCAGAGCAAGACCTAAGCAACAAGTCCACACCAACAGACGCCGGGGGCTGTGAGAGTCACCTCGGTGTGCGCATCAAAGCAATATTCCCCACTCAGCGGCACGGTCCTGGAGCTGGAGCGTGGCTTTGAGATGCCCGACAAACTTTACTCACTCCATTGTTTTCAAGTGCAAAAGGCACAAGAGTGTTGTAGATTTAGGTACAAAGTATTATATGATGGCAATGGGAAGAGAGAACATAAAAAATATAAAAATAATGACACTTTCCTCTTTATAATAGTACTAGAGGCCCGAAGCATGAAATTTGTGCAAGGGGTTTGGCTCTCACAGCCCTGGCTTCGTCCGGAAGGTGATCCGGATGGTCGTTCTGCTGTTCAGTCTAATTAGCATAGTATCTCTTTATTATACAGGATAATTGATTCTGAAGAAAATAGTGAATTTAGGTAATATATGAAAACAGCTGTGACAGCAGTTGGCATAATGTAAAGAAGAGACAGAGTTGGAAAAACTGTTAAGCATGTGGCTACAGAAACATCAATATTGTATGCCCACAGGAGAACACGGGAAATGCACCGAGGAACTTGAAGGCCAGTTCTGGCAAGAGGCTTTATTTGACGCCTGTAGGTCTGAGCCCTATTGGAAGCCAAACAACATCAGCAAATGTATATACTAGCAGGTACAGACCCTGTGGCAACTGTCACCTGCCCCAACACCTTTGAAGAATAGTTAAAACTGAACTGCATGATAAAGATAGCACTACAAACCAGCGAGAGGAAAATAGGTTATTCAATTAATGTGTGGAGCCCTTGGGATTAGAAAAAAAAAAGCTGAAAAATAAAGTTGGGTCTCTATTTCACTCTTTACATCAAAATTAATTCCTGATGGATCTAATCCTTAACTGTGAAAAATGAAACCATAAGAAGAAATGTTTTAAAGCATTAGAGAGGTGAAAACACTTCTAGCCTGACATACACCCAGAAGTCACAAAATAAACTCAGGAAAAAAATGTATTTGTGGTTCCTATCACAGGCAAAAGGTCTGTTTTCGTGATATATGAAGCTCTCCGACAAATCAATAAGAAAATGCCAACAACTCGATGGGAAATAGAAAAAGAAATACAACAACTTTTAATCACATGAAAAGATGTTCAAATGCATTCATAAGAGAAACATAAAATAAGCCCACACATTTTTCACCTATGAAATAGGAGGGGCTCATGAAATGCGATAATACACTCTCAGATATTGATGGTGAGTTGTAAATTGGTAAACTTTTATGATGGAAACTTGGCATTACCAGTCAATATTACACCTGCGAGGTTTTTAGTAATTCCAACTCCAACCATTTATCCTTCATATATCTTAATATGTATGAAGTGTATGAAGCAATGTATGTGTAAGGTTATTCATTGCGCCATTGTTTCCGAGAGCAACGGTAGAATGTCTATCCCTACCAGACTACCAAGTAGATATTTTCAAAACGAGGCAGATATTTATGTTCAGACATAAAACACCTCTAAGACATATGGTTAATTGGAAAGAGCAAAGTGTAGTGCACACTGTGATTTGTGTTAGCAATAGAGAGCTAGTCAGATGACAGATGGAGATTGGTTTTTGCTTGTATGTGTTCAGAAGATGTCTTGAAGGCTAACCAGAAAGCACTCACAGCGGTTGCCTCCTCAGAGGCCCAATTGATAGCTGTAAGTCCGGGCTGAGACACATTTTTTTACCATAATGCACCTCTGTACCTTTTGTATCACGTGTATTAGCTAACCAAAATAAAACGAATTTAAAAACAAATTCCCTGCTCAAAGCAAATCCCTTGCTCTCCTCTGATACCCCAATCTTTTTTTCTTGCTTTTTTCTTGTGCTTGCAGATTTAGATCACCTATAAAACCATGAGCAACTTGAGGGCTGCAACCGTGTCTCCACATCTAGCACAGCGTTCCCATCTCCGGCATTGAGGACAGCGCCTTTCATATGAAAAGAAACTTTAAAAAAAAAAAAAGTGATGTCTTGAAGAGTGATGGAGACCTTTTTCTGGGAAGGAAGTCTAGGCCACTATCACATTCGGCCTAATATAGCAGCGAGCCACCAGTCCTGGGCTTCTACCTTAAGAGGAGGGAGGGTAAGAAAGAGATGGAGACAAAGAACAGACACTGAGCTATAGTCTATGGCTACTTCAGCGGATGTCATCTCAGTACAGGCACCCCCAGAACTTCCTAAGGGAAGCCCTGATGGGTGGCCCACATTTTTATTAGCAAGCATCTCTGCCACTTCCTGATTATCTACAGACTTAAGGCCACATAATCACCCCCTGCGTCACGGAGTGGAGCGACACAGGGAGGACACAGGCTAAGAGGATCTAAATCCCTTCTAAGACTTGCTTCTTCCTTTCTCAGCAAGATTAAGAGCTGGCAACAGCCGTCCTCATATGCGTTCAGACCCTGCAGCCTGGCCTGCGCTGCCCAGTGCCCGAGGGCAGCGTCTGGGACCCTAGTCTGTGCTCCTAGGTGAAAGGGCATACCATCCATCCATCCGCCTCGTTTGCAGTCAGTGAGCTCGCTGGGGACCCCACCACAGCCGGGAAGGGAAAGCGAGGCGCCTGCTTCCCGCAGCAGCCATGCTGAAAAACAGTGAGCGGAGGCGCTCCTGGAGCTACAGGCCCTGGACTAGCGCGGAGGGCACCGATGCCCCCAACGCAGGGAACAGCCAGCACCGCGGGAGCGTCTGCTCCCTGGCGGCCCGGTCCGGCTCCCAGGCCAGCATCCCCGCGTGGACGGAGGGCAACTACAACTACTACATCGAGGAGGACGAGGAAGGGGAGGAGGAGGAGGAGCAGCAGTGGAAAGACGACCTGGCCCACTTGGCCGACCTGGCGGAGCAAGACCAGCAGCCGGAGGAGGCCGCCACCGAGGCCCAGACCGAAAACGGCGGCGAGGGCTCCACGCTGCACGTGAACGTGGGCGGCCAGAGCTACCGCCTGGACTGCGCGCAGCTCGCCTGCTACCCCAAGACGCGCCTGGGCCGCCTGGCCGCCTGCCCGGTCCGCGGCCGCCAGCTGGGCCTGTGCGACGACTACGAGGCGCGGACGGGCGAGCACTTCTTCGACCGCGACCCGGCCGTCTTCCAGCTCGTCTACACCTTCTACCTGCGCGGCGCGCTGCTGGTGTGCGACGCGCTGTGCCCGCGCGCCTTCCTGGAGGAGCTGGGCTACTGGGGCGTGCGGCTCAAGTACACGCCGCGCTGCTGCCGCATCTGCTTCGAGGAGCGGCGCGACGAGCTGAGCGAGCAGCTCAAGATCCAGCGCGAGCTGCGCGCCCAGGCGCAGGCCGAGGAGGCCGAGCGGCTGTTCCGCGACGCGCGCTTCTGCGGCCCGCAGCGCCAGCGCCTCTGGAACCTCATGGAGAAGCCCTTCTCGTCGGCCGCCGCCAAGGCCATCGGCGTGGCCTCCAGCCTCTTCGTGCTCGTCTCCATCGTGGCGCTGGCCCTCAACACGGTGGAGGAGATGCACCGGCGGGCCGAGGGCGGCCGCTGGGCGGCCCTGGAGCACGTGGAGGTGCTGTGCATCGCCTTCTTCACGCTCGAGTTCCTGCTGCGCCTCGCCTCCACGCCCGACCTGCGCAGCTTCGCGCGCAGCGCCCTCAACCTGGTGGACCTGGTGGCCATCCTGCCGCTCTACCTGCAGCTGCTGCTCGAGCGCTTCGCGGGCGGCGGCGGAGGAGGCGGCGGCGAGGACCCGCGGCCGCGCGGCAGGGGCTCCTCCTCCTCCCCGCGGGAGCACGACCTGGAGACGGTGGGCAAGGTGGGCCAGGTGCTGCGCGTCATGCGCCTCATGCGCATCTTCCGCATCCTCAAGCTGGCGCGGCACTCCACCGGCCTGCGCGCCTTCGGCTTCACCCTGCGCCAGTGCTACCAGCAGGTGGGCTGCCTGCTGCTCTTCATCGCCATGGGCATCTTCTCCTTCTCCGCCGCCGTCTACTCCGTGGAGCACGACGTGCCCGGCACCAACTTCACCAGCATCCCGCACGCCTGGTGGTGGGCCGCGGTGAGTGTCCCCGGGAGCCTTGGGGCTTTCCCGTCCTCCTCACAGCCCCTTCCAATGCCTTGGCGCTCAGCCGCCTGGCTGCATCCCCTGCCTCATTGCTGCCTCCAGCTACCCAAAAAGCAGAGCTGGGTTGTAGAGGGTTGGAAAGACAGAGACGCTGCTGCGTAGTCCAGTAAGGAACTGAATTTGGCTTGGCCTTAAGAATCTCCAAATCTAGATTTAGTTTTAACACTCTGACCAGGCAGATGTTTAAGAATTCACTGCTGGTGTCTGTGGGAAGCTTCCTGATCGCCATTCTTGTTGCGAATTGCCTCTCATGGAATGTCTGTTATCCTAAGTAGTCGATAACTTTATCTTCACCTAAGGTGGTGGTTTTGATCACTATTTTCTATTTAAATCAGGGCATGCTGGAAGGGGTTTCAGTTTGTTGTTATTGTTGTTGTTGTTGTGTGTGTCAGGAAACTAAGAGGAAGTGAGAGTTGGCTGAACACGGTCACCTTAACTGAAATCCCATTGGTTCTAGATAAATTAAGTGAGTAAAGGAGCATCTAAAACTGAAAATTGCTCCAGTGTCACGGAAACTCTTTCAGGACCTGAAATGATTGCCTCATTTAATAGAGAGAGGAACTGAGGTGCAAGAGTTTGAGTGCAGACACACAGCCAAATCCAGAGAGAGAGGACTGAAGCCCAAATCGGTCCACACCCCAGCCACACCCAGCACCGCCTCTCCCTTGCTTTAGCTTGTCTGCAGGCCTTGAACAGTGAATATACTAGCTACTTTTGTCACTTCTTTCTATAGTATTTGCCTTTTCATAACCATTCATGCCATCTACTCTCATATCTGGGATGCTAGACTAAATCCCTGAAAAATCCCTAAAAGACCTAGAAATGCTGATCGGGTCTTCTGGGGCAATGAGTAAGCTGGCATGTGTGCATAGGAAAGAACTAGGTATATGGTTTCCATATTTTCTTATTGTTGACACTATCACAGATGCCTCCCATTCCTCCCCCCTTTGCCCACCTACACTCAGCCTCCCCCCCCCCGCCCCCAGCCTTCCCTACACTGTTGTCTGTGTCCATGAGCTATGCATATATGTTCTTTAGCCACTTTCTTCACCTCCTTTTATCCAGACCCTCCCACTCTCCTCCCTCTGGCACCTGTCAGCCTGTTCCTCATATTTTCTTAAGTAGATTATTATAATGCCTTTCAAGACATTAAGCAAATATAACAAGTTTTTCTAGAAAGTCGATATTTTCAACATTAACATTGGGTATCTCGGAACCCAAAGTCTTGGGTGAGCTCCTGAGATGAACCAACCCAGGGTTGCTAACAATGTAGGGATGGAAGGAAGATTTCTGATTCTTATAACAGTTCTGGTACTAATTGCCTGTGACCCTAAATAATGAGCCGTGAAACCTCCCTCCCTCACACCCACCCTCAGTGTCCTCGGCTCTCCAAGGGGAGGACGGAGAGCTCAGATGCCCTACAGGACTTGGGCTTTCTTCAGTGAGGCTCTTCCAAACAAGCTACCCAAATGCCACCCCTCTGATCATATTCCAAATGACAAAAGGTCATCTCCATGGTAGGTAAACTGTATGTACAGATGGAGCTGATAGAGAGTGATTTTCCCCCAGCAAGTGACATTTACTTTGGAGGCGAGTAAGGTAGGAAGGGAAAAGAGCAAATCCACCTGCTGATGATATAATTCCACGTTTTAGAGAGCCAACTTCTCACTCATTCAAATATCTTAGAAGACTCGTGTATATATAAGCTGGACCTCGCGGACACTTTAATATTTTAATTTTAACCCACAAAACTTTTTTTTTTTTTACCTTTTGTATGTTAACAGAAAGATTTTTATAAAGATGTTGTCGCCAATACTGGATTTTCCTTTTTTTAAAATTCCCTGAAGTGAATGCCCTTTGGCCCCATTTAATTTCTTGATTGGCATAATAAACAATGATGTTTAAAACTTTCAAATGATCCCCTTTATGTTAGCTGAAATTATTTTACTCAAGACCAGTATTTTCCATAAATTTAACAATAAAAATGGAATCAACATCCAGGTTTTATCTGCAATAAATTTTATCAGTGATTGCTTTTACCAATATGAGTTTTCTCTTGTAGCCTTTATCTATTTTCACAAACCAAAATTTGTACATTTCAACCTTATCATTTCCCGACCTTAGCCTTTATTCAGAAATTCTAAGTCACTTATTATCACAATAATATTGCTTCACAAATCGCCCCAAAACATAATGGCTTAAAATGCCAAGCATATCTTTAGCTAATGAGTTTGGGACTCATCAATTTAGACTGGTTTCAACTAGAATGTTCTTCTCATTTGGCCTCATATCTGATAGTTAGCTGGCTAACAGCTGGAATGAAGGGGGAGAGAAGGCTAGATAGCTTTCATTCTCCAGCAGACATGTATCCATGGCAAAGGATGAGAGAAAGAGAAAGAAAAAGTCTAATCATGCAAGCATTGTATAAACTTCTCTCTCTCTTTCTTTTTTTTTTTTATTAAGGTATTACATATGTATCCTTCTTCCCCTGTTGCCCCCCACCCTATTCCAGTTCATGCCCTCATCCCCCTGGGATCTGTGTCCTTTGGCTCTCTTTAATGGCATTTGCTCAACCCATTGGCCAAAGCAAGTCATAAGACCAAACTCAGAGTCAAAGGGCAGGGTAGGTTAACCCACCCACTATAGAAAAGCTCTATAAAGTTATAGGCAAATAGCTTGGATAAAGGAAGATATAAAGAATTCGTTTCAGAAGCACAATCATTCTACTGCAGTAAGATGTTCCTGCTCAAATATGTTATACACTTCGAAAACATACACTCACACTCTGAAATTTCAAGGATGAGGTAAAGAATGATAGGACTGGTATTTTTTTCCACAATTCCAGTGCTATATCTCTTGCAGTATATTCACCCACATTAGATTCTCTAATCCATTCTTCTATGTTTTTAGTGCTTCCAGACAACCCCAAATATGAATTTCTTTTAATAATCTTCCCTCTCTCTCTGCCAAAGACCTTCCTCTGCTCAACTTAGGGTTTTAAGAGGAATACAATAATTTTCATTGCTGTGAATTCTCCTACAGCTGCAAAACAAATCCCACAAGGACACTCATGTCTGCAAACACTCATGCATTTGGATATAAAATAGAACCTGTCCCACTCAGCTGTCAAATGGCAGTTATTTGTGAGTGCTAATGTAATAGGAAACATATGTAAGATGCTAGCCTGTAGTACATCCACAATAAATAGAAGCTGCCATATTTGACTAGCTAATAGTCTTTATCACATGGAAGCAATAACCTTTGCTTCCAGATTCATTTGGGGAGCAATGAAACAGAAGCGATTCCTTCTCTACTGGGGAGAGGGACTGTGGGACATACAAAAGGGTCAGCTGTCCTATCTCGGGGACAGCTTCTGGGTGTTTAGATGAAGAGGCCTCGGCTTGCTGAGCTCTCAGGGTTGCCTGGTGTGGGAAACGCACGGCACAGCTCAGCCGGAACAATGAGCTCTATGATGAAGCTGCACTCCTTGGCCTCCAGCGTGGCTCTGTTTTCACGTAGAAAAGGGCAAATGGCCCGTTCAACAAGCCATTTCCTTCTGAGCTTTCAGAGCAAGTTAAAACTGTGGAAACCAAACAGGAAACTCTGTCATGAACTCATTCCTCCAGAAACTAACAGAGGCTCTTCAAAAAGAAAGTGTACCTCTGGCTGAGGCATCCGATAATTGAGCCCCAGAGACCTTGCTCCTCTCTTCGGTTTCCTAAAGCATGATATCATTTCCTCGCAAATGGGTGTACTTATGAGATCACTGAGATTTTTATTTTTTTAAATCTTTGTTGATTTTTAGAGAGAGAAAGAGAGAAAAGAAGAAGGGAGAGAGAGAGAGAAACATCAATCTGTTGTTCTACTTACTTATGCATTCTTTGGTTGGTTCTTGTCTGGGGATTGGACCTGCAATCTTGGCGTATTGGGGCGTATTGGGATGACACTCTCACCAAATGAGCTACATGGTCAGGGCACTATATTATGTATTGTTATTAATGGATTGCATGCATTGAGGAGAACCATTTGGAAGGTGAATCAGTGAAGTAATAGAGAAACAGTGTGGGTATTTTAAACAGGAAATTTGATGCAGGGAAATAGATGCATAGGTGCTAGAGGGCTAGAAGCAAAAAGGGTAAACTGAGATAACCCAAAGATTGGTAAGTGTAGGAAATAGCTGTCAGCCCCATAACTGGGGGAACAAACAGAAGAAGGGAAGAGTTACCAACCACCGCGTACAGAGGAGGAGCCTCTGAGTAGCTGTTGCAGGGACCCCAGAGATAGCACCATGAGGCTGATGCCGAGTGTGCCGAAAGACAACTGGGCCATATATAGCTGCTCTTATTGGAGGGTGATGACAGAAACAGAAGCAGCTATAGAGACTCCCATCTCCTCATCACACCTTCCAGCCTCCCAACAGTGTCTCTTATTGGCAGAAACAACCAGCAGACAATGGGCAAGGAAATCCAGGGACTGTAGTTTGCAGACTCCCAGTTGCAGAATTACAAAATACAGCTCATAAGGGTGTCAGGCTTGGGACTGAGAGACAACAATATCTGGCCCAGCAGGTAATTCATGTTCTTGCTCCTTCAGAACTAGCGCAGGAGCTGTCAATGGACAAAACTACTGGGCACCTTTATAACTTTTGATCTTGTGGTCTCCTGATTTGGGGGTGGTCCTCTTTAAACTATGCTCTTCCTGTTTGACCTTTATGACTTGCCCGGGAGGGACATGACAAAATTGGAGAGGGCAGGGAGAAGTCCCAGGTAAGCTGAAGATGCAGAGGGCATCGTATTATTATGTACCTTTCTATGAGTAGATTAATAAGACTCCCAAACTTGCTTTAGCTTTTGCACACCTCCTCCTTGTGCAATTTATGTCCGTGTCAGACCTATAATATATAGGTGACCTGGTGGTTCTCTCCCAGGTGGTCACCTATGATGTGATTCTAACAGTGCTTCTGCTGCCAAAACAGTCTTTGAATTTCACTGAAGAACTATCTTCAGTGTCTGTGACATGTCCATTTGCTTCATTCTAATCATGCTTAATCTTTACCTTTTTGAGAGTAGATTCAATGTTTTTAAATAGTCTAGACCTTTGAGTTTAATATTAGCATCTAAAGTTAACCGTCAAGGTGAGGCCATCAGATAACTGTGCCCTAATTGTGGCCCAAAAACACCACTTGCTTCAAGGTCATTCCACTGAATCCTCTGGGCAGATTATAATCCCAAAGAGGAATTCCTAAAATATTTGTAGCAACTGTAGCATGGGTTGGCTAAGTATAGCCTTTGAAGCTAAATCCTTTGGAGGACTGAGTTATGTGATGACTTTAGCCAGAACATGTTAGTCTTAAATGTTTTTTGGAAAAATTAGAAGGGATGTTAATTGTTTTCTAAAATCAGTTTTATTCATCGGGATCATAATTCCAAGATTCATGGATTACTGGCTGCCAAGGTTTTACACATGCCTAGTTCATGATGAAAGAAACATTTCTTGTTGAAGGAGAAATTCAAGTATAGCCATTCTACAGCTTTGGAGAAAAACTGGGTGCTTGTCCTCCTTGTAATGTTTAGCAGGCCAAGATTTGCTGATTAGTGGGTGAGCAGCTAGGGGAACGTCACATTCTGGTTTCTGGGACCCAAAGGCTAGGGAAAATATGTAAGTTTTCAATGGAATGGCACGTTTCCAGTTTACAGAATGGCTGAGCCAGCCAGTTTTTCAGGATATTAAGATGGATTATAGAACACACTACAAACTGGATGAACCGCAAAAACATTAGGCTGAGTGAAAGAAGCCAGATAAAATTTCCAGAAGAGGCAAATCTACAAAGAAGGCAAGTAGATTAGTGGTTACGCGGGGCTGGAGATGGGAATTCAGAGCAGTGACAGATGGGAACAAGGGATGTTTGGAGGTGATGGAAATGTTCTAAAGTTGGATTTTAGTGCTGACTGCTCAACTCTGTAAATGCACTAAAAAATCATTTCACTGCACCCTTGAAACAAGTGAATTTCATATTATGCAGATTACACCTCAATAAAGCTGCTGTTGCATTTTGTTTTTTTTTAAGAGACGGATCGTAGAAATGTTGGCCACATTTCCAAACCCAATTCGTGCTAATGAGAGAACTCAATCTGCAAACTCGTATGGGTCGGTCTGGGGCCTTCAATGTTTAAGGCTCATCCAGGGAGAAGTGGTTTGGCCTGTGGAACATGGAGAGAAAGTAGCCTAAAGCCAAGGAACCCCAAGTTCCTCTTGGAGCCAAGGAGCACGCAGACCACGGGTTGAGTTAAATTATCCACAAATCCGACAAGGCATAAATTAGCTATGCATTTTGAACAAATTCTTCCACACCCGTCATGCAGAGCCCCCTAGCAGGAGAGAGCTTTTCTCTAAAAACAAGAGATCCAAGATACATAAGGATATTTAGGCCGTATTAGGCACATCAAATATTTAATCTTCCTTAAGCCAATTCGCTTTGCTTTTTAGCTTTTCACTAAAAGTTCAGCCAAAAAAGAAAAAAGAAAGAAATGAAGTTGCTTTGGGAGTGCAGCAAGGCCAGTGACAGGATTGACCAGAAGTTTAAAAAGCCACTTAGTCTCATTTCTTTTCCTTCCTCTGCATCCTATTCCTCCCCTCCCATCTTCCCCAATCCTGCACCGCTGAAGGAATGATTCACCCAAAAGCCTCAGCTTTGGCCTGTCCTGGAGCTTCCTGTTCTAACTCTACCCTTCTTATCCCTCACCCTTATTACCCAAACTCCCCTTCGGCCTCCTCCAGGCAATGGAGACTAACCAAACATCCATACAGAGCTGTGAGTGATGCTATTGCTGACATATGTTCAATTCTGACAGAGATCTATCTGACTCAGGTTGTTTTACTTTTGCTGTGGCCAGTGACAGGATACTCACACACATACACACGCAAGCATACTTGGAAATTAACCCACACTCTCAGTTGGTCATGATCTCTCATCACCTTTGGTCCAGAAGGTAGGGAAAAGATTCTGTCCTGGAGCGAATGTGTGCCCCAGCCAGTCTCCCTCGGAGCATTCTGCAGGAGCCAAGAGGGACCTGCTTCCCCAGCCTGTCAGTCTAATAAGCTTAAGAACTAACATTATCGTCGAAATCGGTTTGGTTCAGTGGATAGAGCATCGGCCTGCGGACTAAAGGGTCCCGGGTTCAATTCTGGTCAAGGGCATGTACCATGGTTATGGGCACATGCCCAGTAGGATGTGTGCAGGAGGCAGCTGATCTATGTTTCTCTTTCATCAATGTTTCTAACTCTCCCTCTTCCTTCCTCTCTGTAAAAAAATCAATTATATATAGCCGAAACCGGTTTGGCTCAGTGGATAGAGCGTCGGCCTTCGGTCTGAAAGGTCCCAGGTTCGATACCGGTCAGGGGCACGTACCTTGGTTGTGGGCACATCCCCAGTAGGGAGGTGCAAGAGGCAGCTGATTGATGTTTCTCTCTCATCGACATTTCTAACTCTTTATCCCTCTTAATTCCTCTCTGTGTAAATTAATAAAATATATTTTTTTAAATCAATTATATATAACATTATCACTCACACACCTTGTGTCAGACACTCCTTCAATTTCCACAACTGCTCTGTGAGGTAGTGTTATCCTCCCCTCATTTAAAAAGTGGCAATGGAGGCAGAGACAATGTAGGTGACTTGCCTAAGTCACATACCTGAGAAGTGGATTCAGATCCAAATAGCCTAGTGCCATTCTTGTCTCCTTAACCCAGCCTATACCATGCTGCCTCTCTTAGATGCTTGTCTTCTTCCACCTGAGGAAGGACAGTCTGTCCCTCAGCAGGTCTCTCTCCACGGATGGAGCAGTGAGAGGTGGTGGGTCACCCGCCCCAAAGGGGAGGTGCCAGCTTTCTTTTAAGGGCTGGATGGAGCTCCAGTTCTTATCGGCTCCATCAGATTTGCCCAGTTGGCTCAAATCTTCATTTCATTCTACCTAACCAATCACACTCATTCTAAGTTCAAACTAACCCTTACATTATAAGCAAATAATAATAATAAAGTGTGAATTTCTAAAGTAAAGGCCATTTTGGTACAGGGCAACAAGATGGCTTCGCACATTTTACTGCCACCTGCTGGGAAATGGTGGCAACAACAACACAAACCCAGGAAGCACACAGTGCCCCCTGGAGTTGTGCAATGCCCAGTGTTTACAACTGTAGGCGGCAGCCCTGCCTCATGTAGCCAATAGTCTGGGGATAATGGGAGTCTTAGTGCGTGACGCATAGAAAACAAGCCCCAAGAGTTTTTCTTAGGTTTCTCCCTCACTAACCTGACATAACTAGTTCCATGGATCTGCATGTTAAAACGGAAGCTTGTCAACCTAAATAAATCTCTACTTAGGGGAATCTAAAGCATGGTGATGAGAGTTTGGGAAGAATTTCATGCAGAGTGAACTATCTTTGGTTGGTGATGTCTTTAAAAAACAAAACAAAAAACAAAAAAAACCCTTCCCAACATAATGAGAATATGTTGCTCCAAACATTTGCAAGTAAAGCACCTTTATATAAAATAACTCATCAGAATGACATAATTCTGAAAGGTGTTGTTATAATTGTCTCCATTTTAAAGATGAGAGAAGGTACCACAGAGGAGGTTGGTTAGTGCCTTTTGTGTGCCTGACACTGCGTTAAGCGCTTGACATTTGTTTTCTCACTTAGTCTTCACAGGGATCCTGAGAGTTAGGTAATATCCTCCTGTTTCAGGGGAAGGAACCAAGGCTGAGACTCAGAATGTTTTATCCACGGACACTCTGCTGGGAAGGGTCAGATTCAGGACTTGAACCCAAGTCTGACTGATCCTAAGCCTGAGCTCTTTTCAGTGTGTGTATCATTTAGGCAAACTCGGGGCCCCGGTGCTAAAGCTGGCCCTGGATGAGGTGGGGGGCAAAGCCCAACATTTATTAAGTCCTGGCTACACCAGGGACTTTATACACATTGTCTTAAACACTGAACGGGTGCTCTTCACAACACCCATTACAGTAGGTATTCTCTCTCCTGCATTCCTACCATTTGCAACAACACGGATGGACCTGGAGAGCATTATGCTAAGCGAAGTAAGTCAGTCCGAAAAAGATAAGTATCACATGATCTCACTCATTGGTGGAATATAATGAACAATATAAACTGATGAACAAAAACAGTTCCAGAGACAGAGAACCATCGATCAGACCATCAAACCTCAGAGGGAAGGTAGGGGAGAGTGGGGGAAAGGGAGTGAGATCAACCGAAGGACTTGTATGCATGCATATGGGCCTAACCAAGGGGGGTGAGGGCGTGAGTGGGGGGTGTGTGTGTGGGGTAATGGGGGAATAAGGACACATATGTAACACCTTAATCAATAAAGAACATTTAGAAGTGGCAGTCAGGATTTAAACCCAAGTCTTGCAGCCCCAAAGCTTGTTGTTCTTTCCATGACAGGGGACCTGCAGGCAAATGTCCTGTCACCTCCTGACGCTGCCTCCGAGGGGAGCTCTCATGTGACTCGTGTGCACCTTCAGGGAGACGGATCATTCCCTGCCTGTTCCATCCCTTTCTCCTCCCTCACGGAGCTGACAACTCACCCTGCCTTTCTTCCCATGCAGGTGAGCATCTCCACAGTGGGCTACGGAGACATGTACCCAGAGACCCACCTGGGCAGGCTTTTTGCCTTCCTCTGCATCGCTTTTGGGATTATCCTCAACGGGATGCCGATCTCCATCCTCTACAACAAATTCTCCGATTACTATAGCAAGCTCAAGGCTTATGAGTACACCGCCATGCGAAGGGAAAGGGGAAAGGTGGACTTCATGCAGCGAGCCAGAAAAAAGATGGCTGAGTGCTTGGCTAAAAGCAACACACAGCCCGCCCCACAGCAAGAGAGTTAATGTTCCATAGGCCATGTGGCTGATAGGTCCTACGACCTTCGAGGCTTCCTTCCTCCTCACCCCCCCCCTTTTTTTTTAATCCTCAGGAAAGGACACATGAGGCAGACACATACAAAGGGCATTCAGTTCACAGAATTCTACTCAGGAATGTTTGCTTGAACCCAGACTCAGATGGCCCCATATTGTGTTGTGTGAGAGCCTGATCATCCCAATGACATTGATAGAACTCCTTGGGAGGAGCCACATCTTAGCTCTCTCTTGTAGCTTCTCATGGCTTCTCAATAAATATTTTTGCACTTGAGTTGACTTGAGAAGAATTTCCTTTCATTTAAGAAAGGAGATCTTTGATTTTCCAGAGAGAGGGAATGTTGCATTGGAACTCTATGAGCCCTGGCATTAGACCAACCTCAGTAGGAAGCTCAGATCTATCAGCTGTAGGATTTGGGACAAGCTCCTTTAACTAAGCCTCAGTTTCTTCAACTGTGAAGTGTAAGTAATAAAAAAACCACCTTGTATTATGAGCATGGAGAAAGAGGGTAATACTTGTGAATGCTCAATAAATGGAAGCTGTTAAAACTGTCTGAGTTAGGGTACTGTCTACTCTAGTAGATTCTCTAGACCTACAATTCTCAATTCAGGGAGATTTGGTCATTGTCCACTCCCTACCCCCTAGAAACTTGGCATTTTCTAGAGATGCTTTTGGCTGTCACCATTGTGAGGAAGGATGAGGGGGTTCTGGCATCTAGTAGGCAGAGATGTGGGATGCTGCTAAATATGGACAGGACAGCCGCATAGCAGAGGATTATCTGACCTAAAATATCAACAGAGCCAATAGTGAGAAACCCTGGCCTGCGTTTAACATGAGAGCCTCCAGACTCGACCTGTGAAACATGCTCCAGTGTGCTAATCACTTCTCCCTTGATAGGAGCCTCCACTCGTCCCCACCTCTCTCGGCCCCTTTCCCTCACTTTTCGACAAAGCAAACCAAAAAACTCTGCCTCTGGGGACTATTCTGGGCCGAGCACTGAACAAAGTGAATTAGATGGATGTGGCCCTCTACTCTGTGCGTTCTATATGGGTCAGAAAACTAGCTCCCAGAGGGTGTTAGTTCTTTCTCTCCCGTCCCTTTTCCTCCTAATTTCCTCTGTTTTCCATGGGTCTACTGGGAATCAAAGTCCTGGGAATTCAAGGCATGTTTGAACTGAGCAAACGGAGATTTGCCCAATAATGAGAGGCTTTGCTATGCTGACCATCCAATGTGTCTCGGGGCATGACTAGACCCATCATGCTCGTGTCGTAAAAACAATCATTTTGTGTGTTCTTACAATTACAGGCACAAACACAGGTTGTATTTTACAACACAGGACCTCATTTTGTCCTTGACGTATCCCTCAATTAGGTATTACCTTGTTTTTTATTCAGGAAGAAACACTTTTTCTTTTCTTGTTGAGGAAGAAACAGAAGCTCAGAGAGGTGAAGCAATTCAGCCAAGTTGGCACAGTCAGCGGACAGTGAGACCGAGCTTCTGGCCTGTCTGTCTGGTCCCTAAGGCCCTTGCCCGAAGTCTAAACGTGTGGCTCTCAAGCTGCATAGCATCATCTGGGGACTTATTAAACACAGATCACTGGGCCCACCCCCAGAGTCTCTGATTCAGTAGGTCTGGGTGATGCCCGAGGGTTTGTTACTTCTACCAAGTACGAGGTTAAGCTGATGCTGCTGGCCCAGGGACCACATCCTGAGAACTGTGGTCTAAATCACTTCCCTTTGAATGCAAAACTAGGACGACACTGGAAAAAACCCCAAGTGCCCTTAATCTCATCACAACTGCCCTTAACCCCATCATAACTGCCCTTAACCCCATCACAACTGCCCTTAACCCCATCACAACTGTCCTTAACCCCATCACAACTGCCCTTAACCCCATCACAACTGCCCTGGCATCTGAAGTGTGGACAGAAACCCCACTATTTATTGGAAGTTCGCTAGTTAAAATACAGAAGGCTCAAGTAAATTTGAATTCCAGATAAGTAAATCATGTTTGGAAGTATGTCCCAAGTATTGCATGGTATATACTTCCACTAAAAAAAAAAAAAAAAAAAAAAAAATTATTTCCTGCTTCTCTGTAATTCAGATTTAAGTGGGCATCCTCTGTTTCCATTTGCTAGAGCTAGCAACCCTGTACTACTGCTTCTAGGAGACAAAGCTTCCTCATATGGGAGGAAATTACCCCCAAATCCTAAAAACCCACCTAAACAGCAGGACCCTCCACCAAAGGGACTTGTCTCCCTCTTGCCAAATAAAAGAGGGAGGAATTTTGCATCAGGCTCCTTGCCAGAAAGGAACCATGGAAACAGAGTTACAACAGGCAGAAGGTCGGAGCACAGTTTATGTAGCCACCTGCCATGCTCGGTGCAGCAGCTGCCCCTGAAGGACGAGGGGGACAGGAAGGACTGACAGTCATCACCCCGCCCCCTGCTGGCGGCCCTGCCAGAATGACCCAGAGGCGCCCCGCAGAGGCCACTCCCTGAGAGGCAGAGGGGTGGGGGTGCAGGAGGTCTTGGTCGGGAGGATGAACTTTTGCAGGTCCCTGGGAGGGGATCTGGTAAATGACAGCAGCCCCCACCTCCCAACCTCACTAGCCACATCTGTTTGAACAGCTGTGCTCTGCCTCCCAAGGGAATGAGATTGACAGACAGGAGGGAACGAAGACAAAAACAAAACCCCAAAGTTCCAGGAGCCCCACTGTGTGCCAGGCACAGAGTCGGCATCACTTATCCTTCCGCAGCCCTAGGAAGTAGGTTCCAAGGCGATCCCTTTACAGAGGCTTGGCCACGTTGAACTTGACATGACTTGCGGATCTAGATTTGAAACCTGGCTCTGCTGTGTACTGTGATGTTGAAGCATGTGAAACTGCCATTTTCATGAAGAAAACAACTGAATACTGCCAATGCCATATAGGGCAACTTAATATTGCATGGTCCCTTAATTTCTTTTTTTAAAATATTTTATTGATTTTTTACTGCGAGGAAGGGAGAGAGAGAGAGAGAGAGAGAATTAGACACATTGATGAGAGAGTCATCAATCAGTTGCCTCTTGCACACCCCCCTTCCCCCTACTGGGGATGTGCCCGCAACCAAGGTACATGCCCTTGACGGGAATCGAACCTGGGACCTTTCAGTCCACAGGCCCACGCTCTATCCACTGAGCTAAACCAGTTTTGGCCCTTAATTTCTTTAAGCCTATTTCTGCGTCCTTAAAATGGAGATAAAATCCGTAGCATATACTGTTCAGCTCACGTTAAGAACTACATAATTGTGGGCTGCAATGATCACCATTACTATTTTGCTGGATGCTCAGGAAAACCGTAAACAGTCATTTGTCATCGAGGAGAGGATTCTGTGGGTGGAGACAGCGTTGGAGTCCTGTGGCAGCCCCCTAACCCTCCGGGGCTGTGCACAAGGATCCTGGCCAGTCTGACCGAGAGAACCTACTGTGGCGATGGAACGTTAGGCCATTTCTAATACAACATCACCATGTGTGACCACTGAGCCCTTGCAACGTGGCTGGTGAGATTCAGGAACTAAATTTTTTATTGCATTTCATTTTAATTCATTTCATTAAAATTTAAATGGTCACATGTAGCTCCACGCTGCCACGGTGGGCAATGCAGGTGTAGGCCTTTTATCTGCCTTCATGGAGGCATCTGCTCTGAGGCCGGGGGCGGGGGTGGGGGGTTGTTTAAAATTCAAGAAAAACATTAGATTATCACTTAAGAAAATACTCACAAAAGCTTCAAACTCCTCCTCCCAGGCTAATCCCTGGCCCCCAACTCAAGATGAATGTGGTTCCCCACACCTCAATGCTCCCTCTTTCCTCCCTGGTCAACTCTGATGTGGCATCTTTAAAACGTATGTGATTCTCCATATGCATCCCACTTTATACGTCTATTCGTGTGTGCTGGGCCTTCTCCGTGTGTCCATCTAGAACCCCTGTTCACCCCACTCTGCCCTGCTGCATGGTCCAAGAGGTCTGCCTTCTATATGTCCCTTACCCTCTGGCTGCCAGCAGATGAGAGGAGAGACCATTCTGTATACTAACTCCCCACCTCCTCTGTGTGGCAGGAGTCTGGGTAGCTGCTAAGCTCCCACAGTCAGGGCTCGGTTGAGCAGCCTTCTAGCTCAGCCACAGCATCACAGGTTCCGGTAACACCTCCCCCTCCTGTCATTCCTTCAAGCTGTGAGTGGTAACGGTCTCCTGCATTGCTAGTCACGAATGATCTCACTGCCCCTTGTTGGTCCCCTTAATCCTGACCATAGCTCCGGAAATAGGGTCTCTATTAAAATCTCTTCAAATAACCCCTCTGAGTACACCATCTATTTCCCACTGGGGTCTGTGGGAAATTGGTACATCTTGTCTACCTTACGAAAAAGACGTTGTTCGTATTCCCCAAATCGCCACTGAAAAGGTGAGGCACGTGTATCTGAAGATTCATGTCTCCCCAACGTATCACCCCAAACTGAAAAATACAGGTCTTGGATTTACCGACCAGGAGGCATATTCAGCTCACAGATGGTTGGTAGGGCAGCGATGATTGGCACCCGTAAGTGCCAATAAATGATTCATTCTTCCTGTCAAAGCCTCTGCTCTTTTTAGGAGCAGTTTTCAATGCCTCAATCTGTTGAGTTCCCTTCCGCAGCCCCATCCTACACATACTAATGAATTTTCATGACGACATGATAGAACAATATGCATAAAATGAGCTGAAATATATGCACCCAGGGACAAAAAGTGCCCTCAGAGAGCATTAAATACACCTCTCTTGGCCAGTCTTCTGCCTTCACTCAGGTAAGGTTTTATTAACCTTGTTGTGTAAGTGATATCACTGATACCCAGAGAAGTTAAGAAATGCACCCAGAGATGACAAACATCTGTTTTCTTTGCAGCCACCCCCTTCCTAGGCCACAGCAGACATTCTTAATCAACCAAATCCCTCTTCCCCATTGGTGAGCCTTCTCATTGCCATTCCCTACCAGCCAACGCAAACCTGTCAGAGTAGACCCTCAAGACCTGTCTGCTATCCTGGCACATGCTCAGACTTCACTGGGAACTACACTGTTCTTTTTTTTAAAAAATAAAAATAAAAAAATTTTATATATATATATATATATAGGTTTTATTGATTTTAGGGTAAAAGGAAGGGAGAGGGAGAAAGTGAAACATCAATGTGAGAGAGAAATATTGATCAATTGTGTCCTGTATACACTCCAAATGGGGACCGAACCCTCAACCTGGGCATGTGCCAGCCCTAGAACACGTGATTCAACAGCCCTAGAACATTTCATTCAACAAATATTGATTGATAACCAGCTATGTGCCAAGAACTGTTGTAGATTCTGGGTTAACAGTATATAAAATTCCCTGTTCTCACAGTGCTTCCATCCCAGAGAAATAATGCGTGCGCGCGCGCACACACACACACACACACACACACACACACACACACACACGGTATCTTAGTGAAAGTACAATGGAGATCATTCATAAGGAGCAACAATATTGGGTGAGGAGAACTTTGAAATGAAATGATCAGGGAAACCTCCGTGTGAAAGCACACCTTGGCAGAGGTGAGGAGATAACCCTGCAGGTACTGAGGGAAGAGCACACCTCAACTGCACATGCCCTGGGGTGACACTATACTTCGCGAGCGCATGAGCAACAGAGAAACGGCAGGAAGACCAATGGGTTGTAGGTCCTGTGCAGAAGGATTTTTGAAGTTTAGACACTAGGGTGAACTGGAAAAACAAAAGGTGAAGAAAAGGATATTTGGAGGTCCCTTTAAGCAATCACTGTAGTTCGCTGATGACAAGCTCTAGAGTAAGAAAATTGGAGAAGTATTGGAAGGGGTAAAAGATAATGGCATTAACGCAGAGGAAGTGAAGGACCTCAGAGACAAGGGTACTGAAAGTTTCATCACTGGACAGGGTGATGGTGAGCCAGGTTCTACTCACCAAAACATTAGAAGGAGGGTCTGGAGATCGGTAGATGATGGTGGTCAGAGGAGGGAAGGGTCTGAGACTTGCAGTTCAAACTTAGTTGGGAGCTGTTAGGGAGGAGAGAGGCAGAAGGATCTGGAAGCAGCAATAAGGACCAAAGAGAATACTTATCTTACTTACTCCAGGCCCAGCAGGTAAGGACTGTTGGATGGAAAACTACTGTGGTTTGAGAGGGCTTCAGGGCCAGGATCCTCAGGGCAGAGGCAGGAATCAATGAGATTCAGCATCATGACTGGTATTTAATGTGCGTGCAGGCGGTCTCAGGACAGGCGGTGGTGGTGACGCTGTGCCTGGGAGGTGGGAGGGACGCGCAGTTCTGGATCCACCCTGCACTCCTGATGAAAGAGGTGTTGGCAAGGAATGATCTGATCCGAGCACCCAGAGCTCAGCCTGCCCTCTTGGTCCTGGAGGAAGGAAGGAAGGAAGGAAGGAAGGAAGGAAGGAAGGAAGGAAGGAAGGAAGGAAGGAAGGAAGGAAGGAAGAAAGGAAGGAAGGAAGGAAGGAAGGAAGGAAGGAAGGCAGGCCCTACGAGGCCACTTTGAACTTTGTGCATCCTTGGGTGAGTTACCTGATCTTGCTCATCCAGTTTTGTAATCCATAAAGTGGCACCAAAATGCCTATCTCTCAGGGTTGCTTCAAAAGTAGAAATTAGACGACATCCAGAAACATTCTAGAAGATACAGTCTGGCCTGTGACTGGTGCTCACCGCCAACAGGCCCCCAGCCTGCGGCTCAGGTTGCACATATCTGAGTTCAGATCCTGACTCTGATTCTCACCACTCGTGTGACCTGGGGCTAGCCCTGTCACATTCCTGAGCCTCAGTTTCTTGCTTTTAAGATTGGGAGAGTAATACCAGGTGCACAGAACTCTTGTAAGGAACCAATGGAAGGGGAAAAAAATGAAAGGCTAATGTAATGAGCTATTAAATTGTCTTTGCTAAAAACAACAGCAATTCCAAAGCGTAAGAGAGAAGTTTTCCCTCCCTCCCCCTAATGACTTCCAAAGTGAGCCCGCGGGCCTGTGTGCTGGGCTCCAGGCCCCAGGGGAGCTAGTAGCTTCTTTTTAAAAAAATATATATTTTATTGATATTTTACAGAGAGAAAGGGAGAGAAATAGAGAGCTAGAAACGTTGATGAGAGAGAAACATGGACCAGCTACCTCTTGCACACCCCCTACCGGGGATGTGCCCACAACCAAGGTACATGCCCTTGACCGGAATCGAACCCGGGACCTTTCTGTCCGCAGACCGACGCTCTACCACTGAGCCAAACCGGTTTTGGCAGGAGCTTCCTTAAGGGGCTGTGTCTGGGAGGTCAGAGCACATGAAGGAGGGAGGCGGCACCATGCTGAGCCGGAGGGCAGCACAGACCTGGGCTTGGAGTTGACGTTGGGCTGAGAGTAGCCCAACCCCAGGAGAAGGGAGGGGGATTCCCTTAGATGGGGGAGAGAGGACCCCAAGTTCACGAGGAAATGGCAGCAGCTTGGAGGGCAGCCTAAGGCCCACATGGGCGGGGGCAGGGCTGCTCCTGGGAGGGTGCCCAGTCCTCATCCTCTCCAGCCCTTCCTCCCTGGCAGCCGTTCCCGCCTCCTGGAGCCAAGGGCACACGCTGTGTGCAAAGCAAACATGTGGCGTTTTCCCCACCGTGTACGTGGCTCGGAGTGTCGCAGCCCACCTGTCTGAGCTGGCAGTCAGATAGCTATGGAGCCAAGGTCATCCTCCGCCCGGGGAGCCCCGGAGGTCACTTTGCCCTTCCCGCGTGGGCTGGTGGCAGCCGCCTGTGGTGCCGCTGCCCTGCCAGACAGCGTGGGTGGCCGGGGGGAAGCCACCTTGCACCAAGTTCCTCTGCACCCAGCCTCCCACCGTCAACCTCCTGCTTTCCACGCCTCTCTTGGTGGTTCAGGGCCCTTCATTCAGCGGAACTGGTCTCCACGGAAGTTAGTCTCCATGGCCTAAGATTACCTGACTCCTGTGGACACTATAGGTGTTGGCAGTGGGTGCGGCAGTCAGCAGGTGCTCAGTGAGTGGCAGAGGCGGTGACGGTTAGTAGAACTGGGAGGGATACCGTGTTTCCCCGAAGATAAGACATCCTCCAAAAATAAGACCTACTTCATGGAAACATAATACATCCCCTGAAAATAAGACCTAGCGCATCTTTGGGAGCAAACATTAATATAAGACACTGTCTTATTTTGGGGGAAACAGGGCAGGAATACAGCTAACATAAGGTGTTGGCTGGCTCCGGGTCCCTCAGCCCCAGCTGTCCTGAGGACGCCGCTCTGCTCCCGGCTCTGACTGCCCGGGGAAAGCCGGTGACCTCCCCAGCCCTCTGCCTGATCCTGTCAAATGGGGACGGCCCCGCTCACTGTAGGAAAAACCCTGGCAGCTAGACAGGTCCTTAGGGAATATCTGGTCCAACCCCCTCTCCTCTGCACCCCTGGACAGAGAGGCAAGCCCAAGGCCGAGAAAATAAAGGAGCCACCGACCTCAGGCAGTGAATGCCGTCGCCAGAGACGCTCGGTTCGTTTCTATTTTGTTTTGCTCACTGGTGCAGCTTGGGACGTTGAGGGGGTCAAGTGATCTGGAAATGTGACATTCTTTTCCCTTGAGAAGCTTTTTTTATTGGGAAAAAACACACAAGATAAGCCCATAGAAAACCATCTTTTAAAAAACAAGATAGTGTGTAAGTTCCCCGAAAAAATGTAAACTATCTGAATAGACAAATGATGATAGCTGGCCTGCAAGCTGGCCCTCGGTGACCCCGAGCCCTGGTGTCCACCTCTCCCACACTGTCCTGGAGCTGACAGCAGTGTGACCTACGGAATGTGGCAGAAGTCCTGGCGGTCACATCTCAGATGGGGGGAGAAAAGCTGCTGCCGCTGTCGTCCTGGCCTCTCTCTCCAGTCATCACTCCAGTGCAGTGTTTCCCAAAGCGTGGTACGCGCACCCCCAGGGGTACAGGAAGAGTTTGGTGGGGATATGCACTGCACCGTGCTTAGCTGCACCTAATTCTACGTTCTCATGGGTCAAGTCAATTTCATCCTTCTCATTGATCCAAATAAATGTTATTTATAATATAACTTTTATTTATATTTTATTATGAAGAATTTTATTTTCATTTATTATTTTGTGTATGTACCAAAAAAAAGAAAAATAAATATATTTTGATTGCTATTAAAATACATCTTTTTTTTTTTTTTGACGAGGGGTACTCAGCATTATGAAAATTATAGAAAAGGTACACATATGTCAAAAGTTTGGGAAACACTGCTCCAGTGGAAGCAGCTGCCCTGTCAGGAGACCTTCAGGAAGCCGTGGGCAGGCCCGCGGGGTGAGGGACCCAGCCAACAGCAGAGAGGACCCTCACCCCAGGGAGCGAGCTTGGAAGCAGGCCCCCCACCCCTGGCTGCCTGCAGGCCCGGGGGACAGCCACCTCCTAAGGGGCCCTAAGCCAGAACCGCCACGTTAAATCTGCCCTCCAGTCCTGCCCCCTCGAAACCATGAGATAATACATGTACGTGGCTTCAAGTTTCTAGATTTGGGATCACTTGTCATGCAGCCAAAGATTGCTGAGAGGTAAACACAGACCATCATCACTCTTCATAGGGCACCTACTGTGTGTCAGCCTGTGCTTCCTTAAGAAGAATAGGTGGTGCCCCAGCCAGTGAGTCTTAGTTGGTTGAGTGATGTCCCATGTACCAAGAGGTTGCTGGTTCAATTCCAGGGCAGGGCACATAGCCAGGTTGCAGTACGGGGCTTGCAAGAGGCTTGGTATTTCTCTCTCAATGTTTCTCTCTCTCTCTCTCTCTCTCTCTCTCTCTCTCTCTCTCTTTCTCTCTCTGTCTCTCTTTCTCTCTTTCTCTCTCCTCTTCCTTCTTCTCTTCCTCCTCCTCCTCCTTCCCTTCCTCCCTCCCTCTCCCCCCAAATCAATTACATATATATATATATATATATATATATATATATATATATATATATATAAAGAATAGGTGGCAAAGAGTGGAGAAAGCTAGGAATTAAGACTGCACTGGGCTGAGGCATCCCTTGAAGCGGTCCCTCGGGAACAGAGCATGGTCTACACTAATGGGAGGAAGTGCAAAGAGCGCTTATCCAAGTGAATGCATGCTTTCCTCCCAGTGTGAGATCACAAGGCTCATGTGTGTTCCTGAAGGATGCATGTGGGAGAGAGAGGCACACAGGAATGTCAGGATGGGGTCGGGATCTCAGGCACGGCTGCCTCCTACCTGGGCCTTACAAGGAGGCACATTCTAAAAGGTGCCTGACAACAGGTGGAAATAAAACAGCTTCTCTAGACCTTCGGCAGCTCCCCCGGAAGTCTGGCTGCTTCTGCGAACTAGGTTTCAGTCCCTCTCTCTTCCTCTCTGTAAAAAAATCAATAAAATATATTTAAAAAAAGAAAATGTAAATGCAACCCGAGATGCAGTAAAGATGCTTTGCAGATAGAAAGCACTGAGTATGATGAAGAGAATGAAGTGAGATCTTACACATCCAGGCCCTCGGAGAGCGCTGGCCTGCAGTCTGCAGTCAGCAAACGGCAGTGCTGGCTCTCGCCTGGTAACAGGAGAAAGGAGGGAGTAAGTGATGGCAGCAGGTGTTCTCTGGCCTGGGCCTGCGACCAGCTGTCCCAGGAAGCCCCGGCAATGTCCTGAAACACCCCCACCTGCCCCAGCCCTCCTCCACTGGGCACGGCCAGCGGGAGCTGGCCCTTCTCCGCAGCTCCGCTGAGAACAGCGGGATCGGACCGGAAGCAGCGGGCAGCCAGCCAGGAGGGGTAGCAGCTTCCTCTGCTGGAGCCTGAGGAGGCGGAGAGGCCTGGAGGCCTGCAGTGGAGCCATAAGGGATGGAAGGCTGAAAGGGAAGGGAAAGGAGCACAAAGGTCCTCTTACCCCTCTGCCTGCGGCCTGGGTACCGAGTTCAGTCTCCGACTTTAGGATAGCAGCACAGGGCCACAGGCATCTGCACACCAGTGGGCTTCTCTCCCAAGAACTGGTTTCATAATCCACTCGAACATTCACAGAATTCAGGGAAGCACTCCTTATATTTACTGGTTTATTACAATGGACATTTCAAGTGATAAAAATAATAATAATAAGCAGCCGAAACCGGTTTGGCTTAGTGGATACAGCGTTGGCCTGCGGACTGAAGGGTCCCAGGTTTAATTCCGGTCAAGGGCATGTACCTTGGTTGCCAGGACATCCCCAGTGGGGGGTGTACAAGAGGCAGCTGATCAATGTTTCTCTCTCATCGATGTTTCTAACTCTCTATCCTTCTCTCTTCCTCTCTGTAAGAAATCAATAAAATATATATTTAAAATAATAATAATAAGCAGCTAGTTGAAGAGTTATATAAGATGAACTCTGGAAGAGTCCTGAGCACAGGAGTGTCCCCACGGAGTTGGGGTGCAGCAGCCTTCTGGCACATGGATGTGCTCACCAGCCTATGAGCTCTCTGGCCCTTATCAGTTTGGGTTTTTAAAATACATATATATTTTATTGATTTCAGAGAGGAAAGTAGAAAGATAGAGAGGCAGAAACATCTATGGGAGAAAACATTGATTGGCTGTCTCCTGTAACCTCCTTACTAGGGATCGAGCCTGAAACCTGGGCATGTGCCCTGACTGGGAATGGAACCTGCAACCTCTTGGTTCCTGGGTCAGTGTCCAACCACTGAGCCACACCAGGTGGGCCAGTTTGGGTTTTTATAGAGGTTCCATTACATAGAAATAGTTGATTAAATCATCGATCATTGGTGATTAATTCGATCCTCCTTGGAGGTTTCGGGAATGGAGCTGAAGGTTTCAATCCTTTAATCATAACCCTAGCAGCCCGCCAAGAGTCACCTCAATAGCGTCAATTGAGGCGTGGTTGAGAGGGGCTTATTTTGGTTAACAAAAGACACTCTTCTCAATCGTATCAACCTGGGAATTACAAGGGTTTTAGTTGTTCTGTGCCAAGAACCAGGCATCAGGACTAAACATCTACTTCTTATCATATCACAATGTCACAGGATCCTTCCACACTGTCTTCTCTATCTCAACAACAGAGAACTGCACCGCACAGTCCACCTCAGGCTTTGACTTTTTCTGACTTCACCACTAGATGGAGAAAGCTCTCTGCTTTTCTAAGGCTCATGGGATTGCATTACGCCCACCTGGACAATCTCCCATGTGCCATGTGTCATGTGTCATGTCACATAACATAATCACAGAAGTAACGCCAGGGAGCAAATGTACCATTTCAATATCCTACCAACCACACCAGGTTCTAGTCTTGCCTCTGCCCCTGAGTAACTTTGGGAAAGTCCCTTGTCCCTTGTGGACCACAAATTCCCTTTAACGCCAATATTTTATAACTCTCCCCCAAAATCAAGTTACATTTGTTTTTTCTTTTTTAAAAAATATATTTTATTGATATTTTACAGAGAGGAAGGGAGAGAGATAGAGAGCTAGAAATGTCGATGAGAGAAACATCGACCAGCTGCCTCTTGCACACCCCCCACCGGGGATGTGCCCGCAACCAAGGTACATGCCCTTGACCGGAATTGAACCCAGACCTTTCAGTCCGCAGACCGACGCTCTACCACTGAGCCAAACCGGTTTCGGCAAGTTACATTTCTTAACTTTATGCGACATGTGTTCTGCTTGAGGGTAGCCAGTTTAAAAGAAAGCTTTGTCCTTGGAGAAGGATTGCAACCTCAATGGAGTGTCGTTCATTTTTTAAAAATATATATTTTATTGATTTCTTACAGAGAGGAAGAGAGAGGGATAGAGTTAGAAACATCGATGAGAGAGAATCATCACACCTCCCACTGGGGATGTGCCTGCAACCAAGGTACATGCCCTTGACCGGAATCGAACCCAGGACCTTTCAGTCCCCAGGCTGACGCTCTATCCATTGAGCCAAACCGGTTTCAGCAGTTTTGTTCATTTTTTAATGCAAATTGGAATAATCTGAAATCTTTAAAAACACAGATGCTGGAGCCCCATCCTGAGAGATTCAGATTCTCAGAAACTCCAAGGAAGGACAGAAGGGACCCAGGCGAATGCTCTTCCCTGTGGTGGCAGCACACATGAAAACGGATGGGAGTCTTCCGTCTGCACTTAGTCTTTCAAAGACGGGACGGCCGGGCTGAGAGCCAGGCACCGTTTTAGCGCAGGACATCCCTACGACTCACGTACTTCCAGTTTAGTATGTTTGCATCTCCTGGTGTCCCTAGGTGTGATCTGAGGGTACAAGTTAGCAAACACATTTTCACAGGAGCCCAAACACTATGCCAGACACACAGCTCTCTGGCGTTGTGCTTGTTAAGCTTCAAATCTAGGCTACCTGTCTCTGAGAGAAATGAACGGACTGTACCTTGTCTTAGTAACCCTATGTATGCATGAGTGTATGTATGTATGTACGTATGTATAGTGTGTGTATGTATGAATGTGTGTATATAGTATGTATGTCTATATGTGTGTATGTATGTAATGTGTATATATATATATATATATATATATATATATATATATATATATATACAGAGGGAGAACATACAATGGAGTCAAGACCGTCTCTTCAATAAATGGTATTGGGAAAACTGGACAGATACATGCAAAAGAATGAAACTAGATCACCAACTTACACCATGCACAAAAATAAACTCAAAATGGATACAGGACTTAAACATAAGACGGGAAACCATAAAAATACTAGGGGCATCCACGGGCAGCAAAATCTCAGACATATGTCAAAAGAACTTCTTCACTGATACTGCCCCTAGGGCAATGGAAGCTAAAGAGAAGATAAACAAATGGGACTACCTCCAAATAAAAAGCTTTTTTACAGCAAAAGAAACCATCAACAAAACAACAAGAAAGCCCACTGTATGGGAGAACATATTTGCAAATGTTATCACTGATAAAGGTTTAATCTCCAACATCTATAGACAGCTTATACAACTTAATAGAAGGAAGATAAATGAGCCAATTAAAAAATGGGCAATGGACCTAAATAGAATGTTTTTGTGGGCCCTGAACCACGCTGGTTGTGTTAAGAGATCCCACAGAAGGCAGGCAAGAGACACATGAAAACATGCTCAAAGTCACTAATTATACGAGAGATGCAAATCAAAACAACAATGCAGTACCATCTCACACCTGTCAGAATGGCCAACATTAACAAATCAACATACGACAAGTATTGGCGAGGTTGCGGAGAAAAAGGAACCCTCGTGCACTGCTGGTGAGAAGGCAGACTGGTGCAACCACTGTGGAGAACAGTATGAAGCTTCCTCAAAGAACTGAAAATGGAACTTGCATTTGACCCAGTAATCCCACTACTAGGAATATATCCCAAGAAACTAGAAACACCCATCAGAAAGGATATATGCACCCCTATGTTCATAGCAGCACAATTTACAATAGCTAGGATTTGGAAACAGCCTAGGTGTCCATCAGCAGATGATTGGATCAGAAAACTATGGTACATTACACAATGGAATACTATGCTGCCATAAAAAAGAAGGAATTCTCATCGTTTGCAGCAACCTGGATGGAATTGGAGAACATCATGCTGAGTGAAATAAGCTAATCAATGAAAGAGGAACATCACATGACCTCACTCATTTACGGATAATAAAGAACATTATAAACTAATGAACAGAAAGATAGATATAGTGACTGTAAAACAACAAGCAGACTGTCAAATGACAGCGGGGAGGGGAAGGAGATCTGGGGGAGACAAGAGATCAACCGAAGGACTTACAAGCATGCATATAAGTATAACCAATAGACACAAAACTCTGGGGAGGGATGGCATGTATGGGAGTGGGGGGGCAATGGTAAGATATGTACACATATAATAATTTAATAATAAAAAATAAAAATAAATTTTTAAAAAACTATCTGAATAAAAAAAAAAGCAAGGGTCCTGAGACAAGGAGACTTGGTTTCTTTAACCAAGCTCCTCTGCTTCTCCCAATATGCCTTTCAAAAATAGTAATAATAATAATAACAATAATAATAATAAAATAAACAGAGGGAGACTACAGATATAGATAGGTAAAAAAAAAAAAATTCTCTCACTTGTAACAAATAGACAGTTAGGAGCTCTATTTTTTACCAAGGTCTTAGTGTACACAATGTTGCCAGGAAAAATTATGAAAATGTTGTGACAAAAAGATTACTGAGTATCCTTTCAAAAGAATACTAAGTATTTGGAGTTACCTGATTCTGAAGAGGTCTGTACCTTTTACTGTCTGACTATTGTGAAATTCTGTAGAGACAAAAGTTAACTTCTACAAGTCTAATAGGGTGCAAATGTTAATAGAAATGTAAAATTTTGTTGGATGAAGATGAAATGGAGTTCTACCCTATGGATAATAAACAGTTTGTATCTTTCATCAGATTTTTGGAACATTTTGTTCTATGTGGGGGTGGAGGGTGGGGAGGGCAAGCCCCCTTCCTTTTCTTTGAAGGAAAAAAACACCCCTGTTATATATTTCCTAGAGGCCTGGTGTACCACATTCGTGTACTGGGGGGCTGGAGGGGAGGTCCCTCAGCCCGGCCTAGAGACTTTGCAGTCCGGGGCCCCTTAGGGGATGTCCGACTGCTGGCTAGTCAGCTCCCGCCACCGCCACCGCTGCTGCCGCACTCACCAGGCATGAGCCTGGCTTCTGGCTGAGCGGTGTTCCCCTTGTGGAAGCCCACTGACCACCAGGGGCAGCTCCTATGTTGAGCGTCTGCCCCCTAGTGGTCAGTGTGTATCATAGTGACCGGTTTTCCACCATTCTGTCAATTTGCATATTGGCCTTTTATTTTGTTGGAGGATTTTCTTCCCAAAAAGAAGGAAGGGGTCCTGGGAATATACAACCAGGCAAACAAGAAAGTCTAGTCACTGAGGAAAGGGTGGAAGCCGGGCTGATCTCAGAGTGTGAGAACCGGGTGGTCCTTTGCAAGAAAACTTTTCCAGGTACACAGGCTCAGATCCGGTTTAACACTGTCAATATCATGAGCAGAATGAAGCAATCAGGGAAACATCTGTCTTTTGAATTAAATTACCCTAAATCCATACTTTTGATCTAACAGCTGGAACATTATCCATCTGGATAAAAACCGATTGCTGTCTGGGGAAGTAATGTAATAAGATTCAAAAATATCTATACTATGAATTTAAATGTTTAAGCCACAAATTGAAAACATTTCTCCATAGACTTGTAAGTCCTTTGCTATAAAATGTACCCAATGTATTAACTGGGAACTATCTTTAATATTGCATATAATTCACGGCTCACATAAAGCTAAAGAGAAGTACTTGCAATTTAGAATCAACTGATATTTGATATTATTAGAAAAGTATTGTATTCTAAGGAAAATTCTTTATTTTGCAATAAAGATTACAAAATATTCCTTCTGGAGAGTGTCTCTTCTTATAAGGAAACTACTCCTAATATTAATAAGCAAAGTTATGAGTTCAAATTCTGTTGAAATCATTTAAATTTCTTTCTGCTTAACATTTAATTCTGATTTCAGGTGACTGTCAATTCTTTTTTGGTTGGTAAGCAGAATTTCAGTATTATTGGCTTAAAATGCTTTTACAAGACAAACACCTTTTGAAATTCTGCAGCAAATTGCTATTGCCATTCTTTGTAAAATTTGCAATACACATCCATATATATATATATATATATATATATATATATATTCTGTCTAGTTGTATCCTATAGAATGTTTGGGTACTCTCAAAATTCATATGCTGAATCCTTGGTCCCAGTGATGGTATTGGGGGGGGGGGGTGTCAGGCTCCTGGAAGGTGCTTGGGTCATAAGGGTAGAGCTCTCATGAGTGAGATTAGTGTCCTCATAAGTGACCTCAGAGAGCTCCCTGGCCCACCTGTGAGAACACAGCTGTCATGAACCAGGACGTTGGCTCTTGTCCGGCACCACATCTACCAGGGCCTTGATCTTGGCCTTCACACCCTCCAGCCTGTGAGGAAGAGGTTGCTGGAACCACCCAGGCTGTGGCACTGTTACCGCAGCCCGAATGGACCGGCTTTACAGCACTCGTGTCTGGGTTTCCGCTCAATGCCGCATCACTATCATGCCTTAATTTTAAATGTCAAGATTTGTCCGCTTGTATTTGTTTAACTAAAACACTGATTTAATTATAACTAAAATAGTAAGTGCTCCAGTTTAATTATCAGTAACAATTTATATGCTGGTAGCTCATACTGTCTATATAACATGTTCAAAGAAATTTACAAAACTCTATCAATAGAGAGAAAAAAATTCCATGGAACTGAAACAGTCCATTGGCCCCGATCAGTGGAGGGCTCGTGTGGCACACCAGAAAGCTGCTCGTGCCCAGCCTGCACTCCACAACGCCCCGGTGATGGATTAAGTGATGCAGTTAAAGTGAAATGTAGCCCTCCTACAAAAATACATGTGTGCTCAATGGCAAACTGCTGTTTACTTCTTTGGCTTGTAAATCTCAACTAATTAAAACTAAATATAAATTTAAAATTTTGTTTTCCAGTCTGCCTTGGCTAGCTGTGACCGTATTGAGTGCAGGTTAGAAAGCAGAGAAGAGAGATGCGGAGAGCTGCTGGGTGGAACTTTGAAAGGGGGGAACAACCACAGAAAAGAATTTTGTCTCCTTGCTGTGCGATGCTTCTTCCCTTTGCTGTTCCTCAAGAGAATCTACAGAAAGTATATTTTTCCATGGCCTTCAGAAGCAGATTAGCGATTGCTTTTAGTTATTGTATTCGTTTTCTTAAACTGTGGTAACAAAATATCCCTTCTGGACAGTGTCTCTTCTTATAAGGAAACTACCTACCAGCTCAGGGCCACAGCGTTATGATCTCATTTAAACCTAACTGCTTCCACCGAAACCGGTTTGGCTCAGTGGTAGAGCATCGGTCTGTGGACTAAAAGGTCCCAGGTTCGATTCTGGTCAAGGGCATGTACATTGGTTGCGGGCACATTCTCGGTAGGGGATGTGCAGGAGGCAGCTGGTCGATGTTTCTCTCTCATCTCCCTTCTGCTCTGTAAAAATATCAATAAAATATATTATAAAAAATAAAAAAATAAACCTAACTGCTTCCTTACTCCACATACATCCACGCTGGGGCTGAGGGCTTCCACATCTGAACCAGGAGGCATAAACATTCAGTTCATAACTGAGACAAAGACCCATGGGCATATTTTATTGTATCCACTTAACTTTTAAAATTTTAGAAGTTTTGTTTTAAGAATTTTGCTAACTAAAGAGACACAGAAAGGTGGCCCAATGAGAACCCACAGCCTGGCCCAGAGTTTTATAGCAATCTTGTTTATTCTGTGTGTGTGTGTGTGTGTGTGTGTGTGTGTGTGTGTGTGTGTTTTCCCCAGCACAGATTCATGTTAGCTAAACAGTAACTCAATGTACCTTTCCCTTAATCACTCTATTGGGTAGCTAATTTGAGACAACTCATGCACTTCAGGTCTAAACTGTCTTAAGTGGGAAAATTCTTAATTTGGATGGTTCCCTTCTTCTCTCTCATCCTCCAAGTGGCCCATGGGTCCATAGGAAGTTTGTTAACAGGGTAGCATGGTGGATGGGGTGGGGTGGATGGGGTGGGCATCTGGCCATGGTTGTTCTCTCCTGGCATCATCTGCTAAAGCAACTCATCCCTCTGCTCCTCGCTTACCTCATAACCTAAAGAACCTAAATGTATTCTCCCTATGACTTACAGAGAGGCACTCTGTCCTGTAAGGCTGTGCGCTACGCAAACGTCATTGAGAAGACTGTTTGGAACCAAAGCCATCAGTGTCTCTGCTCACAAGATGTGCAGACACACAAGAGAAGCATAGATTGTCTCCCACAAAGACAACAGCACCTCTAACTACTTCAGCATGTGTACTCTAAAAATAAAGACATTCTCGTGCATAATTACCATATCATTATCACAAGTGAGAAATCCGACAATGATTTCATAATATCACAACTTCAATAATTCATTAATGTCCGTTTCATATTAAAAATCCTTATTTTCCCAATGACCTATTTAATGGCTTAAAAAACACACAAAACAAAAACAACAAAATATAATCATATCAAGGTTAATCATTACATTTGGTTGTCTCTTTACTTTTTGTCTAACACAGAATCTTCTCCATTTTTTTCCCAGTCGGGGGGCAAGAAATCTAATATTCTAAATTTATCTGAGAGAGCTTTCTCTTTTTTTAAAAAAAAATATTTTATTGATTTTTTACAGAGAGGAAGAGAGAGGGAGAAACATCTATGAGAGAGAATCATCGATCAGCTGCCTCTTGCACACCCCCCACTGGAGATGTGCCCACAACCAAGGTACATGCCCTTGAACAGAATCGAAACCAGGACCCTTCAGTTCGCAGGCCGACGCTCTATCCACGGAGCCAAACTGGTTTTGGCTGAGAGAGCTTTCTTGTGATATGTTAACCTGCTCCTCTTCCCCATATATTTCTGACAAATTGGAAATTGAGCCTGGAGACTAGATCAGATTCAAATTAAAGAATTTTGGCAACAATGCTGCACAGGTGATATTGATTTCCAATACAATGAGCACTCACTTAATGCCCGTTTTCTTGCTGCTAGAGATAGGAAGTGTGATTCAGTACTTGGATGGCAACTGCAAAGCCTGTCCCCCAAGGCTCCATCTTCCTTTTGAAGTTGGTAAGAAACCTGAGATGCAGTCCTTTTGGTATCATGCAAACAGTTCGTTCTCCGACAGGTTTTAGCACCCTGGATAATTCTTCCTGAATTAATTATTTCACAGGGGTTAGGCTTTGCTATTAATCACCAAAGCCAAGTTTTTAACATTAAGAAAAAAAAAAGGAGGGGAGGATGAAAAGAGAAGAAGGAACAAGTCTCTCCTCCTGTAAAAGTGCCAGTCTCTTAAAATTGATAGCTGTGGCTTTCAATATCTTATTCTGGAATATTGCATTAGGAATCTTACTTTGCTCTTAAAGTTCTCCAGCATCCAACCCCCACCCGGGGGGTAGTGAGACGTGACCTTAGTCCCAGCAGTGGAAAGACTATAGAATAAAGTGGAATTGTGGAGAAGGAAGAACACATCAAGGACTACTTCAAGTATTATCTCCAGCTAGACTTAGAAAGCAACCTTTTTGAATGGTAGAGTTAGAAAATCATCAATGAGTGCTAAAACCAGTAGGCAAAGATCTGATGAGATACAGTTTACATAGTCTTGGCATAAGTTGCTTAATTTATGAAGAAAAAGAAGTGGCTTTAAAGTTGAGTGGCTTTAACATGATCAAAGTTAACGTCACCGATAATAGGAGGAACTGAAGGCAGGTGCCTCCTGACACACCTGAAACTCACATCATTTCTGTGCTTTTTCTGCCCAAAAAGCAAAATCTGGATTTAATCAGGCAAATCCAAGTTCAGGGCCATACTAGAACAACTCTTCTGTGCTCTTCAAAAATGTTAAGGTCAAGAATGGGAAAGATCAACTGGAGAACTATTTCAGAGTACAGGAGACTAAAGAGGCATAACAACTAAACATAATGTGTGATTCTGGACCAGGTCAGAAAAAGCGGAAGGGGGAGCCATGAAGGGACATTATGGCGACACCTTGCAAAATAGGAATATGAACTCTAGATTAGAAATTATTACATCCATGTTAAGTTTCCTGATTTTAATAATTATTTTACAACTATGTGAAAAAAATATCCTTATTTAAGAAGATGCACATAAGTAGGGACAAAGACACATATCTCCAAGTTACCCTCAAAAGGTTTAAAAGTATGCAGACATCAATATATTTAGAGAACAAAATAATGAAACAGGAGGCAAATACAATTGGTGAGTCTGGGTGAAGAGTATAATTCTTGCAACTTTCCTTAAAGTTTAAAATTATACTCCCTCCACCGTGAAAATAAGCTACTTTTGTTTAAAATAAGCTACTTTTGTTTCTTTCCCTTTCCTCACTCTCTGCTCTAAAATTGTGGTGGGAAAATGAGAGCTGGTCCTGGAGACAGGAAACCTGGTTAAAACTCTCCTTCAGCCAGGGCTTGTGGGAACACCTTGGGGCTAGACACTTTCTCTCTCTAGGCGCCTGGCCTTTTTATCTGCATAAAACTGAAGTAGGCCCCTGAGGGTCTAGGATTCCAGGACAGGCTGCCAAATGGAAAGGCCTGGATTTTTTGTTCACCTACTGGGATTTTGCTATTCACACTTCCAGATGAGGTCTTCATCTCCAAGCTGCTATTCGTGTCCGCAGCTGACTCTGAAGCTCCCACAGCAGGTCGAGTTCATTGCTTTTTAAATATATATATATATATTTTATTGATATTTTACAGAGAGGAAGGGAGAGAGAGAGCTAGAAATGCCAATGAGAAAGAAACATTGACCAGCTGCTTCTTACACACCCCCTACCGGGGATGTGCCCGCAACCAATGTACATGCCCTTGACCGGAATCGAACCTGGGACCTTTCAGTCCGTAGACCAATGCCCTATCCATTGAGCCAAACCGGTCTCGGCAGTTCATTGCTCTTTATGTGGCCCCCATTCGGACAGGTGTGCTGTCAGGGTAGGACACTAGCCATTTAAGTAAGTCTCATACATGACCACCTTTGGTTTGATTTCAGACTCACAGAGTGGCTTTTTTATCACAAACTGGCTTTCTGTGTGGTTTTCCTAGAGAGGGAATGAACAGACCAGTAGAAACTAACCTCTTTGTCTTGTTCCCTCCTGTATTCACAATACCTGGTGCATAGCATGCCCTCGATGAATTTCCATTAAGCGACTGAACAGAAGCTTTGATCTGCTTGACAGTTACACACTCAGTAAACTGGCATCCTGGGTTATGCACTGAGCTGAGAGATGAGAGATCCACCATCCTCTGGATGATGACAATTGTGATTCCGAGTTTACAAAGCTGACAATCAGTAAATTTTCATGATGTCACCAAGGTCATGACTCTCAAGGGCCCAGACTGTCCTCTCTTTGCAGGTCTTCTATATTGCCTCATTTCTCAAACTGCTGGCTAGACGGTACCAGATGTATGCCTACATTTCTGCCCTTATTTATGTATGTGTGTTTTTTTCCTAAAACTTATTTTTTTGTAGGAGACTTTTAGAATGAAAAGGTAATTTGTACCATTCCTTCCCTCCTCCATAGTAGGATAGATAACCAAAATATTTGTTTCTCCTTGTTGCTGCTCTTTGATTCTCTTAACTCAGTGGGTTATTTATGATTTAGGTACTTTACAATCACAATCAAGAATTATTAAAGACTCCACGATAGCCCAGCTGGTATGGCTCAGTGACTGAGCATCAACCTAGGAACCAGGTTATGGTTCGATTCCTGGTCAGGCACATGCCCGGGTTGTAAGCTTGATCCCCAGTGTGGTGCATGCAGAAGGCAGCTGATCATCATTGATGTTTCTATCTCCCTCCTCCTCTCCCTTCCTCTCTGAAATCAATAAAAGTATGTAATAAAAAAAATAAGACTCCACTGTATAGTTTTTTATTTTGAAGTTGAGGAAATGGGATTATGTTGAGAACCAAAGAGGCAGGGGCTGGACGCTGGCGCTCTGAGTTAAAGAGGTGGATCTGGCTTAGTTTGCTGGGGTGAAAACTTCCTGAGCCTAGGAAGAGAGTAAGAATCCTGTTTGCAGAAATCACCACCTGCACTCAGAGTCCCCCGGGGGGAGGGCGTCTGTGGGAAGCTATGGCGCATGGACTCCAAGCACTGAAGCTTGGAAATGGCGTTCCAGGTCAGAGTGGAAGACCGCTGGGAGGGGCCCTGTGGGGAGAGCATGCCCATCAGAGGATGGAGGACCAGCTCTACGGCACCACTGGCAACAATGGTGACACCAGGACCTAAGACCAGGCTCTTCCTACAATCTGGTGCCAGGTTTATGAAGGATTCTTATGTGAACGCATGGGTCAAGGCCACAAAATCATAATGAATGAAAACTGACTTCTTAGCTACTCTTAGGACAGGTTTAATTTGCCCAGGAAAAGGTTTCTTACAGAGCTTCTCGACTTTATTTCCACCTTGTGGGCAACCTCTGTGCATGTGAACAAGAGCTGGAAGGCTATGTTAACACGGTGTAACTGTAGATGGCTCTCCCCGATCCAGATCTGCTTTAACATTCCTCATTCCAAGCCCTATGAGTTTTCTTAATAATGTGTCTTCCAGACTAACATGATTCACAAAACATTCACATGGAACCGATGACCTTTAAATTACTTTGCTTGTAAATCCCTTGTAAAAAGCCCATTTCCCACAATATTTATGTCAAATTGGTAAGGAATTATTGCATCGACCAGGTCCAAATTTGGCTCCTCTCCCTTTCTTGAGACTTTATGAGTGACCAGTGGATTGTAAAGAAACCTAAACAACCCATTGATAAGGGTAACAATTTTATTAGCCGTAAATTACCCTAATTCAAATACTGACATGAAAACAGACCACTATTTTTATCTCTCCCCTTCTTCCTCCTCTTCCTGGGAGCAGGAACGGAGAGAAGGGTTTGTTTGAAGAGATAGCAAAGCAGCCCATTGTGGTGTTTAGCTGCAGGCACTGTGGTTTCCTTTAGGCTTGTCTAAAAGTGAAAACAGTTCCACTAGTCAAAGAGCTCCTTGCTCCATGCTGAGTTGAGTGCCTGTACTAGTGGAGATGGCAACTAAAGATCAAATGAAGCCCTAACCGGTTTGGCTCAGTGGACAGAGCATTGGGTCTGTGGACTGAAAGGTCCCAGGTTTGATTCCAGTCAAGAGCAAATGCCGGGGTTGTGGATTCAGGAGGCAGCCGACCAATGATTCCCTCTGATCATTGATGTTTCTATCTCTCCCTCTCCCTTCCTCTCTAAAAATCAACAAAAATACATTTTCTAAAAAAGATCAAATGAAGATGAATGAGCTCAGTAAATTGATTAGTCATGTTTCTCCTCCCATTAGGATGCTATATCAGTGAAATAAGAACTTCTGATCATGAGTGGATAATGCTATGTTGAGATTTCACAATCTCTAACTTAATTTCACATTTCATAAGAAGCTTTGATAATGTTACTAACAGTAGCTCACCTTTGTGTAATGCTCAGTTCACAAACACTTCCACATACACCACCTCATTTCATTCTGAACATAACTCTGTGATATGGGCAGGACACATATTACTATTTTCACCTGTCAATGAGAAAAGCAAAGTTCACAGAATCAAAGTCGGTTGTCCAAGGTCCCAGTTAGTAATTTGCCAGGGTAGGACCAGAAGCCAAGAATAAGGACTCCCTTTTGAATGCTATAGCCACTATGCCCTACTGCTTCCCTGTTTGGCAACTGAAACACTTGGTTATAGAGGTCTTACTTTCACATTCTTTTCCCCAAGGTGTGAGGAATTTGGGAATTGACTAAATGAAGATGATGACTAGATAAAATGGCAGTAATTCCCATGAGGAAATCATGGGAAATGCATTTAGATGTAGTGCTTATGATCTTAAGACGTCTTTATAATGGAGCACAAAAGAATAGGAATGATCACAGTAAACTTGGAATTTTAACCCAAGGGAACTATAGTCCTACTGATGTCAAGAAACTCTTGTGGGTTGAGGATCTCACTTATGGTACAACCCAATGGAAAGTTGAATCATTCAAAAGAAATATCTAACCAAAAACGGTTTGGCTCAGGGGATAGACCATCGGACTGCGGACTGAAAGGTCCCAGGTTCGAGTTGTGGCTTGTTGCGGGCACATCCCCAGTAGGGGGTGTGTAAGAGGCAGCTGATCCATGAATCTCTCTCATCGATGTTTCTAACTCTCTATCCCTCTCTCCTTCCTCTCTGTAAAAAAATCAATAAAATATATTTTTTAAAGAGAAATATCTAGTAGTAGAGAAAGAAAGAGGAGTCACAAAATATAAAGAGGGTAGAATCTTAATTGGGAATCCACAGATTTGAAATAGACACAGCAAAGAATGTTTAAGTGAAGCAAAAGGAGAGAAATTCTACCAGTCGGTTATGTTCTTATCAAAAGGCTACAGCAAACATTAAGAAAGTCACACATTTGAAGACTGAGCAGATTAAAAAAGAACTCCAGTTTCTTTTCTAAGGCAGGCCTCTACATCCATAAGAATTTGCAGATCTGTCGGAGGTAAAATAGATGTTGGCAAAATTACAAAAATAAAAACAACAAAATTCCAAGCCCAATCATTTGTGATTTCTCCCATGACACATACCCCAAATAATCTGTGCAAGTGAGGAAAGATTGGACACAGGCAATGTTCAAATTTTCCAAGTGGGGAGTAGGACAGATTCCAGAAACAATAGACCAATGGCAAGCAATAAAAATCCAAGCCCAGAGTACGTAGCATAGGGTTTGCCCTTTAGAATGGAAAGCAGTGATCTCCAGGGGGCGTAGAGTCATTAAACCAAGCTGTGACAAGGCGACTCCATTTATCATGGTGACTGGACTGACAGAGCAAAGGATAGGAGGATATAGAGGATTGGCCATTAGCAAAACTTCTGACATTCTTTCATGATGTTGGACAAAGTAGAAACATGAGCTGAATGCGAGTAAAAAGTTCGAGTTGTGGCTTGTTGGGCTTGCCTAAAGTTTTTGTGTCGATTTGGTGTGTCCATGGCAACCTGGGCAGCAAAAGAAAATTCCCTAATTCGCTTCTGAACGTGATCCTTAGCTCGATCAGAATTTTATTAGTAACTTGAGTAAGAACTCAGACACTTCGGTGTGCTGAAGCTGGTTTGTGAGAGATCATTACATTTTCAGAAACCATGTGAGCGGGCAGACATCACGTTGTTAGACTGTAATTGGTCACGGCGGGGTGTTTAGACCACAGAAATAAGCACTGCAACCAGGCCACCAGAGGATGGTAAACATGCACCACCACACCACTGAAGAGAAAATAGATATGTTAGTCAGGGCTCTTGGCTAAAGCTAAAATTGGCTTAAGCCAACAAACAAATCCCAGCAATTCCAAGTAACTGACAAGTCCAAGTTAAATCGACTAGTATCCACAGGCAGAGTTGGAACCTGAGCTCAAGTGCTGTCAGAAAAATTCAAGTCTCTCTCCCTCTATTCAGTTTTCTTCCATGTTGGCTTTGTTCAGTAGTAACTCAAGGTTTTGGGTTTTTTTTTTTGTTTTGTTTTGTTTTTTCACCATATCAGCATTGCAACTATGTGGAAAGAGAACCCCTCTTTCCCAATAATTTAAGCCAACCATCCCATCGCTTTGATGAGATGAATAGAATGCTGACTGTTTAGTCCTGGGTTATACTCCCATATCTGTGTACAGAGGCTGACAATGAGGAAGTGGCTGGCCAAGGGAAAATCATGATGCTTTTTCATAAAGTTACCAGGAGAAAGGGAAGGGATGCTAGGTATCTGAAGTACATGTGTCCACCAAGTGCATTTACTTAATCTGTAAAATCGTGGAGGAATCACAGTTCATCTAAGGAGTGTAATAATAGAATGCTTGAATTAACAGGCATATTATGTCAAATCAGGAAATGTAAGAACTATGTGAAGTTGCTTAACCACTCTTGGAGTACTGTATTCAGTTCTTGGCCCTGTGCTATACAAAGGGACATTAAATATTCATGAGAAGTCTAATGAGGTTGTCTTAAAACTATGTATGCAGAAGAATGTATGAAAAGCTGGTTGAAACAGGGAATGTTTGCTCTGGAGAGAAAACTTATAGACTCAAGATATCTGTTTTCAAATATTGAAAGTCCTCTTCTAACTGAGGTTGTCCAATGTGAGACACCATAGAAAGGGGACAAATTTGGTTTAACATAAGAAACTACTTTGGAACCATGAGCATTTCCCAGCAATGGAATGGATTGATTCTGTGTCACCAGAAATGTTCGAATTTAGATGAACAAACTTCTGGAAAGCTATGGGAGAGTTTTCTTGGGATATTGCATAATAGAATAGCATTTAACATGGAGGCTGGGCTCTAAAGTCAATAAGAAAAATCAGGTATAGCCCAAACCGGTTTGGCTCAGTGGATAGAGCGTCAGCCTGTGGACTACAAGGTCCCGGGTTCGATTCTGGTCAAGGGCATGTACCTTGGTTGCGGGCACATCCCCAGTGGGGGATGTGCAAGAGCAGCTGATCTCTCTCATCGATGTTTCTAACTCTCTATCCCTCTCTCTTCCTCTCTGTAAAAAAATCAATAAAATATATATTTTTAAAAATCAGGTACAGCCAAAGTCACCTCGGAAACTACTACCTATAAAGTATGGTAATGATAGATCATGAGTTTGTGCGTGTGATATATATGTATAAATGCATTATACATTTAATAATTCACTGTATAATAAAGGGGGCAATCTTTTAAACACAGGTGTCATACAACCCTGTGAGAAGTATGTGGGAACCAAATAATGCAACTATTAATTCAAGTCTATTTCATACCCACTATGGGGCACGCACTGACAAAGTGCAATCGTGGGTACATTGTAGACAGAACTGCACTTGTCCCTCCCACTACTCTACAAGCACGTTTAGTTGCATCATTCTGTTGAACAATAAATTTGACTGGCTTTGCCCCTGGTTCCCAGGAAGGAGAAGCTCAATCCTTGTAATTGGAGTGTTTTTATTATTCATGAATTCTTGGATCACACGGGAGTTTATGTGGAGAGATGACATGATTCAGGATGGGGGCTGGTCACCAGGAAGCCGATGCGATCAAAGGGTTGAAACTTCAAGCCAGCCCCACCTCCAGAGAGGAGAGAGAGGCTGGAGATTAGGTTCAATCACATAATCACATGGCTAATGATTCCATCACACATGCCCCCCAAATAAATCCCCGGCACACACTCTAGACATTGAGCTAAATGGAGCTTCCTGATTGGTGATCACAAATATGTACAGAGGGTGATGGGCCCGACTCCATCGGACTCTGCATTCCAGACCCTTCCACGCCTCAGCTTATGCATTTTTTTCCATTTGGCTACCCTTTGTAAGAAAGCTGTCGTCATAAGCATAGCGCTTTCCTGAGTTTTGTGAGTCATTCTGGTGAAAGATCGAACTTGAGGCTGTTGAGGGGAACTGTGAATTTGCGGTCAGTGGTCAGAAGTGCAGGCAGCTGGCAATTAAAGAAAAGGCAGTCCTGCTGGGAACCAAGGAGTCCAGTGCTAGCTAGGTTTTTGGTGTCAGAATTGCACAGCAGGCCACCAGTTGATGTCATAGCAACCGCAACTTAGAGACAGGGACGTGGTTGTACAGTGCCTCAAATGAGTGTTAAAACTTCAAAAATTCTTTCTTAAAGCAAAGCCCAAGCAAAAAGAACACTTTTATCTATGCCCACAAAAAAAGCCATTATTAGGTAATTATCTCTTACTATCTATCTCACTTTATGAAAATTTTGTTCAAAAGATGCAAGAAAACTGGAACCTAAGAGGAATCCTTAGCTCCTGTGATTTCAGGTTACCAACTCAGGTTACCATAAATCAGCTCAGGTCCGGTGATTCAACAGGTTGTGAGACTGGGAGAGGGCTGACCCCTCTTTCTAGGCCAGAATAGGGTCCGGCAGACCCTAACACCGTAATGACAAGGTGAGCATGCCCAAAGCCTAATGCCTTGAAGGTTGGCAAGATATTTCTTTTTCCTTTCAGAGAAATATGAATCAAAAATATCTACTGCCAATTCCACAGAAAGTTAGGCGAAGGGGAAATCCAGGGCCACAGGTGGATGCGACTGTCCGAGTCCCTGCAGCCAGAGGCTACAGCAGCCCTAATACCTCCCAAACACAGCGCCCATCCAACCCCTCAGGATGCCCCAGACGCTGCCTGGCTCCCTTGAGAGTGGAGGGTAGGAACGCATTCCCAGAGCAGAATTGGGATCAAGGCGGGAAGTTATAGGGGGCCTCTCAGCTGAATATAATAAGGACTTTCTGAGTGAAGAGAGGTTCCCGGGAGATGGAGAAGGAACTCCCGTCACCAGCAGGGTCTGAGCTGGGGGTCCCTGGGGACCCGCAGACAGGAAGATGTGCATACCTGGTAAGGGGTGAGGACACCAGATGACAGCTGAGTCTGCAGCCCTCACAGCCTGGTTCCAACCCGACCGCATGTTCCACGTAGAACCAGGGAAAACAGCCCCAGGTAAGGAGACTTTTTGCTGGGTCCTCACCAGACGTTTCTCGGCAATAAATCCCCCTTGATGCCTCCTGCATGATGTTATTTAGGGCAGTTAAGGGAGACTCTGGAAATTACTTCAGTGCTGCTTAAACTCATTATCTGACGCTAATTAAAATGATCTGTTTCCCTGTCACGAAGGAAAATCTTGTTAGGGAAACTGATAAGCCGCAGCGAGCTTTCGGTCACCGGGCTGGGAGCAGAAGCGCGCCTGGAGCACCAGACATCCTGTCACTGCCGCCTAAGGGCGAGGGAGGGTTGGCCTGGTGGGGTACCCAGCCTCGGCCAGGTTCCCAGAGCCAGCCAGGCCTCTGAAGGGCACTTGGCGGGATGGCAGACCTGCCTCTGACCCTTCTATACCACCTCGGGGCAGTCACCTCCTCTCTCTGGCTTGGGTCTCAACCTAGCATGCACACTAGAATCACCAAGGGAACTTCCAACGATCCAGAGACCCGGCACACCCAGACCAATGAAAATCTACTTTAATCTTTAGGTGAGGTTGATCACCACTGCACTGGGCGATCTCTAAGGACCCCTCCAGCCCTGTGCCCTCCCCATTTCCAGACTAATTGGGTGATGGGGAGTCGCTGGCTTAGTGCATCCCTCTCCCGCAGACACTGGTTACAGCGAGTCTGTCTCAGCTGAAATCCACATGCGTGGCAGGGAGGAGGGAACTGCTGTTCGAGCATGGTTCACATCGTACTCCGTGCATGCCTAGCAAATATTAGGGGCTCAGGACTCATTTGACAGAAGAATGGTGCAGAGGCCAAAAATTCAATTTGCAATTCACCCCATCTCTCTGTTTCATGTTGAGTGGCATTTTAACCATTTTGCTTTTTACCACTTAGCAGAATAAGTAGTTACTGAAGTTAAATAATGTATAGAACTCATTTTAAGTAACAGAAGAGCCCCACACTAATAGTGGCTTAAACAAGATAAATGTTCATTTCCCTAACACACTGTTTCCCAAACTTTTGACATATGTATACCCCTTCTATAATTTTCGTAACGCTGAGTATTCCTTGTAAAAAAAAAAAGATGTATTTTAATAACAATCAAATATATTTATTTATTTTTTGTACATATACAAAATAATAATAAATGAAAAATAAAATTATTCATAATAAAATATAAATAAAAGTTATATTATAAATAACATTTATTTGCACACCGGACCATCTCACGACTCACAAGACTGTCTTGACTTGACTCATGAGAACGTAGAATTAGGCGCAGCTAAGCACGGTGCAGTGCATATCCCCACCAAACTCCGGTGCAATGTGTACCCCCACCAAACTCTTCCTGTACTCCTGGGGGTACACATACCACACTTTGGGAAACACTGCCCTAACACATAACATCTTGGTTTTCAGAGCATGGTCCTGGGACCAGCACACCATCCACATCACCTAGGAACTTGTTAAAAATGCAGACCCAGGCAAAATGGCATGGCTAAGTGGTTGAGCATTGACCTATGAACCAGGAGGTCACAGTCCCATTCCTGGTCAGGACATATGCTTGGGTTGTGGGCTCGATACCAGTGTAGGGTGTGCAGGCAGCAGCCGATCAATGATTCCCTCTCATCATTGATGTTTCTCTCTCTTCCTCTCATTTCCTCTCTGAAATCAATAAAAATATATAAAAAATAAAAATGCAGACCCAGGCTCCAAACTGTATCTACTGAATCAGAAACTTTGAGAAGTGGAGCTCAAAGCTGTTTTAATAAGGTGATTTGAGAAATGCCTTTATAAAAGATCTTCAGAGCTGCATTCTGCGGCTAGCACAGCATCTCCAGTTGCTGTGACAGTTGTCAGCTGTCATGAAGTTGTCATGTTCCTTTCTGCTCACTACTCCATCTCTAGGGCAAAAACCTGTCTCTGTGATCCAATGTGGCTGCTAGAGTTCCAGCCATCACATCTAAGTTCAAAAGAACAGGATGGAGAAAAGACCAGAGAAGGGCTCTGGCTCCTTTAACATGATTTCCTATCCAATATACTTCCTCTTACACTTCACTGACAAAGATGTTTGAGTCGGGCACAGGCCCCCAACTAAAAACTGGGGTTGTTTCTGAGGTGCTAAAATAGGCAACTAGTTGTTTCTGCCTGAACTAGGGACTTAATGACGGCAATGAGGAAAACTAAAACTTCTAAGTGCTTTCTGGGTATCCAGGAGCTGGGTTAAACACCTCACAACAGTATCTTACTCGAGCTTCACAATTCTATGGGGAATTGTCATTTTCTGTAGATGAAGCAAAACAACAAAAACCTCGTGCTTGCAGAAGTCGTTTCATGTGCCGGATTTCACATTAACTAGAAAGTGGTGGAACAGAATTTTCACTGAGGCAGTTTAGCCATGCTTCTCAGATGCAAGTGTTGGTGGAAGAGATGAAAGATGAGTAATAATGTTTTACACCCGTTCCTCATTAACAGGAGAAATGGAGCATTGGCTTTGCCGTCACTTAATAAGGCTGGGTGCAAAGCGGCTCCACCCACTCCCGGCCACTGGCCTAAGGCTGCATTTCCACCTCACAGGACAGGTCTGCAGTGGTGTCTGCGCCGGAGCTCGGGCCTAACGTAAGGGAGGAGCCAGGGTTTGTGGGGCCTGAATCGTGTACAGTTTAGGATCTCCCTTTAAGGAGTAAATTAAATTGAGAATAAAATATTAGGTAGCAGGCTTTGGAGGGGGGCCCTGATACTTAAGCACCGTTGCCTTCCCAGGAAACCCGTGGCCCGCACTTCCCTTCCCAGCACTGCTCTGCACAGAGTGCCTCGCCTTGAGCGCAAATGCAGGTGCCTGCAATCAGGCACTCGGACTGTTTCGTCCAGATGGGGGAGATGATGCTGATGAGTAGTTTTCTAGCTTTTTGATTGTTTTTTAGCAGCAGAACCCTGCTACAAAAGGAAACCTTCCTCAAGTCAGATCACATTAAACAGAGGTAAGTGGGCTGCTCCTGTAGGAGTCTAGGTCGTTGGTCAGGAGCCCCATCTACTCTGCTCCTGCCTCCCCCAACCCCAAACTCCCAAGGCATCCAGGCACTCTCAGAGAGGACAGAAGACCCAGAAAGGTTGAATAGCTCAGACTACCGCACACAATGATTGTTGGGGGCACACAGATCTTTTCACTCTACCATAGTCATCCTGCAATTCCCAGGCCAGCCCTTACATGCCGACTGCCAAGCGGTCTCTCATGAATCCCCACTGAAGCATTTGTTATTCTGTAGAATCAAAGCACAGCCATTACCTGCTCCTATGGCGAGTCAGAACATGGCCCACCGCAGCCCTGGTGAGAGGACTGGGTATCCCCTCCATGTAATTAACTGGACGTTATTCCCAACTCTGGCCAAGTCCCTGGGAAAGAGGAGAGGAAGGGGATGGAACAGATGGGCAGTGTTTGTACCACCCAGAGGGAAAGAGTGGGAACCCTGGGTTTATGGGAACATATGGGTTTATAAACTGAGCACAGATAGAAGTTAGCTTAATGGTATGAAAAAGAAGACACAGATTTAAAGACAGGTCACATGTAGGCACCACAGATATTTTCTTCTCCATCTTAGAAGGGTAGAGGGAAAGTTATTTTCTTCCTCTGAAATATTTATACATTCAACACAAGCTTACTAAAATAAGATTGCAGTTGTATCAACACTGGTTCATGTTCTTTCTGCAAGTCAATCAAATTTATCTTTGGAGTCATCCTTACTGTAGGCAGAAATTATTTGCAACTTGTTGATATTTTATATAACTCACCTTTTCAGAGTCTGGGCCCTAATTAAGAGACTAATATGTCAAACAAAGTCAAATGGCTTATAGCTTTGTGAACAGTGCTTTAGGATGTCTTTGAATGGAGCATAATCTTTTCGCCTTTGTTCTAAGCTTTCGATAATTTTATTTAACATTTGATTTAAAAAAAGCTTATCTGTGCACTGCAATCCTGTGACTTGGGAATCAAATGAAGCACGGATTATCTGTTCTACCTAGGGAATCGTATAAACTCCGGCAAATTTTACAAGGCACCTTCTCAAGCACAATCTCATTGATTCCGACTCCAACCCTATGAGATTTTCAGAAATTATCTCCATTTTTACAGATTAAAAAAACACAGAAGTTCCTAAAGATTGTGACTTACCCACCTTCTTGGTCAGAGCCAGATCCTCTGAAAACACACTCCAAGCGCTTTTCGCGAGGTAAGGCTCTCCACAGCTGTAGAGAATCTTACTGTTTAAAAAGTCTCTGTAAACCGAGGGAAGGTGAGGCAGGCGCCTTGTTTTATCGATGAAAGAAATGAGAACCGGCATCACCTGCCTAGCAAGTGGCAGAACCCACACGAGGACCAAGCTTCCCCAGCCAGTCTAAGGCTGTTTCCTCTGTAGAACCATTGCCTGGAGTTAGCGCACCCCGTCTCCTGGTGTGACCCATACGCCATCTCTGGATGCCAAGACCACTATCTAGAGTGAAACCCCCCACTTCTCTCCTGTACCTAGACCTACTGGCCCAGGAAAGTGATCCCAAAGTACCACTTAAGCTTTCTCCAAGGACACAAACTCCCTTTCCAACCCGCCTAGCCCTCAGCATTCTACTTGAACAAGTTGGTAGACTTTGAAGGAAGATGTTAATTACAGCTAACAGCTAAAGGTGTTATTCCTACAAGGATTGTCTGCATTTTTAAAAATAGTCAATTTGATCTCAAGCGCCTTCACCCTCTGCTTGCTAACCTGTGCGCAGAAATAACACAAGGAGCCTGCACATCCCACCTTAACCCAGGTACCAGCCACAAATGGAATGACAGTGGTTCCCACATTTAACTATGACTCAAATGCATACAGCTGTTTCAGATGGTAAAATAAGCATCTAAACATGGTGAATTCATGGGTTACTATGTGGTTTCTTAGCCAATATATACTCAAGAGTGCAAATGTAATGTTGCATTTTGGAGCAAGAGTTGCTGAAATGTTTGATATTAAAAATCTCAAAGATGGGAACTATGACTTCCATGTCATGGTTTCATAGTTGTCACAGAGGCCTTTTCAGCAACCTCCAAATCTCCCATGATTCTACCACCCAAATGTAAGCCTGGTCCCAAAAGTGAGCCCCATGTGTGTGTCAGGCCCTGTTCTAGGCCCTGTATGTAATAAGCTCAAGTCATACAGTGACCCAGTGAAATGTGCGTTATCTTTTCATAAATGAGGAAACAGAAGCAGAGAGGCTCTGTATCTTGCTCAAAAATCAAACTGGTTGAGCCAGAGCTCCTAGTCACTATCCTACACATCTCTAATTTTATTTGCTTTCCAATTTCCAAAGGAGTGAAGCGTGCAAAAATAATAGCAGGAGGCACATAAGAATCCAGCAACGAAGAAAAGTTTTGAGAGGAATAAAAATGTACCGAAAAGCAAGCAAGCTAGGAAGAGGAAAAGATTGAAATTTGTATGTTACCAATTGTAACCTGCCCTGACTATAAAAACCATTACTTTGAATTACTAAGAAGAAAAGCTGCTTAGCCCTGTCGGTATAGCTCAGTGGTTGAGTATCAACCCAAGGACCAGGAGGTCACAGTTTGATCCCAGTCAGGGCATGTGTTAGGGTTGCGAGCTTGATTCCCAAGGATCTTGCAGGAGCAGCTGAAAGATGATGCTCTCATTGATGTTTCTCTTCTTTCCCTTCCTCTCTCTGAAGTCAATAAAAAACATATTTAAAAAAATGAGAGAAAAAAAGTTGCCTATTCAAAATAATCATGCCAAGATGCCATCAATTGTAAGATGCATCCTTTCAGAGGTTAAAATAAGACAAAAGCAGTTCATTTGTACGACGGATGACACATCCAGGCAGGCAGCACCAGGCAACAGGCTAAGGAACTGAGATCCTAGGGGAAGGGAGAGCATCTTTCATGATTTATCTCACATAAGCCCCAGAACTCCAAATGCCTGGGGTTTTGGGCCTCTGCCAAATTCCGACTTGATCTACTTATTAATGAGTCCACTTCACCCCATGAACTAATGTGGTCAAGGGAATGGGGTTGACTTGGGAGACCTGGGTCATGTGCAGCCAGCAGCAGCAGCTCACGATGACTTCACCCCACCCAAACAGGATGACTGCGAGATGTGGGAGACAGACCAAAACAAGCGTCCACCAAGCTATTCCAATGGATCTATATTTAGAACTAGACTTAAATATTAAGCAACACAGATAGAGTAGACTAGTTGACTTGGCAAGAAAAATAAAACTCAAGACTTGTCTATTTCCTCAGAAGCACTTTTGTGCTGTTACACGGGTCTTTAAAAATCATGTGTGTTCTTTCTATCACTGCCCACTGTTGGGTGGAATAGCAAGCAGCAAGCCAATGTCTTTACTGGCACGTACCCCAATGAGTTTTAAATGCAAGAGAATTTCTATCTAAAAGGAAAGTCTGTTTTTCAGCACCGGAAGTCATTTAAAACATCTAAATTATTCATTATTTTTAATTACAGTCACCCAGAGCACAAGGCAAAATGATTCTCATAACCCTACCAGATTCCCAGCCTTCCATTCAAGTAGTTGTCACATTATCAAGCAGAGCCAAGAGGTAATCATTTCCTCCCCAGGACATAAGCCATTCCCCTAAGAACAAGACAGCATGGACCAGTATTTCCCATCACCACGTTATCGCAGCTTGCTTTGTCCATTTACATTCAAGAACTGGCATGGCTCCATATTTAAAAGTGGATAAAAGATTTTGATGAAGGATTCCAAACACCATCACTTTACAGGGGATGGGAGTGGGAATATGGGCCCTATCTTCCAAGGCAGCCCTTTGGGTACAAACATGTACACAGCAGTCACTGTCTGCTGGGACACTTTGGAATGCAGACAGCAAACTGTATCCCCTGGTTAAAACTATTCATCCTGAGATATCTATCTATCTATCTATCTATCTATCTATCTATCTATCTATCTATCTATCTAAAGAGGCAATATGCAAATTAGCTGGGACGCTGTAACAGTCATGACAGCCTCAGGAGGGGCTGGAGGCAGCCTGGAGCAGAGATACAAAATGCGGGGGGGGGGGGGGGGGGGCAGCCCAGTGAGCCAGCAGTCCTACCTCTGCACAGAAGCTACAGAGGAAACACCTTTTCTGACCGCTTACTGGCTAAGCTCCCTGAATACCACTCACAGTGTTCTTGGTAACTTGGGTTATAAGAATCCAAGGTGATCTAGGATTTTTTCACCTTACTCCTGGAGGAAAAACCGAAGGTCCGCCGCTGGAGGGGCTAGGAAATGACATATCCTGCCCTAGCCAGTTTTGCTTAGTGGATAGAGCCTTGGCCTGCAGACCAGAGTCTGGGTTCGAATCTGATCAAGGGCGTTACCTATGTTTCAGGCGGCTCATGCAGGAGGCAACCAATTGAAGTCTGCCTCTCACATTGATGTTTCTCTCTGTCTCTCCCTCTGTCTTCCACACTCTCTAAAAGTCAATGGAAAAATATCCTCAGGTGAGGATAAAAAAAAATGTCATATCCTATGAAAAAGACATCTTGAAAATGCCCAAGGAAAGTTATTTTTTCATGGTGAAGGTACTAGAGTTGATGAAAACACCTTGGTGGCTGTAGCGGCCAGCAGTGGCAGCAGCAGCGGGGTGATGTGGGTGGCGCCTTCCCCTGATCAGCTGGTCACCTCCTGCAGAAGGAGGCCAGACTGCTGCTTAGACCCGCTCCCCCTGGGGAACAGGCCTAATCCATCAGGACATCCCTGAGGGCTCCTGGACTGTGAGAGGGGCCAGGCTGGGCTGAGGGACCCTCCTCCCTCCCCCAGTGCACAAATTTTGTGCACCAGGCCTCTAGTATATACACAAAAAAGACTGTTCATCTGAGAAAAGGTTCGGGAATTCAGGGCACTTTGGTGGTGCCTTTAGATTTAGAAAAGGAGATATGGTGTAGTTTGCTGTATTGAACACCACAGACTGGTGGGCTTAACCAATAGAAATGGTTAAGGTTCTGGAGGCTGAAGTCCCGGATGAAGGAGTTACTAGGGTGGATGGCACACACAGGCCTCACCCCTTGCTTGTCAATGGTCATCTTCTGCCTTCACATGGCCTTTTCTTTTTAAGTGTGTTCCTGACTCTCTTCTTCCAAGGGCACCAGTCATGTTGGATGAAAGCCAACCCATGACTTCACTGCACCTTAGCCACTTCTATAAAGGCCCTATTTCCAAATATAGTCGCATTCTGATGTTCTAGAAGGTTTGGATTTCTACACACAATTTGAGGGGACACAAACAGACGAACGTGATTAGAAACTTAGTTCCCTTGGGTTAAGCAATCAGAGTGAGAAAAAGAGTGCAAGAGGCAGGCTTCTGTGTTTGTTTCGTTCTTCAGTTTTGGTACAGAAATAGTTTATGATTAGTGACTCAGTATTAACTGCTGCACTTTTTGAGATTTTGTGCTCTCTTAACCATTATTCTAAATATACACGTCTCTAAAGAGTGACTAATCTGCTATAATTAAGATGTGACCTTTTTAAATTTTCATTGAAAACAGAAACCGAAGTGCCATCTCATATGTTAAAGAACTTTGAGTTTGGCATGCAGGAAGCCATTTCCTTCAAGAGGCCCCTGTTTCTGTTCCGCAAACAGACATCACCCCCGGCTTAAAGGGAAGATAGGGTCCTTCCTTCCAGGCAGTGTCTGATTCCTGGGGAAATATGAAAACTACAAAAAGTTCGATTTAAAAATTAATATATATATATATATATATATATATATATATATATATATATTAAAATTAAAGACATTTCAAACCCAGCAAGCTCTTATATGGAAAATAAACCCTCGAGGTGAGTTGTTTTCAGTTTGGTTGAAACTATTTGTAGATTTCTGCTTAGAATGATATAAACTCACAGGAACAAAGTAAACTGGAGAGACCATCAGATGGTGAGCAATAGCAACAAAGGAAGCTGTGCAGAAAGTAGCAGGGCTGAGAAAGCTGAGTACCAAGTGCCTGCAGAAGAGATGGTTAGTTCTCACAGAAACATACAGCAAGTCCCCGCAATGATAGATGCCAGAGACTGGGGAAAACTCTGGTGAAGCCTGGAATGGAAAACAGGGGTAGTGGCTAAAACTGGTGACTACTACCCCACACATTGGCAGAAGGCTGACAGTTTATTTTATAGACTCATGTTGGTTTAGTTTCTACAGACCAGGGGACTTTAGATACAAGAGAGCATGAAAGAGAGGCACTGAACTGAGAGCAGGTGGGCTAATTACAATCTGCACCAAGTATTGAGCAAACAGAATACTGGCTGCCAGGCAGATTTCTCTCTAGAGGCGATAAGTGGCCCAGGACAAAAGGCTTACAGATCTGACACCTGAAGGACTCTAGTGAAACAGCAGAATCCACACCCAGTTACCTGGGCAATGAACAGTCAACAGGAAGGTTGAGCCTGCCCCCCTTTCTGATCAGTTCTTAGTATATAAAAAGAAAGACAAAGATCTGCAAGAAAGCCTCAAACATAAGAGACCAAAATAAACAAAAAAAGAGCAGATTGCAGAAGAGACAAAGCAAAGGAATATAACATCCCCAGAGACATAGAGACATTTTATCCAAGAAACAACAACAAAAGAATATTACAAAGAAAGGACTGGCAGAGTGTGTGGAGGAAATATCTCACCCAGAAAAGCAAAACAAAAAGCAAAAGAACTGAAAAGGAAAACCAGAGGATCAAACCAGCATTCAAAATCTCAACAAGAGGAGTGCCAAAGAGAAAGAAGAGAGAAAACCAGGGTGGAGAAGGAGCGAAACAATACAAATACAGCTCCCAGAATGGAGGGGGGGGGGGGTTGATTTTCTAACTAAAATAGTTCAATAAGTATCAGCATTAAGAATGATTAACAGACACAAACAACACATATCAGTTCACCCGGACATATAAGGCAACTGGGGATTTACAAAAAGCCAGTGACTTTTCAGAACCTCCTCCCCTGCTCCCCCATTCCAAAGGCCACATACAAAAGACTGAGGATTAGGATGGCACTGCAAGTCAAAGAAAGAAAATATTGACCAGTGCCATCATAGTTCCGAGGCAAAATTAATTTCAAACTAGAAATTATTGCAAAATTAATTTCAAACTAGAAAATATTGCAATATAGCAATTCTGCAAGTCAAAGAAAGAAAATATTGACCAGTGCCATCATAGTTCCGAGGCAAAATTAATTTCAAACTAGAATTCTGTAGCCAGCTAAATTAAGTACTCAAATATGAAAGGGCAGAATAAAGACATTCTGACATGCAGTCTTTAACATTTTACCACATATGCATTCTTTCTAAAAAGCTACTAAAAATTCAACAAGTTTTAACCTAGTCAATCAGCTGATCTATTAAACAACAACAGCAACAAACAAACGTGTGCAAGGAAAAGAAATGCATGGGATCCTGGAATGGGCTTCCCATAGCAGAAATGAAGGGAAGGCCCAGATGATGGTGCTGGTTGTTTAACTATTCTTCGGGACACCGAGAGCCAGCTGGCCACAGGAAGGGCATATGAAGAGAGTAAAAATGCTAGTTGAGTTGTGTTGAATAGTGTGGAAGTTAGAATTCAAAGACAGTCAGTTTTAGGACATGCTTGGCTGCAAGTTTCTAAAGATACGATTCAGAATGGCCCAAATGATAAATGCGAGTTTATTCTCTCACATAACCAGAGGTACAGGAAGAGGCGACTTCAGGAGCTGATTTGTTCAGCAGTTCAACACCACCATCGTTCAAGATTCTTCCTACCCGTTGCTGCTCATCTAGCCTCTGCATGCTTTTGACCTCATAGATGCAAGATGCTGCATGCCACCACTCTACGCCTCTGATCTGCACACACCAAAGCCAGCCACAGAAAGGGACTCTCTTCCTTGAGGCTCTATTAGGAAACTTTCCCCAGAAACAACACTTCTCTTTTAAGGCTCCCTGGCCTGGCTCCTTCCAACCCACCACTGACTGAGGGATGGGCCCAGGGTTAGTTCACAGCGGTGCTCTATTGCACTAGATCCACAAAGGAAATATCTAAGCCCAGGGGAATAATAAAGGAAGCTGTGAAAAACCTCAGGACATCTGGCACCCACTCATCACATTGGGTATAAAATGGTGAATTAGACCCAATCAGGATATCAGAGCCATAAGGTAAAGATTGTGAACATCAGAATAACGTGGGAGGCTAGTGGGCTGAATTAAAAAAAGAAGAAGAAGAAGAAGAGGAAAATGGTACCTGCTGAAGAGTTTAAGTAATTCTCATTAAAAGTTTGATAAATAAGAGGAATGTAGTAAAGTAAGCAAAGGAAAATAAATGAGGCAGTTATTAATTAACTGGATAAATAAAATGGTTTAGGAAATGTAATGACAGTTTACTAGTTATTTCAATATTTAATAATTTATGTATAACTGATTTATCAGAAATGATATAATTATACTGGAAATATGAAGAGAAAAAAAGTGGGGGAGAAGTGATGGTGAAGTGTTAATCTATATTGTCCCATAACAGGAAGTCAAAAGAAAGTGCCTAAACTGCAAATGCCTCCCCCTTAAAAAAAACGAAAACAAATAAACAACAACAACAACAACAACAACAACAAAAACTATGTATTTAAAATTTTAGCAAAGCTAAATGAGTTGGAAGTAGTTGCTTCTGGGGAGGGCCAGGCAGGGGTGAGGAGTAGGACAGCAGGATTGCAGCTTTTATTATATACTTTACTAGAGGCACAGTGCATGAAATTTGTGCATGATGGAGGGGGGGGGGCACGCACAGGGAGGAAGTGGTCCTCCCTCGGGGGATATCTGACTGCTGGTTTAGGGAGCAAGCCTAAACTGGCAGTCGGACATCCCTTTCACAATTCGGGACTGCTGGCTCCTAACCACTCACCTCCCCACCTGCCTGATTGACCCTAAAGGCCTCTGCCTATCTGCCTGATCACCCTTAACTGCACCCCCCACCCCAAAGCCTGATCACCCCTAACTGCCTCTGCTTGCTGGCCTGATCACCCCATAACTGCCCCCCACCCCTGCTGGCCTGGTCACCCCTCCCCCCGCCAGCCTGGTTGCCCCACACAGCCTGCTATTCAGATGTTGTGTGAGGGCATCCTTGACAATTTGCATATTCCTCTATTATTAGTATAGATAGCACTCTAACTTTTAAAATTCTACATTTTACTTCATTTTTTTAAGTCTCATAGATAGAAAATTGTAGGGTTCCCCCCACTTTCTGAATGGGTTCTTTATATGTTAAACACAAACTCACAATGTATTAATCAAACAAAAGCAAGCTCTGATGTTGCCTTTCTCCCCATTAACCTCCTTAACATATCCCATTCCCCATTGTCCCACCTCCACCCTTACACTGGGCTGGTGGCAGGGGATAGGTAGTGGGGGTTAAGGGGATTCATGCCAAAGAGAAGTACAAATGGGTCAGCTCTTTTGCTTTGGGTGGAGTTAAATGTTCCAGGCAGGAGAAGGTGGCAGGTAAAGTCCTGGGACCCTGCTGTCTTGTCAGGAAAGGCCCAGCAATTCTCTAGCAAGTGTAGTGACAGTGACAGACCCCAGTGGGCATCATGCTACAGAGGCTACTTGGAGAAAGCACCAAGCTTGATATCTAAGGTCGTCAGGGAGGGCTATGGGAGCATGAATGATCTACCAAACCTTCCAAGCTTTGTTGCTAAATACCAAGTGCAGTTATATAATTTAAACATCCTCACTGAATGTAATTAAAACTCCTGCGCTGTTAAGAAATTAGCATCTACTTCCTAACTCAAACCCTATAGGTTTCAACTACTTTAGGGGGAGTCCCAGAAAAGATTTCATCAAAGGAAACTATTTATAGGGAAAGCCCAGATCCAAAGAGAGGCAGATTTCCCCAGTGACCTTGACCTTAACAACCCTACCCATTGTGATCCCCTAACTCACCTAGCACATTCTCCCTATTAGCCCTAATTTCCTCAAGCAGCTTTCAAACAAAATCTACCGTGGAACACAACTCATGAGGCAGCTGGGAATGTGGCTGTCCTGGATGCAGGTACCCTCCCCTCCCTGCATCCACCAAAGCCCTAAGGTGAACAGTTCCTGAAGTTCAGTTCACAACCATCAAGTCCCACCCCACTGCCCTCAAAACCCCCTTTAGCTCTTCTTTTCTACATCCTGCTTTCCTCAGAGGCCCTCCCAAGTCCCAGCCCCTCCATGGAGCCTTCTCAGACTGCTGCTCACAAAGGATGTCTTCCCCTGAAGCAACTCACGCAACCACTTTATATGTATTTGGTTGGTCCCGCTGCATCTGACCATTAAACCTTTTGCATCACTACCTCACAATGCGATTAACTTACTACTCAAGATGATAAAGAAGATGGCTGGGATTGTTTTTTAAAAGGGCATTTTTTAGAAAACATTTTATAAATAAATTCTGATACAAAGAAGAAGCACATATGCCAAGTACACAGATTGCCAGTGTGGTGGACCCTAGCCCCTCCATCCACTCTGGGAAAACAGATCAGACGAGAAACGATTCCATCTTGTTAATTGTTTCCATCTACACGGACAGTTTTTCAAGCAGCATTTCCACTCCTTTGCTGGTGCTTTTGTTTTTCTGCAATGTGGGGATCAGGCTTTTCAGTCCAGCTTTGACTTTGCTCGCAACTTCTTGATCGGAACTCTGGAGAAGACTGAAGAGAGAAGACAAAAAGGAAATTTCATAGAAATCCCTAAATCGTGTGCCAGTGCTACCTGCAGCCACAGTAAACAAAATTTACTGACTTGTGAGACAAGTCTTGTAACTATAAACACATTTTTTCCATCAGATAAATGATAACGGCTAGTAGCCTATGTATTAAAACCACATATAAAGACCATTTCATAGTCACGCAAGGAAAACTAGGAGCAACTCTCTTCCATACAGAATTGGTCCTGCTTTCACTTTGACACTCTTAGTTCTACCACCCTGCATTAAAATTATTTCACTACATGTATTCTATCTCCCCTTCTCCACCTGAACTCAAAAGCAGAAACCTGGTGTTTTTCTCCATGGCACCATGTGTACAGAACAGATGGCCAGGAATGCTCATGGAGCCTCTGAATTCATATGAATGAACAGGTGCACGGAGAAAGGTGGGGCCGGGCAAGGGAAGCAGTTAACGGCCTCTTTACTGAACTCTGCGGCTAAATCATTTAGTGAAAGGGTGAAGAGCTTTACCTTAGCACTGAACTGTCTACATCTGAAACCTGCCTCTGCCACTCAATAACTGTATAGCCATGAGCAGTGCTATTTAGATTCTCTAACACTCGTGACCTGTAAAGTGGGATCAAAAACAGAATCACCTGCCTCCTCACAGGGTTATTTTTGGGGCTCAAATGATCTTGTATGTAAAGCACCTAGCCAGAGCCTGACACTCAGAAAGCATTCAATCAGTGTGAGCCATTAAGCAAAACAGCATCAGCTCTGCTTCAGGAGACCGTGCTGGAGTGATTCATCACCAGGGACCGGGGCCCAGAGGCGGGCTACACGCAGGCCCTTCCCTTTACATAGAGGTTGGGGCTCAGGCGGCACACCAGGGCTGAATTTCCTGTCCCCCCGATCCCCCCAACTTCAGCAGGACATGTACATGTGCACTTCTCAAACATATGCTTGGCACTGTTTAAAGCGCCTGGTCCCTGTAACTTACATCATGTTGAGAAAGAGGAGGATAAGCTAGCAGCCCCAAGCAACATTATCTCACTCCTGGGATACAAGCAACAAGTACTGCTTACCACCTATGAAACTGAAAAGTAAGGTGCCCTTTTAATAGATCTGTGACTCACTAGGAGTTTTATTTTAAATACCTTGGCTAAGCACAGTGATAAAAGCTGATATTCATAGAGCATGTGGATTGGACATAATGCTAAATATTTTATATGTATCATCTCATTTAATGTTTTCATAACAACACAGAACTATTATTTATTTCATTTTACAACCAAGAGAATTAAGACTCAGAAGCTGAGTACAGTGCTAAAGGCCACAGAGTGAGCTGGGGCTAGCAGGCAGTTTGTCTGGAGCACATGCCTTTAATGCCAGACAACTCTGCTTCCCTGGGTTAGTTTTCAGACTGCACACAAGGCCCATTTTCTTTTTCACCCAGAATGCTTTTTCACTTATAATGTAAGAGAGATGTAGGAAAAAAGAAAATTGCAAGGGTTTGAAGTAGATCATTTTACCAAACAAGTCAAGCACATGACAATATTCTAAGAACCAAACAAAAATAATTACTGTATTAATAAATTGTTATCTATGGTTCCACTTCCTTTTGAAACCCCAAATACTTCATGTGCTCCTGCTCTAATTCTAAGCAGTGTTCCATAAAAACCTATAACATCCCCCATATGTTTGCAATCCACCCAAGAGCAGCTCAGATTGATGAGTGATCTCTATACATTAATTTTATGGCATTTTATGGCACTGCTGAAATTTCCAGTTAATTAAGTATAATGAAAGAACATGTGAGTAGATGGTAACCTTTCAAATGCCTGATAAAGAAATTTTATATAAAAAAAGTGAATGCTTCAGCTCATAGATTCTGGGTGTTAAACATCAATTGAAAAATTAATTTTAATGGGAAATGAACAAAATGATGTCACCCATGTGTGTAGATACTGATATACCTGAAAAAAAGAAATGTTCATATGGAATGTGTATATTTATAAGTATATTATATAATTAAATTATACATTGAACACACACATAATGTGTACCGACATTACAGATGAAATTGCATTGCATTTGCATGTGAAATACTGAGGGAAATTCAAACTAAGATTGGTATGTTTTCCAAACCTTGGTAATATAAGCAAGGAAAATCAACAGTGATTGCTTTAAAACAATCTACAAACCTACTTTAAATGAATGTTCTTAATGGTTGGTTTCATCTGGGAATAGAATATACAAATTTTTGATGACCTGTAAATTATAAACTTAACATACGGTGTCTAGAGAACAATATTTAAGTTAAGCATATGCCTCAATTCACAAATCATTGGTTTTCTATCCATTTTAATTAGAAATAAACAATACACGTGCAGAAGCAAATGCTTTTTAAACAGTTGAAAACAATGAGTGAAAATTACATGTAAATCCAGTCACAATTTGAAAAATAACTGTCTACGTTTTCATAAGGACAAGACTAATTCGTTAAAAAGTATATACAGTCATGGCTGGTGTGGCTCAGTTGGTTGAGCATCAACCCATGCACCGAGAGGGCACCATTCAATTCCAACTTAGGGCACATGCCTGGGTTCAGGCTCGATCTGTAGGGGTCATACAGAGGCAGCCAACATAAGTTTCCTTCTCTCATCACTGTTTCATTCTCAATTTCCCTTCCCTTCTCTCTAAAAATATCAATAAAAACATGTTTCTTTTTCAAAAAAAAAAGAATACAAATACATTTTGGTCAAAACCATAAATGCGATGTGACAATTAAATGATTCCTTTGAATGTTAAAATTCTATGATCCCTGACATCCAAAAGAGGGCAGATGAAAAAAAAAAAAAAACTGGAAGGACTGATGGAAAGAGTTATATCTGCTTTCTACTATTTGCTATACTTGTATAGATCATGAGTGACTGAAAGTAATACTGGACTATGGGGAGCAAATGGTGGAATGGAGAAATAAATGTGAAAAGTATTTGCATGAACAAGCATTCAGGATGGGGACCCCGCGCAGAGGAAGGCACACATCACACATACCTAGAAAGAATAATGGCACCTCGATTTACACCAGCCCACGACTTCAAGTTCTTCATACCGACGTGCTCTACAAGCGTTTTTGCAAAACAACCTGTAAAATATACTGAAACTTAGTGGACCTCATACACCAAGATTTAAACCCCCAATCTTCCTCTCTATTGCCCTTAAACCTGTATGTTTTAATAAAAAAGCTTATAAAAAGAGTTCTCTCCCAAACTCCCTTAAGACTAAAAATTCCTGTTCAGGTTTGTAATGCTTTTTTTGTACAGCCATTTCTTTCTAATCCGATTCAAATCCTAAGCTATGTTAGCAGTAATAACTCAAGAGAAACACTTGTTGGTCATGTTTGTGCTTTTCTGGTCTACTCAATGACTTAACCCTGACCTGAAAGGCATGAAGATAGTAAATGTTTGATGGCAGCACCTATGCAACACATGGAATCCATGTGTTCCACTTTTGAATCTTGGCGGGCCTTTATGTCTTACTTGAGAGATTATGGTAGAAGTGATGCTAAATAATTCTGATGCTAACTCATGAAAGAATCACCCACCTACTCTGTTCTTTTAATACCAAACCCTAGCATGCTGTAAGGAAGCCCAAGCAGTGGCCTGGGGAGAGGAAGTGAGGTTGTTTGCCTCAGCCATCGCCAGCCACTGTGACAGTAGACTCCAACCCCTAGCTCAGCAGCACTCTGCACAGAGAAAAAACAAGCTCCACCAAACCCTGATCAAATGGTTATTTTTTGAAAACGACTGTTTTGAGGTAACTTATTATACAGCAACAGATAACCAAGGCAGCTAGCCACACTCATGTGGTGCTATGTGAAAAAACTACTAAAAAATTCCTGGGCTTTGAAAAAGATGATTTGGTATACTGTTTTTTTCTTCAAAAGATAAGCTTTTCTTTTCTACAAAAAATTTAGTGAAAAATAGCTCCAAGTCTCTATTCTCAAAGGTAGAGTGAGAAGTGACAGCTCTTCTATACTGACTGCCTTACTAACCATTAGAACTGCAACTTGCCCAAAGACATATGTTCATAATCTGTCAGTTTTTTTTCAAATATGTAATAGAAAACCCAAACTACTCAAGTGGGGAAAGTCTCGTTAGTGGCTAAAATACCAGAGGGAGTTGAATTTACTAGGAGAAAGTCTGGTCAAAGAATGGACTGAGAGGGGAATGGTATGCAACTTTTCAATTAGATAAGAGATGCTGTCTTCCTCGAGAGCCGAGTTTACAGAACAGCCATGAGGTTTATGAAGAACCAATAAATACGAAGCACTGACTTGCTCTTTGGTCATATATATTTCAATGCCAAATAGGCACCCGTTCAAAATTCTCTGATAAGGATAATTTTCTTCTGCATATCCCTGCCTCAAAACTAGAGATAAATATCATGCCTTTCAATTGGGGTAATGATACTCACAAGTCTCCCCTCATCCCCACCCACAATGCTCTCACCAAAAATAGAATGGTGTTTTAGAAAGCTAGCCAAGCCCAGTCAGAATTCTTAAGTAGCAGAGAAAAGAGGAGTAAGAAGGGGAAGAGAGGGAAAGAGAAAAAAAATTAAAGGATTCTAGGACACAAATTCCTAGCATTTACTAAAGCAATACTTGCAACCACCAAATCATTTCTTACTGACACGACACTATTTCTGAACACTCAAGAAACGCATTTGAACTTGCATGGCTAACATCAAGTTCAGGGATGCCAAGAATTACTGAAATCTCACTTAGGCTACAACCCAAAGGTCAAGTTTAACAACCTACCTTGTCTTCCGTTTGCTTTCATCTTTTTGTCTTGCTCTATTAACCACTTCAGAACAAGGTGTCCTGCGGGATGTTCTGCAATGTGAAGCTAGGAGAGATTAGGAATACATTAATCTACAAGCTGTTTTCATCCATGCCTTGGCCTACAATCCATTCTACATCACCATCCTATATAATAAAGATGTAATATGCAAATTGACCCTCACATTCTCACACAAGATGGCTGCCCCCATGTGGTCAAAGATGGCCGCAGGGGAGAGTAGTTGTGGTGGGCAATCAGGCCAGCAGGGGAGGACAGTTAGGGGTGACCAGGCAGGCAGGGGAGGACAGTTGGGGGCAACTGGGCGAGCAGGGGAGCAGTTAGGTGTCGAGTGGTTAGGGCAGGGGTGGGCAAACTTTTTGACCCGAGGGCCACAAGGGGTTCTTAAACTGGACCGGAGGGCCGGAACAAAAGCAACCTGACCATGCTGGCACTCTCATCTTGGGCTGCTGGTGAAGGAGCGGAGGGGAGGGCAAGAGAACCCTCTGCTCTTTTGGCTCCAAGGGCCGGATATATATGCCTAAGAGACTTATCGACCGGTTGACCAGTAGCTATGACACACATTGACCACCAGGAGGCAGATGTTCAATGCAGGAGCTGCCCTCTGGTGGTCAGTGCACTCCCACAGTAGGAGTGCTGGTTGGCGCCAGGCGCCCGGCTCATGACTGGCAAGCCTACTGAGCATGGCGGCAGCAGGTGCAGTGGGGCTGAGATGAACAGGAGCTCCCCAGCAGCCTGCCACAGCCCAATCCCCTCAGGCCATGCTGTGCACAGGGCCTACAGTGCACAGATAAGGACTCAGCCATGTTGAAAGCTCCATAAGGCTTAAGAGATCTTTATCTAGAATAACCATTACACCTAGAGGTCTATTCTGATCCCCATAATAAAATGAAGAGTTGCCTTGACCAGTTTGGCTCAGTGGATAGAGAGTCAGTCTGCAGACTGAGGAGTCCTGGGTTTGATTCCGGTCAAGGGCATATCTCCAGTGAGGGTGTGCAGGAGGCAGCTGATTGATGTTTCTCTCCCATTGATGTTTCTAACTCCCTGTCCCCCTCTCTTCCTCTCTGTAAAAAATCAATAAAATATATTTTTAAATAAATAAAATAAAATGAAGACAGTTGTTCAAGACAACACGGCCACTGAGAACTAGTTTAAGCTGGGCTTCATGAATCCTGGTTTTAAAAGCACCCCCAAAAAGTTCATCTTGAGATCAAACTTACTTTTCAGAATGCAATATACAGTTCTGAGGTACAAATACACCTATGGGACAGACCTTTTAGCAGAAACATTGAAACCTAATGCTGAATGCTGACATATAGGCATTATCTGATTCCGGCCAAGAAAGCAGCTTTGTAGCTCAATCTTACTCCTTTTTCAAGGTTATATCATTGTTCCCACAGGACTTAGGATGTCTCCTTTTGAAGCATGAGAAACAAGGGGCCCAATTTCTTTAAAAAGAAACTTTCACAACACATGCTCCCTATTTGCTAATATGATCAGCTTTATGAGAGTAAGGGCCAGGGCTTCTCTAAGATCCACAGGCTCCCATACACATCTCTCTGTTTGTCAGGGTCAGGAACTTAGCACCCGGTGCAGGACAAGGACCTAGTCCTGCATGACCTGGCTTCTGCCTCCCTCTCCCTTGTGCTAAGCGATTTCCAACCCCTCGAGCCTTCTGTTTTTACATAAGTTGAGCTCCTTCCTTCCTTCCTTTCTTCCCTTCCTTCCTTCCTTCCTTCCTTCCTTCCTTCCTTCCTTCCTTCCGCTGCACATGCTCTTCCCTCTGCCTACAATCTTCTTCCTACCATTCTTCACTGAGCTATTAATCCTTTTGAGTCTCGGTTTAGCTTTCACTGCCCCAGGGAAGCCTTCCTGGGACAGGATGACTCCCACTTACCATACCACAGAACCTGTAGTTTTCTTTCACAGTGCTTATTTCAATGTGAAATGATTTTTTTGAAATGATTATTTTTTATTTAAATATTATGTTCATGTTCACTGAAACTGTAAGCTTCTGGGGAAGAGGGGCAGTGTTGACTCAAATAAATATAGGTAGAGCCTATCAGAAACAGCGAAGATTTTTTGCTAAGAGGGAATTAGGGGAGGTGTCACAGAGGGTTCTAGGGACCCCAAAGGGGGAGAAAGCTTTCTGCATGAAAGGCATAGGACCACAGGAATATGGGCAACACTCGAGACTGAGGGAAGAAGCATGGACAAATGCAAAGAGGTTCAAAAGTCCAGAACAAATTCAAAACAGAATTAAGAGCATAGACTACACGAGGAAGACCGCTTGGAGCCAATCATGGACAACAGTGAGACTTATTTTTACTCCTGGGGTCACTGCAAGGCAGTGTTGCAAAAGCACTGTTACCAATTCCGTTTTCAAATGCACTGCTGATATGCAGCGAGTGAGACAGTTATCACTGAAATCCTCCTCGCAGCTTTCCTGCCTGCCCAAGAGCACATACCTCTCCATCCTTGCCGCCAGGATGCAGTTCTGCTACTGCCAAGCTGGCGATGGCATTCATGGCAGGTTGAACGTCTCCAATGGCAGTTCCCAGAATGCAAGGCACCAACACACAGGCAGACTTGTCTAGCACCATTTCTTGGGCGTGACCTTGCAGGTAGCTTAACAAAGCTGGGGAGATGGATTCTAAGAGCTCTCGGCGCCGGATCTCTGTGTCTTTTTTACTGTTGGAACAGGTTGAATGAGTAGTAAGGTGAGATAAATGACCAAGGAAATGTGGTGGCTTTATTTTCACAAAAACCTCTAAGCCACCTGTGGCACACACTACTGTAATTGTATCTTTCTGTAAAGCATGCACATCAGTGATTTGAAGGTGGGGTGTGTCTTTCATGCTTGTGTCCTCAGGCTGTGACTAGCACCTGGGACAGAACCAGCACTCAACAAGCGAAGTTTGCCTTATGTAATAAAAAAACAAACCCAAACCAATCCAAAAACCAAACAACTAAGAATCTTCTAAGACGACCACGTTTTCACTATTTTATGAACTCTCTTCTCTAAAATACTCAATTATATGGTACCAGTAGCTTTAAAAATAAAGCAAAACCAAAACAAATCACACACCTAAGTACCTATGTACAAGGGGCTCACAGGCATTCTTCCGGCACAACACTTTTATTTTCTTTTCAAGATAAGAATGAGTACAGGTTTACAAATGGAATTCTCTTTTGGAGTTTTGGAGAGAGGAGGAGCATGAGAAGGGGCCTGCATGCAGGAGATTGCTGGAAGCAGGCACTTCCGAAATTGATAAACAGAGGACAAAGGGCACAAGTCGCCTACTGTTCTTACCTGTGTGCGTTTCCATCTCCTTTCCGCAGAACCTCAATGATTTCCCGCACTGTGTGCGCAGGGTCTCGGGGGCTCAGCAGGTACAACAGGACCTTCCTTCCATATTTGTCATTTAATATGTTAGACAAGGAACTGATAATTTCCTGTAAAATTACAGAAACAACAAAAGTGAATCTGTGTGCTCAGAGGATGCTTGGAATCTGAATGGCAAAGAAGGATGCATACTGAACTGTTCCCCCCAACATACTTAATGGAAAATGTGCAGCAAGCTGTGAAATCGCCTCATTAAAGCACCAGAGATTTACACTCAGAACACAGAACAGATTCTCCGCTGTGACTAGCATTACTGAAAACCCAAGGAGATTTAATAACACTTAAAGCAGTCATCTTCAGTCACTACATAACCGGCATGTCTTAGGCCACCTTTACCAGAGCAGATCAGTTAATTTGCAGCTGTACTTAAGTGTAGCACCAGCATTGATGAAGAACATTCTTATTAGAATTTCCCATTGAGATGTATGTGGAGGGAGATAAAGAAACTCTGTTAAGCAGGACAAATGGATAAAGGCTTTTAAAGTTAGGTTGCTCATTCATGGCAAATGAAGGCTACTTAAGTATCTATAGCACGGGAAAGAGAGAGGGGGGAGGGAAACATGCAGAAAAACAGCCCAGAGCAGTTGTAAGTAACTACACTCTATGAACAGTAACCTTTTCTAGTTGTATGAATTTAAGGAACGATGGTATCCCTACCTCAAATAAGGTCCTGTGTAAATTTTCTGTTTTCCAAGACAGAAAATCCCTTTAAATTTAATAGAGAATGCACAACAGAAAAACCATCAGCTGTTTCCCCTCTAATGTTACTATTTCATGCCACAGCCTAATAGACACTCAAAGCCATGTAGGTTTTAGCACCAGATATTCTCCAGAACTGGCTGGGGCCATAGAAAGAATTAGGTCCAGTCACACAGGTTTATAGATGAGGAACCAGAAAGAGGAGAGACAACTTTGCCACAGGATGTAGAGTATCAGTGGCATAACCCTGACAAGTTCTGGTCCCTGATTCTAACTCTAGTCTCTTTCAAAGAAAACAGAAGCTCTCTATTAAGGAAATGAATTCTCTATGAGGTGATATACTCAGATCCGCTATACTCTCTCTCTATATTTATATATTATTGATTTTTTTACAGAGAGGAAGAGAGAATAGTTAGAAATATTGATCAGCTGCCTCCTGCACACCCCTACCAGGGATGTGCCTGCAACCAATGTACATGCCCTTGACTGGAATCGAACCTGGGACCTTTTAGTCCGCAGACCGACGCTCTATCCCCTGAACCAAACCAGTTTCGGCAATTTTCACTTCTTTATCAGATAATAGGCAGCTGAATATCCACTGTATAATTCTTTATACCTTTCTGTATGTTTAAAGATAATATATTTCCTTTTCAGAGAAACACTGTCGTCAAAGCAGCCGAATCATACCAACAATTCCAGTGTAAAATGGATAAAATTGTATAAGTATGTTTATTTTGGAAAGTAAGATAGGTGGGAAACAGTGTATATCTATTTTTTTAGAATGTTTTTTATTGATATTTTTAGAGAAGAAGGGAGAGGGAGAGAAGCATTGTTATGAGAGACAAACATTGATCGGCTGCCTCCCCCTTTTTTAAAAAGTATTTTTATTGATTTTTTTACAGAGAGGAAGAGAGAGGGATAGAGATTTAGAAACATCGATGAGAGAGAATCATCAAATCAGCTGCCTCTTGCACCACCCCTACTGGGGTTGTGCCTACAACCAAGGTACATGCCCTTGACCGGAATCGAACCTGGGACCTTTCAGTCCGCAAGCCGATGATCTATCCACTGAGCCAAACCGGTCTCAGCAAGGCTGCATCCCTAATGCATCCTGATCCACAGAACCCAAAACTTGGGCCGTGTGCCCGGATGGGGAAATGAACCGGGAACCTCTTGACGCATTGGACGACACTCAACCAACTGGGCCTCCCCGGCCAGGGCAGTGTGCATATCCGTTTAGAAAGGTGAGGGCTCAGCTGACCAGGCTGTGATTTCAACCGGGTATCTCAGGCAGTCTGACTACCCTAAGAGAATTCTTAGCAACACTAAGCTTTCTTGTGTATTTTGAAAAGCAACTGCACAGTGCAACAGGTTTTCTGGTAGATGGGTGGGAAAAATGCAAGAGCAGTTAGCATTCCAGAATTTCATCACTAGCTACATAGTGTAATGATACACAGAAGCTACTGAGCATTTGTCAGAGGCAAGAGATCAGTAAATCAGGCCATTCTAGGAAAGCTGCCCTGAGTATGAGAAAGTCATTAGGAATGTGGGTTAAGTAGTGGTGGGAATCAATCTGATAAGCACAAAGAATTAAAACTGTTTCAACAGCAACTTTCAGTGGGCTAAATCTTTGGGAAAAATCCAGCAGACAAATTGTGGCAGATCCTGAAGGAAGTATGCTTTCTCTTGAAATCTATCTGGAACAATTATGCAAATTTTACTTGCCCTGAAAATACTACACAAAAGCAAACTTTGAATAGCCCAGCCTGTTTCCATTTTCATGAAACAACTTTATTCATTAAAAAGAAATCTATGGCCTCACATCACTGTCACTGGAATGAAAAACAATCATTATTGATTGGAGTCAAAAGGGTAATAAAGTTACAAGGAATATGCCAAAAAACTCAGCTTGTGACATGAAAGTCTTGCCAAATGGTTTCTTCCCACAATCTTATCCCAAGGGAAGTCATCACAACCTTAAAACAGTCAAGGGGAAAGTTGGAAAATGACAGCAAGGGCATGAGAAACTCACACACACTGGACAGACAGTTGGCATCTAAGAAAAATCTCCTTCCCCTCTGCTAGCTGATATATTTTCTCATACACTCAGTCTACTGGTCTAGACAGGCTGCAGAGAGAGGCCACAGTGCTGCCACATGCCAACAGGTAATGTCTCTTTCTGAACTCCATCTGCTTCTCTCTGCAGATGGCACAAAAATAGTTTTTGTCACTGAGATTTCTCCAAGGGCCCCATCCATGGTATTAAAGAGAAACGTTTGTGTAATTTTCAGATGAATATTTCTATACAGATTATGTGGTTTTTACAATAAACCCACGTTTTGTCCTTGCAACCAATGCTGCAATTTCTTAACCCCACCCCTGCAACCTCTATTACATATCCAACACTGCCTGCACACTAGAAATAAAAGAAGGGAAGAGTAGAGCACAGATTCAGAAGTCAATCATTGCAGAATGAAGGAAATGACTTCGGAATGCAGTTTTTACTTTGCAGTAATTCTTTCAAGAGGACAGCTCAGTTTTCTGAAAGCAAATTTAGGGTTACCGTATTTGCCGGCGTATAAGACGATTTTTTGGCCCTGAAAAATACGTATTTGCTGGCGTATAAGATGACTGGGCGTATAAGATGACCCCCTAACATTTCCACTAAAAATACAGAGTTTGTTATATACTCACCGTATAAGACTACCCCCCACTTGGAGGCATATTTTTCAGGGCCAAAGGGTCGTCTTATACGCCGGCAAATACGGTAAATAAATTGCATTCAATTATTACCACTTTGTGGCCATTATACGAGGCTAGATGAATCACTGAAGTGTAAAAAGGCAGCTAGTATTTTCAATTTAATAACAATTTTTAATCTGACTCCACAAAAACTTTTTTCATGAAAGCTCCAGGAAGGATCACAATTGAGTTTTATTAGATTTGCTTCTCCAGCTCAATCAGGACGGATGTATGGACAGGCTGGGTAATTGTGCAGTGGTAGTTTCCCCACAGAGAGAGGGAGAAAGGTCACAGGTGTCCTCTGCCTAGATATGAGCTCCTGAATAATTGAAGAATTACTATGTCCACTAATTGCTAATCAGATCTAAGCACCCCTTTGCTAAATTGTCATTTAATATATCATATGGTCTAAAAAGTCATGTTATCCTAATTTAACCATTCTTTCACATATTGAAAACAATATTAATATGAAGTTACTAGATTATGGCTTATACAGGAATAAAGCAAATCCCCCAAAGAGATTTATCATCAACTCGTAAATAATGAGATACCATCAGGGAGCAAATACTTCAAGGTCTTTACACATATACATGTGAAATAACACTTACAAATACACAAATGATATATCAATGCAACTTAAATTCAAGACCATGAGAATTACTTACAGAAATGATTATCTGCTTCACAAGCTTAGTATCATCAATACAATCAAATGCCGCCAGTAAAACCAAATGGGAGTATTGGCCCTGTAAGAATCGAAAGCCAGGAAAGGTTAAAAAAACGCACAGCTTCTCCCTTTTATTCCACCCATGGTGTCACTTTATGAAGGTTACCAACATGGTAACCTGACAACATACTACAAATAAGAGGGACAAAAGCCATTCAAAGGAATTCTTATCAGGACCTAGTTAATAATATTCTAGGTTGATTTTAAAAAAAGAAAAACAAACAGAAAAGCACATTCTTCAATATCAAATAGCCTGGACTCATTTTTAACTAACCAGGATATAACATCTTTCAAAAACAGGTACTCTGTTAATGAATAGCTACTAAAAAAATTAAACTAAAAAAGAAATGCCATAAGTTAAAAAAAACACACACACAAAAAAACCCCAAGAATATAAAACATATAATACTATTATATAAACTCAAATATAATTATACCTATACAAAGTATACAAAATACATGTACACAGAAAATCCTATTACATTATAATGTAAATAGTCACTTCTGGGTTGAAGGATAAAATCTTTTCATTTTCCTTTATATATTGTTCAATTTCTTTTTTTTTTTTTTTGTCCAATTTCTTTAAGATAAATCTATATAATTAGACTAGAAATACAGCCGAAACCAGTTTGGCTCAGTGGTAGAGCGTCGGTCTGCGGACTGAAGGGTCCCGGGTTCGATTCCGGTCAAGGGCATGTACATTGGCTGCGGGCACATCCCCGGAAGGGGGTGTACAAGAGGCAGCTGGTCGATGTTTCTCTCTCATCGACATTTCTAGCTCTCTATCTCTTTCCCTTCCTCTCTGAAAATGTCAATAAAATATATATTTAAAAAAACACAAAAAATAAACTAGAACATACTTATATACTGAATGATAAGATAAAAATAATTGTTTTTAAAAAGTATAACAGCAAGGGATCATACAAATACACACTGTGAATTTCACAATGTTCATCTCTTGAACCGATAGAATTATTCCGGGATGCTGATATAGTTCCAAAGAGTTAAAGAACTACTTTATGAAAAAGAAGAAGAAATTCAGAGTTTGAGGCCTATTCTTCTTGTATCCTAGATAATATGAACCTTCTTTTATTTTTATTTTGAGAGGGCATTTGATTTTGTAACTCTCTTCAGAGCCCAGTCTGATGAGTATGTAAAAAAATAACATTTCAGATAGACAAATAACAAAGATCCAACATCTTTACTATATAAAGACCAAAAATTTACTAAAAATGGGCAAAGACAATGAAGAGTCAGTTCATTGAAAAAGAGAAATACAAATGGCTTTAAGCATATGAAATAATGCTCATTAATGAAGGGCAATAACTAAAACAATAAAATATCATTTTCCACCTATTCTATAGGCAGAAGTGAAAACCCTTGATAATATACTAACTTGGCAAAAGCCTGGAGAAAAGCAAGCCCACTTTTATGTTGTTGGTGAGAATGCAAAGTAGTTCAACTATTTCGAAGGGCAACTGACAACATCTAAACAACTTAAAATGCATGTACTTTCTGACCCATCAATTCTAGTTCTAGATTTATCTTATAGCTACGCTTCCACATATGCACAGAGGACATGCACTGGAGTACTATTTGAAATAACAAAAAACCAGAAACTACTTAAGTGTCCAATAGTATGGACTGGTTAAATAAATTAAGAAACTCACATAATGAAATATTACAAGTCATCAAAAAGTGAGGTAGATAGATGTACATATATATGTTGAAATAAAACGACCCCTGAGACAAATTAAGAAAGCAAAGTAGAGAAAAATGTGCATATAGTACACAGCTTTGGTTTCTGATTTTTTAGGTTTGACACACAGGAACATGCCCAAGCACAAAACATCTCTGAGTGAATACAGAAATAGCTCGCATACAGAATTTAAGTGAGAAATAGACAATGCACAATTACAGTTGAGATTTTAAGGCTTCTTTTAGCAACTCTTAGAACAATGATAAATAAATTAGTAAAGACTTTGATTACCTGAACAACACTATCAACTACTTTGATCTAATTGACATTTATAGAGTACTATACCCTATAATTTCACAAGACATAGTCCTTTCAAGATACCAAGATAGAACATGTTAGGCCATAAAATAAGTATTTAGAAAAGGTTTGAAATAATAGAGTATGTCAAAAAAACACCCAATATTTGGAAATGACACACTTCTAAATAATCCCTAAGTCAAATCCATGGATTGCATTAATTTAATTCTCCCCTTAGAAGGAACTCCTTGAGATAAAAAATACACTGTGTGGTTAACTTCTTGTTACCATCACAATGCCATGCAGGAATTAGTTTCTTGAAAAAATTTGTTGTTATAAATAAGCTATAAAGTTAAAATAATCTAATTTTATTACTTAAAAATATCTTCTACTACTAATATCTTTTAGAACTCTCTACTAACATCTTGTTTATTTTTAATTTAAAATATTCAAACTAAAATGTTATACAAAAAGACTTACTTGGTGATGAATAATAAATCATAAAATATTCTCATACTCTGAAACAACCCACTAGAGAATCTGATTTCATTTTGTTACAGAAAAGTTAACTGCCTTTTAAGTGGTTTTATACTCTCCTCCTGGTCTCCAACCCTACAGAAGACAACAGGTATGTATTCATTCACACAGCAGCAAATGTGCTTGAATTAGTATTTACTACATTAAGATGCTAGTAGTTCTCATATTTTTCATAGGAAAAAGTTGTTGATATCACTACATTTAGTTCTCCAATAAATAAGAGGCAATAAAACATATTATATAAAATAACTCAAAAATGTTGTAGTACTTGCTACTACAAATACAGGGTGGGAAAAGTAAGTTTATAGTTGTAGGTATGCAAACCATTAATGAAGTCATTAATGCCTCACAAAAACTTTGTATATCCTCTAATTTGCCAGGAAAGCTGTTACAACTCCAAAGGATTCTAAAGAACTGATAAGTTTAACTAGAATTTATTCTAGGCAGCATTTTCCATACATAATTAATATGACTGAACAAATTCACTAAATAACATAGCAAATATCAAGTCTTCGAAAAATACCTAATAAAAGTGGAAAATTTGTCACTATGCAATGTTAAAGGTGAAATCTCATTTTGTGTAAGTTTATTATATAAAAATGCATGCAAATGCATAGAATAAGATTGAAATAAAATAAAGAATAAATTTCTTGGTAGTTTTCTTAATTTTTCAATTTTTTATAATAAACATGATTTCCTTTTATTAGCAATTAAAAGAAATATTATAATACTTACATTAGCCACCTTTTCAACATAAGTCTTCATTGTTTTCACAATCACTTTCCTGTCCTTAAAAAAGAAAAATTGTCTCAACTTTTAATTATAAGATATTTTTTCATAGGTAAAATCTGATTTAATATTAAGTAGTCATTGGAGCGGCTTTATACTATCCTCTGGTCTCTAACTATTTTCATTAGTGAAAATAGCTATACAGCCAGAATAAAAAAATTTGCAATATATTAGCCCTTTCAGAGGTATTAGAATCTTAACGTTTGTATGTGATATCCATTCAGACATAAATATTAGCCATAAAATTATCAGTTGCAGGGCTAACTTAAGTGAAATGACCTTCTTTTACAGTGAGAAATGAGAGATCCATCTTCCAATGTCTGAACAGTATTCAAATATATAGTCTATGGCATTCAATATATATTTGTGAAATTAAATTTTTATTAATGTAAAAAGTGGACAGAGTACAACTGTCTTTTAAAGGCAGAATTATATTGATCAAAGAAATGAAAAACAGTTCTGTTAAACTTCTGTAGTTAATATGGACTTTCTCCTCAAAATACTTAACATCTGTACGAACAAATGCGTAACTGTTCACTATCTCCTCTCCCTGCTTCCTCTCCCATTAAGATAAATAAATATTGTATTGATTGGATTGACAGGCCCCTCCCAAATAATTACAACTCAAGATTTTCATCCAGCCATGAAAACAACTGCTGTTATAAATAAACTATAAAGTTAAAATAATCTGACTTTACTACTTAAAAATGGCTTTTACTACTACTACCTTTTAGGAGTAGGCCGAAAGAAGGCCAATTCCTGAGAGGCCTTGAGGCACAACTTTGCAAAGATAAGCAGTTTATGCACAACAAGGTCCGGACCAAAGGAGGCAGAAAGTCTGAGGAGAGGCCGGTGAAGCCTTAGCCTTACCTTGGGCGTGCCGTGCCACAGGCAGTGCATGGCCACTCTGGCGCCGTCGTGCGTGTGCGCCAGGTACACCACGGCTTCCCGGATGGCTTCGATCATTTCCTGGGGAACAAACGCCATCAAGACTTGAGTTTATTCTTTCTGTCTGCCCTTAAAACTAACCTGTCCACTAGGGAGCAGTTAAGCGCAGAGGATGAAAAAGATTATAGGTAGCAAACAATTTAATTGTTCATTTTGTAGACAAGCACGTGCATACATATCTTTCTAGGAATATTCTTTTCCATCAGGAGTGGCAAATACTGCTGACAAGCAATTTCTATTAAAATACACTTCTATTTTATCAAATATGTCTGTATTAAGATATACTTCTATTTTGTCAACTACATCTGTATTAAAATGTCTATTTAGAGAAAAATGCATATATACAATATATTCTAAATGATTTTTTAAGAAAAAAGGCTAGGAAGTGGCTATGGCAAAAAGGTAATAGAAAAGCCAGATAAAATAATTAAAATGCTGTTTCCTAAAAGGGAAGAGAACCAAAACACTAGTTTGGGCTAAAAAGTCTCTCTATTTAGTTTATCATTGGATTACTTCCAAGAAATCACATTAATAATTCACCATCAAAGGAAATAAACAATATTTCCCTAATAAGATTAATCTCTATATTAGACTAGGCCTACACTATCAAGGATCTTTAGTAAAAAAAAAAAAAAAAAAAAAAACAGTTGTTAATTTCTTACAAGGTAGTCTGGTTTAAATTATATTTTGGAAGCTGAACATACAGATGTAAATGAGTTCTGGCAGTTGACAACTGCCGGGACCCATTTTAGTCCATTCCTAATGACAAAATTTACAAAGTCTCCTACCAGGAGAGAGGAAGGTAGGTGCCTGTTTTCTTCAATAAGGAACAAGCAATTCCATCCTTAATCATCTTACAATCCTTCCCCAGGATGAATCTCAACAGCACAGATTTCAATTTATGTACCTAAACTTATGAATCTCTTCTAAGCTCTCCAGCTGGAGAGCTATACATATATTCCAATTTTGCTTCCACTATCCCCAAAGGTTTTTTTTCTGGTCTCTTTTTTGAAAATGCCTGGAGGGCCAGAAAAGAGTTGCCTCATTACTTTATATTGACATGGGGTTCCCAATGATTGTTTTCGCTATTACTAAAACACATTTAACACTAAAGAGAATGGTTTTCCCACCAATGAATGTATTGAAATAATTTTTCAGTTCTGAAAGTAGTCCTGCCTCAATACATCTAGAACTGTGAGATACTGTACTCTGTGGGACGGGAGATAATTTCCCCCAAAGCAGCAGCAGCTGCTATGGTCATGAGCTATAAGCTAAGTTATTCTTGGGAGATTATTTTGTATGTTAATTTCCGGCAGGTCAAAATTGCTATGACTGTTTAGTCTGGCATATGTGTTAGGAAGTCAGTGTTATTATTTGAGTGATCCCTTATTATTAGGATGCAGACAATGAGCTCACTGTATGGTGAGGCAAGCAAAGTTCAAGGGACTAAACGATGAATTCTCATTTGTATTCCCATCACTGACTTGAAGGCCAGTGCAATTTACCTTTAGTCTGTTTCTTTTCTCTCTATCACATGAGGTCCAATTTTTCATGGTTCATTTACTTTTACATAATTGTCCTCCTTTAACCTTTTCCCCCTCTAATTTGTTAACACCAACTTAATTTTTTTGTATCAGTACAGGTGAATTTCAAACTACCTGAATGCTGAATGTGCCTCTATTTGTTAGTTAATTTTTAAATTAGGTTGGCTAGAGAACATGCTGGATTATAATTAAAATATAAAAACTAAGTGGAGTTGATAAAACTATGGTGAATTCTATTGCCTTCTGGTAACAATCTAAAGGCAATTAGCAGACTTGCTTAAAGGAAATTTGCTGCATTATCTTCTCTAAATAAGTAGCTCTTCAAAATTCCCCAAAGACAATGTATATCAAAGCAGTATTTTACATATTAACATGGCTCTTCAATGTTTTGGTCTAAAAACTAAAACCAAGGACTTACTGATCGTAGCTTTGGGGGCGCATAGGTAAAAAAGTCCAAGAACACTTTATGCACCAATGAGTGCTTAATCACAGCTTCCCTGGAAATAGAAAAAAGGAAAAAGAGAATATATAAGATCTGCTGCTACACTAATACAGACATAGTATCCTCAGTTGTCCTAAAATAATCAAAGCAAGTTAAATGGTTTTAGTGAATTTAATTCATCAAAAGACAGATTATGTCTTTCAGCAATATTAAGATTAAAAAAATAACTTTTAGCCCTAGCCGGTTTGGCTCAGTAGATAGAGCATTGGCCTGTGAACTGGAGGGTCTCAGGTTCAATTTCCGGTCAGGGCATATGCCTGGGTTGTGATCCCCAGTATGGAATTGTTCAGAAGGCAGCCCATCAATGATTCTCTCTCATCATTGCTGTTTCTGTCTCTCTCTCCTTCTCCCTTCCTCTCTGAAATCAATAAAAATATATTATAGATTTTATTTAGATTATATAATTAAAAAATATATTATAAATTATATAATTTAAATTATAGAAATATTTTAGTACTTGCCATTTATTATCAAAACCAGCAGATCAAATCATTCAAAATACTCTCTTAAATAAGAACATCTTATTATTTACACATGGTTATAAATCTATTTTCTTTCTGTCAAGCACCCTTTAGAAGGCAACTTAATATGCATTTCATAAAATAATTTTAGTAAAGTTAAAACCCAAGTAGATCAAAACATTACCAGCAACTGCAGCACCTAATTGACCCAAACTTCCTAGTGTGACACTTGGTGAATTCAGATATTACAGTGGAAGCTGATGATCAGGCACCAACAACTTCGAGTTCACATCGAGTGTTTAAATAGATGGCAGAAACATATTGCTTTTAGGGGCAAACCACTGTTCTGAGTATTATCAACCCATATTCACAAAACTCTAAAATATGTACTATTATTATCCCAATTTTATAGATATGGAAATTGAGGCACAGAAGGGTTAAGTTGCCCACAGTCACATAGTTAGTGACTGAGGGGGCACTAGGACTCACACCCAGGCCGTCTGGTCTGAGGCTACATCTTAATCCCCCCACCAGGGCCCAATGCCAAGAAGGTCACATGCCCAATTTCTAAGTCTTACAATCCAACTGAAATAACATTACATTGGAAAACTATACATCATTCTATGCAAGGGCTATACAAAACTTTCCTCCTTCAAATGCTATTTGTTAAGAAAAAAACAGTAACAGCTTTCTTACTTTTGGGCCATTGGAGTTAGAATCTGTTTCATTTCATCCATGATAAGCTCTAGTTTTTCCGGCTGTACCTTTAATACTTTGTCAAGAGTTGGGTGATCTGCTGACTGCAACAAAAGAAAAATTAAACCCCTCTGAATTTAATGACAAAGATACACTCGTAGAGTAATTCTCAATTATCTCATTCTCAGTGTGTACTCCCACCAAGATACTTAAAAGAGCCAGGCTAACCAACCAACTCAACTAGCCAACAGGTCAAACACGTAGCATATGCCTAATCACAAAATCAAGTAGTCAGCTGAAAATCCTTGTCAACATGTGTTTTGTACTCACCTATAGTGACAGTTACATTAAAAATAAAGCACTAAATTCAACCCAGAATTTGAACCTGACTGGTAGAGGCAACCCAGGAATTAATCCATATCCTTGGAGGAAGTGTGGGCACATTCCTCCCAAATCTGAAATAGATCCTTTACATGTTCTATACCCATTCCTGGCCTTTTCTAGATTCAATCCCTGTGACTATCTCCAAGGTTGGGCCTCTCTACTCCCATTCCTCTCCAAATACAAGCTGGAGAGGAGTGATCCACACACATGAAGAAACACAGGGAAAGGCAGCGACAGGGAGCCCAATGCACTTTTGCCAGCGCTGGTCAGGGGGTGGTGACACAGCTTCGCTTCTGTTAAGAGGCTTCTACCTCGGCCTATCTGACTGCAGAAACGGAAGTACTGAAGCATTACACGCAGCATTTGGGAGGGAGTAACAACAGTAGTTCAATTTAAAGGGGATTTAAAAATAGTGTCCGGGTGAAAGAGAAAGTATAATCACTTGCTCACTATATGAAAGAGAAAATAATCCATGAGGGAAAAAAGGGTCCTTTAAGATGGTCTCTTGAAGGACCAGCTAAAGTAAAAATATAGTTTGAAAACAGGGCCTCAGAAGGTAAGTAACAGCTCACAGGAAAAGCAAAACTGCTTTGAAGTGCTACCTTGTAAAGCTGAAATGTGTTTCCGTAGAGCTCCTCCGTCAACATGTTTCTCTGCTCTAGAATGGCTTTGTCGTTGTATGCGTACTCCACGATGGCCGAGGCCTCCGCGTGTCGGAGCATCTTCCTCACGTGGCCTTTAAAACTTCTGATTATCTCCGCAATCTGTGGTTTACCCCTAAGCCCAATGAGATAATGGGAAAATATAAGTGACACAGAGAAGGCTGGGTGACAACAAAACATAACTAGGCACCATCATAACTCCTGGGACCAACTCGTCATGGGGGAAAGGCTTATGGGAAAGAAAATCAAACTGCCTTCTATTTCTACCTCAAGCTTCCAAGTTACAAGGTAGCCGAAACCTGGCTCCGCTTTCCAGCTGCAAGACCCTAGACAAGTTATGTAACCTCTGTGCCACAGCTTCTTCATTCATAAAATAAAAGGAGTAACGTTAATGTGAGGATTAAATGAGCTAAGATGTGACCAGCTCGAAATAAGTGCTCAATAAATGTCAGTTTCAAAAGGAGAAGGTGAAAGTCAAAGATGTATAGAAATAAGAATAAAACCTATTCTAAGGATGCTCTTTTAAAACAGGACTTATACACAAGTATTTACATTACATCCTAAAACCAAGCAGCTGGTAATCATAGTCAGGAATAGCTGTTGAAAACTTTGTCAACAGTATTTTTCGTTGTTGATTAACATATTTTGGCACATTATTACACTTAGAAAGAGAAATCAAGACAAATATAAATTCCACCTAATTCAAGAAATTCCCCATCTTGAGATTTCTTCTTCTTTTTTTTTTTTTTAAATTCTTACTCAAGGATATTTTTCCATTGACTTTTAGAGAATGGGAGAGAGAGGGAAAGTCAGGGGGAAATGCGGATGTGAAAGAAACATCAATCGGTTGCCTCCTGCATGTGCCCTGGCCAAGGCCTGGGCTGGGGAGGAACCTGCAACCTAGGTGCCTGCCCTTGACCGGAATCAAACCCAGGAGGACCTTTTGGTCCACAGGCTGATGCTCTAGCCACTAAGCCTAACTGGCTAGGGCCCATTTTGACATTTCTTGACCACTGGCTCTGCCTCTGCGTGTACTCACCTGCGCCTCCCAAACCTCTCCCATCTAAATACTGGTAACAAATTACAAGTTAATTATCCTACTTCTCTTCTTCTAGAGTTTCAAGATACACACTAAGAATGGTGAAGGCAGTGTTATCAATTTACATTAATTTCAGTATTTGTTTTTAAGATCACATTCCCTGGAAACATTACAAGCAACTGTTGAGGGCCATTCTTATGGTCACAGACTTTCAAGAAACATTTGCACACAATCGACACCCACATCTTTAAAAAACTAATATAAATATATTTTATAAATAAAACAACTCACCCATACATGAGAAATTTCTTAACAATATTTCTGGAATATTTAGCTTTACTTAATTCAACCAAATCATCTGGAAAACAAGATATATTACAATGACTCCTTAGAAACAAAGGAAAGAACTAAATAAATGCATCATCCTACGAATATAAACAACTAGCCCCCTGTCTATCCCAGGCAAAGAATAAATAAAAATTTAAAAAAGTCCTACAGAGGACACACTGCTTTCCCACAACAGAATTCTTATGCAGGACAGTCTTGGGTATTTTAAGAGAAAACAAGTGACTCATTACAAATGATTAAAATTAATCTTCAAAATATAATAAATACCTCGGAGTTCTTCAAAAGCCTGTTTTCTCTGTTCTTCATTGCCAAACTGAATGTAACACTGGATCACACGAGTTGAATCATGTGCAAATGCAATCTGTAGGAAAGACAATATGGGCCTTTAGACTAATTCTCTCTGAGATTTATGTTTCTATCATCCTATCCTATCCTATCTAATAAAGAGGGAATATGCTAATTGACAATCCCACCCTCAAAGATGGTGTAGCCCACATCTAATAAAGGACTATACTAATTGACTGCCCCACCCTAAAAGATGGTGGCGTCCACAGCCACAAGATGGTGGCACCCAGTCCCCTCAGCCCCACCAGGGCTCCTGCCTCCGGAGTCCCTCAGTCCCCTCAGCCCCCAAGTCACCCAGAGCCAGCCCGAGGCTCAGGCAAGTCTCAGATGTCAGCTGCCCAGCCGCCCAGGGCCACCCGAAGTTTGCACTGCTGGCAGTGGCAGTAGCAGAGGTGTGATGGGGTGTCGCCTTCCCCTGATTACCGGGTCACCTCTAGCCCGAGGGATCAGACTGGGAGAGGGGGCAGGCCGGGCTGAGGGACCCCTCCTCCAGTGCACTGGGCCTCTAGTCCTATATAGTAAAAGGCTAATATGCAAATTGACTGAATGGCTGATCGCTATGATGCGCACTGACCACCAGGGGGCAGACACTCAACACAGGAACTGCCCCCTGGTGGTCAGTGCTCTCACAGGGGGAGTGCCACTCAGCCAGAATCCGGGCTCATAGCTGGCGAGGGCAGCAGTGGTGGTGGTGGGAGCCTCTCCCACCTCCAGGGCAGCATCAAGGATGTCTGACTGCTGGCTTCAGACAGCCTCTGAGGGCACCCAATTGTGAGAGGGTGCAGGCCGGGCTGAAGGGAAACACCCCCCACAAGTGCACAAATTCCATGCACCAGGCCTCTAGTATTATTTATGTTTCATTGCTATTGCTTTCAGAATTCCTTGCTAGATAAAAGGTAGGGTCCTCATGGATAAAATTAAATCTAAGTTACTGGGGAGTAAAAATACCTGTTTTAATGGTACAAAATGGCATTCTTTGGTTTTGCTGCTTACAATACAGCACTGAGACAGGAACAGATTTAACTATTTTGCAAGATTCTGATCATTATTTAAAACCAAAAATCAAGCCAAACCTGTCTAATGATTATACATACCATATTTCTCATTTCTCTGAAAGTTACTTTCCCTAAAAGGGGGGTTTTCTTATTAAAAATTCTATTCTATGATTTTTTTAAATCTAAGGAAGTTTGGCTTTGGCAACCAAAGATATAGATCTAAAAAAAATCTTGCTAAACAAGTACACACATTAGCAATCATAAGTTACTCCCTCCACTTCTTACATTTTTTATTATGATTCCCTAAACATACATCAAATTATATTCCTAGAAACTTGTTGACTTTAAAATCTGATTCCCCTGATCCACTCCCCCATCACAACTACTGGATGGATTAGGTCCTCAACGAAGGGAGGACTTGCTGATCAATTTTCTATAGCAACAACTACTATAAGTTATGCAAAATTAGTTTTTGCTATGATATAGTACCTGTCTTCTTTAATAGTGCTTATTAGTTGCTCAGTCTATCTCTAAAATGTTTTAATTCCAACAATTCAGAAGGTGAAGGCACACACCCATCAAAGCCACAGATTTCAGAAAAATTCCTTAAGGGGTGTTGATATGGACATTAATGATTACAATTGAAACAATTTTTTAAAAATAAGGCCGCTTTTGTACACATGTTGATTACTTACTACATACCCAATATACATGGTTTAAATTTTTTTTTTCCACTTAGACCTCAAAGCAACCTTAAGAGTGGGCTGTTGCTATTCACACTTTATAGATGAGAAAAGAAAATTTATGAGACATTAAGAATCCTGCAATCCCTGTGACCCTGAAGATGAAAGTTACTGTATTTGCCGGTGTATAAGACGATTTTTTGGCCCTGAAAAATACCGTATTTGCCGGCATATGAGAGACTGGGCGTATAAGACGACCCCCTAACATTTCCACTCAAAATACAGAGTTTGTTATATACTCGCCGTATAAGACTACCCCCCATTTGGAGGCATATTTTTCAGGGCCAAAAAAATCGTCTTAAACGCCGGCAAATACGGTAACTTGTCTGAGTCCCAGATGTATGAAACAACTAATAACGTTAAAATCGTCTTAAACGCCGGCAAATACGGTAACTTGTCTGAGTCCCAGATGTATGAAACAACTAATAACGTTAAGGTAAAGAGACAACATGTGCATTAGTTAGCACAACTCCTAGCACACAATACATAATAAATACGTTGTAATTGTCCAAAGGTACAGATATGGTAAGCAACAGAGTGAATTGAACATCAGGTTTAAACACCCATGTCCATGGGCATGTATTAATAACCTACGAGTAATTGGGAGAGGATCCTGAGTATAAAATGTTTATAAACAGAGGATAACAGACTGCTGGAGCAGAGAAACAGTTCTCTCTAAAAAGATCTTGCTGGATGTACAAGAAAGCAGCAGCGAGGAACTTCCCTTCTAACTGCACTGTAGCCTGTTAGACCTCTGTACACGGTTTGGCACACACTGCCCCTCCAGAGCCCCAAAGCTGTTGAGTCTGCTCTCTGACAGGTGAACAGTTGCTAAGTATGTATCATGAGTCAACAGTTTATTATAATACAAAACTACACATCAACAATGAAAATTACGTTAGAACTCCCAAATCTACAAACATTTGAAAGATCTTTGCATGCTTGTAAAAGCATGGAAGAAAGAAGTAATAATGTTTGTGTCACACATCTAAAAAGCGAACATCCAAAAGAATAGGGAGTCTAGAGCAAGACATTTTACCACATACTACTGAACTTGAAATTCTTCACGATGACTTTCAAGAACACTGATTTATATTAAGTAAATTATTTTAAAATGACACAGCCAAATACTTGCTTTTGTTTTGTTTTGTTTTTACAATTTCCCAGCAATAATTTCTCTAATTATCAATTTTTTTATTTAGTCATTATTTGAAATGTTGGGCTTAAATGCATTTAAAACAATTTCACTTATCATAAATGGCCAGCTACCCTTTACAGCGTAAGTCAATTTCAAGAGTTAAAATTGCAACTGTAATTTTGCCCTACTTACAGTTTTAATTTTTCCTTGAATCAACTTCTGCAAATCACTCATCAACTTCACTCTTTTTTCTTTATCACAGTCTTTTCTATAAAAGAGAATAAAAAAGGGCAGAAAATAGCTTAAGTGAAGACATTTTATACACGGGAAACTAAAAACTGTTTTAGTGTATGTTCACCCAGGTAAGTGTGATTTTCTCTTCCAAGGTAGCAAATCTTTTGACATTAACATTACTATTCCAGAGCAGCCAGAGAGAAGTAATTTTCTCAAAGGCAGAAATTCATCTCACAAGGTAAAATTTCATGCATCAATCTAAACTTTCACAGCCAGAACTTTAAAAAGAAAATAATAAAACAAATGCAAGACACCAAAGACTTAAGTATCTCAAAACCTAGCTGATAAGAAATGGTCCTTCATTTTCTCAGAAATCTTTCAGGAAGGGTGTCAAACCCAATTTAACTCGAATGCATTTTCATAAACATATCTGACACCATCTAGTGATCCCCACATTTCTAAAACAAGATATCCAAATACTGATACCTCCACTGGAGTGTTACGAATGCTCCCTAAATAACCCAAGTACTATGTCCTTTGTTTTATGACATCTCATTATTTACAGGACATAGTCTTACTCCTCCATCATCTCAAAGAGACTAATAAAGGTTCCACTCAGTAGCATTACCTTCTCACGATCTCCCAAATCTGCTTTGCCCGAACAACAATGTCATAGTTGGTTCTGTCACTTAGTTGTCTGCTTTGCTTCAGTTCTTTCTTCTTCTTTTTGAAATCATCCCATTTGGGTTTCTTGGCTGCTGATTCTAGTCATTATACAAATTATTTCCAATTACATTTAACATTCGGAGGGCCACAGACAAGTATAAGTTGGGTACATAGGGCAATCACTGATCAGGATCTATATATACTAAATGGGAAAACTACAAGAGGGGAAATATCATTCTCTATGTGCTTATACTTTATTTCATTCTCTGAGCAGTTTACACTTTTTAAATTTGGTTCAAACTAGCCACCCATTCATTCAGTAGCTATTTGTTAATTCTTAAGAAGATACCTACTAAAAAAAGAAAGAAAGAAAGAAAAATAGAAAGAAAGAAAAGAAAAGGATGGTAAAAAGCAATTCAGAACTTTTAAGCATATTTTTCAATTGTAAAATAAAATTCTACTTTAGAATATAAAGTTCATCAGACTATAGGTATAATCAGTTCTTTTGTGTTTTTTTTTCTTTTTTCCTTTCTCTTGGTGTCTGTAACCAAATTTATCCCTGAGGCCCAGCAGAAGGGATCAGGGCCCATGAGTCACAGTGTTTCTATGGCAGCCGTTTGGGCCAGTGTCTGCCATGGATGGGGCAGGCACCGAATTTGACATGGCTGCTAATCAGTTCTATTTATTTATTTATTTGTTTGTTTGTTTATTTATTTAAATATATTTTATTCATATTTTACAGAGAGGAAGGGAGAGAGATAGAGAGCTAGAAATGTCGATGAGAGAGAAACATCGACCAGCTGCCTCCCGCACATCCCCCACTGGGGATGTGCCCGCAACCAATTTATATGCCCTTGGCTGGAATCGAACCCGGGACCTCTCAGTCCACAGACCGACGCTCTACCACTGAGCCAAACCGGTTTCGGCTAATCAGTTCTTTTTAAAAATATATATATATCTTTATTAATGTCAAAGAGGAAAGAAGAGCGATAGAGACAGAAACATCAGTGATGAGAGAGAATCATTGTTTGGCAGCCTCCTGCAAGCCCCCTACTGGGGATCAAGCCCACAACCCAGGCATGTGCCCTTGGCCAGAATCGAACTTGGGAGCCTTCAGACTCCAGCTCGACTGAGCCAAACTGGCTAGGGCGATATAATCAGTTCTTAAGGAAAACAAAAGTTAGTTCAAATTAATTAGTCCAAATAATTAGGTTAATTAGCCCAAATTAAAACAGGAAAAAAATGTAATAAAAAAAATTTACCATTCTGGGTGCTGTTATGTATTGTTATTTAATTCTCAGAATCACTCTATTTTAAGGTGGATACTTTTTTTTTTTTTCCCAGATGAGTTCTGGGGTTAGACACAGAACCGAAAAAAAGACTATAAAATCTTGCATACATGTAGAATCTAAAAATGTCAAAGACAAAAGCAAAGAGTAGAATAGTGGTGACCAGGCCAGGGAGGAAGAGAAAATTGAAAGATACTGGTCAACAGTTACAAATTGTAGCTAACAGGATGAGTAAGGCTAAAGATAATGTATAGCATTATGACCGTCCTTAATACTATACATTTGCTAAGAGGTAGGTACTATTATTGCCCTCCCTTTCACATTGGGGAAACAAAGGCATAAAATAGTTAAGTTCCCAGGTACAAGGTCATACAACTAGTAAGTGGAAAAGTCGGGATTCATATCCAGAGACAATTCTGAAACTTTATGCTCTGCTTCCTTTTACTCATGACACTGCACAATCAAAAGTTCTAAGTTTTCTACAAACAGAGTAATTCTATAAAAGTCAAGTGTCTTTCTATTAGTATTATTATTATTTTTTTGTCCTCAAAACCAATTGAATCAAAAAGCCTAAAGAAGCCAAAGAATAACTTAATGTATATTGTTAACATGAGTATCCTCTTTGGAGAATTATTTATCTCCCTTTCTTTGATTAGAAAATATACTCATTATAAAAAACTTAGAAAATGCAAAAACAAAATCCTTCTATAATCACAAAACTTAGATATAACCATTGACATTTTATTCCTTCTTGTCTTTTTGTCTGTGCATGTTTTATATTACTCTTCCTAAAAATTCAGAATCTGTCGTCACACTTAAACTTAATAACTATATTGTAAGCGTTTCTCCATGAACATTAATATTCCTTGAAACCATAATCTTTAATGGCTATACAACATATAACATATGTATTCCCCTTACTGGTTATTTATTCCTGGCCTGGTAATATAGGGTTATACATAACAGAGGACATATTTACCTTTGATATTAGACTATCATGGACTATACAGCAGAGGACAGTAACTGACTCAGAGCTCATTTAATCCCACAAACAGTTGGGCACCTTTGACATATGCCATGCTAGATTATAGTGGACATACCAATTTGGGGGATGTCTAGTATCTAATCCCCCTCGGTCGCTAGAATAAAAATATGAGAAAATAAAACCAGAGTTCCGTTTTAAGATGTCAGGAACATGTCTCCCAAAGCAGAAGGAACCAGACTACAGCACGACAGGATCATGTGAGAATGTGTGTGTTTAAAAATCAGGCGCCCAAATCTCAGTAGGAAAAGGGAGATTTAGGAGCTTTAGAGGAAGCAGGAAAAAGAAACTATGGGTTGTAGTGTGAGGAAGAAAAAAGGATCAAGAGAAAACATTGAAGCTGGGGCTTGCAAGAACGCTGCAGACCTAAGAGAAACAATGAAAACTGTCCCTTCCTTCCCCCGCCCCATTCTCCCCGTGTAAAGGCTGCTGTCCCTCTAGCCAACAGCCCAGGCAGAGTGGAAGCGGGGACCAGGACTAGGGAACAAGTGAGAAGGCCGCATGGCAGTGGTCTCAGTTAGCAGCAAAGGAGCAGTGCTACGAGATGCCATTTTGGAGAAAAAGAGAATGGAAGACACCAGAGAAAAGTCCCATGATGCTGCAGAGAAGGTATATGTACAACAGCACGTTGACGTGGAGAGCAATGCAGGCTAATACACAAACGGGGCAGACTGCACAAGAGACAGCAAGGCTCTAGTTTAGAAATGACCCCTGCAACAGCCTGACGAAGGGATGAGCGTGAGTTTCAACAGACACATGGGGGCCCTGCCAGTACCTCCCGTCAGTGAGCAACTTGTCCTGAACCAAAGAAAGTCAAACTGCCAGGTGTACTCTACAGCCTCCTTGGAACTGCCTGCTGGACCTGAGCCATCTGATGGGTTGACCTAAGCTCTGTGAAATGACGGTCTATATGTGTCTTGATCACCAAGACATCCTTGACCAAGGCAGATATATATATATATATATATATATATATATATATATATATATATATATATTAATATCTTTTTATTGATTTCAGAGAGGAAGGGAGGATAGAAACATCAATGAGAGAGAATCATTGATTGGCTGCCTCCTTCACGCCCCGCACTGGGGATTGAGCCCACAACACAGGCATGTGCCCTTGACTAGAATCAAACCCAGGATCCTTCAGTCCACAGGCAGATGCCCTATCCACTGAGCCAAACCGGCTAGGGCAATCCCATATACGTTTCACCCCCATCCCAAAGGTTGCCTGTCAAGGAACAAGAGTGGGGGCCTCTAACAGATTTCTAGAGTCCCTGTGCACAGCAGTTCTGGCAACAGCTCAGGTAGGGAAGGTGTCCACGGAAACCATGCGGAAGGAACCAGTGCTCACCATCACTTTTACCGTCCGGCTGGAATTTTCTCTTCTTGTTGAATTTATTTGCCTGCTGGAATTTGTTCTTTGGTATTTTATCCCCTTGTTGCTTACTCTTGAACTGTTTCACACCTTTTTTCCCTGGTTTTGTGGCACTTTTCTGAAAGTTCTTAGATGTGATCTTAGGTCCACCTTCCTTAACAACTTTTCTTGGGAATGTCTTTGAAGAACCAGAATCTAGTGATGATACAAAGTAATTATTAGTTCAATGATCCTGAGCCTAGATCTCTTATATCTACTGGGTTGTATTAGTTACAAAAAATTATATCCTCTAATTGAAAATACTTTGTCCTACTCTCATGTAGGATTTAAAATACCAAACCAAAATTTAAAAACTTCCTCTGTTTACAAAATTATAATAATATAGGTTAATTACAGAAAACCTATAAAGTAGAAGTATGCATATTAAAAACTATATTCTAGAGATAACCAGTTTGGTATATTTCTCTATTTTACGCATAGAATAAAAGTGAGGTATTATTTATATGCCTTTGTATTCTAATTTAATATCTCCAAATCATTAGTCTTTACACATAACTTCTAAAAGTTCAATAACATCGTAGGAATCTAAAAATAGAATAAACACTTGAAATTTAGGAGGTATATCATATAAGCAAATTAAAGATGTTGATTTTTCAAAAATCCTAGTTTTTGAAAACAATTTTCAAACACTATAATAAAATTATTTGACAAAAATGTTTGGTCAACAAAGTTTGCAATTAAATACCTAACAAATGACATGAACACTGCAACAGCTATGCCCTAAGACTGCTGTAAGAAAAAACAAACAAAGCCTGCTTAGGAAACATTTAATCTCTTACAAAGACTGACTTTTCTATTTTGCAATACTGACACCTGATGGAATATTAAGACATCACAATTAGAAATCTTGAAGATAAAAAGTATATAGTTTACCACTATTATATACTAACCAACCACAATTTATCAAACATTAAAATACAATGTGGTGAATTAGTGTGGCTAACATGAGGCAACTATATCACTAGCTGACACCCCTCCCTCCAATTATAAAGGCCAAATAAATAACCACACGAGAAGCATAGTTTGGTAAGGCTATCTTACCATTGTTCTTAGAAAATCTGTTTTTTTCTTGTGATGTCTTTGTACCTTTTCCTTTGAATTTTTGTTTTGCTTTGACTTCCATCATTGCAACTCTGGAAAACAAAACCCAAAAGGATCACTGAATTGCTCTCATCTACGTCATTAAGTAGTCACTGCAACATTTAGTCGAAGTTCTTACATACAGGGCAATTCCTGTGAGGACTCACACATGTCCAGGAAGTAAACAATCATTGCTTCTAAGACTTTACAATGGGAAATAAATACCAACATAAATAATAAGAGCAGCCAAAGCCAGTTTAGCTCAGTAGATGGAGCATCGGCCTGAATACTGAAGGGTCCTGGGTTCCATTCCAGTCAAGGGCATGTGCCTTGGTTGTTGGCACATCTCCAGTAGGAGGTGTGCAGGAGGCAGCTGATCAATGTTTCTCTCACATGATGTTTCTAACTCCCTGTCCCTCTCCCTTTCTCTCTGTAAAAAATCAATAAAAAATATTTTTTTAAAAAATAAGAGCAAACACACACAGACAAACTTGCACATGTGCACCCTGGCTAGTGTGTCATTTATTTGGAGGCAACATTTCAGCAATAGTACTGGCTAAAAACAGACCACTATTTATATTAAATATGATATACATGTCAGTGTTTATATTTCTTATAACCTGGGAAGATTCTGTGACGAGAAACTGAAAATATTACCAATTTTTTTCTTGGGTCTCTGTCCTAAAAAACCAGAAACAACAGGTTGCATTTATCATACATTCAAATTTAATGAACAAAAGTAAAAAGATTTTCTAAAAGTTTCCTATGTAACACAATGTAACTAAAACAAAGACTAATTTCAAATGTTTAATATGTTACTCTTTTTTTAGTGACCCTCAAAATGCTACTACGTTGAAACATTTAATATTTTGAGAAACCTGCTTAACAGGTCACTTTTGGGTACAGAAACATCATGGCACACAGGGCAAACAACATATATCTCCACTTACCCAAGGATCCTGAAAGCAGCAGAACATGTCAAAAGCAAAAGTTATTTGGCTATTTCTCCACCTTCCAAAATTGTATATTCAATTTATTCCTAAATTTCTAAAGTTGATTCCCCAGGGTAGATGTTAGGATTCCCCAGACAATCCTATATTTCTGTGACAGTCTGTCAGTCTGTAATTGTTTCTCGTGACTGGGACACTTTTGGAAACTATTGGTCAGGCACTTTGTAGAATATCCTTCATTTGGGGTTTGTCTGACCATTTTCTCACTATTAGGACTGGCTTTATGGATTTTGGGGGAAGATCACCACAGAGGTGAAGTGCCCCTGACATGACATCGTATTATGAGGAACATGGCATCAACATGACTGGCAATAGGTTAGATAAGGCCCCTCCACCCACTCCTTGGGTCCACAGGGCAGCCTTCTACCTGAACCCTGTGATGCTAGGGCCTCAATAAAGTTTCTCTTTTGTTGACTGGAAACAAAGAAACAAACAAAAAAAAAAACCATGACTGGCGATATTAACCTTGATCACTGGGTTAAGGTACCGTTGGCCAGGTTTCTCCACTGCAAAGTTACTATGTTTCCCTTTCCATACTCTATCTATTAGAATCAAGTCACTATGTTCACAATAAAATGAAGGGGAGGGGAATTAAATTCTACTTCCTACAGAGGAGTATTAAAGAATTTGTTAAAGTATGCATGCTAAAATCAGCATAGCAACTAAGAAATATTTTGGGTGATATATTTTGAGATTATGCAATCTTTTATATTTCTCCCACTAATTTTAGTATTATCCAATGAATCTTCCCTGCAACCATAACTGTGGTGCTTTAATGGTGACTTTCTATTTCCTTCATTACTTCTACCTTTGCTATTTCAAATTCTTCTGTAGAGAACATTTGTTTCTTCTCCCCTGTTGATTTATTTACATCAGTACGGCCTCACGGATATTTTATTACTTGGTTTATAACCTATTACTTTTTTGCTCAATTTGTTCCAACCTTGGTTAGTGGGAAATCTTTCAGTTTGCTGTGTCCTTTTGACAAGCCCCATCTTAAAAAAAAAAAAAAAAAAAATCATGTTCCTACTTCCTGATACATGTTCTAAGTTCACCTTATATGAGTGTTGGGTGTGCTTGCTGTCGCTGCGGTGTCGCTGCTTCTGGGTGTTTTCACCCAACAGGGTTAATAACATGTATGTATACTAGCCTGTATGAACACACAAACCTCTGTTTCCGTACCTATTAAATAAGCTCATACTAACGTCTCCCAATTCTTTAAAAAAAAATGCATTTTATTGACTTTTTACAGAGAGGAAGGGAGAGGGACAGAGAGTTAGAAACATCTATGAGAGAAAAACATCGGATCAGCTGCCTCCTGCACACCTGCTACTGGGGATGTGCCTGAAACCAAGGTACATGCCCTTGACCAGAATTGAACCTGGGACCCTTCACTCCGCAGGCTGATGCTCTATCCACTGCGCCAAACCAGTTTTGGCAGTGTCTCCCAAGTCTAATCAACTGCCACAGGGTCCTCTACTCTTCCTCTCCTGCTTAACTGTAACTTCTTCCTCTGACAGTTTCTTTTGACACTGAGAAACTTGCCTCTCCCTGTCTACAATTTGTGTATTGTTTAACCCTAGCACACATGTAGGGGGTGCAGAATTGCTAACCTGTATTCCCGTGAGATACAAATTTACCAAGGACAGTACTCATCTTCCCCACCCTGTTCTTCTCCATCTCGGCCAATGGCCCATCAGCCACTCAAGGGAAAAAAACAAAAAAAACCTCTAAGATTTATCTTCTCATCTACCTGCTACATTCAGGCCTTCCACAAGTCTTGTTCAACCCCCTTTAAAAACACCTCTGAACCGAAGGACTTGTATACATGCATATACAACCAATGGACACAAAACTCTGGGGAGGGAGGGCATGTTTGGGGGTGAGGGGAGAAGAGAGGCAATGGTAAGATATGTACACAGATAAAAATTTAAAAGGGGGGGGGAGAAACACCTCTAACCCTCCAACTTTGATCTCCGCTACCGCCACCTTAATCCAAACCATTATCAATAAACTCCAATTATAGAATCAACAATAACACAAATTACAGGCATTTTCTAAAGACAGCCAGGGCCTATCCCGCTTCCCCCTTTGCTTAGAAGCCTTCACTGTGTTCTACAAATGGGAACAGAAACGGCAACGCATTCCCACGTAGCGAAAATCTAAACTCCCCTGTCAGGGCCTTCAAAGCCCTGCAGAACCTCGACCCACCACCCTAGCCCTCTAATTTTACCCTGAGCTCAACACATTGTTTCTTTTTCTGTAGCTCCCAGCTCAGGACTTAGCCCAAGTTTCTGCCTCCCCCCGGGCTTCGGGATTTCAGGGTGCCTCTCGTCCTGCTTTAGGTCGCCTTACAGATCACTTCGTCAGACTCCCCGTCCCCCCATCCCCGTTCCCAACAAGTTTCCCTTCAGCGCTCAGAACTTGGCAACAACTGTGCGTTCAGGTGGCAACCTCGGCACCTCGCACTGCTCGGTCGCAGAGCGGACGTGCGTCCAACGTTCGACAAAAAGGCTGAGCGCAGCTAAGCCGGGCCCGGGTTTTACCGGGTGAAAGGAGCCGGGCGAAGGCTGCATTCTCCGGACAACGCGGGAGAGAGGGTCTCCCAGCTCCCAGCACAGACACGATCACTGAAGGCTGCCCCCCAGCGAGGGACAGGTGTCAACCCCTCTGGCCTCTCCGGCGGCCCCGGGGGCTCCCCCCTCCAGCGTCCGGCGTGGGGCGAATCCCTCCCAGGAGCAGCCGCCCGGCCCGCCGCACTCACCGCACACGTGTTGGTGGCCGCCACTGGGCAGCTCCGGGTTCCCGCCGCCGCTTCCGCTTCCTGGTTTGGCCCCGCCCCCGGAACTACGGAGTTCTTCTTCCGCTGGGGAGCTTGGGTTAAAGGGCGGGGATTAGCCGGAGAAGTGCGGCGTTTGTATTGGTCCACCCCTATTTACGTCATCTAGAAGAAACAAGGCGGGGACCGAAGCGGGTTTGGCCCTCGAAACGACCCGTCGGCGAGGGCGTGTTAGCGGCTCCCGGAAGTGACGCCATTAACCCTGTCGCTCCCGCGCCAGGAAGAAGGCGGCGCTTCTCGGGGGGGGCGGTCCGATTTTTTAAAGCCGCCGTGGTAGGCGTGGTTCATTCTGGAGCCCGAAGTAATGCTAAGTAGTTAACGTGTTTAGAGCCAGTTAGTTTGCATCTCCTCTGACAGCCTCTAGCGCGAGAGATAAAAGGGAAACCTCGGGAGCCGGTTTGAATGGTATAATCCTGTTTTTTTCCGCCCTGGGGTTTGGGGCAAATTATTCAATTTCTCTGAGTCTTGATGATTGGATCAATAAAACAGAGGTAGCTAAAGCAAAGCTCTTAGTACAGTGAGTGGTCATGATAAGCTCTCAAATGCTTACCATTTTTAAGGTCTGCCCATTCTTCCAGACTGCGTTTGTCCCATTTTGCCCACGTCAGAAAGTGAGACTAGTTCGGATAGTATCCCCATTTTACAGATGATAAGACGGACGCCACAAACTCGGGTCAACCCACACCATTTATTCTCTATCAGTTCTGTAGGCTAGAAGCCCCAGATCACACGGTAGGCGAGGTTGTGCACCTTCCGGAGGCTCCAGGGAGAACCCTTTGCCTTCTCTAGCTTCTGGTAGTCCCAGGTGCTCCTTGGCTTGTGGCTGCATGACTCCGGATTTCCGCCCATTTTTCACTTTGGCCTTCTCTTCCTTCTCTTCCGTGACTTGTCTATCTGTTCAAAGGGCACTTGCCATTGGATTTAGGCCAGGGCCCATTGTGATAATCCCGGATGATCTCATCTGGAGGTCCTCAAATTGCATCTGCAAAGATCCTTTTCCCAAGAAAGCTTACTTTCACAAGTATTGGGGTTCGGACACTGACATATCTTTTCCAGGGCCACCTTGGGAAGATAAAGAATTGGAACTTGATACCAGGTGTGTCAAGTTCAGATGTCACTATTTTCTGAATTACAGTTTACTGACCCTCCAGGCTTTAGGCTTGAGCCTGGTAATTCACTAGACTTCCTGAGGGTGGGGCCATGGTTCCTTTCCAGGCGCCTATGCCACTACTCAAACACATAGGTGCTTGATAAGTACCTATTTTTTTTTTTTTGCCTCAACCATTATACTTACATTTCAGCTCATTTAAGTCTCAACATTTCATGTAGGTCTCTCACCCCCTAATCCCCCCTCCCTCCGCTTTTTTTTTTTTTTTTTTATGGAAAAGAGGGAAACAAAGTAGTTTTGATCTGGTGAGCCTGACTCCAAACTTGTTATATGTGGAATCTAAAAAAAACAACCTGATTTGTCTCAATGAGTTCTGCTTTTTTAGATTCCACATAAAATAAATGTGATTATATAGTGTTTATCTTTGTCTGACTTATTTCACTATTTGCAAAATATGCTTCTTAGTTTCAGAATTTATACCAGAGTTCAGGGCCAGAAGAATGGAAAAAAGAGATGAAATTTACTTTTCCCCCCCACTATAGGGTGTTATCCTTTTATTCCGAAGGAAAAGACCTAGCAAGATTCCCCTTCTATTTCAGTGCCTGAAACTGGGTCACATGGACACCCCCAGGATTGGAAGTGCATTAGACATGTTAACCAGGCATTTAGAGTCCACGCTTTTTCCAGTACTCCAGTAAGATGAAAGGTCATTTGGCAAATATGCCTCCACCTAGTGGTAGAGGTTTAATTTACTATCTGGTTTAAAACTTAAAATTTAAGAGCAGCAAGCTAAAACTTAAAAAAGAATTGTAGTATCCTTGGTAGTGAATCTCAAAGTTGGCCACACACGAAGATCACCTGGGGAGTTTAAAAAGCAAAACCCAAACCCAGGAATTCAAATCTAATTAGTCTGAGTGGGACCTGGGCATTAAACATTGGGCAAGTTCCCCAGACCATGCTAACATGCAGCTAAAATTAAGAGCTACTTGTTTAAGGAATGGAATTCCAGTTGTTGATTTGGTTTTCTAGTTAACTGAGGATTAAAGCCTGTAACCTCCTGACCCCTCTTTGCAAGGCACCAGAATCCAGAATTAAATGTATAATACCCTTGTTTCTGTAAATAGAATGTCTTGTTCTTTGGGGTCTCCTGTACTGACTTAATATAATTAGATACTGACAATGGTTTAAATTTGAACTATACAATTTCAAATGTATTCTGAAAAATAATTTGCTTTTTTTCCCAACTCCACATGATTTTGTGCAAGTTTTCTCATTTTCATAAAAATAAAGTGTGTTAGGTGTCAGCTCCCACACATCTCCCTCCCACAAAATCGGTTCTTTAGAGTTCTAATTGATGGGTGTTTAACTAATTGATGTTGTTTCTCTGTTTCCAAAATGCATAAGCAGGGATAAAGAGCATGTTACTGATATAAAGCATAAGTGAGATTTTGGCAAAGATTGGATTTTATTTTCAGGACCTATTAGAATCACAAATCCATGGAAACAGAACAGTTGCCAACACACTTTCCTTTAGTAAAAAAGAACTGCTTTGGAGGAGGGAGGGTTATGCTTTTCAATACCATACATTTGCTGAAAAGTGTGCTAATATAGTCTAAACATGACTACATATTCAAAAAGTTGTGGTTGCAGTCTGCTAAACACAGAATTGACCTTGTCCTAATTTACTTTCTTTGGTGAAATGTTTAGGAGCAGCAGGAAAATCATATGAACAAAATAAAAATTGATCGGATTGTAATACAAAGTGCCACCTTTAATGAAAGATCACGTCAGCATGTGCTGGAAAAGTAAAAATAATGATCAGTTAATATCACTCAAAGCCCACGAACTGTCATGTATATAAAGAGCATTTAAATTGTGCTATGATTTTGTAAAAACGAAACTCCTCAAGCGACATGTACCAGCTCTGGTTTTAGCTAGAATGGGAACAATTATGTCAATTATGTTTTTTTTCGGTTTAAGTTTTTGTTTAAATTTTTATTTTAGGCTTCATCAGAGGTGTGTGTATGCGGTTCTACACCATTTTATAAACGGGACTTGAACATTCATGGATTTTGGTATCCATGGGATGCCCTGGCACCAGTCCCCTAATCACTGGCCAGTGACCCAAGCGGCTGGTCAGAGGCCTGGAAGGAAAAGGATATGGGAGGTAAGGAGGGCCAGGGTAAAGGCATGTGGATGGACGTATGAAAGTGAACACAAATCGTAGACATTTTCACATGTTAATACTCAGTGAAAGGCATTTCGCTGAGAACACTCAACAACCAAGTAGGCAAAATGACTCAGTCAGTGGACATCAGTCAGCTTTTCAGCATCTACAGCTAGCCTGACGAGTCCCTGAATGGAATGGCCAAGATGGGGGCTACACATGGGCCCAATGGCATATGAACTTTCATGGCTTCCTCTGAAGTAGAAGCTTCCAGCAACAGAAACCACTGCTGAGTCCCGCTCTGGCATTACTCCCGGAGACCAACAGGCGGCCTGCTGGTAAGTGGAGGGCATTGGGCTCCCTTCATTCAGGAATAGTCAGTGGTTTCTCCTCCCAGGGGCAGAGTCCTAGTCCCAGTCTGGGCTTGCCTTTCCTGCCCACAGGGCCTCAGCCAGCACCACCACCACCACCTAGAAGTTCATGCAGTGCCTGGTGCATTGGCATGGATCCTATATAACATAGCACCTGAACAGTGGACACACTTCACAGCAAAGGAGGTCACGCGATCATACAGCACCACTTCCCCTTCCACATGAAGTGGGTGCTCATGCACACTGCCTGCCTGCTGGGGAGATTTTCTCTCCAGTTTCAGCCTGAGTGAGGCCGAAATGATGCCGTCTAGTCTCAGCATGCAGCCACAAACTGAGCCAACTCACCTGCACATGAGGCTTGGGCCTTTTCTTCCTCCTGCAGCTGTTGGAATGGCACCTTGCTTCATGGCCAAGGTGAGAGCTGAGAAAGGGGACCGGTGCAGGCCTGTGGGTGGCATGGAGGTCTGTGCCGCTTCTCCTGCAGTGAATGCATGCCCTTTGGTCCTAACTGGGCTCAGTCCCTGATGTACCATTTCCACCTTACAGTGCATTGGTGCCGGGTCCACTGGCTTTGTAAAGTAACAGTGGAACATTACTCACTCCTATAGGCAGATGCAGAGGGTGGTCTTTGGTACTTTCTAGTCAAGCATTCTCTCTCAGGGCTCCGCGATATGCCAGGAGCTGTTTCTTGAGATATGTATAGGGTGTCCTCGCAACATGTGTACATGCACTTTGAATTATTTAAAGGCAGTGTTTATTAAAATACATTTCATTTTCAATATTGAGCTATCAGCTGTTAACGTGTGCATGCTTTTTTTTTTTTTTTTTTTTTTTTTTTTTTTGAGGACGCCCTGTATAATGCTTCAGTACAGATGGTATGACCTCGCTCCAGAACCCCAAGGCCCTGGGTGTGATCCTCCTAGTCACACCTGTACCTTCTTCCCACCACTGGCACCTCCAACTCCGCAGGGCCTGCCGATGTTCCTGTCCAAGGGAGCAGGCTCCTTCCTGATGCAGGCCACACTTACAGCTGGGGCCTCCCATGGCCTTTGATGTATTGACCGAAGCAGAATTCCCACCTGTGGACTCTGCGGCCTCCCGAACCCGAAGAGACCTGCCAGCCCTTGTACTTCCTCCTTTGTGTTGGAGACCGCAAGATGAGGCAATGTGTCTTTGCCTCAGAGGGGATGTCGTGACATGCCCCCGATTCAAAAATGTGTACCCCCCCCTTTTTAAGTCCTAGCTTTGATGCTTCCAGAAAGCTTTACTCAAATGGCCTGTCCCTAAATTTCTTTAGAGTTTATCTCCCGCCTTCTTCAACATGTTTCTTACCAAGGTGTCCAGCATAGTGGCCATTCTTTATTTTATTGATAGAATCGATCCATGTTCCAGATGGTCCAGATCTCTGTGAATTATATTAAGAAAGAAGGTGGGTGAGCTAACATAGCCCTGGTCCAAAACTGTGAATGCATATCACTGTTCATTCCAAGGAATATGAACTGTTTCCTATCCTGTTTCCCGTCTACTTTTCCATCCAATTTTACCATCTGTTCCGACAATGTAGGCATTTCACCTTTGAGCTCCAGACTTGGGAAAGCCACATAGCAATGTATTCGTCCCATCTCCTAGGGCTACCCTCACCAGCCTGGTGTTAAAGGCTGGGTTCTAAAACATTGACCCCCCAAGTCAGTGTTTTCCTGTTTACCTTTACCTTTCACCCCTTGGTCAGACACCCTCCTAACCCAGTACCTAGGTACTGTCCTGCTCTGGATGGCACATATGCAGGCCAATTCTTGCAGCTCCTTTGGGGTATAGTCTCTCTTCTCACTCAGCCTGCCCTCAGCTGGCTATGCTGAGCTTTATCCTAGTTATTGGCCTGGCCAGGGCCAGAGTTCAAAGCTTGCCTCATCATCTACTGTTTGTAGAGCTGCATTCTGGGTGTTGTAGAAAGTGGTTCAACTATCCTAGGAGCACTTTACAGCCCAGATGGGAAGGCCAGGATAGGAATAAACAAGATACCGTGAATATCAGAATAAAGAAGTAGGGGCAAAGTGCCAAAGTCATGGTGTGTTCAGCGACAAGGTTCAGAGAGGGGATGGATGCTGGTTGGTAGCTTTAGATACACTGAAGTGTGTGTCTGTGGGGGCACTCATGTGAGGGGAGCAGCGCCAGGACATGGTTGGGGGTTAAGAGGAGCACTGTCCAGGACCAAACCAGAGACGGTTGGACCTGCATTACCACCATTTGTCCAACCAGATCTGAAATACCATGGCTGACATGTACACATAAGGAACTATTTGACATTGAAATTGGGACTCAAAGGAACTATTGGCCCAGAATGGAATTGATTCATTTGCCTCTCAGCATAACCATTATGGCTTGTCGCAGTTTAGGTTCTTATAAGGGTATTTCTTGGATCACATGATCTCACACATCTAGAGGAAATATTGAACAACATAAACTGATGAACAAAAACAGACCCAGAGAAAGAGAAGCAGCGATCAGACTCTCCAACCTCAGAGGGAAAGTAGAGGAGAGTGGGGGAACGGGGGTAGAGATCAACCAAAGGACTTGTGTGCATGCACATGGGCCTAGCCAGTGGCCATGGACAACAGGGGGTTGGGGACATATGTATGGAGGGGTTTGGGATGGGAATGGGGGGATAAGGACTATTATGTGATACCATAATCAATTAAAAAATGTAAAATAAATAAAAAAAGAGGAGCACTGTGTCCCTTGCAAGTGGGTGAATAGTCTCAGGCAGTTGAAACCTCCATGCTAAGTTGGGGTTGCGGGCAATAGGATTACAGCATGTAGAAAAGGCTGCTTGTATAGTATCAGGCCATAGACCAAGACCATTTGTACCTTATCCACTGGAAGTTGCCAACGAGTTCTAATGGAGGTGGTGATGTTTGCAAAGTTTAAAAAAATCTCTTTGAAAATTTAAAGAAAGTTTAACAAGACTGTACCTCAGTGTTTTGTGGGGTAAACACGAGAGGCAGTATCTTAGAATGAGTTCCACTAGAAGTCAACCCTAAAACAAAGATTTGCATGAAGGAGCTGATTCTTTGGGGTAAGGCCAGGAAATGTGTGGGACTGAGGGAGAGAGACAGTGGACAGAAGGCAGCCAACAGTGTGTTCACCGTCAAGCTGTCTTTCCTTGTGGGTAACTGGAGAGGAATCTTGTTGGGGGACTCTGGGAGCCAGCACAGATCATACACCTCAGAGGGATCCCACCCTCAGGGCCCAGGAGCTGGGGTGTTGATACACGAACTCTCACCAGTCAAGGGTTGAGGGCTGCTCCTGGGGTGGGGGGCTGTGGTTCCCCAGAAGTTCTAGCCTACCACGTGGGCATCAACAAGGTATTTGGTGGTATCAGAGAATCCTGCAAAGATGCATCTATGGGTAAGAAGGGCTGGGCAGTGTGGAATGAAGAAGGAAGGGTGGGGGATATGGACAGGCTACTGGCAGGATCTGCTGCAAGCAGGAATAACTGGATTATTTCAGTCCCCTAGACAGTCACATGAGTCCAATGTGCTGACAGCAGGGAGTGAAATGAAGGAACAGATTTTAAGAGTTTTATAAAGAAAAAATTGCAAGGATTGGTCTTACAGACTCTTGCCTTATAAGGCAACAAATGATTCTGGCCATTTAATTACTTTGGAGTTAACTTCAGAAAAGATTTGGCTTGGCCCCACATGCATTCTTTTTAAATACATTAGGAAAAATAAGTATTCATAAGACTAATCTTTTAAAATACCCATGAATTACAGGCATTAGGAAGGACCTGGGAAAGGTAGGGAAAGCTTTTACACGCACTGTTGGTGGAGTAGTGCATCATACACCCACATTCAGACTTGCTTCTGTTATCTATCCTGTCTTTTTCATGGGAACAAAAGAAAAAGTAATAAAGAAATAATGCAAACCTTGAAACAATTCTCAGGAATAACCGAGATTTTAAAAAAAAAAAGTTAAAAATAATCTAACAGTTTGTTCAAGTATTTCAAGCAGGAGCTTTTGTGAAAACTCACCAAAGTCTGAAAATCAGAAAATAGAAGCATGGGAGAATAATTTACTGAGACATTAATTTAGTCTCATTCTCACAGCTGTGCCTGAAAGAATGAGAGGCATTTCCCCTTTCCTCATACCCCTGCTCTTCAAGACGAGGAAGAGGAGGAGGAGGAGGAGGGGGGGGGAGAAGGAATAGGAGGAAGAGAAGGAGGGAGAAGGGGAAGAAGGAGGAGGAAGAGGAAGAGGAGGAGGGAAAGAGGAGGATGGGGCAGGAAGGAACAGGATGGGGCCAGGGGGAAGAGGAGGAGAAAAGCAGCAGCGGGGCTCTTGGGAGAATGGAGCTGGAATCTCCCAGGGAAAACATTGTAGGTGTTAGAAGGGCAAAGGGAGGCATGGAGGTATGGATTCTGGGACTCCTGAAATGTGGGGAGCATGGGGTGAGCCAGAAGCACCTGCTCTGGAGGTCATGGGCTCAGGGGGTGGACATTTTCATAGCAACCATGTGAATTAAAGGTCCCTGTGCCCCTCAATTTTATGGGCAGCTAAAGTTCTGTAGAACTTTTTATGATCAACGAGTGAGAAAGTGGTTTCCAGAAACCCAACTGAAAATATTCACTACCTCTGGTGGGTGGGAGCTTAGCCAAATCCATCTGATTTAAAAAGAAAGAAAGAAAAAAGTAGATTCTTGTAGCAAATTAATACCGGCAGTAGAAGAAATAGCTAAGATATTAACATTCACTTTTATTTTTCTGTTTGCTTTTTAAAGTTATGTGCTGGGGGGTCCCTGTTTTGAGATTCACATGGGAGGCAATGAATAATAGTTGCCAACTTCATGGTGAGAACCATCCTCTCTGCCCAACTTTTCCCACCTTGTCCACCCTGTGTAGGCTCCTACACTTTCCCATGTTCAGTGACATAATAAGAATTGTTTTTTTCTGCCTCTTCCTTTACCTGTCTTCGCTTCCTTCCATCGGACTCTGGTATGTGAACAAGAATGTGTGCTTATGACCAAAGCGGTGGGGATGTTGGAAAGGCACGTACTTGAAAGGAATATGAAGGAAGGAAGGGGAGTGAGCAAAGCCAGGAGAACAAGAAGGCAAAGGGAGAGGACGAAGCAGAAGAGGATGAGAAGAATGGGAAAGGGAAGTGGGGAAAAAGGTTTAAAGTAGCAGAGCAGAGAAGAAGAGAGGCTTGTTGCATTTCTGATCCTTTTGCCTTAACAAATATAGTATATGCTTGGATATATGCGCCCCTCGCTCTGCCAGCAAGAGAATTCCTCAAAGGGTCTTTGGGCCAACTTGGTTACTTAAATTTTTACAAATATAGGTAAACTAGCCAAATGTCTCCTTGTCAGATTCATTTAATGGCATGTACATATTTAAAGCTACATTGAAAATAATAATAATAAAAGCCTTAGAAATATTGCTGGTTCTTAGTCTCACATTTCGTTTAGTAAACCCTTTATCTTCATTTCTGATTGAAGTGTCTTTGTCGTCAGCACTGGCATCTTTGGAGTCATCCCATATTGCTTTCAGGAAGGACTTAGAACAGTAAAGTTTACAACTCAGGAATAATCACTATTACGTATTTTCCTTTGCCTCTTCTTTTTGTAACCGATTCTCTCCTGTACCCTATATGAGCATCCAACATCTGCATTGATTAAGCTGGTTTATGGCTCATCTTCTCCAAGCAATACTTTATGTTTTAACAAAATTGAAAGAGCACCCTATAAATGAAAGAGCTCAGTCAGCTTTATTATTTGAGGTAAAATTCAAGCATATATACTATGGCTCTTCTAGAAGAGGATTTTATGGCTGAAGGTGAGGGCTGATTATTTTTAGCTTAAGCTATTCCAGAGATTCCTGAGACCTCTGCTGTCAGGTCAGCTTGGCACAATCTGCAACCAAATCACATATAGAAAACACCTCGCAGGAGATAGTTTAGTTTCCTGTAGGTTCCAAACCATTCCCACCCAGTCAGCTTCTCTGGGAGCTGTGCCCGAGAGAATTCCCGCCTCATCTGTCCACAGCAGTGGTTCTCAACAGACTCTTTTGCTTCCCAGGGGTCTGCTGGCAATGCTTGGGGACATTTTGGGGGATTATTAACACAGGGGAGGGCGGTATTAGTCACAGTTCTCCAGGGAAACAGAATCAATAAAATCTTTGTATCTACACAGAGAAGGATTTTAAAGAACTGACTCGAGTGATTGTGGAGGCTGGCAAGTCCAATATTTGTAGATTGAAGGCTATCGGGCTGGGACCTAGCCAAGAGCCGAGGATGAGGTGCAAGTCCGAAGGCTGTCCGCTAGCAGAATTCCCTCTCGCTCCGGGAGGTCAGACTTCTGTTCTGCTTAGAGTTTCACTGATTAGATGAGGCCCACCCAGATTGTAGGGGACAATCTTCTTTCCTCAAAGTCCACCAATTTAAATGGCAATCGCATCCGAAAGCACCCTTACAGAAACATCCAGAATAATGTTGACAACATAGCTGGGCGCTGTGGCCCAGACAAGAGGACATAAAATTAATCGTGGTGGAGGGTGTGTGTGTGTGTGTGTGTGTGTGTGTGTGTGTGAGAGAGAGAGAGAGAGAGAGACTGGCATCTGTGGTAGAGGCTGCTGCTACAGACCTACAACACACAGAACAGGCCTCTGACAGAATTATCCAGCCCCCAAAGCCAACAGTGCCAAGGTAGGGAAACGCCAGTCCACAGGCTCCAGACTTGGTAATGTGACTATAACTGCCTTGACTGGAGGTGAGGAGACTTTCCCAGTGCAGGGAGCCATCAGATTCATCTGGAAAGAAGTTGATTGGCGAAACATCTTAAGGAAGATCATTCTTCCCTTCCCTTTGACTTGCTGGGAGAGAGAATCAGTCCACTGAGGCCTGTTTATGACAAGCCCGCAGGTTTGGGATTTCTGAGCAGAGATACATTTAATTTCTTCATACCAATGGCCCAGTCAGTCTTTTAGCTGCACAAATGTCCTGAGGAAAAGGAAAGAAAAGAAGGTTCTTGGACATTGCCCCTGAAGTGGGTGAAGCATGAGCTCTGATGTCCCTGGAGCCAAGTCAGCATATGGGTGTAACTCTCCGGGCAGTGTAGCCACTGAGGCAGGACAAGAGCAACCAATTGACAGTGCATTTGCAAGAAAAACAGGGCAAATGAATCATGGGTACAATGGCTCTATTGATTTATTTGTTCATTCATTCATTCATTCATTCACTCACTCAAACATCACTTTCTCACTGAACAAGTAATTTGTGGAGGGCCTAGACCAGGGGTGGGTAAACTTTTTTTTTTTTAATATTTTTTATTGATATTTTACAGAGAGGAAGGGAGAGAGAGAGAGAGAGAGAGCTAGAAACGTCGATGAGAGAGAAACATCGACCAGCTGCCTCTTGCACACCCTGTTCCGGGGATGTGCCCGCAACCAGTGTACATGCCCCTGACCGGAATCGAACTCGGGACCTTTCAGTCCGCAGACCGACGCTCTACCACTGAGCCAAACCGGTTTCGGCTGGGTAAACTTTTTGACTCGAGGGCCACAATGGGTTCTTAAGCTGGACCGGAGGGCCGGAACAAAAGCAACCTGACCATGCTGGCACTCTCATCTTGGGCTGCTGGTGAAGGAGCGGAGGGGAGAGCAAGAGAACCCTCCACTCTTTCGGCTCCGCGGGCCGGATAGAACAGCCGAAATCCGGCCCGTGGACCATAGTTTGCTCACGGCTGGCCTAGAATATGCTAGCCTCTGAGTGAGTAAGGCAGCCTCATCTCTGTTCTCAAGTTTGTCTAATGGAGAAAACAGACAATAAAATGCAATTAGAAACACATTATTAAGAAGTAGAGGCTGCTTTGCATGGATGCACAGCCTCATTTAGGGATGACTTCTGCTATCCTCTGGTGGGGAAAAACCCGGGTTTGGAGCCAGAACTGGATTTGAATCTTAGCTCTTATTAGACTCCCTGGCTGCCAACTAAATTATCCTCTTGGATATCTCCTATAAAACGGGGACAAAAACATCAGCCATCCCAACTATCACATGGATGTACTGTGAGAAGCACATGCAAAAATGCATGAAAGTGCTTTGTCTGTCATTAAGTACATTAGAATCACCTGGTAGCTTTAAAAAAATATGGATGCCTGACTCTCCAGCTCAGACAATGTAGGCCAGAAGCCCTCAGTGGGAAGGTCTAAAGCATTGGTATTTTTTAAAAGCTCCCGAGGCGAAACTAAAGCATAGCCATCCTATACAAGCATTGTCCATCTGGATGCAATTACTTCCCCAAAGTAATCGTAGTCCAAGCATTTAACTCAGTGATCTTGTGTCCCAAGTCTCAAATTTGACATGAACAGTAGATATGGGGTCACTCTGCTTTTTGGGGGTCTTGCTTTAATGCTGTAAGCATCAGAGAAACCTGCTGTAGTTTAGAACCTGAGAGGGTCAACTCGTGACCTTGGGGGCCAGGGGAGTGTGCGGTGGGGGTGGGGGCTAGATCTCCTGCAGGCAGAGAAAGCAGGTCCATGCACAAGGTAGCCTGTGGTCTCCTGATGGCAGGAAATACCAGCGTTTCACACATTGTACGCTGGACTTTCATCTGTGACTGGCATGTTTTTAGACAGTCAGGATACTGCAACTGAAGAGATGACCATCACTGTTTTCACGGGGACCATCTTCTAGCAGGAGGAGGGAGACAAACAGTGCATACGATACATAAAATGTTAGCGGGTGATGAGTACTGTGGGGAAAAAATAAAACAAGGTGGGGGTACAGGCCCCTGGTTCTGTGAATGTGAGAAAAATGAGCCATGGCGGTACCCGAAGGAACCGTGTTTTAGGCAGATCCACAGCAAGTACACATGTTCCGAGGCAGAGCCATGCCTGGTTTGTTTGAGGAGCGAAGATGCCAGAATTGTCAGTGAGGATAAAGGTAGTAGGAGATGTGACCACAAAGTTACCTACAGGCCCTATTCCAGGGCCTTAGCAGCCGTGGGCAAACTATGGCCCGTGGGCCAGATCATGCCTGTTTGGCTGTTCTATCTGGCCCTCGGAGCCAAAAGAGCAGAGGGTTCTCTTGCTCTCCCCTCCGCTCCGTCACCAGCAGCCCACAATGAGAGTGCCAACAGGGTCAGGTTGCTTTTGTTCCGGCCCTTCGGTCCAGTTTAAGAACCCACTGTGGCCCTCGAGTCAAAAAGTCTGCCCACCCCTGCCTTAGAGGGCATTGTGGAGACTTTTGTTTTTACTCTGATGAGGAAGATTTTGAGCAGAGGAGCGCTATGATTTGACCTGTGTCGTTACAGGATCACTCCTTCTGCATGTGGTGAATGAACTCCCAGGGACAAAGGTGGAGACAGGAGACGGGAGGCTGTTGCTGTCATCTTAGAGGAAGGGCTGGGGATGGAGCAGCAGAAGTCATGAGAAGTGGCCAGGGAGGTGAGGGGAAGGCACAGAACCCTGTGAGCTGCCAGTATCACAACTGACGCTTCCAGGACACGTTGACCAAAACTCAGAAGCAATCCAGGATCCGTGTGTCTGATGCCCAGAAAGTCCACTGAGATCAACGCCACCTGAAGCCTCCAGACAGATGGGAACGGCTGCTCTTCTACCCACAGCCCTCCCATCTCCTGGGCACCGTGCATTTGAAACGCTCCAAGCTCTATCACAAATGAAATCTGGTTTTGAGGGAGAGGGACCTTGGCCATGATTGAAGCCTTGTGAGAACTAAAATCCCAATTCGGCCAGTCACTGCCCTGCTGAGCATTTCTATGAAGGAGACATAAGGCGTGATTGTGCAGAATCTTGCTTGAGTATCATCATGCATCGGCTCTGTGAGATGGGGAATTGGCCAGACTGGACACACGCCGTGGAACAAAGCGAGGCCGAGCTAGGCACTGACCAATCTAAATGCCAATGTGTTTTGCTGTGAATGTGCTTAACTGCAAGACAAATAGCAGTCACAGCAGAGGAGGAGCATGTGCCACCAGATGGCACTGTTTCCCCTGAAATGCTTGAGGGTACCCAAACCCACAGGATGAAACACTCCCAAAACAGCTAGAGAGGAGAATTGTTGAGTGCCTGGAGCCCCCGAAGCAAGGGCTGAATGTAGCCCTCGGCAGAGTTTAACACAGGGGGGCTTAGCCACTTTGGCAGTCTGCATTGGCTTCTGAACTTCTCAGCATTATATATTTGGATGCATAGAACCTAATGCATTGGATAACAAAGGGAGCCAATTATATTGAAACGCAATCATTAGAATATTTAAGAAAACGTGAGACATAGTAATATATGTGCTTTTTTTAATGCAGTAAATGAAAAGCAGAGGTAGGCCACCTACCCATTTATAAATCTGAACATAGTAATGAGCAAAATGATATTTCAAGATATCTTATATCTGCAACAACTGTAATGTGGCCTGCAATCATATTTGATGAGATTGCTTAGTTTTACTTAGAAGTTGGTCAAAATAAAGATGTATTTTATGTTCTCAATATTTTATAGATATCTTTTCTTCCCTCCATTTTCCTTTCTCCTTCGCCTCACCTTTTTTTTTTTTTTTTTTTTTTAAACCATTTAAGTTCTTAGACCTCTTGGATTCTGTTCAAAGATGATCTCTTAGCCTTGGCTGGTATGGCTAAGTGGTTAGAGTGTCAGCCTGTGTACCAAAGGGTCTCGGGTTCAATTCCTGGTTTCAGTTCCCAGCCCTGATTGGGGCATGTGCAGGAGGCGACCAATCAGTGTGTCTCTCTCACATCAATGTTTCTCTCTCTCTTCTCTCTTTTCTCTCACTCTCCCCCACCCCTCTCTGAAAAAAACAATGGAAAAAGTATCCTTGGGTGACAATTAACAACAACAACAACAAAAGACCATCTCTTATAGATAGAAAGACCCCCAGATTAATAATCCTTGGTTCATGCCTCTTTCATCAGTCTATTGTGCATTTTGCCAACTGAAGGAAGAAAATCCTCAGCCAAACTAGCCAAGCTCATATTAAAGAAGATCTTGTATTCCTTTTCTCCTCCCCACCCTTCTGGGCTATTATCCTACCCCTGGTCCACATTTCTTCCTCCCCTAGTCCTCCTTGAAGCACTAAGGTTTCTGCTCCTCCTCCTCTTCCTGGAGTCTCTCCTCTCTTCTTTGGAAGTTGAAGCCAAAGCAAATTCCTGGCACCTCTTTGCTCTCCCATTTCTTTATCTGAAGTCATAGGATGGGTCTCATTCAGTCCCAAACGCTGCCCAGTCATTTGTCCTTTGTTCATCCTTCCCTTTCTTCTGCCCCAGAGGTGGAGGGGGAAGAGGGAAAATGTGGTAATGGATGAAAGCCAGCAAAGTCCAATATTAAAGTAACAGAAAATAGGGTAGCTTTTGAATCTTGACATCATTTTACATAAAATGTCTCCTTCCCCTCCTTCCTTCCAATCACCCTCCATCCCCTACCCTACTTTATTTTCTTCATCGTTCCTACCCTTATCTGAGATTATTTATTTATGTATTGACTCTGTGACTGTCTGTTTCCCAGCTGAAATGCTACTCTACATGAGGGCAGGATGACTTGTCTTTTCACCTCAGCTCCCCACTGCCTGGAACAGGCTGGATGTGTGGGAGATACTCAAACGATGTTTGTTAAAGGAATGGACCAGATTGGAATGGAAATGCAAATAATTCTTCAGTGACTAAATTTCTGTCTTTTTTTTTAACTGCAGTATTTGATTGACTCTACAAATATAAAGACACCCTGAGTGAGTTCCATGGAGTAGCAAGTGAAGGAGAGAAGGAGACTTCTTAAGAGAGGGAAGAGTAAATAGAGAATAAGGTTTGGTTTGGTGATTATAAATAATGTACTGTGCATACATATATTAATTTTATGCAATGCAAATACACTTTAGACTTTTCATATAGACTAAGGAATATTTAATGAAAACAAATATTTTATTCTCTCTTTTTGAATTATATATAAAACTCCACTGTATTTCTGCAAAATGTTTGTTATGGGTCATGAGGGACTCTTAAACATGAAATAGGATAAATATATTCAATAATGTATTATATATATATATATATATATATATATATATATATATATATAATAAGGATGTATTTATCAATATGTTGCCAAATACTAGAGGCTGGGATAAATTCTACACACACACTATCTTTTAATAGTACAAATTAAAGTTGGTACTTTCATTATTTATAATTTAATTTCTTTGTAAATTGTTTTACTTTCTCATTATGCACAAGATGGGTAAGGATATTTAATCATTTTATCTTTGTGCACCTTAGCCCAGACAAATCAAGGTACTGTTTATTTATACATCGAACTACCGCTGGAGGGGCTTGTGTAACCTCATGGATAACATGGGTGACAGAAAACTGTAAAACAGGAAATTCACATCATTCAAATTTCCTAAGAAAGGAGAAAAGGATTTCTGCAAACCGCCTATTGGGGAGCTGTGTGTCTTAGTTCCAGAGAACTGGAGAAGCTGTAAGAGACGCTGATGCCAGTAGGTGGAGCCAGAGAGCAGTCACCAAGGACAAATGGCACACAGTAACTTCATTTTCTTCCCTGGACTGGCATGCCAAGACTCCTCCGAAATACCTTTGGGGACCTTGCTGGTGGTATGATTTTTTTTTGACATGTGGAGATATGTGGACTAACCACAAATTAGGTGAATTGCATGGACATTTCACAGTTTTTTTTTTATAGGCTTTACCTTTCATGGTCACTTTTTTCTCCTCTTTTGCTGCTGTGAATAATGTTGCTCTGGATACTCGTTACATGTCTCCTGATGTGCCTATGTAGACATTTCTTAGGGTATATATCTAGGAATAAGTTTGCTGATCAAGAGGAACACATATGAAAGCTTTACTAGAAGTACCAAACTATTCTCCCATGTAAATATGCAAATTTCTATCCCCAACAGTGCATGGGAGATGGCACTGTTCCACATTCTTACCAACAGTTGACATTGGTAGAATTTTTAAATTTAGTTCATCTAGAGAATGTGCAGTGACAGCTCACTGTGGCTTTCCTTTTTAGTACCCTCTGTATTAATGACGGGGAGCACGTTTTTGCTTGGATTCCTGCATTTGTTCAGTGCCGATACCTTTCACTCATGTTTTCTTCTGAGTTGTTGTCTTCTTATTTTATGTAGGAACTCTTCATATATTCTGGATGAATTCCCTTTGTTAGTTACATCTGTTGCAGATATCTTTTTTTTCACGCTATGGTTTGCATTTTTATTCTTTGATGGCATCCTTTGATTAAAATTGTTTTCATTTTAATATAGTCCAATTTATTAATATGTTGGGGCTTATTATTAAATTAACATGTTCCCTCTCTGTGTTCTGTTTACTATTTTTGTACTCTCAAATTATGAAGCCGTTCTACATTGCCTTCTAAAAGGTTTAGTGTTCTGTCTTTCACATTTAGATCTTCAGTCCTCTAGAGCTGATTTCTGTGCATGGCTTGAAGCAGGAATCAAGACCCTTCCTTCCCTCTTTCCTTCCTCCCTCCGTTTCCTCTTCGTTTCTCTTCCCCCCTCCTTCCTTCCTTCTCTTCCTTTTCTCCTTCTTCACTTAAAGATATTCAATTGTTAGCACTATTTATTAAAAAGACATCCTTCCCCTTTGACTTCACAGTGGTTCTTTGGTTGTAAATTAAGTGATCATTTATGCATGAATCTGTATCTGGGTTTTCTATTTTGTACCCTTATCTATGTATCATCCTTATACCAATACTTAACTGTCTTAATGTCTAAGCACCATAATATATAGAGTAAGTTCTCCTCCTCCTCCTTCTCCTCCTCTTCTTCCTTTCCATCCCCTTCTTCTTCTTCTTCTTCTATATCCTGGCTAATCTTTGCCCTTTGCTTTGCACTGAATCTATTTAGTTTCATTTTTTTTTCCCTTCCTCCTCCCTTCCACTGTCTGCTCCTAGGAAATCTTTTCATCCAAATAGATTTTATAACAACATACTGCTTATGTAATTCTTACTTCAGGCTCAGATTTGAATTATAAAAGAATTACCTTGTCTTTCCTTTTTTTCAGTAAAACATAATTTTTCTACATAATTTAAAAGAGTGGGAAAGAGACTAGAGCTGAACACTCCTAAATGTTTTAACATTTCATTTACAAATGACCCCAATGAATCATTCACACTAACTTTAAATTTCATGTAATTTTAAACAAGAGGATATAAAGCAGCAGAATGCTGGGTGCCGCCCTGCCATACCTTTACCACCCCGTGCCAGCCTCTGGTGGTCCCACCACCTCCTTCTCTCTCCCAACTCTTCCTCCCTCCTTGGAATGTTTGGCCTCATGTATCTGTAGAATATATTTTACAGATGTGCTTTCCATTTTAGCAGTTAAAGCCCTTTCACATCTGCTCACTCTCGTGAATTACTTGAACAAGAGCTCTCCATGCATCATCAACCACCTGCTCCAAAGCTGCCACAGAACAACTAGGTTTGAAAAATTTAACGAGAAAATAAACTACTCAGTGATTAATGAATGTTGCATAGTGTTTCAGGAAGTGGATGTCAGTCTCGCCCAAATGCTTGCAACCAGGGAGAAATTTATGGCAAGTGTGCTAGGGAATAGAGCTAACTAAGCTCACAGCCTTTATCTTTAAATCACATTTGGCTGCTGGTATCAGAGACCTGATCTGAGTGGCTTAAACTAATGAGGGATCTATATATCTATATATAAAGATCCAGAGGAGAAAGGCAATACAAAGCTGATATGGCAACTCAACACCTCCAGGAAGGCAGGCATCTTCTTTCTTTATGCCTTAGCACTCTGGGTCACGGAGTGTGCATCCTCAAGGTTGATAATTCAACATCCAACATGGCTTCCAGAAGGCAACCACTCTCCTTGTAGTTTAGCAAAGCCTGAATGATGTCACTGTAAGTCCCAGAATGAGAGGAGGGACCGGAGGTGAAAGAAATGTCTCCTAGCACAGCGGGGCTGCAAGTCAAAGGATGTCACAAATTGTTGCCCATATCTCATAGATCTCGGGATTACTATTAGGTCAAAGGGATCTAGATTCTTGGTTTAAAATTGTTCTCCAGAGAACTGTGAGCCAGCCATCTATGAGTGTGCCTACCCGTCCTTGTCCATACTTGGCCTCATCCTTCTAGGTACCAAGTGCGCCATGCTCGCTCCTCTCAGTTGTCTATCAAGCCCCAGTTTCAGGTATCACTCTAAAGCCTGTGTCCATGACAAAGCTCATAACTTTTCCAGTGGTATTTCTAGGTAAACACTCATTAAATAGACATCCCAAATGGATCATCTTTAGTTGCTTTACATCTTTTCCAATTTGGGATTAAAACAATATTTCACCTCTTCAGTTTACATTTATTTTATTAGTAGTAGGTTTGGATATTTTTCATATTTATTGGATTTAGGGCCTACTCGGATAATCCAGGAAGATCTCATCTAGAGATCCTTCACTTAATGACGTCTCCAAAGATGCTTTTTCCAAATAAGGTCACATTCACAGTTTCTGGGTAAATGTATCTTTTGTGGGGACCATCATTCAACCCACTACAGCTACCTTGACAGGAGCTGGAAACTCCAGGGGCAGCTGGCTCACCGGTACCATGCTCATCAGCTCATCCCCGCAGGGCACTGGTGCTACTCTGCTATCACCTGCCCCTCCTGGGAAAAATGGATTCTTCAGCTGAGGCTAAATTCCTCCAGTATCCACCAAAAGGTCCCTCTTTCCCTCTCAGCTCTTCAGGACATCATAAGGATGCTTGTTAAGGAGACATTTCACAGTCTGGCTTAGAGGGAAGCCATGCATCTGGCCCAGGCCCTTTGACCTTCTCGCTCCTTTGTCAACCTTAATAGAGACTTAACAGACATGCCTAGCAGGACCAGACTATAGAAAAATCTATAAGCCATTAACCATAGCTATATAAAACCAATAAGAATCAATCTCCACACTTGACTTCGACGCATGCTAGGGTTCAGAAGTGACCTAAAAGTGACAGTCTGCAGCTGGGCTTGTGATCAGGGAGGGCTGGCCAGAGTTTACAATTTGTCTGACCTTCCAGAGAAGGCTCCCGGGCTTAAGCTCAGGACTGTGTGAGTCATCAGAAGTTGAGAAGGCCATTCCTTAACACAGAGAGGAAACGAATGCCGAGGAAGGGTTTCACAGGGGATTAGCAATGGCCACGATCCTGAAATAATTGGGCTTTGGAAACCCCATGTTTTGCTTTTCTAAATGACTCGGGGTTGCATTATGTTTATTGATCGTCCTGAGCTTTTGCAGCCTGTGAACGATGAGCCTTTTACTGCACTCCATGACTGAGGGGCACACAACTGTGAGAACAGCTCATTTCACTTTTTTTCGATTTATACGAAAGATGCTATGGCCAGAGCCCTCTAGGCACCCATCTCAACACATAAATATAACAATTAAGCTAAATGGAAATCCTGCAGGTTAAAAGGGCCTCACAAAAGAAGGAGGCTTTTTCCAAAGCCAGGAAGTTTGTCCACAGAGGAAACACCCAATCTACAAAGGTGGGTTGGTGCCAAACCATTAAGGTAAAAAAAAAAAAATAAAATAAAAATCAAGAATAATGGAATCCAAAATCAAGAAAAAAACAAAACAAAACAAAAAAAACACCCCACACATCTTTCCTCCAAAAGCAAACAAAGAAAAAAATACCTTTAAGCTGTGAATTCAGGATTCGAAGCAACTATTGTTACCGAATTTGTATTTGTTGTATTTTCCTGCCGGGGGTTAGTGGTGATTGGTTTGGGAAGGGGAGAAAATCAATCCTAGAAGGAAATTGACATGAGTATCTCCGTGCCCATCACATGTGACAATGGTGAGTGTGGGCACATCAGTATCAGATATGCTATAGTCTTGCTACCCCAAGTTTGGTGTATCAGACTGGTGCCCAGCAGCAGAAGCACCAGCACCACCTGGGGGCTTGTTAGAAACAGAGACTCTCAGGCACCACCCACATTCATTTAGGCAGAATCTGCACGTGGCACGCTCCCCCAGGGGATTCTCATGCACATGAAGGTGTCCCTCAGTGGTCAGTGTGGCACTCACCAGCCACTCTGGCAAAGTTTAGGCTATTTAGACTAAGCGACAGCACTCACGGAGTGGGTGTCTGCCTCCAGAGATGGGGCTGAAGGGAACAGAGAAATGGGGTTTCATCCTGCCTTAGTCCATGTGAGCCCAAGCATCTCAGGAAATGATCCTGAATGGATTTAAATCCTCGGGCTCACCTTGCTACATCTCCAGATCCTTGGTGGCCAGCTTCTTACCACCACTGGTATTCTGGGGTCTTCTCTGACTGACACCACATTCAAGTCTCAGACAGCTGGAGGGCACTCCACGTTGGGCAGTTTAGAGAGCCAAAGCGGTGCAGGTGAAAAGGTTTTTTATCTAATGCTCTTGGTAAAGATGTGCCTTGTTTTGTGTTTTTTTTTTTGCTAAAAATGTTATATAATCCTCCCAATTTTTCTCACACCACTATTATAAAAAAGGGCATTTAGATAGATGCCACAGACTCAACAATGTCAATGTTATCAAAATCGCTTAGTCAAACCCCAAGCATCCTCACTCACTCACCCCCACCCCACTCACCCAGTCATTGATCCATGAGCATTCCTTAATCATCTCCTTGACATAAACCCCTTGCTCTTGGATTGTTGCTTGTCTCCTCTACTTCCTTTTCCAGCCAAGCTTCACAAACAGTCATCAGTAATTGCCTTTATTCCCATAAGACCTTGCTCTGCTTCTCTGCCATCCGTTTCTATCCTATTTCTACAGAAACAAGTCTGGACAGTCTCCTATCTCTTTGCCAAATGCAAGGCAGACACTCTAGTGTCCACTTGGAAATAGGCACTGAGGACAACACTCTCCCTTTCTCAGGTTCCCATGATAATCTGCACTCTTTCCCACATAACTCCTCTCTCCATTTGCTGCCTCTATTTCCTCTAATCATCCATCTTCTTACACAAGAAAAAATAATCACAGGCTTTTCAGTTTCTTACCACAGACTGAGAATAGCTATTACGTTTGAGTAGCTTTGGTGTAGGGCAGACACTGTATTTGACATTTAACGTACATTTTTCAATTAGACTCACAACATACCAGGAAGTACTCATTCCAATTTTAAAGATAAGAAACTAGAGGCTCAAAGAGGTTAAGTAACTTACCTAAGGTTAGAAAGCTGGTTCGTGGGCAGCCAACGACATCCAAAATATGGCCCGCAGAATTCTGCTGCCTCTGGAGAAACCCAGAATAATAGGAGCTGGAAGCACCGACCAAACCTTCCGGACAACAGGCTCCCTGTAGCTGCAGTGCTTAATGGAGAGAGTTGGAGGGGACCTGCATCTCAGGTGGAGTCAAGCAGGAATCACCATTGGATCTGCTAAGCTGATGGGATAAAGCTGGGAAGGAGAGCTGCTTCCTGAAAGCTGGTGCTGAGATATGAAAGTCAGTAGTGTCAACAGGGAAGAAACTTGAGTCTAGAAAGAAAGTCTTACTTATCCTATCTAATAAAGAGGGAATATGCTAGTTGACCTTCACACCATCACAAAGATGGTGGCACCCACAGCCAATAAGAAGGGAATACACTAATTGACTGTCTTGCCCTTAAATATGGTGGTGCCCACAGCCAATAAGTAGAGAATATGCTAATTCACTGCCACACCCTCAAAGATGGTGGCACCCTCAGCTACAAGCTGGTGGTGCCCAGTCTCCTCAGCCACCCGGGCGCCCAGGGCCGGCCCAAGGCACAGGCAAGCCTAGAATGGCAGCTTCCCAGATGCCCCCAGGGCCACCCACGCCTCAAGTAACTAGGGATGGCCGAGGCTTGCGCTATCAGCAATGGCAGCAGCAAAGGTTTGATGGGGCATTGCCTTCCCCTGATCGCTAGGTCACCTCTCTCCCCCGAGGGCTCATGGACTGTGAGAGGAAGCCCCCTCCAGTGCATGAATTTTCATGCACCAGGCCTCTAGTTTTATCTATAAACTCCATGACCCCACATTACCAATTTTCAATTAGGTATTATAACAACATGGTTCAGTCCAGTGGACACCACAGGTAAAATTACATTGATTTACCTGCCCAACCTTTGATGGAATGCAAGCCACACTCTACCCCACACGTGCTGTGCAGCTTTGTGCAAGCCACATGCTTCTCTGACCCTCTGTTTCCCCATCTGAATGCAGGACTCATTCAGTGGATGAAGTGTCTAAAGAGATCATGCATGTGAGGCACTTGCAACATAGAAAGTCTCTATGAAGTGCTTGATAGGCTGGAGGCTGGGGAGGGAGGGGTGTGAGCCAGAGTCTTTGCCCTCAAGGGAGTATAGTGGGGGAGGAAGGAATAGACTTGAAATTGGGTCATTTACCCATTTAGCCATATTTGTCGAATGGGATTTTCAGGGGAAGTATTTCTCGGGTAAACAAGTGAGGTGACAGAGTCTACATCACATAGAACAGCAGGATCTTTTTTTAAAATATATATATATATATATATATATATATATATATATATATATATATATATTATTGATATTTTACAGAGAGGAAGGGAGAGGGATAGAGAGCTAGAAACGTCAATGAGAGAGAAACATCGACCAGTTGCCTCTTGCACACCCCCTACTGGGGATGTACCCACAAACAATGTACATGCCCTTGACCGGAATTGAACCCGGACCTTTCAGTCCGCAGACCGACGGTCTACCACTGAGTCAAACCGGTTTTGGCTTTTTTTTTAAAATGGAAACTGTAGAAATTAGATTCCAGCTCATCATAAATAACAACTTTCTAACACTGAACACCGTCAAACAATTCTTGACGATGAAGGGGTTTCCCAACATTGGGATTATACAAGCCCCCTTCCCGCAGGAAGTGCTGCCAAAGGCCTTCAGAGCAACGAGTGACTGAATTTGTGTTGTTTTGCTCCTACCCATCTGCCTGACCTTTAGGTCTGAGAGACTCTCAAAGTAAGGGCATTCCCCTCCTCCACCTCTTTTCTTTCTTCCACTCCCACTAAGCATTCTGCCTCTTCTCTGTGTGTCTGAAGTCTCTCTTCTGAGCTCCAGACACATGCGACCTATTGCTGACTGAACTTGGATGGCTCCAATTCCCCCAGTCCCAAACAGTACCTATGATCGTCCTCTGTCCTCCAGTCTGTGAGCAGGGACTCAAAGGCATTTCACAGGCAAGTCCCTTTCAAAGGATTTCCCTGCTGGGTTCTAAGGGAGAGCGAGAGATGGTGCTGTCAGTAGAGGGAGATGTCAGATAAGAAAAGAATCTCATAGGCACTGCCAACCTCTTTGAAAAATCCTTATTATGTTCTCAACTCAAAAGTGATCTTAAAATTTACATTTTTTTTTAGCTCTGAGAAATTAATGTTGGCTTATAACTTCTGACAAGATATGTTCTATAGTTGGGCAGGTTCTGTTAATTCACCTTATGTAATGAAGCAATTTTTTTGCATTTGGGTTTTGACATATACAATCCTTCCAAACACACACATTTAGGTCTGCTTCCCCCCCTGCCACCCACTGCAAATGGAGGCCACCTACAAAGGCCAAGTGGGCATGGAGAGTCCAAGCAGGATGCAAAGAGGCATACTTGGAGAGGAAGATACATGTCACAGGCCAGAGCCCCAGGGTTGGCAAGATGCTCACTTTGGTTACGTGCCTCCAAGCCTCCCACTGTCAGAGGCATCCCTTAGAGAGGCAGTGACCAGACCAGCAACTGTGTGTGCTCAGCCCCACTCTTGACTCCATTTTGGCCCCATCCTTATAATTTTTTGTTATTCTAGTTAACAAAATAGTTTATACCATATCATCATATACAAGTTAGTTATCCTTGAAAATGAACTTAAACCCTTTTGGGAGGCAAAATGGATACATAGATGAGTGGATGAATGAATGGGTGAATAGATGGGTGATGGATAGATTCTCTTTCACAGTCACCCATTTCCATTTAATTTCATTGACACTTTATTCTCTTCTTTTCTCCCTCTGATTCAAATTCTCTTTGCACTCATTCACCTCTTTTGACCTCTGTATCCCATCCCTGCTCCCCTTCTCATCTCTGGGAGAGAATAGGGTTTGGGGTATCTGCAGGTTTAACACTAATAGAATTTTACAGCAAAAAGTCTCTCAAGTATGTTCCTGAAATGCTAGGCCAGTATTTATCCTACCAGCAACTTTCCCACTTGTCTTATTCCATTTTCTTGTCCATCCTTGCTCTTAATTCTGAAGAGCTCACCTCTACCTTATGATCTGCCTAGGATGGCCCAAGTCTGGTCTTCTCCAAGAATTTGGGTCAATTTTCAATTGGTCATATGGGTACAACTGTAATAGGATGGAGAAGAATCCTGGAGGGAGGGGAGTCTTGAGAATTGTTGAGACAAGAAAGAATTCTTAAGTGTTAGCTTCTGGTGAGAAGAGTTATATTCTGGGAACTTTCCACAGTTCAGGAATAAAGTAATAATGCCTAGGCACACATACACACAATCAGACTCATCACACTGTAGTCATGCCATCTACACTCACACATTCCATACGTTTATTCCCACGGGGGAGAATCAGTCTTTTCAGTGGACAATGGCTTCTTATAGGAGTTCATGCGAAACAAAGCTTACTGAATCGGCTCAATAGTGGAACCTCATGACATTCCAAGAAAGAACTTTCATTCAGAAAACATGTACTGAGTACCTACTGTGTGCGAGTGAACCCAGTAAGGAAATGGAGCGAGGGTGGGGAGTGATACCCAAAGATGTGTTCCAGCCAGTTTCGTAAGACTCTTTGGGGAGAGCACCATGAAGAACATATTTGTTCAAAACTGGCAAATCAAAACCACCAGATGTGGCAAATCATCATTCTGCTTGGCATTCATCGCCATGACACTCATCAAGCTGAATTCCTTCACAATTTATGTGGCTACACTGGGCATTTCGGCCTGTGAGACAAAAGGTGACTGACTATGGGTACCAACTCCTCAGGAAACGCAGTGATCATCAGTGGAGTCCACCAATGAACTGGAGTCACCAACAGGTAGGAAATGTTTATTCTGAAACAATTGGAAGAGGGAGCAGGTTAGACAGGGAGCTGGAAAGTACTTCACAGGGAAATAGGGGGCAAAGCATCACATTGCAGGTATCCATGGAGACGAGTACCAGCCAACTCTTTCCAAGAAAGTGGCCATAAGAGAGGCTGGACAGAGGAGCCTAACACACATTGCTCTTTCCTTGTGGTTTATCTTCAGCTGTGATATTTTAATACAAAGCTATGTATTACCTTTGGAATAAAGAAAAGAACAGACAACCGACTCTGACCGAACAGGTGTTCAGCCGCCCTCTGTCTTGAGCACTTTGTCAGAGGACCGCAGTGTGACTTGGCCCTCCTTCCACGACATGTCTCCATTGAACTGGCAGTGGTTTCATTTCAGCCTCTCTAGGTTTGGCACTGTTAGTGCTTATTCTTTTGTGCTCAGCGCTGGGGTCTTCCTTTGATATTCCCTTTTGCAAGAACCTGTCTGTTTCCTTCCTGCTTCTAAGCCCAGGAAGGAAAAGAATTCTGTTTTGTTCTCTCCTTGGAGCCCCCACCACTCCCTGACATACCAGACCGTGCGCATAGAGTGCTTTAAAAATAGCAATGTACAAATGTTAATTGATAGGATTATAAGTAGCTGTTCTACGTATCTCAGGTTGATTTCTAATCACAATTCCCATTATCAGGTCAGATATGAAATGAAAATGCCCTCCCTGCTTCTGCAGTGACTGAGCCATTCTCGGGCAATGCTATTATGGCAGCTGGGAATCATTTGAAAATGAGCTTTGCCTCGCTAGGCATGTCAGATGACACTTTTAAAGACTGGCTCCTATTTTTTTAAATATTATAATTGGTTCACACTCAAGAGGCACGTGCCCCCTGCTAGGAGAGGGGCTCACACATGCAGCTGGTGGTGGGACAGCAAACCAGGAGCACGGGGACCCAGTTACACAATAAACCCGGGTGGAGGCATTGCAAGGATGGTCAGCCACGAGGGATGCGTCTGGGATACAAGGCCATTTTGACAGGGGACCGATGGTGATCTTGGCAGCTGACTGGCTTCGGAGAGGGCCAGCCAAGAACCCCTGTGGGTGTGTTGGCAGGAGGGCAGAGCCTTCCCACAAGTGCTGAAAGGGATGGGGTGATGGCGAGCAAACCCATCAGTGATGGCAAAGTACCAGGACAGGCCCTGGGAAAGTGTATAAAAATGCTTCCCCATCACATTTCCTACTTTTGTTCTAGGCGCTTCCACTCCTCAGGCTTCACCCCACTCAACAGACGCCTCCTCCCCAGACACACGAGAACTCCATTTATCATGCCCATTTCCTAATAAGAACTGCTTTCCTAAAAATATTTATCATGATTTCAGTAGCTGTAAGGTGAAGTGGCAAAAAAATAAATAAATAAAAATCTGCTTCTCTCCATGTTACCCAATTCCTGGCTTTCTACATGCAGAATAGTACGTGGGGTTTGACAGCACTTGCTCCCAAAGGAGGCGAGAGGACAATGCATGTGTCTTGCATGTGTCTACGGAAGAATGGACAAGAAACATTAGCTTACGTTGGGGACGTGGACTTGAAGGCTGGAGGCTTCATTGTACATCCTTTATACTTTTAAAAATTTGAACCACTTTGTCATTATCCCCTTCCCTCTTCTCCCCTGCAATGGCTCTTATCCAGGCCACCAATAACATCCACGTTACTTCTTCCAGTGGTCAAATCTCCGTTTCTATCCTATCTGACATCACAGGCACGTTTGGCACACATTGCTCACCTCTCCCCCTTGAAGCGGTTTCTTCTTTTGTTCCATTATCACCTCATTCCTCTGACCTTTCCGGGCAAACTGCTCCTTCTCTCTTGCTGACCCTTCCTACTCCCCAACTTCCATGTTTGCATTCTCTGCTTACTGGCTCTCTTCTCTTCTCTTCTCTTCTCTTCTCTTCTCTTCTCTTCTCTTCTCTTCTCTTCTCTTCTCTTCTCTTCTCTTCTCTTCTCTTCTCTTCTCGTCCCTGCACGATCTTCTAAGGGATCTCATCCAGGTTTGTGCTTTAATTACCATCTGTCAGCTTTGTGACTCTCCCACCCATCTCTCCGGATTCCAGATGCACACATTTGCCTGTCAGATAGCTCCGCTTTGACATCAAGCGGCCATCTCAAATCCAGCATGTTCCCAACAGAAGTCTTGATGTGCACCGGCCCCCACCCCCGAACCTGCTCCTCCCCGTGTCTTCTCTCTGAGTTACTCCGACCAAACACCTGGGAGTTGACCTTGATTGCTTTCCTCATCTACGGAGAGCCAATCTAACAGCAAGTTCTGTTACTACCGTGTCCAAAACAGGACAGAATCTGGTCCCTTCTCATCATCTTCACTGCTAAAGCCTCGCCCTAACGTCCCATCTGTCGTTTGTTCTATTATATCAGGATTTTCCCGTTTTCCATTCTTGCCCACATACAGTCTGCTTATCAAAAGCAATCAGCGTGAACCAGTACACAGGATAAACCTGACCACATCACCCTCTGCTTTCAACCTTCAAATTGCTGTTGTCTTCACCTAAGTTATTTTCTCCAAATCTTCAGTGGCCCCTCATCAGCTCAGCACTCAGCGCTTCAGCGAGGTTTCTCTGAGCCCTGCTGCCTGAGAAGCAGCCAACAGGGCACGGCACATTCCATTTCCGAGTATTACATTCTTCACAGCTCCCTGCAGATTTGAATATTTTATATATGTATTTCCTTGTGTGTTTACTATATGCATCCCTCCTGCTATAATATAGAAAGGAGAAGAATTCTGTCTCCCTGGCTTGCTTATGTATCCCAGGATGCATAAATATGTATTCTAGTGCCTAGCATAATGCTGTTAGTAGTTAGGATAGGCTTACTAATTCTGCAATGAGAAATATTTCCGAAGCTCAGTGGTTAAAATAACATATTTATTTCTCTCTCCAAGTACATGTAATCCATAGGTTGACATCAGAGTTCTAAGGTATTCAGAGGCTGACTGATTCAGGCAGAAGGGGGGGGGGCTTTACCATGTAGTGACATGTCACCTCATCTCAACAGGATTCCTGCCATTACTGAGGGAGGAGGAAGAGCCGGCGTGGAGGATTTCACAGCATCTCCTAACTGCTTCCACATGGAGGTGACATGCCTTGCTTCTGTTCATATGGGATAGGCCAGAGAAGTCACAAGACTATGCCTGACTTCAAGGGGTCTAAAAAAATGAGATCCTTTTATGATCCTCTTCCTCCTGGAAGAAGAAAACTAGAAATGTTGGCAGGCAGCACTTGGGTCCACACACACGCAAACCAGTGTGCCTGATTCTAAAGCTCCTGGTGTTAACCCCTCCATTTTTGAAAGCACATGACCCTAGAGTTCTGTTTTGATAAGACATTCTTTCACTCTAATTCCTAGATATTTCCTAATACTTGGGAAACAGTGCCAGCAGGCTCTAGGGCTTCTGAGATATATGTGTTTATGTGGTGTTCCCTAATTACATGCTTCCTGATAAGCTACAGATAACAATAAAAAATTCTGTTTTTAATGGAGACAAAATACCGCAGCAACTATTAGATTAATGTATTTGTTTCCTTCTTTTCTTTAATTTCTTCCTTTCCTTCTTCATCTTTATCATCTTTTTCACTGGGGGCAAGAGAGGTGAATGAATGAAGGAATAAATAAATGAATTAGGTGACTTCTTTAGCAAGACAATATGTTTAATATTAGGCTATGAACAGAAAATGGATTTTTCTAAATTCCTTTCATATATAAGGGGCTCAGCCAAAAGTTCCTTCTGTGGATAAGATGCCATGTCCTATTGGACAGCTAGATGATGAGGCTGAGGCCCAAAGGTAAAGAATAAAACTATAAAGTAGAAGGAATAAATGTCACCCCTAATGCCCCAAGGAAGTATGGGTGGCAGAGGGGAGAGAGACTGGTAGATGAAGGTGACCAGGCATGTATCCCTCTCCCTTTTATACCATTTTAAAAAGTATAAAACATGGAGCTCAGAGGAAAAACTAAGACCCATCTCCTATGATAACGTAATATAATAATAAGAGCTACATTTAAAGACCCAGGCACCATGTCAAGTTCATATATATGATTTCATTCAATCCTTACAAGGATCCTATTGTTATTACTTTCTTTCAGCAGCCAAGGAAACTGAAGCTTAGGAAAAGCTTATCATTGGCCCAAGTCCATATTATCTAGTTAACTGACAGATTTGAACCCAGATACAGCATTTTTTAAAGAGCCCACACCCTTATCCACTGTACTGTAACATCACTTTCAGTAATAGTAATAGTTTGACCTACAATTCAGCTATTTTTTGCACACGGTGGCATAAATGATGTAGCCTGCTCTGTCGTATGGCTCTCTGACATATTTCTTTAAGTAGACTGGAAATGTCAAGTCATAATAAAAATGTGACATTAATGTTACCTCCAGGGGGGCTAAGTGCAAGACACTAACAACTTACTAAGTTTTGGCTTTTGCATTGACCTATGTTAATGTGTGATTCCATGCTATTTTGCATGGTAAGGGAAGTTTCTCAGACTTCATTTGATTGCTAGATCAATGTGAAAATGCATTATCTGCCTGCCTCGAGCATGGCCAACTGTTGACCTCTCCAATTAAGTAGACTTGAGAATGAAAATTCAATTATAATGAACAAACGTTTCTTGAACATGTTCTATGTGCAGGGGCCTATGCCATGTCTTGTGAGGGAGCATGCAGTTTTGTTTCTATCTTAAGTGCTTGCAAGCAAGTTGGAGGAGGCAGAAATACATGCATGGAGGACTACGGTGTAACGTGCGGTCTCACCTTATGAAGGCAGAGGACATGGAATTAATTCAATGAAGCTGGACGGTTTGTAGGCAGCCCCTGAAACAGCCGTTGCCGGTTCCTTGCCTTACGTCCATTTCTCTTTGGGAACAGAGCTATTTTTTACCCCTTGGGAAAGATGAGTCGACCTCCAGCTCAGTCATGAATCTTATTTGCTTGAGCCTCTTTGTGGCAATCTCATGTCTCTTGTGCTAGATTAGTTTAGAGGTGGGCATGTGACGCAGTTCTGGCACTGCTTCTGGAGCATGAAGGAGGACTTTCTTACAGTAGAGACAGCTGTGTGGCTCAGGGCACAAACTCTAGAGTGGACTGTCTTGGCTTAAATTCCCAGCTCCACCACGTGTGAGCTGTGTGCCACTTGGAAAGTTACTTACCCTTTCTGCTCCACTTTTCCTCACCTGTCCAATGAGGTTAATGACAATACCTACCTAATAGGATTGTTGAAAGAATCAAAATTAATTAACACCACAGGTCCTCGAATAACATCCTTTCGTTTAGTGTCATGTTATTATAACATTGACGAGTTGCTGCTGTGAGAACTGAATTCTTATTCATGTCAATTAGCCTATGGTAAAATTGGTTTCCTTAGATATAAAAAACATGTTAAGTGAGGCCCTAACTGGTTTGGCTCAGTGGATAGAGCGTTGGCCTGTGGACTGAAAGGTCCCAGGTTCAATTCTGGTCAAGGGCACATAGCTTGGTTGAGAGCATATCCCCAGTAGAAGCTGTGCAGAAGGCAACTGATCGATGTTTCTCTCTCATCGATATTGCTAACTCTCTATCCTTCTCCCTTCCTCTCTGTAAAATATAAATAAGATATACTTAAAAAATATTAACTGAGGACTTACTGTAATTTTTAAAATATTTTTTATTGTTTTCTTATAGAGAGGAAGGGAGAGGGATAGAGAGCTAGAAACATCGATGAGAGAGAAACATCGATCAGCTGCCTCCTGCACACCTCCCATTGGGGGATGTGCCCACAATCAATGTATGTGCCCTTGACTGGAATAGAACCTGGGACCTTTCAGTCCACATGCTGATGCTGTATCCACTGAGCCAAACCAGTTTCAGCGAGGACTTACTGTATTTTTTATTTTTATTTATTTATTTATTTATTTATTTATTTATATTTTATTTATATTTTATAGAGAGGAAGTGAGAGAGATAGAGAGCTAGAAATGTCGATGAGAGAGAAACATCGACCAGCTGCCTCTTGCACACCCCCTACCGGGGATGTGCCCGCAACCAATGTACATGCCCTTGGCCGGAATCGAACCCGGGACCTTTCAGTCCGCAGACCGACGCTCTACCACTGAGCCAAACCGGTCTCGGCAGACTTACTGTATTTTTAAAGCAGTTAGAACAGTGCCTGGCACACAATAAGTGTTACGTAAGTGTTCATCATCATCATCATCATCATCGTCATCATTTTTTAAGAGGAGATACTAAAAATGATAGTCTGTTTTTATAACCCTGGACATCGGTGTGTCTGGATGAGATTACTGTAATTTCTATGGTGGCCTTGCCCCCATGTGGGGGTCTGGGCTATGACGGAGATGGCAGAGAAAAGGAGAGGACTTCAGTCTTAATTGAAACCACTGAGCCGCTGAGTTGTTGATCCTGGACTTCTTGTTACGTGACATCATAACTCTCTGTGCTTACATATTCTCAGCCAGGCTCTTGTGTGACCACAGTCAGAGGCACAGCTGAACCTCCGAGATGTATGTCCTGGTGCTCCTCAGCCTGTGCAACTTCCAAGTCCTGTGGTGTCCTGGCTGGGTATCCTGAGAAGCAGGGAACCCTAGAGCAGCCCCTGACATCAGCTCCTGTCCAATGTACTGCCACTTACATTAATTGTGGTGGGATGGTTTTATGAAAACTGAGATGCCCAAGATGTTCCTAAATGCAGAATATAGCCTTCAGAGTCTTCTCAGGGGACTTGCTTTGAGGTCACTTTCAAATTTGAAAACACCATGGCAATCTGATTGCCCCACAAAGCACAGTCCCTTTGCTTCTTTGTAATTCTATAGATATAGAATTAGAATTAAATTACTAAATTCCTCCACTAAAATAAATCCTACCCTAGATTATTTTATACTATTTTTAGCAACATTTACTAAGCAAATAAAAAATTCCAAAAATAAGGTGAAGAGGAGGGAAAACAAGTATTAAGTATACATCCTCTGAGTGATTGTCAGATATTTACTCCCCGACACTCACTGTGTAGCATATACGGGTATTAAACCTGTACTTCATTTTTTTTTGTTTGTTAGATCAGGTCTTTTATTACTAGTTTATTTAAATTGGCAAATCAGAATAAAAAATTGTTAAAGTAATTGTCTGGAGGCTCGGGTCTCTCCTATTTAGAGGTTCAAACCTGGGCATCTGCTCTGAGGAGGGGACCCCAGCGCCATTCTGAGGTGGGCTGAGGGATGATCCTCGAGGCACAATCTGAGGGGCCTTGGCATGCCACTCCTCTCTGTCCCCAGATTTTGGCATGTGATGAAAAACACTGTTTTTGAATGCTTCTCTCCTGGCCTTGGATTTAAAAAATAATACCTGTGTGCGTTTGGGGAAAGCTTGGAGGAGCTAATTGAAGAAGCCGACCCTAATCCCTTTCCTCCAAGGTGGGATAGATGATCCAACACTGTTTCTGGAGCTTGGCCAAGCTTTATTCTTACTACATGTACTGGTTAATAATGGGAATATTTTTCAATAGATGGAGTTACACATATGCTGGTATATATGCTATTGATATGTATTCTATTTTGTTGTATGGACAGCAAGTTTCAAAACTTCATATGTCAAATTTGATGAAGCTTTTAACATCATAGCTATTTTTACGCTTTAAAATGTCAAATTTCATGCCAAAAAAAACACAAAAAAACCAAGAGCATTTGCAGTAAGTTTTAATTCATTACTTTATTTTGAAGAAAAAGTTATCTTATACTTCAGGAAGTTTATGGTGAACATGTTCCATCTCAAGATAATTGTGAACACTGCTTTAAATGCTTTAAAAGTGATGATTTCGATGTGAAAGACAAAGAACGTCCAGGTCAACCGAAAAAGTTTGAAGATGAACAATTACAAACATTATTGGATGAAGATGCATGTCAAACTAAAAAACAACTTGCAAAAAGATTAAACATTGCTCAGCAAACAATTTCTGATCATTTATAAGCTATGGGAAATATTTTAAAAGAAGGAAAATGGGTGCCACATCAATGGAATGAAAGACAAGTGGAAAACCGAAGTCATCAATAAAATGTTGCTTCAATGGCACGAAAGAAGTCTTTTTTGCATCGAATTGTGACTGGCAATGAAAAGTGGATTTATTTTGAAGAATCCCAAATGCACAAAATCACGGGTTGATCCAGGTCAACATAGACAGCAAGGCCAAATGGCTTTGGAAAGAAGACAATGCTCTTCATTTGGTGGGATCAGGAAGGTGTGGTGTAGTACGAGCTTCTAAAACTAGGTGAAACAGTTAATACTGATCAGTACCGACAACATATAATCAATTTGAACCACACTTTGATTGTGAAATGACCAGAACGTGCCAGAAGACACGGCAAAGTAATTCTGCTTCATGACAACGCACCATCACACATTTCAAAACCAGTTAAAGACACGTTAAAAGATCTTGTGTAACAAGTACGAAAAAGTGAAAAATTGGGTCTCTGAATGGTTTGCCTCAAAACAAGAAAGTTCTATTGGGATGGTAACCATAAATAATCAATTTGAACCACGCTTTGATTGTGAATAGACCAGAATGTTCATGGGAAGTATTAACCTACCTGCTGTATTCACCAGACCTTGCTCCTTCAGATTACCACTTGTTCTGATCGATGGCACACGCACTTTCTGAGCAGCACTTCAAAATGTACAAAGAAATGGAAAATTGGGTCTCTGAATGGTTTGCCTCAAAACAAGAAAAATTCTATTGGGGTGGTATCCACAAACTACCTGAAAGATGGGGGAAATGTGTAGCTAGTGATGGACATGACTTTGAATAAAGCACTTTTGATGTTTCTCTTGAAATTATCATGTTTTCTTTCATTACAAAATCTGCCATTATTAACCAGTATACCTAGTAACCTCTCCTCAATCACCAACGTCATGGGGCAAAAGACAAATTCATAAATATCACAGATCTTTGGAACTGCTCAAAGATTGGGAAAGAATATCAATTTTTTGACCCCTTAAAGTCATAGGTTTCATTTCTTATGACTACTTCTACAGACTGATAATGGCCTCTTAGGGCATCGGGCTGAGGAGGACTGTGAGGCCAAGTCACAGCTCGGCAGGAAAGACTGCAGGGATTGATTATGAATGTCTGCACTGGGTGTGTGTGAAGACAGTGGCAATAGTCAAATCGTGTTTCTGCAATCCCAGGGTTTACATAGTCTCTGCCTACCATGCTTGCAAGGCAATTAGAACCTTGTCAGACCTGATTCCATAATTCCAATTACTCTGAACTTCAGGATACATTTACTTATTTAATCAATATACATTGATTGAACACCTTTGATGCCTTAGGCACGCTCTTAGGCACTGTAAGACATTTAAAAAACAAACTGGACTCTGACCCAACCCACAAAAAATGTAGTTCAAAGAAGAGAATGATATGTGTTGTTTAAGTGTATGAAGTGATAAAAATGTTACAAGAAAGGATGAGCTAAGGGGAGGGAGAGGAGATCCGTCAAAGGGGAGGTGTGTGAGCGTGGATGGCGGTCAGCAGGGCATGCCGGCGAGGGTGTATTAGAAGGGAGCCTTGCTGTGATGTGAGCCAGACTGTTGGAGTGGATAGCTGGGGAGGACTGTTTCACACTGAGTGGCCGGAATGAGGGAAAGCACCGGCATGGAAAGCTGAATGCTGTGGGTGGCTGACTGGCTGATGAGAGTATGTGGCTGCTGTTGGTTCCACTTCCCCTGACAGAGCGAGTCGGTTGCCTGTTGGGCTTCATTAGATTGTCCTGCTGCTGTGACATCCATTTTTTTTTATGCGGGTTTTCTGGGGGCCAGGGGAAAACTTGCTCTTTGGAAAGATTATCTTTCATCACCGGTTGACGTGTGACATATAACAAATGTCTTAAAGTAAAGGCGAGTTCCCACTGGTATGCCACACTGCACTCTTTATTGTAGGCCTAAGAGCACTGACAAAGGTTCCATCTGCATTTTCTTCGCTATGTACAGAGTCATCGAATACTGCCAATGAGGAACATCCCACTACATGAATAGGCAAAAGAAAATCTTTAACACACCGCTGAACGAGGAACCAGCTATTGATTTGTTGCAGATATTTGCAAAAATAGATTAAAACTGCAAATAGAAGATCCCTTCTAACATGGTCTATGTCATGTTGTACATATGCATACATATAAACATGAGGTAGGGTTTTTGTTAACTGTCTTTTTTAAATACATCAGAACTTGAAGCGATGCTCATGGCTTTGCTAAAGTAAAAATAAACAGAAACCAAAAAATTTAAAAAAAAATTGTTTTTCAACTACATGCAAAAAGCGATAAAGAGCCAGTCTAAGAAGCCACAAGAAATAGACTTGTCAACAAAATTAGGATGCACAGTTTAGAGTTAGAAAAAAAAAACACACAAAGAACTTGAAATAAATAAAGCTAATATACTTGTATAATTCAGAATGCATGTTTGAAACAGGAGACATGAACTTGAATGTTGAGGGACTTCTCAGGCCTTCATTTTACTTATTGATCTTCTAAGCAAACCTAAAACAGAGAAGGTGATTCCATGACACCAAAAGGAAGGAAGTTCTAGCGAGATCCAAAGCCATAGAGGAGCTGTGTGTTCAGGTCTGCTCCTTCCTTCCCCTCCCCCCTCCCCCTTCCTCTCCCCTCCCCCCTCCCCTCTCCCGACTCCTGTGCTTTTCCCTGGAGATTTTTATGGGCAGCCTCAGATCTATATTTACCAACTATATTTAGTAAGTTTGATTATGCATAGCCTAAATTCATAGCTGAGAGGATGATCTGGATTTTTGTTCACTGAAAGAACTTCTTCTTTTTATAGGTGTATAGCAAAGGCTAATAAGCATCAACTTCTCTCTCTTCTTGCTATTCAATAGGCCAACTTTGCCCTCACTGTCCTCTTCCCGAAGGCTCTGCTTGCGCATCTGCCCGTGAAGGCTCCTTTCTGACGTTTGAGTCTCCACTAGTTACCCCCTCTCTGGAGAGGCCGCCCAGACCACTCAATGTAAACAAGCCCACCTCCCATCTCTGGCCTCGCCACTGTCCAGCATGTCATTCCGTTTGTTTCTGCTATCCCTTCATGTAGTTCTTTTCTGGGTAAGTTTTTATGTAATTGAGAAAGTTTTTTTTTTTTACATCTAGTAAATGTTAAACACGAGCAGAGAAAGGATGCCAGGCCAGGTACAGAAACTCACCAGGGCAGAAACCCCCAGATGCCTAGCAAGGGGCAAAACTGGGAAAACAAGAACCTTGCCCTCGGAGTAACCTATCCTCCTCTAGCATGTCACCAGCCATGTGGTTTGGACCCCTGATCTTTCTTATCGCTGGTCAGGCAATTTAGACCCCTGGCCTTTTCCTTTTTAACGATAACATCTAGGCCTAGGTACCTAAATAACATCTAGGTATTTCAGCTCCAGGCCCAGAAAAGCAGTAAAACCCAGACAAGTGATGATGCCATGGCTGCCTCAGGACCAGCTACGTTGACTAGTGACCCCTTGCCCTGGCTCCGACCAATCCGTGGAGCCCATGACCCTGAAAGAGCACACCTGAATACTGATAAATATTCTATTAAAATTCTCTCCTGAGATCTCCCCTAAGACTTCCACCTGCCAGAGAGAGACAAAGAGGCTCTGGAACAAGGACACACTGTGCACTCTCCCTCCACGAAGCACAACTGTGCCATTCCCCTACAGGCACATATCCCCCAACCTCTAAGGTACCCCACGAGACTTGCAACCAGGGGAGCAACGGGCAGCGGCAGCTCGTCCTGGGCTAACCCCTGAACCTGTCTCCAAGGCCCCCTTTCCTCCGAGTTCTCAGTGAGCCAGAGCAGCCCAGCCCAAGTTTTTCCAGTTGCTTCTTCTGTGCTCTGCCTAGTTTCAAGGCCTCAAGTCCATCCTGGACCCAACACCCTTCAGCGCAGTGCTGTGTGGACCTTCCCTCTGGATATCCCCATCTCCCATGCCCTCTTCCAGAAATAAATTCAATTTTCCTTCAATCATCATCTGAGATGGCTAGCTAGCCTGCCCTCCCACATTGACGTTAACCTTTTAGCAAAATTTACCCTTTTTGGCGTATGGTTCTCTGAGTTTTGACAAGTGCGTGTGACCTTCTACTGCCACCATTGTGATCAAGATGTAGAAAAATGCCATCACTGTGAAAAAATGCCCTGTCCCTCTTTAAAGTAATGCTTCTCCCAACCCTAGCTTTGATCTGTTTTCTGTACCAACAGTGCTGCATTTTCCAGAGTGTCAACTGCATGGAGTCATATAATCTGCAGTCTTTTGAGTTCGGCTTCTTTTACTCAGCATAATATGTTTGAGACTCCTTTGTATTATTACAGGTATCATCCCTTTTTTATATTGAAAATTATTCCACTTCCTGGATGGAGCACATTTTGTTTATTCGTTCTCCAGCTGAGATACATTCCAGTTGTCCCCATATTTTAATAATTACAAATAAGGCTGCAGTAAACATTTAAATATAGTTTCATTTCCTTTGCATAAATACCTAGGAGTGGGATTGCTGGGTCATATGGTAAGTGAACATTTAACTCTATAAGAAACTCAAAATGCTTTCCACCATGGCTGTACCATATTGCGTTTCTACTGGTGATTAAGGTGAATCCTGCCAGCTCTCCACCTTCACCAGCACTTGTCAAAATCCGTCAGGATTTACTTCAGCCATTCTGCTAGGTGTGCTGTGGTATGCCATTATGGTTTTAACTTCTAAAAAATATATATTTTATTGATTTTTTACAGAGAGGAAGAGAGAGGGATAGAGTGTTAGAAACATCGATGAGAGAGAATCATCGATCAGCTGCCTCTTGCACACCCCCCACTGGGGATGTGCCCACAACTAAGGTACATGCCCTTGACCGGAATCGAACCTGGGACCTTTCAGTCCGCAGGCCGATGCTCTATCCACTGAGCCAAACCGGTTTCAGCATGGTTTCAACTTTCAATTCCCTAATGACTAATGATGTTGAGCACCTTCTCATATAATTTGCCTTCTGAAAAAACTGTTTTTGTATTATTGGGCTTTTTTGAGAGTATTCTGTCACTAATTCTTTTTATATTCTGGATAATAGGTGTTTTTTGTTTTTTTTTTTTGCCAAATATGTAATTTCCAAATATTTTCATCCAATTTGTGACTTATTTTTTTTATTCTCTTATCCATTTCAAAGGTCACAAGTTTTAATTTTGATAGAGTATAATGTACCATTTTTTTTTCTATTCATGAATTGTGTTTCTGGTGTCATATTTAAGAAATGTTCATGTAACCCAAGGTGACAAAGATTTTCTTCCTAAAAGTATTGTATATCTTTTTAGGTTTTACATTTCAATCTCTCATCTTTTTTGAGTTAATTTTTATAGATGATGTGAAATATGGATGAAAGTTCACTTTTCATTGTATACGGATATCCAGCACCAATTTTGAAAGACTCTACTGAACTGCCTTTTCAACTTTGTTGAGAACCAAACAATATAGATGTTTGGTCTATTTGTGACCTATGTTCCATCCCATCTGTCTACACGGCATCCTTTCACCAGTCTGTACTGCATTTTCTTAATTACGGTAGCTTTATATTAAGTCATGAAATCAGGTTGCTATTACTTATTTACGTTTTACAAGGGAGTCACATTTTTAAGCATCTTCATCTGCATAATTAAATATGTCAGTCAGACTTGCTGCTGAGAAAGCGAAAAGGGGGGAAGGAAAGACACCTGCCCGTCACTCAACAGTCTGTCCACCTGTCCTGGCAGGGCGTGGCATCTTTAACATGCATCTTTAACAAGCTCTTGGCCACAGAGTTAGTGCCTTCGCACAAAGCAGGTGCTGGCCAAAGCCACGCACAAAGCCTTCTCTAGAGGGTTTTGTGGTAAGAATCTTGATCTTGTCAGATGAAGTAGAACTGGGAGTCAAGTTTATATGGCTCCTGCATTCACAAGGTGAGTTTTCTAAAACCCTCCAGACATCTATTTTCTTTTTCCAAAATTGAAATGGTTCCATTTGGAATGAGCTACAAATCGTTACCCATTTACCTTACTGGAGAGTAGAGGGAAGGAAGGAAAGGGAGGAAGAAGGGAGGAAACTCACACTTATTAAGAACTAATTACTGGGACACAGTATGGGAATTCTTGCCATCTCCCAGGGAGGTTTGTGTTGTTTATCCCATTTTATAGGTTGCTGGGAACCAACTCCAGCATGCAATAATTACAAGAGTTTCACCAAAAGGTTGGTGAAGCTGCCGGGGCTCAACAAGGGCTGAGCCACATTTGTAGTTTACCTGTTGGAAAAGGCTAAATGGCACTTCCCCCAAATCTAAATAGGATAAGAGTTCGCTGTTGCCTCCTGTTGGCCAAACACCTGAACAGCTGTAGGCCATTCCCCAAACTGACAATGCTTCTGCACCCTTTAAAACCTACCCTTTGAAGCGTATATCTCCACCTCGCTTTAGGACAAATTGTATTAATAAAAGCACGAGGTCCTAAGACAAGAGTGAGTCATCAGTTCCTTTAGATGAAGATCCTCTGACCCCCAATGCCTTTCAAAATTATCTTTTGTCTTTGGACTCCTTCTTAATCATCTACGCACAGCCCCTTTCTCCAGAGTGCTGAAGCCTTTGTAAGGCTGGTTAAAGAACCCCGGCAATAGATAAGAAAACCAAGACTGAGGCAAGTTAAATAGTACTAGTCTGTCCTCTCAGGCCCAAACCCATGTCCTCCCCTTCACCGGGCAGGAGCATGTAAATGAGGGACGCGAGCGAGGACTCCTCTTTGGCCTCAGAATTAAAGATGAGATTCACATACTTAATTGGCAGTGAATTTCAAAAATTATACCATGTGTAGCAACTGGCACACCCCACATACGACTTTAGCTTTGCCTGTTTTGTCCCCTCCCCGGCCTCAAGATCAAAGCCTCATTTCCCCATCTCTGCCGAAGGATTCTTGTTTGGTTTCCCGAGTTCCCTCTTCTCTTCAAGCTTTTCGGTGCTATAGAGGCATAATGCTTTGATTAAAAGCCTTAGGGAGACATTATGTGAGAGAAGTCTCCTTTTAATAAGGAGGTAAAGAGTAACCATGTCCAGCGCTTTTATTTGTGAGGCTGATTTCATGTGTGGATTTTTAATGACCTCACACTGAATAGTTGTAAAGATTTGGAGTTTTCTCGGAAACCTGTGCTGTATCTGTCTCACTGTGGCAAATTCTTTGTGTTAGACAAACTCTGCACACCTTCTAGAGATGTATGTCCTGGCTTACATGACCTCAGAAAAAGTCCCAAAAATATACTTTAAATGGACTCCTGTGTAAGATGTAATTGGAATACTCAGTGAATGAAGGTCATAGGAGGTCATCCTTAAACTCTGCAGATCAGAAAAGCAAGTGCCAGGAGAAGAGTGACCTTGCCTGAGGTCACACAGCTCGTTCCAGCTCAGCTGAGCCAGAACTCACTGTGTGGAGCTCTCCAGGGCTCTGTGTTAGGGCCAGATTGTTAAATATTGAATTTTGTTTCACACCACATATCATACTCCATGCGGTATCAGGAACAAAGTCTCCTCGGAGAGGAAGCGCGGAGGCTTGTTCCTCTCTGAGGAAAGGTGGAAGTATGCTGACCCTCCTTACCTGGTCATGCGCTCAGCTGAGACTTTGTATGCATAGGTGTGGAAGGGCTGAAAACATTTCTTACCTGAAGAAAGGGTTCTTTAAATCGAGGATGTTCCCAGATCTGAAGCCTGTCTGGTTAACCAGCGCCACGATCTGGATGTCATAGCTCTGTCTGTACGGCAAAACCAAGCAAATACACACATGTCATATCCCAAGGCCAGCCAGCTACTCACGTACATTTAGAGCATCTTCTACACATGCCTACTCCAGGAGGGTTTTAAGAGTACATATGAATCTTATGCACATCCAAGTGTATTTATTTAGATGCTATCAATGTTAGTGGATGCAATTAAAGTCCTTATTTGTTAGAAGACTTTAGTAGCTATAATTTCTTGATCTAAAAATTACAAAGGTAATGATATTCTGAATGGTCAAAATGATTTTTTTTGACAAAAAAAAACCCAAAACACAAAAACAAAAATAAGTTTTAGCAACATCAATGACAGAAATGGCTTTAAGTTACAGATACACCTTATGGATCACCATTGTATCAATACAATCTTAATCATGAAAGGATTGCCTAAATTAAAATAGCAACCTCACATAAAACAGCTAACAAATGTGATTGGTTTTAAGAGGCCTCAGATGAAGGTTCATACAATTATAGTAAGAGGAAGTGGCTGATAGAAAAAGTAGTATGACATATTTGTGATGATTAATCTTGAAGGGACCTGTTTATAAGACTTTTATTAGTCATTCCCAAGAATATATGTATTTCTTTTGATTATAAGTGTTACGTATTCATTTCAGAAAAAATGAGAAAGAAAAACAAACAAATAAAATAACCCATGATGCTACTAGATTAAAAGTCAGTTAACATTACAGAGTAGCTCCCTTCTGTTTTTTCTTGTATTTATAGATGTAAATTTTAACCAAAATGATGGTTAAAAAGACCTTCACACCTCTTATTTTACTTAACATTAGCAAGTAGTTATTCTATAATTCTTGAAAATGTGTTTCTCAATAGCATAATGTGCATATAGCCATGATTTATTTAATAATTCCCCATTGCTAAATATTTATATTTTTTATAATAAGGTATTACTTATAGTAACACAAATCTAGTTTTATGACAGAAATTCTGCCGCACAAGTCATTCTTGCAATACATCTCTGTGTCCTATCCATGACTATTTTCCTGGAATAAACTCCTAGATGTACACTCACCAGGCTAAAGCACATAGATGTATTTAAGGTTCCCAATACCTAATGTTAGAATGCCTTCAATTACTTCCTCACTGACAAAGTATGACAGCGTTAATGTCATTACACCTTTTCCAATTCTTAATATTTAAATGTTTGGGGTTAAAATGTCATTCATTATTTAATTCAAATTTCCTTAATTACAAGGTTTCCTTTTTCAAGTCCAGAAATTAGTGAGTGATATAAATTCTCCCGCCCCCACTCCCACCTTCTCATTGCCAACAGTGACGTGAGTAGGCTTAAATATAATGTCAGATCCTGTGTGACCAGTACCTCAACTTTTAGATTTTATTGGGGCCAAACAAAATAAGAGGAAAACATAGCCATACATTTTTGCAAAAAAAATGAGTTATGTCCTTTGCTCCTGTTTCGATTTATCTAGTTGACTCAGAACTTCTTTGTTTTAAGATGTTCCTGCCAGGAGCCTACAGTCAGTAGTTCCCTACTGTGATACTTGATGGCAGATTTGAGGTGAACCGGACATTGGGACAACGAGCTCCTCGGGACAGTCGCAACCCTTGCTGGAATCACAGAAAAGCTGAGAGATCAGCCTGGTAAAGAACTCAGGGACGGCCTTGGCTGGTGCGGTCCAGCAGGTTGGGCATCATCTTGTGCACTTGCTGGTTAAATTCTGATGAGGGCACATGCCTCTCGATGACTGGTAGGTGGTGTGCAGGAGGTTGCCAATTGATGCTTCTCTCTCTCTTTCTCTCTCTCTCGCCAACCCCTTTCCTCTCTCTCTTTAAAAAAATATTCAGTACAAAAAAAACTAAAAAATAAAAAAGAAAGAAATCAGGGATGGACACACCTATACATTTTGCCAAATGGAAGATACCCCCTTAACACTATCTGAAGTAATTAATATAGAACTCTGAGGTATGTGCAAATGTGTACCCTGATGGATGTACATGGGCGTCAGATTCGTCACAACTAAGAACTGAATGGCTCCTGTTGTGGTTGGGAAAACCAGTCAGTAAAGTTTTGCCATGGGGTCTGTAGCAAGGCTCTTCAGAATACCAGCTATGACCCTTTACAGTGTTTTTCCGTCACCCTGTCCTCTGCAGTCACTTTTCACAGCCCTCTCTTCTTCCTTACCTGCGATCTAAGTCCCACCTTCCCCAACAGAAGAAAAAGAAAGCGTCGGGTCACGTCATGGCATGCCATGGCTCAGTTTGGTCAGTGAAAGCTGAGATTTGTCCTTCGATGAGTGTGTGTGTGTGTTGGCACAGGGGGGGTTGGGTGGGGGGTGATAGAGGGGAAGGGGCAAGGGGGATGGTGGTGGTGGTTCGGGTGTGAGCAGGGTGATGGTTAGGTTCACTGATGGTTAGGTGATTAACTAACCAAAGGAAATGTGACCTCACCTGAAATTTTAGGAAAACAATGCACTTTTCTATCCCAGGAGTAGTGTTATGCTAGTGCATAACTCCTACCCAGGAGGCCAAGTGCAAACCCCAAAATTAATGTGCAATAATTAAATAACCAGTAATGGATAATCTTCTAAAGCTATCCTTAAATAGGGCCTTAAATAATTATCAATTCTTTTGAACCTGTTATTTAGCAATGTGTATTAAAAACAAATAAAATATCCTAGTTCTTTGCCATTTTGAATCTTATAAAGACAGCTCTGGCCAGGTGGCTCAGTTGGGTGGAGCTTGTCCCATAAACCAAAAAAATGTGGGTTCAAATTCTGGGTCAGAACACATGATACATAGGTCTTGGGTTTGATTGGCGGTCGGAGAGTGTATGGGAGGCAACTAATCAATGTTTCTCTCTCACATTGATCTCTCTCTATCTCCTCCCTTCCTCTCTTCCTCTCTCTCTAAAAGCAATAAAAATATATCCTCAGGTGAGGATTAAAAACACATATAGTGTATGTAAATCTTATGGAGACAGAGCGAGTGACATAAGTGGGGCTACAACTTAGCTCAAGGTTTGAATACAAAAATCATCACTTTATATACCAATATTTCTTTTGTAATATTCAACAAGAATTAAAATCTTGGAAACATAAGTGGAAGGTATCTTTTCTGGAAATCGGGGTAATTAACGATAATTTCATCTTAGAGAAAACAGAAGGTTGCAAGAGTGAGACAGCAGAGGGCTGACTATCAGAGAAGAACGGGATGGAAAAACAGACGTTGTGGGAAGTGTCGGGGGGAATGGCCCACGTCACTTGTGGAGTTTCTGACAGAGGAGACAATGAGCACCTCAGCGGCAGGCGTGGGCTCTACGTCAGTGTTCTTTAAGGGGCTTGAGTGTGCCCCCGAGAGGATGTAGAACAACACACTGGGGCAGAAGAAAATACGGGCAGATATTTTTAATTTTTCCAGTTAGCTTTTACTGTGAATTGAATTGTGTCCTGCCAAAATATATGCCCATGTCCTAACCCCTGTTGCCTGTGAATAGGGTCTAATTTGGAAATAGGATCTTTGTGCCTGTAACGAAGTTTAAATGAGGTCATACTGGATTAGGGTGTGCCCTAAATACAATGACTGGTATCCCCATAAGAGGAGAGCCCTGGCCAGTGTGGCTCAGTTGGTTTGCATTTGCCTGGCGCACCAAAGGGTTGCCGGTTTGATCCCCAGTCAGGGCACATACCCGAGTTGTGGGCTGGATCCCTGGTGGGGGACGAGTGGGAGACAGCCGCTCGATGGTTTGCTCTCACATCAATGTTTTGCTCTCTCTCCCTCTTCTTTCTCTCTCTCAAAGAATCAATAAAAATCTTTAAAAAAGGAAGAAAAAGAAGAGGAAGAGAGAACACATAAAGGTACACACAGGAAAGAAGGCCAAGTAAAGACAGGCAGAGACGGGACTGATGCAGCTACAAGGAACAGCAAGGGCTGCCGGGCACTACCAGAAGCTGAAAATCACAGAAAACCCTCTTGCCTGGAGCTTCCAGAGGCAGCATGGCCATGCTGACATTCTCATTGCAGGCTTCCAGGCCCCAGAAGTGCAAGAAAATAAATTCTTAGTCTTAAGCTAACTGGTTTGCAGTAATTTGTCCCACCCGCCGTAGGGAACTAAGGCAATCGTTTACCAAATACTTGTTGAACACTAATGAATTTACTGGGCGGATGCAGGCTTCTAATCACCAGCTAGGAGTTAAGCTGTCGGTCATGTTCACACAGTTTCTCAGGTTCTGCAAAAGTAAGATTCTGTGTGTGCCTTAAATAATGTGGCTTAACATTATTGAGTATAACACTAATCGTGAGCTGGGAGATTCTTAGGAACGCTGTAGAACAAAGAAATGTCACTTAAAACTACACCAGCACACACTACTACTTCAGAGTGCCGGACTGTGCACAGTAATTCCTTCGTATGCAGCTGTCCAAATATGCAGCTATCTTAGGTGCAGTCCAAGGCAGACCATTCAGAGCGGCACTCGAAGCTCTCAAAAGCTTTAATAGTTTGACCAGCATTTCTTTTAATTCCGTAAATCACAAAGTTCGCCAAACTCTCTGCAAACCAAACCCCTTGGCAAACCTGGGTACACGGTCCATCATAGGGATCTCAAACCCATAAAGTATGTTTCAAAACATTCTGGCACAGGATAGGAGGCTGAGTTAGACCCAACAACCAGCCTATATTTAATTTTTCAGTTCATTCTTGTTATTTCTGGTTTTGTGTATCTTATATACATTATATGAGTTTCTATATATATGTATATAGAGACATGTTTATGCATAGGAATATTGGTATATACATCTACCTATATAGAGAGCTTAGGTTGGTGCTTTCATTATTATTATCATAGAATGTATACATAATTAAAAGAGAAATACTAGTACACTTGGGAAGCACATGCATGAAGTGCTTTTCCTCATAGGTCCACATGATTAAAAAATGTTGGAGACCACATCTGTAAACGTTAGGGATATAAATTTCATAAAGTTCATAAAAACCCTAAGTTCTACTTTATTGTCCACTGCCATAAAATGAGTGACAGCTCAAGAATGATGGCAGGCTGTCAAAAATAAAATGCTAACAGTACAATCACAAATGAGGGGGATGGGGAGAAAAGGTCAGTCATTGTCACACCTGGGTGGTTGCTGAGGGAGTTCTCCCAGGAGGTCAGAGTTTCAAAGATTATTTGACAATAAGCGAGGGGGAGATCCTATCCAAGGCAGGACAAAGACATAGCACCTTACTGGGAAAATCGTGTGAAAACACAGACATTCAGAAAGTGCTGAGGTCTGTGAAAATACCGAGAAAAACAATCAGTATAAAACAAAAAAAATCTGATGACATACAATGAGAGTAAGAAAGAGAATAAGGGAAGGGGAAGTGGATACAGCTGTGACATACTGTGAACCTACTAAGTGTCAATTACTATTTTCTCCCCTTTGGTATTTGCAAAAGCCTAGCGAGATAATTACTATAAATTCTACATTACAGACGGTGAGGTCAGGAAACTGGGGTGTTACTGCTAAAGACACTAGACAGAATCAGGACCCACGAGACCCCAAAACCTGGCCTCATTCACTACACAAGGCAACTGGTCTAGTGAGATAAAGAACTTCCTCCCACCCTCCCTCCTTCCCTGCAAAGCAGTGTATGCCCAGGACATGTTAGGTCTCCTTTCAATTGCACCAGACTAAGTTCTTAATAAGAAAGGGATCATCTGCTTCTCAGCCCTTCATTCAGGAGTCCACCCCACAATATTGCAGAGTCTCTGGAAAGTAATAAGTGAAGAGGAATACATGACAGAGTAAGACTCAGGCCCCCTGTTTTGGGGGGAAGCTCACGGATAGGCAAAGAACAGCAAGCCACAGGGGAGCAACAGTAAGGGATGGAAGACTGGGGGAGCCCTGGGAGTCATGAGGCAAAGGTGTGAGGCAAATGGTTTGCTTTCTTCTTACCTATTAGGGAAACCAAGGAGAAAGGGGTAGGAAAATACGACTGATAATGCGACCCAAGATATGTCAGAACAAGTAATGAAAGAATAAGATGACTTAAAATAACTTACCTCGTTATACCCTAAGGTACCTTCAAAACGTAAGTATTTGAAAGCAAAAGATTGCTAATACTGGTTTGCACAATGCAGGGAAAGGCAAAGTCTAAAACTCAAGGCAGATGTTGGCTGCTGTGACTGAGCACTTTTTTTTTTTTTTTTTTTTTTTAATAACTGGTCACTAAACAGATGGTTTCTAAGGATTTGGGGAGAAAGTGGTAACTTCCATGCTGAACATGGCACCCATCAGCATGTCCCACTCTTCCTCCCGGAAGCTACCCAAAAGCAAGGGGGAGAGAAAGACACTATAGACCGCAGACTTCATTTTCTGTAAAATCAGGAGAAAGATTCTCCAACGTACGTGCAAGGCCCGTGAATGCATTTGGAATTGGTTGTAAGCCACACGAAACAAAAAGTGCAGAAATGTAAAGAAGGGCGGGAGAGCTCAGGGACAGCACCTCTCGGAAAATGCTTGCAGCAACGAACTCCCTGACAGCAAAGAACATTTTTTCTGAAATGCAGAAGCTTAATTCCTCCTTAAAAAGCTTGTGGCAAAAGGGGTCAAAAAAGAAAGCAAGTTCTGAAGCTTGCCCTTGACTGCACCCCCCTGTAGAAGATGGACTCGTGGATGCTGCTATTTTGAGCAGTTTCTTCAGGAGAGAAATCAAAGGGAATGAAAAAAGCTGGGAATAAAGGCAGAGAGGTCACAACTACTGAAAGAAGCAAGAGCAAGATCACGGCAACTTCTGAGGTGCCTACTTCCAAAAGGTATTTGAAATATCTCACCAAAAAATATTTGCAGAAGAATAATCTCTATGACTGGTTGTACGTAGTTGCTAACAGCAAAGATAGTTACGGATTGCGTTACTTCCAGATGAACTGGGATGAAGAAGAGGAAGATGATGATTAAAACGCACTCATCTGACACATTTTGTACGAGTTCTTGAATAAAACTTGAGAACCAAAAAGAAAAAGCTTTATTCCTTATTTGTTTTTTTAAAAATATATTTGATTGATATTTTACAGAGAGGAAGGGAGAGAAATAGAGAGCTAGAAACGTCAATGAGAGAGAAACATTGACCAGCTGCCTCTTGCACACCCCCTACCAGGGATGTGCCTGCAACCAAGGTACATGCCCTTGACCGGAATCGAACCCGGGACCTTTCAGTCCACAGACTGACGCTCTACTGCTGAGCCAAACCGGTTTCGGCTATTCGTTATTTGTAATATCTTATTCAGGAACTGGGGTAAGAAGACTTTGGCAGAAATGCTCTTAGAACTAAACATGTGGAAGGATCTAAAGACTCACAGAGGAGCCATATTTGCAGGAAGCAGAAAGACTCTGTGGCAGCCCAGAACGAGAGAGGGTGAGTGAGAAAGACAGATAGCAGGAAGACAATCACATCTTTCTCTACCACAGGAACTTCTTTCTTGTAAATTGCTGTTTAGAAGTGTCCTTTTAATTGGATGATGAACCATAACATTAATACAAAGATGTTATTAGAAAACAAGTAGAAAAAGACTTGTGACATTTACAAACAGATATAAGACACACAAAAGGTAAATGATGTCCTGGTACAAATAAAATATGCGAGCAAATATTTTCCTACTAATTTTTAAAACCACATTTAAACCCACACTCTATATAGGAAGCACTAATAACCTTTATGGAAGAAGATCGTGACACGGAAATGCATAAACTCAACAAAGAGAAGGAACTATTTCAAAGTGCTGATATGGGAATATCTTTGAGATGTACTGTTGAGAAAATGAAGATATATAAAAGAGATACAGAATGTTACCATTGAGGTATAAAAGCAGAAAAAATAAGTTTCACTAAAAACTAATAAGAACTTCATTCAATTAGCTTTATTTCCCTTTTTGGCTGGGTTATTGGACTGGGCTATGAGGGTGGAACCAGAGATTAAGCTTCTCCTGAGATCACATTAAACAAAAGTCAAATCATCCTTCTTTCTGGACTGGATGGAGGATGTGGGCTGGGCTGGACCCGAGTTCAGGTGGGTGGATTTTGAGCTACTTCCATAACCAAATTCAAAGGGTGCAGACTAGGCTATTCTGTACAAATTCGGGACTTAGTACTCAAGGAAATCTTAAGTTTCAGACTGCTAGTGAAATCTCTTTTTAAAACAACAACCAGCCCACAAGGATGTTACCTGTTGGCACATGCCCAGAAAACCACCTGAAGGACATAGACAACGGGTCACATCTGGAGAGTGGGGCAAATGGTGGGAGCTTGGGGGGGGGGGGCAGAGACACTTTGGTAGTTTTGAGTTCACATATGAGCACGTTAGGTTTTTGTAATTAAAGAAATAAAGAGCCCCATCAGTGTGGCTCAGTGGTTGAGCATCAACCTATGAACGAGGAGGCCACAGTCCGATTCCCAGTCCAGGCACATGCTAGGGTTGCAGGCTCGATCCCCAGTGTGGGGCTGAGGACTCTATGTAGGAGGCAGCTGATCAATGGTTTTCTCTCACCATTTATGTTTTTGTCTCTCTCTCCCCCTCTCCCTTCCTCTCTGAAATCAACAACAATGTATTTTAACAAATAAATAAATAAAGACTTTCAGAAATGAAAGGGTTGTTTTGGGAGGTGGTGAGCTCTCTGCCCCGGGACTGCTCAAGCACACGCCCACGGAAGCGGGGTTGGTAGGGAGGGAAGACGTTTGAATGAGATGACCTCTGAGTACCCTTAATATCCTGAGAGTCCTTGACCCAGTCCGCCCCTCCTCTCTCCTCCAATGCACCCAGGAGAAGCTCCAACAGGACAAAAAGAAAAGAGAGCATATTAAAAACGAGATACATCAAAGGAATTACTGCAGAGACCCTGTGAAATCCATTCCCAGCCGGAAGCAGCCAGGCCTGTCTGACACACCATACACTGCCCCTGCAAATGCCGATGAATTTTATTGCACTAAGTTTGGGCTGAGTGGCTATACAGGTGTTGTGAGAGGCGAGGGAGCTGACGTGGGATTTAAGGCACTTGGTAATTCAAGCCTTTGGCAAGCGTTCCCGTGAGCTGGTGGATTTCCCTATTTCCTCCACGGTCAGGTGGAGAACTCTATATAGGAAGCAATAATAACCTTTATGGAAGAAGATCGTGAAGGAGCTTTGCGTTACCCAAAGCTCCTCTTCCTTGCCACACGCAGAGCAGAGCTGACATGTGCCCTGTTTTGTGGCAGAGGGTCCCTGTGACGTTCAGCCAGGCCTTGGGAAAGGTGCTATGTCTCAGGGGCCCGCCAGTTTTTCCCCGCTCCCACCCACCATGCCTACAAACAGCAGTGGGATCGCCACTGTCCTTTCCTGCTTACCGTTTATTGGCTACGAACAGCACTCTCCCTGAGAGGGTTTCCCCTTCCTTGGCAAAGAGAGGAGTCTGAAGAAGGCACCGCACCTGGTACCAGTGGGTCAGCGGCTCGGTTGGGGCTGTGGACAGCCAAACTGTTACCCTGCAGGGCAAGAAAAGAGTTGAAAGGCAATTATCTTCCAGGCCTCTATTAATGGACTAGAGCAGGGGCGGGCAAACTTTTTGACTCGAGGCCACAATGGGTTCTTAAACTGGACCGGAGGGCCGGAACAAAAGCAACCTGACCATGCTGGCACTCTCATCTTGGGCTGCTGGTGAAGGAGCGGAGGGAAGAGCAAGAGAACCCTCCGCTCTTTTGGCTCTGTGGGCCGGATAGAACAGCTGAATGGGCCATAGTTTGCCCATGGTTGGACTAGAGGCCCTGTGCATGAAATTCGTGCACTGGTAGGGTCCCTAGTGGCTACCGGCTGATGGCTGGGGCCTCCCTCCCTTTCCTGACCACCTGCCACCACTGGGGCCTCCCTTCCTTCTCCCCTTGCCCACTTGTCCCCTGGTTGAACTCCCAGAACTCTGGTCGTGGGGACAATTTGCATACTGTGCTTTTACTATGGAGGACTGGATTGGGAACTTGGGTTGATAGATAATTTTCATTGTTTTTGACTCACAGAACCCTTTTCAGATAATGATAGCTCACTTTATTGAGCAGTTATTATGTGCTGGGTACTGTCCCAGGAACTTTGTATATATATTAGCCCATTAAATCTACCCAACAACCCTATGGAGTAAGCCCTGACGGCTTAAAGGACTTGCCTAATGTCACACGGAGGGCAACTGGAGGGCCGGGCTTCCCATCCATGGACTATATTTCTGAATCGAAGTTCATAAGAAACCCAGAAAGTAACAGAGTTAAACTGGGAACTGATTTGTTTAAGAAGTTTGGAGTCTGGGCTCTTAATGACTCATGCCAACTTGTTCAAGGATCCCGATGAAGATTCTGGAAGCAAGAAACACTACTGGAACCCTACCTAGCCAGTATGGCTCATTAGTTGGGCATTACCCTGTGCACCGAAAGGTTGCCGGTTCCATCCCCTGTACAGACCCAGGCTGGGTTGAAGGCTCAGTCCCTGGCAGGGGACATTCAGGAGGCAGCCAACTGATGCTTCTCTTTCACATCAATGTCTGTTTGTCTGTCTGTCTCTAAAAATCAGTAAAAATCTAAAAAAGGGAAACTACTGGAGTGCATGACCTCTAGCGTACACACATGATGTAGTGTTTCAGTTGAGGTTCTTCATTTCTGGTGAAGAAGTGAGAACGTCTTGCTGTGCTCTGAGCACTGCGGCCACCTGCCGTGGCGCTGGCGGTGATGTTGGCTTATAGGGTGCAGGTGCATATTTTGACTTGAAGATTTAGGGGGCACATTTTATACAAGTTACACAGTAATATAAACCACTTGTAGGTCAAAATATACTCAGCTACATTACAAAGTAGAACACAAATTTTCTATAGCTGTTAAAGATAACACTTTTAACTTTAGAGAAATTTCCCGCTGGAAGCAGGCCACTTACAGCTGATCGCCCTTACCTTCACAGGAACAGATTCATTTACTCGCAATATTACTGGGGTAAAGTCTTAGGGAAACATGTACGGAATCTTTGAATGGACATGCTTATGTGGTGAAGGAATGACTTGCACACCATTTTCTTTCTCTCTGCCAGCCCAGGCAAGGCTTCCAGGGGCCACCCTTCTCCCATGAACCCCAAACTTTATCACAGATTCATGGGCCCTTCTTTTTCAGCAGGCGCAAAGACGAGCCTGGGTGGTGGTAGAAGGGGTGGAGGAGGGTGTACCGTGAAGGGTTTCCTTTTGCCCGGTCATGTGACTCAAAGTAAGTCTCTTTGCTAGCTGGAGCACTGGAGCAAGCCTAGGAAGAAGGCCCGGAAGTCAGGAGAGCAAAGAGGTGGGGTATGGGAGTGGCAAAATCTTTACAAGGAGCCACAAGCCCTAACAGTCAACGTATAGGTGATTTTTATCCTTTTTTTTAAAGCCCTGCAACTTCCAACCCTTTGCTGTAGGGAGAAGGGAGTGCAGGATGGAGGAGTTACCTAATGTTGCAATTAGCATCAGCACCGCCAGCCTGCCTGGTCATTAAAAAGGGATTCTAGACCAGGGGTGGGCAAACTTTTTGACTCGAGGGCCACAATGGGTTCTTAAACTGGACCGGAGGGCCGGAACAAAAGCATGGATGGAGTGTTTGTGTGAACTAATATAAATTCGAAGTAAACATCATTGCATAAAAGGGTACGGTCTTTTTTATTTTTTATATCAATAGTTTAGAACAGCCATCCGGCCCACGGGCCGTAGTTTGCCCATGCCTGTTCTAGACTGTGAAAGTAAAGGCTGTGAATGGGAGAAAGAATGACACGAGGTGTTACCCCAGAAACAAGAGATTCTGCAATCAGGTGGGATGGTTGCCCCCTCTCCCTTCCCACATCTATTCTGGAAAAAAAGCAGGAGGGTAGATAAAGCACAGACCCTCTCTCCCTCCTTTCTTTTAGGCAGAGTTGATATGACACTACGGAAAACCATCTCATTTTCAGTGCACCCTAAAAATCTAAAAGTAACACTAACTCCAATGCTTATCTTCTTGGAATGCATGAAAACCAGTATTATTGCGATCGAAATTAATTTTTTAAAAGTCCTAAAGGTCTGATTACAAACGGCAGAGGACAGCACGGGAGCGAGTAGGTGAAGAAGCGGGGTGATACCTACAGAGATCCGACAAAGGCCACGTCAAACCAGAACGCCAGGCCGTGGACGAGGCCAGACTGTGTCATCTGAAACACAAAGGGGATTTCTACTCTGCAAGGAAACAAAAAGAGAAGGAAGAAACGTTTTGTGGTTGACCAGGTACCCCGGATACCCTTGCGAGATGGGTGGGAACACTCCCAGAATATTTGCCTTCCCTCTTAAGTGCTTTGGCTCCGGCAGCAAGATTCTCTCGGGGTGATTAACGCGCGGGTGGCGCTGCACATCTGAGACGGTTGCTCTTGACACAATTCTGCGAGGACCACGCTGCAGGGCGAGGGCAGCCTCTGCAGCTGAGTTTGACTACTGAGGAGGGGGGAACAATCCAGGGCACAGGTGACAACCGTCCTTCAAGAAGCCAAAACGTGGCTGTGGCAGTGCCCCTGCATAGCTGTGCAAATGGAAAGGCTGCTCCAGCCTCTAAGAAATGAAGGGGACTGTAAGCTCGGAAGGTCACTGCCATAGTTCATTTACTTCTCCGGGAGGCAATTTGACTTCCCACCAGGCTACAGCAGGAGTCATAGGGTAGTGACCACGGTTTATGCAAAACGCAGGATATGTGGAAATGGAAAGAATATTGGAAACGGCCCTAACTGGTTTGGCTCAGTGGACAGAGCATTGGCCTGCATACCGAAAGGTCCCAGGTTCGATTCTGGTCAAGGGCATGTACCTTGGTTGCAGGCACATCCCCAGTAGGGGGTGTGCAAGAGGCAGCTGATTGATGTTTCTAACTCTCTATCCCTTTCTCTTCCTCTCTGTAAAAAAACCAATAAAGTATATTTTTAAAAAAATGAATATTGGAAATGACACAACAACATCCAATGCTGTACCTGCTTTACTGTGGGACCTTCCAAAGTCACTTCAATTTTCTGAACCTCAGTTTTTTTCATTTGTTGAAGGGTAACAAAACCTCTCTCCTACTTGCCTCACAAGGTTCCATGAGGAAAACAATGTGTATGAGAGTGTTTGCAAACTTTAAAGTGTTTCACCGTTCAACAGCAATATACCGGGTCGATCGCCGGGGCTGTATTCCTCCAAGGAGACTTATTTTAGTGAGTCTCCTAGAAGTTTTCAAAGGGGGCTGTACATTATTTGCAGGCACGCTGCCCCCAATGACCTAACTTCCTCCACCTGCAGCGCCAGCGCATTCCCAGAGGTTTCCGTTGTGCTTGCCGCACTGAATTTGTTGGTATCGCATTCCAATTATTTCCTCCCATTTTTGGCATTCCTCTACATGGATCAGGAGCTCCTACCTAGGCATACAGCAGCACAGGGCCTGGCACACAGCAGGATCTCAGTAAACGTTTGCTGGACCAATGCCCAAATGAATAGATGAGTTTCAGAGTTTTTGAAAACCTCCCTGGCACTTAGGAGGCGGCCCAGAGCAGCCAATGCAGCCAGTCGGAAACTCTTTTGTCTGGCCCTGAGGTAGTGATTTCGGTTGTCCCCACACACCAGGTCTCTGGCTCCAAGTACATGGTAGGGTTGTATTTATCCACTCACTTGAGTTCAGGTGCCACCATGTGATTTGTGTTGACCAATTAAATGTGGACAGACGGGCACTGGGTTGTTTCCAGGCACAGACTTTTATTGCCAGTACACACTTCGCCACACTCCCCCTTTTCCCTCAGGGACTGGCATCGCTGCAGACACAGGCTGCTGCACCGGCCTGACTGAGGCGTGACTGAGGGGTGTGCAGAGCGGAAGCTGGTGCATGATGGATACATAGTGAAGGGGAGAAAGACACCTGGGTTATGACAAGCCACTAAAGGTTCTTTTTTGTTACTGCAGCATGTTTTGGCCTATCCTGACTGACACCTTTTCTCCACTGTGATTTCAAGGTAGGCAATGGTTTGTGTCGGCCAGCCGCATTTTCTGAAGTCTGACCCTTGATTCTTCATGAGTCCAAGCAAACTATAACCTGGCTGGGTCTTAAGTTTCTTACCCAGAAAAAGAAACACATAAATATGGATCTTCTCGGGAAAGGAAACACAAAATACTGGTGGAAGGTCGCACAAGAGGATTCATATCAGAGAAACGAGTCTTCAGTGCAGGGTCTCTTGAAGTGGAGGGAAGGAGGGCAGAAGCTAGCACTAATTGAATGCCTTCTTTGAGAAGGAGCCAGTGCCTCTAAAACACTGAGCACAGCACTTAGCATGTAGTAAGCACTCATCAGATTGTAGCTCTTCTTGTCATTCTTAGGGGAATGACCTGGGTGAACTGTTGAAAAGCCCAGACTTTGGAGCTTTTCAAGTCCTAGCTCTCATGACATTTATTCATTCTGGGACCTTATGCAATTGATTGTTCCACTCTGCCTCACATTTGTCATTGGTAAAATGGACATAACAATGGTACCATTTGCATGGCGCTGCTGTGAGGATTACATGAGTCATATGTTACGGGCTCAGAGTCGTGTCTGGTTATATAAGTAGAGATATACACTGTTTAATTTTTCTCATTCGATTCTTGAGACAATCCTCACCCTTATCCTGCAATGAGGGAAACCAGTGCCAATGTACTATACTCGGATGTGACGCATACCTCAAATCTCTTCCCTGCGTGCGCAACCAATCTCTGCCCTGCAGTTTTGGGGATGGGAGAGCGAGAGAGGAGATTTAAAAACTGGGGGCATCTCTGCTTGGTACAAACCTGTGGAGATCTGCCTCCTTTGCATCCATAAAGTTCACTGTGTACTTGACTGATCGAGCCATCAAAATCCTAATGTCAAATGTGTCCTGGGGGAAAAAACCACACACAGAGATGTTACCTTTCTGCCAGGACAGACTGAATTCAAGCAAGATGGATTGCAGTCTAGCTTTCCTCCCGGAATTTTTAGTCAGTAAGGTTAGACTTTGGGATGCATGAACTTAATGAGGATAATATTACTAACACAAGCTAACATTTACTTAGTGGTTACTATATGCCCGGTCCTAAGTATTTTGTGCTCTACGAAGCTACATCAATCTTCACACATTCTCGGGGGCAGGCGTTTGGTGGTTTTTGACCATCCAGAATTGACCTCTCCTCCACATTCCAAGAAGCTGCTCAGGAACTAAGTTCACCGGACAATGAGGCCTTATCGAAATGAATTCTGGGGCTTTTGCCCAAGTTATGAGGAAAAAGGCAGGCTGTGGTTTGGGACTCAAGAGTTTTAAGAATCTGAGCCTGGAGCTTCTGAAACATCTCCCTGCCATGAGGGGAAGAACAGAATTAAAACAGAGGAAACGGAGATATGTGACGAGGAGAGAAAAACCAGAGTCCCATGGCACTGCCTGAACTGGTGCAGCAGGTCCCCGAAGCAAGCGCTAGCTCCAGGTTTTGAGTTTCTTGATGGCCAGTGATTCCATTTCAGCTCAAGCCATTTGAGTTGGGTTCCCTTCCACTTACAAGCGAAAGAGTTTCAGACAAGGCAAACGTCAAGCTGTCCAAAATTACATGGCGAGATGGAGCCACAGTGGAAACCCAAATCTGTTTGCCAGCAAAGCTCCCAGTCTACGCTATTTATTTACAACACTTCCTCTTGAATTGAGCCTTGAACCACTAGAATCAATGGGAGGATGTGAATTATTGAAGAAGTGAGGAGGCTGAGTGTTTGCAGGGGATGGGTCTGCACTGAAAGAAAATTAGAAGTCACTTATTGAAAGGCCACCCTCAAATCGCCTTGCTTTCAACAGCACCATTTTCTGAGAATGTCCTTAATGGACTGGGAGATCAGAGCTGGAAGACTTGAAAACATATGCTCTTCTGTGATGGCTTAGCAACCTGCCTGGCAGCACAGTGGATGCAGGCTCACCAGTGCATGAATGAATGAATGAATCAACAGATAAACACACGGGGAGGAAGCCTGTAAGGAGGACACACTTACGACGATTGGCTGTCTGAAGTATTCATCCACTGCGGCAGCCCGGAGACTGGACAGGTTGACCCCATAGAAGCACTGCTGGTACCTGCAATAGCATAGAGAGTCACCATGTATCTCATCCCATCCCTCACCCGAGTCCCCAAGCCCAACAGAGCCGTGATGGACAAGCTCCCCACAGGCCATCTAAGTTAGCCCTGGAGCAAGAATGAGGCCGTGTGAAGGGCAACTGGTCAGCAGGCAGCTGCAGAGCAGAAAACGTTCTCTAAGACCCGCACTGGAACTGTGTTGGGCAAGAGAGAGGAGAGGGTGTGGCTGAGGTAAAGGAAGTTTCTTGTGGGGAGAACAATGAGAAGAATATTGGGGTAGGAAGGAGGGAGGAAGGCCTTTGGGCTCCCATCCTTGACCTCATGCCCCATCCTTGACCTCATGCCTGTTCTATGACGCTCTATGTGTCCCAAAATACAATTTCTGGGCCCTCTTATGAGCCCAACCCAGAGCACGACTTTAGATCGGCAAAGCCTCTGGACACGCCTGTTGTTTGGGGAGGAGGATTTTCCTTTTCTGTCCTCTGTAGCCACTGGCCTGCGCCTTCACGATGGCCTTTGCTGTCATGGCAGACAGACCCGGCAGGCAAGTGAGTGACGGCTGGATTGTCACAGTCCATTGTGCACACTTCTTCTCAACTCCGTGGTCGGTGACATCCGGCAAGTGCTACAAATCCCGCTTTCTCCTTCAGTGCCCCAGCTGTACAGCGGTCGCCAGCAACCACTGGTGCCTGCAGCACAGCAAGGGCTCTGTGTCGTGTGGCCTAAAGGTCTTGGTTATTTAGGGAGGAGATCCAGTATCTGGATTAAGATTAGCTTTGTTCAAACCCCGCAGATGACTGGCTGTGTGCCTGGGGCAAGTCACATGAACTCTATCAGTTTTCTTATCTCTAAAAATAAAAATAATGCAAGGCTCGCTTTGTAGGGTTACATTAGGGTTAAATGAGTTAATATAAACAAAGCCCTTTGAGCAGTGCTTGGTATTTAAAAAAATCTTCAGAATCCTGGTGTTAGGTTTGGATCTCGGACTCCCTCTTTGAAGTCTCCCGAGTGCAGTTTCTAACGAGCCAAAGTCAAACTCAAATTCTGTAATATGAGGACACCATCTTGTTTGGCTGGTCTGGACCTGGACTACGTTTCCCAGAGACCACAGCGGCCCGACGTTAAGTCTCTCAGCTCGGTGGCCAAATCGTTTATAGTTCCGCCGAAACCCAGACGCCCCCGAGGGGAGGCCGAAGAACCACAGGAAAGCTGGCTGCATGGAAATCTTACAACTAGAAGGAAAGAGAAAGGAGCACAAGTGCTGAAAAGCTGAGAGAGAAAGGGAGAGAGATAGAAAGCTAGAAACATCGAGTCGAGAGGCCGGCTTCACAGGAGTGGTGGCGCAGCTGTTTCCTCCGGAGGGAGAGAACTACGTAACCAGGCACCCTATAAAGAGAGATCATGGGGAGACTAAGAAACAACCCGCCTGTGAAAGAAAATCAACCATCACCAGAAAATGAAGTAAACGAGTTAGAGGCAAGCAACCTACCAGAGCAAGAATTCAGAGTAATGATCATAAGTTGGCTAAAAAGAATGGAAGACAAATTTGACAATATGAATAAGACCCAAGAGGAAATGAGGAAGACCCAAGAGGAAATGAAGGTGACCCAAGAAGAAATGAAAAATGACATCGCTACTATGAAGAACTCAATAGAAAGCATCAAGAGTAGACTAGATGAAGCAGAAGACCGCATCAGTGAGCTAGAAGACAAAATGGAAAAAAATACCCAATTACAGCAGTTGCTAGAAAAAAAAAATTAAAAAACAGGAGGAGAGCCTAAGGGAGCTTTGGGACAATACAAAACAAAACAATATTAGAATAATAGGGGTTCCAGAAGGAAAGGAAACTGAGCAAGATATGGAAAAAGTATTTTAAGAAATAATGACAGAAAACTTTCCTGAGATAGAGAAGAAAAAACCAACACAAATCCAAGATGCTCGAAGGGTCCCCAACAAAATGAACCCCCAAAGATCAACACCCAGACACATTATAATTAAACTGGCAAAAAACATCGACAAAACCAGAATCTTAAAAGCAGCCAGAGAGAGACAGAAAGTTACATATAAAGGAAACCCCATCAGACTAGCAACTGATTTCTCAACAGAAACTCATCAGGCCAGAAGGGAATGGGATGACATATACAAAGTCATGCAAAGGAAGGGTCTGAACCCAAGAATACTATACCCCGCAAGGCTGTCAATCAAAATTGAAGGTGTAATCAGGAGCTTCACCGACAAAAACAGACTAAAGGAATTTATCTCCAACAAACCAGCAATGCAAGAAATGCTAAAGGGTCTACTGTAATAATAAAGAAATAGGAAGTGAAGAAGGAACACAGGGGGATAGAATAAAAATGGCATCAAATACCTACCTTTCAATAATTACTTTAAATGTAAATGGTTTAAATGCTCCAATTAAAAGACATAGGGTAACAGAATGGATAAGAAAGCAAAACCCATTCATCTGCTGTCTACAAGAAACCCACCTCAGAAAAACAGACGCCCACAGACTGAAGGTTAAAGGATGGAAAAAGATTTTCCAGGCAAACGGAAACAAAAAAAAAGCTGGGGTAGCAATACTTATATCTGACAAACTAGATCTCAAAGTGAAGGACATAACAAGAAATAAGGAAGGCCACTTCATAATACTAAAGGGTGTAATCCAACAAGAAGAAATAACCCTGGTAAACATATATGCACCCAATTTGGGAGCACTCAAATACATAAAGAAACTGCTGGAGGACATTAAGGGACAGATTAATAGCAATGCAATCATAGTAGGAGATTTTAATACTCCATTGTCACCTCTGGACAAATCATCTAAACAAAAAATCAGTAAGGAAACGTCAATTCTAAATGACGTATTAGACCAGATGGAATTAATTGACATCTTCAGAACATTTCATCCCAAAGCCACAGAATATACATTCTTCTCAAGTGCACACGGGTCATTCTCAAAGATAGACCACATATTGGGACATAGGCAAAGTCTCTTCAAATTCAAGAAGATAGAAATCTTATCAAGCATTTTCTCAGATCACAGTGCCATAAAATTGGAAATCAACTACAATAATAATAAGCCAAAGAAATTAAACACATGGAGACTAAATAGCATGCTATTGAACAAAGACTGGGTTACCAGAGAAATCAAGGAAGAAATCAAAAACATCATGGCAACTAATGACAATGAAAACACAACAATCCAAAATCTATGGGACACAGTAAAAGCTGTTTTGAGAGGGAAGTTCATATCCCTACAAGCCTATTGCAAAAAACAAGAAAGAATGGTAACAAATTATCTTACCCTACAACTCAAACAGTTAGAAAAAGAACAGCAAGAAAGGCCCACTGTAAGCAGAAGGAAGGAAATAATAAAAATCAGAGCGGAGATTAACGACATAGAGACCAAAGACACAATACATAAGATCAACAAAACCAAGAGCTGGTTCTTTGAAAGGATTAACAAGATTGATGAGCCTCTAGCCAGGCTAACCAAGAAACAAAGAGAGAGGACCCAAATAAACAAAATTAGAAATGAAAGAGGTGAAATAACAACAGACCCCGCCGAAATACAAAGGATTGTTACAAAATACTATGAACAACTCTATTCCAACAAACTGGACAACCTGGAGGAAATGGACATATTCCTAGAAAAATACAACCTTCCAAAACTCAATTAGGAAGAATCTAAAAATCTCAATAGACCAGTAACTTGGGAAGAAATTGAAGCAGTCATCAAAAGCTTCCAGCAAACAAAAGCCCAGGGCCAGATGGCTTCACAGGAGAGTTTTACCAAACATTCAAGGAAACCTATCCTCCTCAGACTTTTCCAAAAAATTCAAGAGGAAGGAACACTGCCAAACTCCTTTTATGAAGCCAGCATCACCCTAATACCAAAACCAGATAAAGACAACTCAATGAAAGAGAATTACAGGCCAATATCCCTCATGAACATAGATGCCAAAATCCTCAACAAAATCCTTGCAAATCGGCTCCAGCAGTACATCAGGAAGATCATACACCATGACCAAGTAGGTTTTATACCAGGAATGCAAGGATGGTACAATATTCGCAAATCAATAAACGTGATACATCACATAAACAAATTGAGAGATAAAAATCATATGGTCATATCTATCGATGCAGAAAAGGCATTTGATAAAATCCAACACCCTTTCCTGATAAAAACTCTCAACAAGGTGGGAGTACAAGGATCATACCTCAACATAATAAAAACTATATATGATAAACCCACAGCCAACATCATGCTCAATGGGCAAAAACTAAAACCATTCCCTCTAAGAACAGGAACAAGACAGGGATGCCCACTCTCATCACTCCTCTTTGACATAGTACTGGAAGTACTCGCCATCGCAATTAGACAAGAAGAGGAAATAAAAGGCATCAAAATCGGAAAAGAAGAAGTAAAGCTGTCACTATTTGCAGATGACATGATATTGTACATAAAAAACCCAAGAGACTCCATCAAAAAGCTAATAGACTTAATAAACGAATTTGGCAATGTAGCAGGATACAAAATCAATGCCAAGAAATCAATGGCATTTCTCTACACCAATAGTGAACTTACAGAAACAGAGACTAAAAAAGCAATCCCGTTTACCATCGCACCAAAAAAATTAAGATACCTAGGAATAAACTTAACCAAGGAGGTAAAAGACCTATATGCAGAAAACTACAGGACACTGAAAAAAGAAATAGAGAAAGATGTAAACAGATGGAAGAACATACCATGTTCATGGATTGGTAGAATCAACATCATCAAAATGTCCATACTTCCCAAAGCAATATATAAGTTCAATGCACTCCCCATGAAAATACCATGGACATACTTCACAGACCTAGAAAGAACTCTCCAAAAATTCATTTGGAACAATAAAAGACCCCGAATAGCCTCAGCAATCTTAAGAAATAAGAGTAAAGTAGGAGGAATCTCAATACCAGATTTCAAGCTGTATTACAAAGCAACTGTTCTCAAAACAGCCTGGTACTGGCACAAGAACAGACATATTGATCAATGGAATAGATTAGAGAATCCAGACATCAACCCAAATCAATATGCTCAATTAATATTTGACAAAGGATGCACGAACATACAATGGAGTCAAGACAGTCTTTTTAATAAATGGTGTTGGGAAAATTGGACAGATACATGCAAAAGAATGAAACTAGATCACCAACTTACACCATACACAAAAATAAACTCAAAATGGATACACGACTTAAACATAAGATGGGAAACCATAAAAATACTAGAGGCATCCACAGGCAGCAAAATCTCAGACATATGCCTAAAGAACTTCTTCACTGATACTAACCCTAGAGCAATGGAAGCTAAAGAGAAAATAAACAAATGGGACTACATCAAAATAAAAAGCTTTTTTACGTCAAAAGAAACCATCAACAAAACAACAAGAAAACCCACTGTATGGGAGAACATATTTGCAAACGATATCACTGATAAAGGTTTAATCTCCAACATCTACAGACAGCTTATACAACTCAATAAAAGGAAAATGAATGAGCCAATTAAAAAATGGGCAATGGACCTAAATAGAATCCTCTCAAAAGAAGACAGAAGGAAGGCCAAGAGGCACATGAAAACATGCTCCAAGTCACTAATTATCCGAGAGATGCAAATCAAAACAACAATGCGGTACCATCTCACACCTGTCAGAATGGCCAACATCAACAAAACAACAAACAACAAATGTTGGCGAGGTTGTGGAGAAAAAGGAACCCTCGTGCACTGCTGGTGGGATTGTAGGTTGGTGCAACCACTGTGGAAAACAGTATGGAGCTTCCTCAAAAAACTGAAAATGGAACTCCCATTTGACCCAGTAATCCCACTACTAGGAATATACCCCAAGAAACTAGAAAGACCAATCAGAAAGGATATATGCACCCCTATGTTCATAGCAGCACAATTTACAATAGCTAGGATTTGGAAACAGCCTAGGTGCCCGTCAGCAGATGAATGGATCAGAAAACTATGGTACATCTACATCATGGAATACTATGCTGCCATAAAAAGGAAGGAATTCTCATCATTTGCAGTAACTTGGATGGAATTGGAGAGCATCATGCTGAGTGAAATAAGCCAGTCAATGAAAGAGAAACACTACATGACCTCACTCATTTATGGATATTAAAGATCATTATAAACGAATGAACAGAAAGATTGATATAGTGACAGTAAAACAACAGGCAGTCTGTCAAATGACGGGGGGGGGGGAGGGTAGGGAGATCTGGGGGAGATAAGAGATCAACCAAAGGACTGGTATGCTTGCATATAAGAATAACCAATGGACACAAAACTCTGGGGAGGGAGGGCATCTATGGGGGGGGAGGGGGCAATGATAAGCTATGTATACAGATAATACCTTAATAAAAAATAATTAAAAAAAATAAAAATAAATAAATAAAAAAATCTTCATAGTTGAAAGTAATATCTATGTGTCCCCCCTACCCCTTAACTCTTCTGGTCACCCCCCTAGGCCTTCACCACCCTAGTGTCTGTGTCCATGGGTTATGCATATATGCATGCAAGTTCTTTGGTTGAGCTCTCTCTCCCACCCATCCTTCCCCACCTTCCTTCTGAGGTTCCATAGTCTGTTCCATGCTTCTATGTCTCTGGGTCTATTCTGTTCATCAGTTTATTTTGTTCATTAGATTCCACATGAGTGAGGCCATGTGATACTTATCTTTCTGACTGGCTTCTTTCGCTTGGCATTTTGTCACTGCTGTCTAAGTGTCGGCTGTCATTCTCTGAACCTCACTTCTCTGAACCTAGAGGACTAGGGCAGTGGTTCCCAATCTGTACCATGGGATTCCTTGGAGGAGCTTGTTAAAGATTCCAATTCCCAGGTCCAACCCTAGAAAGGCTTGATACCTCACTACTACAGAGGGCTTTTATCCTGAGATTAAAAAGTGGTTTACTAAGGGTGTGTGTTATATAGCCTGTCTATCAGATGGGAATTTAATTCACCCATCTCCCTTCTCCCCCTCAATTCCACCTGCCAATATAGAGGGAAGAGAGAGAGAGGGAGAAAACAAAACAAAGCACAGAATAAACATTAAAAAAAATCTGTGGTGCAATTAGATTCTGATGGAAGACACAGCCAAAGGAAGGCTCTACAACAGGAGGCAAAGTCTCAGATGCTCCCAAGAGACGCAGGGAAGCATCATAGTGTTAAATCAACAGCCAGTCCTCCACCTCCAAGTGCAATGCAAGCCCCACTGAGCCACTCACAGATCCTGAAGAACTTGTCCTATTTCTCATCTCTGAGCCTTTGCTTGTTTTCCCTCTACCTAGGATGACTCTTTCCTTTTTTTTTACCCTGTTAATTCCTATTCAATATTTATGAATTAGATGAAATATTTTCATAAGGTAAAAATGTAAAACCTTGTGTGTGACAATGAAATATTCAAGCTTCACCTACTTAAAAACAGAAGTATTTTCTTTTTCATCGGTGTATATTTAGCACTTAGCATGGGACTTCACATACCAGTAGGAGTGAAAATATCTACATATAAACCTATATATTTATATAATGAATGAATGAAGAGACTGGTATCCTAAATGGCCCTCTGTGTGAGCGCAAGTGCCAATAAGGATAAAGGAGAAATGGGAAATCATTCCTCCAAGCTTCTTTAGGTTCATGCTTGTTTCTTAATCTTTTCCTTCCACCGAGGGTGAGAGCTGGGCTGGCCTACAGGTAAAGGAGAAGAACAGTGCTGCGTATCATTTTACAAACACACATCTTGAAAACCATCTCCCATAGCCCTACAAAATGCTTGGGAAACAGAATACTGTGAGGTATAAACAACCTTCAGATTTAGAAGGAGATGGATGTGTTCATGGGGGAATAAGTCATTGTCACAAACATGTTTATTGGAGGGAAGAAGGAGGGTAGAGAGAGAGGGAAAAGGAGGAAGAGAGAGAGTAAAAAGAGAAAGATGGAAGAGTCAGACAGAGACAGAGAGGCATACAGACAGACAAACAGACAATTTCCCAGAAAGCACAGAAGAACTCCACCTTGTCCTTCCTTTAGAATGCCCTGAAAGCTTTTAAAAAATGCTGATGCTGGGACTGCACCCCCCCCCCCCCCCCCACCACCACCACACACACATTTGTGATTGATTTGATCTGGGGATACAGCTCTAGCACTTATTTGTGTCCATAGCTCAATAGGTGATTCTAATGTGCAATCAGGGTTGAACTTTGCCAAGTTAGCTGTTCTAGAATCCTAGCCAAGTAGAGGAAAGAGAAATCCCCAAGAGCAAAGACAGCCCCTGCCTGGTAGCGGCTGAGGGTGAGAATGGCTCTCTGTTCTTACCATACAGCCTCAGCTCTCGGGGGGTGGGGGGGGAGCTGGTCTGTGCCACTTGCTTTGTGTGTTCAGTGCCAATCAAAGCCCAGTAGCCATGATCAGTGTGGTGCAAATGGGCACCATTCCTTGGGCAGACGGAGAGTTGTGGGCACAGAGCCCACTGCCTGGGTTTAAAAACACTTCTGGCTGGACTATATTTCTAATTCTTAGAAATCTCAAATCTCCTTCTGAAACGCTTCATAAAAAATGATTAAAGCAGATGGGAGCTGGCATCTCTCTGAGTCTCCATGGTGGGGGGGATGGATTAGGAAGTGAATCTGTTGACTTAGAAGCTGGGGATCATTCCCATCATATGTGGGTTTTATTTTCTGACTTAACTTATGATCCCTTTAGAAGCACATACGGCAGAATCTATGTGTGTGGTTTTTTGTCCTGTCTTCCAAATTTCAAGTGCATCTCCCCTCCCCCCCCTCCCAGGGCACTTCTCCATAATACATGCAGCATCTGGAACCTCCTACAGCTACAGTCCAGAAGGAAAACCATCTTATTGTTAGTTATGCCTAAACATACCCACGATGTAGAGAAAGGGGCAAGCCAATTACCATCCTTTAGTTCACCTTGGTCTTTTGTCCCTCCTCCCCACCAGTGTCTGGATCTGTCTTAGAAGGAGGGTGGTACAGCCTTGGGCTCTCTTGCATTAGTTAGCACTGGTCTTCCAGATTCTATGGAAGAGAGCGTCTCCAGTGTGAGCATTCCTTTCTCGTCCTCATAGGAACACACTCTCTCATAGCATAACTCAGATATCTTACTTTAATAAAATCGTTGTTTCTTCATTCTAACAACAACAAAAAAATCTCTCAATCCACATCAAAAGCTCCTTTCCTTTAAAAAACCCAAAAACATCACTTCTTGGCCTTTTGGCAAAGATCAAGTGTAAAAAATACAAAACCATTAAGAAAATATAAAGGAGAAAGAAAGGAGACATGAGGGAGGGGAAACCCCATTCTGCTGTTGAACTATTAACAACTTTTGGGTCTCTTAATGCACTATGCTTTATTGAAATTATCAACCAAGGAATGCCAATGGATGAAAGCTATATATTTCCCTAAGAACTAAAAACCAAAAGCAAGGATCCAAGAATGTCACCTACGTCACATAGGGTGCTGAGAATGCAGCGTAAGAGGGTGGCTGCAATGGCCTGGTGGGAACGCCAGTAGGAGAAGGATGGGTGTTTAGGAGCAAACTGCATCTTTATTTAACTTCTTATACATCCCTTACATATGGCAGGACTAAAGGCTTGGCTGCTTCTGACAATTTTACGCATCAGCAGAATGCAGATGTACCATCGTGTAAAGATACTTGACTCATTTGTGTTTGGCTTTGTTGATTTAAACTCCATCATAATAATGCAGCTTATATTTTACATGTGCTATATTTATATACATTTTGTATTTGTAAAATATGGGTTTTTTTTTGTACAAAGGAGAGGGGGAAATGGGAGCACAGGCCTTAAAGAATCCAAACTTCAAATTGTGGCTCTTTTGTAAGAAGTGACAGAAAGCCTGTGCCATTACTGGCTTGCATAGGAACTGGAAGTCTGTATTAGATGGAAGAGTGAGAAGACAACTGTGGTGGACATCTTTTGTTTGTTCTACCAGCAAACAGTTGCTCTTCTTCTGTTAATGACACCAGATCTTCTGGGAGATACCTCTTCCTCATTCTCTGTTCTTGTGGTTTGGATGGTCTTGACTCTGCCCTCTGAAGGTTGGCGTATGGCTCAGTCTCAGCCAATCATGGCATCTTATCTCCCTGACCTTGGCAATGGATCCAGAATTAAACGTCTTCCTCGAAGACAGTCAAGTCTAAGATATTTGCTCCTACTGTTACGAAGGAGAATACAAGCCTATAAATCTAGATTTGCTGGAAACCACGTTGCTTCCATTAGGAAAATGCCTATCCAAGAACTGAGTGGGGCTGAGAGTTGGAGGGAGGGTGTGACAGACGGTGGGAGTGGGGAGGGAGATCTGACCCAATGTGAGTGTGCCCCGAATCCACTTGTACTTTAGAAGCTGAATCTACTCTTGGGTTTTCAGATAAATTTATCAGAAATATTCTTTTTCTTGTAATTTTTTCTTGTTTTTGTTTTGTTTGTTTCTTAAAACCAAAAGTAGAAAGAAAACAAGAAGAGTCTGCCTGTGTATGTGCTATGAACATAATAAATAGCTTTGCTATTCAGTGGACTCCTAATTCTGTGAGGAACTAGATTGTTTTAGCCATTAGAACCAGGTCAGGGCATGATAAAGAGGATATCTGCTGGATTGGTGATTCTATCTGGAAATGGTCAGCTCTTATGTCAGAGGATCCAGAAACTGAAATACTACATCTTCTATGACACAGGTCTGGATGTGTGTGGGTCCAGTATTATGGAATAGCTATGAATTCGACACAAGTTACAAAAAAAGATGAATGTAAAAATCAAGGCTTATTCTATAAGCAAAAGCCAGACGAGTTCAACAGCTGCAGAAATGAACAGAGAAGCCAAGAAAATATATATTTAAAAAAATACTGGGTAGTTGAAAGGAAATTATAGTCCCAAAAATCATTGAAAAATAACATAACAAGACAGTGGCCTATGAAAATCCAAACATGATTGTACTGGCCTCAGTATTCCTGCAAAAGTTCCTTCTCCATGATACTTGGTGCATATGTGTAGCTTCTGACAAAGAATCTAGTTTTATCACATGGTGATGTGAAATGTTCTTATTTGGCCCACGTAATATTTCTATGAGCCAGTGACTATCAGAGCCAAATATATTACTGGGAAAGACCAGAAGGCCTAAAATTCTACCTATGCCCAAAGAACCTTTAGTAGAAATTTCAGTTTGGGAGCAGAATTAGCCTAGGAACAAACTACCCGTTATCTACACAGTGGAATTTAGCAGATTGTTCATTCAGCTGACCGGATTTCCTGTTTCCCAGCAGTATGATGGTCAGCAAGACATGTAGTATATTTGGAGTGGAATGGTGCAAAATGGGAGTTCTTACTGCCTGTGGCAGACTCCTGTTACATTCATCTTCCCTTGTCCTTTGCAAGCACAGACTTCTGATCTCTGTAAAGAACAACAGACTACAGGCCATCCGCAAAGGGTATCTATCCCTAATATCATTCCATTGGATCTGCCCCTGTCAAGCATGGTGGATGCATATCGTCCATTCCTGCCACTCTGAAAAGGGAAATGGCTCCTCTCCTCTGGTTCCTTAAGTGGTGTGTTACCTTTTAAATGTCATCAGATTCGCCCAGTCTTACCTGTCTCTGGAACCCTCAGCCATGTGTTCTGCTCCCGCTATGTCAAGGTAGGGGCTCATCTGACCCCACCTGAGCATAACCTAACACTGCTTCCACTCAGGCCTGTACATGGGTGTCTCCCCTCGTGCCCCAGGGCATCCCTGCTGACTCTGGAGCATGGTTTGCCTTGAGACCCATTTGGTGCCCATGAATGCACAACCCAGAGTGTAGTTAATGTGGAAGGATGAACATCTGACCAGTGGGGATATAAGAGGCAATGGATACCTTTGCTTCTCTCCCACCCTTGTATGTCCTGAGATGTGGTTCAATAAATGAATCAAGCAATCTCCTGTTGTTTGATACCACCCAGTGTTTAGCTCAGTAACGCCCTTGTGTATTATTTTTTTCCTTTCCCGCCTCACTCTTGTTTTTCCTCATTCTTGTTTCACTGAGATTGTATTTTTTTAATAAAGTGGCACCTTATAAGCTTTGTCTAGGACCAAGATTTCTGGGGACCCCAAGTAAAGACAATCAATATAAAGTGTGACCCTAGAATGTAGACCCTCAAGATGGAATTATTCACCAATTTGATGACAATATAATCCTCACTGCTAGCGGGGAGTGATAACCCTTGGCATGTAAGTTTCATCACAATTACAAATGATCCCACTGGTGGTTAATTAGGATGCAGTAATGGTAGAAGTTGAAGCATTGGGCTGGATATATGGTGACTGTGTGCTTGAGGTTCTGGGGTGATTATAATTACATGGAGTGAGGAGCAGGCAAGTCTCTGTTAACAGCATTAGAAGCATTGCAAAAAAAAAAAAGAGAGAGAGAGAGAGAGAGAGAACTATATTCTCAGGGCAGCCAACTCCCAACTTAAGAAACACTGTGAAACCAGGAGGGTTTTCTTAGCAGAATTTAAAGGAATTCCTATCTCCTTGGTGCTCCCAGACCTGCTGTGCCAAAACTCAGGTACAGAATTGGACAGTTCCTCAAATTAAAATTGCCCATCTCCCCATCCCCAAAGGAGATAGTAAAACAGTAATAGCAGGAGAGCTGTGAAGGGGATTGGACGGGAAACTTTGAGTGTCTTATGTATCATATTGGGGCCCTGACAGGGAAAGAGTAGGGCTCTGAGCTCTGGGGTTGTGATAGTTGAGAGGACAAGGCAGAGAATCCTGAAAACACCTCCCTAACTCCCTTGGCTCCTTCAAGGCTGTAGAAGCAGAATTATTATCCCTGTTCACAGCAGAGAATAGCTTCCCTTGGCCTGAAGACTGCACAACTTATCCTGAAGCCTGTGCCTTGCAAGATAATTTTGTTCCCCTCGGGATCTGCCTCACTACTGCCCACTGCCTCCACGATTATGGTCCCTCACTGCTGTCCGGCTGATAACTCCAGCACTGCCTGAGCAGTAAATACGACTCCTATTCTAGGAAGAGATAACTTACACACCTAAGGAACTGCAGAAGCTGGTTAATATTTTCTGCTAAGAAACAGGAAAATATGTATGAAAATGGATTTTTGAATGTGTTGAACTAGGGTAGAATATAAGTCAGGTGAGGGTACAATTTACTGGCAAGGGGCACTCCACGGATTCAATGCTCTAGCAAGAGACCAGTCCCCATGACCTACTGGAAAGTCACTTTGAAGTGTGGTCATAATGAGGCCTGCAGTTAATGAGACAAATTCCAGAACTCCTGCAGTACAGTATTGAGGAAAGGGTCAGAAGGCCCAGAGAAGTAGAAATAATAGATGAATTTACTATAGAAGATCTAAGAACATTCTACCTGACTGTTCTCAGGCAAAGCCCAGAAAACCTTCCTTTTATTAGGGAACCTGGAGTAACTCTGTGAGCGAGCAGTGGCATTTTTGAGATGCTTACGGTGGCTCTCCTCAGTAGATCAACAATAATAGGTGGTGTTGCCATTAAGTTATGCTCTCAATGAGCACAATGGGGATGGAATTTTAAAATGTCAGAAGCAATAAAGCAGTAATCGACTGTCATAGGCAAAAATGACATAATACTGTGTTAGACAGCAAGGCTAGAATGGCAATACCTTGACCCACAGGGATCTGTGGTGGATGCTGATAGATCCTAGTGTTACCAGAGAGGCGAAAGAGATGCGTGGTCACACAGGATGGTACTCAATTTGTATAACAGCAGGAACAACGACAAACTTGCTAGCTGGTGAGCTGATGGCATCAGCTGTCACAATGGAAAGAGTGGATCCCTCACTTAACTTGCAGAACTAATCTCCAGATCTGGTTTGTGGGTGCAGAGATCACTGGTCCATGACGGAAGTGGAGGCCCAGGCCCCTGAAGCACCACAAGCAGTTATGGTAAATATTCCCCAATCCATCTCCAGAGGATTGGGGTTTCTGGGACAAAGTAACTAGGTGGGAGAAAGGAGAATATCTCAATTTTTAAAAATATGTTTTTATTGATTTCAGAGAGAGGAAGGGAGAGGGAGAGATAGAAACATCGATCGATCGGCTGTCTCCTGAATGTCTGTCTCCTATTTGGGATCAAGCTGCAACCTGGGCATGTGCCCTGACCAGTAATCGAATTGGTCACCTGGGACCAGGCTCAACCAACTGAACCACACTGGTCAGGCAAATATCTCGATTTTTAAAGGAATGTTAGATAACAAGGGAGAACTAATATTGATACTAGGGAGTTTAGGATGTATCTAGTAGGTAAGGGCTTATGGAGGACAGGTGATTTATGGAGATTTGGACCAAGTCCACTGCATGGGGTGTCCAAGGAGCTCATAGCCACTTGTTTATTTCCACAATCCCTGAATGTACAACTGGGATAGATCCATGCAGCGTCTGGCAGACCCCTCACACTGCCCTCAAACTGACACTCCCCCAACCCAGGCAGATAATGCTGTGGTCTTTAATTTATAAAGAAATTGTGTTTCAGAAAGAATGGACTAACCTGGCTAAGGTTTTACAGTTAGTAATTGACAGAACCCAGAATTAAGCACAGTTCAGTCTGGCTCTAGAGCAGCCATGGGCAAACTACGACCCGTGGGCTGGATCCGGCCCATTCGGCTGATATCCACCTGTGGAGCCGAAAGAGCAGAGGGTTCTCTTGCTCTCCCCTCCGCTCCTTCACCAGCAGCCCAAGATGAGAGTGCCAGCATGGTCAGGTTGCTTTTGTTCCGGCCCTCCGGTCCAGTTTAAGAACCCATTGTGGCCCTCCAGTCAAAAAGTTGGCCCACCCCTGCTCTAGAGTCTGATTCATCCAGCTTGTAAATACTGCCGTTTTGCCTACACTTTCTGTTCTGTAGCTGCAATAAATGTACTAAGAGGGTGGCGGTGAAGAGCAGCAGCTTGCCTTTGGACATGCTAAATTTAAGATATCCGACAGACATCCAAGTAGACTTGTTAACAGCCAGATGGACATCCAGAGTCTGTGGTTCCAGGGAGAGATCTGGGCTGGAGTTCTAACCATGGGAGTTGTCAGCCTAAAGACGATATTGACGGCCAGGCAACTGAAAGAGGAAGACAATGAAGAATGAACCTGGAGTCAATCCAGTGTTGAAGATTTGGATCATGATGGGAAAGGAGACTGAGCCGTTGGGGCCAGTAAAGAAAGATGACAAGTTTAGCCTCCAGATGTGAAGAGCTAATGGTGTCGAGTGCTATTGTTTGGGAAGTCATGCAAAGACTAATAACTCATCATAACTGATGATAATCTTATTTAGCGTGTGAGTTGTTCCTCAGTCTCTCAGCTGACTCCCTCAAATTGCACCCAAACTCATTTTGGTTTTTTTTCATCCTCCTTCTACCCCTCAGCCAGCATTTCCATTTCTTTGCTTCTTCTAACAGAAATCTTGCAAGCTTTCACCACCTGTTCCCTGGGGCAATGCAACCGAAGGTCCACATGCTAGTAGTCTAATGCAAAAACTGCTTTATAAAGGGAGGGAAGTTAGAAAGAAAGCAAAGGCTGTAAATTTTGAGAACTATATGGTTTTAAAAATATTTTTGTGTGTTTATTGACTAAAAATAAAATAATGCAAATGCACCAGCTATCAAAGCAGTACAGATTAAAAATAAACCGGCCACCATTTTTAAATTTTTTTTTTTTTGCAAATCAAATTGGCATTTTAAAAAATAAAACATATCCCTTATGGGCAAGACTGTGCAGACATTCTTATATACCACTGGTGGAAGTGTTAATTGGTAAAACTTTTCCACAGGGCAATTTGGCAATATATAAGAACAATTTTTAAAGTTCCTTCTTCACACCTTTTGGTCCAGTGATTCTGCTTCTAGCAATTTATTGTAAGGAAATAATCAGAATGCACATCAAGATTTCTATAATTGGAAACTTACTTTAGTGTTGTTTCTTTATAGAATTTAGGATAAAGAATTCTATAAAGTTTCATATTCTGGTAGAATATAGAACATCTAACAGATATGAGAAAATGTCAATAAGGTATTGTCAAAGTAAGAAAAAAAATAAAAGCTATAAAATGGTATGATAATTATTTTATAAAGAAGGACAGAAAATTTGAAAAGATATCAGCTAAAATGTTAATAGTAATTATTTCTGTACATACTTGAGGTTATTAAATTTTCTACTCAGAAATATTCGGAAATATTTATTGAAGGCCTAGCATGTGGCAGGCACTGTTCTGGGTGCTTGAGAGACAGTGGAAATTGATAGAATTCTGGCTCTTATAATTGCTGACAGTCTATCAGGAGGGTTAAAAAAATAAACAATGATAAATAAAGAAAGCATATATCGGTTAGGACAATGGTCGGCAAACTGCGACTCGCAAGCCACATGCGGCTCTTTGGCCCCTTGAGTGTGGCTCTTCCATAAAATACCATGGCCTGGGCAAGTGTATTTTGGAGAAGTGGAGTTAGAAGAAGTTTAAGTTTAAAAAATTTGGCTCTCAAAAGAAATTTCAATCGTTGTACTGTTGATATTTGGCTCTGTTGACTAATGAGTTTGCCGACCACTGGGTTAGGAGGTGATACGTGTTAGAGGAAAAAAAAAGAAGAGCAGAAAACGTGGGGTTGGGAGTGGTATGGCTACTGTTTTAAATAGGGTGGTCAGGGTAGGTGTTATTGTGACGGTGGCATTTAATGAAGACTGTATGGAGGTGAAGGAAGTAGCCATTACTGTTGAGGAGAAAGTATTCCAGATGGAAAGTCAGCAAACATAAAGGCCCTTCAGTGGGAGCATGTCTGACATGTCCAAGGATGAGCACGAAACTAGTGTGGATGGAGCGGACTGAATATGGTGGTAGGAAACGAAGATCCAGACTGGGTAGGGCCCACTGGAAGGTTTTGGAAATGTTGGGAAAGATGGGTTAAGAATCTACTGCAGTAATCGAGATCAGATGATAGTGTTGGGGAGAACAGTGAACATATTGAGAATCAGTCAGATTCCGGATATATTTTGAAAACAGTGCCAACATAATTTCTTGATGGTTTTCCTGTGGGGGTATAAGAAGAGAAGCCTTTAAAGTTTAGGAGATCAATGACTGGGATGATAAACTTCTTAGCAATTGGGATAGAAAGACTATGAGTAGAGCAGGTTTATGTGGGAGTGGAGAAGATCAGAAGTTGAGTTTTAGACATGGTAAGTCTCACCAAAGGAAGATTTACAGAAGGCATTTGGCTGTGAAAAATTTGGAGTTCCTAGGACTTGTCTGAGCTAGAAAGATATACTTGGGAATCATCAGTATATGGGTGAACTCACCAAGGGAGTAACAACTGCGGACAGAGAAGAGGTCCAAAAACATCATCCCTGGGCACTCTAACATCAAGAGGTTAAGGAGACAAGTAACAACCAGAGGAGGACAGGTTGAGAAAGTGACCAATGAGGCAGGAGAAAAATCAAAATAATGTGGGACAAATAAGCAATTTGTTCAAAAGCTACCCAAATGCTGGTAAGTCAAGAAGGGAGAACCAACCACTGGCATTAGCAATGTGGAGGGCAGGCGCTAGGGACCTTGATAAGAGTTGGTTTGGTAGAGTGTTTCAGAAAAACTGAAGGGAGCAGCTGTAGATGGCTGAGCATAGATGACTCTTTTTATTTATTTTTAAAATAGATCTTATTGATTTTTTACAGAGAGCGAGGGAGAGGTAGAGAGAGAAACATCAATGAGAGAGAAACATCGACCAGCTGCCTCCTACACACCTGGATGTGCCCACAACCAGGGTACATGCCCTTGTCCAGAATCAAACCTGGGACCCTTGAGTCCGCAGGCCAATGCTCTATCCACTGAGCCAAACCAGCTAGGGCTAGGTGACTCTTTTTTAGAAATTTTGCTGAAAGTCGACTTAAATGGGTGAATGGTGGCTGACTGGGGAAATGAGATATAAAAAATTATTTTTCTTCTTTTTAGATGAAATAAGTAGCAGCATGTTTGTATATTTATAGGGAGCTTAGCCAGTCCACTGTTATTTATAATCTCAAGGGGGTAAGCTGCCCACAAATGATATGGTTGGGAGGTCACACAAGGAGTGCCTGGACAACCAACCTCTCCAGCTACTCTTTTATTTGAATTCTGATTTCTCCAACTTCTCTATTAAATCAGTAGGACACATTTAAAATATAAACAGATAGGGTAGGTCTTCCAGAACAATAATCATAATGAAGGTCTCCCCCATTTCATTGCCCTCCACAAACCGATAGACTCTTTATCCCCACTGGAAAGTCTCTGGCTTGAAGTTTCAGAATTAGAGATTAAGCAGAAGTCACATAATGCTATGAATCTGTGGTAGGAGAGCCTATTTTGTAAGAAAACAGCTAGGGAAAAGAAAAACTGTAGCCCTCTGACCCCACTTCTCACAGAATTTGTAACCCAGGAAACCAAAGCACCTTCTATTTGCTGTCATTTCACCAAAGGATAAAATTATAAATAGCAAACTGGGAAATGAACTTTGGATATCTCTAGTGGAGGGCTCTGCTTACCTCGGCTAGAACTCAAAGTTTAAATTTTAGTATCCATCCTCATCCATCAGCCGGCACATGCCTGTGATCCTTTCCACACACCTAACATTTCCGCTAGGATGCTATTTGTTCTGTTTCTCCCTTCATGGGTCCAATACCATCATTCTCCTCCCCTCTTTCTCCTTATAAAAAAACAGTTCTCAACAAAGGAATGCTAGAAGGAATGGTGGTTTAGAACTGGAAGGACTGTGTTAGTTTTTATTTTCAAATGAAGAAATCAAGTCTCCGAGGGTGAGGTGAACTGCCAAAAGCCAACAGCCAATTTGGAAAACTCCACAAATTTTTTAAAATCAACCCATTTACAGTGAGGAATGCTGATTGATACGTTCTCTGACAAAGGCCTGTTCTAATAGAAGCCACAGTCCCAAGTCAACAAAATGGATCAGGAAACGTGGAAAGGGAGCTACAGCAGTCAGGGGGAAGATGTTGTCATATTAGCCTCAGGGTAGCCTTTGGGGTGTTTGATATTACTAAGCAGCTCTCTGATTTGTCTATTCTTGTTCTCAATGGGGAGTGATTTCGCCCCCAAGGTGACAGGTGGCAATGTCTGGAGACATTTTGGCTGTCACCTGGAGGAAGGTGCTATTGGCATCTAGTAGATATAGCTAACCATTCTACAGTACAGAGGACAGCCTCAGTCAATATATCACCCCCAATGTCAATCATTTCAAAAATTCTATTTTACTCTGAAAAGAAAAAAAAAGTAAAGAAAGAGAACATTACCAAAAGTTGGCTCGGGAGTAGTGTTCCATGTAGAGCTGGTCATCAGAGAAGGGGGCCAAATGGATGTCACTGAATGTCGGGAACATCTTTCCTAAGGAGCAAAAAACAGCAGATCCAAAAGTTGACTCCTACTGCCTCTGATTGAACGGTCCACTTACCTGCCCCTTGGCCAACTCTGTCCTTTCATCTAGTTCAGTTATTACACGACAGGCTAAAATACAATTTCACCTCAAAGCAAAGATAAGAAAATTAGGCAGAAGATCAGAGGGGATATAAGAAAGAATACCAAATCAAGTCCCTAAGCTATGTGCTGATAAAAGCTTATATGGTCCTAGGTGAGACATTCAACCTGGCACAGGTGCCTTCCCAGCTATTGGCTTTGTTCTTTTCTGTATGTCTTCTGCTTTGATTTCTGGACACTTCCTTTGTTTATTTTTCTCTCTCTTATTTATTATAAAAGAATCTTGGCTTTGAAAATAACAAACATTTCATCATTCTATCACATTTTTTATTTTCCTTCTTAGACTTGCTTGTGTTTAATCATATTGATTATCTTTTTAAGTGCTACTGGGATCTATGCTTATATGCGGGCTCACCACCCTACATGCTGGCACACCCAGCATGTTTCGTTCCGACATCTACAGTCACCAGGGAAAAGGCAGACTCTTTGGCTGGCAAACAAACCCCTAGACTAGCGTGTCTGAAACAAGACCTTTCTGAGCAGGTAGACTTGGTGATCAGCATTATTATTCTGCAATTTTGGGGAGACTCTTTTAAATAGTCATTTATTAAACTGCGCATGAAAGATAGATGAACTATTAATCCTCTTTCAAAAATGAAGACTGCTTAAGAGACTGGAGATGCTGCCACAAAACTAGTAATATCTAAAATCTCTTGATTTCGTTAACTTTGCCATAAACTTTTTTTCTGGGTTTTCTATGTATTAATTAATTTAATCCTTATAACAATATAAAATAGCTTTTATTATTATTTCTATTTCATAAATGAGGAAAAATAAGAAGCAGGGAAATTTAAGTGTCTCAGCCACAATCTCAGAGTTAATAAGTAGAAGGACAAAATCCTTCGATAGTCAATGGCCCCATACTTTAACTCAAAGTCTATTAAAATAGAATGGATTGTTTTATCTAGGGTATTTTCAGAGATAGAGAAAAAGCATGATTGTAACATCATTTATATGTCACCTTCTAAACCTCATGCGTCTGTGCCAAACAATGATTGCTTGGAGTTTTTTCCATTTCAAGATAGAGGGCTATTAAACAACCTCAGAAAAGTAATATGTAAACTTGGGAAGCTTCCGAGGCAGATGTCCTGAGCCCAAGCCTAATAGGAATTCCAAAGATATTGCATAAAAATGGAGGAGAGGAAATCATCAATGGTAAGATATTTAAAAATTCCGAGAGTTAAAGAGAATGACTTCTGATTCAATGTACTCACTACATGTCCAGCACAAGAACTTTAAAAGTTCACACTAAGAAGACTAGGAATTAAGACAAAATACTAAAAGTGTCCACAGGGAAACAGTATGTCACCCTAAAGCATCAGGAGTCAGAATAACATTGGACTTCTCAATAGCAATATTAGAAACCAGAAAAAGATGCCTTGAAAATACTGGAAAAATAATTGTTTTCAAGTTAAAAATTCTCTATCCAGCAATATGATAATCCACATACTCAATTAAAAAAAGTAACTTCTAAAGCTTCCTTTCTCCAGAACCTGTTAAAAAATATTCTTTGGGGAAATGATGGTGTAAGACGCAAGAATGGGGAGAGAAAGTCAAAGTGTGGTAGCCATGCAATGGGACTGGTGGGGGACAGAGGGCCACAGGAGGAAGGCCTCACAGAATAAATACTGACAGGATCTGTCAGACCTGTTGGAACATGGAAAAAATTAGTAATGAGTATATAGAAAAATAGCCAATGAAAATAAAAGGCAATTAACTCCAGGAAAAGCAAAAGATTGCATGAGAAAATATATAATCATATGCACCCACTATACCACCGGACTTGGCACTGAACACTATTTATACTGCCACATTGATTACTCATTTAACCAAATAATTACCTAGTCCATATTTCCTTTATTTAAAAAACAATTTTTTAATTGATTTTAGAGAGGAAGGAGAGGGAGAGACAGAAACATTAATGATGAGAGAGCATCATTGATTGCCTGCCTCCTGCATGCCCCCTACTGGAGATTGAGCCCACAACCCTGGCATGTGCCCTGATGGGGAATCAAACCATGACCTCCTGGTTCCTAAATAGATGCTCAACCACTGAACCACACCGGCTGAGCTAGGTCCATATTCCTTTATATTAAAATTTTGAATTTTAAGAAGCTCTGCTCTGCAAAGCAACAGATTTTTTTGGTAAGTCTGCAACATCATTTGATGACAAAACCTGACCTGAACTGATGTGAGTTGATTTATGGTCTATATTTACCTCACTTGGCATCCATATTCATATGTTTTGTAGCAGAGATACATGTAATGTGTTTCATTATGGAGCGTTGCCTCATACCTGACTGGAGGCATAAAGTAATACATGGTATATGAGTGTATTACTTTTCCAAAGTCTTTCAGATTCTGAATTCTGAAGCATATCTAGCCCCAAAGGTTAGGATAAGGTATTGAGGACCTGTATAAATACACTGAGAGGATGGGGGAAGGGAGGGTGTAACAAGGAGGGAGAGAGCTTATATGGAGGCAAGCTAACTTCCCAACCACAGAGTGACAAGAATAACAATAAGGTAACATTACATAGAAACACGGTAAATAACAGAAGAAACAGAGAGAGAGCAGAGTGGAAAAGGGACAGCCTTTGGTAGCAGTCTCGGCCTAGGAGGAGATGTGACAGAGAGTTCCTATTTTTCATTATAAGCCTTTTATTATTATTTGATGTTGTAAACTATGTCTTATTTTGATGGAAAATCAAAATAATTTGGGAAAACAATCAATCAGTCTTCCCTCAGGAACACCCGGGGTAAAAAGCTGATAAAATCAGCATTTATTTCTTCTTGTCTAGTTAAAAATACATAGCCCACTATAAAATTCCATATCCACTTCAAATACCTGGGGAAATAGTCAGCTTAGAGAGGCTCAATCAGTTGCCTGTTAATTAACTATGTGTAAAATCTCATCACACAAAAGCACCTCATCATCTGAAAAACTCCAGAAAAGAAGTCTAAAAATTCTTCCCTCGGGGGGAGGGGCACAGAGGAGGAAATCCAAGCAGCTTTGCTCCTTTCCCTCTTCTCCCACAGTTCAATTTTATGACACAAGGCTTCCAAGTTCAACCTGGGCTTTTTACAACAGAAACACTAATGAAGTTCTTGACACTGCATATCCTTTTCTAAGTTTATTTACTTATTTTTTTCACATGAGGTTTTTTTTAAGTGAATATTGCTGAATCCCTAACTTTTTAAAACACATATGGATGAGTCTCAAGCTTTATTTGTAGACATATACTGTGTCACTTGGTTAAGTATGAGTTGTACTTTTATTCCCCACTTTATCTTCAAATTTTGTTGGATATCAAAATAGGGAACTACAATTCAGTTACCTTTTATGTCTTATTGGAAAGACATATAGGCTGTTAGAATTCCACCCACTCTCTCTGGGAAAGAGTAGAAAGTCAGTGTGTGTACAGGAGTTGTGAGTATGGGATGCAGGTCAGACAGACCTGGGATCAAATCTCTGCTCTGTCACTTTTTTTTTTAACTGTAAATATTTTTTTTCCAATTAAAGGTGATATACAATATTGTATTAGGGGTTTCATGTATACAACCCATAACCTATTAAGTGGATTGCCCTGATAAGCTACTACCCAGCTGATACCATATAGTTATTACGATATCATTGACTATATTCCCTGTAATGTACTTTATATCCCCATGACTGTTCTGTAGCTACCAATTTGCACTTCTTATTCCTTTTACCTTTGCCCCCAACCCCTCACCTATCTGGCTACCATCAAATGTTCTTTGCATCTACGAGTCTGTTTCTATTTTGCTTGTTCATTTATTTTGTTTTATAGATTCCTATGTAAAGTGGCATTACATGGTATTTGCTCTCCTCTGTCTGACTTATTTACTCAGCACAATACACTCGAGGCCATTCCATGTTGCAGATGGCAAGAGTTCATTCATTTAATGCTTGAGTCATATTCCATTGTATACATGCACAACTTCTTCTTCTTTATCCATTCTCCCACTGATGGGCATTTAGATTGCTTCCATATCTTGGCTACTGTAAGCAATGCTGCAATGAACATATGGATGTATGTCTCTTTTAGATTTATAATTTTTTTGTTGTTAAATACCCAGAAGTGGAATTTCTAGGCCCTTCTTTGTCTCTTATTATAGCCATTGCTTTAAAGTCTATTTTGTCTGGTATACGTATTGCTACCTACACTTGTTTTCATTTTCATGAAATATCTCTTTCCATTCCTCTACTTTCATTTTGTGTGTGTCTTTCAATCTGAAGTGAATCTCTTGTAGACAGCACGTGTTAGGGTCTTTCTGTCACTTATGAAAGGTGTGCCCTTGTAGGCTGTTTTCCTCATTGTGCCAGGACTTTTCAAGTTTATCTCCCTAAGCCAGGTCTCAATCTTGGCACTATTGGCATTTTAGGGGGGGTGCCTCTTTGATGCACAGAGGCTGTACTGCACTTCGAAGGATGTTTAGCAGCAAGCCTGGCTTCTCCCATTAGATGCCAGTAGTAGCCCCACCCCCCAGTTATGAAACCCAAATGGTCTCCAAATGTCGCCAAATACCTCTGGGGAAGAAATATAAAACCACAAGAACCTCAACATTAACCCTTAAATAAGTTAAAAACCTCCATCATTCACACTTTGCAAGGTTTTAATAAAACCATGCAACTTGATTAGTGCATGCAGACACTTGGTAAGCACAAAAATTATTGGACTTTATATATTTTTATCTTGATTATAAGTAGTGAGTGATCATAGGGGAAAAGAAAAGCAGTAAAAAAAAAGAGTATGTCAGAAAGAACCAGCAGACCCCAGAGAGTTTGTTACATGATAGAAGGCAAACACTTCATAGGGCTTTAGAGATTATTTTTAACCATACAGGTGAAGAAATCAAAGTCAAACAGTCAAGTATTAGGCCACGTTCCTTAAGGAAGAATGTGATAGAACCAGGACAAAAATAAATAACTCTGAACTGGTCACCTATACTGTATTGAATCCTGTGCAGCACACTGCCATCATGGTTGGAGACTATCTCATGTGTTATGGAATATGATGAGAAAATAAAAGAATCGGTGCAATGAAAATGTTCTCCTCTCCTTTCTGTCAGAATTGAATATGGGGGGAAAATTTGACATGATTCTTGGCAAATTTTACAGACAAGTTAGTCCATTTTCTAAACCAGGATTGGCCAACTCACCATTTGCTTTCAGCCACTTTTTGGAATGAAGATAGCTTTCCAGCATCCTCTCATTGAACAGCATGTATCCCATTGGTTCAGAGATGATCACATCTACAGCCTCGGGAAGTGAGATTTCTTCAATTATCCCTGGCAGCACAATGATCTTGTCTGAAAGATGGTTATTTTTCACCAGTATCTGAAAAAGATAAAACAGAGTAGCAGTATTATTGTTATATAGAATCTTATAAAAAAAAGTTTCAGAGGTTAGGGGTTGACAGTGTGATAGGGATGAAAGGGAAGTGACATTTTTTTCCTATAAACACTTCAGATTTTTAAAAAAATCTCACCTGTGGATATGTTAATTGATTTTTAGAGTAAGTGGAAGAGAGAGAGAGAGAAACATCAATATGGGAGAGAAACATTGATTGGATGCCTGTCATACGACCCTGACCTGGGATGGAACCCATAACCTAGGCCGGCGTCCTGACCTTTTTGTATATGGGATGATGCTTCGAACAACTGAGCGCTACCTGGCTGGGGCAGGTTTTGTTCCTTATTGCACAAACATTTAATGTTTAATATAGATAAATGAGAAAATTCAGATATAGGACAAATAAAAACACCTATAATTGTACCACATACAAATAATAACTATTTAAGAGTTTGACACATACCTTTCCACACTCTTTATACAAATACTGTATATTTATATGTGTAAGTATGTGTGATCTCTGTGTGTATATACAGGGAATGGCAAAAGTAGGCTTATAATTGTGATACAAATAAATAATAAATAAATAATAATACACGAATAAACTCTGTAGACACAACTATAAACCTATTTTGGCCCCACTCTATATATGTACAGGTACTTTTGGGGAGATTACTCTTAACTAATGGTTTCAGCTCATTTCCCATTTTCCTGCCTGCAATAAAGATGCCAAAAAATTCTGTACCATAACCTTGCCCAAATTAATTATCTTGATCCTTATTAAGTTATCTTTTGATCTATTGATGCCAAAAATAATACCATGCTCATTAACCTGTCTTTGGAAGTACATTTTACAGTTATGTACTCATTTTTCTTTGATGTCCTCTAGGTTTTATTTAATAACTTTGAACTCACTTAAAAGAGGGGCCTTGAAGAGAAAGGAATTTATTATATTTCTAATATAGATCTTCCTAATGCTCAATATGACAAGGTGATTGCATGATTATAATCATGTCTTTTTACTGCCTGAAAAAAAATATTTCCTAATAAACATCTTACACGCACCAGCATAGTATATAGCACATTCCTTTTTAAGTTGGGGTTCTCTGAGACCCCAAGACACTTACATCTTTGCTCATTGTATTTATACATAGTCAGAGACTTTCATTTTGTATTTTCCTACCTCCATCCCTTTCCTCATCCTCCATGCAGTATACCATAAATTTATCATGACTCGATTCTCAATTTCTGATCACTTCTTCATGTGGCTAATCTTTCACCTCTAATCCTATCTTCTAGGGCAGTGTTTCCCAAAGTGTGGTATGAGTACCCCCAGGGGTACGGGAAGAGTTTGGTGGGTGTACGCGTTGCACCGGAGTTTGGTGGGGATGTGCACTGCACCGTGCTTAGCTGCGCCTAATTCTACATTCTCATGAGTCAAGTCAAGACAGTCTTGTGAAGCGTGAGATGGTCCGGTGTGCAAATAAATGTTATTTATAATATAACTTTCATTTATATTTTATTGTGAATAATTTTACTTTTCATTTATTATTATTTTGTGTATGTACCAAAAAATAAATATATTTTGATTATTAAAATACATCCATTTTTTTTTGACGAGGAGTACTCAGCGTTACAAAAATTATAGAAGGGGTACACATATGTCAAAAGTTTAGGAAACACTGTTCTAGGGTATAACCTTATTAAATGTCATTTCTACTTTTATTTAAAAAAAGAAATCAAGGAATCTCTAAGGAAAAACAATTTGAAAATGTCATCCTTTGTCAACATTCATCCACACACAAGGACTCTTGGAATTCCATTCTATCATCATTCCATACGTTAATCAAGTACTTGGGCTTGTATAGAGACCAGGAGGGAAAGCCCATTCACACGAACGGCTCTCAATAAGACTCCATTGTGGATGGCTGCCCAAACTACATCTTTAGGCTCCTCTCTCTCCGGAGTCCCGGCCAGCACACAAACATTTCTACCCATGTGCTTTGCCACCTCATCAATTATCAACAAGAGCCAACCCCAGCTTCTTCTTGAAAAATAACCATTCCTTTAAATTTCATTAAAATCTTTATATGATCTTGGATTTCCTTGATTCTGTTTTTGTCACTAACACTATAAGCCTCAGTATCCTGGAGGCATACATAGTTGCTTCCCACAGACAGCTAGTTTCTATGTTTTCTTATTTCTGCCTTCCAGATATGTCTCATTCCCACTTTCTCCTTCCTGCCTGAACCAACTTGTCCAGTTCCTCATAGCTTTAAATCTGAAATTTAAAAATAGCATTTATATAATGTCAGCAGTGCCTACTTCTTAGGCCTATGTGACATAAAACATATTAAGGGCTAATTATTAAAGTTATTATTGTTGTCATATTAAATTTCTTAAAAATATTATTCACTAAAAAAAAGAAAGAAATGAAGATGAGCAAAAACATGAAAATGCAATTCACTTTTATTCCTACCACCCAGATGTGGGCAGGGTAAATTCCTAGCAGAATTTTAGTGCATCTCTGTAAAAATATGTAATATTTTGCAACTACATATTGATTAAAATACATAAAATAATATTTTTCCTGTAATATGTTTTAAACCTTATTGTTGGCATGGTTAAATAAAATACATTCAAATCTATTTGAACACTTCACAGTCTTTTTTCATTGAAAATTTATTGATCTCCCATAGCACAACCTTTAGGAAACAATGAAAATAGTTGATAATCCTATGTCTGAATATAATTTCTTTAAAAAAATATATTTTATTGATTTTCCACAGAGAGGAAGGGAGAGGAATAGAGAGCTAGAAACGTCGATGAGAGAGAAACATCGACCAGCTGCCTCCTGCATACTCCCCACTGGGGACGTGCCTGCAACCAATGTTCATGCACCTGACCGGAATCAAACCCGGGACCTTTCAGTCCACAGACCGACGCTCTATCCACTGAGCCAAACTGGTTTCAGCTGAATATAATTTCTTGACATAGACATTTGAAAGTAGCTTTAAGATACAAGAGCAGCCAATTTCAGAGATAAAAAGATATAATAACTTTAGTCAGTCTTGCTGTCCTTCACGCTTGGTTTACATCATTCTCAGTAGAGATTTCTTATGCCACTTCCTATACCTTTCTCCCAAAACTGTAACTCAGTACCACTGTCTTTTCCAGGAAAAAGGCACTTCAGTCTCTCCCTCCAAGTGCAGGAAGAGGCCCATGTGCAGCGGAAGGCTCCACCCTCCATCACAGTCATTGTTGCACCAGTTTTCACTCTGTGACCTGGTTCTTCAGGTCCCCTAGGGGGAGTTGAGGATAGAGGGAGATTGCAAATAAAGGCTCTTCTCCCGAGATACCATCAAGGTACAAGAAAACCCATGTCATAGTCTTGCTTCCATCCTGTTTCCTCAATATTACATTGGATTTCAAAAGCCTGTTTCAGTACTCCTGTCACTTGTTATCAGCTGCCTAAAACACACACACACACACACACACACACACACACACACACACAGAGTTTAGGTGGTAGCAGCAGTAGAATTCCTCCTTTTACTATCATAATAACTTCCAAGATAGATCAGGGGTAATGTCACCTGGTATCCTGCTCTTCTTGTCTTTATTGGGGAGGATTTTCATTGAGTTACTCATATTGTGTAAGTGTTGTTTATCTATGCCTGTCCAGTTTGGAAGCTTAGTCTTAGAGGCCATACTATACCATGTAGCCCTCAATTATATTTTCTCTTAAAGCAGTGGAAACAGCAAGAGTTTGGAGGTGAATACTTGGGTGCTGGTTGTGAATCATCGACTCACTAGTTCTAAGACTGTGGCCTAGACACATAATTTCTTGGAAGTCCATTTTTTCTTCTCCTATAAAATGAGAATAATAATATTACCTATTCCACAGGATTTTTCAAGGATCAAGTGAGAAAGAACAAAGGAATATATAAGTTAAAGAGAATATAGACTAAATAGAAGAAGAATTTAAAGACAAGATAATAAAGCAATATAATGAGATTAAAGGAGAGATTTCAGACCCAAGGAAACAAATCAAGAAACATAGCAACATAATTATAGGATAATACACATATCTAAGAAAATAATATATTACAGTCAAATTATATGTAATAATTTTACAAGAGCATTTGGCATAATTGAGCTAACAATATTCTTATTTCTATGGCTTAAAAATATCACCCCCTAGAAATATACATTCTAGACAAAATTTTGAACATGTACAGAAGATAACCTGTCCTAAAATGTTTATTGGTAGTTATAAAATAAAATTTTAAAATAAAATGAATTAGTGACAGTGAAATGAATGAATAAATGGTGGTAACCCTGAATACTACTTAACTGAGAAATAAAGGACTAGAGATATATGTGTTAACATAAATTAATTTAATAAGCAGAATTTTAAGTGGGGGGTAAGGGGAAAAGCAGGCTGCTGAAGAAAATATAACATGATTTATTTTATAAAAAAATTCAAATGTTTTCAATAGTAAACTACATTGATTCTTCTTAAACTGGGTTGTGGGTATATATGTGTTTATTTGTTTAGTATTCTTCACACCTTATATTTATACTCACCTGTATTTCTATATGCATGAAATATTTTATAGTAGGAAATTTAAAATTATGCTATTAATAGAAAAGCTTGAGATTATCATAATGAATGCAGATTTTAAAAGGCAAACTGATTTCTGCAATCATAAAGAAGCTAATAGGCAGGGAAGACAGATTAAACAGAACAGCATAAAGGTAATTCAGACATAGAAAAAATGGAACGAAAAAAAATCACTCAAAGGTATACTAAAAGAAAGTCCCCTGGAAAACACTGAATTTGATAAAATGAAAAATACATTGTGGTCATAGGAAAATTTCATATAGTAATAGTAACATGGAAATATATTCTGCTCAAGATTTTGGATTTAGTGGGGGGAAAAAATTCCTTGGGCACCCAGGCAGAAAAATGAGTCACCTTAAAAGTGTGAGAAAGTCAGGCTAGCATTAGACTCTTCCATAGTCACATTCATTTGGAAAACAATGGAACAATGATTACAGAAATTAGAAAGAGAAATAATTGTGGTCAAAAGAAGATTAAATCCAGAAGGTGTGATTCACATTTTCAACATGAAAAAACTCAGAATCTATAGCACCCAAAAGCCCTCTTCAAAAATGCTTTGCCAGAAATAAAAATAAATAAATCCACATAATTAAGAGATAAATTTTAAAAATTGGTAATAAAGAAGTTAAAATAAAAGACTAATGATCAGAAATGGATTCAGTCATTCTAATCATTCCATCATTTTATAATTCAGGAAACTGAACCCTAACCATTCCAATTTTATAGGCTCTTATAAAATTAATCCAAAATGATTAATCCAAAGTGTGAGGGAATAGAAAATATTTTCAGATATAGAAAGCCTCAAAGGTTTTCTGTATGTAACGAATATAAAATCAACAGCAACAACAACAAAAGACACAAGGAATCAGTCAAGAGGAAAAGATATAAGAAAAAGGATAATATAGGTAGAAGAAAGAGTAGTCATCTGAGCATGAATTAGAAGTGAATAAATCTGAAAAGAAAGTAGAAGTTTATCCATTTTTTATATGTAGAGCATTTTTGAAATAGCAAGAATTCAGTGACATAAGATGATATTTCCTTTTCTTTTTAAAATATGTCTTTATTGATCTTAGTGAGAGAGGATGGGAGAGGAAGACAGAGAAGCACACCAATTGGCTGCCTCCGGCATACACACCCCCAGTGGGGATCGAGCCAGAAACCTGGGGATGTGCCCTGACTGGGAATCAAACTGTTGACCCTTTGGTGCATGGGATAATGCTCAACCAACTGAACCACACTGGCCAGGGTAACATTTCCTTTTCAATGAAATCACTTGGTTCCATAGGGAAATATATTTATATGATCATTATACTTTATATGCTTTTCTGGGGCTTAGGTTTTCAGAAGCAAGTTGCAGACAAAGCATTAAAAGCTGATGATTCTAAACCTTGACAATCTAGAAATAATATAATCGAACAAAATTGGGAGATGCATCTGAAGACAACAGTTCCTCTTCAACTAGACTGGGAGTATATTCAAAGTAGACAATTCAGGAAACAGAAAAGTGGGTATTCAGATATAAAGTGATGATGGCAATCAGCTAAATAACTAAAAAATCAAAGGCTCAGAGTGGTTCACTGGGAGACGTGATTGGCATGAACGGGTGGGTGGGGCATGACTTGGTTTTATTTTAGACCTGCCTAAATTGCTTGATCCCCCTTCCTCATGTACAGTTATCACTTCAATGGAAAAGAAAAAAGCCAGTGAGCAGCCAGCCCCCCAAACAACAGGACACCTAATCAGTGTTTCTTTCCTTTCCCTTCAGCCCCGTTCCTTAATGGCAATGCTGAACATCAGCTCAGACATTTAAAAAAGCAACAGTAAGCTTACTGTTAAAAAGTTCAGTGACTTTAATTTACTTAAAATGGAATACTTGAGCTAAAGGTTTTTGCTAACTACTTGTTCTGAGACCATCATTTCATAATCAGGAAATTGGGTCCTGGGGGGTCGGTGTCCAACCAGGGGCGGACTTGGATGAAAGTGACTGTATTTGTCAATGTGTTTCAACAAGCTTAGTTCATAGCTATTATTGATGATAGTGCCATTATGGCGTGGCTCCTTTCTGAGAAGGGTCTGAAGAGGAAGTACCTGTAGTTACTGTCTCCCCCTCTCTCTCTCCCTTTTTCCTTTCTCCCGCTCAGTGCATTCCTGCCTCCCTCCTGTAATCAAGGTGATTACAGTACTGAGCGCTGCCTCTGACCTTTCTGGGGCCACTGCTGCTTAATTATAGTGTGCAGCAAACAGGGCCTGCGAAATTGGCGGCTAAAAAAGAATAAATGGGGCCCCGGAGGAACCAGCCGGAGACGTGAGTGCAGAAAACCTCTGCAAACAAGAGCTAGTTGGCAGGGCAATGAGGAGAACGCACAGTGAGGAGGACAGAAGGCAGATGCGGGAGGCAGATGCAGAAGGAAGGGGAAGAGTCAAAGAAAGGCACTTCTCCTTGCTTCTCTTTGGGACGACTTAAGGGCAGAATGGGGAGGAGTCCAGAAGCTTCTCTGTAATGAGTAATTATACGCCCTTTTATCACTCACAGAATTTCCAAAGGTGGCAGAAGGAAGTCACAGGAAGCTTTTATGAGGGAAATGGTGCCAATCCCATGGTTTGGCCGCCAACAAAACAAACAAACAAAAAAACACACCGAAAAAAAAACACCCCACACTTGTAACTTTAATACAGATAGTTGTTTTCCTTTAAAGATGTTCCAGAATGCTCAAAAACTGGGGGAAAGGCGCCTCAAGGAAGCAGACAAGCTGTTTAGACTTGGAAAGGAAGCTTTGAACAAGTTACAAAGCAAGCACTGAAAAATCTGGAATGTCTACAGAAGCAATTCACAGTTGTGTGTGTGTGGGGGGGGGGGGGGGTGGGATCGGGGTTGCACTTTTGCACATCCTATTAGCGAGCTTATTTGCCCTCATTTGGAAGGGAAGTTTTCTCTCCTGAACTGTACCTGACAGCAGGGGTTGTGCCTACTTTGCTCAGCTAGCAGAGTATCTGGCACCTTGAAGGCATCCAATACGTATTTGTTAATTACCTCACCAAAGGTGACACAGCAGCCCTTGGAATCTAGTTTCCATCTTAGTTTGGAAAGTTATTACCGACACAGGGCAGCAGTTCCAAGAGCAAAGATCATTCTTCCCCTTTCCAGTCTTCATGCTGGTCCTACAGTAGCAGTCAATAAAGGGCAACTGGTTAAAAGGAACTTGGGGGAATATCCTTTTAAAAAATATATATGTATGTATTTTTACTGATTTCAGAGAGGAAGGGAGAGAGGGGGAGAGAGAGAGAGAGAGAAACATCAATGATGAGAGAGAATCACTGATTGGCTGCTTCCTGCATGCCCCAGACTGGGGATCGAGCCTGCAACCCGGGCATGTGTCCTGACCTAAAATGGAACCCTGAACCTCCTGGTTCATAGGTCGATGCTCACCTACTGAGCCATGCCAGCCAGGCTGGGGGATATTCTTTATGTATCTCTAAATGTTGGCATACCTGGCAATGGGGAGAAACATTTTAAATGATGAGTTTTTAAAATGGATGACAAGGTTATTGGGGGCCTGTCTAGCATACCTTTCCAGGTTATCTTTGCCTTTCGTGTCTTAGAGCTGTTTTAGAACTCTGTAAAAACAAAACAACAAACTGAAGATGATGCAAGTAATTCTTGCTCTGAGAAACAGAAAATAATTGTATTTGGTGGAATGCCCTATGTATAGGCCAGTCCTGCATCTATCTGTAGTTTTTTCTCAGCATTCCTCATTACCTATAAGAGGAGGTTTAATATCTAACTGGCTCACCCATTAATAAAATTATTTGATACATGTTCATTTAATATTTGTGTGAGAGTCACCACTTTACCATTAAAAATTATCTTTTAGCATTTTAATATACCATTTTTAACTTTAGTTCTGGGACATAATTTTATTCTGTATCCTTTTCAAAACTTCTCTTCATTGTTTCTTATCTTCTAGGTATGATGGATGGCATGTTAGTTTAGAGTATTTGCTTCCGAGAGAATGACCTGAGTTCAAATCTCTACTTCCTAGTAATTTTCATTAAATTAATCTCAAGCTTGAACTGAGTGCATATAGAATAGGAATAATATTAGCACCTACTTCCAGGGTTGCTTTGAGACTTTATGAGATAATGCATGTAATGTGATTATACATGGCTTGGCAAATATCAAGGAGAGCCAGGCTATTGGTCCAGTAAGAGTGGGAGTGTGGACGTGGACAGTTGCTCAGGTCACCAGGCCAATTCTCCTTGACCATAGATTTTCCTTTCCACTCTTTCCCCAGGATGCCACAAATAATTTACACTTTATGAGGGAACTGCTAGTTGCTTATCAAATCCATTCTTGCCTTTTATCTTACTAATAAAATGCCCATACAACTGAGGGCAACAACGCACAAACTAAAATACTATATATTATTCCCAGCCTCTCTTGTACCTGAGTATGGCTAACTGACTAAGTTCTGGCCTATGAAATACATGCATGAATTGCTGGATAACTTCCGGGAAGGTTCCTTAAAACAGGGAGAAAGAACTAGGGAAAGACATTTTTGAGTTCTTCCTTTCTCCATCCTATTGGATTTGTGGGATGAAGCTACAGCAAACATCTTGGCAGCCGGGGTGACTTTCAGGAGGTAAGCTGCAGACCTGGACAATGTATAGAAAGATGCAGGGGCCCTACACATTTTGTGGAGCTTCCACATTCTTTAGGCTCCGTCCATCAGACTTCTTTTACATGAGATAAAAAATGCTCTTGTGTGCTTAAGTTAGTGTTAATTTGTGTTTTCTGTTACATGGAGATTAACAGATAAATGTGGGTGTCTTAATACCATATGATTTCTCTTATATGTGGAATCTAAAGAACAAAGAAATAAACAAAACAGAAACAGACTCATAGATACAGAGAACAAACTGATGTTTGCCAGATGGGAGGGGTATTGGGGAACTGAGTAAAAAAGTGATGGGATTAAGTACAGTTTAGGGAATACAGTCAATAATCTATTTATCCTATATAACAAAAGGCTAATATGCAAATTGACCAAACGGCAGCACGACTGGCCTCTACGTCACGCACTGACCACCAGGGGCAGATGCTCAACACAGGAGCTTCCCCCTGGTGGTCAGTGCACTCCCACAGGACATCCTAAGCTAGCAGTCAGACATCCCCTGAGGGGTCCTGGACTGTGAGAGGGCACAGGCCGGGCTGACACCCCCCCCCCCGCCCAAGTGCACGAATGTCATGTACCAGGCCTCTAGTATATATATAAAAGCCAAGCGTCTGAACAGTGGAATGACCAGACAACCAGTGGCAATGATGCGCACACACTGGGCGGGGGAGGGGGGCGGCCAACCAACCAACTGTGGCCACTTTCCCCTGTTGGCCCCACCTCCAATTACCCCCCCCCCCATCCCTGAAGTGTGACCTTCAGTGATTCTAAGTATGCAAATGCTCTCCAACCTTCATAGTCCAGGAACCTGAATGACAAGTGATCAGGAGGCAAACTGCTCACGGTCTGGACCATCAGTCAGGTGTCCAGGAGAGGTGCCTAGCACAACCACCATCCTCCCGAGTTCTCTCTCCACGGCTTACTACCAAAGAGGACAGCCACATGACATCACAGCCTCTCTTTAGAGGGTTAGTCAGCAGGGAACTGAACCACATTACCTGTTTAGGGAGAGGCTTGGAAACGGAAGCTGTAAGTGCTTTAGACACTAAAGCACCTTTGAAGCTTCAACTCATCCAAAAGCCAAAAGCCAACAGCAAATGTGTATATATCCTGAAAAGGTCTTTGACACTAATAACTCTCCCTGGCCTATCTCTTGGGATTAACAAGACTCCCAACATTTTTCTATATATTTTTTAATTACAGTTAATGTTCAATATTATTTTATATTAGTTTTAGGTGTATAGCATAGTGATTAGATATTTGTATAATTTACATTGTGATTCCCCTGATAACTCTAGTTACCCACCTGGAACAGTATATAATTGTTATAATACTAGAGGCCCGGTGCATGAAATTTGTGCACGGGTAGAGCCCCTAGGCCTGGCCAGTGATCAGGGCCAATTGGGGCCTTCCAACTGCTGGCCAGAGCCTCCCTTCCCCAGCTGCCAGCTTCCAGCTAGGGCCTTCCTTCATTCTGAGCCATCCTCTGGTGGTCAGCGCATGTCATAGTGAGCGATCAGTCTCCTGGTCAAATTCCCATGGGGATAATTTGCATATTAGACTTTTATATACTATCTAAGAAAATAGTAATATGCAAATTGACCATCACTCCAACACACAAGATGGCTGCCCCCATATGGACACAAGATGGGCACCACAAGATGGCCAGCAGGGGAGGACAGTTGGGAGAGACCAGGCTTGCAGGGGAGGGCAGTTGTGGGCAATCAGGCCAGCAGGATAGGGCAGTTAGGAGGGACCAGGCCTGCAGGGAAGAGCAGTTGTGGATGATCAAACCTGCAGGGGAGGGCAGTCAGGGTGACCAGGCTGGCAGAGGAGAGAAGTAGGGGGCAACTGAGCCTGCAGGGAAGGACAGTTGGCAGGGACCAGGCCTGCAGGGGAGGGTAGTTAGGGGTGATCAGGCCTGCAGGGGAGGGCAGTTATGGGTGACCAGGCCTGCAGAGGAGGGCAGTTAGGGGCAAACAGGCTGGTAGGGGAGCAATAAGGCATCAATCAGGCTGGCAGGAGTGTGGTTAGGGGCAATCAGGAAGGCAGGCAAGCAAGCAGTTGGGAGCCAGAGTCCCTGGATTTTGAGAGGGATGTCCAACTGCCCACTGGGATCGGGCCTAAATGGGCAGCTGGACATCTCTCAAGGGGTCACAGATTGGAGAAGGTGCAGGCTAGGCTGAGGGACATCCCCTGCATTGCACAAATTTCGTGTACCGAGCCTCTAGTATAGATATATAATTATATTTCAGTTGCTTTGCTTTTAGTAAAATCAATGCTAATATTAGACCTTTCTGCTCACAAAGTATGTCCCATTTATTATCTCATATCTACTCTATAACACTGTAAGGGGGGCATTATTTCCATTTTTTGATATGAAAACTGAAATTCAAAATGATTAAATAATTATCAAGCATATTGTTTCTTTAAAGCAAATTAGTCACTAAAGAAATTCTTGAGTTAGCTGAGTTTTTTTAAATAGCAAAATGGATTTTTAAATATATACCAAAGGATTATTTGAAGTCCAAATTTTCAACATATAAAAATGATTGACAAACGATATGCTTGATTATGCTGACTTAGAAGTTAGAAAAATAATACAAGTAAACTGGTTTTAGGCCAAATCAAAGTGAGGACCTGGGTTGAAAAATATTATGTGTCTATAAAGTAATTCTTAACGTTTTAGCCATTTAACTATGAAGGAATTAGCATTTATCTGGATTTATTTTTCACCAAATGTTATGCGAGTATAAAAACTGTCTCGGGTTTTACCAGCCCAAATGTTTCCTGTTCTCAGATGGTTTTTTCCTCAAATGTGAAATTCAGCTAATTAGCCCATCCTTGGCTTTGAGAGCAACCCGTGGCTTGGGAATATCTAGCGGCCTGATCTGCAGCCAGCTCTGCAGAGCTGTGGGGAGAGCAGACGAGTAAATAGAATCGCTCCTGTGTAGTGAGGGCTGATAAAATGCCTAGGTCGTAGAAATGTAGCCACGGCATTCTGCATGTTTTCTGCAGGTCCTTCTGAAGAAGAAGAACACCTAGCCTAAGAAAGTGCTCACGAGAAGAAAAAAAAAAAATCACATTTCTGAAAGCCACCAGCATTACGAATGGATAGAAACAGTCATGACAACCAAAACGGATCTCAAAAAGTGTGAGTCCAAGCAGACCTTCATTAACCAGTGCGTGTAACCAGGGACTGAGAGAATAAATGCATTGGGGGCTCTTAAGAGAAAGCAGGATAAAAACACATTTACTCTTAAAAGTCAGAAACCCTTTGAATCTGGGTTTTGATGGGTGTTCTTCTCCTCCCCCACCCACCGCTCTTCTTACAGGGACTGTGTAGGTAGGAAGACTGTTTAGGAGGTTTCAGAACTTCTTCCACATCCACGTTACTCCTTGCTTCAGAGAAATATCCAGGCACGACATGGGGCAGAGCGACCCAGCTCACTCTAACCTCACAAAGCAATTTCTTCCCAGATCATCCCAAACCACAGGCTGCCTGAGCTAAAACTGCCAAAAATTAAAATTAAAAACAAAAACAAATGCATCCCCATCTGGTTGGCGCCTTAACTGACTTGTGACTCCCTCAGAATATTGCAGCAAGCTCTTCCAGGTAGAGATCTGCTGGCGTGTTTCTGGGAGACGCTTCATCTGTCGCTCTCAGATATCAATGACTCGCCCGCCCTGTTGCTGAGAAGCTCTGAGTTAAAGGTGAGACCCAGGGATGCTTTTCACCCTTGATATTTCCTTCTGTTTCTGCTTTATTCCAAGATTTCACAAGGACAATGTGACATGAGAAATATGTATTTGGTCTCTGCCCCTGGTTGCTGACACAGAGCTCCTAAAACCCTTGTAATTTCTGGAGTGATAGGAGCATCGTATACTCGGTTCCCAAAGCCTTTTGAATTTCCCGAGTGAGAGGAGCATCTTTCGTTCTAATGAGATGACTCCTTGTTGGCTCCTGGATAGTTTCAGAAGAGGGGCTGGTCACCAGGAAGATCAAGCCATGATTGGAAGCTTGGAACTTCTATTTTTTATTTTATTAATTAAATTGCTGCTGAAACCAGTTTGGCTCAGTGGATAGAGCATCAGCCTGTGGAGTGAAAGGTCCCAGGTTCTATTCCGGTCAAGGGCATGTACCTTGGTTGTGGGCACATCCCCAGTAGGGGGTGTGCAAGAGGCAGCTGATCGATGATTCTCTCTCATCGATGTTTCTGACTCTCTATCCCTCTCCCTTCCTCTCTGTAAAAAATCAATAAAATATATTTTAAAAAATTAAATCATTATTGTTGAAAGTATTACAAGTATTACATATGTCTCCCCCCCCCAATACCCCTCCTAGCCTGACTTTGTCCTCTCCCCCAGGCCTTCACCACCCTATTGTCTGTGTCCATGGGTTAGGCATATATGCAGATAAGTTCTTCAGTTGATCTCTTCCCAACCCCCCTCACCTCCCCACCAATACACTTCTGCCTTCCCTCTGAGATTCCACAGTCTGTAGAAGCTTGGGACGTTTAGCCCCTCCTGTGTTCTCCATAAAGGGAAGAGGGTCTGGAGACTGAATTAATAATCAATCATGTCTACATGATGAAGCCTCCATAAACATTCCTAAATGGAATTTCCTGTGTTGAATGCATTCACATGCAGAGAGGGTAGCACACACCAACACCAAGGGAACAGGCATTTCTACATGGGAGGCCCTTCTGATTTCCCCTGAATACCTCTTCAATCTATACCTTTTATAATGTCCTTTATGATAAATTAATAAATATAGGCAGATGTTTCCCTGAGTTTTGTGAGCTCTTCTAGCAAATTATAGAAAACTAACTGGGTTTGTGGGAACCCCCAACTCAGTAGGCACGATAGACAGAAGTGTGGGTGCCCTGAGGACCCACCTTGTTTGACTGGTATCTGAAGCTGAGGGCAGTCCTGTGGGGCTGAGCTTTACACCTGTGGAATTGGGCACCAACTCCAGGTAGTGTCCAAATTAAATCAAGTTATGTGATGCCCAGTGGGGTCCAGAGCGTTGGAAAACTTGTTGGTACCAAGGGAATAAAGCCCACCCATTTGGTAACAGAAGTACTGTGAGCAGAGAAACATGCACAATCATGATGAACAATCTTCTATCTCACATGAGGGAACACTTCTTTGCTAAGCCATTCAGATAATTTCTCGGTATTAAGGAAGAGTTGGCCTCTACATGTTCCTTCTTTTCCTATGATTCAGTTATAATACATACCCGGGCTCTTATTCAAACCTTGAATTGGTTTGAGACCATGCAATTTAGACTATACAATGCAATTTAGAACATACAATCCTGAGACAATGCAATTCAGAAACTACAAATACTGGGATGTGAGCTGCATGAGCGTAATTAAAGGGTGTGTTTTCAGAAACTACAGTGATTGTAACCACTCAGCCTGGAGCCAAAAGACTGAAGGTCTACAGGTCTATAAAATGTGGTGGCGGAAGTGAAAGCATAGGACAGTGGTTCCCGATGTGGGGCAAACACCGCACAGAGGGGCAATTTGAATTTTAAGGGGGCAGTTCAAGAATGAGTTATTAACAGTGAATTTTTTGCATTTCTTATGGTTCTGGGGGGTCTCATATACAGTATATAAATATATATTATGGCATATTTATGCATTTCAGTTCTCTATTATGTTTTGAAACTTTATTTGCTATTTTTTATGTTATTGTTATTATTATTAACAATTTCTTAGTGATTTCTTCCTGGGTATTTCAACTGTCCTTTCATTCTTTTATTTTTCTCTTTAATGGATTCCATGTTCTTTGGAAGCTTGTTTAGGCCAAGGTAATGGCCTTTTAGGCTTCCTCCACACGAATAGGAGTTCACTTTTTTAATAATAAGAATTGTATGTCACGGGGGTGGGGGAGGCAGGATTTTAGAGATGCTTAGTAGATGCTTAGGTGGGGCATGGCCAAAACAAAAGGTTGGGAACCACTGGCATAGATGGAACTTCAAAGATCACGGTCCTAGTTCAACAACCTCATTGTGCAAAGAGTAACATGTCTTGTTAATTTCAAGGAACCAATAAGCAACCCAGTTTAGGCTAGAACCTGACTTCAATGGCTCCCATGTGGCATTTCCTCATTTCGTCACTTGAGACCCACACGGAATGGTCTCCCCTGTCCCTGAAACATGAGGAAGAACTGGGTCGCTGTTTCACTCAGGACTCTGAGACATTGCCTCATATTCTCTGAACAATACTCGCTCATCGTTTTCTTGTCCCGGCTTTATGCTGAATAATTCAGCCACCTGTCCCATCATTAGCTGCTGTTCAGACCAGCTGAGAAACTCTTATGCTGATTTATTAGTCTCTACTGGGCCATGTTTCTCATAATTTTCAAGCAAAGGACAGAAAAGATTTCCATCAGCTAGGAAGCGGTGTGAAGCACAGAGGTTAAAACAACATCTCCCCTGAAGAACACATTTATAAAGTCACCCAAAGCATGCTATTCAATCTGGCACCTGGATTTAAAGATTGCCAGATGGCCCACCCAGGACTCTGAGGAAGAAGTAACACATTGCTCTTCCCTCCTTGTTCCTGCCTTGCCCTGATATTACCACGACTGATTAGAGAACCACAGCATCCATGACACCAGTGACTAAAGAAAGGTAAGAAGCACAAGCTGAACGCGCTCTGTATGCCTGGAGACAAGATGGCATTTGTATGTGTAATACTGAGTTCCCCAAGCACTCTTAAGAAAGCAGGAAATCTCAGGAAGAGAACAAGAAAGAAGAGGGGCTTCAGATGCATCGCAAGGCAAGCCGTTGGGACCAACTGTGTGAATGGCATGATGAGGTGTAATCTACCAAATGTATTATCTCACAAATCCAGACTTTCAGTTCCAGCCCAGGATCACCGTGCCTTCCGTTTAGTTTAATAAATTCAGTTCAAAGCTTTTCAATCAGGTACCAAGTGCTGTGCTCTAGATGCCGTGCTCTAGATTAGAAATATGACCAAGCGGAGTCCCCATCACCACCGGTTCATGAAGAGAAAAGACACATTCGCAGCCAAAAACTAATGGTTAATGCTGATGCAGGGCTTACTTGTGCCATGCACTATTTTAAATGCTTTATGAATATTAATCCACTTAATCACACAGCATCCTTATAAGCTAGGCTATATTTTTATTCTATTTTACTAGCATGTAAAGCGAAACCAGGTCATTTGGCATGGGCCACTATAATGGGTGGATGTGTCCTTACACACACACACACACACACACACACACAAACATACACACACACACACACACACACACACACACACACACGATTAGTATAGCTGAAGTCCCAACCCCAAGGATCCCAGAATGTGACCTCCTTTGGAAAGAGAGTCACTGCGGATGAAATTAGTTGGGTTGAAGTCATACTGCGGTAGAGTGGGCCCTACTCCAATATGACTGATCTCCTTACAAAAAAGGGGAATTAGGACCCAGACATGCTCACAGAGAGAACGCCATGTGAAGGTGTAGGCAGAGACTGAGGTGATGCAACAGAAGCTAAGGAAAAGCAGAGATTCCTACAAACCACCAGAAGCCAAGAGTCTTCCTCACAGCACTCAGAAGAAACCACCCTGCCAATACCTCAATCTCAGGCTTCGAGCTTCCAGAAATGGAGACAATACGTTTGCCTGTAAGCCAATCCAGTGTGTGGTACTGTGTTATGGTAACCTTAGCAAACTAACCCAGCCACCAGGCCAATAAACAGTGGCTTCAAACCCAAGCAGTCTGGTGCCAGGCTCTGCACTCATGACCGTCTCACTGACCTGCTTATGTTTCTTAAAGCACGGAGCACACTGTGTACTTTCCCACACATAAGACAGAATGAGAGACACAGAAAGGATACACAAGCCAAAAGAGTTCAAAGAAAGAGTGTGAACAACCCAATTTAAAACATACATCGAGTAAGCATTTGCTGAGAACTTTCGACTTCGGGGACTCAAAAAGCACAAGATGTGCCACTACTCTCATGGAATAATCTAGCTGGATCTCTAAACAACTGAATTAAAATGCCCCGAGTTAGGAAGGCTCTTCATCAGAAGTGACTCGCTGTAAAATCTAGAGGGTCATGTTAACACTGTGGCAGAAGGAGATTTTAAGCGGAGAAAGTGTTATTGGTGGAAGTGGAGTTCTTGGGGTGCCTAGAGAAAAGGAATTTTCTGAGCACACCCCAGATCCCCCGCCAGGAGAATGGGATTTTGTGGAAAGCTTTATTGATGATGTAAAACTAAGGGGGTTTCTCTGCATTTTCCTATCTCTGTCTTGCCATGGAAGAAATTCAATATTGTCTTTAGCAGGGCCAGAATTAAAGCCACTGTCCAGAATTTCTGTTCCATATTAAAGTCCAGTCCGGCATCTGGCTAGCTTAGCGTGTGTTCCTAGCTGCGGTCCACTGTGTGCGGTATCCACATGCCATGGGCCCTGTGGCTGCTTAAGGCCAAAGGTGTCAGAGAGAGAACAGGAGAGTGCATGGGCGAGTGCGGGTCACAAAGCAAGATACGGCAAGAGCGAGCCTGAGAGAGGGACTCGGTGTTTCAGGATTTTAACCAGGAGCTTCCTCAAACGAACCAAGTAACTCTCCAAGATTTTGCATGCTTCTGATGGGGTCCACCTCCCAGCCGATCCATTGTACCCACTGACAGGCAAGCATCTTCTTCCCTACATCACCCTGACTTTTCTGCGCATGCTCCCATCCCCCTTTGTTCGGCCCCTCCCCCAGTGATCTGCAGGGAATGGACTGTGGATCCATGGGGATCATGAAGCTGGAGCTGCTTGTAGAAGCTGCCCAGATGACCGTGCTTACAATGTCTGGCCTCCCCTTTGCTCTTTCCCTATTATTGATGTTAATTAGCTGATTATGACGATAACAAAAAGCAATGTGTATAATAGGAAAGAATCATGAATCATGCAAGGCAAGGAAGGGAAAGTCCAGGTTTTAATTAAACTGTGCGAGTCTGGGTCAATGGCCGTCCTATCTCAGGTTCTTTTTTTTTAAATATTTTTTTTATTGATATTTTACAGAGAGGAAGGGAGAGAGAGAGCTAGAAACATTGATGAGAGAGAAACATCGACCAGCTGCCTCTTGCACACCCCCTACTGAGGATGTGCACGCAGCCAATGTACATGACCCTGACCGGAATCGAACCTGGGACCTTTCAGGCCGCAGACCAACGCTCTACCACTGAGCCAAACCGGTTTTGGCATATCTCAGGTTCTTATGCCACACATTTCTCATAAGCAGCCATGGACTAGAGCCTGCTAAGTCTATTGTTGGCTCAGATGGCCCCTGGTCACCATATTTTGATCTATCATTTGTCTTCTCTCTGGCTCCACGAATCTGGCAACCAAGTACCTGGGTCAGCCAGGCCTGGCCTGGATCAGGCGGTTAAGGGAAGGAAAATGGTCAAGATAAGGGGAAGGAGATGAGTTGTTATGGGCTAATTGTATATACCCCTCCAAAGTCATCTGCTGGAATGTGGAGATAAGATCTTTAAAGAGATACTTAAGTTAAAATGAGGTCCTTAGGATGGGCCCTAAACCACACATACAGACCCTGCATACAGAGGGCAGACCATGTGAAGACAGAGGGAGAAGATGGCCAACTTCACGCCAAGGAGCGAGGCCTCAGAAGAACCCAGTCCTACTGGCTGCTTGGTCTTGGATGACTAGCCTCCAGATCTCGGATAAAATTAATTCCTGTAGTTTAAACCATCCGGTCTGAGGTACTTTGCTACGGCAGACTAATACCTGGATGATAAAGGAAAATGGAGATGGAGAGAGAGAGACATGTGTCAGGGATCCTCACTATCTCGGATGCAGCTCTGGTTCCTGGAGTGCAGTTAAGGTCAAGAGTCTGGCCTTCTGGACGCCAGCTCTAGGCCCAGGCCCCCCACCAATCAAGGCTCTGTGAAGAGGAGGCTCCTGAAGACATGATTCCCACATCACTGTCCCCTACTCGGGCTGTCAAGGCTGACTCGGACTTTCTCTATTAGGACTGTGGTCACAGTAAGGTGGAGTGTGATTCCAGACACCTCCCCCCCCCCCCCCCCCCGGCCCTCGTTTGCTCAGAAGCTGTCATTTACCACAGTTAGAGTTCAAGGCCTGAAATGTAACGCCTATGGAGCAGGCAAAATTCAGCAACACAAAACTCACCCTGCTGATCATTCAACAGGGGAAAGTGACAACCATCTCTCCTTCCCTGTTGTCACTGGAAAAGTAGGAGGCCCTGGGTGTTGGAAGCAGGAGTAGGGTTAACGACAGAGATGGATGCAGTGTGTGTGTGTGTGTGTGTGTGTGTGTGTGTGTGTGTGTGTGTGTGTTTACCGGAAGATGGCTATAGAAATGTTGCCTGGAGACACAGCAGTCGGACTTTTAAGAATCCTGCCTAGCACTGGCCTTATGTACCTGCAACGGGGTCCTTTTGGAAGCATTTTGGCTGCACGCATATATGCACGCCTCCGGGCTCCCAAGAATGTACGTCTGAAGATTTCTTTTGTGACTTTATGATTAGGGTGCTTCCTTCCAAGAGATGCATCCATCAAGGTGTCACGGCAACGTGCTTCCTGCCTTTGGCCTTCCTGCAAAAGCCCTTTCAGACCAACTGTGCCCAGCTGCGACGCAGGGCGCGCTGCCTCCAGCGCACGAATTAAATTAAACAGCATTCGCTGTGTCCGAGAAACAGGCTGTCAAGGCGTCAGGAGGAAAAGTGAGAAGCTCAGTCAATTTGTCCTGCTCCTTCCTTGACATCATCTGCATATCTCGAGCCATTGGGGGGATCTGGTCACAGTGAAACACTGCAAGGGAGGAGCTGCGCCTTATTCTCCCAGAATGCCCGCTAGCGTCTAGCCAGGGACACAGCAGCCCTCAGAAAACGCATATTACAGAACTTTTCACATCATCGCCCTACGGTTGTCCTGCAGGTACAACCTCATTCCGAAGTCACAAGCACTATTTCTAGTCTTAAAAACTGAACACGCTTTTGTCATTGACGTGCTCAATTTGCAGGCAACCTCCTGACTGTTTATTGCAACCTTACTTTCACCTCGGGGAGTGTGTGGGACAATACTGGCCTGCCACCAGCACTAATTTTACCCTCGGAAATAATGGGGCTTTTTTTTTTTCCGTCTTGAAAGGAATAAGAACAGCAATTAGCTTTTGGACAATGCTTTGCGGTTGATAAAAGGCTTTCACGTATTTTATCTTATTTAGAGGAAGGCAGGATGTGCTGGAGCCCAGCGCAGGACCTGCTCTGAGGTAATTCTGGGAAATTCTTACTCCGCTGTTCCGATCGTGTGGTGCAGCTGCAGGGCTGCCAATTACAGCGGCTTCCCTCACTCCAGCCACGGACGTGGCCTGGATCCAGATCCAGGCAATCACAGCTCTCCATTCATCTAGACCTGGAGAAGGTGACTCATTTTCTTACTCATGAATCTCAAAGGGTGTTATTCAGGGGCTGTCAGCAGTCTTCCCCTCCATCTGGGGATGGGATGTCTGTAGCAGGAGAATAAATCCAACACAGAGATAAGGTGGGGAAGGGAGGGGGCTGGACAAAGAGATGGGGAGGCCAGGTGGGAGAGGGACAGGGATGGGGAGAAAGGAAAAGGAAGACAGACAGAGGTAGAGGTAGAGCTAGAGAGATAAAGAGAGAGAAAGCAATCTCATTTGGATCACTAGTCATTCCTCCTCCCGACTACCTGGTTATGAGAGTCAATAAATTCTTTTTTCTCTTAAGCCAGTGTGAGTTACTCTACTGTGACTTGCAACCAAAAAGCCTGACCAATATATTTTACAAAATTTGATTGATATTTTGAAGTTAAAAAAAAACAACTGTCTTCCTATTGCCTATATATATTCTTTTCCGTGTCCCATTCACATTAGGCTTAGTTGTGTGACTTGCTTCAATAAAATATTTCATAAGCCACGGACATGTATGTGGGCAAAGGAGTAAACCTTCAGTTGTGGTTAGGCCTGAGAAGCTGGGAGTTTTTTTTTTATTACTATAGCAGAGCCTTGCTAAAAACCTTGCCTACCCTGACAGCCACACCTACGTAAGCGCTACAGCCCAAACATCAACCCCAGCTGTTTGATTCCAAATCCTGCAGTTCCCATTTACCCTAGGGCCAGGCTGCTTCAAGCAAACCTACTAAACTCTCCAAGTTTCCCAGGGCATCTCTGAAAAACAAAAACCAAACCAACAAGAAGCCACAGTCTAATGGCGAACACCAGGTAGTGCCAGGATGACTGTAATGAACAATGACCATCATAACAAGAAGGGCTCATCTTCATGTCCAGGAAAAGGCCACCTTAAAGAGATCAGGGCCTCAGCAGTCTTGCTCCCGGGCACGTTGCTCATGGGCACTTCTTTAGAAGTTAGCCCAGTGCCTGGCACACTGTAAGGCTCAATACTAGTAAAGGTCTGTTCGAAGTTAAAGGGAAGGGTTACTGTTTGCAAACACTGTGCTAAATGCTTCACCACACACTCATCTGTCCTCACCCACTCCACAGACATGGGCTATGTATCTCCTCTGCCAGGAAGGTTGCAAACACGGGGGATTCTGGGGACAGCAGACCAGGTCCCTGTACTCATGCCACTTACAGTCTCTAGCAAAGTTTCTTTTTATTGTTAGTCCTCACCTGAGGATACTTTTTCCATCGAGTTTTAGAGAGAGTGGAAGTGAGAGGAAGAGACAGGAAGAGAGGAACAACAATGTGAGAGAGACACATCTATGAGTTGCTTCTCACACGAGCCCCTGCCATGGCCAAGGATGGAGCCTGCAACTGAGGTGCATGCCCTTGACCGGAATGGAATCTGAGACTCTTCCGTCTGCAGGCCGTCTGCAGGCCCCAAAGCAGCCGGGGCTCCAGCAGGGTTTCTCACCTCAACAATACATGCTGACATTTTGGGCTAGGTAATTTTTTTTGTTGCGGCAGGGTCTCTCCTGGGCATTTTAGGTGCTTAGCAACAATCCTGACAATTTCTTGACATTTTTGACAATAAAAAATGTCTCCAGACATTGCCAAATGTCACCCCGGACCGAGAACCACTGGATAGCAGGATATTGACTGGAGTACGATAAGTATAAACGTGCCATTAGTAAACGCAAATAGGGTCAAGTAACGGAAAATGACCCAAAGGGAGGTGCAAAGACTGAGGGGTGAGGGAAGACCTCGGTTCTAAGTTAACACTGAGGAGACCTGACTGGAGTGAGCGCTAGCCCTGTGGCTGCCTGGGGAGGGATTTTCCTACAAGAGGGAGCCGTCAGAACAAGGACCATGAGTGGAAGTGTGCCTGGTGATTCTGAGAAGAGAGACAAGGCCGGAGAGGCTGGAGCAGGCGAGGGGAGAGCGTGGGAGGAAACGCGGCCCCAGAGGCAGAGGAGGCCAGTGGGAATGGCCTCGCAGGCACGTCGGGGAATCGGGATTCTATTCCGAGTGGAGTGGGAGCCACTGGAAAGCTTCAGCAGAGAAGTGCCAGGTTCTGAGACCCTTTTACAGGATTACTCTGGTTGCTACATGGAAAACAGAACGGAAGGGACAAGGGTAGAAGGAAGACGAGTTAGGAGACTACTCGGCTATTCGAGGTACAAGATGGCTTTGCCAGAAGGGGTGAGGGGAGGGGTGGATGGATTCTAGATTTTGAAGAAAGGTGTGCTGTATATGGACAAAGCGGGATAATAGGATGTGCTATTAGTATGCTCATTTTATAGATGAGGAAACCAAAGTGCAGAGAGTATAAGTAACTAGCAAAACCATTTAGCTCAGCCGTGGACAAACTATGGCCGGCGGGCTGGATCCGGCCCATTCGGCTGTTCTATCCGGCCCGCGGAGCCGAAAGAGCGGAGGGTTCTCTTGCTCTCCCCTCCGCTCCTTCACCAGCAGCCCAACATGAGAGTGCCAGCATGGTCAGGTTGCTTTTGTTCCGGCCCTCCAGTCCAGTTTAAGAATGCATTGTGGCCCTCGAGTCAAAAAGTTTGCCCACCCCTGATTCTAGTAAAGGTACTGGCAGACTTTCACCCAGACGCTAATTCCAGAGCCTGCCCTCTTTAATATCCATACTAATGGGTGCATGGGGGGAGCAAACTGAGGGACTACATTCCCCATTTTCTTTTTACTTAGTAGCCTATTACCCTGTCTCAGGTTTCAGAGCATCAAAGACAGGTCCATACAGTCATAATACAAAAAGCAAGCAAGTTCAGGGAGGGGCAGTGAGAAACAGAAGAGGGCACAGAGAGGACAAATGGTGATGGGAAAAATAAAATAAAATAACAAACAAGCAAAGCGCATACCTGACCCTCTCGTTACTAGCTCTTGTCAGATCCATTCTGAGGCAAAATCAGAGATACTTATTTTTCACAAGGCAGACAGCTTTAAGAATTCAAAATTACCAAGGAAACTTATTGAAATATATATTTATACCACATGTTATTAACAACAAAGATCAGCTCAAGGCTGTATATAGTGCCAGTAAAAAGCATCCAGACTGGTTACACATTTAAACAATTATCTGAGATATGAAGACAAACTTGAAAAAAAAAAACCCTTCTTGAGCACTGTTTAAAGGTATGCATTATTCAATCTAAGTCTGCAAAAAGTTTCCCCCAATTTCTCTCTATAAGCCACTTTGGATGTTCCTTGCATAATAACAAAGAATAAAAGCCACTCGTCATTGACAAATAGTTGTTCTTTCTGCTGCAATAAAAATAACTGAAATAACGCATGGAAATAATATAGCGAAACACTAATATGCACACATCTGTTGGCAAATATTGTTGATAATGCAGAGAGAATATGATTGATGATGGATGATTTTAAGAAACAATCCAGAAAATAAACACACTATAGAAGGTTTGTTACATACATTTGTATTACATGCAAATGCTCCTAGCATGAGATGTTATATTTCACATTCTGTTTGAATGACGGATACCAGGACAACTGCTTTTCTCAGGGCCAACCGAAGGAAGGAGGTCCCGGAGAAGATTCGAGACCTTTAAACTATCAATTTCCCGGGGAAACTCGACCACTAATGGCACAGCTACTTCGGTGGGATTTCTAAAATGCACATAAAGAGCACACTTCAGAGATAGTTCCACAAGGGAAATTCATCTGCAGCGCATCCATCAGCAAGTTATTACAGACAAGAAGTTGAACTTAGAATGGCACTACGGGGTGTCATCGATGTGGATAATTTTATATGTTTTTAAAAGGCTTTGAAGAGAGAGTAGTCTGTTCACAACTTTATAATAACATGGAGATGTCCTTGAAAAGCTTTACAGCGGTGACCTTTTACTGGTTATTTCATAGCGAAGTATTTTAAAGAGTTGCCTCACTTACAGATGAATCATAAGATTTTCTTGTTCAAGATAAGAGTTGTAATTTGTTAAAATTTTCTGTGATGACAAGTAGGACTCTACCTAGCTAGGCATTTGGAAAAAAAAGTAAACTTCATTTGCTCTTCCAAAGTCAAGATGACCTTCAGTAATGAATCAGAGATGTACTATTTTTCAAAAGAAACCATGCTACGGAAAGAACATTTTGAAATGGTTATTTGGGATATTTCATTGACCCATGATTTTGGGTTTTTTTTGAAAATGACATAAAAAGTCTTACATCTGCAAATTTTTTTTTTTTAAATTGGGAACATAATTTTCCCAAAAGCCTTCCAAAAGAAAAATCTTAGTAATTTTTAAAATTTTCAGTTTATATTTTATTTATTATTTTTAATTGAATTCATTAGGGTGTCACTGGTTAACACAGTCACTGGTTAACACTGTACAATTCTACAACACTTCATCTGTACACTGTATTATGTATTCATCACCTCAAGTCAAGTCTTCACATCCAAAACCATTTATTCCTCCTATATTATCTTCCACCTTCCCCACAGCCCTCTCTCCAGGAAATCACCACACAGTTAAAAAAGTATTTTAATAATTTATTTTTTAAATATATTTTATTGCTTTCAGAGAGAAAGGGAGAGGGGGAGAGAGAGATAGAAACATCAGTGATGAGAAAGAATCATTGACCAGCTGCCTCCTGCATGAGCCACACTGGGGACTAAGCCTGCAACTTGGGCATGTGCCCTGACTGGATCTCCTGGTTCATATGTTGATGCCCAATCACTGCGCCACACTGGCTGGGCAGAATTATAATAATTTAAAACCCATTCTTAAAACTGTAAAACTACAATGACTACTAATCCTACTTAATAAAGAGGTAATATGCAAATTGACTGCCACTCCAACACACTAGATGGCCACCCCCATGTGGTCAAAGATGGCTGTCCCCATGTGGGCACAAGATGGCCAGCAGGGGAGGGCAGTTGTGGGCAATCAGGTCAGTAGGGGAGGGAAGTTAGGGGGGACCAGGCCTGCAGGGTAGACCATTTGGGGGGGCAGGCTTGCAAGGGAGGGCAGTTAGGGGTGACTGGGCCTACAGAGGAGGGCAGTTAGGAGCAACCAAGCCTGCAGCGGAGGGCAGTTGGGGGGAACCAGGCCTGCAGGGGAGGGCAGTAAAGGGTGAACAGGTTAGCAGGGGACGGCAGTGAGGGGTGATCAAGCCAGCAGGGAAGGGCAGTTAGGGGCAATCGGGCCATCAGAGGAGCAGTTAGGTATCAATCAGGCTGGCAGGGGAGTGGTTAGGGGATGATCAGGCCGGCTGGCAGAAGTGGTTAGGGGCAATCAGGCAGGCAAGCGGTTGGGAGCCAGCAGTCCTGGATTGTGAGAGGGATGTTCAACTGCCCATTTAGGCTGGATCCTACCAGGATCGATTGAGCCTAAATGGGCAGTTGGACATCCCTCGAAGGATCTCAGATTGGAGAGTGTGCAGGCTGGGCTGAGGGACACCCTCACTTCTCCATGTACAAATTTCGTGCACTGAAACTCTAATTAGTTTATAAATCCTTTTGACTGACATCAGAAAAAGAGAAATGTATTAACTGAACTTCATAGTTTGGTTAAAAAAAATAAGTATTATGATTTAGCTCAACTCATTTTGCCTTTCTTCCAGAATTTACATAGTTTTATATGTTTTCATTCCAGCAGCAATAGCCCTCATAACTGTGTCAAAATAAATTTAAGAGAGAACCAGACCTTTAAATAACATTATCTCCAAATATTAAATATTTTAAATCACACAACGGTATAGGTTTTTGTGTGGAATTAATGAAATACATACTTCAGTATTCATTTTCATTGCTATCTTTTTCTTCCTTTTCAATTACTTTATTCCTGGTCCTTATATTGCTGCACAGATTGAAAATATAAAAGTGAAAGAAGTTTACTTTTATTTTAAAAAGCATGCTTACTGAATGTTTGTTTAATAATTTACATAGTATTTGCCTGCGTATAAGACGATTTTTTGGCCCTGAAAAATACCGTATTTGCCGGCGTATAAGACGACTTTTTGGCCCTGAAAAATATGCCTCCAAGTGGGGGGTAGTCTTATACGGCGAGTATATAACAAACTCTGTATTTTTAGTGGAAATGTTAGGGGGTCTTCTTATACGCCCAGTCGTCTTATACGCCGGCAAATACGTATTTTTCAGGGCCAAAAAATCGTCTTATACGCCGGCAAATACCGTATGCATTTGCCGGCGTATAAGACGACTGGGCGTATAAGACGACCCCCTAACATTTCCACTAAAAATACAGAGTTTGTTATATACTCGCCGTATAAGACTACCCCCCCACTTGGAGGCATATTTTTCAGGGCCAAAAAGTCGTCTTATACGCCAGCAAATACGGTACATTATTTACATGTATGTTTAATGTATTTTAATAAATATACTTGCCCATGTAACTACAGTCACAGTCAAGATATAGAAAGTATCCATTACCCCAAATTTCCTTCATGCTTCATTGTGAGTTAGTCCTGAGCTCCCGGCAATTCACCACCACCCAGCCTCAGACGATCATGGGTCTGCATTCTATCACTACAGATTATTTTTCCTGTTTTAGAATTTCACATAAATAAATCTAAATGCTCTTTTCTTTGAGATTTATGCACAGTTATGTGCATAAGTAGTTTATTCACTTTTATTCATTTTTTTAATACAAACTAGTTGGATATATAACTAGTTTGTCTTTTCATCTGTTGATGGGCACTTGGGTCTCTTCCAGGTTTTCATGTACACATCTTTGTGCAAACATATATTTTCACATCTCTTAGGTAAATGCCTTGGACCAGGGTTGCTGCATCATAGGGGGAGTGCATGTCTGAGATTATGAGAAATTGCTCAACTGTTTTTGAAAGTTCTTGTGACTTAGAAATATATATGTTATTGATTCCAGAGAGGAAGGGAGGAGAGAGAGAGAGACAGAAACATCAATAATGAGAGAGTCATTGATTGGCTGCCTTCTGCATGACCCAAACTAGGGATCAAGCCTGCAACCTGAGCATGTGCCCTGACCGGGAATCAAACCATGACCTCCCGGTTCATAGGTAAACACTCAACCACTGAGCAACGCCAACTGGGCTCTTGTGACTCTTTTTTTATCCCCACCAACAATGCATGAGGGCCCCACTGCTTTCTTGTCAGCCTTTTACGTTTTAGCCATGGGTGGGCCTATAGTGGTATCTCATCATTTTCACTTTGGAGTATGTTTATAATGTACCTAATGTGGGAATACTACAGTAGTACACACATCGTTTCCAAAATAAACCCATCTGTGTGCGTTGATGGGGTTGCTAAAAATGTTCCCCAGTCACGATAACGAAACCAAACCCGAGCAGATACACAACACACTGTGACAGCCAGGTCCCTGCCCTAAGTAAGGGCTGGCCACTCCAGAGCCTAGGAGGCTGCTTTGGGCTTGAGGTTTAAAAGGTGATGCTTTTAATTCCTACGAATTTAGAAAGGAGAGAGAGCCATTTCCTGCGTTCAGGTCTAAGTTTGGTACCTGCTAGCAGAGGCTGCCTGTCCCCTGGGGTGGTGGCACACATTTTTTTTGCTCCAGCACTGTGTCACCCGTGGCGCCGGCTTTGGTCTCACCCTGATTGAGGTTCATTTGCGCAGAGGGCGACCCTAAAGAAAAACACGTTTCTCCTTCCAGCGCGGCCCCAGGAGGTGGCCAGGCCCGGCAGTTTCTCGGGCACTTTACCGGCCATTCAGTCTAAAGCGTGGGGACACTCATCTGTCATTTCACGGCCTGCTGGCAGGAAAGCAGCGGCGCCGATACCACGGAGCCTCGGCAGTCAGCCCGCTCCGTGCAGGTCAGGTGCCCCGTAATACGCACAGTGTGATGGTTTCATCAGAGAATCGCGAGGCATTACCGCTTCTGCCTGAGCGGAGCAGACTTCCTCTGCTTTTCAAGGGAGCCCCTTTCAGACAGCTGTTCGCGAGCTGAATGAGGAGCTGCACAAAAGAAATGCAGGCTCCTCGCGGCCTCTCAGATCATTAAAAAGTTACCCAGGTGGCGGGACCAGTTGTCATTTCCCCGGCGGCCGCCGCGGATGAAAAGAGCAAGATTGGACCCCGATCTGGGGCTGCCCGGCGGCCCTGCCACCCGCCCAGGGCGAAAGCGGACTCGCCAGTTTCGTGGGAAATAAGGAAGTCGGCGCGGTCACTTAGCATTGTGCGGGAAAGCCAACCTGTTGGTCTGGCTGCGTGTGTTGCTCTTCAGATGTCATCTGGTCTTGAAGGGTCTCGCACAGCCAAACAGGGATCTTTTGTTTTTTTGTCTCTTGTGCGACTTCCTGCAGGGCCACACTCTTGAGCTACCTGGAACTGGCTGGTAGCAAAGTAACATTGGACTCCGGGGGCAGGGGAGGGGGTGTGAGAGTGAGGCAAATTCACTGAGTTCTAAGGCATCAAGACATGGTTAGCAGTGACTGGTCACCAGCCGTCGGAATGCTTTTTCCGTTTCATCCCCCTGGGAGAGCTCAAATAATGCCTTTCTCGTTTACGTGAGCTTGCCCACGCTGCTTGCCAAGAATATGTGTGGGCTAATCACAATTCCTCTAAAATGTGTAGCTGCCAGGGAAGAAGAAAATGCTTTAGGTCAATAGCACTTCCCGCAATAGGCTGCTTTTCTCCTGATGCCCTTAACTAGGGGCTGGGGACCGCTCAGCACCATGGGGCTGCCGGGGAGGGGGGTGGGGGGGAGGCTGTGAGTTCGGGCTTTCACGCAGGGAGAACAGATTTTGGAAGCTGCAAAGTGAGCTAAGTGGCAGGCGAATTATGGGGTAAGTATTGATATGATACACACGTCAGTGTTGGAAATGGAGACAGCCTCCCATAGCAGAGGAAAAACCACTGTCGGTTTGGGGCAAACCCCTTAACGTCTCGAAGCCGCCTCTGCAAACGGTGGAAACTGAACATCAGTTTCAAAAGGGTTGTTTTGGGTTTGTTTGTTTGTTTTTTGCCTCTAGACTAGAACCTTCTTTAAATATAAGTTTATCCAGAAGCCCAATAAGTGAAATGGATGAAAAGGGCGTTGCTCTCCTAATCATCAGCGAAATACGGACCCAAACTACAACTAGCTATCACCTCATACCTGTTAGGATGGTATTTAAAAAAAATAGCAAAAAGGTAAGTGTTGGCTAGGATTTGGAGAAATTGGAACCCTTACACACTGTTGGGAGGAGTATTGAATGGCGCCTCCACTATGAAAATCAGTGTGAAGTTCCCACAAAAAAAAAATAAAAAAAGAGATAGAACAGCCATATGATTCAACAATCCCACTTCTGAGTATATTATCCAAAAGAAGTGAAATCAGGGTTTCAGAGATATCTGCACCCCCATGTTCACTGCAGCATTATTCACAATAGCCAAGATATGGATAGAGAAAAAATCATATATACTACAGAATTTTATTCAACCTTAATAAAATAATTTTGTGACATGAATTTAGAGGGCATAATGCTAAATGAAATAAACCAATCACAGAAGGATAAATACTGCGCAATTCCACTCATATTAAGTATCCAAAAGAGTCAAACTTATAGAGGCAGAGAAGGGAGGGGAAATGAAGACTTATTTTTCAGTGGGCATAACATTGTTGTTACATAAGAGGAGAGAGTTCTAGAGATTGTCAGTACAACATAGCATCTGTAGTAAATGAGGCAGTGCTGTACACTTTCAAATATGTTAAAAGTATAGACCTCATGCTAAGTGTTCTTATCAGAAAACAAACATATCAAAAAAAGCATAAAAGACCAGGAACATTTTGGAGGTGACGTATATATTTACTACCTTCCTTGTAGGGATGGTTTCATGCATGTATTCGTATGTCCAAACTCTTTGAGATATATACATGAACTGTTTACAACTTTTAAATATAAACTATACTTCAGTAAAGCTTTAAGAAGGTGGGTGTTGCCCTCACTGTAGAGGGCTTGGGGCAGGTAGGCTCAATGCTGCTGTTCAAACTCCCCTCCCCCCCCCCCAGTACCTAAAGGGTTTCCATGGAGCACCCTCCAATAACATTGTGGGAACCCCTTTCAGGGCTGTTTCATCTCTGATGCTATGCAATTCCAATGGTTCTCAAAGTGTGGTTCCCTAATCAAAAGCATCAGCATCCCCCACACTTATCAGGAATGCAAATTCTCAGTCCACATCCCATCCCTCCTGCATCAGAAGCTGTGCATTACAGAAGCCCTGCAGGGGGTCCTGATGCCTCCTTGTTTGAGAGCCGCTGTGCTAGTCCCCTATGCCCAAGAAGGCGTGTTCCCCCCAAACCATCACCAATACTTGGCCCTTAGAGGAGGACCTAGTAGATTTAGGTCCGCAAGGGAAGAACCTACTGGGGGAGGGACTTAAGATCAGCTATGAATTTCTTCTGCAAATTGAATATCAGAGAGCTGCTCAACACACGGCCCCGCCCAGTCTGCAGAACCCCCTAGCAGAGTTAAAAAAAATAGTACTGAGCCCCTGCATCTTGTAATGTTTTGCTTAAAAAAAAAGTAATAAAGAAAAATTTAAAAGGCAATTTAAACATGCTCTTGAAAACTGTACTGTGGCTGGCCCTATGCTTCCATGTTGCCTGGTGACCTCCACTTCTGTAATATCTGTTCAGTCGATTTGTATGGAGATAAAGAGAGGCCCCAGAGTCACACTGATGATAACCACAGTGACAATAATAATAATAATAATAATAGGTATAGAATGCTAGGCACTGTGCCAATGTTTAATGGGTTTTCTTATTTAATAGTCAGAATATCTTAGTGAGGAATTACTATTATCTTCAATTTTGTAGGTGAAGAAAATGAGATAGAGAAAGGTCACGTAACTTCTTATGGTAGGCAAAATAATGACCCCCCCCCCAAAAAAAAAAAGAAAAGAAAAAGATCTCCATGTTCTAATCTAAGGAGACAGTGAATTTATTATCTTACACAGCAAAATGATTGTGTAGATGCGGTTAAAGGAAGGACACTAGACGGGGAGATTATCCTGGTGAGCCCAATATAGCCACAAGAATTTTTATAAGAGGGAGGCAGAGGGTAAGAATAAGAGAAGGAGCTGTGATTATGGAAACAGAAGTCAGAGCGATGCAGTCACTAGCCAAGAAATGTGAAGAAAGGCAAGGAACAAATTCTCCCCTAGAGACTCCGGAAAGACACCTTGACTTTTAAGTCTATTGCACCAATTTCAGGTTCCTGACCACCCCAACTGTAAGGTAACAAATCTGTAGTAAGACACTAAGTTTGTGTTAATTTGTTATAGCAGCAATAGACAACTAATACACTTGTCAAGGTCACAAGGCCATGAGACTGTGGATCAAGAATACAACTCCACAATGTCTGAACCTATATCCCCAATTCTAAGGTGTTCAGGGCCTTCCCTACAGGAGGTAGGTGTTGAGAAGAAGCAGCATGGGTGTTCTCTCCCAAGTTATTTTCCTGTCTTGCCAATCACCAATCTGCTTATACGAAGCGTTCTTATTTCTTGGGTGGGGTTTCATGGCCTTTCACATGGACGATTTTACAATGCTCCTCCGTTAAGTGTGTTACTGGCTGATTTTTCCAACGAAAGAAGATTTCCTTCTTATATGGCAGATATATTTGCTGATTAAAATGTTTCACAGGCCGAAACCGGTTTGGCTCAGTGGATAGAGTGTCGGTCTGCGGACTGAAAGGTCCCGGGTTCGATTCCGGTCAAGGGCATGTACATTGGTTGCGGGCACATCCCCGTTTGGGGGTGTGCAAGAGGCAGCTGGTCGATGTTTCTCTCTCATCGACGTTTCTAGCTCTCTATCCCTCTCCCTTCCTCTCTGTAAAAAAAATCGGGAGGTGGCGGTGAAGGCTTGTGTCTCACAAGCCACCCTCTTATGACCTGACCTCTCCAAAATAAGTGTGCTTCCTTATTTGTAATACGGGCATAATATGATCGGCCCCAAGCACCTCACAGAAGCTTCCTTGAGATCAACGAGTTTATAGATGTGGAAATGCATCCTAAACTGAAAAACTTCAGCTATGAAAACAACGCATATTATTGTTTCTCTAACAGAGTTCCTATTGCCATCATTTAACTTCATTGTCAGTGTGAGAAATAAAAGGAATTAATGGGCTGGATGAACCTTTGTTACTCAGGCATTTGTGTCTACGGTAGAGGGACAAGGAAGCAGAAGTTACCTATCGGAGACACTAAAGAAACTGGAGAAAACCCCTGGCTCAAAGAGTCGAAATCAGAACAGATTTGTATCAGAACACTTCAAAGATTATGCTCTTTCTAGTACTCAAGATTAAAAATTAGAAGTACCTTTCTAAAAATTGGCCTTTACAGCATTTGCGCAGAGATTGCCAGCACACTGAAGCGGAGGAACTCCATGAGGACCTAAGGGTTTCCCAGCATCTCACTGTTGGCAGGAAGAGGTGAAAAATGAGAGGAGGAGCATCTCACTTCTCATCCTTCAGCATTTAACTCAAGTCGCACCTCTCCTCAGAAGCTTCCCAAACCAGCCCACGGTATGGCACCCGTCCCTGGTGGTGGTCTCCCCATCTCCGCCATCTTCGTAGGCACTTGGCATTCACTGTCTTGTGTCAGAACTTCACTTGTTTGGGACCCATCTGGGTTGTAAACTACTTGAGGGAAGATATCATGTCTTATATGTGCTCTGTGTCCGCACGGGCCTTAGACTTGTGCAGAGATCATGAGATCAGGTGATGAACTCAATTCCTAGGACATTTCGGCTCACACCTAAAGCTCACCCAGCGAATACCCCCGTGGCCTTGCCTAAGCTTTCAGTATCACCCCATGTGTTCCATCACTTCCTTGATTTACTGTTATTATCTTTCCCTCTTTCTCCGTAGCCCGAAGTCAGGGTCCTGAATCTTGAACTTATGGAACTTGCTGTGGCATACTGTACGGACCCTTCCTCCGGGATCAGGGCGTCTATCCTCCCAGCTGCTAGGAATGTTGGCAGCTGATGGCTAGAAACTTCCCTCAGCCCAAGAGAGCCACCTTACCAAAGTCACACACCTTCCTAAGGGACCAGACATTAAAAATGTGGAATATAAAGAGTCTAGCCTGAAGGTGGTCCAATGCAGAAGGGTTTTTTCTTAGCTCAAGACTCCCTGTGGGACTGGCTGAGCCCTTTTTTATTTTTATTTTATTTTTTAAAAATATATATTTTATTGTTTGTTTTTCTTACAGAGAGGGAGGGAGAGAGATAGAGAGCTAGAAATGTCAATGAGAGAGAAACGTCAACCAGCTGCCTCTTGCACACCCCCTACCGGGAATGTGCCCACAACCAATGTACATGCCCTTGACCGGAATCGAACCCGGGACCTCTCAGTCCTCAGACCGACGCTCTACCACTGAGCCAAACCAGTTTCGGCTGAGCCCTTTTTTACATCAATAGTATAGCTGAACTCCTTCCCTGCTTCCCTTACGTCCCCACAGGTCAGGCTCCTGAGAGCCCTCGGCATTAAACGTCTTGCATGTGAATCTCTGCGTTGGAGTCTGTCTCCTAGGGCACCTGCTCTATGGCTGATCTTACACATCAATAAGCACAGGATAAGCATTGCCCACAGCAAGAGGGACTGGGAGCGCTGCCTCACCTAACGCCGAGCCAGACCGGTCTGGCCGTGGCTGCCAACACCTGGCAGTGAACACAGCCGTCAGCGCGGACCTCGAGAGCCAGGAGAGTGAAGTTTGGCCATCTGTGCTCTCTCCGCCAGTGCTGCCCACTAGAACTTTCTGCAGCGATGGACACGTTTTCTGCCTGTACCTTCCAGTGCGATAGCCGCCAGCCATTCGTGGACACTGAGAACTTGACTAGCGTAACTAAGGGAACTGACTACTTTAAAAAATTAATTTAGCCCTGGCCAGTGTGGGCAGTTGGGTGGAGTGTCATCCCATACACCGAAAGGTTGTGGGCTCTATTTCCAGTCAAGGCACGTATCTAGGTTGCGGGGTCAATCCCAGGTCAGGGCACATAAAGAAGGCAACCAATTGATGCGTTCTCTCTCTTTCTCTTTCTCTCTTCCCCACTCTCTAAAAAAGACCAATAAGCATATCCTCAGGTGAGGATCAAAATAAATTTTTGTATATAAACAGTCATATGTGTCTAAATGGCTGTCATGTTGGACAGGCAGCCCGAGCCTGTGAGCCCGGAAGGGCCACTATAGATCCAATTCCACCTGCTTTTGTTTCCACCATGACCCCGGGTACTTGGCCTGATTCCTTAGAACTATGTATCAGTACAGTCTAATGAGCCCCAAGATGATTATGCACATTGTTAAATCTAAGTGTCAGAGAGTTTTGATGTAGGTTTATGCTGATTACAACACATATATCAATTCATGGTGGCTCACCCTCCTAGTCTTTCATTCTCCTGGCTCTCCAAGGCGTTTATCACCTAGATGGAGAGACAGAACAGGCATTTGTGTGCAATTTTAAAATAAGGAACGCCCCCTCCATGACTCTGTATGTGTATCAATTTGATAAATGTCTTTCCCCCCATTCGATCTGTATGATCTGGGTGGGGCTTTCTCTTTACGTTTCATACGCAGGAAAAAGAAAAAGAGCAAGAGATGGTTGCCAGGTTGATGTGGACAGGCTCACAGCTTGGGGATGCATGGGAGACCTCCAGTTCTGCCCTGTTCCTCAGACAAGGATGATCTCTTATTACTGACTCAGAAATGTCCAATGGGGCTGAGGGTGAGAGCACATGGCTGCACCAGGCAAGGTCACGACCATTCTGCAAAAAAAATGACGGCATGTGCATGCCCTCCGGACAAGGAATCATGCGCATCACCTCGCCATCCGAGGGCTGGCCCTTACACCATCAGGCCGGGCTGCTGAATGCAACTGAAATGGAATCCGGCAAAATTTGAAACTATTCTTGTTTACTTAAAGCCCAGAAGCCTGGTGCGAGAAGAAGAATTCTAGGGACAGGCAAGGGTAGATAAATTTGTACATTTTTTTTTTCTTCCTTGTTGCAATTTATCTTTTCTGGGCAATTTAATGAAGACTCCAGAGGAAAGAATTAACTGTCTGCTGCTTCAATTACCACATAATGAAAAGGTCGGAGGGAGCACCACGCACTGTATGCGGAGCTGCTAGAAAAGCCTATTCTTAGAGCGAGTCTCTTCTGTGGGCTGTTCACACCCGCATGTCGCCGCCCACCAATAGCACAGGCGAGTGTCGGTGTAAGAAGCAGAAACCGAGAGCTGGTACAGATGGTCCTGCCCAAGGGTGAAGGGCCTGGCCCACAGGGATCGGCGCGGACACCCACAGCAGCAGCTGCGGGCGCGCAGGCCGCAGCGTGCATCCCGCGGGCCCAGGCTCTCATTAGATTCGCACTCTGAGAGGACTGTAATCATCCCTGGTCCTGAATGCGTTTTTAACTAGCTTGTCCTTAGGGCTACATCCAGCAAAGGCCCCTTTCCTTCCCCCACCCTCCCAGGGAAAAGGCCTGCCAGCAGGAATTTAAGGGACTCCTTGCAGCCCCTGCAGCATCTGGAAAGCTACCCCGCCCCCAGGCTGCCTCAGATACCCAGAAAAGAAAGATTACAGCAACACACACCTCCTCTACAGAAGGTAAAACCAAAGATAAAATAATACCATGGCGCTTTGGAATTCATCCGGACATTGATCTGTAAAGCTCTGCAAATCAGATCTTTCCAGAAATACGACCCAAGAAAAGAGACAGTTAAGTAGAGGGTCTTCCCACCTCAGCACCCGGGGGGGACAGTCTCTCCACGTGTGCTGGGGCCACCCCAACACGTTTAGGTTGGTAATACCGAGAGATTCGATGGATGAGCCATCATACAGCTTCTTTTTCACCTTAAAATAGGTTATTTTTTTGGTTACATTAAAAAAACACACACCTCATTCTTAGGAATATACACTGGAATGTTGAAAAATAAAGAGTTATATCTTATATAAATGACTCACAGAAAAAAGGTATGTGCATATCTCCAATCGCTAGCTACAAATATGGAAATGTATTTATGCACACCTAGCTGTGTATAACTGTGTGTGTGTGTGTGTGTGTGTGTGTGTGTGGTGACAGAGGAGCCAGAGTAAATGATAAAGCAGATGGGGTAAGATGTGAACAGCAGGTGAGTCTAGGCAAAGGAATTTGGGTAGCCTTTGAAATATTTTCCTTTTTTCAACTTACCTATACATTTGAAATTATTTATAAGTTTTAAGTAGTCTAACAGCTTAAGATGTTTGAAAGGGTTTAAGAGTTTTAAATGTTAAGTTAGTTCCCTTTTCTTCATCTCTGTATTGACTGGCTTCTTGCCAGAGGCCCTTATAAATTATACAGCAGCCACACTGCGGGTGAAAGTGTCCGCAGGGGTAGCGCCACTCTGCGAGCAGACAACAGCCCTGCCGATGTGTTTAATCAGAATGAGAACGCTCTGGGAGAAGCCAATCACGCGGGCAGTTGTGGCACGGCTCCTCCGTGGTGTGCGGGTGATTACTGAGAGCTTTTGCTGGGGATGGGGGCAGGATTAGGGCCGGGGAATGCAAGGACACATCTAGTTAATTTCATCCTCTCTTCCCTTAAAATACCACAATCAGGAGTATTAGAATTTTAAAGTTTTAAAAATAAATATCTAATGTGTCACAAGCCAAATTAAAATGTATGGAAAAAAAAAACAAACTATATGAGAGAAAGAAAAATCGCTAAATTATTTATACCACTCTTTTTTGGGGGGGAGGGATAGGTAGGGATGGGGATACAAGAGATAAGATCAGTTTCTTACTATAACAGAGCTCTCCGAATACAGAGTAGATCTCAATCATTACTGTTTCTCTTATATATAAGCGCCAAAAAACAGAATCGTGGACACAACTGAATGTAGATATGACTCAGTGAAAGAGCAGCACCTGAGACAAAGTTCTACACTCAACTCCTCACCTTTAAGAATGCATTTTAAGAAATATTAAAACCTAAGCTGAAACGTTTTTAACTATGGGGTTTCTCTTTATATGAGTTTATATTCCCCTCTTCTCTTTTCTTACTTAGAATTCCATATTTAAAGTTTACTAGGACCATAAAGAAAAAGGTGAGGTACAAACTGTGAGAGGATATTTTACACATGTAACTAAATAGGATTAATATTCAAAGAGAGAAAACATTCTTATAAATGAGTTTAAGTTCCAAAAAAATACGATTTTTAAAATATCATGAACATCTGGGGCAGGTGTTTCCAGAAGAGAAAGGACAAATGGCCAAAACACTTTGCAGAGATGCTTCAAATCCATTAATAAGTGGCAGTACAATTTAAACCACAAACACTATGTCACAAACACAGATTGGCAAAATTCAAAGCCTGACAATATCAAGTGCAGACAAAGCTGCAGAATAATGGCGCCCTCCTTTACTTCTGGAGGGAGCAAACATCGGTACGCCACTTTGGAAAACAAGCTGGCATCCCAGAGCAGAACTGAAGGCATGCGTACCCTGCGATCCAACAACCGTACTGGGGTGAATATGCTGAGAAACCCTAGCAAGGAGGCAGTGGGGAGTCTACGCAAGAGCATTCAAAACAACAACACTTAAAAAAATATATATATAGTTTATTGATATTTTACAGAGAGGAAAGGAGAGAGATAGAGAGCTAGAAACGTCGATGAGAGAGCAACATCGACCAGCTGCCTCTTGCACACGCCCTACCCGGGATGTGCCCGCAACCAATGTACATGCCCTTGACCAGAATCGAACCTGGGACCTTTCAGTCCACAGACCGATGCTCTACCACTGAGCCAAACCGGTTTTGGCCAAAACAACAACACTTTTATCATGGAAGCCATGTACCGCCTGCCACCAGCACAGTAGACTCCTTGAGGCATTTCCTGTAACATAACTCTATCCTGCATTGCAGATGAGCAAAGAACAGCTGTATGCACCAATAAAATGACCCCCAAGAACACAACATTGGATTTAAAAAAGCCAAATTGCGGAAGATCATGTATGTGACAACTCCATGTTTTTGGCAAGTTCATACAGGTTTGTTTTTAGGGACGCAAACAATATGCGGGAAAACTCTAAAAACAACAAAAGAATGACAAACAAAAGTTTCAAAGTAGTGGCTCACTCTCCTCAGGGCAGAGAGGAGAAGTGATCACGGAAAGACACACAGACCTTGAGTGGAAATGCCAAGAGCCTGCTTCTTTCAAAGAGGTGCGGGCACATATTCATCGTACCGTCACTCTTTACACTGCACACATTTAGCAAACATTATTTTGTGTGCAGCCAATATTTACTAAAAGTGGCTAAAGAATTTGTTGAAGAAGCAAATGGCTAAACGATTTTTATCCGAGACTTGCCGAAAGAAGGAAAGAGAGTGCCATGAGCCTCCGCCACGAGGCCCTGGCAGTCTGTTCTACCATGCGTGCCCACCAGGCTTCTGGCCTCAGTCCTGCTCTGCTCCCTCGGCCCCAAACCAAATATCACTCAGCGCCCCCAGTGCAGCACGTCGGAGGAAATGTTCATGGGGCTCATTCAGAAGCAGCAGCCAAGCTTTCCTCTCTCTCCGTCACGCTATCTATCCCTCATTAAAAGCCGGGCTTCTTTCACGTGTGAATGTCAAGACCACGGCCCTGTTCCCAAGAGTGCACGCGCGCACATCCAAACGCTGCAGCCTGCAGACATAGATGTTACCCAAAGCCATTATCACTCGACTCTTGACTTTGACTTATTTTCTGTGTGTACGCAATTCATAACACTAACAGAGCCCTATATTTAAGACAAAGCCTCTCCCTGCCCTCCATTTAGAACATAAAGTCTGAAAAGGCTTCCTGAAATGCAGACACCTGTCTGAGATCAACCATGTAGCACCAGCCACTTAAACCAAAAGTAAAACATTGGCAGCACAGCACGGACAAATAAAATAATACCGGATCTAGGGAGATCTGGCTCCTCGCCTCGGTAGGTCATTAAATATAAGAAAACACTCACCGCTCTGGCTGGCATGCTCAGTGGTCAGAGCGTCAGACAGTGCCCTGCTCTCAAATTCCATTCCCAGTCAAGCGCATGCACCTCCCTGCATGTTAGATCCCCAGCCCCCCGTTGGGGGTTGTTCAGGAGGCAACCAATCAATGTGTCTCATATCAATACCTTCCCCCCCTCTCTCCATCTAGTGGATGAGGAGGAGAAAGTTGTGCTATAGCTGAAACCGGTTTGGCTCAGTGGTAGAGCGTGGTTCTGCAGACTGAAAGGTCCCAGGTTCGATTCCAGTCAAGGGCATGTACATTGGTTGCGGGCACATCCCCGGTAGGGGGTGTGCAAGAGGCAGCTGGTTGATACTTCTCTCTCATCGATGTTTCTAGCTCTATCCCTCTCCCTTCCTCTCTGTAAAATATCGATAAAATATATTAAAAAAGAAAGTTGTGCTATATTTTCAATATTGTGACATTTTAAAAACAACTGTGTTCCTATCAATCACTACAGTGAAGGTGGGCTCTTTCACCAGTAACATCTCAATAGGAAAAAAAAAAATCAAACTGGTATAAAAAACTCTTCTCAATAACTTACCTGGAAGAGTCCATCACCCTGAAGCCTACGAAGACTCAGTGAGCAGCCGCTGTGAGAAATACCACTCACCTCAGCATACTGTGCTACTGAGCTGGCTTCCACGGCATAGACTCTCCTGGCTCCAGCCTGTACGGCAAAAAACGACAGGATCCCAGTGCCACAACCAACATCTAGAACGACCTGGGAGGAAAGGAGAAGACAAAAATGGGGTGAGGACACAAACAGGTGCGTGGCTGTCGGCGCCGCCCCAGCCTGGAGCACGGGAGTCAGACACGGGTGCTGGCTGTGACATTTACTACCAGCGGTCTTCCTGGGGCCAAGTGATGAGTCTCTGCGAGACTCCCTTTTCTCTTCCGTTAAACAGTGGTTATTAATATCCACTTCTTAAGGTTTGCTGTGGGGATTAAGTAATATGAAGTGTGTGCAAAGCACCGGGGCACACAGCTGGTGTTTTCAAACTGTTGCTATTATTATTATAGTTTTTGTAGCATGGGTTACTTTTAGGATGTTGAGGACCAAGAAAAGCAGAGTGTTGTGAATGAGCTTGCTTACCAAGTCAGTCAGCGTGAACAACACAAACACTGTGTCTCACAATTATTAGAATTATATATATCATTATGTGTTACATTTTAGCTATAATAATAAAAGTGTAAAATGCTAATTAGACCGGGCGTCCTTTTGGACATCCTTCCGTCCTTCCATCCTTCCAGACGAAGCCAGGGCCGAGAGAGAGGCCGAGTCCCAGGTGCCTGCCAGTGGCCGGAGGAAAGCCTGGGTTCCGGGTGCCAGAGGGAAGCTGGTACCAGCAGCAGGGGGAAGGAAGGCCTACTCTTGCACGGATTTTGTGCATCAGGCCTCTAGTGTGTGTGTGTGTGTGTGTGTGTGTGTGTATAATATAAAAATTTCAGAGATAATTGAACATAAAATCTTTAGAAATCCAAAAGTGACTTCTTGTTGTTGTTTTACCAGTTCCCTCCATAAAATTGGGAGGTTTATATGGAGAGTATTAAGGCAGTGGACAGATGGAATGAACAGAAACTTTCCTTTTATTCTCTGTGCTCAGACCTGGGACTGAAGTCAAGGAAACTATCACTCACGGGTACAAAAAGTCCGACAATTAGACCTACATGCTGACAGGCCACGGTGCAAGGTACACCCTCTTCCCCAAATGCCGCTGAAGCCGGGGCCTCGTCTGATCATTACATTTCAGGTTATTGTCTATCTGTCTCATTAGTGACTTTTCTTCTTAGCATCTTTTAGAATTATCTCTGAGCAAGCCATTTAATTTGACTAAATCCTCACAACAAACACATGAGTAGACAGCATCATTATACCTACTTTATAGACAACAAACCTGAAAATCAGAGACACTGAACAACCAGCCCAAGTTCATGTTGCGAGGAAATACAGGAACTAAGAGTTGAATCTGGACACTTTTGCCTTCCAAGCTCATGTTCCATAAAATCACACAGCGCTTACTTCAATTCATCTTTACAAATGTGACATTTTAACACAGCAATACCAGTAGGCAATGTCTGACAAGGAGAAAAAAAAAATCTACTTTTTTGTAGGAAAACTTAGCTAAGTGTTTTTTTGTTTTGTTTTGTTTTTGTTTTTTTACTTTGATAGCTAGAAAAATTTCCCCCCAAAATAAAAAATATCAAGAGGTTGTATGTATGTGTGTTAACTGCAACCTCACACTGTGCTGACACAGATCCTGTGCCATTATTTGAAGAGAACATGCTGTTAGCAATGGGCTCACAGTGCTCGCTTCTATTAATTCTAGAGCTGTGGCTGGATTCCATATGGTTTCCTAGGGTTTGGTAATTAGGAGCATTAACCAATTTTAAATGTCAAATTCCAGGCTCCGGAATTTGCTGTCAGGCTGTCTACACGTTTAGAAATACCAACATTCACTTCTCCTCATCCTCCCTACGAAATACATCATCTTTGATGATCCCAGGTCCCTTACAAGAACACCTATGACTGCTATTTGGGGAGTGGAGGCTGTAAGTTGGAGAATACAATCCATGGCCACCAAAAAAGATGCAGTTTTCCACCTGGGGAACTCAAGACCCAGCTCAGATACCACACATCATGGGGGCTTTACCTCCCCTCCACAGTAAGTCTAGGTTGGGCTCTCTGGCAACTGGAAATAGCACTTATTATAGGATATTGCAAATATTTCCTTACATGTTTATCTTCCCTACTTGGCCTTTGAGCTCTCAAAAAACAAGAATCACCTAATTTATTTCTTAACACCTAGCACCCTGGGAAACATAAAAACCATCCTACATAATAAAATATTAATATGCAAATAACCACCACTCCACTATATCCACAAGCCACGCCCATAAGCCGCACCCACCAGCCAATCAGAGCAAGTATGCAAATTAACCCCAACCAAGATGACTACCACCACAGAGAGTAGGAGGGAGGCTTGGGTTTTCCCGGCAATGGAGGAAGCCAAGCTTTCCACACACCCTGGCTGGCCCAGGCCTCCACTCAAGGATACAAAGTTTCAATTATAGAAGATAAATCCCAAGAAAAATGGCAACAGCCACAGAGCTAGAGAGAGCAGGCTAGGGTTGCCACCTGCGACAGAGGAAGCCAAGCTTTCCACCTGCCCTGGCTGGCCTAGGCCTCCACTCCAGGCTACAAAGTTTCAATTATAGAAGGTACATAAATCCCAACAGAAATGGCTGCCACCACGGAGCAAGCAGAAGGCTTGGCTTCACTTCAGGCTAAAAAGTTTCAATTGTAGAAGGTAAATAAATTCCAGATACCAGGGCCCCTGCTTGGGTCGCAGGGGGGCATGGACGGCCTGCAAACCACCACAGGCCCCTCACCCAGGCTGCCCCATGCCCCAAAGGAGCCCCCACCCTGATCCTGGGCACCCTTCAGAGCAAACCAGCTGGCCCCCACCCATGCACTAGGCCTCTATCCTATTTAATAAAAGAGTAATATACAGATTGACCATCACTTCAATACACAAAATCAAGATAGCTGCCCCCATGTGGTCAAAGATCCTGCCTCCATGTGGACACATTATGGCCAGCAGGGGCGGGCAGTTGGGAGGGACCAGGCCTGCAAGGAAGGACAATTGGGGGCAATCAAGTCTGCAGGGGAGGGCAGTTAGGGGTGACTAGGCCCACAGAGGAGGGAAGTTGGGGGCAAATAGGCTGGCAAGGGAGCAGTTAGACATCAATCAGGCTGGCAGGGCAGTGGTTAGGGGTGGTCAGGCTGGCAGGCAGAAGTGGGTAGGGCAATCAGGAAGGCAGGCAGATGAGCAGTTGGGAGCCAGTAGTCCTGGCTTGTGTGAGGGTCCGACTGCCCATTTAGGGGGGTCTCTCAAGGGGTCCCAGATTGGAGAGGGTGCAGGCTAGGCTGAAGGACACCCCCCAACCCTGCTGTGCACAAATTTGGTGCACCGGGCCTCTAGTTAATAAATATTTATTGACTAAATGGCTGAGTGGGATGATTCAATATGGCAGTCTCCTAATTCTAACCTCACCATGAAATATCTCTGGAAAAGGCTTGTGACTTTTGTCAGTCATTTGGACTGTGGGAGTGTTCCTGTGTTGCAAAGTTTGCACTCAAAGAGGATGAGATCGGGATGCCCTTGCTTTATATCCTAAACTGTTTCACTCAACCTCATCTTCTGCTTCCTGGCCTAGTTCTTATTTCTTGGCCTCCAAGTCACCTCACAGACATGACACTTTCTACCCTGTCTTCATGATCTCTGCCCTTTCCCATTGATTCTGATCCAAGCATGTCCCTTGGTCCCTCCTCTGACTACCTGAGGCAGCCTTCTGCCCTGACACAGGCCTTCTTGGAAATCTCTGTGCTCCTTTCTGCCACAGGGCCCTCGTATGTGGTATTCCCTTTTCCTGGGATGCTCCTCACTGCACTCTGTGGTATGTGTCTATGGTAATTTTTATTTTGTCTACTCAATGCTCACTCTTTTGATGTATTTTTTTTCAAAAAAAAACTTTATTGTTGAAACTATTACAATGCTCATTTTGCTAGATCTTTTCAATTTGCCTCTCTAGATCTAGTCTCCCCTCTTCTCCACCTTTCTCTTTGTCAAGAGGCTGGCCTATAAAGACTATAGCAGTGGGATTCCCTTGGACTCTAGTTGCCATCAGTCAAGAGAAAAGACATTAAGAGGTCAGAAGAAGTAAGAACAGTGAGGTCAGATGATTTACTCACCTGGCTTCTTCCTTCCTGGAAGAAACAACATATTGATTGTGCCCCCCCAAAGAGCCACAGCTCTTGTTGGGATCCCATCTCTTACAGATATCACCCTTCTCTCAGGTGTCCAGTAATTACCTCTTCATTTTGCCTCATTAGGCCTAGTGGTGGTAACAGATACCTACTCTTTTTTTTTCTTATTTTTTGTATTTTATTGATTTTTTACAGAGAGGAAGAGAGAGGGATAGAGAGTTAGAAACATCAATGAGAGAGAATCATCGATCAGCTGCCTCTTGCACACCCCCTACTGGGGATGTGCCCGCAACCAAGGTACAGGCCCTTGACTGGAATCGAACCTGGGACCCTTGAGTCCGCAGGCCAACGCTCTATCCACTGAGCCAAACCGGTTTCAGCCAGATACCTACTCTTGCAAGTGCCAGGGTGCCACAGCATTCATGTTGGTTCCCTTACCTCTGCCCACATCTTTGTAAGAGTTCCATTATTTAAACTTTCTAAGCCACCCTGTCATGCATGCCATTTCTCTCCTGCAGGCACCCTGGCTGGCATACAACTCATCTTTCAGATCCCCAAACAAGTCCCATAAGGAAAGACTTCCCTCATCTTTGCTCCTCTTCCAGGCTAAGTAAAGTCCTCCTGTTGGTGCTTTCTTATCACCACCTCCTCAGACCCTTCTTCATAACAGTTATGAGGTTCCTTTCAAGGACTGATATTTGATTAATATGTGCTCCCTCCCCTGTATTCTGAGCTTTATTAAGGCAGAGACCGCCATCTGTTTCTCACTTGCTACTGATTCTCTGATATAACATGGGGTCTGTTGAACAAATTGAATAAATAAAACCGTGTCTAAGCAACACAAATAGGGAACAGAGTCATGATCTAGAAAATATAGTGTAAATATGTGACTGCCTCGAAAAAGCACCTTCTACCAGCATAGCACATCCACTCTAAACAAGGGATCTTAAGCATCCTTTAAAGGATAACTTGCTTTTGACATTGCCATTTACCATGGTATTATAATACAGTTAGTTCTTGTGCACAATGTTCCTCTAGAGAGAGAATTCATCTGCAGCTGCCCCTGGCTACACAGGCAGTCACTGCAGACATGATTAATTTGGGGCTTATATGTGGGAACACCAGAAAGTGATGTGAAATCCCTGCCAGGACTAACAGGAAAAAGTCAACAGTTGGTCCATGGGATAGTGGCCAAAAGTTCTATGAATTTATTTGTAATTAAAGTAACTTTAAAAATATTTAAATATTAGGATCATCATTTTGCTTGTACAGATGATTTTAATTACATCCTCCTGTGGTTTTCTGAGCAAAGAAACCCTGCAGAATGTTTGGACAGGGCTAAAAAAAAAAAGCTCCAAGTGGGTTCAAAGCTATTTCATTGGATTAACTAGCTCAACATTAACAAGAAATATCCAAGTCCTCATGAAATGTGAAATGAAACTGCCCTTGACTAATAGAGTGAGAATAAGTAAATATGTACCCCTTGTTTTATACTTGCTATGTGCTATGCCTGTTTAGTACTTTGTAGGCTTGTTTACTTGTAATGACAACTCTACTAGCATAATGCGGATACAATCATTTCCTCCATATGGTAGGTAAAGAGACCGAGAGCGAGATGGAGTTCAAGCCATACACTTAAATTCCAAAAATGAAATAAAAAACCAAATGTATCTAATGCAAACCTTATGCTCTTAGCCACTCACCTCATCTTCAATTCTAAGCTAGACTTTGTACTGTTGAGGCTATAGTAATGCTGGTCCCACTTTCTTTTCACCCCAGCATTTTTATAATTATCTTCCAATATTGAGGTCCTGATTATCCCACAATAAATTCCTCAAGTCATGCCAGTTATTATTTATTCATTTTTCTTCATTTTCTTGACCATATCGATGGCTGCTCTGAATTTCAATATACCCCAATTGCCATTTTTGTGCGCCTTACCCTCCTAAATTCTATGGCCCACCCACCTGGGCACCCCTATGGCCATCACTGCTTCTGCCAGCCATTATTTTATTACACCTGTAGATACCTCCACTTAACCACACATGTACCTGATGCTCTTGTTCAGTATCATGTGTGTGTGTGTGTGTGTGTGTGTGTGTGTGTGTGATTTCAGAGATCAAGGAAGAGAGAGAGTGAAAAAGAGAAACATCAAAGATGAGGGAGAATCATTGACTGGCTGCCTCTTGCACATCCCACACTGGTGATTGAGCCTGCAACCCAATCATGTGCCCGGACTGGGAATTGAACCGTGACCTCCTGGTTCATAGGTAGATGCTCAAGCACCAAGCCACACCAGCCTGGCCAGTGTCACATACTTTTATCACCATTGTTACCTGACAGGGGCTGCCTATCTCCATAGACTGCATTCAACTCATTCAATATCCAAACTATTTGACTGAAAAACTTCTAGGCCGTAACAGAATGAGCACCGAGTGCACAGCCCTTTGCCGCCCACCACATCTCTTATTCGGGATTCTGTCAGGGAAGGAAAATCCCACATCATCTCCAGGGCTGCGGAAGAGATCCCTTTATGGCTTTTGCAGCTTAGATTTGAATCCTATTCAGATAATTAGCACTTTAATTAGGACTGAAAAATTTCTGCGGTGACAGCTCCATATAAGAGAAATCTACATCTGCGGTGCAGTGAAATTTGCTTTCAACCAAAGGGCTGCCTGTATTCCAATAATGCAGAATTCATGCTTGTGAGCACCCTTGTCTGACTCTGTCTGGTCTTCTGGCAGAAGACAGTACTAGTAAACCCATCACTAATCTTTGAACCACCCTTTTACCAGCTCTCCGACTATTTTCCTCTAGCATTATAGAAAAATATAAAACATGTTGATCACTCTTAGTTCATCTCATCTCGATTATCCCCCTTCACATGCTGCCAATAGACTCAGACTAGCTTACTCAGTCAAACCCTTAGGCTCTCAATCACTCACCAGACATCTATTCAGTATCTTCTGTTTGTTACCCACTGTGCTGAGCACTGCTAGGTGCCGGGAATGCGAAGGTGAATACAGCATGACTGCCTGGGAAGGAGAAGGACATATGCAAGAGAGCAGTACAGCTCTGGCTGGTGTTTCTTAGTGGTTAGAGCATCGGCTCATGCACTGAAGGGTCTCAGGTTCAATTCCTGATCAAAGGCATGTACCAGGTGGGAGTGTGTGCCAGAGGTTGGGGAGTGGGGGGGGGGCACCAATCAATGTGTCTCTTTCATATGGATGTTTTTTTCTCTCTCTCCCTTTCTCCCTCCCTTCCACTGTCTGTAAAAATCAATGGGAAAAATATCCTTGGGTGAGGATTAAAGAAAAAAAAAAGAAAGTAGTACAAGAATGTGTGACAGTGGCAATGTTAGAAATATTTAAAGGGCACAGAGTATGAAGGAGGAATAGTGTACTCTACTAAGAGTTCTGGAAAGGTTTGAGGTGGCCTGAATAATGAACATTGAAAAATGAGTCAGTGTGGTACCATTTTAAGGATGAGAAAGGCAGCAGCTCCAGGAAGAACGGATCTACATGAAAAAAGGCTCCTAAGGTGGACAGAGCCAGGCACCGTGAGAAAACAGTAAATTTCCTCAGGAGCATGATGTGTGTCTTAGAGGTGGAAGCAGGAGTATGGCTGAGACATGAACACGGCAAGAGCAAAAGCTGGAGAAACCGGCAGATGCTTATTCATAGACGGTCTTGTATGCAGAACTCAGACTTGACCCTTAAGCCAAAAGAGACCATGAAACACGTTTTCCACAGTAGAGTGACTGCACAGCTGCATTTCAACAGCATCATTCTGGGGACCTGGGCTGGAGGGCACAAGATCAGAGGTAGCAGAGCAGACAGGATGGTTCCTAACCAACACACCAGTCCCTTCCCCCTTCCGGCCAGAACCTCAGTTTTATTAAGCATTTCCTCTCATCCATGTGGTTAATCATCCCCAGTCCCCGGGAGGGGCTCTGATTGGTCTAGGCAGTGATGCTCAACCTTTCTGATGCCGGGACACTTTAATACAACCCTGCTAGCGACCCACAGGTTGAGAACTGCTGCTGTAGAGCCTAAGACCATTGGAAAATACATATATTTACATTACGATTCATGACAGTAGCAAGATTACAGTTTTAGCCGAAACCGGTTTGGCTCAGTGGTAGAGAGTCGGTCTGCGGACTGAAAGGTCCCGGGTTTGATTCCGGTCAAGGGCATGTACATTGGTTGCAGGCACATCCCCAGTAGGGGGTGTGCCAGAGGCAGCTGGTCGGTGTTTCTCTCTCATCGACGTTTCTAGCTCTCTATTTCTCTCTCTTCCTCTCTGTAAAATATCAATAAAATATATATAAAAAAAGATTACAGTTTTATGGTTGGGGGTCACCACAACATGAGGAACTGTATTAAAGGGTCGCAGCATTTGGAAGGTTGAGAACCACTGGAAGGCAATCAAAGACGGTTTGGTTCTTCTTGCCAGTGATGGCTTCAGGCTCGGGTGTGTGAAACAATGTTGTTAGCGAGACCGAGGGACGTCTGCTGGTGGCTCCTGGCAGGCTTCCTCCCTCTGATACCGGTAGCAGAGAAGATGCCTCCTCTCCTGAGTGTGGTGGAGTTTGGATGTGGAGCTCAGAGTAACTGGACTACACACCTCCTGGTCCCACTACCTCCGACCGTGTCAGCAAATGTGAGTGGGGACTTTCTCCTACGTAAGCCAAAGATAACTGGAACAAGTAGAGTAACTAATTGGAAAACGTTTGCAATATTCCAGAAAAGATTTTTTTTAAAAAAAAGTGAGAACGAAAATTAGCGTGGAACAAAGGGGAATGGAAGAGTTTCAAAACTGCTGAGTTAGTAGACACTAAAGAATTTGGAGACTGAATAGGAAAAAAAAGTCTAGATTGATTGATCCCCTCCAGGTTCCTGACTTGGGTGATGTATATAACACAAAAGTCCACCCTCACCTTCAGGGAGTACATTCTAAGGTGCCCAGTGGATACCTCAAATAATACTGAACCTTATATGTTGTTTTTTTTCTATACGTACATACCTATGATAACATTAAATTTATGTATTAGGCCAAGTAACAGATTAAGAACAAGAACTAATGAACAAAACAGTTATAACAATATATTGTGATGAAATATGGGAATTAATTTGGGGCCATACTGAGTAACATAAGGATCACTTGCACACAAACACTGTGATACCGTGACCGTCAGCCCGATCACCGCGATGCTACAAGTGACTGACAGGTGGGGAACGCACACCGCCTAGATATGCTGGACAAAGGGATGATCCAAATCCCTCTGACACAGGGGCAGAGCAGGATAGTGTGAGATTTCATCATGCTATTCAGAACAGGGCACAATTTAAAATGCACGAACTGTCTATTTCTGGAAATTTCCATGTAATGTGTTTGAACCGTGGTGACTGTGGGTAGTAACATCCCCAGAAAGCGAAACCACGGATAAGGGAAGACTACTGTCGCATATTCCGTTTGATACAGTGCCAGAATGGAACACGTGCCTTGCTCTCAGCCAGAGCAGCTCTAGAATTGGCTTGCGCTGATTTTTAAAACTGGAGCTGAGTTTCGCTGCTGCCACCATGGCCACTACAACTGCTACCACTGCCCAAGGACCTGCTGCAGGGGCTTCTAGGTCCTCGTGGCACAGCCACGCAGTGCACACCTTCCTCATGCCACGTGCCTTCCATCCCTCGCCTCCCACCACAGGGTTCCTTGGCGCTGTGAGGAGAAGACAGGTACCACAGCACCTACTTGGCACTCATGCGCATATATATATATATATATATATATATTAGAGGCCCGGTGCATGAAATTCGTGCACTGGGAGGGGGTGTGTTCCTCAGCCCAACCTGCACCCTCTCCAATCTGGGACCCCTCGGGGGATATCTGACTGCCTGTGTAGGCCCGATAGGGATCGGGCCTAACTAGGCAGTCGGACATCCCTTTCACAATCCGGGACTGCTGGCTCCCAACTGCTAGCCTGACTGCCTGATTACCCCTAACCACTTCTGCCTGCCAGCCTGATAATCCCCTAACCACTCCCCTGCCAGCATGATCTAGGCCTAACTGCTCCCCTGTCGGCCTGATCATCCCCAACTGCCCTCCCCTGACAGCCCAGGCTGCCGCTGAGAGGGGATTGCTCTGTGGGAGTGTGGCCCTCTCCCAGGGTGAGACCCCAGGCTGCAGGCGTGTGTGTGTGGGAATCACTCTGTGGGGAGTTAATTTGCTTTGTATAAAGGGTCAGGAGGGCCTCTGGACAGCATCTCGCCAGGCCACTTACACTGTCAGGCATTCAGGCGGGCCTGAGAGGACTGGGTGCTGCTATCTTTTTTGGCTATGGGTGCTGCCATTTTTATTGCAGAGTTAATTTGCATATTACTTTTTATTAGATAGGATATATAGATATAGAGATATATTACATATATCTATATATCTTTATATCTATATCTATCTATCTATCTATCTATCTATCTATCTATCTATCTATCTACCTACCTATCTACCTACGTACCTACCTATTGATTTCAGAGAGGAAAGGAGAAGGGGAGAGACAGAAACATCATTGATAAGAGATAATCACTGATCAGCTTCCTCCTCCATGCCCCACACGAGGGATCGAGCCGAGCTGGCAACCCTGGCTTGTGCTCTGAAGGGGAATCGAACTGTGACCACTTGGTTCACAGGTTGATGCTCAACCACTGAGCCATGCCAGCGGGGTGGGGACATTAACTTTTGACAAATGGGAGATGGCAGCCAATGGATAAATCATTCTTTTTTTTCTTCCCATGGACGAACTATTGGAAGACGGAGTGGTTTCACATGGCCTCTGTAGATATCCTGTGGCCTGGGACAGTCAGTTCCTCCTCAATGTGGCCAGCTCAGGGGCAGACTTGCTTACACTCACTCTTCCCTCCTTCCCTGCCTGGCTGCCCTTTCCCTAACTCCTGCTTTCCCAAGGTTGCCCTCCCTAACCAAGGACCAGCATGTAAGCCTAGGCCTCCTGATCTGTGGTTCAGGGAACCTATCCTGTTTCCCCGAAAATAAGACAGTGTCTTATATTAATTTTTGCTCCCAAAGATGCGCTGGGTCTTATTTTCAGGGGATCTATTATGTTTCCATGAAGTAGGTCTTATTTTCAGGGAAACACAGTAGCAATGGTGTTAGTTATTTGAAATGCAACATGTTTATTGACAGCTTTCTGTGATTCTGTCTTTTCTGGGTTTCTGCAACTTATAAATAAATTCTAAACCTAAGCCACCACTCTGAAGCTGAGCGACGGTGTCAATAGCACAGATTTAGGAAAGTACATGAAAAGAGGGTTTAGGTACAAGCTCTGAGCTCACTGGAACCCACTTCCTGGTCCGTTGCCAGAAAAGCCCAGGTTTTAGTACAGTACTTTGAACTGCTTATTCTTTGATTGTTTTGTCCAATTTAACTGTGCTTACTGACTTTATCCTCTTTTTCCCCACTTACCTTCTTATCCTGGAAAGCAGATATTAAAGCAAAAGCATTACTTTAGAAGTTACACTGTTGCATAGAGCCTTCCATGTAAGCCTTTGCAAAGTCGGTAGTTGCTCCCAATTGGCCCATCACGATGTTAGAGGCAATGAGAAAGGTTTGGAAATTCAACCCCAGGAACGTTCTACAATGCCTTGCATTCAGTGGGTAGGCAATCCACCAGGCAGAAGTTAATAGTAGGCCAACCAATACCCCTATCAGCGCAATATTAATCCTCCAAACCCTCTCTTGTTTTCCTCGTTTCCTCCCATGCACAGATGATGCGCTGAGAATATCACCTTAGCAATCTGTCCCTTCTCTAATGATTTTGCAAAAGTGCCATCTGTTATGATAGTTATTAGTGCCGTTAACCAAATACTTCTCGTTCTCCTTATGGGCTCCAAGCAGAATTGCCCTCCCTTGCCCTTTGGAAATGAGCAGTGGTCACATGTCCTGCTTCAGCCTGTGTAATGTGGCCATTAGCGACAGGGGTCATTTTCAGGAGGAAGATTGGAGAACTAGGGGTGTGATTTGGCCCCCTCCTTCTCTCTCTGACGGGAACTAGCATGTGCCACAAGGAGGCTGTTCCTTCGGCCTGGGTCTGGGAGTGAAAATGAGAGAGCACAACCTTTTGCTAACTCCTAACGGACATGGACATAAGTATGCTGGTTTAAACCACGGAGGTCTGAGAGTTGGCTGTTACAGCAGCATAACCTAGTTTATCTTCTCAAGCCTAAGTCAGCCATAGCCCCGCAGTGCCAACGATTTCGATTTCTGACTCAGATTCCCTAGCTATGCCCACAGCATTCGGATGCCGTGCTGAGACTGTGCACGTGGTAGCTCACTGAGTTCTTCCAGCCATGGTGTGTAGGACCCTAATCCCAATTTAAAAATAATCTCAGGAAGATTAAGGTCACAAGTCACCATCTGTTGCGTTTAAAAGCCTCAAATGCCCTAAAAGTACCCTGTGACCACGGTTTTCAGTTTTCTTAGCTGTCCTTGAAAGCGGCACTTTGCTTTCATACCAGATGAAAGCACTTTCCTTGGCGGACTCTGGCGTCTTCTTCTAGTCCCCTGTCAGGAGTAGATTCTATTTAAGTTCAGGAGACCCTGGCACAGACGTGCCATCTCCTTCCCTTCCACCATCGGGAAATCAGTGCAGAGTCCTTCTAAGGGCTGAGCAGCCAAAGAGAGCAGCTAGGACTGAAGACCATGTTCTACCTCTCTCTTCGGCCTCTATTACACAGAATTAATCCTGGGTGGGGGTGAGGGGGGGGAGTCCTTATGCTACAGAACCTCACACGAACCTTGGCTTCTGTACTGGGTTTGACAGTGTCCCCTCTATCTCAGGATGTCTAAGAGACCACACGCAATCACACCATCTTCCAAGTGCTCTTCTCGTTTTAATTACATCAAGATCCCTCAGCCAGCCCAGGCAACACAAAATTGACCTTCTAAGAGGGTAGATTGTAGGTTAAGTCCTTATAAAGGCAGCATGAATCTTTTGGAAGTGATGGATGTGGTAATAGCATGGACGGTGGTGGTGATGGTTCTAGGAATGTAGGCTTATTTCCAAACTCATCAAGTTGTACACATTAAACATATAAGGTTTGCCGAAACCGGTTTGGCTCAGTGGTAGAGCGTCGGTCTGTGGACTCAAGGGTCCCGGGTTCGATTCCGGTCAAGGGCATGTACATTGGTTGCAGGCACATCCCCGGTGGGGGGTGTGCAAGAGGTGGCTGGTCGATGTTTCTCTCTCATCGATGTTTCTAACTCTCTATCCCTCTCTCTTCCTCTCTGTAAAATATCAATAAAATATATTTAAAAAAACATGTACGGCTTTTTGAATGTGATCCATACCTCACTAACGAGGTTTATAAAAATGTAAGGGAGCAGCAGCTATTTCATGACATGTGCTGCAGCCTCATTCCAGCTGATGGCTAAGGTCAGGCCCCCGTGGCGCACCGGGTTAACCAAAGGTGTGCGGTGCTTTCAGGCGGGAGGAGGACTGCACGGCAGGATTAGGGATGAACTCAAGAGCCTCGGAGCAGACTGCTGGTAAGCCCCAGGAACGCTCAGGGCAGAAGAGCCCTAAGCCTCCGCACAGCTGAATACCAGCCGGCTACCCGAGCAGGTTGCTTTGCATGCGTGTTGTTGTTTACGTTTTCTTTGAAGCCTTCAAATCCCCCGAACCCCTCCTGCCCGAGCCAACCTCGCATCCGAATGCACCAAGCAGCTGTTGCGACTGGGGATTCTCTCTCCTCTGAAAAAAAAAAAACGCTGATTAAAAAATAAGAAAGCTCCCGGCTCCTGCTTATTTTCACAAGTTTCCAGCAACTGGTGCCCTGACAAATGAAGTGTCAAAACATTTCCAAATTAAAACCCCGCCGCTCGCACAGCCCCGCACCGGCGGCAGCAGGACGGACTTCCCCTGCTTGTGCCCAGCACACACTGGAAGAAGCTAAAAATAGCCAGATGGCAATTAACGGAAACTCAGAGGAGAAGAATGGGGCGGGTTCCAGCGGGGTCAGTTTCCTGAATGGGTTCCAAACGGAGTTCTCAGCCAGCAGCGCTCTGGCCAAGAAAGGATTTTCATTAAAACTGCATGGCGGAGGCAGAATGAAAAATTCAAAAATCTGAAAGATTTAAAGTCACAGCCCAGGTGGGAACTATGACACCATGCCCAAACCATCGATAAAGAGGAACACTCGCTACTATGTTCTGAGTTCATAGGTGAGCCATGTCCCAAGCGCTTCCTCTGCAGTGTTATCTTGGCCTTGCAAGGAACGTACAAAGTACCTACCGTGTTTCCCCGAAAATAAGGCATCCTCCGAAAATAAGACCTACTTACAGGTTTCCTTCTGAGTGAAATATAAGGCATCCCCCCGAAAATAAGGCCCCCAGGCTCTGTCTCAGCATGAAAATTAATTTACCATAAACTGGTCACTAGGGCCGCCCTGACTGGCGTCTAGCAACCAGTGACTTACGCCGAGTCCTGACCTCACTGCTGTGTGGAGAGAAATCAGCGTGGAAACTTTGTGAAACCTGAACTGCAAGAAGTTGTGACTTGGGTGAAGAATTCATGGGAGAAAATCACTGACAGTTGCATTGCAAATGCACTGTGAGCAGGCTACCTTGACAAGAAGTACTCACTTAAAGACAGTGCTATTGCTAAACATAAGAGATTTGGTCCACTGATTCTGAAAGAAATAGAGTCACAAGAAATTCACCAGGAAATTCAGGAATTGGATTGTTATGATGATGTTCCAGAGGATGATGACATGATTGTCATTGAATAAATGAGTAAATTCTTGATACTGTAGGGTTCACAGTTTGTCTGGTTTGTGTTGACAACTACTGTACTACTGTACCGTATACAGGTAATAGATTTCCTTTATTTTCATTTAACAATAAATGTGTACCATATTCTTCTTCATGGGAAAATAAGACATCCCCTGAAAATAAGACCTAGTGCATCTTTGGGAGCAAAAATTAATATAAGACACTATCTTATTTTCGGGAAAACAGGGTATTAGTTCTTGTGATAAAGGATAGGGAAGCCCAGAGATGGGAAATAACCTGCACAAGATCGCTGGGGAAAGGGGGGAAAGGTCCACGGCAGGGGCATGGGGAGTGGCCACGCTGGACTTTCAACTTGGCATTCGGCTCCAGGCTGACGGACATCACCGCTGTGCGATGCTGCCTCCTGCCCGCACGAGGATGGTTAAGAAACCACAGTGCTTTCACCCCATCCTTACACTCAGGGAAACAAAAGTCTCCCTTGGAAATCTCCGTTAGCTTTCCCACAGGCTGTACCTGTCAGGTGATGTGTGTGGGCTCGAAAGTTAGACCAACGGGGTTCAAATCCTGGCCTTTTCGTTTACTCCCTGTATTAAGTCAGGTGAATTACCCACATTCCCAGACCTCGGTTCTCTCATCTCTAAAGTGGTAAAAATATTAATAACGAGATCATGATGAAGATCAAAGGACACTGCTGGAGACTGAATGTCGGGGCCCTCCAAAATTCTAACCCCCAAGGTGATGGTATTGGACGATGTGGCCTTTGGGAGGCGATTAGGTCACAAGGGTGGTGCCCTCATGATGGGATTCATGCACTTCATCAAAAGAGACAGGAGAGAGCTTACCACCTCTCCGCGCCCCCCCCCCCCCCCCTTCAGCCATGTGAACCTCCAGTGAGAAAGCTGCTGTCTACAAGCCGGGAAATAAACCCTCACCAGACACCAGCTCTACAGACACATTGATCTTGTTCTGTGAGAAATGAATGTTTGTTGTTTAAGCCGCCAGTCCATGGTATTTTTGTTATATCAGCCCGAGTTGACTAAGACAGAAACAATGTATGGAAAGGTCCGGGCATGGTGCTTGCATATACCGAGTTCCTCAATAAAGAAGAGTCATTGGTATTAATCGTGTCCTTGTAGGTAATCAGTTTCAGTGGGAAAGAACACAAGGGCTTAATGAAAAGGTAGCACCCTCCATGGACACATAGGTTATTAAAATCGGTCTTCGGTATGATAAAGCAGGCAAAAAGGATTGGAAAGGATCTGGACCCATGGTAGATTTGGAGTAGGGTGGCCAGTCATCCTAGAGAGTCTGGGACCGAGAGCGCTTCTGGGACACTAAAACCTGGACACTTTGCCCTTCCAGTTTTCAGAGGGGAGGGGATATGGAGTCCCAGGAGTGGGCAGTACTAGAAGTAAAAATGGCCACCTCCTCTTCTTTCTTTCCTCATAAGAGAAGTGCCCCATCGGACTGGGACATAGGACTGGGCACGCCTGGCCCCGATGCTTGGAAGTGGCCAACCTGCCAACTCCCTATCCAAGCATGCACTCCGGTCCCCCATGGAGAGGCTTGCTGGGCAGGCTCTGGACTCGTCTGGGGAGACCAGTTGGTTAGTGGGTAGAAAAGTTGTTTGGAGGAAAAACAACGAAGGAATCTCTATTTGGACACGCATCCAAGTCCTGTACTCCAAACAGCATTTCTAATAATAACACTGGTATTATGATTTCTACCTGACATCTGTGTCTACCTCTAAATCAGTTCAGAACTCAGAGGGGGAAAGGGATATAATTAATTATCAACCATGTGATTAATTATCACCTTTATAAGCCCCAACAGATGGGTGCTTATTTTATTTCGCTGGCAGATAAACCCGATTCAGGCTGGCAGGGAAAAGGGTATTTTGTAGAATCAAATGAAGTTACAGCTGGAAGTGACCTTAGAGAAGAACTGTTCCACTCTCTTCATTTTTATAGATGAAAAGAATCACAAATAGAGTAGCCGAGTGAAATAACCCAAGTGAAATTCTGAGAGTCATCTAATGCAAAGCATTAGTATGATTAGTAGTTTGGGGAGTGGTCTTTAGAAGCTGTAACCAAAATTAAAATCAGATTTTAGGTAATATAGAAAATACATAGATAATAGAAAACAGATCATAGATTCCGATTAAACAAATTCAAAGGGAGATGATTTTCCCTAAATAAAAGAATTATTCCATCTCCCCCCCCCCCCACAAAAAAAATCTTCAATCCATGGATCAATAGTTGAGAATTGCATTTTTATTTTTAATTTGGCAAGAAACTTACCTTAGGTCAAAATGACTGCTTACCCACAATCTTGAATATCAGATAAGGTGTCAAAAGATACAAGCTTTTCTCCTCTACCCTCAGCCTACCCAGCTACCATAATCAGGCCTTCCTCATTAGGAAAGTTAGCTTCATAACTGTTAACTAGGCATGTGCCACTGGCAAAGCAAGGCCCCTGGCACCTTGAGACATATGACAAAACATATGAGATGCATTGGCCAAGCATGGCCATTTCTGGCCTCACCTCTGTCTCTTACCATCACCCTCACCCTAATTAAGTACCCAGATTTGGCATTTAGAACATGTCCCACCATGGGTAAGCTGGAGAAAGCCACTTCCCCAAGTCTCTCCCACCGAGTATAGCTGTAAAACTGGACAGAACGCGTGGAGGAGTTACTTGAGGCCTGTAAAGTAAATAGTAGCGGTAGATTGGGAAAAAAAGACCAGAACTTGAAATACCATATCCCTTGAAACCTCAACTCATGGTTAACACACAAAAAATGGGCACAGGTGTGTCCCAGAGATGCCTTCCAGTTCTGACTCCAACACTCGAAAGGGAAGTCCTAATGCTCAGAGACAGTGTGGTGACCCTCTGGTTTTCTTTCCTCTTTTCTTTTCCTGCTCCTTCTCCTTTCCCCTGTTTTCCCTTCCCTTTCCTCCCTTCTTCTGTGCTACAGCCCTCAGCAATCTTGTGGTAGTCCTTCAGGAGCTGAAACTATGAGAGGGAACCTTCCTCTGCAGGCAATGGTGCCTCTGTTCTCCAAGGCTGGAACCAACCCCCATCGGGTTTTTGTCTCTTTGCCCCCTCTTTCTCTGTTTCGCCAATTAGTAAGTAGGCAAAGTCATAGACGTGTATAGCAGAGGGCACTTTTTGGCCCAGAGACTAAAAAGTGTCCCCAGGAGACCAAAAAGTAAGCCACACAGGCAAATCAACTTCTAATTGGAGGCCTATTTATCACAACCTTTTCACTCTTCATCTCTCTGCTTTAATTAGCTATTGCTGCATAGAAGACCACATCACAAGGTAGTGGCTTAAACTGGAAGCCATTGATTACTTCTCCCCATTTTATGGGAGGGCAGGGCAATTTCTCTGCTGGTTTTGCTTGGACTTACTCCTGTTTCTGCATTTAGCTGGAGGTATGGTTAGACTGGAAGGTCCCAAATGGCCTCACTCACAGAGCTGGCAATTGGTGCTGGCTGTTGTCTGGAGAGCCTCAGCTCTCCTCCATGTGACCTCTCCACCTTCATTTGGCTAAACTGGGCTCCCTTCCCGTATGGTGGTCTCAGGGTTCTAAGAAGGTGAGACCAGAAGTCACAAAGCTCTCTAAGCCCTAGGATCTGAAACTCGCTCAATGTCACCTTGTCATTCTATTGACCAAAGTACATCACAAGGACAGCACAGAGATAGGGGGTAAGAAAATTAGACCATTTCTTGAAGGAAGAAGCAGCTACATAACTTGGTAAGTGGATGAGAACGCAGGGAAGCATGAGTCATTTGGATCATTATTTCAATGTTCCATCACCTCCCTCTTGGGGAATTAATACTGCAATCTCAGAGGCCACAGATCTGCAATTACTATGGTAGTGGAAGAGATGGTGAAGCTCAGAGAAATTAGTGTTTTGCCTAAGATCACACATGGAGAAAATATGAAACTGGGTTTTAGGACCGCTGATTCCACTGAGCAGTACTCATCTCTGAGAATAACTGTACTGTATTTTGAACACTTTGTTTGTGTTCAAACACAGGTAGGAGAACAATTATGTGCTCACAATCAGTCATCATTCAGATCCATTTTGTGAAGGAAATAAATAAATGCAGGCGCTTGTGGAGCCCATGAAAATAAAGGAAGTAAATCGACACAGTAAGAGCTAGTCCTTAGCTAGCAATTAGGCTTCTAACCTATTTGTGCACCAAAGCAGTGCATATAGCCTCCTGAGTTTCCACACTCAAAGCTTAATTTCTTTATTGTGGTAGAATTCACACAACATGAAATTAACCATGAATAATTTTAAAGGGTCCATCAATTCAGTGGTATTTGGTACATTCACTATGTTGTGCAACCATCACCTCTATCAAGTTTGTAGACATTTTCATCACATCATAATGCAACCCTGTACCCACTTAGCAGCCACCCCCAATTTCTTCACCCCCAAGCCTCTGGAACCACCAGTATGCTTTCTCTATAGGATTTGCTAAATCTGAATATTTCCTATGAATGGAATCGAATGAGCTTTTGTCATTGGCTTCTTTCACTTAGCATGTTTTCATGGCTCATCCATGTTGACACATGTATCAATCAGCCTTACATTCCTTTTTTATGGATAACAGCTATAAATAATATTCATAATACTCTATTGTACGGTTATACCACATTTTGTTTATCTACTGATAATCTGATAAGCATTTGGACTGTTTTCACTTTTGGGTTATTGTGAGTAGTATTGCTCAAGATTCATGTACATACAGTTGATTAAATATCTGCTTTCCATTTGGGGCGTATATAGTTAGGAGTGGATTTTGGGGGTCATATGATAATTCTATCAAAGTTTAGTTTTGATTCTAGTTTTTGGCAAGACTTGTGAACATGGTTCCTGGTATAACCACTGATAAGAGATGAACGGCCTGCAGCCGGCATTACCTTGTCTTTGAAGTCCACGTGGTTCTGGAGGATGGCTCTGTGGTAAGTGGCTGTCCTCACAAAATCTTGCATCATGTTCTGCTGCTGGGAAATGCAGCCATAAAACTGCAAGGAAAAGAGAGCGAGAGGGAGCGTAAACAACCCGCGAGGCAGCACCTGCATGAGCACCTGGTTCTTAGAAGCCGCCTGGTCAAGACAGGCCTAGCCTAACACACAGGGTAGCTGAGGCTTTGACAGACACATTATACCTGCCATCTTTTGGTGGTTTTCTATTCCCAAGCACCATTCTACGTGCTCCACATACATCCTACTCTCAAACCCAATCATCACCCTAATCTGATGGATTATGTTCCTTGGCTAAGGAAACTGAAGCAGCTCAGAAAATTGGCCAAGTCCTGACAACTTGATAAGTTGACAGAGTGCAGATTCCAATCCAGGCGATGCTACTGTTGCTGCTCAGGGGACCATGCTCTCAGAGCCACTGCAGTCCAGTGTCCACAGTTTCCTCTCCACCCACCACCCTGCTCCGGTGTATCCACAGGCGTGCGGCACGTGGAAACAAGTCAATTCCACTTGGGGCAACTTCCCCTGACCTGGAAGTATTGTGTGGCAGAGGCCTCTTCTGTCCGCTGGTTAAACACCGAGTATTTCTTTTTATCATTCCGGCACCTTTTCAAGGTATTTGAAAACGCGCTGAATTCTGCAAGGAGAAAGAAGCAAATACAGGGTCTATGCCTTGGAAATCACAGAACTGGCCATTGCACTCTGCAAAATTCCAGCTCAGAAAATACTATGAGATTCTAATAGCGCGTTCATCGCTGAGCACACGCATGAGGATTGGCAAGGTGGAAATGGGTACCACTCGGAGGTGTGACACCCTTATTTACACTTGTCAGACATATTTGCATTCACAAATGGCAAGTGAGAGAGCGTAACGGCACCCGGATGGGGCTCACTGAGTTCTCCCGCTCGCACAGCTTCCAGGCTTATTTCAGAATGCGCTCTGGGGAAGGTGACTGTTGATGATACAGAAAAAAAAATGTATATGTAAATACAAAATGTATGTGTGTGTAAATGAATTTATATGTAAATCTCACTCTATGAGATAGTGACAGGGTGTGTGTGCTATGTATTTTTTTTTTACAGCATTCTCTAAACATATAGAGAAAAGGCAAAATAGCAGGGGAAATGTGAATATAAGATAATGCTTTCTATTATTTGAGGGGGAAATACATAAGTGAAGACTCAAAAGTATCTTGGAAATGATATTACTAACACAGCATATATAGTTGTCAAATTTGGTGACTTCTGCCTTAAAATGACTCTCAAACCCTGCCCTGTGGCCTTCACTGCCTGTGGCCTCTTCCGTCTCCACCTGGCGCTGTGACCAGACCTTCCCCTTACAGCCCACATGAGTCCAGAGGGCCCAGCCCCCTCTCTCACAAGTTCCAGCCCTCACATTATCTCTGCCCCCTGAGTGGGTACCTATGCCTTCCCTTTTACACACACATCCTCCATGCTTACAAATCCCCATATCAACCTGGTCCTGGCCTGGTTCTTGACTTTGAATCCCATTTCTTCTTTTGACATGGAACTCCTATCCATCCTCCAAGATTCAGTTCAACCAGCATTTCCTTATTGCTGTGTTCTGGAGCACCCATAGGCAGTGCTTAGTTGCTGTACAACAGTGGCCCTCAATACTTAGCTAGAGATCAGAATCACCTGGGAATAATTTTTTAAATCTGGATGCTGACCCCCTCATCCTACATCTGCTAATTCAATGCTGTGGGGGTAGACTCGAGGCATCTCTATTTTCTCGAAAGCCTCGGAGTTAGTTTCCATGTGTAGCTAGGGATGAGAACCCCTGCTCCAATCTCTCTCTCCCAGCTTACCATTGTATTTCATGTTTGACTGAATTGATCATTTTTTTTAAGCTGCCCATCTCTCTCTCTGAATAAAACTCCTTTAGGACATGCTTCTCTGGCTAAAACTTTATTTGTTTAAAAACTCCTCTCACTTCTTTATCTTTTGCACTTGCACCCTTATAAATAAAGGAGAGAATGAAAATAATGGTTTTAAAATAATTATAAAACCAAAACAAGAATACAAATCTTATTACACAAGCTACTAATTATTGTTAAAATTAAAATTGTAGTAAGTATGCTCTTTTGGGTTGTGGGTTGTGGGTGTGATGAGAGAGAGAAAGAGAGAGAGAGAGAGAGAGAGAGAGAGAGAGAGAGAGAGAGAGAGAGAGAGAGAGAGAGAGAGATTTAGGGGTTCCAGCCTTATTTACCTCTTTAAAACATGGTACTAACATAAGCAGCCACTCAATAAATAGACCTACAATGTAAATTTGGGGAAATATCTAATGAATTTGGGGAACCTATTTTTAATTGGTGAGGCAGCCCTTTGAAGCCCTGGGAATATCCCATGTTGGGGCAACTGAAAACATCTTTTTGGGGAATAAGTATGTAAGCCTATCTAACACAGTCCATTCTGCTCAAGGGAATGCCATCTACTCTAAAGAAACTCTGGAAGGGATAAAGGAAGGGATTCTTGGTGTAAATATACATCCAGATTAGATACAATGCATCCTGAACAATCTGTGTTTCACTACCTTATACATGCTCACTGCAATTTATAAACCCCTCCTCAGCAAATGTGCCCTTGTGGACAGATCAGGGAAATGCATGCAAATCAAAGCTACATTGAGATAGCACCTCACATTTATTGGAATCACTATCATAAGAAAGACAAGAGATAACAAGCATTGGCAAGAATGTGCAGAAAATGAAACCTTGTGCAATAGCCTTTTTAATATTGGGAATTTAAATTGATATAGCCACTATGGAAATCAGTATAGTAGCTCCTCAAATATTTTTTTAAAAAATTACCCATCCCACTTCTGGGTATATATCCAAAGGAAATGAAATCACTATCTCAAAGAGATATCTGCACTCCCATGTCGATTGCAGTATTATTTACAATCGCCAAGACATGATACAACCCAAGTGCCTGTCGAGCTGTCAAATGGACGAATGCATAAAGGAGATGTCATACACACACACACACACACACACACACACACACACACACACCACACACACTCATTTCTCCCCTAAGGAATATTATTCAGCCACAAAAAGAAAAATCTACTATTGAGACAGCATGGATGGACATTGAGGGTATTATGCTAAGTGACATAAACCAGAAAAAAGAAAGACAAACACAGTATAATCTCGCTTATATGTGGATTTTTAAAATGTCAAAATCATATAAACAGAGTAGAAAAGTGGTTGCCAAGAGCTGTGGTGTGTAGGGAGGGAAATAGGGAGACATCTGTTCAGAGGTGAAGGGGTACAAATGTTCAGCTATAAGATGAATAAGGTGTAAGGTTTTAATACATAACACGGTGACTACAGTTGATAACACTACCTTATAATGGAAGTTTGCTAAGAGAGAACTTAAATGTTCTCAGCAAAATATAAAATAAAATAAAGTAAAATTTTCAGACATACTGGGGGAAAAAAAATCCTGGGTAATGTTCACCAAGTTCTAGTCCTCTGGTCTCCTCCAATTCCCTGTGAGCTCTCAGAGAATGCCAGTAGTGGTTTATGTCAACAGTTGGTGAGTTCTCCGAGTCCTGGGCATCTCAGTTGTTTGGGTTTTCAAAGCCTATAGTAAATTCATTTGTTCCACAAACAGCCTTTTTTTAAAAATTGAGTTTATTGGGGTGACATTGGTTAGTAAAAGTATATGTTTCAGTGTGCAATTCTATAACACATCAACTGTATATTGTGTTCACCACCCCAATCAAATCTCCTTCCATCATCATTTATCCACCGTGACCTATTGCTCGCCCTGAATTCCTTTCCCTCTGGTAACCATCATATTGACTATGAAGTAAGTTGAAAAGCATATATATATATATTTTTTTGTTTGTTTGTTTATTAAAAAGCAAGCAAGATTTTCACAGCTAGTCTTCTTGTGTGGCTCACCAATTGTCTCCAAAGGAAAATGTAAAAGAGAAGTCCCAACAAAGCTGTGTATTATACCAGCATCCATCCAATAGATAAATAGCCTTCAAAAATAAATGGGATGTATCAGCTCTACTGTGCTTGCTATTTAAAAATATAATACATTAAAGATACTATAGTCTTTAGATTATATTATTACATTAAATACACTATCGTCACAACTCTATAATCCCAGCACAGGGACATATTTGACAAACCCAATATCAGGGTCTCAGGTTTGAGATGCATTTATGGGCTTTAGGAAATCCGAGCATTCAGGCAAACCCAGGCATCAGCATCATTTACTCCCGTCAGCAGTGAGTTCTGTCACAATGACTGCCAGAATGATGTTTTCTTCACACGTTACCCATACAGTGAATGGTTAAATAAAAGTCTGTACATAAAGGAAAAGAGTGCGTTTCCACGTGATACATAAAGGTTTTTTTGTTTGTTTTTTTAAAAGCCCCACACACCTTAAAAAGGAAAAGACATTAAATTGCTGATCCCTCCCCTCCCTCAGCCTCCGGAAGGACTGACACATAGCCACTAAAGATGGTGTCGGAGTCCATTCGGGCTGCTACTCATAGTACCATAGATGGGGTGACAGAAATGACAGGAATTTATTTCTCACGGTTTGGAGGCTGGACATCTGAGATCAAGGTCTCAGTATCATTGGTTCTGGCGAGAACTCTCTCCCAGTTGTAGACTGCTGATGTCTGGCGGGGCCCTCACGAGGTGGAAGGGACCAGGGAGCTCTCTGGTGTCTCTTCTATTGGGAAACTAAGGTACCCTCATGAGTTGATCCTCACCTCCAAAGGCCATCACATTGGGATTCAGTTTTAATACATGCATTTGGGGGCACACAGGCATTCGGGCTATGGCAGGGCTCTCGTTGAGGAATCCAAAATGTGATGGATGCAGCACAGCTCCTCTTCCTCAGTTCTCCACACCAGGGGGAGGGGCTTCCGTTAAGAGGCGCGAAGGGCTCTTTAACTTTGCTTTTGGAAAACTTTTGTAGCAAGGAGTACAATTTTCTGGATGGAGGAGGCTTTTGATCTTCAAGGCACTATTTGCTTGAAAGTTGCCATTCATTTTGTGGAGCCAGGGTGACCCCCAGGAAGAAAAGGAAGGGCAGCTGTTGGGAACATCAGTGAGTCAAAATGGATTTGCATATTGGCCCTTTCAGCTGCCCAGGACAAAAATGTTGGGAGGACGTGGGTCAGAACCACTGCTCGGCAATAAAGAGATCCCTGCGGGCTATTTCCCAGAAGTCTGAGGGCAGCGGCTACAAGGATGGGAGCCACCCTCAGTTACTAGAAAAAGGCCAAGGCTCTCTGCCACAGATGGATTTTGAGTGAAATGGAAACTCCTTGCAAAGGACATAACTATCCTCCTTGTATCTGAAGGGGATGACCTGTGGGACCGCCACTGCCATCACTCTGGCTGTCAACCATCATGTCTGTCATTTTTTCACTGCAAATACCTACATGCAATCTTCTCTGTCATGCAGAGATGAACCAAGCTCATGGCACTTCCATGCCAAGGCCATGATTATCTCCCTTTGTAATTTGCAGGGTGGACTTAGGTTTCTTCTTGACAAACTGTTGCTTTTAGCCTGTTAGCCTGTAGTTATATTCATAAATCAGTAAAGACTACCAAGGCACGCCATTTCCCTTCTGCTCTGTTACTCCTCAAAAGCCATATTGAAGGGTTCTGTTTTTGTTTGCTTGCTTCTCTTAAAGAGCTGCTGTTTACAAGTGGTGCTGTCTGTGGTGCTTTACTTAAAATGTTTACTTACCTAGATGCTAGCACCTTTCTGTGCCAAGGAAGGGTAATACCGGTCTGACTACCTCAGCTGTTCTGGCCACATGTCCCAACATTATACTGGAAAATCCACAACTGACAATATGATCATCATGATGTAGATTTTAAAAAAATTCCTCAAACTCTAGACATTGTTGCAGAACTGCTTCTGGACTATAATTTACAGAGAGCCCATTTTAATGATCTCTAGGGCAATCAGCTCAAGTTTGCAAAGTAAGCTCTTTTTCCTGGGCACCTGTTTGCCTGTAGTTAACATACAAAAAGGAAAGCAACATTGACCAGGTGCCCCCATTCAGCTGGCCTTCGCTTGGTTTTAAGTCTGGGTGCTTTTCCCTTGGAATGGATATGGCTCAGGTAGACTGCATTGACCCACAAGTCTCCTCTCTGGTCAGAGCTGGAGAAAGAGGGTGGTATCTTAGGGCATCATTCAAGCAGGGTGGGTGTGATGCCAGCAGCTGCTAAGGATCTTACCTCCATCAGCCCCTTCTTACTTCTCTGCACAACATAGGACAAATAATTACTATTGTATTTGTCTAAATGCTTTTTTTTTCTGTGTTATCCAATGAAATGTAGAGTTTATGAGGGTAAAAAGACTTACCATTAAATCTTAGTGCTTACTATAACACCTGGCACACAGAAGCGTCCAATAAATATTACTGAGAATGAGTGGATGAAAAGATTATTTTCCCCCTTTCCTATGTTGTTGTTGTTCTTCTTCTTCTTCTTCTTATTATTATTATTACTGTATATCTGTCCATTCTCACTTCCTGACTGGTCCAGTTCTCCCACAGCAATTATCTACTTTTATTATTTTATTTTTTTTAATCCTCACCTAAGAATATGTTTTTATTGATTTTAGAGAAAAAGGACAGGGGGTAAGGGAGAGAGAGAGAGAGAGAGAGAGAGAGAGAGAGAGAGAGATGAGAGAGAAATGCTGACTAGTTGCCTCTGCATGTGCCCTGACCCAGAATCAAAACCACAAACTTTTTGGCACACTGGACAATGCTCCAGCCAACTCAGTGACCCAGGGCTCAGTTATTCTATCTTTTAGAGACATTTAATTAATCAAAAATTTCTTCTAGTTAGGTATCACTGGCAGAACCAAATATCGTTGGTCTCTGGTACATATTAAGTCAAATTCTATTCACTATCTGCACTCCTAAATCACAGTTAATACTATGCTTTTCTTTCTCTGTCTTACCAAGGAAGAATATAATGTTTGCACAATAAAGTTTCCATATCTTCTTCATCCCAACTCCCACAGTTAGATAAAAGCAAACTTAATTTTAGGAAATTTTCATATACTGTGTGTGTGTGTGTGTGTGTGTGTGTGTGTGTACATACATATTTCCAGAGAAAGGCAAAGCAGTCTCAGGTGGTGGGAAGTGAAACAGGACTGAAAAATGAATACATTTTAACCATAAATACATGCAGGGGATTCTGCTGTGGAGTAAAATTCAACATAAAGGTGACCCTAAGAAGGGCCTCATATAAGCATATATAGACTTCATTTAGAAAGAAGGTAGATTCTCTGAGCCCAAAATAGCATTTTTCTGACACTGTATATTTCTATAACATAAATGAGAAAATTAGAATAATGGACTTTAAGCTAATTTTTTTCTTTTATTGCTTTTATGTCCTTAAAAAATAAGAAAAGTTCCTCATTCCTTGAAAGCAATTGCCAAATCAACCTCTTAAAACAAAGGTACTTATAAGCTCTAAGAAAATGAATAGATTTTTTTGGCTTTTATCTTCTCTCAAAGACTTACAATTAGCAACCAAACCTATAATTTGTAATCTATATTAACACTTACCTAACATTATTTTTGTGCAATCAAAACATTTAGTACAGCGATTTTCAACCTTTTTTTTGTCTCATGGCACATATAAACTAATTAACAAAATTCTGTGGCACACCAAAAAAATATATTTCTTACCAATCTGATGACAAAATCAGATATAATTTTGATTCATTCACACCAGATGGCTATTGCTGTGTTGTCATTTTTTTCATTTGTCAATCTAAAGGAAAAGAGGTCAGTGCCCCCGGGGTCAGATGGCATGTTTTAAAAATTCTTGGGGTCTACTAGTTGAAAATCACTGTATTAGCACAGAGCTCTGGGAAAGACCACTGGGAACTATTTTGTGTATTTGTCACACCCCTAAATGTCAAGAATTTTATGCAAAACAAACGGGCCATGGATCTCGTCAAATTTCAAAGGCAATTTTTATGCATATCTTACAAACCAGTTAAACACTTACTGAGATGACGGGCAGTGACCTAAAACATTTATGAAAGTAAGGGTAGATTACTCATATGTTTAAATACCCAGCCAGGTCTCTGATCCCTGTGGGATCTTAGTGCACCGGCCCCGGCGCTCCACCCACCAACAAGGCAAGCGCAAGGTCCGAGAACTGTGCGGTCTCCAATAAGCATCAGCCTCAGGGATCGGCCCTGGCCAGAGGAATGACTGAGCCAGAGCAGGAACAAGGTTTTAAGGAAACCATATCAGTGAAAAGTAGTGGAAACTAATTAAATTTAACAGAGATAGGAACTTTACGACACACAAAATTGAAAAAAAAAATCCAGTATTAAAATTGTATTTTTAAGAATGCCTGTGTCAAAACCAGTTTTGCTCAGAGGATAGAGCTTCGGTCTGCAGACTAAAAAGTCCCAGGTTCGATTCTGGTCAAGAGCATGTGCCTTGGTTGCAGGCACATCCCCTGTAGGGGGTGTGCAAGAGGCAGCTGGTCCATGTTTCTCTCTCATCGATGTTTCTAACTCTCTATCCCTCTCTCTTCCCCTCTGTAAAAAATCAATAAAATACATATATTTTTAAAAAAAAGAATGCCTGTGTCTAGGAGTTCGAGAATGATATTAAGATTTCCCTTTCCTTCCCTTCTCTCCACCGCCTTCCCCCACTCTCTTACTCATATTATTTCTATCTCTACATGTCTCTTTCATGCTCTCTATTTCTCCATTTTAACTTCATTCTCAAGCATGCTTCTCCCCTCACAGGACAAGATGACTGTCAGCATTTCCGGAGCTACACTGCTGCCAGCTCTGTAAGCTCTGTCCTTCCAAAATGTTCCAACAAAAGCCTCAGGTCAAGTCTCATTGAACCAAATTAAAGCCCCATCTCCGAATCAATTGCTATAGCCAGGGATCAATGGCAATTGAGGAGACTTGAGTCACCCCTATCAAAATCCAGAGGAAAACTGAGCTACTGACATCCGAAGAAAGGTGAGTAGATTAAAGACAGGCCAAAGCCATACTGACCACCCCAGAGTGAGAGGTAGAAGCATTATAGACGAAGGTGAAACAGGGGAAGTGAGAGTTGGAAAAACTGTGCTTCAGGGGATCGCGAGGCGTGGAAAACAGACATTCAGATTCTTGGCTTTTGACACCTGAGCTTGGGCCGGCCTAAATCCAGGTTTTGCTCCCAGCAGCAGGCTGTTACTGTGAAAGACTATTACAAAGCCACTGATCTAACATTTCTGGTTCTGCAGCATGTAGGATCTCTGACACTGACACAATTGCCAGCTTCACTTTCCGGTCCGCACTCCCTACGGGTACTTGGCCCTGCTCCCAGCTCCTGATGCTCTGTCCACTGGGTGAGTAAGGATGAGCACTGATCAAAGGGTGGCACAGCCCGAACCAGGAAACCCAGACTCTACAATGAACAGAGACTGGTTCTAGGGCTCAAAAGGGGTGTGTGTGTATGAGTCTACTTCTTATTTTGCGCAATTCATGCCTGCTCTCCTGGAGAAATTATTTTTTAAATATATATATTTTTTATTGATATTTTACAGAGAGGAAGGGAGAGAGATAGAGAGCTAGAAACATCGATGAGAGAGAAACATCGACCAGCTGCCTCCTGCACACCCCCCATCGGGGATGTGCCTGCAACCAATGTACATGCCCTTGACCGGAATCGAACCTGGGACCCTTCAGTCCGCAGACCGATGCTCTATCCACTGAGCCAAACCGGTTTCGGCTCCTGGAGAAATTATTGACCGTGTTCCCTTTCACACTCAAAAGAGTCCTGTTTTGGATGACAAATAATTGAGTTATCCTAGCTAAAAAGACATGCAGCCTTGGGGGAGGGAGCATGCTAGGTCAAATACAAGAGGGAGAGGCGAGAGAGAGAGAGAGAGAGAGAGAGAGAGAGAGAGAGAGAGAGAGAGATGAGAAAGAAAGATGTAGATGGGGGAGACCATGCAAGGGATATAGGCTTCCCCACCATGGTTCTGGGACTCTCTGCTCCTCAAATGCCATGAGACATTGCCTTACAGTAACTGTCCCTTTTGAACTTGAGCTTCGTATAGACAGCCTTGACTGGAACAGAAATTCTCCTCTCTTTACAACATTATCTTCCCCCCTCTGACTCGCTGCCAGTTTACTGAGAGGTTTGTGTTTGGTTTTGATTTTCGGTTTTACGAACAACTTTTATGTTGTACTTACTCAAGTGGTTATTTACTTAATGATTTATTTGATCTACACGATATTTTACTCTAGAGGTGAATCAGTCCATTTGCTATTGGGCTCATTTCTACAATTGTGTCTTAAAACTATTAGAGTGAAGACCCTCCAAATGCTTGCATCACTTAGGATCAGGACTGAATCCCACAAAGCCACCTGGCACTTGAAGGTCATCAGACTCGCAGAAAGACAAATGGTATCTCAGTTCGTTAAGTGAAGCCAGAATGCACCTTCTGGAGCATTTAACATATATTCACACGGGGACTGATTTGTTTACGTGGCAGCATAAGCCATTATTCAATTAGTGCTCGTAGCTTCTTACGGCCCCTGCATGCTTCCCAGCAAGCGAAGCAGCACAGGTGAGCAACAAACAGGTGGCACATTTCCAATCTGACTAGATTTACAGAGTGTGTTTTTTAATGTAGGTTAACAGCTCAAATCAATGTCTCTATGGCCGTCTATGCCCGACTCCCTACATTTCCAAAACACGCCCTAACTGTGGGTAAGCATGAATACAACCTAACATTAATTAAAAAAATAAAATTGAACTAGCAAACCTGTACTGTCAGTACATAATGTGTGGACACTTCATTTTGTCAAGTGAAAACTTAGCACAATAGATATAGAAATCTGTCTGGGCTTTCCTCTTTATATATGAACGGAAAACGAGTAAGACAAACATAAACTCAGTACAGAAACTCTGCGCCTGTGGCAAGGCAAAAGAAAGGCTGTACTTTGTACCTGGAAGACTTGAGATTTCAAGTCATGTGAGAAGAGCAGCTCAGATGACAAGTATCATCTTTTGGTTTTGCTTTACACTTTGAAGAACTAGCTCCCTTCCCACTCAAACACGGATGTAACAGCAATAACTGCATAAGCGCGCCTCCTTCCAAGAAACTGATCTTGTCTTAATTCTTAAGAAATCAAAATGCACCCACTGCAGTTTGCTCAGTGATGTGACTCTATAATTGTCTAAGTACATGGGCGTACAGGTGTCTTCTTAGCTCAACCTCGTTGTTTGTCTCGCATTTTCTCCTTCACATTTATATAGCCGGTCCACTAGGCTCACAATGACTGAGCAGAGACTGAATCCAGCCCACAGGCATTTAAAAGTCTGACCATCATGGGTCTTAAAAATCAGACACAACTCGCGGAAAGTGCGAGTTTCTGGCGAAAACTGTGCAGCGTTATAGCCTTGGGTCTGAATTTCTCTGTGGTGATCATCAGCACCAGAGAAGTGGCTGCTGCCACCATTCTCTTATATTTGCTGCCCACGTCATGCATTTTCATGACCTGCCTGGGCCCCGTAGGAGGTTGGGTCTGTGCTCCCATATCCCCTACGATCCATTACAAAACGTAGTGGAGAGCAAGCCTGCAACTTAAAGTATCAATTATGTCCCTTCGATCTCTAAGCACCATGCAATCATAAACGCTAAGGAGAATGACAAACACTTTATCAGGCTATTTTTAAATCAACTGTGTCACGTTAAGCTTACCGGAGAAGTTGTTGGGTTTCGTGGCAATGCGTTTATCTGCCTATTCTGTGCCAACACTCATTAGGGCAAGTTCAGATTCTAGAGCCGCTAGGTAGATCCTGTGAATGAGTCACTGTCATTCCCAAGCAGCCTGTTTTCAGAGGGATGTGGTACTGCTGACCGACCGGCAGTGTGATTTCGGCTGTGAAGGTGAGCTTGCATTAGACCACCCGCCTCCCTCTCCCTGCCCTGTACTTACGGATGATCTAGGCCCGCGACTCAGAAGGGTGTTATCTACTGTTGAAGACCAGTTCCCCACAGAACGCATGCCCACTGCACTGCAATGCATTGTCAACACCCCCCTAATACACTGACCCAGCCTTTTACTTCCGTTACAGGCAACCGATGCGTTCAGCAATAGCTGAATGAATGCTTCCCGGTTGACATCCATCTGCATCCTCCTCCTATGAAAGGGTGGATAACACGGCCCCAAAGTCAAGAGAAGTAACCCCAGGGTTATCACTTGGTTAACACCCAATGTTTCCATAACTACAACCAGCAGTTCTTTTCATGCGTGTGCCTCACCTGAAGCTTTAACGACACCCCAGCTCTAAAACAAGTGTTGGGTGTAGAACCCTGAGACTCTGGAATGAAGGGGTATCCCAAATCTTATTAGTAACCCGCCTGAAAATGTGTCTTCGGGGCTAAATGCCAAGAGAAGCTTTGCCTGACATATTCTGCTTGCTTGCCCCTGTCCCCTCACGGACACTGGGAAATTTATTCATCAACAGCGTTGCCACTCCTGTGTGGGTGCCAGGGTTCTCGGAGCCAACACCAGGGCTCGGGAGTAATATTTGTGCTTTAATTTCCTCTTGGCCCCAGCCTTCTGTGCTTTCTGTATTTTCCCTGAACTCCTATAAGTGTGTGTGTGTGTGTGTAAACTCAAGTTCTCAGTGGGCAATGTTGGCAGATGCACGCGTGGATGAGTGATAAATAAAAAGATGGGTTTATTAATTCCATCGTGCCTATAGGAAGGCTTTAACAAACACCGGGCTGAATCGTTCTGCAATTTTCTGCCTCCCTCTCTACGCAGTAACCCGCCCTGCTCCAAGCAGCAAACACCAGAACTTTGGAAGCCAACAGTGCTGGTCCCATATGCTGGAAGCAGATGGGAGCTGCAATGTCTTCGCGGGAGCAGCTGCCCAGGAAGCAACGTGAGGAGGAGGAGGAGGCTGGGGGACAGAGCACGAGGGGAGAGAAACACAAAAGAGCAACCGGGAGCGGAGCAGAGAGACGCTTCCTGCTACTAGTCTCAGCCTGGGCGCACGTTTAGGGGACTGCTCCGTTTGGCAATGTTTTCGCATTTATGGCATCGCTACATTCCAGCCCCGCTGCCAAGGGGGAGGACAGTCTCCACTGTACAGATGAAGGAGAGCTTGCAGATGGCTTCCTCCGAGTCAAATCAGCAAGGCCGACGTTCATTCCCATGCCAGTCTCTGCATTCCAGAAGGTGGGGGGGGGGGGGGGGGGGCGGGATTCTAAGACATAGGAAATCCTTGAGTGGCATGTTCTACATTGGAAGATGCTGTCTATGTACTAACTGGGGGTGGCTGGGGAGGGAAGGAGCGGAGATAAAATTAACATGTACCATAATGTAACGTACGTAACAGAGAAATGACTCCACTGCTGCCAGAAGGACGGGCTAGACAGGGAAACGTTCCTGATTCCAAATGTTACAAAATCCTGACAAGCAACGGGTTCTCTGGGTGTCACTGCAGAATTTCCTCCTTTGGGGATGTTTCTTGGAATATTAGTTATCTATTATTCTAGGCGGTGTGTGTATACACATACATATATACACACACATACATATGTACACGCACATACAGGGGTGGGCAAAAGTAGGTTTACAGTGGTGAGTGCCTGGAACAGCAGAGTCAATAAAGCTACTGTAATACTTATAAACTGCATGCCCTTTTCTACCTGCATAACTGTACGCCTACGTTTGCTTGCTCCTGTGTGTAAAATGTATTAAGTACCCAGTGTTCGCTCAGGCTGGAAATTACTTCGTTAAAGGAACATGAGTAGACGTAGGTGCGAATTCTATCCAAGTTGCCCCCAGGGCTCCTCTCCAGGGCGGGTCCGTTCCCTCCACAGTGAGAGGGGTAGGATGGCCCTTTCTGAGTTTTCTCTCCGAAGGTCTAGCACTGAACTGCACATCGGCCCTGTGGCAGGAAGGCAAGGAAGCCAGCTTTTCTTGGAAGGCTGCTTGCCTCCGAACAGCCCGCGCCGAGGGGGCCTGAGTGCTGGCCGTGAGTCAGCTCCTTATTAAAAAGCACTTATTGATCGCCTGTGGTGTGCTAAGCGCAGGCCGGGGCTGTGGAGGGGGTTGCAGACAAAATTAGAAATATGTGACACCACACACACACACACACACACACACACACACACACACACCGTACAAAGCACTGCACTGTTACATATAAAATGATGTAGGATAACCTGCATTCAGATCCACTCCAACAGGGGAGCCTGTGCTTACTGCAGGCAGGCGGACGGTGGGCTGGAGGCCGGAGGAATTTGCACAGGCAGCGGGAAGGAGGAGGGTGAGGGCCTGAGAGAAGCTCCCAGCAGGGGGTTTCTGAGCCTCTGGGAGGCCTGGGAGGGGCCCGGCTTTCCAGTGCGAAGGGGCAGAGACAGGGCGTTACAGAGAAAACATTAAAGCTGAACTGAAAGGCCATCGTGTGGCCATGGGACGTTAAAGGCGAAGTTGGGTGTACCATCCCGTGCACCAGGCAGTCTGTGGGTCTTTGAGGCGGGTCCCATGGCAACATTAGCAGTTTGCTTTGCCGTGGTCCTGCCATGGATATTATCGGTGGCTTTTTAAAAAAATATACATTTTATTGATATTTTACAGAGAGGAAGGGAGAGAGATAGAGAGCTAGAAATGTCGATGAGAGAGAAACATCGACCAGCTGCCTCTTGCACACCCCCTTCTGGGAATGTGCCCGCAACCAAGGCACATGCCCTTGACCGGAATCGAACCCGGGACCTTTCAGTCCGCAGGCCGACGCTCTACCACTGAGCCAAACCGGTTTCGGCATTGGTGGCTTTTTTTTTTAAAGCAGTTCCATCAAAATGCATGCGGCAGCCACCTGTCTGAGGGAAGGGAGCCTGTCTCCAATCTGTCCTGCACTGTCCAGGGTAGGGATGGGAACGCTGTGGGAGCCAGTCTACGACAGTGAATCATTTTAAAACCCCCTACTTAGTAACTAAGTGTTCATATATGCAAAGTGCTTAGAAGCATGCCCAGCACAAAAGGAGCTCCACAAAAGCACTGCTATTCTCTCTTCCGCCTCCTCGGCCTCTTTCACATCCTCCCCGTTCCCCTGGGAAAAGGCAGCCTCCTCAGACAGAGTACACACCACAGGGTCCCCTGGGCCAGGGTGGCCGAGCATTGCCAGGCTGTGTGTGCACAGGCACAGAAGGCCGCACAGACCATGAAGGCGGCGGCGGCGTCTGGAGTTGCCTTGCACAGCGGCCCTGCACAGGCAAGCTTCCCGCGTCACACCCAGCCTGCAAGTTCCTTTCAGACTTCGAAATTCTAGACTAACCTCAAAGGCCCTTCCCACTGTCAGAGCAGAAGGCACATCAAAGAGTGGACAAAAGCAGGAGGAGGCTGTCGCAGTGCCACGGAGGGAGAGAGAGAGAGAGAAGTAACTCCCAAGCAGCCGGCAGCTGCAGCGGGTGTTTCAAGTGTGCTGGAAGAAAAGGGTCCCCCTGAAGGGTTTGCAGAAAGGGAGAATGGGAAGATCGCCGCGTGAGAAGCTCCCCCTTGAGTAGGTGCGGCCCAAGACACAGAGAGAGCTCTGCAATTGGTGTGGAGGGCCTGGTCCAAGGGTGTGAGAGAGCAACTTGCGTGGAGCCGCACTGGCTGGAGCAACGTGGGACACACGGGGGGCACGCGCAATGTAGACCCAGAAAGACTTCGGGGAACGCGCTGGAAAGGATCGTGACGGACAGCTGCCGACGAGTTTACCATTTCTTTCTGGAGGTGAGAGCCGCTGAATATCACTATTTATTATTATAGTCTCAGGAGCAGGTCTGATTCCTACATTATAGGAAGGAAAAGAGTTTAGAATACCGGGTGCCAGCCGTAAAACCACACGGAGCTTCCACTGACTCACAATGAGTTGCCTTGCTGCCTTCTGCCTTTAAGCGCCGAGTTAAAGGAATTCCAGAATGAAGGAATATAGCCTAGATGCCCCCCCCCCCGCCCACCTCGCCCCCCACGCCCCATGATATTTTCAGTTAAGATCCTAGTTAGTGGCCAGATTAGGCAGAACAAGTAATCTTACAAGGAGGAAAGGTAAGATGGGTTTTTAAGTGGACGTTAAAATAATGCACACACACACACAAAAACGCATCAATTACCATCTATCTGACCTTGCTTGCAAACGACTTATTGACAAACTTAGAGGCCCGGTGTATGAAATTCATGCACAGGGTTTGAGGGGGCGGGTAGTCCCTCAGCCCAGCCTGCATCCTCTCCAATCTGGGATCCCTTGAGGGATGTCCAATTGCCCATTGGGATCGGGTATAAATGGGGAGTTGGATATCCAGGACTGCTGGCTCCCAACGGCTCGCCTGCCTGCTTTCCTGATTGCCCCTAACCGCTTATGATTGCCATTTAATAGAAACTCACCGACAACAAGGTGCTATTGGCCATAGCTCAGCTGGGGTACACTGCAGCGATGGACAGCGGGGGCTCTCCCTCTGTGGCTGCTGAGGAATGTGAGCAGAGGCGCTGCAAGGCTGGTGGGGAAGCTAGACTTCCAAAGCCCCAGAGCTGTGGCGGTGGCGGGCAGCAGGGGTTCCCAGAGGTGCACGGATTGGCTTTGGGGGAGGGGGTGTCCCAGGAGGGCTGCTCTTCCTTTGAGCGAACACCCTGAGCATTTCAAAACCCCAGAAGCTGCACTGCAGACATCCAGATGACAGGCTGTCCCCGCGGTGCCTCTCTTATAGCTATGACCACTGTGCCCCGTGTGTGACAGTGACCGGGGCACACAGCCAGCTCCCTGCTCGCCTCCGTGCCCCTGGAGAGGGCAACCGGGTCTGGTTCATTGGTGGCTCTCCCAGTCTGGGGCCCAGCGTGGACATGCAGGAGTGTGCTGGGCCACCCACACCACAGCCACTGTCCCATTCGGCCAGCCAGCAGCCCTCTGCGGTGTGTCCTGGAGTGATCTCCATCTCACAAGGAGGGAACGGAGCCATAGAAAGATGGAATAGCTGTTGTCAAGTTACATACTTGACTGGTGATGGCATCAGGATTTATACAAAAAAAAAAATAACAACAACACTCCACCTCCTGTTTTTAACGACCATATAAACCTGCCTCTAGACCAGAGGTTGGCAAACCAGCACCCATGGGCCAAATCCAGCCTCTGACCTGTTTGTTTGTGGGTTTGTGTGGGGGTTTTTTGTACAATTTACAAGCTAAGAATAGTTAGAATACACCGAAACCGATTTGGCTCAGTGGTAGAGCGTCGGTCTGCGGACTGAAAGGTCCCGGGTTCAATTCCGGTCAAAGGCATGTACCTTGGTTGTGGGCACATTCCCCGGTAGGGGGTGTGCAAGAGGCAGCTGGTCGATGTTTCTCTCTCATTAACGTTTCTAGCTCTCTTTCTCTCTCCCTTCCTCTCTGTAAAATATCAATAAAATATATTTTTTTTAAAAAAGAATAGTTAGAATAGTTTTTATATTCACACACAGTTCTTTAAAAAAAATCAAAGCAAGGGTAATATTTTACAAGAAATGAAGATTATATGAAATTCAAATGTCAGTGCAGCCACACTCATTTTTTATATATTGTCCCTGCTGCTTGCATGCCATGATAGCAGAGCTGAGTAGTCATACCAAGGCCGTATATGGCTCATGAAGCCTAAAACATTTACTCACTGGCCCCTTACGGGAAAAGTTTGCTCACCCATCTCTTGGTGCACAGCTGAGGAGAAGCAGACACACTCCTCTGCCCAGCTGTGCAGGCAAACTGGCACACCGATCGGCGAAAGTGGGGAGTGATGAGCATCATGTTGGCCTGAAAGCACCTCGGCCTGGAGGCCCTGGCTACCACCTGGCCACACCTGGAACCAGTGAGGCGGGCACGAGGCACTTGGCTCAGGCCCATCCGCCGCTGGAGGCGGGACTGCTGGCGGGAGCTCTGAAGGTCAAGGAGGATGCTCAATAAACCACTGACTGATCTGGCCCACTTGCAAGTAATGAGGATCTTGCGGATGACTGAGCTCTGCAGATGATATGAAAATCCCATTTAGCCTTGAGTCAGCAACCTCCTCTCCTGCTGAGCTCTCTGAAGAGATGCCAACACGTTGCAGAATTGACAGATTTGAGCATCGCCACCCTGTGCTGGGGATGCTAATTGAGCGGGTGACATAGCCAGGAGGCACGCAGCAGGAAGGGAGGGGCAAGCCGGATGCCTGCACAATCCTGTACGGGGCCTGGCTGCACAGCCAGGAAAACCCCGTGGAAGGAGCCAGAGGGAGCCCTAAAGGCAAGATAGAGGGAAGGAGGTGGCCACTGCTTTCCCCTGTGGTTTATGTATCTCCTGCCAATGGCTGAGGCAAAGGACACCAATGTCCAGGTAGAGGCTGGGACACAGTTCATATATATATATATTATTGATATTTTACAGAGAGGAAGGGAGAGAGATAGAGAGCTAGAAACGTCAATGAGAGAGAAACACCGACCAGCTGCCTCTTGCATGCCCCCTACCGGGGATGTGCCCGCAACCAATGTACATGCCTCTGACTGGAATGGAACCCGGGACTCTTCAGTCCACAGACCGACGCTCTACCACTGAGCCAAACCGGTTTCGGCTGGGACACAGTTCTTACTAGATATTCCATGTAGATGTTCCATATTGCCACTGACTGTAACCTGTAGGACAGCTACCCTGAGAATGTGCGGCAGCAGGAAGGGGGAGGTAGCAGCACCCACATCCTTGAAAAACAAAAAGATACAAGTAAAGCACAGGCCTGAGTTTCCTCTCTGACACTACTCCCTGCATGATCATTTTTAATTTTTCAGATCCTTCGTAAACTCCTTTGCAAAAGGAACTGAAAGAGTTAACGTAAGGGGTATGTATCCTAGATGACCCAAAATTAGGTTTGTCCGCGTATAATAAAAGAAGACACAAGAGGGTGACTGAAGTGAGATTATTTTTTCTCACATAAAACAAGCCCTGCATTAGGCAGAGCAGGGCTGATGCAGCAGGTCCACAGCTGTACGGACAGAGGAACCACGTGCCCTTCTCCTCTGATGTGCTCAGAGCACACACAGGTACCTCGGAGTCACCGAGTGACTGCAGCGGCTCCAGCAATCATGTCTACACTCCCTGCAGCAAGAAGCTGAAAGGGCACCAGGTAAACGGCATGCTTCCTATCTGAATCCCCTGTCGATAAGATGGTTTCCAAGAAATCCTACCCAACAACTTCAGCTGTCATCTTTATTTGCAAAACTGGCTGGGAGTGTCGAAACTGGTTTGGCTCAGTGGATAGAGCATCAGCCTGTGGACTGAAGGGTCCTGGGTTCGATTCTGGTCAAGGGAATGTACCTTGTTTGCAGGCACATTCCCAGTGGGGGGAGGGAGGGGGACGGGAAAGGTGCAGGGGGCAGCTGATCAATGTTTCTCTCTCATCGATGTTTTCAACTCTATCCCTCTCCCTTCCTCTCTCTAAAAAAAAAAATCAATAATATATATATATTTTTAAAAACACACACACAAAAAACTGGCTGGGAGGTGCACATTTTAGCTATACTTTTCGCTACCCCTAATAATATAGGGCTTCTTATAATATGGAAGAAGGAGAGACTAGAGTGAGGAGGCAATTAGTAGTCTTGGACACAAATGCTTGAGGGCTGATGCTCTTGTTTCCAAATAATTGAATGTATTTAAACAGACGCTATAAAACTGCAGAGGGCCACGCAAACACAATCCACACTCTTTGGCTGCCATCCAAGGCCCTTCATGGTCGGGCCCCCCGTGTGCCTGAGAAGCCACATCTCCTCCCACGCCCCGCTGGCTTGCGATTTGTGTTCACTACAGAGAAGTGCTGGCAGTTCCCGGGGTGGCCTGTCCCGGTACCTTGGATCTAGTCCTTTCCACTCTTCTTTGCCCAACCAGGTACCTTCTTCTGGAAGCCTCCCAAGGGCTCCACGTGGACCTAAGTGTCCCTTGGCTGTGCGCCCACAGTGTCCCATGGACATTTCATCCCATCACTCTCCGTACTACCTTGAGAAAATCAGTCCATGCCTTCATCTTTCCCTAGACCTGCTCTGTGCAATCCCAACAGCCACTGGCCACACAAGGCAATGGAGTCCTTGACATGTGGCTAGTCCATATTTAGATGTTTCAAATAATAGTCCAAAAAACCAAATGTAAAATATCTCATCAATACTTCCTATAGTTATTCCATGTTTAAACGATAACATTTTGGATTTATTGAGTTAAACTACATCATTAAAATGAAGTTAATCTGTTTGTTTTGGCTTTAAAAATGTGTTTACTGCCAAAACCGGTTTGGCTCAGTGGACAGAGCGTCAGACTGCGGATTGGAAGGTCCCAGGTTCGATTCCGGCCAAGGGCATGTACCTTGGTTGCGGGCACATCCCGGTAGGGGGTATGCAGGAGGCAGCTGGTCGATGTTTATCTCTCATCGACTTTTCTAGCTCTCTATCCCTTTCCCTTCCTCTCTGTAAAAAAATCAATAAAATATATTTTTTTAAATGTGACATTTAAAAAAAATGTGTTTACTAGTCAACTTAAAATTCCATATGTGGGATAAGTTCTGGAGATGGGTACTGGTGATGGTTGCACAATAATATGAATGTACTTAATACCACCAATCTGTCCACTTAAAAACTGGTGAAGATGGTGAATTTTATGTTTTATGTATTTTTAACTAAAACATGTATATATAGGTATATATTTTTTAAATGACTACATGTGGCTTGCTTTGTGGCTCGCAGTGTATTTCTCTTGATACTGCTCTAGAGTATAAGCTCATGGAGGGGAAGCAACTGTGGCTCGTTGATTTTCGTGTCTCCAGCCTGTGCAGTGCCTGTTGGCTAAGCGTTGGTTGGACAAAGTCATACATAGGATAAACTCTTTGATCTCAGTATGGCAAAAGCAGGTGAGAGGGAAAGATTATGGTGGTAAAGGATGAGGGCCTGGCAGACCCACAATGTACCCAGTCTGGGGCCTTGAGAAAGTCTTGGACGAAACAATGTGGCCCCCATTGTGTAAGTGGCTGTGCACAGCCCCACGGAACCTGGTTCAAATCCTCGGACTGCAATTAAACAGTGAATGGCCTGGACAAGGAACATTCACCCTGAGCCTCAGTTTCTTCATCTGTAACCCAAAGATAATTACGGCACCGGCCTCATCACCTTGCAAGGAAAAATAAAGGAGATTCTATTGGCACGGTCCCTGAAGCATAATGAATGATCAATAAGTGTTAGCTTTATTTTTATTAACTTTTATGGGCCTGTTGTGAAGGAAGAGCAATTTTTAAGAAGTTGCCCGCAGCCAATCCGCATTAAGTCATTTCCCAGATGAATATTAGAACAATTTTTAATCTGAGATGACAAAAATAATTTGAGCTGGCAGATGGCACAGTGTTGTCACCCACTTTGTTGCTTGGAATTGAACGAATTATGCATAAGTACCTCCACCCTCCTTCCTTGTTCGGAAGTGCACTTGACTGTCCGGTCTGCTGTGTGTTCTGGGTGCTGAAGTGGCCCTGGTCCCCGCAATGCAGGCAGGCAGACGGGCCACACCGGCTGAATCAGAGGGGACAGCAGGTTATGCTTCCTAACGTGCAATCACAAGGTCTCAGTAGCTTGAAACAATATCTGCTTCTCATTCATGCTACACGTCCACTACAGCTTTGCTTCCTGTTATCCTCACCAATGGACCCCAGCTAGAAAGTGCTCAGGATAGTGGCTGCAAGAAACATGGTGAGTCCCAGGCATGTGAAGCCTTCAGGCTGGAATGACATCATTCTCACTCACGCTCACTGCCCAGAGCAAGTCTTATGTCCACACCTAACATCAATGGAGTAGGGAAGTAGAACTCTATCATGTGACTAGAAAGGAAAGCAGAATGACTGTCCATGAGCAACCACGAAGACGGCCACTGCCAGAGTAGATGGCCTCACAGAGGCAGAGACATGATGCCACCCTGTGTCCCAAGATCAAATTCTGGGGTGCTAACAAAACCCCCCTCAATGTCACAACCACAGAAAGCAATGGGATGCAAACTGAAATAATGTGCTACTTTTTTAGAATAACTGAATTAGTAAAACCTACAATATCCAATTTTGTTAAGGTTTCAATGAAATGATATACTGAACTGAAAGTAATAAGAAATCGGGATGTGTAGTTTTTAAAAAACATGTTGTGTATGTGTTTGTTGTTTTTTATTTTATTTTAGAGAGATAAACAAATAGATGTGAGATATAAACATCAAGTGGTTGCCTTCTGCATGCCCCCTTCTGCAGCAACCCGGACATGTGCCCTGCCTGGGGATCAAACCAGCGACCTGCTGGTGCATGGGACAATGCGCAACCAACTGCATCACACTGGCCTGGGCGGAACATGCAGTTTTCAGGCATAGGGCATAATCAATACCTATACCTGTTGATATAGGTATAGGTGGCACCATACATAGTTATGACATTTAGAAGATGGCCTCTCCACGAGAAGAGGGATTTCTAGTAGTGCAAGCTCATAGCAGGTGCTCAAAAACATGTATTGTATAAACAATCTTAAAAAAACGAATGAAGGAAAGATAAACAGCAATAAATTAATGTTGAATTCGGAGCATACCAATGAAGGGATCATCTCTCTTAAGAACCCTGGCTAGGGTATGTTCCTCAGTAACGAGAGAAGTAGCTTTCAAAATTAAGAACAGTCTCCTAGGACCAGTTGTGTGTAGGCAAGAAGGTTCCAGCAGCCACAGAAAACTCTCAATTCGTCTTTGATGTCACCACCATATGAGTCTCCTCTGTGTTTATTTCCTTCTCCCCCTCAACCACCCCTCCTTGAGTGTTAGCCTTCCTATCCCCAAGACTGGCTCGGGACAGGGTCTGAGTTAGAACACCTGCCTATTAGAAAGAACACTTCTTTTCCTTCAACCACAGGGTATACAAGGTCCAGTGATCCAGCGGTGACTGGGTGATCCAGCTCTCACTGGGATCTGCCCTGTTTTCTTACTGATCTCTCTACACTCACATAATTTAATGAAATTCCCGGCAAAGTCTAAATCCAGGTTTTCCTATGGAACACAGACCTTACTTAAACAAGCAAGGCTGCCATGCATGGCTGTACTGGATGTGCAATGCACAGTCGTGGGGCCACATTATCTATCCAATACACCATAGACTTATTGACTACAATTCTTTAGCGAATGGCAGTAAATTGTCTTGTTTTCTAACAGAATCAGTATTTCATAACTTCCTGGCAGATGAAAGAAAAATGTCTTAAGGAAGGTTTTTGTTTTGGTTTATCTTGGTTTGGACAAAGTGTTACATGGTCTTTGGTGGCTCGGAGGAATACGCCGTATGCACACACATGGAGAAAGAGGTAGCACACTCGAATCCTTCCTGGCCAGACAGGTTATGTAAACAGGTGAGGCAAGCCCAGTGTGTGCATCTTTAGGAAGTAGAGGGAGTGGTGAAGAAACCAGTGGAGAGTATAAGACCTAGCCTTAAGGCCTTTGAGCTTAATTTTAAAACAATCATCCTGTAGGCTAAATGTAATTCACCTTCTGGTAAATTCATCCCTCTGGCCACCAGCTTGCAGACTGTGGTTCTTGGTCAAATAAGTGGTGGAAATAAAAGAAAAAAGAAGAACAGAATGCAGCTTATTTGTTGAACCTTAGTTTCCCTCCTTATTTCCAGCAGTCAAACCCATAGAAACCTCTGAAGGTTGGCAAGTTAATGTTCTCAATGAGGGCTGATTTTGCGCACCCTTCCCTGCCCAATACACACACCCAGGAACCTTTGGCAATGTCTGGTGACATTTGGTTGTCACAGCTGAGGAAGGGTGAGCCATTGGCATCTAGTGAGTAGAGGCCAGAGGGGCTGCTAGGCATCCTGCAGTGAAGGACAGCCCCACCACAAAGAACTATCCCGCCCAAAATGTCAATAGAGTCCCTGGTGAAGAACTCTGGCCTAACTACCTGTGTGAGAATTTAAAAGACAGAAAGCCCGGCCTGTGTTGCTCCGTGATTGAGTGTCAACCCAGGAACCAAGAGGTCACTGGTTTGATTCCCAGCCAGAGCACATGGTTAGGTTGTGAGCTCAATCCCCAGTAGGGGGCATGGAGGAGGCAGCTGATTGATGATGTTTCTCTCTCATTGATGTTTCTATCTCTCTATCCCTCACCCTTCCTCTCTCTCTCCAAAAAAAAAAAAAAAAGAACCTATTTTAAAATAAAATACAGAAAAAGGATAAAGGAGGATTTTTAGCTTGATGTGAAGGGAATCCTTAAGCCCTAAGCAGTATCTATATGTAGGTGTGCTAGTAGAAATGAAAAAGGGTTAACCAATTTCTGGACCCAGCACAGTGAAAGGGGGTGGTGATGGTGGTGATCAATATATTAGACATACAGGCATTCCTAGGCAAATACTGTTTCAGCTCCCCATTCTGGGGACTCCTGGAAGCACCACCTTGCCCCCTCCCCTTGCTCCCCATCCACATTTCTGTGTGATGGGCAGTGACAGGCACAGACTACGGGTACCATTATTGTATCTGTGAGTTCTTGGGAATATGTTTCATTAGCACACTGATCACTGGAGATGTTTTGTCATCTTAAATTTTTCCCCTCAGAAAAACGTTGACCCATGTTACTATTCTTGCTGCTGAATATGGATGTTTTACTCTCTGATACTACTTGTTTATAAAGAGGTTGAGTATTAGGCTTGAGGTATACTGTGAAATTTGCAAACTGGCCTGGACATAGACCTCTTGCAAGTTATTTCAGTAGAGGAATGGTTTCCGAATTTCAGGCTACTAGCAGCAGATCTTAACTCAATTTTAATGGGAGACTGCCATTGACTACACATCCCAATAGATCTGGCAGTTCTTTAAATGGACAGAACAGCATTTTTTTCTCATCAATGAATTGTCTTAAAAGAGCTCCCTTCCCTGAGATGGGTTTAATTTAACATACTGCCTCTTCCTATATGGTCCATGACTCCATAAGGACACACCAAAATATCCAATTTGACAAGAACCAAGTTGGCTTGGGGCATCACTACCTTACCTGGAAACCATAGCGAGTCTTCTCATAAAGAGGAGGTGGGAAGAATTGGGGAGGGAGGCTCTTCACTGATAACAAAGTATATATATTTTAAACATCTGCAGGTATTCCAAATCGCCAATAGCCTAATGATGGACATTTTGGTTGTTTTCAGTATTGACTGTTACAATGAGTCAATGTTAATATTTTATTACATTTCATTTCTCCTATTTAGGAGTATGTTTGTGGGTTAAATCACTAAAACTGAGATCAAATGATGGGCCCAGGTTAATTTTGAAATATAATGCAAAGTGTCCCCTGTAGGCTGTTACAATTTACTCTCCACAGGGATGTATAATAATACCTACCTATTTCCCCACATCATCACCAACACAGTGCATTAACAATTTTTATGAATAAATTTAAATATTTTAAAGATGTTTAAACATTTTCTTTTGTGTTAACTATTTTATGATATATATGTTTCTTTGGGATGCCCCAGCAAGATAAAGCATTTGAAAGCATTTAAAAGAAGAATAGAGTATGTCCTGACAAGGTACCTCAGTTTCTTGGAGCATCATCCCATATGCCAAAAGGTTGCAGGTTTGATCCCATAAGTATTTCAGTAGTATGCAGATAGACTCTTCAGCAGGACATAGGAACTAGAAAATATGGTTACTGCAATAAATGCTCAGAGCAGGGAGGCAGGGAGCAGGCATGCTCCAGCTGGGTTTCACTCAAGTATGAATTTTCCTCATAAAAGAAAAAAAAAATTGAAAAACAGCTGCTAGAAACTTGGATCTTCCCTGTTCGCTTCATTGAGTCATTATCTGAAGCATAACCTCACATATACTCAATAGAATATCAACTTTCATATCGCAAAGGATCATAAACAACTACAACAGACAAAATCCAGTTAATTTGATAAAAAAAATTATAAACAAGTAGACCAAGAATCATTAAAGATCAATCAACTTGACCTAACTGATACTGAGAGAATAGTTCATACAATAATAACAGAAAACATATTCTTTTCAAGTGCAAATGGAACATTCACCAAGATATACCATATTGTGAGCCATAAAACAAACTCCAACAAATTTGAAACCACTGATATCATACAAACCACATTTTCATTCACATCACAGAAGAGTTCAATAAAAATACAGAAAGGGATCTGGAAAATCTCCAAATGTTTCAAAATTAAACAACATAATTCTAAATAATTCATGGATCAAAAAAAATCATAGGCTACAGCACAAATAACAATACAAATTATTATGAACTATAGAGCAAGGAAAACACAATATGCCAAATTTATGGGATGCAGCTAGAACAGTATACAGAAAGAACTGTATAGCATGTATTAGAAAAAGAAAGGGCTCAAATTAATGATTTAAGCCTTTTCTTTAAAAAGTTAAATAGAAGCATGACTGGTATGGTTCAGAGGCTGAGTGTCAACCTGTGAACTAGGAGGTCATGGTTCGATTTCTGGTCTGGCACATGCCTGGGCTGCAGGCATGATTCCCAATAGGGGGAGTGCAGGAGGCAGCCAATTCATGATTTTCTTTCATCATTAATGTTTCTATCTCTCCCTCTACCCTCTCTCTGAAATCAGTAAAAATACATATTTCTAAAAAGTTAAAGAGAAAATAGTAATCAGAGAATCAAAATAATGAGAAGTAAGAAAATAAAGATAAAAGCAAGAATCAATAAGGCAGAAAATGGAGAAAAATGAATGAACCAAAAAGCTGTTTCATTAAAAGGATCAATAAAATTGATAAGCCTCTAAGTACGTTAATAAAAACTTATTATCTATATAAGAAATGATAGAAAGAACATTATTACAAATCATACTGACATAAAGAAATATTATGAATGACTTAAGAGCAATTAATTGACAACCTAGGTGAAATAGATAAATTCCATGAAAGACAATTAAAGCTCATTCAATAAACAGAAGATGCACTAAATAGATTTATGTGTATTGAATAAACTGACTTTGTAGCTAAAACCTTCTGACACACACAAAAACATCCACAATCCATTTGAATTTGGTTGTTAATTTTAACAAACGTTTAAAGAAGAAATGATGCCAAATTTTTTACAAAGAACTCACCAAAAGAGAAAGTTAGGGGAAATGCTCCTATTTTATAAGACCAATATTACTCTAATACCCAAATCAAACAAAGACATTAAGAAAACTACAAAGCAATACCTAAGAAGCATAGACATAAAAATACTTATAAAATTCTAGCAAATCAGAAATTCAAGGTTGTTTCAGCATTCAAAACTCAATCAATTTAATTAATCATATTAATAGGCTAAACATAAATAATTCAACCATCTTCATAGATTCAGATAGAGTTCCTATCTTGCATTAAAATACAATTCAAGATAGAAACTATGAGCAAGTTAGGAATATAATGGACTTGACTCAATGTGATAAAGAATACCCACAACAAAAACCCTACAACTAATAGTGAAAACTGAATGCTTTCCCGAAGATCATGAACAAGGTAAGGAGGCCCGCTCTAACTTCTTCTCTGCAACATTGTACCAGAAGGCCTAGCTGGTGCAACAAGCAAAGAACAGTCAACAGATATATCTAGGAAAGGGAAATGCAAAACTGTCTCTAATCACACACACACACACACACACCCCTATAAGAATTAAGTGACTGAGCAAGATTATTGCAGGATACAAGGTTAACATATATATATATATATATATATATATATATATATATATATATATATATATATATATATAAATCAGCTTCACATCCAAAGCAATGGATAATAAATTTATACTAAATTTTGGCTACCTGATGAGGAACAGGTTATTTGCATGATACCAAAGTGCCTTGACCCAGACTGCTTACTATTTACATCTATCAGGGAAAGCACAGTAACTGTATAGTGGAGAAAACAGAAAATGCCTTGACCTGGTGATCAAAACTCATACTGCTAACAAGGAGTAGGTAGTGCTTGCTGACGTGATTTTCTGAGAAGGACATAATGTCATACAGATAGTTTTCTGACTGGGGATGCATAACCTGAATCTTTTCACAAGGAAATATTAGAAAAACCCCAACTGGAGAATATTCTATAAAAATAACTGATCCATCTTCTCCAAATATCTTAATGTCACGAAAGAAAGAAAAAGGGGTGAGGAACTCAACCAAATTAAAGAGTCTGAAGAGTCATGACAGCATCTTCGGCCAGATGCAGCACTAGAGAGAGAAAAGTGTCATACAAGACATCATTGGGATAATTTATGAAACTGGACTATGAACTGCAGATTAAATATAAATACAGAGATGCTAAATTCCTGAAATTGGTAATTCTACTGTGGTTACAAAAAAGAACATTCTTGTTTACTAGAGGTCCAGTGCACAAATTTGTGCACCAGTGGGTTTCCTTGGCCTGGCCTGCGGGATCGGTGGAAATTGGTTCTCCAAAATCCCCTGAGGGGTCCTAGATTGCGAGAGGACGCAGGACAGGCCAAAGGACCTGTGCATTGGGGCAAAATTGGGGCCGGGGAAGGACTGCAGGAGTGCTCCAGGGCATGTCCAGCCCATCTCACTCAGTCCTGATAGGCTGGACCCCTGCAGCAAACTAACCTACCAGTCGGAGCATCTGCTCCCTGGTGATCAGTGCTCATCATAGCAACTGGTTGACTGGTCAACTGCCTGCCCAGACACATCATAGTGAGTGGTTGAGCAACCTCAGCATATTATTAGCATATTATGCTTTGATTGGTTGAATGGACAACCAGATGACTGGACACTTAGCATATTAGGCTTTTATTATATAAGAAAGGGGTATAACTGTGAAGTACTAAGGAGTAAAGAAGCATGGCATTGCAAGTTTACTCTTACACGGTTTCAGAAATAAAATGATAGTATGTATTTACATATGTACATGCATATACTCATAGATAAATCATGTGTGACAAACTATTATAAATGAATGAATCTGTTTAAAGGATATCTAGAAATTCTCAGTGTTGTTTATGAAACATCTAAGTTGGAAATTTTTTTTCCCCCAAAATAAAAAAAGGATAAAGAAATTTCTCTTGATTCCTAAACTCCCAGAATAAGGACCACCGGTACCTTTGCTTCTTTTTCTCCATTAGTAAAAGGCTGATAAAAGTTGGCTTTCCACGGCTGTGTTACCCCAAATCAAAATAGGAGTTTTCTAGATGAAAAGTCAACCAGTGAAGGGTAAAGGGGAAGTTTGGAAGCTGTTGAAAGAACACAGGCCTTCCATTTTCTTCTTGTCACATGGGCAATTTCCTTCTAACCTGTGGGCCTTTAATGGCTTTGCTTAAAAACGGGAATAAACCACAACAATAATTCTGCTGTGAGAATTATGAGAGAAGGTACAAAGGCCTCCCTTCAAAAAGTACATAAACATTCAGTAAGACTCAGACAATGCTGCGCCTCTCCTGCAGGCCCTCAGAGGAAAACCAAGATGCTCACATGGTCTCCAGCGTCTCCCGTGATCTGGCCTCCAGTTCTCATTGTTCCCCCTCATCCCATCTGGGCCCTCTGCTCTCAGTGCCGTTCTTCAGGTACAACCTGCCTTAGGGTCTCTGCAGTTCTGTTCCTCGGTCTGTACCACCCTTACCCTGACACACACAGGGCTCTGCTCCTTCCCTCATCCACTACAGCTCCATTCTACAACGGCAGCTAACCAGGGAGGTTTCCCCTCAGAAAGTACTTACTAGGAAGAATAGACACACTTACTCCCCAGTCATTCTCTGTCTCTTTCCCTGGTTTATTTTCACTCTCTACCACTGTGTTCATTTACTGTCTGTGTCCTCATAAACTGTTAGCCGCATATTTGTAAGGACTTGTATTTACTCAGTGCTGTATCTTTAGCACATAACTAAGTGCTTGGCGCATCACAGGCTCTCCATAAATATTTGTTGGTTGAGTGAGTGAATGAATGAATGAACGAACAGGAAAGAAACCCTGCACATACCTAGTACATTCATAGTCAATTTGTCCTAGATATTAAATCCATTCAATGGAAACCTTTTTTCTCTGTTGGCATCTGTCATTATTAAATATTCCCAGTGCGCTTAAAGCACAGTGAGACTTAATGTACCAGATTTCACAGTGGTCTCTGAGAATACTGGAGATTATCTGACATGTGACCAAATCAGGCTTGGAGAGCACTGAGTGACAATTCTGAAGAAGGAGAGGAGGAAGGAAAGAAACATTCCTTATTTGGCATATTTGGGTATTTGATCATTCCTTTCTTAGTGGTGCCTAATTATCACTACTGGTCAACTTCCCAGTAAAGTTGGGTTTTCTTTCTTACCTAAGCTCTAGAAAGTTGGCAGCTGTTCGCTTCTAAATATAAAATCGCAGCCTCACATTTCAAATGCCACATTATCTCACTCCAGAAAAGCAGAGCGCATCTCAAGAATGTAGCAATTGTGGCTGATGTACAGTGACACCACTACACAGCTATCTGTCAGCGCCCAAGCTGAGGAATGACAGGATCCCCCTGCCACCTGGGATCCGGGCCCTCTGGGACCCACCGAGTCACAGCCCGCTTGTTCCTCAGTTGCCACACGACCAGCCCGCAGCTGTGAACTCCGGTCCTTCGCACCACAGCCTGCCTTGACAGATCCAGAGTGAGGGACCAGCTGCTTGGCTTGTTCAGTTTCTCGGGCCAGGAAAACCAGACAAGCAACCAATTCCCCAAGGACATTAGTTGCTTTTAAAAACTATTATTAAATCAAACTAAGGAGGACCATTAATTTGCAAACACCTGTACTTGGAATCCATATGGTGCTGCAATTCGATCCTAGCAAAATCAAGAAACACGCAAACTCCAGAATAGGAAGGTGGTATAAGGTGCCCTTGGGGAAATTTTTAAGCGGAGTCTGAAATTCTTGGTATCAGTTATTTTCCCTTCTCACAGAACAAAGGAGACTAATCAATTATAGCCAGTGTCCTAAAGCAAGGTCAGCCAAGGTCTCTGGGCTCATTTCTGAAACACAGGTTGTACGTTGAACCAATGAGGATTTCTTTCATATCAGGATTAGTCCCACCTGTGAGCTCCCTATTGAAAAGTTCCCTTCTTGCTTTTTTGCTTGGTATGAACACAGTTAAGTAGAACGGTAGTCATTTGTATTCTAATGCCAAAAGCATACTGAACCTGAATTTCATGACTAAGTCCAAAATCTCTGTATCAAGGGAGGTAAGGAAAATGGTCCGTTGACTCTCTCCCTGTCAGCTAAGCTGCAGTGTTTCCCAAACTTCCATCATTCCATGCTGAGAATCACCGGGTGGAGTTGTTAAAATACAGATTCCTGAATCCCAACTAAGAAGTGCTAAACTAGAATTTTGGGGAACATATAGGTAAAATTGTATACTTACCTGTATGGCTTAAGCTTAGAGTACTAGTTAAGTATAGGTAAAATTGTATTACTTAAGCTTAGAGCACTAGTTAAGTATAGGTAAAATTGTATTACTTAAGCTTAGAGCACTAGTTAAGTATAGGTAAAATTGTATTACTTAAGCTTAGAGCACTAGTTAAGTATAGGTAAAATTGTATTACTTAAGCTTAGAGCACTAGTTAAGTATAGGTAAAATTGTATTACTTAAGCTTAGAGCACTAGTTAAGTATAGGTAAAATTATATTATTTTACCTATACTTAACTAGTGCTCTAAGCTTAAGCCATACAGGTAAGTATACAATTTTACCTATATGCTCCCCAAAATTCTAGTTTAGCACTTCTTAGTTGGGATTCAGGAATCTGTATTTTAACAACTCCACCGGGTGATTCTCCTCATGAGGGAAGTTTGGGAAACACTGAGCTAAGGCATAGATCTTACTTACAGGGGCCTTTGGGTAGGACCAACAGGCTCCTGCCATTGGCCCCCACTACTGAGCTGGTTCTGGGCCTCACGACTATCTAGGCTGTTTAATTAGAGGGCTGAACGGAGCACAATGAAATCGATCCCAATATCTTTGGACTTTGTCTACTGGAATCTCAAAATTTCTATTTCACTGCCATTTAAAGAAAGACTCAAAGAAAGGTGTTTGTCCAGATGATGAAGGCACTTCAACTTGAGATCCCCTAAAAAATAAAATTCCTCACCCTGCGTAGACTCTCCATACCGACTCTGAACAGCACCCCATGCCTGCAACATGGACACCGTGGAAATACGCTCTCTATGTGGAGCTGGCCGGCACGACTCCCTTGAACATTAAGTGTTCCAAGTGTGAGCACATTAGAAGAAAGGTTTCCCAGCCAGTCTTCCTACGGCACCCTTGCTCCCTGTTCTCTCACTGGCGATTTCCTTCTGAAAATGAAATGTGTCTCACCAGGGATGGTGAATAGACGAGGAGGTGTACCATAAAACAGCTTCCTCTCTCTGGCTGACTCTGAGTCAGTTCAGAAACTACAAACGAGGGGAACTTCTTTCCTGTTGAAGAAGTTCCCATAATATGAAACAACTTTGGACATTTTAACGACCCAACGGAGAATCTGTACCACTTCTAATCCTTTACATTGTGTGGATTGACACCATGAAACGGAACACTTTATCTCTAAGTTAAAGAAACCACGACAGACCATCCCAGGTAGACCCATGGCCTTGCTAACCCTAATTACCTTTACTGGGCTAGAAACCCCCAGGGGGCCTTTTAAAAGCCCTTTCTTAAAATAGCTCTGGTTACACTCTAGTTTACCTCTCTAGTGCTTGACATTTGTTGTCCAGAATCTAAAAATGTTCCACCAACCCATTCAAAGACAAAAATAGCATGAGATCATTCTGATTGGCACGGAAACGGGAAATCACATTTCTGCAAACAGCCTCCTCTTCAGGGAAAATCGGCTCTGGGTGAAGGAGAACCCAAAGCGGGGAGAATAAAAACGTCCTCGTGGTCTGGGAAAAGGCTGATTGTGCTCCAGCCTTGGTATCAGGTGGGCCCCAGAACCAGTTTTATATCATTATTTTAATCTAGGACAACTCACATCAGGAAACACTCTGCCGAAAGCCAACCAATCAGTAACAGCAAAAAGTCAACCAATCAGGAGCTTCGTTTTCAGAAAAGACAGGGGCTCATGACAGGCAAAAAACTTACCAGCAAAGGACTCAAACTTCAGCAGAGCACTGTTGTACCCCAGGGTGATCAAGACGGACTCCTTCCCCACCCGGCAACACTCGGTGTCTCTGTTGAGCAGGCATTTAAAGACACAGACGCCATCAGCTATAAAGGGTGGGAGAAAAAAAAGAAAAGAATTAGGAAAATCCATTTTGAGTATTGTAAAAAGGCTCATCAATGCCTAAACGCATTACTACATCTTCTCATGTTCTCCTTTCTTTTTTTCGTAATACAATTTCTCCTGGGACATATGGGAATATGAGGATCAGAGTTAAAGAAATGACTATATGGCCGAATATCAATTCTTCACAGGTGTTTAAAACCGCTTAAAACAGACTCTGACTGGCTCTTGTCTTTATATCCAGGACTCCATTACCCATAACATGTATTCCCAAAATAATTTTCTCTCTTTCTCTTTCTCTCTCTCTCTCTTTCTCTCTCTCTTTCTCTCTCTCTCTCTCTCTCTCTCTCTCTCTCTCTCTCTCTCTCTCTCTCTCTCTCTTCTCTCTTCTCTCTCTCCCTTTAAAGCCTCATCAGACAAGTGAGGATGGGTGTTTTCTATTGGTGGGGGGATGAGGCTGGGGAAGAGGAGAGAGAAGAAAGGGAGAGGAGAGAGAGAAACATCTATGTGAGAGAGACATATCCATGGGTAGCCTCCCTCACCAGGGCTGGAGATGGAACCTGCAATTCAGGCACTTGCCCTTGACCGAGTATCGAACCTGTGACCCTCCAGTGCATAGGATGACATTCTAACCACTGACACACAATGGTCAGGGCCATTTTGTTTTGTTTTTGTTTTTGTTTTTCCCTCACATGAATTTTATTAAGGTATTATATGTGTACATATCTTACCATTGCCCCCCCCTCCCATTCATGCCCTCCCTCCCCAGAGTTCTGTGTTCGTTGGTTGTATTCATGCATACCAGTCCTTAGGTTGTTCTCTTATCTCCCCCCAGGTCTCCTTCCCCTCCCTGCTGTCATTTGACAATTTGCTTGTTTTATGGTGACTATCTCAGGATCTCATGAATAGAATCTGCTCCTCATTTGGCAGTCTGCTTGTTTTATGGTGGCTATCTCAGGACCACCGAATAGAGTCTGCTCCTCCTCTGGTTCTCACCGCCCCCCCCCCTGGGTCCCACTGCTTCCCTAGGGACACACGGCTCACCCGGGGCACAGGAGCCCTGGGATACACGGCTCACCCGGGGCACATGGCCCCCTGGGACACACGGCTCACCCGGGGCACACGGCCCCCTGGGACACACGGCTCACCCGGGGCACACGACCCCCTGGGACACACAGCTCACCCGGGGCACACGGCCCCCTGGGACACACGGGTCAGGGCCATTTTGTATCTCTTGATGCCAAACTAGGAGAGACCAGGTAATGTCACTGTGGGTGATTAAGCACCGACTATGTACCAAAGATGTCACAAAAACTTTCCACTGTAAGTATTATCACTGCCAATGTTCCTAGGTGAAGACCGGGCAGAGTTTAAGTCCAAACATGCACAGCTAATATGTAGCTAAGCTAGAATTCAAGCCCAGGGTTGAAGTTGACTCCAAAGCCCATGTTGCTCCTACCACATTGTGCCAAGGCAAGTGTGATAAAAAGCTTCCCAAGAAGGGCCCATGGTAAGTGGCTAGGCTCTCATTAGATTCATGCATAGATAATTGGGAACTAACTCACTAATGCTATCAACATTGGGGCAGCTATAGTGTGGTGGAAAAAGCAATGACTTTGTTTTATCTTTGACTAGAGGCCTGATGCATGAAATTCATGCAAGAGTAGGCCTTCCTTCCCCCAGCTGCCAGCACCGGCTTCCCTCTGGCCACCAGCAGGCAACTGGGATCCAGGTTTCCCTCGCAGCCCTGGCTTTGCCCAGAAGGACATCTGGAAAGACGTCTGGTATAATGAGCATATTACATTTTTATTATTACAGATAATGAGAGGATTTAATCACCTACACACATGGAGTCACATTTTTTCATCACGCAAAATAAAAATACTGATGCTTTGTTAAGACTGAAGAATAAAGCTTAAATAATTTCTATTAAGACAATAAGAGTATTAACATTTCTCTGATTATGAAGTAACTAGTGACCTGGTGCATGGATTCATGCACATTGAAAGGAAATTAATTTGAAGATGGCTGGTGGGGTGGGATTAGGCAAGACAGGCCTAGACACTCTCTGGAGCCAATTTCCCATAGTCCCTTCCGGCTTCTGTGGAGTGAGTAGGTTCCCTTCACCAGGTGGGGTCTCTTGGCCTGGCCTGTGGGGATCGGGCCAAAATTGGCTCTCCGACACCCCACAAGGTGTCCCAGAGTGCAAGAGGGCACTCTGCAAGGTTGCTGTTATACAGGGTGTGGAAAGCAAATGCAAGTGTGCAATAAACCAGATTTGGGTCCAACAATGCCCCAGGAATAACATGACCCACAACCAAAGGTAAAATTGTGCGGCCTCACAAGGAATTGGGCTCCCTCCTCTCCGCTTTCGGGGTGCGTCACCCGACAACTACCACTGCCAAGTCACTGCAGCTCAGCAGCTCCTGTGTTAAGTGTCTTCCCCCTGGTGGTCAGTGCATGTCATAGCAACCGATCAGACACCATATTAGCGCATATATATATATATATATATATATATATTCTTAGATCTTATCTTTAATGTCTTCCATTCCCCTTTACAAAATCAATTATAATATGTGTATTAAATTGAATTATAATTAAAAACATAATCTTATATAATAAAAGGCTAATATGCAAATTGAACAAACTGTGAAACAACTGGTCACTATGACGTGCACTGGCCACAGGGGGCAGACACTTAATGAAGGAGCTGCCCCCTGAACTGGGCTCACAGCCTGCTAGGGCAGTGGCGGGAATGCTAAGGATGTCCACAGCAGTCAGGCATCCCCTGGGGACTTCTGGACGGCGAGAGGACGCAGGCCAGGCTGAAGGGACAGTCTCCCCACCCCACCCCACAAACTTCATGCACCAGGCCTCTAGTTTATAAGATTCCAGTGTTACACATCAGCATATGCACATTCGTGCACACACATTCTAAAAACACGCACAGAGTTAAGATGATTAAATGTTTTCAAATATTTTTAACCACTGCTTCATATGAATGAGTATCTCCTGATGGAGGCATTCACAGATATTTTTCATGAGCCATCTTGGCTGGGTTAAGTAGTGCAGATGTTTTGAAAACATTTTCTTGGCATGAAACATGATTGCAGGTTGTTACTACAGCCCAGTCAGTGTCTCCGAGGCATCGATGTCTCCGCGCAGGGAGGCAGCCATGGACACAGATGCAGAAGAAGGGGTTTGGGGGCTCCCTGAAACAATGTTTTCTTAAAATCACAAGAAACATTTTTTTTAAAAAAAAAATCAGGATTTTTAGCATTTCCCACTTGCTTTTCTTACGGTTTTGAAGTAGAATGAGATAGGATGAAGAAGGAAGGAGATTCTAGTCTTCCTCAGCTCCTTGTGCAAACATCAGTATTACAGTCTGTTCACTCTTTGTGAGCAGGGCAATTTCACTTTATTTTTGGGTTCATTCTCTCTTTATTTTCCCCTCCCTGCATCAAAGCCTAGCACAGTACCTAATACTTAATACTTTCTGAGTTAGTGAAATCATTTCTCCATGTATTGATTGCATCCCACCCCAGAATAGATAAGTTTAAAAATGTATTACTCAATCCTCCTTAACCAAATAGACACTTGATTTTTTTTCTTTTGTTGTTGTTCGTTTGTGATTTAATTGGGGTATAATTGGGTTGCTGTTTTTTCCTGCTTTCATAAATTGCATAAATGCTTAGCCATACATCCTCTTTTCTTTATCCTCTCCCTATTCTCTTTTTAAATATGGTGGGGGAAGTCTTTGTAAGTATGCTATTATCTCCAGAAAGTACTGGGAACTACTTCAAATTTTAAAATAAACCTGTGGCAAAAACTTTTTAATACTTGAAACAAAGTTGAAAAGCAATGATAAGCTAGGCATATGTTTTCAACATACATAACGATGACTTAATATCCCCAATATCCAATTAGCTCTGAAACATAAGAAGACATAAACATCCCTATTAAGAAGTTAGTAAGAGGTGTCAGTAGGCAATTGACAACTGGGAAATGTCAATCGCAAAATTTAAAAGAAATATATGTTTACAATATATCAAGCATTGGAAAGGCTGTGAGAAATCAATGAGCACCGTTACTGAGAATGTAAATTTCTATATTCCTGAAATGTATTTTGGCCATATGGTTTAAAATTTAAAATCTATGAACTCTCTGCTAGACGACCTACTCATAACAGTTTCTTTCAGGATGTACTTTATCAAGTGTGGGTGGATGTATTTTTAAGGAGGTGTATCTTAAAGCTAAGAGTCCATCTTTTAACGTGGTTGATTAAATTAAACATGATACATCTGTGTTCAGGTTGCAGAACAGCATGGGTAATGTAATTGTGTTTACTTTTAATATTGTGTTTATCTTTGTAGAAAAGTTGTTTAAAAGTACATACACCAAAATGTCATCAGTTGTTTCCTCTGGATAGAGAGAATTGGGGTCATTTTTATTTTTCTGCCTTATTTGAATTTTCTAAGTGACTACTTATTTTTATAGTCAGAAAAGACAAGAAAGCTATTCATTTGGGTAAAAAAACACACAATCAAACAAAAATCACATTACCATCACTAACATACTCTACTACATTCTAATTCTTGGTGGATATCACTGTTCTTAACACTTTTATTTACCAGATATTAGCTGGTACTTCATTCATTTTAAAATATTTCTTTAGAAATTACTGCATCCAATATAATAAGTATAATTATTATGTTCATTTTCAGTTTTTAAATCACTCAGGGAAATGAATGTTTTCTTACGTCTTTGTCTGTAAAAAATTCTTGTGTTGATTTCCTATTCTGACCTTGACCATGTTAGTACATAAAAAAAGAAAAAACATTCTAAATGATTCCTGTTAGTGAATGGGATCAAGAAGAAAGTGCTCTAAATTTTGTGTACTGGAAGTTATTTTAAAGGAAAATATCATATTAATCTAGGAATATGTCTTTTTAAACTTAAAGAATTTATGTTAGAAAAGTGAAGGAATATACTAAAAAATTAAGGAACATATATAAATCCAAGACCAGGAAATACAACTATACTGGGAAAAACAGGGATGGTGTGGAGACCATTTTTTTTATTTTTTATTTTTTTATGGCTAATATCAGGCACTAATACATTCAGAGGTAAATGTGTTTATTGAAAATATTTAAAAAATCAAATATATTTTCAATGTACATTGTACCAAGGTATAGGGCATCTATCTCAAGTTATTATTACTAGTAATAACAATAATAATAATAATAGCTACACACTTTGACTCCCTTGCCAAACATCTCGTTTCATCTCTTCAGTGGCACAGAAGGCTGGCTGCTTCTGTGTATTTTCTATCCTTGGGCTTTAAAATAAATAAATAAATAAATAAATAAATAACTCACCCGAGGACATGGTTTTATTGTTTGTTTGTTTTTATTGATTTGAGAGAGAAAAACATCAATCTGTGACCTCTCACACAAGCTCCAACTGGGGATCAAACTCTGACTGGGAATGGAACCCATCACCTTTCTATGTACGGGTCGAGGTCCCAACCACTGGGCTGCACTGGCCAGGGCTATTGTAATTGTGCTTTTGAACTTGATTCTCATCAGTGACACTCTTTGCTGCTTCTTCAAGGGTAAGGCCTGCTCTGCTGGTGGTAACAAAGTAACAAGCAGAATAACTTCCAGTGCACAAAACTCAGCCCCTTTTAGGAAAGCCTAGAGCCATGTCCTCCCTCCTTGAGGAAAAGCCACTTGTTCTCCCAGAGCAGTGGTCGGCAAACTCACGAGTCCACAGAGCCAAATATCAACAGGCCGACGATTGAAATTTCTTTTGAGAGCCAAAGTTTTTAAACTTAAACTTCTTCTAATGCCACTTCTTCAAAACAGACTCGCCCAGGCCGTGGTATTTTGTGGAAGAGCCACACTCAAGGGGCCAAAGAGCCGCATGTGGCTCGAGAGCTGCAGTTTGCCGACCACGGCCCCAGAAGACTCTGAAAGAAAGTCACAATGGTGGCAAATCCAGATGCCTTGCTCTATCCTCCACTTCAGCCTCATTTGACAAAACTTGTAAAGGTACACGGAGAAATCCAGGACCTACCCACTTACCAGTACACACAGGTAACCCCGGAACATGTCTCAGGGTAAGGTCAAGAGAATTGCCCTTGACTTTAGTAACAAAATGCCCTACTTCTCCTCATATATACCCCTCTCCGTTCAGCCTATGCAAATACAGAAATTCAATCTCCATAAGAAAACTACAACACTGACTAAGAATATTACATATCAGGCAGGATCTAGAACAGAAGTTCTAAAATAAAAGTTTTACATATAAATCCACGGACAGAGGGTACTTATGACCTAATAATATGGCATTTAAGCCAAGTCTTTGCTAAGTGACCCTTTAAATATTTTCCTATCTAGAAATAGGAAGTTAGTTTACTACGCAATGTGTTTCCTAGAAACAGGTAGCTAAAAAATGACAGTATAGGCAGTACATATATAGATGGGAGTAAATCATACAGATAGCTGTGCAGTGATTACATTTAAGAAACTTAACCACAGAAAAATGAATGTTAGAAAGAACATGATTATGGCTTTAAAAGATAATTAATATTAAAGTTAGGCACCAATACTGATCATATTAATAATACAATCTCCTATGAGATATGACAAAATAGTAATAAATGATATTTTCACCGCTTCTTCCTCTCCTCTACCTGCTAAGGAGAATTCTGTATTTAAAAGATTAGGTTCTAGGATTTTGCTAGCTAGAGTAATGATAGTGAAGAAAACTGAAAATGGATTGTTTCAGGTTGAAATGGGCCCAATGTAACAGCAAAAATGAAAAGAATAAGAAGGTAAGCAGAAAAAGGAAGAAAGTGAATTGGAAAAGGTTTTAGAAGTGAGAATTGGGGTAGCTACCATGTGTGAGAAAGCCAAAGAGATGGGGAAAAAGGCTTTTAGGACATTAGTTTCAGAAGAACAGTTGTCTGGTCATTTGGTTTTGGTTTTGAGTTTGATGGGGGTTTTTGTTTTGTTTTGTTTTGCTTACAAATGCTATCCCCTTCCTCTACATTTTGATTTTTAATGTTACCACGTCTTCACAACCAAATCATACAGCCATTACATAGCAATACTATCCCCTCTGGGCGTCATTTAATAACAATTTAGCGCCCATCAACAGTTCTACATACTTGTCTCTCTAGTCATTTCAATTGGCAGAATCTTCGGAAGGGCTCACTGAAACAAATCCTTTAGAGGATTCCTTAGGAAGAGTCATTGGAAAAGTATTCCCCAAATTCTTGCATCTGAATAGTTGTCTTTGTCTCCTTATTTTTGAAAGTCGGGTTTTCTGGATATAAAATCCCTGGCTAACATGTTTTTACTTTCAGTACTTATGGTATTCCAATGGAATATGTTATGCTATTCTATTCTCACATATAGCATCAAAAAGCCTAGTGAAAATCTACTTTCTCTCTTATAATAATATATTCATGTTGTCTAGATATCCAAAAGATGCTTCCCTTTCTTTAAAGGCCAGTAACTTTTACCAGAATATATCTTATGCTGGTCATTCTAGGCCAGTATTTTCAGGTGTAAAGTACATTTTTTCAATATATAGTTTCAATTGATTTCAACAAAGTGTTATTATTTTAGTATTTGTTTTGTTTGTTTCTTTGTTATTTGTGGGTTTTTAAAAATATATATTTTTATTGATTTCAGAAAGGGAGAGGGAGAGGGAGAGAGAGAGAAAGAATCATCAATGATGAGAGAGAATCATTGATTGGCTGCCTCCTGCACACCCCACACTGGGGATGGAGCCCGCAACCTGGGCATGTGCCTTGACCACCAATTAAACTGGTGAGCTCGTGGTTCCTGTGTGGACGCTCAACTGCTGAGCCACACCCCGCTGGGCTGTTTGTGTTTCTTTTCTGATGTCTGCTTCTTATGTGTGTGTTTGAACTTATTTTATCTTCAACATTTGCAACTTTCTTTTGATTCCATTTTATCTATTCCTACATTTCTTTTTACATTTTAAAACTTTATTTTTTCTTCTTTATTTGATGTATTTTTTATTCCTAATTTAGCTCTCATTTCTAAAAATCATTTCATTTTTAATATACATTTTATTTCTAATTATTTCTTAAATTCTGTCATTTCATTATTGAATTCCCCTAATTCTGATTGATGTTAATTCTTTCATGTCCTTTACAATTTTCTTAATGTCTCTTTATTTGTTTTGCAAATTAATCTTAGAGAAATATTTTTGTAGCATGTCTTTCTAGCATGCTTTTATTGTTGGCTGAACTGCTATTCTGCCCCTCATTGCCTTTTTTCTTATGGTAACTGTTGTGATTTGACCTCAGTACTTTCCTGTCAATCATCTTTATGTGAATATCTTTTCCTGAACTTTTAGAAGGATGATAAATTACACGGTAGTTTTATTAGAAACTACCAAATTCTGTTTCACTTAATATTCCCATCAGCAATAGACAAATGATTCATTTTTTCCACATTCTTGACAATATTTGGATTGTCATCATTTTTTTCCTTTAGATATTCTTGTAGCTGTATTTGTAATGCCTCGCTGTGGGTCTAATTTGCACTTTCCTGATGGCTAATGATGCTGAACATCTTTTCATGTGCTTATTTACCACCTGTATATGCCATCCCCTTCAGCGAATGCCCGTTTATGTCTTTTACACATTTTCAAATTGGATTGTTTCTGTTTTTTACTATTGAGTTTTGAAAGTTCTTCATATATCCTAGATACTGGTCCTTTGTCAGATATGTGGTCTACAAATATTTTCTCCCGTTCTGTAGCTTTGTCTTTTCTTTCTCTTAACAAAATTTCACAGAGCCAAAGTTTAAATTTTGATGACGTCCAATGTATCAATTTTTTTTTTTAATGAATCATCTTTTGTTGTCAAGCCTAGGCACTCTTCCCTGGAGTCCCTTGACCTTGTTCATCCTATGGTTTCATTACATCTTAACTGGACAACTGTGACAATCTCTCCTCTGTTACCTACTCCTGCAATTGAAAACGACTTCACACTCTTCCAAGCTGTCAGGTTACATTAATGGAGAGCATGTGCAGTCATTGCCACGCTCTGCTCTAACCTTCCAAAGCTCCCCCCTGGATAGAAAGTACAGACTCTCCTGTCTGAAACTACAAATCCCGCAGGCACATTCCTGCTCCAACCAACCAACTCTTAGCTCGCTAAACCTATACCACACTCCAGCCAAGCTAACTACCAGCTGCTCTCCGAAGGGGCTTATAATTATGGTGTCTGAAGAAATGTGAAATAAAAGATCAGGACTTCCAAAGTGATAAAGCTCCCCTCCTGCCACGAAAAATATCACCTAATTTATTAATGAATGTCCGCTTCAAATGGCACCTTCTCTGGCTGCCCCACAACTGGCTGAGGTCACCTCCCTCACTTCCTAACCCAACAGCGCTGCTTTGTGCTTCTCTTACAAGCACTTAGCTTGTTTTCTCATTTGTGCCCCGTTCTTATCCATTTGGCCAGACGGTCCCAAGGGCAGACTGCCCTCCTTCGCTTCCCCTGGAGGACCTGGCACACAGCAGGGGCTGTGCAGAGTCCATTTGACTGTACCCGCCGTCAGCATCATCCCAGCTCGGACACGTAAGGCCTATCTGCCACATCCGCTGTTCAGAACAAAGCAAGAGGACAAGCTGAGCTCATCTTTCTGGTCTCTGAGTCAGCCTCATTTCGGTAAACAATTCCCTCTTGTCTTCCACGTCCTTCTCCCCACTCGCACTCACACACACGATCACGGCAGAGGGAACAAATAAACACGGAAACCAACTCCATAATGAAATTTTAAACACCTCTGCGACCAATATTCTCAAATCAGAAGGAAGTAACATTTCATTCTGCCTGTAATGAAAGAGCATGTCACTTCTCTAACAGCTTCTCCTGGAACCCACTGTTCCCTGAAATTTATTTGCAACGCTTGTCTGAGTAATCCTCCGGGTCCCCCAGGAATTTCTCTAGGCAGGAAGGTGACAAGCAACCAGAGAAGCCGTGGTTACTAGGAGTCCCAGGAAAAGGACTAGTAGGTCTTGTTCTTTTAAAAAAAAATCTCAACTCTTCCCTATGAAATTCACGTCTACTGTTTCCAGCACAGCACTCGGCACGTCGTTTATGATGGATCATGTTTATTGAATTAACCAACAGAATCAATACGATCGTAAAATCTTGGTCGCTTCCTAAATTACATAAAACAAAGAGCATGGGATCTCAGAGCAGTACAGATGTGACAGGGACAACCAAACACTGGGTATTTTTTTTTTTTTAGCTGACTATATTTTCCCCACTCTGACAAGTGGTTTAGAACTTCCGGTTTATGAAATGTTTTTCCAATTATGACATGAGGTCAGGAGAAAGTTCACTTCCTCGTTTCTTCCCAAGAATGTAAAATTTTCCCCACTTTCCTTGAATAAGCTGCTTCCCTGAGATTTAAATTTCATTTCACTGCGAATGTCTCTTTAGGGAGGCTAACTATCACGGCCATCTACAGTCTTTCTGGGTAGAGTTTGCTCAGATCATCAGCTTTCTCCTTGCGGTTTCTGGAGATTATAAACTATCCACTTGAATTCACTCAGTCGGGGATAATTGCTCCGATGTGGTTTCGCCAGCTATAACAACAAAAACGCGGCAGCTTCCACTGGAAGAGTATAAAATAACGACTTGGCTGTCAAGAGCTGTTCTAGAGATTCATTTCTGCTTCTGCCCTGCAGCTGATCTGGTGGAACCAGATGTCTGCAAGCCTTGGTGTGGGAATTCATTCAGACGGGCAGACGCAGTGAACACTTATGAGCATCTGCTGTGAGCCAGTCATCATTGATTGGCGAGAGGGGAAGATGCAAAAATAAACAAACTGCAGACACAGCCCTGAGAGAACGTGCAGTGCAAGGAGAAGGGGTCTGCTCAAATGCTGCGGTCTCCCAGAGAAACAAGCAGCTCGTTTTGTCTGGGAGATCATCGCTCATAGGGGACATTGGACTCGAGCCTTGGAAGAAAAATAAGAGCTTTCAACATAGAAAGGAAAGAAGAGGAAAAGGTCATTCCAAACAAAGGGAGCAGCCTCTTTAAAGGCTATTCATATCCATGAATATGGCAGATCTGGAAATGAGGAGTTAGTAGTCCTAAGTGGTTTGTAGGTGGAGGAATGAATGCTAATATATCAATCTGCATAGGGCGGTTGAAGGAGGAATTTTAAAATATTTTTTAAAACACTTTTTAAATTAGCCGAAACCAGTTTGGCTCAGTGGATAGAGCCTCGGCCTGCGGACTGAAGGGTCCCGGGTTCGGTTCCGGTCAAGGGCATGTACCTTGGTTGCGGGCACATCCCCAGTGGATATGTGCAGGAGGCAGCTGGTCAATGTCTCTCTCTCTCATCGATGTTTCTAGCTCTCTATCCTTCTCCCTTCCTCTCTGTAAAAAATCAATAAAATATATATTTAAAATTTTTTTAAATTAAATTTGTTGAGATGATATTGGCCAACAGGAACATACAGGTTTCAGGTGTGGGTTTCCGTGTTACAAAACCTGTATATTGCACTGTGTGTCCACCACCCAAAGTAAATCTTCTCCTGCCACCACCCATCAGGACCCCCTTCTCTCCCCATGCCACTTTTGATTTGTTGCTGCAACCCGTGTTGCCATTTTGACTGATCAACAGTTGCCTGTCACAAAGGGAAGTGGAGCAACTGAGCAAGGAGCTACCGGTGTTGAGTGTTTTCACACCTTGTGCCTTGTTTGTTGTTTGTTGCACACTGCTATAGCACCGGGGGGGTGGGTTGGGGGGGGTCCTTATATTCATTCTATAAACAGGAAACTGGAGGCTCAGAGTTACTGGGGGATTTGCTTAAGCTCCCTGCCATCTGGACTGCTTCAAAGTCTATTCTCATTGCTCTGCATTGTGCTGCTCCCTGTGACCAGAAAAAGGAAGGGGAAAAGGACAAAGGCATGTCAAGTTTTCAGAAACCAAAAGTTGAAAATGAAAGATATATAGTTCCGATGCATGGGTAAGCAAATAGATGGGTGTAATGGGTTGGGGGTTGGTGTCTCAGAAATTAAGTTACCTAAGGATTTAGTTTTTGATAAAGGTGGCATTGAAAGTCAATGTGTAAAGGATTGCTTTTTAAACAAGTGGTACCAAAAAAAAAAAGGTAGGCAATTTTAGTTTCTTGACAGAGGGAAAACTTCCTCAAATGAGAGGAAATTGACCCTTTTCCTCCCTTTATTCTGCTGCCGGGAGAGCAGCGGGTGTGATGCCGGAGCTCTGTTAGCCATTTGTAGTGACTGACATGAGTAGAGTTAGGTGACAGCAGTGAGGTGAGAGGGAGCTAGGTCCTTGAAAATATCCTGGAGCCAACTGTGGACTGGTGACAACCGGATTTCTTTTATGTGAGGCAAAGCGTACTTCTATTTTTTAAAGACGCTGTTATTTGGGAGTTTACCATTGTGTACGGCTGCATTGAATCCTAACCCATACAGATCCCTACCTATCATATTGTACTCAAATAAAAATATCATAAAGAAGAGCAATTTTCTAAATAAGCCAGATTATAGAAAAGTATTTCTCAAATATCAGAGAAGGCTTAAGTGTACATGCAAGTGTTCAGATCATGTGTTGCCAGTACAATGTGTCTTTTAAATGATGAAAGAGGTACGTGAATAAGTGGACACAATAAGGAAAGATGAAGAAAGCATGGGGAGGTTTAAAATAGAACCAAATAGAAATTTTAGAAATGAAAAAAAAACACAAAAAAACACATGCGCACACACACTAAAGTAACAGATGAGTTTTAAAACAGCTGAATAAAGATTTAATGAACATATCTCAGGCAATCTTACAGAGAATCCCAGGGAAAGACACAGGGACAGAAAACATGAAATTGGTTAAGAGACGCAGAACATAACAAGAAGAACTAATACACATCTAATAAAACTTCTATGATAATAGAATAGGGGAAGAATACTACTTGAAAATATGGGATGAGAATATGACAAAATTTATGGAAAATATGAATCACCATATACTAGACCAATGAGTTGCCATCAGGATAAAGAAAAGGAAATTCAAATTTATATATATATATTGTGGTGACATTTCAGTATACCAAATTTAAGAGAAAATCACTGAGGCAACCAGAGAATAAAAAACCATCAACTGCACAGGAATGGAAATGACACTGACAATTGCCAAAAGAAAGGATGCCATTCCTATTATACACTATCTTCAAAATCAGAAGCAAAGAACGTATTTTTTATATATATAATTTAGAAAGCTGACCCTATGGGCCTAACGTGTGTAATGTATTAATTCCTTAGGAAAATGAAAGGCTCAAAGCCCAAGTTTGAATTTTCTATCACACTCTTTTTATGACATTATTCACTTGAAAGATCCCTCACTCATTTAGTAAGTGGGTGCCTGAAGCCCAGCCTGTAAAGTGATTTGTTCAAGACCATATAGTATAGTTAGCTAATATCAAATGTGGGACTAGATCTTTAACATCTCCCATTAACCTCCGTGCAAGTAGAAATCGGCAAAGTTGGAATTTTCTTTGTAGCTAGATGGTTACATTGGCCTTAGACACTTACTCAAAAAAAACGGAAATTATTTGTCAGTTTACACACATCCACATTCTCACCTACACAGCCTCTTGTGCCCACTAATGGAATTACCATAGATTAGAGAGCAGACCCAAGGACAGTCAGGCAAACCAGAAAGTCCTGGAAAATCAGAAGCAGCTCTTGGGTGGTTTAGAAAGCTTACTGCAGCGTCACTCCACGGCGGCTCGTCTTGGCTACCCAGTGTCAGAGACCACACGTCTGTCTTGCAGGCTCTGTGCTGACGTTTTCACTGTCCGGCACTACGGAAGCCCTGTTGGCTATGTTGTAATTCTACTGTCTCCGCGTGCAGAAATCAGAGAACACGCCATCACTTTCCTCATGACCTTCAGGGGGTAATTTACTCGAGGGTCTAGATTCTTAATGTTAGTTTGCTAATTGAAAAAACCCTAAAACTGCCGAAACCACCGGTTTGGCTCCGTGGATAGAGCGTCAGCCTGCGGACTGAAGGGTCCCAGGTTCGATTCCGGGCAAAGGGCATGTACCTTGGTTGTGGGCACATCCCCAGTGGGGGGTGTGCAAGAGGCAGCTGATCGATGATTCTCTTTCATCGATGTTTCTAGCTCTCTATCCTTTTCCCTTCCTCTCTGTAAAAAAGTCAATTAAAATATATATATATATATATATATATATATATATATATGTGTGTGTGTGTGTGTGTGTGTATATATATACACACATATATATATGTGTGTGTGTGTGTGTGTGTGTGTGTATGTATATATATATATACACACACCGTATTTGCCGGCGTATAAGACGGTTTTTTGGCCCTGAAAAATATGCCTCCAAGTGGGGGGTAGTCTTATACGGCGAGTATATAACAAATTCTGTATTTTGAGTGGAAATGTTAGGGGGTCGTCTTATACGCCCAGTCTCTTATACGCCGGCAAATACGGTATTTTTCAGGGCCAAAAAATCGTCTTATACGCCGGCAAATACGGTGTATATATATATGAAACAAACCTAAAACTGACTAACAGACCTCAAAATACTATTGGGACCATTAGACTTTTGACTAAATCTCTATCCCATTCAAAAGTACTTTCTAACACCACTCCAGTAAGCGTACTTCCATGACTGCTCAGTAATTCTTAATAAATAGATGACTTAACATATTTGTTCTTCTGTGTACATAAAGGTTCAACTAGGTTCCTGATACCAATTCCAATGTGTGAGGGATGTTAGGTCTGATCAAAGAACTGAATTGATACTGAGAATTGACCTTTATGCCACTTCACAATGGACATTCCACCTGCTTAGATCACATTCCACCTGCTAAGACTATTATCTCTTCCCCTCCGGAGTTTCCCCGGAATCCAGACCTGCACAGAGAATTCTTTGCCCCAAAAAGCCCGCCTACTAGTAGAGTCCTTTAAAAATCTCTGACTTCCTGTCTTTGCGTGCTGGTGCCATTTTGGGGCTCAGCCCATCTGGTATCCAGATGATCTAATAAATTCATAATTCTTTACCCACTTTGGCCACCCTAAAAGGGGATACCCACACCAACAAGAAATTCCCCAGATATCACGGACTGAGAATTCAACTCAACTTTGACCCTATCAATGCAGAGACAGCATCAGATTCCACAGGTTGAGGGTCCATTCCTACAGGACTGCCCCAACCCCACCTCAGATGCCAATAGCAATGTCCAGGTTGTTCTTCTGGCTGCAGATCAGAAGTTCCCACCACCCTCTTCTTGGGTTTGATTGGCTAGAGCCCCTCACACCTTAGATGAGTATGTTGCTTCCAAGATTACCAGTTTATTGTACAAGGGATATAACTCGGGAGCAGCCAGGGGGAAGAGATACAAGGGCAGGGTATGGAGAAAGTGAAGAAGCTTCCGTGACCCCTCCAGGCACGCCAGTCTCCCCACACCTTCATGTGGTCCCCAAACCGAAGCTGCAGAACCCAGTCCTTGGGGGTTTTTATGGAGGCTTCATGACATGGGCATGGTTCCTTCACTGTCCTTGGCCTTTGGTGATTAATTCGACCTCCAGTCTCTGCCCCAACCTGAGGCAACCAGCCTCCATCCTTAAGTGAATCCAAAGTTGCCTCGTTAACATAACAAAAGGCACTTGGTCACTCTCAATATTTAGGAAATTCTAGGGGTTTGGGAAGCTGTGAACCAGGATCAATGGATGAAGGCCAAACATATATTTCTCATTTGGTCTTCTGAGTGACCAAATACATATTTCTTATAAATCATAATAATGCAAAAGTCAAATGAGAAAAAAAAATCTAATCAGTTATTGAGTGAGTTCAGCTCTGTGTTACACCAGCTTTTATAATAACCAATGATTTTAGGAAGCATTTCCAGTTTTCCTTAATGGTTTTAATTTTTTTAAGAAGTACAAGAAATCAGATAGTATTCTATTTTTTCAAATTTGTTACTAAATAGAGAAGCCGCCTTAGAACTTTAAAATGTATAATATTTTTAAAATTCTTTTTCCATTAGGGAGCAACTAGGAAATGTTTTTCTAATGCTGTTCAATGCACCAGATCCTGCCTTGGAATTTTTCACGACATTTTAGTTTTAAAGAAAGAGTGATGACCAAGAAGGCCCTCAATGGCAGTCAAATAATAATACTTCCCTGACCTTTCACTTCATAAGTGAATCCATCTGATACAGCATTTGCATTTTTACTGCAGCCCTGGAAGGGTTCTTAAAATTTCAGATCAGCATGATTTTACAGAACACAATGCAAATTTTCAAACTAAATTGATTTCAGAGAGGAAAGGAAAGGGAGAAATAGATAGAAACATCAATGATGAGTCATTGATTGGCTGCCTCCTGCATGTCCCCCACTGGGGATTCCCACCACACCCTGGGCATGTGCCCCTGACCAGAATCAAACCCTGGACCCTTCACTGCACAGGCCGACGCTCTATCCACTCAACAAACATGGCTAGGGCTCAATATTTCTTTTTTTTTTAATGAAAGAACAAAATAATAGAATAAAATATAGGTAAATTGCTGCATAAACCTGGGCTGCATAATATTTGTCTGCGTTACCCAAGTATGATACCAAGGGCAGCAGCCATGAAGGAAAAAGACAAACACATTTGACAATCTATTCTTTGAAAGCTCACAAACTTCAGACACGTTAAAAACTGGAAATAGGCTGCAATAACAACAAGGGATAATGTATCAATACAAAGAAATAAGCAAATTTTTGTCTAACCAGATTTGTGAGGAATATTTTTAATGTCTTGAGTGCCTGTAGGTTAAACTAGAGAGAAATAACACTGTCATATGAAGAAAATGTAAATGATAGAATATTTTCAAAGGGCAATTTGGTAATATATATCAAAAGCTTTTAAAATAATCATGCCCTCTGACCCAGTAATTTCAGTTTGGTGAGTTTATCCTTAGACTATAATGAAGGTTGTGTGAAAAGATTTAATTACATTTCTATTCATCACCATGCTGCTTGTACTTTTGAAAAATTGGAAAATTTTAAATGTCAAGCAATAGGGGATTAATTAAGTGGATCATAGTAATCCACACAAAGGGACACCATGAAACTGCCAAAAATAATGTTAACGTGGATAGCTGTTCCTCCTGTATTCTGGGAGAATAAAATGTTTTATTAGTGTAATTCTAATTCCACAAGGAAAAATTATACTCTTAGAAAAGTGTCTGGAAGCATAGACACGGGCTTTCACAGTATTTTTATCTGCCATGTAGAATTACAGATTATCTTCTTGCCTACATCCATGTTTTATTTTTTTTAATTCCCTAGTAATTAGTATGCATAGATTTCTTAATCATAAAAAAGTAAAAGCTATTTTTACAAAAAGAAAGAGAGAGAGAGAGAGAGAGAGAGAGAGAGAGAGAGAGACAGACATAGCATATATCTCATATGCCTTGAAGTGGTAATACTCACTTAGTATTTTATTGAATTGAAAGGCCCAGAAAATGAATCGTATGTATGTATAGTATGTATGTATGTATGTATGTATGTATGTAACTGCACTGAGATTGTAGTCCAGGGAATTATTAGAATGCCTTTGACCCTGAGCTCACTAAGTGCAGCACAAAGTGTGAGGAGTGTGCCTGTCTTCCCACATTTCCCTAAACATCCACCTAGGCGTCCAAAGAAATTAGTGTGATTTCAGAACTAGCATGGTATGTACACATATCTTCGCAACTCGCTGTTTAAAAAGACCATGCTGTGTTGTCGAGCAGAGCAGTGAGCTTTCCTAACTTGACCATCTGCCTTGTTTTCAAGACTCAATCTTTATTGGTTTAATTCCTTCTGAAAGCCCAGAACTTGAAACCTGTGTGCAGAGGAGACCTTGTCCAGCCACTCACAGTCCCCGGCCACCCCCGGAGAGAGGCAGGCCGGCCATTTCCCTCTCCTATGCTCTCTCCCCTGCCATAGTTTTAATCAGAAGTTGTTTCCAGCCTTGTGACACTGGTGAGGACCAGTCTTCAGACTGTGGATCTGGAATCCTTGAAACACTTCCTCCTTAACATTCATAAAGACATACAACATACATCTGTGGATTCAAAGCACTTGTCCACAATAAAGAGAAAAAACAATGATAATTTGGAATGTGTTTACCATCCAATGAACATAGGACACAAATTTTCTAATTTAAGTATTAAACACTAACTACTATGTGTATAAGTAGATTAAAGTATATCCTAATTTCCTGATATTTATAGTTCTATGAAAAAATATTTCTCATTTTAATGAGCTCTTAAATCAACTTGAAGAGGCAACTTAAATTAAGAAATAATTGTACTCCAATCATGGACCTACAAATAGAACCCCAATTTATTTATTTTTAAATATATATATATTTTTTATTATTTTTTACAGAGAGGAAGAGAGAGGGATAGAGAACTAGAAACATCAATGATAGAGAAACATCAATCAGCTGCCTCCTGCACATCCCCTAATGGTACCACGGTACATGCCCTTGACCGGAATCAAACCTGGGACCTTTCAGTCCGCAGGCTGACGTCTACCCACTGAGCCAAACTGGTTTCGGGCGCAGAGCCCCAATTTATTATCTTTTACTCTCTCAAGCTGGTCTTTAGTCCTTATATGATGTTACACACACACACACACACACACACACACACACACACACACACACACAAATACTAGGAATGTTCAAAGGCATACAATTCAATTCTGAAAAGCAAGCATTCGTGGGCGCTATGATGGTCCAGCCTGTGCTAAGTAAGTAAAAGGGTCAGAGGGAAGAGTGTGATGAGGTCCTGCCCTCCAGTGCACAGTCTCAGCATGTCGGCCCAGTGCTGCAATACAGCACGGTGTACGGAGGGCGGTGTGTACAGAGGAGGAGCGCTGCCCAGACTGAGGGAGGAGGTGTGACAAGAGACCCCCAGGAGAGGGTTCCTCCAGACGATGACACTTCCAGGGGATGACTGAGGCTTTGGAAATGACCAGGCAGAGACGTGTGAATGGGATAATCCAGGCATAAGTAACACAGTTACAAAGGCACAGAGGCATGAAAAAGCGGGGCAGGTGGTTGGCAGGAGCCCGAGGCCCCATGCTCCTCCATCAGACTTTCATTGAAGGAGCAGAAAGCATTCTAGCAGATTAAATAAAAAGACCGTGATTCAGAGAAACAGGGGCCTAGAACGTCATTGGGAGAGGTCTGTGAGAAGCTTCGAGGCTAATCTTTAAGGAGTGATCCTCACAACCCCTCCCAAATGATCCTCTAAGCAGCCATCTCCTCTGCCAAGATCAGGAGTTGGGGACACCAGACTGCTGCGGCTGAGGCTCCAGGGCCCCACACCTTCAGCTTCAGTGGATACCTGCAAATGGCTATTTCAGTCCTGGCTCTCAACACCCATGAGACTATGAAACAGATCCTGGGAACTCTGCTACCTCTGCCACTAAGAAACATACAAAATTTAAAAGCCCCAATGTGCTCACGTTAGAATGATCAAAGAAATGCCTCTGTATTGTTTTGGGCTTTCAATGCTCCCTGGTCCACCTGCTTGGTGAACACTCTGTCTCCAGCAAGCATTCAGGCTTACTGCAAGGGAGTTGAAATGGATCCAAGTAATCAAAACTATGGTCTTCAGCACACCATGATCATAAGCTTGGCACTTTTTTTTTTGAGATGCAATTCACATGCCATAAAAGTCACTATTTTCGAATGTACAATTGAGCAGTATTTTGTAATGCGAAGGCTGTACAACCATCATCATTATGTAATTCCAAAACATTTTACCACCCTAAAAAAAGAAAGCCTGTATCCATTATCAGTCACTCCCCATTCCCCCTTTCCTCCAGCCCCTGCTACCCACCAATTTACTTTGTCTGTCTGTATTTGCTGATTCTGGACATTTCAAATAAATGGAATCATGTAATATGTGAGCTTTGTGCCTGGCTTTTTTCACTTAGCATAATATATTCAAGGTTCATCATCGTAGATATGTATTAATGCTTCATTTCTTTATATAACTGAATAACATTCCAATGTGTAGATATACCACGATTTGTTTATAAATTCATCAGTTTATCCCATTCATCAGTTGGGTTGTTTTCATTCTTTTGCTATCATGAATAATGCTGCTATGGACACTCTCGTTTTTGTTTTAACCTATGCTTTTAATTTTCTTGGGTATATACCCAGGAGTGGAATTGTTAGGTCACCTAGTAACTCTGTGTTTAACTTTTGAGGAGCTGTCAAGCTGTTTTCCACCACAGGTGCACCATGCTACATCCCCACCAAGAGTGGATGAGGCCTTCCAACTTCACATCTTTCGGCCATATTTTCTCCCACTCTGTATATTCTTTTCACTTTTTTTTCTTTTTTTCTTTTCACTTTTTTATAATATTCTTTGATGCAAAGAAGTATTTTTTTTTATTTTGATCAAGTCCAATTTAGTTGTTGTTGTTGTTGTTGTTTTTTAGTGGCTTGTACTTTAAAGTATCATATATAAGAAACTATAACCTAATCCAAAGTCACAAGATTGAAGCCTATGTTTTTTCTTCTAAGAGTTTTATAACTTTTAATCTTACACTATTTTCCAGTTTGAGTTAACTTTTGTATATGGCGAGAGAGTCAAATTCTTTTTTTTCTTTGCATGTAGACATCCAATTGTCCTAGTATTATTTACTGGGAGGAAAAACTATTTTCCTCCACTTAATTGACTTGACACCCTTGTTGAAAATCCATTGACCATAGATGTATGGGTTCATTTCTGAACTCAATTCTAGGTCCATTGCTCTAAAAGCCTGTTTTCATGCCAATACCATGCTGTTTTGATTACTATAGCTTCATACTAAGTTTTAAAATTGAGAAGTGTTAGTCCTCCAACTTTATTCTTCTTTTGCAAAACTGTTGTGTCTATTCTTGGTCTCTACATTTCCATATACATTTTAGGATCAGTTTGTTCATTTCTGCAATAGAAGTAGTTGGATTTTTGATAGAGATTGTACTGAATCTGTAGATAAATTTGGCAAGTATTGTCATCTTAATATTTAGTCTTCCAATATCATTTTAATAATATTAAGTCTTCCAACCTATGAACACAGGATATTTCTCCATTTGTCTTATTTAATTTCTTACAGTGTTCACTGTATAAGTCTTACATTTCTTTTGTTAAATTTATTTTTAAGTATTTTATTCAAACAAATTGGAATTTTAAAATATTACCTTCAGACTGCCTAGCATATAGAAAAGACAACTTACTTTTATGTGCTAATCTTTTATACTGCTGAACTACATAGCTCATATTTTTTTCAAATATGTGTGGGTTACTTAGGCTATTTTATATAGAGATAGAAATATTTTTGATTCTTCCTTTTCAGTCTGGATGCCTTTGATTTCATTTTCTTATCTAAATTCACTGGATAGAACCTCCAGGACAATGTATAGCACCAGTGAGACTGAACATCCTGTCTCATTCTTGATGTTAGGGACAATGTTTCCCGTATTCCACAATTAAGTAAAATGCTAGCTATGGGCACCAAGGATTTAAGCGGTAGAGTGAAGAGTTACAACACTAAAAGCTTAGAGATGCAGCTTAATACCTGGGAGACTTACTTTCTCTGCTTTACAAACTAAGGCCAATTACATTATCATTATATCTATTGTCTGCTAAGTTTTCCAGTATATTGTGTCTCTCTCTATTGTATACTCACTACTCTCTATAAGGAAGTGGCAGTCCCTAGCCCCCTGTTTTCAAAGAGATCACTTCTCTAGCAACTCCCTATACTACACTCTCCAAAAAGAAGAAGACACTCCCTCGCAGTTGCAGAGAACTTTGCCCACCTCTTTTCTGCCACATCACCTGGAACTGCGGGAGAGAATGATGACACGGCCCCAGACTCCCAGCTGGTTGCTCACTCTCCTCACCATTAAGACTTCTGTTTATGCCTCACACTTTCATTAACCTCATACAGCACCGGAATATTAAGACTGAAGTCACTCATTTATCTGGCCCTTGATCTCATTACTCCTTGGCCTCTAAAACTCCTCTACTGGACCCTGGTCTTGAAGACCCATAACCTTAATCTTCTATCTGAAGTCCCCCTCATCTTTTATAACAGAATACTTTTCTAATTATGAGCCAAATGAGCCTTCATAAGAAATTTATCTTATTGTCTAAATAGAGCCCCTACAATGAGTTTCAGAAAAACTATTAACTGATTTTTGTCAAATAATTCTATATTGCATGTGACTTCAGTCCCTTTGCTTTCCATTTCACAAATAATTAATCTTGGGAGATACACTAGGAGGCTGTTGTGCTCAAACCTAGGCTGTTGGAAGTTTTAATGAATTATGACCACGGTGCATATTTGGTTGCACCTGCTTTAACAATTTTTCCAGACTAAACTTTGCATGGTCAGGCTATGGAGTAGAACGCTTGGTCTTGGTCTGTACATACTGACTCTATGTTAGCACAGATGGAAGTTTTTTCCTTATAATAATATTGATCCTGCCTTTGGGTCTCTACTTTCAACCCTTGCCCGGCAGTTCACGTCCAAGTGGAATACATGTGTGACTGCATGGATAAGCAATGGAACAGGAGGAGGCATTCAGACTAGTTCTATTCAGGCATGCAACATATTAAAAATATTTTTACTGATTTTGGAGAGGAAGGGAGAAAGAGAGAGGGATAGAAACATCAATGATGAGAGAATCATCCATCAGCTACATCCTGTACACCCCCAACTGGGGACTGAGCCTGCAACCTGGGCATGTGCGTTGACCAGGGAATCAAACCATGACATCCTGGTTCATAGGTTGATGCTCAACCACTGAGTCACACCAGTCAGGCTGGGCATGCAGCATTTTAAGAAAATGTCAAATGCATACCTCGCTCAGTTAATGGTTAAAGCATATGATTCTACTAGCTACATCAATGGATGCACTAAAGGAGCTAATTCATGTTTGTTTTTTTAAATATATTTTATTGATATTTTACAGAGAGGAAGGGAGAGAGATAGAGAGCCAGAAACGTCGATGAGAGAGAAACATCAACCAGCTGCCTCTTGCACACCCCCTACCGAGGATGTGCCCGCAACCAATGTACATGCCCTTGGCCGGAATCAAACCCGGGACCCTTCAGTCCGCAGACCGATGCTCTACCACTGAGCCAAACCGGTTTCGGCAGGAGCTAATTCAGAAATAACTTTGAACTCTCTATTACCCAATATCTATGAAAATATGGACTGATAGTAATATTTATAAAATAATATCTTCCAACTTTGACATTCTAATGTTTACTTCTATATATTAAGCCAAATCATCAGAAAGATATGTATCACATATCCACCCTTCCTTCTATACCTTTCCTCTTCCTCTTACCGTTTGTCCCAAATATTTTATGGATTCTGTGAATTGATTATCCTATATTATAAAAGGGTAACATGCAAATTGACCAAACGGGGGAATGGCCAATCGGTATGACATGCACTGACCACCAGGGGGCAGGCGCTCAATGCAGGAGCTGCCCCCAGCCCACAGACCTCCATCGCTTGATCAGGACCAGCAGGCCAACCTCTTGGTCCCTTCCCCCAGCTGGCAGGCTCCAATTGCCCGATGGAGAATAGGGAACAGGAATGGGTGGCAGTGTGGGGTGAGGCCGGCTGCTGGCAGCCAGGGAAGATAGTCCTCATCACAGGCCAGGCCGAGGGACCATACCCCTGCACGAATTTTGTGCGCTGGGCCTCTAGTATTTCCATGTTCATGTTGATGGATTAGAACTAAACTTGTGGTACAGCCTTAGCAGACATATGGCATAGCACGTTATGTTTGCTGCCCTTGCCTTAATCCTGGCAATTTCATATTCTTACCAGTTTTTCCTCTTTATCTTTCTTTCCTACTTAGCTTTCTTACTGTAAGTTGTACCTTTAATTTAATTTTGGAATGAAAAAGGGAAGAGATAAACATCTGATATTCCTGCCTCTGAAATTGCTTTGGTAATATTTATTTTCCCCATGGAAATTGAGTGAATTTTCTATTATAAACTTTTTATCATCCCACTAACCCCATTGAAACTTCCTCAAGGATCTCCTAATACAGGGTTAGGCAAAAGTAGGTTTACTGTTGTGAGTATGCAAAACACAGAGTTTATCCTTGTATTATTAGTTATTAATTATTTTATTATTTTCTATATGAACAACTGTAAACCTACTTAGGCCCCACCCTGTATATAGATATGATTTGAAATTCATTTGTATTGGACCTCCAAGATTTCTTTTTCCAAACTCCTATTTCTTATTTAAGAGGCATAGGAGTTAAGAGTTCATATCCCGGCTTCACCAATTATCATATACTGCTAGCTATACAAATTATTTAGTTGAAGAGATAATCTTATAAAGAATAATAAATACATCATGGCATAAAAACATTATGAGGGGAAAATATAAGTGCAATGAGTTTACAATAGCAGACCTGACAGACTACAATGATAGAATATAAGCAACTTAATTCAGCACACATTTATTGACCACCTACTATGTGCAAGACACTATTATCTACCCTAAGTAGAAGATAAAGATGAAAAAGGCAAAAATGTTGCCCTCAGGAAAGATACAAAATGAATCATGTAGACAGATGATCCATAAGAGAGGAATTAAAGTCGATGCAGAACATATGTTCATTAAGATTATTAAACAATATCATGGCCTACAAAAGTAAACTTTGTGAGTTCAGTTCTCAGCTCTACCCCTTTCTTAGTCCACTTGGTACATTAGTTATTCTCTCTAAGGATAGTATTAGTTATAAAACCCTTGCACAAGGCCTGATATTTGGTAATTCATGATAATTTACAATAACATGGATATGCAATACATATGATAAATATAATGTAAAACAATAGGAAAGTGAATAAAATTCTATGGCTGCAAATTTTCTACATTTTATATAAGTGGCATAATAATAATTCTAAATCAACCGTAAAACATTAAAATGTATACTATAATACCTAAGGCCTAAAGCTAAGAGGTATAGCTAAAAACCTAATAGATAAATTTAAATGGATTTCTTAAAATTGTTTAAATAATCCAAAAGAAGGCAGGAAAGAAGGAACAGAGGAACACAATTTTCTGGGGATATATGTGGAGTGCTATTGGTGGCTCCATATAAGGGATGAATCACCAGTTACAACTGGCTTGGGGGAGGATGATATTGACACAACATGTGGCACTTGCACCATATGCTGTTCGTAAGATCTTGTCCATGGACCGAAAGAGCTCAAAATACCCAAATGGTTAGGCTCATGTCAACCACATTAGGTTGACTGCACAGAGCAGCTAAGTCGTTGGGATAGAATTTAGTAGGAGGGAACAAAGCATGACCTACATCATGTAATTGTAAGTACATATTCTACTCCTAGTTGTGCCACTTGGGTGAATAACTCAGGGCAAGGCAATGATCCGTAAAACAAGGTATAGCTTCTGTTTTCTCCCCTTATGGGATTTGCACCAACCTGGCATAAACTGCACAGATAGTCTAATCACACTGTTCCATGAACTTCAAACACTTCTGAAAGCTTTGCTTGTTGGCAATATTTCAAATATAAATTTATGGGTCATCTCAGATATTGAGAAGCCACCATGTCCTTCCTGAAATTGGAGAGCCACACTGAAAAGTTCCTTCTCATTCCAAGAGAATACTTACTGGAAGTATTCTAGTTCAATCCATCCCAATTTAGAATTGGAAACATGAAACATGGAAATTCACACATTACTGATTAACAAACTAACAGCTACCTTAATTAAGTCTTTACTAGGGATTGTATAATAAAAATTTCCTTGGCCTATTTCCCACCTGGGAATATATGAAAGATCTGTTTCACAAGCTAGATAAATCTTTATATTATGGAATTCTGAGGTCAGATTTTTGCTAATGAATGAATTAAATTTGTTATCTTAAAAAGCTATCACTTGTGCACATTGTTGATACAATGTTATGATGCATTTTATTCCCTTAAAAAATCTTCATTCAAAACTTAGTATTGTTCAAATAAATACACCAAATATATTAAGTCAAATGTAATCATTAAACTTTCTCACCAAATAGTTAATTAAAAAAAAAAAACTTAAGGGACATGGTATAATGCTTCTTTGCCTATGGTACAATGCTGAACATTCTTATAACCTGACATTTCTTACAACATGTTGTAAATTCAGATAAACAAAGGATTAGCACATTGATAAAGATTATCACAAGAGTTGTGGAAGAAGAAAACAAGTACTCATCTCTCCAAAGCATATTCTAAACACACAGTTTAAAAATAGACAAAGGCATTTTCACTAGCAGCTGAACCCTCTCTGCATCTGCAGGAAAAGGAAAAGCAAACAACAACTTTATTGCAAGCTTTATTTTTTAACAAAAAGGATTCACATAACGGGGAAGGCTTGTAATTTTAGTATTTGGGACTTCATAATTTATGATTCTTATCCTATCACTCGTCTATTATTTTTTAATGATAATAACATCAAACTCCTCTATCATTCTTCTATAAGCCATCTGAGATTCTTGCTCATAGTAAGTCCCAGTTAATGTTAGCCTTGAGAATTGTTTCTAGAATTTTCTAACATCACTAAAATCACTGAACATACGCAGCCTATCACAAATCAAAAATAAAAATTGTGATGTGATCAGACAAATGTCGAGGGGGAATGACAGGTCTACTCTATCCTGGGCGAGCTACGTGGTGCAATCACACTGCACAGACCCTCCCAGGGGTGTCAATCATTCAGCCACAGAATTCCTGGGTCATTTTGGAATAATTCCTCTATCTCCAACAATTAAAATGTTAGCGGTCTCAGCAATCTTTGCCTTCATTTTCAGTTGTATTTGATGAAGCAATTCTATGAGTCATACACGTCATCTTATTTTGCTCCATAGAAATCCAAATAAGTAGAATTCTCTTTAGATTAGATTGAGTCATGAGGTATAAGGAGCTTAGGGTGCACATACAATATACAAATCAGAAAGATGAAACATAAACAAACTGAACAGCCCTACCCAGTTTGGCTCAGTGGATAGAGCATCAGCCTGCAGATCAAAGGGTCCCAGGTTCCATTCAGGTCAAGGGCATGTACCTTGGTTGCAGGCTCCTCCCTGGCCTGAGCTCTGGTGGGGGCTCCTGCAGGAGGCAGCCAATCAATTGTTTCTCTCACATGGATGTTTCTCTCTCTCTCCCTCTCTCTCCCACTCTCCCTTAAAATCAATGGGAAAATATCCTTGGGTAAGGATTAACAAAAATAAGTAAACAATAAACAAACAAACAAACAAACCAGACATCCTTTAGAATGGGCACTTGGGTGTATGCCATGAAAAGTGACTTCTGAATTTTCCTTCAAAGATACTAGAAACCATGTATAAAGCTTAAAAAACTTACTCTGCTACAATGAAATAATTAATACTCTCTGTGTACAGATAAGTAAACAGAAAAACTGTCCCAGGCCTATGAGATTATTCTGAAATGCAAAATAATCATGATAAATAATGGTAATGCTCTTAAATAACAGTCATTTTTATAAAGCATTTACTGCAAGAAACATGTTTAATTGTATACTCCAAGTTCTCAATAAGATAAAAGAAGAAAATGCCTTTTTTTTTTTTTTAATAAAGGAGGCTATTACCAGATGGGTACATCTAAGATAAAGAAAGCCTGTTTTAAATTTTTTTTTAAAAAATGGTACCTGACTTAAAACTATAATGGATTTAACCTTAGGTTAGTTTGAAATGTATTTTGGTAGAAGGTGATGATCATCGAATTCATTATCTCAGCACAATTGCCTATATGCTTCCTCCCACTGATAATGATAGCAATTCTTATCATACACTAAATTCTTCTGAACACTAATTTCTGTTTCCGGGATTTCTATGATACCACAGGTCCACTCTTCAAACTTGCCAAGATACTACTCAATTTTGTGAGTTTCACAGCACAGTTTCATATATGGTAGGAGAAGAGTCTCCTCTAAGTATTTTTCTTTTCAAACATTTTTTGAAACTGTTCTTACTATTTATTCTTCCATAAAAATATTGAAATAATTTTATGTTAAACTAGAGGCCGGTGCATGAAATTTGTCCATGGGGGTGGTGAGGGGCAGAGAATGGTGGGGGGCAGTCCCTCAGCCCAACCTACATGCATCCTCTCCAATCCTTCTGCCTGCCTGATAGCTTCTAACCCTTCTGCCTGCCTGCCTGCCTGCCTGATTGCCCCTAACTGCCTCTGCCTGCCTGCTGGCCTGAATGCCCCTAACTGCCCTCCTGCCAGCCTGATCGCCTCTGCTTTTCTCCTCTGCCAGCCTGATGGCCCCTACCTTGCCCCCCTGTTGGCCTCATTGCCCCTAACTGCCTCTGGCTCAGCCCCCAGCCTAAGCCACAGTCTGGCCTCCCTCTGCCAAAGGCAAGGCGACCTGGTCAATCAGGGGAAGGCACCGCCCCCATCACCCGCTGCTGCTGCCACTGGTGGCCACCATGGCTGCCTGAGCCCCAGGCCTCACAGCCGCGCACTTGGCCGCCTGAGCTTTGGGCGGGCACTGGGCGGTGGCAGCCACCCTCTGAAGCTTGCCTGAGCCTCAGGCAGCCGCTGAGGCTTTGTCTGATGGTCATGCGCCCTAATTAGCATATTACCCTTTTATTAGTATAGATGGTTATCTTTAAATGGTGGAATTATGAATCATTCAAATTTCTTATTCAGACCTTTTTGGTGTTTTTCATAGTTTCTACCATAGACAATTCTCATTCTTCTAACCAAGGATCATTTACACATAACAGTATAGTATATCATTGACCTGACCTTGCAAATAATTTAATCATAGAAAGACATGACTTGCTTCTAAGATGTTCCCAAAACCCAGGTAAAAAATGATAGAGTTCATGATGATTAATTATGGGCTGAACTGCGAAGGCAGGTAAAATACAATATGAATTTCTTTATACTTCAAAGGAGTAAAATGTTATTACATTTTCTTTATCTTTAATAATCCCTACACAAATACAGACGTAAGACTATATTTTTAAATTTCAACGATAATATGTAAGGAAAACATCAAAATGCCTAATTTTCCAAATATTTGAAGATGAAATAACACTTAATTAATTCTACCACGTACTGACTACATACCACGTGCCACTTAATCCTCAGTAACAGGAGTTATTATCCCCACATTACATCAATGGAAAACTGAAAACTACAAAAATTAGCATATTTGAGATTTTAATACATGCCTGCCTTGCTCCACAGAGTATTAATTACCTCAACCTCCATAGATATTCTCTCCCGTAATACCCCACAATAATGTCTATTGTATGTGAAATGGGATACTTAGGCCTGTTTCTGGTAATTCTCTCCCATTGATCAATCTGTTAGTTATGGTTTTGAGTAAATTTTAACATCAGCATAATAATAATGAGTTTTTTTCCCAGTGGGGAACACGGTAAGCTCCTCCATGTATCCACTCTTTTCATGACTTTCAGTATAGATCCCCATAAATAGATCTCTAGACATTTGTTAAGTCTACTACTAGGGATTTTTATATTTAGTAAAACTATCTATGTAGAATCTATTCCATTACAGGCTCTATTGTGTTTTTGCTACACTGTGGTAACGTTCATTATTTTTTTCATATTCTTTAATCCGGTCCCATAACTCTTGATCACTCTAACTTTTCTGTTGGTTCTCCTTAGATTTTTCTAGGTAGACAATGAAATAAATCCCTTACCGATTTTATGTCTTCCCTTTTTTCTTATTTTTGACAATTGCCACTGATTATGTTAGGATTTGCCAAAACAATCATAATTGTAATTACAGCAGGTGCCCCTGTCCTGGTCCTGACTCTAAAAGAAAAGGCAGGACGAACTTTCATCCAGTCTGTCGGTATGGCCTTCTGGGCTGATGAAGATTTGCTGCCTGGACCCCACCAGGAAACCCTCAGCCTCCTCCTGAGGAAGGCTGCAGCTTCACCCCGCAGGGGCACGGGGCCTCCTGCACAGCTCAAAGGCTCCCGGGCAACCCCTCTGGTGGCACCGCCCTGTGCTGCCCAGCAGTTAAAGCTCTTCACATCTCATCATTTGGAAAGAGGCTGTTGGGTGGAAATCTATAGCCTTAAAATTTTTTTGGAACCCTTCCCTGTCTTCGTGTAATAGCATAAAATTATGTTGGCTATTTCTTAATACAGAACCATAGACTTAATTAGAATGACATTTAGAGTGGTTTTTATTTTTTTAGCATGGCCAACTACCATTACGATCAATAAAAAGCCAGAGCATCCATTTTGCGCACAGTGCAAAAACACATAGTATGTGAAAAAAAAATTTAAAAGGTTTTGCCTGCCTTCTGTCTTTTTTGTCTTTTCCCTTTTTCTTTACATAATGCGTTAGTAGTATTTCAATTCTGAGAAAAAGAAATCAAACCTTTATATTGAAAAATGAATATAATTTGGTGCTCTCAAAAACTTTAAGAGACAATTTGCACATACATGAAGGAAATTAAAATGATAACCCAGCAACATGTTAAAAAAAAAAAAGTGTAAGAAATGAGCCTAAACTGAAGTAGAGACATGCAGCAGGAGGGAGGTACTGGGCCCAGCACACAGTGTGTAGAAATTACTCACTTGCTATTTACATCCATAGCTACTTCTGATAAGGATTTTAGGCTGTTTGTCATATTTGATGAGTCAAAAGAGAGGAACACTTGTGGCAACCCTCCTTGAAGAGTCTTGTGAACTTGGCATGCACTGGCCACAGTGCTTGTGCTATTTTACTGTGTCCCCGAGAATCCTGGCATCTCTGAGAACGGCAGAGTCCCCAGGCAAGGCAATGTTAGATGCCAACGATATTCTAAAGGGAGTGATTGTGCTGGGCGGCCGAACAAACCGGCATGGATACTTGACATCACTTGAACCCACCTATCTGCTTACTCCTTCCCTTGTCAGAAAGGTTGAGGAACAAAGAACCCTTTTCTCTCCCCACTGGTCTGTAAGCATTCACAGAAAAAAAGACGTCAGGTTTCTGAGCTGTTTTTGGATGTAACAAAGAAAAGGAAGTGGATGGAGTGATTCCACCTCAAAATCACAAAACGTAACTGAGAGGCATGCGCGGCCGTGTGTTCAGTAGATATGGACCAGGCTGCTCTTTCCTTGGTCGCTGTGTGAGGATGGGTGCGCTAGCAATAAACCATGAAAGCACCTGCCCAAATCAACAGCTCTCACACAATAATAGTCAAGCTTCCCCTGGTGTCCAAGACATGTCACCAGACCTGAGTGTGAATTAATCTAATAAAAGCTCTGAGCTCTCCTCGCTATCTAAATCAGTACAGAACTCTGGGATATCCTATATAATAAAACCCTAATATGCAAATCGACTGAACAGTGGAACAACCAGTCGCTATGATGGACACTGACCACCAGGGGGCAGACACAACACAGGAGCTGATCCCTGGTGGTCAGTGTGCTCTCACAGGGGGAGTACCACTCAGCCAGAAGCCTGGCTCACGAATGGTGAGCGCAGTGGTTGGTGGGAGCCTCTCTTGCCTCTGCTGCAAGCGGGTGGTAAGGAGCAAGGGGTCCTGGACTGCAAGAGCCCTGGACTGTGAGAGGGCACAGGCCAGGCTGAGCAACCCTCCCTCCCCCAGGGCATAAATCACATGCACTGGGCCTCTAGTTAGACTATAAAAGTGTAAGCCTGACTGAAGGATATATTGCCATGTACCTTTCTTTATAATGTCTACAAGCAATCACCAAGTAGATGTTAGTTAAGAATGTTTACCAAAGCCATAGAAATTGGCTCATAAGACTTTGGATAATATATTTCACCTCTCTAAGCCTCACGTTCCTAAACTATAATGATGAAATAATGATGATGATGATGATGATACCTCCCTCGGGGGTAACTGTGAGGCATAAGTCAAATACCGATGTGTAGGTTTGTAATCACTGCGTGAAGGTGCACTAAGCTCTGCTTTCCCCCTGGGGCCTTTCGTTTCTCTGTTTAATGTAGCGATCGCCCTGAACAAACTTCTACAATGCCACTAGTGCATTTCAAAGTAAGCAGAGAGCAAGCCTGAATCCAGCAACCCTGCACACCATTTTAAATTGCTGGGCAATGGCCAAGGGACCTACCCCGGCAAACAGAGGAGGTGAGAGCAGGACCCAGGGGCACTGCTCCTTAACAAGCAGCGTGAACCTTCAGCAGGGAGAAAGTGCTTACAATGAACAGAGGTCAAATAAGTAACATGGTTTTTTAAAAGCTACTAGGAAAATGGGAAGCAGATGCACGGAACGACCTGTCAGAATAGACAGGCTGCACCTTGTTTCCAAATCCATGCATAGGAAGCACAGCCATAATGAGAGCATTGCTTAACCAAATGATTCTTTTAAAAAATAAATTTACGCCCCATGCACCTGTATTAACTAACCGTGAGCATTTACCATGAATTGCTACGATTCTTTTCCTGACCAGCCCATAGTAATAAAAATAAAAATGAGTTGCTCCACAAAAACCAACACATCTACCCAGCGTAAGGCTGGCCCACTCCTTGTCCCAGTTAAAGACGAGAAGTAGAACAGTGAGTAAATGGATGTGTAGGGCTCCTGTTCTGTGTTTGTCAGGATGTTCTGCCTTACGGAAACCACTAGCAACTGTAAACTCGGGAAACTGTGAATTTCCATAAATAGCCTCATTTTCATTTCACACCTCTTCTAAAACTTTCAGGTCAAAAACCTAGACTCTCCTAGGTCTTCTGTGGAGGTTCATCTGTTAGTAGTTCTGAATCAATCCTTACTTAGGCTACCGAATCATTCTCTTTCAGAACAGTGCAGTAAGTTGGTTAATACATTGGAAAATTCACAGGCTGTTAAAGCTGAAGGAAATATAAAATTTAGTCTGAACCCCTCGCTACCTAGAGGAGGAAAAAAAAAACAGAAGCACAGAGAGGCCTAGATACCTGGCCAAAGTTGCACAGCAGGCTAATTTCTACATGATGAGCTGTCACGGGAATGAGTACTCCAATGCGCTTTTCAGTACTCATGATTTTCAAAGAGTTTTTAAAGAATAACTCTTCTTATTATTCTAAAATGAAATCTTACACAGAACGAACTCCAGTACACAGGACACCAATATACAGAGTGGCCCAAAATAATGTATATGTATTTTAACAACTGGTAGCTCAATTTTGAAAATGAAATATGTTTTAATAAAAACTTGTCTTTATAATAGGTGTACTGGTTAATAATGCGGATCTTTTTCAATAGATGGAGTTACACATATGTTGATATATATGCAATTTGATATGTATGCTGTTTTGTTGTATTGACAACAAGCTTCAAAACTTCATATGTCAAATTTTCTGAAAGTGTTAACATCATAGATATTTTCACAATTAAAAATGTCCAATTTTGTGCCCAAAAACGAGCATTTGCGGAAAGTTATAATTCATTGCTTTATTTTGAAGAAAAGTGCTACTGAATACTTTAGGAAGCTTATGGTGAATATGCTCCATCTCTAGTTACTTGTGGACATTGGTTTAGACGCTTTAAAAGTGATGATTTCGATGTGAAAGACAAAGACATACAGGTCAACCCAAAACGTTTGAAGACCAACAATTACAAGCATTATTGGATAAAGATGCATGTCAAATTAAAAAAACAACTTGCAGAAAGATTAAACTTTGCTCAGCAAACAATTTTCCATCATTTACAAGCAAAATGGGAAAGATTTTAAAGAAATGAAAATGGGTGCCACATCAACTGAACAAAAGACAAATGGAAAACTGAAAATCATCAATAAAATGTTGCTTCAATGGCACGAAAGAGTCTTTTTTGCATCAAATTGTGATTGACAATGAAAAATGGATTTGTTTTGAGAATTCCAAACTCACAATATCATGGTTTTATCCAGGTCAACCATCAACATCCACTACAAAGCCAAATCGCTTCGGAAAGAAGACAGTGCTCTGCATTTGGTGGGATCAGGAAGGTGTGGTGTATTATGAGCTTCTAAAACCAGGTGAATCGTTAATACTGATCAATACTGACAACAAATAATCAATTTGAACAATGCTTTGATCGTGAAAAGACTACGATGTGTCAGAAGACATGACAAAGTAATTTTTCTTCATGATGATGCACTATCACACACTTCAAAACCAGTTGACACTTTAAAAGATCTTGCCTGGGAAGTATTAACCAACCCCCTGTATTCACCAGACCTTGCTCCTTCAGATTACCACTTGTTTTGATTGATGGCACATGCACTTTCTGAGCAGCACTTCAAAACACACAAAGAAGTGGAAAATTGGGTCTCTGAATAGTTTGCCTCAAAACAAGAAAAATTCTATTGGGGTGGTATCCACAAACTACCTGAAAGATGGGGAAAATGTATAGCTGGCAATGGACATTACTTTGAATAAAGCTCTTTTAATGTTCCTCTTGAAATCATTGTGTTTTCTTTGATTACAAAATCCACATTGTTAACCGATACATTTGGTACTTATTCAAAGTGTGGGTATATATTTTTTCAGAACAACCTATGCCTCATAGTCAGAGATACTGTTACAGAAAACCAGAAAAGAACCAAGCAATACTTAGAGAGATGGAGTTACATTTATTATGCTCGGGTCCAGAGGAAAATCTCTCTCAAATTCTGGGCCCCAACATGGAGGAACTTTCCCTATTTATATGTTTTTACCTTCTTTGTTTCCCAAATATCGGGTGTTTCCGGCCCCCTTTTGCAAGTTCTTAAAGAGCCCCTATGTGCTGAGAGACCTCAACCAAATGCTTGGCCTGGTGCCAGCACTGATAACTTCCTCCGGGGAAGGTTTAATGGCCTCTCTGAAGTGGGAGTAAGTAGTCTTATTTTCCTTGTTATTTAAGCAAGCAAGCAGCTACAGAAGCCAAATAGCAGGGTTAAAACTTCAAACAGCGGTTTGACATAAGATGGATGCTTTAATACAGGCTGAAGGAAGGCCAGGGAGGAAGTGACTGATGAGCATCTCCTTAGCCCACTTCCCGTTTGTCTTACCCCTCCCCCCCGTGCCCAGCGCTGGCCCGCACAACCTCTGCAGACCCCTGGGATTCAATGGAGCAGAGTGTGAACCTTGGCATATGTCATCCTGAGACTTCCGTTTCTGCAGAAATCCGTGGCTCCTTGTGTGCTCCTTAACTACGGGGCTATGTCTTCTGTGACTCTGGGCTGTACCCTGGGGCCCGTGGCTCCGAGACTCCTGTCCCCAGTTCCTCTTCCCAGCTGGGGACCACCAGGCCAACAGAGGTGGGGGGTTGGGAGGGCATTAAGGGGTGACCAGGCCTCCTGCTCCTGCAGGTACACAACTCAATTATTTCTCTGGTGTCTTCTCTCCTTTAGGCCCCAGCCACGGACAACTCGATTAACTTGCTCTAGATATCTGAGCAAATCTAGTTTACGTATCAAAGCAAATAAAAACGTATTTTCTGGTTCAGAATGTCACTACTGTTTTATAGTCGGCCCCTTCCTAACTTGGCTGTTTGTGGAAAGGCGAAAACCCCTGAAAACGCTCTTTCCCGGGTTTCCATCACTCTGGTAGTGATCTAAGTGGACCTTCCTCCGGGGACCTCCGCTCAGGCCTCCCTAGTTGCCTATTCAAGCTCACATGTGTCAGTGCATTAGGCTTTGGGAAGCTCGGAGGATTGAAAAACCAGTTCAAGACACTCCGACAGAAGCAATGGACAGAAGAGGATTATTCTCGCTTTCTAACTGCCTTTATTTTCACAAAGGATACAAGCTTAAAGCAAACCTTTCCCCCGCCGCACGGTATACACAGGATATGAATACCACTCCTTTATTTCCCCTCACCCCTCGATGTTTCTCAACCAGGACACCACTGACATTGGGAAAGGACAATTTTTGCGGTGTGAGATTGTCCTGTATATTGAAGGACATTTAGCATTGCTGCCCTCACTCACTCAAGGTCAATAATGCCACCCCCTGACCACTGTGACCAACAAGAATGCCCCTGCATATTCTAAACACCTCCTAGGAGTACAGAACCATCTCTCATTAAGAATCAATTCCTGTTCATCGTCTCTTTTATTTTCCCTTCCTGCCAGGCTAGGGGTCCCTTTTCCTGTTCCCATAACACCTTTGCATTCTCTCTCTGTCCTAATATAGGACAGTACAGCATTATCCTTTGTGCCTGTCCCCATTGCTCCTCAACTATGAACAAATTGGGGGTGGGGGTCATCCCCAAACCTTTGTATCCTATTAAGTGCTTAACAAATGTTCAGTGAATGAAGTGTCTGAAACAAACAAATGGCATATGCAGAAAATGTGATCTTTGCTAAAGAAAAAAATATGAACACTTTTTGAAACAGGTAACATGTTGGAGCTTCTATCTTTTCAGCTCCCTGAAGCTATCCCGGAATTTGTGATGTGGGAGAGACTCTGCAGATACATTTTCATTCTTTGGAGTAACCCGTGGTAGCTTCTGCCTGCTCTCAAACCCTTTACTATTAATAGGAATAAATTCTGATTCCTCTACCAATCACAAATCCACTTAATCTAATTAGCTAAACTATCCTTGCAATACATGCATAATCAAATTGATTGCTAAATGGGGAATAAAAAAAAAAAAAAAAAAAAAAAAAACACGCTTTGCCGTAAGGCCATGGTTGGCAAACTGCGGCTTTCGAGCCACATGCGGGCTCTTTGGCCCCTTCAGTGTGGCTCTTCCACAAAATACCACGGCCTGGGCGAGTCTATTTTGAAGATGCGGCGATAGAAGAAGTTTAAGTTTAAAACATTTGGCTCTCAGAAGAAATTTCAATCGTTGTACTGTTGATATTTGGCTTTGTTGACTAATGAGTTTGCCGACCACTGCCGTAAGGAAACATCAGATGATACATCAGAAATAAAGGGTAGAATGGTGAAGCAAAAGGCTTCGCCAGGATGTGTGAATTGTAAGAGAAGCACCTGAAATACAAGGACACAGGAAGACATCCATGTGCCCCTGATTGCATGAGGTGTATACATGCTTCAACTGATTTAACCTTCACTATGCAAGTCCCTAGAAAGTGGTATTTTTAATATCCCCCATTATACAGATACATAAAATAAAGTTCCCAGAGACTAAGTAATCTTCCGGGAACCACAAGATTCCTAAGTTAACAGACCCAGGGTTGAAGCTCATCCAACCTTGAATGCATCTGCCCCCAAGCTCTGAGTCACCACACTCAGCCATCTCCCATGCACACAGGGCTAAATGCTTCCCGTAACATTAAAGGCACTTAGACAAAACATAAGCAAATCGATTATGTCTTGTGCTTGAAAATCTGGGTTCCACTAAGTCTTCATGTGTCACTGCCACCATATCGTGGCTGCTTTCCCAGGAGGAAAGGCAGAAGAGAAATGACATTTTTTGGATTAACATGCATTATAGTGAAATCTCATGTAATTCCCATATTAAATGTACCTGTGTCTTCAGATAAGGAAACTGAGATTCCAAGGTGAAGTCACCTGCCAGATGTGGTCTTTCTCTGAGGTCACACAACCAGGGAAGACACAAACCAGGATGCGATGCAAACAAGCCCTCCTATTCCACAAAGCCACCTATATAATGTTTTGAAATAAAGAAATATCTAAAGAGACTGGGTTTTCTAAAGTGAGTAGAAATATTAGCTTAGGCAGAATATACGACATACCAAAATATCAAGCAAAATTGCCCGTTCTGTTAGGAAGATCATCTGGGCTGCTGATGAAAACCAAGTGGTATAACCTTTTCCAAAGAAAAAGGGATTTCCACTAATTAATTTGTGTGATTTTTTTTTGGGGGGGGGGCTAGAATTTAAGGAAGAATCTAGCAGGGGATTATCAACTGATATTCTTCATCTTCAAATTCTGGCCTGTTAAGCCATGCTCAAAAACAATCTCCTGATTGATAATTGCATTAAATTATGCAGACAGAGCTGCAGATCTCATCTGGCTATGTTTTGTGCTTTATAAAAGTCTTTTGTAATCAGTAAAGATTAGTTACAATATGTTTGTATCAGTGATTATAACACGGCCACGGTATTTAGTATATTTCATTATATTTTTCAAGCATCAGTTTCTCAGGTTATTAAATTAGACACGCTAACGACTGGGGAGTCTGGCAACTTTTCCTAATTAACAGGGACAAAAGGAGACAAAAAGAAATATTGTTTCATGGTCCGAATGAATTCAGAAGCTAATATCTTCTAAGAGACACTACACTTGGTGATGCTTGTAGAAACCACACACACACACACACACACACACACACACACACACACGGCTCCACTTTTGCCAAATAGCACAAAGCAGGCACTCAGTGAAAAGGGAGGTTTCTAAATGAAACCTCTCTTTTTCTCCTATTTGTGCTTTGGATGCTATTTTAACACAATTGCAATCAAAATGATCATTGAAAGCAGTGCTACAAGTTATATGTGGTCACCAATGAAAATCAATAAGGCCACTTAAATAACAGTTTCAATGAATCAAATTATGTATAATTCTTACCTTCACAACTCAATGATGCTTGAAATGAAATCCCTTTATACCCTCAATGCAAGTATGTCTTAGCAGTAGTTAGTGACTTGAAGAAAAAAAAGAGTTTTTATCAGCAAGATTTCTACTACTGCACGTTTACCTTGACTTAGGGGGTCAAGAGGTGCTGGATCAATGTATTTACGTGCTTGAGGCATGCTGTTTCTTAGCTTACAGAAAAATTCTACCTACAGGGTCTCCCTGCTCTTAATAGGGGTGAGAAATGGAAAGAAAAAAAATAACCCTTTATACACAGAGGTTCTTAAGTATATCAAAGACTTCATAAGTCTCAAAATTAGTTTTGAAAAGGGAAATTAGGAAAATGATCCCTTAATTTCTCTCTAGTTTCCAATACAAAATGTCATTACCAGGCATATTACCAAAATAAGAATGGGCAAGATTAGCTATAAGGAAGTATTTACACAAAGTCATGGAAATCATATATAAGTGTGTGTACAATGATAAATATATATATATATATATATATATATATATATACCAATGATTATTAAAATATATATGTATACATGAAATATATACCAATGATATAGATGTACATATATAAAGATACACATATATACATGTGATAATAGGGTGTCCCCCAAAATGCATACATATTTTGAATACTTATAAAGGTAGTGTTTATTAAACATTTCATTTTCAAAATTGAGCTATCAGCTGTTAAAGTATGTACTTTTTGGGGACACCATGTATATGCATATATGTATAGCTATACCACCAGTATGTATATTATATACATGTGTGTATGTGTGTCATCAGAGGTATATATTTCATAAACAAACATAATTTCCATGACTTAGTAATTATCATAGTGCTATGTGCTAGGCACTGCTCTACTGCTCTTCATACTAACTCCCTTAATCTTCATAAGACGGGTACTAATATGGTCTTCATGTTACAGATAAAATGCAATGAGGCAGAGACTGCCCGAAGGCACACAGGAAGGAAGTGCTGAGTCAGGTACACACTCAGGCAGCCTGGTCCCAGGCAGAGGACACAGTGCGCTGATGCCCTCCAACTCCTTCACTATGCCCCCCTTCCTTTCAGTGCATTCTATTCGCTGTGCCAGCCACAGGTCTCCGCATGCACTGCTCACTCGTGTTAGCTCACTCTTCCCCTTCTCAATCTCAGCTCATGAGTTACTTTCCCCAAAGCAGCCTCCCATGGCTTTCCTAACTGCCTTAGAGTATCGCACGGCACTATGGATTTTTCCTCTGGAGAATAAGATTACACCTGTCTGCAAGATGCAGGCGATTAACGTCAGCTTCTCCCACTGAACAGTCAGCTTTGAGGTTAGAAACTAGGTCTTCTTTTGTTCACTTCCAATGTGTGTGCCGGTACCCAGAACACAGTGTGGATTGAATGGGTGGAGGAATAAACTACTATCACATCCTCTGAGAAGATAAGATGGTTTTTCTGAATTTGAAGAATTAAAGTTGTTAATATAGAAAAGAGGGCCAAAGGGTGAGAGGCTGTGTCAGAGAATGAAGGGTTAGAGAGGGGTTGGGCATGGCTCTCATTTATCCATTTAGCTGATAATTGCTCAGCATCCTCCTGTCCAGTATTAAGTAATGTGGGTGCCATGATGAGGACAATTCTGGAAAGGAAATAGTTCTCTGTTAATAATTGAACAAACGCAACACAGTTTAAGGGCAACACACAGAGGGAGGAGGATGGAAGAAGAAATCAACTCACCATGGGGATGGTTTTAAGTGGCAAAAAGATCTCTCGCTAAGGGTAGGAGAAGGCAAATGTATTTTCTAGGTTGGTGAAAAACAATTAGACAAAAATCTTACGTTCAAAGTAGGCAAATGAGAGGGAAAGAGTGTTCAAGGTGCCACAAAGGATTCGGAAATGCAGGCGTGCGCACTGACGCTGGAGGCAGTGGGGGAGGGGGAGGCTAAGCAGTGGCCACATCCTGGAGGAACCAGTCACGCACAAAAGTCTGACTTTGTCCATGAGGAGACTTTACAGCTACAAGTGTAGGACAAAGGTGGCATATACTGTTAGGTGCCTAAGTTTTTTTTCTTCTCTTCACTTAATTCTTCCTGCCTCTCCCATCCTTGATGTGTTTGTCTGTGATGCTCTGTACTCGGTGCCTCCAGCATCTCACAGTTTCTGTCATTCCTTTGTTACACAGGACAAGGGGATCAGGGCTGGGCAGTTCTTACTAAATGCTATTCTTGCCAGACGTTAAAATGTAGTGAAGTATGAAGATGCAGCTGTAAACAGGAGCAACTTGACAGAAACCCAACCAGATTAAGTGAGGCCAATTACAAAGAAGAAATCCACATGTAATGGACCAAAGGGTGTATATAAAAAATGGCTAAGCCTTCCTTCTGGGGAGCTTTGTCTCCTTTACGGCTGCAAGTTAAGTAAAACTACCGAAGGACAACCACATCGTGTTCTTGATGAGAACACTCCAAGTAGCAAACCCCTCACGTTCAGCAACCTCGCGTCTTCAGGGCTCACCTCCATCGAGGTGGTTCTCCAGGCATCCTTTCTAACCCCTACCTTGCCCGAGTTTTACCCTCACCCCTTACCTCACATGTGAGCACTTCCTCTCGGTTTAGCCTTCCCTTGCCTCAACCTTCCAGTACAGGGGTGGGCAAACTTTTTTACTCGAGGGCCACAATGGGTTCTTAAACTGGACCAGAGGGCCTAAACAAAAGCAACCTGACCGTGCTGGCACTCTCATCTTGGGCTGCTGGTGAAGGAGCGGAGGGGAGAGCAAGAGAACCCTCCGCTCTTTCGGCTCCGAGGGCCGGATAGAACAGCCGAACGGGCCGTAGTTTGCCCATGGCTGCTCCAGTGGCTCCCCCGCATGACTCCCCGTGATCCACTAATATAACCTCACTCAGGACTGAGGCCTCACACTCGCATCTCCCTCTCTTGTTGAGCAAGTGAAAATGTGTGTTTATGAATATTAGAAATATCCTGCAGGTAGCAACGGAGAAACTATATTTAGGTGGGAATTGAGGCGGGCAAAAGAAATGCTACTATAGCCTTCCATCCATTGCTTCACCCTTATGGAGCTTTTAAAAGTGAATTAGGGTGTGGCTCAGGGTTGAACATCAACCTATGAACTAGGACAGTGGCCAGCAAACCGAAGCTCTCTAGCCACATGCGGCTCTTTGGCCCCTTGAGTGTGGCTCTTCCACAAAATACCATGGCCTGGGCGAGTCTATTTTGAAGAAGTGGCGTTAAAAGAAGTTTAAGTTTAAAACATTTGGATCTCAAAAGAAATTTCAATCCTTGTGCGGTTGATATTGGTCTCTGTTGACTAATGAGTTTGCCGACCACTGAGCTAGGAGGTCAAGGTTGGATTCCGAGTGAGGGCACGTACCCAGGTTGTAAGCTCGATCCCCAGTTGAAACAAGCAGGAGGCAGCGGATTAATGATTCTCTCTCATCATTGATGTTTTTCTCTCTCTCTCCCTCTCCCTTCTTCTCTCAAATCAATAAAAACATTTTTTTTAAAAGTGAACTACACTCTGGGGAGGCTCTTAGGTCTTGGCTGCAGGGAAGGCCCCCACATTCAGGTGGGCAGGTTTACATGGCACAGAGGTTCCAGCCAGGCTCTTGTTCCCCATCTTTTTGTCTGTGCAGAGCGAGGTGCCTTCTTCTAACTCAGCAATGGCCCTCTATGTAGAAATCTAACAGACAAGCAAACCAAGTTGAAGACGATGCTGGGATCGCACAACAGAGGATACATGGGAGGAAAAAGAGGAGACGCCGTACTGCCCAGAAACAAACACTCCGGAGACCTGACATCATCTTCCCTTTGGCCACTGGCACTGAGAGTGAAGCCCGCCCACTGGCACCCCCGCCTCCCACACAGAGCCTGCTGTCAGGCCTCTCACTGGAGAGCAAGATGGGAAGTAGGGAAATAACACAAATGCATGCCAGCAGCAACTCATGCCAGGTGACAGAATAATCAGCACACAACTGCATGGGAAACTCCTGCCGATCAAGCTAGCTTTTTTTTTTTTTTTAATCAAACTAACTAATGTAAACAACTAATATAAAATATAAACAACTAAAGGGAAACCAATGGCACCAGAGAGAATAACCAAGAGAAATAACTGGAACAAATGATACCAGAAGAAAGAGAAATAATTTACTTAAAAAGAAGAGGATATTTTAGGAGGTTTGATATCCACGTAGAGATTTCAAAGGCATCAAATATTAGTAATGGCTGAATTTTTTTGATTGGGTTGTTTATATTTCTTTTGTTAAGTCGTATGAGTTCCTTGTAAATGTTGGAGATTAAACCATTTTTGGGGATTTATTGGCAAATATGTTCTCCCATGCAGTGGGCTTTCTTATTGTTTTGTTGATGGTTTCTTTTGCTGTGCAGAAGCTTTTTTATTTTGATGTAGTTCCATTTGTTTATTTTCTCTTTAGTTTCCATTGCCCTAGGAGCAATATCAGTGAAGTAATTGCTTCAGCATATCTCTGAGATTTTGCTGCCTTTGGATTCCTCTAGTATTTTTATGCTTTCCCATCTTATGTCTAAATCCTTTATCCATTATGAGTTTATTCTTATGTATGGTATAAACCAGGGGTGGGCAAACTTTTTGACTCGAGGGCCACATGGGTTCTTTAACTGGACCGAAGGGCCGGAACAAAAGCATGGATGGAGTGTTTGTGTGAACTAATATAAATTCAAAGTAAACATCATTACATAAAAGGGTACGGTCTTTTTTTTTAATTCAATAGTTTTATTCACTGGATCCAGCCCTCAGTCCGTAGTTTGCCTGGCCTTGGTATAAACAAATGGTGGTCTAGTTTCATTTTTTTTTGCATGTATCTGTCCAATTTTCCCAACACCATTTATTGAAGAGACTGTCTTGACTCCATTATATGTTCTTGCCTCCTTTGTCAAATATTAATTGAGCCTAGTGGTTTGACCTAGAACAAATTCTCCAAAAATTCATCTGGAATAAACAAAACAACAACAACAACAACAAAAAAACCCGAATAGCTGCAGCAATCCTGAGAAGAACAAAGTAGGAGGGATCTCAATACCAGATATCAAGCTGTATTACAAAGCCACTGTTCTCAAAACAGCCTGGTACTGGCACAAGAACAGACATACAGACCAATGGAATAGGATAGAGAACCCAGAAATCGACCCAAATCACTATGTTCAAAGCACAGACTTCCTGACACAGCACTGGATACCAGGAGACCATGGAAATGCACCCAAATGTCTGATGGACAATAATCTTGGAGCTAGAACTGTATAGCCAGCAGACGGGAATTAATTTGAGGACAAAATAAAGACAGTTTGAGTCAAACAAGACTGAGTCAAACAAGACTGAGAATTTACCTCCCGTGCACCCAACACAGCACACAGAAAGGAGCCAAGAATACCTTAAAAATAGAAAGAAAGCTCAGAAGAAATTTAAAAGGAGAATGAGCCCTTGATATTGGGACATTCCTCTTTGATTATCAAGGTTTTAGCAACACGGAATTAATTTATTTCTCTATAAGTCCTAATTAGTATTTGGTACTATTTTAAGTACAATTTAGACAATCGTTAACACTATGCTAGTTTATTAAATTTATAGACAAAGCACAGGAGACTTAGAAATGGGGAACATAGTAAAAATGGTTAAAACATCAATAATGAGAAAAAATACATGCTTAACGAAATCAATAATGTAAAAAATGCTCTAAACTTCTCATTTTCCATTGTGAAAGGCAACAGTTAGAACGCCAACTGCACGACGCAGAAAAGTGTATCGCTGGAAATCATAAACTATTCAACAGGGCCATGCTATCAGGTACTGGACTGGGCAATATTAAGATCGAGTTTTTGAGATGGCAGAGCCCTGAACGTTTTTAAATTTCTACCATGAAAGGGACCCAGTGTAAAATGAGCTTACACACGGTGGTAATAAATGCTCCTTTCAAAATATTTCCCGCTTCCCATGTTTTTATCACGGGAAGCCTCAACCCAGTAGCAGGTGTATTTTATACACATGACCAAAATGGAACAATGTCAGCACGCCTCACATCTTGATCCCCACGTGTTCACCCGTTAGAACATTCAACAGCCTGGTAGCAGGTCATGTTTTCACAAATTCCTCTTCCAGACGGCCCCGACGGGTGGCACAGCCGCGTTCCTTACAGCTCTCAGAGTCAGGGTGACCCCTTGGGCTCCACTCTTGGGGCGGCAGTGTTTTCCCAGCACAGGCTCTGCCTCTCTCCTGGGCCAGATGACTATGAAATTCACTCGCCTGCAGTGAAATCTGGCTTTCCCGAGGAGTTCAGGAGTTAACCGTTACGGGGGGGGGGAGGGGGGGATCTGTGGGAGGAAACGTCTGCCGTGGCTAATGATATGATTTATTGCAATTACAGAAAGCTACCCTGATTGTTCAAACTGCGGTCTGTGGGCCTCAGCCAGATTAAACGCCAGGCTGTGAATAGCACCGGGGAGGTAATCAAATAATTGCCTTTGCTAAGTAACACTGTTTTTAATTCGCACAGCAAACTTTTTAAAAGTGTAAATTGGTATGACACGACTGGGAGAAACAAAACACCGGGATTTCATTTATTTATTTATTGTCAAGTCGTTGTCGTTGAAAATATTACATCGGTCCTCCTTTTCCCCCCTCTTACCTCTCCCACCCCGCTCCTGTCTTCCCGACCCAGGCCCTCACCACCTCACAGTCCACGTCCATGGGTTATACATATATGCATACAAGTTCATCGGTGGATCGCTACCTCCCCTACCTTGCCTCTGAGGTTCAACAGTCTACTACTGCTTCCAAGACTCTGATTCTATTTTTTTTTTATCATCAGTTTATTTGATTCATTAGATTCCACATATGAGTGAGATCATGTGATACTTATCTTTCTCTGACTGGCATAGTTTGCTCAGCATTAATAGTCTCCAGGTCCATCCAAGCTGTTGCAAATGGTAAGAGTTCTTTCTTTTTTATTGCTGCGCAGTATTCCATTATGTAAATGTACCATAATGTTTGGGTTTTTTTACCTACTCATCTGCAAAATGAAACTCCCATTTGACCCAGTAATCCAACTTCTAGGAACAGATCCTAAGAAACCTGAAACACTCATCAGAAAGGATGTGTGCACCCCTATGTTCATAGCAGCACAATTTACAATAGCTAAGACTTAGAAACAGCCCAAGTGCTCAAAACACCAGGATTTTAAAAACTGGATTATTCAACAAAAATTGGACTGGTGTTGCTTACCAAAACTGATTTTTAAGGCAATTTTCCCAAATATATTTAAAGTTTAATGTGTTCTATATAGCCAAAAATTTCACATAACTTACGATCTAGTTGGTTCAAAATGTGACACTGACATTTATAAGTGTTTATGTCTCCCCAAAATCCATATGTTGAAATCCTAACCCCCAAAATGATGGCATTAAAAGGTAGGGCCTTTGGGAGGTTCTTGAGGGTGGAGCTCTCATAAATGGGATTGGTGACTCATAATTGAGACCCTCAGGAATTCTTTCCATAGGTGAGGATACGACCAGAAGTCAGCCATCTGCAACCGGAAGAGGGTTGTTACCAAACCTGACCACGCTGGCACTCTGGCCTCCTTCCTGCCTCCAGAACCATGGGAAATACACTTCTGTTGTTACAAGACAAGGCGTCTGTGGTATTTTGTGATAGCAGCTCAACCTAAGACACTCATCTTTCAAGAACTTGGAGGAAAAGAGAAATTTGTGGGAAGAGTTAACTTGGAAAGCAACAGAAGACATAAAATAGAGGTTAGTCTATCTGTTCAGTGAGATATTAGCTTCCCACACAGGAGGCAGTCTGCCTGAACCAGCGGATTTGAGAATGGGGAAGGAGGCAGCATTTTTGAAAGTCTATCAGGGTTACAGTCAATTTGTTCCACTTTAAAAAAGAACTGGTCACCTGCACTGTCAGCAATAAATGGAGATGATCAGAGTCCTCAGCGGTTATATAATTATGGACATGCTTTTTTTCTTTTAAGTCCCAAAAGAAAATGGTACAAAAGATAGTGAGAATAATTAATATGGATGCTTACTATGCATTATCTTCCACAAACTCTGTAAAATTGCTTTTTCTATAACTCATTATCACCCCTTGCATGTCTAAACTCAAGCATTTCCAAACAACTACTAAAGGGTATACGTTAATTACAGCTTACAGTGAGGGCACCAGAATCACAAAGGCTTCATTGTGTCCTCTCAAAAAGCATGATACTGAGCTTTGTTCTACCGTTAAGCAATGGGTTAAGCTTCCATCTTGCTTATGAACAGAGATAGCACAAATGATCCACCAATGGCTCACCAGAGACATACACAGATTCCACTAACACAGGAAAATATTAAAATGTATACACATTGCCCTAGCTCATTTGGCTCTATCAAGAGGATAAAGCATTGGCCTTCGAACAGAAGGGTCCCGGGTTCGATTCCGGTCAAGGGTACATGCCCAGGTTGTGGGCTCGATCCCCAGTAGAGGGAATGCAGGAGGCAGCCAATCAATGATTCTCTCTCATCACTGATGTTTCTATCTCTCTCTCCCTCTCTCCATTCCTCTCTGAAATCAATAAAAATATATTTATATATTTTTAAAAATGTATACCCATCACTTAGATACAAAACACACAGATCAGTTTGAGTAAGTGAGCAAGTAGGAGATGTAAATGGATCTGGATTAATGTAAGCTAACCCCGAAAAAGCTGCCATTGGATAGAAAATACAAAAAAAAGGTGAAAGAGATGTGAAATATCGGAGGAAAAGGTAGAAGTGCAGAGGTCCTCATCTCATTTGAACACTGGCCAGGGGATGGGGCCTGATCGCACCAGGGGTGTTTACCCACAGGAGCACCTGTCAGAGAAAGGAGATCTGGGGTAAGGAGTGAAGCTGAGGCCAAACTTAGGCACCAGAAGGATGATGGCGAGGATCCAAAATCAGAAGCAAAGTGTGTGTGTGTATGTGTGTGTGTGTGCTTTTTAAATAATAAGATCAATAAATAAATGACACAAATCAGAACCCAAGAGAAGCAAATTACAGGACGGAGGCGAGGAGAGATGAAGAGTGAACAGAATGCTCATCAATGTCTACAGTCTCGCTGGCTGCATGTAGTTTTAAAGGATCGCCCAGCTATGCATTTAATTCTGCATCGATTTGGTTTGTGCTTGTGCTCTTCTCCCTAAACCCCATATTCACGGGAGGCAGGAACTCTGACAACACAAAACAAAGCCCCGGCGGTCCTCAGAGAGCCTCTGATTGAAAACCTGAAGTTGGTGACTAATCTCAGGAAGGTATTCTGCTTATGGAAAGCCTGGTGATTATTCCCTCCTCCTTATTTAATGGACCAATATGTATTTGCCTGTGGAAGGATTTGTTTCTCTTCTTCTGTGTACTGGCTCATTAGTTAGGACTCCTCTTCCATTCCTGAAATATGGTCAGATAATTTTCTAATAAATACTATCGGTTGTTTTCAAAATGCCACCACTGGGGAGTAAACACGAGTAAATATTGAAATTCTTTATACGTTGAAGACAAAAAAAGAAAAAAGAAAATCCTCCAATTAATGTAACTTAACATGTCTACTTTAAACCAATAATAAGGGGGCTGTTAATAGGAGAGATGTATGTGACTAGTTACTGGGTTACATTGATGAGTAAGCCGTGTGTGTGTGTGTGTGTGTGTGTGTGTGTGTGTGTGTATAAGGGTTCTGTGTCAACCTGGCTGGATTGTGGGGTATCCGGACATTTGGCTAAATGTGATTTCTGGGTGTGAACTGGATGAAATTAGCGTTTGAATTGGCACAATCAGTGAAGTCAGGTGCCCTCCTCCATGTGGGTGGGCATCATCCAATTCTCTGAGGACCTGAATAAAACAAAAAGGCAGAGGTGGGAAGTATTCAGCCCTTCTTTCCTGATTACTTGAGCTGGGACGCGGTTCTTCTGCCCTCTGAACTCTCTAGAAAACCTAAAGCTGAGGTTACAAAGCAACCATGCACACTGAATTCCGGAGGTTGACAAACTCCTCGAAGGAGAGATGGAAGATATAAATGGTTCCACTCTTGGCAGACCCGGAGAAAATTAAAACCAGGGGCAAAAATCAACTGGAAATCAATGAGTTTTTAGAGATGAAAGGGAGACTAACATGAGAGTTGAGAATCCCTGGGAGTCCTGGACACAAGATGATTTCTTACCCACTCACCAGGTCTGTTCTACTGGCCGCCACTGGGTGCATATGACAAAGACTGAAGGCAGGGTGGAATCCCGAGCAGGCCCTCCTGCCTGGTGGCAGAGGGTGCAGAGCCTGGCAGCTATGAGAGGGAGCAGGACAGCCTGGAAGGCTCAAATGTCTCCACTACATCTATGGAGATCACACACTTATCTTCCTCCTTAGCTCAACTAAAATAATAAATTAATGGTTTCTCAATAATCTAAGGAAGAAACCTTATTGGTTACCTTTAAAATATTCTGTTAGAATCTGTGAACTCTTATTTAAAATGTTTGCATCAACAGTCATAACTCAGAATGGTTATGCATTTTAAAACTAATAATTTTTTATGAAGTCTTCATCAGTTTGGGGGTCAATGGTAAATGTTCCATAAAACAAATTTGGAAAAAGAAAAAAAAAGCCACTTGCTCTGCTTTGGAGTAGTTTAAATTTTCTTTCTATTTTGACTTATAAAATTTTTGACAGAATTTCCATGATACTATCTAGGCCTTTTATTGGGGGAAACTCTTTAGATATTCCCTCCATTTTCTTCTGTGACAATTGTTCTGATAGAGTTTATGCTTCAAATAGGGTCAATTTTGTAAGTTATATTTAAAAAGAAATTATTCATAGTATTTACTCTTTCCATTTTTTTTTATCCCTAAAGTAAGTCAAAATAGTGTCATGATTTTTTATAATTTTTTTTAAATTTTACTTTTTAATTATAGCTGATATTCAATGTTATATTAGTTTTAGGTATACAGCATAGCGGTTAAGAAATTTACATAATTTATGAAGTGAACCTCCTAATAAGTCTAGTACTTACTTGGCACCATACCTAGTTACTACAATATTAATGACTATGTTCCTTATGATGTACTTAACATTCCTAGGACTATTTTGTAACTGTCGATTTGTACTTCTTAATTCCTTCACCTTCTTCACCCAACCCCCCAATCCCTCTCCCATCTGGCAACAATAAGTTTGTTCTCTGTATCGATGAGTCTGTTTCTATTTAGTTCGTTCATTTATTTCATTCTTTAGAGTCCACATATAAGTGAAATCACATGGTATTTGTCTTTCTCTGACTGACGTATTCCGCTTAGCAATAATACCCTCTATGTCCACCCATGCTGTTGCAAATGGTAAGATTTCATTGTTTTTAATGGCCAAGTATTATTCCCTTGTCTACTAGTATTTGCAGCACTACTTTTTTTATCCACTCATCTATTGACTAGAGGCCTGGTGCACAAAAATTCCTGTACTAAGGAGGCAGTCCCTCAGCCTGGCCTGTGCCTTCTCACAGTCTGGGACCCCTCGGGAATGTCTAACTGCTTAGGCCCGCTCCCCGGGGGATCAGACCTAAGCTGGCAGTCAGACATCCCTCTAGCAGCCCAAGAGCCCTCAGGGGATGTCCACCTGCCTGCGTAGGCCCACTCTAGTGACACTGAGCATCTTCCCTTATGGCTATTGGCCATCTCTATGTCCTCTTTGGAGAAGTGTCTATTCAGGTCCTTTGCTGATGTTGTAAGTGAATTGTTTGTTTTGTTGGTGTTGAGTTCTGTGTAAATTTTGGATATTAACTGCTTATCAGCTATATCACTGGCAAATATGTTCTCCCAGATAGTGGGCTTTCTTTTCATTTTGTTGCTGGTTACCTTTCCTGTATGAAAGCATTTTAGTTTAATTTAGTCACATTAGTTTATTTTATCTTTTGTTCCCCGTGCCTGAAGAGATGTCTCAGAAAAAAATATTGCTATGAGAAATAGCCATGATTTTAGTGCCTACGTTTTGTTTTAGAATTTTTGTGGCTTTGAGTTTATCATTTAAGTCCTTTATCCATTTTGAGTTTATTTCTGTGTACGTGGTAAGAAGGTAGTTGTTTCAATTTGTTGCTGTTATCTGTCCAGTTTTTTTGAACAGCATTTATTGAACAGACTGTATTTACCCCACTGCATGTCCTTGCTTCCACTGTTAAATATTGACCATAGGTACAGGGGTTTATTTCTGGGCTCTCTATTCTGGTCCATTGATTTATGTCTGTTTTTATGCCAGTGGCATGCTGTGTGATTAAGATGGCCTTGTAGCTCAGTTTGCTACCAGGCAGTGTGACACCTCCGACTTCATTGTTCTTTCTCAAGTTGCTGTGACTATTTGGTAAATTTTGTAGTTCCATATATATTTTTGGACTACTCGTTCCAGTTCTGTGAAGTACACCATTGGTATCTTCATAGGAATTGCGCTGAATCTATAAATTGCTTTGGGTAGTATGGGCATTTTAATAATAGTTCTTCCAATCCATGAACACAGCATATGCTTCCACTTATATGTATCTTCTTCAACTTCTGTCTTCAGGGTCTTATAATTTTTGAAGTACAGATATTTCACATGCTTTGCTAAATTTATTCCAGTATAATTTATTTTGTTATTCCATTTTAAATAGAATTACTTTCTTCTTTTCCCTCTGTGATAGTTAATTATTGGTGTATATACCAGTAAACGCAACGGATTTCTGGAATTTATTTTGGATCCTGCTACTTTACTAAGTTCAGTTATCAGTACTAGTAGTTTTTGGTAGAATCTTTAGGGTTCTCCCCATACAGTATCCTGTCATTTTCTCATAGGTGTATCTTCCTGTCGAAATCACATGCATGTGGTCTGACTGATGGGATCCTGGAGGTAGACAGTTTTTCCATGTGTCTCCTGTGAGAGGACCCCCTGAGATCTTCATCTGTCAGCACCTAGAGATCCCTGCACCCCCTTTAGCAGCTGCTCAGTTTCCCTCCTCCATGTGGGCCAGGACTGGTAGATCCCAACCCCTTTCTATGGACATCAGTGTTTTGTCTAATGCCCAGCTATTTCATCAGTGCTCTGATAGGTAGTCTGGAAAATACACATTTGAGAAATTGTGCAAGAGTTTCTGTGGGATGACCTCCTCGGGTGAGCACTGCCCGGTGCAGGTGTGCCCCTGCAGGTGGGGCTCTGGCAGACCTGCACACGGTCCTCCCAGAGGAGGGGCCGGGTCACCACCAGACCACCGCCTGCCAGTCTGATGGTGACCCTGGGCTCTCCATATTGGGACAGTCAGGCAACTCTGCCGTATCCTGGCATGTGAACTGCCTCTCCTTGCAAGTGCTTAGGTTTGCTCTTTGTCCCTTTAATAAACACCAACTTTTGAATGTTTTCTCCACCACAGGGATGTTAAACCTCTCTCTTGGGTGCTTGGGTTGTGAGGAGTGCTTTCCAGCTTGTGGTTTCTTTCCAGATTTCCGCATTTTTCTCGTTTTTTTGTTTTGAGCATAGGAAGAGCCAGCCACTGCCTGACTGGCTTCTGGCCATGGGGTCACATTTAGCACAGAGGTGGAAATCATAGATCATGCACACTTACTAAAAGGGCTTTTTTTTTTTTTTTTTTTTTTACATTTAATTACTACCTGGAATTTCCCTTTCAAATTACAAAACTGCAATTTCAGATTAAAAAATATGTATTTCAACAAACTCAAAATGGCACCTATTGTAAGATTCCATTTCTAGGAAACATCCGGAACAGGTAAAGGGGCAGAGACAGAAAGCAGCTCAGGGGTTGTGGTGGTGGTGGGGGGGGTGGGAATTGAGCACTGTTGGTGCAGTTTTTCCTTTTGGGGTGATGGAACACCCCCCAACTCGACGGTGGTGGTGCTTAAACGGCAACGGGAATGCACTTCATGCTCAGAAATGGCACCATTCAAAATGCGGACACCATCATTTATTTATTATTCACGATAGATTATACAATGGTAAAATGCAGACTAAATACAGAAAAAAGATAATAATATAAGCATAAAAAACTCCACATAAGAAAAATAAAAATATGGAAAACAGAATCACGCCATGGAGAAAATAAAAACAAAATAAAAAAATAAAAGAAAAGGAAAAGATCAAGGAGTGGGGGTACAACAACTTTTTCCCTTCGGACAGGGCGAGCCCATTGAACAAGCGGCCCTTGAATTGGCAGCGCCTCCTCCGAGGCAGCAGCCAGCATGGGCTCCAGGGAGGGCTCTTCCTCCAGCGGTGGTGGGGCCTCAGTTTCCTCTGGGGCCGCCTCTGGCTCCACAGCTGCAGCTGGAGAGGCCGCTGGAGGTGGTGGAAGCTCTGCAGGTGGAGATGCCTCCAGCTCCGCATCCTGCTCCTCAGGATGGATGACTTCAGATGCAACAGGAGGAGCCACCTCTGCCTCCTGGGCTGGTGCTGAAGTTAGGAGAGGAGAAAAGGTCACCCAGGTGCCTGCATGTCCATCTGTCCCCCAAACAGAACACTGGGCACAGCCCAGGACCCACCACAGAACGCCCTCCATGCCCAAAGTCCAGCCCATGGGTGGTCAGAGGCCAGTCTTTGTTCCTGGCCAGCCTCGGGGGTGCTCTCTGTATGTCTGGCAACAATTTCCCACATAAGTTCACATGGACCTTCCCCACCCTTCCCACTCCTAAACCTCCCCAACTTCTCACCTTTGGACTCTGCCTCCTTGGGCTTCAGGTCTCGCGGCCTGGTGTCATTAACATTGGCATAGTACTTCATCATGGAATGGAAAATTGCCATCTGCATATTGGGACTGAGCGGCTTCGAGGTTGTTGGCTTGTTGGGCCTGGGCGGCTTCGGTGGAGGAGTCCTCCTCCGTCCACCCACGGGCCCTGGCTCCCCAGACGCCCAGGTGGCCACCCCCACTTCAGGCCTGCCCTCGCCCTCAGCGGTGTGGCTCACTGGATCCTCACTCGGGGACATGGGCAAGGAGTCTTCCTGGACCCGCTGCTGCTCCACCTGGATCTGGGTTGAGCTCTGCAATGACAGTGACCGGCACCCAGTCAGGACTCAAGCCCTGTTCGGCCCTATTCACTGCTGCTTCTGCCCCCTGGACCTTCTGTTCCCAGATCAGGCCCAGCCCTGTGTCTGCACAGACCTCCTCCCAGGGGAAATGAGGGTCACCTCCAGGGCTCAGAGAGACCTCAAGCAGAGGGCGCCACCCACACTCCACGTCCCCCCAGCCAGCCTTGACCTGCGGTGCGAACATGACTGGTCCTGACACCCCAACCCAACCTGTTGCTGTTCCAGGCAGACCCTCCCCACATGAACACCCTTTCATCACCCCTCAACACACACACACACACACACACACACACACACACACACACACACACGAGGAGGGAACATAGGGCTGCTCAGTTGGGATCAGAATGGTGGCCTGGCCCACACACAACCACCCTGGGCCTCCCTGTGTTACCTCTGGGTCCCTACGTGCAAAGGGCCACAGGCGTCGTCTGGACTGAGTCCGGATCCAGCGTCGGGCACGTCGGGATGTACTCTCATCGCTGCCTCTCTTGAGGCCTCGACCTCGGCCTTCACCTGGGGACACGGGGAGACAACAAGAAAACATGGTGTCCTCTCCAGTGCGTCTATCCGAGTGAGGCGGGAAGGGGCAGTTATAGAATTTGATGCCTGGTTGCCGGTTCCATTGGGCTCCATCGTCAGGAAGTGAGGTCGCCCATGGGCCCCCACCCCGAGCATCTCCTCAGGCATGAGCCACGACCTCACTTCCTGACGATGGAGCCCAATGGAACCGGCAACCAGGCAGCTACATTCTATAACTGCCCCTTCCCGCCTCACTCGGATAGAGGCACTGGAGAGAGGACACCATGTTTTCTTGTTGTCTCCCCGTGTCCCGAGGTGAAGGTCGAGGTCGAGGCCTCAAGAGAGGCAGCGATGAGAGTACATTCCGACGTGCCCGCCGCTGGATCCGGACTCAGTCCAGACGACGCCTGTGGCCCTTCGCACGGCGGAACCAGGAGGTAACACAGGGAGGCTTAGGGCAGTTTTGTTGAGGCCAGGCCACCACTCTGACCCCACCTCAGCAACCCTATGTCCCCTCCTCATGTGTGTGTGTGTGTGTGTGTGTGTGTGTGTGTGTTGAGGGGTGGTGAAGGGGTGTTCATATGGGGAGCGCCTGCCGAGAATAGAACAGTTTCGGTTGGGGGGGGGGGCGGTCAGGACCAGTCATGCTCCCACCCCAGGTCAAGGCTGGCTGGGTGGCACCCTTTGCCTGAGGTCCATCCTGAGCCCTGGAGGTGACCCTCATTTCCCCTGGGAGGAGGTCTGTGCAGACACAGGGCCGGGCTTGATCTCGGAGCAGACGGTCCAGGGGGAGAAGTAGCAGTGAGGAGGATCACACTTGAGGCCAACTGACTGGCTGCCGGTCACTGTCATTGCAGAGCTCAACCCAGATCCAGGTGGAGCAGCAGCAGGTCCAGGAAGACTCCTTGCCCATGTCCCCGAGTGAGGATCCAGTGAGCCACACCACTGAGGGCGAGGGCAGGCCTGAAGTGGGGGTGGCCACCTGGGCCACTGGGGAGCCAGGGCCCCTGGGTGGACGGAGGAGGACTCCTCCACCGAAGCCGCCCAGGCCCAACAAGCCGCCGACCTCGAAGCCGCTCAGTCCCAACACGCGGAGGGCAATTTTCAATTCTGTTTTGGAGCGTCACTATGCCCGTCTTAATAACACCGGGCGAGGAGACCTGGAGCCCAGCGAGGCAGAGTCTAAGGGTGAGGAGGTTGGGGTGCTAGGGGTGGATTGGGTGCGGAGATCCATGTGAGCTTATGGGGAAAGATTGTTACCAGACACTCAGGGAGCACCCCCGAGGCTGGCCAGGAACAAAGACCAGCCTCAGACCACCCATGGGCTGGACTTTGGGCATGGAGGGCGTCCTGTGGTGGGTCCTGGGCTGTGCCCAGTGTTCTCACTTTGGGGGACAGATGGACATGCAGGTACCTGGGTGACCTTTTCTCCTCTCCCAACTCCAGCACCAGCCCAGGAGGCAGAGGCGGCTCCTCCTGTCACATCTGAAGTCCAACTGGAGGAGCAGGATGCGGAGCTGGAGGCATCTCCACCTGCAGAGCTTCCACCACCTCCAGCGGCCTCTCCAGCTGCAGCTGTGGAGCCAGAGGCGGCCCCAGAGGAAACTGAGGCCCCACCACCGCTGGATAAAGAGCCCTCCCTGGAGCCCATGCTGGCTCCTGCCTCGGAGGAGGCGCTGATTGTGGAGGGCCCGGCTCAAGGGCCCAAGGGTGAGATAGTGGGGAGGTGTAGGGGTGGGAAGGTTTGGGGAGGTCCATGTGAGCTTGTGGGGAGAGGCTGTTGCCAGACACAGAGGAAGCACCCCTTGAGCCTGGCCAGGAGCAAAGATGGATTAAACCCATCTTCTGGACAGCCATTGGGGAGCACATCCTGTGGTGGGTCCTGGGCTCTAGCTGTGTTCTGTCTTTGGGGGACAGATGGACATGCAGGCACCTGGGTGACCTTTTCTCCTCTCCCAACTCCAGCACCAGCCCAGGAGGCAGAGGCGGCTCCTCCTGTCACACCTGAGGTTAATCCTGAGGAGCAGGATGCAGAGCTGGAGGCATCTCCACCTGCAGAGCTTCCACCACCTCCAGCGGCCTCTCCAGCTGCAGCTGTGGAGCCAGAGGCGGCCCCAGAGGAAACTGAGGCCCCAGCACCGCTGGATAAAGAGCCCTCCCTGGAGCCCGTGCTGGCTCCTGCCTCGGAGGAGGCGCTGCCTGAGGAGGGCCCGGCTCATGGACCCAAAAGTGAGAAAGTTGGGAGGGGTACAGGTGGGAAGGTTTGGGGAGGTCCATGTGAGCTTATGGGGAGAGGCTGTTGCCAGACACATAGAGAACACCCCTTGAGCCTGGCCAGGAGCAAAGACCGACTAAACCCATCTTCTGGACGGCCATTGGGGAGCATATCCTTTGGTGATTCCTGTTATCTAGCTGTGTTCTCACACTGGGGGACAGATGGACAGATCACCTGGGTGACCTTTTCTCCTCTCCCAACTCCAGCACCAGCCCAGGAGGCAGAGGCGGCTCCTCCTGTCGCATCTGAGGTTAATCCTGAGGAGCAGGATGCAGAGCTGGAGGCATCTCCACCTGCAGAGCTTCCACCACCTCCAGCGGCCTCTCCAGCTGCAGCTGTGGAGCCAGAGGCGGCCCCAGAGGAAACTGAGGCCCCACCACCGCTGGATAAAGAGCCCTCCCTGGAGCCCATGCTGGCTCCTGCCTCGGAGGAGGCGCTGATTGTGGAGGGCCTGGCTCAAGGGCTCAAGGGTGAGAACCTGGGGAGGGGTTCGGGTGGGAAGGTTTGGGGAGGTCCGTGTGAGCTTATGGGGAGAGGCTGTTGCCAGACACAGAGGGAGCACCCCTTGAGCCTGGCCAGGAGCAAAGATGGATTAAACTCATCTTCTGGACTGCCAGTGGGGAGCACATCCTGTGGTGGGTCCTGGGCTCTAGCTTTGTTCTGTCTTTGGGGGACAGATGGACATGCAGGCACCTGGGTGACCTTTTCTCCTCTCCCAACTCCAGCACCAGCCCAGGAGGCAGAGGCGGCTCCTCCTGTCACATCTGAAGTCCAACTGGAGGAGCAAGAGGCAGAGCTGGAGGCATCTCCACCTGCAGAGCTTCCACCACCTCCAGCGGCCTCTCCAGCTGCAGCTGTGGAGCCAGGGCCGGCCCCAGAGGAAACTGAGGCCCCAGCACCGCTGAATGAAGAGCCCTCCCCAGAGCCCGTGCTGGCTCCTGCCTCGGAGGAGGCGCTGCCTGAGGAGGGCCCGGCTCAAGGGCCGCTTGTTGAATGTGCTCCCCCTGACATAAGAGCAAAACATGATGTTTTCTTTTCCTTTTTTGTTTTGCTTTTGTTGCTTTTTTGTTCTCCATGGCATGATATAATTTTTCATCTTTTGATTTTTATCATGTCAGGGTTATGGGGAGTTTTGGCTTTTATTATTTTATTTTTTCTGTTTATAGCCTTAATTTTCCCATTGTATAACCCTTTAGTTTAAGTAATAAATAAATCTTATTATCCATATTTTAAATGTTGCCATTCCTGAGCATGAAGTATGTTCATGGTGCCGGGTAAGCATCGCCACTGTCTATCTAGGGGCAGTGCTCACACCAGCGCATGTCAGAGATGCCCCACCTCCCTGCTGGGGACATACACTCACTGTCAACACTGGGGAGAGAGCACTGTCACCATCTGGTCTCATGACCATCGGCCCTGGGGACAAAGTGAGGTAGCAGGGCCCCCGCAGGTCCCCTGGGGAGGAAGGGGAGTGACCCCTCCCCTGGGAGAACAGTGAGCAGGCCCTGCCCAGGTCCCACAGGTGCACGCCTGCACCTGGCAGTGCGCACCCCACCGAAATTCTTGCACAATTTTTCAAAGATTTATTTTTTACACTACCCATAAGAGCACTGACGAAATTAGTAAAACACTAATGTCCATAGAAAGGGGATGGGCTCCACCAATCCTGGTCCACTTGGAGGAGGGAAGCTGAGCAGCTGCTAACGTGGGTGCAGGGGTCTCTAAGTATTGACAGAGAAAGGCCGCAGGTGTCCTCTCACTTGAATTGAAAAGAATATCATGAAGAAAAAGTTGATACACTACATGGAAATACTGACCAGAAGAAAAGTCTCTTATTTCTGATGATTCTCCTGATGATCAAGAAGTTCATGCAAAAAGATATATATATATATATATATATATATATATATATATATATATATATATACATATATATAATTTTTAATTCTCTCTCAGTTTTTCTGGTTTGATTTAGTTAGGATTCAAGCCATAGTTCAAACGTAATTTATTCATTCATTTGATTGCTAAATACAAACCTCTTTGTAAAAATGTGTCTCAAAATATCTTGTGGAATATAAAAGAACACATCCTTTATGTAAGAAATTATTTTTCTTACTTTATAAAAATGGAAAGGCTGTGTTAAAAAGTCACATTTTTAACAGCTTAAATTTTTTTTCTTATTTATGGTTCAAATGAAAGTTCTTTTAGCTATAAGAAAGCAGATATTGGCTACTCAGAAGACAAGTGTGACACTGAAACTATTCAGAGCATACATTTCAAAATAACTGAGTATAGTTAAATATAATTTTTCCCATGCATACTTGTGGGAGAATGATAGTCACCTGGCTGTCGCTGAACTTCTATATAGTCTTGGAATTTTTTCCTTGATTCTTAATATGACCTTTGGTTTCCAAAAAAATCCCACCAATTATCTCCTATTATCAAAAGGTAACTTTTATATGATAATTGAATTTAAGATGGAAGAAAATCAACTATTTATAGAAGTTCAGTTCTATAGTGTTTAGAAAGCTTCTTAACTCATAAAAATATCAGGGGTCTTCATATTTACTTCTATGACTGTTTTCACTATAAAATAGATGGATAAAATATTATGTTACCTGGGAGACCTAAAATCTTTTGGGCATGGTGTAAGTGGGAATCCTCATTTCTGGGTATTTCCAGTCTATCATCTCATTGAATGTTTGGGGAGTGGGAAAAAGTCCTTGTCTTGGTTGGTGGAAATGTTGTTGGGATTAGAATTAGGGACATTCATGAAGCGGCTAGCTCTGGTGACCATGGAGACTGTATTAATGAGCCCCAGAAGGCACTTACTATATAATGCCATCCCATGAAAATAGGAAGAGATAGCAGATCTACCTAATATACAAAAGCAAGTACAGAGAGGCAGCCAAATAAAAATTAAAAAAAACCACACACACACACACAAATGAACAGGCCCCAAATGAAAGAATAGGAGAAATCCCCAGGAAAAGAAGTAAATGAAATGGAGGAAAGCAATATACCAGAGACAGAGTTCAAACAATGTTTATACAGACTTAAATGTTAGACTTGAAATCATAAAAATCCTAGAAGAAAACATATGAAATAAAATCTCAGACATTTCTCAGAGCAATATTTTCTCATATATATTGCTTCAGGCAAGAAAAACAAACAAAACAGACAAATGGGTCTCCCTCAGAAGTAAAAGTTTTTCACAGCAAAGGAAAGCATCAACAAAATGCAAAGACAACCCATTGAATGGGAAAACATATTTGCCAACAATACATCTGCTAAGAGTTAATATCCAAAATTTATGAAATACTTATACAACTCAACACCAAGAAAACAAAAATCCAATAAAAATGGACAAAGAACCTGAATAGATACTTCTCCAAAAAGGATATGCAGATGGCCAATAAACATATGAAAAGATGCTCAATGTCACTAATCAGCAGATAAATACCAATTAAAACCACAATGAAATATCACCTCCCACTTGTCAGAATGGCTATCATTAAATCAACAATCAGCAAGTATTGGTGATCATGTAGAGAATAATAGTGCATTTACATTGCACTATTAATGGAAATGCAGATTGGTACTGCCACTGAGGAAAACAACATGGACTTAGCTCAAAAAAATTAAAAATGAAATTGCCTTAAGACCCAGAGATTCCACTTCCAGGAATGTATCCAAAGAATCTCGAAACACTAATTCCAAAGAATATATGCACTCTTCTGTCCCTTGCAGTGTTATTTACAATAGCCAAGATTTGAAAGCTGCCCAAGTGCCCATAAATAGATGAGTGGATTAAAAAGTATTACATTTACACAATGGAATACTACTTAGTCATTAAAAAAATTATTTTTCATGACAGCATGGATGGACCTAGAACAGCTGTGGGCAAACTATGGCCCGTGGGCCAGATCCAGCTTGTTCAGCTGTTCTATCTGGCCCGCGGAGCCGAAAGAGCAGAAGGTTCTCTTGCTCTCCCCTCCACTCCTTCACCAGCAGCCCAAGATGAGAGTGCCAGCATGGTCAGGTTGCTTTTGTTCTGGCCCTCCGGCCCTCCGGTCCAATTTAAGAACTCATTGTGGCCCTCGAGTCAAAAAGTTTGCCCACCCCTGACCTAGAGTGTATTGTGCTCAGTGAAATAAGCCAGACAGAAAAAGGCAAATACCACAGGACTGTGGAATGTAATGAACAAAATAAACTAACAAACAAAATAGAAACAGACTTATAGATACACAGAACAGACAGCTTTCAGAGAGGAGGGGATAGAAAAGCTGGGAGACACAGGTGAAGAATTACATTAAAACACACACACACACACACACACACACACACACACACACACACACAATTAAAAAAAAAACCCTCCCTCATAGACAACCCAGAGTGAGTACCAGAGTGATAGTAGGCTAGGGAGAGATAGGAGAAGGTAAATGGGGAAAATGGCGATGGAAGGAGTCTGGATTTCGGATGGTGAACATAGATAATATCCAGATGAGGTGTTATACAATTGTACCCCTGAAACCTATAATTTTATAAACCAAAGTCACCCCCAATAAATTGAATTAAAAGTAAATAAATAAATAAAAATATTTTCCCAATCCGGAAAGACAGTCTTATTTTCCATCCCCCTGAGTTCTGAAATGGATTAACATGGAATTTAATGTAAGTAATAGGATGAATTTAGGCTGTAGAAATAAGAAAGACAAACACATTGTCTATCTGTAACTTAGTGATGACTGGTGACAGAGGTGCTTGCCAGCAGTAACTCCTAATTTGCAAACTACAAAAAAGGGTTTAAGGGTAATTTTCAAAAAAAATAAAATCATGACTTGTACCTAGATTCAAAATAAACATGATTTAGACATTTTATTTAACTCCTCAGTGAGGAAACTGTTCTGATGTTACACCAGTTCAAAGGAGAATGCACAGAGCACATGCAGTTACAGCTGAGACGGAGGGAGAGCAGTGTGCACATGTGACGAATCCAGCTTTTCCTCAGTGAGAAGCCAGGAGTCCCCTGGAGCCCCCACTGAGTGGAATGTGCTTATCTCCAGGCAAGAAGGCTTCTTCATTGCCATTAACTAACTTCGACTTACAGAGCTGTGACATACTAATAGCCCGAAAAGGTCCTCTCTAGATCAGTGTTTCCCAAACTATTGACATATGTGTACCCCTTCTATAATTTTCATAACGCTGAGTACCCCTCATCAAAAAAGGATGTATTTTAATAATAATCAATATATGTTTACTTTTTCTTTTTTTGGTACATACACAAAATAAGAATAAATTAAAAATGAAATTATTCATAATAAGATATAGATAAAAGTTATATTATAAATAACATTTATTTGTACACCGGACCATCTCACACCCCACAAGACTGTCTTGACTTGACTCATGTGAACGTAGAATTAGGCGCAGCTAAGCATGGTGCAGTGCATATCCCCACCAAACTTCCGTGCAACGCGTACCCCCACCAGACTCTTCCCATACCCCTGGGGGTACGCGTACCACACTTTGGGAAACACTGCTCTAGATAATACAGTGTTTCAATGAAGCACCAACTTGTCCCTACAAGACTTCCAAGGCAGCGTGGAAACATATGTGCTCTTTCTGAACGGGAGTAGTCATGTTTGATCCTCAGAGTAAGCCAGCCTGAGGGTCAAACCCAACACCCAATGGGCCAAAAGCAATCAACACTCAATTACAACAGAAGGGCCCACATGGGCCACAGAAAGGACATCCTGGAGCACCCAACACAGGTTTTCAAGGAGACTGAGCCACTAGGTCCCATAGAGCATGTACTACGTAAGGCCACCCTATGACTGGGAGTCATAGCGGATCTACTTAATACCTAGAAAGAAACACGGGTGGCAGCTATAGTGTGGGGACAAAGAAACGTGCCACAAATAAGAGAACAAGAGAAATATTTAGAAAAAGAACTTAAGGATCACACAACTGTGCAACTGGTCTGTGGTATGAAGGGAAAATATGGCAGCTTCGATCTCAGGTGGATTACTGAGAGACGTGTTCTTAAGTGACAGAGCTGAATCTAAGTGTGAGCCACAGATAAAAAGCTAAAGGGAAAGCAGAATAGCTTTGCAATGAGAAGACTAAGTGAATGCATCGGACCTTTGTGGGAACTGTCATGACTGATACGGATGGACCCAAGAGGGAAAGAAAAATCTGACTATTAGGGGTCTTCTGTGGTTTCTATAAAAATTTAGATTAGTTCCAGTTCTGTGAAAAACAATGTTATTGGTATTCTGATAGGGATTGCTATGAATCTATATACCGCTTTGGGCAGTATGAGCATTTTAGTGATGTTCATAGTTCCTATCCACTTATGGACATGCTCCTATTTATCTGTATCTTTTTTAATTTCTTTATTCAATGTTTTATAGCTTTCCAAGTATATGTATTTTGCCTCCTTTGTTAAAGCTATTCATGGGTATGTTATTTTTTTTGGATGAAATTGTAAATGGGATTATTTTTTTAATTCTCTTTTTGATAATTATTGGTTTATAAAAATGCAAGTGATTTCTGAATATTTATTTTGTATCCTGCAACTCTGCTGAGTTCACTTATCAGTTCTAGTAGTTTTTTGGTGGAATCTTAAGCATCTTCCCTACTCTTGAATTGTTTTGAATAGCTTGAGAAGGATAGATGTTAGTAGTTATTTAAATGTTTGGTAAAATTCACCTGTGAAGCCATCTCATCCCAGACTTTTGCTTTACTGGGAATTTTTATTACTACTTTGATTCACTATTTATAATCAGTCTGTTCAGATTTTCTGTTTCTTCTTGATTCCGTTTGGAAGACTGTATATTTCTAAGAATTCACCCATTTCATCCAGATTGTCCAATTTGTTGCCATATAATCATTCAAAGTATTTTCTTATAATCCTTTCTATTTCCGTGCTGTCAGTTGTTAATACTCCTTTGTCATTTCTGATTTTATTTATCTGGGTTCTCTTTTTTTCTTGATGAGTCTATTTAAAGGTTAATTAAGCTTTTTTTTTTTTTAAGAACCAGCTTTTGGATTCACTGAATTTTTTAAAACTCAATTTTGTTTATTTATGCTCTGATATTTATTATTTCCTTCTACTCACCTTATTGTTCTTTTCCTGCTTTTTTTTTTCTCTTTAGGTTTAAGAGTAGATTATTTATTTGAGATTCTTGTTTTTGAGGTTGGCTATATTGTTGTAAATTTCCTTTTTAGGACTGTTGTTGCTGTGTCCCACAGATTTGTTGTGGTTTTATTTTCATTTGTCTCAGTATTATCTTTTGATTTTCTCATGTACCTTTTGATGTCTTGGTATATCTTTTGATCTTGTTGTTAACCCACTTATTATTTAGTAACATTTAGCTTCCATGTTTCTGTGTATTTTATAGATACTTTTCATATAATTGATTTCTGATTTCATATCATTGTGGTCAGAGAATATGCTGGATATGATTTTAAACTCCTTAAATTTACTGAGACATGTTTTGTGGCTTAACATGTGGTCTACCCTAGAAAATGTTCCAAATGCACTAGAAAATAATGTATATATACTGCTTTGGAATGAAATGCGTCATAAATATCAATTAAATTCATTTGGTCTAATGTGTCATTTAAGGCTGCTGTTTCCTTGTTGATTTCTGACTGGAAGATCTATCCATTGATGTTAATAATGTTAAGCACCCCTAATATGATTGTATTACTATTGTTCTCTCCCTTTATATACATCAATATTTGTTTAATATATTTACTAGAGGTCTGGTGCATGAAATTCATGCACTAGGGGAGGGGTTCCTCAGCCCATCCTGTGCCCTCTCACAGTCCTGTAGCACTCGGAGGATGTCCAACTGATGGCTTAGGCCCGTGGGCAGGGGCCTAAGCAGTCAGTCGGCCATCCTTAGTGCTGCTGCAAAGGCTCTCTCACCACTGCTGCTGTGCTCACCAGCCATGAGCCCAGCTTCTGGCTGAGCAGCGCTTCCTCTGTGGGAGTGCACTGACCATCAGGAGGCAGCTACTGCATTGAGCCTCTGCCCCCTGGTGGACAGTGTATGTTACAGCAACCAGTCGTTCTGCCATTTGGTTGATTGCATATAAGCCTTTTATTATATAGGATGAGTTCCTATGTTGGGTGCATAAATGTTTATAAGGATTATATCCTCTTGTTGGATTGATCCCTTTGTTATTATGTAATCTCCTCTTTGTCTCTTATTATAATTTTTGTTTTAGTCTATTTTGTCTGATATAAATATTGCTACCCTGAGCTTTTTTTCATTTCCATTTGCATGAAATATCTTTTGCCATCTCTTTATTTTCAGTTTGTGTGTGCCTTTTGTTCCGAAGTGGGTCTGTTGTATATAGTATAAATATAGATCTTGTTATCTCATCCATTCAGCTACCCTTGAAAGACCATTTTAAATCTTTTTCTATGAATTATCTGTTAATATCTTTTGCACATTATTACTGAATTTCCCCCTTATTTTTAAGATTGCCTTAGATTAAGGATATTAACTTTGTGATATACATTGCAAAATTTTCTCAGTTTGTCAGTTATATTTTGGACTGCAAACATTTTGTGTTTTTCTACATTAAATTTTGTTAATACTTTCTTTAATTGCATCAGTATTTTGAGAACAACCACATTTTTCATCATGCAGGTAAAAGAAGAAGAAATGCATGTTTTCTTCTGGTACTTACATGATTTTGTTTCTTATATTTAGGTCTCGGATCCATCTGGAGTTTATCCTTGTGTGTGATATGTATGATCTAATTTTGTCTTTTTCCAAATGGCTAACCAGTTGTCCCAGAATTACTTATTAAAAACCTATCTTTGGTCTGAAGATCTGAGATGACATCTTTATATGATAGTTCCAGGTAGTCTTAGGTCTATTTAGGCTTTTATTCTATTCCATTGATCTGTCTTTCTCTTCATGTGTTAATTATATGAAGAGAAAGACAGGTTTCTTATTTTTTCTGAGGAAGAAAGAAATCCAAGCAGGGGTGTCCTCTCTTTGTGGCATTTTTAAATGTATGGTGGGGGTACTGTTCCTGCATAGCTTTTCTTTTTTAACGCTTTCCTAGCTATGCACTATTCCCATATAAACTCTCATATTAAGTCATCCAATTTCACTTAAATAAAAAGTTTGTTATTTTATTGGGAGAGTGTTAAACTTTTACATTAATTTAGGGAAAGTGACATCTTTATGATGTGAGTCATCCTTTCCAAGAACAGAGGAGGCAGTCTTTAATTTATTCACATACTTCTGTGTCTTTTGGGAGTCTTTTAAAGATTGCCTTGTTTAGTTTTTACAAATTTAATGTTGAATTAACTTTAAGTACTTAATCTCCTTTGTTGCTGTTTAAATGAGGTTTCTCTCCCATTACATCCACAAACTGGTTATTGTTTCTGTATCTAATCACTAGTCATTTCAATTTCCTTATGTTAATTTTATATTCTGCTGCTTTACTGAATTCTTTTATTATTGGGGAAACTTTTACCCTTGTTTCCCTAGGGTTTTCTATGTACATGATCATATTATCTGCAAATAGAAATTGCTTTCTCTTTCTGATTCTCATCCCTCTAATTGTCCTGGCTATTACTTCCAGGACAAGGTTGAACAGTAATGGAGACAGAAGACATGTTTTCTTTGTTCTCAATCTTAGTGGAAGTGCTTCTAGTATTTTCCCATTAAGTTTTAAGACTGGAATATATTTTTTATTAAGTTGAATTTTGTCCAAAGTCTTTTTTAGCACCTCTGGAGAGATTCATATGATCTTGGTTCTCTCTGGGTCTGTTAATATAGTATATCATCTTTCCTGGATTTCCAAGTAGGAATCAAGCTTGCACTCTATTTTTTTTCAAGCTTGCACTCTTGAAAATAAATTGCTTAATCATGTTTTATCAGCTTTTATTGAGACATTTGGTTTTGTTTACTAATGTTTTATTAAGTACTTTTGCATCAATACTCATAAGTGATATTAGTAATAACTTTCTAATCATGCTGCCATTAGCTTATTTCCTTAAAAGAATGTTGACACTTTAGGTAAGTTATTGAACACTGGCTCTATGTGGTCTTTGAATGTTTAATAGAACTATCTTGTGAACTATCTAGGTTTGGTGCTTCCTTCTCCATTTCTTCGATGGAAATTGGTCTGTTTAATTTTCTATTTCAATGAAGGCTTTTTAAAATCATAATTTTAAATACTAATTCTGTTCCATGGTTCTGTATCTTTTGTATGTTCTTCTCAGGGACTCCAATTATATCTAATTGGACCATCTTTCCGTGCATTTCATCTCAAACACTTTCTTTTTTATTATTTTAATTTATCTTTTAATCTCATTTGTTATTCTCTGGATCTTCTCCTGTTTTTCCTCAATGCTCTTAACTTTTGTTTGAATATTTTATTCCTTAGGGAGTTCTTAAATTACTCTTCATTTTCTATGTAATTTAGACTATTTCTCCTCTGTTTTTCCTGAATGTAACCAATCCTTGTCTTCAGTCTTTTTCATTATGTGTCCATTTCATATTCTTGGTTTTAAATTTCTGTTTCAAAGTGGTATGCTTTTCAAATCCCCAAATGCTTACTTGGGAACACTTCATTCCTTTCCAGTTAGTAAGTGAAATGTGCATCGGCTGAATTAATTTGATTCTCATTTCCGGCTATATTTTTATGGTAGTTACTTATAAATGAAAGCTGTCTGTGCCTCTGTACTTCTGTGTACGTGTACGGGACTAGGGTTAGGAGCACTTTGAGAGAGACTCAGGTCAAGAATCCACTCGTCTCTCAGAGGATTGAAAGGTGGCTGATTTACTGGATGGTTCCTTTTTTTGGAATCAGGACTTTAGGGTTGGGACTACTTGTTCTTTGCTTTTTTTCTCTTGCCTTTGTAGGTAGGATTACCAACGTGCTCTTTAAAACTTCTCTTCTACATGCGGTTCCAGAGGGTTCCTCTCCATTTTAAACTCCTTGTCTCCTGAAGTGTTATCTTTCCAAAATTGTCTCTTGACACCTGTTGGGAATTTTTCATTTCTTCCCTGTTTTCAGTTTCCTAATCTACTAGGTCACTTTTTTGTTTGCTTGTTTTCAGTATTTTTCACTCTTACAGTGAATTTCCCCTTATGGGGATGGTTTTAGATCCTATCGGGTCTGCTGCTAGTTCTTCCTTCTCTCTTCTATGCAGTTTTCCAGAGATTGTTCTTGTAACCCACAGAGGTTTACAGCAAGATGGAGAGAACTCAGCGGGGTTTTGGTTTTGTTTTTGTAATGGTAAAGGTATTTTGAAGTTTAGACAGTATTTGTCTTCTTGTTATGCTGAAAGCATGAGTTTTAGTTCTTGCTGTTATTTTTGTTTGGGGTGAGGAGGACATTTGGGGAGAGTACAACCTATACCTTCACCATTACATCAACTGCCCAGCAAGTTAAATGCTTAATAATGCTGTGCTACCACACACGACATTTCTAATGACTGTCAGCTGTGAGAACCCTAGTTTCCCACCCCTGTCATTCCTATGTCAAAACACATTTACTAGTTCTCATGGGTGCACACTATTATACCTGAAATGACACAGGAAAAATGAGTGCCAGAATCACAGAAGACTTACACGTACTGGGAGGTCTGTCCAAAAAGATGGATCCCACCACCACACACCCCAGGAGATAACTAGCTAAAGGTGAAAACCGTGAAACAAAAAGGGAAAGCAGAATGTTGGGGAGCAGTCACATGGTGCAGAGGTATCCAATAAAAGGCTTTTACTGAAGGCTCTTGTAAGAAGATGGACAGGGGTTCAGGGTTCTTTCTAGCCTTCACTACTCTGCCTCTCATGCCTCCATTTTTCTGTGTTATGTTTCTTGCCTCTTAGTCTGTGTATATCACTGGTATCTTTTTAAAACATAACAATGAATTTTATTTTTTTTAATCTTTATTGTTAAAAATATTACATATGTTCCCTTTTATCCCCCTGCTGACCTCTTCTAGCCCACGCCAGCCACCTGCCCCAGGACTTCACCTCCCTACTGTCCCAGTCCTGGGTTATGCATATGTGCATCCAAGTTCTTTAGTAGATCTCTTCCCACCCGCCCCCACCTTTCCTCTGGGATTTGACAGTCTGTCCCATGCTTCTAGGTCTCTGGATCTATTTTGTTCACCAGTTTATTCTGTTCAGTGGGTTCCACATGTGAGTGTGATCATGTGATAATTGTCTTGCTCTGACTGGCTTTTTTGGCTTAGGAATTTCACTCTATAAATTTAAGAGCTAGTGGTCTCCGAGGAGATAGTCAGGGGGGACGTGTCAAGAGGTATTAAGGACAAGAAGGCAACTTCTCATAAGCTGCAGACTCTAGGTCCACTGACTTCTGACAACAGTCTCTGTTCCCCTTAGATCAAATAATCAAGAGTAAGAATCATTCTGCTGCAAATGGCATGAATCCCTGTTTATTGGGATCTAAGCTACATCAGGAAACTTGCCTGTCTAGCTTTCTAAGAGAAATTTCTACGTTTGTTAGACATTTCAGGGCTGTTTTGAAAAGCTAAAGATTGCAAATATGTTTGGTCCCATGTGAACTATACTATCTAAAAGTATGACAACGCATTTAAGAAAGAAGTGGGAGGGGGGAGTATGTGAAAGCATAGAGATGATTACATTAAATGATGCTCTGTTGAGGTAGACACTGCAAATTAGCTCCACTGACTCCCTTTTCTGGTCATGTTGTTTTGTTTTTTATTTTAAAGTTCAGGCACATGTTATGAGTAGGAAGAGTTTACTCCAAGTGGAACAAAATTAACTAATAAAAGCAAAGAGAAACTTGATTAATTTTTTAAAATATATTTTATTGATTTTTTACAGAGAGGAAGAGAGAGGGATAGAGAGTTAGAAACATCAATGAGAGAGAAACATAGATCAGCTGCCTCTTGCACACCCCCTACTGGCGATGTGTCCGCAACCAAGGTACATGCCCTTGACTGGAATCGAACCTGGGACCTTTCAGTCCTCAGGCCGATGTTCTATCCACTGAGCCAAACCAGTTTCGGCATTGATTAATTTTTGAGAAAAGTTACAGAAAAATTCACTGCATTAATGGCTTAATGTATTAATGTAAAGCTCATATGGGCTTAAGGTCCATATTTTCCTAGAAAAACTTGACTTGCACTTTCTGACCTAGAAGTTGCATCACTATACCCACTAGAGCCAGGTCCTGCTGTGCATCTTTCCTAGAAATGTAGGGAAGGTTAAGACACAAGCCCTGACCTCACAAAACTGCAAGTAAAGGGCCATGTTATAGAGTGGGGAAATGCAAAGAAAGTGGGACTAATGTAGTGCTTCAACATAACATAAGGAAGTGTACTGCCATTCTAAATAAAACATCAGGGAATCAAATGCTTTCTGAAACAGCCAGACAAAGCCCTCTTGAATATGAAAAGGAAAAATCACAACTATTCCTGGGAGTCAAGAGATAAAAAATCCTCTGAGTTGGCTAAGGGAGTGTTGCTCTGAGGAGCCTGTGGCAGAGAGAGTGGAACTGGGGAGCTGGGCTCTAGCCCTTATGACTCGATAGATTAGGACATTAAAATCCACTGCCTGTAGTTGACATGTTCTCTGCTCTTCTGATCTGATATCCCTGAAAATCTAAGGAAACACAATTCATATTCTGAAGGACTTGACATCTGTGGAAACAGGATAAAAAAATTCCTTCTCTGAGGAAGAAAACACACACACATGAAATCCGAAATGAGTTTCCCTTTAAGGGGAAAACGGGCTTTCCCCAAAGGAAAGGCATGCAGCAATCACACAGGCCTTTGGTCTCCCAAGCACAGAGCAGCATTATGGCTCCTCAGATGGCGGCCCCCGGTGAGTGGGGGTGCATCTCATCTCTGCCCTTCCCTCCATGTCTCAGGGCAGGTCCTGAAAATTGTGCCTTGGTTTTTTCCCCAAGTACCTGCAGGGTATCTCACATTAGTCTGCGGTGTTACTAGCCAGGCGTGGTGAGGCTAAGAGCAATGCACACAGCTCAGAGTCACTTCCTCTTCCCTTTCTGACCAAGGCTTTTCATTCCTCAGGGGTGTGTCTGATACCAGAAATCCAAGGCATGGGTGTTCTCTCAAGCCTGTCAGCAGTCTATCTCCAATGTCTTTTTAAAAAATAAATTCTAAAAGCACAACTAGGGAGAAGTCAAGGTTCGTGAGACACGTTTAAGATAATGGCCTAAAGCCCTACACCATGGCTGGTACAGACCACAGCGATGTCCTTGGAGCGCACCGCTTGTTTATCTGGCCAGGTGCAGCAAGGCCCCAGCAAGGGTCTAACTTCCGGTCCTCTTCCCTTACTGTCTTCTTCCCCTCTTTGCTTCCTCCTTCCTTCTTTGTCCCTTCCCTTCCCTCCTTTCTCCCTCTCTCCTGCCTTCCATCCATTTTCTCTCTTTTTTCCCCATCCTGTACACACGTCTTTGCTTCACTCTGTATTGAACGTCACTTTAATTTCCAGTATTTGAAACAGCAGCTCACTCTGCCTCCCCTGATAGTGACTTTAATAAAAGCATTCAGTGTGAGAACATACACACAAGGCAAAATTTATCTCCAATACGCCTCTTCCCTGCAAAGAAGAAAAGCTAGCTAGCTAAGCCCTGGCGACAAAGGAATGGAGTCAGGACTAAGGAAGGCTCCCTAAAAATCCAACAAAAGGTACCACAAGGGGATTTGTCTTCTTCCTCACCAGGGGGCCTCTCCTAGCCAGCTACCCACAGCGCCTCTCGGGGATCTAGAACCAAAGGCACGCTGGAGCTCATTTCTGTTCCACTCCGTCTTCTGCTGCTGTGTGCTGGCACGCATGCTCCAGTTCTGCAGTGCAACTGCAGACACCCTGCGAGTTCCGGACAGGACTATATCCGGATAAGTCATTTGAAAAAGAACAATTCCTCTTGTGGTGTTTAGCAATTAGAAGCACAAATACATTTTCTCCAACAGGCCTATGGGAAGTGCAGCGCAAGCAACACCCTCGATGCCTTCCCAACGGCACCCGGGCGCGTGTGCTCTGTGAACGCGGTGGCTTCGGTCTGCTCATTCCTTGGGGCAGGCAGGCTCTCAGGTGGCCCCCAGGGAGCCCGGTCTCCAAGTTCACGCCATTATGGAATCCTCTCCCCCCGAGTATGGAGTGGCCTAAGGTCGATAACTACAACGGGAGTCACGGATGCTGCTTCCAAGGTTAGGCCACGGAAGCCTGAGACGTTCTACTTGCTAGCAGACTCTTGCTGGCTGGTTTTGATGAAACGAGTTTCCAGGTGGGGCAGGCCTATCTGCGAAGGACCCGAACGTGACCTCCAGGAACTGAAGGCTTCAAAGAACAGCCCCTGAGAAGCTGCACTGAGCCAGCGCCCACACGCATGGGCTTTCCACGGGACCTCAGCCCCAGCCGGCCATCTACATCCTGACCACCGATAGCGGTGAGATCATCATTGTGTGTTGTTGCAAGCCACTAAGTTGGTGGTTACGCGTTACTCTCAGCAAACAGGTAGCTAATACACTGCTCTTTCCCCAGTGCCTAGAACAGTGCCTGGCTCCCGCCGGGTGTGCAATGAACGTGAATTGTGTGAATCAGCAAATGTAATGAAGTCCCGTCACTGGTGCGGGGAGAGCTCCAGAAGAAAGTGAGAGAGCTATTCATCTCAGTGCTGCTGTGTACAACACAGTGAGGTGAATAAATTCAATTTTCTACAATAAACATGCTAACAAATGCAATTTTCTAAAATAAACACATCATAAATAAATACAATTTCTGAAAACAAACATGTTAAACAGGTTTTTCAGTTCTCATACAGCCTCGGGGTTGACTTATATTTCCCAGGAGGTAGCAATAAGCTTTCTATAGTTCGAGATGAAGTGTTACTGGAGACCTTTTCATCCACCTCACCGAAGAGGCTGACCAGGAACTCCATTTCCTGATGACAGTGCTTAGAATGCGCGCAGTTCAAATAGTCCTCTTAGCTGACCTGGCTGGTGCTCTTTATCCTCCCCGCCCTTACGGCTCCTAATTTGAAAATGTGCTCAAAACTTCTCGTTCATATTCTCAGAAGCATCTGAGTCAACCGCCTCGCCTCCCTTCCTCTGAAGGTGTCTCATTAAATACACTTGGGATTTGTAGCCCGTGATTCCAACTTGGTTATTTACTTATTGACCAAAAGGAAATACCGTATTTGCCGGCGTATAAGACGATTTTTTGGCCCTGAAAAAATAAGTATTTGCCGGCATATAAGACGACTGGGCGTATAAGATGACCCCCTAACATTTCCACTCAAAATACAGAGTTTGTTATATACTCGCCGTATAAGACTACCCCCCACTTGGAGGCATATTTTTCAGGGCCAAAAAATCGTCTTATACGCCGGCAAATACGGTAATTTTTTTAAAAGTCTCTCCTTAGTCTATATAGACAAATGCAACTTTGGATCTGTGGCTACAAGTCCAGCTGCACCCTGGGTGAAAGGCAGTAACTAAACCTTAGGTGGGAGCCATGGGAAGTGAGGAGGAGTACAGGTTTTGAGGACAATATATCTGAGACAAAATGAACCCATAAAATAACCTGGAAATGTCGGATATTTCTGCCCTCCAGGTTAATGTGAGGCTAGAGATAATGTGTCTAGCACCCACACTAAGAGAGTAGTTTAGCTAACAACAACAACAATAATAATAATAATAAAATAATCAGAGAGTGATCTGGGATAGCCAGTGAACTCTCAGACTTGAAAGAAAGACTCTCTTCAAGAATCTAAAGTCATTGCTCTGAGGCATGGATTTGTCTATTAAAATGCTAACGCACTGGGTAAACCTTTTATCAGAGACTCCTCAGGTGGAAACCCCAGGCTTGAAGAAAAAGGAATTCCAGGGGGTGGGCAAAGCCACAGGCATAGGGATCACTCCATAATCCGATTCTAACCTGGGGGGGGGGGGGGGGGGGAGGAGCTCCTGTCTGTGAACCCTGGAGGGGGAAGGAATAGTGAAGAGGGATTTTCATCATCAGGGCGGTTCTAGTCTGGGACTTGGTTGTAAGCCTCATTTTCCCAAATACCCAGTGGCCAATCCCAACCCAAAGCGCAAATATGGTGTCAGTGACACGTCCTTTTCTTGCTCAGTAACCACTTGGTTTCAGTATTAATTCTTTTCTTTTTATCCTATATTATGTCAGTACTAATCCTTAAAATGAGGCATTACGATGCTATCCACATTCTACTCCCAAGATCCACATGCCTTGTTTCTCTTTCCAATGGCATTGACTGAAAGTATTAACAGATTGCCTGTCTTTGAACTGATTTATTCGTCGGCTGAATGCAGACCCCGTCTTAGTACCACTATTGAAAATGGGAGGAGAAAGGGATCTCGGAGGGTCTTTATTTGACCATATAAACTAGTCTTTTCATCTGTTTTCCCTTCTGGTGTCTTTAGACTCAGATACACAGGGGCCTTGGACAGTTGTCCATTTGTCATCCACTGGAAGTACCACTACAGCCTGACAGAGGAAGGAAATGCTCTCTCCACTGACGTGCCCATGATGCTGGAACACAGAGCCAGGGCCAGCGGGAAGTCTCGGGGAAAGGGCATCAAGCATGTTTCTTGGAAAGCTACAACAAAATCATGTAAACGTTGCTCTTGGTAAAATAACAGTAAAAGAAAGGAGTTACTTGGCAGGATTCTGACTGTTTCACATGCTTTAACCACTCTTCCGTGCAATCATCTTACTGTACCTAACTAGCTGCTGGGCCGAAATGGCTGCAAGCTGGGTTGTGACTGTGGATGCAAGCGGTGGTCTACTGCTCGGGAGAGAGACCCACGGTGCCAGGTTCTATGAGTGACTTGCAGATGGCTGAGACGGAGAAGTGAGAGTGTCCAAGTTTGTGGTTATTGGGAGGGAAGAGAGAGGTCAGGGGATGGGATTCTGTGTTTTCCCTCCTCCTCCCCCCCATGTCCATGTGAAAGGAGTTCTGCCAGCATGCATGAAGGAGGTTCTTCACTGTCACAGTAATGGGGGCACCAGGGTGGGGGTTGCTGGCGTTTACTGGGAAGGGACCTCGGTGCTAACCGTTCTGCAACATCTCTCACAATGAAGAACGTCTCAGCTCATTGCTGTTCTGGCCGCGATGAGAAATACGGTGCCCCCGTAGCAGGGCTGGCCTCTCCCCACGCCCAGGATTCCCTTGGTGGAGGCTTTGGGGAGAAGGACCGGACCCAGTCCAGGCCAGCCACCTCACTCACTCTTGCTTCCTGGTGTGCGTGCTGCCCAGAAGGTGTTTTCTAGGCTGCTCTGCCCACGTGGCAGGTCTGCACGTGTTTTTCCTTTTGAGGTCGGGGACATGAGGGGAGAATCAGGAAGTTCGTTGGGGTGCCCATCCAAACTCAAGCTCTCTGACACAGCTTTTTCAGGGATGGTGGTGAAGAGGGCTGTGATTACAGCCCCCCCTCCCTAGCCACCAACACAAGAGTGAAAGAGGGAGAGAGAGAGAGGGAGAGAGAGGGAGAGAGAGGGAATGAATGAGACTCAATCCCACACGACCTGGTGGGTCTTCCTGGCAACGTGACCAGAAAGCACTGTCCTCCACTTCTTGGACGCTCCTCCCACAAAGCGGGGAGTGTGCACCCTCCCCCCTGAGCCCGGGCAGGCTTGCAGCTGCTTTGGCCAACAGAGCGTGACGCAGGTGATGTCAACGAATTTCCACGAGTGTGTCACAAAGAATAACGCAGCTCCCGCTTTATCCGCCAGAAAACCCCCGCTTGGAGCCACGAGTCTCCCTGGAAGACATCTGAGGTGTGAGGAAGCCAGGCAGGAGGAAGCCACGCGTGAGAGTCCCGGTCTTCCAGCCATCTCCGTGGTGTCAGCCAGGGCTCTCCCGAGACACAAAACCCATAAGAAGTACGTATGTCCACAGGAAGTAATTTATTTCAAGGAATGGACCCCACAATTATGGAAACTGGCAAGTTCCAAATCTGCAGGGCAGGCTGGGGTTGAAGGTCCGGGAGGGGCCGGGCCTGCAGTGCAAGCACTGTCTGCGGAACCCTCTCTCGCTCAGGGAAGATCAGTCCTCTTGGTTCTATTAGGACCTTCACCTCATTAGATGAGGCCCACCCACATTCCGGAGAGTAATCTGCTTTACTCAAAATCACCAATTTAAACCCAAAGCACCCTCACAAAAACATCCAGAACAAGGTTTGAATACACATCTGAGCACATGGCCCATCCCATTAACACAAAAATGAGCTGCCACACCCACCCAGATACCGGCTCCGGTGAAGGAAGCCTTCCTGGCTCTTCCCGGCCAAGCTGGCCTCCGGCTGGGGCCGAAGAGAGCCCTCAGCTGATGTCATAAGGAGCAAAAGGTCACCTAGCCAAGCCCTGCCTGTTCCTGACCCAGAGTCCAGAACGTTATAAAACAGTTATTTCGAGTCACCGAGTTTACAGGCGGCTTGTTATGCTCCCATAACTGGAATGCTCAACTCCAACTTGAATCACTCCCCGTCCCTCTTAACAAGCGACAGCTACTGACCATCATCTCAAGCACGCCGGCTCCGCGCCTCAGAGCCTTTCACCGCCTTTCCTTCCCCCGCAACATTCTTCCTCCAGCTCTTTGCTTAGCTGGCTCCTCTCATCTTCCTGCCTCAGATCAAATATTATTTCCTCAGAGAGACCTTCGCTGACCATACTATCTACATGCCCCCCCCCCCTCTCTCTCTCGCTCTCTCTCTCTCTCTCTATATATATATATAGATAGATAGATATAGATATATAGATATAGATAGATATAGATAGATATAGATATAAATGTGTGTGCATATATATATATATTTTTTTCATTCTGCTCATTTTATTCAAAATATTTATTTTGATTTGAAATTATCTTGCTGTGTCTCTGGCTATTGTCCTCCCCGATTAAAATATTAGCTCCGTAGACATGGGTCTTTATGCCGCTCACTTATCGCTTGCAACAGTGATGAGCACGAAGATGTGTTCAAAAACCATTTGTTGATGAAAAGTAATGATGCTCATACTGTATGTAGGTGCCTGTATGGATTCCGTCCATAGGCTGCAGTTTACTCACTCTGTTTTCACAGAAGCTAACGAAGGAATATTAAAACTCCTACGTGGTACAAAGGATGCTTTTCTCTGACTTTTCCTCTGTTCCCTCTTTCCTCCTCTGATGAGATGAGCAACTACTAGGGAACAAAACACCTAGAATCCTTTTACAATATCTCAGAGACAAAATCATCGCATTTTTATGCCTGATTGTCTATGTGGCTTATGTATATATGTTCCTAACTCTTCCAGATTCATTAAAGAGACAAATATAAACTGAGAAAGGGAAAATGTTCTATCTCCTCTCCTGGAGATCCACTCTTCCTGTAGCCTTAAAGTGACACAGTCTCAGCTCTTGATGTCTTTCTCCTGCAGCCCCAGCATTGGAGAAGGAGCCCCCCCCCCACCCCCCACACACACCATTTTTGTTTCCCCTTCATTTTCCAGTCCTTTCATGCACTTGAGCTATGAAAACGCTGCATATACTCTTCCCATCACCTGAACTCAAGACCTTATCTGTGGGCCCCTCCCACCTGCAGCCTCTCCGAGCCTGGCAGTCATCCACTCCCACCTGCACATTTACTAATCCCCTCGATGAGGATTCTCCCTCCTATGAACATGCCTTTATTTTCTGTATTCCGATGCTTTGACATCTGGGGCCTCGCTGCCCCTGGAAAGACTGCCCCTCCCAGGCCAGCCAATTCCTAGAGAGAGAGAAACGGCGCACCTGCAAGCACCCTTTTCTCACGCCAACCAATGCAGAGCTCACCCTCAACCACTGACTTGACTGGTCTCTCATTCCCAAGGGCCACTATCCACTGGGGCAGGTACCAAACAACAAGGGGCAGCCTCTACACCCCAGAACCCACGGACATCTCTCCAACTAGCCACGCTAAGCCTGCTTACCCTGCCTGCCCCTCCCTTCCCACAGGGCCACAGCGAAGGCTCCCGCCCACAGTTCCGCGTCCTCCCTCTGCCTCCGGACCGCGTCTGGTGCTTCTCCTGGCACCCCGCCCACGGTGTGCCGCGTCCCCTCCTCTTGGAAACTGTAACAAACTAGCTTTCCCGTGGCAGTCACCTGCTGATCTGATGACCATACTCTACCCCACATTTTCAACTAATAGACTGTATTTTAAAACACCAATAGATAAAGTCAGCGTCTCCATCACTTGGGCGCAACTGAGATTCTGCACGCTCAGTGCTCACAGTATTTTACGTCTTATTTTAGCAAGATTTAAAAACTCTTGATTTAGATCCCTGATTCACTCAAGAAACATTTATCAATGCCTTGGGTATACAAGGTATTAGGGGAAGTTCTGGGGACGGGAGAATGAGTTAAAACATGCTCCGAGGCAGGCTCCTGGTAGGATAAGGACTCAGGAAATATTCAAGAAGAGAAGGAAGGAAGGACTGTCTTCCCAGAGTTCACAAGCTGGAGTGCATCACTTGCTGGATGACCTGGTGTGTCCCATTCATAAAATAACTATCAATGTCGGAGGGCTTGAAAAGAGAATAAACTGACCCGTCTTTTTCACACAAGCTATAAAGACTGGGAATCTGAAAGAGTATTCAATTTTTCCAAGATTTAACTTAAGTCTTGTTTGGAATATCTGCACAGAAATACGGCCTAACTATCCCTCAGAACGGCTGGAGGAAACTGGTTTTGGGGGACAGAACATACATATATTATTAATAATAATACTGAACACTTGCTGGGCTCTTAATTTATACCTATGGCATATGCACTGCTTTATTTAATAACCTAACATGTACTACCACCCTTATTTTACTGAGGAAAAGCACCAGAGCTTAAGTAATTTGCTAAATGCAGCACAGCTCATGAAAAGCGGCATCGGGACTTGAACCCAGAGAGTGTTACTCCAGAGCACCCTCGTTCATCAACTCACTCTAGACGTGAGCTAGGAAACTGTTCATTCCACGAAAGAGTTTGGGCCAATCTTCATCCCAGGAGACAGCCTACCCATCCAAAATTTAGCTACTAGACACGTGATATTTGTGTGCACCAGAGTCTTTCTGCTCATAGTGAATTAGAATCTGTTTTTAAGCTGGCTCTGCCAGGCCACCACCCACAGGGCTCCCTTTGGTCCTAAGATAAAACGTGCAGCTAAAAACAAAAACAAACTCCAGAACGGCCTCTCTCCAAAAACTCGCCAGAGAAGACGAGCAAGCACCAGAGTAACTGTGACCATACATAGAGCACATTTTAGGACTCGAGTTGTTAGAGTTCTCCGCTTCCTGGTATAACTCTTTCCCAAGGAATTTAGTTAAAATCCGGTGACACTGACTGCCCGCCTTAGATTGAATTATTCTTCCCATGTCCACCAGTTTGGCTCAATCCATACCGCCGAGGTCATCTCTAGACTAGATTTGCTGCACTGAAGGAAAGCTGATTCCTCTCGGTAAGATAATTACATGCCCCTCGGCCAGGCACTGGGTAACACACCGGGGAGCCTGCAGCCTTAGTTACCGTTAACCTAGCACATTTCTTAACGCGCCCGTGTAGGGAAGAAATCCGTAGGACACCGAGAGCAGTGAGTAAACCTCAGAATCCGTTCTTTTGTTTCTCTCTGAGCCTGGCTACAGATTAAATAAAATCACCATAATAGGCGAACTGAACTCTCTTCTGGCAGCTTGCGTTTCAGAATTCCCAGGAGAACAACACTGAAAGCTACTCCTTTTCCTTCTCGCATCTAAGAGGAATCAATGAGTTGCTGAGTAAGGCTTCTGATCTCTTGCCAAGCCTCCAGCTTCCCAAGACATTCGTCAAATGGTATTTAATACTTCCCCTTTAAATACCCAAACCACCCCCCATCCCAAAGGAGCCTAAAGTGAGGAGACCCGTTTCCAGGCTCTCTTTCCTTTCACAAGAGGACCTACTACGTGCCAGAGGCTGTTCTAAGGCCTTGGAGAGAGAGCAGCGAAACCTGTATTCTACTTATCCCCGAGGAGCCTCCCAGGGCTCTCTCGAGTGGTCTGAAACCCCCACTGGAACCACACCGCAGTGCAGAGCACTTTGAACTTGACTTCAAATCCTATGTTAGGGCGGGAAGATGGATCTGCACTTACCACAAAAGGGTGACAGGCTGGGGATGGGGGGGGGGGGGGGCGTGTGCCCCTCACATGTATATACACAGAGTGAGTGCATATGTGAGCGCATTTTCTGGGGGCCAGGTTCCCTGGATTTCCCTGGATTTCCCTGAATGCTCACCAAGGGCTGAGATCCCCACTGAAGTTAGAAGCATTCCCTCCGCATGCCCGCCACTGACGGGACCCAGGGGACGGCACTCGCATGAGTTCCATACAGGTTACTTTTGGGCACCCAAAACGAATGCCTAGTGCCCGCTGCAGGGGCTGGGACAGCCGCTCAGACAGGTGCACGCCCCGCAGGTCCCACTGCAGCTGGAGGGGCAGCAAGGGGCCGGGTCCAGACTCCCAGAGAGCAGGGGGTTTGGGGTGTGTGCAGGGGGTGAAGGGGGTGCTGGGGGTGGGAGTGGCGGGGAGAGGTGAATGTGTGTGAGAGGGGGGGAGGCAGTAAGGAAAAGAAGGGAGGGAGGAGGAGACATACGTGATGTTTTCAACAATAAAGAATTTAAATAAAAAAAATAGTTTGTTTTTTTTTTTAAAGGAGGTTCCCCGCGAGGACAACTGCGGCCTTCCTTCCCAGGACTCACTGCTGACAGCTCGCACGTAGGCCAAGCCTCCTCCTCAGGGCCTCGCAGTCCCCCAACTTCCCCGACAGAGCGACCCGCACAGCCCGCTGGGCGCGCTGGGCCTCCTCGGGGCGGGGGTTCCCCCCCCCCCCCGCACAGCCCATCGGGGTGCGCACCCCTGCGCAGGCCCCCGGCGACGCGCGCCCCGGCGCCGGCGCCCGGCTCCCCGCCCGCCCGCCGCCCCCGCGCGCCCCGGCCCCCGCGCCGGCTCCCCGAACGCGCGCCCGCAGGCCGCAGCGGCGGCGAGCGGCCCGGCGGGGTGGGTGGCGCCCAGTACTTCACCGTCCGTCACCGTGGCGTCCGCCTCCTCCCCGGCCGCGTGCACCTCCAGCCGCAGGGACTTCGGGTTGGGGGTCGTGAGCGGCCCGGGCGCGAAGAGCTGCTCCTCGGTCACGAAGCGCAGCTGCACGCGGTAGTGCGGGCGCGCGGGGACCCGGCCCGGAGCCGCGGCCTTGGCCATGGTGCGCGCGCGCCCCGCCGCCGCCGCCCGGAACCCCGGCCGCACGTCGTCCTCCGCGCCCGGGGCGCCGGGAGAAGCCGCCGGGGAAGGGGAGGGACTTGGCGGCGCGGGGCCCCGGGCCTCACCTCCCGGCCGGCCGGGCGGGCGGGCGGGCGGGCGGCTCGGACACCTGCGGCCCTCCCACCCCCACCCTACCCCGGGGCGCGGGAGCGCGCGGCGGGCGCACGCGGGGCGCGCGCAGCTGCGGCCGCTCAAGTTTGGAGAGCGCGGGATGCACCTGGAGGCGGCGGCGGCGGCGGGGGTTTGGAAGCAGAAGGGTGACACCTGCTGTTCGCCGGGACGGCTCGGAGGGCCTGGGCCTGGCTCTGGGTGGGCCCTCTCTCTCCCGGAGGTTTGGGGGGGGGGGGGGGGGCTACTGGCGCCCACTTGGGAGCAAAGGTCCCAAGCGCTGAGTTCTTGCCGCATTGGCAGGGTCCCGGCAGCAGCACGGGGGCGGGATGGGAGGCTGGGGGGAGCCCAGGGATTCGTGCAACTTGCTGGGCGCCAATGGCATGACCAGTAAATAACCCCTTCCTTCTACCCGCACTTAACTTGCTGCGGGACTGTGAGCGTTTCCCTAGACGCGGGGAGGAGGGCCAGGTCCTCTGGTCTCCAGGTTGACGCCTGACTCCAGCAGTTACCACCCTGGGCAGCTGGCTCCAGCACCCAAGGCTGCAAATCCTGGGGAATCCAACCTCGTGTTGTTGGTCTTCTGTGAAGAGACCCTGCTGCGGGGCGTTAAGAAAAGGACGCAGGCCTTTGACAAGAGCCCAACGGTCATAGACGCATGTGCCATTCAGGGGACTTTCCTTCAGATTCTGAACCAGCTTCTGCAGGTCCTGGGTCTGCGACCTCCTGGAAGGATGGACGGCAGGAGACCACACCATAACGCACGGGAGCTCCATGAAGACCCTCTGTGACTAAGCAGGCTGGCTTGGCGAGAATGGGCCTCCCTACAGGCCCCGGCGCTGGGACTTCCGTTTCCAAGGGGGATGCTAAACCCAGCCAGGCTTTGTGCAGCCTTGATCTCCACCCTCCCAGCCACCTCTGAGATGTCCTAGCTCCTAATGGTGGCCTTTCTGGCTCCTCCCCTTCCTCCCTCCTAGGCTTTCTCACCTCTCCTTCTCTGTCTCTTCACTATCATCAGAGTATCCTGCCCGTCCCTCTTCCCTCTTCTCCCTTCCTACAGCCTCTTGGCTTTGTCGTGTGCCCCGGAGCCTCGGAGAAGCAGGGATTCTTTAATGAGTGGGAATGGTGGGGAGGGTTGTGGTGTGAGCGCCCTAGAACTGCCTCCTGCCCCCCTCTCACTGGGAGCAGCGTGGTCCTTTGAAACTGACTGGCTTGCGGTGACAGGTCTACCCGGCTTGTGATGTGGGTCAGAGAGCGGAGGCCTTATCCAGCCCCCATCATCGGATGAGGGAGGAGCAGAGAACCAGAGGGAGGAGGCCGCTGGGATAACAAAGCAGGGCATCACCATGACATCTAACTGGGAATGCTTACTCCAGGCCTGGCACTGTTCTGAGCACATTACACACATGAGTTCATTTGTTCCCCCCGATCCCTGTGAGGGAGACACTATTATTCCTCCCACTAATTTTTTAAATTTATTTTATTGATATTTTACAGAGAGGAAGGGAGAGAGATAGAGAGCTAGAAATGTCAATGAGAGAGAAACATTGACCAGCTGCTCCTGCACACCCCCTACTGGGGATGTGCCCGCAACCAATGTACATGCCCCTGACCGGAATTGAACCTAGGACCCTTCAGTCCGCAGACCGATGCTCTACCACTGAGCCAAACCAGTTTTGGCTCCCCACTATTTTTGTAATTCTCACCCCAAAAATATGTTTTTATTGATTTGAGAGAAAAGGAGAAGGGGAGGGAGAAACATCCATGTTAGAGAGAAATACTGATCTGCTGCCTCCAGCACAGGCCCCAGCAGGGGATTTCACCTGCAACCTACGTATGGACCGGGCCGGGTATCACACTGAAACTTTTGGCACACAAGATGACGCTCCAACCGACTGAGCCACCCGGCCAGGACAGGGGTCACCCTCATTTTCCTTGAGGAGGAAACCGAGGCACAAAGGCTAACGTTCCCCAAGTCCTCCACCACAGAGCAGACACAAAATGAACAGCCCTCACCACCACTTCTCAAAGGTAGAAGCTAGAAGACTAAATCCTTATTATTCCAAATGAATGTAAGTCCAAGACCTTTGAGTCCCCAGAACTGTGAGCACAGAAATGTTTAAAAGGTTCCCACCTTCTTTCCTCTCATCCTCCCTGACTCATGCAGGAGGTTGGGGACTGCTTGGACTTTCCCTCCACCAGTTCACCTTCCCGGGCGCTTTCACACTTGAGGAGTCTCCAACCTGGTGCCAGCAAGGAGCAGCACAAGTTCCATTTTCTTCTGTACTGAAATAAGATAGATTCAATCATATATTCTATTTGAACTTTATATCTTTATTTAAAAATACATTTTTATTTATTTCAGAGAGGAGGGAGAGGGAGAGAGAGAGAGAGAAGCATCGATGAGAGAGGATCATTCATCGGCTGCCTCCAGCAAGCCCCCCATGGGGATGTAACCTACAAGCTAGGCTTGTGCCCTGAGTGGGAACCAAACGGTGATCTCCGGGTTCACACTCGATGCTCAGCCACTGAGCCATGCCAGCCCAGTGGCTTTCTATTTTTCATTTATCCCAAACTTTTGTTTCCTAACAGCCACCACTCTCTTCCATGTCTTCCTTTCTGTCATCAGCACTTTCTTCTCAGGGCCACCAAACTTTCTACAGTCAGTTCCGGAGCTCCTGAGGAGGAAGGCAGAGGTGGTCCTGCCCAGGATGGGAGGTTGATAGAGAGCACTGGCAGGCTTATCTGCCGAGTGCCTGCCTCCCCTCTGCCGGCCAGGCATGTGTCTGGGGGGGGGGGGGGGGGGCGTGCTTTCTTGTCTGCAGAGACTGAATGGAAGTCAGAGGATCAAACTAGGGAAACCAAGCAAGCCACGCCCCAGGTTCCTCCTCTGGAATCCTCTGGAAAGAAGTCAGTGGATGCACACATTCCCAGCTGAGGTTGAAGACGATGCTTTGCCTTCTTGTTTCAACTCCTACATTTACAGGTTTCTAAGCCCCATGGGGTTGGGTGTGCAGGGAAGGAGCACGCCCTGTGAGGAGAAGAGGAAGAGGCCTGGGAGGAGGCGGATTTGGGGCCCAGTCTCGGTCCCCGTCTTTACCACCTGGGTAGCCAGGTAAATGACTCAGATTTTGAATTTATAGAAGCTTTGAATGCATGGGAGCTTTTACAGTAGACCCACAGTGACCTTGTAAGCTTACTGTGAAAAGGAAACGACAGTTTAGCAAGTACTGAATATATAATGGCTGTCATTATTCACTGAAGAAAATACGGAAAGGTATAAAGACAAAAGCTTAAATCAATCGTATTTCCTTACCTGAAGGCAACCATTAGAGTTCTTTTAGAAGCTATTTCTAACATTTTTTCTTTGGCCAGCTAGTCCTTGTATCCAGTCAGCTTTTTTTATTATTATTATTAAAAAAGAATACTCACAGGTATGAGAGAGGTAATATAGAATTGACTGCCTTTTCCCCTGATAAGAGAAAAAAGGCTTATTACTTACAAAGGCCTGTGAGTTTCAGCTTTTAGTTTTGTTTTTGTTGCTCTGTCATTTATTTATGGCTTACGATTTATATTGTTCTCATGCCCACAGGCGCATCGGCATGTTTTGTAAACTACCAAATAAATAAACAGCAGCTATATTTCCAGATCCATTTGTATGAAGGAGAAAGCAAACATAAAAAGTAGATTGGGGACCACCGAGAAAAGGGTTGAGGGCAGGAGGGGCATTTTGAAAACGGGTGTAATTATTATTAATCTGCCAATCCACCTTTAAATCTAGGATCAGGCCCCTCGTACTAGTCAGTTACAGGGATATGACTTTGCTGATCACCTGCCTGGAGTTTATCCCAGAGAGGTGATGTGTTCCTATGAGATCCATGCATGATTTTCCATGAGGTTCTTATCTTGACCTCAAAGCAGAAGTACAGGACAGACGTAGCAAGCTTACTGACTGGCCCACCTCTGATTCTCTGAGCAACTCACCACAGACCAGGATGCACTTGATGATCGGAGTTATTAGAGAACATACTAGAAATAGTAGAATGGATGATACTGTGAACGAAAACAGCCACTTGCTGACCTGATGAGCTCAGGGAAGGCCTGCGTGGCAGTCTTACAGACTGAGAGACCTGAAGTAACCACAAAGGATGGTTTGAAAATTAAATATCTTACTTCCAACAGGTTATAGTGGGCAGTCATTTTCTAGGCCAATGTTTTCCCAGACAAAGATCAGCTTTGATCTTTACTGAGCCCATCTGCCTTCCCGCCTCTAAGATAACCTATCTGTGAGATGTCTGAGTAACTTGTAGCTTCCTCTTTACCCCGACCCCTGAGGGCACAACCAATGGCCCTAAGACATTCCCTCATTGTTATTGTTATCAAGTTAATTGTCAACTGTTAATTGCATTGGAGTATCCTGTATCCATCCATCTCGGTAAAAGAAGCTCATGTCCATCATTTCACCTTTTACCACAGGCTTACTTTCTCCCGCCTCCTTACTCCATCACCAATGAATTTCATGTATAAATACAGACACGTAACCCGCCATTCTTCGGAGCATTATCTCAATCCGTTGAGGTTCTGCTTCCCGGCAATTGTCTACAGTTTGGCTCAAATAAACTCACAAAAATTCTTTACAGGTTTCAATGTTTTTTTTTTTTTTCGTTAACAATACCAAAAATATGCATCAGCATATATTCTACTAGCATGTCCATACCTTTTGCAACTTCTTCAAAAGTGAAAGTTGCTTTGCCAGGCAATGCTTCCTGCCAGTTCTAACATCCTATATAAGTAGAGCAATAGCTGACGTGGATTCATTGGCCTAAGTGCATTCTCATATGTAAGTATCACGTGGTTGCAGATTTACCTGGAGGCGAGTTTTAGCACTCGCCCACATGCTAAAGGGCAGCACAGGCCAAATGCTATCATGTGTAAGAATCACCTGAAGAGACGGTTAAAAGGCAGATTGCTGTGCCCCGCCCCGAGCGAGTCCGACTTACCAGACCTGGTTTGTGCCCAAGAACTTTTATTTCTAATTCTGTTTCTAACGACGCTGCTCCTTTGCCTCTTGTGGGCCTCACTTAGAGCAGCTCGCTTCTAACCGTGGGTGGAGTTGCATCTGCAGTTAGAAGGCGCAGCAGCTAGTCCAGAGCTGATGAACTGTATATACATAATGGAGGATAACCGTGTCATTCAATTACAAGTGCATAATATCTGCCATTGGCCGAAACCGGTTTGGCTCAGGGGATAGAGCATCTGCCTGCGGACTGGAAGGTCCCAGGTTCGATTCCAGTCAAGGGCATGTACCTTGGTTGCGGGCACATCCCCAGTCGGGGGTGTGCAAGAGGCAGCTGATCGATGCTTCTCTCTCATCGATGTTTCTAACTCTCTATCCCTCTCTCTTCCTCTCTGTAAAAAAATTCAATAAAATATATTTTTAAAAAAATATTTGCCATTGGTAGGTTTTGCTACAGACATTTTGAACTACTTCCACATCGTTTCAAAGCTATAATAATGGCCTGCTTATCTTTGCAGGGATATGTCAACACGACATTTTCAGAGTGAACAAATAAAGGACAGTAGGATGATTTCAAAGAGCTCATAAACCAACCAATCAGCACTTCCCTTTCATTTGTATTTAATGTTCAGGAGCATCCTAGGGGTGGTATAATGAGCACTGCAAACTGAGGGTGGTGGCTTCTGATCAAGAGCAGGTATGAGGAATAAATGAGTAATGCATATGCAAGTAACAACACTACAACACTGACAAGGGGAAAGATCCTTGCCTCCCGCTCTCTCAGGGCACCTCGTTCTTTTCCTCCTGAGCACTCATTGTATCATAGATTGAAACCATACGTGTCATGTGATTGAATACACATTTATCTCCCCCACACTACTGTAAACCCCATGAGCATCAGTTTTGCTCACAGTCAAATCCATAACACTTAATCCAGTTCCTGGTTCATAGCGGGCAATCGGTTAATTTTTATTGACTGAATGACAATATTTGGCCCATGGTAACAACTCAGTTAATGTCCATTTAAAAATGGGTAGATGCACAATACTGCCCTGTTTCCCCAAAAATAAGACAGTGTCTTATATTAATTTTTGCTCCCAAAGATGCGCTAGGTCTTATTTTCAGGGGATGTATTATGTTTCCATGAAGTAGGTCTTATTTTCGGAGGATGTCTTATTTTCGGGGAAGCACGGTAGGTGCAATTAAAGTGAGAAATTTAGAGAAGGGAGGCGTTCCCAACAATTGAGAATCTGAATCTGACACTGGAGCAGGCTGCCAAGCCAGCCCCGCATTGCAGGGCGCGGCTGAAGTTCCCAGGTACGACTGCAAAGCTGAGACTGACAACTCCAGTTGTCAGTCATAACCTGCTAGAGCAGTGGCTCTCAACCTTCCTAATGCTATGACCCTTTAATACAGTTCCTCATGTTGCGGTGACCCCCAAGCATAACATTATTTTCCTTGCTACTTCATAACTGTAATTTTGCTGCTGTTAATGAATCATAATGTAAATATCTGTGCTTTCCGATGGTCTTGGGCTCCACAGTAGCAAAATTAGACCATTTCCAATGGGCTTAGGCGACCCTGCTAGCGGTTCTCCACCTGTGGGTCAGGAACCACTGGTTGAGAACCGCTGCTGCAGAGCCTAAGACCATCGGAAAACACAGACATTTACATTACGATTCATTAACAGCAGCAAAATTACAGTTATGAAGTAGCAACGAAAGTAATTTTATGGTTGGGGGCCACCACAACATGAGGAACTGTATTAAAGAGTCGTGGCATTAGGAAGGTTGAGAACCGCTGTGCTAGAGGAAAGAAAAGGGCCGAGCCACCGACCTCTGGGGTCCTCCTTTTTTTGTTTGTTTGTTTAAGCATCCGATATGTCTCCGATTTCTTCAACTGTGTTGCTTGTTCTTTCTGACTTCTCCTCCCCAATGGAAAATTTAAATCAGTGATAAGCAAAGAATCTTCGAGTTTACAAGCACACTGCGGATTTTCAGCTCAATAGTTCCGAACAGGCCTGCCAAATTTGTCAAATTCATACTGGTGGAGGGGAGGGGCGCGAGTTGCTCAATTAGATTGCCGAGAACAATCACACACACAGAGCACATAGATGTTTACCTTTCAAGGATCAAAATTAATTTTTGGTCTGAAGGCATTATTAGTATGACAGCTCTACGGTACAAGTTGAAAATAAAAATTGCATAATCAGTCAAAGATGCTGTATCATTAAGCTCTCCATCCAGTGTTCGCTTGGAAGGAGAAACAAACAGCTCAGTTCTTGAGGCAGCCGCTGCACAAGGAGACAATGCATACAAACTAATTCCAGAAAATAAACATAAATCTCAAAACAACTGTTACAAATACCAAAATGCCAAGTGGGCCACTTCAGACAGCTTTCCTAAGCTTTGCAATCAGAACCGAATCTGCGGTACTTGTGCTGTTTGTCAGACACGGCATTAGTTTCAAAAGCTTCCAACATAAATTCAAACCTTCTGCAGTTCTGCAGGACTCTTTCATCCTCCGCTAATTCTTACACGTGGGAAATTAAGCTGCTATTTAAAAAAATAATTCCTAGTGCCCTGCTGGTGTGGCTAGTCAGGTGAGAGGCATCGGGAAGCCGCCAGTTCCATCCCCAGCCAGGACTCATGTCCATGTTGCGGATTAGGTCCCTAGAAGGGGGCATGCAGGAGGCAGCTGATCAATGTTTCTCTCCCTCTCTCTCTCTCTCTCCCTTCCTCTCTCTCTAAAATAAATAAAAACGTACTTTAAAATTTTTTTTAAAAAAAGGATTTTTACTCAGTACCTGCGGAAGAGGTAATATTTTGGGGCATTTATGTATATAGTTTTTAGGTTATTATGATGCAAAGAGACAGAGTTCCAAGTAAGCAGACCTGTATTTCCATCTCGAAATGGTACCCACACAGCTGGTACCCTCTGCTCATCTCTCTGTGCTTTAAGTGTGCTCCCTCCTCCCCCCCCCTTATGGGAGGGGGGTCATAATAAAGCTCATACACTGGAATGCCAGGGTTACCTTAATCACTTTTCTTTCTTTGGGCTACTTTAGCATTGGCTTCCACTCCCCAAACAGGCCAGGCTCTCTAGCATCAAGTATGGCAGGAGGAATAATACAGGCCAACGTGCTTAGTAATTCTAAGACCCACACAGAGCATTTCATTAACGTTGTTGGACACACCTTCCCGGGTAAGAAAGGGACGTGGCAGCTGGCCTTGGCAGGGGCGGCCCCGGTGGTCACTGGTGAGCTAAGCCTCCGCGGGTGCACTGAGCCCACGCCTCCCTGGGCCCCCGAGTGGGCAGCGCTCAGTACTTTGCACCGACCTTCCGTGGTACCTGCCAATTATCTTCCCCGGACCCCGCGGAGAAGGCCTGCACTCCACCACAGCTGCAATCTCTGCTCTTTAAAAATAGAAACCACTTTAACCTGTGTGGGCTCGCACACAAGTGGGGGCAGAGAGCTGCCTCAGCCTTAGTTCACTCAGTTTTCTCCTGCTTTGCATCTTTAGAACACTCCGCTCTCCTTCAAATAGTGAGATGTTTTACTGAATATTAGAAATTAATGGGTCAACTAGAACATTTACTGGTTAATGATTTCTAATATTCACTATTTACTTGGAAAAATATGAAATAGAAATCTAAGGAAAATTTTCTTTTTACTTTGTGGAGTCACAAAAGATTTAAAAATTGTACTAAGAGACAAAGACACACACACACGCCTCTTTAAGTTATTGGTCCATTGGATTACAAGGAATTCTGGTGGCTCCTTGCTATCATGGCCACAGAACAGTCCATCATTTCAGAAATGTATGGGCTGTTTTGCATTCTCACTAGGTGAGCTTACTTAAGTGTGTTGATGCAACTCCATGTCACAATCACACAAGTGCAGAAGATCAGTAGAAAGGAAATTCACTGCAAAAGAACTTAAAAAAACAAGGCACTGAAATAATTTGGAGCCTTCAGACTATGGAATACATGCAACTTCTTTTGTTTGTTTTGTTTTAAGGAAGGAAACTAGGTGTACTGATACGGAACAATTTCCATGAGGTGATGGTGAGAAAACAAGTTCTTTATCCCATTTGCTTTGTTGAATGTTTTTTCAAAATTTGGCAAACCTGGGGTGAATACTCTGCTTAGAGCAGTGTCTCCCAAACTTCTCTCATGATGAGGATCACCTGGTGGAGCTGTTAAAATACAGATTCCTGAATCCCAACTAAGAAGTGCTAAACTAGAATTTTGGGGAACATATAGGTAAAATTGTATACTTAACCAGAAGACGAGTTAAGTACACAATTTTACCTATATGTTCCCCAAAATTCTAGTTTAGCACTTCTTAGTTGGGATTCAGGAATCTGTATTTTAACAGCTCCACCAGGTGATCCTCATCATGAGAGAAGTTTGGGAAACACTGCTCAGAGATTCTCAGGAGGAAGAACTGTCCCCGCCCTGGGTCAGACGCTGGCTTTCCCAGCCAGCCTCCGCTCTCAGCGGGTCTCAGCTACTCATCCCTATGGAATGTTTCTGGTGTTTACATTTTTTACAAACCGGAAGCCTGTTTCCCCGCATTCCCGGTATAGTCAGCGCAGAGTTGACATATTCACATGTCTCTCAACTGCCTCCTAAGTCAGTGCCTCCGGGGCCCCTGAAGTGCTCCCAGCAATCTTCTCTCAGGTCTTCCCTGCCTCTCGCATGCAGTCGAGAGGCTCAGAACTGAACACAGCCAGCAGTGTGGTCCCTAGAGAACGCCACAGCAATTACTACCACAGTGAGAAGAGAACTCATTAATGCAGAATAAAGCGGAGGAGGAACAAAGTCCTGTCAGAACGACTGAAATTTCTAGGGCTGCTCAGCTGGCACCGGGCGAGGGGTGGCAGGAGGAGTGAGAAGGCGAGGCGAACCATCAGCAGAACACAGGGTGAACGTGGTCAGATGGCGGAAGGCGCTATGAGAACAAAATATCCACACACGGTATGTTTGTTCTCTTAGGTGCAGTAGGGGGAATTGGGTAGGTGGGGTTTATTCATTTTTACTTAACTTTCAACCATGACGCTGGTACTCCTTGGGCAGTGTGAAAGGTAGAGACTACATACAAATGAAAGGAAGGAAGTCCAAGTTATAATTTGTGCACCTAGCGACAATTAATATTTTGATGCAGATCCTCCAGATTTCTTCTCTATACATAGATAGATGTTCCAAATTGTTTTTTAATCTGCATTGGAATTCAATAATATATTATGAATATTAAATTTACTTCATAATTTTTTAAAATATATTTTATTGATATTTTACAGAGAGGAAGGGAGAGAGATAGAGAGCTAGAAATGTCGATGAGAGAAACATCGACCAGCTGCCTCTTGCACACCCCCCACCGGGGATGTGCCCTCAACCAAGGTACATGCCCTTGACTGGAATCGAAACCGGGACCCTTCAGTCCACAGACCGATGCTCTACCACTGAGCCAAACCGGTTTCGGCAAATTTATTTCATAATTTTGTTCTTAATTCATTGCAAAGTGTTCTCCATTGTTTACAATGAATTTTTGACATCTGGCTTTATGACTTTCACTATTCACCATCTCACACTACTGTAAGTAGCAATCTTTTAGCCACCTCATTACACCCATTTCCCGTGGTAGGGTGCTCAGGCGTGGAGGAGTTTTGTTGTTGGTGGTGGTGGTGATGGTCATAAAAGACTCAATCCCCTAGAAAGATAAATAATTTTAAGTTGCTATCCTTTTAAACAACTTTGCCAATAAATAAATAAACAAACAAATAGATAAGGCTCTAGCCAGTTTGGCTCAGTGGATAAAGCATTGGCCTGTGGACTAAAAAGCACCAGGTTTGATTTCAGTCAAGGGCACATGCCCGGGTTGCAGGTTTGATCCCCAGGAGGGGGCATTCAGGAGGCAGCCAAATCAATGATTCTCTCTCATCATTGATGTTTCTATCTCTCTCCCTCTCCCTTTCTCTCTGCAATAAATATATATTTTAATAAATAATCATGGAATTACAAAAAGAAAGACAAATCCATATACAGGGTGATTAAAATCTGCACATTTTTTCATGTTGCACACAATATTCAAGGAAACAGACTACAACCTATAGAGTCAAAAAATAAACCTACACAAATCTCAAAAGACTGAAATCACACGGAATTTATTCTTTGACCACAATGTAATGATGTGACAAATCAATTGCAAGAAGATAACTAGAAAATCCTCATAGTTGGGAAAGTAACTCAAACCTTTAGCCTTCCTTCTGTAACTACAGACTTCCAAGTTGTCCATGGTTTAAACAGGAAATGAAAATTAGACAATGTTTATAAAGCAGTGACTACAAACAAATATCAAAATGCCCCTGAACATCCTTATGCCAAAAGATTGAAAGACTTAGAGAAAAAGGAAATTTTCTATAAATGTACAACTTACAAAAACGGACTTATTTGAAACTTGAATCCCAACGGAAACATTAAGGAAATTGGACCAGTCATTTAAAATCTTCCCCAAAGAAGGAGAGGAGCAGGAGGAGAAGGAGAAGGGGGAGGAGCAGGAAAAAGAGGGGGATCAGGTGGCTCTAGGTCCAAGCGCCTTCACTGATGAAGTCCACCAAACATCCAAGGAACAAATAAAAAAAACAAGATAGAGGGAATGGCGGAGAAGCATTTTGAAAAGAAAGCATGTCAGAGAAATATCCAGAAGACATAGTTAATATATGCCTTTGCTACTGCATCTAATAAGCACTCCAAAAGAATTGGTTATTAGCTTCATTAGCCGTCAAAAAGGAAAGACTGAAATCCCAGAAAAATATCATTCTCCTCTAGCATCCCAACTGTAGCAGCGACTGAATAAGCCCCTCCCCGCACTGTCCAGGGGAACACAGGTGGGGGCCGCAGACCCTCCCCCCAGCATGCCATTGGTCCCCCCACAGAGCTCATCTGGTCCCTGGCTACACTCCTGTGTCCTCTCATTTGATCATCACACTACCCCTGCGTGGTGAGTGCTATTCTCACCTTGATTTTTATAGATAATGAAACTGAACTTTAGAAAAGTGATTCTCATGGCCCTATAATTAGCAGCCGGCCTGGGTACCTGGCTGGCACACTCATACCTTTCCCCTCTCTTCTCTAACTACATCATAAGTGGTCCCACTGAGCCGCCTGGGCCATCAATCAGGAATATCTGCTTCCCACACCACCACCCCCCTTCCTTGGCAAAGGTAAACCAGTGCTCACTATTTCAAAGGAGCACATGGTGCCAAGGATTGACCTTTGGATAGTTGTTTACAGAATGCCAGCATTATGAAGTTTGTGCCATTGTGTAACAGGCAGTCAGCAGCTCCCCATAACAGGTGCTTAAAGTAGCACTTGACACATACCCTGCTTCCCCGAAAATAAGACAGTGTCTTATATTAATTTTTGCTCCCAAAGACGTGCTAGGTCTTATTTTCAGGGGATGTATTATGTTTCCACGAAGTAGGTCTTATTTTCGGAGGATGTCTTATTTTCGGGGAAACACGGTATTTATTATCGCCATAGATCAGAGATGAATGGAAACTATCCCGTTGAGTTTCTGGGAGAATTGAGTTAATATGTAAGCGCTGTCACCCATCAGTTCGAAGGCATCATCACCCCAGAACACCTTTCACCTCCCATCATGGCCAGCCAAGCCCTGCTTCTTCTTTGGTTTGTGTGTCCCAACAGCCCCAACTGGTTCCCATTCTATGAGCATCCATGAACAAACAACACCCAAATTTCAAGATTTCTGCTCCTCTTAGAGAAAAAAATACCTGGATTCTGAAGGAGAGTTGGAGGTGGATCAAATCCATTTGATTACAAAGCATACCCCATGCCCAGTGCTCTTGGCTTCATCATCCTGGGATGAGTTTCCATCTCCCTTCTGGAATAAATTTTCCATCTTAGACACATTACTCTCACTCCTCTTGCAGCTGTATCTGGTCCGGGACTTTAATTTCTCAGGCATTCTGTGACATGAATCGGTCTGGGGTGCAATACAAAGTCTAAGGAATCATGAGTCATGTGTTATGTTACATTCACTTCCTATTTTATCTTTGTCTGGTAGAGTGTGTTGTGGGTGTCTGAAATAGATATTGGTATTCTTGGATCTTTGTACTCAAATTCATAGGTTGAAGGATGAAGGCAGACTTTTCACAGTCCCAGGACTACGCTTGCTCTTGGTGAGCAGAGAGAAGCCCCCCGCAGGTCACTGGGATGGTAGAAAGGCGGTGGCCACTTCCCACCAGCACTTTCCACTGCTGCTTTCGTTCTGAGCAAGAAGACCAGAGGACCAGTGTCCCCAGCACGCCCTGTCTTGATAGCAGAGACAATATCATTGAATGCATTCACATTTCCTAATAAATGTGACATCCAAATGTAAAAAAAAGAGAAAACTTTCTACTGTGCTCAGTTTTAGGGAGGCTGTGCCATTCATGGGAGCACTGGGTCATGATTCTGACTCAGTAATCTTAGTCTCCTGGCTACAAATGTCACAACCCATAAACTCAACTCTGTGACAAAAGCATCTTTTAATCTCTATTTCCAGCTCCAATTCTGCTGGTTAGCAGAAAACTGAAGAGCTGTCACCTGTGTAAAATAGAATTCAATAGGGAGAAGAAACTTGCATTTTTATTTTATATGATTTTACTTTATTATTTTATTATGTGATTTTATTATTTAATGAAAAAAAAGGTCCAGTCATTCTAACTCCCAATGAGTCCTCTGTGGACCAGATCCAGATAAACCCTCATGTATGGAAAAGCAGCTGGTTGATGGTGATACTTCAGAATATTCTAGGTTCTCCCAGCAGACATGGCAACACAGATATGTTCTCCTCAAGAAACCACCTTGTAGAATCAGATGTTAGAACTCAAGCATCTACAGATGATGGCGAGGAAATGGGGCCTCTAATAAGATACATAAGTGTTCTAGTGCCAGAAGATAGATTTCAGGAAAAGCTTTGATAGTGATGGGATCAGAGAGGAGGGCACACAGAATGGACATTTCCCATTGGCTCATCGTCATCAAGGACCAGCAAGCACTGGGACAGCTAGAGGAGCGGGGTGGACAAGCCTTGGGAGGGTCCCCTCTTTGGCTCCTCTGTTGCATGGCACTGAATAGCAAAAGCATTTCTAGACCAGAGCATGACTGCTGTTCCACTGGTCCTGAGCTGGGTGGCATTTTGGATTCTGCAAATCATTCAGGGTGGCCATATGCAGCCTCAGTTTAATTGTCTGGCATTGGGCTTATTGCAGTGATGGCACACCTATCAAGCAAAAAATAAAATAAAATAAAATAATAATAATAAATTAATAAAAAATAAAAATAAACCTCCATCCCATTTCTGCAATACAAACAGTGTGATTTCCTGCTAACTCTCAATGACCAGTATCTGCTGTTCCTTAGGGCTTCCTCAGACATATTCTGTGGTCTCGGTTCGCTTCCCAGTGTCACCCTGAGGCCTCTGCATTTTAAAGATCACAGGACAACTCCTCTAGTGCACCGGACCTGCTGATGCTAATCATCCAAACGGCGGTCTGGGCAAATCAAACAAACACTGGGCACTGCGACCACTGAGAAGTGTTTCTGCAGAATGGGGGCGGCTTGCAAATTTGGCAGACACTCTAAAAGTTTCTGTCGTAAATTGTATCCTTTACTCTTATCCAACACCCCGATATATATTTTAAAAGAATATTCTTACAATCAATTTGTTAACTCCTCTATCAACTTCACCCAACACACCCTTTTGCAATCAGGTGTAAGAAACCAGGAAGGCAGTATTCATTGTGATTATTGAAGCATAACCATTTCATGGCTATTTCTGGTTCGTGACACCATTAGTTCACCTGCTAAAGGTAAAGCAGCAACACAGTGCTTGGGCCATCTTTCCATAGAAATGCGTAATTTAAAAGCTGCCCCGGGTTTAGAAAACGGTTGGGTGGATTTTAAACCATTAAGCTCTGTTAGTTTTAACTTTATCAGCATAATAAGTTATCTCAAAGTAAATATGCAGAACACCACTACACAGACCAAGAAATAGAATGTTGCTAGCACCCAAAAGACCTCAGTATGTCCCAAAATGTTTTCTCCTCTCCAAAGGTAAATAACACACTTGTGTTTACTTTTTCCTGTTTTTAAACTTTACCAATGGAATAATGCAACACGTGTTCCTTCACGTTCACCTTCTTCCTTCCATGGCATATTTGTGAGATTTATCCTGTTGTTACTTGTAGTTGGTCTAATGCACTGATGTGAGGTATTTCATTATATGAATAGCCCATAGTTTCTTGATCCATTCTACATTTGAATGAAATTGGTTGTTTCCACTTTGGTGGGGTTATGAGTCATTTTTTTAGATCAGAAGGTTCTGACTTTTCTTCTTCTTCATAATATGAAGAAGTTTCCCTGTGTTCTCAGAATAGGTAGATATAACTTAGTGGGCTTTCATTAAAGTGACAGAGGTGTAACGATATGTTAACATGAGTGCTTAGTGTTGTATTTTGTAATTTATATTTCAAGTTTAACTTCAGGATGATCACTTGGTGTGTAAAATATTTATTTGCCCAACGTGCATCTATAATTAATATGGCAATAGCTGAGAGAGGGTTTCCAAATAATAAAATATTATTTTTTCCAAGAAATCAGTCTGCTAAAAATGGAACTCCCATTTGACCCCATAATCCCACTTCTAGGACTATATCCCAAGAAATCAGAAACACTAATCAGAAAGGTTGCATGCAGCCCCATGTTCACAGCAGCACAATTCACCACAGCTAAGATTTGGAAACAGCCTAAGTGTCCATCAGCAGATGAGTGGATTAAAAAACTGTGGTACATCTACACAATGGAATACTACGCTGCCATAAAAAGAAAGAACTCTTACCATTCTCAACAGCATGGATGGACCTGGAGGGCATTATGCTAAGGGAAATAAGCCAGTAGGAGAAAGATAAATATCACATGATCTCACTCATTTGTGGAATGTAATGAACAACATAAACTGATGAACAAAAATAGATTCAGAGATCAACCAAAGGACTTGTTTGTATGCCTTCAGGCATAACCAACAGACACAGACAGTATGAGGGTGAGGACATGTGCTGAGGTGAGGTCAATGGGGGGAAAGGAAGAGCTATGTAATTCTTTAAATAATAACAAAACAAAGCAAAACAAAAATACTAGGTGAAAATCCACCATTCTCTGGAGGATTATCTTAATACCTTGAGATTCTGCTTCCCAGCAATTATAGTTTGGTTCAAATAAACTCACTAAAATTAAAAACAGAAAAAATCAATTTGCTAGATTATTTAGGATTTTTTTTTAAGTGTTAACTTCTCTGCCTGTAAAATGGCACACACACCTAGATCAAATACAAGATACATTTCAACACCCTTTTTGCAGCTAATGGGCTCCCAGTGATTTGATCAGAGCAACTGAAGATTTACAAGTTGGTTCAAGATTTCACAATAGAGTTCAGCAACACATTGGAAAATAAATTTTTTGCAAGGTATCGGCCCCAAAATTTGGCTTCCAGAAATGTATGTAGAGGCTATAGTATATCTATATGTGTAAGGGAGAAAATAGGATAAATGCACAGATAAAATGTCCAAGAGGAATCATTAAGAAGTGTTAGTAAAAGCAGAGATAACCAACCTTAAATTTTATAATCCTTAGGTATAATCACAACAGAGCTGGTTCTTTAACTCAAACAAGGAATATTTGTTGATTAAATGATAAACCAAGTACCCTGATACCCACTGGGGGTTCCATAATGATCAAGACAGAGCCCTGGAGTTCGGTTCAAGACAGAGGCAAAGAGAGACCCTGAACTCACCTCCTCCTTCAGACTCTCCGATCTACATCAGGAACAGTTTCCTTTGGGAAAAAAAAACCTAAAGGCTGACCAAGCAACTCCAACGCATGAGGCAAACAAGAAAACACACACGCATTTAAGCGGGTAGGAGAGGCTGGGGCCCAGTCTCACAGTAAACTTCCTCTCAGGGGCAACAATCCACCATCAGGAGGGAACGTAAAACCTGCAGATTCCCCCTGAGGAACGAAGTGAGTGCCTCCATCAAGCACCTGATTTTTAAGGCCTTCACCTGGGAGCTGAGTCCCTAAAACAAACAAACAAAAAAGCATTTGAAAACCAGCAGGGCTGCCATCCTGAGAACAGACAGGCCTCAGAGCCCCTATAGGGCTCCCCAACCCCAGGCCTGGGCTGCTGGTTGTGCCCTGACCTGGCTCATTTGCTCATTTCAAAGGATCGGCCCAAGAGGCAGGCACCTCATTCAACACATACATGTATGTTTACTTGAATTACTAATCTACTTGGACTCAGACACAACTTCCCATGTACCCAGTCATGCTTGGGGTACTTTCCAGTCTCAGAGCCAGCAAGAAACTGGTGCACAACAGGCCTCAGCAGCATCAATGATGTCGAGGGGCCCTCAGCCCGAAAACTCTGCTGGCCACCAGCTGGCAGGGGAAGCAGCTCCCTCCTCCCAGCCCAGACATTGTTCCAATGTGCAGCAGACCAGGGTCCGACCAGAGAGCCCTCCCGCTCCCTGCTTTTCAAGGACATTCTCCTCAGCAATATGGCAGCCATACTACCACACACAAAACCCACGCCTCCACTACAGGACAGATTTCTACATGCATTCCTTTTGGACTGAAATGACTCGGTTAATGAAAGCTAGCTACATTTCCTAGGCAGCATCCACGTCTTGAAATGTCCCAGTTCCAAAGCAGGAAAAACTAATAATAATCAATTTATGTTGATCCATGATAGGAAGAATATTGTAACCAAGAAGTAAACACACTAATTAAAGATATGTTTAAAACATCTCAGATTTCCAAAAGAAAGCAAGTATAAAAATAAGGTTAGAAACCGGAAACTCTTTTTTTGTAATCTTCACCCCAAGATATATTTAGAGAAACATGAAGAGAAAGAGAAAGAAACATTGATATGAAAGACAAACATCAATTCCCATATATGCCTTGCACCCCCACCACCAACCCCAAGTATCCCCACTCCAGGATCAAATTCGCAACCTAGGTATGTGCCCTGACTCCTTGAACCTGCAACCTTTTGGTGTACGGGATGACACCGCAACCAATTGCGCAACCTGACCAGGGCCAAGAACTCTGTTGTTTTTGTACAAAAAGTTCCAAATATCTCGCAAGTGGCAATGGCTACGACATGAAAGTGCCCATGTTGGCTATCTATTTTCTTTGTATCACAGTATTGTCCTTGATTTTGGTTATAATTCTGCCTATATTCCTTTTAAGGATATTTTATGTCTGGAATTTCTCTCATTTAAAGAAACCCCATATGAACGGGGCTATTCCTTATTCTAGGAGGAGGCCTTATATACCTTGTGTTTGTCAAAAATCACAGAAACGTATACTAACAGCAGCAAATTTTCCTGTGTGTAGCTATATAATTCAAAAGAGTGGAAAAGCAGGGGGCAGAGAATATTAAGTGCATTAGAACGAATTTTAATAAGCTGTTGCAACCTAAGCAAGAAACCTGGGTGCCAAATATTAATGCGAAGTGACACAAAACCAACACATTATGAACATCCAGAAATCTGGGATTTACAATGGAAATGATGACAGCTTCTGAAATTAAACAGCACTCAATCACTAATTTTCTGTGAGGGGAAGATTAGTACCCTGCTGGGCTTATAATTTTGTTTTCTCTTTTTATGCTGTTCGTGTGTAAATATTGCCAATTTCATTTGACACGAAAAAGGAAAACAACTTAATTTCGTTTCTAAGCTAGTGAACAACTCAGAGACCACCCTCGACACGAGGCGCTGCAATGTAAGTTCCCTGGCAATGATTTGGGGGGGGGGTGAGGGGGAGATGGGTGGAAATCAAGCCATTTCAAATGTATTTGTAACAAGGAAACAAATTTATTGATTTTAAAAGACAAGACACCATTTCGTTTTGAAAAACACAAGAAAGCTAGCCTGAGTTCAAGTCTGAAATATTCAGAAAAATCCTACTAATATCTTTAGTATGTTCCAGTCATTTGTTTAAACAACACACTAAAAGTTAATATATATTTTTATAATTATAAAAGTTCCCCAGTTATTGTACAGTACACAATACAAATCGCCCACAAACTATTATTTAGCTCTTGCCAATCTTGAGAGGACATGATATACTAAAAGATTTAGCATTTCTCACAAAAATCACATCAGGAAATACGTATTTACAAAATCAAATACATTATACAAAAAACCATCACATGTTATTCAGTAAAGATGTTTTTTTTTTAAATAATTAAAAAGTTTATTCAACTGTAGTCCAAAAACTGGAAAAGAACATTACATTATCTCACACATACAATCTCTACAAAAGTTGCTTACCTCATTTACATAATATATTCAGTCGATTGTAAAATAAATGTTCAAATATCTCCTAGTGTTACTATGTGTCTGTGCTTGTGGGACTGAATAATGAAATCTGCCACTTACTAAGTGAAATTTAAACGATGGCACTTAAAATAAAAAACCACAGTATTTTAAAAAAAACCACAATGAAAGGAGTTTTTACCTAGAAGGTACGAAAGCCCTGAGTGAGAGTAGAATTACTGATTGGTAAGCACTACAATGAACCTAATTAAAAGTTTACCACCCCAGGCACAAATTTCCCAGTTTTCTCAAGGCACTCACTTGAAGTTTCTGTAACCAACACCTTGGTCACCACCGTAGGTCCCAATTGATGATGCAGATGAGAAAGAAATTTGCTTTGGTACAAAAGATGCTTTTTTTAAACGCATAAAATTCAATACCTCCTTTATTGGGTCATTTAAAATTGTGTCTAGCAGGTTAAAACAAGGCAATCATTTGTTCGAAACTATTAATTCATTGAAGGAAAAAAATTTACTCGGTCATCAACAGCAGTCAATGGGGGTTTCTATTTTTTTCTTTCCTCCCCAGAATCCTAATTCCTCTAACAAAGGTTTGTTGTCCTCATTACTGAGCTACATAAACGATTCTTACCAAAGATTTCATTACTCAGGGCTTCCAATCCCAACATCATAATTTAGTCAAAAAACAAAGGAAAGAGGGGAAAAAAAGAGAGAATCAAATACCAGAACCAATAAGAGAAGAGACAAAACCACACTTTTTTTTGTTGTTGAAAATGACATATTACCAATTACTTCAAACAAAAGAAAAAAAAAAAAACCCTAGGCAGTCACTTTGTAAGTGGCTTTTACTATTTAAGTAAAATTGGTAAACTAAACTCAGGTCTACTGGCACATAAAATCACTAGCAGCAATGATCAGAGCATGCAAACTGAGAAGCATTTACAGTAAATCATCATGAAGAATTCAAAAGAAGAGAGTTAAATTAAAACCCTTTGAGTATTGCATGTTAACACGTGAGTAATTTGCATGGTTTGACCTCCTAACCTGCCCGAAAGGCAACGTTTTACGGCAAACTCGCGCTGGGCTACGGGTGTCCTTCCTTTGGCCAGGCACCGGAGTGGCCACACGGCCACCCGTGCCCGGCCAGGGCAGCGCGGGCGCATCTGCGGACCACGCTGCTCTCACGTTCCCTCAGGCGGGGGCAGAGGAGTCCAGTGCACGCAGGGCGCCCGGGAACAGAGTCAGCAGCTGTGTGAGCAGAACTGGCGTTTCCAGGTTATCAGAAGCAGTAGTCATAGCATCAGATGAGCTCCAATCAAGTGCTTTTGCTCTCCATTCTATCTCTAGGTAATCTTTTTTTTTGGACAAAGTATTAACGTTTTGGAGCATAGATTAAAAATGATGCCCTGTATGCAATTCCCAAACAGTGCGTTATGAGAGATCTAACTCCAAACAGCTTACCTGCCCCCAAAGAGTTCAGCTTTTCTTTAGCCGCTGGAACTCATTTCTTCCTAAGGCTTCACTTGCAATTGTACTTTCTAAAGCTAAATAAGTGAGATCGCTTGTTGTGTTTCGGTGGGGGGGGGGAAATGTAACCCTTTCTTTATCATACCTTTTAAAGGCAATCTAGGTACTTTCAATGTGCAGAGATCGGTCTGGCACGGGTTTGCGGGCCCATGCGTGGGTTGTCCTTTTCTAGAGTCATGCTGTGATACTAGAAAAGTTGATTCTTTTTTTTTTTTTTCTGTAAACAGTACACTTACTTAGATGGCAGTGGATATTTGGGAATAAATATATCAAGCCCTCTTGAAGAAAATTAAGAGTCGTATATAAAATGCAAGTGTTCGGCGTGAAAACACTTTCTCTTCCTACCCCACCCCTTTAAAAAAACCAGCATAATTAGACATTTGGATATAGAGTATATTTTACCGGTCTAAGTCTAAATAAAGGATCTGAAAGGCTTTTGTCCCCCATTGTATATCTTACAATGCTCAAAGGGTTAATACAAGGCATTACATCAAAGGGGTTTCTAACACTAGAACTAAGCACTGAATTAATGCTTCTATTCCAGTTTTTTTTTTTAATCATCAAACTTGCAGAAATACTAGGGTTCCATCAATTGATTTGTTCTAACCACATACATGGAGGTTGACCTGATCTAGTGACAAGCCCGATTTTCACTGCATGTCAACCTCTCTCCCCCATGTCCTGTGTGATTTATACAAATCACAGGGTTTGATTCGATTTCATTGTCTCACCAAGAATTTGGGGGAGGGGAGGGAGGTCATCATAAAGGTCATTTTTTTTTTTATATAACCACTGCCTCAGATTGTACACAAAGGTGACTTGCCAACGTTGTTTTTTACTTTCTACTTCTGTCCACACAGGGAGGACCAGCATCACAGTGACACACATCTTTTTTTTTTTTCTTTTACACGAATGTTTCAAGCACAGCATTATTTTAGACATCTCAAATATATCATCTGAAGGATTTTTTTAAACTTTGAAAATGCATCACATTTAGCACTTCTAGAGAGTGCATTCATGTAAAAAGGTTCATGATTACAGCAATGAAACCGTGTTCATTCCTGAATGGTTCTGACAGCATTCTCCAAGAACATGTTCATTTGCACTCGTTTACTACACATCAAAGGCAGTCAACGTTGCACACTACTAATTTTAGTTTTGCAGTGTTAAAACCATTTTCTAAAATTTATTTTTGTTTTTAAAGTACACCATCTAAAGAGAGGTGCATGAACCGTGCTATACAGTACAAGAAAAAGCACAAAAAGGAAAGCAGATTTCTGAAAAGGCAGTAAGACTTATACAGTCAGTCTAAAAAAGTTTGGATGAAAATCCTGAAAAAGTGACCAGCCACTTAATATCCAAAAAAAAAATTTTTTTTTAAACCGGGTCCAAGTGAACAGTTCACCCATTTCACCCTACTGTTCATGGGCTGTTGTAATGGAAATCTTTTAGAGATGTGTACTAGTACATGAAGATCAAACTATGCTATTGATACTCGATCCTATTTCATGGAAAAACCTTTTTCTGAAACTTAAAAATAGCCAACATACCTTCTTTACATTTTCCCTCACTGACAGTGTATCATTTACTTGGTCTGTAGAGATAATTTTCAGGACTAGTGTTTGATTACAGTGCCACAAAACATTTAAGTTTTTAAAATAGGTCCTGGTCACTTATCAATAAACCTATTATTATTAGTGTCTAATGTTATTTTAAAAAGTCAGTTTCAATGACTGACAAAGGAAATAAAATGTTTAATAAATGCAATATATGTGGTTGCTCCAATTTCTTCAAAGGTATAAACTATGATGCTTTTATTTTGTAATACATTTCACAACTCAAGTTCAAAATTGTTAGGATTTTTGTTTGTGATTGTATATGTGTGCATGTGTCCTAGTGTGGACTACAAATAACAGGAAGCAGCATAGATCATAGATATTATTTGTCTATGGGTTATAACTATCTATACTTGTCCACAAAAAGATTATGTTCCTAATTCATAAAGGAGATCAGAACACTTTTAGTGAGTCAAGTTGAAAGATAATATTAATTCCCAATCTGCCTAAATTGAGAACAAACCATGAACAATGAGAAGAAATGTTGAACCTTGGAGGATCCCCAGTCTCTAATTTTCATTCAGCTAAACCTGCCCATTATTATCAGATTCCTCTAACAAAACAAATACACCCAACATCAAGTTAAGTGAAACAATTATAACAAGTACATTTAAAATTGTTCAATAAGCAAGATGATACCAGTAAATACATTTGGTTCAATACAAATAAAGCTTAGATCTGGGTGTGGTGAAAAGGGTTAGGAAAATGAAAAATTAAGAAAGGAGAGTCAAAACCAAGAGTGTGGGCTTAAAAAAATTTTTTTTTTGATTTAAATGTACTTGTAATGTTTCCTAATGCACAGTGAAGTAGATATACGTATGGTCTTTGTTACAGCTTAAGGTGTTTTGCTTGCTTTCTTGCCTTTGTGTGTGTGTGTGTATGTGTGTATGATGGTACAAATTCATTGCCTTTTTGGAAGGAAAAGGGGGATAATAATTTAAATGGTATTTAGATAAAGGCGATAAGCTAGCAAAAGACTTTAGAATATATGAGCTGATAGTACAAAATGTGAATCAATTAAAAATTACATCTAAATCATTTAACGTTTACTGAAGAAACCTGTTGATCTCAGTTACTTGAGTAGTCTAAGGCAAATGAGTAAACACAGTTGAAATATACTGCGTATTACCCAATAAGCCATTTGGTAGTTTTAACTTTACAGATTGGCTCACCCTCTTCTTTCCACCCTCCACCCTTACCCCAATAAAACTGGAAAGATAAACATCTTGAATTTAATATAGGCCTCATTAATAATCTGTAAATAATTTTGTGCTTTCCCTCTTTTTGGCTTTAGGTACTTATTTTTGCTTATTAGCTTTTAAAGAATGATTTAAATGAATGGATGTGCCTGTTTTTATTGTTGTTAATAATTTGAGTGCTTAAAAGAGGCTTTTCTCTTCATGTAAATTAAAATGGGGATGGTGTATCTACTCCTGGATCTCACCTGCCGAGCTAGCTGACTCTGCCCGTGGGCACTCGTGTGTGCACGTGGACACAGACAACAAGACACACAGACAAACACGGAGACGGAAAAGATGCACTTCGATAAGTACCTACTTACTTTAACTTCCTTAAATTATAACTAGATAAGAATGGTCTAACATATATATGTTTTATGTAACACGTTGGTGATTAAAACTAGCCTGCTACTCTATACCCTTAAAAGCAATCTGACTTATAATCAAGTATTATTCAGCTCTAAGAACAAAAAATAGGTTCATGGTCACTAAAAGAGGGAAACTGATTTTTTGTCTTTTTGTTTTGCTCTAAATTTCCTTTGAAAAAAGATGTAACCTGTCTCCACTTCCGGAATCTGACAATGACAGGCACGGCTTGTCAAATGGACTGAAGAGGAATTTACAGGAACAAAATAAGCCTTACTAAACCTTAGCTTCAGTTCTGTTTTAAGGCACCATGTTATAGCCGAGGTACGATGATCCCTGATGTACATTCTTCGACGGCACCGGTCCATCCGCCGCCTATCCGAATCCTACAGAATCGGGGATAGGCAGCAGCATGGCGGGCCGGTTACACTGCCTTCAGGTTCTGTTTAAAATTTAAATCCACATACTTTAGAAACCAGGAAATATTTTTGAACGAAAGAACGATATGCAGGTTGCTACATTCCTTGCATTCTATAAAATTTTCTCTTATAATAGCAGCATGTTGAACTACTATTAGGTAAAAGACCTGGAATAAAAGAAAGTCATCCAAATGGAATGGTTTCCTGTATGTCCAGCTCAGCATAAGTAGCATGTACACTTAAAAAAAAAAAAAGTCAAGTCATTTTTTTTTCAGCTTCAGTCTCTTAACTATAACAGCCCCACTCAACAGCAGAATGCATCTGTGCAGTGGTCCCAAATACAGAATCAGTAGTCATTAAACAGAGGAATTGGTATGCAAATAACAGTTAAAATTCAATGTTTAACGGAAGCTTGCATTAACATGATTTAATAATTATGTACACAAATTATGTACATATTAGCATAATCTCTGGCAATTCTGTCATTTACTCTGAACTGGTAAATGCACAGCTCAATTTTCCTTCAGAGAAATATAGATGACCTTCCCAACCCTCTAGCACTATCATAAAAATGCTCTGTATTCTTTCTCCATACTCCAAAATGCTATCAAAATAGTGTCTTGTGGTTCGGCCCAATGAAAAGCACCTTTCAAAAGCAAATTTGATGCATCTGCTGCCAAATGGGCATGCCTCCAGTGTAAATAAAAAAAATGCATTTCTTTTGATATTTCACAGAAGTGCATCTAATTAAAAACTCACACATGAAATCATACACCAAGACTAACAATCAACAATAAAATATTTTCAGCTACAAAAATGTAAATTACTTTTAATCATAAGAAAACAAAAATATTAAGTGTTGTAAAAATCCTTCTTGACACCCGAAACTAAGGGAAAAAAAACCACTCTTATTATTAAGAGGCAAATAATTTGTTTACGTTAAAAAAAAAAAAAGAGAGAGACCTGGCAAAATACATACACCCATTCCATTTCACAACTCCAAAAAGGTAATGTTCAGCACAGATAGAATTTGACAACAGTCGACCTTCAGGCTTATTAATTTCTCAACTTAAGCCCAATATCAACAGGGTTACTGCTAGCTGGGAAAATACGCTTTAATATTCGTTAGACCGCAGTGTAAGTGTTGCCGGTGGCGCTGCACTGCCTGATAGTCTGCGTGCTTGTGACGATGTGCTCGCTGTGGATGGGGTTCAGGAGGCTGGGCTGCACGCTGCTCTCGAGAACAGGTTGCAGACAACCCACTGGAAACGCCGGGGTCAGCTCCGTTTTCTCTCTCTTGGCTTGAGGTTCTGAGGAGTCATCTAGTTCTTCATCCATTTCACTTTCCACTTCACTGCCTTCATCTGCACAAACAAATAATGCCACAGCTGTTACCAAAAGACATGCTTTGGAAAACAGCAATGAACACGTGGTTAAAAACACGTTACTATGGAGCATTAGGAAAGCCACTTCTCCTCTCTTCTCAGGGGACGAAGCGTGTAGGTTTTCCTCTCCTGTGGATTTTACTTGCATCAAAGATCAGTTAATGCGTCCATAATTCTTTCAAATCTGGTAGAGGTAGTTTATTTGGGGTTAGTTTTTGATTAATACTTTTAATAGCTCCTTTAAAAAGTCCTCTGGCATTTCCTAATGTTTTTGTATTAAATAGTTTGGCATAATTTGTGTCATGAAATAGGCACTTCAATACACTGTTGGCTTTTAGGGAATGTATTGAGGTGAAAAATACTAACTAAAAAAGGAGTAAGGGAGGGAAAGAAGGAGAAAAACTTCAATCTCCTCCAAAAATCTATACTTAGATATACATTTTATGTGCTGATATTAGTGTTGGTGAGACTGATGATGACGTATATCAGGTATAAGCATGGGTTGCTATAAAGACTCTTTGGTGAACATGAATATTATAGATAACAATTAAATAGGCTCTTAATTTTCATTACAAAAAATTATAAAGACTGAGGCAGTAGTATCATATTAACAATGCACAATGGATTTCCATTTCTGGTAATACTGATATTCACTGTTAATACTGGTATTCATATCTGGAAATTAAATGTATTAAATAGTCACTGGTTTCTCCAAATGTTAATACATTTTATATGAACTAAAACATCATTAGAATGGAACACCATTGAATGTTTACAGGAAACACAGTTAAAATTCAAAAGTAGGGAGAGAAAAGGCTCACACAGCTCTATTGCTGGGAGAGATTCCCTTCCGAGGAGTATAGAGAATGCCTTTCCATGAGTGATCACTTTTAAACAGCGGGGAATATATTTTTGCCTTAAAAATCTTTTTAGTTCACCTTTGACATGTTTTACTATTTACTAAAAAAAGATAAAAGGTGTAATCACATCAAATATCTCATCTGTAATTAAAATATATCTACACTTGTTACATTTTTACTTCTAGTGACTTGCAGAAACAGAACCAAATCTTCATGTTATTCCCTTCTGTCAGGGACAAGTAGCTCTTGGGTCAGATTAAGTCGAACTCTTCCTAAGGTTGAGTCTAGTGTTACCTCTTGGCGCACACCTACCACAACAATCCCTGTTAATGCAGCTCCCAACATACATGGGCCCTGAATGTTCCTCTCTTATCATCACCTGGGGCAGAGACGGTTTTCTATAGGATTTTTTTCTGCTGCTGTGTGCCCTATTCCAATCTTCTCCTACCCCCTCCCCTCACTCCCGCCAGCCTATTCCTTTCACTCTTGCTCTTCAATTACAAATTAGTATCATCTCATAATTGGTTTATCCTTCTGAGGGTTATTTGGTTAATCCTATAGAGTATATATGCACAGCAACAATATTTCGGGGCTATCATTTTCTACTTTTCCTGCTTTGCTACTAGGTATGTTCTTTTAACAGGAATTAATACAGCCATATTGCCAGAGACTGACAGGAGTTCAACATGGGAGTGACATGGATTCAAAGGTGACCTTCCCTGGCACATTAATGTTTTCTACCACCAAGGAGGGACCGAAGCTGGACAATGAGTGCCCTGGGACAGCTGCTGCAGAACACAGCACCGCACTCATGTGTGCCTCCCCAACTCCTTCCTGTTGTCCTGGTTCCCCACCGGTTCTGGCTGAGTCTTGGAAGGGCTAATTGTGTTATTCTCACCTGTTTTGTATATTTTGTCCCTGATTCCAGAACTCAATTCTTTAAAACCTCAAGCTATCTTCAACTTTCTTTCTTTCTTTTTTTTTTTTTTTTTTTAAGAAAGGTCTTCATTTTCTATGGTGCTTGTTTATTAGAAATTTTATATTGTTATAAACCTGGGCTGGTTTTCTATAGGGTTTTTACTGCTGCTGTGTGCACTCTATTCCTACCTTTTCCCCTGCCACCCCTCTCTGTGGTTTGGTAGATCAAGAGTTTCTTCAGGAATATATGTCCTATTGTCATATTAGAGTGGTGATGCTGGTATAATAATTTAAAGAGAATGTATGTTATCCTTTTCATCTATACCACAATTGATCTTGTTTCTACAGTAAACATCATGGCTTTTTCCAAGTTCCTTTTCCATTGAGAAGTGTGGAGTGGTAATTGGTAGGCTGAGGAATCTTTTTTCCCTTGCCTGATAGGCCCTGAATACAGATATTTATGTCTTTTCTCTAGGACTCTGTAGATGGTCAGAAGTAATGAACTTAAAAGGAACTTCAGGCAAAAAGCCAAAATGAGCCTGTAACTGTGTTTAATTTATTTCTTGTACTTAAGGTACCTCACTTAAAGAGAGCACAAAAATGGAGACATAATGAAGGATTCCGAAGACATCACAGCCATTAGTCAGTTCGGACTGTATGCCATTTCCACAGAGTAAAAGTGCCAGAGACATACATTTTCCTCTGTGCGAATTTCCCAGTCAAATAAAGTCCTTAAAAATGTACATTATTTTAAATTCTTACCTTTATCCAGATTTCCAGGAGACACAGCATTTAAATCGCCGAACTGCAAAACAGGCATTTGTGCAACAATTACTACCAGGCCGAATAAAAAAAGTATTCCCAGTCTGCGGTAAAAACACCACACTGTGGCTTTTTAAAACTATAAACTAGTGACCGTTTGCTCTCTAACTACATAGGTCATGCAATTTTTCAATCAAACTTGTCGAATTTGAACAGTTTGAATTGTGTCACAATTTAGCTGTCTTAGCCTCCTTGCAAAAGGCTACCAATTTTCTCTGCCTTCCACACTCCATTTTACTTTTATTATTTCAACGCAGCAGCAAGGAAATAGGGGCCTGACAGCCTGGGCGAGCCTGGGCGTGGTGCAGTCAGAGCGGAAAGGCCCGATGAAGCGGCGCACGCCCAGGCCACATGCACCAGTCCACCTGGAGTTTACATGAGAAAACCATGGCCCAGCTGCTTGGTTGAATTCTGTTTTTCAAGTTTTTATTAGTTGAAATGAAAAACATAATAGGAGCCCCAGAGTTGAAAGTATTTACTTTTATAAAAAGGCTTTTATTTTTGTAAGTTGCTGTTCTTATGTAATAAGATAATAGGGTTCCATTTTTTAACAAAGAAAGGCATCTGATGCCAACCAAACAGAGCTTAAAGTAATATGGAACAAGGTCTATGGCTTGGGTTTTATTTTCTACCTCCATTCACGAGGTTGATGATAATTTTACAATGGGATAAAATACATTCTGAGACTCTCAGGGTGGATAAAGATGAACAAAATATATTAAATAAAAAACTGAGGAGCAAAGTTAACAAAGCTAATCAGAACATGGTGAAGTAAAACCTAAATTCATCCAATTTTTAAATGGAAAACATTGTATATTTTTAAAGCTGAATATTCAGAATAAGTTATCATTCAAAATTCAGATTTCTCAACAGACTCAGGGTGAGACAAATTCTACTTCTACAAGGTATGTCTACGAAGTAATAAAACTGATCTTATTTTGCAAACATATACATTTTTTAACCTAAACATGTGCTGTTCTAATAGTAGCTACCTTGGGAGTTTAAACACTTATTCCTAGGTCGAAAGTTCTGTGATTTATCTTTGACACTTTCAAAAGTTATTTTACATATTATTCAAGGAAACTCATCTTATTTTTTTTTACATCCAGTTGTAATTCCAAAAAGCCTTCCAAATTTCATCACTGCAGTTGGTGCTGGGATGATTTCTAATTACTCACCACGATCACATTCATCTTTCACAATCTACGATATATTCAGAGTAATGTCATTTTAGTCTTTATTATTTCTTAGCAGTTCAGAGACAGTTTGAAAAGAGGCATTTCACAACATTTTATGCCATAATAGTGTTTCTGGAACAATGTGTAGCCTTTGAGGTGACTGATTTGAAGGGGACAAGGGCCTCCCTAATACACGGATCCTAGTATGTTTGTTAGGAAGACTGTCCATCCATTACTTTATAGGTACATCTCACAGGGAAACAAGTATAAAACCATAGACACTGAACTGTTGTTTTAAAGTCGGTCCTGATCACATGGGTCAGAATGTTATATTAGCCAAAATAAAACATTCAGAGTGAAAGTTACATAAAATTTCTTGAATTAAAGAATATAATACAAGCAACAACAAAAATGAACGAGGCTATATTTTTGGTATTATTTAAAAATTTTAGAGCTATAAACAGAGAATGACTAAAACTAAGGGATCTTTTATAAGTTATATCTAATTGATATAATATGAGATTTTAATTTATTTGAAATAAATACTTGACACTTAAGATTCAATTCTGGAAGCAAGCTGGCAGGGATGATTCTAAAGCCAGGGGTGGGGAACGTTGGTCCAAGTGCCTCATAAGCACTTGGTCTGACCCTGCCCAGGCATTAGGGAAACGTTAATTAAATGATTGACAGGCTAATTTTTAAGCTGATAAATTTGTATGGCCCGAGAATATTATAAATATCCAAATGGGCCTTGTCAGAAAAAAGGTTCCCCAACCCTATTCTAAACATACCTCTATACCTATGAAAAGTGAATATTCCATTTGTTTTTGACAAATCTTTAAAAGTTTTTGGGACTAAATTATTATTGCCATTAATGGACAATAATCTACACTAATAAAAGAGAAAGATGCAAATTGACTGTACCTTCATGACACCCACCAACTAATCAGGAGTGAGTATGCAAATTAACCCAACAAAGATGGTTTTCTTGTTATAGAGAAAGATGGTTTTCTTGTTATAGGGCCTCTGGGCAGTGTGGGAAGGCGGAAGGAGGCTCTGGGCCAGAGCTAAGGCAGTGCTGGCAGCCAGGGGAAGGAAGGCCCATTCTTGCACGAATCTTAGTGCACCAGGCCTTTAGTACTATATAACATGAGAACAAAACTCTGAACACAGTAGAAAAATTTCTTTAAAAAAATACTGTTTCTGGTTGCTGCTTAACTGAAACTATGACAACTTCCTCAATACAAAGATTTTTCCATAGAAAATTTCTGCTTAATCTATATGGATATATCTGATTATACAGGACACTAAAAGTAAAAGCCCAAACAATTCAAACCTTAGAGATTGTTATCATACTAAATGCTGTGTGCTTGCCATTCACTGTGTGCTGGACACTATAAAAAAAATCTTAGAGACACTTGAAATTTCAATTGTAAGGGATTTCAGAGCACTATAATTTTCTTTAAATGTCTTCCAAATGAGAACCAAATTAATCAAAGTATTTTATATTTAGCTTCCGTACAGTGTTTCACAACTGAGGAAAAATAGTTACAAACTTTAAAATGATTTCCAATTTTATAAAATTTTCAAGGAATGCTAATGTTGCATTTGGTAAAATCTATGTTCCCTGGTTATTCCCCCCCCCCCCCCCGTAAGTGGTCTTTTCTATGTATTTCTAAACAATTCTATTGAAGACTTCTAAGATGGCCACGATTTCTGCCAGTGTGCTTCATACCAAACCAAATTCTGCCCCACAGTGACTGTTTGTCCTGCCCCTATGGCTAGCCAGCTATCCTGGCAACATGCACTGTTGGCTACTCTGTACATAGGTAGCATATTTTCATCCTGATTCTAACTGTTGAGGCTTTTTTGCACCTCTGCCCCCTAGAACACAGTAATGAATGCAATTATGTACCTTTATATAATTTCAAGAGAGTAAGAATACAGGCATTAGTTGCTTTTGAGGAGAAAAGTAGTAAGAAAACATTTACAACTAGCATATTCTGAATGTAACACAACCATTAGGTCAAACCAAGAGCCCTGGTCCTGGGGCCCATTCTATAGAGATCCTTGCTCTGGCTTTCCAGTGTTTGTGTCCTCCTCATGATGTGAGAAGCCAACTGGGCCAAGTGGATGTTCCCTCTGGGGCCTGGGTTTCCCTCCCAACTCCTAGACCATAATCCTATTATCCAAGACCCCAGAGTTCCCTGCCCAATGACCCTGAGTTCTCTCTATGCCTGTGTCGGTCTCTTCTCCAAGTCTACCCTTTAGAAGAAAGAAGGCATAGATAGCCAAAGAGGGACAGCTGTTTGCAAAGAGTGGGCAAAATCTGAACATGGACCGAGGAGTCCACAAGCATGAGCACAAGTCTGGCTATTCATAGCAGAGGATGGGAACGAAACGATAAGAGAAGGTAAGGGCCTAGGCCAGAGTCTAGGCCAGGAGCAGGCGGTGTCTTTGTCACCACTTTCTGGCATAGAATTAGGAGGAGCCAGAGAATTTTAAATTTAAACTCAGCCTTATAGGTTGTTATCAAGATACATTTATGAACCTAGGTGGACAGAACAGCTTTACTTAATAGTTGCTCCATAACTTTAAAAATATTTAGACATAAGGGCGCCGTAGGCCCTGCAAATATAAGGATTGGGCCTGCCAATATGTCCTTTATGGAAATAAAACTGGTTGGAAATAAAGAACATTGGTGTTCATTAAAGCCATTCTCAACAAGAAACATAGCATTAGTTTAATACAATACACAGGTTTTCCTTAATTTTGATCATATCACCTCTATTTTTTGGAAACGACTAACTGAAGAGACAATGGGGTTTGGGGTGTGAAAACATGTTCTCTCTATAACAAGAAAACATTTACAACTAGCATATTCTGAATGTCTAGTATCAACAAGTAGAAAGGAGGAGGGTGGAGGACTATCACAATGCACCCTGCATTTCAGAGAAAAGAAGCCTGGAAGAAAATAATGAAAGCTTACCTGGTAGCATCTGGTTTGTGTATGACTGTGAATGTGGGTGCTTTGCAGGGAGCTGTATTATATGGAGACATATGAAAACATGCTCACAATCAATAATCATCCAAGAGATGCAAATAATAATAATAATAAAAAAACAATGCGGTACCATCTCACACCTGTCAGAATGGCTATCATCAACAAATCAACAAACGACAAGTGCTGGAGAAGATGCAGAGAAAAAGAAACCCTCCTTCACTGCTGGTGGTAATGCAGACTGGTGCAGCCACTGTGGAAAACAGTATGTGGTATATCCTCAAAAAATTAAAAATGTAACTGCCAGTTGACCCAGTAATACCACTTTTGGAATATATTCCAAGAAAACAGAAACACCAATCATAAAGGATACATGCACTCCTATGTTCATAGCAGCACAATTTACAGTAGCTAAGATTTGGAAACAGCCTAACTGCCCATCAACAGATGGATGGATTAGAAAACTGTGGTACATCTACACAATGGAATACTATGCTGCTGTGAAAAAGAAGGAACTGGAGAGCAGTATACTAAGCAAAATAAGCCAGCCAGTGAAAGATAAATATCACATGATCCCACTCATTTGTGGAATATAAAGAACATTGTAAACTGATGAACAAAAATAGATACATAAGAAGCATCAACTGTCAAACTACAGCGGGAAGGCAGGGGAGGGTTGGGCGGGATAAGAAATCAACCTAAGGACTTGTATGCATGCATATAAGCACACCAATGGACACAAGATACTGGGTGCAGGGGGTGAGGGCATCTGCCAGTGGTAGGGGAGACGGGGGGAGGTCAATGGGGAAAAAGGGAGACATATGTACTACTATTTTAATAGTTTAAATAATAATGATAAAAAGATATGAAGTAGGAGTTAGGTTAAGGGCAAGGAAGAGTTGGGCAGAGCCCCAGGTACTAAGAACCAGTTACATAGTAGTCCAATGATGAGAAGATCAGAGAAAAGAACACTGTGCCAACATCTACAGACAGCTTATACAACTAAATAAAAGGAAGATAAATGATCCAATTAAAAAATGGGCAATGGAGCTAAATAGAATATTTTCAAAAGAAGACAGAAGGAAGGCCAAGAGGCACACAAAAACATGCTCAAAGTCACTAATTATCCGAGAGATGCAAATCAAAACAACAATGTGGTACCATGTCACACCTGTCAGAATGGCCAACATCAACAAAACAACAAACTACAAATGTTGGCGAGGCTGCGGAGAAAAAGGAACCCTCGTGCACTGCTGGTGGGAATGCAGACTGGTGCAACCACCGTGGAGAACAGTATGGAGCTTCCTCAAAAAACTGAAAATGGAACTCCCATTTGACCCAGTAATCTCACTCCTAGGAATATATCCTAAGAAACTAGAACCACCAATCAAAAAGGATATATGTACCCCTATGTTCATAGCACAATTTACAATAGCTAGCATTTATAAACAGTCTAGGTGCCCATCAGCAGATGATTGGATCAAAAAACTATAGTACAGCCGAAACCGGTTTGACTCAGTGGATAGAGCGTTGGTCTGTGGACTGAAAGGTCCCAGGTTCGATTCCGGTCAGGGGCATGTACATTGGTTGCGGGCACATCCCCAGTAGGGGGTGTGCAGGAGGCAGCTAGTTGATGTCTCTCTCTCATGGACGTTTCTAGCTCTCTATCCCTCTCCCTTCCTCTCTGTGGAAAATCAATAAAATATATTTAAAACAAAACAAAACAAAACAAACTATGGTACATGTACACAATGGAATACTATGCTGCCATAAAAAAGAAGGGATTTTTATCATTTGCAGCAACGTGGATAGAATTGGAGAACATTATGCTGAATGAAATAAGCCAGTCAATGAAGGAAAAACACAACATGATCTCACTCATTTATGGATAATAAAGAACATTATAAACTGTTGAACAAAAAGATAGATACAGAGACAATAAAGCAACAGTCTGTCAAATTACAGTGGGGAGGGTAGGGAGATGTGAGGGAGACAAGAGATAACCGAAGGACTTGTGTGCATGCATATAAATATTATCTATGGATTAAAAACTCTGGGGAGGGAGGGCATGTATAGGAGTGGGGAGGGGCAATGGTAAGATATATAGACATATAATACCTTAATAAAAATAATATGAAATAAACAAACAAAAACAAAAAAACCCCACTGTGATTGCAACAGGAATAGTAAGAGGGAGACTGAGGTTTAATCAGAGCTAGGACCTGACCTTCTGTACCAAGGAAAGAATTTGTTTCTTAAGTAATAGAAGAGAAAGCTGCTGAAGGGTTTAAGTGCAGGTAACACAATAAGCTTTATATTTTCATACGATGATATTGACTGCTCTATGGGGAGGTGGTAAGGAGAAGACTTGGTAATTGGTTGGATAGAGAAGATCAGATAGAAAGAAATGTGAAAGATGACATTCAGGTATCCAGTATGATTACCAGGGAGGATTGTAGTATCATTTACAGATTGTAGTATCATTAGCAGACAGACCAAGAGTTTAATTTTATTAAGTGTATAATAGCTCTCAATAAATAGCGACAATGTTTTGTGGTTGTTTTTACTGATGATTGAAAACCACTTGCTGTGATTAAGGGTAATGATGAATTTTTTAGACGTTGCTCTCACTGTGTACACAGGTATTTCTGGACCCGACATTTGCAAAGGGAAGTCACCTAATGCAACTGAACTTCAACATGAAAAAGCATTTTATTACATTCAATCTGACATCTAGGATAGCTTAATATAACGCATTAATACACAGAATTCTTTTTTCTTGAATTCCCTTCTTTTCCCAAGAATCAAGAAAGTTTAGATATGATAATATGGCCATGCCAACTGGTCTATCCAGGGCTTATGTGTTTGAGGCATCAATTTTGTATGGGGAGATCAAACATAAAATTAGCCTTAATTGGCGTAGACTAAATAATGAATGAGCAAAGACAGCTCAAAGGATTTTCCTATAAGTTGGGTAAGGAGATAGTAAGCAAAGAAATCAAGAGGTGTACTTAGATATTTGATCTTACAGAAAGTATTTCATACTTTATTTTATGACACAGATTCTACTTATATTGTACTAGAGGCCCAGTGCATGAAATTCGTGCATGGGATGGGGGTGGGGTTGTGTCCCTCAGCCCAGCTTGCACCCTCTCCAAACTGGGACCCCTCGAGGGATGTCCGACTGCCCAGTGGGATTGGGCCTAATCGGGAAGTTGGACATTCCTCTCACAATCCAGGACTGCTGGCTCCCAACCACTTGCCTGCCTGCCTGCCTGCCTGATTGCCCCTAACCACTTCCCTTGTCAACCTGATTGATGCCTAACTGCTTTCCTGCCAGCCCAGCCCAACTGTCCCTAACTGCCCTCCCCTGCAGGTCTGGTCATCCCCAACTGCCCTCCCTTTCAGGCCTGGTTCCTCCCAACTGCCCTCTCCTAATGGCCTAATTGCCCACAACTGCTCTCCCCTACCGGCCATCTTGTATCCACATGGGGGTGGCCATTTTGTGCGTAGGAGTGATGGTCAATTTGCATATTACCTATTTATTATATAGGATTTTCACCTCATTTAATAATCTGTCATACCTAAAAATACTGTTTATACATAGTGGGGGGCAAAACTGCCTATTAGAATAATTAGCAGTATCGATTATGTAAGGCTATTTTCATTTTCATTCTGGTGAGCCAGTGCTGCTTGTACAAGCATCTGAGAAGGCTGCTAAGTCTTCACACCTGGCTCACGACCACTGCCTTTGTTCCCTAGAGATGCCAGGAAAGCAAAGGCCAAACATCAGGAGTGACCACATGCTGTTAATAAGAACCCTTATTACCATTATCTTGATCATTGTATTAAATAAACTCTGAAGCATATGAGGTAGATGGAAAATATATGAAATATACCAGAAGGCATATAAAACTTCTGAAGTAGATGTTTTGAGCCCTGAGCTGAGAAGTTTTACAGTACTTAATCTACACCCCAACTGGGCATTTTGCAACCAGGCATCTATAAAAGAACTAAGAAGAAAGAGACACTAAGGGCACGTAAAATCTCACACCTAAATAACTGGCATCATTTAAACACAAGCACCATTAATGAACATCAAACAAAAACACAGATCAGAGATTTTAAAGGAGAAAGAGGAATAGTTTAACCCAGTGGATCTCAACCTTTCTAATGCAACGACCCTTTAATATAGTTTACTCATGTTGTGGTGACCCTCAACCATAAAATTATTTTCGTTGCTACTTCATAACCATAATTTGGAAACCCTACTAGGGGTTCTCAATCTGTAGGATGTGACCCACAGGTTGAGAACCGTTGCTGTAGAGCCTAAGACCATCAGAAAACACAGATATTTACATTATGATTCATTAACAGTAGCAAAATTACAGTTATGAAGTAGCAACGAAAATAATTTTATGGTTGGGGGTCACCACAACATGAGGAACTGTATTAAAGGGTCTCAGCATCAGAAAGGTTGAGATTCACTGGTTTAACCCTCATCCTGAATGTTTAACATATACTTTATTTATATTAGAATACTTAGAGAGGACTTTAAAGTATATTTTTAAAATTATACCTTTACTAATATATTTATTAAACTAGGAAATGCATCTAATACACATATTTTTGCTTTTTACATTTAAATAAGCACATATACGAAACTTCTTTATTGCTGTGGGTAATTTGTAATGTTTCCTTACCTGGTATAATCCTGCAGGACCTCAAGTCCCCCAATTCAACACAAGGAAATGTGCCAGTGCTGAATCTTTTGAGCTTTTGCATTTATTCCTACTTACATTAATAAACCCTTGTTTATGGTAACTTCAGAGTTTTAGCTTTTAGACATTTGTTGAAAATAAGACATTTTGCATACTTTTTAAAAATTCTGAAGAGGAGAGTTTTTTCTTCACATCTAGTCATTAGAAGCAAGGCTCTGGAAATCTGACTGAGTATTCAAATCTCTACCACTTAGCTACGTAATAATCTGTGTCTTAGTTTCCAATTTGAATCTCAGCTGCTCATCCATAAAACAGGATAAAGTAGTACCTAACTCAAAGACTTCTTGTGTTAAATGCTTTGTTGCATAACAAGGACTTAGAACACTGCCTGGCACACATATGCCAGCTATCATCATCACCATCACTATCATCATCGCCTCCTGAAACAGAATCATTCATTTTTGGACACTGGGGAAAAGTCTCCAAAATACATTTAACTTTCCCCCTCTGTATTCTTAGTCCTTAGTTTTATCAGAAGCATCAACCTTTCTTATTTCCCAATTAGATTTTTTTTTTGAGTCCAGTGATTCTCAAACTTTTCTTTACATAGGTACCATTATAACAAATTCAAACATTCCAGGAACTTTCACATGATATAGTTTATAATTTTAGAATCCTCTGATTAAGAAAATACATATGAACAGAGGAATTTAAGGACCCCTGACACAAATCCACAGCCCCTGCAGGGTCTAAGACTTATTGGTTAGGAACCATAGCTTTCATCAATAATGAATATATTTAGATTATAATGTAATTCAGGTTCTTTTTAAAAAAACCTCATGGGTCATAGTTCTTTCAGTTTCTCTTACCTCGCCCATGACTGCTATGGGTGTTTCTCCTGTTGCCTGAGCAACACGATGCTCTACTAAGTAGAACATATACTCGTCATAGAGTAGACGAATCAAGTGGAAGGAGCCAAAGCTAGCAGCACTGCGTAAGGTTAAGTCCCGAATAACCATTGAGCTGTTCCAAGAGAAAAGACAGATGCAGCCAATATTAGTGACAAGGATTAGAGTTCAACCTACTGTTTCTCTTAAAAGAAGTCAAGTTGGAGATCTGAAAGACGGGTATGGCACACAGCCTGCCATGCAACAATTTCACAATTAAAAGAAGTTGGCTCAACTCTTTGAAACAGGGTGGTAAGAGAGGTAATCCTCACTGACCCTTAATTAGGACTTCATTAGAGCTAGACAGGTTTTTATGGGAAAAGCCATTTTACTAACATCGGCAAGTCTGATGATTCCACTGACTTCTCATATGGGTCAGAATTGAATATAAAATAGTTTGAAAGGTTGACAATTCATCACCATCGTAAAAAAAAGCAACTCAAAGTGAAAATCTTATTGATGGGTAAACATTTTGTTTCCCCCTCTCAATGATAGTGACTTTGATCAGAAGCATCAACCTTTGGTAAAAGATGTATTTGTGCCACACAAAGATTATAAAACATACTAAGCAATGTTCTTAGATGTGGCAAAATAGAATGTAGATGATCTTTACATTGATCTGTGCAAACTGGTGTGGAAGACAAATTTATTGTAATTCCAGTTTCCTACTGATTTCCACTTTAATTATGGTGATTTTCCATGAAAAGTGTATTAAAATCAATGAAGAAATGCCCATCTTTGAGAAATGTGAACTTTTAATTTATAAAATATAATACCACAATATGAACAATATTAATAAAACTAGAGGCCTGATGCACAAAATTCCTGCAAGAGTAGGCCTTCTTCCCCTGGCTGCCAGCACCAGCTTCCCTCTGGCACCCGGGACCCGGGCTTCCCTTGCAGCCCTGGTTTTGTCTGAAAGGTCATCGGGTAGGATATCCAGTCTCATTAGCATATTATGCTTTTATTATTATAGATACTAACTATAAACTTAGTATTTAAATTGTAAATGAGTTTAAAATAAAATTTTGGCTTCACTGAAGATAAGCCCATCATTGGCTTGTCCATGCACTTCAAACCTCTTTAATATTTCTAATTAGAGTCAGGGTGGGGCAAGTGTGGGGTGTTGTGGGGTATGTGTGGGATGTTATGGTGTGTGTGTGTGTGTGTGTGTGTGTGTGTGTGTGTGTTTATTGATTTTAGAGAAAGGAAGAAAAGGAGGAAGAAAGTGAGGGAGGAAGAGAAAGTGACAGAGACAGAGATAATCAGAGAGATAGAGATTGATTGGTTGCTTTCAGTGTGTGTCCAACAGGAGATCAAACCCTCAACCCAGATATGTGGCCTGACCGGAATCGGACTGGCAACCTCCTTTTGGTGTACAGGACGATGTTCCAATCAGTTGAGCCACTCAGTCACGGCAATACCTAGCTATCTTTTAAACATACTACTGATAAGCATGCCATGAAATTATTGTCACATGTTTAGAAAAGAATCAGTTGAGTTATATTATTAATGCGATGTCTACTTTACTCTTTCTGTGTTGGGCCTCTGCCCTACAAGCCAAGTATTAAATGACATAATTAACAGTTTAATTAGAAACCGATTGTTGATTCAGACTTCTATAAGACATGTTGCAAAATTGATTCCATTGAATTTTATGTTGCTAAGTTACCACAAATTCAACTCATCCTAAAATCAGTAATAAATGTTAATTATTTTATGATGGTGAAAGATACCCTTGTGTATTTGTCTTTATAATTCATGGTGTGGAAATGGAAACATTTACTCCAACACATGATACTCAATCCACCTCTTAGTGTATTTGGGGATATAACACACCCTTCCTGAGAATAAAAGTGAGAACATCATACTTGAGACCCTCCCTGGGAACTCTCTTTTCTTATAAAAATTTTATTTTTATTGATTTTACAGAGAGACATGAAGGGAGGAAGTCGGGAAGGGAGAGAGAAAGGGAGAGATGGATGGAGGGAACAGTATGGGGGTGGGAACAGAAAGGGGGGTAAATAGGGGAGGGAGAGCAATAGCAATTTGTTCCACTTTTTAATGCATTCATTGGTTGCTTCTTATATGTGCCCTGACTGTGGCTCAAACCCACAACCTTGGTGAATCAAGATGAACCTCTAACCAATTGAGGTACCTAGCCAGGGCCTGAACTGTCTTTTTAACAGTGCTTACAGCTGATTTCAAAAGAGTGTTACTTTATGGAAGATTTATATATTGCCTCGTTGTAGTAAAGCTAGGTGCCCTGTGCCCCCTTTCAAATCACTATAAAAGCTACACATTTCATTCCTTAAAAATGGGATATTTGGTTATCCTGAGTAATGCTGTGTTTCGTTATCCACAAAACACACAAGCTGAGAAATGGCCCACATAACTTTCCCATTTATGCCCAAGAAAGACGGTGATTATTTTTTACCCACCTCCCAGGGAGCTAACAGTAGCCATTTAAAGTCAGGTTAGGCAAGGAGAGATCCCCCATCCAGAAAAGAGGGCGTTTTCAGCCATTCATCAACTGCCAGCTGATATCATGATTCCCTGCCAGTTCATTTCTATATTTGTATGCATGTAAATAGACACACAGAATCTTAGAAATTGTGAGATTAACTGGCTTCAGAAATCGAGATCTGTGTAAGTGACTGCCAAATTCTTATTACAATGCCAAAAACTTTTGAAAAAATACCTGCAATTCTGTTTCTCTGATAGTTTATGAATGCAGTGTTCGTTACTCAATATGTCCTAATGCCTTAGTAAAAAGAAGTTCAGATTCTAAAGGCTTTTAGGTTTTTAAGCTATTGACTTTGCCTACCAGCAGGAGGTATGCATCTGTCAGAATATGCCTTCCCTTCTGTGGCCTTTCACTGTACGCCTTCAAGTCTTTTTGAAATGAAAATAATAACCATAATAGTGCCTAATAATAACAAGCCAATTATCCCCAACTCAGGGAGGACAGAGGGCAGGCAAGTGATGATCTGGGTTTGTGTATCTGTGAGAACAAAACTACAAGTAAGTAATTTTCTCTTTTCAACATTACCTGCAACACATTTCTGTGGAGACAAAGGCTCCAGGGGTATATTTCTAAAATGTTATCAACTAAATATAGTAAAAATAAAAACCTCCAGGAAGAAGTAAGGGTAGGCTTGACACAACATCAGCAGAAAGCAGTGAGAAGGGGGAAAAAAAACTTGCTTTTTCTGATATAGAGGATGTATTCTGTTTTAGGTCATTTGGCTTTTGGAATAACCAGCTAGTAGAACTTCTGTTTCATCAATAATTCATGAAGCATATATACTATCTATTTAATTTTCTGGAGAAAAATGGATGAATGACAAATCAGCTTGTAAGAAAATGGAAAAATACATGAAATCTTAAGAAATATTACCACATTAAAAATTTGATTTCCTGGCCAAAGCTGGTTTGGCTCAGTGGTAGAGTGTCGGTCTGCGGACTGAAAGGTCCTGGGTTCGATTCCGGTCAAGGGCATGTACATTGCTGCGGGCACATCCCCGGTAGGGGGTGTGCAAGAGGCAGCTGGTCGATGTTTCTCTCTCATCGACCTTTCTAGCTCTCTATCTCTCTCCCTTCCTCTCTGTAAAATATCAATAAAATATATTTTAAAAAAAATTTTGATTTCCACTATTACTGCTACTTTGAGAACACTGTGATGCTGCTTCCTCAATCTTTCCCATATATCCAGAGGAGAGTCTAAGCCTAGCACGGGCTTCACTGAAGCAGACCAGCGGGCCGCAGTCAGACAGCACCTTCACAAGGTGCTTCTCAAATCATGTGGGCGCAGGTGTTAGGTGGGAGAGACAGGACTGTGGAATTATTTCATGCCAAAACCAAAAAACAAAATCACACAAAACAGTTTGCCAGAGAGAGGGCTATAGCCTTTTTCTTGCAAGATTTCTTTCACTGCATTTGAACCTCTGCTAGACACTATTCTTACATCCTGAAAATAGTTTTCTAATTTAACTCTTAACTGAATGTATACAGTACATCTGCAGCTCTACTTTAAGAAATAAGAATTGGACCAAATCAGCTAAGAAAGCAAGTCACTTACAATAAAAACCAAAGCAATTACGACTATAATTAAAAGATATCTTTATAAGGGTGATCCAGACAAGATGAAGTTCTATAGTCTGGACTTACGGATTCATGAGCACTACTAGCTCCTAAACTCGGTTACTTCTTCATGTGCCTCCTTTCCTCACAGCCAGCTTTGGACTCACAGCTGGCGTCTAAATAATAACCACTGTGTACCACAGTCGTTGTTATGTCCTGAGGTCATGTCACTACTTTCTGATACAATACTTGAATGGCTGAATAGGATCAAAATTAGGAACCTGTCCAAACCTCAAAGTATAGATGGTTTTTAGGCCCAAGCCAATGGGGTAACCTTTATCTAAAGAAGCAAAGAAATGAACCCACCGTAAGAACAAATGCCAGGGTCAAAAATACAGCTTATCTAACTTATGAAATGGAACTTCATCAGTCAATACCATCCCAAGTATAAAGTATTATGCCACCTTGGGCTGTTTTTAACGCTTGGGGCAGACCTATGGTAACAGCTTATACCAACATTTGATATCATATATCAAGTAATCTGAAAGCCTTTCTCCTCCAGGGTTCTTCTATGTCTACAAAAATATATGTGTGTGTTAATATTATTTCAGTCAAAAAGTGATACATTTTGTACTGGCTACTAGGTTATTGGATATTAAACTAGCTATGCATTAGAATCACCAAAAATAAGCTTTTAAAGAAAGAATGTTTTATTTATTCCTAATCATTACTGCCCTAACCACCAAGATTTTAACCCCATAGGTTTGGGAGGTATGTAGATTTTTTTTTAACATGAATTCTGATGTGCAGCTAGGTTTGAAAAGTTGCAATTGATCAGTAAGAATTTAGCTGGTTTTGAGCATGCATTAGAATTACCAGGACAACATTAAAAATGCACATATTGTTGGGCCTCACCTCTGCAGTTTCTGATTTAAAGAGATTTGGGGGAGAGGACCTGAGAATTTGTATTTCTAACATGTTCTGAGCCATAGTGATGCCACTGGCCTAAGAGAATAGAAAGAAGTGGTGCTAAGGCCTCAAGAAAGAAAAGCCTGCATAATGTCTGTTTGCCAGAGAGAGGACTGTAGCCTCTTTCTGGCTGTTGTAAACACATTCTCTAGCCTGGAGTTTTGGGTGTTCCCATCTGAGAACGCTAGTGCTCTGAGCAAGAGGCTTTCTGCTCCTAGCTGAAAGCTAAGCTTCATTAGCCTCCTGATATGATTCCATAAAGTTGCAATCAATGGATTGGGTTGAAAATAATTACAACTGGAAGTTTCTACGAATTAAAGTCTTCACACATTTATTTTCTTTTGTCTGAGAAGTGTGTACATTACACACATATTTGCAGACTATGAAAAATCAAGCTCAGTGAAAATTTAGATGGTACCTGTAGAAAGACCACTTTAGCAGAAACTGCCTGGCAGCTTTCGGAAAACTGGGCCTCCCTTCGTAGGGTTTCAGGGCTTGCATCATCACGTTGTCCAGCCACGCGGCCCACTGCTCCAGGGTGCTCTGCTGCTGGAGGGTCATCTTGAAGTCTGTTTCTAGTCTCTGAACCATGTTGTCATCACACTGGCACACCCAGGAAGCCTGCTCCTGGGACAGTACACACAGAGCAAAAGAAAAGTTCAACACATCTTTTCCCTGACTGGCCGCACACAAACCATATGCATGAATGGGAAATTATAATGAAAGCTTCCAACTATTTAAATGAATTACGAGAATGAATGACTACTTACCTGTCAGTTGTTAATGAAAAAGTGATGTGACATAAAAGCAAGATGTGGCTTCTCTACATGACCCAGTCTGTATGGAAGACTAACACACCGATAACTGAAGACAATAGAAACCTGAACCTACAGGATGCAAGGTCTTTTACTCTATTCAGTTTTTATGCTGCCTTCCCAAGTTCTCTTTCCTCCACTACCAATCAAATAAAACCTTAAAGCCAATTCATCTGAGAAGACTTAGGGTAACTCAGATGGACAGAAGTCTTTCAGGATGAAGACAGAAACAAGCACTGAAGAGTATGAGGTAGAAGCACACATGCTGTGTGAGTTTTATAAATGGGAAGCCAATCTCCAGGGCAGTCACAAGGCTATGAATGCAAATTAATCTGCAGAACTGAGAACAACAACAAAAAATACTTTTGAGAAAATGTAGATATGCTAACAGCCAAGAAACTCAACTCCTACAGTTTTCCTTCTGGTTATAACTGGGAAGTTTCATGTTTGGTGAGAGCAATGAAAACAGGAACTTTTAAGGCTACTTTTCAGTGGTTACCATTAATTTCTATAATGTTTCCAATGTCTTTTAAGATTACAAAAAGTACACGTATTCTCATGGTCAGAGTATAATCCTGTATAATAAAAGGCTATTATGCAAATTGATGAAACGGTGGAACAATCAGTTGCTATGTGCACACTGATCACCAGGGGGCAGACACTCACAGAAGGAGCTGCCCCCTAGTGGTCAGTGTGTTCCCATAGGGGGAGTGCCACTCAGCCAGAAGCCCTGAGCTGGGCTCACATCTGGCAAGTGCAGCAGTGATCGCAGGAGCCTCTCCTGCCTCCCTAACACAGCTAAGGATGTCTGACTGCTGGCTTAGGCCTGCTCCCATGAGGATATTCCCCTAAGGGCTCCCAGACTATGAGAGGGCACAAGCCAGGCTGAGGAACCCTAGCCATATGCACATGAGTGCAACCAGGCTGGTAGGGGAGGGCCATTAGGGTAGACCAGGCAGGCAGGTGAGTGGCTAGGAGCCAGTGGTCCTGGATTGTAAGAGGGATGTCCAACTGCGGGGTTGGACCTAAACTGGCTGTCGAACTTCACCTGAGGGGTTCTGGATTGGAGAGGGTGCAGGCTGGACTGAGGAACCCCTTCCCCCCCCTCATGAATTTCATGCACTGGATCTCTAGTTTTTTCATAATATAATATTCGACTGAGAGAAAGATGACATGGGTTTTATGTAGGGCCTGAATAGATTAAGCTGAACTCAAGCAATTCATTTAATTTCAGTGATCTCATTTTCCCCAAACATAAAATTAGAGAAATGAAATGTGACAGTACTTTTTAAGGTGTGTTCATGTGTCCAGATAATATATTCAGGATAAAGTGTCTACTGCTTTCATTCTACCTACTCTCAAAGGACAAGCTCATTCAGATCAATAATTTCAACTAAATAAATCCTTACTCTGCACTCACTGGTACCACCATTGCTCCTGATCCTATAAAATCCACCTATTCAAGAGACATTTCAACAGGGAGGTGCTTCAGACACAAAATGCCAGACTTCATTCACTCTATTTCCCAGGGAAATCTTCAATTTATTCTATATTTCCACCTGATGATACCATCTACTACCATTCTTTGTCTTATCTAATTACTCATAAACACATCCAGATTTTACTTCCTAAATAGAAAAATAGCAAATACAAACAATAAAAAAGAAACAAAATATTAAGAATATCTAAATGCCAACACAAATAACTACAGCATGCTGTGTATACCTTTCAATTTTTTCACATGCCATATGAATATGCATATATGTATATACATATATAAATATTTAAAAATAGGATCATATGATACATTCTGCTAGATATTCTGCTTAGTTTTACTTAACTATATATGATAATCATCTTTCCACTTTGGCAAATATAGAGCTATATTTAATGTTCAGTGATTAAGTTTGCTTCATTGCATGAATAAAGCATTTTTTACATAACCAATGCCATACAACTAGACATTTCTGTTTGTTACAATTATTTACTAGTAGCCGAAACCGGTTTGGCTCAGTGGATAGAGCGTCGGTCTGCGGACTGAAAGGTCCCAGGTTCGATTCCGGTTAAGGGCATGTACCTAGGCTGCGGGCACATCCCCGGTAGGGGGTGTGCAAGAGACAGCTGGTTGATGTTTCTCTCTCATCAACGTTTCTAGCTCTCTATCTCTCTCCCTTCCTATCTGTAAAATATCAACAAAAAATATTTAAAAAACAAACAAACAAACAAAAAAAACAATTATTTACTAGTAGGAATAATAACAGAATTAGCAATCTTATAACTATATCATTATTTTTTTGCACTTCTTTCTGTATGACAGAATAATAGAATAGTTATGATACTTCAAAATACACTGTCAAATAACTCCCAGAAATGATATATCAATTTAAGAATTCAGGAGAATACCCAGGGAAGTATTGTGGCCATAAGGAAGGGACAGGGCAGGGTTTTTTAAAAAATTATTATTAATGCCTAAACATTTTGTTGTTGTGGTGGTAAAATAACACATAAAATTTATCATCTTAACAAGTGTCTAGTATAGGAGTGTGAACTATATGTCCTTATTGTGCAATCTATCTCTAATATTTTTTTTCGTTTTATACTCACTATAGGCAACAATATTTTTATGTGTTTGTGCATTGATAATCGAGAGGAGGAACTTATTGGTACTCCAGAAGAATTTTATTTCATTTCTTACTATACATTCAAACTCACTATTTCCTTCAGAAGTTAGTTTTTGTTATGAAAAATAATAACCTATAACCAAACTTAGAGAAATAAAGTCACAAGACATTATTGTGGCTTTTTAAACTACTTTATAATATGCTTCATTTGCTACTCTGAAGACTGAAAATATAGTAACAGTAGAGTATGTTGTAAACATTCCCTTCTGAAAAGAATTTGGATATTTCAGCTCTATAGTCAGTAGTTTTAAAATCAGATTTTAAAAAATCTTATTGTTGAAAGTATTACATGTGTCCTCTTACCCCTCACTGACCCCTTCTAGTCTACCCTACCTAGTGTCTGTGTCCATGGGAGTATGCATATATACATACAAGGTCTTTGGTTAATCTCTTTCCACTCACCCACCCACTCACCCTCACCTTGCTTCTGAGATTCCGGTATGTTCCATGCTTCTGAAATAAGTACTAGTATATGCAATAGTTAGATTATTGGATCAACCCACTGAAACCTACTTAGTCCATACTGCAGATAGAAAACTATCATTTACACATAAAAAATTAGAAAATAATACCATTGTGATGCTATCAATTAAATAAAACAAAAAATAACAATACTTAAAATAGAAAAATTATCCTGAAGAAAAGAAGATTTAACTAGAGAATTATGAAGTGGTAAAAAATATATGACTATCCAGAAAGAAATTTTTTAGGACATTCAAGCTCTTAGAGTATGATAGTGTTGACCCTTCTATGTAATTTCACTGACTTAAAGTTTCCTTATTAAAAGAGCATCACCCTTATATGGGTCAGTCTTACTGAGGTTAACTTTGTAGGGGTTAGAGCAACTTCCAAATGAAGAGGGGGAGGGTATAGAGGTGGAATGCTAGGCAGTGGACTGAGAAAATCAGGCAAAAATGGGAACCGAAAAGGAAAGAATGAAGGAAGCTAAATATTGAATATGCTGCCTGAAAAAAGAGATTACACATTAAAATGAAAGAAGTGTGAGACATAACATGTAGAGGAAAAGAATGGGTATACCACTCTGTCCATGACCTTCGGAGGAAAAGCCAGCATATTTGGAAGATAGTGTTTTGTTTTGTTTTAATATGTTTTTACTGATTTTAGAGAGAGAAGGAGGATTAGGAGAGAAACATCGATGTGAGAGCAGAAGTTCCAGAGGCTGCCTTCTGCATGCACCCTACTGGGGATCCAGCCTGCCCTGACTGGGGATCAAACCAGCAACCTTTCAGTGCACTGGATGGTGCCCAACCAGCTGAGACACCCGACCAGAGTAGAGGACAGGTGTCTAATCATACAGGTTTCAGTACAAATAACTGTCATGTGGACAGAGGAAAACTTGGTAGTTGAAAACAGAGGAAGGGAAAAGGTAGCCTCAAAGCTGGTGAGTGGACAATGAGCAGATACGTAATCGACCATTTATATGCGAAGGTCTCCTCAAGGCTGCTGATACACTGAGAGAATCATTTCTGTAAATACTTCATAGAACTGCAGGCATACAAATACATATATAAACATAACATTAACGGAAAATTTAAAATCTCAAATATTATTGGGAACCACTTATTTATTTTCTGTGATTGAACTTAAATTACTTTTTGAAACTAGAAGTTGCCTAACTACTTCAACTTTTCTGAAGGTGCTTTTAAAGGAAGATTGAAAAATGAATGAAGATTTGAAATAAACAATACAGTATAAATTTTAAGGCAACATAAACTTCTAATATTCTCATTGAAATTATTAACAAATTCTATTAAAATATATAAAGCTAATGGCTTTGTAAACAAGACAGTTTTGTCTTGTAAAGGTAATACATTTGCATGTATGCATAAATTTGTGTTTGTATATAGAGAAATTGATAAATATATAGAAAAATAAATTAAAAAAAACCTTTTCTATACATCCCCCTGGCTGGTGTGGCTCAGATGGCTGGAGCATAGTCCAGGAGATAGCAGGTTTGAATCCTGGTAAGGGTACAGACCAAGGTTGTGGAATCGATCCCAGTAAGGGCATGTGCAGGAGGCAACTAATCGATGTTTCTCTCTCTCATAGATGTTTTCTTCTCCCTCCCCCTCTCTCAAATCCATTTTTCAAAAAGTTTTAAAAACTTCATATACATCACTAGAGACCCAGTGCATGAAAATTCATGCACTGTAGGGGAGGGCCCCTCAGCCCTGGCCTGCCCCCTCTCACAGTCCGGGAGCCCTCAGGGTCGGGAGGTGACCAGGTGATCAGGGGAAGGTGATGCTCCTATCACACCTCTGCTGCTGTTACTGCCAGCAGCTCAACCTCAGCCAGCCGCCAGGCAGCCACCATCCGAGGCTTGCTTATGCCTCTGGCCATATCTGAGGGGACTGGGGGACTCCAGAGGAAGGCACTCGAATGGCCGGGCCTACCTGAGGATGGGCCCAGCTTTGTAGCGTGCCTGCTGCCCATGTGGGGACTGGGGGACTGGGCGCCACCATCTTTGAGGGTGTGGAAGTTAATTAGCATATCCCCTCCTTATTGGCTGTGGGCACTGCCATCTTTATGACAGTGAGAGGGTCAATTAGCATATTCCCTCTTTTTAAAATAGGGTTAGTTTTAGGCCAATTCATGAAAGTCAGAAAGAAACAGCTTAAGTACTATATCCTAAAATGAATGAAGCTCAATATTACTTTTTGATATATTTTAAATAATAAAACTAGACCAGAACTGCATATTAAAATTTCTAGGAAACTGAGTAATTAATAGCTTGTTTTAAGCAATTATCTTAAACAGTGTTGAGATACAATTCACATGTCATACAATGTCACTCATTTAAAGTATACAGTTTAATGGCTTTTATTATATGCACAGAATTGTGTATCCATCACTACAGTCTATTTTAGAATGTTTTCATTTCTTCAAAAAGAAACCCCACACTGCTTCCAATGCCGTTATCAGGATGTAGGCAATCACTGATCTACTGTTTATATAGATTTACCTACTTTTCACATTTTAATTATATAGAACCATACAATATGTGGTCCTTTGTGTCTGACTTCTTTCAACTAGCATAATGTTTTTAATTGTGTTGTAGCATCTATTAATGAATGTCTTACTTCCCGATAATATTTCATGTGTGAATATACCACATTTTGTTGACACATTTAATGAACGTTTGGGTTGTTTATTCTTTTATGCAGCTAACATGAATAATGCTGCTATGGACATTCACATACAAGTTTTTATGTGGACATGTTTTAATATCTTGTGGTACATACCTAAGAATAAACTGGTGAGATACATAGTAACTCTATGTTCAAACTGCCAGGCTGTTTTCCAAAGTGGCTATAGCATTTTAATTTTACATTTCAATCAGTAGTATATCAGGGTTCCAATTTCTCCTCATCCTTACCAACACTTATGATCTGTCTTTTTTATTATACCCATTCTAGTGTGTGAGAAGTAGCATCTCAGTGTGGTTTTGATTTTCATCATTCTGGTAGATAATTATGTTGAGTATCCTTTCAGGTGCTTATTGGCTATTTGTGTATCTCTTTTTGAGAAATGTCTATTCAGATCGTTGCTCATTTTAAAGCTAGGTTGCCTTCTTATTATTGGGTTGCAGTAGCTTTTTATATGATTCTAGATACAATTTTTTTTAATCAGATATGTGGTATATTGCTGCTGGGGTACTGCCTATCAGGACCAAGTGAGACGGGCTAGACACGTCTGCTCAATTCTATGAGTTGTCATTTCATTGTCTTAATGGTCTCTTTTGAAGCACAAAAGCTTTTAACTTTGGTTATGTTTAGTTTATGTATTTTTTTATTTGTATTATTAGTGAGCAATGGCACTGTTTTTATATGGCAACAATTGTCTTTAATACTTTAGTGTTTGAAGTGAACTATATGTTGGAATCCCATAATAATATTCCTAAATTAGCTATTTTTTAACTGTAATTTAAAATACAAGTGAGTAGTTTGATCATGAGTTTCAAATATATTTTTTATTTGGAAGATCAAAATAGTCAAATATATTACACCTAATTCTTTTCAAATGAACAAATATTTTGTAGACACTGATATTAAACTCTAAAGTAGGGTTATTCTAAGTTCTTTCAAGCTGGGGCATTATTATAAACAAAAATCTCTTATGTGTTACAGTGCAAAGGGTTTTGGATATTACTAAATATATAAACAACTAGAGGCCCAGTGCAGAAATTTCATGCACTTGGGGAGTGGGGAAGAGTCTCTTAGCTCAGATTGTGACAGGGTGCAAGCCAGGCAGAGGGACCCCACCCCGTGCACAATTGGGGCTGGAGAGGGATGGGGGAGGTTGGCCAGCCAGGGAGAGACTGTGGGAGGGATCCAGGGTGTGTCCAGCCCAGTCCATCTCACTTGGTCCTGAATGGCAGGACCCCAGCAGCAAACTAACCTACCAGAGTGTCTGCCCCTTGCTTGGTGGTCAGTGCATGTCATTGCCAGCAGTTGAGTGGCCTTAGCATATCATTAGCATATTATGCTTGGATAGGTTGAATGGCCAACAGGACATTTAGCATATTAGGCTTTTATTATATAGGAGGGCAATTTAAGATAGGTGTTATGAAGTGGGGAATATAAAACCCAGAGCAGTTAAGTAATCTGTCCAAGATCCCACAGCAAAGAGATGGAATAATTTAACCTCTTGCCTATCTAACTTCAATGACTTATCCCATTAACCATTCAGAAAACCCTGGTGACACAGGTTGTGTCTAGTACAATAAATCTTAGTGGGTGTGAACTACAAAACAGAGGAGCAGTACAGTCATAGCTGAGTAAAATGCCCTTCTTTCAGGATGGTGTGAATAGAGATGTTGCCTGTGTATTGATGTGACTTTAAAAAGAAATATGATAATCCTAATTAAGAAGAAAAAATCCAGTGTCTTCTCTTCAAAGACACACTTTGCAGGAACACAGAGTACCTGGACATTGGCAAAGTCGACACGGTTGAGGTCATTGAGCATCTGGTTAATCTGAGACGTGTTCTGAAGCACTGCACGAGCCGCCTGGGCCAGGTGATTGAGCGATGTGTATCTTCGCAGAGTCTGGGCAAAGGCACTTACAGCGGCAACCTGTACAGAAATCCAATTAAAATGGGATTCTTTTTTCCCTTCTAGTAACAGAAACCACTGCACATCCTCAAATCTTTATTCCCTTGCCAAATTTTAAATACTTCCCTCAGATACTTATTTCAAATTCATTTGGTGAGAGAGCTTACTTGTAAATTACAGCATTAAATCTCCAAACAAAGTATTATTTTCTTTTGAGTGGTTTGAGGTCAAGAGATTAAAACTAACTCCCACATTCTTCGACATCTGAGTGCAGAATTAATTAAACTAGTATTACAAGTAATGCCTTATCCATGGCAAGAAATGACTTTCTATGGGGAAGCAGGAAAATATTTTCTTTTCCCCCCACTACTCTCTTGTAGAACAGTCAACTATAAACTTGGCAAATAATTTTAACTTGGAAAAGCCAACTGGAGAGTCCCATTTTTAAAAATGGATAAAAATATATACTTTCCAGAGCACTGTCATTCATATTCACTCTTATAACCATTCATTTTATAGAAATGGGTAATTCTGAGGTAAAACAAAAAAATTCATAGCCTTTATCAGCAACTTTGTAGCTAATAAACTTATTAGATATAGGCAACAAGAACTCTTTTCCATAATGTAAATTTCCATAAAAGGGCTAGTCAGGAAATCTATATTTGCTCTTCAAACTCTATTTCTCATCTTTATCTACGCTGCTCTGTGCTCAGAAAGATTGTCCCAAATGTACTATAGTAACCACCTCCCTTACACTATGGCTTCCAATGATGGGTACTGGCGAAAGATTGAAGGATGGGAATAGAGTCATTAAGTATTTATTTCCTTGAATTTTCTTTTAAAAAATATATTTTATTGATTTTTTTTTTTTTTTTACAGAGAGGAAGAGAGAGAGATAGAGAGTTAGAAACATCAATGAGAGAGAATCATTGATCAGCTGCCTCTTGCCCACCCACTCCTGGGGATGTGCCCGCAACCAAGGTACATGCCCTTAACAGGAATCGAACCTGGGACCTTTCAGTCCGCAGGCCGACGCTCTGTCCACTGAGCCAAACCGGTTTCGGCTATTTCCTTGAATTTTCTGATCTCTCCCTGTTTTGGAAGAGACTGCTTTCCATTTCTATGACCACACTTCTGTAATCATATTTTCATGCCACAACTTTCACTTCTTTCCCTTCTAGATGTAGAGATGTAGGCATGTTCAGGACTTCTCACTATTGCTACTCCTGAGGTACTTTACCATTCTTTTTTTTAACTCTGTTCACACCTTTGGAAATAAACCCTTCTTAAACCCTCTTCAATTATTTTCCCCAGTTATTTAAATGCTGGAGAGTGATTTACAAAAGTACCCTTTTAGCATTTAAAAAATATACCACAAAATATCTCAACCCTCAATGAACCAGGTTACAATGAAAGAGATTAAAGCTAATGGCCCCCCCAAAAAAAGTCTAGTTAAATATCTAAATCTCATATTCTTATGGAAACTTCTAGCATGCATGGTAGATCTAACGAGCATTTAAATATATTTATAGGAAAGCATGGCATGGCATTACATTTCTATGGGCATAGACGAAGCAACTGGTTGAATGATAGAAGGTATTCACAGGTCAAAGGATGCTCTATTTTGATAGTGAGAATTTTAGGACTATGTAGATCTTTGGGGAAGTTCACATGTCCTCAAAAAATATCTTACCCTCATTTTTGTAATTTATATTAACCAAGTGCATACTATGTGTCAAGCACTGTATTAAGTACCTCCAATATATTACCTTGTTCAGTTCTCATAACCATCCTAAACACATATTATGATTTAAACAGGTTAAGTAATTCATTCAAGGCTACAAAGAAACTATATTACAGTGATTGGATATGTATGAACCCAGGTGTTTTTATAACAATGGCCAGTTATAATCTCACTATTTGTTCCCTTTGTCAGGGTAAATTGTCTTCATTAATTGAGTTTTTAGGTAAAAATAACGCTGCACATCAGTGAGTGAGAAATAGCAGAAAGTATCCTCCACTGAGGTAAATCAAATCAAGTCTGGAGATCAATGGAATGATCAATATTGCAGCTAGATTTCCACCACAGCCTTTGATGACACTGGGTAGGGAGTTGCTTTCAGCTGTTTGACATACTGTTATGAATAGGATTAACTTTGCAAGTCGGAAAACATTCCTCTGGCCATCATAATCATGTAGCACACCCTCTTTGCTTTTTTTCCCTTTCTTTAAAATATATTTTATTGATTTTATTTTTTTTTTAAAGAGAGGAAGGGAGAGGGATAAGAGAGTTAGAAACAGTGATCAGCTGCCTCCTGCACACCCCCTACTGGGGATGTGCCCACAACCACAGTACATGACCTTGATCAGAATTGAACCTGGGACCCTTCAGTCTGCAGGCCGATGCTCTATCCACTGAACCAAACAGGTTAGGGCAGCACCCTCTTTGCTTTTGATGTGGTAGTCTAGAACAGCTTTGCCATGGAGTACATTCTACAATGATGAAAAGGCTATATACATGATGCCAAATTTGGTACCCACTATACACACGGTGCGATGGGGCATTTGAAATGTAGTTAGTGTGACTGAGAAACGAAATTTAAAATTCAATAACCAAATGTGGCTACCTCTCCTGGATTGAAAGCATATTCTAAAGCAAAAATCTAAGGTGAAATATCAGTGAAATTTTTTTCTATATGTTTAGAATTAGAAAGTATTATTGTGAAACTTTAGTCAAAACAGGAAGAACTGGGAGCTACTGGTGTTCCTAAATGAATTTGTCAGCTGCAAGAGCTGCAATCTATCAATTATAGCCCCAAATTCAAAGGTAATGTATGTTCTTCGAGTATGATAGTGGATATAGTCATTGACAAAAATCCAGAAGTGTAATTTTTGCTACCAAAGTTTAGACAAAATTAGTTCAATTCTGTCATAGGGCATGATTACAGATGAACCTAAAGTGACACAGTTAGTAGGGGACAAAGTGGAGACTAGAATTTATATTTCTAGGTAAATAATGAGGTAACTGTTCACTTGATTTACAAAAACACTCTCCAGCACTTAAAACACACACCACAAAACATCCTAAAAAAGTAAAAGAATATTAATTTACATGAACTTTTCACAACAGAAATAGCATAGCTGAGGACTTAAAGAGTCTAAAAATCCTTTAAATGGGAACTATTTTAACAATATAGGCTATTCTTTTTTTTAAAATATATTTTATTGATTTTTCACAGAGAGGAAGGTAGAGGGACAGAGAGTTAGAAACATCCATGAGAGAGAAACATCGACCAGCTGCCTCCTGCACACCCCCTGCTGGGGATGTGCCCGCAACCAATGCACATGCCCTTGACCGGAATCGAACCCGGGACCCCTCAGTCCGCAGGCCGATGCTCTATCCACTGACCAAACCGGTTTTGGCAATATAGGCTATTCTTAATTTAATATTTGAAATTAAGCAATCTGAAACATATACTTTACAAAAGGACTTAAAATAGTACTCTAGTCTTTTGAAAGGATTATTATCAAGCATATCTTTTGTAAGTTCTTTATCACATTGTTATAAAATACAAATGTAAAATAAAATTTAGAAATGTATATATTATTTTATCAACATTTTACATAGTGCTATTTCATAGGGCACATCTAAAACACATGGTCCAGAATAACTTCCTAAACACAAAAGAAAATGAAAAGATATAAAAGTATACCTTGGTTTGTATCATTCTCTGTGGAATATTGTTCATGGCATTGGAAAGCCAACCTTCAAGGCTTTTTGCAAAATTTCGAATGGCTTGGGTCAAGGCACCTAAATGTTAAAGAATAAAGGCAGAAGGAAAAAGACACAAAAGAGCATTAATGTCTAAGCTAGATTAAGGGAAAATAAGCATACACGACACTTGAAATAGCACAGAATTTATATTGTGTTCACTGATGAGACTTTATTTAACATTATTCCTAACCTTGAAAGAGTTCGAGCATTATATTTTAGGGGTTTTGTTTTTTTCTTGTAAAGCTATTTTGTTCACAGATACTAATGCTACTTGGTTGGGAAATGAAAATATTCAAACATTTTTGCTTATAATATATACCAGTTGTGAATATACTTGTGGAATTTTCTTAAGATACTTTTTATTTACAGCTCTGTGCTAAAAGCTATTTTCCTTTACAAGTTCTTCATCTTGATTTTTCAACTTCTTAACTTATTTTCCTTTATTATTTTAGTTAAAAAGAAGATCATGCAAAGCTTCCTCTCTTTTTTTAAGCCTCTATTTACATTAGAACAAGCAAGCTAGAGTAGTTTTCTCTCACCCTTATTGAAAAATAAGGTAAAAATTAATCTGGCCTAACTTGAAATTTTGGATAACTATTCTCCATTTCACTTGGCAGGTAGAGATAAAAGATCAGTGTGATAAAATTACCTTCACAAAGACCAATACTCTTAAGCTATTCCTAAATTAGTCCAGTCCATACTTTTCACATATCTGTTAAAACCTGAAATAGGGTTAGGTCCCATGAGAGTGGCTTTTTATAATGGCCATAAAGCCATTGGAAGCATTATCAGGGGTGACTATTTTACAAGAAGGGATCTGTTTACTGAGATTGCTGCATAAGAGAAGACAGAATTCTTCTCTTGTTCAAGAAATAATTCAGTCAATAGCATTTCACTTCATTGGTGCCAAAGTGGAGGGAGCAGCTTTAAGACACTTAATAAATATTTGAGCATTCACAGCTAAGTCTTTGTGGGTTCCCTATCTTATGGATAGGTATTACAACTGGAAGTCTACAGTAAGAAACAGAGAAGTTACATATTTGTCCAAGGCTTCCCCAAATATTAATGTTAATGGTGAGATTAAGTTTCTTGGTTTTTCTCTCTGTGCTTAAATGAATCTGACATGCTTCTCTATTACTTTTGTTAAAGCACAGTTAGACAATTACTCAAATTACTTGCAAATGATACAAATATTACTAATCCAATAGTAAAAAAACAACTATTTTTAAACAATGACTTATTTAACTGGTCAAATGACAAAAGAGAAACTGAAATGGCTAACTTTTTATTAGGAAAAACACTTGAGAAGTGTAGACGATGAGAATCATCTATTGGAAACACTGAGTTGGAAATTTCTTGAGACCTAATCTTTTGAAATTTCCAAAGCTTCCCACTTGAGCCAAAAAAGAAAAAAAAGAAAAGCATTTTCTTGCTGCATTATGTACTAGAATCATGAAGGACAGGCATGAATGGAAATGAAAGAGTGAAAATTAACGACGCTTTTTGAAACTCAGCAAGTTTTTGCAAATTCAATTTGACTATCTGTATTTTGCATTTTTCTATAGTTAATATGTAACAACTGTTTAATCTAAAAAAACAAAAGCAAAAGCAAAACAAAACAAAAGACCCAGGAAAGTTACTTTAAAACATTAATGTGTTTTACCTAGACAAATTTGATGTGAGAAAGATTATAAAATAAAAAGATATGTTTGTATATCAAATTATTTTTAGTTTCTACTTTTTTTGTATTAAATGTCATGTTGGGCCATCTTTAAATACACCTAAAAATTGTACATTGAAGTATCACCAGTAGAGTTCTTATACAATTCTTAGCACTTAACTTTTTCTTCATTTTCAGATAAATGTATTTTAGAATATAGTAGATTCAAGCTGACTTGACTTTAAATTAGTGTGAGATGCAGACTATTTTTTTTGGCTAAAAAAAGGAATCCCATCTGGACAGTAAATGGTAGAGTGAAGTACTAGTAGCCACAAAATAACAATTTTTAAAATAAAGTTACGTTTTCTCTCTCTATGGGTTCCTGTCAGATCAAATTGTGCACATTAATTTTGACAACTGATCTCATGACCTGATGTTTGAAATTTAAAATCTATTGCAAAGCAACTTGTTTCAACCCACTCATGATTAATATTAAGATGCATACAATCAGAAGATAGCTATCTAAACTCTATTTTAAGCTTTATTTTGTTAAGTCTTGTTATAGAATGGGAAATAAATTTCCAAATTTACTTGGCTCATAAATGTATCTTGTGATTTCAGAGAAACTATAATACCATACTTATGTAAAAACTCCTGTAGTTGAGTTGTCTGCTGAATGTAGAGACAAAGTACTTGACAGAATAAAGTGGTTTTTAAAGCATAGTTTAGAAATAAAGGTCAAGTGTATTCTGTATTTAAATGGTGGGCTTGCAGTTAACTAAAACAGATACATGATTTAAGTTAGGAAACTGGAATTTATAAGTTAAAGACTTGTGAGGCTAACATGGAAGTTTAAGATTTTAGAGTTATTTCATGAATATTGATGCTGTTTATTTGCCTCAAAAAAGAAAGTGTTGATTGACATCTCTTCTTATATCTCTTGAGAGATATTATATGTGGGTGGGAAGATGTCTAATGGGCTACCTATGCTACTTCTCTTAAACATTTCGGAAGATTATAACTCAGAGCACAGGGAATGAGAAAACAAGGAAAATCAGGTTCTGAAACATAAATCAGAATTTACATTCTGAAAATTTTCCATGACAACATTATTTTTGATCAATGCTTAGTCAGGAACATAGTGCAGATAGAGTAAAAAACATTAGCAATTGATAAAAATGTGAAACAATGGCAGTTGGATTTTTAAGAAATAAATGTCTATTCAGATGTATGTGCATTCATTGATACTGCATGTAAATGTGCGTCTACGCACATATTTTAAGGTAGGGAGGAACATATGAAGTAACTCATATCCTCCACTGTTATCTATCATATTTAGAAAAAAAGCAAGTATAAGTATACAAATGTTCATTTTTTCACCTTTAGTTCAAATTCTATTCAATCCCTAAATATTGTCTGGAATAACTTAATACAAATCACCTGTGAATGGTGTACTTGAAGTACAAGGTTGCTAATTTCACAAGCTAAAAGATTGCTTTTACCTTGCTAATGTCACTTTACAGTGGAAAGTCTGTCCCCAGTCTTTAAAAGTTAAAGTCACTAGTAGGTGTTCATGAAGATGTAAGCGTACAATCATTTTAACTGCTGCTAACACAAGTATCCATAGTGGCATTTATATGGACACTTGCAGAAAATAGCTTTGTTTGTTGCAAGGTAGTGTAAAAAGCAAGAATCACTTAATCCAACTTATCTATATAATTCCTGTTTGCTTCATGGTGGGAATAAAATGCCTGCATAGTAGCATAGATTTTTCTATCAAAATGCCAGGTAAGTATTGCTGTGAATGGAAACTGCATTTGTAGTTCAGAACATGATGTAGGTGATAAAGGAAATGCTTCTATAAAATAATTCAACTTCAGTGGAAACCAAGATAAATTCATTTCAAATCAAAAGCAACCACGAAAGAAGCTAGCCTAGCAATTACAGATTTCAAAAAAATTCGGCTTTAGGGAGGAAACTGTGTCCTTGGATAGAATAATTTGTATGTGCTTGGCTGGCCGGAAGTGTTCTTGCAATTAGTCATCGGGCTGTCACATCCATAGTTTAGCTTTTCTTTCAAAAAGAAAACTATCAGAGACTGAAAACCAGATCATTGTTCCTCTTTTACTACAGTTCTGCTCTAGGCTGGTTTCAGGCAATACTCTGTGTTGCATGTTTTCTATGTGGCAAATCTAAATGCGATTAGAATCCCTCTGGATTTCAATGTCACTTCCCAAGACTTCCTGGGTGGCATGTATGAGAACAAAAGCATCCGTACTTGTCTGCATTTAACTTACTAGGAATAGGTCTAAGGACGTCGGGGATGAGAATCTCCACCAGAGCCTGGTACATCCCATGGTCACAGTTACACATCCATTTCAGGATAGACTCATGTTTGCACAGAGTTATCAGCTTTGCTTTCGGAAGTCGACTTTCTATTTCACTCAGATTGCTGGGGTGAATAAATGTAGCAAATGAATAGATGGCAAATGAGGATAAAAAAGAAAATGGACTTTAAAAATAGTTTTAGTTTATCAAATATTACTGAGGTTAGAACTATACCACCATTGTGCTGGTGCCATACGGCTGGATATATATCCCATTCCCCCAGAGCTGCCTATGCACGTTAATACTTTCTGACGGTATGAAAGGCATATATGATACTAAATCCATGAGGATGAAATAGCTCTACCATAGTCCCGCAATGTAATAAAATGGGAGCTATTGTACACACGCTGAAACCTCCAGAGAGCAGTTTGTGGCTTATTTCAATCTATTCATTTAATGTTATCAGATAGGGTTCACAACTGGTATACATATCTCTAATTTATTAGCTGTGACATCTACTCAACCATGAAAATGAACTGGAAAGGTTATTGATTCTGACCTTGATTCAGTAATGGTAGTGCCGTCAGTTGGAGTAGAGGGAGAATAGCGCCAGAATGTTTGCCACAATTTTTCTATCAGGCTAAACTGAAGATTCACAACAACATCCAATATTGCCTAAGAAACAAAATGGTTATTGGTATATCTTACAGTATTTCTTATGTGGAGGTGAGAGGAGAACATAATGTAAAGGGACTTAAATGGTAACAATTCCTTTGGGCTCTTAACTTGGTAAAACTGTACTAAATTGGGCCGATGGAAGTAGGGAAACAAAAGGGATTAGCTAGGGGAAAAATAAAGGATAAACAATGCTGAAAAGGTTAGGCAGGATGACTGGTATCTCATATCTCACAAAGGCCTCATATCTCACCCTTACTTTCAGTTCTTTCCTCCCCCTCCCTCCATGGTCATGCTTGCTTCCCACTTCTCTTTTTCTTCTCATACTTTTCTTTCATTTCTTTCTACCCACTGCTTCCCTCTGCCATTTTTCCTATTCTCAGTGCGGAGGGCACAGATTCAATTCACCTCAGTCCTCACTGAGCTCGATGTGTCCACTGGCCATCAAGAGGCCAGAAGTGAAGGGTGTGGGGGTGCTTGTGTGTGGCAGACAGAGTTAGGGCTAGAGTAGCTCTGTTGCAAGCTACTGACCATGGGTTCCAAAGTGTTCCCAGCTGAGCAGAGGCTGGGTCACAAACTGCAGTCAGGAAGGCCTTCAGAGAGCCTGCCCAGCAGAAGGGAGCACAGCGAGCACCTCTTTGGTCACCCAATGCCTCCAATCGTATTCTGCGCATGCCCTTTTGAGAGCAGCTTTAAGAACATCCCCTTTTCTAATCTTGAACCAGGAGCTTTACCTTCTCCTTAATTTTACCTACTAGAGCCATTATCCAGCTATTGGAGATTAACTTTTTTTGTTGTTGAGGATGGTAAAATTTGCCACTTCCATTAACTTCTGATGGTCATATTTAGTTTTGCCCTGCCCTTGCAATTAGTTTATAAATTTACCTTTAGATAAAAGCTGTCATAAAATAAAAGAATAACTTGTGCAAAGAACACATGGTTCTGTGATTATTTTGTACATAAAAGACATAAGTTGTCAATATAGAGTGCTTGGTGTCCTCAGCATTGAGAATGAAGCAGATGCCTAGTCAAGATCTACAAAATGCACATAAGCTAAGTGACAAGAGATGAAAACTGGGAGTCAATCTGAGGATTTTAGGCAAAAAGAGAAAAATATAACATCATAATTCTGGAGTCTGTGCTACCTGTGTAGATTGGCCATATGTATGATACAAAGAATAATTGATGATCTATACAAAAAACTCTGAAAACAATTAAAATATTAAGGAAAATCTGTTTGAGACATATTCTGGGAACTAGTTAGTTAATAAAAATGGAGGGAAGGGAATAAATTAGAAAATGGTGTAAAATTCAAAAGGTTAATGTACTCTTCACCCCTTTATATCAGAAACAATAAAAATGCAAGTGCAAGCCCTGCAAGGGCCTAGAGATGTCCGTCCTCCCAGGCAAAAACGAAAACCTTCTCAAGAGGCGGGTAATTATAGCTGCTTTCTCAACTGTAGCTTAGGCACACTGCTAGAGAGGTCTATTAAGGAAGCAACTATTAATATCTCACATAACACCTTACATATTTATATCCATGAGATCACTGTAACACTGTGCGTATGTTAAAAGAAAAAAATAGTGTTGTAGCACCTTGTGTAGAAAATTATACTTTTCCTTACCTAAAACTAGTGATACCTACGCAATATCTTTGATAAACAAATCATGAGAATTTTAAATGACAGGTAAAATAGGTATGTTAGGCTTTCTTTAAAACGTAACTGTAGTAAACATGATATAAAATAAAGCAAGTAATTCAGTGCATCTTAAATTTAGTGACTCTTCAAGTCAATCTCAAATGCCTTTGAAAAGGACATTCTTTGCAGTAGCCTCTTGAGGCAATTTTATAAGTCCAATCACCCATATTCAAACATAGATATATATATTTAAAAATAGTCCATATTCTACTGGCTTAAAGCAAATGACTTATATATCTGTACTTCAAAAGTTTTGAATTTTCACAGAAAAAAAAGAATTCTTCTTTTTCAGATTTGCTCCATGGTCCATGGGAGATGGTATGAATTCTGATAACTCAGAAATAAATTGGGCTTATTCTATCTACTGCACACAAATTAAATATCATATATATGTGTATCTCTTCATATAGAGTAATCATACAAATAGGAATGTTGATGAATATTTTCATCTTATTGGGGGAGTTTTTCCACTTAGAATAATCTGTACATTCTTTGGTAATGTAAATAATATTGCTCCAACTTATACTTTGAATAAGTATGAGAAACTTAGAGAAATACAAATTATGTGTATACAGATTTGCTGAAAGCAAGATTCAGAGAGCACAGAGAAATAAGAAAACGGTTAGAGAATCTTCATATATATGATATATATGTAAAAAGAAAATTTTCATAGATATGCAAGTATCATCCAAAAATTATCTCTATTACTAAGAAAAGCACAGTAGTCAAAGAGAAACAAATATTGAGTGTCTTTCATCATTGCAAGAAAGGTTGGGAACAGACTAGAAGGATGAGCTGAAGAACAATGTGGCACATGGTTTGTTAATAAAGAGAGGGCTTGCCCTTGGTTGTTAATAATCTCACACCTTGACAAGCACTCGGATTTATTTAAGCAGTTCTTATTTCTGGAGTACGGAAAATCTGTGAATGCGATGAACTGAGACTCCTCTCTATGCTGCATTGTCAGCAGTCAGGAGGACAGCCTGTGAAATCCGAAGGATATCTTTTATTTCTAAATAGATAACAGATAGCCCTGGAATAAAGCTACCTAAATTCTAAACAGATTCCTCTTTCAAAAGGAAAGGCACTTATGAAAACTCTCCTTGCAATCCATCATTCCCTCGGAATTAAATGAGCCACAGGTCCATGACATGCTGCACTGGAGAGAGTTCTCCACCTGCAGCCAGTTTTGAGGTGGGATATTCAGAAAGAGAAGGGGAGAGGGATGCAAAATACAAAGAGGAACTTGAATTACTACGAAAAGAACACTGGAGCCTCAATGATCCCTGAGAGTGCTTTATTAAACATTTACAGGAAGTATTTTTGATAGAAAATGGTATCAAACTGAAAAGGTAAAAAAGATGCATTGAAAAATTAGGGCTCTTTCTCCTGCCAACCAGTCACCCAGTTTCCTTTATAAAATCAACAACCATTAACATTTTCATGTTTATTCTTCTGGAGAGATGTATATACACGTTTTTCATTCAAATGATAGTATGCTATACACACCGCTTTGCATCTTGCTTTTTTCCTTTGAAAATAAATCCTACCTTTGTTCTATATTAGCGCATCTAGACATGCCTATTCTTTTTAATGGTGCATAATATTTCACTTTATAGATTATACCATGTTTTATGTAGTTAGTTCCCTACTAGATATTGAAGTTATAAGCAACCTTTTGTATTAAAACAATAATGCAGTAAATTAGTTCCCTTGTATACTTATCTCCTAATCCATATATACACATTTTTTTCTAGGATAAAAACTTCAAAGTGGAATGCACCAAAGGATTCATTAGAATAGGCTAAGAAAATGGACAGTAAAATTCTTTCTCCCTTTCCTATAGTCTTCACTTTTCCACTCTGAGACAAGAAGATAAATTAACTTCTAGGTGCTCAAAGAAATATGAACTAACTTATATGTCCCTTAAGAATAAGTGTGGTTGTTTTGTTTTGGCAAGTTGGCTAGCCAAAACTCAGCATGGGGTTGTCCTCTGTCTGAAAAGACTCACCTCACAGTGCTCTCGATAAAGACTCTGCAGTGACTTGATATCCTCAAAGGTAGTACCATCTGGCAGAGAAGAGATTTCAACTTCTCCAAACTCTGGGAGTGCTCGAGATGCATCTGTTACCAGGACAACAAAACAGAATAAAGCTTTGTGGATGGTGCCAATTACAGATTAATGAAGGGAAGCTTAAGAAAACAAAAAGGAAAAATAAATACATAAAAGATCAGAGATCCAAAGAGCAAGGATTTTTTATATTAGTACTTGCAAGTAAAACTTGGCAACATCATCAGCTCAAAAGAATAGATGGAATTATAAAAAATTTGGAGAAACTAAATTTTCATTATTACTATATTATATCATAGTTTTTTAAAAATATAAAGCATATATATATTCATATAAGTACATATGTGTATATATGTGTGTGTATGTGTATATATATATATATATATATATATATATATATATGTGTGTGTGTGTGTGTGTGTGTGTGTGTGTATATGTGTGTGTGTTAAAATTTTTGGTTATTTTTACTATTATGTTACTTAAGTATGTAAAAAATCTCGCTTTATATTCATCATGCTCAAAATTCCTATACAATTATAAACAACAAACCTACAAAATAAAGACAAAGAAAACTACAAGAATAACATTAAACTCAACAACATTAACTTGCTATGATGGACGATGCTGTCATCCTGTATGGAAAATGATAGAGACACTGACAGCTGTGGCACAGGATCTTTTGAATTTGACGTGCTTATATATTAACAGGTACTTCCCGGCGGCTGGACCTCCCACTACTTTCCTATATTAAAATGGCTGTGAAATGTTCCTCCACACTGAGCACTGGGGCAGCATTTAGCCTTCTCTTGGGATGAAGGCGTAATTTATATAGTAAGTCTCTCTCTGTTCTCTGCTCATACCTCAGGGCAATTATTGCAAGACACTTTGGCGTCTGTCTTATCATAAATTCAAATACAAATTGGAAACTAATATTGCAGAATAGTATTCCTTCTTGATTTCTATGTGATCTAGAATATGCTTTTATTTTTAAAAGATAATAGTTAAAATAAAAACATGGAATAAAAAAATATTCTTCTTGAGAGCTCAAAGGCCCACAAGTCTATACCTAAGAACTTTAGTTTGGAAAACGATGCCATAATATTTTCAACTTCTCCAACTTGTCTTTTTTAGAAAGTGAACATAGACACATAAACACATACAGACACATACACACACTCTCTTGACACCTTCTACTCATCTTGTTTGATCTGCTGTTCAGAAATTATGCATGCTTATCACTAGAAGAGTTGTCAATTAAATTAAAGTGACATTTTGCACCTTTGGCTATGACAAGAATACGCAAAATGATCAAGTTCCACTTCCTAACTCTTTAAATAAATGAGAAACATGTACATCATCTAAGATTTTTCTTTAAAAAATAGGAAGTGTTGTGATCTAGTTAAAAGAGTAAATTATTTTTTAAAAGCTTATAATAACTTTTATTCTAATCTGAAGCTGTATGCACAGGTAACTTTATACATAGAAAATAATTCTTTTTGGAACTTAAGTTGCTACTGAAATATAAAAAAACACAAGACACAATTATGATTTTAAAAAAGCCCAATTAATATAAATTGTGAAAGACAATTTCACAGCAAATCATCTTTAATTTATATACATTTAAAAGTCCTACATCACTCAAGAGTTTTAAAAATAAGCGTTAGTGAACATGAGAAAATATAAATGAACTGGAAATGTCATACAATGTGCATAGTTTTAGCACACAAAAAGTCTTTCTATTTGGTTAACATCTATAATAGAAATCTCACTTGGAGAAAACACTATTATTGTTCTATTGTCTTCAAAATCATCTAATATGAATTACACCTTAACATACCTAAAAACTGTTGATGATGTTGACTTTGGGCAATAACAGTTTGCTCAACAGATGTGCCTGTCTGTTGACCACTTCCTGTGAAACCATCTGCAACCCCATCCACTTTCTGCATAGGCTTGTACCTGAAAATATTAGATGGGAAAAAACAAATAAACCAAATTATTCCCTGCTTTTTTATACTGCACAAAACTCCCAAGGCATTCAATATTATCCTGTCTTCTTTAATGTTTTATGATAGTTGGATAGGATTCTTTTCCCTTGACAGTCTCAGAAAGCTAAAATAAAGAAAGTTTCAATTGTGAAAAGAAAAGAGGGTGAAGGGCTAGGAAGAAGACCCATTTTTGAAAATTCAGAAATCTAACTAAGAAAGAGTTATGAGGCATTTGTTTGGACACCATAGTAAAGATGTTCATGGTCATAGTTTTAATGATTTGAATATAACTTTTAATGGTCAATGGGTCAAGGTAGAAACACTTTAAATATGTTGAGATTGTAATCTAAACAAAGATCTAGGAGGTAGGGCCTGAAAAATGTTGATGAATAGCTTTCAATTTATTAATATCTCTAAAATATGAATCAGCCTATTAAGTCTACCATATCTTTTATAACTTCTCAAGCATCACAACACATTCGTCTCCCTTAACTCTTCTCCATATCTGCAAATAGGAAAACCCTAAGTATCAGCTTGCAGCAAAACACACGCAAGAATCCATCTATAAGCCTCGTTTACCAAATTAAGAAAAAGGAAAATAAAAAAAGGAAGTCACCTACAGTTATGTATTTATCTTTAGGTGCTAGTCATACAAACTCATGAACTTTGCATCCTGCTAAAAAGAAAAAAAAATATGTTTCACTGAATTTGGAATGTACTGTATTTGCCGGCGTATAAGACGACTTTTTGGCCCTGAAAAATATGCCTCCAAGTGGGGGGTAGTCTTATACGGCGAGTATATAACAAACTCTGTATTTTTTAGTGGAAATGTTAGGGGGTCGTCTTATACGCCCAGTCTCTTATACGCCGGCAAATACGTATTTTTCAGGGCCAAAAAATCGTCTTATACGCCGGCAAATACGGTAAGTAAATATATCTGAATGTATGGTGAATGCATAAATGTATGCTTAGAGTAACATATTTCATTTTACATACTATTAATTGATCTTAACATATATCAAATCAATGTAACAAACATACATTGAGCATTTACTGTAGGCATAGCGCTTAGGGGCATGGATTTGAAAAGGCTGCATATGAACAGAACTTTTCCAGTACAAAATTTTATAATTATAAATTACAAAATATATATTAAAATGTACATTATATATTAAATGTATACTATAAAAATATATTAAAAACTGGGCAATCCTGCTAGGATAAACAAATACAAAATAAGAAATAAGCATTAGCCCTAGTTGCTTTGGCTCAGTGGATAGAGCGTTAGGCTGCTGACTGAAGGGTCCCGAATTCGATTCTGGTCAAGGGCACAAGCCCATGTTGCAGGCTCGATCCCTAATAGGGGCTGTGCAGGAGGCAGCCAATCAATGATTCTCTCTCATCATCTGTTTCTATCTCTCTCTCCCTCTATCTTTGTCTCTGAAATCTAAAAACATATTTTTAAAAAAGAAAGCATCAACTGTAATTTTTCTTTTCCAATATTTTTTTCTTAAGATTCAACTTATTTTATTTCATAAATTTAGAAAAACTAAGAAAAATTCAGAGTTATGTCCTAAAGATACCATCATTCACTTTAGGATGTCTGTCCCTCCATTCCCCCGCCCCCTTCGTTTCTAATTATACTTATAAACAAAACCACCTCTAGACACTTGACTCTTACATTAATACCATAAGGCAAGTGGATCGTTAATATGAATTATTGTGACTGACAATGTCTGTAATACATGAACAGGATAAACGCAAAGATGGCTGCACTCATAGCAGATACAGAATGAATAGACCTGTTGAAACATCATACAAACTAACGCTTTAGTTGCCTTAAGGAATGATTCAATCTTGAATGCTATTAATTATAAATTAGATAAATGAAACTTCAAAGAAAAATTGCAGTCACTCATGATAATATTTATATTTATTTCTAAAATGACAAAAATAAAGTCAAAGATGAACAGAGTGAAAAAAGGGTATAGCACTTCACCCTTGTTATCACTTGAGTGATGACTCCACATCACCAAAATGTTGGTTGCTATTTTCTAATGACTAAAAGAACTCACACATAATCTTTTGTTTAATGAAAAAACCATCAGAAAGTACTTTTCAATTGGTTCACACCAAGAAATGGCAGACGAGATGGTACTGTGATGTTCTATAAATGTTGTTTATGAAAAGTAAATTATTTTTTTATTTTCCTCCTTAAAAATTATCTTAGCAAGGCAAAAAATCTTTCTGAGGCAAATACTTTGAGTACTTCTGTGGGGGAGCTGCTATCCATTCATTTTGTCTAGAAACTTTGAATGATTTTATTCTTAGTAAATAAATTTAACAAAGTTTCCTGTCATTGATCCATCTCAGATATTATTTGATTTTACCCTCCTTTTATCAGTTATGAAATTTTATATTTTATATAAAATAGGCTAAAATTGCTTAATCATGTTTCTTCAGTTAAGTTAATTAAGTATGACATTCAGGAAGTTAATAAATAAAAATGGTTAAAGGAATTTGAATGATTTACACTTAAGAATAGAAAATGGAAATGTTTCCTATAGAAGTCAATATATTAAAATTTGAAGTTAGTGAGTAATTATGAGATTTTTCAAAGCTGTGCTTCATCAAATTTCCTTTGTCCTTCACAAATGCTTAATGGGCACAAATATCAAGGACAAGTAGAATTTCACCATAAAAGGAAGTGACACATTTCTTTCAGTCTGTGAGTTTTCAGAGAATGGATGCTATGTCACAACCTTCTTGCACATAGTACTTAGCAAGCCTGCAAGCTTACAAGTAAAATTATCTGCTCCCTCAGAAAAATGTAGACATGAATGTTCCTGAGGGAAAGGAAGGTTATATTTTTCACAAGTACTCAAAACTATAATTCATTATAATTAATTCATCATTATACTTAATAATAATGATATGAGAGGGGAGCATTGATTATATATACAGTGTATTACACAGGAGATGAAAATGCATCAATATTAGCTTATGGGGGGAAAAGAAAATTAGTTGGTAAATTCTGGAGAAATGTTGCAGATCAGTACTTACATACATAACATATATAGGAGATGTGAAGAAAAAAGAGAAAATAGAACTGAGAAATCAGTGTTTTTACTCTAATCATAAAATTAAGGGTAGCAAGGTAAATAGTGGATTAAATGGATCAGGCAAAGATACATTATGTGTATCCATTCTTGGTTACTCTGTCGATAAGCTCTATAAGCCAGAACCTAATGTTGTACTTCCTCAGAGAAAGGTGTGGGGACAAGTTTGGGAGGGGTCTGTGCCATAAAGAAGCACAGGATTACGGCTCATGTACAAGAGCAGTATTAGTGGGAGCTAAATACGAGAGAGCTTACAGGTAGTGCTAACTTTAGCTTTTCCTCTTTGTAGTAAATCATGTGGTATAACAGTGTATTGTCTGGCATTGCATCGGTACTTAGAAGAAATTCCAGGAAATCACAAATATTGGACTGAGGAAAGCTACATGGTCATATTTCTGATGCTCTTAAGAAAAAAAATCCTATCCCTGCCATCACCTCAGAGGGTTGGGTCTTCCCAGAGAAAGAAGGAATTTAACAGAAAGTAAAAAATAGGAACATTAAAAGTAGGCTAACCAAATATTCATGGTAACTGATTTTGCTTGGAAGAATCAGTTATAGATATTACTAGGGGCCCGGTACATGAATTCTTGCACCAGGCGGGTCCCTTGGCCTGGCCTGCGGGATCGGGCTGAAACCTGTTCTCTGATATTCCCCAATGGGACCCAAATTGTAAGAGGGCACAGGCCAGGTGGAGGGACCCTACCAGTGCACAGGGCTGGGGAGGGACAAAGAAGGTTAGCCAGTCACAGAGGGACCAGGGGAGAGCTCCAGGACATGTCTGGCCCATCTTGCTCAGTCCCAATCATTAGGACCCTAGCAGCAAGCTAACCTATTGGTGGTCAGTGCACATCATAGTGACTGGTCAACTGGTCAACTGTCTGCCCCTGGTGATCAGTGAATGTAATAACAAGCATTTGAGTGGCCTTAGCATATCATTAGCATCTTACGCTTTGATTGGTTGAAAGGACGACCAGGTGACCAGACTCTTAGCATATTAGACTTTTATCACATAAAATAGGATATTAGGCATGTCAGTATCTGTGTAGTTTTCCATAAATTTCAAATGCTAAATTCAGCCTAGGTCAACCCAACAAAATCTTGGGAATGGGGTTTAGGATTTGATTATTTTAACAAGTTCTGAGACTTTTCTTAAGGAGCCTGAACAGCACCAGTCCATAGGAGACTCTTGGCCTGATACAAATTCCTTTAGCTGACTTTTGTAGAAGTATGTTGATAACGTTAGAGCTAAGCCATTTTTTTAAAAATAAATTTCATCAGGTTTCAATAAACTGCATTTGGAATGTAAGTTAATATATCTGAATGTATGGTGAATGCATGAATGAATGCTCAGAGTAACATATTTCATCTTATATACTATTAATTGATTTTTAACATATATCAAATCAATATAACAAACATTCATTGAGCATTTATTATAGGCATAGTGCTTAGGGGCCTGGATTTGAAAAGGCTGCATATAAATATAACTTTTCCAGCACAATTTTTTATAATTATTGATTTACATGATGATTCAACATTCTCTTAACTCCGGTTGAATTTCAACTGACATCTTAGAATTGCAACAATCATTTTCAGAATTCCTGCCTCTATCTTCTTCATAAAATTTCACTGTTTAAATTCTAAACTGTAAAAACCAAAGGTACTTTTTACTGAAAAAAAATTTCTGAATCCTTTAAAAAACAAACAGCTTAGTAATATTTTAAACAACAGAACTCACTCCCTTCCCCCATTTATTTTACAAGTGCATTATTTTTAGATTAGGCTTCCTTATAGTCGATTCTTAGCACTCCCCAGTTGCCTGCATTCTGAGAAAGACCTGTGCTGCATCTAATGAAGAAAGCTCTTGGTTTCAAAGTTAGTAAGAGGCAAATGATAATTTTAACAGCTTGCAACTCCATGGGTAATCAGAGCTAAAGTTGTTAATGATTAAGAAATCAAAGATACTCTAATGCTTTAATAGCTGAGTGCATGCATGAAACCTGTCACTAACACAGAAAATTTGGAAAATTATTAGGAATCTTTCACCATGGGGTTAGTCTTAGCTGTTATTTAGAACTTGGACAGCTATAACTCTACTGTAAAATAATATCTAATTCTGTCAATAATTTCACATGTACAGACACTGGAGGAGTCCAAAGGAAGGCAAAGAATGGTATATATTTACCACTGCATTCAATGAATAGTACTTTCAACAGATTTGGAAAAATCCCTTTGAAGTAAGTGAAAAATGCAAATGCAAAATCTGAATTGTACAGGCAAATACAATCATCATTATGTGTAAAACTCTAGAAAGTATGCAATCATTTAATTTGCACAAAAATATATATATTGAGCTCATAATCAGGGCAAAAGGTTAAATTTTTTATTGGAATATTGAAATTCTCTTTGGAAATACTGTCCCAGAAAGTCTATGTCTTGAGGTCTGAAATTAACCAAATGACATAAATATGAACTGATCAGAGAAAAGCAGTGAATAAGAGTGCCATTTTTTTTTTTTCAGAATAGGAACTAACTCCTTGATGTCACACTGAATATGTCTGTATACAAATGGCTTCACACATCCATCATGCTGGTCAATGCTAGCTACTCCATCTCTTTCATTCTTATTGGTGGCTCTTCAGAGTATTTGTCTCTTCATTAGTTCTACATGTATAATTGGGCAAAGGAAGGAGGAAAAATTAAAATTAAAATGGGGTAGTAGTATCAATTGCAGCAGTTATAGGAAAAAATTTGGGTGAGGTGGGAAAAGGAGGCTGAAGCTATTGGCTAAAATGAAAGCTGTGGATCATTCATTCATTTAACACCTATTTGACAATATGCTCAGTGCTCTCTTCGGTGCTGAGGATGAAATGTGCAGAGGCAGACAAGGTTCTCTTATTTCATGAATTTCTTCACTGACTCCTCTTAGCATAGATAATTTAACTGTACAGAACTGAGTTAGTCTTGTTACACATATGCATGACACTTTCATGACAGCTCTTCTATCTATAGCTGAGCCCTTCTGTAAAACTGATTCTAGATGGACACCTCCACTCCTTTATTTGGAGAATAACAACACGACTCCACCTAAAGCCAAGACAGCAACAAAAACAAAGAAGGGTATCAAAGGCTTTATCCAGGAAAAAAATGAATCAGTGAGGGTCTTGCATACAGCAAAATTAAATGGGCCTCAATATCCTTAACAGTAAACAGCGATGTAATTGCCAAACAAACTCATGCATATGAAGTGCTTATTTGCAGAACATTTCAAATGTTCAATAAATGCTCACATAAGAATAAGTGGTGACTCTTATTAGTACTAGCAAACTTTACATTAGTTGCTATAGTTAACAGTTACTGAATTGTGCTTCTCCTGCCTTCAATGGAAAATACATTTACATTATGAAGTGCTTCAGTGGCACAGTGAACATTAAGTATCTATAAGCGGAGATTTGTCTCCAAAAGCCAAATGCACAGGCACTGATCATCTTCCTACTGAAAACTCCTGCCACCCTCAGCTGCCTCAGATCAATTTACCAGCTGTAGGTGCTTAGCTCTGAAGGGACTTCAGGGAATTCATGGTCTAGTAAAGGCACTGTATGTAAACTATTTACATCAATCAGAGTTGAAAACCACTGGCTTAGAAGAATAAAGAAATGAAAACCACACTTGCCCAATTGCCAGGCTTCATGCTTATCCAAAGCAGCCTTATTCTTAAAGAAATATTTTTCTCTAGGGCAACAGTATAATAATGGTGATAGCAATTAATGCTTATTGAACACTTGCATATTTTCAGTTATAAGAACACTTTATATACATTCTTTCACTTGAACTTTAAAGCCTTCTGTGAGGTAGCTTATTATTAATTCCCATTTAGCAGATGAAGACATCGAGGTTCAGTGAAGTTTCGTCAACACTCTGCAAGAAGTGTCAAAGCAGCCTGTATTTGAAGGCATATTTCCAATGTGAAATTAAAGGATGCTCTCATTTGTCTATGAAAACTAGATGAAGATCTTCTAATAACAAAGGTTATAGTCCCTGCTCTCTCCTGAGAAACATGTATGCTTCCACATCTGTCTACAGCCAAAGCAAAAGTAGCTCTGCTGTATCACCTTTCTAATGATGATACAACATTCCCTCGCCCCAGTGCTACAAATGTTCCTTTTGTCACAGGATGCAATTCCTACGGAGAGACTATATAAAGAGAGAGGGAATGACATATTCCCTCACATATTTAGGACATACTAAAGTGTGATTTTTTTCGTTTATCACATATACAAACATTACAGGTGTACATTTCTTTTTGGGCTATCTTATCTGTTTAAGGGTGGAATTCACTTAAGAATAGGGACAAGAGCACTGGGTTCTCGTCCTGATTGCTCTATGACCTTGGATAAGTTGTCTACTCTTTATAGACTTGAGTTTTCTCAGCAAGAAGATGAGTTGGACTAGGTGATCTCTTCCCTCCAGCTCTAACTTTCTATTATTCTGTGATATCTCTTTGAGGTGTGGGCATATTTGGTATGCAACTGTTGGTTGTTAAGCATTTGTTGAAGGGATGAGAACTGGAGGTTAAATAATTTGAGGAAGGCTACTGGGATCAAACACAGCCAAGCACATTGTCAAAAGCACTTGGCTCTAAGACACCACTTTTGCTGCAGGGATTTGGAAGAAAAACTAAAATGTACGTGTCAACACCCTCTGCGTGCTTCTTTTAAATATTAAATATTAAAACCAAAACTGCAACAAACGTTTTTACTTAGTTTTGAGATCTAAAAATTACTGATCTCCATAATAACCTAATTTACTTATTGTATGAATTATGGTAAACAATAGTTTATGGATGAATTCCCTTGGAAACTAAAGATTACCATATGTGAGCATGTAAGCTATTGTCATATAAAATATTTTCATCAGAAGGTATTAAAAAAACAACTATTATACAGTCTTCTGTTTCTTTAACCAGGGTACTTTACTTCTTCTTGATCATCTATAATTCCATCAATAAGCCAGTTATTTAGCTGTGTTAGATTAGATTCTAGTCACTAGAGTGATACTCAAAGGATCTACTGGAGTGCAGCCTGCTGTGTTGAATAACCCAAAGCAAATAGAAGACCCCTGTCTATTTATATTTCCTCTTGCATGCTTTTGTATCTGATGATTTCATGTGAATCAAGTGGCCTCTAATCTGCTTCTATATTTTAGGTAAATAGCTTGAGAATGGCTTCAACTTCTCAATTAAGCTAAACTACAGGCTCTGTGACACCTGTTTTTTCAATCAGACGCTGTTTCCATTTATTTCTTGACTCATGGCTATGTTCCTTATGGTTGTATTGGTGGAAATCTGATTTATAGATAAGTGAAATTTTCCTTTACTGCCTTATCAAAAAGTCAAGTGAAATACCATATGTAAAGGAGATCTAACAATTATAAAGATATACAAAACAACAATCAGATAATTATTTCTGTTACAACTACTATGATTCCAAACATTGGAAAAACGACTTCTAAAACTTCCCTTTTATTTGACAAAACTAGAGGCATGGTGCACAAAATTAGTGTACAGGGGTGTGTGTCCCTCAGCCCAGCCTGCACCCTCTCCAATCTGGGACCCCTTGAGGGATGTCTGACTGCCCATAGAGGCCTGATCTTGCTAGAATCAGGCCTAAACAGGCAGTTGGACATCCCTCTCACAATCCAGGACTGCTCGCTCCTAACTGCTCGCCTGCCTGCCTTCCTGATTGCCCCTAATCGCTTCTGCCTGCCAACCTGATCACCCCCTAACCACTCCCATGCCAGCCTGACTGCTCCCCTGCCAGCCTGTTTGCCCCTAACTGCCCTCCCCTGCAGACCTGGTCACCCTATATGCCCTCCCTTGCAGGCCTGCCCCCCCTCAACTGCCCTTCCTTGCAGGCCTGGTTGCCCCCAACTACCCTCCTCTGCCAGCCTGGTCACCCCTAACTGCCCTCCCCTTGAAGGCTTGATCTGCCCCAACTGCCCTCCCCTGCTGGCCCAATCACCTACAACTTCCCTCCCTTGGAGGCCTTGTTCCTAACTGCCCTCTGATGCTGGTCATCTTGTGGCAGCCATCTTATGTGTTGGAGTGATGGTCAATTTGCATATTACTATTTTATAGGATAGAGGTCTGGTGCATGGGTGGGCACCAGCTGGTTTGCCCTGAACGATATCCCAGATCAGGGTGGGAGTTCCCTTGAGGCATAGGGAAGCCTGGATGAGGGGTCTGTGGTGGACTGCAGGCCAGCTACACCCCCCAGAGACCCAAGTGGAGGCCCTGGTATCTGGGATTTATTTATCTTCTATAATTGAAACTTTGTAGTCTTGAGTGGAAGCCTAGGCTGGCCAGGGTGTGCAGAAAGTTTGGTTTCCTCCATTGCCAGGGGCAACTCAAACCTTCTGCTCTCTCCAGCTTAGTGGCTGCTGCCATTTTTGGGGAGGATTTATTTATCTTCTGTAATTGAAACTTTGTTGCTTTGAGTAGAGGCCTAGGCCGGCCAGGGTGTGCGGAAAGCTTGGCTTCCTTCATTGCTGGAGAAACCTAAGCCTCCTGCTTGCTCCTTGGCCACAGCTATTTTGGTTGGGTTAATTTGCATACTTGCACCTGATTGGCTGGTGGGTGTGGATTGTGGGTATAGTGGAGTAATGGTTAATTTGCATATTACTCTTTTATTTGATAGGACATTGAATACTATGTTGCTTGTATTTGAACAATGGCAATATCTTCTTATATGAATTTTAATATATTCAATGTTATCATTTGAGTTTTGAAATAATCATATTTTTAAGCCATAAAACAAATGACATGCTCTTTCCCACTGTTTACAATAAATACTCTTATGTCTACATTCAGACTTAAGGAGAAAACCTCTCCTCTCCCAATCAAGTGTTTCTGCTCAATGGGCAATCTGACTTCCTTCAGGCCTATTGATGCTGCCAATTGATAGAATCCTTCAGACACAAGGGAAATCTCCCTGTATACTGCTAATCCAATGAGGAGTCCATGAAGTTGATAACACTGACTCTGTAATCAGTTAGCTAGACACCATTCCAAGGGCAACTGTCTAAAATCTAAAACTTTTGTAATTAAAAAAAAATTAAAGGAGATTTTAGGATTCCTTTGTTTCTCTAACATTCTTATTTCATTAGAAAGTAAAAACTAACTAAAGTTGGCACAATTTATTAATATTACTAAAAGTTTTACATCACTTTTTAAATACATCCATATTATACCTAATTCTAAAAAAAACAAAACAAACCATTTACTACTGTACTGAGATTGTAGAGTTTGTATGACTTGTTAACCTTCACATCTCTGGAACCTTTTAATTAAGAGACTTTTGTTAAATCTTAGGTCTTGCTTCCCTAACCCAAGCTTTTTAAATAAAAGAATATATCTTAAAGGCTTCAATTTCCATGAAAACTTGCTTGGTAGGGATTTTTTTTTTTTTTTTTGCAGTTATATAACAGGAAGAAATTGGCATCTGCTGTCTTAGGTGCAAATCATTAAGCTTTTTTCATATTTAAGTTTAAGCATGTGGTATTTTTTAATCAAACTTTTTTTATTATACCATCACATCCACTGTGTAGTGCTGCTATTCATGAGTGCAGAAACCTCAAAAATTAAAAGCTATAACTATTGCCATAACAGGTGAAAAAAATCATAACCTAAGACAATAACACTTTGTTATAATTCATACAAACTTTATCTCCAAACACATTATGTATTAATGTTCTATGATTTCATTATTTTTTCAGAGCCCTTCTTAATATCTTTCATGAAATATACCTCAAAACATAAAGATCAGCACCTTAAAAATATAGTAGAGAATCTGTGAGTTAAAAAATCTAAATCTCTTGAGGTATCTTTACATCATATCCAATCTTGTCCTGACTCTTCAGTTTGGGATACCTGCATTAGAAACTATGACTGTTAAAACCATTTTACCTCTAGTCTCTTCTCATTACATATGTCCAGCCTAAAACCAAAAAGTCATCTCTCTAGAAAAAAAATCTGAAAGTTTCATTGTTTTGTTTCAAAGCCTTATACAACTTCAAAACTATATTCTGTACAAAGAACAAATTTAACTTAATATACAACTAAATCATTTAATCTTATACGTTTTAAATCTCATTTCCCACTAAACTATTCAACCTTCTCAATTCTTCTTCTGCAATGCCAATCTCACCAAATCAGAGCATTACCAAAGACATCGTGAACTTTGCCCCTCTACTTTTGTTTACATTATTCCCTCTGCCTGAATGTTCCTCTTTCTCCTCCCTCCTTCCCTCCCTTCCTTCCTTCCTTCCTTCAAAAAATACATTTTATTGTTTTTGTTTTTTTGACAGAGGAAAGAAGGGAAAGGGACAGAGAGTTAGAAACATTGATGAGAGAGAAAATTGACCAGCTGCCTCCTGCACACCCTCCACTGGGGATCTGCCCACAACCAGTGTACATGCCCTTGACCAGAATCGAACCTGGGACCTTTCAGTCTGCAGACTGAAGCTCTATCCGCTGAGCCAAACCGGTTTCAGCTGAATGTTCCTCTTTCTGATTTCTCTAAATTCCTACTCAAATAGCACTTTCTCTATGAAATTTCCTAGTCCTCTCTCTCCGAGAATTTGATAAAAATTACTCTGTATTCCAACAGGTCCTTCATCAAAGTTTTATTTTAGTAATTTTCATATTGCATTACTTAAACAGCAGCAAAAACAACAACAAAAAATAAACAAACATGTGCGTCCCCATCTAACTTCCTAACTCCTCAAAGGTAAGGGCTGTGATTTCTCTCTGATTTCAAAGCCTGGTACATAGGAGGGACTCAATTAGTACTTTCTGACTAAATAGAAAAGGGCTGTGTGATATATTCTTTCTTCAGCAATGACTTAGAGCTAATATTTCTGATTGCTAAGGAACTAATCATCATAGATCAATGGGTCAGGCATAGTGATGCAGATTATCTGATTACCTATGTGCAGACTTTCTTTCTGCTACCTAATTCTGCATGCTCAATTGTAAAGATAAAATTATAACTACTGCCACAGCTGTACTACACTGCTGTGTGTGTGTGGGGGGGGGGGGAGAGAAGAGAAGAGAAAGATATCTCGTTCATTGTATTTACTCCAAACTGTAATATAAGCCACATGAGACTAGAAGGCCCTCAGCTGTATAACAGCATCATGGGCTTGTGTAAATCATTTGATCTGAGACTTAACTGAAAAATAGGACTATTAGCGCTTTGATTGTCACAGGCTGTGGGGCCAGACTAGACTGAGGTATCTTCAATTCTAAGATCTATGGTTCCATCCATCCATCCATCCACCAACCCACTCACCCACCCATGAATGCTTGAGCTTTCTTACAGCTCTAATACCTACAATTCTACATCTGTGAAAGTTGGATTCAAATAAAGTGCAAGAAGTCCCAAACATTTTGAAAGAATTTATACTGTGTCAAAAAGAATGGCTCCAGGGATGTGCAGAATAGCAGGTAAGAAACTCATGAATATGAAACGCGTTTCTCCAGGTGGTATTTTCTTGGGTATGCTCTTTATGCTTGTGTTTAGATTCCCTGACTAAATAGCTTGAGATATCATATTTAACGTAAAAGGGGCCAAACAGCTGACTGATAAGTAATTTTGAAAGATTTGAAAAACAGGCAGGATGAATAAAATTCTAAATCATATTTGAGAACTGTTTGTCATGAAAGCATACCAACAATAGTGACATTCTTTCACACTTACGTATTTGTTCTATTTGTTCAGAACAAAAAAGGAGACCGAACATCTAAAGAAACACATAGCTTTGACATGTCAATGACAATTGCAGAGTCTACCTTTGTTTCTGTTGCATGGGTTGTTGCCTCATAGCCATATACTGCATGTCTTCTTGCAGACGATTGAGAGGGGAATCTGGCTTGACACGAATCCCATAGTAATGGTACTTTGAGTTTCCTCTTCATAAAAGAACAATAAACATTAGAGATACAAAAAGTTAGCCAAACCTGTATTAATCATATAGGATGCCCAATAACTTCTCGCTTGGAAAAATATATAAAAACAGCATATAAATGTTATATATTTGTGATGTGTTCTGGATACTTATATATTTGATGGTGAATACATGTGGGGAATCATAATAAGGTTCTAAATCCACTGGTTCAAGGCCCCCCCAAAAGTCCTTATAAACTTTCTCTTAAATATTGTTATATAGTCCACTTATTCCATTTAAACTACATGTTTATTTTAAAATTTATGTTTTAAATTTAATTTAGAAAGGGTAATAGTGAGAAAAAGATTTTGGCCAACAAAAATTTATTAACAGGATAAAGGACTGAGAACCAAAGAATAATTTATAATAAAATGGTTATACAGAACCAACAGGAAAAAAATCTTAATTCTACCTTTCTTAGGTACCAGTAAATTCTACATTTTTTTTCAAGTTCTATTATTGCAGGGATGATGAGGATAACTTTACTGATGCAAGATGTTGTGGAGAAGTCTATTATATTTAATATTTTGAAGCCTAAAAAGAAGCATGCATTGACTCATTTTGAAACATTTTATTAGTCTCTGTTTTTATGGATTTATATTAGTTTTGCAGGCTGAATAAGATGTGTCACAACAGACATGGGGAAATTTCTCTGTGAAAATGGCAAATTTCCACCTGGAATAAAAATGTCATCATTACCCAAGCTCAGGAGAAAGACCATATTTGTTATTAGAAATGACAAAGTTTAGTTCTAAACAAAATGGGAAATTCTTGCAAATATAACATTTTAAATATGTGAATTTTTACCAAGAGAAAATGGTTTTTCTTAAGCCTATACATAGCAAGACATCAGTACTCTTTCAATTTTTTTCTTTAATTTATAACAAGAAATGCAGGGAGAGTGTCGATGAAATATTTTATATAAAAACAGCACAATGTACAGTTGATATATTATAGAATTGTACACCTGAAAACTATATCATTTTATTAACCAATCTCACCCCAATGAATTCAATTAAAAAATAAAATAGAAAAATAAATAAATAAAAGTTGTGGGAGAATTTCAACAGGAAATATATATGACAAAGGATATCATTGAATTATGGTTAATTTTTTAAAGTTCAACAATGATAACCAAACAAAACAGAATTTTACTTCCAAAATTAAAGACCACATTTTAGATGAACCCTAAATATATGAAAAAAACAAACATTAAAATCTTGCTATATATATAATAAAGCTACTTTTAAAAAAATGCAGGGCATCTGAGTACCTCTAAAGTTTCTGCAAAATGAACCAATGTGAAAGCCTAATGTCTCTATAGAAAGCCTCCCACTAACAGAGATTATGTTGTCTCCAAAATCCACTACAGACTAGAGAAAAAATAAAACCAAAAAATACAAACCCAATTAACAGTGTTCTCTGAACAAAGTGGAGAATGACAAGGAGGCGGGACAGGGGGAGAAGCAGACATTCACCAGGGGATACAGCCCATGACAGCTCTACAGTGTGGAATGGTGTCTCCACTGTGAGACCACAAGGCAGATGAAGTGTGCAGTTTCTTTCAAATCAGCACTTGTTTGGGCTGGGGCAGGGGAGGAGGGGCTTCTTTCCTTTCCACTGGCCACGGGGCAGGTCAGCAAGTCCCATGGTCTTGGATTAAACTTAATTTGTAAATGGGGTCTACAAATGGCACTTTTTCGGTTGCCTTTGTTTAGAAACGTGGTGATTTCATTTACTTCTTAGCTAGTTCTAAAACTTGAGAAAATGTCTGGTTCTGGTTTGAATGAATTCACCAGTTAATTTTATCGCTGGATAAATAAAAGTTCTACATACAGTTTGCTTTAAAAAAAAAACAACTGAGTTAATTTGTGTCATGATTTATATGGATTTTCTTTCTGGTTTAGAGGTAGGAAGTAGAGCTAATTCAGTTTCCCTGGTAAAAAGACTCAGTACTGTGACTCCTACCATTGTCAGTTTTTCTATGTGAGAGGCTCTGCTGTCTTCATAACACAGCATTTGTTTAAACTTTCCCCACAGGATTTCTTTTCTCCTTATTCTTCTGGGCTGTACTTTCCATCCTTAATTATAAATACTATACAACAATTTTAAAAGGAACAGAAGACATAATTGTTACACAGTGAGAACAGGGGGAAAAAGAATACCAGAAAGTAAATGCTGCAATATTGCAATATGTACTTATAGAGTATGGATTCTTCTCCATCACAAACCCAAACAACCCTAATTTTGTCACTTTCTATTTTAAAGATGTGTTTTAAGATTTGAATGGAGCTTCAAAATAGGATCCATTGAAATCCCTTTCACTAACAAAAGCAGCACAATAGAGCTTTAGAATGTTGAATAAAGCCCAGAGTTTCAAAATATTGGCACAGGATGCTTAACTACTGAGCCATTAGCTAGGAGATAAGAGGTTAGGTCCCAAACAATGGTTTCTTGGGGGGAAAAATACGCAAGAAACAAAAGGTTTTTTTCAAGGGACTGAAAACCAGTATACATAGAAGAAAACACACTTATGAGAAAAATAAACCTCCAGCAATCTGGAAGCAACAGAAATAGTTCACTTGAAATGAAACAGAAATGATTCACACTTTGAATACATACAAAACTAATAAATCTAATAAAACTGACACTCCCCTCGTTTCAGTATAAATTTATAAGGTCAATTACTAAGGCTCTATTTATTTTATGAAGAATATTAATAAAAATCCTTTCTTAGGATACTGTAAAACTGTGACTTGAAACTAATTAAAGGTAGATCATCTAATGTTATATAGTGTAGCTCCTTTATTTTTATACTATTTAATATGGATTTCTATAAGATTTAGGAAATAAAGAAATCCATATCTTTCTGCCCAGCCACTTAAAATATTTGTGTTATTAGAGAAAAGTAAAAATGACCCTGCTTGAGGAAAGCATCTAGGAAGTAGTTTGGAGAAAGGGTTTAAGACATGAAATAACCACTCTGCCTTTAGGCTTTTGTAACCCACTGTTCAGCCACCAGTCAGGTTTCCTTTCTGTGACCCATCAATTGTCAGCAGCCAAAAATGTAACCTGTCTTGTCGCTATTTCTCCTGAAAGGCTAGTCAAGGAGCAATTGCTGACGACAACCAAGGAAACTTGGTACAGTCCCGAACGGGTTTTTCCAACAACTCCAACGGGGTTCTCAGTCCCTGGTTTCCCCGGGCAGCCCTAACTGTGAGTTCTTACTGTATAACCTCACCTTACAGTTCTGCATCCTAAAACTCTGGATATAGAGCCCAGTAGTATGTAATGGTCCTATAAAAAGTACAATAAAATTTAAAATTTGTACCAAGCAAAAAAAAATAACAATAATAAGATGAAGCGCCACAGTTCTAAGTATTATTTCTATCATATTTTGACAAGGAAGTAAACAGAAAAATGAAGAGTCTTCTTCACATTACTGGTTTCCATGCAATAAAACTAAACCATATTTTTTTTTACTTCTATACCTGTATGGTTTCACAATCAAGAATTTAAAAAGGCTAAAATAGATTAATTAGCCGAAACTAGTTTGGCTCAGTGGTAGAGCGTAGGTCTGTGGACTGAAAGGTCCCAGGTTCGATTCTGGTCAAGGGCATGTACATTGGTTGCGGGCACATCCCCGGTGGGGGGTGTGCAGGAGGCAGCTGATAGATGTTTCTCTCTCATCAACGTTTCTAGCTCTCTCTCTCTCTTCCCCCCCCTTCCTCTCTGTAAAATATCAATAAAAAATATATTTTAAAAAAATAAAATAGATTAATTAGGACCATGTCATTATTCAGGGCTTAAAACACCCATATTTTCAAGTTCACCAAATGATTTTTAATTGTTCTCCAGAGATGACATGAAAAAAACTCAGCTTGAATTTTTTTACTCCAGACATTTCAATGTAATTTTTCAAGAGTCAAGAGAAAGAGACAGTTTTCCATATAATATGTTACTTTATTCATCATCTTTTGTATGGTCATGTTCCAAAAAAAAAAGCCAGTGATACATATTAACGTTTAAAGCATCATATGTGAATCTTGCATTAACAGGCTTGTCTGCCACTTCCTATGTGACTGGAGAACCAGCTCCTCTGACAGCTCTGCTCAGTTGATCTTCAGGATGATGCCTCAGTGGTTTGGTAATATTTATTGAGTAATGACCTTTCCTTTACCCGTGGGGGTTTATAAACTGAGGTCATTCTGTAATTTTTTCTTTAAATGTTGGTATCTGTAACCAAGTACTTTAGCTCAAGCAATATACTGAACGACTGCAGTTTGAAAAAGAGAGGTTAATTTATGATCTTACTTTTCAATACTAACCTAGTTCCCAATCTCCTGGTTCGTAGTCCCATAAAAATGGACCTTATTAATTTTCCAAAAGAAGCAGCATTGACCGGGTCCAGTTTGTGTTCCTGACAGTGTCGCAGGTAGTGGTTGTATAGAGTGCTTCTGGGAAGGCTCACTCCTTCTGCTGTCTCGTAATTGTCCAACAGCCACTGGAGCTAGTGTAAACAAGACAGAGTCAACGTGGAGAAACCAGACCATTTACAGGAAGGCCTACAAGACAAAATATAATATCTGAAATACAGAAATACTTGGATTGTCATCAAGCCTTGTAATAGGGTAAACTGCTGAAATTATTCAGAGGCCAATGTAATCTGATTTTGAAAACTCTCAGAAATGTAAATAGTTGTACATCCCTTCTGACCTCAGGCCAACTCCATTCCTACAAACATCCAAACACATGTAGAGAGAAAGTATTTTTTTTCTGTATTGCTATTTTGGAGAAAAACCACCTCAGGGAATTCTAAGAACCCCATTAACTGGTCAAAAAAATAATTTATAATTGTTACAGAACAACGTATGTTCCAAACCTAGCAGTATGACACATACCTTGTTACAGTTGGCTTGTTATAATACGTGAACAGCAGGCTTACTTGTATGAGTTTTTATATTAAGGTTCTATTCTTTTAATACAATTGTAATTACTTATCTAATTTACCTACCTAAGGTACTACAATAATAGTATTTACTACTGAGACAGAATTCTATAATCAAAAAGGGAAAAAAGTCAGTTATTTCTTTCCCAGAAGGAAAGAAACTCACTAGATTTTGGCTAAAAAGTTATATGCAAAGAAAAGGAATCATTTAAATTTTTCTACCTTAAAACTATGATGCTTTTCATAATTTTGGAAATTTTCATATTTTTTGGAAATTTTCATAATGTAGTTGGTAAAGCAATATTTTCTCAGTCATGATTCTCATTTTAAAGTTTTATGTTGCCCTGTCTACATTTAAAAAAATAATCTTTAAAGTATAGAATAAGCAAGAAAAATAAGAAAGACCTAAGTTAGGTATGTGTTATTGAGTTTTAATATTAGAAAAATTAAATGATCAATTTATTCATTTATTTATTTACTAAAGGAGAACTAAAATAGATTTAAATGACTTTCTTAAGGTTATATATTATCTCATATAATATTTCCAACATTTATTGATCACTAACATAGCAGTTGTTATTTCCACAAAGGCAACAAATATTTCACATTACTTGTCTCATCAAAATTTCCATGCCAATTATAAGAAGTATGCTAAAAAGTCAATATTTTACTTACAATTCAATGGAATATTTCTATACACAGCCTTAACTATTTAGTAGTCTTCTTTTAATATTACTTATGTGACAGTAAAAATAAGTATCTAAAACTAAGAGTTTACTAATTTCTCATAATCAAGAAAATGATCTTATAAACAAAAATTTTTAAAGAATTTGAAAAAGCAAATTCAATAAGATATTTGAGGGTTTTATCATAAATTGTCTTATAAAATGAAATATAGTGCAAAAATTCAAGCTCAATATAAAATATTTTGAGTCTAAAGGTATGTTAAACGAGTTAGATCATTTTTAAATAAAAAAATTCACAGAAGGAATGAAAGTTGACTTTAAAATATTCATTTTAACTGATATTAGTCACATTCAATGAATCATTTAGAGAAAATAAAGCTTTCATTGGATTGGCTATGCTGTTCTCTGCAATGGCTAAAGAAGTCAAAAATAGTGAACTATTCTGCAAACTGATGTTCTTTTTATAAGGGTTTACTTTTTTTTAGAGATTCTTCATTACTAAACCGACTTTTTTAAAAATCCAAATTTATTTGTAATACATATGAGTGTGTGTGCATACACATAAACATGTGTACATATACTTACATACGTATATAATATGTGTGTGATTAGTTGGTTGAAAAATTCAACAAGCGTGGGTATTTTGGTAGCTGTAATTTTGGCAGCAAAGCTACATCTTATTCCCTGCTCCTTGTTTGCTGGAGGAGGAATTTTAGTCCCTGCCAGAGGCCTGGAGTCACTCTGGAAAAGCAGAAGGAAGTCAAGTGGAAGTAAAAGCCCTGAAGGAAGGGGTGGCTGTGCCCCAGCCATGGCTGTTCCAGCAAGGAAGCCTGCCAATCGCTGTACCACCCCGGGGAGTGCCCTGCAAACTCACTGCGTACCTGGAGGCTGGCATAGGTCCCACCAGATAACTCTTGAGATTTATCTGGGAATTATAGTTTGTATGCTACATGCCACTATTTAACCTTACAGTTTTGACAGTGATGAAACTGTAAATCAGACATTTGAGTCTAAAACACAGTATAAGAAAGGATTAATTTCATTGTAAGAGAAACGTGGCAGTAAGGTACAACATAAAGTCAAACACTTCATGCACTGCCCAAGGATAATTTGATACCTGCTCTAAGATATATTTTTTCCTTGGGTATTGTGTTTAATAAAATGTATTTTGACACAAACATTCAATATCTTTAACATTACATACTCTAGAACTAAACTATTACAATTTCTTTTATTTTTTTATAAGGCGTTGTATAAAATATTTATTTACATTTGTGATTTTAAAAAACCCACAAAATACCATAGAAACGTTTAACCTTTATCTTTAAAAGCTGATTACCCTACTAATGAACTAACATAGATTCCTGTAAGGGTGGAAACAAAGATAATTGCATCTTTCAACCTTTACATTTAACCTATATTAATCAGGGTAGATTAAGGAAGGTGAATAGGTCCTATTTTCCCCAAAGGGAAATACTGATTGACAAATTTAAAAAAATACATCTTGCACTCTCCAATTAACATCTAATGTAACATTTAGCATTCCCCCCCACCTCCGAGATGAGTTCTTGTACATTAGGATTCATTTTAAGTTCAGTTTACTGTATATACATTTTATAAGTCTTATTCCTATCATAACTTAGATTCACAGTACGCCAAAGTCAAGGGAGAGTGAGAATAAAACAAAGTTTTGCTTTGAGCTCAGTATATTTCAGTAGCTAAAATCAGTAAAAGTCATGAAATAATTATTTGCTAGATTGTGAAAAGTGTATAAAATTAATGTCTGAAGTTTTATGCACTTTAAATAGAATTTTTAAAAAATGCACATGCTAAAGAACATTATGTGAAAATTGGGAACAATTAACATAAGAACTTTTCTACATTCAAATTTATGATATGAAATCACAAATTGAATACAATCTAAGCCATTAAAGGCCAATTTATATTAATTACAACAGAGGAGTATAAATAAAGTTTTCAATGAAGAGAATTACAATATTGTAATTTGATTTAGACAGACTATGCATCATTTACCTGTAACATTTTCTCATACAAAAAATTTAGAAATAAAAATATTCAAATAAAACAACTTTATACTAACAGGCTGATGTAAAAAGTGAAATTAAAAGTACCATTCTAAAAACATGGTGATAAATGATATCACCTTGGCTTTGATTTTCTGAAGGATTAAATTGTTTGGAAAAGAAGCAATGGTCTATTTTTAATCTGATGGTGGCACAAGCGTAAATGATAGAGTGATTTATCTTTTTTATTTATTTATTCTTTCACTCAAATGATGAATAGGGATAAGACCTCTCTCTACCAACAATATTCACACCTACACCCAAGAAGCACACTGGAAAACAAAACAATACTATATAATAAAAGTTAGTATGCCAATTGTCCCCTTGACTGAGAGTTCGAACAGGGGTCAGGGCCAGCTGGGTGAAGGGAGGGAGGCCCTGGCCAGCAGCTTGCAGCCACTAGGGACCCTATCAATCTCATGCACGGGGCTTCTACTCTGTATATTAAAAGCCTACCTGACCACTATGGCGGAACAATCAGAATGACCAGTTGCTGTGTTGTGCATTGACCACAAGGGGGCAGTGCTCAACACAGGAGCTCCCCCCTAGTGGTCAGTGCGCTCCCACAGGGGGAGCACTGCTTAGCCAGAAGCTGAGTTCAGGGCTGGGGAATACAGCAATGGTGGCAGGAGCCTTTCCAGTCTCAGCGGAAGTGCTAGGGAGCAGTAAGCTGAGCAGTAAGGAGTAGTGAGTAGGCAGGCGGTAAGGAGTGAGGGATCCCAGATTGTGAGAGGGATATCTGACTGCCAGCTTAGGCCTAACCTGCACAGGCTGGGCTGAGGGACCCCCCCCCCCCACACCACACACACCCCAGTGGACAAATTTCGTGCACCAGGCCTCTAATGCATGCACAAGTTCCCAAATAAATATACACGATTGGTAAATGTACTTAGAATACTGAAGGTAAAATAAGGCCTGTTTCCCTCTACTACTTGTTTCTTACATTAATTTAGCAAATACTTAATGATCATCTACTATGTACCAGGCACTGTTCTAGACACCAGGGATGCATCAGAGGGTAAAATCTTTACACTCTTGGAATTTTCACTTATCAGTACATACTTTCTGTTTGTCTATAAGATGCTACTAATGAAATAAATTTAATTATACTATTATTGTTGATAGAATAAAACATGGCATTTGGTGTAACTGCACTCAGTCACAGTGTGACATCATAAAGAGTATAAAACAGACAAGTCAGACATGCATTTCAACTTAGATGATAACAACATAATTATAAAAGTAGAGCAGCAGTACCCAAGACTCTCCACAATATGCTGAAAAAGGGATACAAAATTGAACACCCCACTCCAAAGTCTCATGTGCAGAAAGATGAAAATCAAGTTGGATTTTTCTGAGAGGGCATTATTTCTGATTTAACCCCAATAAAAATTGTCTGAATTAGTATGAATAATCAAGTGCACGAACAGAAAACAGGAAATCTGTTCAGGTCCATTTCTAAAATACAATAATTACAAACTTTGAGTTAAGAAATCATGATTAAGATCCTTCTTTAGAAACTGATAAATATGGGACACAAATTATCAACAATTTCTCTTAACTTTTTGTCTAATGACATTGACCCTTTGTCGAAACTGATCAATCAGAGAACAATTACAATAAAGATGAATTCTTGTCTTCTTCAAAGAATCCTGCAAACTTCAAATAATTATATATCAGTCCTGTGCAGTGAGACAACTAACATATTCTATTAACAATATTTCATTTAAAAAAATGCCTCTCTACTAAAATTTCTCTCCACAACTGGAAATCACCAATTAGGTTAACAGAACTTGAAATACCCTTAGCCAGTGGTTTTCAACTAGAATGTATGCAATAGTTTACTCTGGTTGTCAGGTACATTTAACAAGAATTAAGAGCATTACTAACTGTTTAAGAACAGAAAAGCAACAGGGTCTTCTGGGCTTGGGGAGAAAGGAAACCGGACTGGTCAGCAGAAACACTGATCCTTTATTCTTTACATCTGTAGAATCATGTGATTTCTAAAGAACTGTCTATAAATATGCTTTTAAATGAATGTAACTGTACCTCAGGAGTGTAATAAAATGAATCAGGACAGCTAGAGAAAGGTGATTACTGCATTAGCAATATTTACGCCCCCTCTTTCTACATACTGAAGTGACTGGCAGCTGTGAATGTGCTCGGTAATGAAAGGAATGAAGCCAAAGCATAACCAACAGTTTACTGTTGCTTATGCAACTTAATTTGCACACTTATTAACACTAAATATTACTTCATAGATTCTAGAAGAAAATAATAATTTCAAAAAAACCCCAACCTATTTGAAAAGTTTCTTACAAATGAACAAATAAAATTACATGAAAATTCTTATGCCCACATTATTGTTCATGAAAATACTAAGAGTTCAAGTTAAAATTAAACATATAACTTACTAAACAATATACCTGAAATGAAAATGAAATGCTAATTGAATATCAAAGCACAACTTAGATTTCTGGATTTTCAAAAAAGATAATTGGAAACATCAGTGTATTTTTTCCTTGAGTACCTGGATATTTTGACTAAAATCGAACAACAGTTTCACATGCCATTTTCAAACCACAAACACCAGTTAGTCACTACCCCCTCAAAACACACACACACACACACACACACACTCATAATAACACAATAAATCAGTCTTTACCCACAACCACAGAAAAGATAACTTAATGCTAACACAGAAAAGATATACTTAAAAAAACTATAAAAATTATACATTGCATACAAATTTCAGAAAAGGAAAAAATTATATTCTTTAAAGTATTTCAAAAAGAAGGGTCAAAAGTATGTTATAAGTAAAAGTTATAGCTAAAATTTTCACCAAAAATTGCAGGCATTCTATTGACTGAAAGTTGGCTAAAAGTTTTTATGTGCCATGATACTTCCTCTTGGAAAAGAAACAAGACAAAATATTTCATCTAAAAACAACTGTGTAAATACATAGCACTTAGTGTTGTGTTGGAATATAAAATTTAAATCTTAAAATTCAAATCTTTAAAAAGCATAATGGGAACATTTTCTGCACCATAGGTTTCAGGTTTACTGAAATAATAATGGTTTTTCTGAAATTTCCTTTTCTATTATCTAAAGGTTTTAGGTTTACTAAAAGAATAATTATATTTCTAAAATTTCATTTGGATAATCTAATTTTGGACTTTCCAGTCATAAAATATGAAGAAAATTTTTTTAAAAATCATGATAACTTATCTCTAAATTTAAGGATACACATGTAGTCAGTTGGGAGGGAAAACTAATTCATACAATATTGAACCTGATATTAATTTAGCAGAGTTATCTAAAACATTTAATTCATAGGTCTATTTATTTACTAGTTAGGAATCATGGTAACCAAATAATTTTTAATCAGCATTTTCATTGGTTCCCCAAAATATGAACATTAGATGACAATGTTTATAGTTGCAGAAAACTTATCATTATTCCTCTTGCACTTACCAGAGTTGTATAGTGCTGCTGAATCAGATAACAGTTAAAAGCTTCAAGAAACAGTAACATTATTACTGTTTTGTCTCAAGTATTAGCAATGTATGGATTATCTATAGCCTCAATTCTTTTTCTGGCCCAGTTACATTTTTCTTTAGGTTTTAGCCCCTGAGCTTGTCTAAGCAGCTGCTTCCTGCCCATCTTACACAGTCTCTCTGACAAGCAAGTCATTTTCAAACAGTTTACCACTGGGTTTGGCATTAATAGTCTTTTTATCCACTTAAAGAATATTACTGGACATACAAATAGGCATAATCGTATCTCTGTCTCATACAGATAGATGCAGATAAACATTTGCTTCATAGTAAATAAATATTAAAATAGAAAAGTTTAAATGTTGAATATTTCCATTAAATTACATTTTACAAATACAATATCAGCTTGTTATTAATTTGGAAATGTTATTTTTGTATCAAAACAGTACAAAAACCTAGTTAAGCGATATACTTGGGACTCTACTTTTTAGATATTCCACTGTACAAAATACTCATTAAGTGATACAGAAATCACAGGGGCTGAGAAAGGAAGATTAAGAAGCAAAATAAATAAGTAAATAAATAAAACAAGCATTTAGAAGCAAGCAACACATGCAGAACAAGCAAGAGATTAGTTTACATGAAGAGGCAACTTACATGGCTGTTGAGAAGAGAGCTTCTGTGAGTGGACAGACCGTCAGACTTTTGCAGCGTCTCAATCGCCATTTCAATCTGATAATAGATGTCATTAAAAAAAAAAGGGCTCAAGACAAGATAGTAACAAAAGGCTCACCAGAGAACTTTTGATAGACTTTTAAAGTTCAATTTCTCTTTGAATGGTGGCAAATGAATACCTCATCAGAACTGTGTGTCCACCATCTTCCCCTACCCTCAGAGAATAAAATAAATATATGCACACCAATAATAAACCCACTTACAAAACTAAGCTTTTTTTTTTTTTTAACATTCTCAAATTATAATCAGAATGGAGACCAGAGGAGCAGGAACCCCAATGGAGTTTTCCAGCAATGAGAAAACATTCTTGACTTTCATAAATGAAGATGTGGGACTGGAAGCTAAATTGTCTCCCACCTGAAGAGTATTTAATTTCTGTTCTATCTCTCATAAAATAAAATACGGTGCAGATTTTAACATGCATTAGTATTTTAAGGCAAATGTGTGAAGACACTTTCATTAATGTTCAAAATCTATCAAATCTATTCACCACTCTTTTAACTCTGTATTAAAATTTAGAAGTGGAGGGTCATGTGAACAAAATTAAGATGTAATCAGGGTACCTACATTATGCTTTAGATGTGGTGGTGAGGAAGAGCTATTAGAAATTATAGAAGAAAAAGAACATAGAAAAGAAAAATAATTCAGAGCCAAGAAAGAAAAGGGACAACCACAGAAGATTTTATTCCATGTAATCTTAGCACACGAGCAATCTTACACCTTAATTAAGTAGCAGGTGTCAATGATATGAGATGTGCTCCCAATAACCTCATACTTAAAAATATCTATCCATCAGCTCCTCCTATAAAGTGTGTACTATAATTTGGTTCTGAACACCGCTGTATTTGGTTATGAGGTTATATTAACGATATTAACTAAAGTTAAATAAATATCACATTATATTATTTAAGAGAGAAAATCCATATAATTATTTTTACCATCTGATCAAATAAACAATTTCATATAAGTAGTTATAAAAATATTTAATGCTTTAAAGTAAAGATAATATATTTACATTAATTGTGAAAATTAATGATGCCTTGAAATGTTAATAAACTTCCAACTCCCACCACAAAAAAAGAGAAAGAATGGCAATATCCATATCAAAGTATTTTTTTTCCAATTTCCAATTTCTTTGTGGTGGAATACTTTATACACAGACATTCAGTCTCAAATATACATAATTTTCTCCTAAACATGAGACTTAATCATTTTAATTTAATTTTCAGAGTGACTGGTTCTTCTTCTTGCCTAAAGTTAATGAAATGTAATTCTGAGGGAGAATGTTAGGTTTGAAATTATAGAAAAAGTAATCTTAAAATACTTTTATTAATTCATAAGATATAATACTATATCTTATTCTATTGTTAACATTTTTAGCTCACAAGATTAAGTAAACTGGCTTCTAAAACATTTCTCTCTGCCAAGTGGGATGTTAATGCAGCTTATCATTAATACTTAAGAATAACCCGAAGAAAGTGATATTGCGCAAGTGAAAGGATACAATACAGAAGGAGTAACAGAAATTTAATGAGTAAACAAGCATTTTATTGATATGTTATACTGTAAAATTATAAAAGATCTCTTAAAAGGGCATTAGTAAATGCTCTTCTTTTAAAAGAGGAAACATTTTTTAAAAGCTGAAATAACTTTCAATCAGTTCTAGGAAGCATCTGCCCAAAACATTAATTTGCCAAAATACTTACAGTTTCATGAGAGTTTGAGGGAGAAAAATTTGAGGTTAGATTTTAGTGTACTAAATAAAAATAATATTATCTGTGTCGTATAATTTTATGAATTTAGATGAAAGCTCAAAACTATCAGAAATATAATAGCTAAGCAACAACAAGGGAGAAATCCATGTCTGGGTTTATTAATCACTAATTTAAAATTGGATAAAAGAGCACTTATTTTTCTGAAGAAAAGAAGCTAGGAGATCTGCTTTTATTGCTAAGTTGCTACTCTACAGCAGTCTCAGATTTCCAGACACTCCTAGAGGACCAGGTTACTAGGAGGTGTCCCTCTCATTTTAGGTCAGCTTTTGAAGAGCTTTGGAGGAGTCATAAGTCCAGAAATTACCGTGGTTCAAACTGGGCTCCCTAAGGATATGCCGACTTTCTAGAATTATTTGGACCTTGAGAATTTTGGTTCCTTGTATCCCTTTGTAATATAGATTTAAAAATGGACACTCTCTGCCGTGGCCCAGTGGTTGAGCAAAGACTTATGAACTAGGAGGTCAGGGCTGGGCACATGCCTGGGTTGTGGGTTCAATCCCCAGAGTGGGGGGTGCAGGAGGCAGCCAATCAATGATTCTTTCTGATCACTGACGTTTCTACCTCTCCATTTTCTCTTTCTCTGAAATCAATAAAAATGTATTTTTAAAAAATGGAATATTTCTTTTGGACGTAGAAATATTCTGCCCTAAATGACTTAGGCCTATGCTGAGTTTGGAGAGGCAAGATACAGAAGAAAGAAACATGGAAAGACAGGACAAGCAAGGAATAAAGGTGGATTGAAACAGAGGACCCATTGGAACCCATTTGGAAGCTCACAGGATCCAAATACCCATGAGTTCTCTGAGACATTAATTGGTCCCCAAAAAAGTTACAACATTTAGTGTCCACTTAGCTAAGATATGAATTTCTGAAGAGCCTACAAAAATACGTAACATGTATTTATCATATTTAGTAAATGAAAACATTGAAGAGAATTCTTATCTCATGAAGGGATAATAACTCATCCATTTTTTAAAAGAGATTTATTACACAGTGATGGTATACCCATCATATATAACACAGTGTGCAGGGGATGGGGTAAAATATTCACAACCCAAGGATATTATAATCTAGCAAGAAATACAGTGTATGGCATATGTATGTAGAAGTGTGTAATTAAACAAATAAAGCCATATGTGTCAAAATTGAAGAGTAGTTCAGACATGTAGAAGAAAATGGAAAACTTCTTTACTCATTAATTTTTGAGGGAGCCTTAGTCTGCTTCTGAGTATGTGACAGAAACTGACCTCTCTACTTACAAAAATATATAAAAACAGGCTACAAAAATTTAGATTCATTTTCTTAGAGTTTTTAGATTCCCCAATTTCAGAACTCAGTGCTTTAAAAGATGGAGAACTTTCAGAAGTGGGGGATAGGGCACTGTAGAAAGGAAGAATAGACTCAATAAAGCTAGGAGGCAGAAAACACAGTTTGGGAAATGTTAAGGAGTCTAGTTTGTAGGGTGTGATATATGGGAGTGGTGAGAATTGAGGCTGAAATAACAGGTTGGAACTAGTTATTAGTATATAGGAGTCAGGAAAGAAGAAATGTCATTAAGGTTTTAAGGGAAGTGTGGGATTTCTAAAAATGTCCATCAGATATAATAAAAGACTAACATGCAAAATGACCCAATGGCAGAATGACTGGTTGCTATGATGTGCACTGACCACCAGGGGTCAGAGTTTCAACACAGGAGCTGCCACTTGGTCATCAGTGCACTCCCATAGGGGTAGTGCCACTCAGCCAGAAGCTGGGCTCCTGGCTGGTGAGCGCATCTGCAGTGGCGGGAGCCTCTCCCACCTCCATGGAAGCACTAAGGATTTCAGACTGACAGCTTAGGCTCACTAGCAGCCAGCTGGACATCTCCCGAGTGTTCCTGGTCTGTGAGAGGGCGCAGCCTGGGCTGAGGAACACTCCCCACACACCGAATGCATGAATTTCATGCACTAACCCTCTAGATTTCAGATATTGTCAGAAGGGTTTTATTAGGTATAACAGACCATGCTCTGCCAGTTGAAAGGTTAAAATGTGTAAGTCTGAATATACCCAATAAATGTTTGAATAGAATCTTTCAGAGGACAAGAGTATGAGAAGAGATTAACTAACATCCATAGGAATGTGTTACGGAAAGTGAAGGCAAAAGAGAAGTTAGAGGAACAATATAAAATCAAGAAAGAAGAGTAAAAATGAGGCAAATATTTGACACACAGTTATGGAGGATTAATCAGCTGTAATAGTCCAAATATTTATCATGATATTCTCATATATCCTCTAAGGCAGTGGTTGGCAAACTCATTAGTCAGCAGAGCCAAATATCAAGAGTACAGTGATAGAAATTTCTTTTTAGAGACAAATTTTTTTAAACTTAAATTTCTTCTAGGCCATGGTATTTTGTGGGAGAGCCCACTCAAAGGGCCAAAGAGCCGCATGTGGCTTGCAAGCCGCAGTTGGCCAACAACGGCTCTAAGGAAATGTTTTTAATCTCAACAAAGGTATTATATCACTGTAATTTTATATAATAAAATGATTAAATTACTAGATTATCAGCTCATTAGAATTTAAAAATGATTCAAATTCAAAAAATATGTAGGGTTGTTGTTTTCTCCACAATAAAAACAACTCCCTTCACCCCAGTATAAAACAATGTATGGTGCTTGCTACAATAATGGGAACTTCATCAGACTAGTAGAGTTTCATGAGATTTCATTCCATTTCAATGAACATAAGAACCCATTTGTATACAAGGTGCAGTGTTAGCTCTGTGTGTCAGTATGAATGTGGAGAGAGAAATAAAGAGATAGAGATGGAGAAACAGAGGGAAGGAGTGAGGGGAGGAGGAAGACAGAAATGTTTGCAAAGATATTTAAAACAGCCCTGTCAACCAGATTACAACACATAACTGCCCAAGTGGTAAGAGGGACACAGTGTCTCTATGCATATATAAGGAACGGTCTCTTTCACTTTCTCTCCTCTAAATGATTAAGGGGAAGCAGAATGAATTAAATAATTAAGTATTACTAGAATACACAGGGAGGGAAGGAGAGGGACGGTGAAAGAGAGAGCACGGGTAGGTAAGGTGGTTCTTTAGCACAGGACTGACAATGCGGGGCATTCCAACAGGGGCCCTCTGGTGAACATTTTAGGCAGAATGAAGAAAGGCACAGAGATGAGATGGCGGGATGTAAATTCAAGGAAGAGTAAAAATGGCTGAACGCTCAAGGTCCTTTAGGGATAGGGAAGATAGACAAAACAAAACTTTAACTAAAACAACAACATCAATTGAAAAGTAAAGTTTTGTGTTGTGTTTTCTTAAAGGAATAAAACACTGTTGGTAAGCTTTTAGATTGATGTGGGGAGGGTAAGAATCTAGAGACAGGAAAAAAACCTTGGAAGCTATGGTAAAGGTAGCAATGAAAAGGAGGGGTGAATAAAAATATATTTTTGAATTACAGATTTAAAGGTGGGAAATTTGAGGCAGAAAACTTGGCAGTGCCTTACTTTTACTTGAAATGAACACAAGACTCTTTATTCCATTACTGTGCGATTATAACATTTCAAATACACCTATCAAACACATTGACATGAATAGATTCTAAAATGTTTTCCTGTTCATTTCTCTGCTGCATGATTTTTATTCTAAGAATACTGATCATTCTGTTATTGAAATTTCAACTCTCCTGAAAACTATTATAATCAGATTAGCAGGAGGCCCTGTGACAACCTGAAAGACTAATTTGAGGCCTCAGTGATATCTGTCTTGCTCCATTTTATCTATCTAATCTTTTCCTTAGATTCTTTTCATTTCTTAAAAAAGTCCTTTTGCCTTTTTCTATTTAATAATACATTTTTATGACTAGAGGTTTTTTTTGCAACTAAAAAGTTGGCATGATAAATAAACATTTTCCATTTTATTTTTAAACTAATTAAGCTTTAGACTATTTTATCTTGGGTTATTTTTTAAGCCAATTTTCTGAACTAAGCTATAGCATTCAGCTGTATTTCTTACTAAATATTCGTCCTGAGTTGCCAAAGATATACATCCTCTCCATGATTATCTCATGGGAGGATAAGTAGCACTTGGGAATTTAGATGGGTTTATGATGATCCTGCACTATTGCCTCATAATCAGAGAAGAAGCTGTGGCAACTTCTCTGAGATCTAATGGTGGGTGGGATGCTCCATTTGAGATGACATGTTTACCCTGAAAAAAATAAGCTTACAGAGCACTGAGATTATTGGAGTGGGTGGGGCTTAGAAATTTCCTATGTGAAATAGGAAGTAAGAAGCATAACCATCCCAGCCACTATGGGCACGTGACTGCTTAGAAAGATAGGTCCTGCCTGACCTGAATGGCTCAGGAGTTGGAGCACTGACCCATGCACCAAAGGGTTGTAAGATCGAACCCTGGTCAGAACACTTACACAGGCTGGGGGTTCAATTCCTGTTCAGGGTATGTGTGGAGGCAATTGATGGATGTTATCTTTCACATTGATGTCTGTCTGTCTCTTTCCCTCTCCCTTCCTGTCTCTCTAAATCAATGAAAAACAGATCCTCAAGTGAGGGTTAAAAAATAATTGGTCCTTTCTGGAAGATCCTTAGGAACACATTTATGTAAATCTATGCAATGGCCCAAACAGAATATCATATATGTGGACAATTAGCGGTTTCTCTTAATGTAAATACTGACCAGTCACTCCATTACATGCTAATAAGACAGAAGGAAAAGAACAATTATATCATTTTATTCATTGTCTTTATAGGTCAAGGCATAATTCTCTTGACTCTGAAATGGCTCTTTAAACTTTTTTAAATATTAAAGGTCAAGATTGATGTATTCAACTACCATTATAATTAAAATTGGTTTCATGGTAAAAACAATTTCCATTCTAGAACTATGAAAGCGATTTTAAATTATAAGTAATGCTATATGCTTGATGCTTTATAAAGCCTTTCTCATTTAATCTATACAGCAACTCTATAAAATAGTAAAGACAAACAATATTATTTCATTTCCACATGTTGAAAAAGTGAGGCTCTCTGAAATTGAGGGACTTTCTTTAGATCACATAGGTATTAACTATGAGATTGGAATCCAATATTTATTTCTCTAAACTTAACATCATTTTCATTTTATACAAATATAACATGAATGTAAATCAAGTGGAAATACCACACATTGTTTTAATAAAACAATCTTTTGAAGAGTGGCTTGTAAAATTAATACTTGCTAAATTATTTACTACTAACAAACAAGATTTACTTTCTAATAGGAAAGGGTTTAAATAGAATTGATAGGCATAATTTTAAAATGATTTCAAAGTGATCAAGTTACAAGGCAACAAAATTACTTGAATGGATAGTTAAATTATCATAAAAATAGTTATCCTTAATGTAAAATGATGCATTTTCTTATTAATATAGGTTACTTTGTTAACCTCACCAGTTACCACTTTCTTAGAGAAACAGCATTTTGGTTTCCTGCTGAACGAGCAGCAAGTGCTTTGGAGAAATCAATGAAGAAAATACACTTAAGACTGAAAATTTCCTTTTGGGTAATTTCTCATCTAAATGCTAAGACTTTACATTTACTTTGCATCTGAGATCTCAAGGCAGACAAATATTTCTATTTGGCAGCTTCTGTTCAGAAAGGGTATCTGTGATTGCTGACATGAGCCTGCAGTCACTACTCTTCCTCCTATTACAAATGACAGCTTCCCTTGGGAAGTGTGTGTGTGTGTGTGTGTGTGTGTGTGTGTGTGTGTGTGTGGCGGGGGGGGGGGGTTGGAGGGGAGGGAAGGAGGGAGAATTTCTATAGAAAGTACTTCAACCAGGAGCACCAAAACCAAGAACACTTTCACTTTCCATTTAGTCTGTATAATCACTGTAACACAGGTTTTTTCAAAGTTTGGTCCTAGAAAATTGTTAGAATCATCTGTCACTTGTTATGAATGCAAAACAACAATAAAGCAATGGAGAGTCTGCAGCCAGGTCTCTCCAATATGTATTGCAAATGCTTAGATCACCTTTTCGATGTGTCCAGGGCATTCCTTTCAGAATGAAAAGTGCAACCTATTTGGGAATTATGAAATCAATTATGTGGGTCCTGACAAGCATGTTTTAAAAATGAAAGATGTCAAACGGGGGAAAAAATAATCAGAGGTCCGTTCACACACTAAGGATAAAGTATTGTTTCATGGAACCTTGGTTTCAATCATTCTGTATATGAATGTACATGTGCATATACATAGTCACATATCAGTGTGTACTGATATATATATATATATATATATATATATATATACACACACACACACACATGTATATGCACATGTACATTATGTACTCATGAATATATGTATGTAAATATGTATATGAACACTGGGTCACAATGTAAAGGTAATTTTCATTGTAGTTTGTAGCCCCAAAACTTTGAATGTTCTGCATTAAGGAATTTAATTAATTCCCTTATAGTCACTGGAACCCTTCTTTGAAGGACTATAGGTGTCTCTTGGGCACAGGTGGCCTGGTAATGTAGGTAGAAGTGACCCCACTGAAAGCTAAGGCTCTGAATATCCCTCTGTTTTTTAATTTGTATATTCAAATAATATACAAATCAACATATAAACACACATTACTCCACAGCAATGCTGTAAAGAAGCTTAACTGAGAGATTCAGGATAGATTGTTATTCTACCTCTTAAAATAATTAGAAATTTCCAGAAAATACATCCAGCCAGCTTTGCTTTTCATCTCAGCTTGAACCAGAAATTAGCTAAAGACAAAATCTTACCCTTCCTAAGCATTTGTAGTTTTAGATCTTGCAAATGTTTAGCTATATGAAATCTTTCTTAGTAATTGATGATCTTATGACATCTAGAGAATAATTTTAAATTATTATTCTTTCAACCAGAAGTTCTGGCAATTTTGTACCACCTGAAATGATCCTAAAATATTTATGGGAAAATATTTGGATAAGAAACTAGCATAAATTGAGTATGTTCTGAGAACACTTGTTTTAAGTTAGCATACTGAACGCAAGGCTGGTTTTGGGCTTCCTCTGATCATTCTGTAGAGCCCCAATCCCTCACTCTCACCACGAAGGACCCTATGAGACTGACCTTATCAGTGCCTATAATAAAACTATTTTTTTTGACAAATCAATTGCATAAGCATTCAGGACTAGATTAATCCTCAGGAACCTGCTGGGTTTGGATTAAGTGATGGGATTTAAGGTGGAGCTTACATTTCCAAATGTAAATTTATTTTTATTTTATTGATTTTTAACATTGAAACTATTACATATGTCCCTATCCCCCTGTGCCCCCCCCCCCCCCAGGGATTTTGCTTCTTCCTCTGGCCATCATGATATGGGTTATGCTTATTTTTTTTTTTTTGGTTAATCCCTTTACCTTATTCCATCTAGTCTTTCCCCTTCCCAATAACAGCTGTCAGTCTGTTCCATGCCTCTGTTCCTATTTTGTTAGTAAATTTATTTTATTTATTAAATTCCACATATAAGTGAGATCACATGCTATTATTTGTCTTTTTTCACTTAGCACAATACTCTCCAGGTCCATCCATGCTGTCTGCCTTTTGCAGATTATTCTGAATACAAAGATCATTTTCACTCTGTGCTTAAATCTATATAGTCACTGAACAGAAGTTTTAACAAAGTGTGATCCTGAGTCAGCATTAGGAAAATAATCTGGGCATTTGTAAGAAATGCAAATCCTGGGCTCTTCCCCACACAGAAAACAAAACAAAACAAAACAAAACAGCTCCTCAGCTGGGGTCCAGGGATGTGTTTAATCAATGCTCCAGAGAATGCATACTCAAGTATAGGACCACAGCACTAAAACATGATAATATTGTTTTTCTTTGCCAAGGTCAGACTGCAATTACTACTTTAAGGAAAGTAAGATGGAGTAATTAATACTCCTACAATCGTTCTAGCTAACATTATTAAAAGAGTGATATTGAAGTCTATGTATTATTTAGATTTTTGCTTTTCTTTCATCCTCTTACTATTCAATCCTACCCAACTTTTAGGCAATTTTCCAATTTGTTTTTAGCAACAAAATAGAATATAAGCACAATTTTGGTGAATCTAAAATTAATCAATTTGCGACTTATTAAAAATTGTGATTTAAAAAATAACGTGGTGCCAAAACCGGTTTGGCTCAATAGTAGAGTGTCGGTCTGCAGACTGAAAGGTCCCGGGTTAGATTCTGGTCAAGGGCATGTACCTTGGTTGCGGGCACATCCCCACTGGGGGTGTGCAAGAGGCAGCTGGTCGATGTTTCTCTCTCATCGACATTTCTAGCTCTCTCCCTTCCTCTCTATAAAATACCAATAAAATGTTTTTTTTAAAAAAAGGAAAAAGAAGATTGTTTAAAAAAATGTGGTGAGGGAGAGGATGGAATTAACCACTTAAAAGAAGTTTGGGGCTACTTGTGAATTTCCAATTTTGCCTTGAAGGTTTAGGTACTTTTTGCTACTAAAACTAGCTCCATTACCCATACTATAAACCTTTATAATCTTAGAAGCAAAAGGCCTGGTCAGAATGATTGCTCGGTAAATGTTTGAGAGAGTAAATAACTAAAGAAAATAATCCAGACTCTAAGACATGAATACAAATACAAAACATTCTCTTTCCAAAATATTGAATTAGAATGTTTCTAAAAATCTGTATCAAGTGTAATGCCAGTTTTCATTCTTTAAACTTTCAACAGTCTAACATATACCATATTCCTATATGCATTTGGCCAATTTGTGGCCTTTTAGTTTATTATTGGTCTCTACTCAACTATTACTGTATCTAGATAATTCTGTTTTAATTATTAAAACCTTACATTATTTTTCTTCTTACAGAATTCTCCACACTATTCTTGTATGTTTACTTGTATCAACAGCCTTTCCTCTGAAAGGAAATAATCTATTGGTATTTTGATTGGGATTATACTCAAATATATTAAGTTAATTTAGGGAAATTCAAGTTGTTCAATACTAAAACTTCCCTTTCAAATATAAAAGCTTATTTTAGCTTGCTGAGGATTTTTTAAGTTTTTATTTAGCACCTTAATTTTACACATATATTATTAGTTTATTGCCTGGTATATTTTGAATATTTTCTTAAATGAGATCTTTACTACTGTTGTTTATATATGGAGAAGCTATTGATTTCTTTGTATATTATTTTATACTCAATCACCTTATTAACTTTTCTTTTCGTTATAGCTTTTTGTTTGATGATTCTCCATGACTTTTATCAGGTGAACAACGTATCATCTGCAAATTCTAACCTACTTACCTCCTCTCTATTTTTATATTATATTTCTTCTCTTGTTTAAATGTATCTTTCCTATAATTTTGAAAACAGTTTGTTTCTTACAAGGTAGATGCAAAAGTTACTAAAATTTATACTAAGTTAATTTAAAAGAAATGTGTAAAATTATTTCTAACAGTCTGACGTTAGATTACAGAACTCGTAGTCCATGGAATTTACAGACACTTAGAGCTATAATCAAACACAATAGCTAGATTTTAAAAGAAACCAGATTAATTCTGTGACCAATAAATACAACTCCATTAACGCATGCTGAGAAAGTGGTAATCCTGCTTTTGGGGTATGAACTGATAAATATGAGGATATGCAGTTTCCTCTCATTTGAGAACCGATCATTGGACACAGGCATTATGTTGTATTTTCACTCATTAAAGTAAATGACATGGGCAAGTGGAAGAGGCAATATTAAAATTTTATGGGTCTAACATTGACTCACGTATTTCACAGACCACAGTGTATTTTAATTTGCCACCATTCCATTTCATATTTTATCTGGATTACCTGGTTTCCACGAGTGAAACATTAGTTATTCTTTGCCTTTAGAATTTATAGTAATTTCAAACAAGTAAATTAACTTGAAATTTGATTTCTAAATGTAAGGATCCATGGTCATCTGGATCATAACTTACTTCCATATTTACAAGTAGTATTCATAAACATCACTAGCCTTCCCTAATACAGATTTCACATGAACTAGAATCTAGTCATTTGTAGCATGTGTTCTGAAATATTTTTCATTGTGAAATAGATAAAAATTAAAATTACTCATTATATTTTGCTTTAGAAATTCAGGGGAACCCATCAGCTATGCTCAGGAGAGGCAGAGGCCCCTGTCATTCTGTTTGTCTTAACCTTCTAGTTTATCACGATTTCCAGGAGTGGAATGTCTTACAGCTTTAACCGTAAAATTACTGCCTCTAGATCTTATCAGCTTCAAGGCCAGAGCAGTGTGAACTGACTGACAGCTAAATGGAATATAGATGAAGTGATTGAGACTACAAGTCACTCAAAGTCCCATTTTATTAAGTGCTTTAAAAATGAGGTCCCAGAACCTTCAGTCAATTTAGTTTTTAGTGCAGGAAGCAGAAGAGTCCTGGTATTCTGTCTGAGGAGTTTCATTTGAGGGCTCACATTGGCTGAAGGAAAACGGGACACAGAAAAACAGAAAAATAGAACTAATCTATACACATTTTATGCACTCTTCTAAAATTAAATTAAAAACTATTTCTAAGCATATCGTTATATATAATAATTAGACAGAAGTTTTTATCTCATGTGACTATGTTGCCTTTCTATCTCCATATAACTATAATCAATAATCCTACATTATATTCACTTTTTCCCCTTTGGTAAGATAGATGGGCAGCTAAGCTCCTTCTAACAGTCATTTCCCATAAACATAAGGAAGCCCTTCAAGTACTGTTATGAAAAAAAAAAAAAAGGTCTGAGATATACTGCTAGGTAAAGAGAGAGAGAGAGAGAGAGAGAGAGAGAGAGAGAGAGAGAGAGAGAGAGAGAGAGAGAGAGAGAATTTTAAAAAAAATCATCATTTAGATTTAAAAAATGGTAATGAGAGAGGGAGAGAAAGGCATTCTACTTGTGTACCCATAGAATATCCCTAGAACGACACTGAAACAAACTTGATGACAGTGCTTGCCTTTAAGGAAAGGAACTGAAGACTAGGGTAAGAGGAAGACTACATTATGCACTTTTTTATATTTTTTGAATTGTGCTGTTTAAGAATGTATAATTCATAGAAATAAATTAATTAAAATACTAAAACCAAACAAGTGGCCACAGGGACCTGCAAGGGAATAAGAAGGCAAAATCATTTTCTGAGGCCTATATAAATATTCATTTTCTTATAAAAAAAATTCCCTACACTAAGTGCATAAACACATAAAGCCAAGGATAAAGAAATAAAAGCATCTATAATTTTTAAATGAATTCTTAGCTTTCTATAAATTGTAAAAGATAGGCCAAACTTATATAGTAACAGATGGTCATTCAAATTTCCCCCCAAGTAATTAAAAGAAATGATAATATTTTATATTAATCAAAAGAGGGAGAGATATGAACAATTTTAGTCTCAACATATTTTCCTTGTGCCCCTTGGTGGAATCTAATTTTAGCAAAAGCCACTTAACATATATAATTACTAAATGAATATACAGGAAGATGTAAAACTTAGCTTTCATATCACAGTCTCAACAGTGATTAATGTAATCTTATTTAACTAACAAGAAGAAAAAACTCTCCATAAATAAGCATCTAATTATAAGAATACAAATGTTATTTTATGGAGTAGTGAGTAAATGTAGTTTTTTAAAGCAAATTGTTAATTACTGAATAGTGTGGTGTAAGATAAACTGTTTTAATAGCACAAAATATCATCTACTACAATCACAAAGTTTTGATATCAAATGCTTATTGTTTTCAGGTTACAAAATTCTAAAATTCTGTAAATGATGTGTTTATACAGAAAAATAATGAAGAAAAATAAATTAGAATTTCATATGAATGAAAACACACAAGAAACTCAGTGATGTAGTTAGAAGAAACATCAAAGTATAGTAAGTTCAGAATTATGACTATAGACACACACAACTCTTTTACCTTAATGTCCATGTGTTACTAAAATATTAACAATAATTAGATCCCTAGAATTAATTTAATGAAGCTAAAACATTTATTCTAGTAGTAACTCAGCAGAACTCATATCCAGAGATGTTCCAACAAAAAAGTTACATAATATTTTTGAAAATTCTTATTTAATACTATCAGCAGAAAGGCCTTTTAAATGTGTGTATATATTTATACACACACACACACATATATGTAATTTGCACACACATGGTAATTTAAAAATTAGTACTTTGTACCATAACATATTCATCAAATAAAATTTAATCTGTTACCATCATAATCTTTTGGAAAATTCTGACATTTCTAGGAACCTTTAACATGGACAATTTTTATAATGCACAAGCAAAAAAAAATTCTAAAACATTTTTATATAAAATATATTTTCATTTAAAGTTATAAAATCAAAGTAAATCACATACTCAAATAAAAATTGTCCACAAATGATTCAGAGATCCTTCTAGCATGAGAAAGATGGTTTTATATTGAATATTAGAGGAGGCAAGAAAATATTCAAATGCTAATTATTTACTTTTCTTAGTAGTGGTTTCAATTTCAAATCATTATCTTTTTTCATTGCCATATCTTGAGAAACTTGTTTGTACACTGATGTCAAGTTTTCTTTGTGGGAGGAAATTATTCCTAATGAATTTAAATCAAAGTACTTCAGTACAGACAAAGGTCAAATGTAAGAGAGAGTCTAAGTAATTATTCAGAAAACCAGAGCAGGAAACTGAATAAAGGTGATAGGTTTGTGTTATTTCCAAGTGCTCAAATTTAACTAGTTTTGCATCAACTAAGTTAATTAACTATAAATTTCACTTATTAGAGGTTCTTAAGAAATAGCCCAATTCCAGTCAGGAATTTTGTCTACAGTATAGGTTTCTCATACACAGTCAGTTGCATCAGGCATGCTGATAGATTGACTATTAAACATCAAGATGAACTGAATTGATATGGCACAATCTGGCTCAACATTTGGAAAGAAATGGCTTGAGTGTTGGCCAACAAGTTGTTAAAGATTGTGCTCACAGACACAGACAACTGTATGGTGATTACCAGAGGGAAAGAGAGGGAGGGGGAGGCAGAAGAGGGTCAAGGGGAGATAAATGGTAACTGAAGGAGGTTTGACTGAGTAGTGAACATACAATATAATATACAGATTATATATTATAGATTCCTACACCTGAAACCTACATTATTTCACCTTAATAAATTCAATACATTTGAATGTCACCCCAATAAATAAAAAATTTTAAAGGATAAAAACGATTGTGCGCATATAACTTCTTTGAATGGTTCTATAGTGAATGAAACAGATACATAAAAATAAATAAATTCCCTTTGATGACATGGCATGTATCAAAAAATCTCTGAGCTTTAAACAAACTAAACAACCAAAAAACTACAAATTTTAACATTTGGCAAAAGGAGGATGGTAGGAAATCTTAAATAGTTTTCATGGCACCCAAACTTTGTTAACTTCACTATAGAAACAAATGTGAAAATGCAAACAGAGCCACCAGGTCTCTATGAAAGAAGCAGATGAAGATCTATAGCATGGCTGAGAGGGGAACTAAAATGGGAAATAAATTTGGTAAGAAATACAAGTAACACTAGCAGAAGCATATTTAGATAATATGCATCTATCACATGGCACTATCATATGTATTCTGAGGGCAGCTATGGTTGTTCCAGGCAAAAGTTATCTTTTTATTTAACTTTTACACTCCTTTTGCTAAAAGGGAAATTTTCTTATAAAAATTAAAATCACAAAACCATCTTTAACAAAATGTTAAATATGAATGCATTTTAAAACGTGTAAATTAATATGTATAATTGATACTATGAAGTGAAACTACTTTTAGTAGTTTCCCACTTTTTCCTGTTGTTATAATTCAGTTACTTTATTTTTAATATTAGTTTAATTTACCAACTAATATAATAGAAATCATGTACCAACTTTATGTAATGGATAACTGAAGGAGAAATGCCACTTTTTCATACTGTATATAGAAAAAAAAAGTCAAATAATAAAATTTACCCTATTAATGTTTGCATCTGTATTCACATGACCTGGAATAATCAATTCAGTTAACTCAGTAACAGCACTAATAAACCTAGCTAACATATTTCCAGTTGATAAGGATGTTTATCACGAAGCCAGAAATCAGTGTGAAGGTAATCAGAAACGCCTGGAGAAAATCAAGTAGGGGAAGGATGAGGCTGGAGGCACGGTATGCTACCATGAGAGGGTGGATGAAACAAAAATGGGACAATACTCTCTTCATTTTTCAGTTTTCCTAAGGCCTTGATAGAGGCAAGTACTTCCCCTCCCACTACAAATGACTTTCTGGGTTACCCTTCCTCAGGAGCATTATAAAGTACTGGAATCTATTTTTATCTTATGGGAAAGATACAGTTATCTTTACATATAGAACATTTTACAATTCCTTTGTGAACATTATGATTCTAAAGCTGGGAGGAAATTAGGAAATTGCTTATTCTAACTAACCACTTATTTTATCAATAGGTGAACTGATATCATTTAAAAGGATATCATTTAGTTTATAATCTACATAAATATATTGGGACTAAAAGGTTTAGACCTGCCATACCTATTGTTAGTTCCTATTATTATGAAACCAAGAGACAAATATGCATAAGAAATAATCCAAAAACACAAAGAAAAGGCTACAAAAAGGAACTCTCCACTGAGAATAGCTACTGTTGTGATGTTAGTAAGAAAGTGAACTAGAAGTAAAGAACTTCAAAGAATGGATTAGGGAAAAGGCACTAAATGATGAATGTGTAAACACGGAATGGTTACAAACAGAAAAGTATGTATAAAGTACTTACCAAGTATATGTTACATCTTGAAAATCCATAAAATGAAAAATGTAAAATTTCTCATATTATTTTCTAGCAAATTTGTTTCTACCTCTATTTCATTATAAAAACAAAGTATATGGGAAAATAAAAAGGGGTGCTTGTGCTTATTTAAAATCCCCAGGCTCCTTTTACAGAGGACATCTAGAAAATCAATCCCACTGCTACTTTAGCTAGGCAGTTCTAAATGACTACAGTCTTTATAAGTTTAGTTGAGGTGAAAATAGAAAGCTCAGGTGACAGAGTTGATGATTTCCAATTCTACAAGCTTTTCACGAGCATTTCTGTGACATCATTTCACTACATTAAAATATATTGTGTCAAAATAATTTACTAAATTCTAAAAACTTGAAAACTCAAATATGTGAGTTCCTAAGATGCTATTGGCTCATAGCAATGATCAGAGCCAACACAAATATTTTTCATTGGAATTACCTAGATCATTGCTCCCCTGAGATCATTTTCTCGTTGGTAGAATAAAAAATGGCACATGGGTAAAAAATTTTTAATTTATTTTTAAAGAATGGGTTTTAATATACCTTAGAAAAATAGATATTGTTTTCTCTTTTAAAACTGAATCAACTAAAAAATATGTTAAGTAAATAGTATAGGTGGCATGAGAATATGGCCAGATTTAAATATCTAGGGTGTGGGAAATATTGACCTTCATAAAGTAACTTCTCTGGCAATGAGCTAGGATAAATATTACTGGTGAAAGATGTGAAATTTCCAAATTAAATGAAATTTTACACTATATATTACTTCTTGGGTTTTTATCTCATAAAAGAGCCAGTGTAAATCAGCATAATATAAAAAAGTAAGCTCTTTGGACAGAAATTTAAAGGGTTTTACTGAATATCATTGAAGAAAACCTATTAAAGTTAGTATTAATGAGAATTCCCTCTCTTTTCTCCTACTATTAATGAAAACTTCCAAATTCATATAATTGTGGGGTGCAGATCAGTAACATTCTGCATAATAGCACACATATTACATTCTGGATAATACCACAATACTAACAACCTAACACTTTCTGGTCCCAACCCAGTCTGTCGTTTTTTTCTTCCTATATTGGAATATGTCAATAGTGGCTACCAAGAGGCTAAATTAAACAAATAAAAACTCAAATACTTACAGTCGCTGGGGAGGCCCGAGTGGTATGCGTCACGGAGTGACCAGAATTCTCCATTGAATTGCCAATCAGATAGGCTCCCCCGGAGCTGCTGATGAGTTGTCCTCCCGTGACGCCCATCTGAATCCCACCAGTGCCCACCATACTGTGGGAGGAGACCACGGTAGTCACCTGTGCAGAACTCCCTTGAGTATCAAAGTAATTCCCTCCAGTGTTTTGGCTGTACATCTGCGTTTCTGTGTAAGGATAAGTTGTTGTTCGGCTTTAGAAGAAGAAGAAAAAAGAAATTTACTAGCTTATTTATATCATCTTATTTCACTTTTTCTAGTGTGTATATATGTTTAAAATATATCCTTTGGAACATGACAAGTTTTGTATTTTGCATGAAACTTAATTTCCAGTAGTTGTGCTTACTTTCCTTCTTATAAAGCCATATGCTTTTATTAAATACCTCAAGGTGTTCTCTGGACTGTAGAACTCTTGCTCTCTGCTTGTGCCTACTTCCAGCATATAAATAGGATCAGGTCTCTTCTCCCCCGAAAGTCGTGCTGAGTGACTTCTTCAAATTCTTATAAAACTTTCTGGAAATCCCAGTTTTAGAAAAGCTGGGATCTGGCATGAGTTGGGGCTGGTAGGTCAACTCCCTATGCTACTTCACATTCCTGGGTAACTTGCAATAAATAACCCTCCATGACTAAGGAAACTTGCATGGATATCTTTCTTGCCACCATAAGGATCTTGAGCAGTTCACTCACTTTGTACCCTAAATCCCTATCTACTTCTCTCTCTTTCTCTATACGCAAGATTCTCTTTTACAAATGACTATGCTAACACTTCACACAGCCACTTTTCTCTTCCCAACAACTGCAGCACAGCTTCTGCTTTGGCCTTTTGTTGAAACTGCTTTTAATAAGGTCACTTGTGACCAAATCTAAATACCAAGATATAAGGGTTCTGTCAGCCCTTATCTTTGTTGACCAAGCCTGCTATATAGCATTGTTGACTACACCATGTTGCCCTTTCCCTGCTCTTTCTGTTCTGATTAAGCTTATTTCATTGATTTATTTTTCATTTCCAATTGGTTCTGACATTTAACATGTCTTTGTTTTCTTTTTTATTTTAAGAAAAGTATATGCTCACAAGAAGTAAAAATAGTACAGAGAAATATAAAGTACTTTTACTAAAAATTCAAATATAAAATTAAAGTTCCGTTTGTCATCCTCTTCAACCCACATCTCAGAGCTAGCCACTTCTGATGCTTTAATGTGTATACTTTCAGACATTTTTTATGTATACACTGGGTCTCACTTAACCTCTCTTATTCCTTAGTTTCTATGACACTTATTTTCATTTACTTTCTCTACCACTAACTACCTTTCAAGAACATGTCGATCATAAGAAGTTAGAAACCAAGATGGCAGCATAGGTAAACACCTAACTGCAGCCTCACACAACAATTTCCAAAAAACAAACAAACAAACAAACAAACAAAATCAACAAGTAAAATACAAAATGGACATTATCCAGAACTACAGAAAAGTTGATTGACTGGAAATTCTATAACTAGAAGGAAAGAGAAAGCCAGAAAGAAAATCAGAAGAGCTATAAAAGCCTAAGGTACAGAGACACAGTGCACACCTGGGGAGAGGACGGAGCCAGAGAGGAGGGGGCAGCTGAGTGCCTGGCTGGCATTCCCTTGTGGGAAGGAGATAAAAGCTCTGGACTGTGCTGAACCCCAGTTCCCACTGCACTGAACCCCTGTTCTGGACGAGACCCTGGGGACCCAGGCTCATACAGAGGGATTCTAGGCTATAAAGCGGAAACTCAGGAGGGCAGCTAACGGCAGAGCTCTGGAAGCATGCACATTGCGCGCAGAGGACAGACTATTGACTGTGCTGCTGGATTGACCTAGTGGGAAGGAGACAAAAGCTTCAGACTGCATTGAACTCCACTTCCAACCCCACCTCCAACTGCACTGAACCCCATTTCTGGGCTCATTGGGGGAGAGACTAGACTGTTAGTGGGCTAAACTCAAGGGCACCTTTCTCTCAGAGGTGCTTGCTGCGAGTACCAAAGCAGCGAGTACCAAAGGACAGACTCATGAACCTCATAGGGCAGGGATGACAGGAAGCCAAGGTTGTAGGCTCCACCCTGAAACTCCACCCCATCCAAGATGAGCACAGAGGCTTTTGCAATTTTCCAAGTCTAGTCGAATAAGTCTATGTCCTGGCATAGACACAGCTGAGCCTCACAACCAATTGGCCTGGAGGTCAGTTCCTCCCAGTGATACTAACAACAATTAAGACTTAACTACAATAAGGCTGTACACACAGTCCACAAAGTGGTGCACTAAGAGTGTCCACCTCAGGTAACTGGGAGGCTGACCCACTGAACCATATAGGACACCTTAACATACAAAGCCACCCTATCAACTCAGGGAAGCTGCGAAAATGCCAAGACAAGGGAACAGATCACAAATGAAAGAAATGGAGGACAAAAAGAGACTGCATATAGAGTTCAAAACCATGGTTATAAGGTTTTTCAAGAATTTTCTAGAAAAGGCCAATAAAATAAACGAGACCTATGAGGATATGAAAAGGGATCAACTAGAAATAAAGAATACATTGTCTAAAATAAAAATAAAAACATTATATAGAGTCTTACAAACAGAATGGAAGATCGCAAGAATCAAGTCAAAGATTTGGAATATAAAGAGCCAGAAGACAAGAGAATCCAGAAAGTTGAGGATAGTGTAAGAAACCTCTGGGATACTTCAAGCGAACCATACCAGAATTATGAGGGTCCCAGAAGATGATAGAGAGCCAAAAACATTTTGGAAGAAATAGTGACAGAAAACGTCCCCTACCTGGTGAAAGAATTAGACTTACAAGTCCAGGAAACACACAGAACCCCAAACAAAAGGAGTCCAAAGAGGACTACACTAAGACACATCATAATTAAAATTCCAAGAGAAAAAGACAAGGAAAGAATATTAAAAACAGCAAGAGAAAAGCAGGTAGTTACCTATAAAGAAGCACCCATACGATTGTCAGCTGATTTTCAACAGAAACCAGGCAGGCCAGATGGGAATGGCAAGAAATATTCAGGGTGATGAATAGCAAGAACCTACAGCCAAAAATACTCTTCCCAGCAAAGTTATCACTCAGAATCAAAGGCCAGATTAAGAGCTTCACAAATAAAAAAAAAGCTAAAGGAACCGCCAAACCAGATTTATATGAATTGCTGAAGGCAGTACTTTAGGAAGAGGAAGAAAATAAAGATAAAAATTATAAACAACAAACACATAACAATCAAGAAGTGAATCTAAAAACCAAGGGAATTAAAAAATCTGATGAACAATATTAACTGGTGAATATAATAGAATCAGAGGTATGGAACAGAAGTGAACTGACCATTCTCAGGGAAAAGGGGAGTTGGGGGGGTGCAGGAAGAGACTGAACATAAACTGTGCACATATATATGAGGTCAATGGGAGGTGGGGAAAGGGCAGAGGGTAGGGTGGGAACCTGGTGGAGGGGAGCAATGGAGGGGGGATGAGGAACATTTATAATAATATGAGCAATAAAGATTTATTTAAAATTTAAAAAAAAATCCCCCCCCCCAAAGAAAAAGAGAACATGTCAAAGCTCCACTTTATGGCACTTTAAACAATGACATCTTCTATGGTCTCTATGTCTAGTTCTTATTCAGACCACATACCTTTACCATACACACTATACGACCATGTAGATGCTCACAGTAAACAACCTTGCAGATTTCTCCACTCTCTTTTACGTTTTAGTTACACTTGGGAATTTTAAATCTGGATTTCTAACAGCCATCTGTTTATCTTTACTAGGAAACCCTATGTTATATGGGCAGTCCCGTATATAAAACTTGAAAGGAAATTCCTTTTCTCTCTCGTTCTTTCCCGTGCCACTCTTAGCTTTAGAACTATTGCCTCTTTCCTCAGACTGACACCAGTCACTAAGTCCTACCAATTTATCTCCTAAATAATTCTCCAACTCTTCTTTCCAGTCTTATACTTAATGTATTAACTCATAATATTTTGCATTATAATTGCCTTCTAATAAGTTTTTCTGCCTCTAATCAGGCTCTTTTCCAATCTATTTTCAACTGTGCTGCCAGGGGAGTTTTTCTAAAATGCAAATACAAAAACAGAATGTTTCTTGAAAACTTTTTCAAGATTCTCTCTTGTCCTCAGAGGGAATTCAGAACCCTTGACTGACCTTACAAAAACAGCAGGGCTGGTGCCTATGTAATCTCTGTTCAGGTACGAGCCATGCTTTTTCCATTCACACCATATTGGCCTTTCTACTGGTCCCCCAGAGAGCCATTTTCTCTGGCTTTCCTGTTTGTTGCACATGGTTTCCTCTGCCTGGAAGGCCTATACATTTTTCTTCTTTTCTCTTCCTATTTCCTCATCATTTCTAAACAATCAGCTCAAACATCACTTACCTTATCCCCAAATTAATTTTCTGTACCTCTTGCCCTCTCTCTGCTCACTTTTTATAGGACTATTATATGTTGTTCTCTGTATTTTCCTAATGCATATTCTGTGCATACCTGAATCATAACTCTCAACATAGCTATTGTTGAATTCTTCATGTCCTAATACTCCCATGAAATTATGTTTTATTCCCATCTGTACCCTCAATACTTAACAAGTTTCTGGTACACTGTGGGCACACTAATCAACAGATAAAAATATAATATGACAAAATAGCCAGTTTCATAAATTTATAAAACATAAAGCCTTTTTTTTTAAACATGAGAAATTATGCTAAACTATTCAAACATTTGTCTATAGCATTTAAAACAGGTCATTTGAACTCATTACAAATTACACTTGTAATATAAATGATAAGATTTGGTATAATAATAATAGTGTTCTAAAAGTATTACACACTGAGTATGTTAACACATTCCAGCTAGAGCCAGTGTAGCAGAAACAGGTAAGATTGTTGTTTTGTTTTTTCTTTATTAAGGTATTACATATGTGTCCTCGCCCCCCTTCCTCCCTCACCCCCCTCACTTATCCCCTTACGTCCCCTTACCTCCCTGGTGTTTGTGTGCATTGGTTATGCTTATATGTATGCATACAAGTCCCAACAACCCCACAGAAAACATTTTTTTAAGGAGAGAAAAAAGCCATTTAAAACATATATACAGTTCTTCTCTCATCATTGTACTAGCTCCTAATGGGAGTCTCATCTATATATTTCATTACACACTGATAAAAGAGTCATGCTGATTTCAAATTTAGGTAAAAAGACAAATGAGGCCACTTTAAGTTATGCCCACTGGTTACAACAGTGACCCTATCTGATTCTACTTAGAATAACACAATCAAGTATAGCCAAGTAAGGTATACAAATAGATAGAGGACAATAAATACTTTGGCAGATGAAAGATGTGGTGCTGGTTTTCATTTTCATAGTCATAGCAAAATGCACAAGCATGCTCCCTAGTAATAAGTTGATCTCATATATAAAACATAGTAATCACAAATGATAGCTAAAACACTGACCCTTTAATATGCAAGGGGCACTATTCTATGTGCTTCAGGTAGGTATGCATTTAATCTTCATTTCAACCCTATGAGATAGGTGCTATAACAATTCCTTTTGCACAAACAAGCTGAATAGGTTGAGTAGCTTTATTCAAAGCTAAGAATTGGTAAACAATTACTTGGAATATGCACTGAGCCCATACTCTCAAACATTTTGTCACATAAAAAGAACTTGCTGTGTAAATTATATTTGTGAATAACTATTGGGGAGTAGCCTTAAAGGTGGTACAGCGGCCCTAGGAATTTTCTGTTGCTATTTTGGATTTCCTTACATCTTCGTTCACTGTTTACTGGCCCCGCACTACTCTCTTCTCTCACCCAGAATAGGACCTGCAGATGCGCCTGCCATGGTGACAAGATAGAAAGGTGGAACTATTTCAGAGGATATACCATCACATGCTTGGGATTGATAAATCTATGATCATAGGAGTTACTACTCCAGCACAAGAGAAACATTTTAAGGAATTTATAACACTCCATCTTTGGGGCATGACTCCTTTTACAATTAGTTCTCAGTGAAGTAATATTACTAATGCAAACAAATGAAACATAGGTATAGAAAACTATGTCTGTAGTCCACAAGTCAGCATAAAAATATGGCAGCAAAATGAAATGCAACCTGCTTTTATTTTCATACTTCTCTCTAGTTAGAGATGATCCAAGAGATAGAAAATGAGCAAAGAACAAGACAAATATAAAAGTCATTAAAAAGTATGTCTAAACCATAAACTGTCCTCATTTTGAATCATGACCAATGTGACTGGGAAGGCTTGGCTAATGCACAAACATACCCCGGGATAAAGACTGACAATTTCTATGGGAGGGGAAACAGAACTATTTTATTAGAAAATGAATTTGTCTCTGACAAACAATGTATACTTGCCATGAGATAGAGGAATTTAAAATACTGGATTGGGTAATAGAGGCAGACCATTATGTCCTTTGCCAATGTTCTTTAAATGTAAGAAGATAAGCATGAATGTATTTGTTGCAGGACTGCTGGGAGCCAGAGTTAGTACAAATAACTCCTCGAGGTCTTTCCATGGTCTAAATGCTCTAAGCTCCTGAATAAATACTAAAGAATTTATGCAAAAAAAGAAGCACAAACAGCAAAAATAGCAGTTCTTTCACAGGTACTAGAAATAATGACTAATTCTGATTCCTCAGATTAGTTTATCTTTCATATTGTATAATGAATAGATCTGAGTTATTAGCCTGCACATTATTTTCCCCAGACATTTTCAAAGTACAAGGTGGGGCAAAAGTAGGTTTACAGTGGTTCATCTGGAAAATAATACAATAAATAATAATACAAGAATAAACACTGTGTTTCACATATTAATAACTGTAAACCTACCTTGCCCACCCTATATATTTGAGATAAGAACTCAATATTTGGCATATCTGACTGAAAGCAGCTATTTCTAGACTGTACATTCCTGAAACAATGAAATTCCCAAGCAATTCTGTTCACATTTGAAAGATGTGCCTCTCTTCCTTTTGTTTGTTATTTATTGATTGCCACAGGCTGTTATGAAAATGTCATATTATTTCTATGGCAGGAAAGAAATCTTTTCATTGTTCTGCACATGTAGGCAGTAATGACTGTACACACATAGATATGTGCACACTTGCTGAGAGAAGTTTCTTCATAGCTGACTGTATTGTAAGGTCCAATGTAAATGTCAGGACTCTGATCCATTGAGTTCAGTAAATTACTATTGTCCAATCATGCCTCAGCATACATCCTGAGTAAGCATGATTCTGAATATTCCATGCTTGCTTATTCACTGGGACTAGTATGTCTATTTATCTCAGTTATAACCAATTTTTCTGTTTTCTTTAACATTATGTATCTTATCCACAATTCCAGATATGTAAAATATCTCTAAATTATGTTTTGTATTTTATAGGTCTTGAATATCCTCTTCCTACCAATAAGCTAGTCCATGATAAATCAAACAATAAAATGAATATGTCAAATTAAGAAAATAAAATCTCTTGTAAATTTTATACTATGAAATGTATTATGAAGACAGAATGTAGTAATGTTGGTCATTATAATATCTTACATTGGTACAATGTTTTATGATTCCAGAATACTTTTTACTCATTCTTTTTACAAATATTTACTGAGCATTTATTCTGGCACCTAGATTAAAAGGAACAAAAAAGACATAACCTCTTCTATCATAAGGCCTACATAACATAAGTAGAAAGTGGTGAACAGAAAGGAACAAAAATAAGATAATTAGAAATTTCCTCAAGTCTATGAAAGAGAAAAATAGAACATTAAAATATAATAAATAGGAGCATATTAGATACATCAGTCAAGAATGTTACCGCTAAAGAAGAGATATTAAGTTGAAATTAAATGACAAAAAACAGTCAGCCCAATGGAAAATAGAAGAAAAAAATATCAAGAAGAGAGTACAGCATGTACAAAAGCCACCACACAGGCAAGACCTGTATGTAGGGAGAAATTAGAAGTCTATTATGGCTGTCTAAAACAAATGAGAAGGATATTAGAAAGCAATGAGGTTTTAAAAGTAAAATAATTATAAAGTAATGAGGTTTTAAATATTCGAGTATTACAAAAATTTTTAAACTCTGAGTCATGATCTACAATTTAAAGTTGTCATAACAGCACTTAAAATAAAAGAAAGATATTAGATAAGGTCAAAGCATATTATACCTAGTAAGGATAGGAATTATTTTGAGAAACTTTGTTTCTATCATTTCCATATATGGTTTGTGTGTGTGCACATACTTATATGTGCATGTGTGTATTTACCTGAGTATAACATGAACATCTAACTTTCTCAATGTGGATGGTAGTTTAAAAAGCTTGAAGCACATTGTATAGACTATGGCAAGAGGTTTGGATTTTGTTTTAAACTGGGATAGAAGTAAGGAGGAACGGTAAGGGACATAAGGTAAGGTTCGGGTCAGAGAAACAACCCTAACAAAAGCCTTAGGCCAGAGAGATCATGGGAAATCAGGGAAAGGAAGTGGCCGACAGGGTACAATCCTGCAGATGGGTCATGTGAGATGATTCTGGATCACGTTCATTATATGAAATGATAGGAGGTAATCTTATTGGCTAGGGTTTCCATGTAGGGAGAGCATGTAGACTACACTAAGGAAATAAGTGAAGGCAGACAGAATAATTTTTAAAATATAATTGAGAGAGAGGTCATGAGGGAACTAGGAGAACTGAGGAACTAGGGAGAATTGTTTCTAGAGATGGGGGATATACTTTTCACTTAATTTTCACTAAGTGAATCACACAGGTTTGGAATTGCTAGCCCTCTTTTAGGGCTATAAAGAGAAGCTAGTGGTAGCAACGATGGACAGCGTTTGGAATGGGTGCAGTGGTGTGGAGTACTTACTGGACTATTGTGGTGTGGCTTTGTCTATGGTCTGCCTGCTAGTGTTGCCTATATCTATCTTTCTTCAGCCTAATTCCCCAGACTTACTGGAAATTCCCTGAATCACAAATGTTTTTCAATAATTTTATGTTTTTCTTATAAACCCAGAGTTGGTTTCTGCTGCTTGAAACCAAGAACCCTGCCTTAAATAGTTTCCCATTGTGAAGTTTTTATGTGAGTCACCAAAGCCATACATAGCGGTATCGACATTATTCAACACACTGCATTCAAGTGATACGGAAGCTCTGGCTGGTCAGCATGAACTCCTTTTTTGAGTTTCTAAATAGACCTTCTCTTGAGTGCTCCAAATCTGACTAAAGGCAGAAGATACACCAAAGAGGGATGTGCCATTTTGTGAAAACGGTAATTCAGAAAGGAATTCAAGTAATCTGACAAACTTTTATTATTACCTCAGAATAAAAAATAATCATTTACATATAAAGAAATAAATACTATTCAACAAGACTAAATATTCTTGCCTTGGTTTAAATTCAGGAGACATAATTATTTCTGCTAATTTCAATGACTATTAACAATAAATATATATATAGTGAAATATTATTCAGCCATTCACACCAACATGGATGCTACTTGAGGGCATTGTGCTAAGTGAAATAAGTCAGAGAAAAACAAGTACTGTAGAATTTCATATGTTGTATATGAAAAAACCAAACTTATAGAAACAGAGAGTAGAATGGTAGTTTCTAGGGGCTTGGGGTATAGGACTCATGGGAGGATGAGACAAAGGGTACAGACTTTCAATTATAAGATGAATAGTTGTAGGGATATAATGTATAGCATAGTAACTATAGTCAATACTACTATACCGTGTACTTGGGGGCTGGAGGTGGGGGTGGGGGGCAGAGACAACTGATCATCCCTATACATGTACATAGCCCAAAAGAGTTTTGTACTGAAAAGATAAAAAAATAAAAATAAATAAATGAAAAGAAGAAAAAAGAAAAGAGATGTTAATACTGTGGTTCGCAGCATCTCAATTCAGTTCTATTCATTTTCCCCTATGTATTTTAAACTATTGAGTAGCCTGTTCCTGTCTCACCTGCCACTAAATGCTCTTCTTTATTTAACTCATTCTACAAATGTAAATTGAGGACTTATGTACAACTGTTCCAGGTATTAGAGAGAGAATGGAGAGCAAACAAATAAGGAACCTGCCTACCTGAATCTTACATTCTAGTGGGGAAGGACAAGTATTAGCTAAGTTAAAAATAGGTAGCCATAAGAATAACAGATAGTCCTGTTGTGGAAGAAATGTGGTTTCTGTTAGAGAATGGTGGGGAAACATGCACAAAGTCTAAACCACAGAAAAATTACTTGGTCAATATTATGACTAAAGAGGATCCACACAGGTAGAAAATGGAAGAATATAGCCAGAAAAACACACCACAAAACCCAACTCACAAAGAGACAGTGATTTAAGTATAGAGTAGCGGGTAGTTGACTGTTAGATATTTAAACATTTAATCTATAAGAATGTCTATTATATTTAAAAAGTGAGGTCACCAATGACCCTTATAAGAGCAATTTCACTGTAATGTGAAGAAAGTGAGCTTGGAAGAAGCTGAAGAATGTGCGCTCAACACTGAGAGGTTTTACTATTAAGAGGGATACAGAAACCAGGCCTTCATTAACAAGATGGATATATTCTCCAGTGGGACTTAAAAAAATGGAGACAGCTAGGGCACATGTGTATGTTGTTGAGGCCGAACACAGTACTAAGCCAGGCAAATAGACTCTATGTCCAGTACCCAAAGTCAGGCACACACTGAACTAAAAGCAGCCTGGGCCTCAGGGCATTCCCTGGGAGGCAACTCTGTTAGTCTGACGGTTTCTGATGGCCAGACTAGGATTTGTTGGCAATGTCCTCTAGAACCTTCTGTCATTATAAAGCTCAGCCTTCAGGAATCAGAATTTATACAGCTGAAGGACTATACTCACATCCTAAAAGACTCGTCTCTGTGAGGCACAATATTGTGATTCCCAACTTTTTCAAATGTAAGTCTTCTCACTTTAGCTTTCAAATCTTTGTTCAAAAAGAGTATTTTTAATCCTCACCTGAGAGTATGTTTGTTTATTGTAGAGAGAAGGGAACATGGGGGGAAGGGGAAAGAAAGAGAAATATCGATGTGAAAGAGAACATCAATTGGTTGCCTTCTGTATGTGCTCCGACAGGGAATTGAAAGCACAACCTAGATATGTACTCTGACTGGAAATCGAACCTGCAATCTCATTTAATTTACTAAGCGAAAATAATAAAAAGGTAATAAAGGCAGGGCAGTCAAAGAATAATCTTTTCTCTTAAAAGCTATTTAATAAATATCTGACATTGAAAAATAGTTACATATGATGGAGTTTTCCACGTATTTTATGAATATAAAAAACATTTTATATTCACAAAATTAATTTAGTTATAAAAGACGGAATTTTAAAAACCATGAAAATAGATTCATGTGGAAACAAAAAGCTTAGTTTTAAAAAGTCATATTCAATTATCTATAATAAGGTATACAATTTACTATCTACAATTCACTAGTACAACAGATAAAATTTACTATTTTTTTTCTAACTAATCAACCCTTCTCCCCTAACAACCTACATAAATAATTCAAGACCAAAAGACTACCACCTGCAGCTCACTGAAAAGAACCATGCACTCAGGGTCAGAAAATAGGAACTCTGTACACTAGCTAGCCAGGCAAATTAGTTTACCTCTCCTGACCACAGTTTACTCAACTGTAAAGTGGAAGAACTGAAATAAATGATCTCCCTGACCTTACTAACTGTGACATTCTTAGAAGCCATATTTGAAAGGGTTCCATTTTGAGAGAAATGGGAATTGCCATGGGATTCATGAAATAGGTCCTTTCTAATTAATTATAGACGGACCTTGGTACTTTTTCCACAAAGGGGCTATTCTCTTTCTAGGAACTTCCTAAGTAACCAGTCATATACTTCCTAAAATCCACATGACAAACCAGATTCTACCCCAATTTTAATATGTACATTAGTAGAAGCAAAAAGGAAGAAAACATTCCTTCCATATAAATTCCAGAAATTCCAGATAACCATTTCTTCCTAGCAGACAACATTTTAATAAAAAGAAAGCAAAATGTAAGATGGCTGTGGAGTAGATGGAGGCTGCCTGCACTTGCTCCCAGACATGAACCAGATTTACAACGAAACTACAGAGCAATCGACTTGAAAAACCAACCGAAGTGTAGCTGATATGAAATAGTATATCCAAGGAGCACTGAAGAAGCCACACAGAGACTGGCAAGAGGAACAGACACGCAGAAAGGGAGTGCCTTCTTCAAGGTACACAGGCTGAAAGGCAGGAGGGATAGTCTATCTCAGTTGCAAAGCCCCTGCCCTGCTCCTCTCCCCCCGTCCCCCACTGTGAATACAGTCTCAACACCACACAGGGATCCCCAACACAGAACAACAAAAGAGCCAGGAAGAAGAGCCAGTGTATCATGGAACAGAGGGAGTCAGGAGGGCTCTGTCCACCTGGAAGACTCGGACCACACCTTCCCATTGAAGGGGCACTCCCATTGTTAGCAGGAGGCTCGTGGAGGGGAGCATTGGGGAAACCTGGGGGATATCTGTAATACTGTTCATAATAAAAAAATAATAAATTTAAGAAAAGCAAAATTTAACCCACAAATCTTAAAACTATTGCACTAAAAGACAAAAAACAAACAAAAAACCAACCTGAAGAGTATCTTTTTTAAGGTTCCTTATTAAACATTTTTAAAGTGTATACAAAAAAAGCCTGGGTGATTTTTAAAAAAATGTACTAACTACATGATTTTCAACTAATGAGTATTTTAAAAACATGAGTCCAGTATGCATACTTACGGATTTTGAATAAATCTATTCAATGTCAATATATTAATATTGTAACACTACCCAAAGTATGCCATGTGATGTTATTATATATAGAGGCCCAGTGCGTGAAATTTGTGCATCGGGGAAGTGGAGGTGTCCTTCTGCCCATCCTGCACCCTCTCCAATCTGGGATCTTTCAAAGGATGTTTGACTGCCAATTTAGGCCCAATCCCACCAGATCGGGCCTAAACTGGCAATGGGATATCCCCCTCACAATCCAGGACTGCTGGCTCCCAACCGCTTGCCTGCCTGTCTGATTGCCCCTAACCACTTCTGCCTGCCAGCCTGATCACCCCCTAACCACTCCCCTGCAAGCCCGATTGATGCCTATCTGCTCCCCTGCCAGCCTGATTGCCCCTAACTGCCCTCCACTGCCGGCATGGTCACCCATAACTGCCCTCCCCTGCTGGCCTGGTCCCTCCCAAATGGCCTCCCCTGCCGGCCCAGTCACCCCCAACTGCCCTCCCCTCCTAGGCCGCCACCCCCCAACTGCCCTCCTTTGCTGTCCTTATCCCCCCCCCTTCCAAATATCCTCCTTTTGTTGGCCCAGTCCCCCCAACTTCCCTCTCCTGCTGGCCTAGTTCTCCCCAACTGCCCTCCCCTGAATGCCTGCCCCCCTCAAATACCCTCTCCTGCTGGCCTAGCCCCACCCCCAACTGCCATTCCCTGCGGGTCTGGTCACTCTCAACTGTGCTCCCCTGTAGGCCTGGTCTCCTTAACTGACCTCCCCTGCAGACCTTGTCCCCCTCCCAAATAACCTCCCCAGCAGACCTGGTCCCCTCCCACCCCAAATAGCTGCCCCTGCAAGCCTGGTCACCCCCCAACTGCCCTCCTCTACAGGCCTTGTTCCCCCAACTGCCCTCCCTTGCAGGCGTGGTACCCCCGAACTGCCCTCCCATGCAGGGTTGGTGTCCAACTGCCTTCCCCTGCAGGCCTGGTCCCCCCAACTGCCTTTCTCTGCTAGCCTGGTCCCCTGCAACTATCCTCTGCTGCCGGCCCAGTCCTCCTCAACTGCCCTCCCATGTTGGCCCAGTTCTCCCAACTGCCTTCCCTTGCAGGCCTGGTTCCCCCCCACTGCCCTCCCCTATAGGCCTGGTTCCCCCAACTGCCCTCCCTTGAAGGCCTGGTCCTCTCCAACTGCCCCCTCCCTCACAGGCCTAGTCCCCCACAACTGCCCTTCCCTGCTGGCCTGACTGTCCACAACTGCCCACCCCCTGCCATCCATCTTGTGGCACACATCTTATTTCCACATGAAGGTGGCCATCTTGTGTGTTGGAGTGATGATCAATTTGCATATTACTCTTTTATTAGATAGGACTATTCAAATAAAAGAGTTCTGTGGTGCAGATTTTAAAATACTGCAATTCTTTCCCATAGGACTACTCAGAGCTTTTAAAAGACTAATAATAGGAATTTAGAGACCTCAAAAGAAGGGCCTTCATGAAATATTTCCCTGCTTTTGTAACCATAAATGGACTAACATTTTATGAAATACAGTTTGATAAATTCTGTACTGGAGTAGATGAGAAATCTATAATCTAAATAGGAAAACATGAGATGGCTTTCTATGTGTCAGGTCTTATTATAACAAATACCCATACAATGAACACTAGAGCATTTTAAAACATTGATAATTTTGAAACAGAGATAAGCTTCAAAGAGTGTTTGATATAAGGAAATAATCTAAAATAAAAAAATTAAAATATTTCTTAAGTTGTCCCTTATATACTATGATTTATTTCTACTTTAGCATGATGGAGGAGTGAGTTCAGGAAGTATGAGTCAAAAAGGAGTGGGGAAAAGATGAAAATCATTTACAAAATTGATTTCTTAGCTACATCAAGAAATTTCAACTGAATCGGACTCTCTACATGTTATGAAATGTTTCTCAGCAGGTTTAATTGTAGTATTCTAAATGATTAGAGATTATAAATTACAGACTATGTAGAAACGGACAAGTCAGAAAATATAGACAGCCTTTGAGAAAAATCCTCTTGGGAAAACAACTGTTAAGAAATATACAGATAATGTAGCCTGGGTTACTACAGAGGCAGTGATAAAACAAACAGGAGTGAAAGGAATTAAGTTACCTTCCCCTTGAGGAAAGAGTTATTCTACTTCAACTCCCAGCACGTCTCAATTGTTCAATTTAAATATATGCTCACTCACTAACTCACACAGGGAAGCCCGTCATGCTGGCGAGTAAATGTCCATATTCACAGTGAAAACCAGGTAAACACTTTAGTATCATTAAATTATAATGACTGCGCATTTTCATAAGTGATGACATCTCTGTGAGGACAATCATCACCTCGAGTGAGATCTGTGCATTAGGGCTACTTGGCATGAGGATGCTGGTGACAGGAGCGAAGGTGGACCAGCACTGACTAAGCATGCACGGGCTGTGGGCCATGGAGTGAGTGCTTGAAAGTTCATGTTAAAGAATGGCATCCCCATCTTCTGGAAGTATCATCAGCAAAAAGCATTTATTACCACACAGGAGGAATTTGTGCCCCAAGTTCAGGGACCAGACACTAACTAGCTATTAATTCAGTGAGGTGGAAGAACATGGAATAATCTTTCCTAACACACATGGAAGTATACCAAATAAAAAGAGGGAATATAAAGAACCTAAAATGAATATTAGAAACAAAAATTGTGCATAGTAAAATGTCAGCACTGCAAAATGAAAATAGAAATTGGAATGGCTTTTGCTGAAAAAACTTTTACTATATTTGAGAAAAACATTCATAGTCCTCTAGCTACTAAAATTTTTACTATAACTCATGGCAACACAATATTTCTTTAGTAAATATGAAAATGATGTTGCAGAATCTTAGTAAAAATTTACACTTGTTAAGAAGAAGAGTTTTCTAAAGACATATCCTTCTTTCTCTTGACCAAGGGTGCACATTTATGGCATAAATGGCTGCAGTTGAGATACAATCAGAGCCTATACAGGCCAGATCAAAGCTAACTGGACTCCATGGAAAATGAGCTCATAATCTAGACCTCATTGGTCATGATCTAACCAACTGAGCTAATGAGCCATATAAAATACATGTTGGCATGAGATATTTACTTTGAGTCATTTCTGTGCTTAAATAGGCCATATAATTTTAGTCAACTATGAGATGCTGTTTTCCCAAGGTTTTGTGAATAAACTGACTCACTGATCACACATTTACCTATTATATAAAAGGTCAGTGGTAGGGTAGTTTAAAAATACACAAGGCAATATGCAGAATTTAGAGTCTATATAGGAGAGAAAAATGTATAAAGAAATGAGTAGAGTACATAATTTAACAGCAACAACTAGTAATGTTTATCGAGTGTTCACTATTTGTCAGATATTACACAAAGCACTTTTGATAAGTTAACTATATCCATCTCATAGAGGAAAAAAAGTGAAGCAGGTTGTATTAACTTTCACAAAATCACTGTAGTAATCTCTCACCCTGCTTTGGAATAATGATAAATGACTGTGATAGATATTGGATATTGAAGAGCTAACTTTCTCAACACTCATTCCAACTAACCTTTTCCCTTGCCACCTTCTAGCATATGGACACAAAAGCTACAGCTCTTATTCCCAGGTTGCTGGTTGCTAATGATTACGAGGTGACACAGTTATGGCCAATGAAATGAAAGCAAAAGGAAGCTAGGAATTTCTGGGAAAGCCCTTTCTCTCTCCACAACCCCTTTCTCTCTCTCTCTCTTTGTCTCTCTCTCTCTCCCTCTCCCTCCTCCTCTCTATATATCTATATATATGTTATATGATATTATGTGATATTATATGTAATATATGCATACTCTGGACCAGGGCTGGGCAAACTATGGCCCGAGGGCCGGATCTGGTGAATAAAACTATTGAATTAAAAAAAACCCAAAAAGACTGTACCCTTTTATGTAATGATGTTTACTTTGAATTTATATTAGTTCACACAAACACTCCATCCATGCTTTTGTTCTGGCCCTCCGGTCCAGTTTAAGAACCCATTGTGGCCCTCGAGTCAAAAAGTTTGCCCACCCCTGCTCTAGACAGAAGAGAGAAGGTGAAAAAAGAGGTTTTCTTTTTATAAAGCAAACATTATCTTTATTTAATAAACTCGGATATTTAAAATATAAGTCAAACATCTACATTAATGAGTCCTCAGTTGTCAACAGTGCTTTAGAGGCTGATTTTTCTAAGGACCAGACAGGGAGGCCTGTATGTATAATAACATAAAAAAAATCTCAGTGTTTGTGCACATAGAGAAGAGAGTCAGTTGGGTCCTGAGCAAATGATACTACACAGTGCTCTTGTCTCATGGCCAAAGACAATACTTTTTTATTTCAGATGTTTTCTGTATTTGAATATCAAATAGCTTATTTATACAAAATAGTTATTTAAAAAAACTTACTCCTAGTAGCTCAGTGTTGTAGAAATTAAATAATCGTATTTCAAATATATGTTTTCCTCATTAAAAAAAACAACATAAAAAATTCATCGGAACATTCCCTTTTGAACTATGCAAGAAACAACTGAAGTACTTCCTATATTAATCAATAATTTCCACATGTATTTCATTATATTTGGATTTTGTGTACCATATATACATGCAGTCCAATTATTCATATACAGTATATATAATCTATCTTACCTAGTAATAGACAAACATGTAAATTGGCCATAACTGTGCTACACCACCAGCCAATAAGGAGTGATATGCAAATTAACCCAACAAAGATGGTGGTTAATTTGCATACACAGGTGCTGAGTGATGTGGGCAGGTGGGATGCAGGCATTCTGCTCCACCCCTGTCTCTTGGCCTCTGGGCAGCACTGGAAGGGGGGTTGGCAAGGAAAGAGGCGGCTCCGGGGCCTGAGCTGAAAGAAGCTAGGCAGAAGTGGAAAGGCAGTGCCAGCAGACAGGGAAAGGAAAGTCTATTCTAGCACGAATCTTCGTGTATCGGCTTCCAGTATATATATAAAAGCCTAAGTGACTGGCCAACTAGCTGACCAGTAGCTATGACAAGCACTGACTACTAGGAGGCAAATGCTCAACACAGGAGCGGAAACCACAGGCATGAAAACATGAACAGAATGATTAATCTCAGAGGGAAGGGTGGGGGAGGGTGGGAAGAGATTAATCAAAGATCTTATATGCATACTGACATGGATTTGTGCACCAGTGGGGTCTCTTGGCATAGCCTGGACCCTTTTGCAATGTAGGACCTCACAGGGGATGTTGGATAGCCAGTCTCGGCCCAACCCCCACAGGCCCGATCCAGACAGGAGGGAGCCCAATCCTGTGCATTGAGCATCTGTCCCCTGGTGGTCAGTGCATGTCACAGTGACCAGTCAACTGGTTGTTCAGTCATATATATATATATATATAATCCAGTTTTACATTGTGCAAATACCTAACACTAAGTGGTGCAAATATAAAATAAGCCTTATTGGATAAAATCTTACAGGCTGACATATAGCAGAGGGAGCATAGCTGGACTGGATACACCACGGAAATTGCTCCAGTAGAAGATCTCTGGCCTAAAGCAGGAGAATTAAAAAGACTCCCACATACACTTACATTGCTCCATTGGTATAGACAGTATCGCTTCCTTCCACATACTGCACCTGAGCTGGGTAGACATGCTGTACCTGTTGCACAGTCTGTACCTGCTGTACCTGAAAAACAAACGTTAGGACCTTGGTGAGTGAGTGACAGGAAAGAAATACACTGCATTAGATTTGCCTAAAAAAATTTTCTAGGTTGGTGATCAATGTGAGAGTGGCTTAAGATGTGATCCTTAAGATCCTTTAAGTGCATGTTGGTTGGGCCCAGACCAACTGTAGCAATGAAGCTGGAAAAACTCTATAACATTCTGGTAGGTATGTATATACACACTTGAAAAGTTTAGGGTGAAAATTCTGAAAGATTCTCACTATTTTGAAAATTTAAGAATTCTCTTCCCCTGGGTTGTTAAAGCTAATTTTTTTTAATTAAAAAAATTCATGATGGAAAATTTCAAACACTTAAATGTAGAATAAATATTACAATGAAACTTATTTATTCATCATCTAAGATACATAATTGTCACAGGACCTCATCTTTCAACCTCTCAGAGGATTATTTAAAAGCAATTGCAGAGACTATATCATTTCCCTGGTAAATATATAATTTTGTTTCTAAGAGATAAGACCTATTTTTGACATGAACACGATATTAATATCACATATAAATATTAGCCATTCCTCAAAACCACCTAAAATCCAGTCATAGTTCAAATTTCTATGACTATTCCAATGTCTTCCTATTGTTGGTTTGTTCAAATCAGGATCCAAACAAAGTCTATATATTGTATCTTTCCCATCTTTCTCTTTTTAATATATAATAATAATCTATGATAATAAAAGCATAATGTGCTAATTAGACCAGACGTCCTTCCAGATGACCTTCTGGACAAGGCCAAGGCTGCAAAGGAAGCCTGGGTCCTGAGTGCCTGCCAGAGGCCAGAGGGAAGCCAGGGTCCTGGGTGATAGAGGGAAGCCAGTGCCGGCAGCCGGGAGAAGGAAGAGCTACTCTTGCATGAATTTCATGCATTGGGCCTCTAGTCTCTAGTATTTTCCCATCCTTTTTATTTCTTGATTGTTACTTGTTGAAGAGACTGGACCATTGTGTAGAATTTCTGAAATTTTAGATTTGGCTGATAGCATCCCTGAGATGAATTTTAATAAGTTCATGCATCCACAGCATGTAATATAATAGGGTAGATCACAGGCCTTGAACAGGTTCAAAATTTGAAAAGCTGTGCACTTCCCATGGCATCATATCAGCTGTCACGTAACAACTGGTTGTCTCTCTTTCTGTAATCTCTACCTAATAAAAGAGTAACATGCTAATTGGCCATACTTTTGTGATGCCCACCAGCTAATCAGAAGTATGTAAATTAACCCAACAAAGATGGTGGGTTAATTTGCATATGCAGGCACCAAGCTTGGGAAGGCAGAAAGGTGGCTCCAGACCAGAGCAGAAAGGCTGCTCCAGCCAGAGTGAAGGCAGTGCTGGTAGCCAGGGGAAGGAAGGCCCATTCTTGCACAAATCTTTGTGCATCGGGCCTCTAGTCCTATATGATAAAAGGCTAATATGCAAATTGAGCAAGTAGTGGAACAACAGTAGCTATAATGTGCACTGACCACCAGAGGGCAGATGTTCAACGCGGGAGCTGCCTGCTGGTGATTAGTCCGCTCCCAGGGTGAGCATCACTTAGCCAGAAACCAGGCTCCTGGCTGGTGAGCACAGCAGAGGTGGCAGGAGCCACTCCCACCTCCACAGCTGTGCTCAAGATCCCTCGGGGGTCCCGGATACAAGAGGCCACAGGCTGGGCTGAGGGACCCTACCCGTGGTGCACAAATGTCAAGTACCAGGCCTCTAGTGTTACATATAATCAGAGGGGTCAGGTGTTGTCAGCCGAATGCATGTATTCATGTTTTACCTGAGGTTATTAGTAGCCAATGATGATCATTTTCTATCCATTGTATTTCAATTAATAATGGTTGCAAGTTTAGTTAGTCTAATTCTGCTATACATTTTCATTTATTAGTAGACTTCTATAATGAAATATCTCTCAACAATAATTTGGTGACTTTGAAATAGGGTTGTAAGGGAAGAATAAGGTAAATATATGATTCTTTTATTGAGCCAGTATGAAGAATGATGACTTTATCCCCTAGCTCCCTCATAGTGCAGTTTTGCAATGGATTTTTTAGTTTGCTTTGTATCCTTAAGATTCTTGGCTTTTGAAAATATTTGATGCTTTTCAATCATAGCAGTTGTTCTTTAAAACTGTTCCATCTTTGACAAATGGCAGTCCCTTCAAATAGAACCTTGTTTCTTCTGACATGACCACTGTAATCTTTAATTCTCCTGCTTTCCGCCATAAGTTTGTTCCAGGTTTATCTCTTACATTTGCTGTCCTAGATCTTGAATCAACCATTTTTTTTTTCAAAGAGCCTGGCTCCTATTAGCAAGGAGAAATATAAGTATAAAAATTATTTAGGGAAGCAATTTATAAATAGTCATATTGTTTGACTACTCTATGATTTTCTCCACAGAAATACCTAACATCCAAGGAGACACTGTTCAATATTATTAAGGAACTAGAGGTGTGATGCATGAAATTCATGCATGGAGGGAGCGAGGGGGCATTCCTCTCAGCCTAGCCTGCATGCACTCAAATCTGGGACCCCTTGGGGGTAATCCAGCTGCCGGTTTAGGTCCTAAACAACCGGCAGTTGGACATATCCTCTCACAATTCGGGACCCCTGGCTCCTAACTGCTCACCTGCCTGCCTGCCTGCCTAATTGCCCCTAACTGCCCACCCTGCCAGTTTGATCACCCCTAACCACCTCTGCCTGCTGGCCTGATCACCCCTAACTGCCCTCCCTGCTGATCTGGTTGCCCACTGCCCCCCCCCCCCTCAGGCCTGGTCATCTCCAACTGCCCCCCTGCTGGCATTATTATCCCTAACTGCCCTCCTGCTGGCCTGGTTGCCCCCGACTGCAGCTCTCACAGGCCTGGTCTCCCCCAACTGCCCCCCTGCTGGTCTGGTCACCTCAATATCCCCCTCTGCTGGTCTTGTCGCCCCACGCAGGCTGCTGTACAGTTGTTACTGTGAGGGCATTCTAACCAATTTGCATATTACTCTTTTATTAGTATAGATACAGTTTATAAGAACAAAAAGTTAGAAGGAGAAACATTAATGACTATTAAAAGTGAAACAATTAAATAAATTACAGAAAAACTATTCTATAGAATATATGGCTGATGTTAAAAGAATAAAAAAAGATCAATATATACTTTAATAGCAAGACTTCTAATACATTATCAAGTAAAAAAGTGTTTCCAAACAATACTTAGTGTGATTTGATTTAATGTTTAAAATATGCATATACTGTTTATAATTTGCATATTCCCTCCTGATTGGCTGGTGGGCTTCATGGAGGTACAGTCAATTTACTTATTTTTTTTTATTAGTGTAGAAAAGCCTCAACAACTGTTATGTGCATATAACTGTATATTTATGTATATACTAGAGGCCTGTTGCATGATGATTCATGCAATAGGCCTTCCTTCACCTGGATGCCAGCACCGGTTTTCCTCTGGCTTCCAGGACTCAGGCCTTCGCTCTGGCCGCCACCTTCTACCTTCACTCGCTGACTCTGGCCAGAGTCTGCAGGCTTCGCTCCAGCTGAAGTCTTTGCTTTGCTCCAGTTGGAGCACTGCTCATATAGCTCCTTCTGCACCCTACCCTCCTGCTTCTAGCAGGGGTCCTGCCCCGTCCAGGCACTCTATGCCTAGAGCAGCTGGGGGGCAGGGTTACCACCATCTTTGTCCCTGCTAATGTGCATATTCCTTACATGATGCTGGTGGGCATCATGGAGATATGGTCAATTTACATATTTCTCTTTTATTATTGTAGAAAAGCCTAAGCAAGCGTTATGATGGAATTGCTGGTTGCTATGACATGAACTGACCTCCAGGGGGCAGACGCTCAATGCAGGAGCTGCCCCCAGCCCACAGGCCCCAGTTGCTGATGGGGCCTGCTGGCCAGCCTCTTGGTCTCTCCCCCGCTGGCCAGTAGGCCCCAATCAGCTGATTGGGGCTGGGCCCCTGGTCTGGGATGGGGAACCAAGGGTGGGTGGCAGTGGATGCAGCCTGTTTCCCAGGGGTCTGAGGGCTGGCCCCTCCTTAGGGCTGGTGGCCAACCTCCCGGATCCCTTCCCTGATACCTCTTCTGGTTGGCAGGCCCCAATCGGCACTCCACCCACCCACCCCAGTGGCGGTTGGCCCTTCCCCTGCCAGCAGGATCCAATAGCCTGATCGGGGTCTGCTGGCCAACCTCCTGACTTCCCCCCTCCCCCCTGGCTGTCAGGTCCCAATTGCCTCTAGTATTCAATAAAATGATGGGAGGATAATTGGACAGATACTTGAAAAAAATTAAACTAGACCACCAACTTACACCATAGTAAGAATAAACTCAAAATGGATAAAAAACTTAAATGTAAGTCAAAAAATCATAAAAGATCATAGAAGAAAAAATAGGAGGCAAAATATCAGACATCTCACATAGCAGAATTTTCACTGATACAATGCCTAGGGCAAGAGAAACAAAGAAAAAATTAACGAATGGGACTACATCAAAATAAAAGCTGCTTCATAGCAAAAGAAACCAGCATCAAAATGAAAAGTGAACCCACTGTAGAGATGAACTTATTTGCCAATAATACATTTTATAAGGGGTTAATCTCCAAAATATATAAAGTACTCATACAACTCAACAAAAGGAACACAAACAACCCAATTAAAAAATGGGCCAAGAACCTGAATAGACACTTCTCCAAAGGAGACATACAAATGGCCAAGGGACATATGCAAAATGCTCAAATCACTAATTATCAAAGTGGTGTAAATTAAAAAGTGAGGTACCACTTTACACCTGCCAGAATAACACCCATCAATAAATCAACAAACAGCAAAAGTCCTGGTGAGGATGTGGAGAGAAAGGTACCCTAGTACACTGCTGGTGGTAATGCAGATTGGGAAACTTATAGTCTTAAATATTTTTATTAGGGGAAGAAACAATGCAAGAAATCTAAAGTTTCAACTTTAAGATGCTAAAAAATGAAGGAAAAATTAAACCTAAATTAGGAAAGAGGAAATGAAGAGCAAAAGAACCATTGAAGCAGACATCTAAAAAACAATAGAAAAATCAATACAATGATAAACATTAAGGAAGGCTTAGGAATAAAAAAGACACAATTTTGAATACCAAGGATAAAAAGTGAAACACATCCTAAAGACACACAAAAAAAGTACAATAAAGACAAATTAATGCCAATAAATTCAAATATATAGATTAAATGAATAAAATCCTTAAAGGCTACAAATTACCAAAGCAAAGGGAAAAACAATAAATACTGAAATTGAATACCTTCTAACAGAGGAAATGAACTCCAGACTATTGGAGAATTCTATCAAACATTTCAGGAAGTAAAAATAAAAAGCCAACCTAAAATAAATGATTTACGAAGAAAAGAGTAAGGGAACATATTCTACTATTTTAATGAGGCTAGTCTTTACCATGAGACCAAAACCAGAAAGACATTACAAGAAAAGACGACTACAGAGTAATTTCTCTCCTGAACAAAAACACAAATATCATCACCAAAACACACTCCTCCTGGTGTATGAGAGGGTACCTGATTCCAGGACCCTGGCAGTTACCCAAAGGAACACAAACAACCCAAGGATGCTGGAGTCCCTTATGTAAAATGGGGTAGAACAATGCATACCATTGGCCCTCTACCTCAGAGTGTTTCCAAACATGGATGGAATATACTGTTTTTTATCTTGGTTGAATTCATGGCTATAAAAACCAAGGACACAAAATGATGACTGTATATTTATTGAAAAAAATTCACATAAAAGTGAACATGTGCAGTTCAAACCTGTGCTTTTCAAGGGTTAACAGTACATCTTTCTCAGCAATACATTTATTGAACAATAAATCATAATCAGGTGAGGTATAGCCAAGATTGCAATGCCATGCTTAATACTTAAAAATCCATCAATGTAGTTCACCAAATTTATACTAAGAAAGATGATATAATTATATCAACAGATGCTATAAAAGCATCTGACAAAATTCAAATGCATCCTATATTATAAAAGCCTCATAAGCAAATTGTTCAATAGGAATTCGACCACTAGCCATGATGTGCACTGACCACCAGAGGGCAGTGTGGAACAGCACCTGGCCAAGGCATGTGTGAGCAGGCTTCTGATCACCCAGCCAACTGACCCACAGATGGCAACCAGTGGCTGCAATGGGGAACTGGGGGTGGGTGGCAGCAACCAACCTCCCGAAGTGCCCAGGCAGGGGGCTGTGACCTCTTACCAGCTACCTGGAGGTGGGGAGGAGGGGGAGGAGGACAGATGTGTGGTGAGAATGCTGGTGTCTGCCAAACCTGTTCTTACTTCCCTTACTACTCTCTTCCGGGACACCAGGACTCATGTGCTGGGGAAGCTCCCCATGCTCAGTTGCTGGGCTCCGCGAGGAACCCACCATGTACCAGCGTGGCCTCTTCTAGGTGAGCTGGGCAATAGTCGCTGTGTTTGCAAGGGCTGGTCGGGCTCCCTGGGTTTCACGCAGGATCCGGTCTGCGAGGCCAGATTGGAGTGAGCGTGCTGCCTGCCCGGCTCCCTTGCGGTGCCACTGGGTGGACCAGAGGCCCACCCTGTGCCCCAGCCCATGGCATCCGGCTGCGCTCACTGCATCTCTGCATGGGAACTTGGGCACCATGACTGCCCTTCATGCCAGATGCTGGCGCTTTGATTGCCGGCCAGGCCTAGGGATCACACCTGTGCAAGAATTCCGTGCTGTTCATGATAAAAGCAAAACGACAAATGCTCAGTAAGCTAAGGCAGAAGGAAACTCAATCAGACAAAAGGCATCTATGGAAAACACAAATGTCATTCAAATTAAATGGTGGGAGTCAGAACTTTAGCACTTAAACAATATTCATTCTGTTTAAATTCTTTAGTGCTTTCCTATCACACAAGATGAAAAAATAATTCAGATCAGAATACAAAAATCTTATTGATGCCTTCTAAACCGTGATGGCTGGTTTTAAACATAGCTTCTCTGCTCCTTTATACATTAAATTTTTGCACATTATTGCTACCTTCTTATAGCTCATGGGTTTTTTTTCCTACAAAAACTATCTCACCTAACAACAGAAAGCCACTATTTTCCTTCCAGGCCTCATTAAAAATTTTGTTTCTCTAAAAAAAACTTCGGTAACTTATTTATCCCATAAGAGACTGGCTATTCCTTTCTGTTTGCTCTCTTAGGACTCATTAATACAGGTGGTAGCACATGGCTTAGGTCCTCAATTGGTAGTACTTTATGTAGCCAATAGGATGAGGTGGCAAAATCATTTAATGTGTTAGTAGAACTGATTTTAAGTACTTGTGCTGATACTTGCTGTCTGTTTATAGGGGTAGCTGGTTTACTTCTTTACATTTTAATTGCCTTGTGTGTAAAATAGAAAATATATCTACTTTATCACAAGGAATTTTTGTGAGAATACAGAACTAAAATACAGATACAAACAAAGCATGGTATAGGAATATATGATAATTATAATACGTTTTGTAAGTTAGTGAAATTATTAAATACTTCAAAACTAAGAGACTTGCCTTCTACGACTGTGTAAATTCCACTTTTACATCTCACTTGGTTTTAGGCATAAATATGCACAATATATGTTCACCAAAGTTTCCTTCAAATCATGAAATTCTATAATTAAATCATAAATGAAACTTGGAAAGTGTCAAGACTTTTGGAAAACAAGTCTTGGATAGATGCTAGCTAACTCATCTCGTATGGCGATATATAAATATGTGATCCTTGATCACATTGACATTTTATAGCACAGTGTATAAATAGGGCATAATTCTTTGCATTACCTACCAAGTTAAGGAAATGAAAAAGCAAATGAAAGACACACTAAATAGTGAAAATAGTGAATCACAGCATATTCTGGAGGATAAAATTTCCATTATTAGTCAAGGTGTGTGGGTTTTTTGTTTGTTTGTTTGTTTGTTTGTTTGTTTTTATACCAAGCACTAGAAACTGGGCTGAAAATGCCCTTGAAACAATTCAGTGATGGTAAGATACAGAACTGCACACAGTGCTTGAAGTTTGAGAAGATATTCCTTCAAGGATACATAGTGGAGGAAGTAAAAAAGAGATGTAAAAAAGACAGAGATAGAAGAATATAAAAGAAGAAAAATTACCTTATGTATATGCCTCATTTCATCAATGAGAAGTTAAGATCCTTGGAAAGTTTTAAGCTGAGGATTTGTTATTTTACTTCCTTTCTTTCTTCATCACCTTATTTCTTCCCTCCTTCCCTCCCTCCCTTCTTGTCTTCCCCTCCCTCCTTCCTTCCCTCCCTTCCTTCCTTTTTCGACAGCAGGGCTCTATTATCAATAAAAGTGACTTGGAGAGCCACAGAAATGCTGCCTTCTATCTTAGATTGAAGTCAGATCCAGGAAGAGACAGGTGTCTATAGAACCAGTCTATGGAGATTTATAAACCCAGTCACAGGATGGAGAATGAGAATGAATGGCAGAATTCTAGCCTACCCGTACTCCTAAAGCAAGTTCACACATAGAGAAGCAACATTTATATTGTTGCTCTATTCCCAAAAGCCCAATACAGTGTAAACAAACTGTAAATATTGAATAATTACTCAATAGTTAAATAATGCCTTATACCTAACAAAAGACATGCCCACTGAATATCTGTAAAATTTATCAGTATCTTCTTAATGTGGATAAATGTCTTAATCTTTCAAAAATATAATGAAGCCACCATGGAATGCTTACTATTCCAAAGTGAACTGATAAAACTTTTTATGCCGTTTTATGTATCATTAAAAACCAAAGGTGAAATTAAAATTTTTTTTGGCATATTTTCTTGCCTAAAATAAATTGTGATTCAAATTTGTTCAAATATTATTTGATACTGTTCTTATGTTAAACATTAATTTCTGTTCAAATATTTGCTAAATTGTAATTTATTATAACTTTATTTTTATTATATTTGACAAACTTTAGTGCAGGAACAATTCAAGTCCGTATTGCTAAAAAAAGAAAACGGAGAAACTAGCATTCTGTAGGCATTTCATTATCATTCCCAGGGACTATATTTTCCATCCATTTTTGTGGAATTTATAGACTGTCACACCTACTTAGCCCTCTGGGGAGATGAAAAAATAAATAAATAAATCCTACAGGAAATTAATTCACTTAATCTCATTGTCTTTCCCCAACTAAATTTTAGATGTGTTTCCAAAGAGAATACGCAGATATCTCTCGCCACTTTTGAATTTTAATAAACAAGAAAGTGATGAAAATATGAACTAAAAAGAGATGGACGAAGATGGAATTAGCTGAAATAATGGACAATTTCTATAATTAACTGTCCTATAAATCAAAATAACTTTTGGCTAATTTCTAAAAGGTTACCTAGTATACTAGAATGTTAAAGCAATGAAGTCTAACCATAATAACCTTCTGTACCTAAAATTTATCCATTCTCTTTTAACTGAAAGAAAAAAAATTATCCCCCAAATACAAATATTTGCAATAATATATTTACATTCAGAGACACAAGATGAATTAATTTAATACTTTCTTACATATGTAAATGAAAACACCTTTTATTGCTATTCAAATGTAGTATTACAAATGCTTTTGCTTATTTTTATATATTTTTATAAGTATCCTATATAACAAAAACCTAATATAGTAAGTGTCTAGTTTCCATTCAACCAATCAATGCACAATATGCAAACGATATGCTAAGGATGCCCAACTGCTCGTTATGACATGCACTGACCACCAGGGAGCACACAAGTCACTTTGGTGTGCACTGACCACCAGGGAGCAGACACTCTGACTGGTAGGTTAGCTTGCTGCTGGGGTTCAGGTGATCAGGACAGAGTGAGATGGGCCAGAGATGCACTGGAACTTTCCCATGGTGCCTCCTCAGCTAGCCAACCTCCAGCATCCCTCCTGGGCCCTGATCTTGTACCAGTGGGGTCCCTTGTCCTGGCCTGTGCCCTCTTGCAGTCTGGGACCCCTTGGGGGATGTTGGAGAGCTGTTTTCTATTCAATCCCACAGGCCAGACCAAGGGACCTCACTGGTGCATGAATTCATGCACCGGGCCTCTAGTTATTTATAAAATAAGTAAATACCAAAATAATTTATATACCACAGGAAACTGCTAGCTCAATAGGACCAATTAGTATATTCTGAGGACAAATTTATACAGTATGTTGTTTTGGATGTGCTTCAAGAAAAATAAAATGGATCACATTTCAAAACAAATCCCTTTCAATAATAAATGAAACTATTTATAATTATTAAGCTCATTAGTTAGCAAAGAACAATACTAGTTTCTTTGTAAAAACGTCTTTATTATGTCAAGCTCTTCATTGGCTTTCTCATATAAGAGCATTCCTTTACACATTTGGTTGGTACCAAACATTTCAAATCTTAGTACTAAGAATTGTCTAAAATTGCTTTAAGATTGCTTTAAGAGATCTACAAGAGATACAAGAGAGCTCTTAGAAGATTAAAAAGATGGGATATTAGAATGTCTTCTAACGTGGGAAATGTTAGAGGCTGCTCTGTGGTTGACCAAAAGTGAAGCAGGAGAGGGATCACATGGAAACAGCTATAAATAAAAGGCCAGCAACGACATAAAACATCCAGAGAAACAACTCATTCAATATTTCTGAACCAGTAAAACTGTAGGGAATTGAAGGGATTGAAGAAAGATAAATAAAAAAGACGAGAGAGTGCAGGGTGGGTGTGCCAGAAGGGAAGTTACAAGACAAGAAAAAACATAAAGGAAAAACTGATTTCCTCCACAGGCATGTGTTATGGAAATAGGAACCATAAACCTAAAATGATTTTCAGTCTTGGTTAAAAGTTAAAATGGGTTGGTTATATGTCACAATGCTATTTAATAAATCTTGCCAAGTAGGAATCCTACAAAAACTTTGAACGCACAAAGCAATTTGAAAACAAGGGTATTTATACCTGATGATGACAAAATTACATTGTACAAAGCACATGGTTAAGTGACAGGATGGGTTGGGAAAAAAGAAAAGTTAAATGATCTCCCACTGGGATGGCTTACTGGGAAAGAACAAGATGTTTCCCTATATTTTTAACATTAATTTACAGAGTTCTTCCCAGGAAACTCAGTAACTACAAAATTCCTATTTAACCTTATAGGAATGGTAGTTATTCCACTTGTAAGAATGAGATGAATGTGAACTGTTGGAAAACAGAGTATTGTTACCGTATTTGCCGGCGTATAAGACGATTTTTTGGCCCTGAAAAATACCGTATTTGCCGGCGTATAAGACGACTGGGCATATAAGACGACCCCCTAACATTTCCACTAAAAATACAGAGTTTGTTATATACTTGCCGTATAAGACTACCCCCCACTTGGAGGCATATTTTTCAGGGCCAAAAAGTCGTCTTATACACCGGCAAATACGGTAATTTAAGACTCAGTGTTTCCCATAGTGTGGTACGAGTACCCCCAGGGGTATGGGAAAAGTTTGGTGGAGGTATGCATGGCATCGGAGTTTGGTGGGGATGTGCACTGCACCGTGCTTAGCTGCGCCTAATTCTACGTTCTCATGAGTCAAGTCAAGACAGTCTTGTGAAGTATGAGATGGTCCGGTGTGGAAATAAATGCTATTTACAATATAACTTTTATTTATATTTTATTATGAATAATTTTATTTTTCATTTATTATTATTTTGTGTATGTATGAAAAAAAGAAATATATTTTGATTGTTATTAAAATACATCCATTTTTTATGAGGGGTACTCAGCGTTACAAAAATTATAGAAGGGGTACACATATGTCAAAAGTTTGGGAAACACTGAGTGACAGACCAGTTTATGTAAAAAATGGAATTTGTTCGATTGCATTGTGAATTTACCCCTAGCACAATGTTAGTTGATTCTCTCACTTATAAACTATGCAGCTTCTTCTGTTTTTCAGAAACAGGTTTTTGTATATGCTTTTCTCATAGTAGACTGTGAGTAAACAAATGAGGCTTATAGCACATTCAAATCAAATAAACGTCACAAAGCCTGACTCCTCACCAGGGCTACAGTTGAATATGACACTCAAACTTCATAGGAATTATTTACTAAAATTGTATGATTGCTATGGGCAACTAAAAGTTGTTAGGAAAAAGTAATTATTATTGCTACGCTTGGACTTCAAGTAGAATCATATAAAGGCTGATATAGGTCCTGCTCACTCTCTGCACTTCTGACCATATGAAAACCAGGGAATCAGTTGGGAGTGAATTTGTCCAATAAATCATCCTTTAGTGCTATTATCTATCCCAAAATATCTAACTAGCATTGAAGAGTGGAAGCTACTTGAAAGAGGTAAAGCATGCTTCCAAAGGCAAGAGGGGAAGAGTTTCTGGGAGCAGGGATGTAACTCAGAACGTATTTAGTTTAGAATGATTTCTCAATGACAAGTTTGATGGATATTACAAAAAATATATAAACCTATGTATGTAAGTCAAAAGAAACAAAGTAAAACTACCCCCTACAAGTGAAGAACATTTTTAAAATCATGATTAATAACATCTTAAACATTATTTCCCTTGGGGCCCAGGAGGACTAACTGATTATAAGATTCTACCAAGCTAAGTAATAATTTCTGGAAGGAATTTACTAAATCACACTCTGGTGAGCAGGAAAAGCAAATGAGCTAGGTATACCAACTTTACTGCATATACTGTAAATCATAATCGTAATAAAGACATAAATTCTCACTAAAAGGCTTTCTACTTTAGAGAGCTTTACATTTCATACATGAATTAAAACAAAATTAGTTACTTGTACCAACTTATTAGTCACCTAAATCGCTAAAATACATGGGAGACACACATATTATTATCATAGCAAGGGCCAAGTTAATTTAAGCAAACTGTTGGTGTATCACCTACTTTTTAGCAATATCATACTTTATTTATTCCAATATTTTAATAATAAGTTACATATAAATACAGTTTCAAAAGGTTCAAACAATGAAACAATGATGAAATAATCATAATAAAATGTGATTGCTTCCTGCTTTATAGCCACACCCACTTCTTGCTATTCCCCTTCTAGGAGATAATGACTAACCACAGGATGACATGCATTCCCCCAATTCCCTAACAAAAAATTCACCTTTATGTGTGTATAGTACGTATGTCTCTGTACTAACCCGGAGAGTGAACAGTAACTGCAACAACAGACACTTCCGGATCTCAGTATTTTAACTGTGAAGCTACCTATCTAACAGGGCTGTAGGGGGCCTTGTTCCACATGGTCACTTAGAGACCCTGGTTAACAAAGGCTCTACAATTCCTAATTGTATCATCATTGATGTAGCTTTGTAGGAGCTGAGAGATTGTAGAGGTGGCACAATAGCTCCAAAAAGCCTTGACTCACAAATAATACATGTCACTTTTGCTCACAATATATTACTCAAAAAATGCCACAAGCCCCAATCTAAATATAGCAGAAAATACACAGGTGAACATTTTATGACTCTGATAGAGTATCTTTTTGTTGAATGCACATATATGAAGCACATGAGCTATGTGTTTTCTTACTACTTGCTTGAATTCAATTCACAATATACATCTTGAAGTTCTTTATGCATATATATGCTTGCACGGCTATTTTTATTGGTTTCATACCATGTCACGGTATAGATGAAACATTCTGATGAACATTCAGATTACTCTTTTTCTGTTATAAAAAGGTACACTAAAGAAGGAACATATCAAACATGTTATGGTGTTGATCTTCTCCATATGTTCACTGGCCATTTGTTCTTCGTGTTTTGTAAATAGCCTACTATTATCCTTTGTCCACTTATCGATTACATTGTTTGTCTTCCCTTAATGATTTACAGGACCTTGTTAAACATGATAACATTTATATTCCGATGTATTTTTTCTTCATCTGTCTTGATGGTGTTTATTACCTATTATTTGACAAAATATATCAACTTTTTTCTTATATGTTCTGGTGTCTTATTGTCTACATAAGATGCTCTCTCATTTCTAAAGTTATGAAAAAATATCCTGTTTTTGTTTGTTTGGGCTTTGTAGTTTCAAAATGGATTAGCTCTATATTCTAGTTTGGGTAGTAAGATAAAGATACACATTTAGATTTTTTTCTAAAGAGATACTCAATTTTCCTCAACATCATTTATTACACTATCCATTTTTTAAAATTTGAAATATGTTAATCATAAACTAAGTTCTCATTTATACATGCAGCTGCTTATTTACTCTTGGTCTGTAATCAGTTTTATTTATTTATTTTTTTAAAAAAATATATATTTTATTGATTTTTTACAGAGAGGAAGGGAGAGAGATAGAGAGCTAGAAACGTCGATGAGAGAGAAACATCGACAGGCCGCCTCCTGCACACCCCCCACCGAGGATGTGCTTGCAACCAATGTACATGCCCTTGACCGGAATCGAACCCGGGACCTTCCAGTCCGCAGACCAACGCTCTACCACTGAGCCAAACCGGTTTCGGCTTTAATCAGTTTTAATTAGTATAGTTTTGTAGTATCTTCTGAGATAAGGTAGAACAATTCTTCCTCCACTACTAATCTATTTCGCCTACTTTTCTTGACTATTTTTTTCCATGAACTTTAGAATCAGCTTTTCAACTTTCAAAAAAACCCTGCTAGATAACATTTTAGTTAAATTATATTGAAACTATGCATTTGTTTGGAAAAAGGAATGGATTCTGTTTTATACTGAGTCTTCCCACCCATAAATACAGTAATCTTACCATATATCTTTTGTAGCACATTCTCATTTTAAAATGTAGGCCTTTTTATTTTTTTTTTTATTTATTTTTTTTTTTTAAATATATTTTATTGATATTTTACAGAGAGGAAGGGAGAGAGATAGAGAGCCAGAAACGTCGATGAGAGAGAAACATCGACCAGCTGCCTCCTGCACACCCCCTACCAGAGGGAGATGTGCCCGCAACCAATGTACATGCCCCCGACCGGAATCGAACCCGGGACCTTTCAGTCCGCAGACCGACGCTCTATCCACTGAGCCAAACCGGTTTCGGCAATGTAGGCCTTTTTAATGGTCTTTCATATATGAGTTATTTGCTTTACCCTAGTTCACTGGCTGTGCATGAGGTTTAAAGAAGATTGGTGCTAGATATCAAAGTGATGTGATATCTAAGGTAGAATACTAAAAATTCCCCCGCCCACAGATTCCAAACCCTCATCCCTGTAACCTCTGAATATGATCTCTCCTGAGGTTATGTCATGTTATATGGCACAGTTGAGCTCAAAGCTGAGTAGTAGCGATCTAACCTCCTGAGAACTTAAATGTGGAATGCTTCTCTGGCTGGTGGCAGAAGAGGAAGTCAGAGACTCAAAGGCCTCAACACATCATTGCTGCTCTGCAGAGGAGGGGCCACAGGAATAGTAACTAGGAGCAGAGAGCAGACTCCAGCTGATAGTCAGCAAGAAAACACAGACCTCCAGTCCTGCAACTGAAGGAAGGAAAGGAAGTAAACCAAAAACCTGGTTGAGATTGGAAATGAATCCCTGCCTATCACTGGTAGGTTTCAGACACCTTAATTTCAGTTTAGTGAGACCAAACACAGAGAACCCAGTTGAGCTCACTCAGACTTCTAACGTATAGAAATTGTGAGCTAACACACAGGTATTTTTTAAACCACTAAATTTGTTGTTATTTGTTACACAGTAATAGAAAACTAATCCACATAGGCTCCAAGGCAATGGTTACTACCATTCTTCACCACCATGCATATTCAAGATTCCAGGGAAGAGGAGGAAACACACTCAGAAACACTTTCCTCTTTCTTGCTTGCACTCTCACTGATATTCCCTAATGAAGACTGAAGATATTAACAACGTAACATTTTACATTTTATAGGGAAATAAAAGGCTAACTCTTCTTTAAAATGTTTTAATACTTAATATACAAGGTAAATTAAAAATATCAAAGGACAAAGAGGAACCTCAAAGTTAATGGGTAAAGCACCTAATAAAAATTGAACAGTATAATAACTATTATCAAATCTTAGAACACAATATTTGTTTCACAAGATGGCAGGCTATATACAATCACCAGGGTTCCATCAGTATTTTATCTACCTATATACAGTGGCTACAATTTTTAAAAGAGTCTATTTTGGTAAAATAGTAATTAATCAGAAATCTCAATCCCACTAGTATAAACTGCCCCACTGTTTTTCTGTTTATCTTTTGCATTTAAATGAAAATGCAAGTTATTACATAATATGTTAAATTTTAAAACTCTTCATACTCTAAGAAATACTGAATTATTTATACTCTGAAATCAGTTTAGAGAAATCCAAACTGATGTATGGGTGCATTATATCATTTAAAAAATACATTGAAAGAAAATTTACAATATTACTTGATGACAAAACTGAGAATAAAATAAGCTTCACTAGGTTTTGTCTCCATGCTTCTGTACTATTTGAATCTTTTTAATAAAATATATTGCAGGTAGCACTGGTGTAAACATTTTAAGACAAAGGAACAAATAAGATAAAGCAAGAAAAAAGTTAAATGATGAATATGAAAGATAACTATTTTAATTTCCAGAGAATTCAGAGTAACATACTAAGTTTTAGAATGCAAGGAAAAAAATAGAGAAAAGTAAAAATAAAAAGAGTAGAAATAATTAAAAAGAAGAAAATAGTATATTATGGATTAAGTATAGCTACTTGTTAAAACAATGGAAAATTATATTAAAATGTACTCATTCATTGAAATGAATTTTAGAAGTTTATTTTCTAAATTAAAATTGATTTTTAAAACGATTGGCCTGTTCAAGAATTGCTCTCCTAAAAACCTCAATTTCTATATGAAATATAAGTAAGAGGATTATAGGGATAAACTTAGGAATCAGTATCTTTCTTGAAACACTGGCAGATGGCCCTATCAGGATGATGATCAGGGATCTTATTTCCTTAATTAATTTATGTTGTGGTCTCCATGGCTTTCAGTTCAGTAAACAAACAAAAGGTACTATTAATCTATCAAGGTGTCCCTGCCAGTTGGGGGAACAGGTTTGCAGTCACTGTGACAGTTGTTGGGAAGTTTTCAACTGTCACCTAAAATCTGTTTCCCACCTGCCCGCCAAACTGCCTGGAACCTCACAAAGGAGAATGATTCCTTTGAGCTGATACCTTGCCCTTTCGTAAGCACTGTAGTTTGTAATTTAAATCTCATACTTTGTCATCCATTTACATCTTTATGCACTTAACTGACCTGCAAATACAATGCTAGTTCTGATGTAAGGAGAAAGGAAAAAAAATGTTTCATCAGTAAACTCAGGAAGGCAGAAACAATGTCTGTTGCCTTCTTTATCCCTGTCACAATGCCTGTTATATAGTAAATCCTCAATAAGGGCTTGATGAAGGAGAGGAGGCAGGCACAAACTGAAATTCAGCAAATAGCTCTGTGCTGCCAAGGAACAACATGAACAACAACAACAAAAAATCACACAGGCAAATGACACAGCAGGGAAGGAAAAAATCTAGTTCTCATGCTATTCCTAAATAAAGCAGTTTTATTTTTCTTTCTTCTTTTAAAATATATTTTATTGATTTTTTACAGAGAGGAAGGGAGAGGGATAGAGAGCTAGAAACAATGATGAGAGAGAAACATCGACCAACTGCCTCCTGCACACCTCCTACGGGGAATGTGCCCTCAACCAATGGGCATGCCCTTGACCGGAATCGAACCTGGGACTCTCCAGTCCGCAGGCCAATGCTTTATCCACCAAGCCAAACCGGTTTCGGCAGTTTTATTTTTCTTTACTACATAAATTTCTTATTTAATACCTCCATGCATATGCTATTTTAAATAATAAAAGTCAATAATAGAAAAAAATTCTATCGTGAAAGGGTTGCTTCCATAATAAAAAAGAGGGAGACTTATAAGCACTGACAATACACTAGATAACTATTTAGACGAAGAATACTTTTACACCAGCAGAAGCAAAACTGTATTCAAGCCAGAGACAAATGACTAAAGATAGGGATAAGAAAAATGGCTAAGAACTAATCTGTGGCAAAATTAATAGCCAACTGGTTTACAGGCAAGTTTTTTTTTATATAACCAAAAACATTTTAAATGATCTCTAGAAAGTTATTCAATGAGTGCATATAGGCTGTATGTAGGGTTCAATCCATTATTAACCCAAATTTTAAAATATTTATAAAGTAAAATAGTAGCATTATAAGTTATTTACTATATATTTTTAATCATTGCTTTTTAGAATCCTAGTATTAATATTGAGTCATTACCTAATAAGTCATCCAAAACAGTCTATAATAAATTATATCTTTTTCATTTTAAATTCTTCTGTGAGATACATGATTTTTTATAAAATGAAACAAAACCTATTAATATGTAATCTGTGAGTCAGACCAGTGCTTGCTCTAGAAACGGGTTAGGGCGAAGAGGGTAGAGAGGCTCAGAAGAGGCACAGGAAACTTTTTAGGGTGATAGACATGTCCTATAGCTCCATCAAAGTATGTAGGTTATACAAATACAGTCACTTCTCATAGCACAAGTAATGTTGTCACTTAAGATCTATAAAGCTCATTTAAATAAACTGTAGCTTCCTAAAAACAAAGACAACAAAAGCATATAAAATATTTCTGCTTTTTTTCTACTATTATAAAATAGACATATAGAATGCAATTAATTTCAAATTGATACTTTATTTTACAATGTTCAGATTAATGTCATTGGTGTGTGTAGGATGGGAGTGTGTGTTTATTTTAGGGGAAGGGGTAAATCTCCCCACTTCCCCCAGAAAAGTGAAGCAATAAGTTATTAAGTTTCTCATAATGATATATGGCCACAATAGTGTGGTAAAACATCTTGGCCATAGGAATAATGGCTAAGTACATAAGTAAACAAAGATTCTTCAAATTATTATGTTTTAATAACAAAATGAATCATTTTAATGAAGCCAAATAATCACTGAATTATTTTGCTCTGCTTAAGGAAAAAACTAGTTAGAGGCAAAGTCATTCAATTTATTGCTCCTGTATATATAACATTGAAATGGGATATTATTAGTTGCTATCAAGGGTGAGTTATCTAAACACCAGTTGCCTATTTACAATGCCAGCAATACAGTATTCTTCCTTTTTGCTATTGGAGTTAATGAGATAAAATAATTGAATTAAGATACTTATAAAATAATACAACCAATTCACCTTCTTTAACAGCATAGTTAATTCCAATAGTTTAATTTTAACTTTATAGTACAGCAAAGTACTTGGAATTAAATTAGTTTTTCCACTTAGCTCTAAAATACAGTTTAATAACCATCAAATAATTGATAGAGATATGCTGTGATGTTAGGGATAATTTTAGTAATTTGTATAACTAAAATAATTTAAATTACAATTCAAATGGTGATCAATTATTAATAAACTATGAAGTTTTACATGCGACCAGAAATTTAAATAATATAAGACTTCAATAAATTTATTATCTTGAAAAAGCAGTTATGGAAAATAGACTCATCAACTTAAGATGAACAGAATCTGGAGAAAGTCCAGGAATGAGTAATATAAGCTACTAAAAGATTGGGAAGTGACTTAACCAAGAAAGCTGAAAATAATTTGGGTTAGTAGAGAATAGAAGATTGGGATGAGAATTAACAACAGTCTTTATTCAACTAGACCTTCAATACTCTCTGCTCATTGAGAAAAGGACTTAAGAAGATAAACTCAAGCAGGAAATATAAGAACTATAAGTAGGTATCAATAAAAATTTCCTTTGCTATTTCAAGACTTTATAGCCTAATAACAAAGATGGCTTTAAAATCCTATCCCTGAAAAAGTCAATAGAAATGACCAAAAGTCATCATTCTTCTAACACATGTGTAGCATATGTAGCAAACGTTGTGTATTCCATATCCATATATGCTCACTCTTACCACTTCTAGTCTAGTTTCAAACTACAGTATCTCTTTAAGAGATTTATCAGATGCTTAGCATCCTATCTGCCCACCTGCACATCCACCATAAATATCAGGAATTATTTCTGATGTGAGGAGCCCTGGGCCAATGACTGAATACCATAGACTTCCTCTCCCTGTAAGTGGGACAACTCTGAGATGCAGCATAACACTAGATCCCAGATAGCCCCAATGTGATCCATATCCAATTAACTACAGATGGAGCTTTTATAATAATAAAATCTGTACTGGATAAAATCCCTTCCCTGTCTCGATTCCCAATGTCTTACTGCCATTTACAAGGATCATTTCCCAAATAAATTACATGCACTAAAATTTGTATCAAGAGTTTTCTTCTTTAGTACTCAACTAAGGGATATATATACCATTTCAAAGTACCATCTGCCTTTTAATATATTCAATAATTTCTTGTAATGATTTCCAATTTTTATATTTCTTGGAAAACATTTATAACACAACAAACAATGAAAAATTAGTATCTTCCACCTTTCATTATTACAATGCACTAAAAACAAATAACATTAAAACAGTTATTTAATACTAGCCAGCTATTGTTGCCTGTTATCGCTTAGTCTGAATCCTGCTCTTTTGTTTTCAGTGTGTATGTGGGAGTGGGGGAAGTTTAGCAAATATTTGTGAGGTACTGCATACATGCTGCACCAAACTGATGTTGTTGATTGCTTCAAATGAGTGGCAGAGAATGGAAGAGGGAATAATTTCCTCACTTTGTGATTTAATGTTTTCTTAAAGGTCTTTCCCAAAACAACCTGAAGTCCATCTTATCACCTTATCAACTTAAAATAATTTCATATTCAACACTTCAGAAATTATTAAGCTACAAAACAGACAACCCCACAAAAACTAACTAGTAATCTTGTTCAGAAAAAAAAAGTATTAAAGATCTCTCATGATTCTTTGACCTCTATGTAGTTTTAGAAACTATTAAATAGTAAGTTAGGAATTCTAGTCTTAATATTCTGTGTGGCTGTGGACAACTCACTTTATTTTTCTGAGTTTCAGTTTCCTTAATCTTAAAATAAGAAAGTCAAAATAGACCCATGTTTTCTCTTCTGTTCTCCTCCTCACCACTTCAGGAATAAAGAAGAGGGTCAAAAGAGAAGCTCTGGGTTTATCAATCTCATTCTTTCAAAGCAGTTCTAGAAATAAGAGTTTTATATACAGACCTGTCTAGTACAAGGAGGAATAGAGGGAGAGAAAGAAGGAAGGGAAATATAAAGACAGGGAGGGAGAAGTAAGGAATAGGTAGAGAAGAAAGGGAGCAGGGGAAAATAAAGATTAGGAGAGGAAAAAAGAAAAGAAATGGACTTTAAAAAATACAGATAGCCCATTGTACTTGCTAGGATGACTACTATCCAAAACAGAGAAAATAACAAGTGATGATGAGGAAGTGGAGAAATTGGAACTCTTGTGCACTGTTGGTAAGAATGTGAAGTGATGCAGCAACTATGGAAGACAGTGTGGCAGTTCCTAAAAAAAAATAAAAATAGAAATACCATATGATCCAGCAATTCCAATTCTGGGCATATACCCAAAAGAACTAAAAACAGGGCCTCAAAGAACTATTTGTACACCTATGTTCATATCAACACTATTCACAATATTCTAAGGATTAAAGGAAATCAAGTAAAAATAAAGATTAACAAGAAAAACAACCATGGGATCAGATGACATTTAAGATCTCTTTCAGCTTCAGAGTCTTTGCATTAACACTGACAACAATTATATTGGTATAATGGTAGTGATACAAGGTTCATGAACAAAATTATAACAAAAACTTTATTTATCCCATAAATATTATTCACAGTATTTGCAGCATACTGTATGTATCCTAACCATCTACACTAATAAAAAAGAAAAATGCTAATTGACCATACCTTCGCTACACCTACAGCCAATCAGAGCAAGCATACAAATTAACCCAACAAAGATGGTGGCTAATTTGCATAAGCTGAGGGAAGGAGGAGTGAAGACTGAAGACAGCTAAGAAAGAAGAGGGAGGAAAAAGCAGAGAGCAAGGTGGCTGCCAGAGGGAAAGTGAGGGCGTGGCAGGGTGGGGTGAGTCTGGCAGCAGCAGCACACAAGGCTGTGGCTGCTGCTTGAACGAATCTTCCTGCAAATGGGCTCCTTGTTAATATATATATAATTCAAGGAATGAGTTTCAGTGACTAATACTTTTTCATGTTCTCTATAGAGAGTCATTAAAATATTACCTCAATGTTGGAAATCTAATGGCCAAATAAAAAGTTCTGCAGATTTAAGATAACTATTAATCTCTCTACAAAGCTGTCACATCTCCACCTTGAAGGCCATTACTTCCCAGTCAGAATGAAGGGCAGTTTATTTTGTGTTCCCAGAGTATAACATGATAACTCTCATGGTCACACCTGTGTCAGGATGAGCTGTACATGTCTACCATGCTACCTTGATTCTCAGTTCCAGTGTAACTCACCAAGCTGTTGCTTATTCATCCTGTCTAGCTCTGTCCATACACTGAAGAAAGGAAAGAATAAATACACAAGGGAAAAGACAGATGTAAAGACACTACAATGGGTCATCTGACTTAACCTCCCACCAGAGGTTCTTATGCAACATTGTTCTGTATCCCTCACTCTCTAGACCGCTCATCTCCCTGCACAGATGATTTTCCTTGAGCTATTACATACTTTTCTCTCCCAGAAATATTTTCTTCCAGTTTTTCTTGTCAACTCCAAATTTCCTTAAGCACACAGCTCAGAGGCATTCTTTGGTAAAGAAATTACTGACCTTTATTCCCAAGAACAATCCCTTTCTACACTGAGGCACTTTGTGTCCAATTCTGTAACAACTGGAGGCCCAGTGCACAAATTTCATGCATGGGTAGGGTCTCTAGGCCTGGCTGGCGATCAGGGCCAATCTGTGGGGCGACCAATGGGGTGATCTGGGGGCCCCCACTGGCACCTGCCTTGGCCGGCCTGGCGCTACATGCTCGCCGGCCCTGCCCCCCATAGCCGCTGCTGGTCCCTCCCATAGGGGAAGGTGACCGGTGGGGCAATTGGGAGGAGGGTCACTGGCACCCACTTTGACTGGCCTTGGGCCTGCAGGCTGGGGGCACTCCCTGCATTGAGCATCTTCCCCCTGGTGGTCAGTACATGTCATAGCAACTGGTCATCCCATGGGTTGTTCTGCCATTCAGTCAATCTGCATATTGGGCTTTTATTATTTAGGATATCTATCTCCATAAAAATTTAGCTTCCTATAGTCAGGTATCATATAAAATTACCAACATTTAACACAATGTCTGGCAAATCTTCTTAAAATACAGTATCTCAAACAATGATCTAATACTAGATGAGAAAATATTTTTAAATCACTTAATAGAATCATAAAATATTACTATTCAACTATTTAAATAGTGGAGCTCTTAGTGTTACAAATATTCAGTGGAAATAGTCAACTAAAGGGACTTCATATTCTATTGGTACAGTAATATTTATTTCAATTGTAGATCAGCGTGCTTCTTTGAAATACCTTACATTTTATATTGTATTCTAAAAACTAGCAGTTCTGGTCCTAAAAATAAATAGGCTTTTCAAGAGCTAAAATCATTGCCTTTTGTTTTTATACAAAAAGACACTCAACTAGAATTCATTTAAAAATGTAACCCCATCTTTTACTGCCGCGGTCTTAATTATGAGAACACTGTCCCTCAGGGAAACAAGCCAATGGGAATCAAATCCCAAGGAAGAGCAAACCAGAGAAAAATATCTTTGATTCTGTTGATTAAATGAGATAATATCTTCAAATGAGAGGAACTCTATTCATGTATATCAGAGCTAAGATGCTCAGAAAGCAAACCTCTTGACCCTGAACAGAAAGGCAAGATACAAGAATGATACAGTTCACTTCCTCAGGCTTCCCTCTTCAAACTATCGAGGGGATGCATTTAAGTTACTATTGATCAAATTTTGATCCAATAACATCCTATTATAGATTCAACATACTATAGGCAATTTTTTTTTTTTTTAACTTAATCACTATTCATTGCTTCCACCAAAAGAATTTTTCATGGGTATATTACTATTACATTTTATTTCTGGTTATGATTATAGTAATACTTCATTACAGGAATATGGCAAAAATGAGGACATAAATGATTCACTGTTGAAGCTGTGCTCTAAGATGAGGGTCTCAGGAGTATTCTTACAAAATTTTGACTCCTAAAATCTATTTCATAAAGGTTGTGGCATAATTTTAAAAGTACTCCATGATCTACTGGAGAAGATAAATTTATAATATATCATTATTGAAGACTTTCCTCTGCATAGAACCAAACTGACAATTTTGGTTGGATCTCTTTCCCAAACCAAATGTCACTTATCCTTTTGACCAAAGTGAATATAATAGACTCACTCTCCAGAATATATAATAACTTTGGAGGAAATGCTAAATATGTGATAGACTGAATCTAAACTGACCAGCTATGGAAAGAATGGAATAATAAGAAGGCATTTCCCGCCCTCAGCATGGCTTAGTGGATGAGCTATGACATATGAACCAGGAGGGCATGGTTTGATTCCTGGTCAGGGCACATGCCTGGCTTGTGGGCTCAATCCCCAGTGGAGGGCATGCAGTAGGCCATTGATCCATGATTCGCTATCATCACTGATGATTCTATCTCTCTGTTCCTCTCTGAAATCAATAAAAATAAACATTTTTCAAAAGAGGGCATTTTCCATTTTCTGGTTCAGTTCTAGGATAAGCAGGATCAGAATACCCCTCAGATTAACACATAAAACGACCAGTTTGAAGACTAATGTATAAGAAGCCCTAAAAAATCAGTGAAATGAAGGGAAAGAGAAGGAAGAATTGCTCATTTCTGGTCACAGACTATAAAGGCACATTAGGCAAAAAAGTCTTCTTGTAAAGATGACAGGATTTAGTTCTAATCAAGATACTGAACTTTTATAGATTTTAGTGAATTGGGAAACAATGCCTATATTTGAAAGCTGAAATTCGATGATGTTTTTTAAATTAATGAAAAACTACAAAAGATAGAAATTTTGATAAATATTAAGTAACTGGACCATGCAAACTTTCCTCTCAATTTTCCATTCCTGAATCATTGTCTAAGGAAAGGTGATAACCTGGTTCTTAAGATCATAGAGAATAAATGAGGAACCACAGAGTAATTTTAGAATCAACATTTTATTCGGTACTTATTATAAAGTGATGACCTTTAAGAATATAAAGAAACTTAACTACATATCATTATTTTAAAATTGTCTGGTTTCTCAATATTCCAACACATATCATTTTACATATCTCAACATTTTAAAAAGTAAGCTATAGGCTTTCCCTTTACATCAAAGTGATCACGGCAAAGACACAATGAAAAGTTTAATCAATAGAAGTAACCACCTTTGACATCAACACCATAATTTCAAATCTATCATGGGTCAGAGACAAAAGCTAGAAGATTTTAAAGATATTCTAGTACAGTTTAAACACTCAAGATGCCATTAGCACATTAACAAAACAAAAATTATAGACAAGTAAGAGCAATAAGAAATTACTACAGCATTAATCTCATCAGTTACAGATAATTTACAACCACAGGGACCATTCAATTGCACCAAGGAGCTTCAAACACAACACTGTTCTAGCAAGAAGGAAAAATTACAAAGGAGAAAGCAGTCCTTCTAAATAATCCTGAAAGGACAACTGAATGGCCATCTCCAGACAAATATCATATGAATCCATTATGTAAAATAAAACACTTTCTTGACAAAAAGAAAATGAGTGTTCCCAGCTTCTTTGCTTGGTATAAGGGGATCTAAGGTACCACCTGCTCTAAGTGTCCAAAAGGAACGAAATAAATTGAGGAACTGAAAAATATGCCTGTGAGAACAAGCCATATGGCATAATACAATGTTTTCCAAAATGCGGTCCACCTGTACATGATATTTTTTTCTAAGGACATGAATGAAGTGTGTGTGTATGTTATCTTTTATTTATGGCTGGTGATACTGGTTTTTCTCTTCTGGTAGCAATTTCATTTTTGGTTTTGAATATATGTATCTAACATAAAAAGTGATTTTATTTAAGAAGCAAGCAGATCCCCTTCATCAACTCCATGGCACAAGGTGACTGGCTCCTGAAATTTTGGTACGAGTGTGGTTTATTTTTTTATTTAATCTCTGAGGAAGACTAAACAGAGGTGATGTTGATATCCCATGAAAAAGAGAAGGGTTAAGTGAATTAGTATAAGAAACACCCAACTGTTTTCCTCTACTCAGCTCCTAGAAGCCAATCATTCATCCACTAGGTAGGAAGCTAGAGAAGTCTTCTTTAAAAATATGACCAGTAAAAGAGGGTCCCTAGTTAAAAAACCCAGAATAAGACACTGTACTGAAGTCAACCATACCTAATCATGCATTCAAACCACCCGTTTATCCTCAGAATTTTAAATATGAATAAATATCCAAAGATTATCAGACATCTGAGAAGACCTTCTAAAATAAATAATAGAGACAAAAAAGTACCTTGAAAGAATCTTACAACAGAGAAAAACATCAACAACTTAAAAAGAAATAAAATATGATGGTATGAAAAGGTACAGGAAAAATTTAAAAAGCCCTTGAAAATTATAACTATGTTAGAAGAAGAGATGAGTTAATCATAAATGAAAATGTTGAAGACAATCTGCCAGAATTGAAGAACATGAATGTTCAGATTGAAAAGGACCACCAAGGTTCCAGCACAGCGTATAAAAATACCCATATCAAGACACAACATCATAAATATCAAGAAACTGAGATTTAAGACATCACATTAACTTTCAGAGAGAAAATAAATCACAAAAGATCAGGAATTAGAGTAGTGTTTGACTTTTCCATAGCAATCATTTCAAAATTCTGAAAAAAAATATTTCCAATCTAAAACTCTGTACCCATTCAACTACAAAACAACTGATAAATAAATTTTCTCTCAGACATATAAGAGCTCAAAACATTTACCATTTTTAGGAAGTTACTGGAAGTTGTGCTCAAGCAAATCAAGAAAGAATTTAAGACGCTGAGCCAGGGTACAGGAAAGCCAACCTAAGAAAATCCCAGGATGATGGCAAAAGGAGATCCTAGCTGAGCAAGGAGCACTGAATCCAGACTGGAGAGGTCAAAATGCTCTGAGAGACTCCCTTAAGAAAACATCTGATCACTAAATCCAGCAAGTACGTTTTGTAGGAAAGGAAGATAAACACAGTTCACTATATGGCTAGATTTATAGAGTATATATATATATATATAATGATATAAGTACTTAATAATGGCCTACCAAAATCAAAATAGATTATTAGGTTGAAACATATGAAACTGTTTGTTGCTTTTGTAGATTAAAAATGAATATAGTTAACATAGTATACCAAGAGCTTAAGGGATGGAAAGTTTATATGTGAGTGTGCCTGTGTGTGTGTGTGTGTGTGTGTGTGTGTGTGTGTGTGTGTTAGAAACCAGAAAGAGGGATATAATATGATAATGCGTTAAATTAAAATACACACAAAAATGTATAATAGTGCAGCTGGCATGGCTCAGTAGTTGAGTGTTGACCTATGAACCAGGAGGTCATGGTTTAATTCCCTATCAGGCACATATGGGGTTGAAGGCTTAATCCCCAGTGGAGGGCATGGAAAAGGTAGCTAGCTAATCAATGATTTTTCTCTCATCATTGTTGTTTCTCTCTCCCTCTCTCTTCCTCCTTCCCTCTCTCCCTCCCTCCATCCCTCTTCCCTCTCTGAAATCAACAAAAATATGTATTTTTAAAAACACAGTAAAATAAGTACTATTTTTTTTACAACATGGAAGTAAATATCAAAATAATAGGTAGAAAGGGGCAAAGACAGTTGCCTCTGAGAAGTTCATGAGATTAGAAGGAGATTGAGGACTGTTTTTTTAATCTGTTTTTTAAAAATAATAAACTTGTTGAACTATTTGACTTCATAAATTAATGTATAAGACCTACACAGTAATTACCTGATGATATCTAAACTCAATAAAAAGATTTTTTAAGAAGAGGAAAGAGGGAGAGAGGAAGGGAAAAATGGAGAAAGGGAGGAAGGAAAGAGACCAGGAGAGAGGGGCAGGTATGCGGACATTTCACTGTCTCAAGAGGGCACTTTCTGGGGATAGGAATATGATGTCTACCACATTACTGTAAGAGACAGACACTTCCACAACCATTCCTCTTCCACAAATGAGACAAAAATCCAAGCGGAGTGAGTGTGATTGTTCAACATTTGCTTAATATTGATAGATTATCTTTATATAACACTTTCTTTATATTCTATATAGAATTAAATTCTATATAACATTTCTTTCCATACTTGTTTATAATGGTAAGAGCAAGATTTGCTAAAGATTCTCCTTGATATTAAAAAATTACGGGAAAATCTAAAATTTCAACATGCTCTGTGACATAACCTTTCTCACTTATTTTCTCTCAACTCCGGAAGAAATGACAGGCCAATGTGTTCGCAGCCCACATGCAGAACTATTAGCTGGCATGAACAGCATTCGTTTGTCAGTATCTTTCCAAAACAAGCCAAGTGTTGAGTATGAATCAGCCCTGTAGTAAACATGTGATGAGGAATTCATTCATTCTCAGTTTTTTAAATGGAATGAATCAGACCTCCAGACCTTTAAGATAATTCAATTTTTCATTAAAAAGCATTTATCAGTCACCCAGGCACTTTTTAAAATACCACAAAGGCAAAATCTCTGCCTGCAAGGTACCTCCATCTTCTCCTTTATTAAGTACTGCTGTGAGGCAATTACAGAAAAACATGATTGCTGACATTTCAATATAAAAAAATAGGAAGTTGTGATAAAGAGCAGTGAGGAGAGAAGAGACTAAAATCTCCTTCGGGTGGTCAAGTCAGAAACAAATGTTCTCTTTAAGACTTAAGAGGCTCTTTCAGAATAGGAATTATAGTTTGAGTATTTACATTGGTATCCCTACAATCTAGCAAAAAACAATCTAGAATATCCAGGGAGTGCTCAAGAAACATGTGCTGAATTAACCCCCAAACTGAACTAGGCCTATCTTAGCACCCACTGTGCCAGAAAGGATAACTCAAATCATTCTTGAACACAGTCTGCACAACGGAAGACTCAGCATCTGCTCTGACAACAGCAGCTCCTTACCTGTTGCTGTACTGGTACTTGCTGTACCACCTGTGTAGGCACTGCTGCTTGACTAGCCACAGATGTCTGTAAAGTCACTGTCGAACCTGTGTCCGACCCAGTCTCTGATGTCTGCATGATGGTCTCTGAAATATATTAAAATAGAAATAAAGTTTGAAATGCTCCCTTCGCATCGACTAGCAGCATTGCATTTGCTAGCAGCATTACTGAGACTTTCAACTCTCTGCAAGCTTCTTACCCCAAAATACTGTCGTGAAAGTTCATGCATATTTATAGTTATTTTGACCACATTTTAAATAGATACAGAAAACTGCTAATCCTAGTATCTTCCTTAGTTAGGTCTCATATGTTATAAATTGTTTCAACTATTTATAAACTACTAGAGGCTCAGTACATGAAAATAAAAATTTATGCACTGGGGGGTGGGGGGGTGTTCCCTTAGCCTGGCCTGCCCCCTCTCACAGTCTGGGAGCCCTCAGGGATGGGAGGCAACCTGGTGGTCAGGGGAAGGCGATGCCCCATCACACCTCTGCTGCTGCCAGTGGCTGCAGCACAAACCTCAGCCAGCCCTGGTTACCTAAGCCTCGGACAGTCCTGGGTGGCTGGGCAGCCACCATCCAAGGTTTGCATGTGCCTTGGGGTGGCCCTGGGCGGCTTGGGGATTCTGGAGCAGGCCAGCAGAGTGGCCGAGCCCACTCCCAGGAGGCGATCACAGCCACAAGATGGCAGTGCCTTGACAGGCACCTGCCACCCTGACAGGGCAGAGAGGACTGGGTGCCGCCATCTTGTGGTTGTGGGCACTGCCATGTTTGAGGGCAGGGCAGTCAATTAGCATATTCCCTCCTTATTGGCTATGGGCACCAGCATCTTTGCAATGGCATGAGGTTCAATTAGCATATTCCCTCTTTTTAGACAGGATAGCTGAAAATTATGTCAAGATACTCAATTCTCAGAATATAAACCTTAACTGTATGCAAATATGTTATAAACCATACTTTCTAGACTATTTTATAGATTATTAGGATGTCATCAGAGGTGTACAATTTAGAAAAAACTATTTATAAGTTCCTTCCCAACTTTCAAACTTGCTATTCACTGATCTAAAAAAATTTATATATATATATCCAAAAACCAACTGATATACCGTTAACTTAGCCAAAACACCAACCTAATTTTCTCGTCCTGTGATTTGATATGGTACTAAAATAAAAGTTTAAGTATATTCTTATAAAAAGATAGACAAACATCAATTTGAAAGATGAGTAAGACAACTATTACATAAATAAGATTTGTAAACAAAGACATGAAATATTATCTTTGTCATTCACAATTCAAAACAGCATATTTTTCAGTTCTCACCTGTCTGACCTGCTAACACAGGATTAAATTTTACAGCATGTATGCTAACAAGTGGGGTTTCTCAGCCACCTGGTCTCAGCATTCCCTTGTGCTACTTATACAGACAAAAGATTAAATATTAATTTCTTTGCTATTGAGCAGGAACAAGAATTCTAATTTTCTTTACGGGGAGGAGGAGGGGAAAAGGACAAAAAATATTTAATTGGTAGCCTGAGAAAAATACTGCATTATGGTTTAAATCTGTGAACAATATAGTGAACATTAATTTTCCCTAAGAAAATTCTGAAAGCATATTATTCTTTCAAGTAGAAAATTGACCCCTCTCAGCATCTTTTGTTACAGCATGACCTCTTCCAAAGATCCCCCAAACCTTTTCTATCATCTCATTCAGTTTCACAAATGGACTTCTGAAGACATCTAATCTACTCTTCTTATTTTATAAATGAGGAAACCAAAACCCAAAGAGGTTAACAGATTCATTCAGGTGACAGGAATAGATGTGGGGTTAGGCCTCTTTACTTTGAATCTGTGCTTACTTTTCTTTCCAAACCTTGACATTGGCATCATTTCAGGTAATTATTCTTATTCTTTTGTTAGTCAAAACCCTAAAGCAACACAATAAACCTTAACACGTACAAAAGATATAGCAGCAACAACTAACACTGAGTGTTTAAGATACGCCAAATCTTCTAAATGATTTACATGTTAATTCTTAAATAAATTAACCCATGCAACAATCCAATATTGCTGGGATGATTATAATCTCCATGTACAGATGAGGAAGCTCAGGCACAGAGTGAAGGTGCCTAGGGGTTGCAACAGAAGGAATGACGGAGACTTTGGCTACCACCCCATTTATTTGTATCATCTAATGTTCACCTCCAGAAAAAAAGAAGCTAAAAAGTCAAAAGACAGAATTCTTTGATTCATTCTATACTTATAGGCTATCTATGCCAGTTGTGCTACAGCAGGGGAGCTATGAGCGAGAGTAAAGTGATGCCTTTCTGTATGAATGAAGAATGAACCAGATGTTAGATATTATCTTCAGCAAGGCTTTCTTAGTCCCGCCTCCCAAATGCAAGATAGGCTGTGGCCTTTGTCAGAGCAATACACAAATGAGGAAGACAGGACTGTCAATTATGGCTTCTTCATTAAGCTGCTCAATCAAGGATGGATGAGTTTCTTGCAGTAAACTAGCTCTTATTAAAACTCCCCCCTATTTCTACCGATGCTGGCTGGGAGCTTTATCTAGGCTCTCTCATGTGTCTGTACTACGTTGTATTATAGGCCAGCCTACACAGCCATGTTTGGTGTATGACCCATACTTTGACATCCAATATTTTAGACCAAACATAAGAATCCTATATGATAAAAGGCTAATATGCAAATTGTCCCCTTGACTGGGAGTTCGACCAGGGAGTAGGGCTGGCAGCCAACTGCCCTCGGCCCCTCCTCCTATCTGGCCCAGGCTCACCCTGATTGGGAGTGGGCTGGCTGGCCAACCAACCCCCCATATCCCCACTTCTTACCAGCCTAGCCCAATTGGCCCCCACTGAGGTGGGCTGGGTGGACCTCACCAATGCATAAATTCATGTATCGGGCCTCTAGTAAGAATATAAAGAATGGATGTCTCTTTAAAAATTAAACATATTTTAAAAGCAATTCTTAAGTGTTCTTAATAAAGCACCATAGAGAGCTTATTCTATATAACAAAAGCCTAGTGACCAAATGGTGGAATGACCAGAACGACCAGTTGACCAGTCACTATGATGCACACTAACCACCAGAGGGCAGACGTTTAGCTGACTAGAAGGAGCGGCTTCTCTCCCTGTGAACCAGAGGCAGACAGGCAAGAACCTGAGCTGCGATTGTCACCTTCTCACCGTAGGCTCCACATCCTCACATCTGGCTCCTCCTCCTCACTCCCTGCCACCTCCTCTGGACACCAGCAGGCCACACAAGCTGCCACAAGGCTCGCAGAACTGACTCTGGAGATTGGGAGGCAGGTTCGTGGTCGCCACAGGACTGAGGCCTGTAGAGGGCCAGATGGTAAGATACCTGGACATTGTTTAGATTGTTGCTGACTGGGCCCAGGATATTGGCAGAATCATGTCAGTTGCACTCCCACCCTGGGAGTGCAGAGATGTTCTTAGTTCCTGGCTTGTGTTTGTCAGGCAGGAAGGAGTGGGTGGGATCTGGCCCCTCCTAGGCTTCTTGTTTTTTCCTGTGAAAACCCCACCTTTTGTGTATTTGAGAATAGAGGTGCTGTGTGGCTCAGGAGTTGTCTGCCTCTCCAGCAGGAGAGGTCAGTGGCCCTCCCAGCTCCCAGCTTAAAATCTTTCTCTGTGTCTTCTCTCTTTATTTCTAATATTTCTCAATCCCTGGCCGCCTCCCCTTAGAACTGGTTCGTTCATCTCTCTTTCCGTGCGGGACACGGAAAAGGGAGATCCCGCCACATCAGGCCCCCACATTCTGGCTCCCAAGGTGGGGGCAGAGGCCCACTCCATTTCCTCTCAGTGCTAGTGTCTCTGAGCCCATCCCAGACTGGGTCCCCTGGAGAGGTGAGTGCTCTAGCTCCACAGAATATGCCAGACCAGGGAGCAGCCGCTCGGAAGGTGGGTCCACAGCCACTCGGCTGACCAGGATGAGCAGCACTTCCACAGCAGACCGATGCCCACATGCCATGCCCAGTGCACAAATCCAACGCACTAGGCCTCTAGTCACAAGATAAAAGGCATAGATAGATTTGGAAATCAGCATCCTATGGACTGTATTAGATTCCATAGACAGGCTTTTACTCAGAGTTACTACAAGTTAAAGTTCTTAATTGCCAACATTTAAAAATCAGAAAACTTTGCATTAAAAACCAAATTTCTAGATTCTCTTGAAAAATCTGAAAATGTAGAAAAGAAAAACCTATGTGTTTCATAGGCAAATTATATTTAAATGGTGCAACTCATTCACTTTTCTGGCCTCTATAGGCCTTTAAGTTCATGACACCTTGTGAGGTAACCAGAAACTTAGTCCTACAAATGGAGACTGAAAATAGAAAATTACTTTCTGGGTTTAAGACAATATTGGTAACATTTATACTGGTTTATGTCTTTTGTACAAGAGAAATGCTCACACTTTGGCCACTTTACTAACAGAAATGTGTTACTAAATGACTGGAACTCTAATTTTCCTCATTTCACAGATCAGTCAACTGAGGCTGCAGAGATGGTAAGTCATTTAACCGAAGTCAAACAAGTAGAAGTAAAAAGGAGGGTTTGGACATAATAATAAAGCTCATTCACTAAACTACTAGACCAAGATGGAGTTTTGTAATAGAAACTAGTGGCCGGGTGAATAAAATCCATGCACATTAAAAGGGGATTAATTAGAGGAAATCTTTTAATATTGCTATTTGCCCTTTCTCTATAATAGAAGTGTCAGAGATGAAAGAAAATTAGTAAAATGTATATGAAAATCTTCCTCCTATCAGAATCTGAAGTACACCAGGGGACCCAGAGTCAAGTCCCCACCCACCAACATGCACCTCAAAATCTCACAAGACCCAGAGCTGCCGGCCCCTCATTGGTTAGATCCAGACTAGGCTGGTCCCACCCTTGTAAAGCCCCACCGTGTAGGGAGCATAGCCTCAGGTCCCCTGGCCCAGCGCCAGGATGGGGGGTGCGGCCTGAGGTCCCCCAGCCTGGGGCAGGGTGGGAGAGCACCTTTAGGTCCTCCACCAAACCCCATAAGGTGATGGTGGGGGTGTCCTAAGGTCCCCTGTCAAGCCCTGCCAGGTGGGGGGCATGGCCTGAGGTCCATTTGCCTGGTGCCGGAATGGGGGCGCAGGGGCAGGGGCAGGGGAGTGCAGCCTTGGGTCCCTGCTGATTATACCTTAAGGCTCGTTACAGGAACTCAGCTTCTGCTGTGGGTGTAGCCATCTTGTGTTATGGAAACTATTACTGTGGGCTCAGTCATCTTGTGTTATAGAAACACCCCCCTCCACTGTGGGTGCGGCCATCTTTGTGGTGGAGTGATGCTCAATTTGCATATTCCCTCTTTATCATATAGGAACTTGCACAGATAGAAGTGAAGCAATCAAGATGGTGAAGTTTTAGAGTGAAAAAGGGTAAGGACCCCAACTGTTCAATAGAAGCAATCTTTACTGAACGAAAGGGAAATAAGATGGATAGAAAATGATGTCTTATGTAACTTAAGAGCGTCATGGGAGAACTTTCAATCCAGACTCTGGCTCTAAGTATATACCACATCAAAACTGTGGTATAATCCAAAACAACCAAATAATTGTTCCAGAACATCTGTTTACGCCCAGGTTACTGCTCATCCTCTAATCTTCTTGGCTCCTGGATTATAGAGTCATGCTAATTGACAAACTTGAGAATCTCAGTTCTGTCTTCATTTTTCCTTAACAGACTTACTTCATTATCCTCTGATTTCATTGTCTTCATCAACTTCAAGAAAGAGGCTCTTTTTGCTTAGGCCTCATGCATTGAGAAGGTTTCAATCACATCCCTTCCAGAGATTTCCTCAAAAAATCCCAACATAATTAGTTCTCTCATTTAACAAGTCTTTTTCAGGTACCAGATAATATGTTAAGTGCTTGAATCACTTATTATTTTATCCTCAGAAGACCCCCAATAATGTAAATGTTATTATTTCCACTTAATTAATGAGGAAACTGAGGCAAGAATGGATTATATAACTTGCTAAAGGCCACACAGCTTTGTACAAGAAAGAACCTAAATTCAAACCTAGGTTTTCAGAACTCCAAAGCCCCTGATGTTACCAATACGTATATTTACTTTGCAATATCATGATGACAAGGGTTCCAAATGAAAAACTAGCTAAAGACTGTTAGAACAGCAAAGTTTTGGGGATTTTCAAACAATTGTATTTGATCTATGCTTCCAATAACAATGGACAGACATCCTTCTCTCTCTGACATTGAATTAGGAACTATTCTCTTTTTACTGAGGCCATAATACAACTCAACTGATAAGTATTTTTCCAGAGGCATTCTAACTGATTAATTCTGAAGACCTAATTTAACAGCAGATCAATTAGAATGTTAAAGCATGTTGGAGGAATATAACCCTCCTGCCAAATTTTGCTCAAAGGATCATTTAAACCCACTGACACGTTCAGAGTATTCTGGTAGCTTTCCAACATTTCTGTAGAGCCAGGATCATCACATGAGGGTAGTATCTTAGTATGCATTATTTGAAGGTTTTGTTTTAGACTCAGCATAAAGATTTGTGTACACATTTGAAGTGTTCCCATTCATTTGGCAGTGGTTTCTGGTGCTTTGTTTATGTTTGGGAGTAATTTGGTTAGTTTAGTTCCTTCACAGCCTCCTTTCAAGTGATATTTGTTTATCAGACACAAATGCAGTCACATTAATCCATTTTGATAAGCTAAATACACCCCTGCAGCTTGTCCATGATGAAGCCCATATGTAAATGAGCTGTATAGTCTTGCAGGAGAGACATGCACAATTTCAGTCTAGTCATCCTTGCCTAATGTGGCTGTCAGGTGTGTCAAGAGCAACAGATGCTTGTTTGACAAAGGACCTTTTTATTCTGGCTAATTAAGCAGTTGGACACACCCTCCTGTTAACGGTTCTGCTTTGTACAGCCTGCTCTGGCTGAATCATGTGAATCTACAGCTAAATAGGCCACATTTTGAAAGAAGGCTAATTAACCCCTAGGAGAAGGAAAAGAATATGGAAAAAACCCAGCTGCTGAATACGATAAGATTAGCATTTCTTCAACCTGAGAGGCAAAATCTAGGCAAAGCAAATGTGTTTGGAACAAACATGCATTATTGCAAGTTCCAAGGCATTCAAATGCTCTTTGTGAACTTACTGAAGATTATTTAATATACTCAAATTCACAGTTGGATTCCTTTTCCCACAGACAATGTACATGGCCAGATTAAATGGTTTAATTGTCTGACCTAATCAATTACTTATCAAACAGAATTATATAACTGCTAGCTTAAGTAGTATCCATCTAATTTTTTTTCCATCCTGAAATAATTTGCTCTCCAAAAAAAAGCAAAGTCTGAAAACTTTACTACACCAACAATTTTTTGCACTGAGGAATTTAACAGGTTTTAATTCAGTATAAAAAATAAGATTTGTAATTTAATTTTCAAGTGCAATGAAGAATTTTCTTTCTTTTTACTTGGTATAGAAAAATAATATGCTAATTCCAATTCCTGCTTGAAACAAATTAACCAAAATTATAATAGTAGGTGTAATAAAAATAAATCACACCTGAAATGTGATATTCAAGAATAAATTACTTAGAAACTTGTTTCAACATAGAAATGTTATTTACTGGGAAAATATTTTGTCACAATTTAAAATTAGTATTTTTGAAACAGAGAAAGGAATTTTAACATTGATGAGTTTTTACACAGAGAAAGATCCAAAATCGTAACAAATTTTGCAGCATCAGCATAAAATGTTAATACTAAAACTCTAAGTATGAGCATTCTTGAATAAATGTTAGAAAATAAATATTAATACACATAATGTCCATAGCAATTAAAATTTCTTTTAAATTGTACAACTAAAATGAGCCATATTTGGGGGAGGGAGTTGTTATATATACTTTTCAGACATTAATATAAAATGTATATTTTTCTAAATATTCTAGAATTGGTGATAAAAATAAAAATATCCTAATTCATAAAAAAGACTGAAAATATTAAGCAACTTTCAAAGTTAGTATAATATAAATTAATGGGCATTATAGAAATTTCATATGTACTAGTACATGGTTCAATATTCAGATGATAATTTAAATTTTTAAACTTTTTCAAAAATATATTGAGCTGATAAATTTATCAACAAATATAAAACATGATGATTTGGTTCCCCCTACCCCCAAGTTACCTCACAGAAATGAAAGAAATTGGTTAAGCTATACATTATAATCAGACTTTTTAATTTAAAATACATCTCTGTGAAAAGTTTATTCATTGCAATGACGCAGGGCTTTATCAAAACAGTAAATCAAATAACTGAAGGTATGTGAAAAGAAAATTCATGATTTTCTGTATTATAAAAGTTCTGCCTCCTTATTTAGGTTTGAGGTTGCAATCCTCAGAACTGTGTACAGTTCATCTTTTGTACTAAACTGATCAGTAGAGAATGATGAAATGATGATAGTGTAGACTGTTCAGCAGTCATCTTTCTGTGATAACTGATGATAGTGATTAATGCTGGCGATGATTAATCAGTACAATGGTAACGTATCAGGTTGCCTAGGTAACTTTTTTCATTTTTCAAATAAAGGTTTTTCTCTTAACTAGTTCTTACCTTGACTCAAGATTATAAAATCTGTTTCTTTGGAGAAGAAAAATAAGGCTTTAGCTACTGAAGTGAAGTAAGAATTATTTTATTCTAGTTATTAAGAGAAGCTGTCATCCAGCACAGAGGTAATCTGGCGGAAAAGAGAACCAAGTACTTGTCCAGTCTACTGCTGGGGCCATCCACATTTTCTCTCCCTCATGTTCATGAATTAATAGGCAAATCAGTCTTACCTAGATGACATATGTTAGAAAATGGTAGTGTTCAGGTATTAGGTGAAAGGGAAGAAAAATAAAGCCAACCAAACAGAAACTTACAAGTATCCTAGTGGAAGGAGGATTAGAGAACAAAATGAATCAACATACAGAAAAATTCTTAAATAAATTCTATTAGACAAAGCCATAACGTTTCTCCCTACTGGGCAATCCACTCCTGAGAGCTACTAGAAACTATTGGATGGAGTATTTAATGATAATAGCACTTAGAATATAAAGATGATGAACAATAAGCATGTTGTCATAAACCTATCATCATTTTCATTATTAGAGCAGTTACTGTTGAGCAGTTACTATGTGATGGATATATCTTGGGAGAGAAAAGTAGGGTTTAGAGATTAAGGAACTTGACCAGAATTATAGAACTATTACGACATAAAGCCAGGATTCAAGTCTAGGTCTGTCTACCTCCAATAATGGCATCCTCTCAGCTACACAGCCAGCAGCAGTGAGGCAATTTGAGCTAAATCAAGTTTAGAGAGATTAAGCAGTCTATTGAGCTTTGGAGCACTAAGAAAGAGTTATAAATTTGAACAAACAGACACACTATGTACCACAATATACCTAATATGGGATCAATATACTCTTTCATGAAATGATCACATCTATAATTTTCAGGGTATGGAAAAGCATATTAGAGGTTAAAAGACACCTGCGTTAACCTTTTGTTCAAAACAATATTTTATAGAGGAAATAATACAGAAAGACTATTTTGCTTTTAAAAAATTAACTTTGTCCTTTAAAAAGTCAAAAAAGGGCCCAGTAAAATGAATGTGCCCACACAGTAAATGTTCCTATTTTTTCTCTATGCCTCATTTGTTTTTCTTTCTATAAAAAGTGGAAAATAGAGCCTTTTGCAGCTCCTAACTATTCTAACAAAAGGCTTGAAGAGATCAAAACATCTAAAAAGGGAAAATAATCAATCTACCTACCTACCTACCTACCTACCTACCTACCTACATAAAAGCCAAGTGATCAAAAGGACAGAACCGAAAAAACTGGTCACTATGATTCACACTACAGTGGCCAACCAACCTGATCAGGGCCCCAATTGGCATCCTGCAACCTCCCGCAGCCCCTCCCCACAGTCAGCCCCAACCTAGGTGGCCCCACCACCCTGATTGGGGGCAGGGCCATACGGCCAACCTCTCACAGATCCCCTGTTGGCCGGCCCACCTCCCTCAGTCCCCCTGTCCCTGGGCTGGCCCACCCACTGATTGCTCTCCGCACCCTGATCTGGGGTGGGGTTGGCCAGTCAACCATCTGCAGACCCTCTTTGGCTGGCACCTACCCAATTGGACCTCCAACCTGATCAGGGATGAGTTCAGCTGGACAACCTCCTGCATTCAATCCTGTCCCCAAGCCTGGCCCCTTTCCATGTATGAATTCAGTACACCAGGCCTCTAGTCTAATAGTCCTATAAAATAAAGAGGTGATATGCAAATTGACCATCATGCCTTCACACAAGATGGCCACCCCTATGTGGTCACAAGATGGGAATGTGGGTGATCAGGGGAGGGCAGTTAGGGGCGACCAGGATAGCAGGGGAGGGAAGTTGGGGGTGACCTAGTATGCAAGGGAGGGTTGTTAGGGGCGATCAGGTGGCAGGGGAGGGCAGTTGGGGGTGACTGAGCCTTCAGAGGAAGGCTGTTAGGGGCAACCAGGCTTGTAGTGGAGGTACCAGGCTGGCAGGGGAACAGTTAGGCCTCAATCAGGCTTTCAGGGGAGTGGCTAGGGGGTGATCAGGCTGGCAGGCAGAAGTGGTTAGGGGCAATCAGGCAGGTGAGTGGTTGGGACCAATTCCAGATTGTGAGAGGGATATCTGATTGCCCATTAAGGCCCATTCCTTGAGGGTTCAGGCCTAAAATGGTAGTCTGATATCCCCCAAAGTGTACCAGTTTGGAGAGGGTGCAGGCTGGACTGAGAGGAGAACCTTCCCCCACCCCCCAGTGCATAAATTTTCATGTACTGGGACTCTAATATATGTGTGTAGGTGTGTGTGTGTGTGTGTGTGTGTGTGTGTGTGTGTGTGTGTGTGTGCGCGCCTAAGTAACCAATAAGACCAGGTGATCGGCTGGTAGTTATGATGTACACTGATACAAGGGGCAGATGCTCAATGCAGGAGCTGTCCCCAGGTAGTCAGTGCACTCCCACAGCCAACCTCCTGTGGCTAGCCAATCTCCAGCAGTCTCTTGCCCCTGGCAGGTCAGTCCTAATTGCCTCATCCCCAGCCAGGCCAAGGGATTCCTCCCCTGCATGAATTCATGCACCAGAACTCTAATACTATATAATAGCACTGCTAATATAAATAAGTACCCCACTTTAAATGTACAATAGCTTAAATAACAGAATTCTCAATACTGTGATGTTTTTAACCAAATGTAGTAAATGTGAGTATGTATAAACTTGAAAAAAATCTATTAACACACATAAATTCTGGAAACACTTGCTATAAAACATAATGCTATTAATCAATTGAAATTTTTACATTGATGTTCATTCTAAAATGCATGTATATCATATATATGTATATATACATAGATCCTATTTAATAAAGAAGGAATATGCTAATTGACCCTCACACTATTGCAAAGGTGGTGGCGCCCACAGCCAATAAGGAGGGACTATGCTAATTCAGTGCCACGCCCTTAAATATAGCCGCACCTACAGCCACAAGATGGTAGCGCCCAGTCCCCTCAGCTTCCCAGAGCTGGCCTGAGGTACAGGCAAGCCTCAGATGGCAGCTGCTCAGCTGCTTAGAGCCACCCGAGGCTCAAGTAACCAGACTGGCCAAGGCTTGCACTGCTGGCAGTGGCAGCAGCAGAGGTGTGATAGAGGGTCACCTTCCCAAGATTGCCGGGTTGTCTCCTGCCCCTGAGGGCTCCCGGGCTGTGAGAGGTGTCAAGCCAGGCTGAAGAAACCCTGCTCTGGTGCATGCATTATCATTTTCATGCACCGGGCTTCTATTCTAGCCATTTTTGTAAACTCACATATTTAACAAAAAAACAAAAAAAAAGTTTTCTCTCTAAAAAATAATATTTGAAATTAAGTCAATTATAGTGAATTAAAGACTGTTCCTTTGGAGCTAATTTTATTGAAACTAGTGGTTCACTCTATGTATGGCTGTCCTTCTAAGTCTGTCTAAAGTATCTTTTTGCTCCAAAAACAATGGTTCCTTCTAAAGTAGATTATTTTAGGATGCCTCATAAATCTCTGCTTGATAATACTCCAAACTGGGGCTATTTGATTGTACATAAAATCAACGTTGTTATTTATGATTAAAATCAACTGACAACATATACTGTTTTATATTAGAGTGAAATTTCACATAATTAGTTTTATTTTCCACCCTCACTTCTCCTGCATTTTTACGATCTTCCCAGGGTACTAAAAGAGGAGAGAGAGAATACGTCCTTTATTCCTGGAAATACATGAAGAATGACTATCCCACCCAATCATTTCTTTTATCACCAAAAGTTTTCCTCTAATCTCCCAAATCTAATCAATCATTGAATCCAATGATTCTGCTCCTTAATATCACTCAAAAATTTATTCACATATTTTTATGTTTGCAACTGCCTAGAGCTCAGGCCAATCCTTTCATTAGGTCCCAATATCCTCAAGATAAACTGCAAATTCCTTAACAGAGTTTATACAGCTCTTGAGAATATAACTACTGACTATCATCTATCTTCCAAAGAGTATCTACAACCTAGCCACAAGGAAGTACACTCAGTTCTCCAAAGCTGGAACCTTTGAATAAGTAGTTCCTTCTTATTGAAACAATTCTTCCTTCTTTGCTTCATCTTTCAGCTCCAAATGTAAATTCCACTTCCCCAGACAGCATCCCAAACCACTACAAATTTTTCCCCCCTTGACTTTCTGGGTCTCATGTCCTATCTTTACTCAGCACACAATAATTATAGTTTTGTACTGTACCTGTCTCTCCAACCAGATTATAAACACTTTGAGCATATGGACCTTTTCCCTCACAAATATGCAACCGGGCTCGAGAAACAGAGTATCTTTAATTGTTGTATGAACAAATGAATCTATAAGGAGATGAGTTTAGACCCAGCTGAAACATTACTATTTGAGTATGCTATATCAGAGAAATGTAACACTTTAAAATTCTGTGTATATATATAATTTTCTATTGGAGCCATTTTCAATCAATTACTGCTTATGAATAATTTATTTTAATTTTCTAATATGACTTTGTTTTCAATTCTCTTTATGGCAGAATTTTACAACTCTCATATTCCAACATTTGTAAGCATCAACAGATTTTGTGTATAATTTTTAATGAAGAAAACAAGGATTAAATAAACCCAAATGAGCAAATTAAGTCTTCAGATATTGCTTTTAACCTTGTGACACATCATTTACTGTTTTAATAAGTATAACTGATTCACTAAATTGTGGATTCAGATCCAATACTCTAATCATGTCATCTTGAAAAAGGTGGCCTAGTAGGCTTCCTTTGTTTTTATAAGACAGAAACATGCAGAGAACTTTAATTTTCCTAGCCAAATTGCTAAGAACAAGTAATTAGCCTAATAGTAATCTTTCTAACTTCATCATCAATTAATCACTTGAAATTTATTCAAATTTGGTGACATTCAACTGATATTCTTCTATGTTCTCTTGAAAATCATTGAAACTTTTCACATAAAACACAAAAAAGGTAGTAGCCTTTATTTACTAACTAGTTAACACATTTAAGTTAAGGATTGTACATGCATTATTTCATCTGTGCAGAAATCCCATTTTTATGGGTGAGAAGACTTAGGCTCAAAGTTTAAATAACTATGAGCTCCAGGGTCACACATGTAGCCATGGTCAGAGTGAGGACTTGAATATAATACACAGCTTATTAGGTTCCAGGCAAACCTTGTTTTCTTTCTTTTTTCAACCCAGCCACATGCTGTATTAGGTTTATAATATGACAATGTAAATGTTTTACAAATTACAAATTAAACATTATGTAGTCCTGTCTAAAGTAGCAGTCTTTTCTGCATTTTTAATCTGTTATAGGAATTAGACATCCTGTAATTTTTTAACTGAGCTATTTTGCATGTGTAGTTATCCTCTAAAAAATATTAATTTCATTTCTAGCAATGCTGAGTACCTCACAAAATGGCTATCTGTTCTAGTCTGTAGATGTCAGAAAAGACTAATAAAAATTCTGCATCTTGTGGGTTCTGTACTACTTTGCTGAGGCATCAATACAGTTAGGTTTGTTGAAATTTGAATCAGGAATAAAAAATGACTAAACAGTGCTCACTGTCAATTCCACTTCTAAAGGAATAGCAATGACTGGCTGCAACTTCTCAAATGGCAAAAGAAGGACCAGTTTCAACTAGTTAATTCTCAAAAAAAAAAATGGGTTTGGGAGTCTTTGACATAGGCATTAGTGGTTGTTGCTCCCTGACCTTTACATACAGTCAAAAATTGCCTTCAGCAACTGCAAGAAAAACATATTTAACTTTATGACCTAACTAGAGGCCCAGTGCATGGGGGATCCCTCAGCCCAGCCTGCCCCCTCCCACAGTCTGGGAGCCCTCAGGGGCAGGAGGCAACCTGGTGGTTAGGGGAAGGTGATGCCCCATCACAACTCTGCTGCTGCCACTGAGCCTCGAGTTGCCCTGAGTGGCTGGGCAACAGCCATCTGAAGTTTGCCTGCACCTCAGGCATTACCTGGGTAGCCCCCTCTCCCCACCCCCATCCCCCATCTGAGGCTTGCCTGTGCCTTGGGCAGGCCCTGTGTGGCTAGGGGACTCAGGAGGCTTGCTCGTGCCTCGGGACAGCCCCTGCTGCCTGGTGAGGTTAAAAGGACTGGGCGCTGCCATCTTGTGGCTGTGGGCACTGCCACCTTTGAGGGCGAGCGTGATAGTCAATTAGCATATTCCCTCCTCATTGGCTGTGGGCTCTGCCATCCTTGTGATGGTGTGTCAATTAGCATATTCCATCTTTGTTAGACAGGATGACACTGCAATGAAAAATGTTAAATGAGAAGCAGACAGAGCTTGAAGGAAGATTACAGGACAAAGATAGAAAACTACACGCTACAGCAGCCGTGGGCAACAATGGCCCGAAGGCTGAATCCAGCCCATTCGGCTGTTCTATCTGGCCCATGGAGCCAAAAGAGTGGAGGCTTCTCTCCCTTCTGCACTTTCACCAGCAGCCCAAGATGAGAGTGCCAGCATGGTCAGGTTGCTTTTGTTCTGGCCCTCCAGTCCAGTTTAAGAACCCATTGTGGCCCTCGAGTCAAAATGTTTGCCCACCCCTACTCTACAGCAATACTTTAGAATACTCCTCTAGTTCAACGACATGCTTATTCCAGCGGGAGCACAGAATCATCTTTCCTTGATATATGTCAAGGAATTCATCACATACCTTGATTTATTCACTTTGTTGCTTCATTCAATTACTAACATGAGACATACTTTGCTAGTGATCAGAAGAGCAGAAAAAAGTAAAAAAAAATCCCCAATTCTTACCCACACTTTCAGTCTATGTTGTGGCAGACATGCTCATTCATTCTCTTCCCCTTCCCCCAACTCCTCTCACTCATACAGAGGCAAAAGATCTAAGTGGTTCCAGCTATGGCTCTAAGGTGTGGCTGAGGAAAAAAGCACTCTCATTCCAAAGACAGTAGGGCACTATCATTATAGCTTCATTGGCCCCTGCTCCTCGCAGATGGTGATAAGGGTATGATAACACCAAGTCTACCTTGCCAAAAATCATATTGCCATATGGCCAGTCAAATTGACAAATTGACCAGTTCACTGACAACTTTAAAAAATATATATTTTATTGATATTTTTTACAGAGCGGAAGGGAGAGAGATAGAGAGCTAGAAACGTCGCTGAGAGAGAAACATCGACCAGCCGCCTCCTGCACACCCCAACTGGGGATGTGCCCGCAACCAGTGTACATGCCCTTGACCGGAATTGAACCGGGGACCTTTCCATCTGCAGACCGACGCTCTACCACTGAGCCAAACCGGTTTCGGATGACAACTTTTTTAATTGTATATATTGATGACATAATTTGTGTTAAATGAAAGTTTTCAAGAGCGTTTGAAGACTCTTTGATATTTATGTTGATGAGTTTAAGGTTTTTAATTTACCTGAAATATTACTGCAAGTCAGCCCTGTAGCCTATATGTAACTAGGTCATTATATAACAAAATTCTGGAATTTTTGCCTTTCTCTGGGCTAATAATGTTTGAAAAGGAGAATTTATTTTATATCCAAGGGGTGTACATGTCTTGAATGCCATGGAATTTATAAAATACAATAAGAAATATTTCTTTCTTTCACTACATTTTCATCCATTAAATGAATTTTATACTTCTCCTAATTCACAAGTTTTCAATGAGCCAACTTAGATGGGTATGTCACTTCTGTGTTAAGCAACTGTAAGGACATCAGTATATGAGAAGCAAGATATATTTGGCACTCAGTTGATAAATATTTCTGTTGCAAATGTGTCTATGGTGGAATTTGTATAGAAAATTTCAAATTAATAAATACTTCTTACCAGAAATTTTAAAAGTGTCTGCAATTATTCTATGCATGACTTGTGATAAACTTTTTATGTAGTTAATAGAAACGTATTTTGGGCAGTTGATAATTTAGAAAGCTGCAAATTTTCCTGCTTGGCAAATTTAACAAAACAACCATTCAGTGAATTTATATTTAAGTAGACTGCTTTTAGGTAAATTATCAATCCAGTTAATTGACCACTCAAAAATTAGGAGGGGAATTGTAACAGGTTTTCAGATAATTGGCCCATTTCCCAATATCGCAGCATTTTAAAGTTAAGGAGTATCCAGGAGATCATATAGTTTAGGCTCCCATTTCACAGGGAATCTGAGACCTACAAACCACATGGATCCATTAGTTAGTGTCATTATTGGCATCAGAACTCAGAACTCCCAATTCCCAGTCAATATAGCTCTTTCTAACAGACAATGGTTTACCAATAAGACAAAAAAGAAAGAAGGCACTCAAAAAGAAGTAGGAAGGCCTGACAGAAGCTCAAAGTGCTTATTTACACAATGAAAGAAATATTCATAACATGGAGAATGCAGTCCTAAAATAAGAGACATGTTTCCAAGTTTCTTTCTAACATAAATGAATAAGACACTGTTTCAGGATGTCTAACAAGATTGTAAGTAAGACAATCTTTGTGTATATGTTGATATATCACCTAAAATGGTTCACTGGGTTTTATATTCTCTAAGGATTCTGGATCATCTTGTAAAACTTTTTTTTCTCAGATATATGAAGGATCTTGGTACTCTAGGTTCAGTATTTTGTTATTAAATATAGTAAATATGTGAGTGGTTCAGGCTCTGAAATATTTCATTACATAATCTCTGAATGTAACCTGTAAGAAACAAACTGTTTATAGCGAAATAAATCAAAAAGACTAATTTCTGGTTTGCGAGGAAGAAGGAAGAAGAGAAAGGCAAAATTCACAGTAATTGCCACCAAAATAAACAGGAAAGAAATTTTAAATTTTCACTTACAACAAATAATTGTAATTTGGGGATGTGAAATGGAACCTTTTAAATATAATGGTTTGTGTAACAGCTTTTGTAAGGTGCACTTTTCACTGTCAAAAGGCATGAAATGCTCAAAAGGGTAATCAGTTTTAGATGGCAAGTTTACAAGCTTTTCACAACTTTTATTCTTTATCCATGTTAAAATGTTTTGTAATTACTATGTTCACACTTTCTTTTTAAAAGTCTTAAAGATTGTTTTATACAAATGTAACTCTGAAACCAACCATATTGCTTGATTTCCACCAATCATCTGATGCATACTGTTGGTTTTTATTAACTCACAAGTTGTCTACACCTAATTTACATAGTAGTACTTCTGCAAAATTGAAGGCTATTTAAGCAATGCAGCAGCAAAAACTTCCCAATATAACCTACTCACAAATTACATTTTTACATAATCTGTCTTGTGAAGGTAATATAAGTGATTTTCTTGTTGTAACAAAATAAGCTAACATTAACATATTACATTCAAAGCCATATGCAAATATGGACTTATTACTTCTTATGGTTTCAGGGAGTCATTTTTCACACAAACTAGATTTGCAAGAATGAGACTTTTAAATGCAATCGAAAGGTTATTTATATATGAAAAAATATATTTCTTTATAATGTTTACTCAACATTTAATGATATACTATGTTAAATTAAGACAATAGGATTTTTTAAATGTAGGCAATAAACAATCGATCATTCTTCCCCACCCTCTCTCCCTTGCTCCCCCTTCTTTCTTGTCCCTTTCTCTCTTGTCCTCTCTCCCTGGTCTCCTGCCCTTTATTCACCACAACCCTTGCAAATAAAAGCACCTAATCAAGGCCAAGAGTCAAACAGTAACCATAAAACAACCTCTTCAAACTGTTCTAAGTATGCAATGAGTCAGCATGCAGAGTAAGATTTATATGAACAGGCTGTGAGTTAAATGAGTCAGCAATATAGCTTAATTATATCAATCATTTTTTTCCTTGAAATGTATTTGTACATCTTAACAACAAATTTTGTCATAATCCAATCCATAGGCTTGAATTACATCACACCACTTCAATCATTATAGACATCAAAGCAACAGTTAAACTATTTTTCAATATTTATATATAAACCACATGACCAAACTGTTTGGTATCTCAATACAAAGCTTACTGTGAAATTAGATAACCAGTGATGAATATTCCTGGCTTATACTTCCCAGACGACAGTAGAAGGATTTTATAATAAGACAGCTAAAGGTCAACATTAGTCATGTATTACTTCACCTCACGTGGCTATGTTCAGAGCAATGCAGTCTCAGAGACTGGAAGGTTGGACAGGACCTTTAAGGTGATGACCCTGACTTGTTTAGGGCCAGGAGTTATCTGTTTGAATCTCCATAAAGAAATTCTACCTACCACTTTATAAGAAATATTATTAGTTACAGAATTTAACTCTACCAAGTCTCCAAGGTGATTCCATTTTATTTTTGTTTGTAAGTACATAAATCATAATTAGAGTATAAAGGTAAAAGAAGCAAAGGCTTCAAACAACTTAATAAGGGAAGATATTTCTAATTCATTTTGCCATCTTTTCTTTATATCTAATGTAAATATATTGAGTATACCTAAAAGACATGCCAACCTGATTATAGTTATTTTTAGAGAGAAAATCCCATGAATATTTTTGAACTTCCAGAAAAAAAATTAGAAACTTCTTATATTACTCTTGCTGGTAATTCTGTTAAATTTATTTTTAATTCCAAATTGAATATTAATAAAGTTACTACCAAAGCTGATTTGTTGTAAATCACAGTTGTTAACTGTGTGACTTGAATAAAATCCAATAGAGAATAGAGCAATTAAAAAAATAAGATTCTGATGTGTTTTGTATTGATGAATCTAAAATGGCACTTAGGTTGGTTCTTAATGCAAAGGCTCTATAAATGTAAACCAAAAAACAACCAAAACCCTTTCCTTAAGAAATATGTAAAATACATAAATTTCTGCAGAATTTATTACTCCATAGCAACACCTAAATTGTTTTCAGTTATCACCTTTTTTCAAGAGAACTTTTCCAAAACAGAAACATATACTACTTCTAAGGAGAGCATTATTAAAATATTTTTAAAGCATAATATAATATAAACCCAAAAGAACTTTCTAAGTGTACTTTTTACTTAACAAATATTTACCCAGTAAATTATTTTGTTAAGTATTATGAAGACTCAAGAATAATAACAAATCATAATTTGAGTGATTTACATTATTTTCAAAGAATATATAGGCAAGTTATTTTTTACATGGGAGTTTAATCAATATTTTAGGGGTATCATATTATAGTTTATGAGCTGTTTCAGTTGCTCAGGCGTGACCTCTTTTCCTTTTATTTTATTTTTAAATGGCTCACTTTCGGTATTTAATTATGCCATTTTTCCTGAATATATTTAACTTGAGAAAAAAGAAAAGAAAAGCCTCTTTAGAGAGAATATTACTTAAAACAACTGCAGACTCTAGACATGCTTTCTTTGAAGAATTCATCCCTGCTTCCTTTTCTTCTTGCTTTGAAGATAAGAACAAATGCTTCCTGAATGTGTAGTTTAACTGAACAGTTCACTGCTTTAACGCCTTCAGAGTCAAGTTAGCTGGAGCAAATATGAGCTAACTTTATAGTAGAGCAGTTCTCTTGGCAACTGTGAGAACGGCTGCAAGTGAAAAACCTTCTATGCTGTTATTTTTAAATTTATTTTATTTTATTTTTTGGTATGTATCTCAGTGTGGGAGGATGAATACTAAGAAATAAGTTAGGAAACGGGAAAAAATGGTACCCTCTACCTAAGAAACATTAACAAAGGTAAGGCTGCTGTTTGGTATTTCAAAGATTCTTCCTATAATCGGAATTGTTGTCTTCCATCTTTAGCACCTCAGTTATATCCTATTCAAGGAGAAGAAGAATAAAAGCTACCATTTCTTGCATTCTTACCACTAAACATAATACTTTAATTCCCACAAAACAAACAAACAAACAAACAAACAAAAACACGTGTGAAATGCATACTTTATAAAATGGACACTAAAGTCTAGAAAGACCCAAACTATTTTAGGACATTTTCATGACTAGTAACAAAACTACACCAGGATGAACAATGAATTCCATCTAATTATAAAATATATGTTCCTGCCATACTCCAGTTTGCTTATATCTTTTTTTTTTTTTTTTTTTTTTTTTGCTTGTTGTTTGTATTTCCAAGGTTCATGCAAACACAGTTGGGGTTTCACATTTGAAATTTTCAACAATTATAAGGATGGCACTCTTAGGAGTAAAATAATGGTCCTGCAAAGTCAGTGAGGAATTTAAAAACATCATGGTCTTCTTAATTGTTCATTTTACACACTAGTTTGAAAGACACAAGAAATCTTTGCTTGTCTTACCAAAACAATACATTGCATTAGGCAGTATTTAATAGGTACAATAACAGTTCCTAACCTATCCTATTTAATAAAACCCTATATGCAAATTGACTGAATGACAGAAGAGCCAGCAAAATGACCAGTCACTATGACATGCACTCACCAACCATGGTGCAGCTCCTATATTGAGTATCTGACCCCCCCTCCCCCGAGAAGGAGGTGACCAATGGCAGCAATCGAGGGGGTAGAGCCAGCTGGTGAACACCCTGATGGTTGCCTCACGCAAAGAGGCAGTTGGACATCCCCCAAGGGCACAGGCCTGGCCGAGGGACGCCCATGCACAAGTTTCGTGCACCAGGCCTCTAGTTTAAGAATAAAAATAATAAATTATACCATGGCTGGTGTGGCTCAGTTGGCTGGGCATCATCCTGTGCACTGAAAGGCTGCTGGTTCAATTCCCAGGCAGGACACATGCCTAGACTGCAGGCTGGATACCAGCAGAGCATGTGCAGGAGGTAGCAGATCAATGTTCTGCTCTCAATATTAATCTCTTCTCCCTTCTTCTCTCTCTAAAAATAAGTAAACTATTCTTTAAAAAACACACAACAAAACACATTAGTAAATTATGCTCATCAACTATGTCCACCATAAATTCAATATGTATTCACTCACTGAATGCAGGCCTCTGTGGTTAGATGTTGGCAAAAGATAGCAAGATTAACTTCACTACCTGTCTCTTCTTTTTTCTCCCCCTAACAAGGATTATCCCCTAAGACATATCTTTGTCCTTCTGTGTTCCACACTGTTACTCTCATATTCTGTTACTTCAACATTCATGTGTATAGTATAATGCATTTCAAATCTATGATCCCAGCTCCTCCTCCACATTTACCTAAATCCAAATCCTATAACAACAAACTACCTCTTTGCAAATGCAACACACTGAGACCCAAGATGATATCTACTCATACCACATCGGTGCTGACCCCTCAATCTCTCTTTCTATCAATTCCTAAAAGCTTGTAGGGGTAATGTCCCTGACTGTCCCAGCTTCTAGTCTTCCCAGAGTTTTATTCACTGCCTAACTCTACCCCAAACTCTGAACCTGTTTGGTTCAGTTATCATACCTACTCATAATAACCTCACCTATATTATTTATTTATTCTTGGAAACATATGCAAATATTTCTAGGACTAAAGGATAGAATAAAGTTTGAAGATATATTGACTGTGAAAGTAAACTATAAGTACTTACTCTGTAGTTAGGCAATAACTTCCATAATCCTTAGATGGCATTTTTGAAATTCTATAATTTGCCAAGAAATTTAACTAGGCATTTCCTATCTAATAAGAGAACAATATGTAAATTGACTATCACTCCAAAACACAAGATAGCTGCCCCCATGTGGTCAAAGATGGCCCTCATAAGATGATCAGCAGGGGAGGGCAGTTGTGGGAGTTCAGGCCAGCAGGGGAGGACAGTTTGGGATGACCAGGCTGGCAGAGGAGGGCTGTTGGGAGGGACCAGGCCTAAACGGGCAATCGGACATCCCTCGAGGGGTCTCAGATTGGGATGAGGGACACACACACACACCTGTGCACAAATTTTGTGCACCAGACTTATAGTTATAAATACTATTCCATTTAATTTTGACAATTTGGGCCACAGCTCCTGCCACCAGACTCGCAGCCTCACCTGGCACCCCACCGTGGCCTGGTGCCGACCCCTCACCTGCTCCACCATCCCACCTGTGGGTTGATCTACTGGGGCCAGGAATCCCAGCCCAGCTCACTCAGTGCCTGGGAGCCACCATTGGTCACTGTCTGTGGGGCTATTAGTTAGGGCCGGGCCCCCTGCCTGGCTCCCTGCTCCCTGACACTGCCACTAGTTGCCATCTGTGGGGTGATTGGCTAGGCAATTGGCCCCTGCTCCCACTTGCCATTGCCTGGCTCCACCTGCTCACCTGCTCCACCATCCCACTATGGTCCCACTCTCATCAGGGCCCATCAGGGCCTGCAGTGCCTCCACTGCCACCTGCTGCAAGCACACATCACACACACCCACCATGTTCTGCACTGCCTCATGGTGGTCAGCGCACGTCATATCAAGTGGTCAAACTCCCAAACAATTTGTATATTATTATATAGGATTTTAGACATAAAAGAGTGCTTAAATAAGTTATCCAAGGTCACATATCTAGCAATCATTTTTGCTAGAATTCAAATCTAGATTTAGCTGACTTTAAGGCCAGTATTGTGCTCTGTTAGGCCTGTGTCTGCCATTTACTAAAGTCACTTTAATCAGTGGCTGGTTCAACTGGACAAACTCTGTTTTCTCATCCAGAAAAAGAAAGGGTGTTATCAGTGTTCTTATCAGAGAGCAAGAAGTCAGTAGGAGGACATTTGAAGTGAAGTATTTTTCAAAATTTACAGGCATAAACCCAACATAATTCAGTATGGTCCTCCATCCTATGGCCCCGGTTGTTGTTTTGAATCACTAACTTTTCTTATACCACATATGTAGTACAATATTATTATATAAAGCTATACTGTGTTAAGTTAAAGAAGCATACTGTAAGTAATATAGTAACCACTCAAATAAAAAAAAGAGATAAAGCAATAAAGGAAATAAGAATCATGAAATTATTCCTCATTTAAAAAAACCCAAAAACGTATGAAAAGAGGAAAATGGAATCTAAGCATGGATAGGGCAAATAGAAAACAAACCGCAACATGCTAGATTTAAATTCAACCGTATCAGTAATCACATAAAATGTAGTTTATACACGCAAATGAAAAGGCAGATATTTTCAAATCATATAAAACCCAAAGACCAAGCTAAATGTTGTTTATAGAAATCTACTTCAGATATAATGTCACAGAAAGGTTAAAAGTAAAAGGATTGAATAAGATATATCATGCTTTATTAATACCGGACAATATTACCAGGAATAAGGAGACTCATTTCATAAAAATAAGAGTCAATTCATCAAGAGTACATACAATCCTAAATATTTATACACCTATCATCAGAACTTCAAAATACATAAAGTAAAATCTGATTGAACTAAAAAAGATAAAGATAAAATGCACTATAACAGATAAAGATTTTAATACTCGTCTTCCAATAACTGACATAAGTAGACAGAAAATCAGGAAGGATATAAAGAACGTGAATTCAGCCGAAACAGTTTGGCTCAGTGGAAGAGCGTTGGTCTGCAGACTGAAAGGTCTGGGGTTCGATTCCGGTCAAGGGCATGTACCTTGGTTGCGGGCACACACATCCCCGGTAGGAGGTGTGCAAGAGGCAGCTGGTCGATGTTTCTCTCTCATCGACATTTCTAGCTCTCTGTCTCTCTCCCTTCCTCTCTGTGTGATATCAATAATATATATATATATATTTTTAAGAAGAATGTGAATACAACATTAACCAACTTGGCTAATTGACGTTTATAGAACACCCCACTCAACAACAGAAAAATACACATCCTTCTCAAGTACATGAAGAACATTCATCAAGACAGACCATATTCTGTCCACAAAACAAGTTTTAATAAACTGTAACAAGTTTTAATAAATTGTAAGCAAATCTCATAAACTGAACTTACTAGTATAAGTTTTTTTATCACAACAGAATCAAATTAGAACCAATAACAGAAAAATATCGGGAAAATCAGTATATATTTGAATCTGAATAATATACCTCTAAATAACCAATGGGTCCAATACTACCTAATAAAAGAGTAATGTGCAAATTAACCATCACTCTGCTCAAGCCATGCTCACCAGCCATCCCACCAGCCAATCAGAGAGAATATTCAAATTAACCCCAACCAAAATGGCTAAAGCCACAGAGAGCAGTTGAGAGGCTTCGGTTTCAATAGAGGAAGCCAAGCTTTCCAAACACCCTGGCCAGCCCAGGCATACACTCAAGGCTACAAAGTTTCAATTATAGAAGATACATAAAACCAAACAGAAATGATGGCAGCCACAGAGTGAGCAGGGGGCTTAGCCCCGCTTCAGGCTACAAAGTTTCAATTGTAGAAGGTAAAATATTATAATTCTTAAAACATTTATTTCTAAATTTGTTTTTTTTTAAAGAATAAAAGGCAGCATTCAGCAATATATCACTTGAACAAATTCCATTTGGAATAGCAAAACAACAAAATAAATGTGGAACATGTTTCACATTTTTTTTATTTAATGCAACTTTAATGCTTTCAACACTGCATACATTACTAAAAGCACAAAAATAAATGCTGTACTATGAAATTGTAAAGAATACTAAATTGATATAATTATACTTTATAATTTCTTCCAAATATCTAAAGGACACGTTTTTTTTTTAATGAAAATAATTCCATGTCTCTTATCTATTCTACTGAATAAGGTAGAATAAGTATATTTTTAATAAGTTTCTCCAATATTTAAAAATAATAAAAACTAGAATTTGCATTGTCTTTCTGACAATGATGCTATTCCTCCTCCACTGGGCTGAATACATGAGCCTAAATCAATGTGGTAACAAAATACCAAATGAGTGTGACTTACTATTCAACTATTTTGGGAAGTGAATAGATGTTCTACCTTTAATAACATAAATAAAATGTCATCTATCACCTTAGCATTTATAAAACCACATTTCTCTTCTCATACCATAGAGCCACTTTCTCCTCATACTTACAATTATGAGAAGAAGGCAATGAGTGAGACTACCTGGACAAGGCAGAAAGCACCATTTGTTCCTTCCTCTGAGCCACCTCTCAGCCTCCATCATCCTCAGTCAGCCAGAAGTATATTAAAGTTCTCAGTATGTGTGGCCTTCTTTGAGCTCTTTGTAATGAACTATATCAACCAGTACTTTTCACCACTGGGAGAAGAACCAAAGCAAGGAAAACTCGTGTACTAGTAGAACATGACAAGGACATTCTATGGTTCACCGAGACTAACACCTACCAACACGTATCAGAACGCTGAAAACAAAAGCACAGAGCAAATAAAACTGAGATATCTCTGAAGGCTGTATGCGCTCATCAGTCATCATCATGATTAGCTAAACATTACCACTTACAAAATATTTTACATACATTATTTATTTGATCCTCACAATAGACTTATGATATGAAGACATATTATAGATATTTTCCTAATATATTTTGCAGAAGAATAAACTGAAGCAAGAACTTAAAAGATTTGTCTAAGGTTGCTTTAACCAGTTAGTCAGCAGGAATTAGGCTTCTCTTTCCCCCAAAACTAACTGCAGATTTCAGTCTTTCAGCGACATTGCTGTATCCATCATAGATGAGGAGGGTCAGATTGAAGGAGGTAGGTTCCACACTGGACAAGGTCAGTGGTTATTCCTATAAAGCACTGTATTTTTCCCTGCCTTTAATCATCAGTCCCATACCTTCCCTTAATTCATTACCTCCTTTAATTCTTGTTCTTTTCTTTAGACAACCCAAGATGTCAGAAACCACTTTGTACATTTAAATCCTTTAGACACCGATCTGTGTAACCAAATATACTCCTAAGTCAATCCTAAAACTAGCAAATGTGTATCCTTCTCTTCTATGAAGGTCAGTGGGTATAGCAGACACTGGCCTAATTAGTAATAAAATGTGTAGAAGGTCAGAGATAAATATTTTTTTACTGCATTCTATAAAAAGTAGGCAGGTCATGAATAATCAACAGAGTATCTCCTGATCTGGACTGACTGTCCCCTACAGGCTGACCTCACTAAGTGACTGAGCCAGAATAAACACTTAAAATTAAAGCTGAACTAAACCACAATAATCAGTAAAATAATACGAAGATATTAATGAACCTCTGAAGAACTACCTAATTATCATGTTAAGTATTTTTACAATGTATTCTAAACTCAAAACTTACAATGTCTTGAGGAGTAGTCAAAACCTAGTAAGTGGAAGATGCTGGAAAAAACAATGGAGAAGAAACCCCTATTGATTAATGTCATTGTTTATAGCGTATTACTTTTGCTGATGAACTGAATGTCTTCCTTTCATCTAAAACTTTAAGTTTAATGCAGAAAAAAGAAATACTTAAAAAATCACCAGACATTCAAATCCACATATTTAAGCAGTTAACATTTCCTAGCCCATTATATAAAAATATGACAGAAGAAATGTGCATTTTAAAAGCAAATACTACCTAGAGCTTTTATAATATAGACAGCAAATTAAACCTCTAGCATTCCAAGTCCTTCACCTATATGAAATAGTTTGATCATTTCACTAACCCAGTGACAGTCCTGTTATATCTATTTCACAAATGGAAACCAAAGTATGAGGCTCATATACTGGAATTATAGAGGTGCTATTTGACACAAATAAAATATACCAAGTAACCCTGATAGAGTAATGCTGTCTTTTCTATTTCTTTCTACTTCCTTCTGCTATTCTACTTCCAACACAATGCTCAAGAGGGCCAATCACAAAGTTTACTGCAGGAGGTAACTTGAACCCATCAGCATAATCTATATCCAGTTGATGGGAACTATTCACTTCCAAAGCCAAAAAAAATTATACTTTATTATAAGTGAATTTCATGGGAAGAAAAATGGAAGGGGAGGCATTCAAATAAGAACCAGATTTGATCTTTAGACTAGAAAAGATGCCTAAGGAAGGGCAGTAGCGAATTCAGAAAGGACCAACAAAATAGGAGGTTGGAGACTAATGTCCATGTATGGGATTTACTTTATGTGAAAATCTTTAGCTCAACCATACTAGCAGATGTAATTCTCACCTGAGATAGGCTTTTCCCTAAATTGCTGAGCTGGTCCTGAAATAAATTTGGATTGTTGCTGTTGATCTTGATGGTGGTGGTAGTAGTAATGATACAGGAACATGGTGGTATATTTGCATATTAAAAAGGAGAGTGCTTAAAATCAAAGGCAAAGCGCTATGATTCTTCTTCCCTGGCATGGACTGGATATGTCCAACCTTACAGAATTCTGAGTTTGCAATATACATGAATTTTGATTTGTTAGACAAGGATAAACCCTCCTACTTCTTTGTCAGAAGCACCTCTTCTCTACCCTTTGATACTACTGGGAATAAAAGATCTTTTAAGTGAGATACAGATAAAATTCTACAATTTGAATCATTCATTATGCTAGTTAAGAAGGTTCTAAAATAAGTCAGTAAATATACAGTTCTGCCCAATTTAACTACTTGCTTAAAAAGTTAATTCATACTGTAGAGTGAAAATATGGTATTCAAGAAACAGAGGGTCATAGACTGAGCACCTGCTACATGTAAGGACCTGCTATATATGACACATTGAGGGGCAAGGAGTTTCATAAAAATAAGTAGCTTCAAAAGGAGAAATTAATTCAGAAATGTGGTTTCAGTATGGTGCTTGACTGGACTGTCGCAATGGAGCTATATTTAAAAGACAAACATACAAAAAAAAGAAAAAAGAAGCTCTAGAAATAATACGTTTGTCAGAAAACTATAGTCTGCCAGAAAATTGACAACTTTGAGACGGTAAAAAATGAAAACGGAAGTTATTTTCTTATTGTAGGACTAATCAAACTAAATGGAGACAACGGATCACTCAAACAGCTTTCCTAATACCCATATCCTAATACTATCCACACATTTGATAAGAATCCTATTCAGCTTCAATACAATGAGTGGGTGTGCTTGAACTGGAGCTGTTATACACTAAAGTGAGAATGCAAAATGGTATAACAACTTCAGACACTACTAGTGAAGTTTCTTCTAAAGTTAACCATGCACTAACTATGTGACCCAGCAATTCCATCCATAGATACTTATCCAAGAAAAAGGAAAATATCTGTCTGAACAAAGACTTGTACACAATGTTCATAGCAAAGCCACAAATTTCTGAAAACAACCAAATGTCCATCAAAAGGTGAAAGGACAAATGTGGTTTATTCTTAACATGGAATATTATTCATAAATTTTAAAAGAACATTCGTATGCACAATAATATGTATGAATCACAACATTATGTTGAACAAAATAAGCAAGACACAAAAGAGAGCATACTGTATGACTTCACTTAATCAAATTCTAGAAAGCAGATCAGTGTTTGCCTGTTGCTAGGGATCAGAAGTGAGCATGACACTGAGTAGGGTCACAAGTGAGACTTGGGGGGGGGGGAGTATAGACATTTCTACATCTGAATAGAGGTAGAAGTTGTATAGGTATAATTTTTAAAACTAAACTGAATACTTTAATATATGAACATTTCAATGTATATATTTTGTATTTTACATTATGGGTACTTCAAGGTGAGTTAAAAAGACACACACTTTTTTGGACTAACCAAGTGACTTCCTGATTGAGGGTTGATCTATGAATCTGGAGAGCACATCTTGATTCCTCATCAAGGCACATGCCCAGGTTGCTGGCCTGGTTCCTAATAGAGGACATGCAGGAAGCAGCCTATCAATTATTTTCTCTCATCATTGATGTTTCTCTCTGTCTTTCCCTTTCCTCTCTCAAATAAATAAAAATGTATTTTAAACAAATAAGCAAACAAACCAAAAAACAAACACAATTTTGGAAGCAACACCTTTAAAACAAATAAATATTCCCACTACACTAAATGCACTGTTCAGATCATATTAAGGTATGGTATCTATTCTATGAACAAATTAAAGTGAAATCACAAAAATTTTAAAGAAAGGCAAGTTCAATGGTTAGTGCATCTAGCAATGTTATCATATATAAGAAATGAATAAATGTTAAGTGTGACAAGAAGATGAATTAGGGACACGTAATTACCCTCATATGTATAAAGTTTTACCCTCAAAGGTAAGAAATAGATTCCTAATGGGTGGAAGTCATAAACACACAGATTTTATCCTCAATATATGGAAGACAATAATTGCACTAATTAGAGTTCAAATGAAAAAATCAAATCACACGTGTTGACATTTCACTATATCCCAGATAAAATGAAATGTGAACTTGTAAGAAAGTACATAGTTACTGATTTCTCATTGCTGATCTTCCTGCCAGGCTTACTAGAGGGAACATTGGATAGGGTGATGGATTAAATGTCCTCCAAAAATCATTTTAGAGCAGATTTGGTTCTTTTTATAAAACTTGAAGTAAAATTTCATGATTTCAAATTATTGAAATTTACACTTGCTACTAGTGCTATGCCTTTTATATCTTAGTGTTTAGATCTTTTTAAATTAAATAGTGATTAGATTTAAAGAATATATTGTGCCACACTAGTAGTCAGCAGCTGTGCATTGCTGCAGGTTGCCCAGGACCAAACCAGAGAGGGTCGGACCTGCATTGTTACCATCTGTCCATAATCCAGATATCATTGCTGACATGTACACATAAGGAACTATTTGACATTGAAACTGGGTCTCAGAACTTTTGGACACTGAAATTGAGACTCAAACTTTTTTGTTATTATATGTTTATTTCTAGTCTGCAGTTGCAAGATTTTTCAAAGAAAAGAAATGGGGGAAAATAGTTACAGAGGTAAAGAACCATTGAACAGACTGTCAAACTATAGAGGGAAGGCAAGGGAGGTTGGGGGGAGGGGGAGCTGTAAGAGATCAAAGCGAAGGACTTGTATGCATGCATATAAACATAACCAATAGAAAAAAGACATGGGGGAGGTAGGTGAAGGCATATGGGGAGGGGGGTGTAGGGGAGGCTGAAGAAGGTCAAGGGGGAAAAAGGAGACATATGCATTACTATTTGTAATCCTTCAAACAATAAAAAAGAACTATTCAAGAAAAAAAAAGAGAATATATTGTGCATTGCTATCAAAGCCAATGCAGAGTATCTGTTTGGTATAAGCTACCTAACTATGTAATTCCCAACAAATGGGAAAATAAAATACACTTTAGAAGGATCCATTTTGTGAGGAAATTTCAAATATTACCTAACAATACAAAAGGAAAAATGTTGACAAAGAAAATAGCAATGGTTGTGCCCCATAAATGTAAAATGATTAGCCAGGAAAAGAGTGCATTTCTTACTGTTCCAGGGAAAGCTCCTTAATGGTAGGAATGAGATAAAGTTTGGACTTAAAGGAGATGTTAAAGCTAAGGTAAGCTGCAGTGGATGTGAAAGAAGAGAGCTTTTGTGATGAACATTAATCACCTCCCTTCACATTTACTCTTCCCTTTTCTTTTCCAGGAGCTTGAACTTCATTTGGGTACCCAGGCTTTCCAAAGAAATTAACTGCGTGCTTTACTCCAGAGATGAAACACAGAATCCAGGATACAACAGTTACGGCTTTCCACCATCATGGCCACAGTGATTCCTTCTGAGGTGGAAATAGGATCTGCCCAGGTGAATCAGAATAAACATCAGGACTTTAGTTAGAAATACTGAGACAAAAGTTACTTTTGCCAGTGAAGGTAAATATGGAAACAATAAGCCAATTTCCTAAATATGGAAACAAGGAGCTACCGGAAGCCATATCAAAACCAAGACAGGATTATCAGAATGTAACAAACACCAGGAAGGCAGAATAAATAATTTAAAAAGTCACTGAGCCACTGGATCATTCCCAAAGTAGCCTGTCTTTGGACGTTTGAGTTAACATTAGCTAATGTATTTCATTGGTGGCTTAAATCCACTTAAGTCATTTTTTAAATATAAGGTTCTTATTACCTGCAACAAAAACTGAAAAGCAAGGGACTTTAGGCAAAGAAGAATAGAATAGAATGCACAGATATCAATCCAGACTTAAAAACTGGTTTTGGAATTTATAGCTAAATTTATTAATAAAGTATCCAGTGTCAGAGATATAATCTAATGAACCTCCCATTCACTGGGCATCTTTTCTTTTGTCCTATGTGAATATTTTTCATGAGCAATTATTTTAAAATGTATAAATGTTTCTAGATTCATTTCAACTACCTTCTCCAAAGAAGTCCTACACTTAATGTGTACGGACTGTGATTCTTGAATTGGTTGGATAAAACCAGATTGTGCCATGTCTATTCTTAATTTGCCATGACCAGTTGGAAACTGGGTTGAAGAACAATAAACTTCTGGATTTTGTGCCAAAGGATGAGGGGAATGTGGACAATATGATAGTAGCCTCTACTCTACTTTCTATTATTTTTGAACTGTTTTGGGTCCCAAATCAATTTATAGACCTGAGGATACAAATATGAAACTTCTAACCACATATACCAAAAAACTACCAGATGTTAAAAAGAAAGCTGCTATTAAAAGCAAAGACCCCAGTATTAACCTGACTTATTTTAAATATTTCAATTAAGACATATACAGGGGAGGAAATTAAATACTGGTTAAAAAAAAAAGACTAAGTTGATATTACCATTTTGGAATTTTGAGAACCAATGCAGATTCCAGTAAATGCACCTCTGATAAAAATATCTGAATAAATAAGAAATAGGAAGCCTTTGATGATTTCCAGGTACAAAAATCACTCAATATCATTTTGTCCATATATAATTTGATTGAGAAAATCTTTTTGAAAATTCATAGGTTAGTAGAAAAAGTTTAGTAGTACAATCTATCCCCCAAAATGGGGGAGCAGAAAAGGTCAATATCAAGAATAGTCACATAGCTATCTTATTTATGAATAAAAGGAATTATATATGCAAGCTTCCTAATTCAGAAATATAAAAAATTATTTTCCATTTTCCCAAAACCATTTATTAAAGAGACTGTCTTGACTCATTGAATGTTCTTGTCTCCTTTGTCAAATATTAATTGAGAGTAGTGGTTTGGGTTGATATATGGGCTCTCTATTCTATTCCATTGGTCTATATGTCTGTTCTTGTGCTAGAACGAGGCAGTTATGAGAACAGTGGCTTTGTAATACACCTTGATATCTGGTATTCAGATACTTCCTACTTTGTATTTCTCTTTTAGGATTGCTGAAGCTATTCGGGTCTTTTTTATTCCGGATGAAATTTTGGAGAGTTCGTTCTAAGTCTGTGAAATATGCCATTGGTATTTTAATAGGGAGTGCACTGAATCTATAGATTGCTTTGGGTAGTATGGACATTTTAATGATGTTGATTCTACCAATCCATGAACACGGTATGTTCTCCCATATATTTATGTCTTCCTCTATTTATTTTTTCAGTGTCCTGTAGTTTTCCAAGTACAGGTCTTTGACCTTCTTAGTTAAATTTATTTCTAAGTATCTTAATTTTATTTTGATGTGATGGTAAATGGGATTGTCACATGCAAAAAAAAAAAAAAAGAAAGAAAGAAAAGAAACTAAACCACCAACTTATACCATACACAAAAATAAACTCAAAATGGACAAAGGACTTAAAGCATAAGATGGGAAACCATAAAAATATTAGAGGAATCCACAGGCATCAAAATCTCAGACATATGTTGAAGCAATATCTTCACAGATACAGCTTCTATGGCTATGGAAACTAAAGAGAAAACAAACAAATGGGACTACATCAATATAAAAAGTTTCTGTACAGCAAAGGAAACCATCAACAAAACAAAAAAAGCCCACTGCATGGGAGAACATATATGCCAATATTATCACCGATAAGGGTTTAATTTCCAACATTTACAGGAACTCATATAACTTAACAAAAGAAATATAAACAACCCAATAGAAAATTGGGCAACGGACCGAAATAGATAGTTTTTGAAACAGGACATAAGGAAGGCCAAGAGACATATGAAAACATGCTCAAAGTTGCTAATCATCTGAGAGATGCAAATTGAAACAACCATGTGGTACCATCTCACACGGGTCAGAATGGTTATCATCAACAAATCAACAAATAACAAGTGCTGGAGAGGATCCTCGTGCACTGCTGGTGGGAATGGAGACTGTGGAGAACTGTATGGAAACACCAGTCAGAAAGGATATATGCACCCCTATGTTCATAGCAGCACCATTCACCATAGCTAAGATTTGGGGACAGTGAAAGTGCCCATCATCAGATGAGTGGATTAAAAACTGTGGTACATCTACACAATGGAATACTACACTGTGGCAAAAAGGAGTTCTTACCATTTGCAATGGCATTCATGAAACTGGAGAGCATTTTGCTAAATGAAATAAGCCAGTCAGAGAAAGATAAATATCACATGATCTTACTCATTTATGGAATATAATGAACAACATAAACTGATGAACAAAAACAGATCCAGAGACAGAAAACATCCATCAGATCATCAAACATCAGCGGGATGGTAGAAGAAGGTGGGTGTTAGGGGGAGAGATCTAGCAAAAGACTTATATGCATGCATACAAGCCTAACTAATAGATGCAAACAAGTGGTGAGGGTGAGGACAGGAATGGGGGGTGGGGCAATAGAGGAATAAGGACACATTTGTAATACTGTATTTAATAAAGGAAAAAAGAAAGAAAATAAAATAAGAAAATAAGAAAAAAATAAACATTTTTCATGCTCTGCAAGTCTGTGAAAAATTTTCATCCATAATTGGTTTATCCCTAAAATTACACACACACACACACACACACAAACACACACACACACACACACACACACACATACAGTAGTGACAAAAGTATGTTCACAGTTGTTAGTATAAAAGGATATCAGTTGCCGAACTAATTTAAGATTAAAACTCTAGTCAAAGGTCAGAATTTAGGGCTTGCTTTTAAAAGCAATATGTATTTAAAAAGTGTTCTGTTTAAGTGGTCCCCACTGCTTAGTAAAAACAAAGGAAACCTAGTAGAATAAAAGGATCAATACCATGAGATTACAGAAAAATTATTTTCTATATTATATTTCATATTATCTCCAATAAGCCCATATCCTTTTATAATATGTAAAACAAAATTATTTATTTTTAAATGGATCAAGGCATGTAGAAAGACCGTATGATTCTATATTTTCTTTTTTTTTGGTAAATATATTTTTATTGATTTCAGAGAGGAAGGTAGAGGGAGAGACAGAAAGATGAGAGAGAAGCATTGATTGGCTGCTCCCCGCAGGCCCCATACTGGGGATCTAGCCGGCAACCCAGGTATGTGCTCTGACCAGGAATAGAACCATGACCTCCTGGCTCATAGGTTAAAGATCAATCACTGAGCAACGCCGGCAGGCTGATTTCACATTTTTAACTGTATTAAAGTTCTACCTGTTCTGCACCATATTCTTCCATAGGATATGTTCCTTTTGTAATGGTAGTAAAATACATAAAGCCAAGTGATGGTCTCCTCACCAGCACCATAATGATCATTGGCAACTTAATTATAATATGCCTATAATATTAAGAGTTTATTTATTCTGCTTGGGGTTATCTAAGCTTCTGGGATGGGCAAGTCGGTATTTTCTTAAATATTGAAATTTTTCTATCATTATTTCCTAAATGTATTTTATGCCCCTTCTCATGTTCTTTTCTTCTGTGACTAAAACTAAACATATGCTGCCAAAACCAGTTTTGCTCAGTGGATAGAGCATTGGCTTGCAGACTCAAGGGTCCCGGGTTCGATTCTGGTCAAGGGCATGTACCTTGGTTGGAGGCACATCCCCAGTAGGGGGTGTGCAAGAGGCAGCTGATTAATGTTTCTCATCAATGTTTCTAACTCTCTATCCCTCTCTCTTCCTCTCTGTAAAAAAACAATAAAATATATTTTAGAAAAAAAAAAACATTGAGTTTCTTTAAAAAACAAAACAAACAAAAACTAAACATATGCTATACTATGAGTTGTTGTCCCTTGTGTCCCCGAGTCTCTGTTCAAACATTTTTTTCTAGATTCTTCAGATGGAATAAATCTCACTGACAGGCTTTAAGTTCATTTGACTTTCATACTATTTCCACTATGCTAAGCTCAAACAAATTTTAAGTACAATTATTGTTCTTTCCAGTTGTAGAATTTCCACTTGGCTTTTTTTATAGCTTCCATTTCCCTGCCAAAATGTTTTTATCTATTCAACTCATTAAGAACATAATAGTTGTAGGATTTAAGTCCTTATATAGTTATGCATAAGCCTCTGTCAACTATATCCACTATCTAGGCCATTTCCATTTTATTTTCTTCTGGACTAGGTGTCACATTTTTCCCGAGTTGTTTTCTTTCTCCCATGGATAGTAATTTTTTTTTTATCATGTACTAAACACTGTGGTAATAAAATGTAAGAGTATGGAGAACTTGCGTTATGATTCTGCTATATTCCTCTAAAGAGTGGCTGAATATCTTGAATTAATGTGTTGTAGGGATGATTTTCAAGAAAGTGTGAGGCATTCAGCAAGCTCCTTCAGTTTGTGGCAAAATCAAACTTCTGTCCTTGTCTTCCCTATAGTTTATTGAGGTACTAGAGGCCTGTTGCAAGATGATTTTCGTGCAATAGGCCTTCCTTCCCTTGGCTTCCAGCACCAGTTTTCCCGGGGCACCCAGGACCTAGGCCTTTGCTCAGGCCAGAGTCTAACTTCTTCATCTTGGCTGCAGACTCCGATCTGCAGTCTTGCCTTTGCTGTGGCACTCTGCTCCTGTAGATCCCTTCGTGCCCCCATCACCCTTCCCTCCCTCTAATTGTAGGTGTCCTGCCCCACCCAGCCACTCTGTATCTGGAGCAGCTAGGCAGCTGCCAACTTTAGCCTTCTAATTTGCATACTCATTCTGATTGGCTGTGGGCGTAGCAGAGGTAAGGTCAATTTACATATTTGTCTATTATTAGGTAAGAAAGATTTAAACTTGTTAGAACAGGTCTGGAATAAGCTTTACTCTACAATGTTGTAAGGTATGGACTTGTGGTTCCCAGGTGGATGCCTAGGATGTTAATAATGTCTCTCTACTCTGATAGGGTAGAATTCCAGTGTCTACCAGGAACCTTTAATGTCTTTCCATTCTCAGATCCTCACAGAGAGTAAGGATCACAGAGTAAGCTCACAGAGTCTCATTAGGCATATATACAGTCCCTCTCTTTCTAAGCCAAGGACTCATGAGGAACCCACATTCAGAATCGTGGACCTCCATTTCTGCACAGCTTTCTCCTTTTTGGTGCCTGGCTCCAGATTTCAGCAGACACCACAGTCCTCAACTTTAATTTCTGCCTTCTCAGCTCAGAGGTGCCATTGTTTGTTTGGACTCCAGCTTCCTGAGGAAAACTCTCTCAGCACAGATGCAAGGCACACATTGGGGGAGAAGGGCTCTTATGAATCTGCCTGCAGTTTGGTACTGCTTGTTGTCCAAGCCTCATATATTTCCTTGTTTCATCAGTTTATGGGAAAAGGGTCAGACCAGTACTGTTACACAATGCCAGTAGCAAAAGCATCTGTCCACATATTATTCTAATTTTTCATTCTCTTGATTTATGTCTTTTCTTACTACCCTCAATTTATGTAATTTATGGTCCTGAGTTAAATGCACATATAGGCCTAAACAATTTTGATAAAATATCTGATACCTTTAAGACCTAATAATGGTGATGGAACTCTTCCAAAATATTAATATTATCAACGGTTTTGTATTTCTGAAATTAAAGCAAAACTAGGTTCAATATAAATTTTATGAGTCTTTCCTCCCATACTTTTCTGTTTTCATGAATAATAGTTTAAGTAAAACATGAGCAATACCCTATTACCAAACTGCCTTTGATATTCCCTTTTTTGCTTATTTTATTTAAGTTGAAATGAAAAGAATAGAAAAAAGGAAAACCTCAAATTATCAGAATTGTTCTCATTTCCCAATTTCTGAAATTGGTCTGATTTCAACTATAAGAAGTATAAAGGTCTTCTAAGCTATATTTAAAGACTGTGCAAATGTTACTTGAGAAAAATGTGCCTCGTTTCTCCTAGTTGTTGCTGGGGGTGGAGTTCTTGTGATATCTTGAGAAAAGGAATTACCGAGATTCACAGGGGAGAATGAGTGATCTTTATTTCTGAATATTTACAACCTTGGGATTCCAAAACCCCATTTCTCTTAATCTAGTTATAGAAGTTTAGCTGGAATTTAGTAGAGATAGAAGCATAGTCAGTGTCCAGAGTTTTCATTTCATGTTGCAGCTGAGCCCAATACAGCACTTGGCTAGCTGTACTCCATTAGTCCACTGTGGGTGGGAGTCCATGTGGCCATGGACCACATGGAAGAATGCCAGGCAGCCAAGTGTGAGCCATAAGCCACACATTCCACAAGGAACCAAGAGAGTGAGCTTCTTTGTTCAGAGGATTTTATATTCCATTTCCAGACTCACAGTGGTCATGCCCATCTCTGTCCCAAGCGTGTTTGATAAGCAAGTACCTTCCCTGTGTCATCCCAACTTTCCTGTGCATTCTTCAATTCCTTACCCTATAATGCCTGGCCTTCCCTTTGCTCCTTTTCTATTATCAATAACTAGCTAATTACAATGGTATCAGAAACATCTCACTCTTACCCAGATGAACAAGAGGTTTAAAAGAGAAATAAAAGTAAACACAATAAAGTTTTAAAAATTAAAAAAAAACACATTTATATAAAATGGATAGTCCTACAAAGGAAGCAAATTTTTGCAAAGACTGGGTTTCACAAATGATCTAGTTATCTGAAATGCTAAATTAAACAAATGCTTAGCAGTAGACAAGGCCAATTTATCCATTAGAAACATTGCTGAGGGTCCTTAATACTTTAAGGGGGTCATCCTTTTTTTTCTTTCTTTAATAATCAGAATAACTAAAATTTTAGGTCAACAAAAATGTATAATATCTCCTAATTGTCTTCACACTAATAGTCATACAATGTAATTTATAAAATAATGTGTGTGTGTGTGTGTGTGTGTGTGTGTGTGTGTGTGTGTGTATAGACGGACATAATTTGGCAATTGTTTTCATTATTTGCTGGGAACCTTAGTCTCTCACAGAACCTACCTCTGTGTGATTCTAGGGTGTGAGGCCAGCAGGCATTCTTCCTTTTATATCCCCGGGGGTACTATTTTCATCTCTCACCCATTTCCCTCTGATCTTTTTGGTTTGCCTGAACTGCACAGTAATTGGATGATATTGGTAGATAGTACTCTGGGTGGCTGACATTTCCATGGCCTTTTTTAAGGTTCCAGGTAGTAGATGTTGTCTTCCTGGCTGCTTCACATCTGCTTTTCATTTTGCTTTCTATAACAGAGAAGTGGACTTGGTCTCTCTTCCTATTTCAAAGCCCTTAATCGTTTTGGAGCAGCCCACAAAGTCACAAATTCCTGTCTAAGCAGAGGGTTCCAACCCAAAGTCCATTTGCTGAGCCAAGATAATAACCACATTAAGACACACTAAGTCCCAATCTTTATCTGACTTCCGTTATCAGTGCCACTTATTTTTCCAGATTATTTTAATTTATCACTCATGGCTTCTATAGCAAGTAATTTTTGGTATTCAAATCACCACTGTCATTTTTTTAGGTATTTTACATTTTCTTTAAAGCTCTTTTAATATTCTAAAATGTATATATTAGTTTTTATGTTTTTTAAATATTTTTTATTGATTTTTTACAGAGAGGAAGAGAGAGGGATAGAGACCTAGAAACAGATGAAAGAGAATCATCGACCAGCTGCCTCCTAAACACCCACTACTGGGGATGTGCCCACAACCAATGTACATGCCCTTGACTGGAGTCGAACCTGGGACCTTTCAGTCTGCAGGCTGATGCTCTATCCACTGAGCCAAACCTATTTTGGCTACTTTTTAAAATAAATATAAAACACAAAGAAAAATAGTAACGTAAAAGTAAAGCACTTTGGGTATGTTCACAAAATTCACTGATGTTTTGTTTGATTGTTTTTGTTTTAATTGATTTTAGAGAGACAGAGAAAGGGAGAAGGAGGGAGAGAAACATTAATGAGAGAGAACCATGTGAATTGGCTGCCTCCTGCACGCCCTCTACTGGGGATCGATCCTACAACTTGTGTATGTGCCCTGAAGGGAATTGAACCAGTGACCTCTGGGTGCATGGGACCATGCTTAACCAACTGTGTCATGCTGGCCAGGGCTCACTAGTGTTACTGTGCAATTCAATAAAAGCATCATCTGCACACTGAATTGTATGCCCATCACCACAAGCAAAATCTCTTTCAACTCCCGTTTTCCTCCCCCTAGGCCCCCACCCACCTTTCCCTCTGACCATCACCACACTGCTGTCTGTGTCTAAGGGTTATGCTTGTACAGAATGTTCCTTGGCTAATCCCTTCACCTTTTTATCCGGTCCCCAAACCTGCTCTCCTCTGACATCTGTCAGTCTCTGTTCCAAGTATCCATGCCTTTGTCTTTGTCAGTTTATTTTGTTCATTTGATTCCACATATAAATCAGATAATACGTTATTTATCTTTCCATATTTCACATAGCATAATAATCTCTAGGACCATTCTTGCTGTCACAAAAGGTAAGATTTCTTTCTTTTTATGGCCGTGTAGCATTCCATTGTGTAAATGTACAAGGGCTTTTTCTATCCACCCATCTACTGATGCACACGTGGGCTGTTTCCAAATATTGGCTATTGTAAATAACACTGCAATGAACATAGAGGTAAATATATCCTTTCAAATTAGTGTTTTGGGTTTCTTAGGATATATTCCCACAGTGGGATCATGGCAGTTATGTTAGCAAAGAGGAGAAGTCCACATCCCCCCTGGTTGCTAGCAGGAGTGTATTTCTTGCAATATCCTGAGAAAAGGAATTCTCAGAGATATGCACGGGAGGATGTGATATTGTTTATAGTTTTATTTCTGTGGAATCAAACCCCTGAATTTCAAGGTTCCATTTCTCAGTCCCATTCAGGAAGGAAATCCCATTTTGATCTTAGCAGGGTTAAAATGATAGTCCAGAATTTCCTTTCCAGGTCTAAACAGTACAATATCGCACCAGGCTAGCTTAATTTGTGTTTGCCTGCTGCAGCCTATCATTGCATTGCATTTGGGGTACACAGGTTCACATGTCTATTAAGAAAACATATGCAAATGCAAAAAAAGGGGGGCAAGAACAAGCCAAGAACATGAAAAAGAGAGCGAACTCCTTTGTTTAGAAGACTATATATTCCTAAAATTTTGCATACTTAAAGTGGCCATACCCATTCTGGCCAAAGATTTCTGTTCCCAGGTATGACTGACAAGCATGTAGGTTCCCCTTGTCACTCCAATTTTACTGGGCATACTTATCTTCTCTTCATTGAATCCCTTCCCCTAGTGTTTTGCAGTGAATAGGCCAGTGATTCCCTGGGAACTACAAAATTGCAGCTTCCTGTGAAGCTGCCCAAAAGACATGCCTATACTGCCTGGCCTTCCCTTTGCTTCTTCTTTCCTATCTATCATCTATCTATCTATCTATCTATCTATCTATCATCTATCTATCTATCTATCTATCTATCTATCTATCTATCATCTATCTATCTATCTATCTATCTATCTATCTGGCCAGTGACTGGAAAGCTGGTTGCTATGATGCCCACTTAGGCCAGTGAACCAGTCCGATCAGGGGGGGGTTGGGCCTGTGGCCAACTTCCCACAACCCCTCCATCTGGCAGGTCCCTCCCCCAATGGGCCCCATCACACAGATTGGGACAGAGCCAAACAGCCAACTGCCTGTGGCCCCTTCCTTCAGCCAGATCCATCCCTGATCGCCTCCCCACACATACCAATCTGGGGTGGGACTTACCAGCCAACCTCCTCAACCCCAATTGGTCCCCCCACCCCATTTGAGGGTGGGGTCTACCAGCCAATAGCCCTTAGCCCCTCCCCCCAGCAGGCCTTGCCCTGATAGGGCCAGGATCAGGGAAGGCCAGACCGCCAACTTCCCTCCCTCTCCTCCTTCTGACAGGTTGGGCCCCAGTCTGCCTGGATTGGGGCTGGGCTGACTAGATCCCACCCATGCATGAATTAATGCACTGGGCCTCTAGTTATTAATAACTAATTACAATAGTAATAGTCCCATTTTTAATTTTTTGAGTGAAAATTAAAAGCACAATGAGACATCACCTCATACCTACCAGAATGGCCATCATAATCAACAAACAATGAGTGATGACAAGAATGTGGAGAAAAGATAAACCTCATGTAACTGTTGGTGGGAATGCAGACTGGGATAGTCACTGTGAAAAACAGTAGGGAGTTTCCTTTTCACTGTCTTTTTTTTTAAGTAGGTATTTTTATTGATTTCAAAGAGGAAGAGAGATATGGAAACATCAATGATGAAAGAGAATCATCAATTGGCTGCCTCCTGCACACTCCCCACTGGGGACCAAGCCCACAAACTGGGGATGTGCCCTGAATGAGAATGGAACTGTGATCTCTTGGTTCATAGGTCACTGCTGAACCATCCACTGAGCCACGCCCACCAGACAGTCACTGTTTTTTAACATAGAAACACTCTTTATATTCAGAGTTAAAAATGTTGTTTTCAACAAGAGAAAAAAGCATTTAAGAGAATAATATATTTTCAATGACATTGGAAAGAAATCTTACAAGTAAATCTAATACTTAGGATAATAAAAGCAGAGTGCTCTTCAAGCTTGGCATGAAAGATGGGACAGCATGCCAAGAATCAGCAAGTGAATCAAGTTAAATTACTTTAATCAGAAGTCTTAGATCCGAGTTCCATACCACTATTGTTGTATTCATTTGACAAAAGACTTGACTTTTTAAAAGTCTCAAATCTTCACAAATAAACTAACCACAAATACCGCTAGTATCAAGTGAACAACTCCACCTCAAAAGCACTTGATAAAAAAATGTTTTAAGACTGAACAACTTTATACTATTGTATTCTTAACTAGAGGCCTGGTACACCAGTGGGGTCCCTTGGCTTGGCCTGTGGGGATCGAGTCAAAACCGGCTCCCTAACATCCCCCAAGGGGTCCTGGAATGAAAGAGGGAGATTCTATGGTGATGTATTCTGGAATCGGGCTCCCTTCTCTCTGGTTCCAGGGTGCATCATCTGAGAACAGCCACTGCCAAGTCACCATAGCTCGGCAGCGCCTGTGTTGAGCGTCTGACCCTGATGATCAGTGCGTGTCACAGCTACTGGTCGGATAGTTGCTTAGGCTTTTATATATATATAGATATATCAACATAATGACACCAACATTCTTAAATATCTAAAGGCCTGTCCTCCCTCCATTTTCCATAACTGTATCATGCACAAAATCTGACTCAATCTTTTGACTATTTTAGTATGTTTTGTATATCGGACTTTAATGTATTTCATTTGGATCAAAGACTATAAGCTTAATATGTGGTAAACAAATGCTTTTCAGAATAGTTCAAACACTACCTATTCCCTAACCTTTTTATAGTCAAACAAGTGAAATTGAATCTCTATTGTGGCCTCCAAGCAATTTGTTTATGCACTAGAACCGTGGTTGGCAGCTTGCAAGCCACATGTGCTCTTTGACCCATTGAGTGTGGCTCTTCCACAAAATACCATGGCCTGGGCAAGTCTATTTTGAAGAAGTGGTGCTAGAAGTTTAAGTTTTAAAAATTTGGTTCTCAAAAGAAAGTTCAATCATTGTACTGTTGATATTTTGCTCTGTTGACTAATGAGTTTGCCTACCACTGTTCTAGAACAAAATGCAGCACACTTACACTGTGAAGGGCCCATAGAATCTGCTGCAAATACCCAAATTTGCTATTATAGTATGAAAGCATCCACCGATGATGTAAAAAAACAGGCATAGCTGTCATAATAAAATGCCATTTATAAGAACAGGCTATCTGCTGGATTTGGCCTGAAAGACATAATTTGCCAATTCCTGCTCTAGAACTGTGCTTCTCAATCTTTACTATGCATACCAAATACTTGGGTCTTAATGCAGATTTTTGATTCAGGAAGTCTTGGGGGAGCCTGACATTCTGCATTTTGAACACTCTCCCAGTTGATTGACAATGATGGTCAAAGAATCAGATTTTCGAGAAGCAATCTACACTAATAAAAGAGAAATATACAAATTGACCGTACTTCCATGACACCACCAGCCAGTCAGAAGTATGCAAATTAACCCAACAAATATGGCAGGATAATTTGCATATGTAGGTGTGAAGCAGCCGGGTGGGATGGGGCACCTGCTATGAAGGGGAAGGCAGGGGGCAGAGGGAGCTACAGGAGCAATGCTCTGGACAGAGCTGAGAAGACTGAAGGCTCCAGTAGGAGCAAACACTGAAGGATCTGGCTGGAGCCTAGGGGGTGTGCAAGAGGCGGCTGATCGATGATTCTCTCTCATCGATGTTTGTAACTCTCTATCCCTCTCTCTTCCTCTCTGTAAAAAATCAATAAAATATATATATTTTAAAAAACACACAAAAAAGCAAAAAAGAATGCCATTTGTTTGAATATTGCTGTAGCAGCCAAATTTGTACTTTACGATGCCCTTTCAGCAATAGCTCTTTAGATCACAAATGGATGGATACCTGACTTAACCTGGACAACATTCTCTCTGTTGAAACTATTTTAAGTGGGCTCTTTGTATAGTCTGATTGTTAACTAAAGCCTAGTAATGGATAAAGATGTTTAGTCATGTGCATCTGAAAATAAATGTATAGAATGTAAAGAATAAGGGATATGCAAATAGAAGCAAACATAAGTTATGAGGAGAGTACTACCTAAGTTTCTAATAGTGTTATTGATGGAGAATGCCAATTCCTCATGAGGTCAAGCTGTTTTTTTTGGAGACTTCAGAAGTTACCCTAAAATCTCTCCACATTTCTGTTTTTATGAGCTTCTAATACTTAAAACCAAAGAATATTAAAAGTTAAGACCATAGCCTTCTAATTAAATATCTCCAATTCATAAAGACTATACAGAAGCAAAAATATACACACAAAATATGTCAAAATTGCAGAAAGAAAAAGTGTCAAATTGAGGAATCATTACATTCTCGATAAACTGTGCCTAATAATAAAAAATATGAGTATTGTTAGAAGTTATATCTGCAATGAAAGGATTAATATTATCAAGATAAGAGTATTTATATTGCCGAAACACTCAGTTTATAGAGCGTTGGCCTGTGGGCTGAAAGGTCCCAGGTTTGATTCTGGTCAAGGGCATGTACCCTGGTTGCTGATTGATAATTCTCTCTCATCAATGTTTCTAACTCTCTATCCCTCTCTCTTCCTCTCTGAAAGAAATCAATAAAATATATTTAAATTAAAAAAAAAGAGTATATGAAGAGTAGCATACACTAAAACAAATGACTACTTCTATAATTCGTCCATCACTGGACTCTCAGTTCCAACTTGTTCAAAATAGTCCATTCTGGGTGCTTAGTCCTAACTTCCTTTTTATTAAAGTTAAAATGAAATAATTATTGGAATAAGATGATTCAAATAACAAATATTTAAACCAATAGAAACAGGAGAAAATAGAAAAAATTCTATGCAACCTTTGGAGTAGAAATGAACTTGAGAAAGGAGAAAGGAGAGGAAACTATAACACATAACTGAAATTCTATTTCTTAGACATACAAGGAAAAAGATGTAAAAGGCAATGGATCTGGCCTGGCTGGTGTTGTTCAGTGATTGAGCATTGACATATGAACCAGGAGGCCAAAGTTCAATTCCCAGTTAGGGAACATGCTCAGAATGCAGCTCAATGCCCAGCAGGGGGTGTGCAAGAGGCAACAGATCTATGATTCTCTCTCATCACTGATGTTTCTATCTCTCTCTCCCCTCCCTTTTCTCTGAAATCATTAAGAATATTTTTTTAAAAAAATTCAAGCAATGGGTCTAAGTCAATAAACTCCCTAAGAATCTCCTACAAGCTAATACCTAAAAATATTAATTAATTCTGTTTACTTCTATAGTCAACTATATAAATTTAAAAAAAAATTGCTAATTGAGGATTCCACATTTTTCTTGGGAAGTTAAAATGGAAATGCTAAATCATAGCAGTTTTCTTTTATATCACAATTCAAAGTATCCATTTTCCTTCAAGCAGCAAATGAAAATGTCAAAAACATTCTTGCTGCAGATATTTAGTTGTTTTCTGCCAAATAAATGAAAGAAAAATATTGCTCTTTGAATTGGTTAATTACCATGAATACTTCTGTAAAGGGCTCCTGCTTGCAAAATTAAGCCAGCTCTAGTTGGCACACTGCCCTAATATTCATGAAGACTAGACTATAGGCTCCACTGTACTCAAGAGACATTTAGCTTTTGGCATCCATTCATCAGCTTACAAATCATCAGTGCTACCCATTATAGACACTCAACTGTCTGAAGCAAACAGGGCAGAAAGCACCTGCATTTAATATGGATGTACCATATTCTGCTTCTTTGAAATTTTAAGAGCTAGGCTTAGAATACAGAATAAACAAAATACACTCACATTTCCATATTGTCTAGAAAGTAGAGCTACTGCAAAAAAAATACTCTATTGACAAATTACTTCCAGGAAATCCTCTAGGAACATGGACATCTTAGGAAATAAGGAACTCAGAGTAATTTTTTAATGATTTGCTACTTCCAAACCTGATAAAATAACCAGTTACTCAAGCCAAATCACATGGTTCTTTTCTATTTTCTTCATGTCATTCCCTTCTATACAAAAATGATAAAACCCTCTTTCCATGCTCAATGGCATACTGGATACTCATTTCTAAAACTGAATAGGAAAATGTTTCTCAACTTTCTGAAAAATATATTCTAATATTTTTATTTGAGAAAGAATGAGTAGATATATGATGAAAATAAATAATGTTTCTTCTTTTCCCTGTATCCCTAAATTAAATGGAAGCAAATATCCTGACTCAAAACAGACAAATACTGATAAACCTAGGAATGAAAGCTGGCTTTTCTAAGATGTTTTCCACAGGGTCCTCACAAGGCTGCAAGTGTGTAACCTCCTCATATAGAGTCTTATATTGGGGAATGATAAAAGCACAGAAGCCAATAGGTGATCCTAAAAAAAGGCATTCAACATTAACTAAAGCATCAATTTACATAAGCAACTATGTATTTTGACAAATATAAAATTAGCAAGCAACTTCTTAAGATCAAAATAAACCTTCATAGATCAATTATTTTTCAAAAACACTTAGAACACATTATACATTCAGACATTGGGATTTTGACATAATAAGTCTACATTGATCTTTAAATAAATTGAAACTAATGTAGATGACAACCAGGATGCTTAAAGAGTCTAGGCACCATGAAACAGTATACAAAAATCAAACAAAAGAAGTTACAAAAAGATAAATAAGGGACGAAGAACAGATGAGAGGAGAACATATTGCAAGACGACAGACTTAAAATGAACCATTATCAACAATTAAAGTAAATGTAAATTACCTTAATACTCCAATTAAAAGGCAGATATTATCAGATAACTAAAAAAGCAAGGACCAGCAATATATTCCTTTGAGAAATGTACATTAAATATAGACATAAATACGTAAAAGCAAGAGAATAAAACAAGACACATCATACTAAAACTAGCCAAAAGATATAGACATACTAATATCAGAAAAAAGTTGAGTTCAGAATAGAACTACTATCAGGAACACAGAGGATAATTTCATAATGCTGAAGTGGTCAATTCATCCAGAGGATATAATAATCCTAAATATTTAAGCACCCAGTAACCAAGGTTCAAAATACATGAAGCAGAAAGTAAGAGAAACTCAAGAAATACAATATTTTGACCATAAAATAAGTCTCAAATATAAAAGGATTCAAGTCATACAAACTCTGTTCTTTGCTTACAATAGAACTAAATTAGAAAACAATAACAGAAAGATTTCTGGAAAGCTCTCAAATATTTTAGAAATAAATAAGTTACTCTAAATAACCAAAGGGTCAAAGAAGAAACCTAAAATGAAGCTAGAAAGCATTTTAAACTGAATGAAAATAAAAGCATGCTATATCAAAAATTGCAGGATGCTGCTAAAGCCGTACAAAATCTATGGCATAAAAATTATATTAGAAAAGAAGAAAGGTCTCAACTTAATGTCTAGCTTCCACAATGTGAATCAAAGAAAAAAAGCTATTAAGCCTAATTTAGTAAAAGGGAGGAAATAATAAAGATCATAGCAGACGTCAGTGACACAGAAAATAGAACAAAGGATGGAAATCAATGAAAGCAAAAGTTAATTCTTTGGCATAGTTGATGAAATTAATAAATTTTTAGGATGATCAGATCATTTTGAAAAATATATAAATTACTAATATCAGAAATTAGAAGTGACACCACTTCTTTATGAATGGTGAGAGAATGAGAGAGAAACATGGAAATGCTGGAGGCCCAGTGCATAAAATTCGTGCTTAGGGGTGTGTGTCCCTGAGCCCAGCCTGCACCCTCTCCAATCTGGGATCCCTCTTACAATCCAGGACTGCTGGCTCCCAACTGCTCGCCTGCCTTCCTGCCTGATTGCCCCTAACTGCTTCTGCCTGCCAGCTTGATCACCCCCTAACCACTCTGCTGCCAGCATGTTGATGCCTAACTGCTCCCCTGCCAGGCTGATTGCATCTAACTGCCATCCCCTGCAGGCCTGGTCACCCCTAACTGCAATCCCCTGCAGGCCTGGTCATCCTTAACTGTTCTCCCCTGCAGGCTTGGTTACCCCTAACTGCCCTCCCTGGCAGGCTTGTTCGCCCCCAACAGCTCTCCTTTGCAGAACTGGTCCCTCTCAACTGCCCTCCCATGCTGACCATCTTGTGGCGGCCATCTTGTGTCCACATGGGGGCAGCCATCTTGTGTGCTGGAGTGACAGTCAATTTGCATATTACTCTTTTATTAGATAGGATTATGACTTCATGTTAGTAAATTTTATAACTAAAAAGAAAGCTAAATTCCTTGACAGAAACAAGTTAGCAAAGTTCACTCAAGAAGAATTAGTGTGAGACTTTATCTATTAAAAATAATTGAACTTGTAGTAAAAGTCTCCCAATAAAGAAAACTCCACGTATCACTATTGAATTCTACAAACATTTAGAGAAGCAATAATCCTAAAATTTTCCCCACAAATTCAAGTTAAGAATAATTTCCCATTTGTAATGAAATTTATGTTTATGAGGATATTGCAGACAATATCCTCATAAACATAAATATAAAATTATAGAAAGTTGATTTCAACAATGTGCATAAAGGATAATATAATACATCAAGATCAAGTGGGGTTGATCTCAGGATTTCCAAGCTTATTTCAAGTTTCAATGCCAGATTAAATGTAATTCAACACAGTAAAAATTTTAAAAGGAAAACCTTATGATTATTTTAAATATGCACCAATAGTATTTGACAAAATCCAAGATTAATTTCTTATAAAAATTCTCAATGCAGTAGCAATAAGAGGGAATTTCCTTAGCCTGATAAAGAGTATCTTGAAAAATCTATAGTTAACATCATACTTATTGGTGAAAGACTTGATGCTTCTCCCATTCTGATCAGGAAAACAGAAATGGCTGCTCTCATAGCTTCTATTCAACATTGTTCTGGAGGTTCTAGCCAGTGAAACGAGGCAAGAAAAACAAAAGATATCCAACTTTTAAATAAAGAAGTAAAACTTTCTTTATTCACAAACAACACAACCTTTATATAGAAACCAGGCAGAACCTATAAAATATCTACAAGAACTAGTGACTTTAACAATATTATGGGATACAAGATCAATATTCAAAAATCAATTATATGCCTACTTAACAAGAAAACATTGAAATTTGCTACTAAAAAGTAATATCATTTAGAACTGCATCAGTACATCTGAAATACTTAGGGATTAACTTTACAATAGATGTGTAAGTCTTGTATACTGAAAACTACAAAATATTTCCAGAGAAATTAAAGACATAAATAAATGAAGAGGCATTACTTGTTCCTGGGTTACATGTTTCAATAGTTAAGATGTCCATTCTTCCCAAATTGATTTAAGGATTGAATGCAAATCAAATCCACATCCCAACAGGCTTTTTTTCATAGATATCAACAAGCTGATTTTAAAACTCTTATGAAAATGCAAAAGATAGGCAATAGTCAAAACACCTTTGAAAAATAAGCAGAAAAAATATGGCTAACAACACTACCTGATTTTAAGATTTACAATAATTAACCTACAATAATCAAGACAGTAAATTTTTTGAGTAAAAAACAGAAAAAAACACTGTCCTGGCTGTGTTGCTCAGTTGGCTGGAGCATTTTGAAATACCCCAAAAGGTTACAATTTTGATTCCCAGTTAGGGCACATACCTAGGTTATGGGTTCAGATCCTGGTCAGGGCGCATGCAAGTGGCAACTGATTAATGTTTCTCTCTCATAATGATGTTTCCTTTTTCTCTCTCTCTCAACTTTATAAAACATATTCTCTGGTAAGGATAAAAAGAAAAAGAAAAAAACACACACACACATTGGAATGAATTAAAGAGTTCTAAAATCGACCCATACAAAAATGCACAACCATTTTTCAACAAAGAGGGAAAGGCAATTCAATGGATAAAAGAGAGTATTTTAAACAAATATTTCTGGAATAATTGGATATTCATACTTTTAAATAAATAAGCTTTTATCTGTATCTCACACCATACACAAAAATTAACTCCTAATAGATTTCCAGATACAGGTTAACAGCTCAAACTACTTTACATGTGTACTGGGGTTAAATAAATAGGTAAACAAAGGTGGGATCCGTTTCTCCCTGTTGGAGAAAGACATTATAGATAAGCAATGAACCACCTGGTACTGCATTAGAGCCAGTGGCATCCGTATGAACTCACATTTAGCTGAATATAAGTACAAACAAACAGATGTGGAAGTAATTGTAAATGTGTATATCCTCAGGTTGCATACATATATACATTTCCTGGCTCTGGGTGCTGAGAGAACTTAGGCATAGTGATATCCCATTAGCAGCAATCGGAATACCTAATGCCCAATCTTAGTTTCTAAATAACATACCCTCAAAAAAAAAAAGGGAATTAGGAAATGGCTGATTTTAGGAATAGAGCATTGCAAATACCAGATGGAAGCAAGTACAAAGGATACAGGAGCCAACAACCTAAAAGAGCTACCAATGGGCAGAGCTGTAATAAGTTCAGTATCAAAGTAACATATATTTTTGTTATAACCGGAAGTGTAAAATAAATATACATGAGTCCTTACTGATATAAGAAATGATTAAATACATAAAAGGCAGAGAAGAGAAAAATATTAAGTACCATTTAAAATAATCATCTTCCAGAAGAATTCCAAGTAATTTTTGGAGATACCCATTTCTAAGTGCTGTAAAGCATGATTCCGGCATTCCTTGAGCATGAGCTATACTTAGCAACTTGCTTCCACACAATAAATTATAGAAAGGGTGAAAAGACATTAACTTTACAGTGGAGAAACTTGGCAAACATCACTGTGGTCAGGTAATCAAGATTAAGCCACGCCAGTGATAAAACATGGTGACATCATGTATCCACCTGCCCTAGATATGATGTGATAAAAAGGGTATCTCTCCTAAAAAATCATCCCAGTGAAATCTACAGAAAAACATCAGAAAAACCCAAATTCAGATACATTCCATAAAATATCTGACCGGTACTGTTCAAAATTGTTAAGGTTATCTTAAAAAAGAAGAAGAGAGGGAGTAAGAAAAAAACAGACTTAGAAATTATCAAGGATTGAAGAAGAATAAAGACACATGAAGACTAATATGAAATTCTAGAACAGAAAACAGAAGTGTAGTGAATAGTAATATACCAACGATGGTTGCTTAGTTTTGACAAATCTAATATGGTTATGTAAGATGTTAATAATAGGAAAAGAGAATGAGGGGTACACAAGAACTATCTGTACTAACTTTAAAACTTTTCTGCGAATCTAAAAATATTCCAAAAGTAAAAAGTGTATTATTGGCTTCAATGTAAAAAGTAAAACTATAAAACTTGTAGAAAAAAATATGAGAAAATATTTTGGACCTTGAGTTAGGCATATTTTAGATAAGATGCCAACAACACATAAATAGTAAAATTGATAAATTGGGACTTCATTCAAATTTTACTTTTGCTCTTTGAAAAACCTAACTGAGTAAAAAGATGAGCTGACTAGGAGAAAATATATGCAAAGCACCCTAGCTGATTTGGCTCAGTGGATAGAAAATAGGCCTGAGGACTGAAGGGTTCCAGGTTTGATTCCAGTCAAAGGCACATGCCAGGTTGCAGGCTTGATCTCCAGTAGCGGGCAGGTAGGAGGCAACTGATCAATGATTCCCTCATATCACTGATGTTTCTCCCTTCCTCTCTGAAATCAATAAAAATATATTTTTTAAAAAGAAAATATATACAAAGCATATATACCCAATAGAGGACTTGTATCCATAATATAAAAAGAACTATCAAAATTCATTAATAAAAAAACCTGATTAAAAATGGGCCAAATATTTAAACAGACACCAGAAAAGATAATCAAATAAAAAGGTACTCAAAATTATTAACCTTAAGAAGGTTACAGCATTATTTACAATAGCCAATATATGAGAGCAATCCAAATATCTATCAATAGATAAGTGGATAGAAAAGCTGTGTTACTTACATATATACAATGAAATATTACTTGGCCACAAAAAAGAATGAAATATTACCATCTGTGTGAAATAAGTCAGAGAGAGACAAATACCATATGATTTCACTTACACACGGAACCTAAAGAACAACATAAACAAACAACAAACAAAACAGAAATAGTCTCGTAGATACAGAAAACAGATTGCTGGTTGGTTACCAGAAGAAAGAGGGGCCAAGAGACCGGGTGGAAAATGTAAAGGGATTGAGAAGTACAGATTGTTAGTTACAAAACAGTCACTGGTATGTAAAGCAGAGCATAGGAAATACAGTCACTCATATTGCAATAACTATGTATGGTCCAGGTGGATCCTGGAAATATTGGAGGGGAACACTTTGTAAAGTATATGATTATCTAATCATTATTCGGTACACCTGAAACTAATCCTATCTAAATAAAAGAGTAATATGCAAATTGACCTTCACCCCAACACACCTCCTAGAACTTAGATCTTCCCCATCAGCTGTTTGAGGGACACGCCCCCTTCTTTTACTATTGATCTAGCTCTAGATTTTTAAGGTTCAAGATTTTCCTCATCACTCGAGCTTTCACTGGGAAACGTATTCTTGATGAAATTCTGACTCCTCAGAGTTGAATCAATCAAAGTATCAATTAATTAAAGTTTACATTTAATATTATTTTATTCTAGAATTGTTTTATAAGATATAAAATAATTGGACTGTGATAAGCCTATACCTACTTCACTTTCCCGTTGAAGTGCTTGGTTCATCAGCTGCTCATTTCATTGTGAATTTTCAGAATTTTTTCACGTCAAACCACACAAAGTCATTTCAAACATGTGGGGGCAGACATTTGCAATGGCTAACCATGAGGTTTGACCACAATTAGTTGATTATTTTTAGTTTGTGATGCATTTTTTTTAGTTACTAGGCCAAGTACCGGAAATTAGGTACAGAGGTATAACAGCAGATTCGGAAATTAACAAAGGATCAGTACAACGGTCTGGTAGGGTTAAGAGAGGGATGTCCTACTAAACGGACAGTAGGACATCCCTAAACGGGCAGTAGGATATCCCTTAAGGGGTCCCAGATTAAAGAGGGTGCATGCTGGACTGAAAGACACCCCCCCACACACACACACACACACATACACACACGAATTTCATGCACCGGGCCTCTAGTAGAAAATAACATTAAATGTAAACTTTAATTGGAAAAAAAAGATTCAAATTAATACCACAAAGAGAGAATTTAAAAGTCTGATGATATCATGTGTTGGTAAAGATACAGAGGAACTGGAATTCTCACATAATGCTGGTGGGATTGTAAAATGATGCAAATACTTTGAAAAACAGTTTGGAAATTTCTTAAATTTAAGCATATGCCCACAATATAAAGCAGCCCTTCCACTCTTAGGCATTTAGTCCCCCATCAAAGAAAGCATATGTCAGCACCAACTCTTATACATCAATGGTCATAGCTGCCTTAATCATAATGTTTAAAAACTGGACAGAACCCAATTGTCTATTAACAGGTAAATGGATAAACAATCTGTGATCCCTCCATAGGATGAAATACTACTCATCAAGAAAAAGAAATGAACTATTGTTATATATAACAATATAAATGAATCAAAAAAATTATAAAGAAGCCAGACAAAAAGCATACTATATAATTTCATTTATATAAAGTTCTAGAAAATATAAATGAATTCACAGAGAAATAAAACAAGTGAGTGGTTGCAGGGGGTGTAGAATTTGAGTTGAAGGGGCAAGAAGAAATGGAAGAGAATATGAAAAGACAAGAAAATTATTGGAGTGATAGTAATAGGTCACTATTTTGATTGCAGTAATGGTTTCACAGACACATACATATATCAAACTAATACACTTTAGATATGTGCGGTTTATTGTATGTCAAGTGTACTTCATCAAAACTTTTGTTTTATTTTTTAATCAATTACAAAACCTGGAAAATATGAGAATACACTAAGCCTGAAAAAAATGAAAGATGGCTTCTGGCAAACAGGTTATGGAAAGCAAATGGAAGGCTGATTAGATTTGCTCAATGTGACTTTGGAAGAGGACTATTCACAAAGAGTAGAAATTAAAAGGAAGTGGAATCCACTACACAAAAAGAATATTCTGACAACTGAAGCTGTCCAAACATGAGATGCACTACTTTGTAAGGTAACTATCTCTCCTAGTCACAAACATTTTAAGCAGAAACTAAACTGATCATGTTAAGTGAGGCACTAGAAGAAAATCCAACTTTCAACAGTAGACAGTATTATTAAACTTTAAATGTACTAGTTAGAAAAATAGAACATATAGTTTCCATTTGGGGCAAATGTAGTCATATTTCTCAGACCATAAAGCCCTCAACACTAAATATTTTGTGTGGTTTAAAGTATTTGGGAGCATATGAACAAGGTCAATGAACACAAACCAATGAACTTCAAATGGGTTACTGTATTTGCCGGCGTATAAGACGACTTTTTAGCCCTGAAAAATATGCCTCCAAGTGGGGGGTAGTCTTATACGGCGAGTATATAACAAACTCTGTATTTTTTAGTGGAAATGTTAGGGGGTCGTCTTATACGCCCAGTCTCTTATACGCCAGCAAATACGTATTTTTCAGGGCCAAAAAATCGTCTTATACGCTGGCAAATACGGTATCTTTCACACTAGAGGCCCAACGCACACAATTTGTGCATGGGTAGGGTCCCTAAGCCTGGTTGGTGATCAAGGCCAACTGCAGGGCAACCAGTGGACCAGCAGGGCAATGGGGGATGGGGGTTACTGCTGGCACCCGCCTTGGCTGGCCTAGGGCCTGCAGGCAGTTCTTGCATTGAGTGTCTGCCCCTGGTGCTTAGCATGTGTCATAGCGACCCGTCTTTCCACCAGTCATTCCACCATTCAATTGCTTTGCATATTAGGCTTTTATTATATAAGATAGGGAAAGCAATAAAGAAGGCTTCAAAAATAAACATAGTTTGTAAAATGTGTATTTTTCTTTCTTACTTGCTTTTGCATATAATGAATTATAAAAACTGAGGAAAAGGGAAGTTTATAATATTTACTACACAGTTCTAAGTACTTAGAAATCAATAACTAATAATTACTATTTATTGCCGAAACTGGTTTGGCTCAATGGTAGAGCGTTGGTCTGCGGACTGAAAGGTCCCAGGTTCGATTCCGGTCAAGGGCATGTACATTGATTGCAGGCACATCCCCAGTAGGGGGTGAGCAAGAGGCAGCTGGTCGATGTTTCTCTCTCATCGATGTTTCTAGCTCTCTATCTCTCTCCCTTTCTCTCTGTAAAATATCAATAAAATATATTAAAAAATAATTACTAGTTATTGAATATATATACCTATGAATTCAAGCAAAGCAGTTTGAACACATGAACTTTATAATACTACAAGATAGCTATCATACACATTTTACAGATAAAAAACTTGGGCTATGAGAAGTTAAGGGGATCTTTAGACTGAGAATCTAAACCTAATTCAGTCTGTCTGGCTCCAAAACCCTTGATACAAGATTGCCCTACTAGTTCATTGAAGAAATAGGAGCCATATGATGATTACTGCATGCTGTCTCTTTCTTCCTCTCCAAATAGTTTCTATAATCTCGTTCAATTTATTTTTCAAAAATCCAAATTTTTTTTAATGTTATTCATCCAGCTTTGTTCCTTTAGTGGCTTATGACTCCTTACAGGTAAAGTCTAAACTCAACAACAGAGTGAATGGGAGACCTTCTTGCCTACTTTCCCAGGATCATTTCCAATTATTTCTCCTATGTATTCTAGAAATACTTAATTAAAATACTGGTAAGTCTTATAGAAATGCAACAAATAGGTTCTTGCAGTGGTCAGTTTTCTGTATGCTCTTCTTCTCAATTTTGGCCTGATCATGGAATTTTCATCCTTCTAGACTCAGTTTAAATATTGTCTCTTCTGTTGAAATTTTCTTTGACATCCCAACAACAATCAGATATATGTACAGCACTTTTACATGAACAGCACTCTACTCATACTAATAATTCTTTGTGAATTTGTATCCTGCAAAAAAAAATATCCTCAAAAACAATCATTCATCACTATATCACCAATATTCAAGACCAATGCCTAATATACGGGAAGGGTTCACTAAGTGTTTATTGATTAATTGGTGGATGAATAAGAAATTAAATGAAAACATTAACCATTGTATAAAATTAATAAGAAACACTTAAGGGTTTTCCATTTTTTGGTAAATAACTCATATCACCTATGACAGAGATATACTAGTTACCACACTGTAACATATACTATACCTCATTAATTCTATATAATTTTATCCTAAATTATGTCTTCATTGAAACAACTATTATTACCTAACCTATTTAATTGTATAGCTGTTAAGACAGCTTATTTAATCAAAAGTAAGGGTAATATATAATTTGATGCAATGATTAATTCTTAAGACTATAAAATGGTTGGAAACTAGGAGAATTACTGATTACTTGTCAAGAAAGAAAAAAAGCCACATATAAAATAACCTTTTTACTGTTTCAAGATGTAACCTTGTACAGTGCTCTCCTCCTGCAGACAGCAGTTTTAAAAAACTCCCACCATTTAAAACTTCAGGCTCCTTGCCTCCTCAGTTCTTCATGAATGTAAAAAACTTTTATGCCTGGCCAATGTATGTTAGATTAGGTTCCTAACAACAGTCCCACTCTATAACTGGGATAACATAAGGTGCATTTTGATTTGGAAGACTTCTTTTATCGTCTTATTCTCATACCCAGTGCTGTCATGGAAATAACTGAGGTTCCTATTGAATGCTGCTGTTTTATGTTCAAATAAGACTAGAAGTAATTCTTTCTAAAAATGTAAAATAAGGTAGAACTTTAAAAGAAAAAGAAAAAAACAAGCACCTTTGAAAAACACTCTCAGCTAATGGAAAATTATCTTAATTACATGAGAAATGTTCCGAAAAAATGTTCTGAAAAAAATCCAAAGCAGCGATTTTCAACCTGTGAGCCACAAAAATTTTTTTAAAAATGCAATACCTGACTAATTTAGTTAGGGGCACTTGCCTCTTCACCTTTAGAATGTCAAATAAAAAAATGACAACATCCAACAAAACAATAGCCACCTGGTGAATGAATCAAAATTCTAGCTTTTTTTTTTGTCAAGTTGTTAAAAATATATATATTTTTGGTGCGCAGGAGGATTTTAATAATTACCTTACCTGTGCCATGAGATGAAACAGGTTGAAAATCGCTGCTCTAAAGCAATCTAGGTGAGAACAAAGCAGTCCCTATTCGTGGAGGAAAACGCCTTCCTTAAGGAAAATGTCCACATGTTCAGAAGCCCATAGTCTCGAAATAACGCCTTCTCCATGTAGGTAAAAAAAAAAAACCAAAACATTCACACATTCATAATTTTCTTCTAAAATGCTGCCTCATTGCAGCAATAACAGTTTGATTTATGCTAAAAAAAAAGGTTCTGTTCTGAAGAACTAAAATGTATTTTTAAAAACACACAGGAAGAAAATGAAGGAGTATTCAAACAGTTTGCCGAAGTGGACACAGCTTTGAAAAGACTAAAGAAGCCATTTTAAACCACATCAAATGTAATCATCTATTTTTCTTTCTGAAACATGATAGTAAGAAGGGGATAATAACTGAACCGTTTCAGAGCCCAGCAATACAAAGGTAAGGGTTACAAAATGAAGAGCCAAAAATCTTTCAAAAAACCTTTCAGTTAACACTTCCATCAATTGTAAAACGATTATATTTCCGAAAACTGGCGTAATTTTTCTCAGATTAGTCCAAGAAAACAGGACATGCAATTTTTTTTTTATTTTTCCCTTACTATCATCAACTTTGCTTCTGCATCCCCTCTTATGCATAAACTGGTTGACATAAAGAAGTAAATGGTTGTTTAACTTATCACATCGTGATCTTTCAAGGGAAACATTTCGGTTCATTCAAGTTCTGGCTCCTCTCAACATTTCTGGTTCCCTGCCTGAGAAGATAATACGGCATAAAAGAAAAGGGCACCGTGTGGGACTTAAGAAAGAAGGGTTCATGGGAGAACTGGAATCTAATTACACAAACACGCTTCCCTACAGGTGGATATAAATTCAAAAATCTCTGAAATCTGGTCTTTAAAGGCTAGCCGGGCCTTTTTTTAATTATGCTAAAAGTGCCTTGTCTGCTTCATCTCTCATGAACAATTTTAATCAGGCAAGCCTAATACACTCGTCTCACAGACAACTTAACAGAGCTCTCAACTATGAGCTAATGGGAAGGAAAGGAACCACAAGCATTTTTATTAAAAGGAAAAAATGGCCAGCCTAGAGATTTGGCTAGCAATAAAGCAAGATTAAATCATGTTTTTTTTCCTTCTTAGCCTACTTAACTTCAAGAACTACAGACATGTAATTAATTTGCTCTTGAGATTTACTCTGCAAATATAAACACACCATTAAAAATATTACATCCTTACAATTCACAGTGGTTTGTTTTTATTCGTCTTTCCCATTCACAAATGGACTAATAAACTAGGAACCAGTCTGCCAGAATCTAAGAATAACCCAAATATTAATCTTCCTCAAAAAAGGAGAGTAAAAAAAAAAAAAAACACTCTCTTTAGACTACAGGAATCCTGACAAGTTCAAAGTGAATGTGAAACGATAAAAGAACCAAATAACCCCTTCTCCACCTTTCAGCCAATCCGCAAGCTCATTTGCTCCATCAGTATCTCCCTGAGTCCTTAGTCCATTCTGAGCAGCCATGATAGCCTTCATTTCCCAATTACTCTAAATTATCTAAAACTAACAGCTACTGTTTTAAACTCCTTTCTCTGCACCAATTCAACCCAGAGACTCCAAAATGAATTGGTGGTTGTCCCAAGCCCTAAGAATTTGCACCTATGCTACAATAAATCGGTTTTGTCTATCTTGTCTTGATACCCCAAACTGCTTTGGGGAATTAACAATTCAAAATTTTACGTCCTGGTGTGAGTTTGCCTCCAGTTAGTGGCTGTGTAGTTAGAGCATATTTTCACCCTCCTTTGTGCCTCATCTGTAATACTGTCACTAATCACAGTCTCCTTCAAAGAGTTGATGTAAAGTAAATGACATAATACATGAAAGAGTTGACATAAGTATTGAATTACATTCTACATCTAAGCACAATGAGGACATGACACATTTATGGTTCCTTCTGGCATGTCCCAGATCAGTGCTTCCTGGCCCTCAAGCATGGGTTCTGTCACTTTCGTTGGTCACTGAAGACAATACTCAGCTTCTCACAGTCTCCCCCACAATCTTTGTCAGCTTCAGGACTCACCAGCAGTCCAAACCCAGACCTCTCTTTTTTGATTTTCCCATCTCCACACTCAGTTCCATCCCTCCTGAGGCTTCCCAGCTATTTTCATACTCGGGCTCCCTGCCACGCTGCCTCACTCAATTTCTCTGTGCTTACTCATTAGAGGCCGCTTCATTTACCTTTGCTTCAGTTTTTACCAGCCTGCTTCTCTTCCTCATTAGCGCTGAGCTTCTTACTAATTGCAATTGCACACTATAAGTTTAACTCAATGCTTTTCTGTTTACATTGATTTAAAAGAGTATTCTTTACAGTTAAATTAAGAGATATAAAATTTAAATAGATTAGGACAAATAGTGATGATTATAGCTCAGGGGGAAAAATGTGGCTAATTCACAGAAATGATTTTCTTTTTTACAATCAATATACATTTTATTCATTTGCCTATCAGAGCCTGTGATCCTTCTGACCTGGTTTCTTGATGAGCTGTAAAAATTCAACTTGCTTAATAAAACGGTAGCTGCTGGAGAGTAAAATAGAATACCTGCAAGGTATGGTGAAAAATAAAATTAAGAAATAAACTTTCAGGCCAGTGGGGCTCAATTGTTTGAATGTCGCCCTGTGCACCAAAAGGTTGCCTGTTCAATTCCCACTCAGGGCACAAAACAAAATTGCAGGTTCTATCCCTGGTCAGGGTACATCCTGGAGGCAACCGGTGTTTCTCTCTCACATCTATGTTTATCTCTCTTCCTTCCTCTTCCCCTCTTCTCCTTCTAAAAAATAAATTAAAACATATATTTTTAAAAGAATCACTCATCAGTACTAAGAATGCAGATATATATATATATACACAAATTGCTTTAAACTTCCCCCCAAAAGAGTTGTCTGATCTATATACAAATATCTCAGACTAAGAAAATCTCAATTCCAGTGTTAGAATAGGTTGATTTCTAATAGTGAGTATTGTTCTAGAATAACATAAATCAGTTAGGCCTACTGTCCAGATATTATTTTAACTATACTCATTCATTCTCATTCTCATTCTCATTCTCATTCTCATTCTCATTCTCATTCTCATTCTCATTCTCTCTCTCTCTCCCTCTCTCCCTCCCTCCCTTAAATTTCTCTTTCAGTTCTCTGTTGGATAAACAAATTTAAAATGCTTGGTGATGCAAAAGAAAAGCATTATTCTTTACATAAATATAAATTACTTGTCTTTCATAGATTCTACACTTACTAATTTTCTAATGGAGGGTAAAGTTTTACCAATATCCCTGAGTTAATCCCAACCTGCTTCAAATTACCATGTTTTAAAGTTTTACCTAAGATTCTGGTCTAGGCTATCCAAAAATATATCAAATTGAGGACAGGTTTGTTTTTGTTTTGTTTTTAAATTAACAGAAGAGAATAGTCAAGTATTTCTTAGAATTTTACTTTAAAAATTCTTAGAATAACTCTATTCAACTCAGGCAAATTTTATATTCTAGCAATATTAACAAATAAATTATTGCAATGACCTAATTCAGCATTACCCAAAACAATGCCTAAAGCTTTCTTTGAAAATTCACTATTTAACTTTAAAAGAGCTGCTATTACATCTGACACCCAGATCTTGGTATCTAATTCCACTTTCCAGTAAGAGGAGCCAGGGCTCCTTGGAGAAATGATCGATTCTAAGAGTGAAGCAGAACTACACAGGCGATGCTTTACTATGTCCTATAGTACCAGTAAGTAAGGAAGTACTCAAAAAGAAAAAACAGAAAAACAAAACACAATGATGAAGGATTAAAAAGATCCCAATGGCCACGTTAGAATAATGTGAGTAATAAAATAAAATGGTTTTGGATTTGGATTATATTCCAAGGTATAAAATAAATTCCTAAGAATCCAGACTTATAGAATTAAATGATTAGCTAAAGAAATAAATGGGGGAGGACAAATAAATCTCTCATGCAGAAGTATTCTAAACAATTTATGAAGATACTCCATCTTCAAGGGTATAGAACATGATTCCCTACTCTTTCAGAATGGGCTGCACACATGAATTTCCTTCTGAAGAGTAGACTGGAGGGTGGGGGGAAGGTGACTTTATAATTGTGAAACCTGTTAACATTAGGGAAAACTGGGTGGGAAGTGTATGGGAAGTCCATACTATCTTCACAACCTTTCTGTCAATCTGTTTCTACTAAAAAAAAAGAAAAAAGAAAAAAAAAAAGAATGCATTTTAAGTTTTGTTTTGTTTGTTTGTTGTGTGTGTGTGTGTGTGTGTGTGTGTGTGTGTGTGTGTGTTTTAAAGCTGTTGTTGCCTTTGGTTTTCTAAAGTTTGCTATCTAGCTTGCCTGTGGAAATCCTAGTTAATTTCAGATCACTTCAAGCATACAATTCTTCACAACACTCAAATGCAGAGGCCGTTTGCACTGCACTTGAATGGAAAAATGAGAACCAAAGTCCTACATTTGAGTTCTGCTCTCCATACAACTATCCATGAGGTCATTTTAACCAGTTTTCTCATTTATAAAATGAGGCAAGCAGGCTTGGAGGGCATTCTGTTATTCCTAATGGAGAGAGGCTAATGTGATGGCCTGTCTGCACTCTCATCATCGAGTGTCTCATCTACATCAGGCTCCAGTTTTCTCTGGCCACCCATCCAGATGTCAACTCAGTGCCAGACCTGGCTTTTTCCAGTTAGTTTCTTTAGACCTTATGGCTATTCTAGAGGAATAACCATAAATTAGTTTCAGTAGTTGCCTCTGTGTGGGAAAAGAGGAGGATAGAGCAGACAGGAGACATGATTTGCACTGTATATACTCTTGGGCTATCCAAATCATTTTTTACTGTGCATAAGCCTTAGTTATTTAGAAACTTATTACAAAAGAACAAGGCACCCATCATTACCCAGAAATAGCTGTGTGTTATAGAACCTTAGCAAAAAGTAAGAAGCATGGCTCTAAGAGATTAATCTAAAATTATTTCATTCAACTTATTTTGTAACAAATCAGCTATTTCAAAATAGCAGTCATGGAATCAAAAGTGACTTCGGCCTATCTATTTGCAAGTTATTTAACGTCCCCAAATCCCAGCTTTCTCATCTCTAAAACTGAAATAATAATAATAGTCACACTTCTTAGGGTTGTTGAAAAGATTAAATACATTTTAAAAAATATGGGAAGTCTTTAGCATAGTGCCTGGCCCATCTACTGCTGTCATTGTCAGCATAACTGGCAGTCTGTGGGAAGATCTGATTTTTCACTCATACAAGTCTTCTACTCAGCCCTGGATCCAGAAGCAAGTTTGAAATTTTAACACCCCTGAAGAGCACTTTGTTTTCATCAATTATTCTTCCTAGTTTCCCAAAGAAAAAGCATTAAATAACTAAAATAAACCGTATTTCCTTCTCTGCACAAAAACATCTCAGATCATAAGAAACATGTAGAAGTCACATACTATTATTAGTAACATCTTTTGAACTGAATAATTCTTTTGGACCATGAAATCAACAAAGTATTCAAAGACAACAACATAAAACTGTATTATATGTGCATAGTGCTACAACTGAAGTTGTCTTTAGGATTCTGTCAGAAGATTGCATAAGTCTAACATTTTAGGCTCCATTTGAATCCTTTCCTTTTACCTTACTGTACTACAAAAGGGCATGTCATATTTTAGCTAGACACAGATTTTTGAGACTAGTGATAAGATATGCAAATAACTTTAATAAAAATGTTGGTTGGAGGAAGGCATGTAAACATGTTACATACTCAATAAATATTTTCTGATTGAATGTTGTATCCATAAATATATGAATAAATAATGGGCTACCATTGCATATTCCTATGAGTTATTAGAAAAATTCACTTTCTGCTGCAAAAAAAGGAGCTAAACAACATATTTTACCCTTATTCCTATGTCATCCTGGTTTAAAATTAAAGGTATATTTCCACTCACAGGATCTTTTGTGTATTTGCATGGATTCACACATATACACAAGCAACACTATAGCAGAAATAGTATGTGTATCACTTTGTACTTGAATATAACCTAAGATATGAAAGTACTAATTTACCAAGTTTTGCTACAAAATTTCTTAAAGCTCCTTCTTGTTTTTGAGAGCACACAAAGAGATCATATATATCTGATTTTTAACTGCACCTAGCAACTTGACTGCTAGTAGGAAGTCAAAAAGCATATAGTCATTGCAAATGTTTTTACTATGCTTGTTGGCGAATGCTCCAAAACAGGGGAAGAGGAGTGCAAATCTGAAACTACAATGATAAAAATATTATAGAACTATATATCCAAATAGCTACATTGGAGCCACTTAAGAAATTTCATTCCATTACTAGAGTACTCAGTCCAATAATGGCCACTGTTGACCACTTTTTTCCTCAAATCTTCCATTTTACATAACACTTTCCCAAGGTTGGTAAGTCACTCACATGTATATCCAGTTCTGACAAAATCTGAGAACAAGAAGTTGTGCAGTTACATCAGAGACAGAGAAATGTTATTTTCACAAGGCTACCAAACTATTTAGTGCCCCAAACTGGGATTCATATCCAAGTCTTCTGCCCCTAAACATAGTGCTTGCTCCAGTTTCTCCCAGCTGATCCCCAAAACTGAATTCTACCTTTAGTGACAAGTCAATTTCTTGGGGCATAATGCCTCTGTCCACCTGATTGCAATCTCTCTTCAGGTGTTTACATATCATCTCTAGCTTCACTCCAGTCAACTCCCCAAACTATAGCCAGAGGCATCTTCCCAAATTTAAATCAGTCTTCTAAGTCAGGCCAGTAAATGCTTCTCACTCTAGATGCAGAATTAACTTCTAACCAATGTCTTCATGGGCTGAGTGGCCTGAACCCCTCCCTCTTTAGGATTGGAGAATATTGTCTACAATCCAGACAGGCTCCTGTCTTGTATTACCACCATGCACACTCATCCTGGACATTTTCACCTCTCCTCCCTTTTCACCTAGTTAATGTACTATCTTCCCGTGGTAAGCATCACTTCCTCAAGCAAACCTTCCCTACCCTTACTATCCAAATCAAGTGCATTTACTATATACTTTCAGGGTGCCATCTGCCTCTAATTCATTGCAGTAATCATAGTTATCATTTACATTCACTTATATAATCATTTGATTAATGTCTGACTTTCCTGCCAGAATGTCAGTGCCACAAAAGGTAAAGATGAGGTCATTTTTTTCTGTTTTTAATTCCAATGCTTGGCATAAATTCTAGCCTATAGTAGATACTTGACACTTTATTTTAAAAGCTGAACAAATACATAAGTAGGCTAATTCCCTTTTCAGTCTTTAAATATATGAAAATAGCTATTAGTGTGATAATGCCTTACTCTACACATATATACACAAATGTTTTAATAAGGAAACCACTCTGACATTTTGAGATATCCCTTTTATGACAAAGATCCCAGGTAGTTCTTAAATACTGGGAGCTATAAATGAATGCAAGGGTATTTGTTCATCAGTACAAAGAATGCACCTTCCTTGTTCCAAACACTGCACCTGTATTAAAAAAAATCTACACCTGGAACATGATAGTGACAGTTATATCACAAATTTCCAGGTCCTCTTCATATGAATTTCTCTTCAAATATGTCTACTTGATTCTCGACTAGTTTGATAATTTTACAAAACTATATACAGTATTATACATTAGTCACTATTACAGACCATTGTGGATTCAGCCAATCATTTCAAATGGCTAAGCTTTTTGAAAATTCTGATCCCCTCATCCAAACTATTAGCTTTCACTTCCAGCTTTATTCAATATGCAAACATTGTAGGCATGATTCATCCAAGTCAATGATAAAAATGATTAATATGACAAAAATGAAAGAAAGAACCATGTCATGTCACTAGAAATACCTCTTTCCAAGCTCACATCAATCCATTCATCAATTTTTTTAACCATCTATGATTCTACCTGTGTTCATAAAACAATCCCTAATTTAACCATTTATCTCATAATGCTATCATAAGACATTTCATCCAAAGCCTTGCCAAAATAAACTTATTACATGGTAAAAAAAAAAATTACCCAAGTTTAACATGATACATTCCTAAGTGAACCCCTATGAACTCTGGAGACCACTTCTTTTCTAGGTATATCTTCATGAACCCTTTTGTCTAAGGATCAATTAAAGAATTGTCCCAAAAATAAAAATAAAACCTACTAATCTTATAGTTGCAGAAATACACTTTTACCCCCCCTTTTTTAAAAAAAAAAATAGTGGTGTAAACAAAACTTTATTTATAACATAATAAACATACTTTCCATAAATTTCTTCACAGTTAGTCCAAAGAATGAAACCTTTGGCTTAATTAGAATTTATATTTTTCCTTAAATATTCCAAAATCTATCCATGTCAACTTTGTAAATTTATTAGTGCCTCATACTGTAAGATAGGGTAAACTGTGATCAGTGGTCAAATTCCTAACTTTTGCTGTTCAACCATTTTTCTTGATCTTGCTCTCTGGCTCCAAACATTTCAGAATATTCAATGGATTTGTAATAAACTTCCAAGATGAAGGAAAATTTCTTGCTCATTGTTTGCCTAAAATCTTTGCTTGTGTCCATCTTATTAAACACAATATATGCTCCAAAAACGCCCAGAAATTCAACTACTAAAACTCCTTTAAAGATCTTCTTTGCCAGTGGTTCCAAAGTTTGGACCACTGTGAGCCGCTTCTTTTATCCCTTTTTAAAACAAACAAACAAACAAACAAACAAAAATAAAAAATACAAAAAAACAACGGTGTCTTCATGATCTAGTCTTTTGGCACCTCTGGTACTGGCCATGATTGCTCAAAGATCTCCAAACCATTCATTTCTGTAAATTATTTAATCCAAGCGCATTAACTACTTAGAGTCAAAGTGCTTCCTCATTACTGCCTGGCCTTCCTGGGACTTTAATTCCCTTGCTATCAACATTAGTTCCTTAACTGAATTTGAATGTCATTTTCTTTTTTTGTTCAGTCTTTATTGTTGAAAGTATTGCATATGTCCTCTTTATTCCCCCCTTGACCCCTTCTAGCCAGCCTTTGCCTCCTGCCCCAGGCCTTCCCCCCCTATTGTCTGTGTCCATGGATTATGCATATATGCATACAAGTTCTTTGGATGATCCCTTCCTACCCACGCACCCACTCCCAACTTCTATTTTCTTTTGAAGTTGAAACCAATACAGGAGTTTCACAGTTCTGCCTTCACTTCAACATCTAATATTACACCATCTGTCCTAAACAGTAGTTTATACCTTTTCTAGTTTTTCTTTCTTTATGATCTGAGCATAACATGTAGTTGTTCACAGCTTCTTCACAAGCCTCAGTTCATTTTAGGATTCAGACTCTTGTATGCTACTCTCTTTAATACCAGTTTTGTATTTGTGTTCACCCTTTAATTGCATATGAGAATCATTTGTACTGTTATTGTCAGTATTTCATTCATCCATTCAATTAATGTTTTATTGCTTGCCAAATATAAGCAATTCACCGACCTAGAGGAAAATATACATAGATACCTCTATATTTTATCTGTCTTATATGAATTGAGAGAAAAAGTTGAGTTTTAGGCAGAAATGTCTGCTTCTCTATTTCCAAGAGAAAAACGTAGGTGCTGCTTGAGCAGAGTGTAGAGCAACTAGCCAAAGTATGAAAAGGCTCCGGAAGTCTTCTTCAAGAAAATTATATCTGAGTTAACTCTTGAAAAGTAAGAAGCCATTTGATGATGTGGAGAAAAAGGAACCCTTGTGCACTGCTGGTGGGAATGCAGACTAGTGCAACCACTGTGGAAAATAGTATGGAGTTTCCTCAAACAGTTAAAAATGGAACTCCCATTTGACCCAGTGATCCCACTTCTAGGTCTATATCCCAAGAAACCAGAAACAGCAATTAGAAAGGATATATGCACCCCAAAGTTCATAGCAGCACAATTTACAATAGCTAAGATTTAGAAACAGCCTAAGTGCCCATCAGCAGATGAGTGGATCAAAAAACTGTGGTACATCTATACAATGGAATACTACTACACCACTATAAAAAAGAAGGAACTTTTACTATTTGCAACGGCATAGATGGATCAGGAGAACATTATGCTAAGCAAAATAAACCAGTAGGAGAAAGATAAATATCACATGATCTCACTCAGATGTGGGATATAATGATCAACATAATCTGATGAGCAAGAATAGATTCAGAGACAAATGGTAGGGGGGGAGAGGAGGTAGAGAGCAACCAAAGGACTTGTATGCATGCATATTAGCATAACTAATGGACACAGACATTGGGATGGTAGGGGCTTGCCAGGGGTGGGAATGGCTGGGAGCAGAGGGCAGGGAGGGCTATCAATTGGGGTAAAAGGAGACGTATGTAAAACTTTAGACCAGTGGTGGGCAACAAAGCCAAATATCAACAGTACAACGACTGAAATTTCTTTTGAGAGCCAAAAACAGACTTCTGTGCACGGGCTATGAAGTTTCAATCGCATTGTACATGTGTGCCCGAATGTGGTATTTTGTGGGAGATCCACACTCAAGGGGCCAGAGAGCAGCATGTAGCTCTCGAGCCGCAGTTTGCCGACCACTTTAGACAATTTTAAAAAAAGAAAAGTAAGCAGCCATTAAAAGACTGCAATTACGTGCAAAAGCATGGCAATATAAAGAGTACATTATTTTCATTCTAGACTGATTAACTTTATGTAGCTGGGATTTAAGATATATGGAGTGCAAGAGAAGACATGAAAATATGGAATCAGTTATAAAAGGCCTTGTAACCTAGAGGGTTCAACACATAGGAAAAATAAAATGAAGCAAAGGCTCTGTTCAGAATACTACACAGACATTAAAAGAAATCAAAATGTATACCTCAAAATATAGAGAGATATTTAAAACAGTGCTGGGGCAAACAAAATGATGTTTACAGCACAATACCAGTAAAGCAATATTAAAATACATACACATCCAGCATTTGTGTTCATACAAAATAAATCTCATGTCTTATAGGGACACATACAAATAAAATGATTCAGATAAAAATATGAGAAATAAAATGATTCAGATAAAAATATGAGAGTGGAGAGGAAATATAATAGGGATGGGAAATTGGCACAAAGGAATTTTTTTTAAGGATATGCATCTGTTTGACATCCACAGACATTTTAAGAATGTACAGTATTCCTTAAAGAGAAGTTTTTAAATCTGGGAATGGCAAATTTTAATGTAATTTTTAGAAAACAGTGTTAAGTATAGAGCCCTGTACCTATAGTTTCTTTTGGAGTCAAAGAGCATGAGTTTACTGCCCTTTTTCTGTACATGCCGAGTAGATCTTTATCATTCTAGTAGAAAAGAATAAACTGCCAATAAGTGAAGATGGATGCGGAAGTTTTGAATATAAATGGAAGTGAAGACTAGGTTGGACAAAGAGTCAATTGCCACAAATAAAAGCAGTATCTGAAAACTCAAATTTGGCCATCTTCTGGGAATATTATTTAAAATATTCTTGCACTGTGGTAGATTCTTGAATAAAAATAAATTCTAAGGTTTTTTTCCCCCAAGCTGAGTTTTGCTTCCAATTTCTTAAAAGTGTGCCAAAGAGAGCAATGAGAAATTGAAACAAGGCCTTCCTGAGTATGTCTTGGGAGCTCATAGTGGAGAACTCTGTAACAAACTCAAGCCCTATCATTTGAGAGATGAATCTTACGTTACCAAGAACTGCTTCATCTGTACAAACAGACTTTCTATAGAACTGTAACTGAACGCTACAGGCAAGGAGCCAACGTTTTAAAATTTCATCAAGCTCTAGTGCCAGGTGACAACTGTTGGCTGTGACATGACTTATGCAACACACTTCATCTACTTATCTTAGAATCAAAGGAATGTTTCCAAAGTGTTCTCATCCAGATAAACAGGGATGATTTCTACCCCAAGCACATTTGTTAAAAGTGGAAAACACACCTGGGAGGTTCGAGGGCAAGAGCCTACTGATTAAATTCTGAGAATAAAGAACTTTCAAAAACATGTAACTGGCATCTGCAGGCGGTAGTCCTCTACTGAGAAGACAATGTTTTTCATTTGGATTCAGAAAGCTAACTAAAAGAGCAACCAGAATCAATATATATTTTAAAAATTTTAAGTGATATGTGCAAATAATATGTAATGTGATCAACAATACTCTCTATTTATATAATCTTCCATTTCCATGGACATGCTCATGAGGGTCACCTGTCTGTTTTCCTCTGTGGTGTATGTTCTTTGCCAATTTGACAGGCATCTTTTCCTTGTGACTCTTTTCATGAAGTATCATTTCAAACCCTATTTAGTTATCCAACATCTCATCCTACTATTTTCTTCCCCACTCTACTTAAAATAAGGTATATTTTGATAGAAGGTGGAATTTAAAAGAGAGCATCTTCCAATAATGATGCTAATACAATTTTACTTTTTAAATATTATTACCTAAAGAAGATAATGTATATTATTTATGGGTTATGAAATATGGATGTATACTAGTTCCTTTCCTCTTTATAAAATACGTGTGGCTTTTACAATCAAGAAAAAAGGCTTAAACACTTATATAGTGACATTATGGGGGAAAAAACTTATAACAAATTCTCAATTTCAAAAGACAGTTAAATATTGAAGGACCTTGGTCTGGGACCTTCCTCTTGCCTTCAGTCATTACCCCGGCCTACAATCCAACTTAGATATGAGGGCACTAACTCACTAGCTTTGTCACGGGATCTGCAACAAACTGGACAATGGAAGGCAGGAGCTGAGAAAATCCAAAAGTTACAAATCACTTACCTAGAAAAGACATTAAATCTATTCTGGGTTCTAAAAATTAAAATATACTAAAATGCTAAGTTTTCTTATAATAAGACATTAAATTGGCACCTCAGCAATTTCTGCTAAACTAAATGATTTCAAATAAACAAATATTCTTGTACCTCAATATACTTATCCATGAAAAAATAATATTTATAATGCCACATAACAGATGTAAAACATTATTGTTACAAAAAAGTCCTTGTTCAATAAAAACAATTACCACCCTGATATTTGCCCAGTTTTCCTCTATGTTTTGCACTGATCAAAGAAGATAAACTAACATTTTAAAACACAACAAATAGCCGTAGCTAGTTTGGCTCAGTGGGTAGAGCATTGGCCCATGGACTGAAGGGTTCCAGGTTTTATTCTGGAAAGGACATATAACTCAATTGTAAACTAGGTCCAAGGACCTGATTTGGGATGCAACCAGTCAATGTGTCTCTCTCAAATCAATGTTTCTCTCTCTGTGTCTCTCTACCTCCCTTCAACTCTCTCTAAATAAAATCAATTGAGAGTACCCTCAGATGAGGATTAACAACAATATAACTTTTAATGTTCAATTTTACTTTTCTTAGCATTAAACTTGAAACAAATACTGAAGTTTACTGTAAAACCTATTCATGTAATTTATTTACTTGATTCTTTGTACACCAAAAACGAGGCAGGATTCTACAGAATCTCAAAGCTAGTAACTTTCCTCTCGTCTTCTCAGGCTTAGGAGTAATATTAGGGGCTGAAAGAGTTCCCAAACAATATGTAGTATCACTAATTACACTAAGAGGTGACAGTAGCTAGCTAAACATGTCCTTATCAAAAAGCTCCGAAACACTGTTGTGATTTCTTTCTTTTTAAAATATATTTTATTAATTGTTTACAGAGAGAAAGGGAGAGGGACAGAAAGCTAGAAATGTCGATGAGAGAGAAACATCGACCAGCAGCCTTCTGCACACCCCCCACCAGGGATGTGCCCGCAACCAAGGTACATGCCCTTGACCGGAATCGAACCCAGGACCTTCCAGTCCACAGGCCGACGCTCTACCACTGAGCCAAACCGGTTTCGGCCACTGTTGTGATTTCTAAGTATACACACTTCTATTGATAGTTATAAAGGACAGTACTTAGATAATCATTAACATGGTAAGCACCCAGCCTGTTTAGTCTTCTGGACAGTAAGTATAGTGTCAGTCACTGGTGACTGGCATAGTGCTTAACATGTTAAACCAACCCATTTCCTAATGCACAACATATTCTAAATAATGAAAGCCAAATACACACATTGTCCCTTCGGGTAGTCCTTTGACCTACAGACCAGGAGTTCGACCACTCGCTATGACGTGTGCTGACCACCAGGGGCAGCACAGAACACTGTGGGCGATGGTCACATGCTATGACCTCTTGCCAGCTACCTGAGGGCAGGGGCCATGGGAACAGAGGTGCGGTGAGAATGCAGGATGTCTGCTGAGTTTGCTCTCACTCTCCCTGCCACCCTCCCCCAGGGACACCAGGGCTTGCATGCTGGGAAAGGCCCCAGGCTCAGGTGCAGGAACCCAGGAGGAGCCCGACCCGCACCCCCATGGCCTCTTTCGGGTGAGCCGGGCTGCAGCTGCCAGAACCACAGGGAACAGTCAGGCTCCCTGTGGTTTTGTACAGGAGCCAGTCTGGGAGGCTGGCTGGGAGAGAGCGCTCTGCACTGCCTGCCCGGTGTGGCGCCACTGGGTGGTCTAGAGGCTCATGCTGCGCCCCAGCAGGCAGAGTCCGGCTGCGCTCATTGCATCTCTGCATGGGGACTTGGGCTCCGTGACTCTGGCAAAGAGGTGCATTCAGGACCTATGGGCCCAGGTGCTGCCCAGGGCCTAGAGGTTAGTTGGGACCTGCCCTTCCATGCAAGATGCTCGAGCTTCCATCATTGGCCAGGCCTAGGGACCACACCTGTGCACGAATTTCATGCACTGGGCCTCTAGTTTTTGCAATATGTGCAACACAAAACTACAAAAGCCTTCCAGTGCTTCTATTATATTATCACTTTGATATACTATTGCTAGAGAATAAGTTTTCTGGTAAAATCACAGGTCATTAGAATCTATAAAATCTGATATTTCCCAATAGATTATATTATCCATCCTGATATTTACTATTTCTCTATTTTCTTTCTTTCATTAATATTCACTTTAAACATATATTATAGAAGTAGTCCCACTGCTGCCTTTAACAGAGCAATTTATAACTTGGCTTTTCATGTCATTTTATACAGTAAATAAATGTAAATTCAACTCAAGGGGCAAGATACTTCATAAAATATAATCATGCAAAGTATCAACAATATGCTTAATGACTCAGTTATAGCTATTGATTTATGGTTACATATCAAATAATAATTCAGTTACAGCTATCTTATGTAATTATGTAGGTGAAATATAAGCACATAGCAAATTTATACAGGAGAGAAATTTCAAATTCATGATTGTTACAAGAGGGAAAATGAAAAGAATCTATTTAAGTCCCTCATGGAATTCTATTTCATGTAATTTAAACTTTTCAGGTAGTTCTGAAATCTAATTATTGTAATAATGTGTTGCTTATCAAAGCAAGAATATGCTGCATGATTTACAAGGCATAGAGTTTTTCCTCAGGGAGTTTATGGCCTAAGTTAGCTACATAAATATGCATAACAAATTTTTAAAAACTCATAGCCAAACTAAACATTTAATATTGTTGGAAATATATGAGAACAAAAATGTTCATGGCATGCTAACATAAATTATTTTTATTATAATATTTATTCTTCTAACCCAATTTCCCAAGTATCCAAAACAAATTTAACCAATATTGTGTTAGTCAGTAAATAGAATCTGTCATCCTATCCTAAAGATCACAGAATGTGCTTTGGATGAAGATAGAACAGTTTTAACACCAACATAGAAAAGCTATCCAATAAGGTCAAAGTAACATTTTCATTAGAAATCAGGTAACAGACTAAAAGAGAAAAAGCATAATATTATCTCAATTTAACATTCACTCATAAATAAAAACACTCAGCAAACTAGAAATAGAATGGAATTTGCTCAACATGAGAAAGGACTTGTACAGAGAATCTATAGCTAACAGCACACATAAGGATGCAAATCAGAATGTTTCCTTTCTAAGATCAGAAAGAGGACAAGGTTACCCTTCCTCACCATTTCTATTCAACACAGGAGGTCCTAATCAATGTAATAAGGAAAAAAGATTAACACAAGGCAGAAAAAATAGAAAAAAGTAAGTAAAACTGTCTTTATTTGCAGATGTGATTATCACTGCAGAAAATCCTAAAGATTTTTTAAGCTATTAGGAATAAGTATATTTAGTAGCATTATAAGATTAGAAGGTCAATATTTTCAACACCATCCATATTGTATTTCATACTAGCAAAGCTAGACCTTATATATTTAAAGGCTAATATGTAAATAGATCTAACAGCAGAACAACTGGTTGCTTTGACGTGCACTGACCACCAGGGGGCAGAAGAAGGGATCACGTCTGGTGAGCGCAGCACAGGTGGCAGGAGCCTATCCCATCTCCATGGCAGCTCTAAGGATGTCAGACTGTGGGAAGCGGGCCTAAACCATCAGTCAAACATTCCCCCAGGGCTCATGGATTGCAAAAGGGCACAGGCCGGGATGAAGGCACCCCCAAAGTGTATGAATTTCATGAACCGAGACCCTAGTGATATTATAACATACAATATCATTTGTACTAATATAAAATATATGGTATATTTAGAGATATATGCAAACTTTAAAATATATGCAAGAATTATACACTGAAAACCAGAAAACAATGGCAAAAGAAATCAAAGTCCTAAATAAATAAACAGATATATCATGTTCAAGGATCATAACACCCAAAATTGTTAAGATATTAATTTTCCTGAAATTGGCAGTCAATACAATTTCAATTATACTCCCAGAAAGGTGTTTGTTTGTTTATGGAATATGACAAACTAATTCTAAAAATTTATATGAGAATACAAAGGACCTGAAATAACCACACACAAATTGAAACACAAGACAAAATGTGAGGAAATATATATAACCTAATTTTAAGATGATAAAGCTAGAATAATCAAGAAAGTAATGTATTGATATAAAGATAGCAACAAAAGAATTGGAACAGAAATATATCCACATATATATGGTCAGTTGATTTTCAATAAAGATGATAGGATAATTCAATGAAAAAAATTACAGTATTTTAAAGAAATGGGGCTGGAAAAATTGATACTCATGCAAAGATACAAAATGACTCATCCTATCTAATAAAGACAGAACATGCAAATTGACCATCACTCCATGGCAAAGTTGGTGGTGCCCACAGCCAATAAGGAGGAAATATGCAAATTGACATGACAAAGATGGCGGTGGGGGAGGGCAGGATGCCTGATATGAGGGAGGAGACAGGAGGTGGAGGGGTGGTGGTGGTGAAGGGAACTAACTACAGGAGGATGGCAGGGTTGGAGCAAAGGCAGAAGGCAACGGCCAGAACAATGGCTTGGGTTCCGGGTGCCAGAGGGAAGCCAGTGCCGGCAGCCAGGGGAAGGAAGGCCTATTCTTGCACGAATCTTCATGCATCGGGCCTCTAATATCATATATAAAAATGAATTCAAAATTTATTATAGACCTACAGCTAATACAGGTTGGGGCAAAACTAGGTTTATAATTATGAGTAGGCAGAACAGTTATTCTTATATTATTTATTGTTGCATTATTTTCCATATGAACATTTATAAACTTACTTTTCACCCCAACCTGCATTATAAACTCAGAGACAAAAACATAACACAATTTAGGTGACACTGGATTAGAACAAAATTTGTAATACTCCACAAGAAGTCCAAAGAATAAAAATGATAACATGATGAAAATGAAACTTTTGTCCTTTGAAAATACACACTTAAGAAAATGAAAGCAACAAGTCCACAGACATGGGCGAAAGTTTGTAAGACATATTTCTGGAAAAAAATTGTATCCAAAATATGTAAAAAAAACAAAAAAACACAAAACCCCACAACTCAATAAGGACACATAAAAAATAACATATTATTTTAAAATATATTTTAAATGATTTGGACAGTTTACAAAAGAAGAAATGAATAAGAATATTAAAGGATGCTCAACATCACTGGCCATTTAGAGACTTACAAATTAAAACTACAATAAGTCACCACTACATATTCACAAGAACTATAGGTAAAATTAACAGCACTCTCAATACCATGTGTTGGCAAGGATGTAGTGGAACTGGAACTCTTATATGTTAGCATCGAGGATGTAAAATGGTATAACCACTTTGGAAAACAGTTTGGTAGTTACTTATATAAAATTAAACATACCCTTATCATATGACTCAACAATCTCTCTCCTACTTAATTACCAAGTGAAATAAAAATATATACCCATACAAACAGGTGTAGTAAACATACATAACAACTTTATTCATAATAGCCAAAAACTAGAAACCTGTGCACAGAATAAGCAAACTGTGGCATAGCTATATGCAATGAAGTACTACTTAATAAAAAAAAGTAAAAACTACATGAATCATGCACAGTTTAAAAGAGCCAGGTACAAAAAAATATATACTGTATGATTCCATTTATATGATATTACAGAAAAGGCAAGACAATGACAAAGCAGATCTGTGGTTGCCAGGGACCTGTGGATAAGAATGACTACAAAGCAGAAACAAACTTTTGGAGATGGTGGAACTATCCTATAACTTGACTGTGATAGGGGGTGCATGTCTGTATACATTTGCCAACACTCATCAAATTGTACATTTTAAGTCAGTGAATTATACTGTATATAAATTAAAGCCAATAAAAATAAAAGTAATCAAATATATGTTGAAGACATACATTTGTAGAATTGTCTAATAACTTATCTATCTGAGAAATAACTACAACTACTTTGGATATGTTAAAAAAAAAAAAAGCATATCAGTGGAAAACTCGGTCTCTCATCCTCACAATTTCTCTGCCTTTTTCACTTTATGTTCACAAGGAAACTATCAGTATATGAGGTCTTGCTTACTAATTTTGTACATATATTTTAAAGGGTGCTTTATTAAAATAAAAGACTCTTTAACCAATGACAACATGTACATGAGTCTTTTGGAAAGGTGGACCTTCCTCAAACCACTTACAATATGAAGTTTGTACCCTATAAATCAGAGTGTCAGTGGACTGTCAGCATCTTAGTATCCCCCCTTCTAACAACCTGCTAAGCCTTGTACTAAACTTCATCTGCCAGTAAAGGTGGACTGGAATGAGCTATGAGAGACTTGACTATTCCTGAATAACAGGTTTGAAAAAGTTGAAGGAGCAGGAGACTGACACAGAAGTGACTTATGTGAGCAACATTTTCAGTGGAGAAAGTAGACTATCTGAATTGAAGATCAGAGAGAAGTACAAGATATGATTGGAAGATTTTTTTATCCAAGACACTTTTATTGGGTCCCTATTATATGCCAGACACAGTACAGAAATGAAGCCATATGGAAATCCCAGACTTAGGAATAAATCATCGGTAACATGGAAAGAACAAAGGTCATTGCTTCTCTTTGTGATGGCCAGTAGAGGCTGCCAATGTACAAGGACACATGGGGCTCTCCTTCCACCTCGTGACACACAAGGACTTGTCACCAAAACAAAAAAACACTTCACTTTCATACTACAGCATAAAGCCCAGCTTTCTAGTCTCATCATAGAGCAATATTCAACAACAATCACCATATTGTATTTTTAACTACAGCTTCTGGGCGTATGTGACAGAAACAAAGGAACTGCAGAATATTGTGAGTACTTTTGAAAGAGGACCACACTTAGCCACTCTCTGACCAAAAGAAACCACCAAGCTTTATACAATTACCTTTCTAGAAAAGCTACCTCAAGTTATACATTTGAAAGTGGATATTTTTACTGAAGAATAGCATGATGTATTATTATTTAGCTTCTTCAAGTAAGGTATATCAGTTATAGCTCAAGGAAATGTTCAGTTACTGAGTACAAATTCATAATTTGATCGATAATTTGGAAGAATCAATTTTAAATTTTAAATACTACTATGCTTAAAAAAATAGTTCCCTGATATTTAGCAATCAGGTGAGATTCTGCCCATCTGTGCCCTTTACCCAAAGCCAAGAACAAGACTCTCAAATACACCAAGGAGCAATCACATTTTAAAATTCATTTTGTGAATATGCTCTACAATTTTAAGAATTATGTATCTAGCCCTTTTTGAGCTCCACACACTGCTGTTTCTTGTAGAGAGGAACTCTGCTGTCAATCACCGCTTGCTTTTGCCACGCAATATGTGCTGCAGCTTTCACTTGTCACTCCTATTATATGTAATGTAGGCAGCTTAGCACTAAATCAATTTAAGGAACTGCAGAAGTTAAATACATACATTATTATTATGATGACAGAAAAGGCAATGAATGTCTTGCAGCTCCATTTGCTTTCTTTGTTAAGGAAGAAAAAGCTAATTATCTGCAGCTGTCAACCGTGAAGTCCTACACCTACTTAAGTCAACATTAGCCTTGGACAACTGAAAATATTTCTCATATTTTCGCCCGATTGTTTTCTTGTTGAAAAAGGTAAAACTACGTATTGTATCCTTTTTCATAAGCAAGTCATTGTAATATTTAAAAATATCAATTTTTATAATATCTACTCTGCAAATAGTATAACCAAAATTTAGACAGATATATGCTTCTCCACAGAAAAAGTCATATTAAAATTCAACTGAAAGCCCACAGACTATTGGTTACAACGAAATTATGTTTAATATGATCAAGGGAGAAATTCTATCCACTTATTTAATCAACAAGAAGAGAGAAAGGAAAACATCTTCCATAGTTGAAATGCTGATAAATGACAGGAAAGTCACAAGGAAACATAGGCACATATGTTTGTATATTTATTCTTTTTATCTACCAACCTTCAACTTTCCAACCTAGTCCTATTAGAATCTAGAACTAAATAACAACTTGATTTTGAATTTTCTTTTCTCAGATTTTTAGGATCAACTTGTATATTTTTAAGATATCAAATAAAAATAACATCTTTGTTAAGTTGAAGAAAAAGAAACATCATTAATATATAAGCTATGGAATCTCTTAACACTGTGCTCTAAAAAGTACAAATACGTAATTATTATTCATGAAAAACATAAGTATTCTCTGCAGTTGCTCTGAATTCTCAGTGATAAAACATTATTTTCCTTGTATTATCTTTAGAAAAGCTCTTCTCACAGGAAGAGACTCAGCTCAATACTACTTTTAAATTCCATATGAAAGCACTGCCCATTTAGCTTCCTAATGAATATTTTAAATACTACATGTAATTCCTAGTATAGACAAAACCAACATAAATTAAAACCTACATAATTAATAATGTAAAAAAAATTCCAACAGAATTATTAATTTAATAATTATAGCTCCAGTCCTGGCAGGGTGGTTCACTTGGTTGAGTGCCATCCCATACACCAGAAAGTTTGTGGGTTCAATTCATAGTCTGGACACATACCTAGGTTGCAGGTTCAATCCCCAGGGCATGTATAGAAGGCAACTGATCAATGTCTCTCTCTCTCTCTCTCTCTCTCTCTCTCTCTCTCTCTCTCTCTCTTTCTCTCTCTCTGAGTGTGTGTGTGTGTGTGTGTGTGTGTGTGTATGTCTCTCCGTCTCCCTCTCTCTCCCCTTCCCTCCTCTCCTCTCTAAAAAATAAATGGAAACATATTCTCAGGTGAGGATTTTTAAAAAAAATTAATTATAGCGCATGTTTAAGTTCCTACACAAACCTTAAAGTGAATCCTTTTCTAACTATAGCTAGCTTTCCCACAACTCAAAGATTCTGATTTAATACAACCCCTCCCTTATAATCTTCAGAAATCACTACTCTATTTGCTGGAGACAAGACAGAAAAAAATCAAGACACATTCAAAGAATAATATGTGAAAATAGTTAAGGTACAGACACAAACATGACCTATGTAATACATAAACAGTACATGATTGTCTAACCACTGTGCTGTACACCTGAAGCTAATACAAAATAATTGTGAATGTAAACTGTAACCAAAAAATGAAATTTAAAAATCAGTAAAAGATAAACTTATAACAAAAAAAATAAATAAATAGTATAGTTTAAGTAGCTACACTGTATCAGACTCTAAGTACATTTCCCAGGGTCTCCAAACTAGTATTGACAGGATCAAGTTTTCATCTCAACTTCTGACAACAAAGCCCAGCTTCATTTCACAGCACAATATTACCTCCTCGCAAAGTTCTTCTCTGGCTTTACATTTTTAGAAAGCTGTATCTCTCAAGATTGAGAGATGACTGCCATCCTTTACAATTGCTGACGCTGGTGTATAACTATAAGCATAGCATAAATGACAAAAACATAATTAGGAGGAAATCCTTAGTCTTAAAATGAAGAGGATATGATTGATGATTTCAAGGGACATTCTAATATTTTTTGGGTTACTTATTTTGCTAAGACATTAGGGAACAGCTAAGAAACTTCTGGTTATTTCTTTTCTAACTTTTTGAAATTTGTTCAGAAAGTTATGTTATCAATAGTAATGCTATCTAATGTCATATATAATTCCTACCCAATCATCCTATATAATAAAAGCCTAATAATCTAAGTGTCCGACCATTCAATCCGTCAGTAGGATACACACTGACCACCAGGGGGCAGACGTTCTGACCAGTAGGTTACCTTGCTGCTGGGGTCTGGCCTGGAGTCCTCTCGTGGCTGCCCATGAGAGTCCTCCTGTGGCTGCCCATGAGAGTCCTCCTGTGGTCCCTCCCGGCCCGATCGTGCACCGGTGGAGTCCCTTGGCCTGGCCTGCACCCTCTCACAATTTGGGATCCCTGGAGAGATATTGGAGAGCTGGTTTTGGCCTCATCCCCATATAACAGGCCAAGGGACCCCACCAGTACACTAATCTGTACTCCAGGCTTCTAGTTATTGTTGTTGGTGTTGTTTTAATATTTTATTTATTTTTTACAGAGAGGAAGAGAGAGGGATAGAGAGTCAGAAACATCAATGAGAGAGAAACATATATCAGTTGCCTCATGCACACCTCCCACTGGGGATGTGCCAGCAACCAAGGTGCATGCCCTTGACTGGAATCGAACCTTCTTTCAGTATGTAGGCCGACCCTCTATCAACTAAGCCAAACCAGTTAGGGCCTATAGTTATTTTATAAAAACTTTAAGAAAGCATTTGCACTAATATAATTCTTATAACCCTGTGAGAGGGATTAGGTGAGATGTCTCAAAACAACTGTTGGCCCAAATCACCAAACTATATTTAATACAGAGTAATTGGGAATGCATGTTTATCCTATTCACAACTTCGAACACTTCCATTACACAGTAGATGCAATCAAAATAACATTTATTTGTATATCACCATAACTGTCGCATGCCTTCCCCCCCTCACCCACAATTTGGTCCTTAGAACAACTTTGTAATGAAAGAAGGCAAGAACTACTACGCTAACCTCATTTTGCAAATAAGGAAAACTGAGACTCAGAATTTAACCATTTGCTGGAGAATCCTTACAGAAGCCTCAAACAGGCTGGCCGAGGGACTCCGAGTCCTGTGCTTCTTTTGTTATTGAAAATTACTGTCAATTACATGTTGGCTTCAATATAGCTTGGAAACATTTCTATACCTACCCTGTGTAACCTGGTCTAAGTCTGAACTTTACTAAGTGCAACTGAGCTCATGAAAGCATTATGTTCATGCTTGTGTGTGATATAGTCACTTATGTTTCTAATGTAATAAGTTTATAATATAGAAACACATTTTCTAAAAATATTTATCTAAAACTGTCAAAAAAGATATCCAATTTTGAATGATCAAGAATAGGTTTCTAATTATTACAAAAATCCTACTTAAATCCCAAAAGAAAAAGAAAAAAAAAGATGCCTAAGTTGGCAGTTTGTTAAGTTGTAATCAGCCGCCTTCTTGCTTACATCCACTTAATGGCACAGACAGTAGCACTGACTGCCTTTCTGTCTTTAATTCCTCAGAAACTCCCTACCCAAGTGCACTGCCATTATTAAAGCGCAGAATGATCTCATTTAGTAAACCAGCTTCTTGCTCTTTCATTAGGCCCTAATCTAAATTACGGTATAAAGACATAAGGTTCTGTACTCATGACTTGCTCCTGATAAAGGGCACTGGTTTGCCATGTGGCCTGATGAAGTCCTAGGACACAGAAGGATCTTTTCTGGATTTTATCAGCCAATTTATGTTTAGCCAGAAAAATAAAATATAATCTTTGGCCATCTGGTTCTGTAACACTCTATATTTGTTTAGAAAGGTCATTGTTGTCAAGTTACTGAATGTTATCTCTGGAATTGACAGGAAGAGAGAAGTTTTTGAAAGCAGGCCAGGAATATTAAAGCACCGGATATTAAGGTGTAAAGTAGTAGCTAAAAGGTTGGGCTTTTAGTGTTAAACAGACTACTGTTCAAATCCCAACTCCATTACCTGCTAAATTATATTGGGCAAGTCAGCAGCTTTCTTAGTCTGTTTTTCTCACAGATAAAATATAGATAAAGCCACTCTAGAAAGACAGTGTCTCTATAAAATGATATAACACATACATATCACTAGTATCTAGTTACCATTCAAAACCTATTCTATAATAATTGTGTAATTTGTGTCCTCAATTTAATTATGAACAAAGTTAAAATTGTCATTACTTTTACAAAGACTTCTCCATACAGAAGAGTAAAATTTAAACAGGCTCACAATTTATACCATGCATATCTAATATGTGGGTTTAGAGCCTACCACTAACAAAAACTTCAGTCCATCTTAAGTACTTAAGCAACATTTCTTCTCTCTTCATCAGCTTTATAGCATCTATTATTTTGTTGGTGGGAAGACTGATTTGCTGTGTCACTGAAGAATGAAGACTAAGCAATATCAAATCCATATCTGAACTATTTCAGTGGAACTATTACTGCTGTTACTGAACAACATACAATATCCACATGCTGTTATGAAATAGTTACTTTCTCTGCATTAGGTAGTTTTCAATTAATGTTTCATAGCAGCACTACCATACAGCTATTGCAGTAACAAGATGATCCCTAGTTGATCCAGACAGTCTATTTAGGCCCTTTCCCTTCGTGAGATTAGCAATGTAGTTAAAAATATACAAAAAATTAAAACAAATATTTTAAAAAGCAGCTCAATCAAGACTCCATCCAGAATATAGCCAAAGAACAATGTTTGCACTCCAGTAGGCCAGATTTCAGGATACCAACGGTGGGCAAATACTTCAGCTGCACTTTGACAGGAATGGTCATCAGGATGTGTTGAACTGAATTATCCCCACACATGACTAGTTTCCCCAAAAATCAAAGTAGCACTATAAGACAGAGCAAAAGCCAGTCTCAGGCTTGGAAAGAACATTTTCATATGTTTTATACTTCAAGAATTAGTTGCTACACATTTCCCTGTTTGGAGTCAAGAATAAAATAAATAAATAGATAAATAAATAAGAAAGAAAGAAAGAAAGAAAGAAAGAAAGAAAGAAAGAAAGAAAGAAAGAATAAAAGGCACACATCTTTCATATGAACCACTGGGTGGGTTCTCTGCTTTCTCCAAAATATTGACTTAGGAGATCTGGAAGTAATTAAAAATAAATTTAATCTTATATGCATACTAGAGCCCCAATGCACAAAGATTCATGCAAGAATGGGCCTTCCTTTCTTCTGCTGGCACTGCCTTTGCTCCATCACCATGGCAATGAAGCAAGCATCTTGCCCCTGCTGCTTGGAGGCTGTGTATGCAAATCAACCAACCTACCACCTTTGATGGGTTAATTTGCATACTCACTAATGATTGGCTGGTGGGTGTAGCGAAGGTAGGGTCTATTTGCATCTTTCTCTTTTATTAGTGTGGATATGCATGGTCCATGGACATAAACAAAAATGTGGTGAAGGCCTGGGGTGAGGCAGAAGCTGGATGGGGGGGAGGGGTCCTAAGGGAGTACAGAGTGGGAGAGCTATAATATTATTTAAAAAAATTATTTCAAACTCCAGGATCTAGCCAAGAAGACTACTTACAGACCAACAAAAGTCTAAAACATGCATCAACTTACAAGCTATAAAAATAAATGGATCAGAGAAATCTAAACTTATACATATATATATAAGCTGGAGTTTTGGAATAAATACTACTGGTTTGGGGAGAACATACAGCTCAGCATTTGGGAGTGGAACTGTGAGGGTCCCACTATGGCCCACAGACTGAGTTTTCTTCCTGCCATGGGCATCCGTTGGGGTGGTTGGAGAGGAAATGGCAACTGGGGTCTATAATTTGGGTAAGTGAAGGCTGGTAAAGATTGCTTCTTTATATATATAGTCGACCTGCATTACCACCATTTGTCTGTCCATCATCCAGAACTGAAATATCATTGTTGACATGTATACATAAGGAACTGTTTGACTTTGAAATTGGGACTCAAAAGAACTGTTGGCCCAGAAAGAAACTCACTACAGACTGATTCATTTGCCTCTCAGCATAACCATTATTGCTTGTCGCATTTTCGGTTTTTATAAGTGTATTTCTAGTATCACATGAGCTCACTCATCTAGGGGAAAGGATGAACAACATAGACTGATGAACAAGAACAGACCTGGAGACAAGGAAGCATAGATCAGACTGTCGGACCTCAGAGGGAAGGTAGGGGAGGGTGGGGATAAGAGGGAGAGATAAACCAAAGGACTTTTGTGCATCCACATGAGTGTAACCAGCAGTCACAGAAAACAGGGGGGTGAGGGCATGCATGGGGAGGGGTTTGGGATAGAAATGGGGGGGATAAGGACAAATATGTGATACCTTAATAAATAAAGAAGTTAAAATTAGCTAAATGATTAAACATTAGATAAACCATGAAAAAAAAGGGTATCTTTAAAAACTAAATCAAAAGCTTAAATAGATTTGATAAAGGCAAGTTATTACAAAACACTGCCTCCCTTCCTCCCTTCTTCATTTCCTCTCTCTCTAAAAATCAATGAAAACATATCCTAGAGTGAGGATTTAAAAAAGCACCACTGAGTATGAAATGCCCTTCACCTTCACTGTTTGAAGGAAAGAAATTCTAACATGATAGGTTCCTTGATTAAAAGGCTTCCTAAAAGACACAAGCTCACAATATTAATAAAGCCATAAAAATAAAAGGCATTTTACCATTATATTCCAATTACAGATGAGATTTCTGCCTCAGAGAGGACAATACACATCAAAAGGTAAATCAACCAACGAGTGACAAAGTCAAAACTTTAATACAGATTCAAAGCATTTCTTTTTGTTCAACCTTACGATGTTATGATGTTACAATATGGTCTTTAAAAGAGTCAGAGAGGTTAGAAGCAAGGCTGAGGTCCTAATTCAATCTAAGCATATGCAAAACAGAAAATGCTGAAATATATATAGCTATGAGAACGAAATAGATTATAAGCATTGTATCTGTTGTCTTGAACATAATCATAAACATCACCTATAAACTGTACATACTATTAAATGGCTAGACAGGATCATCAAATATATGGCACTAGAAGGTAGCTGGTCTACCAGCACTGAAGCATACATAGTCTTTGGCAGCCAACCCCACTTAGTAAGATATCTGTGGAGATTGGCTGGCAGCAAGGTTCACAAGCAGATGATGCATGGAAACAACCATGTTCAGAGAGAGTTGAAGAACACATTAGGTATACACTGAAGTAATACACTCAATGTGGCATTTATGGACTGCTTGGAAACCAAAGCAGATAATCCAGCCCAGAGACAGCAACTACCATAATGATGATGCTATTAAGGCAAGGTTACCTTTAAAAAGCAAAACAAAAACATTGGCCCCAAATGGTATTCTAGTGTTTGATGTCAGGGGAACAGTGTGAAGATTTGCAATAATTATAGGAAATCTCCTAAAATAACTACTCTGTTTCTTAGGAAAGTGACAAATAAGTAAACAAAATAAAGGCCTTACATTTAGCAGTAAGTTAAAAACCCAATAATGATTAGGATGGCCAGTGTAAAAATTTTTTATTTCTTAAAAAACAAAGTAACAAGTGTTGGTGAGGCTCTAGAGAAATTATAACCCTTGTATGCTGTTGGTGGGAATGTAAATGGTGCAGCTATTATAAAAAATAGTATGGAAGTTCCTAAAAAATTTAAAAACAAAATTGCTACACAATCTAGCAATCCCTTTTCTGGATATACTAGTACATCCCAGAATAACTAAAATCAAGATTTCTGAGAGATATTTGTATGCCCATGATCAATGCAGCATTATTCACCATAGCCAAGAGGTGAAAGCAACCTAAATGCCCATCGGTGGATGAATAAAGAAAATGTAGTATACAAATACAATTGAACAGAACTCAGCTTAAAAAAACTAAAAGAAGGGAATCTGCCATAAGCTACTACATAATAAAACTTAAGACATTATACTAAGTAAAATAAGACAGTCACAAAAACATTCAGACTGCATGACTCGACTTACATAGAATATCTAAACTAGCCAAACTCGTAGAAAGTGGAAAAATGATTACTGGAGGCTGAGGGGAAGGGGAAAAGGGTTTGTTGGTAAGATGAAAAAGTTCTAGGGATCTGTGTGCATACAGTTAACTCTATTGTACTGCACACTTAACACAATTAATAAGGTTTTAAAAATAAGAAGAAGAAATATGCCTTGAAAACTCTGGTAAGGTTAAAAGTACTGGAGAGGTTTAATATCACTGAAGAAAAAAGTTTTCACATGAGTAGATTAAATTTAATCTTTGTAATCTCTTAATACCAATTTCTGTAATGGTTTCAATCTATGGTTTAAATTTATAATGAAAAGGAGGTATACCATATCAGAACTGTTCAGAAGTCTTTTAAAATCTTATTATTCTCACCCAGAGAGATGCTCCCAGTTGAGTGAGTCATCATTACTGATGCAACTATGCTTTATTCTTCAACTGTGCTGGGACTGAAAACAGATTGAGAAGTCATTTTTAAATGATAGTTTAGCTCATTTGTAAGAAAATTCATTTGAAACACTTTTTCTATAATAAGGAAATTATATAAATGTATTGTCTGATATAAGTAAACCTTCTTCATACCAGAAAGCTAAACATGGGTTTAAGTTTTTAGAGGCATATGAGATCACATCTCCACTGGGCTGGACACCTTTGGAAAGCAGAACCAATAATATATAAAAAAGCAGACAAAAAAAATACTTCTCAAGACTTCTGAAATATTCTGCCCAGGATATTTCTCTTTTCAACAACCCTTTTTTATGTTCATTTATCTCCAAATCCCTTTTTCCCCATCATCTCCTCTATCCTCCAAAGTCCTTTGTTCACCTTTCTCCCCCCATTTTTAGAGGAAAAAAATAAATTTTCCATATTCAAATATCAGGAACAAAATCAAAGGAATTTCTCATTTGTGAATACTGCTATTTCATTTCCAGGGAAACAAAGCCAATATTTAAAAACTAGGGTTAATAAAATATTTTTGCACTGACTTAACATTGGTGCATTTTTCTTATACCATATTTTAAAAATCTATTGAGAAGTATCTAGTAGTATCATAAAATTAAGTCCTTAAGAGGCTCCATGAACCAAAATGTTCTACTGGTATAAATTATATAAATACATGATTTAATGTGAAAATTACACCTTATAACCTCTATTAGAGAATATTTCAGGTCTTTAATATCATATATCCCTTTAATCCCTGCCCCTTTTTGTGTTAGATATTTCCTAATGTAACTTTTTTATTCCTTGTTTCTTTCACTAATTTTCTGTTATTTCCTTAAGTGGATGCCCTTGAATTTACAATTAGCATTTTAACCTAAAACATATTAATTTGAATTCTAATAATATATAATTTTTTTCCTGTGGTATATCTCCATTCCCTTATCTTTATTATTATTGTCAAACTATAACTTTATATGTTACTAGAGGCCTGTTGCACGAAGATTTGTGCAATAGGCCTTCCATCCCCTGGCTGCTGGCACTGGTTTTCCTTTGGCACCTGGGACTCAGGCCTTTGCTCCTGCTGCAGTGGAGAAGCCAAGCCTGGAGGCTAGGTTTTTCTGCTCTGGCCAAAGTGAGGATTGGGTTCTTCACTCAGGCCAAGCCTCTTCAGTCTTCACTCTGTGCCTGCATATGCAAATTAACCCATAGTCTTTAGTTAAATTTGCATACTCACTCCTGATTGGCTGGTGGGCGTTGTGGAGGTATGGTCAATTTGCATGTTTCTTTTATTAGTGTAGATAAGCCCATCAACAAAGATTTATTATTACTGCTTCATGCAGTTGTCTTTTAAAACAGGACAGAAAAAGTTACAAAGAAAAAAAATGGTGCTTTTAAAATAATTTCTATGTTGACTGATACTCTCTTTAGCAAGACATCATTCTTATACTTTCCTTTAATTCTTTACATGGTATCATTTAGATCTTTGAACATATTTATAAAAACTGACTTAAAGTCTTTGTCTATTAAGCCCAAATCTGAGATCCCGAAGGGACATTAATTCTGTTGGCTGATGTTTGTGTTTGTCTTTCCTGTGTATGTGGCATACTTTCCTATTTCTTGAATGTCTCAATATTTTGTTGAAAACTGAACATTTTAGATAATGTATTTTAACAACTGTAGTATCAAATTCTCCACACTGCCCTACCAAGATTTTTTAACACTGATTTTGTTTTTATTGATAACGCTTATTTGTTTAGCATTTCTATGAACTAATTTTATAGATTCTGTATTCCCTGTAGAGTGCTGGCCACTGATCTCTCTACTAATTTTTTTTAAGTTCTTATTATATTTAAGCCTAGCTTCTTAGGAGTCAGTATAACTTAGTGATCAACCAATGATTAGTTAGAGCAGTGATTGGCAAACCACAGCTCAAAAGCCACATGCAGCTCTTTGGCCCCTTGAGTGTTTTTAAGCATTAGAACCACTTCTTCAAAATAGACTCGGTCAGGCCAAAAACTGACTTCTGCCCATGAGCCACAAAGTTTCAGTCGCACTGTACGTACCCACACACGTGGTATTTTGTGGAAGAGCCACACTCAAGGGGCCAAAGAGCCTCATGTGGCTCATGAACCGCGGTTTGCCAACCACTCGGTTAGAAGATTTCCTTAAATGCTTGCCTGTATGTCTACCATGCTTTGCCCAAGAAATTTTTATCAGTAGTCACACCTTTGAAATTCAGGCAGTTTATAAGATAGCCCTAGCATTCTTTTCCCACTTACTTTTATAAAACCTCAGCCATAGGTGATCTCCTTCCCCAGGTCTTTCGTGGGCATGTGCACAGCTTTGCACATTGTATAACCTTTCAGATTCCCAGGAATATGTTTGGAGCTTTTCAAAGTACCCTAGGATTAGCTAATTCTCTGAGATTTTCTTTTAAAATCCTAAACAGATTCTTATTTGCCCAAACTGAAATCACAGCCTTAAGCAGTGGATATATTGCCAACAGTTGCTGTTGTTCCAGCAAAGCCCTGAAGGTAGGCCTTTTCTTTTCCCAACTGGGCTGAGCTCTGAGTCAAATTAAATAGTCAACCACTCTCTGAGAATAGTTTTCCCAGGGAGCTGAAAGCTTGGACAACATATCAACTGTGCTTCAGAGCTGGGGATTTTAATGAATATCCAAAAGTGGCCATATCTCTCCACTATCTGTAATGCTGCCAGCTTTTGCTATATCACTAAGCTGGGGAAAGAGGAAAGATGGAGATCGCCTCAAGTTAAAATGTCACAGACTCCACTGTCTTCTCATGGTTCAGTAATTTTCTCATGGGCCATGGATTTTCAGTTCATTCTCTGGTTAACTGCCAGAATTTTGAAATGGTTGGTTGTAATTGTTTTGCCATGTTTTTGTTGTTTTAAAGGGAGAGCAAATAAATGGAGGCCCTCACTCCAACAATGTGAAAGATAATCTCGAGAATTTTAAATCTATCATCTTACAGTTTTTAACACAAAAAGCATTTTAACAAAAAAAAGTTTTAAAAATTATACTTATAAATTTTTGGATCATTGATTCTTATCTCTAGTAGAAACATTAAAAAAAAACCTATTTAAATATTTAAATAGGAGAGACTCTAATCTGTGAGAGGGAAAAATAAACTGTATAAGCAATGGCTCAGTATATTCCCTGCTAACTAATATGTAAATGATAAAAAATAAGGTAATAAGGTGACTCCTGGTCTTAGATCCACTCTCAGCCCCAAAAGACTTGCCCAAGTCTTTTCTGGACAACAGAAATAAGTGCAAGTGAGGAAGAAAGACTACTCCATCTTGTCTTACTTGGCTGAACCAGGCCAAATCCAATTCAACTCTAACAGGGAGGAAAGGGTCACAAGATTGGGAGTGAGAAATTTAATGGAGAAGAGGAATCAGAGCCCAGAACACAGAAAGCAACGCTATTGCCTGAGATCTCTCTGAAGAGAATCAGTATGGAGAGATTGGTTTACCTCAGATTCACCCAAGTATCAGCCAAACCCATGTAGTTGTGGAAGAGTAAGGTGAGCTTCTGTAAAGGAAAAGAATTATTTATTACTATTATCTCTCTTCAATATTGCATGATATTTGCAAGCTATAGAAAGACCAAAACTGTCAAAAGAGGACAAAGTAAATATCCTTTAGCAAAACTTTTGTTTTCAAGAACACTATTATGCTTCTTTTGCTTTTTTTATTGCTGTGTAACAAAACATCCCAAAACTTACTTGCTCAAGAAAACAACCATTTCATTTTTCATAATGCTTCAGGCTAAGCTGCGCTTATCTATGCAATTCTGATTTTCCTGCTGATGGTCATTCGTGATTGCTTTCAGCAGGCAGAGGGGAGGTGGGCTCAGCTAGAATTCTGGAGTAACTAGGTTGCTCTTTTCATGCAATCTCAGGGCCTCTGTCTCCATGTGACCTATTTTCCCAATGGTCTCTCTGGGAAAGTAACCAGATTTCTTACATGATGATTCAGGTCTTCCCAAAACACTAAAGCCAAAGCTACTTGGTCTTCTTAGGGCTTACATCCAGACCTGGAAGAGTTTAATTCTGTGGCATTCTGTTTTGTAAAATATGCTACTGGCCCAGTACAGATTAGGAAAAAAAGGGTCTTCGCACAGGCATGAATATCCCAAGATGTGATTCACTTATAACCACCATCAATGCCACAGAACAGCAATTTTCAACTGGAATGCTGCAAGGATTTCTGAAACATGCAACACCTAACTAGTCAGGGATACTGACCTCTTTTCCTTTAGATTGTCAACTTTAAAACAAAACAAAAACAATCAATACAATAATAACTATCCAGTATGAATGCCCTATCTTGAACCATAAATATATATACATATAATACAGTTGTATCTTATTGGTCACATCACATAATAAGGTTGCATCTGATTAGATAATTCTTGGTACCATAAATCCTTATATTCAACTATAGGAAGCTGATTTTTAGAAAGTCACTCTGGAACAAAAAAAGATAATTACTACTTTTTTATATCAATCAAAATTATACCTATGTTTTTTTCAGATCAGCAAAAATTATTTTTTGGTGTGCTGCAAAAATTTGAGTAATTTGTGTGTGCCATAAGATTTTTTTTTAAAGGTTAAAAATAATGGCTGTAGGGAGCATTTGAGGCTCCCAAGCGTATGTTATCTGTTTGGCTCAAATAAACTTTATATTTTCTCTTTTTCCTCCTTCCTCTCTTCCTCTTCCGCTCTTTCTTTCTCTCTCTCTCTCTCTCTCCTTTCTTAACTCTTTTTCCCTCCCTCACTTCCTCCCTCCTCCCCTCCGTCTCTCCTTCCCTTGCTCCTTCCTTTCTTCTTTCATTTTTTTTTCCTTCAAATCACTGATATAGACAACTAAGACAATAAGGCCAACATTCAGATGACTGAAATGGGAGCAACACAAAAACTATAAAATGGCTAAACCGAAATGAAGACTGGGCAATTATAGTCAGTCTAGAGGCCAGGTACACAAAATTTCTGCATCCAATCTCTGCACCCACCCTCTCCAATCCGGGACCCCTTGGGGGATGTCCAACTGCCGGTTTAAACTGGCAATAAGACATCCCTCTCACCCTCTCATAATCAGGGACCATTGGCTCCTAACTGCTCATCTGCCTGTCTGATCACCCCTAATTGCACTCCCTGATGGCTCGGTCACCCCCAACAGCCCATCCTGCCAACCTGGTTGCTCCTAACTCTCCCTGCTGCCAGTCTGGTTGCCCCTGACTGCCCCACATGCTGGTCTGGTCGCCCCTCACTGCTGCCCTGGCAACCAGCCTGGTCACCCCTAACTTCTCCCCCCTGTGGGTCTGGTCACCCCACGCAGCCTGTTCAGTCGTCTGTTCAGTTGTTTCAGTTGTGATGGTCACTCTGTGCCTTCTCATAATGAGCGTCAATCTAGGATCAGTAAGAATCTTAAATATAGTGGGAGAAAAAATATGAACCTGATTAATCACATAAAAGCCATACATGACCTAAAGCATTTGAAATCTTGCTCCCTGGCACCAGTTTGGTTCAAATAAACTCAGGGGGGGGGGGAGCTATATGACCTTGAATAAGTCAATCATTCTCTCTAGGTCTCAGTTCCTCAGTTGCAAAATGGAAAAGTACACAGGCCCTGCTTATCTTAAAGGAAAACTGTATGGAACAAATAAGATATGAAATAAGTAGAAAGCTTTGAAAACTAAACTGCTATCTTATATAATAAGGAGGCAATATGCAAATAGACCACCATTCCAACACACAAGATGGCCACCCACATGTGGTCAAAGATGGCTGCCCCTGCCGAAACCAGTTTGGCTCAGTGGATAGAGTGTTGGCCTGCGGACTCAAGGGCCCCAGGTTTGATTCTGGTTAAGGGCATGTACATTAGTTGAGGGCACATCCCCAGTAGGGGATGTGCAGGAGCAGCTGATTGATGTTTCTCTCTCATCGATGTTTCTAGCTCTGTGTCCCTCTCTTCCTCTCTGTAAAAAATCAATAAAATATATTTTTTTAAAAAATATGGCTGCCCCCATGTGGACACAAGATGGTCAGCAGGGGAGGGTAGTTGTGGGGGACCATGCCTCTAGGGAAGGACAGTTGGGGAGAACTAGGCCTGCAGGGGAGGGCAGTTGGGGAAGATCAGGCCTGCAGGTGAAGGCAGTTGCGGGTGACTGGGCCAGCAGAGTAGGGCAGTTAGTTGGGGGTGACTGAGCCAGCAGGGTAGGGCAGTTAGGGGCGACCAGGCCTGCAGGGAAGGGCAATTGAGGGGGATGAAGCCTGCAGGGGAGGGCAGTTAGGGGTGACTGGGCCAGCAGGGTAGGGCAGTTAGGGGCTACCAGGCTGGCAGGAGAGGACAGTTAGGAGCAATAGGATCAGCAGGGGAGCAGTCAGGCTGACAGGAGAATGGTTAGGGGTGATCAGGCTGGCAGGCAGAAGCAGTTAGGGGAAATTAGGCAGGCAGGAAGGCAAACAGTTGGGAGACAGCAGTCCTGGTTTGTGAGAGAGATGTCTTTTGAGGGGTCCCAGATTGAAGAGGGTATAGGCTGGGCTGAGGGACACACACACTCTCCCTTGGGTGAATTTCATGTACCTGGCCTCTAGTACAAAAATAAAAAAAGTATTTATCTAATAGATCCTAAGTATAGTCAACCTAGGTAGGCTCTATTTTCTCTACTAATAAAATTATGATAACCACAATTAATTTCCCCACATGCTACCACAGCAATGATATTATCTATCTATATAAAAGCTTAAGTGACCATCACAACTGAAAAGACGACCAAACAGGCTGCATGGGATAAGATGGAGCAATCAAGCAGGCAGGCAGGTGAGCGGTTAGGAGCCAGTGGTCAAGCATTATAAGAGGGATGTCCAAGGAGTCCTAGATTAGAGAGGGTACAGGCTGGGCTGAGGGGACCCTCCCCTCCTGTGCACAAATTTCATGCACTGGGCCTCTAGTCTATATTATAAAAACCCAGTGGCCCTAATACCAAAACCACCAAAGACTGGCGCAGTTGGGAGGGGCTGTGAGCCAGGCAAGGCCATGCGGGTAGACATGGCTGTGCATTTTCACATGCTGGGCTTCTAGTATATAACAACAGGCTAAAAGTACACTACGTTCTGTTACTATAAAGAAAAACAACACCAACACTAAATGTTTATTGTTGTCTGATTATATGTCAGGTGCTGTTAGATATTTTAGGTAAACTATAATCCTTATAATAATTCAACAAGGTAGGTATTATCCCTCTTTTAAAAATAAATAGAGTCAAAATAGTGATGAGTTAAGTAAACTGCCTGGGTCACAAAGCAGTAAGTAGTGAAACCATTATGAATTTTTAATATATAATAGGTAAATATTTGTTGTCTAAGTTAAAGAACAAATAAATAAAGCCAGGACTGCCTGGCATTTAAAGTAAGGAGTCTTTCAACTATTGCAAAATATTTCCCTCCCATAATTTCTATTTTATATGCAGCAATTGAAATTGTAATCGCAGTGAACATATATAATTATGTGAGCAATTCATCACCTTTCTCATCTACAAAAATGGTTTCCCATCTAAGAAGTATCTTCATTTTTTTAAAGGTCTAATCCTAAATTCATCTACTGAGTCATTATGAATTATAATGGGTCATATTAAAATGTGGAAATATCAAGTGGAAAAACAAAGTGATACCAACATATCTCTAAAATAAAACAAAAAATAAAATACTTTTAAATGGCAAAATATGTGCATTATGAATGACAAATAAAAGTTCACACCCTTATATTATAAAGAGGTCTTAAAATTTAAAGGAGGAGGAGGAAAATAAACTGCCCAACAGGAAAATGGGCTAAAGATATATATGGATAGTCAACAAAAAAAAATACAAATGGCTGATAAACATGCTTTTATTTTTTTTAGTCATTCATTACTTAAAAATGCAAATCAAAGTGAGATTTTTATTCTTCTATTAGGTTGGCAAAAATACTCCCCCCAAAAAATTTACAAAGATTGATCGTGCCAACATCAAAGAGCATACAATGAATGCCGTGACCTTTCTAGAAAGCAATCTGCTGGTTGATAAAAACATTCAAAATGTGCCCTAATCTTCTAGCAGCGATTCTATTCCTAAGAATTCATATAAAGAAGATAAATAGCTGCACAAAGATGCACAATTAATCATAATATCAAAATATAAGATACCACTTAAATGTCTACTTAAGAGAATTGCTAAAATTAATATATTCATATAATGCCAATAAAAAGATATAAAATGTTATTTATTACCATGAAAGGATGTTCAAGATATGATTGTCAAAGTTAAACAAATTTTATGCCCCAATTTTATATGGTTTGAATTTGTAAAGGAGAGAGAACAAAAATGTGAGCAGAAGCACAGCCAAGCACCAGTGTGAGCATAGTTGCACTCACTGTGACAGGAATCCCGAGAAAATGTGACAGTAATCTCATGAGTAGATATGTAGTCATCATCAAGCAGAATGATGATGGTATTTTTTTTGCTTTCTCCTTTCTTTGTAACTTCCTGAATTTTCAGAATGTTTTACAATGAGCATTTTTTTTTATCATAATACAATAAAATTATTTTTATTTAAAACTAGAGGCCTGGGCCGAGACCGGTTTGGCTCAGTAGATACAGCGTCGGCCTGTGGACTGAAAGGTCCTGGGTTCGATTCCTGTCAAGGGCACATACTTGGTAGCGGGCATATCCCCAGTGGGAAGTGTGCAAGAGGCAGCTGGTTGATGTATCTCTCTCATCGACATTTCTAACTCTCTATCCCTCTCAATTCATCTCTGTGTAAAATCAATAAAATATATTAAAAAAAAATAAAACTCGAGGCCTGGTGAATGACATTCATGCACTGGGGGGTGGAGGTCCCTAAGCCTGGCCTGTGCCCTCTCACAGTGCAAGACTCCTTGGGGGTGTCCAACTACTGGTTAAGCCTGCATCCTCCACTGCTGCTGCGCTCACCAGCCATGAGTCCAGCTTCTGGTTGAGCATCTGCCCCCTGGTGGTCAGTGCACATCACTGTGATTGGTCATCCTGCTGTTCAGTTTATTTGCATGTTAGCCTTTTATTATATAGGATGATGTCAACTGTCATAAACCTGAGGTCCTATAAACTTCCAAGTGTTATTACTTCTAATGTAAAATGCTAATTAAAAATCAGTTGATATGGATACTAAATGAAAATATATATTTATTCCTCTTAAAAATGATAAATTCAAAATCATAGTAGTTTCTATCCACAAATCACTTGAATTTATAATTTCTTTAAAAATGTCACTTCAAAAAATAAAAGTAAAGCAGAAATGTTTGTGTGCTACAAAATACACTAGGCATAAACATGCTATATTATATTTCTTTGTGAAATAAATTGCATATGTAAAGTCCTAGAGACTTTGATTCTGTCACTCAAAAAAATCCAGTATCACTTGGTATGTTAACTTAGGAGCCTAACTTATGCTCATTATTTAAAAAGTATAATGAGAATTTTCAACTAACCATGGTTAAAAGTACCCACAATTAATCTTGCTTTTCCATTTAGTTGCTGCACTCAGAGTGTGAGCAGTTTAGTTACTTATTTGGTAGCTCTCTCAGCTCTGTTTACTTTGAAAGAAGCCAGGCTTCTAGAAAAAGAAATTTTTAAATCAATTAATTATTCAACTTGGATAGCGGATGGGCAAATGAACAGCGACTATCCTCAAGACTGACTGTGAATAACATCCACACTACCCTGTTCCCCACCTGGGGATTCTGGTAACTTTGGGGACCACTTAGGTTGTCACAATAATTGGAGAGCCACTTTGGACCACATCTGTTGAACATGCTGCTACTTGGGGACCCCGCTAAGCACTGTTCCATCTACAATGACAACAGTGTACCCATTAAGACAGGAACCAAATTTTTTTTTTGTTCATTGTTGTATTCTAGCCTACTAACGTACATCGCAGGCATTAAGTAATTATTTGTTGAACAAAGTCAAAACAAGCAACTTCTAGCTTTAGTGAGAGACAAATAATCTATACTAATAAAAGCCTAGGTGGTCTCCCGCCCTTGCATGCTGCCCTCATGTTGTCACAAGATGTTCGTCACAATATGGTCATCACAAGATGGCCAGCAGGGGAGGGTAGTTGGGGGCAATTGGGCGGGCAGGGGAGGGCAGTTGGGCGATCAGGCTGGCAGGGGAGCAGTTAGGTGTCAATTAGGCTGGCAGGGGAGTTGTTAGGGAGCAATTAGGCTGACAGGCAGAAGCAGTTAGGGGCATTTAGGCAGGCAGGCAGGCAGGCAAGCAGTTAGGAGCCAGCAGTCCTGGAATGTGAGAAGGACCCCAGATTGGAGTGCAGGCCGGGCTGAGGGACACCCCCTCCCCAATGCATTAATTTCATGTACTAGACCTCTAGTATAAAATAATGATGAATGACAATAGAGAAACTAGAGAGTTTTCTTCCTTGATGCAAAGGTCTTTGTGACTGTGCTCATTATATTGAAGGGATTTCTAGGATCAGAAACACTTATCCAAGATATGTAGAAAAGCATAAAATTACACACCTAAATATAAATTATAAGAGGATTTATATTCTCTTATACACCTTCTTCTATTAGTAAAGCTAAGCAATTGTGTCAACGTAAGATATAAACATTGTGACAGCTAAGCCCAAACTTGCCTTGCCACCTGGGTGGCAAAACAATGTTGTGGTTTTAGAGTCTGGGCTCCGGAATAAGAATGCTGAGTTTAAGTTTGGCTTTACCATGCATTACCTGAGTAATTTACTCAACATCTTAACATACCATTCAAACCTTGGCAATTTACTGAACACCCTAGAGCATCGGTCTTCTCATATATAAAACAGAATAATGAAACAGGTTCACAACACCCTATTCCTAGCCCCTGGGCCAGATATCTCACATGACTTAGAAATGTTTGAATTTTAGAAAGTACTACCAGATATATTACACCCCAAGTGGATCTAGAGCAGCAACCCATAATCATCCAAATTAACATTCCTGTAGCTAAATGAATGAACGTTCAAAGTGTTCATGTTTGACTAACTCAAAACCAGTGGTCTAAAGTGGCTCCCCAATTGTTGTGGCAACCTAAGTGGTCCCCAAAGTTACCAGAGTCCCCAGGTGGGGAACAGGGTAGTGGTATACCTGGATGTTATTCACAGTCAGTCCTGAGGATAGTCACTGTTCATCTGCCCATCCACTATCCAAGTTGAATAATTAATTGATTTCAAAACAATTGTGGAAATGCATGTAGCATGTCCACTTAATTGACTGCCATTTTAGATTGCCAAACCCATGCATCGTGGGTACCAAAGAGATGGGAAAAAACTATGAGTTGTTTTGAGGCTAAATTAGTTTTGCCACAAACTTGGGGAACTGGTGATTTTTAAAGCCTTTTGAAATTCACAAGTGAATATAAGGAATCATGGATCTGTAGCACCTACTTCCCTCAGAGAGATAATGTGAAGGTTAAGTGAGGATATATAAGGTACTTGTTCAGTGCCTCTCACATGGGTAGCACTTAATAAATATTGGTTTTCATTATAAAATTATCAAATGAGATACAAGATAGCTATAATAGTAAGCTGACTTGTATTAGCTGGGGTAGGAGGGAGGGGTGGGGTAAGTAGTGGTTTGGAGGGAATCTAAGACAATTATGTTAATTAAAATAAAACAAAATGAGAACTGATGGACCCTAAATTGAAAGAAATAATGCAAGTATCACACTGAACTCTAAAGTAAACATTTACTTCCTTCTGATAAAAGGGAGTTTCTCCAGGAGTTAAGATCTGAAGATGTTTCATATTTTCTATTTTACATGTGGTTTCCTACTTACAACTTTCTATGGCTTCCTTCCTAAAAGTGGGTATGATAATGAAGCTTTTGCTCAAGGTAAGTCCAAAACTGGTTTCTCCTTAATTTAAAAAAGCAGTTCCTGTGGACTATAGCAGGATACAGTAAAATATGAGGAATTAAATAGTAAATGCAAGAAGTATATTGAACCTATCTCCAAAATCTGCCAATTTATCCCCTCCCTGACGACTGGTTTCCTGAACCAAACTTCTAGAGAAACTGTAAGACTTACAGGGGAAATGAAGAGAACTATCACTTGTTGGCACTACTCTGCGCCAAGCATTGGATTATGTACTTCACATATATCCCTTATTTAATTTTTACAAGTCTGCAAGGCAACAGTTATTATCCCATAGTACATAAAGATTTTGAATTAACAAGTGGGTGAACCAAGATTCAAGCTCAGGTTTGATTAACTCAAAAACCCATAAGCTGTTTGCTCTAGACTACTTTGATAAAGGATAGAGAGTCATTCTCACTTCTTGACCAACTGATAGCTTCCTTTATATTTCTGTCAAGTATTTTTTAAGTGCACATAAGATTAAGATGTATAGTATCTCTTAGATTAAATGCATTATAGTTCTTTCTATAATCCAAAATTTGAAATGCATTTGCAACTTTTATCTTAATTTGTCTCTAGAAATCAATTCATAAATAATAAAAGAATATCCATATATTACATGTATCCTCTTAAGTTATAACAGCATATCCATGTGCATATTGCATTAAGTTTCCAAGCAATAAGCAACACAATTATAGTTAACGAAAGTCAAAGAACTTTAAATTTGGTAGAGATTTTAAAGATAAAATATATAGTTAGTTGAATAACCATTCTGGTCAAGAATTTTTCATGGGGTTTGACCACCCAAATATCTCTACTGCCATTCCAGACAAAGTTCATTGACTTTTTTAGGGGTGTATTCTTTATGACAAACTGAAATTACCCTTTCTGTAATTTAAACTCATTGTATTTCAACTGAGCTTTTAAGATGATAACAAGTCTCTAAACATACCTGTCATTTGCTGCTTTTTCACTGAAAGTTTGTAACAAAAAAAGATAAATACAAATTTGAAAACAGATTTAAGTTTTTTCTCCTCCTTTCCCCAGACTAAACAAGTAACTACCATGGCTTCAATCTTTCCGCACTCTTGTCAATAGCCATTTTTGCTGCCCTTTTCAGTGCTCATCTGTGTTCAGAATGAACTGTGGAAAAATAATCGAACATGACACTATACCTCTATTTTAAAGCCAATTGTCATTGGCCCTGGTAAAAATCTAGAATGTTATATATCCTGTGTGCGATGTTAATTTGGTAAATTAACTTAATTGAAGAGGAACAGAAGTAAAAGAAACGCCAAGCTTAACCTTTGTTTCTAACTCCACAGTGCCAGTAAGGAAAAGGTTTACAACCTCAATCATCACTTTTAGTAGAATACAAGAACAAAGCTGAGTCATAGATTGCCACTATAATTTACAGGCTTTGTAAAAATGAAAGCTGAACAGCTCTGAAATCTATCTTCTTATGAAATACTACTCAAAGAGAAAAAGACCAAAAAAGATCTGCTCTACAGGCCACCAAGAGTGCCTCGGTAGCTCCTGAAGAACTTTTTTGATTGGAAAATCAAATCTGAATTAGTGAATAATTTGAATATAATTACTGATATAGTAGATACGAATGCCAGAGGAAAAGACACAAGATCTCACTCAGTTCACATGCTAGAACCTTTCTGGGTCTCCAGTTTGCTCATCCATATTAGGGAGACAATCTCTACCCTCTAACTGACCAATTGGGAAAAGCTAAATAAGATGCTACACACACAAAAGAACTTTGTAAGGTGTTATCTATATAAATATAAAGTATGTGCTATATAATATGTAAAAACAAACATAATTCCTACCCTAACACTCCCCAAATCAAGTACCTTATTTCACATATAATAAAGGATTTTAATGCTATCAAAGTGAATGGTCCAAAAATCAACCTATCTAATAAAAGAGTAATATACAAATTGACCATATCTCTACTATACTCACAAGCCACACCCACCAGCCAATCAGAGCGAGTATGTAAATAAACCCAACCAAGATGGCTACAGCCACAGAGAACAGGAGGGAGGCTTGGGTTTCCCCAGCAAAGGAGGAAGCCTTGCAGGCTTAGGCCTCCACTCAAGGCTACAAAGTTTCAATTATAGAAGGTAAAGAAATTCCAACAGCCGAAACCAGTCTGGCTCAGTGGATAGCGCGTCGGCCAGTGGACCGAAATGTCCAAGGTTGGATTCTGGTCAAGGGAACATCCCCATAGGAGGTATGCAGGAGGCAGCTGATCTATGTTTCTCTCTCATCGATGTTTCTAACTCTCTATGCCTCTCCCTTCCTCTCTGTAAAAAAAAATCAAATATATATATATATATATATATATATATATATATATAATCTTTATATATCTACATCTACATCTATATCTATCTATCTATCTATCTATCTATCTATCTATATATATATATATATATAAAGAAATTCCAACAGAAATGGCTGTAGCCACAGAGCAAGCAGGAGGCTTGGCTCTGCTTCAGGCTACAAAGTTTCAATTGTAGAAGATACATAAATCCCAGATACCAGGGGCTCCGATTGGGTTTCCAGGGGGCCATGGCCGGCCTGCAAACCACCACAGGCCCCTCACCCAGGCCACCCCATGCCCCAAGGAAACCTCCACCCTGATCTGGGACACCCTTCAGGGCAAACCAGCTGGCCCCCACCCATGCACCAGGCCTCTATCCTATCAAATAAAAGAGTAATATGCAAATCGATCATCACTCCAACACACAAGATGGCTGCCCCAATGTGGTCAAAGATCCTGCCCCCATGTGGACATAAGATGGCCACCACAAGATGGCCAGCAGGGAAGGGCCATTGAGAGGGACCAGGCCTGCAAGGGAGGGCAGTTGTGGGCGATCAGGCAAGCAGGGGAGGGCAGTTGGGAGGGATCAGGCCTGCAAGGGGGAGCAGTTGGGGGCAATCAAGCCTGCAGGGGAGGGAAGTTAGAGGTGACCAGGCTGGCAGAGGAGGGAAGTTGGGGGTGACTGGACCTGTAGGTAAGGGCAGTTGGGCAGGACCCAGGCCTACAGGGGAGAGCTGTTGGAGGAGATCAACCCTGTAGGGGAGGGCAGTTAGGGGTGACCAGGCCTTCAGGGGAGGGCAGTTAGGGGAAAACAGGCTGTCAAGGGAGCAGTTAGGCATCAATCAGGCTGACAGCAGAGTGGTTAGGGGGGTGATCAGGCTGGCAGGCAGAAGCAGTTAGGGGCAATCAGGAAGGCAGGCAGGCGAGCAGTTGGGAGCCAGCAGTCCTGGATTGTGAGAGGGATCCCAGATTGGAGAGGGTGCAGGCTGTGCTGAGGGACATCCCCCTTCCGTGCACAAATTTCATGCACTGGGTCTCTAGTATTAACAGAAAAAGTGGGACAGACAGACACATATAGAATTAATTGTTCTCTATTGCTTCTCAGGATAATATAAGTTTAGCTCATCTCCCAGTACTTTCCCAAGAGAAGGATTCTACCCACACATCTTTTGGTTTTTACTTTAAATTTTCTCTAAACTATTTTTAATAAGCATTATTTGTAAGCAATTTTAAGAGAATTATGCTATGGAAACTTTTTTTCCCCTCCAGGTCTGTACAAGCTTCCACAGTAATTAGGTTCATATCTAAATACTGAGTGATAAGGAAAAAGAATGTCAGATTTATCTGTTTAATACAGACAATTCAAATGGTTTGAGAAATATGAAGTTGTAAGATTTTCTAGAAAACTCTTTGAAAGAGTTGGTACTAAATCTCTTTAGATATAGAATAATAAAGATTATTAAAACTATCAAATTATAACTTCTGTATATAAATGCATCATTTTTCTGTTATAAATTATGTTACAAATGTCTAAGACACAAAACTATTCAATTTATCTTTCTTACAACCTTATACAAAAAAAGAATAAAAACTTGGAACACACATCAGGGAATATTTGGTGCACTCTTTGGAGGACTTCTATAAAAAACAGTTTTGAAATGGAGGATATAGATAGCTCTAGTTAATTCTTGATTCTGAGTTAAGTTTCTTAACCAACAGATTATACACTTATCTTCTCATAGGAACTGAAGACTGAAGAAATGTTAAAATAACAATGTTTTATCCTCTTAAAAGGACTGGAAATTTCATTTCAACTATGTAATCTGGGTGAAAATATAATCTTATAATCTCAAAGATTAAAGATGAACAGTTTACATGTACTCAGAATCAAAGCTTATCCCTGAGATGCCCCTCCCACAACCCAGCCCACCCTCACCCCTGCCCCCACTCCCATTTACCTTTCTTAAGGCTTCTTGTAATGGAAGCAGAAGTTCACACACCAAACTCTAGCACCTTCCTACATAACCAACCCATTATTGAGTAGAACAATTATGACATCAGCACTATGTTAGCTAATTATTCCACAAATAAATAAAATCCAATGATCTCCAATACTGCCATGTCATTGATTGGATTACATAAGGATAACTGCTGTGCTTTACTATCTTTAATTTGAATTCCCTCTGATACAGGCTTGATGTTTAGTAATGTGTAAAACAATTGTGGAAACTCATGTCCACTTAATTGACTACCATTTTAGACTGCCAAACGCATGCATCGTGGGTACTAAAGAGATGGGAAAAAACTAACCAAGGGTTTTATATTTGTTTTCTCATTAAATGAGCCTGAGTAGTGCCTAGAAATTTCCCATTATAGGAGCCTCAATGCTCTTTCTTATTAGGTCCCTATAAATTATGTGTGCTAGCCACTACTTTTCAATGCAGCATGCCATTCATCCTACTTGGGAGTAGGTTAGGAAGGCAGGTAGGAAGGAGGCCCTCGTTCTCTTGTGGTTTCTATAGTCCCACAGAAAGCTTAGCTATTTAAAGCTTTCAAAAATAACTGTAACTTCATAACAAAGTGAAGAACACCCTAATACTGTTTTTTTTCTTAAACATATACAAATTCTAACAGAAAAGAAAATTACTCACAATATTAACTACTACTGACCATCAGGAAGGAAAACCTATCTTAAAATCGTATATGTAAAATGTTACTGAAAAATTCAAACATAAGATATTATCTGATAACTTAAAATACTCTATATTTTGCATACATATAATTTAAAATTTAGAGAGAACATGTGATCAATTACCTCATATTCTTTCCATGAGCCAAACTCAATGTATTCTCTACCATAAAATGCCAGAATGATCAAGTGGCCTAAAATATTAAAAGCAAGAAGAATTAGGTAAATATTAAAAATAAATTATTTAATACCTAGATGCTGTTAAATTATTTTGTTTATGAATAAATATTAATTGTAATACAACAATTATTTTTTCATCATTTTTCAATTAGGTGACATACAATATTACATTAGTTTCAGGTTAAAAACAGAGATTAGACATTCATATAACTTACGAAGTGATCGCCCCAATAAGTCCAGGAATTGATCTGATACTACAACTGAAATATATTTAAGGTATTTTTTATACATGACTATATTTTTAAAAGCTTCCTCCTTAGCCAAAAATCACATTGTTTTGGTTTTACAGGGAAGAAAGAGAACTTTAATTTTTGAAAGAAGTAGAATTCAAAGAATAAGCATAGTGTTCTAATAATCAAGAAAAATATGTTAGGACAAGGAATACAAAGAACAATCTTAGAAAAATCTGTACCTTTAAATATTGATTTTGTTGTTGTTGTTAACCCTCACCAGAGGATATTTTTCTACTTATTTATTTTTTGAGAGAGTGGAAGAGAGGGGGAGGGACACAGAGAGAGAAACATCCATGTGAGAGAGACACATTGATTAGTTGCCTCCCATTCGCACCCTGACCAGGGCCTGGGATTGAGTCTGCAACCAAGGTATGTGCCCCTGACAGGATTTGAATCAAATGCAGTACCCTTTAGTCTGTGGATCGACACTCTAGCCACTGAGTCAAACCAACTTGAAAGAAATAATACCTGTACTTTTCAGTTGTAAAGATGAAAGACCAAACAATTCTGAGAATCAGCCTGCTAATTTCTTATATACAGAGATGTGAAAGTAAAAATGGATTAGCAGCTGACACACCTTTGCTCATTCCTTTTTAAAATAAGTATGATTTGTTTCTTAAAAATAAGATGCATAAGCAGAACACAAAGGTCAGGAAACTATTAAGACATGCATAATTATTCAGTTTTATGAAAATTTTTAAAAGAAGTCTTTGGTTCAGAAGAGAACAAAAGGTTATTTTAAGCAATTGATTTTTATTGGCTCATAAGTAAATTTAGGGTAGCACTGCTATACAACCAGGTACTTAAGTGTATTTGTTTATATATGTTAAGTCTTTTTTGGCCTAAATATGGTCCATAAAATCAAAAATCTACTTAGTAGAATATATCTGGTCCTCTAATCAACCATAAACATCATCATAGCTTGTTCAGCATGATTTAGTTTTGTTTGTTTTCTTTTTTCTTTAAAGGGAAAGATGACATTAAGCAACAGTTGCCATAAATTTTTATGTTGGTCCATTAAACTTAGAGAAATAACAAAGCAAACAGGTACAGCTGAGTATATATGAACAGCAACCGTCTACATACACATATTTGGGGTTACTTAAACAAGACAAGACAAAGATCCTAAAATAATCACAGGTGTTTGCTGCATAGAGCAAAAATGCAATAATCTGCTAGTTAACAGACCAGAATTCTCAAAAAGAACTTGGTAATTTTAAATTATCAAATGGTCCTGTTACTTTACTGTCATTATGAAATATACATTTTTCTGACATGAGATATTGCTATTGTACACATTTATTATACACTAAATGACTAAACAGTACTTCATAACAATTTTGAGCAAAATGACTATGAATTATACCTATTTCTACAAAAATTCTACCTACCCTAAGATCCCCTGTGTTTAACTTATTATGTGAATATCAAGTTAGAAAATTCAAGCTAATATACATCTTCTACTCCACTCCAAACAAGTTACAACTAATACCTTCTCTTTGAATACATCCTTCACTACCTCATTCTGATATTAACAAAATTGCTCAAGATCTCTTTTCTTGAATTCTTACAAGCTCCTGAGAGACCACACCAGTTCACTGATGATACAAATTCATCTTTGTCACTTTAATCTTAAAATCCAATTCATTGCTTAAAGCCTGTTCTCATATATTATTAAGTTATTCATTTAAGGATCACAACTATGTTAAGTACCATACATACCAAATATTAAATATACATGGTCCAAACGCTCAGATAGCTGACACACTACCATACCAATACACAAGATGGTCTCTCCCTCAAAGCTCCACATTGGCCCCAAGAGAACTTATTTTCCTCATTTCTTCCTATATTCTACAATGATTTTTTTCCCTCACATCTCTGACACAGCTATTCAAAATATCTTCATCTTGCCCTTTAACATTTATTGCATCACTGCAATGTGCTTGGCAATGCATTACCAGTTGATTAGAATACAATGGTGAACAAAACACAGTTATTTTGCATTCAGGTCCCACCTCATCTGCTCCCACACATTGTCCTAACTTTCTGAGTGGCTGTATCATTCTCCTGAAACCCAGCGACCTTTCACTTTTCCACCATCATTTTCTCAGACCTCACAAGTCCTGTTGAATCGGTATTCCTGTCAAATGATCCATTTCAGCGCCCCCCTGAGACCTAGCAGAGAGGGGCCACTGCCCAAAGACTGGCACTAGAGAGAACCCACTTTGGCCCACTGGCCAGGTATGTCCTCGTGCAGTGACAAGTCTGCACAGCCCCGGGCCGTGCTCTCTGACTCCTCTGCAATCTACCTCAGCAGACTCCCAGGACCCTGAATTCCCATGTAGATCCCTGAACTATCAATCCTAGGGAAGATGAAGATGGAGGCATTAGGAGGAATCAAGAGACAGCTTATAAGGGATGAGGCAAGGTTTCTCATGGAGTGAGCATGTGGACATGCCATGGCAAAGAAGAGCCTTGGGCAAGAGGAAAGGGAGGTGCACTGCAGGGCCAGAGGAGCTGACAGAAGGCCAATTCCCTTTGCCACTACGTTCTACCACACAACTGAAAAACCTGAGAATACTAAATGGTCATCAATCACATTTAAAGCGGTACTTGTCAAATTAGGAGGAAAAAAAACACATCTTAACAGTTAGTTGATTTACAACATTTAAGTATGTAAAAAATATCATGTTTTCATTTGTGTCCTTTTTATCCATTAGTGATAGGAATAGGCCTATTTATAATGAAGGTTCCCCAACTCCAATCTTTATTATAACTGCAATCTATCAAATAAAGATGTAATAGTAGCAGTAGAAGTAGCACTGATAATACCTCTCACTGAAGGTCCTAGCACAGTACCAACCATTTAATCTATACTAAACTCTTTCATAACCTTTTTGTTACTTACAATTCCATTGGCTAGTTATGTAAATCCTATCTAACAGAAGGAATATGCACACTGACCATCACACCCTCAAAAGATGGCAGTGCCCACAGCCAATAAGGAAGGAATATGTTAATTGACTGCCACACCTTCAAAGATAACAGCACCCACAGCCAGAAGATGATGGTGCCCCGTCTCCTCAGCCCTGCCTGGGGGGCAGGCGTGCAGCCCACCCGGGCCTGCTCCTAGGCAAGTCTGGCCACTCCGCATGCCTGCCTCTAGAGTCCCCCAGTTCCCTCCGCCCGTCAGCCACCCAGGGCCAGCCTGAGGTTCAGGCAAGCCTCGAACATCAGCTGCCCAGGCAAGCCTCAGATGTCGGTTGCCCATCTGCCCAGGGCTGGCCTGAGGTGCAGGTAAGCCTTAGATGTCAGCTGCCCAGCTGCCTATGGCCGCCGAGGCTTAAGCTGCTGGAAGTGGCAGCAGCAGAGGTGTGATGGAGGCATCGTCTTCTCCTGATTGCTGGGTTGCCTCCCATTTCTGGGGGCTCCCAGAGTGTGACAGGGGGCAGGCCTGGCTAAGAGACGCCCCCCCCCCTTCCAGTGCAAGAATTTTCATGCACTGGGCCTCTAGTCTTATCCATAAATGGAAAGAACAAGTGGCAAAAGAAGAATTTTAACCATGGTCTTTATGAACTAAAAGCCCAGGTTTGGCCCAGCCTATTGGCTCAGTGGATAGAACATTGGTTTGTGAACCAAAGAGCCCCAAGTTTGATTTCAGTCAAGGGCACATACCTCAGTTGCAGGATCCTCCTCAGCCCAGGCCCTGGCCAGGCACATGCAGGAGGCAACCAATCAATGTGTTTCCCTCATATAGATATTTCTGTCTTTCCTTCTCTCTTCTACTTTCTCTAAAAATCAATGGAAAAACACCCTTGGGTGAAGATTAAAATAAACAAACAAACAAACAAATTGTTCTTCATCCTATACTTCCTTTCAGATGTCCTCGAGAGGTTTACCTGGCTTTACTTATTTTATTTTTTTGAAAAAAAATTTAAATGTTTTTACTGATTTTATTTTTAGAATTTTATCTTTATTGTAGAAAGTATTACAGATGTCCCCTTTGTCCCCCATTGACCACCTCTACCCAGCATCCTCCAGAGATCCACTCCCTGCCAATCTTTACAGATCTGCCAGATTAATCTCCTGAAAGCATCACTTTCATCTTTGCACTTGATCCACTTTAAAAATATATACAGTCTGATTATGCTCTCTCCAGTAAAATTTCAAATCCTTAGCTTGATTTTCATTCCACTCCATCTGCTTCATTATTTCTCAACACACTCTTCAAACTCTTCACACCAAAATCTACCTCTAAGATGTGCTTAACTCCTTCCTCACAGCCTTATATACCACTCAAACAATCTTCAAGATCCACCTCATGTATTGCATCTCCTTCCTGAAGACTTCTCTAACTACTCAAGCCCAGAATATTTTTGCCCCATTTTTTTTTATTTCCACGTCATACTGATAGTTTCTAATCATTCAGCAAGTAATTAAGCTATGTACTTAGCATGGTGAGAACCACAAAGGATATGACATGCCTTTTGACTTGAAATCACTTTATGGACTTAATCTGGTTGGAATGCAGTATAGGAGAAACCTAACAATTATCTCAATATAAACAATTCATAACTTAGACTGCTAATATATGGCTAATATGCAAAGTGTCCCCTTGGGAGTTCAAAAGGGAGACCAGGAGTTCGATGTCTAGCTATGACATATGCTGACCACTAGGGGAGTCCCATGGAACATGGCAGGCGATCAGCTGAGGTGGCAGGGCACTGAGGGAGCAAGGGAAGGAGGAGGCCGGAGGCAGGGAAGCTGGGAACAGGATCAGCCCTGATCCACAGCCAGGCCTAGTAGAGTAAAATTTTGTCTCTGAAATTTAAAACTTCCCAAATTTAATGTTTTAGGCTATATTTAATTCATCAAAATTATATTATGGAACGTTTTAACAATATAAGTACACAGTATTAATCAAGAAAAAATTATTTTAAAACTCACAAAACTTGGTGGTTTTACTGGAAAAACTGTATCTGTGTAACATTAAGAGCTAATATCCCTTGGCTCTAATGTCACTGTGGTTCGGTGTACTTCTCAGTTAAAATATCAAGGCAAAGTTGAGCATGTTCTGTACCTCTCCATTAAGCTCAGGTTGGCATTACCTTCTTCAAAGAACTGAAATAGGATAGCCATTGCTTAAACCAGTTTAATCCCACTAGCTACTTCAAACCGTTATTTCAAATCACTTCTATTCTTTTGTAAGTAATATTTTAATTAAATTGAATGCCTTTATGGTCCCTTTAGGAACAAGAGAATATATTAAATTTTAAACTGTATTTTGTAAATCATTGGCAAGCATGTTGAACATTGTTTAGGGATAAGGCAAAAAGTACCAAAGGTAATCAGATTTTCATGCGACTCCACTGTTGACATTACTTCTCAGCAGAAGCTACTGCTATTTTCAGTTATTTTATATCAACCCTGTAAAGTGCTAACACAAGGCAGTTTACTCAATTCTGTTGCTAGATTTTCCATGGAAGCAAAATGTGGAAAGAGACTCAATGTTTAAATACAAGGCTCACTGTACATATTTACTAAAATAGATAAATTGGCCCTATTCTTTAAATTCTACCTTTTGTTCAGAGTAACAAGTATTTAATCTATTTAGTGCATATTTTTCCTATTGAATATTGCTCTTGCAATCTTTAAAAAAAAATCCTGCTCCAAGATTTGCACCTGTGAAGAGAGGTTATTGATAAAAGTTTAATCAAAATAATTCCTACACTGACCAATACTGAAAATGACTTAACAAAATATATAGTCCTTAATATCCCTCTTTGAAAATAATATTGTTTCTAATTATATCCCATGTTACCATTTTCAGCTGCCTCCTGTCCTGTGAAACCCTTCTTACATCCTATCACAAGGAGTAAACTAGAAAGATGATAATGATAATATACATTACCAGTTTGAGTACTAACTCTAGTCTCCCATATATATAATTTTACCTTTCACTTTTTCATTTTATAACTGAACTAAATAGGTAATATCCCCATATTAACATAAAACACCTGATCTCAAAGTAGTATGGGATTAGTTTAAGGATAACTAGCTATCAAATAACAAAGCCAAAATTTTAATTCAGATTTTATTCAAAAGACTAAGACTCACACCTCCTAACCATTTTGTTGCAAGCTGACAGAACTCATGCTATCAGATATTATTTTTTAAGCTGAAGACCTAAGTAATCATGGATATTTCCCTACATGGAATTAGCATAAGTGGCTCACATAGCACAGATTGGGCCTTTGTGGAAATTTCACAGTACCACCCAAGTATATGACAGACTTTTATTAATATTGTAACAATCCTGGAAAAAAAAATCTGTATTCAAGATTAGTTGAGCGAAGTAATTTTCCCACAAATCTGTTTCATACTGAACCTGTGCTTTGTGTCTTCAAGCCTGAACTGTGATTTCATAGTCTGGACTACAGTACATATCCATGCCTCATGACACAGGAGACAGGGACAAGGTCATGAAATTTTACACTGTGGAGCAGGTCAGGCTACTTAACTGCTAAACTACAATTCAGAATAATTGATAGGCAAGACTGTTCTATAAAGTGTTCTATAGTCACTATGTAAAATATATATGGCATAAAGTAATCAACAGTAAGACTTCAGAAATATCATTAAAGGTTCGTAACAAGAGCCACATAATAAATTTATCTCTAGAAAAACAGATAATTCAATGTGGTACAACTGATACCTAAATTTAAGTATTAAACTTGCTGTGGCTCGACTGTATTGAGAAAAAGCTGCAAATATTTCAAAAATCTATAATCTAGTGCTAAAACTTCCCAGAGTTTTAGTGTTGCTTTGTAAAAATATTTACAGTGCATTAGGGTAACAACTTATCCAGTGTTTCCCAAAGCATGGTACGTGTACCCCCAGGGGTACGGGAAGAGTTTGGTGGGGGTAGGCATTGCACTGGAGTTTGGTGGGGATATGCACTGCACCGTGCTTAGCTGCCCCTAATTCTACGTTCTCATGAGTCAAGTCAATTTCATCCTTCTCATTGATCCAAATAAATGTTATTTATAATGTAACTTTTATTTATATTTTATTATGAATAATTTTTTTTCGTTTATTATTATTTTGTGTATGTACCAAAAAAATAAAAAATAAATATATTTTGATTGTTATTAAAATACATCCATTTTTTTGATGAGGGGTACTCAGCATTACAAAAATTATAGAAGGGGTACACATATGTCAAAAGTTTGGGAAACACTGATACTTATCAGACAGCCAGAGAAAGCTTCTCTGTGGTGCCCTGTAGACCCCTGGATCTTTGGCACCTCCTTATAAGATCTTCTAATAGGAAGCTAGCATAATATTAGGTGGGTGTATTAACATATCCCAAAGGGAAAATGCAACTGTAGGTAACTGTTATAGAAATGCAAAAGAGAATGCCTCTTAATCACTAATAAGCATCTCTATCTAAAGCAAATGTATTGTTTAAGAAAAGTTTACAGTACACCATTTACTTGTTTCACGCCATGCACTTGCTTAAAGAGGTTGATTTTACCTTTAGCTAGAGCTGTGTATTTCCTAATCTGTTTAGGGCAGCTGTCAAGTAATCAGAGTAAGCAGTGTCATTTTAATAAGGAAGTCTTTTAAGAAAATATAATAGGTCACAAATACCTAATTTCTGCTCTTTACTGTAATTGCCACTCTTCACTGTAACTGCTACTTTAACAATCTTTTCCAAATGCCGCACAAAAGATGAACAAATCAAGGGTATTAGCATGTGTGTATATTTACAGCTTATTGCTGTCAAAGCCTGTGTAGTTCCAACTCCTCACTCCAGCAGCTAGGAGAGATCTGTTTCTTTTGATGGAGGCCTATTGGTTCAGGTTGTGAATGTATCTGAATTAATCTCCTTTTCATGGCTATGTGGCAAACACACACTAAAATGTATGCAACAGAAATGTTGGCAAAGTTCTAGAACAATATTACACCTTTAGAAATATCACTGACACTTTTACTGTCACTGTGAAATACTGTACATTTTGCTACTTTTTCTTTTTCAATAACTTATCTGCTAAATTAGTTATTAATTCATAATTTCAAAAAACATTGCATATATATATGGTTTATGTAACATATTTTCTTAGATAAATTTTAAAAATACATCCACTTAAATAATGTACATAAATCAAGTTGCTGCAATATTAAGATAAATGAAGGATCCCAATAAGAAAGTACACTATTACAATTTTTATTTTTGAAAAGAACATTCATTATGATTATTTTCCTAAGTTCAATTTTAAGTGTGTTTTTTTCTAAAATTCCCTGAAAACTTTGCATGATAACATTTTACTTTTTTTAATTGGTTTATTTAAAGTATACTATTATTTTAACCAGTATATTTTTAAATTTTGGTACTTTATTACTATTTTAATATCAGAAGTCTGGTACACAAACAGTACTGGTTTTATAAAAAGTTTCCCCATTTTTGAAATGCTAAACTTTCTCAACTCAAACTAACTTACTGTGAAAAGAAAACCATGACAACTGTTTGTACCTCTTGCTTTTATTATTACATCCGGCTTGGTCACTCTTAGAAATTCAATCTATTATGGTTGCTAGGAGTCTGTTGCTGTGCAACCTAGAAGGGTATGCTGTGCTTTCAGGCTAAGGAGTGCTAATAAACCTGTAGGCTTCTTTCTATGGGTCTGACCAGTGTGTTTAAAGGGCTTAATACTTTTCAAGAGTGATTGGAGACACATCCTATTAAAAACAAGTCACACTGAGAGATTTCTAACAAAGGGACAAAATGCTAAACATACACAAATATTCAAAATGTATCCTCAGAATCCCTAATTTGTTAAAACAAACAAAGAACAGATTATGCTCTATATTTCAATTATACCACCTACCATTCCCAAGTTTTTATTTCCATATTGACCTATGAAAGGTTATAATGGATATAAATGAACACAGAATGTTTTAGGGCAGAAGCAGTTAGTAACTTCAACTTTATAAACTTACATAAATTCCAAAAGTAGAAAAATAAATTTAACCTAGGAATCTAGGAGTCATGAATTTTGCAGAACTAAAAGGCACCCTTCCCAACACACACACACACACACACACACACACACACACACACTTAAAAATCTGAAATTCTAAATTTCATTGTATTATAAAAAAGATGACTTATTTCATCCCTTATATTAATTCTAAAATATGTTATATCCTATCATATATATATACATATATGTGTGTATATATGTATATATATATATATAAAATCCATAACTTTAAAAATTAACACTCAATAAGTTATTCATAAAAATTCACTACAACTAGATAGCACTGAACATAAAATAGAAAAAAGAGAAAGATAGTAGAGGTTATCAATAAAATACTGATAAACCAATTGTGTGAAACAACTTTAAAAGCGGGCAGAGGATACCAGAGAACTTGTACATTCCTTAAAAGAAGAAATTATATTGGCTTTTATTTCCTTATGTATGGTGAAGTCTTTCTCATAAAGTGTTTGAAGACAAAAATTATGAAATTGGTCTATCATAAAATACCAAAGGTCATGCAAATAAATAAAAATACGTGATTTTACACTAACCATTGTCTTTTTTTTATTTTTACTTTTATGAATTTATCTGGGCCAAACTGAGAACATATGCCAGGGGGTAAGACTTCAAATGCTCCTCAATAATCACTTTAACTATAAAAATTTATCCATTCTTTCCAAGGATGTTTTGATACACTAATTCCCTATATGTAAGTATTTTACTAATACTGCCTGCAGCTTTGGAAAATTAAAGATAAGATTTTGTAGATGACGGGCAAGATTATTATTTTTATTCATGGCAACAGTTAGCCCTTCTATCTAACTAGTCTTAGCTGGTTGTACTTTCTAAAATAATCTGTAACTATATTACCTCTTTCTTTTTTAAGAGTCACATATATCTGCCCTTCAATGGTTGTTTTATTTTTTCTTCTCCAACAAACAGAGGAATAAAGAATAACTATCTAAAAAAGGCAAAAAATCCAATAGTAAAAGAGCAAGCTGAGAGGTGCAAAGGAACCATCTGACTAAAGACTGAGATTGAGGCAGGAAGAGAATGGGTTGGCTAAGAAGGTTTAAACCTCAAACAGCCTATGCCCAGCAATAACAAGCAGAACAGACCAGAGCAAATGGGAGAAGAGAGACAGAAAGGATGACAGAGACAAGCATGTATTAGAGAATAATTGAAAGAAAATCGCAGAAAGAAACATGATTCATTTTACAAATGAGGGGGGGAAACAAATATGAGATTTTTATATTCAACACTTATATTTTGAATCATCCTTATTTCTTAAGAAGGCAAACGACAATTCAGAAAATGTCTTAAAAGATGTAGTGATATACGTACCATTTATGATGGAAAACCAAGTAAGCAGTAACTTGAAGACTCAATTTGACAATGAAATAATTTGATTACTTTCCAATTCTCATCTAGGATTAAGGAAAATTCAACTTAAGTCTATAGGTACGAGATCTAATACATGAAAATATTTTTTAAAGCAGTGAAACTGATTTTTCCCTCAAACAAGAACAAAACACTAAAGCACACACTACACATACACACACACACAGTAGTAAAAAAAAAAAGTTAATAAAGTCAGATTCTAAATATATCATTCACAGAGGTGTGTTAGGCAAATCTGTTATCTTTTAGAGCAGTTATTTAATAGTTGATCAATTACTAGTCAAGTGTAGTAAATAAAGCTGGAAGACTCTGCTCTGAAAGTTCTAAACTGGCTACATTAATATCTAGCCTCCTGTCAGGCACTATTAATTAAAGGCAATGGGAAAAAAATAAGGAATAAGACTTTTTAATGGAGATAGAATCCATAGTGGAAGTGTTGAGAGAAAGAATCTTCTGGTGTTTGTTAGGAAGAGTAATATCAATTCAAAATATATTTTAAAACCTCTTAAAAAAAAACTATTTTCACTTTTTAAGTACTACCACTCAGTTTTATATATTAAAAACTTGGAAAAAAAAGGTATTGGATCAATTGATTTTTAAAATGTATGACTAAGGATACTGAAAACGGTATCAATTGTTATCTATGAATTTAAAGGACAATTTCTTTGTATCTCATTATAAATGTCAATAACCTCAAAGATATATATTTCACTATTTTTGTGAAAGCAAATACCTAAAAAAAAATCTTTAGAAAACATAAAAGAAATAAACCATATCAGTACAGAGGTAAATGTTACTTTCTCGAAGTGCACATAGCAAATTCTTTGTGGAATCTGTGTTTAATTTAGAAGATTCTATTTAATTCCAACTCAAAATTTGAGACTAGGAATATTAAAGTTCACAATTCAAATTTTTAAATGATATTTTTCTGGAAACTAACCTGTATCCTTTTCTTCATCCATCCCTCTATCCACAAAACATGGCAAAGGGGAGCATGAGTGGCATCTGAGTGCTGAGTCTGACTCAGCTGTTGTGTCTCTTTTCCAGAGGTAAGAAGTGAAGGGGGGTAATAATGGGACAGGTGGGAAGATAAGGGGTATAGCTGAAATAAAATTAACCATGAGTTGTTAACTCTTAAAGAAGATGGATACATGGGAATTCATTTCATTGTTTCATCATACCGTTCTATTTTTACTTTAAAAAGTTAGGGGGACAAATGATGGAAACCAGGATTAGAACTAAATAGTGTATGCATAATTATAAGTTCAGAGAAAGGGAGTTTTTGTTTATTTAAGGTCCCACAACAATTCCTACTTCATTAACTTACATATGTTAAAAATACACATTATATATGTTTACCATTTTTGAAGTATTACAATACAGTACTATAGCCTCAAGTACTGCAAGACTGTATCTTTCATAATGGATGACAGCCACATATGCTTAATATTTGACACTGAACTGAAATTAGAAAATAGGATTTTGACATTAGTACACTGAAAACCTCATTCTAAAAGTATCAGCATGAAAATCTATTTGTCAAAATAACAGAATACAAGACAATCTGCCTCCATTAGTAACTTTTACTTATCTAAACAACCTCTCATTTTTGTCATTTTGCATACACAAAATTTTAAATTTAGTTCATAAATCCATGAGTACAAATGACTAGACAATGACAGATAACTATGCTACATAAACAATGACATTCTTGTTTCACATTTTCTAAGACACTGCAGAGCATTTTGATCATAGAAGCCATCATATACAAATGCTTTCTCTAGTTAAAATTAGCCATATGAGCAAATTGAGGGTATAACCAATCAAATTAGCAGTCAGCTCATTCTAATTTCAATTTGCCTATGTTAACAGTGATTGTACTTTGAAGAGTTCACATTGCAATTTTTTTAGGATATATTCTTTTGATAGTTCTAGATGTTTCAGCACATCCTCCAACTTGGAAATAAGTAGGGTAGAATGAAAACCTTAACTTTTCCTACCATCTCAAAAGAAAAACAAACTAAAAGTAGGTTTTGAGTATCTTAATCTGCTTTTTTTCCTTATAGAAAACTATAGAAGGTGGTTGTTTTTTTTTTTTTTTCTTTCATCAACATACTAGTATACCTCAAAATGATATAAAATGAAAAGGCTGTACATACAGGGAAAGGCATATAAGAATGACAGAAAGCAACAAAGAATCGGGGGGGGGGAGTTCTGTAAGGGCAGATGTAAACAATTAGGACCTTTTAGTATAACAGAAAGTCTAGCATCAATCAAGGTATCATCAATATCATAAATATACTAGAGGCCCAGTGCATGGGCCTGGCCTGTGGGATCAGGCTGAAACTGGCTCTCTGACATCCCCCAAGGAGTCCCAGATTGCAAGAGGGTGCAGGCCAACTTGAGAGACCCCACAGGTGCAAGATCGGGGCTGGGGAGAAACATGGGAGGTTGGGGCCAAGGAGAAACATGGGAGGTTGGCCAGCTAGGACGGACCACAGGAGAGCTCCAGGGTGTGTCTGGCCCATCTCGCTCAGTCCTGATCAGCAGGACCTCAGCAACAAGCTAACCTACAGGTCAGAGCATCTGCCACTGGTGGTCAGTGCACACCATAGCAACTGGTTGATCAGTTGATTGCCTGCCCCCTGGTGGTCAGTACATGTCATAGTGAGCAGTTGAGCAGCCTTAGCATATCATTAGCATAGTACACTTTGATTGGTTGGACAACTAGACACTTAGCATATTAGGCTTTTATTATATAGGATAAAGCTACAATGGAAGAAATATACAGAACTTACCTCTGTTACCTTTGTCACCTCTATAAAATCTTCCTAATCATCATACTTAACATTGCAACCTCCTCCACCCTCATCACCTACCCTCTCTAGACAAATTTTTTTTAATCCTCACCCCCAGAGAATATATTTTTCCTATTTTTAGAGAGAGTGGAAATGAGAAAAAAAGGAGTAAAGACAAAAAACATCAGTGTGACAGAGACACATGGCTTGGTTGCTTCCCATGCATGCCAACTGGGGGTGGGGTTTGGACATGCAACCCACATACTTGCCCTTGAGCAGGAACTCAACCCATGACCCTCTGGTTCACAGATCGGTGCTCTAAACACTGAGCCATGCTGGCCAGGGCTCTACCTCCCTCTTTAAAAAAAAATTTCTCCATATCATTTACAACTACTATAATACTCATTTATCTTCTCTCTCTATCATCCTCAATTGTTTGATATAAGATTCTCAAAGGCAGAGATCTGATAATTTTCTTCACTTCTGTATTGTCCATAGAATTTCACTGCTTGGCCCATACTGTATGTGTCAATATTTGGTCAATAAATGAATGGAGGAATAAAAAAGTGAAAATGAGCATGTACACCTAAATTGATTCTAGAAATTGACTCAGGAAAGAGGTTAAGATGACTTCACAACTGGTAGTAAACTCACCAAACTAATCACCTCAAGAGATGGTACAGAATAAAAATACCTTGATTAAAAATAGCCCTAGACAGATTTATGAAAAAAAGTTTTTTAAGGAGAAAATCTCTGTAAAAAAAATCATCAGAAAAGATAACCCTGCCTTTCCACACCGTGCAGCCCTTAATGGATATCACAAATACAACCACAGATCTGACTACTGTAATAATTCCATACTGATACCATCAGTTGCCTTGGTATAACCTTGGAATTCCAGTCCTGATTCTGTACTTTAGATATCCCAATAGGACAGTGAAGCTAAGTAGCAAAAGGCGAAACTCAGGAAGTCTGGAATATTCAAAATAGCCCCCTCCTCCCAAAGCATAGTTATCATAATGCCTCCAGGGTTTTCCCCTACTAAGCAGCATTAGGAATTCCCACAACCAGAAAACAAGAAGAGATCCTAAAAGGCTCTCCCCAACTTCTGAAACTATTAGTCTTAACAAACACTAAAAAAAAAAAAAAAAAAAAAAATCCCAAGCAAGTTTAGAATTTCACACACACACACACACACACACATATATAGATACAAAATTCATATATACTAGTTAGATAACAAAACCATTTGAAAAGATAAATGGAAATGATGTCTACTAAATGATGCCCTTTTAAAGAAATATCCAAAATTCATAAATTAATGCCATTAAATCCATTTTTTTAAAAAAAGAAGTAAATAAACCCACTTGAACTAATAGAACTGCATTGCTTTAAAGATCACTATAAAATCAGGACTAAACAAAATTATAAAATGGTTAATGTGTATTCTATAATTTGATTAGAGATAAACAAGCTGAGGCTTCATAATTATTCACTGAATTACTTCTACTAGAAAAGGACACTGGGTTTTTGTGCTGAGTTCCAAAACCTCGGGAAGCTTACAAAAAATTTTAGAAAGATCAAACATTTACAAACAAATATCTAAATCACATTTCCCAATTAGTATCAAGGTTAATAAAAATTTTATCAGAAGTGAACTTATTCAAGTTAAGAACCACTCTATTTAACTTCAGCAAAGATGAACTCAGGAAGTGAGGCCCTAGCCAGATAACTCAGTTTGAGCACTGTTCAGATATGCCAAGGTTGAGGGTTCAATCCCCAATCAGGGCACATACGAGAATCAACCGATGAACTCTGGCTGGTGTGGGTCAGTTGCACTGAGAGGTCACTGGTTTAGCTCTGGGTCAGGGCAGTAATGGGAATTGCCATTTACTTGTCAGATATACCGTTATTTGCCGGCGTATAAGACGACCCTTTGGCCCTGAAAAATATGCCTCCAAGTGGGGGGTAGTCTTATACGGCGAGTATATAACAAACTCTGTATTTTTAGTGGAAATGTTAGGGGGTTGTCTTATACGCCCAGTCGTCTTATACGCCGGCAAATACGTATTTTTCAGGGCCAAAAAATCGTCTTATACGCCGGCAAATACGGTAGTCCTGATGTTTGCCTCTGTCATCTAATGTAATCTCTGAAACAATCTTTCAAGGTAGATTTTAGTAACCATCTCTCACAGAGTTTAAGTAAAGTTAAAAAACCACTAATCAGTAGCAGAGCTAGAATTCAAACTCAGAGCTGTTCATTCCAAAGTTATTGCTCTTAAACAGTGATTTTCAACCAGTATGACACAAGAATTTTAAAAACATTCAATACCTGACTATTTAGTCAGAGATACTATTCACCTCTTTTCCCTAAATTGTCAAATAAAATAAAAAAGACAACAGCCAACACAATAGCCATCCAGTGTGAATCAAAATTAGACCTATATTTCTGTCAGATCAGCAAAAAATAAGACAAGTTCAGTTGTCATATATTTTTTAGTGTCACAGAATTTTTTTTTAAATTTATCACAGAGAGAGGAAGGGAAAGGAAGAGAGATAGAAACATTTATGAAAGACAAATATTCATCTGCTGCCTTCTGTGCGCCCCCTACTGGGATTGAGCCTGACACTAGGCTTGTGCCTGGACCTGGAATCACATCTGTGACCATCAGATGATACTCATCCACTGAGCCACACAAGCCAGGCCAGAATTTTAATAATTAGTTTATGTTGCCACGAAATGGAAAAGGTTGAAACTCGCTGTTCTTAATCAACAGCTTAACACCATAAGCAAAGCTGGCAAAAAAAAAAAAGTTACAATGAAGAATCCTGAAAGATTCTCTGCCAAAGAAACACAAAACTTTGCTATTTGAAAACATCCAAAGTATCTTCTTTTTAGAAGATTCCATTAATCTCTATTTAGACATGGTTTAAGTTAAAAATTTATCCAGATTATAAATTTATAAAATATTAAAAACACATTCCATGTTTTAGATTCTTCCTCTTTATATTCAAGAAATATAGCAGTCTAGTACTTATTTATGCTAGGAACTGAATCTCTATATGCAAATCTCAGTTTAAAAGTTCCAAGTATTTAGCACTCTCTTTTCAACTGAATTAAACACTTTTTATTTGTGTTTTCCATTCTGTTTTACGAGACAGTGGAGTTTTTGGCAATTCAGGAAGTATAGTTAAGTCTACAAGTAAATGATTTAAATTCTGCCTCCCCCCTCAGGAAAAACAAAACAAACAAACAAAAAAAAACCCTTCCCTTCAATTAATAGAAAGCAAAACCAATTTAATGCATTGTATTCCAAGTCTCTCTTAATTCAGATGTAATGGCAGCATGAAACATTAGAAATATCATAAAGATTAAGAATAAAAAACTTCTAGGCAAAAATGCAAGAACTAACTAATATTTCATCAGACTTTTGTTTATCATATCTCCTTTTTTATTGAAGGCAAAGATAAATCCAAAGGGAATAGTTTTACAAGAAAGGTTTGTCCGTGGGGATTTACCTTGTTAAGAACAAATGACAAATGGTTTTCCCCTATAGGAAATCTACTCCCGTTTCATGTAAGTGCATCCTTTCAGATTCGGTACCACAAATGAGGCTCATAAGAGCATCAAGTTACTGCTAGAAAGTTCAGTTGTCATTTTCTTGGTCACTCTTCGATTGTTTCAAATAATCAACAGGGATAGTGCTCAAATTGTGCATTGTATCACAAAGCAAAATACCAAAATTAAGTTCAATTCTGACCTTGTAGATTTACTTCCAATTTTCTCTCTCTCTCTCTCTCTCTCTCTCTCTCTCTCTCTCTCTCTCTCACACACACACACACACACACACACACACACAATAAAAATAAAAAAATAAAAAAAAACATGTTGGCAATTACTATTCTGCCACCATCTCATACTATTATTTAGTAATCAACATATCCTTCCAAGAATTCAGATTAAGAAGTCACATAATAGCATGACTGCTGGTATTGCGTCTGGTTGCTATGGAATAAAGGGCAATCCCTTCACATTCTCATTCTGTTGGTTCTCACTAAGAGTGCTATAGCACCTTTAATCCCAGCTGGGCAAGTCTCAGCTTGTACCACAGATATAAACTGCCGTTATTTTACTTTTGTTCCACAAGAGAGTGACCTACAGGAACAAACGTTTCAATTGTTTAAAATTAATAATTCAGTAGTTTACAACAACCTTTAGAATGGTTAGACTCAACCTTACCCTCATCACAAAAGTTGAGGTGCATGCAAGGTCTGAGAATTATTTCTGCCAATTCATTGATTATGACATAAATCATAAATAGCTGACAGGGGAAAATAAAATGTTAAAGATAAAAATATATTTTCTTTTTTTTTAAAGATCTAGCAAATATGGTATTTTCTTTTAATATAAAGGCTATTGGTGGTATGGAAAAATATTTAAAATTTATTTCTATTCTAAAATAGGACAATTAAATACTGATTTGTATATACCAAAAGTACAGCTGGAGATAATAAAACATAAATGTATTTATTCAGAATGCATAATTATAAAACTTTAACGTACTTTTTCTAGAAAAAAAAATATGAGTTCAAACTCGTAGGTAAATAAGTATTCTGAGTACTCAAGGCAGCACATTTGAGTTATTTGTTTGTAAGTTTTGCACTAGCAATGATATAACAGGAGAATGCCAGTAGAGAAATGTGGAGTCAGGGGTCCAACAGCCCCAGCTACGAGAAATGTTCTATCACTGTGCAAGTCACTTCACCTCCATTTTCTTTTATTTAAAACTAGAGGCCAGGTGCACAAAATTTGTGTGCGGGGGTAGGGGGATGTCCCTCAGCCCAGCCTGCATCCTCTCCAAGCTGGGATCCCTCTCACAATCCAGGAAAGCTGGCTCCCAACTGCTCACCTGATTGCCCCAACCACTTCTGCCTGCCAGCCTGATCACCCCTTAGCCACTCCCCTGCAGCCTGTTTGCCCCTAACTGCCCTCCCCTACAGGCCCAGTCTCTCCCAACTGCTGTCCCCTGAAGGCCTGGGTCTCCCCAATCTGCCCTTCCCTGCAGGCCCGGTCACCCCCCAACTTCCCTCCTCTTCTGGTCTGGCCACCCCTAACTGCCCTCCCTCACAGGCCTGGTCCCTCCCAATTGCCCTCCCCTGCTGGCCATTTTGTAATGGCCAACTTGTGTCCATATGGGGGCAGGATCTGTGACCACATGGGGGCAGCCATCTTGTGTGTTGGAGTGATGGTCAATCTGCATATTACTTTTTTATTAACTAGTGTGGGACAGGGTGGTGCATTAAACTAGAAAACTTTCAAAGTCTTTCCAACTTAAAAATTCTGACTCTAAATAAAACATCCTAATTATGTATCCACTGGAATCCTACATAATTCTGTCACTGGAAAGCATGGGTTAACTCTAGTGACAGACTTTTTCACCTTTTTAATCTCTAGTACCCTGGCTATCCCTATATCCCTATTGGCTGCTGTGCGGAGCCAGAAGAGAAAGGCTGAAGTTGAGCCCCTGATAGTCATCATAAGGATTTGTAGTTCCAGCTCCAAACTCAAAAGCTTAGCTGCTATGCAGGTCAGGTTTGAAAATACATGTCAGTTCTTGGATAAAGCTATTTTACACAGTATTCTTCAAAATCAGAACATTAAGTTGTTTGCTATTAGGGAGTTACTTCAATGTAGAATAAGAAGACCAATATTATTATATTAGAAATGGCTTTTTAAATTATACATATGACATAAATGCATGGGTAGTTAAATTTTTTTTAAAGATATATTTTTTATTGATTTTTTTACAGAGAGGAAGAGAGAGGGATAGAGAGCTAGAAACATAGATGAGAGGGAATCATCAATCAGCTGCCTCTTGCGCACACACCCCCCCCCCCCCCCGGGGATGTGTCCACAACCAAGGTACATGCCCTTGACCGGAATCGAACCCGGGACCTTTCAGTCCGCAGGCTGACGCTCTACCAGTGAGCCAAACCGGTTTCGGCGGTAAATTTTTAATAAAATCTTAAACAGAATAAAACCACCATTGCTTTAATTCGATAATTTTCAACTGATATGCCCCAGGAATTTTTAAAACATGAAATACCTGACTATTTAGTAGCAATGACCTCTTTCGCCTTAGATTGTCAAATAAAACAATGACAACAGCCAACACAACAAGGGCTATCTGGTATGAATGTATCAAAACTGTATCTTCTTTTTGTCAAATCAGCAAAAAATATATTTTGTGTGTACCACAGAATTTTAGTGATTAGCTGTGATATGAAAAAAGTTGAAAATCACTGATTTACCTGATGCTATCTTAAATGTCATACAATAAAAAGCCAAATAACACTTTGACTCTACATAGGTATTGAGAAGCACAGAAAAAATATTACAAATTGGTATTAACATTAAATTCATAATTTTTTAAAAATAAAATATTCTATAAATATTTCTAAAATTAACATGTATATCATATGATCCTTTGTTTTACAGGGTTACATTTATATTTTGTTCAATCATTGTTTTGTTGATTAAGCTTTACACTGATGTTTTTCTGTATACATTACATCTACCTGCTTTTGGAAATCTTGACTATCTGACAATTTATTATGCAGGATCACTTAAATGTTTCCTAATGGCAGAAAGAATTAAATATAGCCCTTTCAGAAAAGAAATTGCAGTTTAGTCATATAATAAGATCAATTTAGTAGTGTACCACTTTGGTTATTTTATATCACTTTATTATTTTATCTAACTAGTTAATCTATAACAGAAATATTTTTAAAGAGGGTCAAAATATTTCCAGTTATATACATTTCTCTGTAACCTTTTGGATCATAAAAAAAGTTTAGCACTTAAAGTTACATAACTGAAAAAATGCAGGCCTTAATGTAATGTACTTACTTCTTCATGCCTAAATCATTTCATTAGATTCAAACAAGAAAAAAATCAACTTTTAAATAAAGAGGTCAGTATTTAGGTATTTTGTGTTGTTTATTAAAGTGACATTAATCACTACTTATTATATATGTTAGATCATTACAGAATAATTTCCAATATGAATGGATTTTTTCTCTATAGACTCTTAACTTTGGAAAATAAACTTCTTTCATAAAAGCTAAGAGAACTTCATTCTCTGAAGTTGGTGAATCAGAAAATATTAAACTGCTTTGAATGGTGTCATGTGTTATCACTACATGAGCTCTTACTAATGGATGTCACTTCCTTTACACTTTTCAATTATATCTCAGTAACTAAGTAGGTAACTTTGGAGGAAATATTTCAGAAGATAGTTGGTTCTCTTCCTTTACAAAATGGCTCTTACATATCTACCCACAGAGATAATTAAAAGAATGACATACAAAAGATTAGCATTATTTCAACTCTAAGAGGTATATCTCAATTGTTTTCTTGTGCCCTGCAAACACAGGCTGCTGTCCTTGAGCTTGCTCCCATTTTAATGATAGGTCAGATCTCAAGTAGAAGAACCTAGAATTACTAAACAAAAGACCCTACCAACAACTGAGAACAAACTCCCTGACTAAATAAATGCTGTGCTGAGAAGAAACAACATGACCAATCACACTTAAATATTTCGTCTTAAAAATAATATAAGCATTGTTTCAAGTCCACATTGAGTCTATTCTTAAAATTAGATTAATACTGATTCAGACTAGCAAGGATAAAAGATTCAAGTTTATTTCAATAAACAAATACCTCAAATTATATAGACTTAAGAATAGAGGGTACTAATTGTTAAATGTGTGATGAGCACATGGGGATTCATTATGCTATTCTCTCTACTTCAGTGTAAGTTATATAAGTTCCAAAATAAGACAGTTTTAAGAGTTTGTACATTTATGGTACACAGTTTTCCGGTACCCATCGGCTCCCTGAATGTAAACTTCTTTATATATCAGATATATTAATCAGATACCTCAAGGGAAAATATTAATTAGGTATATTTTGTATATTAACATTATGTTGTATAGTTTTATAATGATAAAATAATTAAAAGAAATCTGATATAATATTTCAATCTAATACTCTTCTAAACACAACATTAAGTAACAACGAAGCTCCATATAATAATAGTCAAAGGTTACAGAAATTTATTATATTTGCAACAAATATAAAAACAAATGGTGCCCATAAAGAAACTTAAGTACAATCTATTCCTCAGCTATTAGTTAAAATCACAGTAAGGCAAGGGAAAAAAAAAGACGGCTCTTACAACAAATTAGTTCACCATTCATACTTTCACTTATCCATCTTAACTTATTGTTATCTTTATTTTTAAACTCTCCACTTATTTCATTTAACTACATTTTCAATCTCTCTATCTACCCTTCTTTTTTGTATTTATTGATTCACAAATACCATGTCTGTCATTTTGTAGTCTTCTAAAGTCCACACATAGTTGGGACTATGTATTTTGTATCCAGTACCTCATTCCTCTCTCTTTTCAAAAAGCTCCTTAAAATTCAATAAATTTTTTTAAAAAATCACAATCACTTCAGGATTTCTAAATTAACCACAGCAGTATTGTCACTGAAGACACATTGATAGAAATCATCTAATCCTCATTCAAAAGTAAATGCCAAAGGACAATGATGTATAACTATAAGCTTACAGACTAATAAATCCAATTATCTCTTAGGCATCTGCTAGAATGTTTTTAAATCAAATATTAGAAATAATGTTATTAACAGTATTGTGGTAATATGCTGATGGGTTTCTAATACATATAGCCCCTAAAATGACATTTTTACTCTAAATTGTACATTGTTCATACTCTAGTTTATCCAATTATGTTCCTCTCCGGATTTACCCTAATTCTTACACAATTCCTTCAGATTAAGTAAGGTGCTATTCTGGGCATGGCATGTAACTTACTGGCATTCTATCCAAGGTTTGTAAATCAATAGATAAACTTGAATTTCCAAAGCAGACACATAATACATCACACAAGACAGTACCATAGGATTTGGGAAATTCCTGACAGCAATGTAGATTAACAAAAACACAATAAAATAGAGAGTCTTACATTACCCAAAAAATAAGCTTTTACTTTAGAGCTTACCAAAGGCAGCAGGGCTGGAGGTAAATGAAATATCAGGATCACTACAATGACTTACTCTCAAAAATTACTTTTATTAACATCTTCAGTCCATAGTCATTAACACCAATATATGATCAAGTCTAACCCATCAAAATATTAAAATACACTCCCTTCCAATTTTGAAAATAAAATCCCACCTCATTTCCAAGTCCTATAGTTCTCAAACCTTTGCTCAAACATAAATCCACATGTATTATACAACTCTACTCATTCAACATATTTAAAAAGGCTTTAAATTTCAAAACTTGGCAGACTTCTAAAAATAAAGGAACAGATCAAATGTTGATGCAGCAATACAATATCTTATTCTACTACCATACAAATAAATTACAATTTTTATCTTTAACTATGATACAATTCAATTTTAGTATTCATGGCATCTATTAACTAAAAGTAGCCTCTAAAAGTTATCATATAACGTGAGGTACTATAAAAATTGTCCCCCAAATCACGCAAAGATCAATCAAAGAACTTAAGTCAAAGGTTTCTCTTAATGTTCTTTGCCTTAAGAAAATATCACTGGAGTGGTTTCTAATAATGTTACAAAATATGCATAATAGGAAGACAAAAGTATGGATAGAAGTTCTAAAGCACCAAGTACAATGTACATTAAAATGATTTTCTAAATGTCTATATACACACACACACACACACACACACACAATATCTAGGATAAATTCCATTTTTCTTTTCTTTTTTTAAATATATTTTATTGATTTTTTTACAGAGAGGAAGGAAGAGGGATAGAGAGTTAGAAACATTGATGAGAGAGAAACATCTATCAGCTGCCTCCTGCACACCCCCTACTGGGTATGTGCCCACAACCAAGGTACATGCCCTTGAGCAGAATCGAACCCAGGACCTTCCAGTCCGCAGGCTGGCGCTCTATCCAATGAGCCAAACCGGTTTGGGCCCATTTTTCTTAATATAAGTACAAGCAGTTTTAGGTCACGTTGGAATCAACTACATCGTTTTGTGGTTACGTCGCCATCTCCCATTTATTTATAAAAAATAAAAAGTTTTGTCATTCCACGTAGGTACGTATGTGCTATTTTTTAAATTATTTATTTACCACAGGTAAAGGTCAAGAATTGTTATCTTTCTTACAATTTTTTCTTTACTGTTTCACTTCATTTCTGCTGTGTATGTGCTCCATGTAAGTGACATAGGTGCTTATGTAGGTGGGTTCCGACTTACGGCGAAAATCGCGTTTAAGTCAGGCCTTAGGAATGGATCTCTGACGCAACCCGAGGACCTACTACTGTACACCCTGATAATATAAAGTGACTTAAACAAAATGTTTTAAAATGTCCTTTAAAGCATACAATAAAATCACATTGTACAATAATATAACTTTAGCTGGTGTCTGTATATTAATTTTTCTTGTTAGGTATTCATTGTGGCACATCAAAATACATACTACTGTAAATTAAAATGGTAAAGGTGATTTTCAGGTCAGTAACAATGTATCTTCCCATGTGTGTTTTATTAGTGACCCTTACACTGACACTTCATTAAAACTTATCTCCAAGACTGTCATCAGATAGAATCCGAAGCCAATCAGTGAAAGTCTAATGTGACAGATTATATATACTCTCTGGTTCTTTCAAGCTTCAGCCTAAACAGAAACGGGGGGATAGGGGGATAGATTCTATTGTAAAACAAAAATAAATACATATCCACAAAACAATCCATCTAAAGCAGAATGTAGACAGTTGTACTTAAGGCATTATTTCTGCACCTGGCCCATAAATTAATTTCCTCAGTACTCCTTTTTTTTTATTCCTACCTTTCCAAAGCTGCACGTGACTGAACCACAATATAGACTCCTCAGAAGGATACTACTGCACATCCACTAATGGACTAAGGATAGACATACAGATACAGTCAGTCTTTAGGAGAAAGACAAATATATCACAAATATAAAGTAATAAGATGCCTATTCTCCTTCCCCAAAGTATAGGTACTATGCACAATACTACAGCAGGAAAAGAACAAGATCTGGAAGAATCTCTGATCGCCTTAAGTCACTTCTATTTCCCCCTTCCCCACTTCAACCACTACCCCCCCCCCAAAAAAAAATGTCACAGTTAAAATTAAAAAAATAAATAAATAAAAAGAAATGGGTCAAATATGCAATGCACTGGTATTTAACAATGGAAACAGGATATGATTTCTAAATGTATCTTCTTCCTGTCTCTCTCCAGTAGTTTCTCTCAACCCCAATCCCAACTAAGGCATGGAAGAAACTTCACTGAAAGAAAAAGCAAAGCATTTGTAAAATGGGTTTGCACATTAAGTAAACTATTCTGATTAACACTGAAGAGGGCTAGATACATTTTTAAGGATGCCAGTTATTGTAGTGAAATATGTCGAGCATTGGAATATGAATGTAGTTTAGAATCTTGAATATGTTTACATTAATCAATACACATAATTGTTAAAAATAACTTAAAAAATAATAGAATCTATTCAACTTTCATACACTCCTCATTAGATGGTAAGAGATGAGCTATAGCAGAATAGAAGACATCATGAACTAATGCAAAAAATGCTTCCTTTCATAGTCTGCAGTGCTTAAAAATCTTGGTAAGTCTACTTGGCAAATTAACAAGAATGCAAAATTTTACAGAAATGCACAATTCTTAACCAAGAGACACAATTTTCTGCTACAAAATTTTAATAAAAAGAATGTTTATACAACTATAAATATTCAGAAAAAAAAAGTATTAGCAAATGAAAAATACAAAAGAATGGCACTGCTTCCCAGAGCGGGGTCTCAAAGTACTAGTACTCCAAAGACTCTAAGAACTCGCCCAGACTTCTTGACGGGACTTTAGTTCTTTCTAAAACTACCTGAAGCACATAAAGGGAAGAAAAGGTCAAGGTTTTAATAACTGGGGAAGAAATGTGGAAAAATGAGATACACAGAAACCTAAATTAATTTTTACTGCTTCTGATGAGAGAGATCTAACAAGTCGCTCTCCCTCTGCGTGTGTCCAATTGCCTATCCAATACTTGAGAAATTATATCCTGTTTTTAATATCTCACTGGTGAGCAACAGACAGGAACCCCAACTGTCAAAAACTTGTCTGGCATGCAGACATGAGAGGAGCTGCTGGTCAGGAGCTCAAGCTGTCAGACTCAGCTAATTCCTATGTGGGTGAGACAACGGGGGACTGGCCACAGCACCCTAAGGGAGCCACTGCCATGAAGGAACCTTCTGAAACTGTGTCACAGGCCTGGCTATCACAGTAGACCCAGGCTTTGGGTTTTCTTTTGCTGTTCTAATCAGAAGAAACAATAGGCAAGCAAAATGCTAGCCTTCGAGTCCATGTGCAAGGAAACACCGATTCCTGGCTTGTTTACCTTTTCCCAGTGCCAGTCTCGTCCTGGAGTCAGACTGGTAGTGCTGAAAAGGGCTTGAGCCATCACATGGCCCCCATGTTTCATTTTGCAGATGGAAAAAATTGAGAGCTAGAGGGTTTGAGTGGCCAGCCTAAGTTTTCAGTTTAGAGCATGGGAACAGAATCTTTTTCTCACCTTTGCTCTCCTTTGACTGGCACTGTTAAAGACCATTCTTTCTCAGCAGAGTCACTCTCTCTCCTCTCTCCATCCACATAAACTCTGAATATATGTTTCCTCTCCAACTAATGTACTTTTATTTTCTGGCCAGCTGCCTGATTCTTAGCTTTTCTGGACTCAGTTCCTATAACAGTGGTAAAAGGGGTGAGATATAGCAGAATAGAAGGACATCTTGAACTAATGCAAAAACGCTTCCTTTCCCTAAATAGGAAGCACCAGGACCCCGGCAGTCTTGGCCAGGCGCTGTAAAACAAAGGCATGCAGTACTGACTGCAGCATATTACAGCTTCTAATAAAAGTAGTGAGAAAGAAGAGTCCAGGAGTAAGAGTCAGCAATAAGCAGGCATATGTGATTGTGCAAACACAGTATTTTTGGACTAGAGATTTAATCTTGAGGCCAGGACATAGCCAGAACTGAGAAGGGAACCTTCCTGAAGCAAAATCATACTCAGTCACATCATTAGTAGATCAGTAACATGTTTTTCATTCAAGGGAATAGTCAGATGCATAGAAATTGTAAAAAAAAAAAAAGTGGATTGTTGAAATAAGAATGATAAATAACCTTACCATCTAAAGTCACATTTCCTAGCATTTCCCCAAATATTTCTTTAAAAATGTGTCCAGTCAAATTCACTGGAGAAAGGAAGGAGATGAGATGGCTGAGTCTCCCTACTTTATATGTTGGGGCTAATTATCTATAAAAATAATGAAAAGGAGTCATATAATAAGCACTAAATATGACTGGGGAGAAGGCAGCAGGTAAGATGAGAGAAGTAGACAAAAAGCCTACAATATACAGTACTTCAGCAAAGGTGACACACCATATGAAGTACATTTTAAAATAAAATGTATAAATGACATTTCCAGTTTGAAAAATATTAGGGATATTTTAGATTAAAATAGGGGGAAAATCCATTCTTAATCAAATTGTGTAGATATATTGTAAATTACTAAATACCAAATTTATATATAGCAGCCAACTATAATGTTTCTTTAAACATCTTTAATTGTCAAAGAAATGGAGCTGAAATTGACATTTCTTCTCAACAATTTAATATTATGTGTTGTATTGCATAATGTTCCAAGGTTACTGTATCTCTAAATTAGGGCTGGCAAGTTCTTCCAAAATTACTTATTGCTACCCTTAGTAAAATAATTGTAAGCAGGGCATTATAAAATTACACAACAATTTCTTGATGAATTCGAAAACTATTGTCATTCTTTTATATGAATGGCTGTGTTTTAAATAAAGCTTATATATAAGGCTTTAAAATGTTTTGGAATGAATTCATGTATAACAAATATGAAAAGGAAAATATATACTAGACAATGAAATGACAAGTGTAAGAATTTATCAAATGCTGCATCATTAGTTCTCAGTTTAAGATACCTGGAACAGGAGAGTTATGCAAATATAGTAAAAGAAATCCATTAAAACAAGGCTACAGAATAAAGCTAAAGTATCGCTTTAAACTAATATCCTATTAATTCAGTGAAATACTAAGACTAATGATCAAAAGGTAACCCAAACCTGCGGTTGGTAGCTTTGTGTCTTTATTTTATAAAGTGGTGAGGAAGAACTACTCAATTAATATACCGTATTTGCCTGCGTATAAGACGACCCTTTGGCCCTGAAAAATATGCCTCCAAGTGGGGGGTAGTCTTATTCGGCGAGTATATAACAAACTCTGTATTTTTAGTGGAAATGTTAGGGGGTCGTCTTATATGCCCAGTCGTCTTATACACCGGCAAATACGTATTTTTCAGGGCCAAAAAATCATCTTATACGCCGGCAAATACGGTATATCTGAGGGCCAAGTGTTAGGCAAGTTAAAGCCCATTGGGAAGGAGGTAGTCAAGTGCATAGTGAAAGGATTCTTAGCTGGCCAAAAGATTAGAATGGGCATCTCCTAGTATTCCCTAATAATAAGAATTGAGCATGTATTCTGTATCAAATACTGAGCAAAGCACATTACATAAATCATCCCTTTTAATTATCACAGAACCCTATAAAATAGGTACTATTGACCCTATTTTTCAGATGAGAAAACTGAGGCTAGGTAGAGGTAAATAACCTGCCCAAGGTCCCACCGCTAATAAGATTAACTGAAATCTGACTCCAAAGCCTGTGTTCTTAGGCAGTATACTTCCTCCTTTGATCTACTAAAATCAAACAAACAAACAAACAAACAAACAACAACACAACAGGCCCTGGCCTGGAAGCTTCGTTGGTTAGAACATAGAGCATAGTCCCAACACATAGGTTGCAGTTTCCTCTCTCTTCAGGGCAACCAATGAATGCATAACTAAGTGGAACAAAGAAATCGATGCTTCCCTTTCTCTATCTCTGTCTCTCTAAATTCAATTTAAAAAGAACATAATAAAGAACAAAACACATATCTATTTGATACTTTGAATATATTTCAATTTTAACTGATTTGTTTTCATTAAAGTGTATCTTATACTTTGATATGAAATATGAAACTTCAAGTTTAAAAAGTTTTGAAACAATGTCATATACTTTAAAAATAATAATAGCATAGACTGTATGGTAAATAGTAGGATCACATTTTAAAAGACAAATGTCTAAGTTATTTTAAGATTAGTATTTAAAAATGTTATTACCTCTGCATGTTTTGGATTCTCTGTGGCATTCCAACATATGAAATACTATTCCTGATAGTGGTACCTCATTGAAATATCATATTTTGCTGATTGTAGTTAAATGAAATTAATAGTTTAGATAAATCCATTTTCTGGAGGGGAAAAAGTTTATATGATGTAACCATCCTTTTCTAAGCTACTTGAGGAAGATACTGACTACCACTATTTCAGTTGCATATCTTTTAGCATATATCCCCGCTGAGAAAACCAATGATGCAACCAGAGCCCAAAAGATTGGATTGAATTAATTCTCCTATGAAACCTCTCAGTGAACAAATATTAAGATAGATCATTCCCAGTTTGGAATTATATGATAAACAGTAAGGCAGGGAATCTAAAACTTTTCAGATAGTAAAGCTCAATTAAATATTCAAACCAGACTACTTCAGCAGCATGAAGTGGGGACTGAATTCTCCAGACAATGTTTAATGTTATTATTACTGTTGATTTAATTAACCTCATAAATATTATTGTCAATTATACTTTTGAGGTAGTTTTTTTATTTGTATTGATTTCAAAGAAGGGATAGGAAGAGATAAAAACATCAACAATATAATCATTGGTTGCTACCTCCTGCATGTGCCATACCAGGGACTGAGCCGGCAACCTGGGCATAAGACTGGGAATCAAATAGAGACTTCCTGGTTCACAGGCGGACACTCAACCATTGAGCCACACCAGCAGGGCTGAGGTAGCTTTTTTTAGGTTATGCCATAAAAAGCATATTGTCATTACTAATCATGTCATATAAAAATGTCTTAAGAATGTACAATATGTGCCAATAGTACCAAATTTACACACTACAAAAGCTACGCTGACAAAATAGTATGATTCTCAAATGAAACAAAAATTTTCAAATGAAAGCTAAAATACCTGTATAAGACGGTGATCAACATACATGCCTATAGGTCTAATGCTGACATTCAGATATGCCAAAGATATCAGTCTTGATATTGTTCTCTGTTGTGCTAACATATATTAGTACAGAGAGAGATAGGCTTTGATACAAAACTGCCAATTATGACAGCATATTAAATTTAAATTCCATAGAAATAAGGACATCAAATGTTTAAATGCACATATAATTAAAAATTTTCTTTTAAACAAAAGTTTCATTCAGTTCACATTCTTACTGATAATAATTTCATGTTACAAACAGCACAGCACCCTCTGGTGCATATGCTATAATACATATAAAATTCCCACCAAAAAAAAAAAAAAAAGAGAGAGAGAGAGAGAATAAAATTTGAGTAAAAATGAACCTTAGAAATCAGTAAGTTGATATTATTTTATTTACTCCAGTACTTATTTTTAAACATAATGCTTAACAATAATTTTCATTTAAAAAGAGCACTAAAAAGTTTATAGTAACAATTGAAGTAGGTGAGGAAAATGTTTTAGTTTGAAAATATTTAAAATAATGCAGCAACAAAAACAGCACTGGTTTCCAACATTTAACATTTGAACTAAAATAATGCTATCAAAAAATGCTTTATGAGTGGGATGGCAAAAGTTAACTTGTCATACTAACCAAATTTTACTTTATTCAAATCTTCTTGAGATAAATTAGACTTATTGTATAAAGTGCTCCTGAGTACTTTTTCTGGGCTCAAAAGGGAATTTTCCATTACAATATAAGAATTTTTAAGTATTCTGTAAAAGGATCTGCAACTTACACAGACTGAAAACAGAATAATATTCAGAAATAAAAGTTGTTAAATTATAAACCCGAATCTAAGTAGTTCAAAACTTTTACTTAAAACACACACACACACACACACACACCCCTTTTCCTAGGAAAATAACTCCAAAAGTGTATTTTACTAAGGACAAAAGCAAAAGATGCCACCTGCTTTAGACAATACTTTTGTGAACCACTGGAAGTCTCAACACAATGCACTAGAAATGAAAGTGACACCTGTTTAAAGCAGCCATCTGTCCCTAACAAGCTAGAATTAGTCAAATCCACTTCATCTTGGACTTCCGAAATATGGGAACACTATGCACCTGTGAACAGAAAGGAATTTAAATCTGGTTTATAATGGCCAGTGGAAATTTGTAACTAAGAGTTGAAGGCAAATGGTTACATTGGAGAAATTATGTTTAAAGTAACTGAAAGTAGATTTTTAAGTTACTGTTCAACATAAAAACAAACAAACAAACAAAAAAACCCCGACAGACTCTTCATAATTTAAAGGTTTACTTGGCATTCTCATTTCTTATAGCAAAGTCTCACTATACCACCAAGAACAAAGTAACATTCCTATTAGACTGTTCAGAAAAGTTTGGTGTTTTTTTACTTCTTCCCATACATCAGATTCTATATCCACCCTTTTAAACACACACATACACATACTCTTCATAACATTTGAAAAGCAAAATCATATTCCACCTACTTACTGGTTTTTAAGTTGGAAATTAGAGGAAAGTTCACACAAAATCAACTTTCTCAAGAGTAATAAAATATTACCAAAAAGTAACATGCTATTTAAATAATATATTATATCCATCTTGATTTATCAATCATTCATTTTAATTGTTAATTTTTAATGATAAAAACTACCATATTAACTTTATTTAGGGTAAAAAATATTTTTTCTTTAGGGTTAAAATATATGAAACTTATAAACTATAAAACTTTTATTTGAGTACTTACGTAGAATATAAGAAGACTTGAATATACTAGAGAAATACTGTTTTGTAAATTAGGCATAACTATCCCATATAATGAAAAAATTATGGAATGATGAATTTTAGTAATGTGCTTTAGTTTACTATATTATATATGTAAATTTACTACTAAAATATGTCTATACCGGTTAATGCAACTCATTGGCAAAACAACCTAAAAAGATTGAATAATGTTGACATGCTTGAGCCCAAAGAATCTCTAAAAGCAACTTTTGTATCACATAAGCGTTTTCAAATATAGATGATAGAATTCAAGTCAAGCCCTTCTCTTAAATCAATTGATAAGTGGAAATCTAAATTACCGAATCTGAGATAATTTTAAGAAGTAAAATGCCTCAAAAAAAAAAAGTTCTTGGACACTGCAAATAAAAATATTAAATCAAAACATTATACCATATAAAATAAGCTACTCAGCTGAAAACCTGTTATGTAAATAGCATAAGGTCTGAAGCTGTCTCTAGACAGCAAAACTATTAACTACAGAGAATTTATGGGACCCAGAAGCTTCACCATCCAAAAGTGTTCAGGCATTTGACACTCATCTGAACAGAAAAAAAAAAAAAAAAATACAAGTTAGTATTAGAGACTTGCCTGGAATCTAGATTGGGGAAGGGGTGTGTGTGAATAAATATAAAGGAATTTGAATGCTCTGAGAAAGACTTCAGAACAAAGTATCATCTTCATTTAAAATAGCAATCCATGGAAATGAATAGAAAGGGGGAAAAGTTCTTTGTTTTTTGTGTTTTTTTTTTAAACACACTCTTATTTTACAAAGTATTAGCCTTAACAGCATTACAATTACCCAACCTGCTCATTGACAATCTCAAGAATCATTAAAACTGTCACATTATTCACAGGCTGCTCTGTCAGGTAGATCAATATATGTTTACTGTTAGGAAGAAGACTATTTAAATAAACATTTTAAAATTCCAGACTGAAAATTTCAATATGTGCAAATATAATACATTTGTTTTAGCACACACTCATTATCAAAACTTTTTACTGATACGTTAATTAAACGTTAGGCTGAAAAATGAACCAATTCACAGGATCTGGAAAACAGTTACCTCCAACCAAGAGCCCTACTATTTGAGGACTGATAAGTATTCAAATCTACTGAGAAAAATAGATTATTTTTAGAGACTTAAAAAGGGGAAAGTTCTCCCCCCTCACCAGATTTAAGTCACTGTCCAAAGAAAGTAAAAATTATGACTATAAGTAGTGCACACATGCCTAGCTCTGGACAACCATAAAGAAAGTGAAAGATACACACGTTTCAAGTTGAGACGCTTCATACATTCTTTATGAACAACCTGACTTCAATTTCAACTCTCAAAGAAATAGGAACAGAGAAGATGAAGAGGGGGAAAAAAACCTCTTTTAAAGTACCTTAACTGTCACATATAACATTGTAACCCGAGTTCTCACAAAACTTCCTCGTGTCCTTTCCCTGTTTATCCTACACAAAGTCTTGCAACCACAATGAAAATTGTTAACACTCCACCGTGGAATAGAAGGTTCATCAAAGTGAAATGGAACCTCGCTACTACCCCTCCCACCTCCACATGAAGGATAAAGCACTGTCAATAACTACTAACCCAAGTATCTCAGATGCCCTGCATCCGGTTTAAATCACAAGCACACACACACACACCAGGGAAGAGGGAAAGAGAGGGGAGAGAGACTTTTTAAAAAATTTCTTCCCCAGTGCTGCAAAGTCCAGCGGAGAAGCTCCAGGTTCCAATGTGTGCAAGGGTTTGGGGGGGGGGGGGAAGGAGGCGGGGGAGGGAACAGTGCTGAATGGATATTAGGACTGTTTGCAGCACAAAGAAAACACAGTTTTAAAAGAAAAAAGAGAGAGAAAAGAACACCGGGTAGTTGATGATGGCCAAAGAAGGGCAGCCCATTCAGCACAAGGAGAAGAGGGGCAAAACATGAAGGGAATGGGCGGTAGGAAAAGTTCACCGTTGTACGAGGATAAAAAAAAATAACAAAAACCTTCACAAGGCCCCACAAGTGAACAACAACAACAACAAAACACTAGCTCTTGGGTCCCCCTTGCACATTGTGGTCTACTTCGGGTTTGGGGGAAAAAAAAAAAAAGCAGGAAACAAGCAGCTTCGAACAAGAAAATTAAAAGAGAAAAAGAAAAGCCCTTCTTCTCTCTTCACCTGACTCTCCTCCTCAGACAAGCAAGACCTAGGGCAGAGCTCCACCATCCGCAACGCGAAACTGTGGCTCCCTCTCCCGCTCGGCGGGCAGCCCCCCGAGCTCCCGCTCCATCCCTGAAGCGCGGCGCCCGCCGAGGGCCGGGCGGACGGACCGGCGGGCGGACCCGCGGACGGACCGGCGGGCGGGCGGGCGGCGCGGAGCCCACACCCCCGACCCCGCCGCCGCCGCGGCGCGCTCCGTCCATTGTAAACAAGCCCGGGGGACCGAGCCCCTCGGCGGCGGCGGCGGCGGCGGCGGCGCGGTCCCCGGTGTCAGGAGTGAGACCCCGCACAGCCACAGCCGGCTCGCGCACACGGACACACACACACACACACACACACGCGCACACACACACGCACGGACATCCGCATTCACACGCATCCACACGCTCCCACACACATGTAGAGACCGAAGAATATTCACCTTGGCTGTGGATTATTGTGGTGTTGTTGGTGGGTGATGGAGATGGTGGTGGTGGGGAGGAGGAGGAGGAGGAAGAGGAGGAGGAGGAGGAGGAGGAGGAGGAGAGGAGTAGTTGTTGTTGATGGGTAACAGTCGCCAGGACTACGGTGACTATGGCGCTTGATTCACAAGGCAACGGTTGCTATAACTCACAAAAGAGAGAGAGGGAGAGAGCGAGAGGGAGAGGGAGACACTCGCACGGGGAGGGGTAGGGGAGGGGAGAGGGGAGGAGGCGGGCCCGGGAGCCGCCGGAAGGGGCGGGCGCAGCGCGCTGAGTGACAGCCCCGCGTCCGGGTCGGGGGCGCGAGGAGGCGAGGGCTTGGCGGCGGGACCCGGGGCGAAAGCTCGCCGGCGCGCCCGGACCGGAGGCCCCCGAGACCCCCCCGGAGGCTCGCTACCGCCCGCGGCCAGGCTGCCCGGGGAGCTCGGGGGGGCGCGGTGCGAGGGACCCGTTAGTGAAACCAGAGGTGCCAGTCCAGCCAGCTTCGGGCAACGAAGCCCCGAAGTCGCGAGGCTGAGGGGGAGCCCGCGGGAAGGGGTGTCGGAGGCAACGCCAGGCACTTTCTGGGGAGACCAGCGGCGCTGGGGGAAGAGCCCATTTTTGAAGAGCGGCCGCCTCCACGACCCCCAACCCAGCCGCCTGAACGTCATTTCCGGGGTGGCGGGGGGGGGGGGGGGCGGAGGTCCCGGATGTGCCGCCGCTATTTCCCCCCCCCCCCCCCCCCCCCCCACACACACACACAGCCTCATCTCCCCCCCCCACTTTTTCCCTTCGTTTCGGAGCCGTCGGCGTGTTCCCGGTGGCACCCGCCGCCTGGTGTGTGGCACGCCTGGGCGCCGCAGGGGCCCGCGCCCTCGCTGCCCCGGAGGCCCTGCCCGTCCTCGCCCCCCTCTCCGCGTCCGGCCGCCCCCGCCTCCCGAGGCCAGGGCTCCTCCGAGCCTCGGGTGCGGAGAGGCGAGCGCGCGCCCCGCCGCCATCTTAGGGCCGTGGTGCGGGCGGTGCGGGGCGCGCGGTCTCCCAAGTCCCGCCGCGGTGCGGTGGGGAGGAGATCGGGGGTCCCGAGGGGATCACTCCCTGCCTACGGGCGGACCCTGGGCTAGTGAGGAGCGGACTGGACTGCCCGCCCTGGAAGGTGTGCACAGGCGCGGCAGCCACTCCGCTGGAGGCGCTGAGGGCGGTACCCTGCACCTGTCCGAGGTGCGCCCAGGTAGCTCCTAGTTCCCCGTTATCTCCGGCTCTTAAGGAAAGAGCCTGCCTGTCCCTCTTTAAAATGAGCCCGACGGGGATTTGAGCTCCACCGATTACATGGCGAGCAGCTGAATTGAGCTGCACGAATGGCTTCCCTTCGGGATGGGTGTTGTTACCGCCCGGGGAGCTGACTGGAGCCGCCCCGGGGCGCAGCCTCGGACACCTCGGGGTGCAGACGCCGGCATCCCCCGCGGAGGGAGCCTGCAGGCGCCCGGACCTCCAGCACGTGCGCTAAGCGGCTTATCCGGGACAATACCGTTAGAAGGCGAGCCTTAGGGCGTCGGTTTTACACTCTGGAGGCTTAATATTTTTGCACCTGTCACATTGGGATTTGGGCGGACGTAAACTCACGGTATTAACATAATAGCGACTGTTACTGAGGTCTTACACTGCCCCTGAGGTTGCGCTTCGTGTTTTACATACATTATCTCATTTAATCCTCACAGCATCACTTTGAGGTACATCATATTTTAGGGGGAAACAGGCACAAAGTCTGAAAAGTCAGTGGTTCTAATTTACAGCTCCGTGTCATGGAATATTAGATAGGGGTATTTTGGAATGCACTAATTAAACACATTGTTTAAGGGAATTGTGTTGTTGTCTTTGGTAATCCCATAATGAAGTACAGAGGTTCTTAGAATAATGTAACTCAATGTAATAGCAGAGGAGCACAAAGCTAACGCGTCAAGGTTACATGACCCACCAGGACAGGCCCCTCTCCTCTCAGACAAATGACATCGTGGTGACCAGCAGCAGTTAAACTCTTCATATTTCGAATAATTTCGACATACCCATGGGAAATAAGGCATGCGTCCCAGCTGTATAAAAAATGGTAGTCATTATGAATATTCACTTTGTTACATTTACAGGTAAATGTTCCCACAGTGATCTGTGGAGCTGTTTGCTTACACTACAGGGCTCTGAATAGCTTTGCTTTTTTAGTTCTATTGTCTGTTGTAGTTTGCCTGTCCCTTCCCACACTGTCAGCTGTTGCTTCTTACTGCTGTCAGTGAACATAGTTCTATTATCCTCTCCACCCTTTTAATTTACTGCTTTTAATCTGTAGGCAAGAAAACCACATAATGAAGCTTATGTAAAACTGTCTCAAGAGTATAAATAGGTACTTTGAGGAAATCTCCTTTACAAAAATGTGTGACTTTTGTGCAAGGACATTGTAACAAGCAGCTTAAGAGACTTTTTTTTTTTTTAATCTACTTCCTGATTTGGCTCATTCTTGAGTTAGGAATAGGTAAATTTCCTAAAGTCAGTTCTTTAAAAGTTAGGATTTAGAACATTTTCCCTAGTTTTAGGATAATTAATTATACTACTTCTAATCAGAGTAAGGGCATTATAATATGAAATTTTCATATCATCACCACACTGAATCAAATAACCAATGTGCCAATTCAAGCTATAGGTTGAGGAACATGCTAGATTACACACTTGAGTGACCAGATTATTATGATCTCTGAATGCATAATAATCTGGCCATTCAGTGTATATCCTCCTATATAATAAAAGGCTAATATACAAATTGTCCCCTTGACCAGGAGTTCGACCTGTAGGCTGGTCAACATCCCCTCCCCATGGCCAGGCTGGCAGGACCCCACCCATGCACGAATTTACACACCGGGCCTTTAATATACACACACACTGAGTGGCCAGATTATTATGCATTCTAAGATCATGATAATCTGGCCACTCAGTGTATATGCATGTACAGTTTGGTGCTATAACTGGTTATGAAAGAACCTAAAAATCCTTTTGCCTAAAGTCAGTTCAGATAAAATATCCTTTCTGATCATTTTAAAGCTGTACAGTTGCATCTTTACATATGTTGAACATATATTTCAGAAATATATTACTTAAAAAGTCACAGGAAAAAAAAAAACTAGCAGTGCCTAACATTTAGTACCTGTTGCACATCACACACTGGGCTCAATAAAAGAAGGTTCCTGATTTTAAAAATAAATAAAAAATCTTACATTCAATATCGTGTCAATGTAATAAAATAGTTGCTGAGTACCTAAAATGGGCCAGGTAGAATTGCCGTCTGCAAAATGCTCAAAGTCAATGAATATGAATTTTAAAATGCTGAGTCCTTTGAACTTGGATTGTTTTTGCTTTCACTTTGGATGGTTGGTGGAGATATTAAGTAACACATTTGTAACTGAACCACTTGAAAAATACCAAACTGATTATTTATGTATGGATTATATACTTTATAAATTTCTCTAGTGCATTCTTAAGGGTGAATTTCCTTTTCAATATTATCTATTAAGTTACTTCCTCCTTTTAATGTATGCTGCATGTTCAAGAACTAAAGAATTCAATGTTTCTTGAAGGAACAGCTGCATATTAAAAGATAAAATACTGATATGTGATTGGTTTACCTCTGGAAAATTGTATGTATCAGAGTTTTGAAAACTAATGTATTAGCCTGTGGCAATTTATCATTGAATTTGTGGTGAATCCTTTTAAAAAGCAGAAGTCAAACCTGTTTAAAAATGTTCCATTTGAGTATGATACCTAGTTTCTTCAATTGAGAGACACCTAGACTCTTAGTTCTCATGTGAAATGAATGGTTTTATTTCAACCAATATTTATTGACTACTTACAATATTCAGAGCACTGGGGAATTATACTACTGGATTATTAATTACTTTTACTAGATTGGAAATTCTGTGGATATGTATACCAATAAAAATAGGGAGTGATCAATGCCAAGGTAATTCAAAACTATACATAACTTGCCTATCTGGAGCACCCCCAACTCTACCCCATCCCCAGTGAAAATATATTTTTTTGTTTTGAAAGCACTGCAATTTCTTTTCTGGTAGATTTGTCCTAAATGTGTTTTCTTTAAGTATTACAAACTGTTTACTCAGCAGTCCTGAGATATGTCCATCTTTATATATAACCTAGAATTATATTTTTACTCCAGAAAGATGATAATAGAATCATAAATTGGCTGTCTTTTCTCAAGATCAAATATATTTTGATATACATACACAGCTTTTTCGCTCAGTGCAGAACATCAAATATATTTGCAGCATTAAAAACAAGTAATTGGAAACAGCCCAAATGTGTCAGTAAGAGGATTGAAAAACAAATTGTTAGGTACACATACAATGGAATACTATCCAGCAGTTAAAAGGAACAAATGATAAAAAGTCATGAATGAATCTCAAAAATGCCATATTTAGTAAAAGAAGCCAGGCACAAAAAACAACAACACATACAGTATGAATCCATTTATGTAAAGTTCAAATGCAGGAAAACTTAATCTTTAGTCACTGTTTCTCTATGATGGCAGGGCCAATGACATGGGATTTGCTATAAAGGAACAGGAGGGAACTATCAGTGATGGAAATATTCTGCACTGTCCAACTTAGTAGCCAATAGCTGCATGTGGCTGTTAAATCTAACTGTAAATTCATAGGAATTAAATTTAAAATTCAGTCACATTAGCCACATTTTAAGTAGCCACATGTGGCTAGTGGCTACCAAATTGGACAGGAGAAATATACAACATTTCTATTATTGCAGAAAAAGTGCTGGTTTAAATCTTGTTTTAAGTGCTGGGCTAAATCTTGTTTAAGGTAGTATTTATAAGTGTGTTTTCAATGATCAAGTTGAATATAATGCACATTATATATACATTATATGTCAATACCTGCCCTCAAACTTCAGAAATCACTAATAGAAGTATTTACTATTTGTATTACTTCCCTAACTAACTTTTTCTTAATATTTTCATTCAACACTATAGATAATAGGTGCTAAGGTTATCCTTGGTAAATTTTCAAACATGTGTTAAGCATGACCATATAGTAGGTGATGTTGAACTGCTGCTCAAAGAAATGAGTCCTGCCACTTTTAATCCTGAGTAAGCCTAGAAACCAAAGGAATTGCTTTTGAGGGCTTAAAATGAACTCTGGATGATTAAAGACATTTTTTCCTGTTTTTCTATTAGGATAGCAATAGCTTAAACATGGTGGAGATTATATAACTTTTTTTCTGAGGTAACTTTAGGAGTATTTGAGAGATTTTAGTGCTGTGATCAGCTTGAGAAATTCATGTAAACTGTATGTAACAATTAAGACTCAAGGATTTTGGAGATGGAAGAAAAACATTTACAAATTAAGAACTAAGAGACTTAATGCTCTCAATTCTTTAAAGTTCTAATTTTCATGAATTGGTTCAATATGCTTACTACATATGCTCATGTAATACTTTTGTGAAATTAGGATATTTTTGTGTGTTGACTAAATGCTTACTATAAATAAAGTTAATAGCTACTTCTGGCATTTCTTAAGAATTTCGTGAATCTCAACTAGATTTTTACAAGATAAACTTGAACTGATTTAGAGATTAATTCATATAACTTAATAAACAATGTCAATAATATATGCTAAAAAGTATCTTATTCAATTATAAAAATATTTATCAAAAGTGATTTTATTTGATCCAAAGTCTTCAGCTACCAAAGAAATTCTTAAATTGATTCTCTCCCTTTACCTTTATTATTTTTCACTTTGATGTAATGTACAATCTGGGAATAACACCTTCCAAGTTCCTGTAAGGCCATTATTCCTATTTTAAGTATGCTAAAAGTATCTTGCTAGTGGAAATGTCATATGTCTCATCCTCCCTCTCCCCATCACAATACGTTATAAAGCCTATATTTAAATTGTTTTTGAATACTTATGTCAACTATTAAAACATGACTGAAGTTTTTTACCCTTCTAAATATTTTTACCAACTTATCTCAGCTGCTAATAAAGAGAAAAGATCACTGACTCAAATTACATAAATTTGTCTGTTTCAATGCCTTTTTTTGTTTCTAAAAAGGATTTTATGTGTATAGAATATCTTTCCATCTTGTTTTGTTTAATAACTTATATTTTGAAGGATAAAAAACACACTAAAATATATATTGTACAGTGGAATGTTTAAAATACTTGCAACCAAGTACTGCTTGAAATTTTACCTAGTATTTTCATAAAAGAGATTATGGTCATTTTTAAGACTCATAGATCTGGCTTAATGTGAGAATACTGATTAGAACTTAGATTTAGAGACTTCCAGTCCCATATCATATCAAATATATTAAAATGCACCTATACAGCACATTAAAAAACATAACTAAGAATTTATAAATGGGATATTGGTAAGTTTAGTAGACATCTAATTATTTATTTTGATTTGCAACTTTCTTTTCATGTTTGTTTTTTCAGATCACCAACATGTTTAGAGGACTTGGAGAAATATATAAATTCTGCTTGATGAATACAATACAATGGCCTTGAAATATAATAGGAAAACTATATTTAACACAATTTTTCCTAGTTTGTTTTCCTTTCTCCTATGGGTAAGGGAGGGAGGTTGTTAACCAGAAAACAAAGAAATCCACTAAGATGCCACTATAGTGAAATCTGGATACTAGTTTCACAAAGATTAGAAACACACACACACACACACACACACACACACACAATCAATATTAGAAACACACACACAATCAAAGATTAGAAACACACACATACAATCAATAAATAGAAAAATGATTTTCTAAGATGATGACTTAAGTACACTTGAACTCAATATACTAACTTGGCACTACTTAGCTTATAAAATTACATGTTGTAAAAATTAAACCTACTAAAGACAACCAGATTTACATTGGAGGGATACTCGTGATAGCTTTAAGTGTGTGACACATAATTATAGACTTCTCTTAAATGTGATAACATTCTTCACCCAAAAGAAATAAATCTTAAAGAACACTAATTTGTGTTTAAGATTGATGAGAGACAAAGACTGTTAATGTGAATAATTTAAAAAGATATATAAAAGTTTCTGAGAGATTTTTTCATAGGGCTAAACTTATCTATTTTAAAAAATTTAAGATTAAATTATTACTCAAATAAAATTTAAAAGATAAAAAGTAAAATCATATAAAATAACCATGTCATTTTCTTTCAAGTCAATAATGATTCAATGTCCCAACAATGTAACACAACCCAGAAAATACATCAGCTTCTAAGGAACCAGCTACAAAGATGGCAGAACCGAGTAATGCATAAATAATCAGATCTGAAATGGAGCTTTATTGCCATGGCTGGTGTGGCTTAGGTGGTTGAGCATCATCCCATGCACTCAGAGGTTGCCAGTTCAATTCCTGATCAGGGTACATTCCAGGGTTGCAGGCTCAATCTCCAGTAGGGGTTGTGCAGGAGGCAGCTGATTAATGTTTCCCTCTCCCTCCTTTTCTCTCTCTCAAAAAAAAATCAATAAAAACATATCTAAATAAAAATTTTACAAAGTAAAATAAAATGGAGCTTTATTTGAGTAGGTATCCTCACTGCTGAGAGTAAACTAAGGAAGTATCCTTTATAAGAGTAATTTTTATATTTTTGTTAATTTAGCTGTATAATCAAAACACAATTTATTCGCATCTTTTGAAAAAAGCCACATTCCTATAATTTGGCACTCATATTTAAAAAAGAACTATCCTAAGTTTATTGTAGCTTCAAAAGATAAAATGCTTACCTCTCAGAAACAGGCGAGGAAGGCTGAAAATTATAACACTTTTGAAAAGGAAGTTGATAGGAACCTTAAATTTCCACAATCTTAATCTGATGTCAACCACAAAGACGCAATATAAAGGTGAGAGGAGAAATGTAATCAGAAAGTCTAATTAACTGAGTTGGTCTTTTTAAAAGTATTGTGCTTTCATGAGTTGATATGCTTTGCTTGGGTTTTGTTGTTGTTGTTGTTGTTGTTGCTGTTGTTGGTGGTGGTGGTGGTGGTGTGTGTGTTTCATTTATGGAGAAGGAACCAACAAGAAACCAGGAAGGAAGTAGTAGTCCTTGAGGCAAAATATACCTAGGACTTGGATTAAGACTGTGATACTGAAAGGGCATAGTCTAAAAACTAGTAGAAAGGAAATATTGACAGTACTTGAAAATTACTAAGCATGAAAAATACTCAATTCTCAGCTATTTATTGAGGACCTGCTGTACATGCTATAGTAGTTATGGACACATGGGTGGTGGATGTCTAAAGTAGTGAACACGGAAGAGAGGAAGATAGGTACAAAAGAACTAAATGTCATAGTTTCTTTCTGTGCTAAGTTATCTACTATTTGTTTCTCCAGATTCACTTACTCTCTACCCTTCCTCACCCTCCTTAAGAGAAGGCTGGTCTTTGTGGACCACATCACTGCATTCCCATGCTTTATGGAAGCCACTGGTTTCCAGCGGGGCAGCAGTGGCACAAGACTGAAGGCAGGGATGGAGGAGAATGAGGTTAGGGTATTTATCCTGCGGAGTTGCTTCAAGATACCTGCATCCCTTCACTGAGGATGCTGATGAAGCCTCCTTCTGCTCTTACCTTTGGGTTTAGCAGCAGTAACACCTGCACTGTTCCCTAGGTTAATGGTTCCCCTACAGTGTACACCCTCATCTTATAAGCAGCCCTTTGTACTTGAACTCTCCTCAAAGTGCCTCTCTTCTAGTGTGCCATCTATTTCTTTTTGGGACTTGGATGACATCAAATAAGATGACAAACTATGACCTGCTTTGCTAGGGCTGCCATAGCAAAGCACTATAGACTGGGTGGCTTACACAACAAAACTTGTTTTCTCAAAATTCTGGAGGCTAGAAGTTCAAGATCAAGGTACTGGTAAAATCTCCCCTCTCCCCTCCTCCCCCCCCCCCAGGCCTCTCTCCTTGACTTATAGATGGCCATCTCTCTATTTCAAAAGATGTTTCTTCTATGTGTTTAGGTTCTAATCTTGCCCTTTCATAAAGACACCTATCACAGTGGATTAGGACACATCCTAATGAGTTCATTTTAACTAAGTTACAGGTTTTAAAGAGCTTATATCCCAATTATAGTCATACTAGAGCCCCGATGTATGAAGATTAGCGCAAGAACGGGCCTTCGTTCCCCTGGCTGCCTGCACCATCTTCACTTGAGCCCAGAGCTGCGTTTCCGCCTTTCCACACTGTCCAGAGGCCCAGAGCAGCTGGAGTGGTGGGAAATGTCTATGTCCTGCCCCACCCCCAGCCTCTCAGCACCTGTGTATGCAAATTAACCCACCGCCTTCGTTGGTTAATTTGCATAGGCACTCCTGATTGGCTGGGGGTCCTTGTGAAGGTATAGTCAATTATCATGTTACTCTTTTATTAGGTAGATTCTGAGGTACTGGCAACATATGAATTGGGTGAAAGGGAACATGATTCATTTCACAAACAAGTCAGTCCACTAACAGACTAGTTGGGGAAAAATAAATTAGAAAATAATAGCTCAAGGTAATGGCTATAGTATAACTATAGGGATAGTATTATATTTACTCTAAGGAGAACATCAGAAATAGTGGAAGAAAGGAAACATTTTAAATGATCACAGTTTTATAACTGTGTATTTATAAATTTTCCCATGGCAGATTAAAGTGGAAAGGCACAAAAGAACTGACATGAGCTAGAAAGAACAATCAGGTCTGAGACCGAGCTGGGGGCCATCTAGATAACAAAATAACAATAGTGGCTAACATTTATGGAGCACTCTTGCACGGATTACTAGCTATCTTCTCCCCTTTCTGCTGGACCTTTGCCACAAAATGACCTTTTCAGACACCCTTTTCTGATCTCCACTGAAACTAGATATAGATTTCTGACTAAGCACTCTGATCAATGAGATATATTCAGAAGTGGTCATGGGACCACTTCTAAGAAATCTTAAGAGCTACCTTGCTTATACCCTTTATTCGTTCATACCCTCCTCCAACTTGCTGCTTAGAATAAGGATGCCACAAACTTGGACCAAGTCAAACACACGAGACAACAGAAAACTCCCTAGTGATTGTGAGGCTATTATACTGCCCTGCACTATCTATGATTACATGAGGAAAAAACAGCCATCTTGTTTTCTGTCTCATAGCAGAAATGAGTCCTATTATGCAGCATTTTCTATGTGGTAATTAATGTTCTCAGTTTTTTTTTGTGTGTGTTTTTTTACGAGTTTTATTTCATTTAATCCTATAGCAATTCTATATGTAGGTACTATTATCCATAAGGATACTGACACAGAGATACAAAATAACTTTCCCTAAAAAGCACACCTTGTAGAGTTTAGGATTTTAAACCAGACTAAGAGAATCTGCCTACAGAGTCTATTCTCTTAACTACGATGTCAAATTACCTCCCTCTAGCCTCTGATCCTGTATCCATCAAATGCTATATGGGGAATATGGTTATTTTTGCAAGCTACAGCCTAAAGAAAAGAATATTACTTGAATTTGGAACAATGCTATAGTCATCCAGGGAGAGAAAGCAAAGAAAATGAAAAACTTTGGTAAAGCTTTCTTTATACCTATAATTGTATTTTTCATTGCTTATTTTAGCCTGAAATTTGCCAGTTTGGTTTACTCACAATGTGCTTCTTCCTAATTGAAAAACAACAACAACAACAAAACACAAAACAAAAACTTGATAGGGCCTCTTGTGAAGCTCTGTAAGTCTAAAATGCATTTGCTTTCTCGTTAGCAGCCCCACAGGGCAAGGTGTTTCCGATCTGTGCCTCAAAGGGGCTTCCCTTGCCCATATTCTGCCAGAGCCCTTCTCAGAACCCCAGCTGGGATAATCTTTGGTGCAATCCATGGGCAACTTCTGTACTTAATGGTCAAATTTCTCTTCAGAAAGACTCAGCTCTCAGTCAGAAGTCAATCCTTCTGGCGACAGTGTCTGTTGCATTCCCTTTAGCAGCAGGAGAGCTTTAAGAATGTTACTGGGCTTTGTTAACCCCTCTCTTAGAGAAACTGGAGAAAAAGGGTTTTAAGGGCATCGTGATTTTTTTTCTTTAATGTTTGAAAAGAGGAACATACTGGTCCAGTGGATATTGTTCAATTCCCTTCCCATCTGGCTACTTAAAAGGCTGAAGAAAGGCCACTGGACCTATTCAGAGGATATTAACATGTGATAAGTTAGTAAAAGAAATAATGCAAAAAATAAGGGATCTGTTTATTCACTTGTAGGAGAAAGCAGGTGACAGAGGATGACAGACCTCTGATGCCTCTCACATGATTTACTGTCAGGCAATAAATAGAATAGTATTGATCTTCAAGAACTTTATTAGGATGGGATTTAAAGAATGAACCTATCCCTATATTTACTGAGATTTTTAGTTTCTACTCCTTGTAACAAATTGTTACAGCTAACACAGATTTTTGAAAAGTGCACTTATAATCAGTATAATGCCATCCTGGGATAGAAATAAGTGTATATTTATTTTTTTTTGAACAGCTTTATTGAAATATAATTTACACAGAGTAAACTCACCCATATTAAGTGTATAATTAAATAAATTTTAGCAAAGTATTCAGTCATTTGACTACCCCCACATTCAAGCTATTAAACATTTCTATTATCATCAAAAATTCCCTTGTAGTTCACTCCCACCTCTGGCCCCAGGAAAACTTTGATCTATTGGTACTCGTTTTTTTTTTTTTACTGGAAAGTCATATAAATAGAAACAAAATATTAAAGTTTGTTTTTTATTCATTTGTTTTGGTGTGGTTTCTTTTGCTTGGCAGGATATTTTTGAGATCCATCTATACTGTTGTGTTGTGCATATCAGTAATTCACTTATTTTTATTGCTGAGTAGTATTCTACTGTAGAAATAGATCACAATTTATTTTAAAAAATTATTATAAATAATACTTCTATGAGCACTTTGTATGTGCTATTGTAGATACATGTTTTAATTTCACTTTGATAGATAACCTAAGAGTGGATGTGGGCTAGGAGTGAGGGGAGATTGGAGAAGTCTGTCAAAATGTCGACATTAAAATTTTTAAATAAAAAAGGGAGGATAAATTACATTTTGACAAGTATATTAGCAATAGTGAGTTTGTGTCTAAAACTAAGAAGGATATAGAAATTAAAATTACAAAACTTTTTAAATTTCCAAACTCAATCTTTTGCTCCATTGAAATGTCATTCCTTAATTTTCATAGTTTGGAATTCTTGCAATGTTATAACTCTCCACAAATTGATTAACTGGTTTCACAAAATTTTCTCCTCAGAAAATATGAAAAGTTTCTTGAATTCTAATTTTTTAATGTGCTCTAGTTTTTCTCTTTTATTGGTGTATATATTTTACTATTTCTAATTGGGTTTTTAAAATAAACTTAGATGCTATATAATCAAGCTTGATTTCTAGTTCTGAAGTATGCAAATGAGAGATTTTAATGGAGGAAGAGTGCTTATCATCTTCATACAAATATAACTTTCTTCACTAATGTAATAGTGTTAGACCATCCTAAATTTAATTTTTCACTAATGGCCTCCAAAATTATTTGAAATCCATTACATTTCCCATTAAGAAAGATGCATAACCTAACCTCATACAATTTTACCTAACTTACTCTGAGTTTGGGTTTTAGAACTAGCTTTATTACAGTGTTATTTTGAGGTATTAATGTAATTCACCTCCTTGATCTATAAAAGGATTAGCAGTTTTTTAAAACATAAGAAATAGTCTACTTTGAAGTTGATCACTTAAAAAAAATGTGAAATGGTTTTACATGAATCTATAATTTAAAATGGGTTACTTGGTTATTGGTGGAATAAAATAAAAATAGTATCATAGTGTTTGAGGTGCTGAATAGATACATATATATTTCAATGCACTTTCATTATTTTTAAAAAATATATTTTATTGATATTTTACAGAGAGGAAGGGAGAGAGATAGAGAGCCAGAAATGTTAATGAGAGAGAAACATCGACCAGCTGCCTCCTGCACACCCCCCACTGGGGATGTGCCCGCAACAAATGTACATGCCCTTGGCCAGAATTCAACCCCGGACCCCGAGCCAAACCTGTTTTGGCCACATTCATTTTTTAATTTTAGTAATATTGATATTTAAAATTATACACTCTACTTTTTATTAGTAAAACTGAATATAGGAAGATTGCAATTAAATACTACCCTGTTTCCCCCAAAATAAGACAGTGTCTTATATTAATTTTTGCTCCCAAAGATGCACTAGGTCTTATTTTCAGGGGATGTCTTATTTTTCCATGAAGAAGAATGTGGTATACATTTATTGTCAAATGAAAATAAAGGAAATTTATTACCTGTATAAGGTACGGTAGCACAGTAGTTGTCAACACAAACCAGACAAACTGTGAATCCTACAGTATAAAGAATTTACTCATTTATTCAGTGACAATCATGTCATCATCTTCTGGAACATCATCATAACAATCCAATTCCTGAATTTCCTGGTGAATTTCTTGTGACTCCATTTCTTTCAGAATCAGTGGACCAAATCTCTCATTATTTAGCAATAGCACTGTTTTTAAATGAGTACTTCTTGTCAAGGTAGCCTGCTCGCAGTGCAATTGCAATGCAACTGTCAGTGATTTTCTCCCATGAATTCTTCACCCAAGTCACTTGTTGCAGTTTAGGTTTCACAAAGTTTCCTCGCTGATTTCTCTCCATTCTATTTTCAATGTAGTCATTAATTTCCATGTGCAAATTGTCTTTGAATGGCTTGTTTATTGCAATATCAAGAGTCTGGAGATAGGCTGTTATTCCTGTGGGAATCATTATCTGATCTATTTTTCTTTCGTAAAGAAATGTCTTCATGTCTTTAGCGCAGTGAGTGTTGGCTGCATCCCAGACTAGCAGATCTCTTTGGCTCCCTTGAATAACAAGCTGCAGCATTAAATCAACCCACTTCCTTATAACTGCTTGTGTGGCCCAGGTTTTTTCAGTTTCAAGAATAAAAATGCCCAAAACACATTAAATCTTTTCCTTCTTGCCCTAAGAAATGATTAAAGGTGGTATTTTAGGGCCATCCAGACGAACTGCCAAAATACAGGAAACACGTGCACTTTTGTAAGCAGTGGAGGGAATTACACTAAGGAGGCACCCCGCTGTTCAATTGTTGTTTGAGATGATTGGCCCATAAATACTGCAGTTTCATCCATAGCAATCATGTTGGAAAGATTGTATTTAGAGAAGTCAGCATCATCAATAAAGGACTTGAATGCAAGTGCTCCCTTAATAACTTGATTATCTTCCAACCTAAACAATGTTTTAGATCTTCTTAAAGACAGTTCACTTAGCTGGAGGAAATTATCCAGCCAGTGTTGTGATGCTTTGAAGTCTTTGGGGGCTATGTCAAACTATGGTGCCATGGCAACGGCAAATTCTTGAATCTGAGCCCTTTTCACAACCAAAGCCTTTGCTCTCCTGTAAACAACTCATTCACAGATCAGGTCTTCCAGCTTGGAAAATAATAGCTGCCGACCTGATCCACACTTGCACTTTTTAGCATTTCCCTTGTCCACTTGTTCAATGAGGGTACCATACTCTGCTCACCATTTTGGACCAATCGGATACTCAACATCTTCTCTTTGCAGAAATCAGTAAGATTTTGGCCCCAAGAGTCTTCCACGATTCCTTTCTTGTACTCCACGGAGTATCTTTTTCTTTTTGTGCTCATTTCTAGGGCTAAAAAAAACGAATTGGGGTATCAAGGTGGGGGGAGGAGGATCACTTAAAATGACACGGGGGGGATTAGAGGGGGAATCAAAATGGCACAGGAAAATCAGAGGGGGCATTACCATTTTAGTAACCCCTTTTGATTCTCCTGTGTCATTTTGATTGTCCCCTCTGATCCTCCTGTGTCATTTTAAGTGATCCCCCTCCCCCCACCCCTGTGCCACTGAGCACCTTCACCAGACATCCCCCCTACCCCTTTATCAGATATCTACCCCCTGGGGCCTGCCAGGGGACTATTACTGGGCTTGCTGGGGCCTGGATCTGGGCTGGAGCAGGGTCTGCCACTGACTGAGAGCCTTCAATCATCGTGAAGGCGGCCTCGAGCTCCAGGTAGTGTCACCAGAGACAGACTAGCACTCACCACCTTTGCAGCATCCAGTCTGCTCTAATCCTCCTGTTCTTCTATAAGCATCTGCGAAAGTCTCCTCCTCTCTCCTGCCCCAAGCTCACTGCTCACTCTGACCTCTGCTCTGCCTCCACACAGCAGTGATGTCAGGACTCCACGTAACATCACTGGTTGCAATATGACAGTGGGGGTGACCCTAGTGACCAGTTTATGGTAAATTAATTTTCATTCTGAGACAGAGCCTGGGGCCCTTATTTTCAGGGGGATTACTTATATTTCACTCAGAAGGAAACCTGTAAGTAGGCCTTATTTTCAGAGGATGTTTTATTTTCGGGGAAACTCGGTAGTATTCAATTTTGTATAAACTCTGGACCTTATGTAAAAGTTCCAACATAGTAAATTTTTGATGAAACAACTATTCATTAAAGCTGCTTTTCTCCATGTTATTGATCGAATTAATGTAATGATGTTTTTCCATGACAAGGTGTATAGGAATGTTCATATTTCTTTCTGTGAAGTTAAGCATAATAAACCATATACTAAAGGTTGTGGAAAGGTTTCTGAAATATCATTAAGGTGTTTTAAGCATTTAGAAAAAAATTGAGACAAAGTATTTTGAACTCTTTGTGCTATGTAAATCCAAAGTACTGTTTAAATATATGTTCACTCTAACCACACTTGTGGCTGTTCCTCTTAGGTTGATATCTGTCATCATATATATACTATTATTATATTATTATATAACTATCTAATGCAGTATGTACCTTCTTTATTAGTTAAAATAATATTTTTAAAAAATCAGTGCAGCATATGTTTGCAATTTTTTACATCTACATTTATGAGACATATTTTACCTTAAGTGAATTTAAAACTATGCAATAGTAAAATGAGATGCTTTAAAACGGGTATTGCTGTATTATTGTGGATAAAATGATAGATAACATTTACTGAGGGTTTTCTTTGTACCAGTCACTGATCTGTGAAGTTATTCAATCCTCACAATAACCTAGAAGGTACTACTGTAACTGCCATTTGACATATTGAGAAAGTGAGGCTCAAAGAATTGAAATAAGTTTTCCAGGGTCATAGAGTCAGAATACACACCCAGTCAAGGGCCTATATTCACTTTGCTACCCATTCTGGGTACTAAATGAAAACACTTCCCTCCCCCCAAATAAATGAGTTAGGCCAGTCTGAATTAATGATGAATATAGACTTTTAAGAAATGCTTTAGAAGATATGCCCACTAACATAGCAAAATGTAAAGTATATGATTGGTAAACCTTTTGGAATAAGTTAATCCAATTGGGATCAGTTAATCCAATCCTCTAAAATTCAGTCATGCACTACAATCACCAGATACTAATTCTAGAACAAAGCATTTACTCTCTAGGTATATAATAGGAGATATATACCTACTCTGAAAAAAACAATCAGCATTTTTATAAAACACATCTCTTTCCACACGTTCATTCAAAAATCTGAATGTTTGTTGAAACCGTTTTGGCTCAGTGGATAAAATGTCGGCCTGCGGACTGAGAGGTCCCAGGTTCCATTAGAGCATGTACATTGGTTGGGGGCACATCCCCACTAGGGGGTGTGCAGGAGGCAGCTGGTGGATATTCCTCTCTCATAGATGTTTCTAGCTCCCTATCCCACTCCCTTCCTCTCTGTAAAAAAATCAAATCAATTATATATATATATATATTTAAATATGAATGTTCAAGAAGCCTGGATTTCTCTGCTTATGGTCTTATACCATACACATTCAACTCAAAATATCCAAAAAACTGCAAAAACTGGTTTGGCTCGGTGGATAGAGCATCGGTCTGCAGACTGAAAGGTCCCGGGTTCGATTCTGGTCAAGGGCATGTACTTTGGTTGTGGGTGCATCCCTGGTGGGGGGGTGTGCAGAGCCAGCTGATTGATGTTTCTAACTCTCTATCTCTCTTCCTCTCTGTAAAACAATCAATAAAATATATTTTTAAAAAATATCCAAAACTTGACCTTGTAATTTTTATTTTAAATTTTAATTTAAAATTTTTTTATCCTGTATTTCATTTTTGATAAAGGGCATCACTACCCTATCAGTTAGTTGCCTGAGCCAGAAATCTGGTAGTAATCCTAGACTGCTCTCTATTCTTAATAGAGAGCCTCTCATAGCCAATGAGTCACCAATCCAGGACATTGTATCCCCATTACTTCTTTACACTCACTGTTTTCCTTCTTCCTTACTGACAGTTTTAAAACAGGTTCCATCCCCCTGGGATTACCTGAACAGATACTTCCAATGTTTTTTATTTCTATCTGATCTAGAAACTATTTTTAGAGTAATTAACTAAAATCTGATCATGTCTTTCCTTTATTTCAGCGTTTCCCAAACTTTTGACATGTGTACCCCTTCTATAATTTTCATAACACTGAGTACCCCTCGTCAAAAAAAGGATGTATTTTAATAACAATCAAAATATATTTATTTTTTATTTTTTGGTACATATACAAAATAATAATAAATGAAAAATAAAATTATCCATAATAAAATATAAATAAAAGTTATAAATAACATTCATTTGGATCAATGAGAAGGATGAAATTGACTTGACTCATGAGAACATAGAATTAGGTGCAGCTAAGCACGGTGCAGTGCATATCCCCACCAAACTCCGGTGCAACGCATACCCCCACCAAACTCTTCCCATACCCCTGGGGGTATGCGTACCACACTTTGGGAAACACTGCCAACTCTTCAATAGTTTATACTTTTTAAAAAAAATATTCTGATTCATATGCTGCATACACAAAGTTCGCTATAATTTGGCACTGGACTATCTCTAGAAAACTGTGCATTCATCCTCCCTATCTGCTGGTGCAGGATCAGCAGCAGGCCAGGAGAGGAGTACTCGGAAGGATGGCTGGAGTTCAGTGGTGCGGCAAGGCATGTTTCTACTGTCATAATTTACAGACTTTAGACACACACACAAGGAGTTGAGTTTTCTGAATTACACAGGTTTGCATTAAACAGTCCTAATTTGAGAGTTTGATTTAAAACAGAAACCAAAAAAAGACAGCCAAAATGAATTCAGAAGCTAGAAGAATACAGGAGTAAAGTAGTGTTGGTAGGAAGGCAGAATACAAAACTTTGTAGCATACTTGTAATGTTATTTACATGCCGACCAGTGAATATGCTAGGTTTAATGAAAGTATTTTAAAAGTACCATGGAAATGAAAAACTTACTGTTGCCCAGGATGTTCTATGTTCAAGTATCTGTTTCTGTCCCATGCCACTGCCTCTCTCTGAAATGTTCTCTTCCACTTCACTATTCTTTCTTTCCCCATAAACTCATTGTAAGTATCATCTCCTCTGTAAATAGTACAAGCCTACACAAATTGAACATTTACAACCTATAGACACTATGTCAAAAGCTTCAATACATAATCTCATTAGGAAATGAGATTCCCTATTCTCCTCATTTTACAGATTAATAAACTGACATTGAAAGAGATGACTCAATTTGCACAAAATCATAAAAATTAATTTATGGAGTGCAGAATTAGACCCTGACAGTCTGATTATAAAGTTTGTGCTTATTAACCACCACTTGATATGCCTCTCCATATTGCATATATGCTTACTTCATGAGACCCCTATTCATCTCTTAATATAACATTTTATTTCTATCTCTCCCAGTGGTTAAGAAGCTCCTAAAATCAAGGGTCTACAAAAGTAGAATTTCAATAAGTACTTATTGCATTAATTGTTACTGCCCATAGAGTTGCTTAGAAGTAGTAAGTCAGGCCATTTGATATTGAACCAAGGAAATTCATGTCAACTAAATGTGGCCTGTACTGTTATTCTACAGTGTTATTAATTTATTTTGTAAAATCTGGTATCAGTCCACTAAAATAAGAGTATTCTTTCACCCAGACAGTATTATATAGGGATTAAATAGTTTTCTTTTTCTTTTTATAGTTCATGTAATTAACTATCTTTTGCTTCTGGTAATCATCATGCTATAGTTACCAAGATAATTACTCATATACATTATGTTTAAGTGAAATGTGTTTTTTTTTTCTAAATCATTCTTATTTTGCATTGACTTCTGACCTTCATAAACTATTCTCTTATTCTTTTTCTAACTTTTGTGTTTTGTAATTCTGAGTGACTATTAGACTCAAAATAACCCTGGTTTGTCCAAAGATGTTTCAATAAATTGTTAAAAATTGTAAGTTTTATTTCAGCCCACCAATAAATACCCCTCTCAAGCTTCCAAGGCAGTGACTTTCTTTTAAAAAAAATATATTTTATTGATATTTTACAGAGAGGAAGGGAGAGAGATAGAGAGCTAGAAACGTCAATGAGAGAGAAACATCGACCAGCTGCCTCTTGCACACCCCCTACCGGGGATGTGCCCGCAACCAATGTACATGCCCTTGACTGGAATCGAACCCGGGACCTTTCAGTCCGCAGACCGACGCTCTACCACTGAGCCAAACCGGTTTCGGCTAAGGCAGTGATTTTCAATAGCTGTGCCACAAGAATGTATAAAACATGCAAGGTGTGACTACTGGTCGGGGCACTGACCTCTTTTCCCTTAGATTGTCAAATAAAAAAAATTTCAACACAAAGCCAGTTATAACAATAACCATCTGGTATGAATGAATCAAAATTATACTGATTTTTTGTCAGACTGGCAAAAAAATATATCATTTTTGGTGTGCCACAGAATTTTAGTAATTGGTTTACATTTGCCATGAGATTAAAAATCACTGTTCCACAAGAAGAAAAAATAGAGGGGCGGGACTAAAATATAATACTGGGAAGTGTGCACATTCTCCAGTTCCAACTGGGCTCACTAAAATTAGCCATTAGTCTTTCTAAGACAGGTGCCTTCTAGACCCAGAGGAAGGATGTGAGAAGCAGGTCTTCATGAAGAAGAGAAATTTGTAAACACACCCAGGCCCTGCCAGTTCTTTCATCCACATCTCAATGGTCAGCAAAGTGATTTCACTCTGGGTCAGAAGGAGCATGAGGTAATTTTATCTCATTTGCTTCCAAATTTAATCCTGCCCAGTTTTAAAGATAGCTGTCAGGGTGAGTGGTGGGGAAATAGGTGAAGGTATAGAGGAATTCAGCAAAAACAAACAAACAAAAAAAAAAAAACAAAAAAAACACACATGGACAGCAGTGTGGTGACTGCCAAGGTGTGTGTGTGTGTGTGTGTGTGTGTGTGTGTGTGTGTGTGTATGTGTAAAGAAGGTGGAGTAGGGTATGGGAAGATAAATGGTGATGGACACAGACTTGTCTTGGGTGGTAAACACACAATGTAGTATACAGATGATATGGTGTAGAATTGTGCACCTGAAACCCATATAGTTTTGTTAACCAGTGTTACCCCAATAAATTCAATAAAAATGAAAAAAGAAAGAACAGTATAGCCTGACAATATATGAATACTCATACAAAAAATGTATAATTCAGAAACTGAAAAGGATATAGCTTAACCTTTTTATGAGCTAAATGCAGCTCTTCTATTAGAAGGGAGAGAAAGACATTAGAAACTGTTCAGTCAACACCACAGATTTCACTAGGACCACTTGCTAATGCTGGTGTGATGACAATGTGAGTCAAGTAGGTCCCATCCAACCATGGGCTTCATTTACCTTCAAGAGTAGAGGGTAGTCTTAGAGCCCCTGCCTTTGTCTCTGGTGCTTTCCATCACACCTGCTGCTCCATGGTCCATAACTGCCTCTAGCCTCTGACACCAGAGGCGAGTCTCCAAAATTTTTCCCTATCTGTCATGATGTAGGCAAACACTGAGACCTTGGGAGATATGTGCAAGATGGCCAAGATACAAAGGGCCTCAGGAGAGCAAGAAATACTCAACTACAGTGTCAAACTCTGAGATGTTAGTTTATCTGATATTGGAATCAGCTTTATCTTACCTAATTAGGCTTGCACAGAATTGAAACCTAGAGGAAAGGCTATATTTCTGAGTCAGTACTCTCTTTTCAAGGGAGATTTTCCATTGAGTTCCAATCCTAGAAACGCTAATCATTTAATTTTATAAGTTTTTATTTGGGGGTTATTTGTTTCCTTTCACTTTTATTTTTATTAAGAAAGAGTGCATATTACTAAGATCTTATCAGGTATGTCTTTATATTTATGAATATAAATGCCTATTATTAAAGAAACTTTAGAGTAAAAAAATGTATTTTTTCTGGATTAAGTTGCCATTGAAATAATAGTTACAATAGTTAAAATATGGTGTGGCCTTTGGTCAAATTATCATGCATTATAGGTTAGTAGGATATAAATTGAGTTTACTCCTATCAATATAATCAACATCTATTGAAATTTATCAATTTTAAATTAAGCCAGACAAATACATTTGAGAAATTTAATGAACCCATTACACTAAATAACATGAAAGTTAATTGATAAAAATAATTGAAATGTATAAATTAAAATTAACTTTAATATTTAAAATTATCACAAAATCATAAACAAAGCCAAGAGAAAAATGCTCGCACAAATAAATTTTTATCATAACTTCCTATAGCAAAAGCACACAAACAAATGAAAAACTATAGGAAAAAATCTTCAAATGAAGAACTTTAATTTATCAGAGGGGTCCCAAAAAACAGCATATAAAAACCCTGTTGTTAAAGGACGAGAAAACACGTACAGAATGAAGCGCAGAAAAGTGACTTCCTTCAATATCAGAAGAGGAGGTTCATTAATTGCTTAAGAATTAGAACAAGTTCCCGAGTTTCCAAATTTTTGGACTTTTGGTACCGCAAGCTCCCAATTTCACAGCACTAAGCCCTATTTCAAAATATTTCAGAAAAATAGTATAAACTCTTTGGTCATGTCATCTGAAAAAAGTTCCCTTTTTACCACTGCTGACATTTACTTTTCAAACAAGTAAAAAATAAAAAATTAACAATCTCTGAGGAATATGAATAGTAGGAAAGGAAATATTTTCTAATGAATTTTAAAATGCATCTGAATGGAATTAGCTGATCCATTTTAAAGCTTAAATCATACCCATAAAGCTTTTCAAAAGCCACTAGTTGCAGAACCAACTTAGAAAACAAGAGGCACTCATATCTGCACAGATTTCTTTTTACACAGTAATTGTTCCTTTGTCTTTTATAAACCCCTAAAGAGAACAATGCTGTTAATTAATAGTGAAGCTTGCTTCAGTGGTCTATTCATATTTTCTGACAAGTTGCTCTGGAGGTGGTAAGCAGCAGTGTTGATAACTATATTGACTCAACTTGGAAAGAGATTAAGAATCTCAGTATGACAACAAAATATGTATTTTCTTGTTATAGAAATATTTTACTACTTTGTTAAAATCTACAGTGGCTTTCTTAGTCTTTTTGCATATTAGTCAAATTCCTCTGCCTAACCTTTCAAGTCCAATCCACACCCTTGCCCCTCAATTTACTTGCTCAGATTAAACTTTACTTTTTTTTTTGCATGTGTCATTTTGAATCAATTTCTTCACTCTTTGCTTCCATCCATGTCCACTGTGTCCTATAAATTTGAGTCAAAAATCAACTGTAGGAATTACATGGGAGGAAGATGATAACTGGAAGTGGAGAAGGACCTTTATGTTTTACCCAGAAACATTTTATCATGCTTTGGGAAGACAATGCTAGTTGCCTATACAAAGTCCATCCCCCGTCAATAGCAGGATTTTACTTTTTCAGAGTGGCAGTGTGTTTTTCTAAAAATATTTCTCCATGCTCCCTTGCTGGTAAGGGTGGCTACATGATATAATTCTGGACAATGAGACAGATCTTAAGGTTTTCTTGTCTGACTTTTGGCAACTTAATATCTCTGAGTCTCAATTTTCTCATGAATTTCCCATCAAAGTGGGAATAATAAAAATAATAAAGATGATGACAATATCCAGCATAGCATAATAAGTAAGACACACAGTGAGAACTCAATGAAATATAATTATTATTATCACTACCAAATATCCCAGCATACACCCCTCCCCTGTTCTGCTGTGTGTTCTTGAAGCACTCATGACATACATAAAAAAGTACTGGAGGTAAAAAAGCCACACAAACCTGCAATCCTCTACCATGAATATGTGTGACTTTGGAAAATATATCACTTCTCTTGGCATCAAAGTCTACATCTGAAGTATGAACAAAACTACTGATAAGTCATTTCCAGCTTTAAAATTCTAAAATTATTTTTAAAAGATCAAGGAGGAGGTTTCTAAAAAATCAGAATAGTAGTTTTTTCTAGGAGACAGGAAGAGAGTCCTAATCAGAGAGAGGCACATGTGGTATGGTGGAGATGTTTATAATGGTGGAAATATTTTATTTACTTATCTAGTTGGTGTTACATAGTTGCTTGTCTTACAATATTGATCAACATGCATATATATTTGTATGCTTTGTATATCTTAATCTTATATTTTATAAATTTAGAAAATCCTCAAAAGTTTATGATTATAGGCATACTGTTTGCTATTTGTTCTGTCCTCTTTTATGTTAGAAATATTTTTCTACTGTGTAACAAAGAATAAAATATGTGATATACTTCACTATGCATCCTGCTTATTGATAGGACTGCTCCTTTTAATCTTGCCTTGTATTTTCATCTCCTGGTGGGAAGAAAAAAGGCAAATATCTCCCCAGAAGGGGAGAGAATATTACATAAGGTAAGTTCCTAAAATCCAGGAAGGATAAGTAAAAGGTAGGCCTTCATGTTTCTGGAGAGGCTAGAAAAGACAGAAGATCATACACAAAATATTTGCTTACCTTAAAGTTTCAAACCCTGCAAAGGGCTGGTATGGAAAAAAATACACTGGAAGAGATTCCAATGGAGGTTTGCTCCATGCCTTTTTATCTATTTCAGACTATTTTTTGAGCAGTTTTAGGGTTATAGACAAATGGAATGAAAAACAGAGTTTGCATATACCTCCTTCCCATCCACCCATAGTTTGGTCTATAATAAACATCTTTAATTATTGTGATACATTTATCACATTGGTAAGCCAATATTACATTATAAACTAATTGTATAGCTTACATTAGGGTTTACTCTGCGCTATACTTTCTATAGGTTTTGACAAAAAGTTTGGACTTGTATCAAACATTATAATACCACACAAATAGTTTCACCACCCTATAAATCCTTCCATCTTCATCCCTACCTCTCCTTGCATTCCTGGAAACCATTGATCTTTTTACTGTTTCCATACTTTTGTCTTTTTCAGAATGTCATATGGTTGGAATCTTACAGTACACAACCTTTTCAGATTGGCTTCTTTTACATAGCAAAATACATTTAAGATTGTTCTATGTCTTTTCATGCCTTGATTGCTTCTTCCTTTTTAATCATTGAATATTTCATTGTATGGAAGTACCATAGTTGGTTTATCCATTCACCTATGGAAAGACATCTTGATTACTTCTGAGTTTCAGCAATCTGTATATATAAAAGCCTCTGTTGACTGGTCGCTATAACACACACTGACCACCAGCGGGGCAGTAGCTCAATGCAGGAGCTGCCTTCTGGTGGTAAGTGCATTCCCACAGTGGGAGCCTTGCCTCTGGCACCCGTCAGCTAACTGATGGGTGCCAGAGGCAGGGCTCACAGCTGGTGAGCCCTGCTACAGTGGCGAGAGCCTTTCCCAATTGGGACTGACTGGCAGGTGCAGCAGGGCCGGGTTGAGTGGGAGCGGGTAGGCAGGAGACACAGGCAGCATTGACTGCATTTCAGCCCCATCCCCACAGGCCACACAGAAGGATCCCACTGGTGCATGACTTAGTGCACCAAGCCTCTAGCTATGAATAAAGTTGCTAACAAACATTCATGTTTCAGATTTGTATGGACCTAAGTTTTCAACTCCTGTGGGTAATTATGTTCTATGCCTTTTTAGGGAGACACAGCATCTGACATGAAATCATCATTCTTCTCCCCCTGCCAGTTAGAAATGGCAGATGCACTGTCAATCTGGAAATTATCCCCAAGTTTGCACTGGAGCCACTGTTGGCTTAAAAGGGATTTCTGTATGTCCAGTTGTCTTAAGAAGGTCACATCAGTAGTATCTCCATGAACCAACTCACTGGTGCCTATCATTTCCACCCTCCCTCACTTTTAGGAAAGTTTCCAGCAGGGAAAGGGAACTCATGGAAAGGTTTTGGAGAGAGTCACCATTAGGAATAAAGAAATTCAAATTAGCACATCTAAAGATCCCTGATGCCAGGTGGCTGAAGCAGTGTATGCCCAGCAGGTATTTTCTAACCACTAAATGTGTCCTGTGATAGAACTCACTTGCTGGACATCACTACTGACAGGAACCAGATTTAGTTAAGACAAAGGAAGCCACAGCCCAGGAAGAACAAATAGGGCAAGAATTCAACAGGAAATGCCAATCTGGACTCTCAGGATCAAGTGGGACAAATGTCATGATAGAAACAACCAAAACACCTGAAAAGCAAAAACAGGCAAAAGACCCATATGGGCTCCCAAAGCCCTTTTCACTACCATAAGTTCATAGTTGCTGCCCTCTTGTACACAGACTTCATGTTTGGAAATATGAGAGAAGGAAGGAAACACCCCTGAAAGGGATTTAAATTTTGAATGGGTCTAAAAACATTTAACTGACACGATTAGGTATTCTTTCTTCCATCTCTATGCACCAACCTCTAATTGGAAATGAAGGCTCATACCCCTAAGCATGTTTAGATCATTAGAAGAATGGGCAGGGACTGATTGGGAAGAGACTAGGAAAAGAAGTTAGCAATCTACTGGAGTTGATTACATTTTCATTATCGTATATGGACTATATTATATATCATATTTTGCCCAGATGTGAATCACTAGTCAAAGGACAGAAGACAAGGACTTATCCTAAAGGCCAGTTAAAGGCTCTGCCAGTTGAAGGCTTAGACCTTTAAGTGTGTGTGTGTGTGTGTGTGTGGGGGGGTGTCCCAGCTCCTCACTTACCTTGAGCAAATTAATTAACCTGGCTGAGCATCATATTACTTATTATAAAAATAAAAAATAACAAAAATCTACTGTTCACTTTATGAGCTGCTTTGATATTTAAATGACAGATGCACATATTCTTCAGCATAGTTCTTGACACCAAGTAATATTAAGCTCTAAACTTTACACTTTGTGTATGTAAGTCACCCAGCTTATTTGATCCTAAATTTTCCACCTGTGATATGAGGGAATCACTGACTCTTTCACAGGGTGGGTGTAAAGATTAAATGAAATAATTAATAATGGATGAGTACCTAGCATATACTCAGAACATGTTAGTTTCTCCCATCATTTCTAATAACACATAGAATAGTGTACTATGCATTATAGGTACTTACAGCCTTTAAGGCTCTATTAAGAAACTAGCTTGTTTTCATTTCTGAAATTCCTTGCCTCTTTAGCGAATTATTATCTGGGGAGACTAAACTACAGCTTCGTGGCACTATGGAACCAGAGTTAAGTCTTTATAACTTTATAAAATACATGCATCAACATTTCGTATGTCCTTGTTTCTCTCAGTATATTTTTCTTTTCTATCCTTCCTCACTCACATCTCCCTTCACTTACTAACGTCCTCATTTCAGCCCTACCCAGGACTACTTCCCCGATAAGTGCTGGGTCACCATAACTCTTTTCCTGTCAAATCTTCTGCTGTGAGGGCCTTTGCTCTGAGTGGTCTGAAAAATGGACCCCTCTTGGATTCTATATGGTAATGGGTTAATTAGTGTCATTACATCTTTCAAGGCATTCCATTTTAACAGGATACTCAGGTAGATTTTGTGCCTTAATCCAAGGGAATAATTTCTTTTATAGTTCTAATATCACCTTTGGATGCTAATAATGCAATATTTTGAGGTTAGACATGGCTTTGCGACACCTCATGCCATATTTAGAGCCATCTATTCTCCCAACACATAATAAAACCCTGATCAAGACAGTATAAATACTGGTATCCTAGAGACCTGATAATGTTAATTTGTCTCTATTACATAGTTCCAGGGAGGGGCATGAGGCACTCACTGTAAGCATAAGCCAAATAAAGGAAATTAATTAAATGGAAATAATTTTACTGACTTGGAGACAAAATTCTGTCCTCAAACGTTTACTGGAATTCTAAATGTTATATTGGAAACCTAAGAACAATATAAATTTCCCCTTTAAAATAGAGATTTCACAAAGGGAGTATATATAATAATGTGCTCATTGGGAACATACTGTATTTATTCTTATATAAGTCAGCTTTGCCCAATGATTGTGTCTGAATTTAGGACATTAAAAACATCTCAAATCTGTGGTGTTATTACAGGGTTATAATGCTTATCATCTTTGTTCTTTCCATAAAATGTGGGTGCATTAACATCATTTCTTGTTTATTCTGTATGGAGCCACTTTGGCCTCTTACACAGAGAAGAAGGAAATGGCTCTTGCTCCCTTTACTTCTCATTCAGAAAGGCAGGCTTTCTCCTATGTCCCTATTCTATCAGGCCACAAAAGATGGGTTCTGCTATTAATTTTTGATGGCTTCCCAACACAATGTGCTTAAAGAAAACTGTAGGAAGGTTAGATCCTAGAACTGATTCATGATAGTGCCACCCTGCTTAAAACTTGAACATTCTCTTCTTAATCATGAATTATTTTACTCATCAATATTTGTTGAGCCCACCTGTTGGCAATGCACTCTGCTAGAACTGATGGATACAAATAATTATTCCCTCCCTGAATGGCTCTAAACAATCTACTGCAAGGCAAAGTATGCACAATGTAGCTCGGTTATCGGACCAGGGGTGGACAGACTGTAGCTGTGAGGCCAAATGCGCCCTAAGGCTTGTTTTCATGTGGCCTGCAAGCTAAGGAAGGTTATTTACATTTTTAAGGAATTGTAAACAAGCAAAACAAAAGAATATGTGACTGAGCCTGAAAGTGGCCCATGGAGCCTAAGCTATTTACCATCTGGCCCTTTCCAGAAAAAGTTTGCCCACCCCTGAGCCATAGAGTACTACACATAACTAGTAGGACACAGTCCATCCCCAAGGGCAAATACTAGGGCATATTCCCATGGTCTCCTTATATGCACACATTACCCACTCTCCTATCTGATGTGTTTCCGAGGGTCACACATGCTTCTCTGTATCTTGAGAGAGATTTTCAGTGGATCTCAGCTCTGTCTCCTGGAGCTGACTTGTACAGAAGGGCATTTACAGCAGGATGGTAGTAGCAGCCTTACCTAATAGTTGTGTTTAAAGCGCAGAAGCAGGGTGAAAGCATGATCTTCAAGGGTTTGGGGAAAGAGTTATATGAAGATTTTTTACTGTGCTGGTGATCAGTGGCCCTCTACTCCCTATCGCTCAGGGGTCCACTGTACTTAGCTCTGCCTTCTTGTAAGGTAGTGGTTCCTAAACTTGCTGCACACTATAATTACCTGATGGGCCTTTAAATATCCCAAACTGCAGATGACATTGAATATATACTATGTATCTCACACTATACTAGCATTCTATATTCATAATTTCCTCTAATTCCCATAGTACCCCTATTAGGTTTTATTATTTAAACTTTACAAAGTAGGAAACTTAGATTAATTAAGAAATTTTCTCAGTGTTACACAGCTCATAATTCAGGAATGGGGATTTGAACCCAGCTATGCTGACAGCGTCCATACCTTTTTTACCACACTGCATTGGGCTTTAAAAATATTATTTTTCCCCTGGCTTCTCCAATTCTATCTAAATCAGCTTATCATGACATTTTTTAAACTAAACTGCATAAAAAGAAAAATTAAGTCTGTATTCTACGGGGTTTCTATCCGTCACTTCTGTAATCTTACTAATTCCCACTTTTAGCCAAAGAAAATAAAGGTTAATTTGTGTGGCAGAGCCAGATTGTGAATGACTAGTTGATATATAATGTTAATTGAGTTTAAAGTGGTTTTATCCCTTTACTTATAGGCCAGTTAACAGAAACAGATTAGAAATGGTTATATTCATGGATTCTTCCCAAGGCCCTATTCAGCCATCTTTTAAATATGTAACATTTGCTGTAAAAGAATTTGTATTGGCTTAAAGAAAACTAATAACCACCATTAGAAAATTAATCACACATGCATACACATTTTATGTACCTAAATAATTGTTTTGAAACAGACAAAATTCCTGGCTGCACCATGATTATAATAAGAGCTGTAATAAGACTCTGCTCCAACACATTGTTAGCGTAGTACTTCCATCTGTGCGTACTTAGGAATTGTGTCAATTTTTATCATGTAGCAAGACACAGTCAACTTATTTCCATAACTTTGGAAGTTACTCATTCCACATTTTCTTTATTATTTTTTGGCATTTGAGGCTATTTATTTCTCTGACCAAATGTCTATGCCTTGATAGCAAAAACATTAGCTTTCTTCTCATCTTACTTGATATTTTTGGAAGAACAAACTGACAATTCCCATGAATGATTTTGAGTTAGCAGGAAAGCATCTGCTGAGGATGGCTCTTCCTCTTCTGAAGTTCACTGAGAAGCCAATTTCATTATCTTAAAAGCAGAATTACTGCCTGATCTTCATGGCAATAAAAGTAACCTAAATTGAAAAATTGACCACCCACACCCAGGAAAATCTTAAAACATTAATATTTAGTTGATACAGATGCTAGCAAATGCTAACCACATTAATAGTGTATGTCCATAAATATGACTAATGAACTGGCCTATCTTATACTCATGTATTTTTAGAGGACTTGAAATTTATCTTTGAAAATCTGATTTCCACAGTAGGTTCTATTTTTAACAAGTAAAATGGTGGAGAGAGACAGACACATTCTCTACATTTGATAATACTTTCATTTTAAAATTGGTACATGAAATATTTTCAAAGGAATTGTCACACCTAGTTAGTCACACCACATGGGTTTATTTCTTTATTGTTCATACTGTGAATTTTCTTCATCCAATTTTTAGCATTCCTTCAGTGGCACATTTTTGCAACATTTTTACTTTATTGGTTTTATTTTTACAAGATACATCTATCATTAAAGATCATTGGGAATATGTTCAAATTTGTTAAAATACTGGGCTTAGTAAAATTACAACAGGCAACATAAGCCAGATTGAGAAATATCTTGCCAAATAATATTTCTCAACAAGCCATTTGGAGAAACTAAATTTTTTTAAAAAGTAGTTGATACCTGATCAAAAATATAATTTGCTTCCCCCCCCTTTTTTTTTTTAACATTAGTGTTCTTGTATATATATTAATTCCTATAGGGCTACAATTTTAAAATATGCCTGGCACTTGTACATGATTTCATTTAAATGTCTGTCTTTAGAGATTCAAAAAGAATTGAGAGGTTCCAAGTGGCAGAAATTGTCTTTAGAAAATTAATTTGGAATTCTGTTACAACCTTTGAGCTCTGAAACCATGAACTTTTTCCAAAGTAAGGTGGGGAGAGGTAGGTAATTCTTTAGTGACCAATCTAATATATTCCTAAGTTTTCCCTCTAGAGGAAAATATATTTGAGTGGCTGTTGACTATTACACTCAGCCTTTGTAACAACCAGAAGAGAGAAAATGTCTAATTATTTTAGGTACTGGTAAGCACTGGGGTGGGGTAAAATCTATTTGGGTGGGGTGGTCAAGGATTGACTCTGAGGTTGCAAAATTAAAAACCAAATTCTGAAGCAAGGAAAAAAGAAACCAATATAAAATGTAGAGGGTATAGAGGATTTTCCAAACAAAGGGGGAAGACTGTAAAAAGGAATTTGAGAAAAGTTATTCCTATAGTTGAAGAATGGACAGTTTGTCAGTGTGTCTGAATGAAATGGTAAAGGAAAGATTACCACAAGAAAGAGATAAGAGAGAACATTAGCGGTCTTGTAAACACGATAAAGGTGCTTTTTTTTTTAAACATACATTTTTTAAAAAATATGTTTTTATTGATTTCAGGGAAGACAAGAGATGGAGAGAGATAGAGAAACATCAATGATGAGATAGAATCATTGATCTGCTGCCTCCTACATGCTCCATACTGGGGATCCCACAACCCAGGCATGCTGGCCTGGTGGGAAAGTGTTTAAACAGAGCAGTGACATGATTTAACTTTACCTTCGAAAAGATTACCCTGTGAAATAGAAAATAAACCAGAAGAAGCAAGATCAACCAATAAATTGTTAAAAAATAAATAAACACAGAAATAATCAAAACTAGCTCACGAAGATAACTATAGAAAAATCTCAAAGGTTTTAGATTGATACCTTAAAAGAGGTCCCAGACACAGGGAGTTAGAAATGAATTCCTAGCCACCAATGAATATAAATTGTTTTTAATTCACCAGTTTTAAACAACAGAAAAACATAAGAATCTACCGTATTTGCCGGAGTATAAGACGACTTTTTGGCCCTGAAAAATATGCCTCCAAGTGGGGGGTAGTCTTATACGGCGAGTATATAACAAACTCTGTATTTTGAGTGGAAATGTTAGGGGGTCGTCTTATACGCCCAGTCGTCTTATACGCTGGCAAATACGGTATTTTCAGGGCCAAAAAATCGTCTTATACGCCGGCAAATACGGTACTAATAAACTTAAGAGCAGCCTTAAAATATCTGATGAAAGTAACAAAAAAACCCACTTTGTACTTTTTACTTTTGAACAGAAGATGTCCATTAAGATTACACAAAACACTAAATAGTAGTATTATGGAGAAAAATCATACGATTCTACCAATGATTTCCATAGAAGTATTTGATATAATTCACCAGATATCCCTAAGAAAAACTGTAGCTAAAATAGAAATAAATGAATGCAATAGGAGTTTTCAGGGGCTTGGCTAGGCATTCTCAACCTTAGCATTGTTGACATTTTGGACCAGGTAAGTCCTTGCTGCAGAAGCTGTCCATTCATTGTAGGATATTTGTTAGCATCTGTAGCCTGTATCTATTTGATGCTGGTAGCATGGACTCCTCTCCCCTAGTGGTGGCAATCAAACATATCTCTAGACATTGCTAAATGTCTCCTGAAGGACAAAATGACCAGTTGAGAACTGCTGAGTAGAGGACAATGTCATCACTATGTTTAGCATATTTTATGGCTTAATGTGGTTGCATTCATAATAATACATTTTCAGTTGACATTAGCTTGGGCTAACAAAACAAAATAACATTGATTGAGTTGCTTAAACAAAGGAAATTCATTTTCTCAACATGCTGAGGATGGAAATTTTAGATCAGGGTGCCAGGTAGTTGGATTCTGGTGAGATCTCTCTTCCTGGCTTGCAGGTGACTAACCTCTCACTGGGCCCTCACATGGCAGAAAAAGAGCAAGTTTTGGTGTGTCTTCCTTTTCTTATAAGGAAGAACCTTATGATCTCTTATAAGGGCACCAATTTTGTCAGACAGGACTCTACCATTATATTTCATTTAAACTTAACTAGGTCCTTAAAGGGCCTATCTATAATATAGTCAGTCACTTGGGGAGTTAGGGATTCAACACATGAATTTTGGGATAATGTTCAGCCCTAAGCACTATCTAAACAATTTTTAAAAATATATATATTATTGATTTTTTTTACATAGAGGAAGGGAGAGGGATAGAAAGTTAGAAACATCAATGAGAGAGAAACATCGATCAGCTGCCTCCTGCACACCTCCCACTGGGTACATGCCCTTGACCAGAGTCGAACCCGGGACCTTTAAGTCCGCAGGCTGACGCTCTATACACTGAGCCAAACAGGTTTTGGCAATCTAAACAATTAAAAAAAAATCTATAGCTAAGCCCAACAACTACTTTACATACAACAGCCATTGTTTTATTAAAATCAGAAATAAGACTGGGATTTCTGCTATTATCACTATTCTTCAACATATTTTTGGAAACTAACAAGGCTATAAAGTTAAAGTTTAAAAATAGATAATGAAAATATAATACTGATCCAGAAAAACCAAGATGGTGGCATAGGTAAATGCCTAACTACAGCCTCATTCAACAATTTCAAAAAATAAAACTAAGATATAAAATGGAGATTATTCAAAACTACAGGAAAGTTGACTGACTGGAAATTCTACAACTAGAAGGAAAGAGAAAACTAGAAGGACAATCAGAGGAGCTGTAAAAGCCTAAGGTACAGAGAGACACAGTGCTTGCCTGGGGAGAGGACAGAGCCAGAGAGGAGGAGGCTGCTGAGTGCCTGGATGACATTCCCTAGTGGGAAGGAGATAAAAGCTCTGGACTGTACTGAACTCCAACTCTAACTGCCCTGAACCCCAGTTCTGGGCAAGACCCTTGGGCCTCAGCCTCATACAGAGGGAATCTGGGCTGTAAGGCAGAGGCTCAGGGAAGCTGCGAAAGGCAGAGCCCCCTAGTTGCTCACATTTCACGCAGAGGACAGAGGGTTGATTGGGCCGCTGGATTGCCCTAGCAGGAAGGAGACATAAGCTCCAGACTGCTCCTAACCCCACTTCCAACTGCATTGAACCCCAGCTGCGGGCTCCTTGGGGGAGAGACTAGACTGTCTGGTAGCGGGCAAAACTCTAAGGCGCCTTTCTCTCAAAGGGGTTTGCAGCGAGGACCAAAGGACACTGAGGCACACTGAGACTCAGGAACCTCAGAGGGTGGGGCTAACCAGAAGCCAAAACTGTAGGCTCCATCCTGAAACTCCACCCCATCCAAGCTGAACAAAGAGGCTTTTTCAGGTTTCCAAGTCTAGTGGAATAAGGCTGTCTCCTGGCATAGACACAGCTGATTCTCCCAACCTACCTACTCAGGGAAGCAGCGAAAATGCCGAGATGAGGAAACAGATCACAAACGAAAGAAATGGAGGACAAAAAGCAACTGGATATAGAGTTCAAAACCAGGCTTATAAGGTTGTTTAAGAATCTCCTAGAAAAGGCCGATAAAATAAACAAGACCTATGAGGCTATGAAAAGGGATCAATAAGAAATAATAAAGGATCAACAAGAAATAAAGAATACATTCTCTAAAATAAATAAAAAAAAATATATTAGGCAGAGTCCTAAAAAGAGAATGGAAGATTGCAAGAATCAAGTCAAAGATTTGGAACACAAAGAGCCAGAGGACACTACTCCGCAGAAGCAAGAAGACAAGAGAATCCAGAAAGTTGAAGATAGTGTAAGAAACCTCTGGGATAACTTCAAGCGAACCAACATCAGAATTATGGGCGTCCCAGAAGATGACAGAGAGCAAGATACCGAAAACATGTTGAAAGAAATAGTGACAGAAAACTTCCCCCACCTGGGAAAAGAAATAGACTTGCAAGTCCAGGAAGCACACAGAACCCCAAACAAAAGGAATCCAAAGAGGACCACACCAAAACACATTATAATTAAAATTCCAAGAGCAAAAGACAGAGAATATATTAAAAGCAGCAAAACAAAGCAGGTAGTTACCTATAAAGGAGCACCCATATGACTATCAGCTGATTTCTCAACAGAAACCATGCAGGCCAGACGGGAATGGCAAGAAATATTCAATGTGATGACTAGCAAGAACCTACAGCCAAAAATACTCTACCCAGCAAAGATATCACTCAGAATTGAAAGCCAGATAAAGAGCTTCACAAATAAATTTAAGCTAAAGGATTTCATCACCGCCTAGCCAGAATTATAGGAATTGCTAAAAGGGGTTCTTTAGGAAGAGGAAGAAAATAAAGATAAAAATTAAGAACAACAAGTATGTAACTATCAACAAGTGAATCTAAAAACCAAGGGAAGTAAAAACCATGATGTACAATATTAACTGTCGAATATAATAGAATCAGAGGTATGGAAGTGGAGTGGATTGATGATTCTCCTGGAAATGGGGAGTGGGGGGGGGGGGGCGGGAAGAGACTGAACATAAACTGCACCTATGGATGAGGACAATGGGGGATGGGGAAAGGGCAGAGAGTGGGATGGAAACTTGGTGAGGGGAAAAATGGAGGGGGGGCTAAAAATGAGGAACACTTGTAATGATATGAACAATAAAGATTTATTTTTTAAAAAGATAATACTATATTTTCAGTTGGTATGGTCATATACAAGATATTGTGCTAAATATCTCTTCACATTAATAAGAGAATTAGGTAATGTGGTGGGCCAGATACAAAGTTAATAAGTTTTTTCCTACTAATATGCTATTAGAAATTGGTAAGTACATTTATAAGTATAACAAAGAAGATAAATGACCTAAAATGAATTTAAGAAGACAGGAATTGGACCTAAATGAAAAAAATGAAATTTTATTTTAAGACATAAAACAAGATCTGAAATTGGAGAAATAGTTCTTCCTATATTAATATATAAGGTTATTGCAGTTCCAAAAAGAATCTCAATAAATTTTTTTCTCCAATTGGTCAAAATAAGCTTAAAATTTATAAGGAAAAAAATGTCAATAACTTTCCATTTTAAAATTGATATCAAGAATGATTTACTTTATCAGATTTTAAAAGTACTATAAATATACTTTAATGAAAACGCTGAATTAGTATGATAGACATAGATAATTGGCATAAAATAAAATATAAAAGTAACATAATAAATAAAGTTGACAATTGATTTAGGAGAAAAAGAAATTTTTCTCTTAAATGACATTAGCACTCCTGGTTAGTTATTTAAAGAAATATAAAAGTATTCTACAATGGCTAAAGATATAAGTATAAAAAATTACAAGATAAAAATATAATAATAATAATTAATAAACTTTAAAAAACAATGCAATAGAGAAAGCAAGTCAGTAAAGTCTTAAAAACATATAGAAAAAGCAATAAATTTAGTTACACTAAATTAAGATGTTTCTACCAAAGAAAAACTACTGTTATTGTCCAAATTAGAAGAAGTAATTAACAGTGGTGGCTATGGAGATAGAGAGAAACAGAAATATTTAATATCATAAGGTAGCAATAATAGAATTTCCAGGCAAATTAGACATGGGTTTGAGAGTGGGAAGAAAGTCCAAAAAAGGGGGGGGGGAGAAAGAATTAGATAAAAATTTTCAAAAATATATCTTTGAAATGAGAAAAGAAACCACAAGAGATTACAAATTTTAAAAAGCTGCCAGATACTATAATCATTACTGAAGAAAAAAAAATTATGATACACTATTTTTTTAAATGCTCAATGGTTAGAGTGGTTGGCCTGCATCCTGAAGGGTCACAGGTTCAATTCCTAGTCAAGGACATGTACCTGGGTTGCAGGTTCAATTCTCAGCAAGCCCAGTTGGGGCACATGTAGGAGGCAATAAAACAATGTGTCAATTTTTGTGTCTCTCTCACACTGATGTTTCTCTCTCTTTCTCCCCTTCCCTACCTCCCTTCTATTCTCTCTCTAGCAAAAAAAAAATGAATGATAAAAATATGTTGGTGAGGATTAACAAAAACAAACACCAAACTAATAGACATAAAATCAGCAAGGAAATAGAAAATCTGAACAATTAACCAACATAAACTATCACACCACCCTTTACGAGCAGAATTAAATATTTTTCAAGAATCATAGAATATTCACCAAATGCACTGTATCTTGTACATAAAACAAACATCAATAAATTTTAAATAATTAAAATTATACAAAGTATGTCCTCTCATCATAATAAAATCAAACTAGAAATCAATAACAAAAAGACAATAGGAAGATCTCCAAACACCTGGAAATTAAACAACATACTTCTAAATAATGGATCAAAGAGAAAGTCTCAAGGGAAATTTAAAAATACAAAGAATAAAAAATTGCACCATATTAAACTATGTGGGATGCAACTACAGCACAGCTGAAAAAGAAATTTCTATAGCACTAAATGCTTACATTAGGAAAGAGAAAACGTCTCAAACCAATAATATAAGTTCCTATCATAAAAAATTATCAAAAGAGAGCCAAGTAAGCCATGGCCAGTGTGGATCAGTTGGTTGAAGTATTGTCCTACACACCAAAAAGGTGGTGGGTTCAATTTTTGGTCAGGGCACATACCCAGCTTGTAAATTCAATCTCAGGGTAGAGTATGTGTGGGAGGCAACAGATTGATGTTTTTTGCTCACATCAATGTTTCTCTCCATCTCTTCTAAAATCAACTTAAAAAATAACTTTGCACTTATTTTTTAAGTTAAATAAGTGCAAAGCAAACACAAGAAAGGAAATACTCTAAATCCCTTCACTTCTTGTTATTGGTCCTAGATTCCATTGTCCAGTATTACAATCATTCCATTACACTAATGACTTGATTCTTTCTCTTACCTTTAAACAGAGCCAAAAAAATTTCTAATTTTCATTTTACAAATTTCTCTCTCCACATTTGTTCATAAACAACTCAATATTTCTGGAGAAAATCACAGCAGTGCTGACCAGAGTCATTTGAAGTCCATGACCATACCCTTCGAATGGTCATTTGACACTGACAATCAAATATACCCCAATTCTTAAGCAAACACACTTTTTCATCATCTCAACAGATGATTTTAAGTTTCCAATATTCTCTTCCCCCTTGTTCTAAGCTAATAAATGATGCATGTTTCATATAAAATAGTTCTATTCCAATAAGAATTACTCCATAGTAGTACACACACTTAGGACTCCTTTTCTGTTAAAATAGAAAAGTCACTGCTCGTATTTTAGCTCAACCTCTCCACACACCATTTTTTTAAAGAAATATTTACTGCCATTTTTTTTCTTTCTCTACTTCATTATTAATTTCTCTCTCTCTACTGGATCCTCTTCCGATTCAAACTGAAGCATGCTTTAAGATTACCCATCAACACAAACGAAAAAGCAAGCAAACAAAAGCTTCCTTTGACTCCACATGCTGTTGCAGCTACTGCTTATATATCTGCTGTACTTTATATAAAAATAGCACACTGTCTATATTCAGTCTCTACTTCACATTTTCCCTTCAAATCATCCTAATTGGGTATTTCTTTTGACTTCTCTAATAAAATGGACCTTGTCTCACCAATGACCTCATCTTACTAAAGCTAATGTTCACTTCTCTGAGATCATCTTACTTGAGCTCTTAACATTTGACACCACATACCCAATTCTCTCTTTCTTGACATACATTCTTCATTTGGTTTCCAGGATATCATGCTTCTCTAGCTTTTCTCTCATCTCTTTGCTTCATCTCAAACCCTTTACCTCTTTCCCCCTGGATCTCTAAAATATTTTGGCAACTCATAGATCTTTTCTTTCCTTTTTTTTTTTTTTTTTTTTTTTTTGCGGTGGGTTGGAGGTGTTTTCTTTTCTCACTTGTATTACCTAATCGTGATAATTTCAGCCAATCAATTGGTTTTAATGCCATCTTTAGCAGATAACTCAAATTTATACCTCTAGCCTAGACTTGTATTTAGAACTCTAAACTCTAATATTTTACTTAACATTTCACTTTTGATATCTAATTGAAAACTTAAATATAACCAACAGAATTATTAACACTTCATCCAAATTTGTTGCTCTAAAGCAGTGGTTCTCAACCTTTTCAATGCTGCAACCCTTTAATACAGTTCCTCATGTTGTGGTGGCCTCCAACCATAAAATTATTTTCAATGCTACTTCATAACTGTAATTTTGCTACTGTTATTAATCATAATGTAAATATCTGTGTTTTCTGATGTTCCTAGGCTCCACAGCAGTGGCTCACAACCCATTGGTTGAGAACCACTAGCAGGGTCGTCTAAGACCATATCACTGAACTTTTAATAAGGTGTTAGACATCAAAACAAAGACACCAATTCAAATAACAGTGAATTTAAATTCTATCCTGGACATTATGGCTATGTTAGTAATCTGACTCTCCTGATTATTTCATTTCTTTAACAAATTTTTATTGAGCATTTTCTATGTGCCTTTTCTAAACCCTGAGCAAAGAATAGGAATATGTTAGAGACATCACAGCTCTCATAGAACTGACATTCTAGTAAGGAGATATAATAAGTCTGTAAAAAATGAGAAAAATTCTAGGACTCGTTAAGTGTTAGCAAATAATTAAATAGGGCACAAAGATATGAAAATAACAGAGGCAATTTTGGATTGAGGGGCCAGGAGTCCTACCAAAGGAATTGACATCTCAACTGAGACATAAATGACAATAAGGATCCAGAACTGAGGAAAAATAATTCTAAGAAAATGAATGACTGCCAGAACTGTTTGGCTCAGTGGATAGAGCGTCAGCCTGCGGACTGAAAGTTCTCAGGTTTGATCCCGGTCAAGGGCATGTACCTTGGTTAGGGGCACATCCGCAGTGTGTGTGTGTGGGGTCGGGGAGGGGGCGCGGTGCAAAAAGCAGCTGGTTGATGTTTCTCTCTCATTGATGTTTCTGACTTTCTGTCCCTCTCCCTTCCTCTCTGTAAAAAAAATCAATAAAATATATTAAAGAAAAAAGTGAATGACTAGTAAAAAGATCCTAAGATAAGAGAGAATCCCAGTTTGGCTGAAAGGTTGCAGACAAGATAGATACTATATTTGTGGGAAGTCCCTCAATGCAGAATCCATATCATTTATGGCACTGTAGAACATAAGGTAAAATGAGACTTTAAGTACCATCAGAAGCCAGGCATTTGGTGGATTTTAAGCAGAAGAATTATATGATCTGATTATATTTTAAATAAATCACTCTTGATCCTGGCTGGTTAGCTCAGTTGCCTGGAGCATCATCCTGATACAACAAAGTTATGGGTTCAATCCCCCATGAGGGCATATATAAGAATCAACCAATGGATGCATAAATAAATGGGACAACAAATCTCTCTCTCTCTCTCTCTCTCTCTCTCTCTCTCTCTCTCTCTCTCTTTCTCTCTCTCTCTCTCTCTCTCTCTCTCTCTCTCTCTCTCCCTTTCTCTAAAAATGAATAAGTACAAATCTAAACAAAACAAAACAGTCAGTCAGTCGCTCTTACTGTTAAATGGAGAATATATTATAGAACCAAGAATGCAAGCAAGGAAACCAATTGAAGACTATAGCAATAGTCCTGGCAAAAAATGGGGAAGGCTTAGAGAAATATTGTGGTAATGGACATTAAATAAGTCAATTTTGGGTCACTTTTGGATTTAGAAGTGACAGAACTTGGTAGTGTATTATAGAGCAAAAAAGGCTAAATTATAATTGTATTCTAAGTTTTTGACTGAGAAATCTGTGCTATATTTTGATATTTGAGAGCTTGGGGAAGGAATGGGTTTGGGAGTAAACACAAAAAGTTCTCTTAGGGACAAATTAAGTTTTATATGCCTATTAATCATCCAAAAAGAGATGTTAGGTATGACATTAGATATTTTATCTAAGTTTCAGAGACAGGTGACAAATATAAGATATTATTTGAAAGACTAGACTACCTAAAGCCAGAATACGTGATATCACCTAAGAGAATAAGGCCAAATTACTGAGCCAATTTAGAGACTGGATAGAGGAAGAGGAGAAGCCAGAATACAAGACTGAAAAGGATCAACCAGTGAGTTAGGAGAAAAGGCAGGGGATATGCTAACCAGGAAGGCAAGAGAGGAAATCATTTCAAGAAGGAGGGAGTGATCCATTGTGTCAAATGCTGCTCAGAGGTAAGATAACAACAAAGTAGATCACATTGAATTTGGTACTAATGAAGCTCAATTGGAATAAATTGAGGAGATAATGTGAGGTGATGAAAGAAAGAGAGCAACTACTAACAGGAGAAAGAGACGAGACAATGTGATTATTAGAGCCCTCTGAAACTGGACAGGCCTACTCATGATGGAAATAGTTCAAAGGAAGGTTTACAATTATAATGAGGGGATTTGCACATCTGTTTGTGAGTTGGACTGGATGACCCTGGAAATACTTCGCATACAATGATGTTCTAAGATTCTTTTATTCTACAGTATTTATTTGATGTAGCTCTCGCTTGCCTAAATTGCCAGTGCAGTGTCCCTCACCTGATCCCTCTGTAACCTTATTAAGGACAGACAAATTATTTTCATTAGACTTTATAAAATACTGGAAATAGCTCTTGAAATTTTATTACTTTCTCAATAGACTCTAGATTGGAAAAACTGATCTCATCCAACTGTCATAATATAGATAAGGCAATTAAGGCTTTGAGAAGTGAAATGGTTTGTTAAATATAAAATTCAAAGATAACAGTAAAGCTAAGACTAGAACCCAAGTCTCCTTGTTTCAATTCTTTTTTTAAAAAATATATTTTTATTGATTTGAGAGAGGGAGAGATAGAAACACCAAAGATGAGAGAGAATCATTGATCAGCTACATCCTGCACACCCCACCCTGGGGATCAAGCCCACAACCACGGCATATGCTCTGACCAGAAATCAAACCGTGTCCTCCTGGTTCATATTCGATACTCAACCACTGAGCCATGCCAGCCAGGCCCCTTGTATCATTTCTTATCATCTTCTTGCTTCTCCATTTTTTGGTTTATATCTTTTTAATTTTCATAACCATATGCTTATAATAAGAACTTCTAAGGTTGTGTTGTTTGGCTGAAACCAGTTTGGCTCAGTGGATAGAGAATCGGCCTGTAGACTGAAAGGTCCCAAGTTCGATTCCGGTCAAGGGCATGTACCTTGGTTGCGGGCACATCCCCAGTAGGGGGTGTGCAAGAGGCAGCTGGTCGATGTCTCTCTCTCATTGACGTTTCTAACTCTCTATCACTCTCTCTTCCTCTCTGTAGACAATCAATAAAATATATATTTAAAAAATAAAGTTGTGTTGTTTAAAATGGCAAAAATAAGAACCAAGCCGCCCCCCCACGACCAAAAAAAAAACACCCCCCAACAAAACAAAAACCAACCCTGAAATTCTCAGCATCAGAGAACTTAAGTTACTTTTTTCAGGAATGAGATGAGGCATTTATTCCTCCAGCTGCTGGAATATTGGCAGCTAGTGGCTCTCAGCGAGTCCTTATCTGGGAATTGTCAAGTCATAGAGCCAGGTGGACTCAGCAGTGATCCATCATAAAATGAAAGTGGTGAATCCAGAATCAAGCCTAAGCAGGATGGAGGGCAATATTAAACTGCTTGGTACCTTTATGACCATATGAGGGGTCCCTGATGATTAGCTCACTGAGGAGAAAACAGCCCAATAGATGGTTCACAGATAGATACTGATATGAAGTGCAAGCTAAAAATGTACTGCTGTTGCACTATAACCTCACTCACAGAGTCTCTGAAAGAAAGCTGTGAAGGGAAATCATCACAGTGGGAAGAGCTTCAGGCATTGCCTCTGATCATCTAACTAAAGTGGAAAGAAGAGTGGACCAAAGTAACGGCATATACCATTCATGAGCAGAGGAAAATAATTTCACCGATTGTTCGTGGATCTGGAAAAAGGAGAATTAGGAGTTTGGCAACAAGGGCATCTGGGAAGGATGTATGTGAATGAGCCCAACTATGTATTACATATTAATGTCTTTGTATTACATATTAATGTCTTCTAGACAACCTCCTTCCCTCCTTCATCCTTCTTCATAAAGGAGGCACTAAAGAACCCAAAATACAGAATGGCATGGCCAGCTCTATCAGCCTGTTTCTGTCACCAGACACATTAGTGCTGGCATAATGATTGCATAAACAAAGAAGTCATAGTGGCAAGGATGAAGACTATGAAACACATAGCTACCACTCACCAAGGCTAATCTAGCTACTGCCACTGCCAAATATCCTATTTCCCAGCACAGAGACAAATGCTAAATCCTGATATGGCTTAATTCTCGAGAATATCAACCAGCTATTTGGTGACAGACTGACCACTCGACAATGACAGTATTTAAACTTCGGTGAATCAGCACATATTCCAGATTGGCCTTTGCCATCCACAGGACCTCAGCCAGCCCCACTAGTCAAGGGCTTACAGAGTTTTGGATACACTGAATTGGAACTAAGACACCCATTTGAAACTGAAGTGAGAGGAATTTTAGAATAAAATAGGCAGGTTTAGGGAGTTTTAAGAATAAAGAGGGTTCATGGGTGAGGAATTGCATGGGTGAGGGCTTGGAGCCACCAGAAGGCATACATTCACGGAGAATAAAAAAGGTGCCACAGGATAAGGGGAGAGACATATATTACAGAAGATAAGGAAAAATCACAGAGTATGGGGAAAAATGAAACAAACTTGCACAGAGGATAGATAAATGCCGACAAATGGCAGAAAGAGGAATACAGATTTTCACAGGAGATAGAGAAATGTTACAAAATATGGGAGAGAGAAAATGGGGGGAGGGGAACCACATGGGTTTTGGGCTTTGAAGCTGATATTCTGCAAAAAAGAGTAACCAATTGGAAGAGCATAGGATCATTCAGTGAAGAAGGGGTCCAATTAGAAAGGAACATGAAGAGACAAAGAACTTCAGCATTTATAAACCTTAGGAAAAAGGGACTGTGTGGGTTACCCCATTGGGACCCCCTCCCCACATGAGAGTTTGTATTTGCTTCCAATAAATATCCACCCTTTTCATCTACCACCTTTTGACCCTGGCTTCATTCTTCAAATCCATCTGGATAGGGACCCAGGAAAGAAATCACCCTTGCATCCTGCTCAGGAAAACAACCCAAATCAAAAGGACGTATGGCAGTAAACACATGACCATGAGATCCACTGGTTTGATCACATACTATACAACCCAGTTGCCAGTCTGATAGCGATAGAATAGTCATTTGTAAGTGTAACTTAGGTACCAGCTTGTTATTATGCTTTTATTAGTATAGATGTGCTCCCCATTTCTATAAGAATAGGGGGTTTATATTCCATGACCTTATTACGCCTAAATAATTAAATAGCTGTTGTGTGATGCTAAGGTAGATGTTTGGGTAGATGTTTAGGACCCAACAGAAGGCAGTAGGAGTATCCCTGCTTACCATTCCTCCAAGTGACCAACTTATAGAATACTAGAGGCCCAGTGCACAAAACTCATGCATGCATTGGTGGGCAAGGGGGTCCCTCAGCCTGGCCTGAACCTTCTCCAATCAGGGACCCCTCGGGTGATGTCTGACTGCCAGTTTAGGCCTGATTCCATAGGAATAAGGATAAACTGGCAGTTGGACATCCCTCTGTCAATCAGGGACCGCTGGCTCCTAACCATTCACCTGCCTGCCAGTCTGATGCCCATAACTGTTCCCCTGTCTGTTGGCCTGATGCCCCTAACTGCCTCTACCTCCACAACCACATCTGGAATGACGCCCAGAAGGTCATTTGGTATAATTAGCAAATTGTGCTTTTATTAGTATAGATATGCTTCCAATTTCTACAACTCTAGATAATGTGGGTCCAGATGTTCTGCTTCTCAGAGTGGAAATGTTTCATCAAAAGAAACAGCAAGTGTTCCATTAAACTTTACTACTACTTTTACTTTGGGGTTGTCATGACAAGAAGAAAGCAAAGATAGCAGTAACAAGAAAGGAGTCACTACTCTAGCACAAGTGCTTGGCTGATAATCAGGTAAGCAGGACTACTACTTAACCATGAGGGCAGGGAAGAATACTTTTGGTACCCATGCAATCCCCTGAGAAATCTCTTGCCCATTTTTGACAAAAAATAGTATAAATGCAATAGCAATGGCATAAGAATGTCAGAGGCTCAGACCAATAAGGGACATCCCACCATACAAGCCATCTAGAACACCTATACTAGTGTTTGGCAAACCGTGGCTTGTGAGCCACATGTGGCTCTTTGGACTGTTGAGTGTGGCTCTTCCACAAAATTCCACATGTGGGCGCGCACATACAGTGCGATTGTGTAGCCCATAAGAAGTTGGTTTTCTGCCTGGGCCAGTCTATTTTGAAGAAGTGGCATTAGAACTCTCAAGGGGCCAAAGAACCGCATGTGGCTCACCAGCCAAGGTTTGCCGACCACTGACCTAGACCAGAAAAGATGTTAGCCAAGAGTGAATGGAACCTAGAATAAATAGAAGAAAGATACAATGAAAACTTAATAAATATTTAAGTAAATTCAAGTGGAACAAGAGTTAGACTTTAGCAAATACTATTTTATTTCTCCCAGATTTCTCCTTCAGGACTTAAGAATTCATTTCATCAGTTGCTGGCAGCATTTATAACCAATGGCTCTCAGCTAAATTTCTGTACGTGAATTGCCCTCCTCTGAAAAGAGCTGCCTTGCCCCAGTTCAGACCTATTCAAGGGCACAGTCCCCATTCAATTACTGAATAATAAGGGGTTTCAAAGACTCAGATCATTTGCTTCAAGGAGTGACAACTCTGAAGGGCCATCCCTTTCCAGAGCTCCCTAGGGTCTTTATTGCAACTTTATTGTAGTTTCACTCAACCCTATTTCCTTTACTTGCTCATATAAGGGTTTATCTCATGGGCACTCACCAATAAAACTACTTCACACAACACAAATCTTTTTCTTAGACTCTGTTTCTCATATACAGTTCAAAAAGCACATGGCATGTCCATGTAAGATAACATCTTCTAGTAATGAAATGATATTGTAGTAGATTATTTTATGGAATTGGGGAAATTAGGTTAGGACAATTATGAAGTGTATGCTCCCACTTTGATAAAATCAAATGAATATATATAAATACATGTAAATTCATCCTTCAAAGAAGAATGAAACAGTAAAATATTAACATTGAGTATCTGGATACTAGGCTCATATTTTTTCCCTATATTTTTAATAATCAACAGTAGATATGTCATTTTCAATAAGATAAACTCATTATTTTAGTAAAAAGTTGAGTGTATACTATGCCTACAAAAATAGAGATATATGTATAAAGCAGAAGAAAATAGAGACAATAAACAAGCTCCAATATAATTACTGTCTATTCTAGATGACCCCTGAATTAAAAATATAAAACAATTTATCTCTCTTCCCTAATTCATCCATGGGACTAATTGAAATATCAGGTGAGATGGAAAAATAGGAAATTACACCTAGGAGTGGAATGGATAGGTCATATAATCAGTCTATATTTAACCTTTTGAGAAGCTATGAGATTGTTTTCCAAAGTGGCTGTACCATTTTACATTCAGCAGTTATTTATTTTAAGCCACATTATTTGTCCACCCTTGTCCAAACAGATTTCCCTTACAGTCTGAATAATCTGCCAGATACTGATTAGTCATTTGTCTTAGATGGGTCTGTGCGAAATCCTAACCAAGAGAAAGACTAGGGAAAGTCAAAATAATTTGGTTGGTTCCCAAGGCGTTATCCATATGTTTAGAATGAGGGTCAAACATTAATTTCTCTTTGAGACTGAAACTCAGCTCTTAGGACATTTTCTTCACTATTCTTGTCTAGCCATTTAAAGCATGCAGTCATGAGCCAACCCACTCAAGAATCACTATTTCAAAAGTGGGGCTTTTCTCATTGGCTATTCTTCCCTAAGATCCTCTAAGAAAGGAACCTAATTATTACCCACTCAATTGTTTTACCTTGCCCAGGGACCCAAATTTTAATTAAAATCAGAAATTGTAAAAATTTTTATCCAGTACAAGACTGTTTTGTTTGTTGTTTAAAATGTATGCTATATAAATTATATCAACTGGTCATCCTTGATTTTCCTTTTTCTTCTCTTAACACTAAACTATTCCACGTTTTTTAGGAAATTTGCCATATACCATGATTGAACATCAAATTCAACTCCCAGATTCTTGGAGGCAATTCTCAATTGCTAAGAGGACCATACCAAAAAAAAAAAAAAAAAAAAAAAAAAAAAAAAAAAAAAAAAGACCATATAGTTCTTTAAAATATTTTCTAGTAATAAATATTTTAATTTGGAAATTGTGATATTTATAAGTGGTATCAATGATACCAGCAGTCAGTGTCTAACAGTTTCACAGAAAATGCAGAAGTGTTTTTCAAGTGGGTGTTTCTTGATCAACTCTAAATAAAAACCAAATGAACCATATCAAAATGTATTTTCTGTGAAGATTCTTTTTTTGAGGAGGTTAATCAAATGTAGTTCAAGAACAATGAGGCTGCATTTAATGTGATTTTGAGCTTCACTAATTTGAAGTGGTGTGGTATAAAACATTAATAAAATCTCTCTGCATATATTTTGAAATAATTCCTATTTCTTTTGCTAACCTGACTAACTCAGGAAAGGCCTGCATGGCAGCCTTGCAAACTCAAGAGACCTAAAGCAACCACAGAATGACCTGAAATTAAAACCTTTAATTAAAAAGGCTTTTTAGTGGATAGTCATATCCTATGCCAGTATCTTCCCTGACAAAAATCAACTTCTATCTTTATTGAGCCTATTGGTTTTTTGCATCTAAAATAACATACCTGTGGAATCTCAGGGTAATTTGTAACTTTCCTTTTTTCCAGACCCCTCAGGGTACAGCCCTGGCACTCTGGGGAAACCACAAATTCCTTCACTGTTATTGTTATCACGTTAATTATTAACTGCTAACTATCTTATACCTACCTGTGTAAAGGAAGCATGTGCCTACCATTTTACTTTATCCAATCCCAAAGGTTCCCCCAACCCTTTCTTTTATCTAGTCTCCCTAATCTATCACCCATGGACTGTAATGTATAAAACAAGATAAAACCACCATTCTCCAGAACACTATCTCAACACATTTGAGATTCTGCTTCCTGGCAATTGTCCACAGTTTGGCTCAAATAAACTCACAAAAATTCCTTACAGTTTGAATGTTTTTTTCATTAACACTTTCAATTATAAAAACGATCAAGAATTATATAATTCAAAGCTGGCTGAATAAATTGTAAACTGTGTTTTTGCTATTTTCATCAGGAGGTTGCAAATTAGTTTCATTGTCTTTTATCAGATCTAGTGAAACTTAGACTTAAACTATACAGATAAAAGATAAGTGAAGTTTTCAGAAATGTATCATTCATAATAATGCAACTGCCCTGTTCCTACCTTGCTGGTGTGGTGCTCTATCTTCACAGAAGAAGAACACTTAATTTCTTAGAGACATGGATATGTTATACTAGTATAAGCTACCTATAATATTTACATATTATCACATTAATATGTTGCATATTATATAATTCTTGGCCAGTAGTTAAAATTCTGGCTAAATATCAGAGTTACCTGAACTGTTATTTATACATCATGTTTTGTCATGAGTATGACAAAAATAATATTTTCTGGTCATTTCTGAATACAGAATTTTTTACTTGGATCAAATTTCAAAGGTATAGAAGGTTTTGCTGTGGAAAAATCTGTCTTCCCACTCCTATCTGCCAACCACCTACTTGTTTTGTACAGAGACAAAATCAATATTATCAGACTTTTGTGTAACCTTCTAGACAAATTGAATGTCTATATAAGCAATATGTTCATCCTTCTTTGCTAGATTGGTAGTAAATAATAGAGCCTTGCATTTTTCACTTGATACTGAAGACTGGCCTATATCCATACATAAACAAGTTCCTCACTCTTCTTTACATATGCATTTGTATATTATTATATGGATGCACCCACCATTAAGTTGTGTAGTCTACATGGAAAGCCTTTTTTTTTCTTTTTTTAAGACCTATGAAATCAAAATCTGTGGACCAGAGTCTGGGAATATATTTTGTTCTTGTTTATTTGTTTGTTTAGAGAGAGAAAGGAAGGGAGAGAGAGAAACAATGACTTATTGTTCCACTTATTTAGGCATTAATTGGTTGATTCTTGTATGTGCCCTGATTGGGGATTGAACCTACAGCTTTGGCGTATCAAGACAAATGCTCTAACAACTGTAAGCTACCCAGTCAGGACGAGGAATATGTCTTTTTAACAAGATCCCTAGGTGATTGTTGTCCAGTCAGCACAGCTGATTGGTTCTGGGGAATCACCATTCTGGGTTTTCTGTTCTGAAAATCATTATTTCCTGCTGTGTTTTTCACTGAGGCTAGGAAGCAGAGGTCAACTTTTCAGGGAAGAGTATGACTTACTGGTAGTACATGTTTCTAAATGAAAGGAGGTACACAATATTTATTGTTCAATTTTAGGACATTTTCAAGAAAAAAAAATTCCTGTAGATTGGTGCCAGTATAGTTGTCACCTATTGATTTGCTCATATAATACAGCTACAATGTCTCAGTGAACCTCAACTTCTCTTCTGCTTTCCACAGTTTCCCCCAGCAGTTGATTTCCCTGACACTCGGCAATTCTCTGAGAGGAGCTGTAGCACACAAATGATGATGGCCATAGTTTTTGTAGTATGGAAAGGCCACCATGGACACTAGGATCAAATAAATCCCCAAGGAAAGTGCACACACCCAATCTTTAGAGGAAAACGCATTTTGATTCTCCAAGAAGGCTACTAAATCTCATAGGTCATCACTGTATTCATTTGGTCAAGAGAAAATTATTTCTTTTTATAAAACAGAAAAATCAAAGGCAGATCATGACATAGCTATATCTTCTCTCCCCCACTCATATCAATAAGTATATAATATGTTTTTTGTTTTTCTTTCCCCTTCTAGTAGTTTGTGGTACAAGACAGTACATTATTCAGTGGGATCTTTCTTAAAAGCCTTAATCATATAATGTAGTAATGAGTATATTTTTTGGGTCAATATTTTAAGTGGATATGGATTTAGAACCACACACCTTCCCTGAGAACATGTAAAGCAGTTATTAGTAAGAAGGCATAAGTAAAATAGTTAATAAGCTGAATTTGCCTGAGATCTTGCAAGTAGATTGAGATCTCTGCTATAACTGACACATTGGTTTTGTCTGAGCAATTTGAAAACATAAATCAATTGCTTAAAACAACTAAAATATAAGTATCCCTTGCTGCATTGGATACTAATTGTTCATGGATTTTCAGCATTTTAATCAATGGCAGTGATTTTTCAGATTAATTTTATGAAAACAGGAATCAAGGTCTTGATTATGTTCTATATACTAGATTGCTTAAACAAATTTTATAAGATGTAATCAAATGTCCCCACTTTATAGATAAAGAGATAGTGGCTCAAAGAAGTTATATAGTTGACCCAAATCATACATATAGAAAATGGCATAGATAGGGCTGGAAACTAGTTCTGATTCCAATTATTATGCTTCTTCTATGAAATCATGTTTACTATCTATTCATGTTATAAAAATAAAACTTATTTAATATTTCACCATGAATCCCCAAACTGGATAATTGTGGCAATTCAATTTCCTATACAAATACTTATGTGGCTGAATGGATAATTATTGAACCAGTTGTGCTATCAGATCTTCACATTATGTGCTATCAAAAAGAAAAGCTATTCTAGATATGGTACTATACATAAACTGAGCATCGAGTTTAGTTTTAGAATAGTTCAGGGTATAGCTGAATATAACAGTTTCTTTAGGAGGTTTCCAAATAAAACAGTGATTTTCACTTTTGTTCTTGTTAATGTGCAGTTCTATACCAGATTTAATCAAACATTAAAAATTTATAAATTTAAATTTTGGTTTTAAATATAGATCACTGACATACACTTCTGTAATAATATCACACCAAAAGAAATCAACCTTAATAAGATGACATTTTTTAAGGAGGCTGCTTACCTGTTGTGACCTCTCTGAGTTCCTGAATATGATATCAGGTTTACCTAGATTAGGTATCCACATTCCATAAAGTAAATTGGAAAAATTATAAAGTATTAGACAAGAAAAATAATTTGTTTTAAAAGAATTAAACCCACAGAGTTTAATGAGAGAAAATATAAATACTTAGTCTAATCACAAATCCTATGTAATAAAAGACTAATATATTAAGTGTCCAGTTGACCAGTTGGCCTTTCAGCCAATCAAAGCATAATTCTATATAATAAAAGCATAATATGCAGATCGACTGAATGGTGGAACGACCAGTCAGTAGGGGGCAGGGCCAGCAAGCAGGTGGCACCAGGCCAGCCAAAGAGTGTGCCAGTGGACAGAGGAAGGGGACAGCTATGGGATGGGGAGGAGGAAGGTGACCAGTGGTGGCTCGATGGGGGCCCGCGCCATCCCCTGATCGCCTGCCTGGCTGCCTTCCACAGAGGGAGGCCACCAGTGATGGCAGGGAGGTAATTCAGGGTGGAGCATGATGCTCACCATCCCCAGATTGGACTGTGGGGGTTTCATCCCGCAGAGGGAGGCCACAAGCAGCAGTGGTGCAATGGTGGGCAGGACCAGCTGCCTGCTGCCAGTGCCATCCCGATTGGCCTGTCAGTCACCTCCCACAGAGGGAGGCCAGACACTGGCTTAGGCCCGCTCATCTAGGGGAGCAGGTCTAAGCCATCAGTTGGACATGCCCTGAGGGCTCCCGGACTGCAAAAGGACACAGGCCAGCCTGAGGGATCCTTCCTGAATGAACAAATTTTTGTGCACTAGGCCTCTAGTGTGTGTGTATGTGTGTGTGTGTGTGTGTGTGTGTGTGTGTGTGTGTGTGTACACTTATATATCTATACATTTTTTCATGCATAACATGCATGCATGCATGAATGCAGTTGTGTATGTGAGTGATTGAGTAAGTGAGTGACTATGTATATTCCACTGTGGTGACTGATATCACCTTCTAGTCCTTAGTTAAGTAAATGGAACATCTACCCCATAATCTGGTTTTGATTGTTCTTTTATATTCCACTTATCTTCTTCCTGCTTTTCAATGTCTTGCCATACATAAATAGATGGAATTTCAAAGCCCCTATTCTCAGTATCTATTTATGCATTTTAAAAAAGTTCATCCTGAGGATAACCTTTTTAATTTTGAAATATTTTAATATGTTTAAAATTATAGTCTAATGCAAAAAAAAAAAAAAAACCCCTCTGGTATCTAACTCCAAGCTACATCAAATTTAACATTTTGCCTTTCTTTTATTTTCAAATTACAAAACATAGCTATAGTTGGTTTTGAAGCTCTCATAAACCCTTACCAATCCAAGTTCCCTTCTCCTCTCCTCACATGATAAACATGAACCTAAATTTGGTGTTTTTCATTCTTAAGCATGTTTTAATATGCTTACTTAAAATGTTGGAATTCATGGACTATGTTTAGGACTCCAGTTAAACATGTCAGGTTAGACATAGACATTTGTTTTCATACCCTCTTGACACCAATTAGAAATGCTGTGAAAGCATAGTCATACAAAGAGAACAAGAACAAGTTATGCTGTGTCCAGTTGCATGTGGGAGTGTGTGTATGTGTATGCGAGTGCGAGTGCGAGTGTGTGCGCGCACGTGTGTGTGTGTGTGTGTGTGTGTGTGTGTGTGTGTAGGGGCGGTTATTCCAACAAGATAGCAAAAAGGAGGCTTTCATTAGGAATGCAAAAACTTTCCCTATTGACTTTTGCTTTAGTGTCACTCGTAAAAGTCAAGTCACATGGCAAGCACTAGCTGCAATAGTCCTAGGATAGAAAAAGTATTTTGCTTTTCCACCTTTAAAGCAGAAGTGTTGAGTAGCCCAATTATTGAGTTTTCCATAGGGCCCAAGAACCATACTTGGCTGAGAGGAGAGATTAGAATTATCAATTGGGTTCTAGAACATTGCTACCTTCAGTAATTCCATAAAATGCAAAGTGCGTTGCTTATGAATAGAATCTTTAGTTCAGATTTCTCTAAAATTTTATCCTTGGAATAGAATTCAGTGGGATGTTTCTCAAGCTTATTTGACCACAGCATTATGTGGTCAAATAAGATTGAAAAATTAGTCCAGCTGGTGTAGTTCAGTGGTAGAGCATTAACCTATGAACCTAGAGGTCACTGTTCAATTCTCAGTCAGGACATATGCCCAGGTTGTGGGCTCCATCCCCATTGTAGGGCATGCAGGAGGCAGTCCATCAGTGATGTTTCTATCTCTCTCTCACTCTTCCTTCCTCTCTGAAATCAATAAAAAATATCTTTTTAAAAATTGAAAATTAGAATTGACTTACTACATAATTAAAATATTTTTGTACAATATTAAGCTAAGGGTAATTTCTGTCTCAAGATTCCTGTTTCCAATGTATTAATAGGTAGTTACTGTTCCTTATTGATTTTCCCCTCCTTTTTCAGTTCGTAAATGTTAAATTTTATATGAAATTATAGCACCTCAGGTCTCTGAATGCTAATCTCTGTCCTTTTATTCCCATTTCATCAAGTAATATAAATCCAAAACATGATCTTATCATTTGAGATTAAAATCATAGGACTTCTTCCCTTTTCCTTCTAAAATTTTTAAATTTATTTTTGACATTTTATTTTTAATCTATAGCAGGCAACCTGTCATGTTCCCAATTTCATAGGAAACGTTTTCAATATTTCATGAGTATGATATTAAAGTCTTTTGTTGAATTTTAAAATCACATTAAAGGAGTTACTTCTCAGTTTGCTGAGATTTTTTAAGTCATGTAAAACATTATCTAGATCAGGGGTAAGCAAACTATGGCTCATGGGCTAATAGCCTCTTTTTGTAATAAATTTTGTTGGAACATAGCTATGCCCATTCATTTATATATTATCTATAAGTTATTTTGCACTACAATGAGCAAGCTGAGTAGTTGCAACAGAGATAAGTGAGTCCTTCAAGGTTAAAATATTAACAGTCTGGATCTTTAAGAGAAAGTTTGACCATCTCTGATCTAGATGATCAGATACCTTTTTATCTTTTCCGTTTAATGTAGAAATCCATTGATAAATTGGAATTGTAAACCAATCTTCCATAGTCAAAATAAACCAAAATAAGCCTCATTTGATCATTATTATCCCTTTTATAATGTGATGGATTAAATTTGATGGTATTTATTTATTTATTTTTCCCTTTTTAGCAGCATCATAATTTTCATAGAGTGAAATGCATACATTTTAAGCATAAATTTTGGTAAATTTTGACAAAATATATATACATGTGACCCACACATTACAAGAAACAGAATATTGTTATCATCCCAAAATGTTTCTTCATGTAACTTCCCAGTCGGCTTTCACCCTTTCTGCATCAAATGTAATTTATACTCTGAATTCTTTCACTACAAGTTAATGTCCTAGAACTTCATATAAATGATACCCTACCTAATAAAAGAGTAACATGCAAATTAACCATCACTCTGCTACACTCAACAGCCACACCCACCGACCACGCCCATCAGTCAATCAGAGTGAGTATGCAAATAAACCCAACCAAGATGGCTACCACCAGAGGAGTGGGGCTTGGGTTTCCCAGGCAATAGAGGAAGCCAAGCTTTCCTACTGCCCTTGCCAGCCTAAGCCTCCATTCAAGGCTACAAAGTTTTAATTATAAAAGGTAAATAAGTCCAAATAGAAATGGCAGCAGCCACAGAGCTGGAAAGAGCAGGAGCCTAAGAATGGAGGAAGCAAAGCTTTCCACAGTCCCTGGCCAGCCCAGGCCTCCCTTCCAGGCTACAAAGTTTCAATTGTAGAAGGTGAATAAATTCCAGATACCAGGGCCTCTGCTTGGGTCACCAGGGGGCGTGGATGGCCTGCAAACCACCACAGACCCCTGGCTCAAGCTGTTCCCGGCCCCAAAGGAACCCCTACCCTGATCTGGGACACCCTTCAGGGCAAACCAGCTGGCCCCCACCCTTGCACCAGGTCTGTATCCTATCTAATAAAAGAGTAATATGCAGCCAAAACCGGTTTGGCTCAGTGGATATAGTGTCGGCCTGTGGACTGTAAGGTCCCGGTTTCGATTCTGGTCAAGGGCATGTACCTTGGTTGCGGGCACATCCCCAGCAGGATGTGTGCAAGAGGCAGCTGATTGATGATTCTCTCTCATCGATATTTCTAACTCTCTGTCTCTCTCTTCCTCTCTGTAAAAAATCAATAAAATATATTTTAAAAAGACTAATATGCAGATTGACCATCACTTCAACACACAATATGGCTGCCCCATATGGTCACAGATCCTTCCCCCATGTGGACACAAGATGGCCACCACAAAATGGCCAGCAGGGAAGGACAGTTGGGAGGGACCAGGCCTACAAGGGAGGGCAGTTGTGGGCAATTAGGCAAGCATGGGATGGGAGTTGGGAGGGACCAGGCCTGCAAGAGAGGGCAGTTGAGAGGGACCAGGTCTGCAAGGGCAGTTGAAGGCGATCAACCCTGCAGGGGAGGGCAGTTAGGGGTGACCAGGTTGGCAGAGGAGGGTAGTTGGGGGCAAATAGACTGGCAGGGGAGCAGATAGGTATCAATCAGGCTGGCATGGGAGTAGTTAGGGGGTGATCAGGCTGGCAGGCAGAAGCGGTTAGGGGCAATCAGGAAGGCAGGCAGGTGAGCAGTTGGGAGCCAGCAGTTGTTAATCCTCACCTGAGGACATTTTTCATTGATTTTTAGAGTAGACTGCTGGCAGCCTGCTGGTGCTAAGGTGTTGAGTGTATGGCGATTTTCTGATTTTCTGTTTCTGCTTCTACTTGTGGTAGAGATCCCACTTGTAGGAATTGTTAATGTAGCAACCGCTTTCTGTCTTATTCTTCTTGTTTTTCTTTCCTGTCCCACAAACCTCTTCTTCTTCCCGTCCCAGTTGAGCTGCTGCCAGCCCCTGGTGAGGTTCTGACCCTCGTCCCCCATCAGGTCTAGGACAGTGCCAGCCACCTGATGCTCAAAGGCTTCCCTTTCCCCACCCATGCTCAGCCCCTTTCACTGTTGAAGTCCTTGGGCTGGTAGGGGACATAGAAATCCTGGTCCTGCAGCTGAGTCTCCTCCTTTGACCTCTTGGCTCCCAGCTCAGGTCCTGGATGCTGCCTTTTCCGGCCCTCGAACTCTGTGAAGACATCCTCCGCACTCTCTCCCACTGCCTCCTTTTTCTCCTCCTCTTTCCCAGGCTGCTTCGCCTGCTGTTCTGGGCAGCTTGGGGCTGGGCCAGCCAGGCTCTCCTGCCGCTGCTGCCGACCTGCTGGAAGCTGGCGATGGCCTTGCAGTCCTTCTGCTGCTTGGCCCGGATCACCTGGCTGCTCAGGTCTTCACTGGAGGTCTTCACTGGAGGTCTTCACTGGGAGGCATTGATCTCCCAGATGGTCTCCCACAAGCGGTACTTCTTGATGCTGATCACCAGCTTCAGGTGCTACAGCTCCTCCTCCTAGAAGCTCAAGCTGAAGAGGGGATGCAGGCCCAGACCCTCAAGGTCCAGCTCCTTGGCCCATTTGATGGACTCTGGTGATGGCACCAGCTCTAAGCGCACGTACTGCTGCTGGGGCGTTGTGGGCCATAAGGCCCAGGCCCTGTAGTCCCAGTGATCCTTCCAGGGTGTTCTGCATGCCACAGTCCTCGTCATCCACCACGGTCTGTGGCACCTGGTCCAGCATGCCCCCCACGCCTACCGCACCTGAGAGCTCCTCATGGGGGCGGGTAAGGATGAGGGCATGGCCCAGGAACAGGTCCAGGTCCAGCAGGTAGGGGACCTCATCTGTGGCCACCAAGGAGTAGGCTGTGCCACTTAGGCCAGCCCGGGCCACAGGACCCAGGCAGTGCAGGAAGAGCTTGCCCTTGGCCAGAAAGCTGAAGTTGATGAGATGTCCAGTAGCAGGATGTCCAGGCCCCAGGCTGCCAGGTCAGTCATGATGAGGGTGGAACACTTGCCATGGGTGAACTTGGCCAGTTGATTTTGCAGGCATCTGGTCCAAGGTGCGGTAGATGTTGTCATAGCTCACTGGCTGGAACAGCCTCAGCCCCGTGGAGACCAAGCAGTGAGTGGGGTCAGGGGGAGAGGCAGATGCTCAACACCTGAGCCTGGGGAGGGATGGGGAGGCAATCAGAGCAGGGCCCCATCGGTGATTGACCACCACAATGTGCGTCATAGCGACTGTTAGTTCTGCTATTGGGTGGAGTTGCATATTAGCCTTTTATTATATAGGATTTTTTCTTATTCTGTGAATTCTTTCATTACTTCATTAACTCACCAACATTGGATCCTTTGAATGTTTTTAGGACTAATAGAACCCAGAAAACACTCACTTGAATGGAGTAACCCCAATATTTCAAGGTAAACTTTAGGAGACTTCCTTATTAAATTCTGTGTATTCTAAGAATACAAAGAATTTAGTGAGGCACTTGGATGATCCACTGAATACTCTAAGGATTTCATCAGGGCTACACAATTTGATCTGTGTGGGCTAACATACAATTGGCGAGTGAAATCATGATCCTAAAGACAGAAGGTAAAAAAAAATCTAGGAATTTTTGTGAGCATCTATTAAAATGTGAGAGGTAAAGTGATGGAGAATATTAAATTTCAAAATAATTGATGCTCATCTAAACCCCAATTAGCCCATGAACAACAACAACAACAACAACAACAACAACAAAATAGAAGCTGAATTATTTTAAGGTAAATCATTTTCTTTAAGGTTTACACCAGGTATTCTAGTGATTTAAATGGGATCACTAATTTTGTTGTATATTAATTAGAATTACTTCCACTGCTAGCTATGTAAACCCAAGCATGTATGGGAGGTCAGGGGGGGGGGCAATGGTAAGCTATGTACACATATAATACCTTAATAAATTAAAAAATAATGATTAAATGTATTGACTAACATAACTGTAAGTCTGTAAGTAGGGCAGACTTCAGGTTTGGCTTAACCTGGCAGTGCCAGCTCTCAGTGCCAGAAATCGTCCTTTTGGCTCTATCCCCCTCCTTTTTCTGCCTTCATAAAATGGCAGCCCCAGATTTACCTATGCATAACCTCTTACCATGTAAGGAAACATTTCTGGAAACTCCTGACCAATTTCCCTTGACCTCACAGGCTAGTGTCCTGTGTTAGCTCCCATTTCCGAGCCAATCATTGACAAGGGAGTGGAACTACTTCTGAAAACACATGGTTTCAGGTAAGGAAACTATAGATGAATGAAAATTGAAGTACTTTTGTTTGATAGGAGGTGAATCAATGTTGGGTGGAAGGGAAATCAATTAACAAGGAGTAATGAAAAAAATTTCAAGATTGGATGAAGCAGGGAAATATTTTATTTTCAGAAAACTAGTTTTTCATGTTAATGAAACACAGCTTTTAAACAATTATGAAGAAAAAGAATCCAAACCTTTTACCATCTGGTTTTCCCCTTTGCTGAAATGACAATAATAATTTTGAGTGGAACTAACAATATTATTATGTATCCTATCTTTAGCCAGGTTTTAGAATTCTCAAATGGCTCTGAACACTTGCAAAATGTTTGAAGTTTGGAAAAACCTAAATGCTAATTTTCCCTTAATTTTTAGAACATCAGATTTTTTAAAAATGCAATCTGTATATAATAACCTAGACTTCAAAATGTTGTTATGTAACAGCTATTTGATGTTTGACATGTTTTGACACTCCTTAATGAGCTTGTTTATATCTTTAATCTTAGAAATAAATTTACCAAGTATAAATTTGAGCATCAAGTTTGATTTTATCCTTGAAGAGGTAGAGTAGCATCTAAATTCAGCAAGAGACAGTTTGTAAAAACAGACCTACATGCCTTAGTGATTTGAGTCTAAGTATTTTTTCTTTGGATTTCTTTTTCTTAAAACCTGATTAGTAACCATTTTCCTACTATTAGGGACTTCTAAGCTGTAGTTTGTGGAGGAAAGAAATCAGGAATGCTGGCTATCAGTGTTAAGCTAGTCACAAGGTCATAGAACGATTTTCATCTGCAAATGAAAATCCAGGAATCATTCATTTATTCATTTATCGAACATTTCTGATTGCCCAACATGGTGTTGGGAATTTTAAAAATATATTAGACTTGGCCTTGGCTTTCAAGGAGTTCACAGTAAAGTAACACAGGCTGACATGCAGCACAAAGGAATTTGTAGAAGGCTTAATTACAATGACGGAGACGTAAATGGGGCATTTTGGAAATACCCACAAGGGATCTGTAAGTCAGATAAAAAATGTATTCTTTTAAGTGATGGATGGTATTTGAGCTGAATATCGAAGGATGAATAGGCATTATTAGCCCGGCAAAGGGAGGTTTTAAAAAAAAAAGAACATATGCAGACGGAAAACAGTGTTGTCAAAGGCATAAGGTACAGCCTAGTGTAGGGGGTTTTAAAAACAATTCATGTTATTGGATAAGAAACTGTGAAGCAGGGATTGGAAAAAGACAGGGCAGGAGAGGTGTGCAGGAGGCCTTCGTAGACTTTTTCTCCCTGTGGGTGATGAAGAGTCATTAGAGGAGTTATTTAAGGGTTAGATTGAAACACATCAGTTTTCCTAACATCTCACTCTACACTTCTTTAATTCTACTCATGGCTTTTGTCTGTAACATTTAAAACAATATGAAGGAAGCAATCTATAGTTTAATTTTTTACCTTCCCAACCACACTACCACTACATCTTTCTTTATGTGGTGCTAGGATATTTATTAAATTCAAGCTTCTTTATCTTATTCAACTGAACCAAAATAGTTGTGAAGCTGTTTTGTTTCATGGGAACACAATTGTAAACTAATAACATAATTATGAAAGGGGTTTAGCAACGCCCTAACTATTACCCTGGATTATGCCACCCTCTGTTTAATTTTCTTTCTATTTTCCTAAGGTTAAGTATTTCCCCATATAACACAAACTTAAGAACTAGCAGAATGACCTGTTGTCTTTATACCCTCTGATGCATATAAAATTCTTGGTATGAAAACCAAATTTCCTCCCCCTTTTCCATCTTCTACTTTCCTCATTCTCCTTGTTTTTTTGTTTGCTTGTTTGTTGTTGTTGTTTGTTTTTGTTTTATTTATTTATAAAAGTCTCCTATTAAGATGCAAATTCTGGAAGTGGGATTAATTTAGTTATTATAAAATGATGGCAGCATGAATTAGTTGACTATTAGATGCCCAGCCAGAAGGGTAATGTCTGCCTTTCAGGATCTATTGGCCAGAGGTAAAGAAAGGCTTGGAAGTCTGAGAAGAAAGGACCAAGCATGAGCTTTGCCTTTTCACTGCAAAGAGCCATTTTCAGCCAGTAGGGTTTTTTCTACTAAAACAAGACAGGATTAAGAAGTATCTAACACTCCTGAACAAAATAATAAGTATATTATTCAAAAAGGGGTGTTAAACAGAAAACCACAGACCTGAAATTATGTCACTAGGGCTAGAGCCCAATATATCATGATAACCTAAATTTAACCCCTGACCTAATCACTGTTTCAACATTTCCTAGAAATGTAATCTTAACCAGTCTGGAATTTTCTGGTCAAGCACAAGTAAGGTTATTTGTCACTTGAAGAGTAAAGATGCTAAAAATGATGTCAATTACTCTTTCTTTCTCTCTCCATCATCCATAGAAGAGGCACTCTTCATGATTAAAAACAAGAACAAAAAAAAACCCTCAAAACAAAAAATCATTGCCATTTCCTTCCCCCCAACAGAAAATATCCTTGTCTAAAAAGAATTCCCTCTTTTGTTAGTAACTTCCTATAAAACCATTCATTTTGTACAATCCCTGGGGAGTACCCTTCTAGATGGGAAGCTGCCTGATTTATGAATTGCTTAATAAAGCCAATTAGATCTTAACACTGAGAAGGATGAATTTTGTTATTTACCAGGGGTAAGCCCAAAGCCACTAAATAGAAGTTCATCTCTTCAATATGACTATATGTTGTCTTAGAAAATAATAGTGTTTGCCTTGTTGATGTGCTAACCTTTCTTAGGTGACCTACCGTATTTGCCGGCGTATAAGACGATTTTTTGGCCCTGAAAAATATGCCTCCAAGTTGGGGGTAGTCTTATATGGCGAGTATATAACAAACTCTGTATTTTTAGTGGAAATGTTAGGGGGTCGTCTTATATGCCCAGTCGTCTTATACGCCGGCAAATACGTTATTTTCAGGGCCAAAAAGTCGTCTTATACGCCAGCAAATACGGTATTAGGAAAAGTATTTGCAGTTCACTATGATGAGGGAACTAACCTGAAATAGGAGTTTCTACCGTCATTTTCATCTTCGCTTATAGGATGAGTGTTTGTTCACCTTTTTAACATTCCCACACTTTTGCTTGAATGAATAGAAAAGAGATCCCACATTTTACAAAGAATGGAAGACATTTCTCCCAGATTTCCTCCAGAGGAGGAACAGAGTCGCTGGAGAACTTAGAGAGGGTGCTGCATAGAGGTCTGAACAAAGAGAAGTCTGGGGTAGAAAGCATACAGCAGGAACATTTTCCTCAGGAGGCTTAAATCTGGAAGCACTTTTCCATAGGCTGTATAAAAGAATGAGACAGAGAAAATTCCAGAGACTTCTTATCTTCCTCATTGTCCTATATCAGTGTTTCCCAAACTTTTGACATATGTGTACCCCTTCTATAATTTTCGTCAAAAAAATAGATGTATTTTAATAATCAAAAAATATTTATTTTTTTATTTTTTTGGTACATACACAAAATAATAATAAACAAAAATAAAATTATTCATAATAAAATATAAATATAAGTTATATTACAAATAACATTTATTTGCACACTGGACCATCTCACGGCTCACAAGACTGTCTTGACTTGACTCATGAGAATGTAGAATTAGGTGCAGCTACGCACTGTGCAGCGCATATCCCCACCAAACTCCGGTGCAACTCGTACCCCCACCAAGCTTTTCCAGTACCCCTGGGGTACGCGTACCACACTTTGGGAAACACTGTCCTATATGACTGGTTCATGGATGCAGTCCTAATTTTTTCTTTTAAGTTGTGTTTGATCAGTAAAGTAACGATGCAGCATGCGCAGAGGAGATATGCTCAAGATGGCAGTAAGCATGTGTGCCACCTTTCTGCCACCCCTTTCAAATCTCACACTTAGGATGCCCCAGGAGCACAGAACTTTTCTGGAACCATACATTGGAATTCACTGAAATTCAAAGCAAGTACAAGGTGAGCTTCTTACATCTATATCTGAGTAAGCAGAGACTCTGACAGCCCCAAAAGGTCAGGCTTTCTGTTTGAACTAGAACTTGCTTCAAATGCAGAAAGAAGGCAAAAGCATTCTAAGAAACATGAACTACCCAGTACCACATCCTATCTTACTCACGCCACATCCCAGTGTTAGCTAATATGCTAAAAATGATGTCAATTAGTCTTTCCTTACTCTTCAATAACTTGAAATAGAAACTGTTAGTAGAATGTGCACAGAAAAAAATATGAAATAAAAACAATAGTGGTGGCAATGGTTATTCTAGTAAGAACAAAATATATATGCAAACATGAGCTACAAAATACAAATTGTCATTTCAGTGACTCTGCATACAAGTTCATTTGCTCTTATTTGCATTTAAAACCAGTTCTGCCCAATGTAAAGAAAAATTAAGATTCATTCTAATAATTTAAAATTTTAATTTACCTTGTCTTGGAACAAGATTAAGTAGTAAATAAACTCCATGCCAATTTGAGGAGCCTTTCAAAATATAGACTTTTGTTACCAAGAACTATTAGGAGAATAGAAGTTGTAGGAAACCATCACTGTACCAAATTATATTTTCAAGTCAGCCATGACCTCACCATTCTGCAAAGAGTTCTCATATTAGTTAATTCCTCTACCACAATATCTACTATGTAACATAGTAAGCAATTAATGAATGTTGTTGAATTGGTTCACAGATTATGATTACTTATAAATTTATAAAGTTTTAATTGGTAACACAAAGCACATAAAAAGAATATAATTCAAATGCAATTAAAATATTTTTAAAAAATCACACTCTATGTTATGTTTTATAATCCAGACTTATTTTCTAGTAAGTGGATTCTATCTGAAAATGATAGACGCACTTGAATGTACATTGGAGTTTTCTAGAGAGTTTTTCAGAAGGCTTATTTCTGAAATATATCCATTATGAAGAACTATTATTATTATTGTTATTCATATTTCTGACTCAGAAAGTCTGGTGTTTGGCTCAGGAATTGGAATTTTCAGAAGGTGCCCAGTGGAATTACCATGAGAAACACTACCACAAAATGTAGCCGGCTGGATTGTATTTACCTATAACTTGCTCTACAAAGCTCAGCACAGGACTAAATCTTTAAAAGTATGATTGGGAAGCCCAGAACATCATCTTTCTATCTACAGCTTCCATAAATTACTGATAACTCCAGGCCCTTATTTTTAGAGTTTCCTCCCTATTAGCCACTTCTTCCTACTTCTGCTTTATTTCTGATTATCTCCATACAACAACTTAGTCGGGGCCAAAGGGGCCATAAGGACTTGAAAAGGCTTTATACAGGAAATAAAGGTTGAGTGAATTTTTTAGAGATGAGGGTGGCAGGCTGACCAAAAGAAGAGCAAGTAGCTGGGACAGAGAAAGAACTGGAATGCAATTACAGATATAAGAAAAAGCCAGATTTTGTGAGTATGACCTCTTCGTAGAAATGTAAGTACTTTGGTATCATTACAGTATGAAGTTCACACTAGGGTGGGTATGGCAAGGAATGCCTTGGACCGGTTGGTATCAAATCACAAAGATGGTTGATGACACACTCATGGGGTAACAGGGGACCAGTAGCAAGCTTTAAGAAAGGAAGAAACTATCAGGGCTAGGGCCTGAAAAGATAATCTAATGACAGTGGGAGGGTGGTTAGTTGTATGAAAGCACAGCCCTTCACTCTAGTCTAGACCAGAAATGAGGAATTCCCCTAAGTAATAGGGATGAGGAGGAGGAAGTATGCATTAGGATTTGGGTCATTACTAAAAGTTTAGGGAAACTGAGAAGCCAAGATTAACTTCCAAGTCACTTAACTGATAGAGAATCTAGAAAAAGGAAAGGAGACCTTTTGATGCAGCTACAGTGGATGGTAAATTCATTTGGAACTTACTGCATTTGAGGTGCCTAAGGCACATTCAAATGGCCATTGGCCATGTGGACCTATGGGCCTAGTACTCAAGAGAAATAGGGACAAATGCTGCCTCTTAATATTAAGATCGCCCTCATATCAGCATGTTTTAATAAAAACAACAAGAAAATAAAACATGCCTGTCTGATAGTCTTTAATAATAACTCAGTGCAAATATGAAGAATGTGACCTTTTATTTTATTCTTGTGGACTAATTCCCGAGTCATTTGTGTCGTGCTCCATCTTCACAAAGTACTTGAAGGATAATATATAACAACTCTAATTTCAGGCCCCTCTGCTTGATATTGATTGGTGGCCCAGTCCCTCCCATCTGACCAGGATGTCACAGCGTACTCCAAAAATTAGGCCAAGAAAGATTCTGAGATATAATTCCTATTCTGAGAGTGAGATGGGCTGTTTGGAAGGGATATTAAAATGAAAGAAATTCCCCAAATGCACAGTAAGTTGGCCTCTCTGGTACCCTGGTGATTTAATTTATAGAAACTCTTGCTTTTATATCTCTCAAAGAGAAGGTTGCTTTTATAATAACAGTAAAATCTAGAAGCTATTTTAAACGGAGGCTAGATACATTCCAGTGGGAAAACAGTATGGCATAGCCTGTAAAAGCTTACACTTACCCTTGGCTTTGCTTGGGGTTGAAAGTGACCAAAACTAATCAGGTCCAGAGGAGCATTCGGCAAAGCTGCTTTTCTAACTCTGCCTCTGCCCTTCCTGCTTCTGCCTCAGAGCAGATTGCAGGAGCCTGGTGCCAACTCTACATTGCTTAATAATAATTCTCATTAGCATGCTGCTTTGGATGTGTAGTGCAGAGCAAAATTTAGCTCCTCCTCAGTGTGCACCAAGAGAAGAGCCATGAAATACTCAGAGTGTGCAAAGGGTTGGAAGACCTCAAAAGAGGGCACAGGTTGGGACGAGCAGAGTACCCTCTCCCTTCTCTTCCGGACATGAGGGGGATAGACAAAGAGCAAATTTAACACCAATCTGGAAACGTGTTCTTCCTGCTTTTACACTTGTGGCCCCTGAGATTTCAGTTGTTTGTGCTTTCCTACAGCACAGTCTGATAAATTCCAAACGTCCAGAGCTACCCAAGCCCTGTGCTCCCATGGAGTGAAAGCCATTAGCTCTGGTCTGTGCATTTGACCTCGGGGCCACAGGCCCTGTGTACCTGCTGCTCCATGACTTTCCTGAGGTCGCTCCCATTAGTTTTCGTTATGAAAGGGAACGGGCTACTGTTCATTCTTCCACAGATGTCTGAGTGACTGGAGGGCACTCAGAGGAGACACGCGCAAACCTTACACATTCGCAGCCTATTTAACAGAGGCCATGTTTCCCACAAAGGTTTCACATGCCATCTGTCTCCCACGATGCCACGCACTAAGTCCTTACAAGAAACAGATTTGATCACCCAGTTTCTCACTCCTCCTTTAGAAACAGAAATTGAACCAGACATTAAGTAGGTTTCACACTGAAGGAATTATGTACATAACAAATGTAGTGAGTTAAAAGGGAGTTTTTATTGTTGTAATCACAGGTTGCAAAATGGACATCTCACACTCTTATGGAAAATTTAGAGAAGTTATAATCTTAGTGGCCAGCAGAGATATATTTAAATAATTTGCTAATTTATGTAAAAGAGCAACACATTTTTTTAAGAAGGGGAATCTGAGGTGTTTTACAGTCCATACTGTTGCCATTCTCCTGTTGGCATGCCATTGTTCGTGAGGGATCCAATGCTGAACCAGTGGTAAAGAACTGCCACATTGTGAAAGGGCCACTGTGCACAGGCAGGAGCCAGAGCTGTTGCAGAGTGAACCAGGGAACAAATGAATGAGCACATCCTGACAGGTCTCACTCTGGAAGGATGGCACCTTCTCTGTTAATTGAAAAGAAATGTGGCCAAAAAAATTTAATAAAATAAAAGGTCTGGGGCTCTTCTTTTTCTCTTTTCTTGCCTGATCTACAACAGCACACTGAAATGTTCCACAGCCTTGCATTTTCATGTATTATTTGGATCCTGTCTATAGGGAGCTTAGAACAGGCTGCCGGAGAGACAGTCTGTAATTGAAAGTTCTTTCAAGAGGACTTCTGTCATGCCTGCCGAGGGAATGGGAGCTCCACCTGCTGACTTTTTTATGTTTGCCTACTCTGAAAAGACGCAACGCATAAAGACATTGAATGGCAGCTCTTTCTTTTATACTTTCTCAGTGGAATATAGTTTTCAAAATTATTGATAAGATGTACCAGTCTAACCAGGGCTTTCAAGACGAAATTGCAAACTATAACTTCTTTTAAGAGTGGGGATTGTGTGTGGCTTCCCTGAGCCAGTCTAAGTAATTACTTTAATCTGTACCAACATATAAATTCATAAGTTGTTGCCACCATGGCTCTTAGGGAGTACTTGACATTTTAAACCCTGCATTTCCCAGTCATAAATCTATACTGCATGGCTGGACCACATGTGTGTTGTTTTAAGAAGATGTAGTCTCCTGTTATCAATAATTTGGGAGAAGTGCCAGGGGTTTTGATCTCAGGAATAAAGATAAAATCCTAGTGAACACATTGAGTATTTTCAATAGCAGGGATGTGATTTGACTATTTGTTATCTTCATTTCAGAGAGAAGCTTTGCAGCTATATAATGCCCATGTAAAATCTTAAGCCATCCATTTGTCCTTTTTTGGTGGCAATTGCCAAGAGGGAGCATAAAATGCATTACAAAGATGCTTGATTGCTTAGCTCTCAGGGTGGTGAGATCCTTGAGGGCAGGCACATCCCCAAGCTCCTTATAATCTCTAGGTGTGAGTTTCATTTTTTATCTAAATCTTGATCATTAACAAATAAGCTAATTATGTGCCAGATTCAAACAGAAAAAAAATGAACCCTTTATTTACAGATGAACTTTCTGTTCTTCAAAACCCAAATAAAGGACCCAAGATTGCATTCCTAACAAGTTTCCTAGGCTTTGCACTTAGAAAGACATATTTACATTATTCTTTACTTTATTTTTAAAATAAATCTTTATTGTTCAGATTATTACAGTTGTTCCTCTTTTCCCTCCACAAAGCTCACCTCCACCCGGTTCCACTCTCTGCCCTTATCTCTCACCCCTACTGTCCTCATCCATAGGTGTATGTACAACTTTTGTCCAGTCTCTTCCCGCACCTCCCACATCCTCTTCCCCCTGAGAATTGTCAGTCCACTCCATTTCTATGCCCCTAATTCTATTACATTCACCAGTTTATTCTGTTAATCAGATTTTTTATTCACTTGATTTTTAGATTTACTTGTTGATACATATGTATTTGTTGTCACTTTGTTGTTCATAATTTTTATCTTTACCTTTTTTTTCTTCTTCTTTTTAGAGAATACCCTTCAGCATTTCATATAATACTGGTTTGATGGTGATGAACTCCTTTAGCTTTTTTTTTTTTTTTTTTAATCTGTGAAGTTCTTTATCTGACCTTCAATTCTGAATGATAGCTTTGCTGGGAAGAGTAATCTTGGTTGTAGGTTCTTGCTATTTATCACTTTGAATATTTCTTGCCACTCCCTTCTGGCCTGCATAGTTTCTGTTGAGAATTCAGTTGACAATGGGTACTCCCTTGTAGGTAACTGTTTTTCTCTTGCTGCTTTTAAGATTCTTTTTTTGTCTTTTGCCCTTGGCATTTTAATTATGAATAACTATCTTGTGTGTCTTGGTGTGGTCCTCTTTGGATTCCTTTTGCTCAGGATTCTCTATGCTTCCCGGACTTGTAAGTCTATTTCTTTCACCAGGTGGGGAAAGTTTTCTGTCATTATTTCTTCAATTAGGTTTTCAATGTCTTGCTCTCTCTTTTCTTCTGGCACCCCATTATTCTAACCTGAAGTTGTCTCAAAGGCTCCTTATACTATCTTCATATTTTTGGATTATTTTTTCTTTTCCAGTTGGGTGTTTTTTGCCTTATCATATTTTAAATCTTTAACTTGATTATTACTAGTCTGCTGTTGGATCTCTGTATATTATTCTATATTTTAGTCGGTGTATGCTTAATTTCTGATTGGTCCTTTTTCATATGCTCGAGGGTCTCACTAAATTTACCGGCCTTTTCTAGAGGATTCTTGAACAACCTTATAATGTGGTTTTAATTGCACACTCTTATGAAAAATTTAGTAGTTTGCTTTCCTCCATATCTGTCATTTGTGACCTGTTTCTTTGTCTCCACATTTTGGTTGCTTCCTGTGTTGCTTTGTGTGCTAGGTGTCCTAAAGGGCCCAATGGCTCAGCCTCCCCAATTACCTGAGTGTGGACACTCTTGGTGCACCCCTTTGTGGACTGTGTGCACAGTCTTGTTGTAGTTAAGCCTTGATTGTTGTTGGTATCACTGGGAGGAATTGACCTCCAAGACAATTGGCTGTGAGGATTAGCTGTGTCTATGTTGGGAGAACTTCTGTACTGGAGACACCCTTATGGGGCAAGACTAGTTTCAGTGGATCTTTGGTGCTCACTGTGTCTGCCCCTTGAGTATGTCCCTTATGGATATGAGGATTTATAATCTGGATGGTCCCAGTCTGATCCCTGGGTACACTCGCTCTTGGATCTCCAAGGAGGTGCAAATTTAGCCTCTGCCTGAGGCCACCCAGCAGGAGCTATGGAGAGATCTGCAGATTCCTCTTCTCTGTTTGGGGTTTGGAGATGCCCAGATGAGGTCCAGCTGTGAAGCAATGCAAACTGCTGTGTTGCCTTGGGCCTTCTTTTGCAAGTTCTGGGGCTCTCTGACCCAGCTGCAATTTGTTCAGTAATTTTAAATTGTAAAGGGCCATGCCATTCATATGCAAAAGCCCCTGTGCACAGCTTTGATGGGGCAGGGTATCAGGGAATCAACAGGGCAGAGCAAACAGCAATGGCTGATCATTAGCCCTGCCCTAAGAGGCCCCAGGTCTCAGTGTCCCTAGGTAATCGCTGCAAGCACCTCTAATAGAAAGCTGCCCTCGAGTTCCACCCAATGCCAGACAGTCCAGTTTCTCCCCATATGAGTTTGGGTCCCCAGAGTTTCACCCAGAACTGGAGTTTAAAGCAGTTGGGAGCTTGTGTCTCCCTCCTGACTTAAAAAGACAATTGTGTCCTCAGTTGCCAGCCCTTTCTGTGCATGTGTGCCTCCATATCTCTGCACTTTACTTCTGCACCTCCTCTGAGCCTCAGTGTGCTTTTCTCTTTCCTTCTAGTTGCAGAATTTCCACTCAGCCAGCCTTCCATCATCCAACCAGCCTTTCTGGATGATGTCCATTTTGTCTTTTAGTTGTAGTTTTGAAGTGGCTATGCGAGGCAGCAATTTCAGGTGTTTACCTATGCCACAATCTTGATTTCCCTACATTATTCTTATATGTGAGTATTGTGAATCCTTTTCTGTATTCTCACGAGCCACTGGAATTGGCAAAGGTATACATACATACGTAAGTATCCCTCCGCCTGAAATCAGAGTACCCAGATGTTTGCTAGGGAGGTCTTACTTGTGTGTTTGGTCCTTTTGTTTTGTTTTGTTTTTGTTTTTGTTTGGTCTTTTTAACAAGGTTTCCCATGGTCTTCCTTCTGGTAACATACTGTGTATTCCATGAATTGCCACCTGCTTCTCTTCAGGAGTAGTCACAGGCCCAGCCCTGGCACCATCGTTCTGTACCATCCAAGTTCTTTCATGGGATTAACATTGGAACAGTGGGAGGAGAATGTTACCATCTCCCTCTGGAACTGCTAAACTATATGTGATTGTGAGCATGGTCTCCGCCATGCGGTGACAACCTGGCTGAGATGGGAAAACAAGCCAATCATCAAAGCAAAGTCACAACTGATTCCTGTCTCTGAGACCTTGGTTCCTTGCAGGCCTTCCTTTGTTTCTGTGGGATTCCTTCCTAGCTCCCCATGGATCCCATTTCTGGCTTACATGGATTTGAGATGAACTTTCTGTTCTTCATAACCCAAAGAGGCCTGATTGCCTCTACACAATAAAAATAAGGGTGATGTGGCCAACAATTAAATACTTATAGACAGTAAAGAGGCCTCATTTTCTCTATTGAGACTAGAATTACAACAGATGGAGAAAGAGGGACAGAAACATTTCTCAAGAGTATTAGATAACGACAAAAACTGTCATTTGTGTAGTGCTCTACAGTTTTCAACGTGCCTTCAAAATCATTTTCTCCTTTGACCCTCACAATAATTCTGTGAAATGGAGAGAATACAGTGTATAATTATACACATTTTACAAACATAATGGAATGGCAAGTAAAAGTTTCTCCTGTGGTTCTGGATTATAGTAGACATCCATTGATGAGCACAAGGGATCCTGGAGTGTTTTACATGTTGAGTCCCAGCTCCTCACTTCACCAGTTTACTTGGAAGGGCCAATTTAAAAGACCCACATAATGCTCTAACCAGTTTGACTCAGCGGATAGAGCATCAGCCTGTGAACTAAAAAGTCCCAGATTCAATTCTGGCCAAAGGTAAGTACCTTGGTTGTGGGCACATCCCAGGTAGGGAGTGTGCAGGAGGCAGCTGATTGATGTTTCTCTCTCATTGATATTTCTAACTCTTTATCCCTCTCCCTTCCTCTCTGTAAAAAATCAATAAAGTATATTTAAAAGAATCCACATAATGAACCCCAAATCCAAGGAATGCCAAGAGAATTATTTGTGACTGCAAAGGCATCTATAAGAAGTGGAGACTTAAATGTTACTGCCCAAATGAACATCAGTTCCCTCAGCAGTCCTGCCTTTCTTCCTTTAAATAGTCTGAGCACAGGAAAGAAAAATGGAGGAAGTAGAGTGGGAAACCAATGCACAGAGAGGTTACCTTCTAAGACCACAAACCAAGGTAGCAGCTGAGCTAAGGTTTGAATATAAATTATTAATGCTCACACTTAGCATGTATCAGAACCATGGGGCAGAGGAAAGAGAGTGGCAAGAACAACTTGTTAGCGCATAGATTGCTGGGTCCTTCTTCCAGCATTTCTGATTCAGTAAGTTTGGGGAAGGATCCAAGATTGCATTTCTAATAAGTTTCCTGGACCAGGACACCCACTTTGAGAGAACCACTAATCTAGATCATCTCACTTCCAATTCTGGACTTTCTGTACACGGCCACACTGCAACCCATCAACAAAGCACCAAGAAGGAGTCCCTCCCTGTCCTATTGCACTACTGGCATCAATATTATGAAATATAGTTTTTCAAGGAATAATATTTCCTAATAAATATATACTTTCAGTATACCTCTGCAATTTTGCACTATGGATCTAAAATATAATGTAGCTATTCTAGACATTAGCTACAAAAGTTAGCTTGGAAGTAGAAATTCAAAGCTCTGGAGTATACTTTACTTTTAAGTGTAATTTAAGCAGAGTATGGTTTAGGATTAGGGCTAAGCAGTATACTTTGGAAATGGTAACTTAGGCTTTGCACATAAAATGTACATCAGGAGAAAAATAAAGCAGAAAATAAACAAGATGAACTCAAAATACTGAAGCAAATGTTGGGCTGAAACACTGCCAGGTGTGGAGGTGTAGAAAAATGCATACACATTTTGGTGGCACAAAATGTTTAAAATCCTTATGTAGAAGTTTCTGAAAACTGTAATTTTGGCAGTTACTGGATTTATCACATAGGCGAATCAACAATATTCTGTGAGAATTGCCTCGTCCAGCCTAGGATGTTGTGTAACTCCCCTAAAACATCACCTCCACATATGCCAAAGAGTGGAACACAGAGAAATAAATCCAGAAATTTATTATGTACAATAAAAATATACCAGAAGGTGTGAATTCTCAATAAATTGTAAGAAGCTGATATCCTCTCAACAAAGTAATATTCCTACAAAGGACTCAATCTGATATTTTGGGGTACATCAGAATATGTGTGCATAGATGTACTTAAATATCTATCTTTTCCTTTGAAATTTTTCATTCTTCTTCTGGTCAGTGTCAATGGCAGAGGAGAAGGAAGAGGTGGGCCAAGCCAGTGTACACATGCATGGTAGTGACCAGCAATCACTTCTAAGTAATGCCATCTCAAATATTCATTTATTACCTAGAAAATGGTTGATGAAGGGTAGGTACAACACATTGTCCTTGCAAAGAAATTAATCAAGTGTTGTAGCCACAATCTATTAATTTTCACCCTAGGGAATGTTTCTATTAGCCTTGAGCTTCTGATTGTAGAACTCAGAAATGACCAGGGAGGTAGGAAGGTGATGAACTGTCCTCTTTCCACAGGTGCTGCATGCCCCTTATCACCTGTCTGACTTTACACAGAAATGAAAAAGACAGTCGCTGACCCAGTGATGGGTTCTTGTGTTCCCAAGACCTATCTACGAAGAGCATTTCCTTAGCCAGGATTTCTAAATATTGAACCACTGTTTGGAAGGAACGTAGACAAAGAAGTCTAGGATGCTAGGATGACCCCATGAAGAAAAGCAGCATAAGAAATGTATGTACTGGTGAGGGAGTTTGAGAAGTCACTTTGAGTTCACCCAGCTATGTCTATCTGACCAGGTTTAAAAGTAATACAAATAGAGTTTTACTCTTGCAACCATAAAAATAACACTAATAGTGTGCGTGTGTTTATGTGTATGTATGTACGTACGTTATTATCTATAACCAAATTCTTACTAACTTCTCATCATCACAACAGTGTTCAGAGGAAGTTATTATCATAATCTAATAGATGAAAAATTTAAGGGTAGGAGCTTGAACACAATTTATAAATGAGGAAACTGGGATGATTCAAAGCCAGCTCTCTCAGACTCCACAGCCCCTTATTTTTTTTCACTGTACCTATTGCCTCCATGTTAACCTCTTACAATGAATTGAGCAGTAGATATTTGAGAGTGGGGACATGGCATAAATCTAGGATAAGGAAAGAAGATAAAGTGAAGGGAGTACTTGGGAATTATTGTGGAGATGGTCCTTCTGAAGAGAAGGAACCAATAACATTGAACCAGTTTTTTAACTTGGTCTAGAACTGTCCATAGCTGTCCTGAGGTACACATTAATTAATTTATTCAACACATATTTATTGAATGCCTGTTATATATTAAGCACTATATTTGGGTTCACAAGACATAGTTCCTGATTTTATGACACTCGTGCAATGGTGTGCCAACTATTGCAATTACAATATTCTGAGACCTTGTGAATAGTATGATGTCAGGTCCCATCTATATTTGGATTCACTTGCTCTGGGTGGGATGTGATTATTGTTGTTTTTTTTTTGTTCTGTTTTGTTTCTTAAACTCCCCTGGTGATTCTAATATATAGCCAAAATGGCAAACCTAGTGGGTGAGATAAGTTCCCAGTGGTAGGTAGGGAACATGTTATAGGTACACAGAGATAATATGCCCCTCAGCCCTTGTGGTTGTACAAATGTCATTTTCTATGTTAGCTATGATATGGAAAGGTTTGAAAACACTGACATTACTAGCACATACATCACTGGCATATATCACAACATATGTGTGTCCACTTGTCTCTATGGAGGGTGATGAAGGAAAATCTACCATAATTCAAGGTAAGTGCTCCAAGCAACCTTTTGCTGAATCTCCCCCGTAGAGCATAATAATAATAATAATAATAATAATAATAATAATATAAAATAACTAAAAATTAAAAAAAAATCATTGACCTGAGAGGATCATAGAAGTCAACTTCTAGCCCAACTCCCTTGTCTGAGAGAGAAGGAAGGTGCTTCAAAGCATAGAGCAACTCAGGGGTGAGGCTTGGCCATGGGCCCCATTCTTTCAGATGCTCTTCTAACAGCTTAATGATAAATCATAACCTTGAAAATGATATAGTATTTAATTGCAGAAAGTGAAAACATATTTATAATGAGGCATCATCCTCTGAGGACTTCACTTAACGTTTGTTCCATACAGGGCATATGAAGCAGAGTGACAGTCCAAAAGAAAGACACTCAGGGAAAAGGATCTCCTGAGAGGCTGATTATTTCCTTAAGCCGATCGACAGAGAGACAGTGGGGGTGGGAGGGAGAAATAGGGGAGGAGGGGGTGGGAGAGAAGGAGAGGAAGGGAAGCACACACAAAGCTCTCCTTTTCCCAGGTAGGTAAAATGTCAAGTTCCTGCCAAGCCTTCTTCTCTCTCTCCCAGTTGCCTCTCCATCCCTCTGCCAGCTCCTGTTTTCATTGCTATCTTTATTTCTGTTTCTCTGAGAATAAAAAAAAAATGCTGCCAACCTGCTTCTGTTGTCCTCACACTCTCTCATCTGACTGTTCTCTAAAGTGCCTTCCATCAAGCCTCTGGCCCACTTCTTTCTCTGGTTTTTACATTATTCCTCATTCTCCCTGAGGTCTTAACTATCATCTTACCCACTTTCTGCCATTATTGCTATCCCCACTGCTCCTGCTGCTGCTCTCAGCTGGTTTTTTCACTTTAAGCACCACTTTTTCCAGTGAAAATTCTTGCTGTGTTGATTGTGAGATTCTGAACCCTGGACCTCCATCTGCTAAAATGGGTTCAGAACACGTACTGTGTGGAAAACTGTCATGCTGTGCCACAGGCATACTTGCTACTACCTGCCCCCACGGGTTCTTCTCGCAGGACCATGCAAGCAAATTCAAACTTTGACATTATATTAAGATATTTCTGGAATAATACCCCTGCTACTATAGAAGTAAGTTAATAATGTCTCATAAGGGAGATATCACCATGTCAGGCCTCAAATTTCCTCCAAATAATTTGTAAAACACACTATGTGTGTTTCAATGTGCAATGAAAAATAACCAGGTTTATAAAAGAAGAGGATGCAATGGGTGAGTAAATAGAATGAAAATGAACAGAAGAAAGAAAACCCAAAACTTGAGTTATCAAAATTAGTAAATATGGTTCATAAAATAACCATGGTTGTTACTTTTATTAAATAAACTCCAAGCTTAAAAATATCAGAAGTGAAGTAGAAACTCTAAAATGTAATGTAACACATTAAAAAATTAAGATGGATTTAAGGGCAAATTAAATGCAGCTAAATTAATAATCTATAAATGGGAGACAGAAATAAAAAATATCCAGAATGTAGCACAAAGAGACAAAAGGAAGGGAACAGAAAAAAGAGGGGCAAAAGGTATATGGGTATCAATGAGAAGTTTAGCCTATAAAGGGCAGAGTGAAAGAATGAGCCTGAGGTAAAATATGAAGAAATAATAGCTCTAAATTTTTCAAAAGCAATAAAACTATAAATATACAATTGCAAGAATCTCAATGAACCCTCAACAGAATAAGTTATAATAAAACTACACCTAGACATTGTAGTGAAACTATAGATAACCATTTTTAAATTTAAATTTAATTATTATTGGAATTATTGCAAAATATCAAAAAAGATATCAAAAGAAAATTTAAAAACACAATGAGAAAAAAGAAAAAAAAACTACTTTCAAAAGAAAAAGAGACTGAGAACTAACTTCACTACAGTAATAAAACCAGAAAACCATAGAATAATATTATCAATCAACATGAAACCCTGGCAAGAATGATGTAGAAGAAAGAAGGCACATTAACCAATATCAGGAATGAAAAAGGGGATACCACTACTGATTCTACGAACATTAAAAAGATGAAGAGAGGATGCTATGAACAACTTTTTGTCAAAAAATTACTTAGGTGAAATAGAGAAATTCTGAGGCAAATTTAACTTAGCATTCAAGAAATAGAAACTGTGAGTAGTCATATAAAATTGACTCGGCAATTAAAATCCTTCCCACAAATAAAACTCATCCAGATGGTTTCAATGGTGAGTTCTACCAAACGTTTCAGAAAGAAATTATTACATGCTTAAAAAACTTACAGAGAATAAAAAATAGGGAGCAGTCCCCAAATCCCTTTATGAGACTAGCATAACCTTAATACCAAAACCAGACAAGTGAAATAAAAGAAGAGAAAGCTACCAGCTATTCTCATTCATGAATGTAGATGCAAAAATCCTAAATAAGATATGAGCAAGCATATGACAAAAGCATATTTTCCCGGAAATATAAGGCACAATGTCATAAAATTCAACACCTATTCATAATAAAAACATATTTAAAAGATTAAAAGTGAACTTTATTGTGCTAATTAAGGGTATCAATTGAAAGCATAAATGAAAACCCTTGTAGCAAACATTCTTAAAGCATAAAGTTGAAAGTTTTCCCACTAAGATTTGTAACAAAGATACTGTCTTTTCACATTACTATTTATGTTATTTAACATTACTTACCAGTGTAGCACAGCAAGAGAAAGAACTAAAGAATTGGAAAAGTAGGAGAAAAACTGTCATTACACAGAGATGATGTGGTTATATATACAGAAAATAAAATTAAAATATAAATTATTCAAATTTAAAATTGAGTTTATAAGTTGGTGAGTTGAAATTTAATACTCAAAAGTCAATATTTTCAATATGGCACCAATAACAGAAAGTAAAATATTTTAAAGGTTCAATTATAAATAGAACTGAAATACTATGGACACAAGAAAACATTAAAATAAAAAAATGTTTAATGCCTTTGCAAATAGAACTATAAAAACATATTCAGAGACATCCTATATAAACGTAACAAAATGGAGTGGTATCCTATGAACATCTATTGAAACTGAATCCCATAAAAACTATAATTCTTCCAAAATGATATGCAGATTAAATGTCATCAAAATCCCAAAGTGATTGGTTAGTGGAATTGGATAAAGCAATTCCAACTGTATGTGAAATAAAAACGGCTAAAATGGCCAAGATATTCCTGAAGGTGGAGAACAAGATGGGAGCACTTGCTCTACTTGATACCAAATGTGTGTTATGGACATAAGGACAGATAAATAGACCTACCACAGGAAAGAGACAAGACCAAATATATACGTATGTAGACACTTCAATTATGAAAAGGACTTTCAAGGAATGGACTATCTTTTCAGTACAATTAGATATTCAAATTGCAAAAAGAATTAAATTGTATGCACCCTATGGCACAACATAGCTAAGTCAACTACAATGGAGTTATAGACCTAAATATGTAAGGCAAAATAGGAACACTAATATATGATAATATAGGAAAATATCTTCATGACTTTGGATTAGTGGAAACATTATGCACCTATAACCAGAACCTGTGAAGATCCTAAAACAGTCTTTAAGTGGGTGGGGAATTTTACTAGAATTCCCCACCCACTTATTATTCTTGCCAGTCCTGTATGAATAATACTTGTCCCATGCCATGAGTCTTTATGTCGTCACCACCTAGCTACCCACTGAAGATGCTTTCCTGCTGCACTGAACCAAAAACAGTAAGATCAAAGGGGACTCTGGACATTGGTGAGGTGAGGAGGGCCCCACCACCTTTATTTGTGAATAGAACAGGGCTTATGAAAGTACTCTGGCCTAAAAATGTGAGCATTGGAAGTCAACTTTCCACAAAAAACACCATGCGCTGTTAGAAGACAATGGTTACTCTACTCCACTGACTCGATTGTATGTCAGTAATTTTTGTATGAGTTAACTGGGAGTATCTAGTGTGAAATAAAAAGCAGAAGAAAATTAGTTCTCTGCCATATTGATAGTTATCAAAACATTTGGTGGCCACCTAACTATAATTTGTATTATTTTTAATTTAAAAAAAACACCAGATTTTTATTTATTTTTTTAATAGAGAGAGGAAGTGAGAGGAAGAAAGAGAAACATTTGGCTGCCTCCTGCACACACCCTACCAGGGATCAAGCCTGAAACCTGGGCACATACCCTGACCTAAAATCGAACCAGCAACCATTTGGTGCACAGAATGATGTCCAACCAATTGATCTACCCTGGGTAGGGCTGTTATTTGTTTTAAACAAGAAAAGTTTCAATTTATAAGGGAAGTACACAGGACTTAAACAGATGTGGATGCAAAGCACATGGAGGAGTTAACATTGATCCTGAAGACAATTAAGTATTGAGCAATACTTCCATCGTTTTGGGGGGAAAAAGTATTAAGCATAGGCAAACTTAAATACTATCTTATTGGAAAGATAAAGGGACATCATAAAGTATTTGTCTCCCTTTCTTCTTCTCTATTCCCATCCCTAAAACTTCTCTGACCTTTCCCACAATGTTTGAAATTCCACCTTGAAGGAATAACTTTAGTTTAAGGTTTGATCCTTATTATTACAATGTGAGTAAAACCAGCACAGTTAGCAGCACTGTGAATAAATAACAGGTTATTGGGTTCTGATGAGGAGAAAGCGTGAAGCACTAACAGGAGTGGAGAATGGGTTTCCATGGGACAGAGGCACAAAAGCAAGAAGCAGAACTGAAAGAATAGATGCCTCAAGAAAAAGGTTAGCTCAGAGTTGGAGGTAAGCCAGCAGATATGGATTATAACTATGGCTATATTAGGCTATGACTTAATCAGGCAGAGCCTCATTTTTTTCTCAGCTGCAAAATGGAAATATATACTACCTGCCTTTCTTGAAGGATTAAATGAGATAAATTTTGTTAAAGCAGTTGATACAATGTTGGACCCAGAGTACAAGTTCACTGTTAGACAGGTTTACATTTTTTTGTCTTGTTTTATTTTTCCACCAAAACCAATCTCTTTCAGAGCCAATCATTTATAATATCTTATATCTGTCCATATGCAAGGTGTCCCAAAAAATGTACACACTCCTTAAATAATTATTAATTCTCATGGGTTAAATCTGAAAAGAAAAGAAACCATCCATTGAGCTACCAAAAAAGTATGAGTATACATTTTTTAAAGACCTTAAATACCTTCATCAATCTGTGGCTCTTGAATGATTTCAGAAAATATTCTTTAGAAAGAAGCAGAATGAGCCTATTTTATATTCCTCATACTTAGTATTTTTTTGGTACTACCTTTCAGAAGAGCTATCAGGAATTAGAAGAAAATGAAAATATCAGTTGCTTTCACATTTTTTCTTACTTCACCTTGACAATGTTTCTTACAATTCCCTCCTGATGAAATGTATGGGATTATTGATAAGGTACATCATGATCTGAAAAACCATGTGAATAGTTTGGCTACGACTCAAGGACAAGGATATAGAAAGAAGTTTACTTTCCCTAAAAGCAATGACACTATCTTCGAACAAGGCCAGAGAGAATCTAATTTATTGAAAAGGAATGTAGCTATTTCTCTCCCCTTTGAATAGTGGCTTTTAAATGTTTGGTTTTTTTAAACTCAACTCACAGTAAGAAATACATTTTTATTGTGACCTGATATATACATATACATTGTGTATCTGTATTAAATAAAAGTTTCATGCCCTCTGAAATGTTCTATTATACTCTACTTAATCTTATAAATTCTGTTTGAGACCATTATATTGATTTTGTGTTTCACACTTCAAAACTACTGCCTCAGGGTTTTACTTATTTGCTTTTCTTGAGTGAAAAGGAAACCTCATGTTGGTTTTAAATGTATTTAATTTGATCCTATTCCAATTTCTGAGATGTGTCTCAATATATATATTGAGATGAAATAATGCTGAGAAAATCATTTTATGATTATCTTGAGTAACCTATCGTATTAATAAATACAATAAGTTAACTATTATCTTTCATATTTCTTTCCCATTCAACTTTTTGTTTTTCTCTATTTTTCTTTCTTATTTTCCTCAATGACTCATTTTCAGTTTTTTTTTAAGCTTATCTTTTTTTATTGGAGAGAGGAAGAGGGAGAGAGAGATAGGTGAGAGAAACATCAATGGGTTGCTGCTTGCAGGCACCCTAACCTGGATGAACAGAGCCTGAAATCTGGGCATGCACCCCAACCAGGAATAGAACCTGCCACTCTTTGACATACAGGTTGATGCTCCAACCAACTGAGCCACACTGGTTGGTGCTAATTTTCAGTTTTTATTAGGTATTCAGGATTATTGAAGGGAAGGGAGGAGACTAACATTTAATGACTACCAATTACAAGGTACTTTCTATACATGATTTTCTCTTAATAACTACTCTATAAGAGAACCAGGATTTAGAGAAATAAAGTAACTTGCCCCAGATTAAGTCTCAAAAACCTGGTTCATGGTAGAACTGACCCAGGTCTGGCTAACACCAGAATCACTATAATGCATTTCCTTTATGTCAACATAATAACCACAATAACAAAGGAAAATTAGACCTCATAGTTTCAATATGTTAACTCTGGTAAAAAATGCTTGTATCACTTCTCTTTGAATTGTGTTCTGTTGTTGTTGTTATTGTTAGACTTTTATATTTAGCCATTATTATACAGAACATATGTCTAACTTTCCAACATGTATATGTATGTACATTCTCTCAGCACATCATTTATTCATTTAGAGTACTCTGGAGCTTATAACCTACTGGTATAATTTCCCCCACAAAGATTCCATGTTTTCTGTTGGCTTCAAGAAGAAACAATTCAGGCTTTGAATTTATCCTTGCATTACAACATTTGCTCTTATTTTAGCCCCTTCTATTTTGAAGAAAAAAAATCAAAATAAAAAGCTTTCCTTTGTACCCTTTACTTCTAAGTAGATCCCATTAGGGACTTTAAAATAACCACATTTACAGCTGATTATTGCACTGGTAATCCTTCTGCATAAAGTTAAATAAGCTTTGCTTGTTTTAAGAGAGTGGATTAAATTAAATAGCAGTGCATATCACTTGCCTGAAGTGACAGGAATAAAGAATAGACTGTATACACTCCATTATTCCCATTATACTGCCTCTTTCCTAAAATCGGTTTGATAATCTAGGACATCTCTTAACCTACAGGAGATATTGGATTCAAAGCTGAGCCAGATAGCTAGCCCCCTTTTAATTAACAGCTCTGTTGAGATGTAATTTACATACCATAATCCAGTCTCATTTCTACCCATAACAAAATTTTTACCTCTAAACTTGAAAGGAATACACACATTTTATGCTTCACCAACTTGCACTCAGTTTTCCTTTATCATTTCATCCACGCCCTCTTCCTCATTTTCCTTTCCCACTGCCCCACTAGTTACTGCTCCATAAGTAGTATATTGACACATCCACCATGGTATTTTCACATGTGGGCTTTCAAGAATTTCATACCAATTGTTTCATCCTATGGTAAAAACAACCATAAAATAGCATCATTATACTTGAAAAGGCAATCACCCCTGAGTTAGGGCAGAACTATAAATACACCTGATGCTTTCACGTCAGAAAGAAACAAATTGGCAGGAGTGGAATTTGAGGTTTAATTTGTCATATCACTAATAATAGTTAATATCAAGTTTTCCCCTCACAGGATCTGGAAGCTAAAACAGATAGAAACGGACCCCAGTCTAGTGACTCAGCAAAAGGCGAGAGTACCTATCACACTTGTGATGGCACTGTGTCAAAGTGAGAACCCCCAAGTTGTTTTCTGAATCATGTCTTCAATGGCGTTATCTTCTTTAACTTTTGATACTCTTTATGCCAGCTCTCTAAGCCATCAAAAGCAGCCACACATAAAAACATTGTTTTAGTATGCAAAAGATCCTATGAAAACCAAAGGAAGTTCTGCCTTAGTTGAATCACACTGAATGTACATTATTCTCAGGTAACAGTGGGGAGAGGCCAGATAACAGGATGTCCTGCTCTAGATGAATTAATTTTTGATTTTTACTCCTACATGGACAATGAACATGCCAGAAAGTCAGCTTTAGAACTCATATATAGAAAGAGGGAAGATGAAGGAGTCTTGGGATCCTGAAGTTAGTTACACTTCAAGAGGTTGGGGGCAGGGCAAGTTGTCCTGTTTTGAGGGAAAAGGGTAAACTGAGGCCCATGCAACCTGCAACTATGGAGAAATAGAAGCGGAGTAATCTTTTGTCCTCCAAATGGAAGATTAATTTAGCAGCTTATGTTTCTTATTAGAAAGGGAGTTATCTAAATCTGGAAGGTGTACATTCCTGAAAAGAAGAGGTCAGTGGAAAAACTGAGTATTAATGAAGCAACTGAGGAAGAAACACTATAGCGAACTTTGGGCTGAAATAAAAATCAAAGTGCTGTATCTCTTACGAAATGGCAGAAACTTGAATGGGCATCTGGACAGTGAGGCAGCATCTCATAGGGAACTAGAAACTTCTGGTGGGCTACAAAGAGCAAATTCACAAGGGCAGCTTAATGGAAGGAAGAGTGGGGAACACCTTAGGTACAGAAGTCAGAGTGATTTTTTTTTCCAGAGTGACTTTTTTTGAACCATATAAGATCCAGGAATTTTTACTTGATGCTTTATGGAGACATAATAGTTTCCTATTGCTTTTATAATCAATTACCACAAATGCAGTGATTTAAAACAACACTGGTTGATTATCTTACAGTTCTGTACTTTTAAAGTCCAAAATGGGTCTCACTGGGCTTGGTCTCACAGGTGTTGTTCAGACTGCAGCCCTTTTGAGCACCAGTGGAGAATCACTTTCCTAGCATTTGCCAGCAGCTAGGGGCAGCCTAGGTTCCTTAGCTGGTGACTCCCTTATTCCAGCAGGTCAGGCTGAGTGCTTCCCAAACTGACACCTCTCTAGTTCTCCTTCTCTGCCTCCCTCTTCTACTTGTATAGACCCTTGTGATTATATTGGGCTCACTTGGAGAACTTCCCTATTTTAAGGTCAGCTGATCAGCAACCTTAATTCTATTTGAAACCTTTATCCCCCTTTGCCATGTAACCTAACATACACAGCTTCCCCGATTAGAAGCATTATTCTAACTGCAACACAGGGAGACACTGAACATCCTGGTAACGTGGTAGTGGGGTCAGGGGAGCGAGCAAGTTGAGGGATAAAGTCAGTTCTGGTTCTCAGTGCTGATTTACATGTGTAATTGTGTGGAAGCTTTAAAAAATACTAGTGCCTAGGTTACAGCCTCAGATGTTCTAACTTAATAGGTTTGGAATAGGTTCCAGACATAGTGATGTTGGGAATACATAGATCTGATGACCCAGGTAATTTTTACATGCAGGAGGGTTGAAAACACTAATCAAGGACATGTGAGTTGCTGTCCTACCTCCGGGGGATTGGGGAGGTGGGGGAAGCAAAGACAGAAACCCAGATCACACACCTTCTGGGATTCTGTGTTCTTTTCTGACTTCCATCAGTTATTTCTGTTATCTATCAAGTCCTACTTCTTTAACTTAACTCTACTAGACTTAATGTATAGGGTTTAAATATTCTTAGAAGAAATATTCCCTTAAAAAATGTTATTCTAAATAGCATTTTATACACTTTAATTTATTTCCCCAATCTGTCTAAGCTTATTTTCCAAAAATATTTTTAACTAAAATTACATTGTGAAGAGTTTATCAATAATAGTTTATTGTGCTAAGTTAAACTGTATTTCATTTATCTTAATAAAACCTATTTTAATGAGTTTTCATTCTGTAGGGTTTACTTCATAAACACTTCATGGTATTTCAATCAGTTGATGCTTTTTTATTTTGTTACTTTTCTTATTTTATTTCATTCTTGCATATAAAATTGTTGACAGTTGCCATGGAAATTCTAATTGATTTTTTCTCTGCTGTTTTTGTAGTATTTTAAAAAGATTTGCACAATACATCATTTATATTATTATTTTTAATCTTTGTAAATTTGTAATGGCCTCTCCAAACAAACAAACAAATAAACAAACAAAGAAAGAAAGAAAAAGCTGTGCGACACGACCATCAGACCCTCAGAATCGTAGCTCAGTGTTGAAAGGTGTGAAAAACAGAAGGGGAAAAAGGCCAAACTGGGAAGAGCAAAAAAGAGGGTTAGAGTTCAACAGTAAAAGTGTGTGCCTCACAAAAGAAAAAATTCAGGTAACCCAGTGAACATTAATGCGAGGGCAAGAAATGTGCTTTTAGAGTGAATTGAACTTGTCAATGTGACTGAGTTTTGAAAGACCAATAAATGATGGAGGGAGATGCAGGAGAGGTAATTGAGTGACAATGTCACCATATACACCATATATTTTGTTTAACTCTTGGTGAATCTCAAAACCACCTTCACTTCTGTTACATTCGCATGCAGGCACATACACATACTTGATCACAAGCATGTCCTCGCAGACTGCAGCAGTTTACCCACTGTCAGGACCAGCAAACATTCTTGTCAGTAAACCAGAGATGTGTTCCCTGACAAGATGATATGTATTGTGCTTAACTGCCTTCTTCTAAGGAATGAGCTACCATACAATACGCAGCCCTAGAGAGCATGAGAAAAAGAAAAAAGATTCTTGGGGATCTAGAATGAATTGAATTTGGTTTTAAGTTCACTGTAGAACTCCAGATAGTTTCCATATTCTTTTAAGTTATACCACATCTTTTCCCAAAAGTTAATTGCTATTCTGAATCTAACACAATGTTATATGTCATTTATACCTCAATTAAAAAAAAGAAGATAAGTACAGGCATATCTCAGAGATACTGCAGGTTCAGTTCCAGATCACTGTAATAAAGGATCACAATAAAATGAGTTGAAATCTTTTTTCTGGTGAAGGGTTTTGCCTTCAATTTATATTAAAAAAACAAAACAATCCACCTCTCAAGCATAATAAAGCAGAGAACAATAAAATGAGATATATCTGTAGAGAAGAGAGAGTAGAGTGAACTGGAGTCATTGTAAGGCACTGACAGGTGGACTATGAGGTCTAAATAATGGTTAAAACCTTTTGAATTTGCCTCTGAGCTTCTTAGTGGCCAAAGCAAAGCATGATAAGAATCAACACTCAAGGTACCTGTGAGGGAAACATTTACCAGGTGCATTGGAGAAACAGTGTTTCTAGGAATTGAGACAGAGGAGGGGATATTTTAATATGATGAACAATCGCCTCACCAATGTTCTACAATGCAAAACAGGAAGTTTAATTCAGCCACTTCTTTAAAACTAAAGTCAATGGCATAATGCTAGAGCACAACTCAAAGAAAGCTATTTAATGAGGGTAAAGAGTTCTGAAAGCCAAATATGCTGCTCTGGGATGGTGTTAGTGATCCAGGGTGTGGAGAGAACTACAATGCCAGTATACCTATTTTAGAGAACATTTATGCCCCATCCTACTGCATAGTAAAATCAAGAGATCTAATGAGATTTTACCCTACAAGCCATTTCAGATTCTCACTTTACAACAAAGAAACATCATTCTCGGGTACTCAGATGAAAAAAAGGTCATGGTGATAGTAAGCATGATATGTCTGAGGACTCCATTGTAAAAATTACATTACACAGACCCATGTGAAATATGCAAAAACTTTGGAAAATAAATGCATAACGTAATTCACCATAGAACTCTTAGATAAATTATTATGACCGTGTTCTTCTGGTACAAGCATAAATCTGTTTCCGATAAATGCATTTTACTATGTTTTCTTTCATAAGATTACCCTATTATAAATTCAGGATGGTTAAAAGAAAAATTTAAGATCCTCTCTTGCTTTGGCAGTCAGAACAAGGTGTTTTTTTTTTTTAAACCAAAAACATATGCTTAAATTTAGCTCCACATGTGCCAGCTAGTTATTGACTGATTACTGACATGTGTTTTAGCTCTAAGGATCTCAGATCTCTCTCTGCCTCTCTCCTCAACTCAACACCACACATCTCACATACATGCACACTACACATTGGGAATTTAGATATTTAGCTGGTAACCAGGACCTAGAATTTGGAGTGAGCACATTCCTTGATGAAAGAACAATATGGAATACTTGTATATAGTACTTTACATTGGGGGTAGGGGACATAAATGAATGATTCTTGCCAAATTCTGAATACCTCTTGAGCTTGTCTTTATCATTTTAGCAAACTGTTTCCCTGAATGGCTTTCAGTATGTCCAAGACATACTAAAAACAATGAATTTCTTAATCAGCTCTTCTCTAGATAAGTGAAAACAACATTCTACTGGTGGAATAATCTTAGCAAATTACAGTGGTAACACGATTTTGAAAACAGTTTTGTTTCTCTTGATTGCCAAACCCTGGGTCTCATGGCCATGGTCATCAGTCATGCATATTCCCAACTATGGAGAGCAAATTGACTAGCTGGAACACTCTGAAATCCATTGCCATATTTGTGATTGTGCTCAGGCCACTTCCAATTGCTGCAATCAGTCAATGGATGCCTGGGGAAGTGACACAAAGGCAGGTGCTTTGCTGGGAGACCTAGGAATCTGATAGCTTCAGGTCTTCCCTGACAGCCTTGCTGCCCAAGATGCTTCTGTTCAGCCTTTCCAAGAAAAACCTTGTCTCACTGTCAGACTTGCACCAGGTCTGACGACTTTTTCCAGCTCCCTCTCTATTTTTCTCCCCCTAAGAAAACATTTGCCTGTTTATTTCTGTCTTGGCATCTGCTTCTTGGAGGACCGGTACTAACATAGCATACTCTATTTATTTTTATTGACTGATTGATTTAAGAAAGAGCAGGAAGGAGAGAAACATCAATTTGCTGTTTTCCTTATCTATGCATTCATTGGGTGAGTCTTGTATGTGCCCTTGACTGGGGATCAAACCTGCAACCTTGTCATATTGAGAATTGCTCTAACCAACTGAGCTACCTGGTCAGGGCCACTCTGTTTAGCTTTAAAGAAAGTTTATGTTACTCACACTTAAGGAAATAACATCTTCACAGAGTTAATGACTGTTACTCTAAATTAGTCTTCTGCTGGAAAAAGAGGTGTTACGTTTTGAGCACAATATTTGCCACCCATAGATGTGGATCCCAAATGAAGCCAGATTAAAATTCCTTATAAATAATATTGCAAAATAGATTTCTAATCATTCTCTTGTCCAAAAGCCACAATGCTTCATCTAATCCTAAAATCACTAACAATCCATTCTTCCCAAGAATGCTGAGATATTGTTTTCTATAATCTCACTTCACATAATTAATATATGTAAATTTTGCCAAATAAAATGTACCAACTAGAATATGTTCTGTGGCTTAAATCTCAAACTTTTGTGTGATTGCTGACATTGACAATATTTATTCTTATATTGTTGCTTATATAGAGATCCATCCAGGCCATTATAAATTTAAGACCACTCAAGGAAATGCAGCTTTTGGGGTTCTCTGAGGTAAGTAGCATTCAAACCCTATTCCCTCTCTGAATTTGGAACCACCTAAAAAATTAAACCATTAGTTAGATAGAGATTGAATCATTTGGTAGTCTTTGCATCTAGACCCTGGGCTGCCCACACAACCTTGATAGAGCAAACACAGGCTTCCAGCTATAGGCCAGAGCACAGCAATAGATTGATTGTTATATATGGCCAATTGGAGATTCCAAAGAAAAGAGCAAGTCCTGTCTTAGAACAAGCCAGCTCTAAAATAAAAGTATTAGTCTGTTCTCCACCTCATCACTGTGATGTTACTTTTCTTCTCTTACATAGTGTGAGGAGCAGAAAGAAGCAGAAGTGTCCTAATTCTTCTGAAAAGACAGCAATTTAATTTTGTTGGCTATGGTGAAAAATCAGAAAGGGAGAAATAAATAGTTCATCCTACAAAACCCCAAGCCCTGAGGTTAGTGGCATTAACTCTGTGTTTGAAGGACAAAACATCACTGGGCCCCTTTAGGTATAGGGCCAGCCAGAACAGACATGGCACAGAAAACAAAGCAAACTTTGCTTTCCTTCATTTCATTACTATTCACATGTTTCAGAATAGTTCATTCAGGATTCACATAAAGTTAGTTATTGGCTTTTCTAAATAGAGCTCTTATATCTTAAAAATAAATCCAAGGCTTTTAAAGCTTTGTAATTATCCTGTCTATTATCTCATCCGCTGCTTCATCTTTAATTCCCTCCCTTGATCTTTTATCTATATGGGGGTTTGCAATTTTGCATACTTTGAAAGTGAATTCTGGATATTTTCAGAGATAGGAGGGTAGGAATAGATATGTCATAATTTGTGTTACTTGCTCAAGTTTTTTTGAAATTAATTCCTCAAGCACCTGACAGCTCCAGAGTAACAGGCACGTGGGTTTTTGGATTGTAAGAATTTTAATTGTATCATTTCATTGCTGTGATATTTGAATATGAAAATTCTTACAATTTCCTACACTGTGGAATTATATTTTTACTTAAATCAAATTTGTAAATTGCACATTCTTAGGGATTTGATCTTAATAGTCCATAGAACTAATTTAGAGCTAAGTGAATGCATCAAACTAAACTTACTCTTCTGAAAATGTGTAGAAAAAACACAATATATCTCAGGGAAAAAATGATGCTTGACTAAACCACAAAAATAGATGTAAATTTATGTATAGTTTTCTAATTTAAAAGGTATTACATACTCATGCAAAATTTAGTAATTACAAAAAATGTATAAGAAGAGAATGCATATAAAGTAGAATAAAAACCATTTTTAAATTATTATTTGATGTAACCATTTTATCTTTCTTTGAAATATTTTACATCACAATATACACACATACACACAAAATATATCATACCAAGTAGTTTTATCTTAAATGTTTTTCATACTATGAGCATTATTCTATATTAGACATTAAAATGTTTTTAATGATAGCATACATAAGAATTTGTCACTGAGTATTTTACCTGACCACTCTTAAACATATAACATGTTATTCCAATTTTTTAACCATTGTAAATAATGTTATAAACATTCTCATATTAAGTTTTTAAATATATTGCTTATTATTTCCATAGAAAATAAGACAAATTTACTGAATTTGGAGATTTTAATATTTGAAAGGCTGAGGCCAAATGATTAGTTATTAACTTATTTTGGAGGAGAATCTCATGGAAATACTTTCTGTTTTAATAACTGACTTGAGAGTGAGAGAAAGAGAAAGAGAAGAAGAAAAAGAGACAAACAATGATATGTTTTTCTACTTAGTTATGCATTTATAAGTTGATTATTTATGTGCCCTGACTGGGGGTAGTACCTGAAACTTTGGCATATAGGGACAACACTAACCAACTGAGCCACTTGGACAGGACCTGGAGACACTTGCTTTCTAGTTTTGAATTACTGGGAGGCCAAATTAATAGCAAGAAGTTCCTTTAGGGAATGTAGGGTTAGGGCAAGAGGTGGTAGTCTTCAAGGGTATTTCACCTAGTCCATGGTAAACTCTGATATCTGTGCCTTCTTCAATTGAATTGATGTCCTTATACTAAAACATTTTGTCACTACAAACCTTACTTATACTGTAATTTAGATAGCTCTTGGCTTATAATATTTAAAATATTATGGAGCATTTTAAACTCTTCATGTGCCCAGGTTATCCCACACAATTAACAAAGAGCTTATTTGTTCCAGCTGAAATGCCAACTAAAGGGCCACTAGTGGGTCTGAGGCTTTCAGAGCAAGAACATGCTGATGTAGACCACTAAAAGAACTAGGTGCACTGGCAAATTGAAGTTCACTAGCCTGAGGGAGTCACAAAGTGAAAATTGAAGAGGAAATACTAATTGCTCAAATATACTCATAGTAGATATTTCTAGTGATAAAAGATGATAATGCTTATTTTTTCCACAAATAACTAATGTGCTATATACTTTTGGCTATTCTGTTATTCTTCTGACAATTTCAATATATTTTCATTCTCTTGGAAGCTAGGAAATTATACATATATTTCTGTCACCCCCAACCCTCACCTAAAGGTAGTTTTAGAGTCAGATGTGAAATTAAATTCAAATATATGTGGCGATTGAGTAAGAAACCAGCAATGAAGAGAATTCAGGACTGTTTACACATGGGAAGTCCATTGTGGTCTTTATAGATATGGATATGTCTAAAAGGAACACGTAGGGCCTTTAATAGCTCAACTTGTAGAGGACTGTAAAAATGACACAAGAAAGTTAGGCGCTCAGATACGTAGCTCTTTAGTAGGTCTTTTGATGAATCAGCCACTTCAACTGTTGCCTTTTGAGAGTTTACGCCTATGGGAATATCCGTCACCTAGTCAGGTCTAAAAAAGTACATATAGTGGGACCAATATTCAACAAGTATAAAGGGGAATAGACATTTGATGAGGTCAGGAGTATTCAGAATTCAGTATCCTCATTTATGAACTGATTCATTCATCCCTTCAGAAAATATTTATTAAGCATCTTCTATCTACTGTATGGCAACTAAACTAGACACTGTGGATTTAGGGATAAACAGGAAAGACAAAATCCTTGTTCTATTTTCTGAATTTATATTGTAGAGGATAAAAAACAAACATACTGCCAAAACCGGTTTGTCTCAGTGGTAGAGCGTTGGTCTGCCGACTGAAAGGTCCCGGGTTCGATTCAGGTCAAGGACATGTACACTGGTTGCGGGCACATCCCCGGTAGGGGGAGTGCAAGAGGCAGCTGGTCGATGTTTCTCTCTCATTGATGTTTCTAGCTTTCTATCTCTCTCCCTTCCTCTCTGTAAAATATCAATAAAATATATTAAAAAAAACATACTTAGAGGCAGTACAATTTTCAGTGGTGATAAGAACTAGAAAAAAAAATGAAGCAGTATAAAGAGATGGACAGTGATGGGTATGCTATATTAAGTAGGGTTTCAAACCTGAATGAACTGAGAAAGCAAAGCTATTAAGAGGCACAGAGGAAGAACTCGCCAGGTGGAGGAACCTTCGAGATCAAAATTCCTGAAGCAGGAAACACTTGGCTTGTTTATTCTACACCACAAAGGCTATTGTTATATAGCACAGAAAACAAGGAAGAGAATCTTAATAAATAAATTTAAGGAAATGGAGGCAAACAGAGCTTTTGAAGTAGTGGGCAGAAGTCTAGATTTTATTCTTTAAAAAAAATATATGTTATTGATATTTTACAGAGAGGAAGGGAGAGAGATAGAGAGCTAGAAACGTCAATGGGAGAGTAACATTGACCAGCTGCCTCTTGCACACCCACTACTGGGGATGTGCCCGCAACCAGTGTACAGGCCCTTGACCGGAATCGAACCCAGGACCTTTCAGTCCGCAGACTGACGCTCTACCACTGAGCCAAACCGGTTTTGGCTAGATTTTATTCTTATTATTCTATAGAAATTCTATGGAATGTTCTATTGGAAGAGTAACATAACCTGATATGTGGTAGAAAAGCAATAATAAAAGCAGGAAGTCCATGGGAAGTGCTGGTAAGAAGACAGCCTGACTTGAATGATGCATATGGTAAGAGAGATGGAAAGCAGTAAGGTTGATGATAGATTCTGATAAAGTCAATAAAACTTGCTGAAGATGGGTTATGGGTTTTGAAGAAAACAGAGTAAAAGAGGATGAAGCATAGTTTTTTTTTACTCCTGTAACTGAGATAATGGTGATGTGATTTATTTAGAGTAAAAGCCCTAAGGGGAAAATAGGTAAAGGATGGAAGGGAATTGAAGGTTCTGTATTGGACATGCTAAATTCAAGATGCCTATTGGACAAGCAAGTGCAACTACCAAATAGGCAATGAATGTGAGTTTAGAGTTCAGGGGAGATGTCAGAGATGGAGGAATAAATATGTGAACTATTCAAAGATAGTAGTATTCAAAGCTATGGGAGTGGATGAGATGATTTATGGAGAGAATATGGGTAGAGATGAGAGGAGATATGAGGAGAGGTGAAAGGTGATTTGAAAGCCTGTCAGTGTGCCAACATGTAGAGTTCAATGAAGAGCTCAGCTAGTATGTTGAGAAAAATAGTACAGAGAAGTAACCAGTAAAATTTACAAGGTGGAGGTCATTGGTATAATGGTTTATAACCCATGCAATATAGAGTCCAAACAATGATTTTTTAAAAAAGTGAAATTAAAGTTATCAATAATTCTTCCAAAATATTAGTATAAGTTGGGACTGTCCTAGGCAGACAAGAACAGATGGTCACCCTAACACTGGTGACCTCTGTAAGATGGGTTTCAGCAGAATTATACTTATGGAAATCTGCTTGGTGTGGGCTGAGGAGAGATAAAAAGTGAAGAAATGAAAACAAGAACTTGAGGCAACTTTTCGGAGAAATTTCACAATAAAGAAGGTAGCAAAAAATGGGACATGGCTAGAGAGAATATGAAATCGAGGAAAGAGTAGTTTTTTATTTAATGTGAGAATTTGTAGCATCTATGTATGCTAATGTGAAGGACCAGGAGAGAGGAAAATTTTGATAATACAAGCAGAAAAGAAAAGCAGAAGGAGAATAAGGATGGAATTCTGTGCATAAGTGTAATGGCTGAACTTGGATGTTCCGTTCACCCATTGTAATGAGGGAGGCAGAATATGTGGATAGTAGAGGCCCAATACACAGCACTCTTGCATGGATAGGGTCCCTAGGCCTAGATGGCATTCAGGGCCAATCTGCGGGGCGACCTATGGGGCCAGCCTGGCACCACATGATCACCAGTCCCGCCCTCTGATTGCCCTACCAACACCTCCAGTCCCCTACTCATGTGAGGCAACCTGTAGGGCAATCAGGGGGCTCCTGCTGGCACCTGCTTTGGCTGGCCAGGGGCCTGCAGGCTAGGGGCAGCTCCTGTTTGAATGTCTGCCCCCTGGTGGTCAATGCCCATCATAATGACCAGCTGTTCCCCTGTTTGGTCAATTTGCATATTAGGTTTTGATTTTATGGGATTCTCATGCATTACTGCCAGATTTGGAGGTGGGAAAGGAATTAACTTTTTAGACAAAGCAAGAGTGATTCCACTTTTTGTGAAATCCTCTTTTCTGCCCACAAGAAATCACAGTTTACTTTGGGGGGCAATTTTCTTCATAGGCATTAAGAAGGGATATGTGATCTATTTTTTTTTTCTCTGGAAAACATTCCAATATGGAAACTTTAATAGTTTACTGGCAAATGTGGAAATTCTCCCAGGTTCAATTTAGATCTGGCAGAGAAGATGAATATTACTAGTCAGTCAGCAACTGCCTAGAACAGATGTTTTGTTGAATGTGAGTATTAACAGTTCTACTTGGCCTTTTCAGAATTTGAATTAAGAAAGAGCCATGGGTGTATGGAAACCCAGGTGAAAAAAAATTCTTTGACCAGAGACACAAAATGTAACATGTAGTGAAAGCCTTAGCACTCAAGCACCACGTGACCCTGGGGACATCACCCACACTAGTTGTTTAATCTGTACAAGGAAGAGAAGGAGGGAAAAAGCATATGTCTTGTAGCATTCAGAGGTTGGGGAAATAGTCTCTGTCAATCATTTGTAGGAATTTTAAGAAAATGTAAGTTTTTTTGTGGGGGACAGCACAAAATAAGGCAAGCAAATGAGTATTTCTGATGATTTATTGTCTAGGAATAACTTGATTCAACTTGTTCAGTAAAGAAATCCAGAATTAAATTATTCAAATTTCAAATTATGTTTTTTTCTGAGCTAAACCTCTTTGAATCCACTCCATGGAAGGAAAATCAGCAAAGACCACTCCCTTTCATATGAATTAAACTTCTATTTTTCTAGTCAGCCAGTAAAGTTGCTGAGAGATAGTTTACTTATCTGGAAAATGGTGTCTGAGTAGTCAGTTCCACATGTGCCTTTAGTTACTGCAGACATTGGTCCACACTAATAGAATTATAACATAAGTCATCCTTAGCATCCACCAGTGTAACAATCACACCTGCTAATCTATGGCAGGTAGGACCCAGGCTTTTACCAATGAGAGGGTGATGCTCACAATACTACCCTATTATCTATGCATGCCACTGCCAGACAGAGAAATCAACTATGCTTGGACAAGATCAGTGCTCTGTAAATTAATTCATTACATGGTTAAATATCGAGTCCTCAACCTAAGGACTCGTATACATGCATATAAGCATATCCAATGGCCACAAGACACTAGAGGATATGGGGTAAAGGCATGTGCTGGGGGTTGGGGAGGAAGAGAGTAGGTTAATGGGGGGAAAAGGAGGCATATGCACTACTATTTGTAATACTTTAAACAATATTTTTTAAAAAGATCAATTTTCTAAAAATGGCACAGTGTAGGAATTTATTAATTTAAAGAACCAGCTCTTTAGTTATTGACCCTACAAACCATTCTATTATTCAGTGACTAAATTCAACTTAAGTATACTTGCTATCCATTACAACAAAAACCAGCTTCCCCATTCTCATTGAGGTAAAAGCAAAGAGTATAGTTTATAAGCATATGTAGATAAAATCACCTCATCACCTCCAAATTACTAACTAGATACTCAATTAATAGCACTTGTGTTTGTTTGTTTGTTTGTTTTTTTAAATGTATTTTGATTTTTTACAGAGAGGAAGGGAGAAAGATAGAGAGCCAGAAACATCAATGAGAGAGAAACATGGACCAGCTGCCTCCTGCACACTCCCCACCGGGGATGTGCCCATAATCAAGGTACATGCCCCTGACCGGAATCAAATCTGGGACCCTTGAGTCTGCAGGCCAATGCTCTATCCACTGAGCCAAACCAGTCAGGGAAATAGCACTTGTTTTAATTGAAATATGTTTTTAAAACTTTTAATAAAATTAACACAATATTAACTGAAAAAAATAGATTAAGAATATGGTATTTTACATAGCTAAATTTTCAAACATCGTTCAGAGCGAAGGATTTTGTTTACACACAATTCCATTTTATCCATTAAGCAAATATTACTGAGTTGGTAAGTTTCTATTCATCAAAGCAAGGAAAATAAAATTATAATAAACTAGAGGCCAGATTCACAAAATGTGTGCAAGAGAAGGCTGCCCTCACAGCCCCAGCTGCCTTTGGCACCCTTGCAGTCCCAGCTTTGTCCAGAAGGTCATCTAGATGGTCAGTCATTCTGCTGTTTGACCATTTGGCCAATTTGCATATTATGCTTTTATTATGATAGATTTATTGATATAATTAAAATATTTAAACTTAAAATAATAATGTGGTGAGTTTTAATATACCTTCTTTATAACTTTTTAAAATATTTTAAGCTTTCTTAATGTTCTAAGAAAGCAACCATTTAAAAAATACATAAATACATGTATCTAGGGGCACACATTTTTACTTTTGTGTCAGACTCCAATATGACTTAGCATGGTACTGTCAGATCCTGTTTTTATTTAAAATGTTGACATTTTGTTCATCATGATTGTGCATTATGGATTGATTTTAACTCTGCAAAACTTTTTCATTAGAATGTTAGTTATCTTGATTACTAAATTTTCTGGAGGCTCTTAAATTTTGCACCCAAAGTGGGTGCTTTATTCACCTCATGCTAATCTCAGCCTTGGGAAAAGCCATTATGTCTATATTTTAAAGATCTTTCTCTCACAATGTTGAGTATAAATTGCTGAAAAATGGTATTTGGAGAAGTGGGGACAACATCAAAGAGGATAGAGTAGAGGCAGGGGTGAGAGAAGTTTCTGGAATGGAGAACAGGGATAATTTGATAGAATAACTGGATGTATGGAAAATCTCTCTATCCTGGGACTCATTATCCAAATAAAGATTATCAAAGCCCAACATAGTATGCCTCCTCTAGGCATCTCTTTTTAGCCATTTAACACCATGGAAAATTCCTCCACTGCAATGTTTTTATCTCGTAAACTAGAAGCCTGTTGCAAAAATTAGTGCATGGTTAGGGCCCCTCCCCCGGGCCGGCTGGGTGGTCAGTTTGTTCCCATAGCCAATCTCCCGTGACTGGCCAACCTCCTGCGGTCCCTCCTCCTGGCCAGCTGCAATTGGCCCGATCAAAGCTGGCAGACGGGGGGGAAGGGATAGCAGGAGGTTGACCAGCCATGGGAGGTTGGCTATGGGAGCACCCTGACCACTCCTGCATTGAGCATCTTCCCCCTAGTGGTCAGTGTGCATCATAGCGACTGGTCGACCAGTTGTTCAGTCACTTAGGCTTTTAGATATATAGATTAGTCAGCTCAGACAGCCATAATAAAATAGTATAAATTTGTGTGGCTTAAACAACAGAAATATATTTTTCTCACAGTCCTGGAGCTGGGAATTTGGGGTCAGAGTACCAGCATAGCATCGTCCCATACACCAGAAAGTGGTGAATCAATTGCCAGTCAGGGTACATGCGCAGGTTGCAGATTCAATTCCTAGTCCAATTAGTGTGGAAAACAACTGAACAATGTTCCTCTCTCACATCAATGTTTCTCTCTCCTTTCTTCTCTCTGAGATTAATTAAAATGAATAATAAATAAATAATGTGCTATGAGTATGTTTTTAGCAGGAAAGATATTAGTGAACTATGAAATGGAAAACTTGTTAAAACACATATATACAGCATGACCCCATTTAAAAAATATTTATTGATTTCAGAGGTAGGGAGAGGGAAAGATAGAAACATCAAGGATGACAAAGAATCACTGATCAGCTGCCTCCTGCATCCTCCTACTGAGGAATAAGCTTGAAACCTGACCAGGAACCAAATCGTGATTTCCTAGTTCATAGATCAATGCTCAACCACTGAGCCCCACCAGCTGGGCCCCATTTGTATCAATACCAGGCACAAGAGGTACACTTGGCAAGATCTCACTCCTAGATGAAAGTCTGAAATTGCCCAAACTCCTTTGTAGCTAGGTTTCTGGATATGGATTTGTTTCTGAGATTACATGTGCTTGCACAATATTTTGAAGGGAGAAGTGGGGCAGAGGCATCTTCCCACAGTTTGGGCTGTTTGCTACTGGTGATCATGTTTACAGAGATATGGAGGATTTCTGCCGCAGAATCCAGGCTCTGCACAGGCAGTTGTGGCAGAGGCAGTGTCCAGGAACCTGTTTTGTGGGAGCTGGGAGGCATTTGTGGGGGCAGCAGTTTCCGGGATCACAGCTGGGCCAGAGTGTCCTAGCATTCAGCTGTGGCTGAGGGCGCAGCGCCTCCTGCTGGACAGGGAGTCCTTCCTGGGGCCCAGCCCACTGCCTACTCCTCCAGCTTTTCAATGATTTCCCAAGCACCAATTACCTGTGCTAAATTTTTTCTGCCTATAATAGCAAAGATCTAAAAACATTTTGGATGCTCTGCTTTCAACAAAAACAATGCTGTACAGGGTCAGGTATGAGAAGTGGGTGAGGTGTTGCAGAAGGCTCCCTTCTTTGAGGCTCAGTTTACTCTTCTGTAGAGCAGAGACCAAAGATTATTATCTGTTCATATTTTCTAAATACCATGGCAGCTGTGTTTTCCAAAGATGGCCACAATATTTCCCATCCCTCCGATGGCCTTTCCACTTTCTGCCACATCCTCTCTTCTTGAAGCGGGGCTGACCTCTGACTCAATGGTAGCCAGTACACTGGTTGTCCGCAGAATTCCAAAGCCAAGGCTGAAAAGGTGTGGGTTTGCAGCCCTGCCAACTCTGCCAGTGTTTCCAGTTCCGGCCCTGCCCACGCTGCTGCTCGGGCTCTCGCTGGCGTGGGGCCTCGCTCCCCCTCCCCTCCCCCACCCCCCCGCCCCCGGGCTGTGCAAACCCAGCACTTCGATGCACACTGGGCCCAGCAGGCAGGGTAAACTCCTGGATCAGGCCTTGCGCCTCCAGGCTCCTGGGTGCTGCTACCCCTGTGCTTTGCCACCCCTATTCCTGCTGCTGCCCTGACATGGGCCAGACACCGACTGCTCTGTGTGACTGCGGGGACTGCGGTGGCCATCAGGTAAGCCTCCCCACTTTATTCCTGATTCTGGGTCCAATTCCACAAAAGGAGGGCTTTGACCTTGCAGCTGCCCAAGACTGAGCATCTTCAAGGTCCCCAGATCTCAAATTTCTGCTAGCCAAGGCAGTTGGCTGGCTGGCCCTGCCCCCAATAGGGATGTTGGGGGTCAATTGGGGGCTGGGCTGATGAGAAGGAGGACAATCAGGCCTGGATCAGGTTGTTTGGCTGCTCTGCAGTGCACGTCATAGCCACCAGTCATTCTGTTTGTTCTGCCATAATGGTAGCTGGGATATATATATATATATATATATATATATATATATATAATCTCCCTCCGATGGCCTTTCCTTTCCACTTTCTGCCACATTAGAATGTAATCTAATATATATGTGTATATATATGTATGTATGTGTATATATATATATATTATATGCATGTATATATATACATGCATATAATATATTATATACATAGCTGGGATATATATATATAAAACCCTCCAATGGCCTTTCCACTTTCTGCCACATTAGAATTGACAATGGCACATTGTCATTGCTGCCAAAGACAATATCTCACATTGCTTTGATTATGCTACAGTGTTATAAGCATATACATGCTCAATAAATACCTCTTAAAAAAACTACGTTCATCAATGCTTTTTAGCATAGCTCAAAGGCAGTGCCCATAATAATTAAACCAACAAAATAATTTAAATCTTCTTTGAATGTATTTTTAAGGTTAGAATGCTCATTTGTCTGTCCAAGCTGGTAGACATGACTTTGTAGGACTCTTTCCCACTACATGATTAATGATCCTTTCCTAAGAAGAGTTTTATATATGTTACTGCTAACAGCAAGAGAACTTCTCTTGGGGTCTTTTTCTCTTTTATGTGATTACACTGATATTTTGGAGAAAGTGAAATTATTGGATCCAAGCTGGGAAGTCCTTTTGAATTTATAAAATGCAGAGATTGTTATAGAACTGTAAAGTTGAGGAGGGTCTCTTATCCAGTCATCAACAGATAATTATCATTTTTATAATCCTCATGAAAGTTCTACTGTGGTTACCAATGTCCAAAATTGGACATTAATATTGCCCTTGACAACTGACCCAGAGAGCTTCTTTCTAAATTATTCCAGTTTTAATAAAAAGATAATTATAGTTGTAGAAAAAAATCGAACTTAATATGTCTGTGTGGCTTTGTCAGATTTCCATTTGTGGTGATATCTTTATCCATTTTACCAGAAATTACTATTATTACATATTATTATTACTATTATTTTACACATAGGGCTTTTAGTAGAGCTCCGTTAAAAGGAGACTAGATCAATACTGTATGCACCCTCTGTCCTCTGCCTCTCCCCCTCTGGATGGCGGATAAAACACTGAGGTCCACCTGGCTCAGTTATGGAGCTGTCATACCAGCTCTGTGTTACTGTATCTATGCTTTTTATAGGAAAAAATTATCAAAATGTTTTTGCTACTGCTTTTTAATTTCCTATGGTTCAAAGCTGGATATATAACTTCTGATAATAGAATTTGGTATATAAAAGCAGGATGCCTTAAGCAATCCTAAAGTGTATAATTGATTTGCTGGTAGAAATGGTACCTGGGCAATAAGGACTGGAATTATTTTGAACTGGAAAACTTGTGATCTTTGTCATATACCAGCAGAATATTTGAGGCCATCATTGCCTGCATTATTTGGAATGCAAGCAATGGGCTAAAGCTGTAAGACTAGGATAAATTGTAGCAAACACTTACATATTATCATGTGATACCTCTACCATTTTCAGCAAAATCCTACTAAAGAGATGACATCAGACTAGGGCTACTCAGGCTGCAGACAGAAAAGGAAGGAATCACCATTTTTCCAAGGGAATCTTTCTTCACCTCTATGTAGTCTACACATTAGAGTAAAGGTCCTGAAGCCAACTACTTCTGTTCTTCAACCTTGAAGCAGTTGTTAATAGTGATAAACAAACAGTAGCCTAGATACTGGTGCTCCCTTGGAAAGAGTCACAAAGCTTTCAGGCCGTGATGGGATCAAGGACTTTCCCTTCCTGTATGAGCCTGTGGACAGTCTTAAGGCAACAGCTATCTAGTCCAGGGCAGGGAGATAAATAGATCAGAAAGACCTGTAATTAATGGAGAAGATGCATCAGGCTTAAAATCTACATCTAGACAAGTTTTCTTAAAGTTGGACTTCACCAGAAGCAAATAGAGCAAAACTATACTGTTCACCAAGAACTGTATTTCCAAAGTACTTTTATTCCTCCAAGATGTGCCTGAAACAGCCTATGTCTAATAAACCATTAATACCAGTCCCTGGTCCCTAAAACTATACCAGTAGGAAGTTGGCTTTGAGAGTATTGTAATCCAAGGGAGGGTCGATTTACCAAACCACATCAGAGTGAAGAACCCCATAACTGAGGAACAAGGATCCTGGAAAATCATCCCAGAGAGAATATCCAGGCTCAACTAGAATGGCCATCCAAGGGAGTTATCCCATAGCAACATAGACAGCCCTTCCTATTGATATAAAGGGTGTGTAGCATGTAAATTACAAATAATATGTAATATTATTTATTGTAAATTCCTTATAACCAATTGATTCTCACAGAACGCTTTCTTTTTACACAAAGCTGTTGACAAATTAGTGTAATTCTAACATGTAGACATAAAAGCTGGTTGTTATGTTTATGTCACTGAGTAAATGATATTCAAGTAATGAAGATGTTTGCTAGAAGTCCACTTGTTCATCAGTGGTGTGACCAAGTTTCAAATACTGGAAGTTTTCAAATACTGAAAGAAAATGTCCTCAATTTTTGGTGTTGTTTACAATGCAAGGCTATTATCATAAAATACTTTTAAGTATAATTTGCATTAGTAACATTTTATCATTTTTAAGTCTATACAATCAAGGAAACAATAAATTAAGCCCTGATTTATAGTACTTGCTCATTACCATGGTGTAAATACTCCCAGTATGGCTGATTTTCAGATAACATCAGGATATTATTGATATTATTGAGGGCAGAATTAGAACAAATGTGCTGTATCATATTTTAAAGTGTCATCACCATATCCTATAATAGATGTAAACTTACAGAGCACCAGTATTAACAAAATGTAGTAAAATAGTTAGGAAACTGTTATTTAATTTAATTCTAAGTCTATGCAAATTTAATTCTTAATAATGACTGTACATAACCATAAACACAAAATTTCAGAAATTTTAACAATTGGCTTTTGTGAGCTAGTACAAGTCTTATTTCTACATTACTGTGTGTCTAAATGATGGGTAACCAAAGGGATAGCTGTGGAAAATAGCACTAGCTGACTACCCAAAAAACTATCCTATTTTTCCTTAATAACAAAATTTGATATTATTAGATGCAGCTTATGTCATGTTAAGAAATATATTTCTGCCCTTGCCCATGTGGCTCAGTTGGTTAAAGCATTATCCCTTACACTGAAAGGTCTCTGGTTAGATTCAGGGCACATACGCGGGTTTCGAATTTGATCCCTGGTCGTACACATGCAGGAGGTACTGATCCAGGATGTTCACTCACACATTGATGTTTCACTCTCTTTCTCTCTCTCTTCCTTTCTTTCTAAAATTAATAAAAGCATGTCCTCGGGTGAAGATGCTTTTTAAAAAAGTAAGAAAGAAATATGTAAATGGGGTGGCTTGGTAACATAGCTCTGGCTAATCAGATATAAATGAGTGAGACTTCATAAAATCTCAAAAAGGAAGATGACTTTTAAATTTTTTTTAAAAATTCTGTATTAAATTATTACATATGTGTCCTCATCCCCCCATTATGCCCTTCCTATTTCTAAAGGTCTGGTTAAGCTAGATTTTGCTACAGTAACATTTAATCTCCAAATACCAGAGGCTTAACACAACAAAGGTTAATTTCTCACTTCATATCTATTGCAGGTACTGGGGCAGCTCTGACCCACACATCTTTCAGGGACCCAAGGGGCCCGGGCTCCACCATCTGGAACACACAGGCTCCTCAGACGACATGACTGCTCTGCTATGTTTCAGCCCAGAAATAAAACACTTCATTTCCCCCATACAGTTCAGTGGTCAGAATTAGTCATGTGTCTCTGTCTGACTGCAGGGCAGGCCAGGAGTGTTCCTTCATTAACCAGTACATAAAACATCTAATTTGTTTAAGGCCTTATTTTTGGATTTCTGTTATAATCAAATGTCATTCCTAAGCAATACAATTGATACTGACTTTTATGTTTACTATAGGAAGAGTCAATGGCCTATAGATAATGCTATATTCTAATTCTGCCAGAAGTATATTTAAGACTAGCAAGTGGAACAAAGTGCAAGTGTATGGATCTGACACCTAGCCTTCCTTTGTCGGGGAGGAAAACACCTATTCTAATAAGACATCACAGTTCTAGTGTACTCCTAAGCAGAGAGAATCGTGAGGAATACGGTTTTTACATGAGGAATAATTTTAAACATTAATGCAGTGTTCTCATTTGCCTTTCTGGTTATAAGACCTTTACCCTAATCAGCCTCAGTGTCCATCTGTCTGAGAAGAGATTAGAAAATAAAGCAGAAGGTATGCAAACAGAAGAGGTAATATTCAACTCTTGACATTGAAAATCGGATTGGGCAGCAAGACAAAGCCCTGTGAGCCAGATTATTTTCTTGAGAAAGGAGTTTTCCAAATTCCTGTGTGTACCATTTACAAATCAGGGCTAAGCCTGTCCTTAAGATGGATCTGCAGCCAGAAAGGAAAAAAATAAATGGCATAGAACTGAGAGAAAAACCACCCATCTAGTCCCTGACAATAATAGGAAGAGAGGGAAGGGAAATGTTACACTTGGATATAAAAGTCCTGGTTTTGTCCTCTCTGGGCTTAAACTGAAAGGCAGAGGAAATGCTTCAAGCCAGTGATGACAAAGCCAAAGGAAAGCCAGGGCATAGTCATAGAAACATGACAGACAGGGTTAGAGAAAGGAGCGCCTACAGCTTAGCATTCCCAAGCTATTCTTAATTCTTATGAGCTGCCGATATTGAGTTGAAATCAGTGGGCACATTCTGTGGGGTCTGTCGTGGCTGGGAGTGAATTGCCAAGTCAAAAGACAAGATTGAGACACAACACAGCTGGGGTTCAGTGAGATCTAGAGCTACAGGGACTGAGTGAGGAGGCGAGGAGACACAAAACACCACAGCAGCATCACTGGGTCAAATCAGTATTAGAATGTGGCATTCGAAGACAGCAGGGCAAGGATTACAAGGGTGGGCGCCGACCATCATCACAGAGACACGGTGGGCTCTAACCAGCTCACACCCACGGAGCAGCATGTGTCTCTTCCTGGGCCCAGCTTCATACCCTCATGAAGATGTACTGGCTCTCTTGCCACTAACTAAACACAGGGATGTCATTTTAGAGAAACAAGCAGGAAACAGGATAGGCTTTTTAAAGACACAGACATCTTTTTTTTTTCCCTAGAGAGACTAAACTTCACTACAAGGGACCATTTAAATTACTGGATTGGACTAAATTTAATCTTGATGGGATTATTAATTTGTATGCTTCCTAAACAGTTAATTTATACTGATCTTCAGGGGGAGCATAAGTAACTACAGACAAAATAGAGGAACCAGGCAATTCTCAGTGGTGGTGGGAATTAAATTTTGTGATCTCAACACAGAATATTTCTGCCTTCAGCCTCTCACAACAATAGGCAAGGAAGAAAGAAAATGTTCTCTATCCTCCTAGGTTCTTCTGGCTAGTCTAATAATTAAGTTAATACGAGACAGATTAACAAGAGAAAACCTAATTTAATTACCAATGTACATATGGGAATCCTACACACATGAGAGAGTCAGAGACCTCCTCCCCCATATAAGAGGTTTAGGAACAGAAAGTTAAAATGAGGTATGTATGGCATTCTGAGCCAAGGATGAGGTAAGGTGCCTTGGGGCTTCAGAGGTGAGGAAGATCACTGCAGGTTAGTAAGGGGGTTAGTAAGAGCAAATGCTTAGTAATTAGAAGTTTGCCCTGTCATATAGATATGACATAAAACGTTATTTCTAGTAATAACTTTTATTATGAGCCAAGCCCCAAATTTCACTTCTTTAGGGAGAGGTAATCATTTCTTTTGGACTCACAGGGTCTTAATTGCTTTCAGCTAAAAATTATTCACAGGCCTAAGTGGTACATCTTGGGGAAGGCAATTCTAAGCCCCTTCAATTATTCTGCAAGGTATGCTGCTGCCGACATAAGAGGCATAAAATAAGCAGAGATGCTTCATTGCAGGGATGGTTGCTCAGTGGCAAAGATGTTCTATTGTGCCTCGCACACAAATAGTTTAAAGATTCAATACTATCCCTCCATCTATTCACTCTAGTTATTTGGTGAATAATCTGAGATATACTAATAGAAAGCCACAAATTTACCCTTAATAATCAGGATAGGAACCCCTCATGTGTGCGTGTGTGTGTGTGCGCACACACACATATATTGGACTGGCTACATAATTTGAAGAGCCTGGTGCAAAATGAAAATGCAAGATTCCTTGTTCAAAAATTAAGAATTTCAAATCAGCTGCAGCAGAGCACTAAACTAAGTGTAGGGTCCTTCAAAGTGCAGGACCCTGTGATATTATTGCATAGGTTATGTGTATATATGTTGTGTGAGTGTGTATGTGTTTGAGGACTACATTGTGCTGTTCTCGTTGGAGGACTTCATGGTGTAAATATATTGTTTTCACTCAACTACATCAGGCTCTAGAGTTAATGCAGATCTACAAGTGAGGGGCTGGCCCTTTTACAAACACATCTTTAAGCCTAGGCTAGTGTTGAAAAACATGTGAACCAGTGAACCCTGTTTTAAATTTCCATTCTTCAGTTGTGAGGTTGTTGGTACATTACTTATTTTCTCTGTGCCTCAGCTTCCCAAACTATAAAATGGGAATATACAAATGTACTGAGCCATGGAGTTACTAAGGATAGTAAAAAAATAAATAAATTGGCCCAGCTGATATGGCTCAGTGGCTAAGCATCAATCCATGAACAAGAGGTCTTGGTTTGATTCCCAGTTTGCAGGCTTGATCCCCATTTAGGGGACTTGCAGAAAGCAGCTGATAGGTGATTTTTCTCATCATTGATGTTGCTCTATCATCATTGATGTTTCTAATTCTTTTCCCCTCTCCTTTCCTCTCCCTGAAATCAATAAAAACATATTTTTAAATAAATAAACAAACAAACAAACAAACAAATAAATAAATAAATAGGTTTATATTTGTGAAGTGCTTTAAACACATCTTGCCATATAGTAAGTACTATGTCCTTGTTAATGTAAAAATTTGTGGAGTTTTATTATGTAAGAACTTAAACCTTTTTTTCCACAAAGAATGTAGATGGGCCCCTCCTCTATTTAGGGCTCCCGAAGGGAACCATTTAGGTTCAGAAGGCTATCTGAGTCAAGAAAGGCATGTTGATTTGAGAGTCTTCTAAGATATGAATGGTGGGAACGAAAGACTTTGTATTTAGGAAGCAAAGGACACGTAGGGCTGACCACACTCAAAGTGCATTTATATTTCCTGCTTTCATTACATATAAAGTAACTTAAAAGTAAACAAAAAGAAAGCCAACAACAAAACTTCAGTACATTCTTTTAGTTGCCATGGCTCTGTAAAGGACTTGAGTATTACATGGAAGACAAACACAGCTGACTCAACTCTTAAGCGATTTTATTGATATGGTGCAGGGAAAGGGCTAAAAGGTTATATTGCTTAGCTCAACAGCATGGCATTTGGCTAAATTATGTCTTGCAGTGTCTGAATAGAAAGAGTCTAGCCTAGGAAAGAAAGGAACAGAGAGAGATTGAGAGAAAGTCTTCTTATGTACTGTTTACATATGCATGTGGAAGCCAGATGATTGTCTTAAACTTTCTTTGTTTGGACCATTAAGTATCCCTTGATTCCACACTGTCTGACGCAGGTAGGCATCTGGTGTCCTTGTTCTTGTCTCCTCCCTTCACATTGTCTTGCATCTTTAAAATAAATGGGTTCACTTTGGTTTTCCTCAGCTTTATCTTTTACAATAAAAAAATCCATGAGACTGTAGCTTAATTTTTTCCTCTAAAAATTATGTTAAAATAAAAATATACCTATTTAAATTTTTTTTAAAAAGTTCTGACCTAAGAGAAACTAGAATCTACAAAGATTAAAGCAGCTACCTAGTGCCAGAAGAAAGAAGTATCATAAAGGCATGAAGAATGATGACTAATACTCTAGGAATGGGATGTGGGATGTGAGTCAGGTTTTATCTCCCTTTTTTCCACAAAGAAAGTAGATGGGTAAATGCTGAGATCAGAGTTTACTCTGAGCTAAGAATTGGTGGGAAATGTATTGGGTAGTGATGAAAAATAAATATCAACAGTAAATAGGACTGGGCTAAATCATGTCTAACTAACCTGTTTCCCAAAAAATAAGACATGTCTTATATTAATTTTTGCTCCCAAAGATGCGCTAGGACTTATTTTCAGGGGATGTCCTATTTTTCCATGAAGAAGAATACAGTATACATTTATTGTTAAATGAAAATAAGAGAAATTTATTACCGGTATACGGTACGGTAGTATGGTAGTTGTCAACACAAACCAGACAAACTGTGAATCCTGCAGTATAAAGAATTTACTCATTTTATGCAATGACAAGTCATCATCTTCTGGAACATCATTATAACAATCCAATTCCTGAATTTCCTGGTGAATTTCTTGTGACTCCATTTCTTTCAGAATCAGTGGACCAAATCTCTCATGTTTAGCAATAGCACTGTCTTTGAATGAGTACTTCTTGTCAAGGTAGCCTGCTCATAGTGCATTTGCAATGCAACTGTCAGTGCTTTTCTCCCATGAATTTTTCACCCAAGTCACAACTTGTTGCAGTTTAGGTTTCACAGTTTCCACGCTGATTTCTCTCCATTGTATTTTCAATGTAATCATTAATTTCTATGTGCAAATTGTCTTTGAATGGCTTGTTTATTGCAATATCAAGAGTCTGGAGATAGGCCTTCATTCCTGCGGGAATAATTATCTGATCTATTTTTCTTTTCTGAAGAAATGTCTTCATGTCTTTAGCGCACTCAGTGAGTGCTGGCTGCATCTCAGACTAGCAGACCTCTTTGGCTCCCTCGCATAACAATCGGCAGCATTAAATCGAGCCACTTCCTTATAACTGCTTATGTGGCCCAGGCGTTTTCAGTTTCAACAATGAAAATGCCCAAAACATATTCAATCTTTTCCTTCTTGCCCTTAGAAATGACTAAAGGTGGGATTTTAGTGCCATCCAGACGAATTGCCAAAATACAGAAAACTCGTGCACTTTCGTGAGCAGTGGAGAGAATGTACACTAAGGAGGCACCCTGCTGTTCAATTGTTGTTTGAGATGATTGGCCCATAAACACTGCAGTTTCATCCATAGCAATCATGTTGGAAAGATTGTATTTAGAGAAGTCAGCATCATCAATAAAGGACTTGAATGCAATAAAGGACTTGAATGCTCGCTTAATAACTTGAGTATCTTCTGACCTAAACAATGTTGCAGATCTTCTTAAAGACAGTTCACTTAGCTGAAGGAAATTATCCAGCCAGTGTTGTGATGCTTTGAAGTCTTTGGGGGCTATGTCAAACTTTGGTGCCATTGCAAGGGCAAATTCTTGAATCTGAGCCCTATTCACAACCAAAGCCTTTGCTCTCCTGTCAACAACCCATTCACAGATCAGGTCTTCCAGCACGAAAAAAAAAAAAAAAAAAAAATGGTTGCCGACCTGATCCACACTTGCGCTTTTTAGCATTTCCCTTGTCCACCTGTTCAATGAGGTTACCATACTCTGCTCACCATTTTCAGACCAATGGGATACTCAACATTCTCTCTTTGCAGAAAGCAGTAAGATTTTGGCCCCAAGAGTCTTCCACAATTCCTTCCTTGTACTCCACGGAGTACCTTTTTCTTTTTGTGCTCATTTCTAGGGGTAAAAAAAAGGATTGGGGTATCAAAGTGGAGGGGGGGAATCACTTAAAATGACACAGGGGGGATCAGATGGGGGAATCAAAATGGCAGAAGAGAATCAGAAGGGGGATTACCATTTTAATAACCCCTTTTGGTCCTCCTGTGTCATTTTGATTGTCCCCTCTGATCCTCCTGTGTCATTTTAAATGATCCCCCTCCCCCTACCTGTGCCACTGAACACCTTCACCACACATCCTCCCTACCCCTTTATCAGACATTTACCCCCTGGGGCCTGCCTGGGGACTGTCACTGGGCTTGCTGGGGCCTGGATCTGGGCTGGAGCAGGGTCTGCCACTGACTGAGAACCTTCAGTTATCATGGAGGTGGCCGAAAGCATCAGGTTGTGTCACCAGAGACAGACTAGCACTCACCACCTTGGCTGTGTCCCTTCCACTCTAATCCTCCTGTTCTTCTACACACATCTGCGAAAGTCTCCTCCTCTCTCCCGCCCTGTGCTCACTGCTCACTCAGACCCAGCTCCGCCTCCACACAGCAGTGAAATCAGGAATCTGTGTAATGTCACTGGTTGCTAGACGCCAGTTGGGGCGGCCCTATTGACCAGTTTATGGTAAATTAATTTTCATTCTGAGACAGAGCCTGGGGTCCTTATTTTCTGGGGGGGATGCCTTATATTTCACTCAGAAGGAAACCTGTAAGTAGATCTTATTTTCGGAGGATGTTTTATTTTCGGGGAAACACGGTATTGAACTAAACTCTCTGCTGCCAACAACTTGAGGATCTCAGGAAGATTTCCTTGCAACCCTTGACCCTCATGGCCCTTGCCAGAGTAACAGGAGTGGTGGGAGAGCAAGAAGGTTATAGGTTCCAGACTCCTAGAAAGGATAGTATAAAAAATGAGTGAATTGGGATCCACACTGGGCAAGAAGATCTCTGATCTACAAGCCATTGATGGACAAGGAGTGCCTCTGGGTCACTATTGGATGAGGATGGCTTTCCGTGACAATAAGCAAATTTAATATCAATTATATGAAATAAAAAACACCCTATCCCACCCATCCCTACACATCTTTTTTCTTTCCAACTAAGACATTTTTTTTTAATCTTCACTTGAGGATGATATGGTTTCATTGGTTTTTAGACAGAGAAAGAGAAACATTGATGTGAGAGAGAAATATTAATAGGTTGCCTCCCTTATATGTCGCCAACTAGGGATCAAGCCTACAACCTAGGTATGTGCCCTTGACCAGGAATCGAACCTGCAACTTTTTGGTGTATGAGATGATGCTCCAACCAACTAAGGCACCCGGCCAGGGTGACAATTTTTTTTTAAGTCTGCAGACATCCATTTGATCTTAAATCTACTCTTTAAATAAATAATAAAAGGACATCCCTACTTTTGACATAAGCTCTGAAATGCATGAGAAGTTCCTGGTAAAAATTTATAGTCTTTGCAAAATTTGTCTTTCTGCATAGATTTTTTTTTTAACATTTTCAATTACAGATTTATAGCAGAATTTTTCATAGGCCTGAATTGTCTGTTTAATATTAAAATGATTCTGGTTGGGAGCCATCTGTTATATGATCAGGCATGGAAATTCTTTACAGAGCTTTACATCAACCCTCGCTACAATGCTTGTCATGCTTCAAATATCCTCGGGCACTTGTGTTTCCATTTAGAGGAGCAAGGTGAAGGACTTAAGACACAGGACATGATGTCTCCCTGATTATTCAGTGGCTGTTACTGAAAACATTGTGTTCAGCATATGGTTTGCTGGATTGTCTTTTTCCCTAAACCAGCCTCAACATTTTCCTTTATTATGACAAAACAATACCTCGGAAAAGGACACTTTGATAATCCTTGAATCTCCTGTCAGAACACACTGTTCATTGAATTAATCAATTCATTTGTTTTCTTTTAAAACATTGTTTTATATTTTAAAATCATAACATACTTCATCTCACTTTCCCCCTGTGTGTTGTTATAATTGAGGCAACTCTATATTACCAGGTTTCATCTCAAGTGCTCACTCTGAATCTCTGGACTGGGAGCTGCCTGAAAGCATGTGTTGGGAAGGATTCTGGGGCTATGCTGTGGCTTAACAAGAAAGATACCACCATTGCTTACTTATGTCTGAAATGGGTATAGGACTAGTGAGTATGGGCCACATATAATTTATTTACTATCACTGACATATTCATTTTCTCTGACCCCCATTGTGTACTCATTAATAAGCATTGTGAAATGGTTGACCTTTGGTACAGAGGTACAGAGTAAAATTAACTCCTGAGAACCAAACTTGAACCTAACAATAATAACATTAACTATGACAATAGTAGAAGCTACATTTGTTGAGCATTTGCTATGTTATAGGCAAATTACTATAAGTGCTTTGCAAAAATTCAGTAATTTTACTTATTTCTCATAGACATTCCACAATATTGACATTATACTCCCAATTTCAGACAGAAGATTAAAGTTCAAAGAGGTTAAATAACTTTACTAAGTTTAACCCTATACTAAAAACACACTCATAAATTTGTTCACACCGCCATTCCCCAGAAGAGGACTCACACAATTCTTCTTCCAGTCTTGTTGAGATATAATTGACATATGACATTGTATTAGATTAAGACATAGAAAGTAGTGATATATCCTCCTACCTAATAAAAAAGTAATATGCAAATTGATTGTCACTCCAAGACACAAAGATGACTACCCCTATGTGGTCAAAGATGGCTGCCCCCATGTGAACACAAGATGGCCACCATAAAATGCCTGGCAGGGGAGAGCAACTGTGGGCAATCAGGACAGCAGGGAAGGGCAGTTAGGAGTGACTGGGCTGATAGAGGAGGGCAGTTGGGAGTGACCAGGACTGCAGGGGAGAGCAGTTAGGAGAAACAAGGCCTGCAAGGAAGGACATTGGGGGTGATCTATGGGGGGAAAAGAGGAATAATTTTAATAGTCTTAACAATAAAGATTTACTAAATTAAAAATAAAATAAAATGGTATTTTGCATGGATATATACTTTATTTTTTATCAGCTTTATTGAGGTATAGTTAACAAATGAAATTGTAAGATTAAATATAATTTTGATTCCCTACCCCAAATCTGATCCTTGCTAGTTGCCTTAGGTTGGATTTCTGGAAAAACGATCTGAGAGGAATATCTGCATGCAGGAGGTTTATCAGGGAGCATTCTCAAAACCAATGCCTGTGAGGGAATCAGAGAAGCAGGAATGGGCAGAGGGAAATAGGATCATCTTGGGAGTTGTAACAATGGCCTCAGCTGATTGGATGGGGAACTGTAGAGCTGTTCTCTGTGAAAGGGACCTACAGAGATGTCCCAACCTGAGATAAGAGGACTAAGCCTTTGAACCTTTGCATCTACCAGTCATTGGCTGTGGGCTGTGCCTGAGGGGGGTGTAACTTGAGTAAGGGAACTGCCCTGAGAGAGATACAGCTGTAAGCACTTAGCAACCATTGCCTGAGCTGAGGGAGTGAGGGCTACCTACCCTATCCGCAGAGGAAATAAGAGGCATACCACAGCATCCACAAAACAGTCTTCCCCATTTTAGTAGTAATCTAATTCCCCAGACATTTTATAAAGCCAGCATCCTAGGAATCATGCTTTACTTTGTACTTTCCCAAACAGTTGACACAAAAGTCAGTCTTCCCCCCTTAGGCCCTTTATACTTACATTTCCTCATCCTGGAATCTTCCAGCTCACACCATCTACCTTCTTCCCTCCTCATCTAGACTCCATCTACTCACCTAGCCACATACACACCCATACATATCCTCCTCCATCAGTTCCACTTCTCAGCTTAATTGCTACATCCTAGAGAAGTTTTTGCCTGACTCCCATATCTACTAGTAAAGCGAGTCAGTTCAATTTGTATTTACTTTATTGCTTATTTGTTCATTTTCTGTCTCTCTCAATGAATTGTAAACTTCATGGATATGTGTTTGATATGTCTTATTTATGTAACCCAGGTACCTAATCTAGCACCGTGATTACAGTCTTTGGATGCACAATCTTGAGTTTATAGCATGAATGAATGATTAGGGTAGGAGAGAAGACAATGGTCATAAGTGAACATGGCCTGGTGTAGCTAGGCCAAGGAAGAATAACCTGAAAAAAGGTAATGTGTTAGCTGAATTTTAAGCAAGTAGGTGGGTGAGCTGGATAGAGGAGAGAAGAAGAGGGTAATTCATGGTAGAGAAACTGATTGCCTCATTACTTAATGTGTTTCTAAGACTTGCTCCTTTCTTATTCTGGATACATGGAACCATCATCCCTTCCATATACATTTGGTCAATTTCCTCTTAAAGCTCAAATCCCAGCTCAGTCTCTCCCTCTCACAAATTTCCCTGCCTGGAAGACTTCCTTAAAAAGAACATTGAAAAATGCCAGCCTCAGTTCAACTAAGTTGGAAATTCTATGTGGTAACAGTGAGTTCTTCTTTGTGGCTATGAGATATAATATATGACTCATTTTGGATAATTCAACCAAACTACTAGTTGATTCGATGCAATTTTTAAAAATTCTCCTTTAATGATTTGGTCAGTTATTTGCATTTTGAGCTATATATCTGAATTGAGTACTCAATTCAAAATAGGTAAGTGGATTCAGTAGTTAAGTGAACTTTTCAATAGTTGGTCTGAGTAAACAATCAATGCCATCTATCTAATGGTCCTTTCATGAATATTCATTGTGACCTTAGTGGTGATAATATGGAACAATGACCTTATGGTCAAATCCCTCAGTATAAGAGTAAAATAGAAAATAGTAATTTTTAAAAGGTGGTATATCCAGTTCCTTAGTGTAGCTCCTATGGCCAAGAGAGCCAAAGCCTGATAGTGTTGATTGCTAGCTTCAAAATCCTCTACTACAGGTTCAAATAAATTCTATTGTCCCATCTAATATTATTGATGATGTATAGATTGACTATGGCCTCCATTTATATCTTGTCAAGAACTAATAATAGTTCATGTTCTCTAGAAAAATAAAATAGAAATATCAAAAGGAAATTACTTTCTCTGGCTGGTGTAGCTTAGTTGGTTGTAGCATCATCCCATATATTAAAAGGTCAAGGGTTCAATTCCTGATCAGGATACATACCCAATTTGATTACCAGTTAGGGCATGTGTGGGAGGCAACCAATTTATGTTTCTCTCTCATATCTATGTTTCTCTCTTTCTAAAAAATCAATAAAAAAATACTTGTTTGTCAAAAGTAAAATTATTTATGGGCCAGAAACAGGATTAAATGATTGGTACACTGTTGTTTACATGAAAATCAAGTAAGTGGAAAGGAAAAAAATCAGCCTAAGTTAACACTTTATGTCCTGTTTTTGTATTTGTTTTCAAGGTTGTTTATGCTATTTTGCCTAACCAAAGCTTTTTTTTTTGCCTTGTTTAAGGTTTACCTTGCTTTTAAATGTTAGCACATGAAAGAATTTCTTACCAACTATTTTCTGAGTCAAAATTTGAGAAGTGAGGAATTTAGACACTTGTAAAATGCAAAGATAATTATTTTACTGAAGTCCCAGTTCTAATATCAGAGCACCTCCTTTTACCCAACTGTTGGTTAGACAAAAGATGTTTGAACTGACCCAACTCACAAACCAGTTCTGATATTCCTAAACAGATATCTAATGTCTGAGCTTCAGCTGATATACCATTAACAATGAAGCAGGCCAATTTTTTCTTCTGTTCTTTTTCTTGTGAATAGAGTAACATTGATGTAAAGAAATTTGCATCAATTCTACCATCACAATGACTTTGACTTAAGCTCCTCAGCTTACTGAAAATTAAGTATCTTTTCTTATTTCCCATCATCTAGCTTAGTATAATTCTAACCCTTTCCTCTATCTCCTCCTCTGTTCTAAGAATATAAGTTTCCTTCCAGGCCCAAAGATCTTAATACTGTCTTTTATTTATCCTTTTGTTACTTACTTCACATATTTGGATCCTTAGCAAATGCTGTGTCTTATTTTTTCTCTAAGACACTTTCTTCCTTTCTCCTTAAAAAAATATTATATATATATATATATATATATATATATATATATATATATATATATATAATTTTTTTAAATTTTTCTACAGAAAGGAAGAGAGAGGTATAGAGAGTTAGAAACATCAATCAGCTTCCTCCCCACTGGGGATGTGCACTGAAACCAAGGCACATGCCCTTGAACACTCCCCACTGGGGATGTGCCTGCAACCAAGGCACATGCCCTTGACCAGAATTGAACCTGGGATCTTTCAGTCCACAGACCAACGCAATATCCACGGAGCCAAACCAGTTTCGGCCTTCCTTTCTCCTTTGCCCACAGACTCATTTTTCACTTTTCAATAAGTATGTCAAGTTTTTTCATCCTCTTTGCTCACTTTCTACTTCTACATCCTATGCAAAGTATATCAAAACAAGATCTTCCATCTTTCCTACCACTTGGATTGTGTCATCATTTTTTAAAGACATTACTGACATCTAGCCGAAACCGGTTTGGCTCAGTGGTGGAGTATCAGTCTTCAGACTGAAAGGTCCCGGGTTTGATTCCGGTCAAGGGCATGTACAATGGTTGTGGGCACATCCCCTGTAGGAGGTGTGCAAGAGGCAGCTGGTCAATGTTTCTCTCTCATCGACGTTTCTAGAGCGCTCTCTCTCTCTCTCTCTCTCTCTCTCTCTCTCCCCCTTCCTCTCTGTAAAATATCAATAAAAATATTTTAAAAAGACATTACTGACATCTATTGTTTCCATATGCAAGTCAAATTCTCTGTGTCACAGTTCTCAACATTACCCTTCCCCACTACCTGATTCCCAACTCCTCTGCCTGCATTCTTTTCTCTTTAAATTCCATATCCAGATTGTTTCCCTGGATGGGAAGCAGGGCACATCATTCACTCCAAATCACCTTGACTTCTCCTGGTAAGCATTCTTGCTAACTTGACAATTGGAATGATATAAAAAGGATTTTACATGAATGAGGTCTCTCATTCTTTCCTAGTTCTTCAAAGAACTACTATAGTTAAATCATTTTTGAATTAGGATAGTGGTAGCCATGACTCAAAGATAGACAAAATCCTTCAATATATTTTTATCTTTAATCTTTTCCATTAAAATCTTTGTATACTGCATTAGCACACTTTGTACATTCTTAAAACTTTTTAACTAATTATAAATGTTAGAAAACAATTTTGGGTTAGGCTGCTTGGGGCTAATGGTATGTTACCATTGTATTTTCCACAGTATGTGAAAGAACAATATAGGCAGCTTCCTTCTCTTGGGAGGTAGGTAGAACAGTATTTCCCTGTAATCTGAGAGTGAAGGGAGTCTGTAAATTTTTATGCCTCCACATCATGTACCTGAAAGAGTAAACTCTCTTCTCTCTAGTTCTGCAAAGTAATGTACTTTGTGTAGTTAGCTCATATTCATGGCCTTTTAATCAGCAAACTATTGGCTCATATTCTACTCCTTGCCTCCTTGCTGTTCCCCACAATTGAAATCAGAATTATTTCATAGCTTACAATTCAGTTCATATTCTACCTAATCAATTTTATAACTCTCCTTGCTAATGCTGATAAAATTTCTATCTTAACCCATCTTTAGAAACTCTCCCTGTGGGAGGATAGGGGCCAAAAAGGAAATTTAAAAACAAAATTTAAAAACAAAAACCCTTAAACATTATGTTTAAGTAGTTTTAGGAAAAGGTTTGGTTATTCCAGTTCCACTAAAAAAAATGATGTGGGAAACACTTCTCTATAGGCTGTTTCAGCTAATTAGTTTAAGCTCTGTATGGACATCCTATCTAATAAGAGGGAATATGCTAATTGACCCTCACATCTTCGCAAAGATGGTGGCGCCCACAGCCAATAAGGAGAGAATATGCTAATTAACTTCACCATCCTCAAAGATAGTGTGCCACAGCCACAAGATGGTGGTGCCCAGTCCCCTAAGTTCCCCTGGGGTGGCAGTTGAATGGCGAGACTGGGCCTAGCCACTTTGCACTCCTACCTCTGGAATTCCCAGTACCCTCAGTCTCCCAGCCACCCAGACCCATCCCAAGGCGTAGGCAAAATTTGGATGGCACCTGCCCAGCCACCCAGGGCCATCTGAGGCGCAGGTAACCAGGGCTGGCTAGGCTTGTGCTACTGGCAGTGGCAGCAGCCTAGGTGTGATGGGGCATCACTTTCTCCTGATCACCAGGTCGCCTTCCAACCCTGTGGGTTCCAAGACTGTCAGAGGGGACAGACCGGGCTGTGAGACCCCCTCCAGTGCATGAATTTTCATGCACCGGGCCTCTAGTTTATCTATAGATAACTTTATCTCTTGTTTTTCTATTTTTTTCAGAGACATTTGTTAGATAGTGAGGTATCCTTTTGATTTCAAGATAAGCCATCTCCTGAGAATAAAATTAGAGAAAATGAAATAATGTTGCGAAAAAATATTTCAAGATACAGAATGCTGTTCATGCTATATTCAGTTAAAAGTGTTATAAAGCCGAAACTGGTTTGGCTCAGTGGATAGAGTGTCGGCCTGCAGACTGAAAGGTCCCAGGTTTGATTCAGATTAAGGGCATATACCTTGGTTGTGGGCATATCCCCAGTAGGGGGTGTGCAAGAGGCAGCTGATCAATGTTTCTCTCTCATCAATGTTTCTAACTCTTTATCCCTCTCTCTTCCTCTCTGTAAAAAAATCAATAAAATATATTTTAAAAAATGGTATAAAGTGGCATGTATTGCATGATCTTATGTTTATTTATCTGTAAATACATATATGTATATATAATATATGTATATTATATAATATATATATGTACATATATATCCCCAGATTAGGCAAGGCAATATACAAAAATCACAGGAGTAAGTAGAATTGTTATAGCTAGTTTTTGTATCTTTTCCTCCAAAATTTGCCCACAATGGATACATTGTATTAAAAATATTTTTATAGCCTGGCCAGTATTGTTCAGTGATTGAATGTCAACCTATGAACTAGGAAGTTTACAGTTTGATTCCCAGTCAGAGCACATGCCTGGGTTGCAGGCTCCATCCCCAGTAAAGGGTGTGCAGGAGGTAGCTGATTCATGATTCTCTCTCATCACTGATGTTTCTAGCTCTCTCTCCCTCTTTTCCTCTCTGAAATCAATAAAAAATATTTTTAAGTTAATTTGTATAGAAAATAGTATTTTTACTCTCCTTTATCACATGCTGTGGATTGTGACCAGCATAATGCATATTAGGAAGCTTCCATTAGTAATGACTAAATGATGAAGACAGTCCTTTATTGTATTCATCCCCCCCATTTTAAAAAGTTTCAACTGGTAATTTATCAAAATCAACATGGAAAACAGGCTAACAGAAGGACAAGAGAGTCATTTCACTTTTCATAAAGCACTAAACAATTAGAGAACACATAGCTCTCTGCCAGCTGTCTGCTCCAGCAAGTGACAGAGATGGCTGTTCTGTTCCTGACATGAAGAGAAGGAACAGCAGGTTTGGAGAGGATGTGTAGCTTCCTCCTCCATTATTCTGGAGTCCTGGCCCCAGACATGTGATAAAAAGCTAACATTTATTGATCTTACTGTGTGTATACACTAAGAACTTTTTTGTGTTAACTCATTTAATTACTCCTCAAACTCCATATTATAGAAACTATTACTACTCTGATTTTATAGGTAAAGCAACCAGGACATAAAGACACATCTCAGCCAGTGAGTGGCATATCCAGGGTGATGGGATGAAGGTGCAGTGAGAATGCGATGAATCCACAGTGGTCACTCACTCCCCATTACCCTCCTCTGGGACCCCAGGGCTTGTGTACCAGGAAAGTCCCATGCTCAGATGCCGGGCACCCACAAGGAGCCTGCTCTGCACCCACAGGGCCTTCTCTTCCAGGTGAGCAGAGTCGCAGCTGCCAGGACTGCAGGGGCCAGTCAGGCTCCCCTTTGGGTTCGTGCAGGAGTCCATCTGTGAGACTAGCCAGGAGAGAGCATGCTGCCTGTCCAGCTTCCATCAGGTACCGCTGGGCATCCTAGAGGCTCATGCGGTACCCAGGCCCATGGCGTCCGACTGCACTCACCATATCTCTGCATGGGGTGCACAGGGGATTTGGGGGTTCAGGTGCTGCCCAGGGCCCCAGAGGACAGCTATGACCTGCCCTTCTATGCCAGATGCTCATGCATAACTTGCTGGACAGGCCTAAGAACACCACCACATGCATGAATTTCGTGCACCCGGCCTCTAGTAATTTAACTTACTATATCATCAAATATTTTATCACTCATATGACCACACGTAAATACAAGGGGGGCTAAAAATATAGTCTCCAGCTCAGCATCTTTGTTCCCAGGAAATAAGTATATGGAGGACAGCTAGCAGACAGTCATAACATGTGTCAGAATGTCAAATCTTCCTAGAAGTGTTATTGCTATTGATATTTTTTGTTTTTCTTTGAACTGTATTTTCTTACATCTTACCTTATTCCATGAAGGCATTAAGGCAACTTTAGTACATGAGTTAGAAGATCCCATTCAGATGGCTAATTAAGACACACAATTACTTTATAGGAGTGAAGCATATAATCCATTAGTAGCTCTTAAAGTTATTCATGCTCAGATGAAACAGGCCAGATACCTGTCACCCAGTGAAGGGTTACTCTGAGAGAGGGTCTCAGATCAGAGCTGTTCTAAAGGGAACAGAGGTGCCCAACGGCATGAAAATTTCCAGATACAAGCGAGAAAGAGAGAGACAAAGAGAGGACAAACCCAAAGGACAATAATATCTGAATTTAAACCCGTTCTCACTGCAATTTTGTCCAGACTTGGCAGCATTAGGAGATGGACAAGTCTGTCCCTCACCTAAGGATTCCAAATACACTCAGCAGAAGTACTTGTCCAGCAGGTTAATTCCAAGGCTTGGCTAGAAAGGGGCTAAAACTGCATGAACAATTCATGACAAGACTGGGAGGAGCCAGAAGGTGAAGTGCTCTAGGACTCCAAGGTCCTGGGACAAAAGTGTAATGAACTATGGGAGGAGGTGTAATGAAAAGGAGAGGAGGAAAAAGAGGAAGAGAAAGAGGAAGAGGAGGAGGAGGAGGAAGAGGAGGAGAAGGAGGCTGCAGCAAAAAACAAGAAAAGGACTAGGTGGAAATAGAGCAGAATATAGTCAGGTGGGAAATAGAGTAGATGGACTATTTCTCAGAATGGAGCTAGATAGTCACATCTTCTGGTTGATGGGCAAGTTCTGACTTGGAATAGCAAAAAGAATGAAGGTTGGTGTGAGAAAAGAATGCACAGAAACAATGGGATCCCGAATAGTATAGCTCTCAGAACTAAAAACAAGGAATCACATCTCTTTTATTTCTAAAGTAGAATATCACCTCAACACAATCTTTGGGCATGGATTTAAAATAACAATTTAGAATAAATCACAATTAGAAAGCTAATTAACTGAAGCAATGCATAATAAAAGACACAGGCCTTGAATTGTGGCCCTGAAGCCAGATGACTTGTGCTTTTGTTTTATTTCTTCTAGGTGGAGGGACTATAAATTATATCTAAATATATCTCAGTAAACCTAACAAATAAGCATGAGCACAATTAAGCCACTTCAGATAGAGTAAAAAAAGTCTCACCGATGTCAGCAAGCTGCAAAGTCATTTTAAATTTAAAGCTTCTATAAAGCCTAAAAGGAAATACCAATCAGCAACCCTTTATCCTTTTAATGCAGGCCAGTAGCTCATATATTTTTATCTCTTTGCTTTATACTACACAAAATGCCTCAGAGAGTATGCTGTTGTTTTTCTGATCACCACAGTATTAGCAGAAAATTGTATACATAAAACTATTACTCTCATTACTTCATTATTTCTTTTAATAGACAAGAAATACTCAGCATGATTTAATTATGCTCACCTGCAAATATAGCATGTTGAGTTTCAGATAGGCAAAAGAAATAGACCTTTTTAGACATTGTAAAGATTCCAGCACAATTTGGGGTTCTGTTACTATGCACGAAATTCTCTCTGGCAAAACAGGGCAAGTTTGTTTTTTGTACCTCCTCTCCCCTTCCCTGTTCTGGAACTTTTTCTCCCACCTTCAGCCCGGGTTCACTAAGCTTTCTTAATGTGATGGCATGATCTGGAGCCTAGACTCTGGAGCCACTGTGCCTGAGGTTACATTACAATACATCCACTAATAAATTGGTTGGGCAAATCACTTAAACTCTCTGTGAGAAGGCTGAAAAGGGCCAATTCCAATGTAAACCTGATATTTGGGGGGGCTAGCAATCTGGATCTGTGCCAGCAAGCCCAGTGTACATTCTTGATAACCTATAATTAAGTCATTGCCTTTCTCCCAGAAACTGGTCTTACAGAACCTGTTATCTAAATAAAACTGTGAACAGTGCACTCAAGGGGTGGGTTTATTAATGCCAGCGCCAGGCCAGACCATCAGATATGGTCTGGAGACCTCCAACACCTGGGGGCCTTCTTGCAAGGCCACAAAAAGGACCGGAAGCATAATCCTTATTTGTGGGACAAAGACCCCAGGAAAATATAAAAGAGAAGCCCCCTGCATGTCACTTTACTCAGATTTGGGAAGTTATTCTGCTGAGTCTGCCAGCATATTAAACAATGTAATTCCTTTTCTCTAAAAGTGTTGCTTGGTTTTTCTTTTTCTTTTAAAGATTTTTTTTAATTTAAATTATATATATATATATATATATATATATATATATATATATATATATATATATAATTTTTTACAGAGATAAAGGGAGAGGGATAGAGAGCTAGAAACATCAATGAGAGAGAAACACCGATCAGCTGCCTCCTGCACATCCCGCCACTAGGGAAGTGCCTGCAACCAAGGTAGATGCTCTTGACCAGAATGGAACCTGGGTCCTTTCAGTCTGTAGGTCAAAGCTCTATCCACTGAGCCAAAATGGCCTCGGCTGGTTTTTCTTTGGTCTTTTGCCACATCTGGACTCCATGTTACTCATGTATAAAATGAGGACAAACCTAATAGTCGTGAGGATTAAGTCACTTAACATTGTAAAGCCCTTTAGAATAACAGCTAGCATTTGGTAAGTACCCAGTATGTTAGATGTTTTTTCATCTTTAATTGACTAATACAAACACCATGATACCCCAACCTTATCTGAGCTGTGACAGTGTTCTAAGACCTCCAATTATCCTGCCTACCTTGTCTTAAAATATTAACTTTCTTTAAGTGCTTCCCTAATTCTGTTGACAGAGAACAGATTGAACATAAATTAGAGCAGGGTTTCTCAAGCTGTCCATCCAAATCACATGGGAACCTTGTTATAAGGCAGGTTTGAATCCAGGTGTGGAGTTGAGCCTAAGATTTTGCTAATGCTGTTGGTCCATGGGTCATAATTTGAACAGAAGAGGTTGGTGACATCTAAATCTAGATTATAATCCTCTCAAGAGCTCTGGGACCAGGGGCAAGTTTCTCAACTTCTGCCAATCTGTTTAAGCTCAAATGTACTTCACTGGATCATGGTGAGTTTTAATGAATTAGCGGTTATAAGATGTTCAGCAAAGCACCTGAAGTATACTCCCAATAATTGGTAGTTATTAAGTTGTTAGGAGCAGGTTATTAGACATTAATTCCCAAAGGGAACTTGCATTTTAAAAGAGGTAACATAGCTGCATCTAACTGCTTTAATTTTAACTTGTAATATCAAATAAAGAAATTATAAGGTACTCCTGACCACTGGTGTCCCTGTAACCAACTTCCAAGTCAAAGGTAAAAATATACAAGGCAAGCTCTATAATCCCCAAAACAAAATTTGAGTTCTGCTACCAAGGGCGCAGCCTCTAGAACTCCTGAGCCTACAGTTAGCCAGCAACACTTGACCAGTGACCTCTGCTTCTGGCCAAAATACAGAAACGTGGACAATTACTTGCCACCTGAAACAAACAAACCAAAAGATAAAATACAAAAAGGTTTGCAAGACTTTAGAATCAGGCAATGAAAGACAGTATTTCTTTTTTGCTAATCCTCACTTGAGGATATTCTTTTCCAATGATTTTCTTAAGAGAGAGAGAAAGGGAGGAAATGAGGAGACAAGAGAGAGGAAGGGTGAGAAACATTGATGTGAGAGAGATACATCAATTGGTTGCCTCCTGCACACCCTCATCAGGGGCTGGGGATAGAACCTGCAACCCAGGTACTTGCCCTTGACTGGGAATCAAACCCTCAACCCACTGGTGCGTAGACCACGGCTCTAACAACTGAACCATAATATCCAGGGCAATACAGTTAATCGTGATAAAAGGTAAACAATTGAGTGCCTTGAGAAAATTTCTAAACCACATTAGGGATCAAGAACCCAGGTGGAGCCCAGGAGACTCCATCGTTCAGTTCAGGAGATAAAGCTAAAGCTCCAGGGAAACCTTGGTGACCACTGTTTTCAGAATAGAGTAGCAGAGATGAGAGAGCTACAAGGAAAAAGAGCTCTGGACACCTGTACAAAATATAGATTAACCTGCATTAACATAAATCAGATCAAGGAACAGTGGGAAAGAAGGGATTGCCAAGGAGAACTTAGGAAAGCTATGGGATGATAAATATGTTCATTGTCTTGATTCTGATGTACACATGTCAAGGCTCTTTATATACACACTGAATTACAGTTTATTGTTTGAAGTTTATTTCACTTTAATAAAACTGTTAGTCAAAAAAATTTCATCTGCAGTCCCAGTATCTATGTGTGTACCTGTGGTTCTAGGGCACTGCAGGGGTCACTCAGAGGGTGGTGAAGCTTGGACCTGATTCACTCCCTCCCTCCCCTTCAATATCTAAGCTCTGTTTTTCAATCAGATCAAATCTCTGACTCTATTGCTTGACTCAAAATTACAGTTTCACTTCATATCTTTGCTTTTAACAACAGAAAAAATGTCAAGCACTTTTAAGTGACTTCCATTAAAAAGATTTAGGAACACCCTCCCAACTCCCCACCCCCAAAGTGAGCTTGCTACTACTGGTGGAAAAACAACAAAAGCATGCTTTTTCTGGCACCTCAGGAAGGGCAGACTCTCTCAAAGATTTTTAACGAAATTTGTATTGGCATAAAATACAGCAGGGCCCTGGAATTCCTTCTGGACCCTTGGGTCCTTGTTTTATGTACTCATTCCACCCTGTCCCCATCAGCCGAAAAGAGACTTCCCATTAGCTTGTTCCATAAACTCTGCAGAAACATATACAAGATACTTCACTGATAGAGTTTAAGTGTTGGATAAAGTTTATCTCTAGTTGAAAAACAAAACACCTTGTTATTTGATATTGAAAATTAGGGAACTAAATACATTCCCTTTGTACTTCTCCACACAGTAAGCATCTGATCCAATTACATTTACTATTACACTCCACTGCTTTCCCCTTGATCCAAGCAACTATCACCATTCACCTGATTACTCATCTCCCTGCTCCCACCCCCTGCCCCACTCCAGTTATTTGCAAGACAGCTGCCAGAGCCATTTGTTTTTAAAGAATAAAAGCCAGGTTGTGTCACTCCTCTACTGAAAGCCTTTCCTTGCCTCCCATTTTAAAATCCAAAATCTTCCTGGTATTCAATATCCTCAGAGACCAAGTCATTGTAACCCCTGACTCCTCATCCTGCCATTACCCTCACTCTCCCTCTTCTGAGGCCCTGATGGCCTCTGCTCCATTCCTGGGACTCGCCAGGTACCTTGCTGACACACAGCCTTTGCACTTGCTGTTCCTTTTGCCTGTAAAGTTCCTCCTATTCATTAGCACACTTGTCTTCTTCACCTCCTATAGGTCTTTGCTCAAATGGTGCCATCTCAGTGAGGTGCATCCTGACCATACTGTTCTAAATTGCATTTCATACTCCATTTACTTTATTTGTTGTTTATTATCTATCCATAAAGGTGGGGATTGGGTGTGTTTTGTTCTCTGATATATCCCCTGTTGCTGGAAAAAAGCCTGGCACACAGTGTGAGCTTGATAAATATCTGTTGAATGAGTGACTGATTATGTATTCCTTGATCTAGACATGAATTAATATCTGAATGATCTTGCTCTGTTTTTGTAAATAGGCCACGGTGACCTTTTATTAGAATTCTGATTTTAGGTATATTAGAGTGAGAATATGTTACCTACTGTCATATTTCTAGCAAGTTGGACAGTCAAGCTCTTAGGATTTTAACAATTCTCCTTGAATTGTTTTTTCACTTTTATTATTATGGCTATAATGCTTGTTCTGAAAGAGGCTCATCTGTCTCATCTCTCTTCCCCTCCATCTGTCTTTTCAATGCATGCTCTCTCTCTCCCCCACTTTCTCTCTCTCTCTCACCTTATAATTTGAGTAAGTGCAAAATGTCTTTGGCACTATTGAGAGTGAATTAAAAGCTGAAGCTTCTGTTGATACAACAAAGGGGAGCCAAGTAAATCAATTAATAAATCAATGTGGCAGAAGGAAGTATGGAGGAAAAAGTTAGTTTGTAAATTTATTTACATGTGTGTTTGTGTAAAACCACTTGATTCTAAAAATAAAAATTAAGCTGAGCTAAGAATAGGGTTTGTTTTTTTCTTCTTTTTTTAGTCTAAGGAAAGGAAGTAACATTTTTAAACATCTATAAGTTGTGAAGGGTGCTCTGCACAAATACATGTGAATTAAAATATATATTATACATATAATATACATATATAACATAAATGTATTCTTAAGCTTAAAATATTTTACATGATTTTTAAAATCTCAAATATACAGAAAATTAGAAGAATGAACACCCATATATTCACTATCTATGGTCACAATTTTTAACAATTGGCCATCTTTCCTTTATCTTCTAAGTTTTTTGCTGACCTATTACAAAATTATAGACATTATGACATATCATCCATAAGTATTTTAGCATCCATTTCTAAAAATTAAAGAAATTTCCTATATAATCCAAGGCCATTATCATACCTAAAAATATAACTCCTAATTTCTAATATATATTTAAGTTTTCCTAATTAACTATTTATTATTACTGTATTTGCCGGCATATAAGACGATTTTTTGGCCCTGAAAAATTCCGTAGTTGCCGGCGTATAAGAAGACCCCCTAACATTTCCACTCAAAATACAGAGTTTGTTATATACTCGCCGTATAAGACTACCCACTACTTGGAGGCATATTTTTCAGGGCCAAAAAATCGTCTTATACGCCGGCAAATACGGTATTATTATTATTATTATTATTATTATTTGATGTTTAAATTGTCCCAAATATGGTCTGTGGAAGCTCCTTAAATCCAGCCCCATTTGATATTACTCCACTAAACTTTAAATACTTCTTAGCTTCCAGGCTCTCCTTGTACAATTACCGCTGCAGACCAGAAATCACATATTTCTTAAAAGAGATCTGATCCCTCTTAGTAGGAAACAGTACTTAGACATTAAAATCTGGGCACCAGGATGCTTATTACTACTGAGATGTCATCACTTCTAATCTAGATCCCTTTCAGTAGTCAGATTTAGGAAATGTATTTTTAAAACAGTATTAATTAATGTAGGCATACCTTAGAGATATTCCCAGTTCTGTCCCGTACAATATAAAAGTGAATATGGTAATAAAATAAGTCACATGCATTTTTTATTCCAAATGCATATAAAAGTTATATTTATACTATACTGTAGTCTATTAACTGTGCAATAGCATTTCATCTAAAAAATGCATATACCTTAATTTTAAAATACTTTATTGCTAAAAAATGTCAACCATCTTCTGAACCTTCAGCTAGTCATAATCTTTTTACTGGTGGAAGGTCTTGCCTCTGTTGATAGCTGTGACTGATCAGGGTGGTGATTGCTGAGAACTGAGGTGGTTGTGACCATTTCTTAAGGTAACACAACAATGAAGTCTGCCACATTGATTCTTCCTTACAATTGCTCTGTAGTATGTGATGATGTATGATAGCCTTTTATCACAGAACTTTGTTAAGAACTGAAGTCAATCTTCCCAAATCATGCCAATGCTTTATCAATTAAGCTTATGTAATATTCTAAATCCTTGGTTGTCATTTCAACAATCATCACTGCTCATTACCAGGAGTGGATTCCATCTCAAGGAACCACTATCTTTTCTTATCCAAGAAGCAACTCCTCATTCATTAAAGTTTTATCGTGAGATTGTAGTAATTCAGCCACTGTATTGGCTCCACTTCTATATCTAGTTCTCTTCCTATTTCTATCACATCTGCAGTAACTTCCTCCACTGAGGTCTTGAACTCCTCAAAGTCATTCATGAGGGTTAGAATAAAACCCTGTATGATTCCAAACTCCTGTAAATGTTGATATTTTTATTTACTATACATCACTAATGTTCTTAAAGGCATCTAGAAGATGAATTCTTTCCAGAGGTTTTCAATTGACTTTGCCCAGATCCATCAGAGGAATTACTATTTTTGGCAGCTATCATCTTACAAAATGTATTTCTTAAATAAAACCTGCAAGTTAAAATTACTCCTTGACCCATGGAGTTGCAAATAGATGCTCTTTTAGCAGGCATGATCTTGATGTACAATATTAATCTCATTGTACATCTTCATCCATGCAATGATGCATTGGGTGACCAGATGCATTATAAATAAGCAGTGATATTTTGAAAGTAATCTCCTTTGCTGAAAAGTAAGTCTCAACAGTGGGCTTAAAATAGTCAGCAAATCATTTAGGCTTTATTATTCCATTTTTAGAGCACAGACAATGTAGAGTTAGCATAATTCTTAAGGGCCCAATGATTTTCAGAATGAGCATTGGCTTCAACTTAAAGTCACCAGCTGCATTAGCCCCTAACAGGAGAGTCAACCTGTCCTTTGAAACTAGGCATTGACTTCTCCTCTCTAGCTTTAAAAGTCTTTGATGGCATCTTCTTCCAACATAAAGTTGCTTTCTCTACACATAAAATGTTATTTATTATAGCCAACTTAATTATCTTAGATTGATTTTTTTAGATAACTTGTAGCTTACACATTAGAACTTGTTGCTACACCTTGCACTTTTGTTATGAATTCTTTCCTACATCCCACGAATCAACCTCTGCTGCTTCAAACTTTTCTTCTGTAGTTTCCTCAATCTCTCAGCCTTCAAATAATTAAAGAGTATAAGTGTTGTAGTGTAACCCCATCTTACAAAGGACATCTCTAGAAGTTGAATTATGGAGTCATTTATTAAAGGCCGACGGCATACAAGGGGCCAAATCTCGCAGCCCTGAAGAGCTTGCCACATCTGGCTTATATTGACAGAATATCACAAAGGTATTGATTGCATCTTTGGGTCTGGAATGAGGAACCTGTTTCGTGCAAAGCTTTAATAAAGCAAAATTGAGCAAATTAGTTACCTAAAATATCTAAGAATCACTGAATCAATAGAAACACATTATCTGGGACCATATCTGAGCAATTTAGAATAATTGTGCTGTCCAGATTCAGGGATCACTGAGTCAACCAGAATGCATTATCTGTAGCTACTGAAGTAATTTTGGGTCTGTTCTGATTCCAGGATCACTGAGTCTACCAAAACTCAGTTATCTGTAGCTACTGAGATAATTTAGAATAATTTAACTGTCCTGGGTCCCAGAAGAATGTGCTTAGATGACCAGAGAGATTACAATCAATAGGACATTCAAACCATCAACGGAGGAGTATTGGGATAGCATACATAAGTTCAGAAAATCAAAATAACTTTCTATTGTTTTAGCAAACAAGTAAGTATAGAACCCAAACAGCAGTTTCTACCTGAGATGATTGCTACCATACTTCATAAGTACCTTGCTCTGGATTAGGCTTTGGCCTACAGAAATGTTGTGGCTGGTTTGATCTTCTATCGAGACCACTAGCACTTTCCTCATATCACTATAAAGGTTGTTTGCTCTCTTACCATTCATGTGTTCACTGGAGCAGCACTCTTAATTTCCTTCAAGAACATTCCCTGTGCATTCATAACTTGGCTGACTAGTACAAGGGGCTAAGCTTTCAATCTTTCTTGGCTCTCCTCATTAAGCTTAATCATTACTAGCTTTTGATTTAAAGGGAGAGGTGTGTGACTCTTTTCACTTGAACATCTGGAGGCCACTGTATTGTCATCAATTGGCCTAATTCCTACAGTTTTGTGTCTCAGGGAATAGGAAGTCCCTAGCAGGGGGAGAGTGATGGGGAAATGGCCAGTCAGTAGAGGAGTCAGAACACACAATTATCAAGTAAGTTCATTGTCTTATATGGGCACAATTCATGGCTCCCCAAATCAATTACAATAAGTAACATCACTGACCATAGATCACCATAACAAGTAGAATAATAATGAAAAAAGCTGGAAATATTGTGAGATTACCAAAATGTTTCAAAGAGACATAAAGTGAGAAAATGTTGTTGGAAAAATGGTACAGATAGACTTGACAAAGCGTTGTTACAAATATTCAATTTGTAAAATAAGAAAAACTGCAATATCTGCAAAGCACAACAAAACAAGGTAGGCCTATCATGATACTTTCTATTCTTATTGACAATTTAGAGTTTTGTTTAACTTATTTTATATCTGATTCCTTACTTGAAATATCTTGAAATATCTTGATTCCTAATAACTTATGTGCTTTATCCTACAATATAAAATGGTTTCAAATAGCATTACTAATATTACTATCAATAATAAAATTGATTAAAGTACAAAGATTCCTTAGCAGTGTACTTTTGGTCCTTAGATATTAGAATACTAATACTCTAGATGCTAGGGAAATTAAAGGGCCAGACTTCCCAGACATGAGTGGGAGTGACATCCTTGAAGTGCTGTTGAATAAAGCATTTGCAGAGTCCCCCATGGTAGGATGGAATGTGGAAGAAGAATTTATTAATATAAACTTAAATTTCTCTGCTTGCAATGTCCCATTTCCTCCAAACCAGTCATGAGAGGGGGGGGGGACTGGGAGTTCAGCAGAGCCAGAAAGAGGGCCAGTGTCCAGTGTCCATCCCATGTTGCAACCAGGTGTGGTTCAGCATTCAGGCCAGATTAAAGTCCATCAGTCCCTGTGTGGAGTCTAACATGGCTGTATACCATACACCATGCAGACACAGGAGAGTGAGTGTAGCCCCTCTGCAACAGGAGTCCCAAGGGGACCTGGCAGATGAAAGCCAAGAGAGAAAGGAAGTAGGGCTGAGCTACCTTTGTCTAGAAATTTATATATTTAGAATTCTAGCACTTGCAGTGGCCATGCACATCCTGGCCAGTTAACTATTTCCAGGTGTGATTGACAGGCAAGCATTTCCCAGGTCACTCAGACTTTACTGGACATGCATCTAAAATCCCTTTGTCTAGCCTTTCCCCAATGAATGAGTGGGTAACAGACTTGGAAGTGTTAAATGCAGCTTTTTGACAAAGCTCAACAAATGGTATGCCTATGCTATTTAGTCTTCCCTTTCACTCCTTTCCTGCTAAATAACAATCAGGTTATTACAAAGGCATCACTCTGAGGAAGGTAAGTAACTTGCTCAGACTTTAATTAGTATCTGGCAGAGCTGAGACACTACACAGAGTTATCAGAGTATAGAAGAAACAATCAGTTGAAGGAAAGAGATTGACAATAAAGAGGGGGGGGATATGGAGGATGCTGGGAGGAGCTGGAATATAAGATGGAGCTGGATGCTGATGAAAAGCGTGGCTGGGGTGGGTAAGTTAACAAAACCCCACTGATTACATCCTCATCCACTGGAGCTTTCCCCTCCCCCTCTAACGACAGTTCTCAAAGTAAGTGTGGTCCCAGATTAGCAGCATCAGTACCATTTGGGAATTTGTTTGAAATACAAAATCTGAGTCCCTCCCCTAGACTTATTTACTCAAACACTCTGATGAGAAACCCAGTGATCTGTCTTTTTTAAAAAAATATATCTTTATTGTTCATATTATTACAAATGTTCCTGATTTTCCCCTCTCCATTGCTCCCCTCCACCAAGTTTCCATCCCGCCCTCTGCCCTTTCCCCATCACACATTGTCCTCATCCATAGGTGCAGTTTATGTTCAGTCTCTTCCCGCCACCCCCGCTCTCCATTTCTCCAAGAATCATCAGGCAACTCCCCTTCCATACCTCTGATTCTATTATATTCACCAGTTAATATTGTTCATCATGATTTTTACTTCCCTTGGTTTTTAGATTCACTTGTTGATAGTTACGTATTTGTTGTTCATAATTTTTATCTTTCTTTTCTTCTTCCTAAAGAACCCCTTTCAGCAATTCATATAATTCTGGCTTGGCAGTGATGAACTCCTTTAGCTTAAATTTATTTGTGAAGCTCTTTATCTGGCCTTCGATTCTGAGTGACAGCTTTGCTGGGTAGAGTATTTCTGGCTGTAGGATCCTGTTAATCGTCACATTGAATATTTCTTGCCATTCCCATCTGGCCTGCATGGTTTCTGTTGAGAAATTAGCTGACAATCGTATGGGTGCTCCTTTATAGGTAACTACCTGCTTTTGTCTTGCTGCTTTTAATATTCTCTCTTTGTCTTTTGCTCTTGGAATTTTAATTATGATGTGTCTTGATGTGGTCCTCTTTGGATTCCTTTTGTTTGGGGTTCCGTGTGCTTCCTGGACTTGTAAGCCTATTTTTTCCCCCAGGTGGGGGAAGTTTTCTGTCACTATTTCTTTCAATATGTTTTTGGTATCTTGCTCTCTGTCATCTTCTGGGACGCCCATAATTCTGATCTTGGTTTGCTTGAAGTTGTCCCAGAGGTTTCTTACACTATCTTCAACTTTCTGGATTCTCTTGTCTTCTTGCTTCTGCAGAGGAGTGTCCTCTAGCTCTTTGTGTTCCAAATCTTGCAATCTTCCATTCTGTTTTTAGGACTCTGTATAATATATTTTTATTTTAGATGTATTCTTTATTTCTAGTTGATCCTTTATTATTTCTTATTGATACTTTATTATTTCTAGTTGATCTCTTTTCATATCCTCATAGGTCTTGTTTATTTTATCGGCCTTTTCTAGGAGATTCTTGAACAACCTTATAAGTGTGCTTTTGAACTCTATATCCAGTTGCTTTTTGTCCTCCATTTCTTTTGTTTGTGATCTGTTTCCTTGTCTCGGCATTTTCACTGCTTCCCTGAATTGGTAGGTTGGGAGGATCAGCTGTGTCTATGCCAGGAGACAGCCTTATTCCACTAGACTTGGAAACCTGCAAAAGCCTGTGCTCAGCTTGGATGGGGCAGAGTTTCAGGGTGGAGCCTACAGCCTTGGCTTCCGGTTAGCCCAGCACTCTGAGGTTCCTGAGTCTCAGTGTACATCAGTGTCCTTTGGTATTCACTGCAAGCCCCTCTGCGAGAAAGGCGCCCTAGAGTTTTGCCCGCTACCAGACAGTCTAGTCTCTCCCCCAAGGAGCCTGCAATGTGTTTAGTGCAGTTGATAGTGGGGTTAAGAGCAGTCTGGAGCTTATGTCTCCTTCCTGCTAGGGCAATCCAGTGGCCCAATCAACAGTCTGTCCTCCGCGGGAAATGTGCGAGACTCGGGGGCTCTGCTTTCATCCCCTTCCCTGAGCCTCAGCCTTACAGCCCAGATTCCCTCTGTATGAGGCTGGGGCCCGAGGGTCTCCCCCAGAACTGGGGTTCAGTACAGTCAGAACTGGGGCTCAGCACAGTCCTGAGCTTTTGTCTCCTTCCCGCTAGGGCAATCTAGTAGCTCAGTGAACAGTCCGTCTTCTCTGCGAAATGTGCACAACTCTGGGGTTCTGCCTTTCACCACTCCCCTTAGCTTCTGCCTTATACCCCAGATTCCCTCTGTATGAGCCTGGGACCCCAGGGTCTCCTCTAGAACTGGGGTTCAGTGTAGTCAGAGTTGGGGTTCAGCACAGTCTAGAGCTTTTATCTCCTTCCCGTTAGCGAATGCCAGCCAGGTCCTCAGCCGCCCCCTCCTCTCCGGCTCTGTCCTCTCCCCATGTGTGCACCGTGTCGCTGTACCTAAGCTTTTACAGCTCCTCTGATTTTCCTTCTAGTTGTAGAATTTCCAGTCAGTCAACTTTCCTGTAGTTCTGGATAATGTCCACTTTATATTTTAGTTGTATTTTCTGAAATTGTTGAGTGAAGCTGCAGTTAGGTGTTTACCTATGCCGCCATTTTGGTTTTTCCTCTGTTTTAACAAGTCCTTAGGAGCTTCTGATTCATGCTAAAGTTTGACAAACAGTCCTCTACACCTTGATTTTTCTGACATTCCTAGAAGCTTCCTAGGCGACAAAGGGTTTTTAAATTTTTGTTTCCCCACCTACACTCTGATAAAGTTATCCATAAATAATACAATTTTCTATGAATACATAAAAAAATGATCATATATAGTATTATTTCAAACAATTAATTTTGTTTCACTTAACATTATGTTCAATATATGAGAATGGGTATCTTTTGTGATAATAAAAAAGTTGAAAATGGAGAATGAGGAATGAAAAATAAAAGGAAAAAATTACATGGATCAATCATGATCATATGCCACAAACTTGGAAATGTGATCATTGTAAAGCATTTGGTTATATTTCAATTTTTAGAACCCAGCTACACAGAAATATCCTCTCAAGGTCATGATAAAGCCATAATATACCTCAAACTTAATTTTTATATCTGTAAAATGGGAATAATTAGAGCCTACTTTATGAAGTGGCTGAAAGAATTTTGTGAGAGTTTTATAAATTGCAAAAGAGCTATTTAATGGTAAATTATTGTGAATTAGTATCCATTTAAAAATAATTCTCATGAAGTGAAAGCTGCAAGGCATGTAGTTAAAAGGCAGTTTCCTTGCAATATCACAATCAAGAGATGACAAAAATAAAGCTTGCTCCTAATTGGAAAAATACTCCCCTAATTTAACATATGTCAATGATCAGGTCAGTAGCACACTAAGGCAGTAGTGACCTACTAGTGGTCTGTGGACCATTGGTCGTCAGTGAGGTCTGAAAGGTTTTAACTGCTGGTTTAAGGCAACCTTTGGAGCAGTGATTGGTGAGGTCCAAAAGGTTGGCAACCTCTGCACTGAGGCACTTTGGTGGAATCTTAGCATACCAATTTTGCCTGTTTCAAGCACCCATATTCTTTTGTGATAAGGTTATTATTGATAACTAGAGGCCCAGTGTATGAAATTTGTGCACTAGGGTCCCTAGCAGCTGCCGGCTGGGTACTCCCTCCCTTCCTCCGGCTGACCCACCCCCTGGTCAAACTCCTGGAAGAACTCTGGTCAAGGGAACAATTTGCATACTACACTTTTATTATAATGATAACTAGAGGCCCAGTGCATGAAATTTGTGCATAGATAGGGTCTCTAGGCCTGACCAGTGATCAGGGGAGATCTGTAGGGAGATAGGAGGGGTGATCTGGGCCCCTGCTTGTACCTGCCTTAGCCTGGTGCCATCCACTGGCCCTGCTCCCAGCCGCCGGTCACCTCTCTCTGAAGGGTGACCAGGGTAGCCCCCGCTTGTATTCATGTTGGCTGGCCTGGTGCCACCTCCTTGCTGGCCCTGCCCCCTGCCACCACTGTAGGTCGGGGCCTACAGGCTAGGGACAGCTCCTGCATTGAGCATCTGCTCCCTGGTGGTCAGTGTACATCATAGCAACTAGTCATTCCACTGGTTGTTCCACCCTTCAGTCAATTTGCATATTAGGATGTTATTATATAGACTAGAGGCCTGGTGCACAGATTTGTGCATGGGGTGGGGAGAGCAGTCCCTCAGTCTGGCCTGCACCTTCTCATAATCCAGGACCCCTTGGAGGATGTAGCAGTGCGCCAAGTGGGAGGCAGCCAGGGAAGAGCCCAAGCGAGGTGCTGCACTGCTCAATCGTATCCCAGCACATTGCACCAGCCACTGCCACTCACTGCTCAGCACTGCTGCAGAGATGGGAGAGGCTCCTGCTGCCACAGCTGCACTCGCCAGCCATGAGCCTGGCTTCTGGCTGAGCAGTGCTCTCCCTGTGGGAGCACCCTGACCTCCAGGGGCAGCTCCTGTGTTGAGCATATGCCTCCTAATGGTCAGTGTGTGTCATAGCAACTGGCCAACTGGTTGTTCTGTTCCTTCAGTCATAACTTTTGCTTAGGCTTTTATATATGTAGATGGATGTTATATTAGCTTATGCATATTTATATTGCCTGGCCCTGTGTTCTGCTTTCTGCTTTTCCCACATTCAACAACATTTGGCTCTCAAAATTGCATGACTGGTGAGGAAGAAAGATACTCTAAAAGTCTCGAGTATTACTAGGCATAAAATCAAGCCCCACTAAAAATCAGCAGTCATAAATTTTTAGTCTTCATTACTCTTCCTTCTCTACACTTTTCTTTGTGTGTGTATATGTGGTGATGGTAGGGGGGTAATTTAAATCATTTGCATGGTGTCAACCACCACCTCTATGCTGATGATCCACAAATTCACATCTCTTGTCCACACCCCTTTTCCAGACATTAAATCCACATCTCTAACAGGATTGTAAACATCTTTGAGTCTCAGGGATCCATCAAACTCAATATATCCAATACACACCCATTCACCTGCCTTCCACGCCTGAACCCCCAGCTTTATTGTTTTTATAACATTACTTTTCTCCCAGATGGCAAGGCCAAAAGCTTCTGATTCCTCTTGACTCACCAATTGTGATATTATTTCCATTCTATCTTTAAAATGTTATCTGAATATAATCCCTTTTAATGCCTATAGTCTCTTTTTAATTAGGACTTTACTATATTTTTCTAGATAATTACTACAGCTTACTTCCTTTCTTGACTTCAATATCTTCCTATCTTATTTATTCTGCCAAAAAATCTCTAAAATTAACATTATTTGAGTATCTGCTCTGAGCACTTCCCATGTATTTCTCTAACCTTCATATATTAATATATCATTTCCTTCATCTGCTCTAAAACCTTCAATATCTCCCCATTACATCTCCCATAAAACCCAAGGTTTTCATAGTGCTCCTGATATACTAGTATATACAGAAAACAAAAAAATATTACTGATATACAGAAAACTCTCCTACCATTCCTTCTCATATTCACTATTACAACCAGACTATATTGCTAATCATTTTCCTAACACATCATGTTTTCATGGCTCTGATTTTACAATGCTACTGCTCAGCCTTTCCAATCTTTACATATTGAAGGCAAGAACTGCTCACCTTTTAAATGCCAGCTTAAATACTATCTCCTCCACCAAACCTTTTCTGTGTTTTAAAATAACTGACATCATCATTCTTTTTCTCCCTTTGTTATTCATTCAATAAGTAGCTATCCCATTCATTATTCTTTTAATAATAACTATACTGCTAGACATACATGCTCCGATGGCACTTCTATCTCTAGTACATTCCTTAGAAATCTCATATAGTAGAGGTATGATTAACATGTCTTATTTCTTCCCTATGATTTTAATCCCCTTGAGAATAAACACCATTTCTTCATTTTTGTAGCTCAATCAACCACTCCTTTAACACAGCATTAGAATGTATTCATGCATGTGTCCATTCATTTTTTAAAAATTCCTTAAAATCTAATGATAGCCTAAGAACTGGCAATGAATGATTAATAACACAGCATTGCCCTTTGGAGTTTATAGTCTGAATGGTTTTAAAAACCAGTTCACCAATAATTTTAATGCAATGTGGCATATGCAGGAAAAAGTTATTAATTAAGCATTCTCTGGGCACAGACAGGTGACAAAGGGCATTTGGGCTGGGTCTTTAAGAATGAGTAGGAGTTCACTAAGGGAGAAAGGCAATCCAGAATAAAGAAAGAGTATGTTTACCTGATATTCTCAAGGGTAATGTGGTCCCCTCCACAAAAACGGGGTACATTCAATATGCCATAGGAAGACAAGGGGAATCAAAGGATATAAAACTGGCAGGCAGCAGATATACCACCCCATTCTAGGTTTCAGTGGACTCATTTGCAATTGGAGCAGGTGGACGAACTGAATTAGACATTCTAAGATGTTTTTCCACATTTGAAATTACTGATGGCTAGAATCATGGTATCTAGTTTGTTTTGATTAAATTATATGAATGTCAGCCTCCTTATCCAGAAGGTGAGGACTACTCACAGGGCTGTACTGATAATCCCATAATGCTTTTACGTGACTGCTCATGTCTATATGAGCCTGGCAACCCTATCGAAGAGACCACAAAGTTGAAACAAAGATTTGGAACATAAAATGTTACCTATAAAAAACATTTTAATTAAGTTGATATTTTAGAAACAAAAGCATTACTTAGTTTGTGGTGATTAAAACTAGGGAGGGGAAATGGAATATTTCTAGCTCAGGCAAGAAAACTTAAAATCAATGCCATGGTATACAAATAACTGATAGGCTAACTTGTATTAATAGTATAAACTTTAACATCCCACCCTATGATAATACTATCAGTAGGTTCCCTTCTGGGTAATTACAAATAGCACTTGAAATTATCACCTTTAAAACAGGATCCTGGGTGTACACTAAAAATGCCTAATATTCCCCACCCCCACCCCCATCTTTTATAGTAAGGAGGTTCTTTCTTCTCCTGAAGACTATAATACAGCCTACTCTCTGGCTCACATGTACCACATGCTGGTCATGCACAGCTGTTTATAAAAATGCAGACTTTTACTGCATAAAAAAGTATTTTAGCTGGTATTTAGGAGTTATAGGTAGAATTGGTTATCTTTAAATTCTGAAATTTGACTTATTCATCATAACTCTTTCATGAAACAATACTAAATACATACCTAATCTGCGAGAAAGTTAAAGACCTTACTTTACAAAGTCTTAAGTGTTCCATAAACAACATGTTTTGTGTCTAAGGGGTCACAGCACAGATAGAAAACAGTGTCTGCACACACACACACACTGTTTATTCTATGAACAGAGGTCACTCAAATCAGATTTGTTTAGAGGGACACAGATGCCTCAAGTCTGTAATGCATCTCTCTCATGCAAATGAAACAGGCACTTGGGGGGTTGCCTTACTTGAGAGAGAGGAGGAAAACCATTTGCCTGCAAGGGCTGTCTGAGGCTCCAGCTACATTTCAATGCAGTGCTTAGTTTATTCACCAGGGGTCATCAAAGGTCTGGATTTTCTTTGTCTTCTTGTTGACTCATATGTACAGTGTACACTCAGGAACCACTGAATTCTTTAAAAGTTGTGCATCAGTAAATGTGGCTTCCTGTTTCTTTTTCCCACCACTCCAGGCCTACCCCCACTACTTCACATTGAACTATTACCCTTAATAGAACTCTACCAACACTTTGCAGCATCAAAGTTGGTTAGATGCATGACAAAAAAAGCCTTTTCTAACTAAACCAACTTACTAAAAATGAGAAAGAGAAAACATGGTATCTAGTTCATTTTGTGTGTGTGTGTGTGTTTTTAAGTAATCATTGCTTTAATTTTTCAAAGTTGGAAAATTGAAGGCTTATCAAACTTGTTTTCTATAGCCATGAACTAAATTGCATTATGGGAAAGCAATGAGTCACAACTACTACTCATCAAATTTCAGTCAGTAACTGGGTCCCTAGAAAGCCAGGAAAAAGTCAACGAAAGAGGAAGTGAACATTATTCCACTAGGCTTTTTCAGCCCTGATGAACAAAAAAGCAAGGGAAGGTATTGTTGTGGTGGTGTTTTTTTGTTTGTTTGTTTGTTTTAAGTAATGGAAGTTTTAAAAGAAGATTTTGACCCTGGCATGAAGAACAAGAATACCATAACTCTGCAGAAACCGGTTTGGCTCAGTGGTAGAGTGTTGGTCTGCAGACTGGAAGGTCCTGGGTTTGATTCTGGTCAAGGGCATGTACATTGGTTTCGGGCACATCCCCGGTGGGGGAGGTGCAGGAGGCAGCTGGTCAATGTTTCTCTCTCATCGACGTTTCTAGCTCTCTATCTCTCTCCCTTTCTAGCTCTCTATCTCTCTCCCTTCCTCTCTGTAAAAAATCAATAAAATATATTTAAAAAAAGAATACCATAACTCCTGGAGATCCTGATTGATTAAATATCTCATTTTGAGCAGCTGATGTATTTTTTTCAGCCTTTATGTGACAATACTCTGAAAAGTCTAGCATGAGTCTATTGGAGCCAATATGATTCTTTTTTTAACTGTCCCATCTCAATAAACCAAATTACATCATTTGAAAGCTCAGAAGTGAGACATGCTTCAGTCACAATGAGGAGTGGATTCAGCCTATAGAATTCTTCCCAGGGCTGTAGAGCTCCTATTTAAGAATCAGAGGTAGTTTTGTACACCCTTCCTCTTGCCCCCAAATAAGTAGGAAAACAACATTGTTATTCAGGTGGAGGTGTTTCAGCTGTATTTCTTTCATGTTCTATTTTGAAATGGGATATTAGAATCAAAAGTCACCTGACTATAGAATGTGAGAGTTGGAATTGATTCCAAAATGTAATTCAAACATCCTCTCTCAGATGTTTGCAAACTGAGCCTCAGAGAAGGTATTACTTCAAGCCATTTGGAGACAAAAATGGACCTATTCACTTTATTCTATTGCAGCCTGACTCTTTTCAAATAAAATGCGGAGAAGCCATACAATACAAAACATATAAAGCAATAGTGTTGAAAAAGGTAATGAAGGCCATGGGGGTGGGGAGAGTCAGTTATGACTGATGAACAGTTGGCAAATGTAGCTCTGAGCACTCTGGGAGAACCCAGGGCACAATGTCTCACTCAGGACTCACAACCCCCAGGACTACTGGTCATTTTCTTACAGTCTTGTCAGTGTTGAAATAAAAACACTATAAGGCACATGGGGACCACAATTATGTCAACAAAAGAAGATGGTTTGTTTATTAGAAATCTCCATTCCATTTCAGTCTGGAACAAACATTTGGCAATATGTACAACAGTGAAGTGCCTGATTTTTAAGTTAAGAAAACATTGACTATACCCTATTAACTATGACCAATTAACCTTGTGACAGAACATGGATTTAGAATCATGAAAAAAAAGAGTGGGGAGTGCAAGGCAAGGTCGGTTGCTTTTCATTTTCTCTTGGCATAAACTTTCTCAAAAGATGAACTAAACAAACAAACCCTAGAAGCAGGGCTTATCTACTGACCCAATGCTGTTTTATGTGAAATCATATAATACAACATTGACTCCTATTAAAGTACTACTTTTCAAGCATCCTCAAACTAAATAGCAGGGACAGTTATTTCAATATGACATTTACACTGTCAAAGGGGAACTGAATGGCTGAAGGGTAAAACAGTGATCAAGAGAAGATTTAATCCCAGTACTAAGAAAAGGAAAATATCTATGAAAAAAAATAAGAGAGCCTGGCACTACAATTGCAGTGTTTCCCAATTTAAATAATTGGGAAATACTGCAGGTTGCCAAAGGACGTGTGTGTGTGTGTGTGTGTGTGTGTGTTCAAAAATAAAAAGAAACTATTGACTTGGTCCAATATTTTTGTTTCCTCATTATTGCCTCTTATGATGGTTGATCATCTTATCTTCAGATGCATCAGTTTTTGCCCCCTTTTCCCCACATCCACATTATGTCAGTCATTGAGTATTTTATTGAGCCCACTATGAATAATATGATCTATTTTTAAAATCCATATGTCTTATCTCATTTTAGTTTTGGGGATTTAAACACTTGGGAATATATTTTAAAAGTCTGCCTTCTTTCTTCTATTGTTTATTTGCTTGTTTGTTTTTGTTTTGTGGGGGAGGGTTTCCATTACTCCTATTTAATAGAGAGTAAACATTTTTAAGGGGCTTTAAGGAAAGATAAGGAAAACTGTTAAGCTTCTGTTTTGTGAAGAGAAGGCTGCAGAGTGCACTCATTGTAACCATCAACTATAAAAAGTATAATTACAGCAGATGATGACCTCTGTTTCCAGTAAGGCACAGCATGATAAATGGGGTTTTGCAAAGAAGACTGCTGACAAGTCAGAATGCATCAGTGAGCAACCAAGAGGCTGAAAGGACCAGGAACTACCTCAAAGGAGAAATAACTTGAAAGAACTTGGGGCATGTGGCCTAAAACTGAGGCAATGCTAAGGCAACATATTAACTTTCTTTAAGAACCAAAAGAGAAAATGCACCTCTCTAGAACCATAAGCAAATATTAGAGGGCATAGTAGATAGGATTATGTTGTACATACTAGGAAACACCCAAATAAATTAGTTTTAATGGGATAATTATTTGTCTGTCACATGAGAAAATGTAAAAGTAGACATTTTGAAACTGAAATAAGAGCTCCCTGGTCATGTCAAGGAGCATGGCTAGGGTTCTTTTCCACTCATCCTCAGTGATATGTGGTTTTCGCCTTATGGTCGAAAATGGCTGCAGGAGCTCCTGCCCACTCCTGGACAACAGGAAAGAGGAAGAAGAGAAAGAGGCATACTTCTCTCCCTTTTAGGAAGCTGCAAATACAGATTCAAAGAAGGCTAGAAAATAGCCCTAGTCCAGCTAAAACTCAGGCTTCTGTTACTATGGGAGAAGAATAAATATTGGGAGAATAAATGTTGCCAGCAGTTTCTCCTGAAGATAGTTTAGATATTGTACAAAACAATGTAATACTATTATCTTGATTTCCGTTTTCCTAAGTATTTTAAAGTGAATCCTCTTAAAGCAGAGACTAAATTTTTATGGTACCAGTATACAGTGTGTGTGTGGGGGGAGGGAGCGCGGGGGGGAGTTTCAAGTGCAATTTTACCTTGAAAAGTGATACTAAAATTTTTAAAGTATATTTAATATTTTATTTAACAAGATTCAGGTTACAATATTAATTTTTAACGAGTGGGTTATAGTGTGGATTCTTTAATTTTATGTCATTTTAATGAAAACATAATTTTATCTAATGATAGGGTATTCTTTGTCTTTTGTCTTTTGCTATATAATCTTATATAATCATGGAGATAATCTCTGTGTGAAAATATACATCACTTTTAGCAAGAAGGTCTTTTAGGCCTTTGATGGTCAAACCATTCCCTTAAAGAGTCTATTCTACTATCAAAATTCCAGATGCATTACTTCAAATTTTTCACCATGCTTCTGCCAAACCTTTATTTGTCAGGGATTTTGAGAGTGATATGAATTTATCAACATCACTATAATTCACTTCATAAAATCTTGAATCAGTTGCAAGATTTCCACCCTCAATTTATGATTGAGTTTTTGTTACCAGATGTTCATAATTTATAATCTAGTAGAGATATATCTACAAATATTAAAATGAATAGATAAAAATATGCACTACTCTTGTATACTGCTATTATTATAAGTGGACAGTTCACTGGTAAATATTTTTGTATTTGAAAACTTATTTTTATATGCAATCTTATAAATACATGATTTTAGATAACAAAGTTTCAGATGAGGACTTTCTAATATATATAGATATATCTAGATATAGATATATCTATGTGTAGGTATACAGATTTATAGATATATAAAGATAGATAAGGAATCTATATTATATCAGGTGCCAAGCTAAAAGCATTTTGCATACTATTTCACATAATCCTCATAACAAGACTATAAAATAAAGTCTTAATCTTTATTTTTAAATCAGAAAATCTAATCTACAAGTGCAGACACATTATGGAGCTTTAATTTAAGCCAAGAACTGTCTGCTTCCAAGACTTGTGGTCTTTACTCCAGAAATAGGTTATGCTTCAAGATTTTGATCAACTTGTTTTTATTGATTATAATTGTTAATGGAAAGGATGAACAGGATAGAATGTTTCTCTCTGGTTAGTTAACATAAATCAAGCTTGAAACATCTTAAAATTTCAATTACTTGCAGTTGAAAGCATTTTAATTCCTATGGGCATGTGCTGAGAAACACATTAAGACTTGAAGGCTTTCTTTTCTCAAAAACCAGTGCAATGATAGTATTGGGTCCTATGTGCATTAGGCAACGAGTCCTTGATTGAAAACAATTTTGAGAAATGCTAAACCTTGAGAACTAACCTATATAATAAAACTATAATATGCAAATTGACCAAAGGGCAGACCTGCAGAACTACTGGTCTCTATGATGTGCACTGACCACCAAATCAGGCTGGTGAGCACAGTGGCACTGGTTGGAGCCTCTCCTGCCTCTGATGCAGGTGTGCAGTAAGGAGTGAGGAGTCCCAGACTACAAGAGCCCCAGACAACAAGAGGGATGTCTGAGGGGTCCTAGACTGCGATAGGGTGCAGGCTGGGCTGAGGAACTCCCAGCCCTCCAGTACACAAATTTCATGCACGGGACTGCTAATTGTTTTAGAAATGCATAAAGAAGTTCATTTTCCCAGGTATCTCTGGGTGCAGAGGATCAGGGCCAGGTTCTACATCTCTGAGATTCCTTTCTGTCCTCCTCAAGTGGACACACTCATAGCCACAACACCCAGAGGCACACAACCAGCCATCTCTCCCTTTGTATTTTTCAATACCTTATCCAAAAGTCCTTCCAATAGGCTTACCCTCATGTTTCTAAGGACAGAACTCTGTCAACTGACAAAGTTTTCAGCCAATTATTAGCAAATTGAATAGGATCAACATAACTAGCTAAAATTGATCAAGACCCACCATCTGCCATATAGCTATACTAAGACAGAAGCATACATGAATAAAAATGAGGTTTTTGTTGGAAGAGGAAAGCAGACTAAGGAGGTAGTATATGGTAATTGGTGCCCCATAGGCTACGAAGAGTGCCACCTACAGTCATTAACATGATTGATTCACAGGGCAGGAAAGTCTTAGCCACATATGGACTTCAACCTGAAATCTGTAAATTTGTTTCAATTATCTGATTATTCTAATTTGTTAGCCTTTAACATTTTTAGGTCTATATTAAATCAGAAACCTTTAGTAGCATCATTTAGCGATGTTTTATCTATTTTAGCTAAATGTTCTATATTTTTATACCAGAGCTCTGAGATACTTATAATTTTAGGACATAAAATTGTAATTACAATATGTATTTTACTTCTACAGTCTTTGAGCTTCTTTCAAATGACAGGTGTTTTTTAAGAAAGGAAATTCTACTCATGCTATTTTTTTCTGTAAATGATTTTTAAATAATGACTTTTGAAAAGCTAAAATCTGAAATGATGAGCAGATTGCTTTGATCACCACTTTGCTGAACAACAGAGAGAGGTGTTTGGAGCCAGGTAGGAATACAACAAACATTTACTTTTACTTGATTCACACATGAAACTATTAGTCAGGAAGATTAGTAATTACCAAATCCTCAATTCAGTCAAACATGAATACCCCTTAGCTCTGGGATTGTTTAGCTGTAATATAGAACTTATCTCAGCAGACGTAAAAAGCTATTTCATATCTATCACAGACTTTTAAAATTTCATGCACCCTGCATTTCATTGTTGCTGTATATGACAGCACTTCCATTTCTTGAGTTTTTCAATCAAGTGCTTTCCTCATTTGTATTCTACATCTGATCAAATACCAAAAAAATGTGGGTTAGTTACATTCCTACATAAATTTGAACATTATGTAACAAGTGTCCCTGCAGTTGGAAAAGGAACCTCAAGGTGGCATATCAGAAAGAACCCTAGCCTGGTTCTCTTTAGCTTCCAACCCCAACCGTGCCACCAACCTGCTCTGTGATTTAGGATCCTTCAGTGATACTGCTGAGCCTAGATTTCAGCAGACAAGTAGGAGATTAGCCCTCACCCTCTAAATTTTCTGCCAGCCTACTGTCTTTGATGGGAGAAAGATCAGAGGAGAGGTAACTTGGCCTAGTGTGAAAAACCCTAGGTTCAAATCTCAGCTCTGCTACTTATTAACTGTGTGACCTTGGGCAACTTATTTAAAGTCTTTACCAGTGTTTTCCTCTTGGATAGAATAGAGATAATATATCTCTCAGGTTGTTATAAGAATTTAAGAAAAATGTATGAGATATGGCTGGCATTGTTAATGTTGTCCTCATCACTATTATAATTTAAATGAAGAAGCAAAATTCTTGGGGCAAACAAAAACCAGGTGGAACCAACATGTTTTGTCTCCACTTTCTTGCCACCCACTCATTCATTAATCCCTTACTGTCAAGAAATTGACACCTTGGACTAATACAATGTTATATGTTAGTTATACCTCAATAACACTGGGGACAAAAAGAGAGGTCTGGTTATTTCAGAGCATACCTCAACATGCTATGGCTCTAAGAAAACTCAGAAAGGGCTCTATATCTTCCACTCTATGGGGGGAAAAAGGAAAATTGACAGCTCAGTACATTTTTCTACTATGCACTTAATTTGAAGGTGCTTTATAATCACTTGTAGCATTTTGTTAAATCAGGGATGGGGAACATCTGGTGGTATAAGGTCTGAGGAATCATTTGTCTGGCTTTGCCAAGGCTTGAGGAGTGAGGTAATGAAATGTTTAACCAAATATAATAGGCTAGTTTTTATGTTGATAATTTTGTATGGCCCATGAATGATGTTATAAATATTCAAATGACCTTGACAGAAAAAAGGTTTCCTATTGCTGGTTTAAATACAGACTGCTGGGCCCTTCCAGCTCACTCTGAGGCAAGCCAGTAAGGGAGGACAAATGGAATAGGGAAACTGAGACTGACAGCTAAACAAACCACAGAGCAATTTACAGAAGGTCACCTCCCTAGAGATAACATCTAGGCCTCAACTATATTTCAGCTCTAGACCCAGAAAAGCAGCAAAACAATGTGGTGACACCAGGACCAGCTGCAATGACTAACGACCTCAGGCCTTGACACTGACCAATCTGTGGAAACCATAGCCCTAGAGGAGCACACCTAGAAAACTGATGAATATTCTGTTGAAAACCCTTCCATGAGAATTCCCCCTGAGATTCCTGCCTGGGAGAAAGAGATAAGACCTCAAGACAAAGGACCCAGCACATGCTCTCCTCTGGGGAGCAGCCCACACCATTACCTTTCACCTTTTGTCCCCTTGTTTCTTTCCCCATAGCCATGCATATCCTAATCCTAAAGGACTGCAGGAGGCTTGCATCTAGGGGAGTAATGGGCAGCAGCAGCTTGTCTCAGGCTTATCCACTGAACCTGATCTCCAAGGTCCTCTTTTCTCTGGCTTCAGTGAGCCAAAGCAGCCCAGCCTAGGCTTTCCTGTTGCTTCTTCTGTACTAAGCCCTTTCTTATTTTCCTGTCCCCAGTTTATTTTTATTTTAATTTTTATTATTTTTTAAAATAAGTCTTTATTGTTCATATTATTATAGTTGTGCCTCTTCCCCCCCCCCATGGCTACCCATCCTTTCCATCCCACCCTTTGCCCTTACCACCCCCCACTGTCTTCATTCATAGGTGTAAGATTTTTGTCCAACTCCTTTCCGCAACCCCATACTTCCTTCCCCTCGAGAATTGTTAGTCCACTCCCTTTATAGGCCCAATTCTATTATATTCATCAGTTTATTCTGTTCATCAGACTTTTTATTCACTTGATTTTTATTCACTTGTTGATAGATATGTATTTGTAGTTACTTTGTTGTTCATAATTTTTATCTTTACCTTTTTTCTTCCTCTTTTTAGCGAATACCCTTTAGCATTTCATATAATACTGGTTTGGTGGTAATGCCCTCCTTTAGCTTTTTCTTATCTGTGAAGCTCTGTAGAGGAATCTTGGTTGTAGGTTCCTGCTATTCATCACTTTGAATATTTCTTGCCATTCCCTTCTGGCCTGCATAGTTTCTGTTGAGAAATCAGTTGACAGTCTTATGGGTACTCCCTTGTATGTAACTAACTGTTTTTCTCTTGCTGCTTTTAATATTCTCTCTTTGACTTTTTCCCTTGGAATTTTAATTATGATGTATTTTGATATGGTCCTCTTTGTTTGGGGTTCTCTGCGCTTCCTGGTCTATTTCTTTCACCAGGTAGGGGAAGTTTTCCGTCATTATTTCTTCAAATAGGTTCCCAATATCTTGCTCTCTCTCTTCTTCTGGCACCCCCATAATTTGGCTGCTGGTACACTTGAAGTTGTCCCAGAGGCTCCTTACATTATTTTCATATGTTTGGATTCTTTTTTTTTCTTTTTGCTTTTCTGGCTGGGTGTTTTATTGCTTCTTTGTATTTCAAATCTTTGATTTGAGTCTCGGGATTCTCTAGGCTGCTATTGAATCTCTGCATATAATTCTTTATTTCCATCAGTGTATGATTAATTTCTGATTGGTCCTTTTTCATATCCTTCAAGGTCTCACTCAATTTCTCATAGGTTTCTAGATTATTCTTGAGTAACCTATAATTATAGTTTTGAACTCTATATCCAGTATTTTGCTTTCATCCTTTTCTTTCATTTGTAACATGTTTCTTTGTCTCCACATTTTGGCTGCTTCCCTGTGTTTGTTTCTATGTACTGGGGAGCTGCTGAGTCTCCTTGAGTTGACAGAATGACCTTGTGTGGTTGGTGTCCACTTGGGCCCAGTGGCTTAGCTTCCCCAGTCACCTGAGGTGGTCATTCTTGGTGCACCTCGTTGTGGGTTGTTTGCACTGTCTTGTTGTAGTTAAGCCTTGCTTGCTGTTGGTATCACTGGGAGGAATTGAGCCTCAGGACAATTTGCTGTAATGAACAGCTGTGTCTACACTGGAAGATCTGTTGTGCAGGAGACACCCTTAAGGGGCAAGACTTGCTTCAGTAGGGCTTTGGTGATAACTAAGTCTATCCCTTGAGTGTGTCTCTTATGGATGCGAAGAGTTGTAATCTGGTATGGTCTCACACTGACGCTGGGTACACTGGCTCCTGGATCTCCAAGGAGGTGCAAGGTCAGCCTGAAGACACCCAGCAGAAGCTACAGAGAGACCTTCATATTCCTCCTCTTTGTTTGGGATTTGGAATTGCCCAGATGAGGCCCAGCTCTGAAGCCATGCAGGCTGCTGCTGTGGAGCCTTAGGCCTTCCTTTGGAAGCTTTGGAGCTCTCTGACCCAGCTGCAGTTTGTTAGGTTTTTAGGTTGCCAAAGGAAGGCCATTCACATGCAAAAGCCAATGCACACATCTTGGATAGGATTGTAATTGGGTGGGGTGGGGGCTCAGGAAATCACCAGGGCAGAGCAAACAGCAATGGCTGCCAGTCAGCCCTGCCCTAGAGAAGTCCCCAGGCTCTGTGTCCCATGGCCCCGTGCAGGAACAATGATCACTGTGAGCACCTCTGAGAGATAGATGCCCTTGTGTTTCCTGTCCCAATGCCAGACAGTCCAGTCTCCCCCCACCTTTTAAGTCTGGGTTCCCCAGAATCTTGAATGAAACTGAAGTCCAGAGCAATCAGGAGCTTGTATCTCCCTCCAGGTTGAAAAAAACATAAGTGCACCCAGTTGCCTGCCTATTTGGCATGCACTCCCATACCTCTGCACCTCCTACCAGTCTCAATGCACTTTTTTTCTTTGCTTCTAGTTGTAGAACTTACACTCAATCAGCTTTCCCATGGTTCTGGATAGTATTTGTTTTGTCTTTTATTTGAAGTTTTCATGTGGTTGTGAGTGGCAGCAAGTACAAGTGTTTACCTATGCTGCCATATTGATTGTCTCACTACAGAACACCTTGATGTTAGAGAGGTGAGAGAGGTAAAGAGGTACACACACACACACACACACACACACACACACACACACTATTGGGGGAATGATAAAGTCACAGAAAAAGCAGAATTTGAACTTCACCTTACAGGGCACAGATCCCATATTATAGCAAAACACACAAAAAATGACTATTTATGGAAAATGCAATAAAAAGTTCAAATGACCAGAATTTTTCGTTTGAGATGAGGAAGAATGCTTCCCTATGCCTCAATCTGAAAGACAGTCCTGAGGAGTAAACAACCTTATTTTATAGATGGGTTGAAAGAAGTCCTGCTGGGCCGTCTTCAAGCTGTAGGAACATTTTCACACTTTCTCTACATTAAGGTCCATCCCATATTTCTCTTCAAAGAGTTCCCCTCACTCTTACCAAGTCATGTTATTTGCAGCCATCAAAACATGCTAACAGAATTTCCCCAAATGAGTTTCTTAATTTTTATGCTTTCCAATGCTTCTTTCCTTGTAGGCACCCTTGAAATGGGCGTGGAATTACATGGTACCCAGTGTGCAATTAATATGTAAATAATAAAAGAGTTTTTTGTTTTGTTTTGTTTTGTTTTACAAAGGAAGCAGTAAAAGATGACTTTTGCTAAATTTCTTCTCACAATTTCTAATGAGTCAACATATATTGAGAAGAAGAAATTAGTCAGAGAAGAATGTATCCTATTATACAGCTTTACTTTTGCAAAGGTGAGTCAGAAATTCCCTTCTTGTGGTGTTCTGGGCACCTGGCTGGAAGGAGTAGGTTTTGGGGAAGAGGACAGGGTGAAAGAGAAACTCTTAAAAGGAAACTGTAGTAGAAAATCTTTCAAACAGAGTCTAATTGAGGAAAAAACACACTGTAACTAGACTTTGGTTCTAAGATTATGGAAAAATGTTTAACATTGTTTTCACTATCTGGTAAATCATCTGTTTCTAATTGGTCTGGCAAACCACTGCCCCACTACACAAGACAAACTGAGGTAAGATCAGTATTCAGTGTGGTGACCCTTAGAGACCTGACCAGATAAACAAGTGTTTTTCTGGCATGTTCCTTATGAGCTTGGTAAAACACTCATCTAACAAAGCTCAGCCAGGTTCCTGAGAGGCTGATACAAGAGATAAACACACAGAAAAATACAATAATGGGAGTGAGGGGGGAGACGGGCAGGAATTTGTGGAACACAGCCTGAGAATGGAACTGCCAGCCTCTACTATTTCCAGACTGAACTGAAGGATTTTTGCTGTTGTTGTTGTTATTGTTGTTAGAGACACATTTCAACCCTACCCTAGGAATGTGACTTGAAGGGAGGAAAAATGAATGCAGGCTATCCTCTTAACTAATATACACGAACAACTACATCTTTACTGACCATATTTCCAAAACCCCAAACTAGAACCTATTATCTAATATCAGAGACTTGGTGCACAAATTTGTGCACCAGTGGGGTCCCTCAGCCTGGCCTGTGGGACTGGGCTAAAACCAGCTCTCCAACATCCCCAGAGAGGTTCTGGATTGCAATAAGGCTTGAGCCAGGCTTTGGGACCCCACCAGTGAATAACTGGGGCTGGAGAGGGATGCCAGAGGTTGGCAAGCCAGGAAGGAACTACAGGAGAGCTCCAGGGCATGTCCAGCCCATCTCTTTCAGTCCCAACCAGCTGGACCCCAGTAGCAAGCTAAACTAATGGTGGGCACAACTGTCTGTTGGTCAGTGCACGTAATAGCAACTGTTTGGCAGGCCTACTGTCTGGGCCCTGGTGGTTAGTGCATGTCACAGTGAGAGGTTGAGTGGCCTTAAAAGCATTATTAGCATATTACGCTTTGATTGATCAGCCAACTGGATGACCAGACAATTAGCATATTAGGCTTTTATTATATAGGATTATATAGGATATTCTGAAAACAAAACAAAAATCTTTGAAGTATGTGGGATTGATTGAATGTTTCTATTTCCCCCAAAATTCATGTTGAAATCCTAAACCCAATGGTGGTATTAGGAGGTGAGAACTCTGGGAGGTAACTGGGTCATCAAGGTGGAGTCCCCATGAATAGGCTTAGTACTTTTAACACGTTAAGGAACAAGCCTATTTCCTCTTTCTTTCCGTTTGGCCCATGATATTCAATTGTATCGATATACTGGCAGCACCAGTGATTGGTCTGGATGGAAAGTATAGTGTCAGTCACCAGTGACTGACATGGCGCTTAATGTGTTAAGAGGCCAGAAAGCTCCCTGCTGTTAGATCCTTGATGGAGAAACACAAGGAGGCCAGAGTAGTGAGAGATTATGAATTTATTCGATCATCCACATACCAGGTTGCTGAACCCGGATGGCTTTAGCACCCAGTGACAGGAGTCAGGAGCTTTTAAAGGACATTTGGTGGGCTTTTTTCTGGGCGGGGACTTCTTTATGCATACCCAGTGGGTAGATAATGGAATGTGGTCACTGCAAGTGAAATGTGGTCTCAGCAAGAGAATGCCCATAGTGAAATGACATGAAAAGCTAGTTCCCAGGGGAGGGGTATCAATTCAATTGCTCTATCAAACCTAACACTTGCCATGTGAAGATACAATGAGAAGACACCAGTCTGTAACTCAGAAGAGGGCTTTCACTAAGACCCGACCATGCTGACACCCAGATCTTGAACTCCCAGCATCTACACTGTAAGTAACAAATTTCTGTTGTTTATAGGCTACTCAACCTATAGCAATTTATTTTAATAGTTCAAGATAACAGTATGAGACCTAGGGTTGTAGTAACCACAAAGCACAAGGAAGCAGGAAAGGTGATCGCTTCAAAGCCAAGTTCAGTCCCTTTTTGAAAATGTTTTTTATAATTTTTCTCTTCCAGTAATTAAAAATGTTAGAGCAAGGATGACAGTGTATTTGAATGGTGCTTTTTTATTTTCACAATCTTAATTTTTTAAAAAGACACTTGTACTAATAACTGGAAGGAGAAGCATATGGGAGGGCACAGAAGTGGTAAGCAATTATTTTTAAGTTGGATATATTCTAGCTTCACTTCGGCAAGGAACCAACCAGTAAATAGCACTATGGGAATGCTAACATGGAAACTGGTCTCATCTTTGTTTATTTTGTATTTAATAAACATTTATGAGGAAGCTGTGTGGAGGGTATTGTCCTCCTACAGACTCGCTCTTCCATCTGCCTGGTCAACCTTTCCACAGAGATAGATTGCCAGGACTTCAAGCTCAGCAGGTCCAAAACAAAACTTATCTGTCCCATAAAACCTGTTCTTCCACCTGTGTTTCTTATCTCATTAAATGACATCATGATCCTACCAAATGTTCAGGCCCCCACCTTTGGAGTCATCTTAGCCATCTCTTCCCTTACTACTCCCCACATATTACATCAATTGTCAAATTTGATCATATTTCCTATTCATCCCCTTCTTTTCATTTAATTGTATTAGCAATTTGTTGTCTAATCTAGTCAACTACCTCCTAAATGATTTCCCCATTTCAAATGGACAACTCTTAATTTTTGCCTCCCATCCTCTTCTTTTCTGATAAAGAGTAGCAGTTTAGCTATGGAAGAGAAACTCTTTCTGTTCTTGTGGATCTCAAGAGATGATATAAGATCTAGAGCTGCTACAATGGTCTTATGACCTCAATGGAAGCCTTGTCTGAAAATGAAGCTAGCACAGAAAAGATATGCTTGGTACTAATCCTCTGGTAAAGACTCAGCTATAGCTTTATACCTATTTTGTTTCTCTTCTCTTCCCAATAGGATCCATATGTCATAGTTCATTATTATTCTACTAGAGGCCTGATGCATAAAGATTCATGCAAGAATAGACCTTCCTTCCCCTGGCTGCTGGTACCAGCTTCCCTCTGGCACCTAGGACCTGGGCCTTTGCTCTGGCCACGGCCTTCCGCCTTTGCTCGGGACAGAGCCACATTCCACCTGTGCTCCTGCCCTGCCGCCCTCCTGTAGCTCCCTCCATCCCCCACCCTCCCCTCATAGCAGGCATCCTGCCCCACCCAAGCTGCTCTGTGCCTGCCCAAGCATGCTGCCCAGAAGCCAGGGCAGGATGGAATGCCTGTATTGTCGCCATGGTGATGATGCAAGTGTCCTCAGATGCTACCATCTTTGTCGCATCAATTTGCATATTCCTTCCTTACTGGCTGTGGGCACCACCATCTTTGTTGCAGAGTGTCAGTCAATTTCCATAATCTGTGTTTATTAGATAGGCTTATAAAGTTCTACTCACTTCTCTTTATGACTATCAGATTATAAAATAAATCCTAAAGGTTTTAGGATTACATAAAATTCCTTTTATAATGTGACTTCAATCTAATTTTCTGCAACCCAACTCAAGTCCTCCAAATAGTCTCTTTACTCTCATGCTTCTATAATTTTTCTCCTCAGATTCTTACCTCTTTTTGGAATGTCATATTCCCTATTCCCATATTTGTTTGCTGAACTCCTATTCAAACTTTGAAGTCCCCTCTCTAAATCTTCTTTGCCCCAATTTCCCATTCTCAGGGCAAATTACTAGTTTCCTTCTCTGTGTACATTGATCATTATAAGATTTACCATGCTGGTTTAGTATTGCTTGTTTGGGTACCCATTTTTTCCCTTAAATAAGACTCCTTAGATAAAAATGTATAAGATTGTTTACAACAGCATGGATAAAATGCTGTGAGAGAAATCAGTTACAAATGAACACATAGTATCCGATTTCATTTAGATAAAATTCAAAAATTGGCAAAACAAAACTATAGTGGTTATAAATTCATCTTTGAGTGATAAAATTAGCAAAAGAATAATTACTAAAGGCTAATAGTTATCATTGCTGAAGAGAGAACTGTAAATAGGAAGGGATATAACAGGAACTTCTGGGTTTTGGCAAAAGACTATTTCTTGACTGAGATGACTTACTTTCAATTAACATTAAAGTTTAAATATACCACTTCTCTGCACATCAATGAAATCTCACTATAAATAATGATTTTTAATTTAATAAATCTTTATTGTTCAGATTATTACAATTGTTTCTCCTTTTTCCCCCTATAGCTCTCCTCCACCCAGTTCCCACTCCACCCTCTATCCTTACCCGCCCCCACTGTCGTCATCCATAGGTGTACGATTTTTGTCCAGTCTCTTTCTGCACCCCCCACATCCCTTTCCCCCTGAGAATTGTCAGTCCACTCCATTTCTATGCCCCTGATTTTATTATATTCACCATTTTTTCTGTTCATCAGAGTTTTTATTCACTTGATTTTTAGATTCACTTGTTGATAGACATGGATTTGTTGTTCATAATTTTTTATTTACCTTTTTCTTCTTCCTCTTCTTAAAGAATACCTTTCAGCATTTCATATAATACTGGTTTGGTGGTGATGAACTCCTTTAGCTTTTTCTTATCCGTGAAGCTCTTTATCTGATCTTCAATTCTGAATGATAGTTTTGATGGGTAGAGTAATCTTGGTTGTAGGTTCTTGCTATTCATCATTTTGAATATTTCTTACCACTCCCATCTGGCTTGCATAGTTGTTGGTGAGAAATCAGCTGACAATTATATGGTGCTCCTTTGTAGGTAACTGTTTTTCTCTTGCTGCTTTTAATATTCTCTTTGTCTTTTTCCCTTGGCATTTTAATTATGATGTGTCTTGGTGTGGTCCTTCTCTTTGGATTCCTTTTGTTTGGGGTTCTGTGCACTTCATGGACCTACCAACAAGTCTATTTTTTTCACCAGGTGGGGGAAATTTTCTGTCATTACTTCTTCAAATGGGTTTTCAGTATCTTGCTCTTTCTCTTCTTCTGGCATCCCATAATTCTGATGTTGGCTTAAAGTTGCCCCAGAGACTTCTTACACTATCTTCAACTTTTTGGATTATTTTTCCTTTTTCCTTTTCTGGTTGAGTGTTTTTTGCTTCTTTGTATTTCAAATCTTTGACTTGATTCTTGCATTCCTCTAGTCTGCTGTTAGATCTTTGAATAATATTTTTTATTTCAGTCAGTGTATATTTAATTTCTAGTTTGTCCTTTTTCATATACTTGAGGGTCTCATTATATTTATCATTCTTTTCTAGAAAATTCTTGTAAAACCTTTTAACTGTGGTTTTGAACTCTATATCCAGTTGTTTGTTTTCCTCCATTTCTGTCATTTGTGATTTTTTTTTGTCTCTGCATTTTCGCTGCTTCCCTGAGTTGGTAGGGTGGCTTTGTGTGCTAGGTATCCTATATGGCTCAGTGGGTCAACCTCCCAGTTATGTCAGGTGGACACTCTTGGTGCACCCCTTTGTGGACTGTGTGTACAACCTTGTTGTAGTTAAATCTTGATTCCTGTTGGTGTTACTGGGAGGAATTACCTCCAGGCCAATTGGCTGTGAGAACCCGCTGTGTCTATAATGGAAGATCTGCTATGCTGGAGACACGCTTATGATGTAGGACTTGTTTCACTGGGGCTTTGGAGCTCACTGAGTCTGCCTCTTGAATGTGTCACTTATGGGTATAAGTAGTTAATATCTTGTGTAGTCTCACAATGATCACTAGATACACTAGCATCTGGATCTCCAATGGGGTGCAGGTCAGCTACTGTCTGAGGCCACCCAGCAAGAGCTATAGTGAGAACTACAGTTTTCTCCTCTTTGCTTGGGGTTTGGAGGTTTTGGAGCTTTCTGATCAGAGGTGCAGTCTGTTAGGTTAAGCTGCGATAGGGCAGGCCATTTATACACAAAATCTGCTGTTAGAGCTTGGGTGGGTTTACAGATTGTGCTGGGCTGAGTCTCAGGGAGTCAGTAGGCTAGGGTATGACACACAGTGATGCCTCTGTGTCTCCATGTTTCCAAATCCCCATATCCCGAACCCCAGCGCAGATTTATGGGCACACCTCTGCAAGGGAGCTACTCTCACTTTCCATCCCAATTGCCGATTTTTCCCTGTAGGAGTTTTGGTCCCCAGAGCCTCCCCAGAAATTAGGGTTCAGAGTAATCGGGAGCTTGTCTCCCTTTGGGTTGAAAAAAGCAGGGCACCCTGTCGCCCGCCAACAGCCCAATTCTCATGCCTCCATACCTCAGCTTTTCAGCACCTGTGCATGTCTCAAGGCTCTTTTATCTTTCCTTCTAATTGTAGAACTTCCACTCAGCCAGCTTTCCCATGGTCCTGGGTGATAGACATTTTGTCTTTTAGTTGTAGTTTTGAAATTGTTTTGAGAGGCAGCAGTTTAGGTGTTTATGCTGCCATATTGTTTTCTTCTAAATAATGATTTTTTAGAAGATACATAAAAGAGGAAGGGAGGAGGGAGAGGGGGGGAGATAGGAGCAGAGGATTTGGGATTTGGGACATTAGATATATCTTGTGCCCTTGTCTTTGGGTCACATTCAAGATACAAAATCCCAGGAGAGAGCATCCTGTTGGGTCAGCCTATGCCATGTCTGAAGCTGCCAGAGCAGTAACAGAAGGAATCTGGGCTATAGTGTGTTACCCTCCCCCTCTAGAACACATACTAGGTATTGAACAGAATGGAATTTTAATTCCAGAAGGTAACCAAACCAATTATATCCTTTAGAAGTTCTAGAGCTTTTAGAGTTTTGTGGGGGTTTTTTTCCCTCATGTCCTGATCTCATCTTAGTGAGCTAGACCACCACCTAAAATTAGTCAGATAATCCAAAAGCTGTTATATTTTTATGGTAAACCCTTGACATGGTTAACCAATTTCTAGAAACAAGGGCAAGTTGTGGCCAAGTTGGATGAATACACTGACTGGAAAACAACTGTGAAAACAAGCAAGGAAATTAAAAACAAAACAAACACTCCTCCCCTACCCCCAGTTTTATTCTTTCTGTTTCTCTTAGCAAAGAACAATGAAGCCAGAGGCTGGTGAGTTTTGGCACATTTGCCACAGAACAAACCACAGGAGCATACTGCCTTATAACACACATGTTTATGGTGGCAGTTGTTTGGAAAGTTGGAACCTGCTGTAACATTCATTTTGAAAAGTTTGGAGGGCTTTTGCTTGTTTTGTTCTCCCTTTCAATAACAAAATCAAGGAACAACAAAATTCCACAAATTCTTTTATATAAATTATTGACCAGCTTTTAGGGTAACCTTTGCTATTCTGGAATTACCTGGTACAAATGCACTTTCTGGAAGTTAAACAGAAAGAAATATACTCACAGCTCTATTATAGGCATAGTCCATGGTCCTCTATGGGTGGTCCTGGGGGTGGGTGGGAGATGAGAAGCTTCTCCTTCCACACATTCTATTAAAAGGAAAATAACATTGACTAATTGCCTTCAAGTGAGATTAAGATTTGTTTTTGATCTTTTAAAATCATTGCTACACTTTTTCTTCATGCCTTTACTCATTTGTTTTCCTGTCTTGAGCAAACCCAGCAACATAACAGTATGAAAGAATTCACACCAAGGTAAGAAGGCCATTACCCTATTTAGAAGGAATGCAACCAGGGAGAATGTATAAGGTTGGGAGTTTAGGAGGCTTATGTTTTTCAGATTGTATTACAGAATAGATACAACAACTTTCATATATATATCTCTCATGAACAATTAAGTATAGTGTAACAGTCTTTAAATGACAAATATTATTGTGGGAAAATATAGATACATTTCAGTGCTGTGGATTAGTTAGCATTTAAAATGTTTTTAATTTGCTTTTATTATAATACTAGAGGCCCGGTGCACAAAATTCGTGCACTAAGGTAGGGGATGTCCCTCAGTCAAACCTGCATCCTCTCCAATCTGTGACCCCTTGGGGAATGTCCCACTGCCAGTTTAGGCCCAATACCCATGGGATCAGGTTTAAACTGGCAATTTGACATTCTTTTCACAATCTGGGACTGCTGGCTCCCAACCACTAGCCTGCCTGCCTGCCTGATTGTCCCTAACCACTCCTCTGCCAGCCTGATTGACACCTAACTGCTCCCCTGCCAGCCCAATTACCCCCAACTGCTGGCCTGATCACCTCCAACTGCCCTCCACTATTGGCCCAGTTGCCTTCAACTGCCCTCCCATGCCAGCCTGGTTTCCCCCCTCAACTGCCCTCCCCTGCAGGCCCGGTCACCCCCAATTGCCCTCCCGTGAGAGCCTGATGGCCCACAACTACCCTCCCCTGCCAGCCATCTTGTGGCAGCCATCTTTGACCACATGGGGGTGTCCATCTTGTGCAAGGGTGTGAGGGTCAATTTGCATATTACCTCTTTATTATATAGGATATGCACATTGAGGAATTTGAAAAATATAAAAAACAAAAGAACACTCATAATCTTACTACCCAGATAACCATATAACCTATATAAAAAAGCCTAACATGCAAATAGACCAAAAGACAGAACAACCAGTCAGCTGGGAACAGGGCCAGTGAGCAGGTAGTACCAGGCTAGCCGAGGCAGGTGCCAGTGGGCAGAGGGTGGGAATGGCAATTGGGGGCAGCAATCAATGGTGGTAAAGGGGCGATCAGGGGGCGGAGTCAGCCAACACTATTCCCCAATTGGCCCACTGGTTGCCTCCCACAGAGTGAGGCCTGACTGTGGCTTAGGACCACTCCCTGGTGCCATTCCTCAATTGGCCTACTGGTTGCCTCCCCCAGGGAGTGAGCCTAAGCCATCAGTCAGACAGCCCCTGAGGGCTCTCAAACTAAGAGTGGACACAGGTTGGGCTGAGGGACAACCCCTCCAAGTGCACGAGTTTCCATATACTGGGCCTCTAGTTAAAATATCCTTCTCTTTCATAGTATTTATTCTTTTCTATTTCAAATTATATTTACTTACCTTGTTCAACATCTCTCATTGGAAATTTAAAAATATGCTTAAGTAAAACTTAGAGAAGTCCCAAAATGTGACACATTAACTCATCCCATTATAAAATTCACAGTTTCAAAATGATGTCTACACTTAGTTTATATCAATAACAAATCAACTAAACTACAATATTCCCTTTCCTCAATTTCTTCTTCTGCTCTATCTCAGCTAGTGTGTTTTCATTGAGAGCCCAGGAGATTAGAACTCCATCCACCTATATCCTGGTTTGTCTTCCACTGAAAGGGGGAAAGCTCCATCAATATCTCCTAATAGTCAAAGCCCGGGATGCTTGTATTCCTAAAATGCAGCTCAATCCTTAATTATTCCAGAAATTAACCTAACAAAATGACCACTAGTATCACTATGGTCAGTCTAGATCAGCCGTGGGCAAACTATGGCCCGCGGGCGGGATCCAGCCCATTCGGCTGCTCTATCCAGTCCGTGGAGTCGAAAGAGCAGGGGGTTCTCTTGCTCTCCCCTCCGCTCCTTCACCAGCAGCCTAAAATGAGAGTGCCAGCATGGTCAGGTTGCTTTTGTTCCAGCCCTCCAGTCTAGTTTAAGAACCCATTGTGGCCCTCGAGTCAAAAAGTTTGCCCACCCGTGGTCTAGATTATAGCAGACACTTCTACCATTTGGAGGGAAGAGAGATACAGTTGTTGCAAATATTTCCTCTATTATATTATTTACTTTTTAATCTGTCTTATTATGTTTTATTCTTGAACAGAATCTGGGTGTTTTTTTATGTATATACAATTAAATCTATAGATATTTTGTTCTGTGATTTTATTCCATAGCTAAAGGTTTTTCTTATTTAACTAGAGGCCCGGTGCAAGAAATTTGTGCACAAGTAGGGTCCCTCACCCTGGCCAGTGATCAGGGCTGATTGGGGCCTTCTGGCTGTTGGGGTCTTCCTTTCCTGGCTGCTGGCTGGAGCCTTCCTTCATTCTGCACTGGGCCCTGGTGGTCAGCACACGTTATAGCACTCCTGGTCTCTAAGTTGAACTCCTGAGGGGACTAGGAGACACTTTGCATATTAGCCTATATATATATATATATATATATATATATATATATATATATGTGTGTGTGTGTGTGTGTGTGTGTGTGTGTGTGTGTGTATACACTAATATATTAATATATATATTAGAAAAGTTAGAAAAAGCTTATTCAGGAAAGTTACTAATTATATCCCAGACCAGATGTTTCCAGCTACTCATCTGGGAGCTCAGATCACCATCAATGCAGGGACTCAATTCTCTCCTATTAGCAACCCCCTAGACCCAATTTCTGAATTGAAAAATATTTTGTGATATTGTGAGGATGGGGTGTACATACTGAGTAGTCTAACAAGGATCAAGCCTAGTCTCATGACACAGTTGGCCACATCCTTATAACCAGGAAAATGGTGAGGCCCAGGAAGGACCAATTCGCCACTTGTACCTACTAGACAATTGCCATTGGTCCATCCCCTTCTGGCAATAGAAGATTCTCACTCTTTGGGTCTGATTCATTGGCTAGTGAATGCTGGGTTCCCCTTGATTTTTGGATATTATTATTCTAAGTGGCCCTTCTCCATTCCATTACCTCTTTTGATTTTTTTTCTACTTTCTCTAGAATCAACAATCATGGGAATCTGTCGGGTGATTTTCTGGCTTGCTCCTTTGTTCCCCAACCCTCCATTTCTCAATTCTCATTGGGAGCATACAAACTTGATTATTTCAATATCATTAAACCTTGACACAGAATTACTCCCAACAAGAAAGCTGGTTCTCCTCTCCTTAGGGCTTCATCTGCCTCCTCCTGAGGAGTATTTGTAGGCCATCCTCCAAAGAGTGCTATCCCTCCCCCAACTTAAATGGGTTAGTCTTCTAATGTAATTAAGAAAAACAGAAAGAAAAACAAAGTAGTTTTTTTTCTTCCATCTTAAAATAAGTTAAATAAAAATAAAACTCTTCAGTGTAGTAGAACTGCATGTATACAGGGTTTGTTTCTAAAGTCAACACTAAAAATCCTTTAAATCACTCAAAGGAGAGATTACTTACATTAAACGCACTAGAGTTTGAGATTTATTTTGTAAACTAAAGGAAGGAATTAGAAGATAATGCACAGGGAGATGTCTAGTCATTCAGAGTATTCAGCCTTTAAAATAACAATAAAATCCCAGCAACAAGCTGAGGAGTAAATAGGGACTTTAAAGCGTTTCTTCTTTCCTTAGGACTCATTCCATCCTGTTTTGGAACTAAATCCTATAACTTTAATTCATATTATATATGTGCTTGTTAGTTTGACAATTAAATACATTAAATAAATTTAGCAGGAGTTAAATTACCAAAGAAGTAAATTAAATACTTATCTGTTTATCTATCTATAGAGAAGGATTAGATAGATTAACAGATATAAACTACTGTAATCTTAATAACAAAATATACTGCTATTAATATGCTTTCCTCCCAGAGTTTTACACACACACACACACACACACACACACACACACACACACATTGTATACATATTCCCTAATTATTTATGGAATTTGTATATTCTTTTTGATCATGTAACTCTGAATTTAAATTTTTTGTAATAAAATTGTTACTTATATTTAAATATATTTTATTGACTTTTACAGAGAGGAAGGGAGATAGAGAATTAGAAACATCGATGAGAGAGAAACATTGATCAGCTGCCCTCTGCACACCCCCAACTGGGGATATGCCCACAATCAAGGTACAGACCCTTGACCAGAATCGAACCTGGGACCTTTCAGTCCACAGGCCAATGCTCTATCCACTGAGCCAAACCGGTTAGGGCCAAATTATTATATTTTAAATTCATACCATTTATCTGTGCATTGTTTTTGCTCTACAGTCTTTGTACTCTAAAATTAATGTTTACATATATTTTCTTCTCTTAATTTATTTTATAATGTGTTTTTCTATTTATAATGCAATTTTTTTTATCATGTAAGGTGTGTGGGTTCTGGGTGTTTGATGTAAGGTGTGTGTGGTGTAAGGTGTAAGTTGTGTGGGTTCTTTAGAAAAGATAGTAATGCTGGAGGGAAAAAAGAGGCAGTAGGGAAAAAATAAGACCAGTCATGAAATGAATTAACTCCATAAATGAAGCCATACGCATAAGTCTACAGGAACTGGGAGAGGCTATTGAGAACAGAACATTGACACTGACATTTTTTTTAAGGTTGCTGGGAGTCAGAGCTGACTCAAGGGCATGTAACATATACACAAGGTGTGTGGTAGAAAATCAAGCCTTTCTCCAAAAATGTTAGCTGATTTTATCATCATGATTTACTTAATAATATATTCTTTCTCCACTATTTAAAATGGCCCTTATAAAAATAATTATTCTATTCTTAGAGTTTTATGACATTCCACATATCTATTTGTATACCAGATCAAGCTGTTTCAATTATCAGCACTTTATTAATCACTAGAGGCCCTGTGCATGAAATTTGTGCATGGGTAGGGTCCCTAGGCCTGGCAGGCGATTAGGGCTGATTGGAAAGCCAGGGCCTTCTTCCTTCCCCCAGCTGCCAGCTGCCAGCTGGGACTTTCCTTTGTTCCACACCGCCTTCTGATCGTCAGTGATTGTCATAGCAAGTGGTCAAACTCCCAGTTGGTAGAACTCTGAGGGTACAATTTGCATATTAGCCTTTTATTATATAGGATTATCTAGAAAATCTTTTTTCCTTGTATATTTTCTTTCCTAGATTGTAAGCTTCTTAAAAATAAGGACTACACCATTTCAATACTATGTTTATGAAGCCTTTACCATGGGCCCAATACAGTGTTAGTAATAAAAATACCTTTTATATGTAGACTATTTTGACTTTCAAAGTTTTCTTTATATATTTTTCATATGAGTTCTTCCACATCCCAATTCCATTATCAGTATGATAAAGGTTAGACCAAATGGTCAAAAGTTCCTTATGCCTCAAATATGGGCAAATAGTAGGTACTCAGAGAGTTCTTATTGGTTGATCCACATCAGCTCTTCTACTCAAGGACAAGCTGGAAAAAAAAACGGGAACCACAATTTAGAGCCAGAGACTTGACATTTTGATGCAGTGAAGCATAAAAAAATAAATCAGTCCTTAACAAAATTAAATTAGAAACCTCCTAAGACTGCTATATTGCTGTCTTGAACTGCAATTGCCCCGGAAAGAGGACACTGTAAGTATGATGTCTATGAAGAATATCACAGACACCATGTGAGTGTATTAGTTTCTTTTGGTTACTATAACAAATAACCACTACATTGATATCTTAAAAGAAAACGCATTTATCCTCTCTAGTTCTGGACATCAGAAGAAGTCTACAGTCAGTGTCACTGGGCTAAAATCAAGGACCATGCCCACTCCTGAAACTATAGGAAAAAATAAATTTCCTTGCTTTCTTCCTTTCTCTAGCTGCATTCTTTGCATTTCTTAGCACCTGGCCTCTTCCTCCACCTTCAAAGCCAGCAGAGTAGCATACTGTTTCCATGATCATATTGGCTTAATCTGTCATTAATTCTCCTCTTCCTCCCTCTTTAAAGGACACCTGTGGTTATATTCAGGGCTATATCAGATACTCCAGACTAATCTCATTTTTAAAAATCCTTAATTTACATACACAAAGGCTCTTTTGCCACATAAGATACTATTCAGAAGTTCCAGAGATTAGAAACTTTATATCATGTAGGACAGTTATAACCTACCATAGTGAGTGATCTAAACTTTTGTGAGCCATGGGTTTCGATTAATGGGCCAAGAGGATGTATTATTCTTCCAAGGTGGTATCTCTATCCAGAAAGATGCTTCTTCTTTATTCACTCATAGAATAAGATATGAGCAAATATGGAGACCATAAAAAAATCCTGCTTTCAAAGAGTTCCTCAATTGTTCTTGCTTTGTTATTTCATTTTTGTTGTTTTTTAAATGTAGAACCTTTATCCTTTGGCAGTGCAATCCATTGATGGTATTATTTATGCTGCAGAAGAGGAAAAACAACTTTTTCTCTACCCTCTTAGGTTCAGGTGCTAGGACATATAAATTAAATTGATGTAAGACAGATTAACAAGAGAAAATATTTATTTCATATGCCAGCGATTTTCAACTGTTTTCATTTCATGGTGTACATAAACTAATTACTAAAATTCAGAGGAACACCAAAAATGTAATTTTTGCCAATCAACTCCCTCCCCCTAAAGAGGTGTAATTTTGATTCATTCACACCAAAGGGCTATTGTTGTGTTGGCTGTTGTCATTTTTTTATTCTTATTAGACAATCTAAGGGGAAATAGGTCAGTGCCCCTGACTAGTCAGGTTTTGCATATTTTAAAATTCTTGCAGCACAACAGTGTGCTTGCCAGGGTTGAAATCATTGTCATATGCAACAAAGGGGCTTCACAGATAAGACGTGAAAACCCCCAAAAGTAGTTAGGCTTGGGAGCTTATATACAATTTTAACAAAATTGATGAATTTTGGAGATGTGACAGGAGAAAGGAAAGAGGATTTGGGTTTCAACAGGTAGCAATTTAGGGAAGGTAAATAAATATGTGGAGAAAACCACTGGAAAACCAGGGTTATTTTAGTAAGGTTTGCTTTTTCAGATCTATTTGGTGCTGAGTTTCTGTGTCCAGTGATAAGGGTTGTTCTTGTGGTATGGGGAAGTAGAGGGAGAAACATTTTCACAAAGAGAAATTTATATCCCGCTTTTCAGCAAATAGGAGAAAGACAAAAAGCTCTTAATGCATTTTCTGCTTCTTTTTAAAAAGTATGTTTTATTGATTTTTTACAAAGAGGAAGGGAGAGGAATAGAGAGTTAGAAACACTGATGAGAGAGAAACATTGATCAGCTGCCTCCTGCACACTCCCTACTGGGGATGTGCCAGCAACCAAGGTACATGCCCTTGACCGGAGTCGAACCTGGGACCTTTCAGTCCGCAGGCCGACGCTTTATCCACTGAGCCAAACCGGTTAGGGACATTTGCTGCTTCTTAATTGCCTTTAGTTCAAACCAATGCTTATGGCAAAGCAGCATATTTTGGTGTGGCATATGTTAAGCCCCTTCAATTCACATGTCCCCAAGTCTTGTAACCATTACAAATCTTGCCCATTATTCTTGTCTATTGGAGTCTTGTTTGCCTATAACCTCCATTTTGGTTGCCAGAGAATGATAACTCTCTTTCTCTCTCAGCTAAATAAATATGCATATAAAATAAAAAGTAGTAGGAGCTATTTTTTTTAAATTAAAGTAAGGGAGATAGAAAGTGACAAAGAAAGGTTGGTGACACCACTTTATGAAGGGTAGTCAGAAAAGATCTCTCTGATGTGATGTCATTTTAGCAAAGACCAAAAAGAAATATAAAGAAGAAAGTCATATAACTAGCTAAGGGGAAAGGAATTATAGTCCCAGGAACTAGCTATGTACCTGAGTTTAAGGTATAGTAAAGAGGCCAGTGAGATGTCACCCCAACCCCAGTATCTCACAACTTTTCCCTCCTCCACTCTCTCTACCCCTTTCTTCTTGCTCCAGCCCTTTCCATACCACTATTCCTATTTTTTTTTAGTTAATTCCTACTGATTGGCTATTGTGTTTTAACATTACAACCACAAAAACAAATTTAATATCCTTTAACAAATTGGAGAACTGAAGCAGGAAGAGGTTAAATAAGTTGTCCAAAGTCATACAGCCAGTATCTGGCTAAGCTGGAATTTGGACCTAGGCCATTGGTTTGGGAGTCTGACCATCTACATCATTATCATTTTCACAGACACCAAAGCTTTTGTCTTTCCCTAGAATGCTCTTCTCCATTCACAGGAGTATTCTTAACACTCAGTTTTTATTGTTCCTCTAAATCACTCCCATGTTAGCCCTGTCCATTGTGTTTAGGTGGCTGTATATCCTTTAGTTCTGTGTGTGATAATCCTACTTATTCACAAGGGACCATAAGGGACATGGGCCATAGCATCTGAAGGCTTGGGCACATGGAGTACTCAGGGAAGAATTGTGGACTAATGACTACTTTTCATCAATTTGAAGATGAACACTTTTGTTACATTTAACATATCTGAAATCAGTCATCCAATTGATGGTGTGTCAGTGTTAATCAGCAGGTTTCTTTTCTCAGCAGCCTCGTGTATGTGATAAAATGCAGTCATTAAAAATCTTAACCTTCACCCTTCATTTGGTGACTTGGTATTATGAGAATTTATTCTGCATGGTGGAATTAAGAGGAAGTGACCTTGCTCTTTTCTAACCACACCAGAGTTGTAGCAGAAAGCTCTTGATACCATTCAACATACACTTAGTAAAATTCCATTAATTAGGCTATTTATGTGACTTGTGAAGTGAAGAAAAAAAATCACATGTAGAAAATGGTAGTGGGGAAAAAAAGAAAGAAGAAGAAAACGGCAGTGAAAGGCTCAGGACTTTTGTTAAATATTCAAGGCCCTGTGACAGACATTACAAAGAGGAGCCTAGCACCCAACAGAGAAAGTTTTTGAAGTACACAGATAACATCTTCTACAATTTATTTTCTCTGCTGAAAAAAGAAACTCACACAGGAAGCATTTTAAAACCAAGTAAATAAAAGAGATGCCCACAATTTCCTGCAAGTCTGATTAAAAATAGGAACTCTGCAATCATGAAAGTCGCTCATCTGGCAGCTGCAAGGCCATACCTTGGGAAGCTGCAATCGCTGGCAGCTGCAGAAAGCAGAGCGTGGCAGGTGTTCACATATGCCCTTTGGGGGTGGGGAGGAGAAATGGCTACATTTCAGAGGCTTATATGGAAAAATATATAAATGGCTTCTTAAGAATAAAAGACAAATATCAAAACATTATTTGCTTTGCCTCTTTCTTATTTCCATTTCCACCCTACTCCTCCAATTTGGCCCTATTCATGCTCTCCAAAGTGAATTCCAATTACTTGCACCTAATGGATAGACTGAAATTTCTCTAAAAAAAACCAGGGCTGCTCTCCCCTCCTTTACCATACCAAAAATACTGCAAAGCAATGCAGACCTTAACTCCGTTACAAATATCTACGGCTGCCTTTTTTTGTTTTGTTTTGCTCCTGAATTACAGGCACATGGATTGGATCTTCAAAGCAATATACAGGCTTTGAGTTGAGAGATTCTCATCAAGTCTGTGGGAGGCACACAGCAAGAATCCTGTAATATCTCAGAGGATTTATTCCTTTTAAAGTTCTTTTATAAGAAGCTTTTGCTAAGGGATTTTCAAGAACTAAAGATTATTTAGTGATAATGGATGAGAAATGTTGCTGGAAGTATAAAAAGCAGCCACATTCCCACCAAAAGAATTCCTTATAAATAATGTCATTATGGAACAAAGAATACCAAATGAATTTAATCATTAGCTTCTAATAGAAGGGCTCAGCCAAATTTACTTCTCCTAGCTAAGTTAGCTATTCTCTGTTCAGTGGGGCTCTGTTAGATATAAACAAAGAGTAGGTGAAGGAGCACGATTATCACAAAGCTAGTGAGACAAGCCTGGGCCAATGGATTGGTGGTGGGAATTGGATATTGCATCTTTTCTTTCTCTCATGACCTTACACTTCCCCATTAATTCTCAGAGGAGCCCTCTAATCGATGGATTTTGGCCAGCGGAAATCAAATAGTGGCTTATTAAAGGATGCCAGGGCAAGAGTCTCTTAAACAAAACAAGGGCCAAATAATGCTTTCAGACTGAAAGAGAACACTGTCTTAAAAATAAGTGTTTTCACTGAAAGAAAAAATAAGAGTAGCTTGGTTATATGCCACATTTTTAAGTCAAGGACTTTATAGTCAAATAAACATTTCTAGGAATTCTTAAAGAGGGCATGTATATACACAGCTTTATAGATGAATCCTCATAAAGTCTCAATTCAGAAAGTTCTTGGCCCAAATTAATTGAATTGTGTAATTAATTAAACAACAACCAAAATATTTCTCAATTAAAATTTTGAAAAAAGTCATTAAAATTTTTTTACAAATACATTAAATCCTCTTCTATGTTTTACTTTGTATAGTGGTAGAGACTGGGCTTTTCTAGTTACTTTGGGTCATCTTTTTTGCCATCAGTTCCATTTCTACAGATAGAAAATGTAGAAGGCAAAGTGATCCCAATAAATGTTCTGTAAATTGTTTTAAGATTCTTGAAATTCTTAAAATTTCACCCCCTCTTGTGAAAGAGGGACATTACTTCAGGATATTCAAGTAGTTTGCATTCCCTTAACCAAGAAAGGGTTCATTGATAACTAAATCACTTAAATTGATCTATCTTTATAGAGAGAGTTGAAGGGAAGCAGGGAGGCAGGGGGAGAGAGAGAACCATTAATATGAGACCAATTAATTGATTGCCTCTAGCATATGCCCTGACCAGGGCAGGGGGGTTGAACCTGCAACCCAGATATGTGCCCTCGATCAGGAATCAAACCCAAGAACCCTCTGTGCTTAGGCATACACTCTAACCACTGAACAACACTGGCCAAGACATCAATTTTTTTATTAAGGTAAAACTGACATAAAATTTATCATTTTAAAGTATATAATCCTGTGATTTTTTTCAGTGTATCATTTATTTCATAGCATTTCTGTCACACCAAAAAGAAATTCTGTAACTTAGCAATACTGTCAACCACTAATCTACTTTCTGTCTCTACAGATTTGTTTGCCTAGTCACATAGGTCACTTTCCTTGTGTCTGGCTTCTTTCATTTAACATAATGTTTTCAAGTGTCATCTATACTATAGCATGAATAAGTACTCCATCCTTCTTTTTTATTATTGCATTTTATGGATATACCACTTTTTACTTATCCACATTTTCATTTATTCAGTTGATGAACATCTGGGATGTTTCTACTTTTTGGCTATTATGAATGTTGCTAGAGTGAACACTTCATGTACAGATTTTTTTAATTAAGGTATTATATATGTATATATCTTACCATTCCCCCCCCCACTCCCAAACATGCCCTCCCTCCCCAGAGTTTTGCATCCATTGGTTATGCTTATATACATGCATATAAGTCCTTTTGTTGATCTCTTATCTCCCCCATATCTCCCTCCCCTCCCCGCTGTAATTGGACAGTCTGTTGCTTTACTGTCTCTGTATCTATCTTTCTGTTCATCAGTTTATAATGTTCTTTATTATCCATCATGTACAGATTTTTGAGATAGCATTTGATTTCAATTCTCTTAGATATGTATCTTGAAGTCTGGACAGTCAATAATGTTTTCCCATTAAACAGAGAACTAGCTTTAGGTATACATGTTGAGAAGATGCCCCTTAATTACTAGTTCCTTGAGTATTTTTATAAAAAAATGGGTGATAAATTTGGTCAAAGGCTGTCCCAGAAATTGTGCATTCTTTGAATATATTTTAATTCATAATATTATATTTTACCAGAGGTCCGGTGCATGATATTTGTGCACTGGGGGTTAGGGTCCCCCATAGCCTGGCCTATGCTCTCTTGCAGTCCAGGACCCATTGGGGGATGACTGACTGCCAGCTTAGGCCCAGACATACCCTAAGGGGTCCTTAGATCTATAGTTTCTTATAATTATTTTTAATTTATTTTGCTTCTTTCCCCTTGTCATTTTAATTTGTATGTTTGTTCTTATTCTTTCTTTTCTTGGTCAAGCTAGCTAGGGGTTTGTCTATTTTGTTAAAATTTTTATTACAATTTTGATTTGTTAATTAGATCTGCATTTTTCTCTTGATTTGAGTATTCCATCTCAGCCCCAGGCTATTCCTATATTCTTTAGAGGTCTTACTTCTTACTAGGTAATAATTTTTTATATTAAACTTTCTCAATTCAAATTACTGTTTTGTTTCTGTCTTCTGATTAGACCTTGATTGGATTTGTTCTTTTACTCTACTCACTCAGCTACCAGCTTCCTCCAGCCTTATCATGTCTACATAACTGAAATATTCTTACATCATATGTTGATCTTCAAGTCTTCAGACAGGATCCCCTATAATCTAAATTTCATGATGACATCAGATTAATATCCCTGAAATACTATTAATATAATCATGCCAGTGCTCAATTAAAAAGTTCTCAATTGAGAAACTACCTTAAATATGAAAACTTAAAAACTACCTAAACTCCTAAGCATAGAACACCAGCCTTCTATGCTCTCATCCATTCTGAACTCTTGTTAACAAAATCTCATCTCCTTTCTCTCTCCTTTTCATTTGCACTTCAGGCACAATGAAAAATCTGAAGTTTCTTGAATAATTTGATTATTTCTGTCTCCTTTTTCAATCACTGTTACATTGCTCCCTGTCCATATAATTCTTTCTCTGATTATTGTCTACTTGGTGAATATGTACTTATTACACAAGACCTAATTCAAGGGTTCATCCTCATCTATTTAAGTATATCTTTATCTCTTAGAAAGGAAAATTTTCTCAAAGAATGAATCATGTCTTACTTGTCTTGAATTTCCAAATTCTTTCCCAAAGTTGGCCCTAAATACGTATGTATTGAATGTTAAGTAAATGGTTGGGTTTTTATAATAGTAACTAAAGGCCTGGTATACAAAATTTGTTCCCTGGGGAGGGGGAGGGAGCACCCTCAGCCCAGCTTGCGCCCTCTCCAATCTGGTACCCCTCTCACAATCCAGGACTGCTGGCTCCCAACTGCTCACCTGCCTGCCTTCCTGATTTCCTAAAAGCTTCTGCCTGCCAGCCTGATTAACACCTAACTGCTCCCCTGCTGACCTGGTGACCCCCAACTGCCCTCCCCTGCCAGCCTGGTTGCCCCTAACTGCCTTTCCCTGTCAGCCTGATCTCGCCCCCAACTGCTCTCCCCTGCTGGCCTGATGGCCCCCAACTACCGTCCCCTGCAGGCTTGATCTCGCCTCCAACTGCCTTCCTCTGCTGGCCAATTTGGTTCTGAATGGTCGGTTTCTATGCCAGTCAGTGTCAAAAGCTCCACCTCCTAGGAAGTCATTGGCTCCTCACACTTCACTCAGATTTGGTTCTGATTGGTCAGTTTCTATGCCAGTCAGCGTCTCTGGGACTATCAACAGGGCCTGATCAGAAAGGTGGGGCTGTGGAGGCCTGGTGAGAAATGGAGGTGGGGCTGCTGGCCAGGCCCATAGAGAAAGAGAGAGGCAAGTGCTGATCAACAGCTGCTACAGAGGCTTATGGATCAGACCCTACTTCTCTCCTCAGGCCTCTCTCTGGGACTGATTTGCAGTCCCCTTGGTAGTCAGTGCTGGGTCACCATGCCTGATGCCACAGCAACCCAAGGCTGACTGCAGGACTGACAGAACAGCACAATGGCAGAGGATATTTGGGGGAGGGAAAGAGTGGAAAGAGATCACAAAACATCTAGAACTAAGGGCCTTATCAGAGAAAAGAGGACATGTGTTTCTGGTTAGCCTAATTAGGAAATAAAGGAAGAAAGCTATGGGATTGGACTAGAGATAAATAATGTGAGCTCAGTATGGCAAAGAGACATGTCTGAGGATATTGCATAAATTATAATGACACTCTCAATTATATGAGCACTTACTGCGTTCCCAACAGAATGTTATTGTGTTAGATATTTCTTCAATCCTTCTCTTATAAGGTGGGTATTGTGATGTCCATATTTTATGAGAGAATTAAGATTCAGAAAGGATGTGATTCACCATATCCAAGCGGCTGTAAGATGGTCGAGTGAGGAATCCAATCTAATTCTGTCTTCAGAGTCTGCACTCTTTCCACTCTGTAACCTCTATTTCCTGTGGGTTTGAATTAGTAAAACATCTTCACCTAATATTTGGACATTTTTTTTAAAAAATGCATAGACTTCAGTGGTCTTTTGGAAAGAACACATACTAAAGGGATCTCTCATTTTTACATAAGGCTTGTCATTGTTTTGCCCTCTTCAGTTTTGTTTTCTCAGGAAAAACTAAGAAGACACTAACAGATTACTCAACAAATGTTTGGTGAGTGAATAACACTGTAATTAAGCAGTTAGAAGTCACGCAACATTTTATAATGTGCAAAACACAAGAAGATGTCTCAATTCCTCCCTCTAAGGCTCATTTCCCATTAAATTCCAATTTTCCACTTGATGAACTGCAGACCCTCCAAGTATCAACAAAGATTAGGCAGTATTTCCTATGTTAGACCAATGATGTTAAGAAGCAAACTGTAACAAATTAGAGCTGGACCGAATGAAGGATCAATGAATGACCTGCTTTTTACTTTTAACTTTTCTCAATGATCTGGCTTTCTTGATTCCTATGATTGGTCAGTCTCTCTCTCAATCACACTGGCTGGCTCAGAGCCATGAGGTTCCATGGGATGAGTGGGTCTACTGACAAATGTTTGTCCCTTCAACTGGCTTAATGAAAATCACCAGGACCATCTCTACTCACACCACAACAGGAGAACAAAAACCTAGGTTAGTTGCTTCTGGAGATGTGGCTGCTCCTAACACCCACTGTTTGTTTCTAGGGTATGGCTGATGTAACTCAGTAGCAAGCATCCACTCAGGGTAAAAGTAAAGGAAGAAAGAGAACAATTTTCCCAAACAAAAACTAGCAAAGTCTGCAAATCATGAAGGACCTTATACTTCTCTGGCCTGGCTTCAACCCGATTTGTATTTCAACCCCATAAATAGCAGCAAACAGATCTAGGGCCTTCATAATAACTCCACATGTTTATTCCTATCTATGATACATCATCATGAACATTGTTTGAGTTTTGCTGGACTGAAGATTGGTAAAAGAGAGAAGCCAGGGTTTTCCCACTTCTCTTGCCTTCAGTCTACATCTCCACGATTTCCAGGGTGGTGAGTCTCCTCCTTGTCTCTAATTCCCACCACATATACCCACTGTATTTCTAGCTTTTACCAAGTAACTTAGTTGCTGGGCTCCTATACTATCACCTCCTGTTTTTGTCCTTCCAGCTCTAGGGATGGCCATTGCTTCCTGTTGTTGCTAATCTCTGGTTTTTCCTGCCATCACATTTCTATTCTCAGCTCCTCCATCATCTGTGTAACCAGTTCCCTGAATAAGTCCACTTAGTTGTCAACCCTTACAGTGGTTGCCTGATTAGACCTTCCTGTTTTCCTGATTAGAACTTGACTGATAGATCTGTGTTCTTCCCATTGCTGTGATGGCAAGATGTCAAACACAGTCTCAACTTGTTGACCTCCAAAGCAGGAAACCTGCTCTCTACTTTTCTTCCCTGATGTGGGTTCCTATCAAGGGTGTGAGAAGTTGTAATTTCCCTTAGAGGTTTCTCAAAGAATATCTGCTGAGCAAATGAGCCTCTCTGATATGTGGTGACATCCTGGGATTCTTGCTTCCTTGTGGCCAGCTTTTGGCCAGGAGGGAGGTGATGCCATTCTGGAATTAAGGAATATGGCTCCATTCACCTCTGTGATCTGAGGTAATGGAAAGGACTTGGTATACTACAAAATGCTCTATAAATAAAAGTTATATAAGAACATGTGTTAGGAGGATGCACAAGCTTTATATATGGCTGGTCCCAGTGTTCAAACAATGTTTGGGAGAATATGCTTTATCTCTATCCACTGCTGACTTGCTTTCTTTGTGTTAGTTTCGTTTTCAGACAAACCCTTCCCCTTGATTGCAACAGGGCCTCCTGTAACTCCAAGTTACATGGAATTTTAATGCCCTCAGTCTCAAGGCAGACATTTTTCTCTTGCTCTCTATGTTGCTACCATTCTTAAGAAAGGACTGATAGGCCTACTTGGATTTTGTACCTAATTCTGTAATTTTCACTCTTTTATCAGGGATCAGAGGCCCCAGGAGTATCCCACCCCTCAGACACCTGTAACAGGGGAGGCCAAGTCACTTGCCCAAAGAAACAAGGAAGCATACTGGGCAAGTGACCAATGAACGAATAACTTTGCTAAATGACCTCCTGGCTTTCCTGGTTCCCATAGTGGCCAGTCTCTCTTAATTACACATTGCCTATGTGATACTGTGAGGCAACCAGGTGCTGAGGGAAAGTATCTAAAATATTAGACTTGAAATTGAGTCATGACTCCATCAACAATTCATTCTAGGAGCCCCTATGAATGTTACCTCTCTCGTCCATGATTCCTAATTTGTAATACATGTAGACTGGGCTTGGAATATCCACCAGAAGTACTTTTAATCACAAAACTCTCTAAGTAAACTGCTATGCAAAAGATAGAGAACTTCAGTGAAGCTGGTTGGAGCAGTGATGGGGGCCTGGACTTCTCTTTCTGCCCACTGATGGGGCTGCTGGAAATTCCCAGGGCTCCTCAGAGCAGTTTGCAAAACTCTGAGGTAGCTGATCTACAGGGCCTCATCCAGCCTGAACTTTGTGGAATTCTATGTAAATTGTCCAACCCTATTTAATCTAATTTTTCTCACTTTCTCCCTATTATTTTTTGGCTAAAATTATGGATGTTGGCTATGTTTGAGAGGCCACTTAGGAAAAATAATCATTTATTCAAATGCCCAGCCAATTTACTTTGGCCTATTTGGAGCTTGTTTTTCCTCATGAGGAGGGAATAAATTTTTAAAACCCACTTTCAAGTTTGGGCTAGAAAAGGTGAGTGTACGAGTGAGGAAAAGTGGGCAACGGAAGTTGCCAAAACTGAGTTGAGCTGGAAGCAGTAAATTCAAACAACCTCCATCTGCCCCATACATGTGCCCCACTGGGCATCCGATGCCAAATGTACTCTCTGGAACAGATGTCAGAGAAGGATGTTGTGAGTTTTGGCTTTGCCACTTGTGAAAACTTGCTTTGGGGGAGACACCTTCAGCTCCAATATGAGTGTCAGGCAAGAGGAAGGAGAGAGACCAGGAACTTGACTTTCCTAGAGCCAGAGGCAAGGTGGGAGGAGGGGTTCTTTGATCTAGGAATGAAATCACTGAGGCGATTTCAAAGGAAGCCAGGGCCTTTGCTTCTCTTTTTCATGTGCATCTTTATTCAGAAAATATCTAAAGAGAGACTAGTAGATGTCAGGCACTCTTTGGAGTATGGAGATAAATAAGTGATGGTGTCCAGTCTGTGGGACTTTAGAATCAAGAAAGGAGGCCTGCCCGGCCAGCATAGCTCAGTGGTTGAGCATCGACCTATAAACTAGGAGGTCACGGTTCAATTCCCAGTCAGAGCACTTACAAGTTGTGGAGTACTTCAGTGTGAGTGATTTCGGCTGGACCTTCCACTTCCTATTCCTGCTGCTTCATTAAAGACCTAATGAATCTTTGCAAACCCTGCCCTGATCATGTCACTTAGCTACTCATATTCAGTGGCTCCCAACTGCTGACATGATCAAGGCCAGTCTTTTTTTTAAAAAAAATATATTTTATTGAGATTTTACAGGAGGAAGGGAGAGAGATAGAGAGCTAGAAACGTCGATGAGAGAGATACATCAACCAGCTGCCTCTTGCACACCCCCTACCAGGGATGTGCCTGCGACCAATGTACATGCCCTTGACTGGAATCGAACCCAGGACCTCTCAGTCTGCAGACTGATGCTCTACCACTGAGCCAAACCGGTTTCGGCCAAGGCCAGTCTTATAGTAGTAGGCAGAGTTTTCAGGTTCATCACTGTCCCTAGTTAGTGTGGGACATGCAGGAGGCAACTGATCAATGATTCTCTATCATCACTGATGTTTCTATATCTCTTTCCCTCTCCCTTCCTCTTTGAAATCAATAAAAATATCTGAGAGGGGGGGGTGCCTGTCATTACATGACATGTATGGGAAGGCTGATATTCAACTGTTACCCACAGGCTGGTGATGGCTGGTGTCTAATCTGATAGGTTGATGTCCAGGCTATACCAAATGTTAAATACTTTAATATCATTTCCGCTGTGATGTGCAAGAAGTACTACTAAATACATGTGTGCACTCCACAGGAGGAGCTCAGAAGGAAAATGACTCTGGTGGAGTTGAAGCAAATTTGACAGAGGTAGTGGCATTTGCTTTGTGTCCTACAGGAGAGCAGGTCATGCCTGAGAGGTGGGAGAGGACAGAGTGAGTAGGACCATGTTTTGTGGCCTGAATGTGCATACAGAGGTTGGACAGAAAAACATGTGGTCTGACATGAATTGAGCATAAGCTGATGAGGCTGGAGTGGACGGTGATGGGCCTGTAAACCCTCGCTAACAAGGCTGGCCTTGATTGTGTCGTGGTTGGGAGCCACTGAATATGAGCAGCTAAGTGATGTGATCAGGCCAGTGTTTGCAAAGATTCATTAGGCCTTTAATGAAGCAGCAGGAATAGGAAGTTGGAGGGCCAGCCAAAATCACTCACACTGAAGCACCCCGCAACTTGCTAAGTGTTTCCTTCTGTTTAATGAAAGCTGACATTTGTTCAGCATTTATGTTGCTCCATGCCCTTGTAAAATGCTTCCTTCCTCTCATGTAATCCTCAGCCTATTCCTGGCTCTACTGACCCCAAGTTAAAGATGAGGAGACTAAAGCTGAAAAAAGCAATGCTGATCCACTGAGAAGCAATGTGAGAAACAGAGCGACTCAGAGGCTATTAGAGAGAAAAGGGATATTAAGTGAGTGCCTACTGTGTGCCAGGTTCCTGGGATGTGCTTTCCATTTAACTCTCACAGAACAGTGGCACCTCAGTTGCATTCTTCCAACTTCTCAGGCCAAAAGTTTTGGAGTTATCCTCTTTTACACCCACATTCTATCCATCAGGAAAGCATGTTAGCATCCCACCTTCAAAATATATCTGAATTCAACAACTTTCTGTTCATTCAGCCAACCTGGCCCAGCCCATCCTCATCTCAGTCCTGGATTATGGCCACTGCCAGCTGTTCTCCATACAGCAGCAGCCTAGGTGATTCATCTAGAACCCAGATCAAATAATCTAAAGCCTCTGCCTAAAATCCCAAAGCAGTGCCCATATCACTAAAGTAAAGTCAGTGTCCTCACATTTGTTTCTAGTGACCAAGCTAATCCCGCCCTCTGGTACCTCTCTTCTCTCTCCATTGCTTGTTCCACCCTACCACTCCAACTTCCTTCCTCTTCCTCAAACTCACTAGGCGTACTCCTGCCTCAAGACCTTTGTGTTAGCTATGCCCTATACCTGGAAGACTCTTCCTCCAAGTAACCCCCTCATCTAAGTCTTTTATTATCAGATCATTGGTCTTGAAGTTTGTGCTAACTATTCTACTAACATTTGTAACCTGATCCCCCATCATATTTGAATCTACCCTCTTTGATCTGATCCATGGTTTGTTTGTTTTTTATAGTAATTACCACTTTCTAACAGAGAATGCATTTTCTAATTCATTATGTTTATTGTTTATCTTTTCTTGCTAGAATATAAGCTCCATGAGAACAGATAGCCTTGTCTGTTTCACTGACAAATTCCAAGTGATAAGATGAAGGCCAGCATTTACTAGGTGCTCAATAAATACTTATCAAATGGTAGGATTATTCAAATAAGTGGTAGAGCCAACATTTGGACCCAGGTCTGCCCCAAGGTCAATACTCCAGGCTCTTGCTGCCACACCTGCGTGGGAATGGAAAGCCAGCTGAAATCTTGTTGGACAGTAGTGTTGGAAGGCAGTTTGATTTTACTGTAGACATGCTGACATGAGGCAATGCTGTACAAAGAAGAAAGCAAACTTCTCTTACTCAATTTTGTTGCTGCAGGTATTTTAAAATAATAATAAAACTCATGGCTGAGAAAACATTGTGTGTGTGTGTGTGTGTGTGTGTGTGTGTGTGTGTGTGTAGGCATTGGCTTTTATCCTAGAGTCTTACTTCATTCACCAGGCATTTAACAAAGGCAGCATTATTGAATACCAACTAATGATCTGGCAACATAGGGAGAGAGGGATAGATGGGGACAGAGCACACCTGACAGGATGGAACATTTAATCATTCACAGATGTCTTTCCGAGGGAGGACTAGCCAGGAAGTGCTGATTTGGGAGAGAATGCCCCCCCCCAACAACCCTATCTAGAAAGAGTGCTGGACTGGGAAGAGGTAGGGCAGCCCTGGCCAAGGGAGTTATACATTCCTCATTCGACTTCATGCTCCCTCTAAATATTAAAACTTAGATTATGTATGCTAGGGGAGGAGTGTTTTGATAAAATACATGGGCTCTCTTTAATGTCTGTTCAGAAATGCGGGCATGGTAGATCCTTCCACTGCAGTGATGCATTAAGTGACTAAGGCCATCAAGCACACCTGATCAAAAGAGATAAGGAGTTTATTCCTGGTTTCTCAAAAATCACAGGCAGCAGTATAAGATAGGATGCTGTTAGATACACTACTGCTACAACGCAAACTAAATTTGTTTTGCCTAGCTATCAAATGATTACTCTCCAAACTGTCAAAATTACTAGAGTAAAACCACTAAAGATGATGTCAAATAAAATATGATTGTCTGGGAAATTTATTTTCTTATGAAATAGCTGCTTTATAAGTGGTTTTTTCCACAGGGTGGGGGGGGGAATCCAAATCTCTCCTTCTTTTCTGCAGCTTACTTGTATTTTAAAAAAAATATATTTTATTGATTTTTACAGAGAGGAAGGGAGAGGGAGAGTCAGAAAGAAACATTCGAGGAGAAAGAAACATCGACTAGCTGCCTCCTGCACACCTCCTACTGGAGATGTGCCTGCAACCAAGATACATGCCCTTGACCGGAATCAAACCTGGGACCCTTCAGTCAAAAGGCCAACGCTCTACCCACTGAGCCAAACTGGTTAGGGCAGATTACATGTATTGATGTGCAGAAAAAACAAAGGGCTCCATTAAGTTCTAACTCTGTTTTGGTCTCCACAAATGCAAAATGTTACATGTGACTATTGTACCACTTGAACTTTATAGCCTTTGTGTTATAATACATTCCTGATAAGACACCATCCTGGTTTTACTACTGCCTTTTCAAACTCCCTCATAATAAACGTGGATTGTGTCTGTCCCATAGTCTATAATGACTGTGCACAGCCTCAAGCTTCAGCTTGTATCTGAATCTTCTGGAAATCTGGCTAAAAACCATATTTCTGGGCTCTACCCCAAGAGTTTCTGAGTCAAGAGGGTGATGGGGCATGGGGGTGGGGGCTTGAAAGTTTACATTTCTGACAAGTTCTCAGATAATGCTGATGCTGCTGGTCCTGGATCACACACTTTGAGAACCTCTGTTCTGTGCTTTCTACTTTAATTACTCCTTGAAGAAAATGGAGCAAACAGTTGTTTTTAGTGCAAACACAGGTGGAGTTAGCACAGTAAGCATAGATGTGAGGCCAACAACAGCAGAAGCAAGATCTGGGAACTAAGGGGTCTAGGCATGGAGGTGAAGGTGGATGCAGTTATGTTCCTCAAGGTTTTTTGAAAGATCCTTTTTAATAGAGGGAGAACCCAAACAGTGACATGATCAGCATCAATTTGGATTCTTTCAATTGCAAGCGACACATACAAACATAGAGGCCATTTATTGGCTCATATAAGGGAAAAGCCAAGCCTTTGGGGCATGACTAGATCCAGAAGCTCAATGAGTTTTTCTCTAGATCTCTGTTCTCTGCTTCCTCTCTATCTGCTCCATTCTCTAATGGACTCTTAGATCCTGGTGACAATATCAACAAGAACCAGTCCCTTCCAATGGTAAACTCTTTGGAAAGCCTGGTGTCAGCACAGCTGCTCATGAGACAGCCATCAGGGATCACATCCTCACTGTTTTCCGGAATGAAGAAGAAGGGCTAGGAGTGGACCAATCCACAGGTCAAGGTGGGGCAAATGTAAGTTTACAGTTGTTCAGATGGAGAGTACAATAATTAATAAACAATACAAGAATAAACTGTGTTTTGCATACTTACAACTATAAACCTACATTTGCCCTACTCTGCATATTAACCATAACGGCCATTATTTCTTGAACACTGACAAAAGTTTGTGACAATATAAAAATACCACAGTACTATTATCAAAGCTTCCTGTTGCACAAACCCAACTCCATTCAACTAAGAACATCACATTTACCATGGGAATTTTCACACAACTTTCATCTCCTTTGCCACCATCAAGTGGAAAGTGTTTTACTAGTGGGCTTTATGATGGAAACCTGTCATTTTAATGAGAAAATTTGCCAGAGGGGGAGAAATTGTAGCCATCATTTTCCCCAGAGCCACGATAACATTTTTTAAAAATTTTTTCCCTTCTGCTAAAAAACACCTGCCTAACTACAGAATGTAATAGGAGACTCTGAGGGGACGTAATGCTATTTTAAGTGCTATTTTCAGTACTGTAGAGTTTTCATTTAGTTATTCATGTAATAGGCACATGTACAAAAGCAATTAAACTGGAACAAAGCAGAAAATAACAGCAGGCAACTTGCTGCCTTCAGTTACAGTGTTCCCAATTGGGAACACTGTCAGTCATTGGTGGGGCCTGCAGAATTAAATTAGGTAGTTGGGAGGGGGGATTTTTTTTTTTTGGCTGAGTCAGCATCCAAATATAGGAATCCTTCTGAAGGATTGTAGATTTCTCAGAGGGCTATGCTGAAGGCAAGAAGTAGACTGATTTTTAAAAATCTATTCAAGAACAAAGAATGACTGCAAAATGTGCTAGTTTCCCGAGTTGTGGTCTGGAAAAAACATTTCTGGGCCCTGGAATCTTGCACCTTGTTTGAGACCCTAGACTTTGTCTTTATTTCATTATGCTAAGCCATTATTATAATTGTGTTTCTAGGATGATATGAGATAAAGGATGGGTTGGAGTTGTGTTTTAGTATAGTGAGGCTGCAATTAATTGGAATTTCAACAACTTACTATGAATGGGGTATGTTCAGAAAGACACAGAGTTAACAGATGCAGAGTTAACAGAATCAGACACAGAGTTAACAAAATTGCTGGACTTGAGGACTTGCTACTGTCAAGGACCTCTCATGGATCTGCTCTCTCTCACTTTCTCTCTCTCTCCACTCCATGTGCCTCCGTGCTTGGCTTTATTCTCTCTTGCTGAAAACACATTTCCATAGATGATGGAAGAAGGCCACCATGGGCTTCTGATTCATCTTCTCCCATTTCAATAACCCAACAGGCAAGGCACTCTCTACTTGAGGACAAATCCCAGAGGGGGAAAAAGCTCACAAAAGGAGATGAGAAAGGGGTGACCTGAGAGTGGCAGATGACACGGCTTAAAGTTCTGTCACAGAAACCGGAGCAAGATGGAGTTTCAAGGAGGAGGCAATGGTCAAAAATACAACCACAGGGGTATCAAGTAGAATGCTATGGCAAGATTTGTAACACAAAAAAGTCAGTCACAAATATTTGTGCACATATATGTGGATGTGTAAGCATTGAGTATCAGCATTCTTTTCTTGAATGTTTATACTCTAGTACTATCATTGGATACATAAACATGGGGGACTGCCCATAAATTCCTGGTTCCATGTAACAGTGTTTTTACATGGTTTAAATCAGCAGTTTCTAACCTTTCAGACCTCACGGACCACCAGTGATCTGTGGACCACCAGTTGGTGACCACTGGTTTAAATGATTATCATAAAAAACAAATATTGATGAAGAACTCATGAACAATAAATAATGAAATAATTCTTAGAGAAGAATCATAATGAGCCTAACTTGTGTCACATGCCCCCCTTCCCTAACTTAGCATGGGGAATGGAGAACAATAAAATCTTCAGTCTGCTAGGCTGAGTCACACATCACAGCTACTCCTTCTGGCAAGGGGCCGAGTACTATCACTGACAGTCCCACCAGGATTATATAATTGGAGTTGGAGAGAAACTTCTTCTCAAGGAAAAAAAAGGAGGAAAGATATGTGGATGATCAACAAAAATGGTTCCAGGAGCACAGCTAAGTATAAAAATATCCCCTAGTCAACCAACAACAACAATTATTAGTCATCCATGTCAACACTTACTACGTTGCACCTATCGGTCATACATGTGTTTGGTCATACATGTACAAATATAAGTGGGACAAGATACCAATGTTTCAGAGTTCAAGTTGTTGTTGGATAGACATATGTGAAAATAAGTTGGTGCTATGAGATGAGTATTCTAGTAGAATAATTTGAAAAGTAGTATAGAATAAAAGAGAAAGGGATGAATTCTCTTGGAGAGGATGGATCAGGGCAAGCTTCATAGGGAAACAGCACTTAGAGGAGGGTTTGAAGGAGGCATAGGAGATTTCCAGGTGGACAGCTAGATTCCTAAAAAAGTTTCCTCACTGATGCCATATTCCTAATAGATTACTGACACCAATTTTATTTGTAGGTTTGCATTGCATAGAACAACAGCTTATAAATACAGATCTAGTCCTAATTTCAAATACAGGAACTAAAACTTTTTTAAATAAAGTGGTTTGACTCAAGTAACATAGGTCAGATGTGGCAGGGCAAGGACCAGACACAGGCTCATGACTACCCAAAGAATGCTTTTTCCCTTCTTCCACATAAAATTCTGAGTATTGAGGGTCAAAGGGGAAGGCTGCACCTTGTCCTGGATTTTGTTAGATACAGTCTAGCTCATTACCAACTCATTAGCCTTGAAGAATTCTAAGTAGTGAATGCTCACAGTAATTTGTAAATTCACAAACAAGTTTTTGGAACAAATCTATTTCAGAAAAATACAACTGACTATCACAGACCTGTAAGTGACCCCATATGTTATATACATAAAGTATGTTGAATTGCTTTTTAATTAACTTGACGAGAGCTGACTTTTAAGACAGCCTATATCCTTACTGGAGCTGTGACTCATGGTGAGATTGGGGGCTCATGGTTTCCATTGAGAAATGAAAAAAATTAGCTGAAATGTTCTCTTTTACTCACATGAACTGGTAGGGCAGGCTGGCAGAACTCAGAGATAACCGTCACTGGAGAGATGACTGCTTGGAAGTCACTGAGCTGAGTCAGCTGCAGCAGCTTTAACATTTTCCTATGGAGGGCTGAGCTAAAGACTCTTTCAATTTCCTGAGCAGAGGTACAGAAGCCTGTGCCAAGCCAGCATTGAATTTAGCTGGGCTGGGCTGTTGGTCCAGATGAGTAAGAATTGCAGTATGGAAGGAAGTAACTAGAGAGGTTGCCGTACAAGCCAGGCCAGGTAGAGCAGGCATAGGTATCACTGCCCCGTTCTAAGCTAGCTGCTTAAAACAAAAGCAGCTCTAACTCCACAAACATAATTTATAACCAGAAATTGACAGAGGGCAGCAGGTGGATCCTATTTTTTAGTTAGGCAAAAGTATGGTTTCACCTCGGAGGTATATGGGCTGAGAAAGGGCACAAGGAATTGCATAGGCATCATCTTTCAAAAGGAAGAGGCTCTTAGATTTAGTGAGAGGGGAACCCAGTCAAAGCATTGTGCATCTGTGGATGGTTGATAAGAGGGAACATAAGCCTTCCCAAAGTCCCAGTGTACTAGTCTATCATTCTAGGAAAGAGCAATACTTACAATTGTTAAGAATGGGGGGGGGGATGTCAAAAGCACAATAAATCAGCCAGGGGAAACATTAAATGAACCACCACTCCCTGAAGTGGGGTAAAAATTCCAAATTGTGATCACAATGGAAAATGAGAACAAAGTTTGTGAGTGCCATCTCATGGAGAGACCTAATCCACTCAAGACTAAGATTTCTGCCTGCTTCTGCCACTCACCCATTTAACAACACATACATTTTTCATGCTAAAGTTATGTTATTGGTCTGTCTACAACAGGATGGAGAACTTGGAGTCATTTCCTGCAAGGGACTGGGCTACCTAGTAATATTTATTGGGTAACTTTGTGGTTTGATAGACTCTCCAGGGTATGAATCCTGGCTTTGTCATTTACTGGTTGAGTGACCTTTGGCAAGTTACTTAATCTTTATAAAGCACAGCTCAAGAGTCTTGGAAAATAATGATTACATGATATAATATCTATAAAGTGCTGAACACAGTGCTGCAACATAGCAGGTGGTTAAAATGGTAGCTGTTAATGTTGTCTTTATTATTAAAACACTCCTTAACTTTGAACAGCTCATAGTCTAACGGGAAAGGCAGACCTGGTATGACTCATGCATGCTATAACAGAATAGCTTTGTAAGTGTAGGTTGTGGTTATTTCTAGGTTTAAGATCACTTTCGTATAATCGGTTCCCTCTGGAGGTTCCCATCCTGATTGTAGTGACAGCTCTTGCAAAAACTCCAGGGAATAATTAAAAAGATTATCATCAGGTCTAGGAAAGTGTTCTGGATTTTGGAACAAAGCTTTGGATCAGAGCTTTGTCCAAAGGCAGAATGGAAGGGCAAAAGAAATCAGGGGAACTTTCAAAATTCCAATATCTATTCAACAAAGCTGTTAAGACAATTCAATGAAAAATAAAGGATATTCTCTTCAATAAACAGTGTTCAAACAATTAGATATCCATATACAAAACTTCACAACATACTAAAAACCAACTCAAAATTAATCATAAACCTAAATATAGAGCTATGCTATCATAATTATAGAAAACTTTCATGACTTATGTTGAGCAAAGAGTTTTTAGGTATGAGTCAAAAATACAGTCCATAAGATGAAAAATTGTTACTTTGTACAAAACATGTGTAATTTTAAACTTTTTTTCTAAATTAAATTTATTGTGGTGACATTGGTTATATATTCCTATATGTTTCCAATATACATTTCTATGACATATGATCTGTGTGTGTATTGCATTGTGTGTCTACCACCCGAAGTCAAAGGGGGTCACCATATATTTGATCCCCTTTATCCTTTACTATCTCCATCCATTCCTTCTGTTAATCGCAATACTATTGTCTGTATCTGAGTTTCAATATTCTATACCACATATGAGGGAAATCACATGGTTCTTAGATTTTTCTGACTGACTTTCACTTAGCATAATATTCTCAAGGTCCATCCATGTTGTCACAAATGGCAGTATTTCATCCAGGCATCAGAATTTTTTAAAGTTCCCTGGGATATTCTGTTGGATGGCTATGATAATCATTGAGGTAGAGGAAAAGCATTGATTTGAATAGCTTTTCCACAATTCACCATCTCTGCCTTTGAGCATATTATTTAATCTATTTGAACATTATATTCCTTGTATGTAATATGAAGAAATAATTCCTACCTCATCAAGCTATTTGAGACTAAAATGAGACAACGAATGCAAAATAATGCAGAATAATGTTAACTGGAAAAATTGTTACATCTTGTATATTCCCTGGGATCAGCAGAGTCTAGAGTAGAGATGACAGACATGATGTGAGCATAAGACCTGGAAGTCAGCCATGGGTTTGTTAAGAGGTCTTGAGTATAAGACATTCTGAGTATCAGGGAGTTCTATTTGGCTAACAGTTCAGTGTTTGTTTACAGGGTTACTTTGATCTATACCTATTTGGGATGATTTAATCTTCTCCCAAAGAGTACTTCAATAGGACCAGGCTTCTCACAAGCAAACTGAACCATCCATAAGTTTTCTTATGGATTAAAAATATCTAGATGTAATCAATACTTTGGGATACTTTTACAATTGGAGATAGGATCTGATAGTTGAGTTCCTGAAACATCATAATCCTTAGCTTAGCCTGTCAAAGCTGCTATACTGGTAAAGATACTCAAATATCTTGAATTGGGGGTGAATTCAGCTACAAGTAATGGAATACCTGATTTTTAATGTCTTAAATCATTATTATTTTTTATCTATCAGATAGTCTGGAAGTAGGCAACTCAAGTCCATTTTGGAAATTCAGTGATATCATCAAGGACCAAGGCTCTTTACATTCTTGAGCTTTATAATTAATCTCCAATGGGTGGGCAACATATCTCCCAAAATGGCTTCGAGATCTCTAAGCACCTCATTTTCACATGACAGCATCCAAAGGAAAAAGCTGGGGAGCATTGACCAAAAATTTTATTCCCATATCTCTCTCTTATTAGGAAGGAATGAAAACTCTTTTCCAAAAATCCCAAGAACATATCCTTAACATCACCTTAGCTGAAACTTAGCAAGGAAGAGCAATGATCTGTTCTATCACTTCCTTCAACATGAAATTTTACAACTCTGCATCTGAAGTAGACTCTGTTCCTAATTATGAGCAATGCAAAATGTTCCTGCCTACTTTAACCAGAACATGACTTTTTCATAGGATTTTGCATAATTCTGAATTGCTGAGATATCTAAAGAATGAAGTTTGAGGTTAAGTTGCCAGAAACAATGCCCAAAACCATTCTTGAGAGCTATTCTAGTGAAGAAGACCCGATATGCATGCAAGCTAGTTTCCACCCTAGCTGCTTCTCTGATGAGAACTTGCTTTACTATAACCATAGTAAAAGAGAGAGTGTGCTCCCTGACCTACCTGCTTTTTCAGTAGTTCCCAAGTGAAAGATTACTTTGAATGTATTTTATTGTTGGAGTCTAGTTCATATGATTTTTCCTGGCCGTAGATAAATCTGAGAAGGTAAGTGTCTGGCAGTTGGTGTACTTCTAATGGAAGGAAGTCTTTGTGCTCAACCAAGATTTATGAATCAAGGGACATAAAGTGAAGAATCCTCCATGTATGTAGAGTTTTAGATGCTGGAGAGCTAGAGTGATACATACATGCACCACCTAATTTAGCTAATTCTTACTATCTTCTATAGTTATCCTCATTTTATAAAATAGGAATTGAGATGCATCACCATGTCCAAAAATCTAAGCTCTAAAGAAATATTCACACAAGTAAACAATGATTAATGCCCAAGAGTTTTCACTGTCCATTGTTATAACAAATTAACTGCAAACAAACCAATGTTTGTCATTAGATATTTGTTAATAAACTGTACATTTATTTAAGAAAACACCATGTAAAGCTTTCTAAAATGGGATACAATCATCTGTGCCAATAGGAAAATAGGTTCAGGATATATTATTAAGTGGAAAAAAAGATTCTAAAATCATATGTACATGATAACTCCACTAGTTTCAAGAAACTCAAATTATGTATATAACAAATCTATACTAATAAAAGGGTAATATGCTAATTAGACTGGGAGATCTTTCAGACATCCTTCCAGATAAAGCCATGGTGGTGGGACAGAAGTAAAGGCAGTTAGGGGCAGTCAGGCCAGCAGGGGGTGGGAGGCAGTTGGGGTGAGCAGGCTGGTAGGGGGGGCAGTTGGGGTTAAACAGGCTGGCAGGGGAGCAGTTGAGGGCAATCAGGCTTGTAGGGAGGGCAGTTGAGGGTGAGCAGGCCAGAAAGGGGAGGGGCAATTGGGGTGATTAGGCCGGCAGGCAGTGTGGTTAGAGGTGATCAGGCAGGCAGGCAGGTGAGCAGTTAGGAGCCAGCAGTCCTGGATTGTGAGGGATGTTTGACTGCCAGTTTAGGCCGAATGGGATCGGTCTTAAACTGGCAGTTGGACATGCCCTAAAGGGTCCCAGATTGGAGAGGTGCAAGCCGGGCTGAGGAACAAACCCCCAACCCCAACACCTCATGCATGAATTTTGTGCATCGGGCCACTAGTGTTATATATAGGGATATATTCATATATACTAAATTATTAACAGTGGTTGTCTCAGGGGGACATGAATAAGAACCTCCTCATATATTTTTGCAAATTTTACAATAAGTATGTATTATTTTATAGACACCAAAATGTTTAATGAATGCATTTTTGAGCCACACAAATTAGCTGCTAAATCAACCATAGAGGTAAGGGCACCAGCTGTTTAGAGGAGGGGGAAGGGCTTGTCCCTGTTACTTAAGGGAGTTTGTTTTTTTTAAAAAAATATATATATTTCTTATTGATTCCACAGAGGAAGGGAGAGGGAAAGTGATAGAAACATCAATGATGAGAGAGAATCATTGACTGGCTGCCTCCTGCACGCCACCCACTGGGGATAGAGTCTGCAACATGGGCATGTGCCCTTGATTGGAATTGAACCTGGGACCCTTCAGTCGCAGACTGACACTCTATCCACTGAGCCAAACCAGCCAAGGCTTACTGGAGTTTTTGCCTCTAGTTCTTAGAAGCTGAAGTGAAAATGAGTCACTCCAAAAGTGTAGTCAATGGGAGAGAAAAAAAGGCAGAGAGCCTCACATTTCCCAAGAGGCTGGGTCGGCAACAGCTAGAGGTGGAAGTATCACTGGCAGCTGAAGTTGAGGGAGGTTACCAAATAACAAAAGGATTCCGGGCAGCCACAGAGTCAGAAACAAGGGTTTGGTCACAGATTAGGAGAGAATCCAGCAGGCTGAGGTGTGGTCAGGCAGAGGGATCAAGACCAGTTCAATGTGTCAAAGAGGCTGGACTCTAACTAGAGATCAGGTTGAGAGAGGCCTGTGAAGCAGAAACTGAGGCCAAGCTCAGGGTAGTGCCAGGCTTTATTCTCAGGTGCAGCTGCTCAGAAAGGAAGCAAGTTACCGTGTGGAATGTCTCCTTTCTAGTTCACAGTAAATATTTCTAGCACTATTTATTATTTCTGAAAACAAGTTCTAGTTATAGAAATCCTATGTTCCAACACTACAAAGGGGGAGATTAAATGTACAGACATTAAAAGAGAGACTGAGTGGAGAAGAGTGTGTCCTGGGATTTGGTGATGTCTCAGGCAGTATTAGACAAAACGTTGACCCTGGTTGACTCTAGAGGAGAGTCTCTAATTGAATGGCTTGGTTTTCATCAAGTTCCCTTCAGAGAAATGACTTCAGTGTTGAACGGGACATCCCAACCCAGGCTCACCATGATTTGCGTATGGTCTGGGCTTCAGTTGTGAAAGCTGTGTTGGTGGGAACCCATCATGCTTTCACTCTAAATTCATATATAATGCTCCTGCTTTAGCTATAGAAAATCAAAGAAAGAATGGGTACAAACAACTAGACTTCAGTTTGTGCTATAAATCCTATTGATGTGTCTGAATGGAGAAAGTCAGCGCAAACAGCATTGCCTATTAGAAAGTTAGATTGCCTAACGTACACTGAACACAGGAGGACAGCTGAGGAAGGACATCCTGGCTAAAGGGTCCACCATGCTGTCCTCTCTCCTTTTGTTTGTGGTTTTTCCAGGTGTAGTGGTTAATAATGAGGATTTTTTTCAATAACTGGAGTTACACATATGCTGATATATATGCTATTTGTTATGAATGCTATTTTGTTGTATTGACAGCAGGCTTCAAAACATATGTCAAATTTGCTGAAGGTATTAACGTCATAGATATTTTTATGCTTAAAAATGTTGAATTTCATGCCAAAAAAAGACCATTTGCAGGAAGTTTTAAATAATTATTTTAAAGAAAAAGTTATCTTATACTTTGGGAAGCTTATGGTAAACATGCTCCATCTGGTTTAAATGCTTTATATTTGAATGCTGGTTTAAATGCTTTAAAAGTGATGATTTCAATGTGAAAGACAAAGAACATCCAGGTCAACCAAAAAAGTTTGGAGAACAATAATTACAAGTATTGGATGAAGATGCATGTCAAACTTAAAAACAACATGCAAAAAGATTAAACATTACTCAACAAACAATTTCTGATCGTTGACAAGCAATGGGAAAGATTTTAAAGGAAGGAAAATAGGTGCCACATAAACTGAACAAAAGACAAATGGAAAACTGAAAAGTAATCACTAAAATGTTGCTTCAACTGCACAAAAGAAAGTCTTTTTGCATCGAATTGTGACTGGCGATGAAAAGTGGATTTATTTCGAGAATCCCAAATGCACAAAGTCATGGGTTGATCCAGGTCAACATTGACTGCAAGGCCAAATCGCTTCGGAAAGAAGAAAATGCTCTGCATTTGGTGGGATCAGGAAGGTGTGATGTATTATGAGCTTCTAAACCAGGTGAAACCATTAATACCAACAACAAATAATCAACTTGAACCATGCTTTGATCATGCAAAGACCATGATGTTCCAGAATGTTCCAGAAGACAAGGCAAAGTAATTTTGCTTCATGATGATGCATCACCACATACTTCATAATCAGTTAAAGACATGTTAAAAGATCTTTCCTGGGAAGTATTAACTCATCAGACCTTGCTCCTTCAGATTACCACTTGTTCAGATAGATAGCACATGCACTTCCTGAGCAGCACTTCAAAACATACAAACAAGTGGAAAATTGGGTCTCTGAATGGCTTGCCTCAAAACAATAAAAGTTCTATTGGGATGGTATCTACAAATTACCTGAAAGATGGGGAAATGTGTAGCTAATGAGGGACATTACTTTGAATAAAGCACTTTTGATGTTTCTCTTGAAATTTTCATGTTTCCTTTGATTACAAAATCTGCATTATTATGTGCAGTCCCCCAACGTGTGTGATCCATAAATGCAAGCATCACAAATAGCTGGTGAGTTCTGAGTGCTGAGGCAGAAGTCTAGAAAGATGAGCATTTAAAGAGGAGCATTTGCCCTGAAATAATCCTTTAACATCCATGTGGATTTTTGGCTCAGTCTCCTTGGTCAGTTCCCACGCTGAAGACATGACTTTGGGACAGTTTGCAGAACCACCTGGCATGTACCACATGTGTTGGGTGTTTTTCTTTTTCCTTTCCTGTCTGTTTTGCTTTATTTTCCAAATCAAAGCAACACTAAGCCACTAGACATAGCTTCCATCCAATGACTTCAGATGAACAATTTCCAGATGTGTTTTTATAGTCTTTCCAAAATATAACAGTTGTAGGCAAAGATGTAAATGTCATCAAACCCTGGAGGCACTATAGCATAACACTTGAGAGGGTAAACTCAGGAGTCAGACTGCCTGGGATTGAATCCTACCTCTACCATTGGACAAGCATTTTCATTTCTTTGTGCCTCAGTTTTCACATCTGTTAAATGGTGTTACAATATGTATCTCTTAGAAATGTTCTGAGGATTAAATTAATTTTTCTTTTATATTACATAACAAAAGGTTATGTAATATAGTGCCTGTCATATAGGAAGTACTCGATAAATGGTATTATTAATTAAGATCCCTGTCAGCTACTTCCTCAGGACCTCCCAGGGGGGAGTGAGTGGATGAATGGGCTCTGAGCCTCATGGTGGGATGCTCTGCATTACAGATCTGGAAATGTGATTGCCTCAGTGCAATCACAGCAAAATGTGCCCAGTGCAAAGGATTATTTCCCTTTAGACCAACAGGTTTGTTTACAGCAAGATTTAGAACCCAGACTTTCATGTCAGCATGTCTGTGTATCCTTCCTTAGAATGTAAATCTGGATGGAAAGTCAAGATTTAATTTGAAGGTTACTTGGTAAGCAAGAAAATGGAAGTGCTAATGTCAAGCTGTGCAGATTTAATGCGGCCATCCCTACTCTGCAAATAGAATATTCTGTGTTCACCTCCAAAATGGAATGAATCTTCCATCCTCTGGTCAGGAAACTCCTGCTTGTGAACAAGACTGACAAAGTCTGACTTATTTTCTTTTCCTCTGGTGTCACACAGAACCTCCCATTGTGAGAACATACTTTCTTTGGATTGTGGAGAAAATCAAGAAGCCTGGTCAGAAGCTTCAGATATGCTATTATAGCACTTCTGGAACTGTATCTGAGTCAGACCCTGGATATAGCTGAAACTTTTTATACATTTTGGCTCCAGATGAGTTTCCTTCAACTGAACCAGGGCAGAGTGGAATTTCTAGGCCACTGAATGAGGAGCTGAAGCTTTTGATGTGTAGTAGGATAGAGAAATGTATTTACTAGAACTATTCTAAAGGACAGCTCTTCATAGAGTTGAAGACTTTTTCAAAGGCACCTGATGTCTGTGTGTGTGGAGGAGAGTATGCTCAGGCAGCAATACAGATGATCAGTAAGCTGCATTCTAAGGAGTATGGTTCTATTCACCATAGGACTTTTGTGTTAATGAAGTTGGAAGCAAAGTTTACCCAAGAGAGCTCTGTGTGAGGGTCAGAAAAAGGAGGAGCACATACTGGAGAGACAGCCAGGAAAAGAGGACTTGTCAGGTAGAGGTGTATGAGGTGGTTTCCCCAATGTGGGTTGGGGACTTGAAGTGAAAATGTTCTCATCTATTTCACACGGGCAATCCTCCATGAAGCCTGACCTTCAGATAATCAAATGTGGCTGTGATTTTGGAAAGGGACAAGAGTTTGAGGTCTGCCAAGCCATGCCTGAGCCCACATAGATCAGAGGACTGCTATGTAGCTGGGCTTCTTATGGAGTTGAAAGTGCTCTCTTCCTTGTAGCTTCCACAGAATTCTTGCTCTCTTTTGGACTGGTTCTCCTGCTTTGCTTCCCTTCCTCTCCTTTATCCTTTCCTTATCTTTCTTTTCCTTTCCATTCTTCTATTCTCCCTCCTTCCAGGAGTGTCTTACCCCATTGCTGTTCCTGGGCCTGGGCCTGCCCATAGTGCCCATAGCCCAGCATCTCTGGTATACTGAGCTCCACACTTCCCAATAACTTTGTGTGATAATAGTCTTCCCCGTGAATTCTGTTTTAAATTAACTTATGGTGAAACTAATTAGAGATGCTTTCTATCATTTGCAACCAAAAGTCTTGAATGATAGTCTCTTGTTTTACAGTGTCTCTCTCATTCTGGCCTGTGTGACTCAGTTGGTTGGAGTATCATTCCACACCAAAAGGTGTTAAGTTTGATTCCTGGTCAGGAAACATACTAGTATCTAGGTTTAGGGTCTGATTCTAAGTCTGGGTGCATGGAGTCAGCCAATTGATGTTTTTCCTCTCACATGGATGTATTTCTCTCTCTGGCTCTGACTCTCTCTCTCTCCTTTCCTCTCTCTAAAACCAATTAAAATATAAAAATTTTAAAAAGTACCTCTCTGATTTATACAAACACACAATGGCAAAGAGGGAAAAGTGAGAATATCATGGAAAAGAGGAAATTGCATTAAGAAGCATAAGACAAAGCCAGAGGAAAGTTTAATATACAAAATTCAGGTTATATATATCCAGGTCTTTTGATATAGATAAAATTTGAATCTAAGCTTCCTGTTAGTCAAAGCAATGAATGGAACACAACTTGTTACACAATTCTGTTCCAATAAGAAAAACAAAACAAAACATATCAACAGCTCCAGGAAGGCATAGCTGATATTGACACCAAAGAACATTTTTTTTCCCCATAGGCCCTGTTAACTAGGGCAAAATATGAAAAAGTGGTAACATCCAACACAATATCTACAAGTAAACACAATACAGTTTCATAAAAGCACAGATAAGAACATCTGAAGTGAAGCAGAGCCCTTACCAAGGTATAACTGAGAAGCAATTCAAAACAATAATGAGATGCCATCTCATACCTATCAGAATGGTTATCATCAACAAATCAACAAATAACAAGTGCTGGAGAGGATGCAGAGAAAAGGGAACACTCGTGCACTGCTGTTGGGAATGCAGACTGGTGCAGCCACTGTGAAAAACAGTATGGAGTTTCCTCAAAAAATTAAAAATGGAATTCCCATTTGATCCAGTAATCCCACTGCTAGGAATATACCCCAAGAAACCAGAATCACCAATCAGAAAGGACATAAGCACCCTTATGTTCACAGCAGCACAATTTACAACAGCTAAGATTTAGAAACAATCTAAGTGCCCATCAGCAGATGAGTGGATTAGAAAACTGTGGTACATCTACTCAATGTAATAGTACACTGCTGTAACAAAGAAAGAACCGCTACCATTCGCAACAGCATGGATGGACCTGGAGAACATTATACTAATTGAAATAAGCCAGTCAGAGGAAGATAAATATTATATGATCTCACTCATTTGTGGAATATAATGAGCAGCATAAACTGATGAACAAAAATATATCTAGAGACAGAGAAACGTTGAATAGACTGTCAAACTTCAGTGGGAAAGTGAAGGAGTGGGGAGAGCCGGTGGGGAGGGTTGGGGTGAGAAATCAACCAAAGTACTTGGACGCATGCATATAAGAATAATCAATGCACACATACACTAAGGGCATGTGCCAGGGGGTGAGGTGGCTGGGGGGAGGTCAATGGGGTAAAAAGGTAACATATAATACTTTAAACAACTTTAAAAAAAGTAGAATGGCATTGGCAGGGGCTGAGGAGGGGAGAACGAGAGCTATTGTTTAAAAGTCACAGTGGTTCATTTGGGGAGGATGAAAAGTTCGGGTGATGGATAGTGGTGACAGTTGTACAACAATTAGCATGCACTTAATGCCACAAAACTACACACATCAAAATGGTTAAAATGGTAACGTTTATAATATGTGTATTTTACTGCAATTAAGAAAAAAATAGAAAAGACCTAAATTAGAAATATTCCAAAAAAATATGGGTGCATGGCCTCAAAGTTTGACACCATAGAGCATAGCCACAATACTCTTAACTCAAAAATCTTTAAAACTGGGCATTGTAAAATGCCCACATTGGCTGTAAAAAAAATCTCAATAAATTTCCAGGTTTAGGATGTCTAATTTTGAGCACTAAAGTTTCCTGGTGAGTCTTCCAAGGTTAACTGATTCCAAAACACACATTTGGTAAATTAATGTATTAGCTGGCTGCTTCAGGTTTTTCACTATAACCTATTGGGGATACACTCTTATTAATTTCTACAATAACCTGTATAAGTCGGGCTTTACAGATCAAAAAGCTTCGTTAAGTTTACAAAGTAGGTAGTGAATCTTGGATTTGAAGCAACCCTCTCCAATACAAATCTTGCCCACATTGGCTATTGAGGTCTCAAACCTATATAGCTCCATTATCTTTTAATTATACATAATGAGTCCTCAAGCAATGGAAATACATTGATTTCCCTTTGCAAAGTTTTATGGGTTCTTTGGGGCTAGTGCAAGACAACAAAGGGGTCTTATTTGTAACTAAAGGTAGCCTTTATCTACTTCTGCTAATATCCTTACAGCTCATATGTATAGGTGATGAAGACAGACAAGAAATACATAAATTTCCATCACCATTTCATTTTACACTATTTCCTTATTAGTAAACATTATTGAAAAAAATGTACTATGTAAAAACCAAAGCTTTGAAACAGTTAAGAGAGAAAATATTTCGTACATTTTACTAAGAAAACCCCTTTTAACTTTCCAATCTCTGTCCTCAAGTGTTTAAGCACAGAGCCCATGGTGAAATCAGTTGAGAACAGCCCTCAGCAGCCACCTCCCACAATTCTTTAGGGAAGTTATTACCCAATCAAACCTGGTCCACATTTTAACAGACTCCCCGGTAGCTCTGGCTAATTGTTCCTAATTACATATCTCAGGAATTCTTCTCTCCTTGGGGTGTGTCCAGAAGACATTGTGCTTTATCTTCTGGTGACTAATTAGAATTACTGAAGGAAGCAGCAGAGCTTGGAGCTCTCTGATCTTATAGAAAGGCCCTGCCCTCATTTGTCTTCTTCACTGAATTTCCTCCACTCTTTGTCTTTCTCTTATTTAGATACTCCAGCTTCGCGAGGAGCCAGGGATGGCCATCCTGCACTAGATGAAAAGGGTCTTCAGTCTCTGTTCAGGTAACTTGAATCTTGGTAGCCTAAAGAGTGTTTGCTGAGCGTGCTAGAAGCTCAATTTATGCTGTTTTCCCTTTTGCCCTTGCTTTGGTGCATGAAGTTTCAGTGGCATTTTTTCAGAGTGAAAAGTTAGAGGCCTCTCTCTACATATTCTTTATATGTGTAATCTGAGCACCTCTGAATTTTTACACAATGTCTTCTGCCACACTGGAACATCCATTAATATCCTTAGAAAGTTTTCCTTCCCTGCATCGCAGGTGTGCCACCTCTAAAATGAACGTATTTTACTAGACATCCAGTTACTGTTTTCATTTTGTTTAATTTACTGTTTGTTCATGTTGAGTTAGTTTTGATGAGCTTTGTTGACATAAAAACTGAAGCAAGAGTTTATTTTTATTTAGCCTTATCCCCCCCCCCCCCCCCTGCAACCCCCTGGAAGGACCAACTTCTACTCAGCAATTTGTTTTTGTTTTGTTTTTAAATATATTTTATTGATTTTTCACAGAGAGGAAGGAAGAGGGATAGAGAGCTAGAAACATCGATGAGAGAGATACATTGACCAGCTGCCTCCTGCACCCCCTCCACCAGGGATGTGCCTACAACCAATGTACATGCCCTTGACTCGAATCGAACCTGGGACCCTTGAGTCCGCAGACCGGTGCTCTATCCACTGAGCCAAACCGGTTTCGGTGCCAATTTGTTTTTATTGACCATGAATGAACAGTTCTTCAAACCTCAGTGAGAAGGTAGGGGAGGGTGGGGGTAAGAGGGGAGAGATCAACCAAGGACTTGTATGCATGCATATAGGCCTAACCAATGGACACAGACAACAGGAGAGTGAGGGCATGAGTATGTGTGGGGGGGCTAATAGAGGGGATGAAGACATGTATGTAATAACTTAATAAAGAAATTAAGAAAATAGAACCTACAAAAAAAATCCTTTCTGCTCCACCTGAATTTGTGACTTCCCTTCTCCACCTATTCCTTCTTCAATGTTAATTTTACCCAATAGTAAAAAACAAACAAACAAACTCATATTTCTCTGACAGATCTTTAAAAACAAGAGAACAGTATATGAAAAAGTTAAATTCTTATGAGCATGTGTTATTAATTTGATATTAATCACACAAACCCTGAAATAGACTTTCTTTTTAGAGAAGTACCTGCCTAGGCTTGGAGGTTGCCATTTTGGACAGCAATGTGAGTTTCCTTACTTCATTTTTCCTGCCTTGGTGAATAAGGAAATGCCAGAGACCTTCCCACCCCCTCAGCCAACCCAGAACTCTCTGTTCAGGTGCTTCTGCCAACTAATTAACACCTCCTTCACAAGCTGTGAATTGGACAGCAGATGCACATGAATGCAGAACCCAGTGGGGAGTCTCATACTTTCTCTATACATATATTTCATGAGAGGCAGGAAGTAAAATCAAGCAGGCTGATGGGGAATTCACCTTGCCAAAATGACCACCCCCAGAATCTTAAACTTATGGGCTTTTAATGCAAAATAAATTTATCATATCTTTGTAAGAAAGACCCATTTTTATTGTTTTTCAAATATAATTCAATGTGTTCTCAAATTCCAGAAAAATTCCTGAACAACTTTAGGCAGCCCTCAGATAGTACCAGAAACTCAGATATATCTTCCCACCTGCCGTGGGTCCAACAACCCTCCAAAGGCCACTAAATTCATGCCTCTTGTCTCAGTCTACTCTAATCTACCCTTTATTTTGCTGCCAATGTTCTGTCTATAACCCAAACAGGATCATAGTTTTATGCATCTCCAGATTTCATAGGATACATTAGAAACTATTTAGTGGGAGCTTAGGGGGGAGCTCTATAGGCCCTGAGGATCTGTCTCCTGTTTACTTGGCTCTCCCGATACCCACTTACATTGTACACACCAGTCCCCTGTATAAGTGACCTTCTCTCACAGCTCTGTATTCAAGAATGGTCCCTACCCCATTCTTACTCTAGAAGCCACGATTCCCACTTTCTCCAAAGAGCTTGGAAATTTTTTTCATTGACTTGCAATTCAATTAAATTCAACAAAGTCTACTGAGCACCTATTCTATATCAAATACTCCGACATACTCAGAAGATACAGAGGTAAGTCATAAATTCTCTCTGAGGTGCTTATAAGTAGTGGAGACATTAGATAACTGTAATAAACATTGATGTGTCCTCCTCAAGGACATACCCCTAGGCCTGTGGCACAATAATCTATTTTTGGGGGAAATTGTAGTTAGAGTTGGGGAAGCAAATGTATTGGGGCAAACTTCAGAGAAAAGACAAACACTGAAATGGGTCTCTTGTAGCTCACTTATCTCTTTGCTTTAGTTTCATGCTTTGGTGAAGGGCACCTCTTTGAATAGAGCAAAAAGAAAACAACACAGACGTGGATAAACTAAGTCAATGGAATGGGTGCAGACTGCTAAGGATATTGAGTATCATGGATATGGGAAGAGGTGAAGAAATAAACTCTGCAATATGTCAGAAACTGGCTAAATTCCCATTAAGTAGAATTTATCCTCCCTTTTGAGGGGGGGGATATCCATTTTTTGCACATCTATAGCAAATTGCTAAACTAATTTTGTTGTGTATGCAAGCAAAAATGTAGATATTTGTAACATACTGCTAAAAGAGTTTTAACCAAAATTTCAGAAAATTTTGAATTTCTAGGTAATGTGTGTAATAATTAAAAAGGCAGATGGCAAGAAATATAAAAGGGGTGAATTGAAGCCTCCACTTGCCTCTTTCTAAGAAGCAAGTGATGACCTTTACTAGTGTGTGCAAGGGAATAGCCTGCATGTGGGTTTGGCAGTGTCTTTACAACTATGCAGGTTGGTCTATATGGCAATGTCCACTCCTTGATTTAGGTGCTGGCCTTTGTCTCTCATTTGCTTCTCAAAGTGTGGTCCCACATCAGCAGCATGCATCACTGGAAGTTTGTTAGAAATGCAGAATCTCAAGCCTTTCTTCAGACCTACTGAATCAGAATGTGTGTTTTATCAAGATCCTTCCATAATTCAAATGCTATTAACACTTGACAACATCTCATTCAAATTTTAGGACAACTCTCTGGGGTTCTAATTCTAGGCCTTAAACTGCAAGTACCTGGAAATGCTTGATCAAACCCCTTGGTGTATGTGCCTGCATGTATGTAAAGTATAATAGTTTAGAGAAATACCCCAGATTGTATTTACTTATATTTCCTCCCCCATCACATGTGTGCACCACACACATTTTGAGAAGTAAATCAATAGGAAATGTTTCCCCATTAAAATCTCTCTCCTGAGTTCCCCCCCCCCCCCACACACACAAACACAAACTTGTTACCAACTTTTAAATAGCAATTATAAAGCCAGTGGATGGAGAGGAGAACATTTGTCAAAGGGGTACATGATTTACCTTGGAGGAATAAAGAAAAACTTAAAATTACTCTGTACAAATTGTAGTGAGAAAGGAAGCCTAGTAAGCCCCCACTCTATTGTTTGTTTGTTTTTTTCTTTTGAATGTTACCCCATCAGTGGAATGGAATTGCCACACACACCACCTCTAATCCCATTGAGGGAAAAGAAACACCAGCAAAATATTTCATCCCTACGTCCAATGATACATCCATTCTAAACTCCATTGAGGCAGAAAATGTAAGAATAGAGAATGTAAACAGCCCAATCAACCAGCCCAATTTCACTCCTTCTCTTTCTCAAATCTATCTCCATAATCTTTTTTCTTAAAGTAGTTTTATTTATTTTTGAGGGGGAGAAGTATGAGCAACCATTGGAAGAAGCAGGTCTGCCTGGCAGAAATCAGTCAAGCCCGGTTTCAATAAGCATACTCGTGGATCTGGTTCATTCTCCCTTTGTTACTGGTCGATGGTAACCCTGGAACTATTGAGCTCATCTTGATATTAAGATCCTGGCTTTCAGAGTCACCCAACTTGTTAGGCTGCCATGCACACCTTTAAGAGTATATGCCAGGATCATAGAAATTCCCCTTTATCCCTGGGTCCTCACATGTGACCGTCACATTTAAATAATGCACGAAGTAACAGGAATAATTGATAAGACCAGGGGTGGGTAACTAAGGCACCATGGGTAACTCAAAATCTCTTGAGGATTTGAAATCTAGAGTGATAAGACAGAATTAATTACCTATGTCTGCATCTATATCTATGTATGCATCTCCATCTATTTATCTAAATGCAGAGTGAGACTGGCTGTTTTCTCTATGCTGGTAAATTATGTGGGATAGGCATCATTTGTCAGTTTTATGGATCAGAGACAGGTGTGCAGAGATGGAAAAATAGAACAGCCAGGTCAAAATGAGCAGAAATGAAAGATCAGAGTGTGAGCTGGGTTAGGATTCCAGTTCTATTCCTGATATCTCCTTATACCTGTCCCCTGTGTCTTTTCAATAACTTTCTCTTCACTATTTTAGCACACCCAGGTTGGCTTTTGTTGCTTACATACAAAAGTTGCTGTTTTCCATCCGGCTATGCAGAACTGTCCTTTCACTATCTGACAGGTTGACTTCACCCCCCTCCCCCCCCATCCTCTCCTCGCTGCACCAGTCCTGAGCTTGCAGCCCAGGGGTAGTAAAGCAGAGAGAAAGAAGGCTACTGAAGGCTCCCCTGCCTGTGTGATCTCTGTTGTCCTACTGGCTTCAGAGTTTTTCTGGAAGCTCTCTCAGGCAGCACAGAAGGTGATCTTTTAATGGGTCTCTTCCAAGATCCATCTTCTCAGTGAATCTTTAGTAGCACCAATGGCCAAGTGGGCTGACTCTGGCCCCAAAGCCCTTCCTAGCAGGGAAGGTGAGGGGCAAAAGTTTCACAGCAAACTACAGAGAACACACCTGGGCTGTGGAGGAAATGGCCCAAGAGGGATATCACTCATGGCTCCTGGAGAAAATGTTGGGGTAGGAATCCAAATGATGGCACAAAAGCATGTCAGAGCTGCACAGACCATCTGCTTCAACAATTTGATTTTATAGGTGGAGAAGGGAGACCAACATTTATTATGGGCCAGCCACATGACAGACACATGAATTCCTAAGAACACTGTCATTTAGTATGATCTTCACTGAATAGATGAAGAAATTGAGGTTCAGAATGATCAAGTAACTTGATTAAGTGGTGAAGACAGAGTGGATTATGAGGCCTTACTTTGGAGGTCCAGGTCTCAAAACTCTCAGACCAGTGCTTTTCAAACCTCAGCTCCATTATATGTATTTTTGCACAGCTGGAATAGCACTGATTCAGGTGAGGTAGTGAGAGCCCAGCCAGGCACCCTGAAATCTTCAGCAGACAGGAAAACAAAGCAAGAGCCTAGGATTTCCATAGCAGGTTTGGCTCCAGCATGGGCGTAAGCAAGTCTACCTACTAATAACTCAGCACAGGCCAACTTAGGTTTTGATAGGAACTGAGGCCCTAGAAGATGTGAGGATAAAGAAAAAGTAATTGCAGAGGGAGCAGAACTTCTTGTTCTGGTTGTCTTACTTCCTAGCTGTTACCTTGGATAAGGCACTGATTCTGCATCTTTGGTTCCTCTGTAGTATCAAGGAAGGCACCCAGATGGGATAGCAGTCAGTGATGGGAGTCCTCGGATGGCCATAGGGGCTAGATCACAAATGGGCCTCTTCCATGATGGGCCCTTGGCCTCAGGCAGAAATTCTTTCTGGGGAGGGGATAATGGCCTTTTCAAAGTCTGAGCATAAGTGAGCACAGGGCACATGCCAGGGAGAAGAAAGAAGATGATTTGGAGTTGATGACAGGAGACCCAGCTGTGTGGTTCAGCTACGCAGATGTGTCCCACAGTTCCCTGGGGAGACTGTTAGCCTAATGTGCCATGCAGATGTAAGGGGCATTCCATAAAGCAGTTCTGTAGTAAATGGGTCACGCTATATATACAGGCAACACAAAAGACCTGAGTTATACAGATGTTCCCTGTACCGTACCCAGAAACATGGTCTACAGATGTTCACTGTGGACTGAAGAGCACAGACAAATCAGGAAGCTCTTAGATTAGAAATAACAATGCACTATTTTGTTTTGAAAAGTATCAGAGTACGACAAATGTTTACATTGTACACCATTTGCTATCTGGCAACTGTCAAGGTGTTTGTTGAGTCTTGATGTTGTGACACGCCTGCAAGAGCTTTTATGGACTTTAGGATCTTCCCTGCATACCTTCTCTTTGGTACTTTGGGGTCTATCAATTCCAGGCTCTAAGAATCCATCAGGGACTGCCTGTAATAGGTTCTGGGGCAAGATTTCACAAAGAGGTCCACAAACTCAGAGCTCCAAATGGGCAAGATTACACAAGACGGTCCACAAATTCAGAGATCTAGATATATAAATATTCCAAAGGAAGCTGAGAAAATTGTTACCTAAGATATATTCTCTCCTCTTTTCTTAACGTTCATAACAGCCTAGTAGGCCACTGTTGATGTAGGATGATCAGAGGTTTCTTGGATTTCTTGGCCAGAACACGATGACACCAGGAGAGGCAGTCTCTGGCCTCTGCCTATGATGAACTCCCATTTCTTCCAAATCCCTGGTTCCATCTTCAGTCATGTACAGGCTTCATGTTCACATGAGCAGCTTAGTCTCTATCCACAATCCCATAAATAGCCACTCCTTGGCCACCCTCAGGCCCGGGGATGTGCCCAGGAGAAGACCTGGCCCACTCTTGGAAGAATGGCTTTGAGAGACCTATGCTGGCCCTAGAAACAGCATAGGGCCCTTTGGATACAAAGCTGAGGTTCTAGATCCCTGGATTGCATCTACAAGTGGAAGGATGATGGGTTTTGGGTAAAGACATGTCTTTGGTCAGGTGAGCTCCTTGCTCTGTGGGGAGGGACATGGCGGAGGACAGTCAGAGTGAAGGGTGGTCAGAGTGGAGCCTTTGTAGCACAGGGCCCAACACAGGAGGTCAGTCCTCTAGTTTACCTTTTCTGATGGTCCCAGGCGGATGCCAAAGAGGCACATATGTGTACTACAGGCTGCTCTGAGCTTAAGATAAAGGCAGGCATTTGTAGGTCCTCTGGAGGATTTTGTGATTTTCTTGCATTCCAGGAAACCCCATTTTCTTCTTGCTTCCATATGCTGATTTCAGAACTATGATTCTTGCTCTGGTCACCTCACAAATGATCATGTCACTCTGGATCAATCACTTTAAAAATATGACAGCTACTCCTAATTAAGTTCTTTACAAATGCCAAGGACTGTGGCAGATAATCTATGTACTTACCTTCCTACTGGAAGAAGAAATGGGCTCAGAGCAGCATCATTTAGGAACTTATTTCTGATGCCAAAAAGTATGTAAGTGGCACAGAACACAGTTTCCTGACCCTAAAGACTGTGACCTTCCTCCGTGACTCCCAGGATGAGAGGAAAAGCAACAGGTCCTTTTTCAGAAGTGTGAGCATATGTTCCCAGTAGGCTCTTTTTAATGCATACCAGGAAACAATGGGGGCCCTGTGCCTTTCCCAGTGACCTGTGTAGCAGGTAGGTGGATGTGCACTATTTAGGTTCCCAGGTACATTGTGTGCACTTTAGCTGACAGCATTAACTTCTTCAGCGTCCTCAAAAAGCTCTTTCCAGCTCCCTGGAAAATCCTCAACCAAGGAATGACCACAAATGACAGTGATAACTAAGACACACCCTTCTTAGGGTGGGCTTCAGCAAGGGGGTGGTATGATGGAACTCTTTTGCTGGGTAACAGCAATCTTTGATCCAGAGCAGTCAGAGCCTCCATTCTGCTGGAATCACAGTCTAATGGCAACCCCTACCCCATCCTGCTTCTGCCTCTTTTCTATAACATGTCACTCTCCAATAATCTTTCTGTACTCCAAACTGCCTCAGCATCTGATTCCTAGAAAACCCAGTCCTCAATGTCCTTCCCCGAGCTCAAAGTTTCCAGACAACTAAAGTAAACAATTTATAATGCAAGTCTGCTGGAACAGAATGCCCAAGGACATAGGTGATAGTGTGATTTTCTTTTTTGCATTAGAACTTGCACCTGGAAGAGTAAAGGCACACAGGGTTGGGTATAGAGTTCAGCAAATAATTGTTGAAAAAATTAATGAAATTCAAATCTCTGCATTTGCTTCTATTGGGATTGGTTGGGCCTACATTAATGCTTCTTGTATTTCCTTCTAGTTCATTACCTTTTCCTTCCCCCAAACTGACATCATTCCCTTCTCTCCCTTTCTCTCCCTTCCTCAATTACTGAGAATTTATGTCAGGCACAATGCTACATGCTCTGAGCCACCTTCTACAGTGGCTCCAAACCACCTTGCCCTCTCCCTTTAGCTCCTCTTCCTTCACAGCTTTCTCAGCCACCATTTCCATTTGTCAGGAGTAAATACTACTAACACCCTTGGGAATCTACTTTCACCTGTCCCCAGAGCAGGCATTCCCAAAGAGTGGCTTAAGGAACACTTGCCTAACCAGGTTTTTATTTTGTTTTTGTTTTTTAAATTGTTTTGTAGGTGTCAGGTACCCTATTTGGTGCTCTTGTTTACATCATCTTTATTTTCTTAAATCATCTCCCAAGGATATGTTTTTATTGATTTTAGAGAAAAAGGAGGGGGGGGAGGGAGAGAAACATAGATTCGATAAAGAAACATTAATTGGTTGTCTCCTGTATATGCACCAATCTTGGATCAAACCTACAACCTAGGTATATGTCCATGGCTGGGAATCAAACCCACAACCTTTTGGTGTATGAGATGATGCTCCAACCAACTGAGCTATCTGACTAGGGCTACATCATTCTTATTTTATTGTGGTAAAATATATGTAACAAAAATTTTACTATTTTAACCATTTAAAAATATTTTTACTGATTTCAGAGAGGAAGGGAGAGAGATATAGAAACTTCAATGATGAGAGAGAATCATTGACTGGCTGCTTCCTGCATGCTCTACTGGAGATCAAGCCCACAACCTGGGCCTGTGATCTGACTGAAAATTGAACCATGACCTCCTGATTCATAGGTCAATGTTCAACCACTGAGCAACATCAGCCAGGCTATTTTAACCATTTTTAAGTGTATAGTTTAGTGACATTACTTAAGTATGTTCACAGTGTTATGCAACTATTACTACTATCCATCCACAGAATTATCTCATCATCTCAAAAAGAAACTCTGTATCCATTAATCAATAACCTCCCATCCCCTCCTCCCTCAGCCCCTGGTAGTCTCTATTTTACTTTCTGTCTCCCATGACTTGGCCTATTTTAGATAGCATATAGAACTGGAATCACATAGTATTTGCCTTTTTGTGTCTGGCTTATTTCACTTAATATTTTAAAGGTCTTTCTATGTTGTAGTATGTTTCAGAATTTCCTTCCTAAGGCTGAATAATATTCCAATGTATGTGTAGACCATATTTTGTCTATCCATTCATTAGTTGATGGATGTTTGGGTTGTTTTGTAGTTTGGCTGATGTGGATAAAATATGTAGGAACACTGTTGTTCATCTTTTCTCAGTCCTTGTTTTCCATTCTTCTGAGTAATATAACCAAGAGTGGATTTGATTGATCACATGATAATTGTATTTTTAATTTTTTTTAGGACATGCAAAACTCTCTTCTCTTCCACAGTGCTAACAAAGCATTATTTGGGAAAAAAAGGTTTCATGGTCAACAGATTCCATCATGAAACTCCTTCTCAGAGAGTCATAGTATATCCTAATAAACATAGTAAAGCCGTTGACAGATCCTGAGGTAAAGAATCTATGTAACTTTGACCCATCACTCTCCAAACTAATTTGATACGAGAATCCTGTTTTTACAGAGTAACTGGTAACATGCCACCCCTTGCTGGACTGGGAACCAACTCCCACAGCTCTCAGGCAGATGCAAGAAGGGCTGAGGCTCAGGGAGAGAGAACCACAACTCAGAACCCAGAGACAGAGCCACATCTAACTTTCCAACCAGTCTGCTAAGCTCTTCGTCCTGATGGCTCTGCATTTGCCTGGCCCATCCTTCCTCTACTTCTTTGTTTCTTAAAGATTATTTTAACTGTCAGGACTAGCTCGGGCATCCACCCTGCCTTCAAGAAACTCTCACGCTGCTCTTGTCTCATCAGGCAGGAGTGAGTGGAAATATCTATTCCCGTTAGGCTTAGCTTTTATAATACTGCATTGTCCTATTAAATGACTGGCCTCCTCCACTATATGGGGTGGTGGTGGTGGTGTCAAGTTTAGTTTGTATGAACAACCATCTGGAGAGCTTATTAAAAATGCAGATGCCTCTGACTTACTCCTAAAAAATTCCAGCTTAGTTGCTCTGAGGTGTACATTCAATAGCTCTAGAATGTGCATTTTTAAGAAGCACCTGAGACAATATTCTCCGGCTCTTGATATTCGGAATCCCCCAGTTGTTAGCTCTGTGAGGATAAGAATGATTTCTACCTGTTTATTTTACATAATAAATGTTAAAGGATCAATTTAACGAACAAATGAATGAATGAAACTATGCCAGTTTCCTCCTCTGTAAAATGATGAGGTTGGATATTCTCTAAGCTTTCTGTTGGTGAAACTGCTCTTTATAAAGTTCAGGTTATTTGACCCGAGCCACTGTGTTCCCAGCCACTTTAAGATCAGAACCATACACAATACACAAACCGAAGCACATGAAACCTCCAGGGAGACTGCAGAAGAGGATTTAGTCCATGCTACGATTTAGCAAATCTCTCAGGGCTTGTGAATAACCATATTTTGAAACTGTCAATGTTATCACAAGCCAGACATACAAAGAGAGGCATACACTTGTGCCCCATGTGAATTCAGTCTCGTTCTTTGAGTAGCTGAGAGGCAGCACTGTCAAGGCTGACAAACCCCCAAGTTAGGGAATTGGGAACTAGGCATTATGGGAAACCAGGGTCCAGAGAAGATGCTGGAGTGTGAAGCAGCTCTCCTGCTGGGTGGAGGCTTACAAACTCGGTCCAAGCCCCTCGACTCTGTTCCAACCATTTCTCAGTGGCGTCTTTGAACATAAAACCCCAAATCTCCGAGCCCTGAGAACACTACAGGTTTTGAAGGGAAACTCTGGCTTTTCACAAGAGCTATGGCCTGAGAAAAATGAAATCTCCCATTACTTATAACTCCTCAGCATTTCAGAGGCAAAGGTTGGCTATGGCTGCCAAGATCTAGCAAATATTTGGTTAGCTTGGAAAGAATGGGTGCTCATTTTCCAATTCTCACAGATTTTCTCTAAGCCCAGCTCCTTTTATTAAAAACCTCAAATCCAGAGATACAATCGAATGGCACTTGAGGCTCTAAGCATTCATCTGTATCCTGGGAAGCAGAACTCAGCATCTAAACAAAGAAAAGCTTAATCGACAGAACTCATGAATTCCCTCCAGGAACAGGGCCCAAAGTAGCAGGAGAATGGTCAGAGGGGCTCCTAACGGCATTTTCTTTGGGGGGATGTTTACGGGAAAGACTAGGGGTTGCTCCTTCAGTTGACTAGGCTCAGCCCACTGCGGCCCATGGGATAAATCCCACCCCTTGAAATTCCTGCCCAGAATGTGAAGTAAGGTTGCTGTGTGTGTGTGTGTGTGTGTGTGTGTGTTTAATTTTTTATTTTTTAAAATATATTTTTCATTGATTTTTGTACAGAGAGGAAGGGAGAGGGACAGAGAGCTAGAAATATCGATGAGAGAAACATAGATCAGCTGCCTCCTGCACACACACACACACACACACACACACGGGATGCACCCAAAACCAAGGTACATGCCCTTGACTGGAATCAAACCTGGGACCCTTCAGTCTGCAGACCTACGCTCTATCCACTGAGCCAAACCAGTCAGGGATGCTGTGTGTTTTTAAGTAAGAATATCAAAATAAGAAAAACATGAAATCTGAAACTTATGGGAAATTCACATTTGTGTCCATAAGTAAAGTTTGGGCAGAAGGTGAAGGAAGGTTTTTGTGTGTTTCCGTTGTGAGCCACAATGGCAGAGTTCGCAGCTGAGGCACCTGTCCTACCTGGCCCTCTGCGGGAAAAGTCTGCAGGCCTTTGGAGTAGGGCAGTGTTTCCCAAACTTCCCTCACGATGAGAATCACCCGGTGGAGTTGTTAAACCACAGATTCCTGAATCCCAACTAAGAAGTGCTAAACTAGAATTTTGGGGAACATATAGGTAAACTTGTATACTTAACTAGTGCTCTAAGCTTAGTTATACTTAAGCATTAAGTATACAACCACGGATCCTGCTGCATACACATACGCTGTATTTCTTTCCTACACAACCGTACCGATGATACAGTTTCATTTATAAATTAAGCACAGTGAGTTATTCACTGCTACTAATAAAAGAGAACAATTATAACGAAATACTGCAACAGGAGTTCTGTGATGCACTCGCTCCGAATGCCGTACTAGAGCCAGGGGTGGGCCAACTTTGGGTTCTTAAACTGGACCGGAGGGCCGGACCAAAAGCAACCTGACCATGCTGGCACTCTCATCTTGGGCTGCTGGTGAAGGAGCGGAGGGGAGAGCAAGAGAACCCTCTGCTCTTTGGGCTCCGCGGGCCGGATAGAACAGCCGAGTGGGCCGGATCCCGCCCGCGGGCCGTAGTTTGCCCACGGCTGTGACTAGACTCACCTTCTTAGGATGTGCGATGATAAGAGAGCGCTGAAGGCCAAGACTCCTCCGGGGCGAAGCGTTAGGCCAGGCCGCGCCTGCGCACCTGAGGGCGCCTACCCAGCGCTGTGAGCTTCTCTGGGGCGCACCCCAGGGCCCACGGGCTTTGGAGCCATTGCTAAGTAAACTGAGTAAACCTGCGCGCAAACACCGCGACACCTGGGCAGCCTGGTAAACAAGATGGACGGAGACTCGCACGCTTCAGTGAGGCGCGAGGCGCGAGGCGCGAGGCGCGAGGTTCCCGTCAGAGTGAGACATCGCGAGATTTCCTCACGCTGCTCAGAACAGCTGTGCAATTTAAACCACACACACCTCCCCTCCTCCACACACCCCGGTGGATGGAAACACATGATTTCTGGAGTTTTCCCTTGAATGTCTTTGTACCTCAGTTGAAATTTCGGGAAGTGAAGCCTAGGATCAGGGGGACTTCTGTAACTGAAGCTCGCTTGTTTTTGGACTGTATATTAATAGGATAACACGATATTTGCTTTGTGCCTTGCTGCTTCCTTTCAGCGGTCTAAGAGGCTCAGCCCTGAGTGCCTGCATGTTGCTCTAGTTCTGTTGCCCTGCTTGCTGCGTGGTATCCCACTGTCCTGCGTTAGCACAGTTCCTTTATTCACGTTACTGTTGCTGGGCATTGGGTCATTTCCAGTTTGGGGCTATTGTGAATGGCACTGCAATGAATTCTTTTTATCTGAACCATCACTGACTCCTGCAAACGTCCAGACCTGTTGAATTGAGGGCTATGGATGTGTATCTTCAACTCTACCGGTTATAGCAAACTATTCTCTGAGGTTGGGCTAACTGACTTCTCACCAGCTGCCTCCATTTAGGGAGCAGAGAAGCTCTTTGTGTCTTCTCAGTCACCACTAGTTCCATCTCCAAACCCTTAACCACACAGGTTCCCCAGCAGAAGAGCCATAGTGCCTGGGGCCATCACCTCTTCTGCTTTGTATCTGCCTGTAATGTAATTCTCTGGTCTTAAACAAGCAGCGAGAAAACAGTCAAGGTTCTAAGCGCGATCCTTAGATAATGTGATTATCTTTTAGATTTTGTGCTTGGCTAACTGGCTAGCGGCTAGCCAGATATGAAAATATCCTGACCACATTCTCCTCTCCCGCCCCGCCCAGATCCCAGGGATGGGAGCCGAGGCCATCACAGCAGGTGGGTCAGGTGGCCTTCCAAAGCCTGCAAAGTGAACAGGCTGAGAAATCAGGGAAATGGTCATTGCCCCTTTCTCCTTCAGAAAAACCAGGGAACTTCAAATGTCAGTTTGAAGCTGACGCTTGTGTCTTTCTTTACAGGGCTTCAGAAAAACTGGACAGAAAACGCCCACCCCACCAATGGCCAGCACGCTGAAACCCCATCACCTGGAGGTCCAAGCACTCGAGGCATTTCTGAAGCATGATGTAGCACTACACTGAGAAGACACAAATAAACCCCAAACCCTGGCACACATTTATCCAGTTTGTGAAGCGGATTAATAGAATAACCAATAAAACATGTATAAAAGCTTTAATTAAATCTGATGAAATAAAACTTCATGTTTTATTTATGGACACTCCCAACATGTAAAGGATTCAGGGACACATTCATTTTTACTGCCATTCCATCCTCATATCTATAATTAAATCCAGGCTGCAGCTCTGGCCCAGAGCAATGCAGCATTTTAAAGCTGGCCTCGGACACGCCCTCTCCCACCAGCTGCTTTTAATTATAATTACCATCTCAATATAAAGGAGGCTGATGGCAAAACAAAACAAAATAATAAAACAAACAAACAAAAAGCAGTTGTTGCCATTGTGTTTTGGAATGACATGCCGAGGGAGGGCTTCAAGCGGTGGGCATAGCCTGCATTTCCAGTTTTATTCCGTACCAAGTGCACAAAACCTTCATTTTACTTTTGACATACAAAAGGACTTCATGAAACAAGACGAAATAACTTATGATTATATGAAACATAACTGTGACAAATCACAAAACTATACATATTAATAGAAAAAAAAAGTGTACCTAATTCTTTAAAAGATTTATGACAATAAGCACCAGATGTGCCCTTAGAGTAAGATCGGCCCCATATCCAGTATGATATATGCAGTTCATTTCTCTGTGTGAGTGTATATAACTATATACAAGAGTCTGTGTGATTTATGGAAAACAGATTTCTACTCCCCCCCCCCCAAAGTGCTGTATGTCAGCAACATTACACAGGATGCTCTGCTGTCTGTACAAAATAAATCTCTTCTTTTTTACACTCACTATTTCTCCAATGAGTGGTGTGACTTTTTTTGCTTTATCCGTTGCAAAAAAAAAAAAAAAAAAAAGTAACCGCAGAAATTCCACACCACCAACAAAAAAGTGCCATTAAAAAAAATGCTGCTATAAAATGACATGGTCAAACAGTCCAATAAAACACCAAATAATTAGATCATTTACAAACACTATTCCCAATACTTCAAGGCAACTGAATAGTTGAGGTTCCTGGGTGAGGCGATGAACATTTACCTCCATTCTGGTGCGTGAATGTGCTTAATATCTGGAAATGTAAAAACTCAAGAACAAACCAACACTCAGTTTCACCAGTGGACACTGCTGTGAGCCACTGAAGACCTACTATGCTTTAAAAGAGCCTATGTAATTTGGGGGAGACATGGGAAAAGGACCTCACCGGATAGTAAATATCTAAATAATACTTAACAGCTGATCCGAGGCTGAATTACAACTGACACTTTGATGCAGTCCCTTTAGGGAATGAAGACAATGCAGCAAGTGAAATGTCTCTAGGCATACTGATTTCTTCTTTTTATGTAATAGGGTAATTAGCTTTGGGCTGCGGGTATTTTCCTAGGCACTGGTTTTTACTTAAAAAAAGAAAAAAAAGAGAGAGTAATGACAATCTCTGTTTGGATGTCAATGAAAATGGTTACATATCAAGACTAAAAGGCCAAAAAGTGGAAGGCAATACATTTTTTGGACATTCCATTTTTACTGCTACGAACATTATAATGAAAGCATATGTAAATCCTGTGCAATGCGAAAGCAAGCAAGAAACACATTTTAAGGTCAGGTGTGATTCCGGGACCTAAGGACAGAATGCAGAGTCTAGCCAGAACCTGAGTACCCTGTCCTGAGGCCATAAGCTCAGACCTGCGCCATCAGGAAACACAGAGGGTCAGGAAGGGCTCTCAGCATTGCAGGCAGCCCTAGACCCTGCTTCCTGCATGCCCCATGCTAACAGGAATGCCTCCAAAGTGTCAGGCCCAATTTTTACCGAGGAAGGAGGGCCTACAGGTGCTACTGAGGCCTGGCTCGCCCTGGCTCCCTCCAGCCACAGGGAAGCATGAGAGGGGCAGGACCAGCCTGAAGCCACGCGAGACAGACTGGCATGGGAGCATCCCCTCCAGCCAAAGGAGATGGCATCCGTGGTCTCCGAGGCTCAGCTTCTGGCTTCGTCCCCCTTCCCCCTTTCAACGTTAACTTATACAAAGCCACAGGCAGGGGTGACAACATCAGCTGCAATAAACCACCTTGCCTTTCAATCTTTTTCCTCCTCATCACAAAAATAACATGTATTTTGAGTTCCTCATAAAGGCTTCGGTATTAAGAATGAATAGACTGTCTCTCTAAGAAGCTTTCCTATCTTTCTAGAGTGAGACAAAGGACACAGGGGGGATGCCAGTGTTAGGATGCATGTGTCCTTGCTTCGACCGAGGGACACAACCCTCGACATCTGCAAGGAGGAGGATACTTTCCCTGCAGTCTGAGGGCTCATCTGGAAAGGGAGCCCGGCAGGCATCCTCTCATAAAGTAGAGCAGGTGTTTGTCAAGTGACTAACCCGTTTGCAGACATGGGTGTCTGCACGATGGCTTTTCTCAGATCAGAGCTCATGGGTCAGAGAACTAAACTGACCAGGTGCACTGTGGAAACACACCCATGCTTGGTGCTTTGTTCACCTCATCCCACCACGTGTTTGGATGAAACCCTACAGCAGGCCGAATACTATCTGACTGCTCAGCTGGACTGGGAGGACCCACCTGTCAGGATACACCTGTCCCCGGGTCCCAAGTCTGACACCACACTGTGTACTTATCTCACTGAAGGTTGCAATTATTTCTGTTTGACAACAGCGTTGTTTCTTTGTTGTTCCAAAAACATTTTTAAAAAGAGAAAAAAAGCATAAAATGTGACAGTACTGGAATGTCCAAATTTACTGGGTGTCTGGGGTTGGGCTCATTGTTATAGCTCAGGCCATGAGACTCGGGATCTTTATAAAGCTTTGTAAAGGTGCCACGGGAAATGGCTTCCTCTTAGGCCTGACATCAAATGGCCCAGTGCCCTCAAACCAGAGTTTCAGAAACAAAAAGGATGCCTTCTTCTGCCCACCTTTCCAGAACTGTCTCCTCTACCCTCCTGGGGTAGGACCTTGCTAACAGTTGATGGTCAGGTAATGACGGTGATGGGCATGTGTGAACCACATCCACAAAGAGGGAGAGAACAGTGCAAATAGTTAAGCACAGGGGAGAGACAGACAGATGGAAGGTATCCTGAGGGAGGTGAGCAAAGTCTGTGCAAAATAACGACAGAAGGCATCTCTAGTTTGGTTTTCTGAGAAAACCTAGGAACATAACTCAGTGGGTCCCTGTGCTCATATCCTCTAGCAGGTCCCTGGGCAGAGCACCAGAGCAGAAGCAATGGCTGAACCAGTCACGGGACCTTTTACTTTGAACAAGGTCTTTGAGGTGGAGTTGCTGAACAGCTCACCTGCTAGGGTTCCTGTTACAGCACTGGGAAGAGGGTGTGCTCACCCCGTTTCCCTCAGGTAGCCTTTGCTATATACAAAACTAGCATTCCAGGAGTGCTCACAGGCGCTGCGAGGTGTGGCCAGGCAGAGCCACATAGCTGTGGCAAAATGTATGTAGCTGGGGTGAATAAAATAGTTTGCATCCAAATAACAGGCTTCTAAATAGTTTTTTTCCCTTTAAAGTAGAAGTAAATTACAAGTCTTTAAAAATGAAGGAACTAAGAGAGGTTTTTGGAATATAAAACAAGGTGTAGTGCCTTTCAAAGGCCTGTACTTAACAGAACCTCCTCACTTTGCTTTTGGAGAAACACTGAAAAGCAATTGGTTAGCACGGGGTATAGAAGAGGAGAGAAAGAGAGGCAGCCGGCTCACCGGAATGCTGGCTGATGCTGAACCCTGATGCTGAACCCTATGCTGCAGATCCAGGCTTCCTGTCTGCCTGGCTGGGCATTGGCCAGCAGTGAGGAGGCATTGTCCTTCTCTATGTAGGGTTTTCAGAGGGCAGTCTCCAAACTACATTTTCACATGCACATCACTTCATCAGTGTCCTCTGAGGGTTGACAGCCAGGAAGAAACATGTATCTGGGAGAGAGAGAGTCTAAATTCCCTTTGAAAAGATAGTCCTGCTGGTCACCAGCAAACCCAGAGAGAACCAGGAACAAATGAAAACATTCCGGCAAAGCCCAGCTCTGACCATCAGCCCTGCCTTCCAGGGCACATCTGCGACTTCACAGACACCACTGACTCGGTCGCCACCCTCTTCAGGCAGTCTGTGAGGTTATGAACACAACAGGTGGCAAGCAACAAAAGGTTCTGATGCCAGTGGTGGTGGAGGCCAGCGGAACTGTTATCCTTCAGTGTAGACAGAGGAAAGCTGGCTAGGACAGCGGTCCATGGGGCTGATCTGCAAGAACGTGGTGTCTTCAGGCCCACTGCGAAGAGACTCTCCGAAGAGGCTTGAGGAGCCAGAAGGCAAATCGTACACTGGAAGAGAGCAAACACAGGAGTCAACACCTGCCTCGCCTTGCCATGCCCGCTGGGGCCCAGTGAGCGACCAGGCTGACCTAGCCCCACTAGCAGGTTTCAGTCCCTAGGCACATAGGGGGAAGAGAAGTCTGGGGTGCAGACAGGTGGCCAATATAAGTCTTGGCGCAAAGTATGAGCTGAGTATTAGTAAAACTGAAATGTTCTCTGGAAGGGTGAGGGTGGTCACACAAAAAAAGGCAATATTAAAGTTGAGTCAAGGATGGGATTTTTACAGGAGGGGAAGTTAAACACACACACACATACACACACACACACACACACACACACACACACACACAGAGCATTCCAGAAGGAGAAAACAGGGAGCTCAGAGAGAGAGGGAGGGGCATGTGGGGCCAAGTGTGATGGCAAAGCTGAGGTGCAAAACATGTTGGGAGACATATGTGAGGGAGTTCTGGAGTTAATCAGGCCTAATTCATGGACACTTTGAATGGCATGCTGAGAGGTCTCACTCAAATGTGGAATCTAATGAACAAAATAAACCCAGAGACATATGAGCATGAAACAGACTGATAAATCTCAGAGGGAAGACAGGGAGTAGGGAGGTGGGGGTAGGTAAAATTAATCAAAGAACATGCATGCATATATGCATAACCTTTGGACATAGACAATAGTGTGGTGAAGGCCTGGGCGGGGGGCAGGGTTTGGGTGGAGGAGGTCAATGGGGAAAGAAAGGGGGACATCTGTAATACTTTCAACAATAAAGATTTTTTTTTAAAAAAAAGAGTGGATTTTATTCTCTAGACAACTGCAAACAAAGGTATATGAGCAGAAAAATTACTTATTCTATCCTTTATTTTTGAAAGCATGAAAGCAGAATGGTAAAGACAGGAGTTGCTGTGGGGAGATTCATTAGAAGGCTGTCTGTGTTGTCTTTGGGAGACAAAATGATACCTGGACTAGGATGGTGGAAGTGGGGCTGAAGAGGATGGTAAAGAGAGACATTTCAGAGGTGGGTTCAACAGGATTTGGTGCAGCCATGTGCAGCGTCAAGTCTGGCCCAGCCACTCACAGGTAACTCAACTGGTCTCTCCTGCCAGTCTACCCAAGTTCCGAAGTCAGACTCCAACACACCTGTAATGCCCGAGTGAGTTGAGAAGGCTCTGTGGAAAACATCAAAACCAGCCTGGCCCATGGACGTGGGGACCAAGTAGTCCTCAAAGGAAGGCACCACACTGCAGGAGCTGCTGGGTGGCATGGTCCTCTGGGGGTCAGGATAGTGTGGGGGGCAGAATGTCTGCAGCTGCCCGTAAAATCCTGAAACGCAAGCACAGCATTGAGCTACTGTAAGGCACAACTTCCTTTAACTTTTAAGCTCACCTGTAAAACTTCCTAAGTAAGCATTTGGAATGTACCATTTGGACAGAAGCTCTTCCACCTTAAGGGGCATTCGAAGTTTGTGGGCTTATGAACTTTTTATTGCTGCTCTGGTACCTGAAATTAGTAGGCATCTTACTTTCCCTAGACTATACAAAGAGTCCTGGAACCTGAAGGCCTGACCTTCAGGAGACATTCCTTCCCAGGCTAGATTTTCAGCACATCTTCCTAACCTTCCTTTCTCCTATATTCTGATTTTCACACTTAGTAAAAATCTGAAGAATGTTTGTTTTTTTAAAGGCAACCGAGATCTAGTCATTTACTTGTTCTAACAGATGAATTCATACATGTTTATACCTTCCTCATTATTTTAAATAGGTATATGGCCTCCTACAGATTACTGCAATTTACTCAACTATTATTGTTGTTGATCTTTGCAACAAATGGGAAAACTGAAAGTGAACAAACAGTATAAGGAAGAAATACATGGAAATATTTCTTAATATTTTAAAATAATCACCAACATTTTGCTATTCATGCTTCATTTCTCTCAATTTTTTGGTCACTTAATGGGGTTTTCCTTGGGATCCTACGTGGCCCTTTTCTATAATTGCCCACACCTCCCTTTTCCTTTTTCCTCTTTGCTTCCTATAAATTTAGGCTAATGTATTACTTTCTTGGAGTACAGTATTGCTTTAAAAAATAAGTAATGAAATCATCATTTGATACTTTACTGAAGGGAGAGTTGCAGCTCTGTTATAAACTCCATGTCATTGTCTCCTCAAAAGTAAAATGTGAATGTCACTGCCTCTATCACTGGATTATTGTGAAAATTAGACAAGCCATTAGATAAGGAAGCCCATCTATAACATTTAACAGTGCATTATAAATGTAAGTTATTATTAATTTGTTATTAATTATTATTAGTTTTTGGTGGAAAAATGAGGGGTTAGTAGAGGAAGTGCCTCAGGGTCTGGACCACGAACATTAAATGAAAGAGAACCCAGAACTAACCCTCACCCTAACCCATGAACAAGGGGCCCTAGTCCTGTGTGCCTTCCTTTATTAGAAATGCCTCTTCTTAGAACTGAAAGACTTTATGTTTGGTTAAAGAAAACTGAGCTCCTATCAACAAGTAGGGGAGGTGCTATTTGGGTTCTTTCTTGGCTCTCTTTCAATACAACCAGGGCACACTGACATACCAGCCTTCTATGCTCACAACTCTTCTCATTTCTGATTATGTATACTATCCTTGGCTGGGAGGCCTGTTCTGTGGTTACTAGGAGCATTACCAAAGAATATGAGCTGAACTGCTCATAAGACGTAGGCTGACCCCCTAGGCTTATGATCCAAGACACATGGGTAGGGTAGTTTTAATGCACAGGGTACACTCATAATAGAAAACAAAACAATAATATTCTTTATAAACAGATAGTTGTATACTTTATATGAAATCAAGAAAAATTACACATAAGGTTTGGGGGTAACATTAAATGTATGTTAGCAGTTTAGACTAGAAGGAGAAGAAAGAGTGGAAAATTATTGGCTCTTCTCTTTTTGATACTCAAAGGCTTCTGTTTGTAGGCAAACCACCTGAACAGACCTCTCAAATATCCATATAATTGATCAACCAACATGGACAAACTGTCAGTCCTCTAGCAATCAAGGAAATAAAAATCAAAGTAATGATAAAATACTATATTCCACCTATCACATTAGTAAAGATTCCTAATATTCTCAGTGCCGGAATGAGACTGATGAAGAAGTCACTTCTGCATAGTGTTGCAAACATGGCAAAAGAGTATAAACCTTTTGGGGAAAAATTTTAACAACCTGTATCTAGAACCTGAAAAGTGTTCATACTCTTGTATATGACGATTTTGCTTCTGAGAATATAGCCTAAAGTATAGTACAAAGAAGAAAAGAAATTCTGCACAGATGGTCATCACAGTGCTAATTGTCATTATAGAAAACTGAAGAGTCAAAAAAGGTAACCATAGAGAATGGTTAAGCAAATAGTGGTACATCTACATGATGGGAATATTAAGTAGCCATTAAAAGAATAGCTATAAGGAAATTTTAATAGTGTGAAAATACTATTTATAAGGTTCAGCTGGAAATAAGCCAAGATACAAAGTTGAATACAGAGACTAGGCTCCATGTTGTGGAAGTCTATGTATAGAATAGACTACAAGGCAGCATATGTATAGATGTATTTTTTTTCTTTATGTTTTTCTGATTTTTAATAGTGATGAAAAGCAAGTACTCTGGAGCCAGATTTCCTGGGTTCAGAACTTAGCCCAACTACTTACTAATTGTGTAGTCTTGGTGAATTACCCTCTCAGTGTTTTAGGTTTTCAATTTGTAAAATGGAGATAAACATAGTAGCTACACCTTGCTTAATGATTATGAAAATTAAATGAATATTTAAATATTACATAACAACCTAATATTATAATTAATTACATGATTGATATTTATATATCTATACTACTAAAAGGGTAATATGCTAATTAGACTGGGAGACCTTCCAATGTCCTTCCAGTCAAAGCCATGGTGGCAGGGCTGAGAAAGAGGCAGTTAGGGGCGATCAGGCTAGGAGCAGGGAAGAGTTGGGGGTGATCAGGCCAGTGGGGGTTGGGGGAAGAAATAGTTGGGGGCGAGCAGGCTGGCAGTGTGGGACAGTTGGGGGCGATCAGGCCAGCAGACAGAGTGGTTAGGAGTCATTAGGCAGACAGGCAGGTGAGCAGTTAGGAGCTAGTAGTCCTGGATTGCAGTCGGACATCCCCCAAGGGGTGCCAGATTGGAAAGGGTGCAAGCAGGGCTGAGGGACACCCACCTCGTGCACAAATTTTTTGTACCGGGACACTAGTATTTAATAATGTAATTTATACAATGAATGTTTACTAAACAAGGAAAATAAAATGTAAAATTATTCCACAATAATATAGTTATTAAAAATAAAAATAAAATAAGAGAAATAATGTTATAAAAAGGCAGTAAGTACTCCAGAAATACCAAAATGTAAGAATGAGCACAGCAATGGGCATTTAGTTCATGTACAGTTCCTAGGCATAATTCTCTGGGCCATTCTTCGCCCTCTGAGGACCTGAGCCATATATCTCATGCTGAAGTTTGTTCCCAGATACTGCACTAATTGACACACATCCTGATTTCTTCACTCACCAAGTGTGGGCTCAAAACAGCAACAAGTCTGAGTGGTCTGAAAAACCTGGGCTGTGCAGCTTTGTGGTCTGGGAGTTCCTTAAATTGACCATGACTTTGGGTGCCTGGTGGCTAAGCACATGCAATCATGGCATGCCTACCAGGAGGAAAACATGACCAGGATCTACCATGATTGGTTTATTAGAATGTCATGTTTCCTCATTGAGCAAAATATATATTTTTTTGCTATTTATCCCTATGCTTGCTCTGCTTAAATTCGTCACCCATAAATTTCCCGATGACATTCCTTAGTGTAATATTATTCTTCCGAGAAGACATTTTTCACTGAACTCCCTCATTTCCCCAAATAGGGACATGATTCATTCAGGTGTGTCAGGTAGTGATAGAGACTTTCACCTGCCTTTTGTGGAAACCAATTCATCCTCTTTCCAGTCTTCTCTCATGCCTCTATGAAACAGCAGAAATCGCATATGGCTTCAATCTACATTGAAGGGTTCTGATGTGTAAGAGTATAAAAGGTTTGGGACGCAGTGAAATATACCCGCCAAAGTTACATATTAAGCCCAACATTCTGGGCTCTGCTTCCCAGTTTTCCCTTGTCCATCTGGACCTGAGTGAGAGGGCAGAGTGGACTGTAATTCCTGCCTGTGGGTGTCTTGGCTGACAGGAGAAATATTCAAAACCAGAATGACCCCGCAGCATGTTTTATCACTCTCACAGCCAACTCAGGGAAAGAAAATCCTCTTTATTAAATCCCTCCCTCCAAGAAGCCAGTTACTAGAGATGCCAAAAACACTGGTGTGGATGACTGTGGTCACTCAAATCAAAGAGTTTTAACATATCCTCTTCCCAGTGCTAGTTCCATAAAACTAATGAAATTTTAAAAAATTCTATTAGGGTCTTGCCACACACACAAACTGAGAAAAAGCCTAACTCATGTTTTTAAAATGAATGGCTTCTGTATTCCAGCTGTTGGATTTCACATAGTACATTTGGAAGAAACACTACCTCTCTGGACCCAAAGCAAAATGAGGAAAGATATTAACACATTCTATGAGCATAAAACCTAAGAGCAATGGCAAGGTCAGCCAATCTGTCAGTCAGTAAATCAATTGTAGATACCAAATGCTGGTCAAGGTACTGTTGGACAGACCAAGGAAACCAAGGATAATCCTTGTTCTTGGGGATGGGTAATGCAGTTGGAGTAAGCACACACACATTTATAATAGCATTAAGAATAGACCCATGCATCTATGTTGATAATAAATGTTAGGTGTCCTATTTAGTTATAAAAACTACCCTTCACACATTTCAGAATGCATGCTACCTCCAAGAATGGAGGGGATGGGATGGAGTGGGGTGAGGAGGGATATGCAGATAAACTGATTTTACTCAAGCTGCAGCTCCTAAGGGTCAAGAAGAATCATTCCTCCTCTTGTAAATGTTGAGAAGTATGTTTTTCCTTCTAAAAACTAACCTGTTTCTCTAACAATAAAAATATTCGGAATTAATTGTACCAACTAGAAAATGTAGAATAGTATAAAAAATATAGGGAAAAATTATCTTTATTTCCACAATTCAGATATAGCCAGATATATACACATAAAACTGGAATAGTATACATATTGTTTTGTATCCTGTTTTGTCCCCTAATATTACCTATGAGCTTCACATATTATTAAATTTCATTCTTAAAATCCCCTCCTCTTTGTCACTGGTCATTGATGTTTATATATGCTCATAGATTAGATCAGGAGTTTATGGTCATTCCTTTTGCTAATGATGATAGAGCAGCTCCATGAATCTGGGTGTGAATTTCCTTCCCAAAGTGGGAGAATTTAGAGGAGAAATGAATTGTGTGATTTAACTATGATAACAGAAGGGAATTCTCCAGAGCAGCATTGTCCAATAGAATTTTCTGTGATGATGAAAATGATCTATCTCACTATCCAATACAGTAGCTGCATGTGGTTACGAAGCTCTGGAGACATGGCTCGCGGGATTGAGAAACTGACTTTTACATTTTATTTAGTTTTAATTAATTCAAATTTAAACAGCCACATGTGGTTCTTGGCTACTGTACTGGACAGCACAGCAAAGATTTAGGGCAATCTTCATTCCCAGGGTTAGCAGACTTTGTTTCAGGAATGTTACTGATTGAAATCCTGAAGAAAAAAATGCATGACCCACCAGGAGTGAAAATGAAAGCCAGATAATGATTCTTAGACTCCTGGCCTTCAAGAGGGGAAGTATATTCAACTCCATATTATATTGATCTTTTCCTCACAAGTTTACCATTCCAATCTTTGGAAAGTACTGCAGTAAAAATATATCAATAAGTAAATAATGTTCACCCAACTCTCAACCCCTCAAGATGGCTGATGAACATTGTTTAAGCTAAACTTCCAGGGCATTTCAGCTCTCCTGGAGAAACCAATTTTGCTTCTGGAAGTAGGAGAAGCAAAAGGGAATGTGTCACCACTTCCCTGAAGACTGGGAGCCTAGGTCACCACACCCACTGCTATGAGGAGTGGATAAGCTGTGATGGTGGAAAAACGTCAACACAGAGGTTCTACTCAACTGCTTACTCACATGGATGGAGATAAATACCGTCAGCCTGAACCTTGTCAAGTCTATGTCAGGAGCTGTGTACTCAAAGGGTTTCTTTATGTAGCAGATGGCTTTGCAAAACAAAATTACTTTTTCCTTTATGGCGAGGCTGGGAACCACCATCAAATTCTGGGTACCATAACCGTGCTGGTTGGACTACATCCATAATTGAGGCTGGTCCTTTCCTGAGGTAGACATTGCCTGGACTGTGATGACCAGGTATAGGTGCAGAAAGTCTACGTGTGCAACATCTGGAAGATTGCTCCTACCTACTTCCCCAACTAGACTATAGCCCAATCATGCCTAACAAGATCCCTTGTGAGGGTTCTCGGAAACAATGCTGACAGCACTCGCTTCCAAGATGCTTTGGTATCTTCAGATGGGAAAATCCTTCAACCCCTGTGGGATCAGAATGCATTGTTTCTGGGTTCCCGGACAAGCAATGTAATGTTCAGCCCAAAGCTCAGGAGTCACCCGTTCCCTTGACCTTTCAGAAGAAACACTGACTAAGGTGTGTCCTTGACTTTGCTGTTGTATTTTTGGAACATGAGGTATTCACAGTATCTACTCCATGGTGTAACTGTGAAGATTAAAGAGGATTATAAGAGACTAAAGGCCTGGCACACGAAATTCATGCATGGGTAGTATCCTAGGCCTGGCCAGCGATCAGGGCTGCCGATCGGGGCCTTCTGGCTGCAGCCAGGACCTCCCTTTGATCTGCACTGCCCCTTGGTGGTCAGCACACATCATAGTGTGCGACTGAACACCTGATTTCCCAGTTGAACTCCTGAGGGGACAATTTGCATATTAGCCTTTTATATATATAGATAAATGATGCATGTAGATGCCCAGCATGAGCCTGGCACTGAGTTAGCATTCTATAAATGATACTTTTCACTTTTCTTTCCTCTATTCTTCTAACAACACAAGCATTCCAATGTTTATGCTTTCATTCACTCAACAACAATTTACTAAGCACTTACTCAAGTACTGGAGACAATGATGAATAAAACATAATACATGTCTTCTTGGAGTGTGTGTTTTAGGTTAAAAAGAAAGATAAGCATATAAATGATAAACCAAGTAACATAATTTCATGCATATATGACAATAAAAAGGAAATTTTCTTTAAGGAATCTATAGAGATACAACTTATTTCTTTCCAGATAGGAAGAGAAAAGAGCAACGAAAAAGAAACAAGTTTGGATGTTCTGAAAACTTCTTAAGAAATGTTGGCTGTGGCTCCTTTTGTTTGGCCCTGCGTCATGATAGCAGGAATAATTAGGAGGCCACCTCACAGCTCTGCTGAGGACCAGCCTTGGGTGAGGGGTGCTAATCTGTCTGTGCCTGGGTAACAGAGACCAGTGGCAGAGGCAGAGATGGCAGGGCCTAAGCTTCTTGGTAGTACAGTTGTTTGTTAGCCAAGTGGAAGGAAGAATGTATATTTACAAGCTTCATGACTATTTTTTTGGCAGAGACTATAATTTTCTCAGTTACTTTGGAAAGTGTAGAGTTTTTGGCCTCAGCCATATGATGGCTGCATGTGCAGGGGCATGGATAAGCCCAAGGGATGAACAGAAGGACTCAAATCAGAGAACTCCAGGGACTGGGATATATAGAAGACATATCTCCTTGACTCACTCATTTCTTATTCTCCTACTCTCCGGCTCTTTGTGATTCCCGCTACTCTCTTTGAACCAGCCCCTCTGAATACCTTCTGTAAGCCATGACACAAACCAATGAGATGAAAGAGAAAAACACAGGTAAATTTGTTGGTAAACCTCTTAAAGGCCCTAAGAATAGAGTCTTTGGGGTTACATTAAATGCATTTAAATATACTCAGGGAAAGGCCCTGGAATCACACAATTGCCTTTTTTTTTTTTTTTTTTTTTTTTTTTACTTTAGTGAGAATGGGAGAGGGAGGGAGAGAGAAACATCGATCAATCTGTTACCTCTTGTATGCTCCTGACTACAATCTGTTACCTCTTATATGCTTCCTATTCACGTGGTACCTTAGTATTAGAAAACACTTAAGATTCCTTCTTAGGTTGCCATCTGGCATCCTGTCTTATATGCAGGTGACTAAAATAAATGTTTTCATTTTATAGACAAAGAGATGGAAGCTGAGGTAACTTTTGAATCCCTTGCTATTATAGCCAATACTTTGTTTATATAATACCATGCAAGTAAGAGAGAAGTGGAAAATTTATACAACCATTTTAATACTTACAAACATCTAGAATTTGAAATGATTTATGGATTTAGTCTTTATCTTAAAACAAATGGGCAGCAGAACTAGAACAGCCATCAAATAACATCTGACTGCGTTCAGAGCTTTCTCAGTTGCAGTCCTCTTGCTCTAGCACTTTCTTTTTTTTTAAATATATATTTTATTGATATTTTACAGAGAGGAAGAGAGAGAGATAGAGAGCTAGAAACGTCAATGAGAGAGAAACATCGACCAGCTGCCTCTTGCACACCCCCTACCGGGGATGTGCCTGCAACCAATGTACCTGCCCTTGGCCAGAATCGAACCCAGGACCTTTCAGTCTGCAGACCGACGCTCTACCACTGAGCCAAACCGACCTCGGTTGCTCTAGCACTTTCATAGAATGTTTTGGTTAGTGAAAATTCTGTCAAAAGGGAAAAAAACTAATACTGATTTACTCTGAGAAGGGACTGTATTTTACATAGAAAATCATCCCTACATCAGTTTTTGAGTTAAGTAGTATTGTCCCCAATTTATATACAAAGAAACAGAAAAGTTAAAATAACTTCCCCAAACTCTCACAACTACCAAGTTTCAGATCTGGGGGCTAAACCCCTGTCTGTTTAGTGACATAGTTCACATAGATGACCAAGGATTAATAAACTCATGGACCAAATCAACATGAACAAACTCTTCCCATTTTTGTTGAGGTCCCTCACTGCCAAATCAAAGGCCAGATTCATAAAGGACAAACATTTTCATTAGGGAAGAAAGCATTGAATTAATTAGTATAATTGATGAAATCACCCGATCACTGAAAAATTCTAAAAACCGTCAAGAATAGAAATAGTGACATTTCAGATTTTTTGGGGGGAGAGGGGGCAAACTTTCTGTTTTCATTACTATTTTATTTCAATCCATTTCATGAATAACTTGGATCTAGGTTTGAATCCTGGGTGATTCACTGACCAACAGGGTGTCACTGAACACATTATTTTCTTTCTTGAGTCTCATTTTCTTTTAAAATATCTATTTCATAGGGTGTGAAAAACATCATACATGAGAATGTTTATAAAAGCATCTAGTGCAGGAGCTCCAGTGGTGCAATTGGTTAGCGTGTGGAACTTATAAAAGCATCTAGCCCATCCCCTAGTATGTAGTTAAGCCCTCAATAAATGGCAACAATCATTATTACCATGAAATACTGCACAAACCATTCTCTCTCTCTCTCTCTCTCCCTCCCTCCCTCCCTCTCTTTCTTTCTCTCTCCTCTTTTACTTTAGTGAGAGAGGAAGAGGAAGGGAGAGAGAATCATTGATGTGAGAGAGAAACATCAATCAATCTGTTACCTCTTTTATGCTCCTGACCAGGATCGAACTACAATCTGAGTATGTGCCTGGACCAGGAATCAAAGCATAACCCTTCAGTGCCCAGGACCATGCTCCAACCAAGTGAAACACACTGGCCAGGGCATAAGCCATTCTTAAGCAATTTCTCTCTCATAATCCACCACGCTTAAGTATAAAATGATGTGTAAAATTGCCACAATTTGTTTTGGTTCCTAGACTTGGCCATAAACATCATCCAGGTCTTATCTAGTTAAAGCTCCTCTCAGATTCCTCCCTATTAGTAGTGGAGAAACTGTCTCCTCATTTTAATATAGAGTCTATAAATGGGGAAGCTGCAGGAACAGCTCACAGACTGTGTAAAAAAGACAGATTTTTCTTCGGGCTCAGATTTGAACCAGCTTGCAAAAGCAGTAGAGCTATTTACAACTGACATTTAAACAGCTACTGAGAAAGAGGAAAATATTGGAAATAATAACCCTTAAAATCCCACTTGGGTGCATTCCTACTGAAGGCACCCCATGACAGTGGCTCAGAAGCTGACTCCTGGAACAAGTGCCTGGTCCCCTTGCCCTCAGATGGGCTGCAGCATGAGGACTTCTATTTAGAAAAGTCCACTTGCTTCCAAGAAGCAAGGCCATTTTCACCTAGAGATTCTGCTGCCAGCTCACAGACCACAAGGAGATGTATTCTGAAGATCTTAGGTGCTCTCCTTCTCTTGTGCCCCTCACATGTACTACTGTGAGCCACATTCTCACCCTGGGAGCTGTACACCCATATCGAGGGTGTGGGGAACTGATATGGGGAGAGAGTCTGCTACTGATGTCTGTACATGTTTGAGTAAAAAGATGGAAATAGGCAGAGCGTGTGCAGAAATGGAGCATAAGGAAATGGGGAAAGGCCACATGAGAAGAAAGGCATGTGTAAAATACTCTCGGTTAAGAGATGTAGTTGATTTTCATTTAAACACCCCCAACCCACAGAAAACCCTAATGCGTGATGACCTATGGTTTCCAAATTCTCAAAATGATAAGCTGCCAAAGTAAACTAATTGCCATGTGTCTCAGTAATAGTCATGTGTGGGTATATACAGTTATAGTAAAATGGTTCAGTGAATCCTGACAGCGATAATGCACATTTTAAGATTACATAAAATAGAGATTTTCAAAACCAAGAGATGCATGTTTAACAAGGTATTCCTTATATGAAAGATTGAAAGGCTCTAAGGACACCTTCAGATGATTTTAAATCATCTAAAAGTTTTCTAAATAAAATCCCGATAGAAACACACACACACACACACACACACACACACACACACACACACACACACACACACAAAGAGAGAGAGAGAGAGACAGAGACAGACGAGAGAGAGAGAGAGAGAGAGACGAGAGAGAGAGAGAGAGAGAGAGAGAGAGAGAGAGAGAGAGAGAGAGAGAGAAATGCTTATTTCATTTGAAATGGGGGAGAAGAGCTTTTCCAATGGGTATCTCTTTCCCCTGGGCTGGTCCCCAGCCCTTTCTGCTGACCATGGAACTCTTGGAGATAAAGTTTTAATAAAGTGATCACAAATTATACTCTAAACAGGTATGGGTCAAGATGATTTCCCTTCCTATCACATTGCCTTTCTCTCACAAATAAGTGTAGGTCAAGGTGAAATTACTGGGCCTTACTGGAGTGACTTAGAAATATTGGTCTTACTTTGGCCCCATGCTGATCTTGTGGCCTAGACGTCTGTTGTTTAGCTGTAACCAAACTCCCACATTATATCCACTGCATAGTGACTTCTTGCTTCTCTGAATCCAAGTCTGTGGTTATTACAATCTTCCTGCACTCTAATATCTCAAAGAGTGGGCCCCAATAGTTTGATTATGTCTCCCACCAAACCTCTGCCTCAGAGTATAAGTCCCTGTTCCATGTTGTTATGCCTCTCTAAAATCTACAGTCCACAATATACTGCAATAAAACTGGGTTTGAAGTAAAAGAGTACAGAACTCTATATAAGTGGGTTTGAGGTACCAGAGTGGACATTGCACTGGTGTAACCTAAAGAACGTCACTGGGTCCCAGGATCCCTGTCACCTCCTTTCATCTGGCTTCCAGGAAACTTGCCAACTTTTAAAAATCTTGTTAGACCTTGTAGTCATGGACCATTAATCTGTACAATCTAATTTATGACCTTCTGTTTCTGCTCCACCCCTCCAATTAGGTGGACTTCTTCCCACTGCTACCGGAAGGTCATGTTCTGGTGGTTGTGTCTGGACTACAGGGTCTTGCTTACTCTTATTCCACTGCCCACCAAACTCTTGATTTTTAAGTTTATATTATGCATCTCAAAATTTGGCATGGTGCTACAGCAATTAAATAGATCAAATGATTCCCTGCCCACATATGGACCAAGAGGAATACTTTCTCACTGTTGGTTTCAAAGGCATGGCTTGGTAAGAATCACCCCTTAAATATAAGCTCAGATCAGGCAGAGGCTTTTAAATGTGTTCTCTATTGGTATAGAGTTAGCATTCAATTGGAGCTGAACGTGGAGAATGAAAAAATGAATGACACCCACAGCTAGAGGCTTTGGTGACAATAGTGATGGTGAGAGAGCCACAGCTGAGCTCAAGAGATTCTGATCTATGAACCTTATACACAATAATCCTTCAGAGTTTCAGAAAAGTAAAGTGACTTCCTTTTCTATCACCAACATTTTTTTAATGGAAGAAAGATGATGAAAACATGATTGGGCCTGTCCAGTTGACCTGGAGGGTTTTGTTGCTTCAAGCCACCCTTTTCTGTTCAATGCCAGTAAGGCCACTGGAATTTGAGGAAAAAGAGTGGGCAGGAGAATTAAGCAACTCATCTCATCCACAGAACACCTTGTGTTCTTTCCATCCCAAGGTCAGGCAACTTAATAAATTATTCTGACTCTCATCTCTAAATAGGGACAGAAATATATTTCCTTCTTTCTTCACAAAGTTATAATAATGATTCATTTATTTATCCAACAAATATTTTACTATGAAGTTTTTTTATAGTTAACCAAAAACTGATGAAAATTTTGTCCTTAAAAGCAAATTATAAAACATATCTCATCATATAAATGTAGTTATTACCAGTGATATTGTTAAAAACACTGCATCAACATAGGCCCACAATACAAACAACCTTAGGTAACTGCCTGGCTAATTCAGATGCTATGAATCATTTTGTCATAATGATGGAGAAAATTTAAAAACCTTGCAAAAAAGATTTTTACTTTGGGATGTGATATGAGATTGGGTTTGGTAGTGGAATGAGGGAAGGGAGGGGTTGGTTGTTACACTCAAATTATCTAGAAAAATGCCTGAATGTTTTTATTTCAATAGACTTGCATCTTATAAGTCTGGGTCTCAAAGACCTTGCAGAATAATGAAATGGAAAAGTTTAGTCAGAACAATCTGGTTAGAGAAAGAAAACTCTTGTGATCAGAGAGAGCACTCACAATTGTAAAGTAAACCAACTAGAAATTTACTTCTTTCTTAGAAACTGGGATTGTTTAGCAACATAGTGTAAGCCCAGATGATCTGAATGGGCACAGATCAATCCAGGCCTAGTGTTTGGTTGTTGTTCTATTTTGTTAACACAGTGAACTTGTTACCAGTAACTCAGATGTTCCTGATGTGTGAGGTATTTTTCCCTTTATTTTAGGAAACTCCATCCACCACTATTCACATTTTTTTCTTCTAAACCATCAATTGCTTATCATATTTATAAGGAAAGTACCAGCTAAAAATACATTAATTACAAGACACAGATTGCTATTAATATGTTCATCCTTGAAGAGTCTAATGGAACAGTCACTAAAATAAAATTTTAAGAAATATACTTAACTTGATTTTAAGAGCTGCATTCTCCAGAGGGTAAACTTTATAAGTTTCAGGTATCACAGAAAACATTTGCTTCTGGCAGAAACATCGTTACTTCCCCCAAAAGAATGAAGAAGCACTAAGTTTGTAATAATGTTCATTAAACACTCTGTTTTTAAGTAAACTGACAGAAAAGTCACAATAGTCAATGAAAGAGAAATTTTATGGATATCTTCCTTCTCTCCAATAAGTTTTTGATTTCCAATTAAGAAAACATTCACAAGTCACACATGACACAACTTGACTGGCAGGGTGAAAGAACAGATAAGATACTTAATCAATAATATAAATACCCAAGTAATAGTTCCTGTTACTTAATCCCTTTTATGACTAAACTACCTTTAGTACTCTTAATAAAAATATGGAAAGATGCTCAAAGGAAAAATAAAAATAAAAATAACTTTGCTGTACAAATTGGTAGGAATTAAAATGATGACAATATCCAATGTGGGGAAATGGGAACTCCAATGCTCTGTTGGTGAGAGTCTGGTATTGCCTTTGGGAAGGAATATATGCCAGTACCTATAAACTTTAAAATGTGCATACCCATAACCCAGCTGGTGTGGCTTAGTGGTTGAGTAATGACCTATGACCCAGGAGTTCATGGTTCAATTCCTGGTCAGGGCACATCCAGTGTGGGATGTGTAGGAGACAGCCTAATATTCTAAGTGTCCAACCATACTACCATTCGACCAGTCACTATGATGCATACTGACCACCAGGGCCAGACACCCTCACTGGTAGAGTAGCTTGTTGCTGGGGTCTTGCCCATAAGGACTGGGTGAGACAGGCCAGACACATCCTGGAGCCCTCCCATGGTCTCTCCCTGGCCGGCCAACCTTCCAGGGTCTCTCCTTGATCAGCTCTGATCAGGATTGGGTGAGACAGGCTGGACACACCCTGGATGAATCCCTGAACCAGGCTGGTTTTGGCCCGTTCCCTACAGGCCAGGGTGAGGGACCCCACCAGCGCATGAATCCATGTACCAGACCTCTAGTACATACATAAGGACATTTACCATAGCATTGTTAGCAAAAACAAAAAATAAAGATATACATGCCTATTAATGTGGAAATGATTATGTTCCTGTATTTTTTTTTAAATGAGTTGATCCATATACATTGACCTATGAAGCAAAGGCATGTATCTTATTAAGTTAAAAAATGTAAGTCATAAAATATAGAATGTGAGGCCGTTTTTATAACAGGGCAGGTAGGTGTGTACAAATATACATACACGGTTTATGTAAGGACACACACACACACATATTTCATTTCTGTAAGCATTTGAGGAGATCTGCAAAAGTACTCACTATCTTAATAGCCATTACCTTTGGACAGTGAAATTGAGGTGAGCATAAGGCTGGGAGGTAACTTAAACTCTTTATATTCAAGTACCATTAAGCACTTAAAAATAAAAAGGATTTGTTTTTAAATTTAAAAAGTAAAAATAAAATTTAAATTGTACTTAAGGGTGGTGAGAGCATGGTAACCCTGGCCAGCTCCACCTATGCACGTGTTTTAGTAAACATAGCACGTGAGAGGATGAACACACACGCATACCCACTGGGGATTCCCACTGGGAATCCCCACAGGGGACAGCTAGAGAGTGGGCACTGTTTACCCTAAAAGGACAGTGGCAGCACAGCCACTGGCGAAGAGCACAGATTCTGCTGCCAGATGGCCTGGGTACGGTATCCAGCTCCATCATCTCAAGATGAAGAAATTTGGGGCATGTTGCTTAATGTTTTAGTGATTCAGATTCCTCATCTGTAAAATGGGAGTAAATAATGCCTTCTTTATCGTGCTGTTGTGAGGATTAATGAGAAATTCCATGATAAGCATTCACCACACTTGCTGACCCGGAGGAAAAAAAACAACACAAAGATTTTCAGTAATCTGTGTGCCAAGACACGAGATCAAGCAGTTGGTGGAAAATTGTGAATCATAGTACTTGTATTGCTAGCAACACTTAGTCCTGTAAAAACCCCATCTTTAATGGTTCCACACTTAACCTCAAAAATAATTCCCAAGTAACAAAAAACTTCCACAGGACTGTCTACAAGCACAGTCATGGAGGAGAATGAGTGTGGGCTTTGGGGTCTGACAGTGCTCATAAAACCAGCTCTGATACTCACTAGGTATGCAACTTGGGTTTATTGATACTTTTATTAATTTTTTGCAAGGGCTAAACAACCTAAGTGGGTGTATGCAGAACATACAGTATCTGGTACACAGTAGAAAGATAACAACACTAATAATAACTGTGGTGCACTTAGCATCTACTGTGGGCCAGACACTTTTTCTCATTCTCTTACCAACTCTGAAGGAGAAGCAATACTACCCCTATTAGATTCAGGAAACTCCGGACATTGCATGACTTGCTCATGGGATTCCAGGCATATGTGCCTGACCCCAAAGTCTTTATTTTTGTACAGCTCACTGGTTGTCTTCCTGCATCACCTTGGGCAAGTCAAAGTTCCTCTTCTGGAAACATCCTCTTCTGAGAAAATATGACCAATGTGAAAGTACATCAGCTAGTGTCTGGGAAAGCTTTGAAAACTACAAAGCGCTTTTGGGAATGGGGGAATGTCTTAAAACACCTCTTGCACAGAACTGCCACTGCACAGAGCTTCACACCAGTCAATGCTATGTGTGTTTCATGTATCCCCGTAAAATGCAAATATTCATCAGAAGGCGTCCTACAGAATCATTAGATCATCCTATTTCCTCTAAAGAGAAGTCTGTAGAGTAGTTTGTAAGAACTGGGCTTGGAAATCAGAGGAAGTGCCCTGAAAAAGAGAAGCCATGGAAATCCAGTTCTAGGCCAGAGCTTTGTTGAGGGCTGACTTCACTAGCTCGACTAAGAAGCCATGAGGGAAAATGGCTCCCTTTCTCCTAGCTCTCTTTCTATTCATTCATGTGTACTCAATAAACATTTATTGAGCACTTACTATGTGCAAAGCATTAAGGGAGGATCCAGTCCCTGCTCTGAGGAAACTTATAATTTAGTTATGATTGGTTAGGTCAGTAATCTTTAATATCCTTACTGATACATGGGTTTAATCTCTGAGTGTGTGTGCTTGCATGTGCAAGTGCTTAACTACATATGCAGATTACTCACAGTCCTGTCATTCCAAAATCAATCACTGAATCAGCCTCTCTGGTTATCACCCTCTTATATCTCTCTCCCAACACCCAGCTTGTTGGGATGCTGACTGGAACCAGAACACATACCTAAATTTACCTTTTGCTTTTAGCACACTGTCAGGATTTTTCAAGTCCTAGTTCTATAAAACTGCTCTTGGGATAGTTTTCTAGTAACCCAGTATATAAGAGTAATTAAGAAAGTCTCTGGATTTAATCATCAATCCTTAATACTATATAAGCATTAACACCAACAATCATTCCTGTCTGTGACTGCTGATGATAACATCAGAATAACAGAAGCACATTCATTAGCTCAGTCCTCTTATGAAAATGTCACAACTTTCTCAGTGGAGAATATTACAGTGTGGATTTACAATCAATCTCATTTGTCTTCCTAGATTTGAGGGGAAGTTGTGACACATGCTTCAGTTGTAAGCAATGCCATTTCTAGGTTTACTGCTTCACCATTTCTCAACCTCACATATGCAGATGTGACTAAGTTTCCTGTGAAGGGAGAGTATGTTTATTGTCTCTACAATTTGCCTTTAAAAAAATAACCTTTCCACAGTTAACACTATAAACTCCCAGAAATGAGATCAGCTGTGGCTATGACCCATAGGACTCTTTCTGAAAAGTACCATTGCACAATCACTGTAAGGAAACAGCCCACAACCCAAGAAGAAGTTACACTCCTACCTGTCACCTCCTTCCACTTGAGTATCAATGCTCTGAGATTTATTCAGCCTGAAAGGTGGTTTGGGTGGTGGGTAGGACAAAACCATTTACCTGTTTTGTTCTTAGAGGCCTGTTGGTGGCTGGAAACCTTTTGTTTCAAGATGCAGTCAATTTGAACTTGGCTGACAGGCTTACTCCACACCGAAGTGGGAAAATGCCACCATTGTCTGGGAGTGAAATGGCCTGCTTCTTTGGGGCCTGCAAGGCAGGGCATGCTTTAAATCATGAGACAGACAGCTCATGAACCACAGGAGCCAGGACCAACAGAGAAGGTTCCCACTGCTTCCCACTGCTGTTGCTATCAAATGGCTCAGGCTGGGGAGGCAGCCTCATGGTGTTTTCCTAATGAAATCTAATGACTGGACCATGGATGATGGAAATCTTTGTGTTGGCAGCCTGCAAGTCCAGGGGGGTGAAAACAAGATTAGGCAGTGGAAAGTATAAAAACCTAAGAGAATGGGGTCTAAGGACATAAAATGGGGCAGAACCCTCAGAAAGATACCTCTAAGCTTTACCAGTGATTTCTAAGAGGCAATCAGTGTGAATGGATGCATGAGATGGTTCCATTTTTCAGATTAGAAAACCATCCCAGAGAACATCTTGCAGACCCTGCAGTATGCCTATCCAGTAAACATTAGTAACAGACCCTCAATTTCGTTAATCATGGCAATGCACTAAAACACCTGTCTTCCCAGATTCCCTTGTCTGTGAGGGTAGCCATGGGACTGAGCTTGGAGTACACTTGTCCTTCACTCTTCTCCCTCCTTGTTGCCTAAAACTGGGACAAGATATGTAAAGTATCAGCATCCCTACTGTGAAAGGAAGATGGAAGCCACTGTTAGGGATGGCAGAGCAGAAAGCTGGGAGGAGGCTGGCACACTGCTGGCTTTGTGGGCCTGCTCCTCCACCCTGCACTGCTTACTGTTAGATATCTTCCATGCTGCTATACCAGGATAAACAAATCCTGAAAAGTCTTGTGCTCTGTACAAATGCATATCCCATATAATAATCCTACATAATAAAAGGCTAATATGCAAATTATCCTCTTGATCAAAAGTTAGGCCGGAGGTGGGGCCTGCCAACCAATTTCCCATGGCCCCTCCCCCCTAGTCAATCCCACCTTCTCCCACCCTGATCAGGGGCAGGGCCGGCTGGCTAACAGCCCCTCCCCCTGGCCAGCCCATCTGATAGCCCCAGACCCCACCTGTGCACAAATTTGTGCACTGGGCCTCTAGTTACAAATAACAGGCTCTTTTGGAAAACTAGTATTGGGCCAGACCACTCAAAATCTTTAAAATCTTCTGATAGCAGTGACAAAATAATCAAGACAGAATTTGGGCAGCCAATTTTGTGGGGTTAGAAGCTCTTCAGTGGTTATTAAAAATACACAGAAATGCCAACTGAAAACGCTGGCTTGCAGTAACTGAGACAACAGGTAAGAGACCAGCACTTAGGAAGGACTGTGATCTGCCACTGGCTGAGGGCTGTGCAAGGCCAGGTGTGTAGCTCTCTGAGGAGAGAGAGCCCCTGGGGTCATGCCCTTCACATTTTCTTAAAAAGAGAGCTGACAGGGCTCCTGCCAGTGCAGCAGCTCGGCTGAGGGCTTTCATTTTCTTCTCTCACTATTGCAGTTTGTCTTGCCTAGGAAAGACTGCGTGCACAAACTTAATTCTACATTATTCTAGCATCATTTATTTCTCTATTTACCAGTTGTATCAGAATGAGCTCAACTATTGTTTGGGTGTTCTACACATGCAGTCCAATAAAATCTCAACCGTCAGGATGTAATGTTCCTACCCCTTCCATTCTATCTCCTACACAATACCATCGCTGACTTTCCCAAAATACCAGGCTAGCTTCTTCACTCAGTAACATTACCCTGAGCATGGCCCCAAAGCTGGCCTTGCTAATTCCCCAGCCTCCTGCCCTTCTGCCCCATAGCTTAACCTGTGCATTCCAACCAGACACAAATTTCCCTTCACTCTTCTCTTTAGGCACGCACAATGTTGTAATTTGTGTCCTTGCCTGTGCACTTTGCTATCCCCTACTTGGAATGCCTCTATCCACTTGGCCTATCCAATGAATTATTTATCTTCAGAACCCTATTCAAGAGTTACCTCTCTGAACCCTTCTCTGGTACCTTCCTCTGATACCTTCAGTTAGTTATTGCAAGTATCCCAGTGCACTGATTAAATGACATTCATGTTTGCCTGGCACAAAGTGGGTAAGGAACACACACTTGCTGAGCTGAACTTGGCCTTTCCTTGATGAGTCCAGAAGCAGGAAGGTTGTGGAAATGCTGTTCTAGACATTCCCATGGCATTCTCACAGCCTGGAGTGAATAGGGCATTTACAAAGACATTATCCATTAGCACCACAACAAAATGTACAAATATCAACTCTCAGGCAACTAATCCCAGCAAGATTCTGAAGCTTGCCCAGACAAGAGAACAGTCCTAAAGAGAAAGAAACAGCTGAAGAACAAACTTGCATGATTGGAAAGAGTTGTTCTTGTGTTTACATCTAAAATAAAAGACTAAGATGTATCAAGAAGTTGTCTTAGAGATACTACCCAAACAGAGACCCATGGATGCTTTCAACGTGCAAACATTAAAAACAGTGATACCTTATCCATGTTGCTAATGAAAGCAATATGAATGGGTAAAGTGGATGTACAACCAACAAAATGGTGCCCTGGTCTTAGGTCACTCTCTAGGTGAGAAAACTTGAAAAAGTGATGTTATTAATATTTTCAAATTATGCCTTTTACAAAACATGTCTCAATAAAAATATACATTGAACACACAACATCTAAGCTCTGTTTAAATTAGTCTGGCATGAAGAAGACTCAATGGACCTCACTCCCTTCTTTATCTGTAAGAACAAAGGCCCTCTGAGTTCTTACCTTTTATGGATCTATGTAATGCAACAGCATCTACATACAGGGATATTTCTTTGTGAAAAGATATAAATACATATGTATTTTGTTTCTTTTGACTTAGAAACACATAGATTAGGTACATGGCTAGAAAATGTAGACCTCTTATTAAAGATACCTGTGTTTTGCTAAGGCAGCAAGGCCTAGACATTTCATACTCTTCTATGTATCAGTTTCCATCTCTAAAAATACTAGTACAGTGATGACATTTTCCTCTGACCTCTACCTACTGCAGAGGGTACAGAGAGGATGGAGGTGTTGATGCTGATTAAAGCCATGCATTTCATAAAAGAGACAATAAAAGCTCACTATAGCTATCATGTTAACAACCTGGCACCACTTGGGGTTTTAAAAATCTAGTTATATAAGGGGATAAAGTTCCTTGTTACTAAGATGCTGTATAATGTTATCCAGCCCACTAATCCAACCAAAGCTGAAAGGCATGGCCAATAAAGTCAACTCATTTAGAAGTCTCTCTTCTCTTATTCCTAGGACTGATTTACCCACTTGAAAAATATTTGACCAATTTGGTCTTTACCCTAAGGAGGAGTAGATGAGAAATACCTGTGCCTAAGAAGTTCCAAACAAACAAACAAACAAACAAACAAAAACCCCACAAACAAACATTTTCAGAAAAATACTTTAAGGAGGAAGTACATGTGCATCTGGATCCTTATCTCTTAAATTCCTAGCAGTGGCCCAGGAGATAATGCATGGATACGCCCTTTGCCTTTGCAAAATCAACTACATGCTGATCTTCTGAGAGGAAGTCCAGATTTCCCAATTTGCATAACTATATTCTGATCTTTTCTAGAAAGGCTTGTCATATGTGTTTCTTTTTAGGGCTGCTGTGAGCAGTTTCTCATTGACCATGGGAATTTTAACAATGAAAAAGTTAAAGTTAAAAAACATTCAAGTTGACAACTAAAAAAGAGAAATGTCGGGGAAGAGCCTTTTGCCAAGCTGCAAGGCAAAATAATAAGGTAGATCCATTCTCTGTGTCCCTTGTTTCATTTTTCATCTGTATTATTCACTTATCCAGTAAATATTTACTAAGTGCCTACTTTGCAGCAAGTATTATGCTTGCCCCAGGGCTACAAAACTATCCCTATCCTCAAAGAGTCTAATAAAGAAAATAAGGTGTTAAAAGGAAGAAGATTAAATTTATTTTCTTGTTGAATCCTCATAACAACTGATAAGAGAAGGTAGATAAGGCTCCCTTCATCTAATGAATGTAAACTGAGGCTCAATAATTTGTCCAGAGTCACACAGTCCGGTAGACTGGTATTTGAATTCAAATTGTTTAATCCCCAAATCCCTTTTAAAATTTCTGTAGAAAGCAAAAAAGAGGAAAAAAATACAAAGAGGAAAGAAAAATCACCTATTATCCTACCACTGTGATGAAAAGAACTGTTAATGTTTTGGAGAATTTCCTTCCAATTTTTCTTCTACACATAGGTTAAATTTAAAATTTTAAAATGTGCTTCACAGTTAAGTGTGTTTTGCTGCATGTCACTGGAACCCTGGCACCATTGACTGAAAGGCTCCATAATTCTACATAGCACAAGAAAGAAAAATCATTGCCTACTATATTATGCCACTGACTGAGATCTGTTCAGATTTTAGTGATGTTAAAGTGAAGGTAAAAATTGTGTGTCTTAAGAAAAATGACTTATTCTGTGTCCCACAAAGCCCACACTCATGCTGTCCACCTCCTGCCGGCAGGTGAGGGTGGCTTCACAGCATAGGGAACCTGGATCTCCTCTATTAGATGAGCTCCTCATCTGAGCTGGAAGGCCCCTCTCAAAAGGAAGGAGAGTGCTCTGTATTTCTCACACACATTGCTGTGTACCTGTAAGCACTCAAGGAATATTTCTTGCCAGGTCAGTGTGGCTCAATGGTTGAGTATCAGCCTATGAATCAGGAGGTCATGATTGGATTCCCAGTCAGGGCTCACTCCCCAGTGGGGTATGCAGGAGGCAGCCGATCAATGTTTCTCTCTCATCATTAATGTTTCTATCTCTTTCTCCCTCTCCCTTCCTCTCTGAAATTGATAAAAAATGTATTTTTTTAAAAAAAATTCTTGTTGAATAAATACATAACTAAAGCTATAGAAGAAATTTACCAACAGAAGGAGGAAAAAATTACCACAGGCCCAAAGAATGATGGAAGCCCAAGTTTTGTTGGTGAATAGTGGATTGAGAGAGGGGAGAAGAAATGGATGGAGTGCTGAGCCAGAGGCTTTGCAAGGTCATTTCCTCTGTCCAGCCTGCCACCATCTCCACATTGACTCCTCTTCAGCTGTCCCTCCCCTTGCATTGAAGTTCTTGCCCAACCCTAGCTCCTTAGTGCTGCTTTATTCTGCTATCTTGGGAAATCACTCACACTTCAGCACACTCAATCTGAATATTGCTTTAAGTTTGCTTAGGAACACCACCCATTAATTTCAAGTAACAACTAATATGAAGCAAATTCAGGAATCAGCAAGAGGCAGATGAAGAAGACCTTATTTTTCAGAAGTTAAAAACACTCTGTCTAAATGGACAATATCTCTCCTGCTTATATAAGAAGGTCCGAATGTCCTCGGGAAATAAAAGGCTATGTATAGTGTGAGTTTCAATGATTTGACAATTCACATTTCTATTGATGTTCCCTTAAGATAATCTGTTTGAGTCAGCAAAATGGATTTGAATAGAGAAAAGAAATTCAGCGAGACTTAGATCTCCATGTATGTTCTGAGTTAACTCTAAGACCTGCACATTTTGAAAACCATCATGATTTCTCTTGTCTTCCTTCCCTCCACTTCTTCCTTCATCCACCTATCAAGTGTCTGTGCGTGTTTAGGACATGTGCTAAGTTCGCTAAGAGAAATAACAATGGGCCAGAAAATTCTGACCTCAGATGGAGGTCTCCACAGTAATAGTGAAGACATCTTTTACTCACAGTGAAGTAAATCACAAGGGAGAGAGAGCCTACGTACTGTTTTAGATACAGGTGATAGGAAAACAGGGTTTAGAACCAGGATACATAAAGTCCAGCTAGGAGATCAGGGAAGGCTTCAGAGACGAGGTGTCATTTCTCCTGGGTCCTCCAGGACGGAGAGGAGCTAGGCATATGGGAATAGGGGCAAAGACTTGCACATGGGCAAAAGGACTCCATTTTAAATGACTGTTTATTGTTTAGGAAAAAAAAAAGATGTCACTGTTAAGGCCTATCCATGAAGTGTTAAAGTGCTGGGTCAATAAATGGACCATCACCTTATGCTGACCACTCTAGGGTGTCGTAAATCATACCTTCTTAGGGCCAAAGCCAAGAAAATCCTCTAAGATTTCAAGCTGATTAAATGAAATTTTAGAGGGCATTCCTAAAAGCCAAATCCTGGTGTAGAACAGAACATTTAAAACCCACAACTGGTAACTAAGACTAGATTAAAGGCAACATCACTTTCAAAACTCAAGGGACTGACTGTTCCCCGCTTACCATGGACGTGGATTCCATTTGGTTGAAAAGAAGAGTTTGTTTCCGGCTGGTAAGACTTCAGGTGTGGTCCTGAGGACTGCTGGGTATGGGGAGGCTGTGTCCTCTGCATTATGGAAGAAGGAGCTGGAACTCGCCGGGGACTGATGTGGTGAGGAGATGGAGCAGAAGGTGCGAACCTGAGAAAACAATTATAAAGGGAAGCATGAGAGACATAAAATCACAGGGCCAGAGGCACTCTTCAAAGCCAAATTCTTATTCCCCATTCTGGTTACATAATAGCATGACACAAAGCCCTTTTAAAAAATAAATTTTCGGACTTTTGTCTCCTATTTTTAACCACTGACCTCCATTGAGATATTGAGAGAATAAAAGAGATCAGCGAAGGGGAAATCTCATCACGGTTTGGGTTTGTCAAGTTTCTTAAAATGCATTTCAAATACTCTGGCTTCAGTGAAATTCAAAGCACACCTTTTGACAGACCACTTTTCTTCTAATTTTTCAGTCCTTTTGCATTTTAAGGGAAATTTGATCCATATGTTTCTGATTCATTTACACTTAGCTCATAAACATTTTGTTCTGCAAGACATATCTGAGGTCCAAGAAGTGTTACAAGTCTTCATTATAAGCCTCTCCATTCCTATTTTATTTAACAATACATTTTCTTTTGCCAATAATACATTAACTTAGATCTCAAAGGTCAAATGTGGTTTGAAATCCAGAACCCCAAGAGATTGGTGTGGGTTCTGTGCATGGCAAAAAAAAACCCAACAAAAACAACAACAAACAAACAAACAAACAAAAAAACACTGCCCAGGGTGTGACAGAAATACAACGTGGGACATCTTTGGCAGTCTACCAATCACAATAAGACTATTGGTAGTTTCTGAGGAGAGAAATGCAGGTGTTTAAATATAGTAACATCAACAACTAACCCGAGTTAAAATAGATAACTAACCACCGACTTTCTAACTCTAAGGAAGAATTGGCAGGTTCTGATTCACTAGGTGTAAAATGATAGCGTGTACTTTCCAACACTGAAGGGAGGGCAAATGGTACTGGATTTCCCAGTTCAGCAGAGGCTGGCACAGTCTGGTACACAAGGAACCAGTCAGTCAGTGAAAGGAAGAAGCAACATCTTGGGAAAACTAGGCTAGCAATGAATTGTTTAGTTTCCTCCCAAAGGCCGAGGAAATTAAAAACTTTCAATTGCCCGTTTCTTACATTGTATAGAAAGATAGGATTTGTTTTACACTAACATGTAAGGTTGCCATGTATGTATACCCTTTATTTCACAGGAACAAACCACTTCACTCTGCTGGGCTTTTGAGTAAGGCCATTGATGATAAAAAAAAAAAAAAAAGGATGAACCAGACATGTTTGTAAAGTAATTTGCAATGTTCTGAACAAGAATATTGAATAAGGCAGAGCGTCTACATTTGTATTATAGCTGTGATAATCCATGAGATGAAACCCCATGTGTTGTTTTTTGCTGTTATTGTTGTTGTTTTTGCATTCCCCTTGTGAAGATATGAAGGGGCCATGTAAGAACGTGATGTAGAAACCCTGGCCGGGTAGCTCAGTTGGTTAGAGCGTCATCCCAATGCACCAAGATTATGGGTAAAACCCAGGTCAGGGAACAGATAAGAATCAACCAATGAATTCATAGTAAGTGGAACAATAAATTGGTGTTTTTCTCTCTCTCAGAAGCAATAAAAATTAAATTAAATTATTTTAAAAAGAAGGGAGGATCTGGACCAGTTACCCTCTGGAGAAGAGAAGTCAGAGAACACTTAATCAAACAATTGGATTAGGATGCCCACTTAATCAATAATGTATAGTTTTGCTCTGCTGAAAGAGAATGGACACTGAGTAAATGGGGGAAATACATCATTTTAGTGGGAATTAGCTTAAGAAGATGTCTGAGTGGCCTTCACAGAAAACAAGCAGAAGAACTCTGGCACTGCCCCAAGAACATTTAATGAAAACACAGAGCCAGGACTCCTCGAGAGGAGGTTGTTTCCTTGGAGTGTCCTAAAAATGTCTCGAAAGCTACTGTGAGGCTGTGGGATAGAGATGAGGAATTATGGACCATGGCCTTTAGGGATAGAAATCCACACTACCACAAACACTGGAGTCCTGTGCACAGAAGATTCTCCCAAGACAGAGAGCATAGGCTGGGAGTGCATGTGAATAGGAAGGCAACCTATGTCATGGCAAAAGAGTCATCACTGGGCATCTCAATTTTATGTTTTGGGCAAAATGGCAAGATCATTTGACTGGATTCTTAATGATATTTCTTCAATTGGAGGTGGGATGTGTTCTAGAAGATTTTCCAATTTTATTATGCTATTTCTGCCACCTTTATTTTGAGGACTGATGCAAAAGAAAGGTATGCTTGGGGAGAGTTGCCATATTTAGAAGTAAGACCCTGATATCATGGGCTTGATGGAGGAGACTCATTCTGTTTCACAGCTTCCCAGTCCCACAGAAGAATAAGTCCGACTCATAAACTAGGGTTTGATTAATAAAGAATAGAAAAGGTGGATGGGGAAGGGGAAAGAAGCAAATATTGTCAGCAATAAAAAAAACTTTATGTTTTTATAAATTGGGATGATGTGGCCATAAGGTGAATTATAATTATTAACTATGGAAATCGGGGAGTATTCAACCAACTAAAAGAATAGAATTCAGTTGAGCATTTTATGAGTCATTGAGGAGGTAAATTCTATATAATGGACTCTATAGCTATATACAGATTGCATATCCTATATAATAAAAGGCTAATATGCAAAATGACCAGTCACTATGATGTGCACTGACAACCAGGGGGCAGATACTTAATGCAAGAGCTGCCCCCTGGTGGTCAGTGCACTCCCACAGGGGAGTGCCACTCAGCCAGAGCTGGACTCATGGCTGGCGAGTGTAGCGTCAGTGGCAGGAGCCTCTCCTGCCTCTGCAGAAGTGCTAAGAACCTCTCGGAGGATGTCTGACTCTGGCTTAGGCCTGCTTCCCATGGCAGGAGCGGGCCTAAGCTGGCAGGCAGACATCCCTCAAGGGGTCTCGGACTGTGAAAGGGTGCAGGCAGTCTCCCCTCCCCAGCGCACGAACGTCATGCACTGGCCTTTAGTCTACATATAAATTATAGAGTTATTTATCTATCTACAGCATATATAATTATATGCTAATTATAAGTCATTCTTATTTTATTCATTCACATAAGCTCCAAAACCAGGTTGTTCTGTCTTTGCTATCACATATTACTTAATGTAATAATACTGATGAGGAAAATAAATGTGGTAGTAAAAACACCAAGGTTTTAGCATTGCTTATCTCAGAGACCCAAGGGGAATAAAATATCTACCTACTCTTCAAATAACTCTATATTTTGCTTTTTGCTAATTCAGATTGGACTTTTCTCCCTGTTATTCAAATAAATAAGATTATATGGCATAAAGTTAACATAATTTTTAAATTGTCATTCCATATAAATTATTAATAAAATGTAAATATAAACCATTTTAAGTAAACAAATGTATGCCTAAGGTAGTATTTGATTTGAAAAGAAAAGAATAGGTATAAAATTTTTAACTTTAATATGTATAAATAAAAAATAAAAAGTAATAAGATGTGATCTCAATTATCTGGACAATTTGCCGAGAACAAGGAAATAAATAAAAATTTAGTATTAGAAAACCCAGCATAAGAAGTGAGTGTGTAAATGTGACTGATTTCCAAGTACAATACATAGAATCAATTTTGTTACTGTTTTAAAACACTACATAGTATTTTATTGAAAAATATATTTCACAATCCCTCTATTAATTAATTTAATATGTTTATAAATGCCGTTATGTGTTAGCCAGCTCATAGAAAAGTAGAAATAGCTAATTAAGTCAGGGTGCAGGGCAGGAGAGGAGTAAATACAGTGGAAGAGAAGCCTACTATTAGAGTCAAGGCCCAGCAGCATCCAAAAACAACCGCTGACAACTCACAGTAAGAGAGTTGCCAGAAACATTATTTCAAAAGCCAAAAGGATGCAAGAAATTTGACTAGTTTGAGGCCATTTAACCCCAGAAGCAAGCAAACAAGAAACGTGCACACTTAAACAGACGCTTACTGAGGGACACATAAAATGTTCCTGTTGTTACTGAAGGAAGGATGAATCCTGTTTTCTTAGTGTACTCGACTATTTTCCAAAATTGTTAACACACACATGCACCTATCAAAATGAATGTGATCAGAATATTCTGCCCAAACAGATTTTTTTTTTAAAACTCAAAGAAGGTAAATTTTAAAAAAAAATATTACTAAAATAAATAAATGAACATACTGATGCTGAATATAAATTGCAAGGATTTACAACATTTCTTCTATGGAATATCTCATCCCCCCCCCCCTCCACTGCATCAGGAGAGATGATGTCACTCCCATTAATCCTCAATGACAGCAGTGTCCAAGAGCTACCTCGGACTGTCTGAAATGTCTCTGGGTCCACCCTGTCCCCCAGCTGCTGATGTGTACTTGACATTTCACAGGTTTCATTCCTCATGGCTTTCCAGTCTCTTCTCTGGCCTTTTGTACTTTTAGAATACAAAAGAAGGCTGTCATGTAAATATGCACACAACAGACTGGAAAAGAAAAAAAAAAAATCACTGCTTACCAGAAGCGGATCACACAAAAGCAAATCACAGAACTGAGTCAACCACTTCCACTCATTTAAGTGGAGGAGTTTATACAACCTTAACATGAGCCATGGTTCACTGGCTTGCCAAAAAAAAAAAAAAAAAAAAAAGGACGAGAGGAAACAGGTTTTAAAGGGCTCATAAAAGATTTTCTGAAGAAGAAGAAGAAAGAAGAAGAAGAAGAAGAAGAAGAAGAAGAAGAAGAAGAAGAAGAAGAAGAAGAAGAAGAACCCACACAAACAACAAACCACTGAATATGTATCTATTTACACCTTCACAAACGTCAGATGCTTAGGGGTATTCACTTGGTTATGGTGGCCTGCTCCCAACCTTGCAGAGAGGTGGGCCAGAAACACAGGGGTCATCTCTCCTGCAGATGTATAGTAATCAATCTGTGTCATGATCAAGACACACAGAACTGGTGAGGATCACATGCAGAAACACTGCAAACGGCAGGAGAAGCTGATGGATGCCACAGAAGGCAGATGTACTAGAAGCCCTGAGCTTGAATCCTGCTGCTGTCCCTTACCAGCTGGGCAATCTTGAAAATTACATGCTTTCTCCCAGCCTCAGTTTCAAGTATTAACTAAAGAGAATCTCAACTCTCACTGGGGAATGTGAAGTCTGGGATAACATTCAAGGGATGGTTACTGAGCACTGACCAAGTGTGTGGAACTGTTTTAAGCACCAGGAATAAAGCGACCTATGACACATATCTTTGTCTTTGTGAAACTTATATTTAGGTGAGGGGTGGCAGGAAATGAACTATGTACTGAGCTAAAGGAAATGATTACTGTGAAGAAAGTGAGGGATGGGGTGGATTATGAACAAATTTACATTGGGAAGTACTTTAGTCCAAGTACTTTAGACAATGATTGCCTAACACCTTTCAGATGGTCAATGCATGGCTGCTCTGAGCAGACTTCAAATTGAAGGAATCCAGACATTAACAAGTACCCAGTGCTTGAGGTTCAAGCATTGTATTTAAATATCTATGGAGTTCTTCAATACGAAATATTAGGACTCTTTTCTCCCTAACTATTCATCTATGGAATCTAAGGCTCAAAGAAAGTGAGGCATTTACTTGTCTCATTTTCTGGTTCTAGGAGCAGTTAGTCGTGGACTTATATATAAGAGTCTCATTTCATGGTACTGGATTTTCCAAAGGAGTGTCCTGAGTTCACAAATTCATAGGTTCATAGAATGATCTGAAGGCACTAGAGCATCGCTTCATTTGATGAGATAAAGTAGGCCCACATCCATAATATGATTTACCCAGTCCCACCCTAGTTCTCAGATACCACCTGACCACAATAAGGCAAGATACTCTCTAGTGGAAATGGGAAGCAAGGCCGAGGAGTGGGGAGAGGAAGGACGAAAGAGGACTCCTGTGGGCATTTGAGATTTCAATCCTGATCACCAGCTGATGGGGATGTGTCAGCAACCTACTCCCTGTAAGAAATGTGACAATGGAGATAGGTTTCTCAGTTTGCTTTGGGGAGCCTGCTCCATGTTGAACTGGGGTGCTTCATGCCCAAGCTGGGCTTATTCCTTTAGCCTTCCCAATGGGTAACTCCTTTCCAGCAGCACTCTTCCCCTGTGTGTAAGTCCAAAGTATTCCTATGTCAACTAAGGATTGTATTTCTTCAAACATAATTCACTAAAAATAGTGTTACAAGTCAAGCACATGCCATAACTAGCTATGCCTTACTTTGTTTATCTGTGCCGTATAAGTGAGCAGTTCTGGCAAGCCATGTGGGACTGTGTGCTTTAGCAATGCTTTGAGGGATAACACTTTTTTAAAAAAAGGTACTTACACGATACACTAGATTAAATGTTGGTTGATATATACTTTATTGTCCTCCCCCACCTCCCTTCCATGGGGGTTACAGACCTCCCAGAAAGGAGAGAATGCACCAGAACAGATTATTTCATTGTATTCGCATTAAAAATATTATTGATTTGCTGCCAGGGAGTAGAAATAATGGATACAAACTGGTCTTTGGTGGATTTGGGGAGGTATTCTTTTATTCCCCCAAAGAATTGTGGGGTTATCATCTGTGGTGGTTTAAAATTCATCTGTGAAAACTAATCAATGAAAAATGGCTTTAGCAGTTGGGCCAACTGCAGAGGGGAAAAAAGAAATCCTTTTCAAAACCTAAAAAGAAAAGCACAGTTTTAAGGATTTCACATCTGATTTAACATCTAAAACAACCCCCCAATGATAATACCCCACTTTGTATAGCCAGACAGCACTTCGTTTTAGTAGATTTTAGTGGTCTTTATAACGATTTATGAATCACTTCATGAATTCCTGGCTGACTCATCTGGGTGACTATAGTATCTACTTATACTTCCCGTCTGTCTCACAAAAGAGGCAGTTGGACTCAGTTCAATCCAGATTTGTCCCCGAATGAATCACAGCACGTTACTGGGGGAACTGCAAATTGAATTCTGCTTCTGAGACAATCAAGACCAGCTTTCAGAAATGAAGAAATGGCCGCTGGGAAGTGTGGGTAATTGCAACAGTGTTCATCTGGGCAGAACCAAAGCAGGCCAGGAGCTGTATACATCCATCCGAGGACTCTAGTCAAAGAGTGGAATCCGTCCCCCGGAAGGGTTCAGTGTTTCCTTCTTACAAGAGCCTGGGTCAATATTAACTGCAAATAATTTATCATATCGAACCAGACCAAGACTCAAAAATAACTGCTGGAACCTCTGCAGAGCATGACAAATTGAGGGCTGTGAAGCTGGCGGTGGGTGAAAGGATCACCAAGGCTTTTAAAAGAAGATTCAGGAATATGCTATAGTGAATGTTTGTGAGAAATAAAAAGGATAGAGTGTTCTGGAGAAATTTTTCTCCATGTGGGTACAGAGAGTCAGCTGTAAGTAAACAACAAAAAACAACAAACAAACAAACAAAACAACAAATTTACAATGTCCAAGGCAGAGAAGTGTATTTTTTTTCTGATAAATACTAAAAATTTCCCCCCTCCCCTGTGGAAATAAAAAGGGAGGAGGAGAGGATATCCACAATATGTTTGCGAATCAAACTATGCAGGACACACTGAACCAACACCTGCAGTATTTTTGGAATATCTTGCCTGCAGAATTGGCCATAACTTAGTTGTTTGTCTATTTCAGAATCTATGTGATAAGGAGGGAGTGAGGAAAAGTCAGAATCTGCCAGATTCTCTCTACAGAAAAGCACCAGCCAGAGGAAAATTTACCAGAGTGGTCTGAAACATTTGAAGTAAAAAATAATGCTATGAAAAGAATTTTGCAATGATAGCACCCCTTCAGCAGTTCTGAATAGGTCAAAGCAAAGGGGATTGACTACGGCCCATCAGGTGGCAAAGAGAAGACTCTCTGTCCAGCATGGTATGAGGCATAAAGTTCAGTTGGACTTGCAGTAGAATACATTAGATTTAAAAACAAAACAAAACACACACATTCAGAAGGGAGTGTGAGAATGCCACATGAGAAATAGGGGGAAAGAACTGTTATTTTCAACTAAACACAAGAAAGGGAAGTGTAGGTAGATTTAAAAAATGGTTTCTTCCATGCCTTTCTCATAATCTCAAACTGCCTACACCAGTTTCTTGACGATATCTGAAGAACTTTTAGAACTAACATCAAAATGCAGCACTCCTTCCTGCCCAGTATGGCCGGGGTCCATTAGAAGCCACTGCAAAAAGAGACTTCAAAAGTCAATATAATCCATAAATTTGAAAATAAACTAGTAGGTGGTGGTCTAGTCCAGGGGTGGGCAAACTATGGCCCGTGGTCCAGATCCAGCCTGTTAGGCTGTTCTATCTGGCCCGCAGAGCCAAAAGAGCAGAGGTTTCTCTTGCTCTCTCCTCTGCTCCTTCACCAACAGCCCAAGATGAGAGTGCCAGCATGGTCAGGTTGCTTTTGTTCTGGCCCTCTGGTCCAGTTTAAGAACCCATTGTGGCCCTCGAGTCAAAAAGTTTGCCCACCCCTGGTCTAGTAAGTACTAATATGTGTTGCTATTTGGCTAGAAAAATGCATTAGAAGAAAGCATTTATTAACAAATTCACAATTAGAGATGGGCTCTTGGCTGCTATAAAAGGAAATAGCATCAGATCCTCAAATGTTTACTGCTCTCCTGTCTCTCCAGCACCTCATCCAGGATTATTAAAAGGTAAGTATTTGAGAAATGTTGATTGTTGCTGGTAAGGAACTACTCTGTTGAACGGACCACTGGTTCCACAGACGTGGCTCCGGACTCGGTGTCAGCTCCTGTGTCCAGGTAGGTGGTACCTTGCCCAATTGGTCCAAACATCCAGCTGAATATTGTTTTCCCAAACACCACCACTCCTGTTTCTAAGGGGAGAGCACTTTATTCAAGAAAACAACTTCCTTTACTCTGAAAAGATTATTAAAATAGAGTTTTTATCCTTTTAATTAAACAATAACAACAACCAAAGACAATTTCTCAGAAAATTAAGCAAAAAGACTAATCCAAAGAACTTTGTCTTTTGATTTCTGCTTACCTCAATAGTCTTCCTCATCATAACCAAACACACAGCCCTTCACTTGCAAAAAGATAGCCTTTGAGCAGCCAAGTCCCCCACTGTCCCCACTCAAGAAGAGAAAAGACAAAGTTAATTTCCAGATCACACTATTAAAACATTAAACAGAGGCTTTCCTTTGAACAGCTGTTTCTACGTCAGAGACGAGAGGCGCTTGGTAGTATGAGGATGCCTTGACTCAGGCTAGAATAACTTGAGGGCTTTCGCTTGGGGAATTCTAGCTCCATAGGACTTGCTATTTCAGAGAAAGCACATGAACAGAACACCCTGACACATTTGAATAATGTAATGGCTTAGTTTGAACTCTATTTTGTTTCATGCTAATGCCCTAAAGTAGACGTTGCAAGAAAAGGAATTCTATTTTACCTCAAGCCTCCCTTGTTACTGTCATGACTCACTTTCCTGACTGAAAATCCAAGGGGACTAAACAAACATCATCCTGGGCTTCACATGACGTAGATTTGTTTGGAATGTGGGAACAAAATAAAGATGGCTGATTTGGCATTCAGAGGTGAAACAACTTTCTTGGCACTTAAAAAATATAGTTCCTATTACAGACATTCTAATGGTTGCTTTGTGATGTGTGCTTGTAATTAATCTAAAATGAAGAACCAGTGTACTTTGCAATTAAAAATACATGGAGAACAGCCCAATGCGAATGAATATTTGGACCACGTTTGTCTGGTATACTGCCACATGTATGCACACATCAGAGACTCTTTCTTTGCCATAAAGTGACCCAGAGGAGAGTGTGGAGATGGAAAAAACAACAATTATCTGCTCAGGGTGACTACACCTTTCTCAGAAATGAAGGGATCACTGTTATCATTCTGCCTTCCATCAACAGTCATTCATCCCACACAATTTTTAGACGCTATCCTCTAAGCCTTAGGGGTAAGGATTGTGAACAAGGCTGTTGTAAGTACAACACAGTCCATTTATCAGAGAACAACCATTCCAGTGGACCACGGCAGATCATTAAACAGACAATGTCATTTCAGGGAGTGTTAAATCTATAAAGAAAAATAGAGCAGAATTGCCGAAACCGGTTTGGCTCAGTGGTAGAGCATTGGTCTGCGGACTGAAGGGTCCCAGGTCCGATTCCGGTCAAGGGCATGTACATTGGTTGTGGGCACATCCCCAGTAGGGGGTGTGCAAGAGACAGTTGGTCGATGTTTCTCTCTCATTGACATTTCTAGCTTTCTATTTCTCTCCCTTCCTCTCTGTAAAATATCAATAAAATATATTTAAAAAATAGAGCAGAATTAAAGAGTAGAATGAGATTGGAGGGGGAGTTTTAGATGGCATGGTCAGGAAAGCCTTTCTGAAGGGGTAACATGTGAACAGCCACAAGAAAGGAAGACACAGTCATATGGTGAAGGTTGTGATCTTCAGGTTTCAGGAGCAGCAAGTATGAGGGCCCTGAGGCTAGATGAGTCGTGTTCCAGGAGCAGTAAGGACAGTGTGGCTGGGCATATTGGGCAATACGGGGAGTGGTAAATGACTATGATGAAAAACAGACCATAGAGGGTCAACAGACTTCAAAAGGACCTGGACTTTAATCCAAGTATGGCTGGGGGTAGGGAATCCTCAATGACCACATTTACATTTTAAAGGGCATGTCTTGTGGTGGAGCAAAGGCCTGTGTGCCTTGATGGGTCGAGAGTGGAAGGCTGTGGGTAGGCAGGATTGGATGTGGGAAACCAGTTAAGGGGATGTTTGTATGTGAGATGGGAGGGGATGATGGTGAACTACCCTTGGAGTAGTGAGGCTGATTCAGCTTAAATGTATTTGAGCTAATAGGACACATACATTAATCAGATGTGAGAGTATGGGGGGGGGGAGCAATCTAAGTTGACTACTAGGCTTTTTGGGTTTTAATTTATGTGTGTGTATGTTTTTTCCCCCATTGGAGCCACTCACAATCACTAGGTAGAAAAGAAGAAAGTAATGGTGTCACCAATTTCCTCATATGTGTGACTACTAGTAGTGAATCAGCGTGAATATTTAAGAAGCTATTGGTAAGGTGAATATTTCTCTGAGGAGAAAGTTCATTCCAAAAGCAAATACTCCAACTGATGTTTTCCATAGAGAATGAAGCATGGCTGTGTTTGTGGATCAAAATTTAAGAAGTTAATGACCAGTGGGCTATTCTGTCCTGGAATAAACATGGAAAAGTACCAGGAACTTCTGATAGGTTTAAAGAAAATAAAAGGAAAAGAACAAAGAACTAATCTCCATTTTCAAGGTTAGGATATTGGAATTTTCTGCCTTTCCACTTCTCTCAGCATTGACATCAGAAGCAACATTCACTATATTCAGTGATTCTCAAGTATAGTGTGTGTGTGTGTGTGTGTGTGTGTGTGTGTGTGTGTGTGTGCATGCGTGCGCGCGCACACTTTTTTTTGGGGGGGAGGGTTGGATTGTGGACCCCACTGCTCTTAATCTTGAATATATATGAAGCAGATCCCTTTATTGGATGCCCAATGAGGATAACTGTTTTCTGAATAGAAGGTACTGTAACCCAAGAAAGAATGGAGCACCTGGCATTAGGTGACCACCATATCCAGAGACTCTAACAGAGGATAAAGTAGATACCAACATGCATACTGATAAAAATGGCTGTTGGAGGCTTATGTTTGTTTTTCAGCTATGGCTCTTTTCAATTATTTCAACAATCAAGATGGACAAGCTATATTTTTAAGATTGACAAGCTATATTTTTAAGATTGTTTGTTTCTTTATCACCCAATGAGTTTGATATCTTACTACACATGTGGAAAAAGTGTCTGTCACACATGTTAGGGAGCCTCTCGGAGAAATGCTCACTGTGTAAATGACAACTAAAGTATGACACTGAACAACATGGAGACCTCTTAACAATATCCAAGTCTCCTCTGACACAGTGAGACAAGTGAGGCCAGGTTATTGCTGGCATTAGAACTCTAACATTCAGATGTTCTCTAACATAGAGGGTTTGTGTGCTTTTTGACACTCAGTGACTCCTTAAAACACCGATATGTCATGACTATGTAAAATACAAGCTTTGAGTTGCAAAAGACAAAACTGTCTTTTTAAGTTATATTAAAAAGAAAAATAACATCAGCCACACTGTGCTGCCTCATCGGTCTAGGATACACAAAGAACAAACAGCCTGTCTGCTTGAGTACTAGAACCATTTGTCCATTTTTCATCATTTCTTCTTCTGTTAGGCAGAGATTATGTTCTGAACTCTTGGTAGTAGGATAACATGACAGGGAGGTGTTCCGAATATGTGCCGGAATCACTAGGGTACCCTATTGGCCAAATACATAAATCTTTGTCCTCCAAAGAAAGATAAGACTCCTTAATGCAGTAAATGAGGCTCCACTCAGGTTATACCTGAAGTTCTCTCCCTCATCTGAGCTTCTGTACACACCCAGGTTGCCTAGCCAGGTCCTATGGATGTCAGCTTTCAGGAAGACATTGCTTCCTCTATTCTCCCTCCTTGATCCTGGGTTAGGTGATCTTTCTGTGCATCTCCACAGCCCCCTGCAGCATGCTTTCATAACATCCTACATCATAGTTGCCTATTTATCTGGTTGTCCCTCATTGGACTGGACACTTTTTGAGGACAGAGTTCTCTTAGTCTTATGACCACTATGTCCTCAGTGCCCAGCATACTGCCTGGTACACAAACGCCAGCTGTGTGAATGACTCAACAAATTAATGAACCCAATGCTGAGATAGACTTTAATAAGCTTTGATATTTTTAATGATGCTTTTAATTTTTAGTCATTTTTTACATATTTACAAGGGGATTAATAAGAGAAAGGTTATGTGGAATATGTGTTTGTATGTGGAAGGTTGTCAATAAGCTGAGTGTGTGAAGACACCAGTGTCCCCGTTTTCTCAGAAAGTCCAAGGAGAGGGAAGAACAGCAAAGCAGCACACCTACTTTTGAGCTGTTAAGATGCTACATGTGCAAGGAAGAGAGAAATATGCATGTAGTGCTTCTAATATTGAAGGCCATAGGAAAGCAATGTAGGGAACCCCAGCATTGGATGATGGCAAGGGACTCCAGGCAATGTGTATGTGTGCATGAATGTATGTATTTTATTAGAGCAACTACTCAATGTGTCAATATATGCAGAATGCACGAGATGGTAGAAACTTTGAGGATCAAGACCAATGAATAAAGGGAAACAATCCTTTCTGGGGACCTCCCACCTGGACAGTGGGAATTGGGCAATTCCTGTTTCCAAGGCATTCCCCTCACTGAGCTGTTTCCCTTGTGAAACCATCCTCAGCACCTACACTGAGTAGTGCAGTCCATGGAACTTTGGAGGATATAAGGAAACTTAATAACTAATAATCCAGCTAGCAAAGTGACACCTGGGAAATGGTAAACAAATTAAATAGATAAAAAGATCTCAGGGAGTTAACAGGGTGACTTGTCTCTGTGACCTGCAAGAGACAAGAAGCCTTTCTGGGCTGAGAATTAACCCAAGCTCCAAAGAATAAGTGACATTTAGTCAAGATCATGACAATAAGGGAAGTCTTAAGCAGAGAAAGACTCAGAATTAAGATGTAGAAACAGTGAGTGGGCTGATCTAACTAGAGGAGAAGAACCTGCCAGAACTGCAAATATGTTAAATAGAAAACAATTGCTATCCTTGACCCCTAAGCATCCACGAAAGCTGCACTACATTCTTAATACTGAATCAGAACATGACATCTCTGAAGACCAGCCCTGGTTATTCAAAAGCACAGCAAGAGCGTACATATATCGAAGTACCAATAATTCTAGCAACTTTGCATCTGATATGAATGAAAAACAGTAAGTCTTCCCAAAACTTGATTCAGACTCAATAAATAGGCATGCCTTATATGGTTAAGGTGTTTTGATTATTTTCTCAAAAACACCCATCCCTAACATTCTCTGCTGCTGATTCCTGTACTGGATTGTATACTCCTCAAGGAGACCACAGCCTTGCTTTCAGTCCTCTCTGGCTCAGAGGTGGAGCTCACAGAAAGTCACTCCCCTGGGGTCAATCCACCAAGTCTCTCACGCTCTGCGGCTTGTACTGCAGAGCACACCGTGTCTGTGGCCTTCTTCAGAACGGAGAGATGCAGCTGGCATGTGGAAAATATGAATGATACAAATATAGCCAACTTAATTTTGGGGTTGCAATGTTTCTCCGTCTCAAGAAGGGACTCCCATCAATGTGTGCGTGCGTGTGTGTGTGTGTGTGTGTGTGTGTTTTCTGGTCTAAAAGATATACTATAAAACCCAAGGAATTAACATTACCTATGACACTGGGTTTCTCTTATTGAAAGCCCCTGTTATAAAGTACCACTGGCTTATTCAGGATGGTGTAGTAAAACACCACTTCCCATAATAAGCTTAAACCAACATTAGGTGATGTGGTGTGATATTGCTTCAATCACTGAAATGATGTCATTCAGGTAATATTTCAAGATAAAAATGAAACCTGGCCAAACCGGCAGGACTTGCTTTTATTTTATTTTATGATGGTTGAAGAATCAAAGAACCTGACGTTAACTGGCTGGATGTGGTGGACCTTTCCTGACTTCTGACAGTGAGTCAGCTCGTTTTATTAACAAGTAAAAGCTAAGTAAATCATGAATCAATGCCCACAAAGCAGGAAAAAAATGCCTGTTTCCCACTAAAAATCGCAAAGTGTGATAAACCTATTTCCGTTAAGCAAACTTCTGGAGTTTTTACTGGGGGATTTCCCAGGCAAACAGAAGCAAAGATACATAAACCAAAAGCGGAAGGTAAGCACATTTCCTCTTAGTGTTTTTAGGCTGGACACTAATGCAAACACAGTGAATGATTCAGGGCTATTTCATGTCATCCTCCTCTCCGAACGTGATCCGGAGAGATAACCTTCCTTCCACACACTTGCCCATTCCAGGCAGGCTGGCACAGGGATGGGGCATACATCTTGTGGGAGGAGCAGAAAAGCCACAAAATGAAACATCCACTTAGTTCACCCAGCTATATATATAAAGAACCACCACCTTCCCCTTCCTCTTCATTTTTCCTTCCTAGATTAGTTACATTAGCAAGCGCTGTAATCAGTTCACATCCTCTGGCTTCTAAATCTTAATCTTTCAGCCAAGTCAAGGTTGCTGGTCTCTGTTAGCAGCAAGAGCTACTCGTGTCTGCTTCATGCCATGTAACACGCTACGTGCTTTTCCTGCTTTGGTTCATTTATTCCTAATCCCTATGAGGTGCAAACTGAGGTTCAGAAGAGTTAAAGGACACTAACTACATCACCCATGTGTATTCCTGCCAAAAATATGAACATCTGTTTAGTAGGAAACCAACATACAAATCCAGACTGTAAAACATCCTGCAAAAGAAATGTTACAAGTTCTTAAAAAACTGCCAATGTTATGAAAGGTAACAATAACAATAATAATTTTTAAAAGCTGGGGAATTTCATTAGATTCAAGAAGACCAAGAAGAAATGAGCATTGTGATCCTTGTTAGATCCTGGGTCATAAAAAGGAAGAAAAAAAAAACCCTACCTATAGAAAACATTATTCCCATAATTAGGGAAATTTGAATATTGATTGTATATTAGATAATAATATTATATCAATACTAAGTTTCCTGAGTGTGATAATTATGTTGTGATTATGTGGGAAAATGTCTTTCTTAGGGGAATCTCTTCTGAAGTAATTAGGGTTAAATTAGCTCAATGATGTTTGCAACAACCTCACAGAACATGCAGAAATAACAGGCAAACAAACGAACAAACAAACAAAGGGTCTGCCAAGTTAGAAAAGCAAAGACAAAAAGAGATAGAGGGAGACAAGGTAGCAAAATATTAACAGTGGGTGAATATGGGCATAGAGTATATGTGTGTTCATTATACTATCTTCCAGTTTTATAATATGTTAAAAATGTTCAAAATTGAAAAAAAGAAGAGATATAAAATAAAATGTTTTTTTTAAAAAAAAAAAAAACAACAATCCAAGCATCTGGAGTATCTAAGGAACACATTAAAATCATAAGTAACTGTGGAAGTTGCATTTAGATATCAGGGTTTTTATTTGTTACTGTTGTTCTTGCCTCCTAGCTAAAATCTTTTTCTACATTTATTCTTTTAATAGCTGTGTACAAAAAGAAGCTACGTGGATTGTTTTTCTCATATTCATGTAAAGAGTTTTTGTGACAACTAATAAGATGAGATGAAAAAGAGAAGATCTCATTGGATAGTTTCTTAGTTTTACCACTGTGAAAAATTAATAAACAGAAACCTAATTTAAAATGGAGTCAGGAGACTAGAAGAGGGAACTCTCATGCACATGTCACTTAACCCTCACTACTGACCCCAACAGAAGAGATGTGCTTTGAATCTCCAGCAGGAAGTAATATTACTTTACTACCTTAGCTGGAGGAAGAAAAGATCCCTTCTAGCCCAGTAACAGGTCAGCCAATGGGGAGACTGCTGTAACTCAACCAGTGAGAAGTCACTATACTTTGAACCATCACTTACTCCAATGGACTCTTCTTTATAAGAGCCCATCCCAAGTCCATTAAGAGTATTCCTCTCCTTTATTTCTTTGGACTTGCACATGGTTTGCCATTAGCCTGAATGTCCTGAATTACAGTTATTTCTTCTTCTGGAATAAACCCATTTTTTCTGCAGATGTGGTGGCTGTCTATTTCTTTAAGATCAATACTACCTTGTGGAGTATGATTCTCAGCCAGGCAGAATGCAATGAGATGATGGAGAGCCTGTGGCTAATATCATTCAAAACCTTACCCCCTCCACCCAGTGGATGTCTGAGTGGAACCTCTAGGTAACTCAAATAAAGCCAGATGGTAAGTGGAGAGGAACCAAGAAGAGTGGCATGCAGTCCACATCATTGGAAGGGTCAGTCCAAAGTGTCAAGGTTTCAAAATTTTCTTCCAGAAGCTCTTTATGAGGGTGGTATCAACATAAAATATTCAGTGAATAGCGCCTTCCTTGTCACCCATATAGAATCCTGTGCCCTTTTATGCTGTACTCTCAACCTATCACTGCTGACCTGTGCACTGAAAGGTATTCCCACTGGTGGGGACATTACCTGAAAACTGAGTCCCTGAAACAAGCAAAGGAAAGGTGGGAAGGACAGAGACATTCTGATGTGTTTTTCCAGCATCAGACACTTCCAAGTTGGCAGCCAATATCTTTTCATTTTTTCCCACGGAAAATAAAACAGACCAGATATTTGATCCACATGTTTTGTGTATGTACTTTTTAAATGTCATCTTTGGGTAACTCAACCCACCAATGGATTATTAATAAAATTCAGCAACTGTCAAAGCCCTTCTCCGTGTGGAAGGAGGTTTGGCCGCAACACCTATTAGAAGAGAGAGACAGATGGCCTTACCTCTCAGCTCCCGCGTCCACAGCTGTGAGTGGAGGTAACTGGGAGGAGGGGTTGTGGGGGCTCCCCTGTACATTATGTCCTGGAGAAGGGTGACTGACAGGATGTGGGGGTGGCACAGCCCCAGCAGCTGTTCCGCTTCGGCTTGAATGATTGCTGGAGAAAATGGAAGCTGAAATCAAGGGAGAACACACATCAGACTGTGCCCCAAGTGAAGCCCACATTTTTTAAATACCCAAGGTGAACAGCAAGCATATTTTAGGGGCTTGTTTTCTTCTTGGTGGTTTTCAGGAAACACTTCTTCTCTTATTGGAGATACACAGCATTGTTTTCATGGTGAAACAGGTTCCCCAGCGGATGTAGGGCTGCCTGAGGAACTCATGTGCAGCTGACTCCAGGCTGATGGTTACGGTTTTCCATAGCAGCACCTTGCCCCACCAGTTTCCTGTCTGACACAGTATAATTAGTCAATCTTCTAATGTCTGCATCTGGGCAAAGGTCTCTACATTAGCACCCTTCTGTCAGGAGGGACGGGAGTCAGGTAGCAGAAGATCTGCTCTGCTGACCTATAAGGTTACAACAGGGGCCTTCGTCCACTCCTCATCGCTGCTGCCAGCACTGTGGGTCAGGCTGGGGTCTCTCTCTGTCACTGTTAAGTCAATGTAATGAGAACGGAGCTGCTCCCACCCTAGCACCCATGCAGGATCCTGCACTCTTTTAACTTCTGAGTCTAACTGACCCCAGACATTTCCCGGAAGGTTTGATGGATGCATGTACTTGGTCTTCACGGGGGATGAGTCTCATCCTAACACCGTAGAGAATGAAAAAGGTGGTCTCACAGGCACCTCTGGGATCATCCCCCTCGTTGCCTATTATGAGACAGAGAGTGAGTTACAGCCTCATTCGTAGGGGCAGCCCCGCCTCTGAGAATGGTACATGACCTCAAATTTAAATGTGTGCCCATTTAGAGGGGCTAATTGGTAGGATGTCACAGGAGAAGCTGGGCTTGTCACTTGCAGAGTCTGTCACTAGCAGAGAGGCTCTGGCAGTGCCTGGAACATACTCAGCAGACATCTCATTAGAGTGCCATCACATGAGCATCCCTACATGGACTCTCTTTAACTTCCTTCTCTGTACAGAGCTATGCTGAGCTTTATGCCAGACCCTGCTCTTTTTTGAACTTACTATACTGATATCAAAGAATAAATGGATAAAAAAATAAATCAGGCTAAGGATCAAGACAAAGAAGCCACATAATCAAAGCGATTGGAAGGTTTAAAAGTTCAGGGAGCTGTATTTTTAGACCAGCACCACTTCTGGATAGAATTAATACCTCAGATGACCCAGCCCCCAAAAGCTTAATCCAATGGGATAAGAGTTCAAGGACTTAAAGGAACATGTCAAAAGGCAGAATTACCATCTTCCCGCTTAAAAAGCGACTGACAGGGGTATGATCTGATTTGAAGGATTTATTTCTGGTAAGTCAGCATTGTGTCAGGTTAACTCTTGTCCTCAGAAGCCTGCATCCTGCACAGTCCTCTACGTCTTCAAGAAGTGGTGTGACCAGAAAATGCTTACTGGCTCAAAAAGGCCATGCTTCTGCCTCCAGAAAAGTTGCACACTTGCAAACACGCTGCAGTCACCTTATGAATCATTGCCCTCGTTTATGCTCATCTCGCTCAGGGGACCACAGTTCTGCTTGTATTCCAAATAATAATTTTACCCAAGAGAGAAGGCTGTGGTTTGGATTCACTGTGGCAATAGGTTTAGGACTGGTGTTTGTCAGCATGCTATTCCAAACACTAATGATATAATAAGAGGTCACTGAGACACAGTGGAAACACAGCTAATTTTTTATACCTTAGTGTAGTAATGTGAGTGGCTCCTATTTGTTTCACTGCAATTGCTGAATGCATCTATTACTTACTATCCTCTGGAGGTGTTTCTGTATGTGTGTGCATGCTTTTCACAAGGGAAGCACTGCCTCTGCTGCTTGTAACTCGATGGGCAACAGGGAAGCTTGGTGTGCACACTCCATGGTTCCATAGAAAATGGGTTGCTTCCCAGAGGTCTACTTTAGTGTATTAGCTATGTTTTTGCTTTAGCTGCAATGAAATAGGCTGGGAAATTTGGTGGTTTTTTGTTGTTGTTTTTTTCCAGCTTGCTGTACACTACAAGCTAGGTAGGACTGGTAAAGTACCCTTCCTTCATCCCACTTATAGTTTGGGCCAATCATCCATTATCCATCTATCCATTATCCATTCATCCATCTATCCACCAAACTTTGTGTTTAAAATTTATTTATTTAAATAATCACCAAAGATAGGTTGTAACTTATTTTTAGATAGAGAAAGGAAGGAAGGGTGTGAGAGAATGGGGAGAAAAAGAGAGCAGGGGGGAGGGAGGGAGGGAGGGAAGAAAGAGAGAAGATAGGGAGGGAGATAGAGAGGGAGAGAGAGAGAGAGAGAGAGAGAGAGAGAGAGAGAGAGAGAGAGAGAGAGAGACACATGAAATCTAGATATGTGCCCTGACCTGGAATCAAACCCGCATGGAATAATGCTCCAAACAACTGAGCCACCAAGCCAGGGCCCAAACATTATTTTAAACCCACTATGAATTAAGTTCTACATGCTGGCTACTCTACTAGATGTGGTTCTTGTCCTTGCAGAGGTTGCAGTTTAGTGAGGGAAGGAGATTTTTGTACATCAATTCTACTGAAATACAAAACTTACTAGTGTACAGCATCAAACAGTGTTCAAAGCTCTTAACACATTATCTTATTTGTGGCCCCATATGTGCCCCAAGCTCTTGTCAAACAAGAAAACTGACCACATCTCAAATATGTCATGACAATTTATGCTACTTGTGTTTGCCTAGAATTTTCTCTAACTTTTTCTACTTGTTTTAATACTTTTGTTCTGTGTGCAGAGTTACTTGTGTTCTCTTCATTCCTCTCTCAAGAGCCAATTTATGAAGTAACTACTGTGTGGCAGACATTGAGCTAGGTCCTGGAACAAGATATCCTTGGTGTCTAGTATCTCTAACAGCATCATTCATGTTGGTTTGTTGGACAAGCAAAAATGAACACCATCTAAATACCAGACAATGCAGTCCATCTTGGGATTCAGCAAGTAGGACAAGGACAGAAGGAAACAGTTACCTATTCCCCACTAGTTAAGGGATACCCCAGGTTGCACATCTCTAACACTTCCAAGTAGGCACATTTACCAGAGTGGCTAAACCTTCTCAGAGATGCTCAATACCTGGGCATCAGAGAAGCTGGAGGGAAGAAAGCCAGAGGTACATGGTGTACTTGAGGAGAGGAGCTACCAAGTAATACTGGTGCAGATGGTTGCCATAGCAACAGAATGGGTAGAATGGTAGAAAGGATATAGGGGTGGATATAAGGGGTATCTGGAACAGGGTCAGTGGCTTTGAAACATGCCCTCTAATTATGCTGAGGTCAAGTGTTGACAGAGCAATAAACACACAACAACAGCTCTTCCATCCCCTGCTATAGCCAAGGAGCGGTACTGGAGCAGGCTGTGGCCTTTTGAATGCAGAAGAAAGAGAAAGGGAAGGCTTTAAGGTGCAATTTAAAGTCTAACGTCTGTATTTGGCAAGTAATAGTATACCAGGCAGTTTCTTACATAGGGCGTAAGTAATGATTTCTTGGCAAAATGAGGCCTATTACTATGCTTCTATTTTCTACCAGATAGGATGAGAAGTCTAGAACAAACTCTGATGAGATGACTTAGAGAAGTTTATAATCCAGTGTCTGCACAGAGTAGTTTGCACGCAGGGCCCAGGGCAAAACTGCTGGTTGTGGATGTTGTCTGTGACCCACATAATGACCAGAGAAGTAACAGGCAGGGGCTGGTCTCTCTTAATGTCCACAGTCTGAATACCTGCCAACTCTACCTGGACCTGCCCACCACAGCACACACTTCCAGACAAATGCTCTGGCTTTTTCTAAGTGATTTTTTTTTTAACCCCAGGAAGAAAATCTCCATGTTAGAGTATTCTAAGGTCATTCACAAAAGGAAAAATTTCCTTCCATACACACTCAAAATGATTTCCAACCTCAACAATGAGGCATCTGAGGCCTACTGATCCAAGCATAAAAAGAAAACAGATTCCTCCAGAATCCAGGGTAATATTAACAAAACTCCTGTGATCAAATCAACCGGCACACACAGGCTGCCCACAGGGCAGCATTCATTGTCTGAGTCACCTCAGGGGTCAGCACTGCATTCAGGGATGGAAGAGGGCGTTTAGGTGACCTTCCAGGCAGGGCTGGTGACTGGCAGCCGGAACAACGGATTAGGCATGGTAGAGGAACATACCAGAAAGTCTTATTGCTTTTGTGATTAAGAGATGGCGAACTCCCCAAGGAAATAAAAGCCTGTTCTTGAGATGAATGCATAGGCTAGCAGAGGCTCATGAGCTAGCCTCCCTGCTGTTTGGGGCTTTCTGTCTCTCTAGGGCTTGGCTTACTGCTCTCCCAGCCCCATACTGGCTCCTGCAGAGGTAGGTGGAGGAGACCCAGTGGGGCTTTATAATATTTAAAAGCAGCATCTATTGATCTATGGGGTACCCAGATTCCATGTGACTGGTGATGGGGTTCAGGGTATTCTAGGCTGGTGCCTTTAACTAGTTCAGGATAATTTGAGTTAACAGGCAGCTCTCTCTCTATCCAAACAAAAGCAATCTCTATTTCTGATGAGTACAGGCAGGATGCTCTTGTGGACACTTTAGCTGTCACGCATTCACCGTGTGAATAGAGAGAGGAAAGGGCTGTTAGTTGCTTCTCTAAATGAAACCTACTTCTCTCAGGCCTAACCCCAGACCCAGGGAAGGCCCCCATAGACACTGCCTCATTTAGAGGCAGGAAGACCTCCCTGGCCAGGTTGAGGTATATTAAAGAACAGCCAACTGGAGGATATATTGCCGTTGAAAATTGTATGGATAGCTACAGTCCTGCATCTCAAGCTTCAATGTGCCAACAAATCATCAGGGTAAAACACTGATTGTTGCTCACTGTGTCTTAGAGGCAGGGATGCTGAGCGTCTGAGTTTGTATCAAACTCTCCAAGTTCCTAGCAATGTTGAGACTGCCAGTCCAGGGACTGCACTTTGAACAGTAAGTGCTGGACCACATGTGAGCTGGGTTTCACCTTCTTACTGTCCCATGCCTCAGAATCAACAGTGGACATTTATTGAGTACTTTGCAAACCTTTCCCCAGTTTACTGACAAGGAACATGAGAACTAACTGGGTTACTGAGTAGGTCACTTGATTAGGTTACCTAAGTTAGTGGGCTAGACTACAAACCCAGGAAACCTGATTTCAGATCACAGGCCCCTCGCTGCCATACCAGAATGCCTCTCAAACTCAGGATGAAGTCAAGAAAAGGCATAAGGGCATTGCTATTGTATCAGAACCCCTAGGTGCTCCATTTGCCAAGGCTGCTTGGAGTCACTTGGCACTCTTCCCCCACCATAGATAGCTTTCTCCACCAAAGTGCTGGTTCGGATGCAAGAAGTATATTCCCATTTCTGTTTTACACATCCTCAGGACCTCAGTGACCTCGGCATGGGTGAGAGATTTGCCAGTGTTGGAAATGCATTCAGGCAAGAAATTAAATGAATTATTGGGTTTGGAAAACAAACAGCTGGTAGGAAATGTGTTTTTTTTCCCCCAAATAAAGATTTCAGATGCTTGTCAGAGGGCTATCGATCCACTGGTAGGAAAGATGGCAGGCAAAGAGGGGTAATTTGTGAGCAATCAGATATATGTTCTTGTTACCACAAGTGAGTACAATGTTGTTGCCTGCAAGGCCGCCACCTCTGTCAATAATGCATGAAGGGGAGATTTGCTGGGCAGGTCTGCTGCTACTGAACTGCTACGGTAAATATGCATGTGGAGTCATTTGTAATTACATAAAAGCCACGGTGCTGCTCTAACAGTGGGACCTTGAGAAACGACATTTAATGCTTGGTGTCTAGGACACAGAGAGGCATATGGGCTCACTATTTATTTCCTGGGCAATATTTCCAGGGTCAGAGCACAGAAGAGTAAACTAAACTGACACCAGGCCAGTTGGCTTTCATAGATATATTAAAAATAGTTAAAGGCCCCATTCAAATCTTGCCTCTCTGCCTCTTGCCCCCATTCTCCCAGGGGAAATGTGAACCTGGGAAGGACTCAGGAAGGAGATGAACTGCAATGAAAACTTTGGCTCCTTTGGCCTCACCAGAAACTGGGTACTAGAAGGAGATCATGTATCAGGGTTGTTATTAAGAGAACAAAACATACCCACTCGCAGTCAAATGGATTTGGGTTTGAATCTGAGCTTTACTAGTTACTAGCAATGTGTCTCAGGCAAGTCACATAACCGAAGCTCAGGTTCAGCATCTTAAATAAGGACAGGATAGTGAGGAGGATTATGTAATAATAGAGGCCTGGTGCACAAAATTCGTGCATGGGCGGGAGGAGGTCCCTCAACCCGGCCTGCCCCCTTTCACAGTCCAGGAGCCCTCAGAGGATGTATTCCTCTGCAGGAGGCGACTGGGCTGATCAGGGGAAGGTGCTGCCCCATCACCCCACTGCTGCTGTCACTGCCAGCTACTGCAGCTGCAGATCCTCAGCCCTCACTTCTTAGCGCTGGCCCTGCCCACTGGTGGATGGGGGAAATCTGGAACCAGGCTGGTTGGGTGAGGTGGTGTGGGAGGGTGAGGCACATCAGGCTGCATCCCGTCCAGCCTCTGTGGAGGCGTGGTGTGTGGACCGGGCCCACACTGCTGCCTCTGTGGCTGCCTCTGCAGAAGGGGCAGCACTGGGACCAAGCCACAGCATGGCCTGTCCCACGCCACCTTTGCAGAAGGGGGTGCAACGCTGCCTTCTCACTGCCTCTGCAAAAGGATCCAAGGCGCTGGGCCAGCAGCACAGGACTGGCCTGCTCTTCCTGTGTGAGCGCCGGACCCACCCTCCTCTCCCGCATGGCACCAGCCCGAGGCCCTCGTAGCTTTGTCTAGATGGATGTCCTGAAGACGTCCGCCCTAATTAGCATATCACCCTTTTATTAGTGTAGATATACAAAACACTTAGTACAATGCCTGGGCCATGGTTAAGTGCTCAATAAACCACTGTTGCTATTCTTTGGCCATGTATGTTATTATAATAATTACTATTACTAATAGGATAGGAAAGAGAAAGACATAGTTGCTCCAAAATGGTTAACTTAGAGTATGGCAGTGATTTTCAAACAGTGTGCTGCAAGAATTTTTAAAACATGCAATACCTGATTATTTAGTTAGGGGCACTGACATCTTTTTCCTTAGATTGTCAAATAAAAATATGGCAATAGCCAACACCCCAATAGATGTATGGTGTGAATGCCCTGTCTGAAACCATAAATATATAAGTCATATATTAGAGTTGCACCTTATTGGTCACATGACATAAGAAGGTTGTGTCTGATTGGTTAATTCTTGGTACTAGAATTCCTTATACACAAGCATGGGCACCTGATTTTTTAAAAAGTCATTTTGGAGCAAAAAGGATAAGTAATTAGTATATTTTCAATCAAAATGTTTTTTTTGTCAGATTGGCAAAAAATATTTATTTTGTGTGTGACACAGAATTTTAGTAATTAGTATATGTCTAGGAGATGAAAAAGGTTGAAACTTGTTGGTCTCTTGAAGATGCATGTACACATACAATGTGGATTTGGGTCATTTTAAAATACAAACCAGTATATAAACTATATTTTTAAATAATAATAATTTTCTGTTCCATTTTTCTAATGCAAGTTGCTATAAAGTGTTCAGAGTCTGAGAAAGAATCCTCACAGGGTTAAAATGTTGTACTTCGTTTTACATGAGTAATACACACCTTGAGTTACAATCCATAATGCGCTTCAGTTTAAAAGATAGCAAGCCATTTTCATGCATGGCTGCACTTCGTTAAGGAGTGAAAATGGGCTGTTACTAAAATGTCAACACAATTGTCACTCTTGAAGCTCAGTTTATCTTGAAGTAGTTTCACATTTTCAGCACTTCTTTTTGTTTGTTTCTCCAAGAGCATAAAAGTCCAACCTCGGTTAATTTTCCAAATTCAAAAGAGACTTCCCGTCAGTCATTCTGAAGAAAATGACAAGTATTGGGGGTGACTGCAGTTTTGCTCCCTAAGAGTGAAAATTTGAGCCCCAATGCCTTCTGCAGTTCTTTGCATTTCACCCTGGTGCACTTTAATTGCACTGCCTTTCAGTGGAAAATGCTCTCAGGACCTAAATTCGCAAACCAGAGCGAGTTTTCTAACAAGGAAAGGGCCTGAGTCACTGGGAAGGCTGCATCTGATATTGAGGTTAATTGGAGAATGGAGGGATGCCACCGCTAATCCTTGCCTAGTTGCCTATCAGCCTGGGCATTTCCCCTCTTCCTCTCTCCATCAGGAAGGGAATCATTCCACCTGTATTAGGAAAAAGTAGCTTCTTAAGGGTTTGCACAGTCATTTCTCTAATCTTTCCCTTCTCCTTGAGGCATGAATAATTTTAATACTGCCAATCCCTAAAAATCTATTCTTTCTGCCTGTCTTTCCCCCCTCCTACTTTGCAGTGTAGAGTATCATTATCCAGCAGCCCTGATAAGAGAATAATGAAACAATCCCTTCTCGAGCAGATCGTGTGGCTGTCAGACTAAAATGACACCACCCATACATCCTTGACATGCTACCCCAAGCTAATTGATGGCAAACAATGGCAACTGTCACCACTGCCCTAAGACAAAGAAAACATACTTGTGTCACCTGATGGGAGAGCTACCTAGCAACTGATAAACAAATCTGTCAGGGAGATGTTCTATTAAGGTAAGAGAGGGTACATCTCTGAAGAACATGCCTATTAACTTTGAGCTTAAGAGCTGTGCTGTTCACTGGGGAACAGAAATAAGTACGGTAAAATGAGAATGTATTGATGCCTGCACAGTTACATGAATATTCAGGTTCTCTTACAAATAGATATTCCCACATGAGCTCCAAACTTCTCTGTAGTCTGCCCAATTACATTTCTACATCGGGCACCTGGATTTATAGCGAGGGAGGAAGTTACTAGTGTTTGAGGGGGGGTATATATGCCTATATGTCTTTCTGGAATACACCTCCATACAACTAGAAGATAATAGCTGATGATATTCACATAGATGCCAAAGGTTACCGTCAAACATTCTGAAATACCAAGCGTAATTAACTTCCTGTTGGGAAAAGCTCCTGAAACATCTGCATTTCAGAACAAAGACATTTTGTTACAATTCGAATGGCTTCTTCTGGCAGCTCTCTCTACTTCTCTGGGACCAGCATTTCATGCAGCCCTCATGGGTCTTTTTCCAGACAATGCATGCCAATCTAACCTCAAATCTCACACCGATCTTTCTTCCCTTTGCCTCTCAGCCTAATCACTCCCAGAGAGTTCGTAACACAGAATGTTAATGAAATAATTTGAACAGGCAAACAGATTACCCTGTGAGAAAGTCAGTATTGCCTCTGACTGTTACTTTAGTTTCCATATGGGGCAGGGTAGGAGAACATAATGAAGATGAAGCAGGCAGAACCAACAACTCCTGGAAGCTCTTGTAAGAATCATTCTCATCCTCTTCTTTAGAAATAAAGTCCAATTTGGTTCCAAAACTAAAACTTTTAGTAAAAAGTACTCAGTTCTCTGATGCCTTAGTATTCATCCCTTTGCTATCTCCCACCTGTGCCGTGTTGACTGGAAAAGTTGTTTCCTCCCTTGCAGATGCTACGGAGGTAACCCCACCCACACCACTTCTATGTGACTTCTGAAAACATTTCACCGGGCAGGCTTCTTGGAAACAGAATTTCAGTACAGCCAGCCACTCCAATTTTCAATGTAATATTCCTGTAGCCAACTCAAAGGCTCGTGTATCAACTCTGCTGAGGAAACCTCTGCCTTTCCTAGCTTTAAAGCCCTCCTGGGGAACCAAAGTCTGCAGTTGGATAGCTGATGAAGTTGGTTTTGTTGTGACTCCAGAGAACCCCCGTTTCTCTTTTTTCACACTTTGCCCACAAAGTGGGCATTCTTTCCATTTTGCCTTTAGATGCTCTGTGTTAGTTACCTCCTAGTTTATTCTCAAGTTTAACTCTAATAAATCATTCATGTGTTATCAAGAATTCATGTCCCTACATAGCTTTTCTCAAGGGATTCTTATTTGAAGACTTTCTCTACCTTGGAATGGGAGGCTCAGTCTTTAGTTATGTAAATTTCAAGCATCCTTGTTGCTGGCAGAAGGTGTATTTTGAGGAAGTAAGCATCTTTCCAGCTGGAAATGTGACCAGATGAGTTCCTAAAATTTGATATTTCAAATGCAAACTTTTTGCATTTCTCCTGGGCATCAATCTATATGTCAACAAAAGGCCTGACTTTTAGAAAACATATTTGTTGATATTTAAGGGTTTGAAACTCCTCTTCTTAGGAAAAATAGACCTGGGTAGAATAAAACAAGGCCTGCTCCCTCTGATATCTCTGCCAGCCCTCGCTTCATCCTAACTGAACCGAGTCATGCCAGTCTTCGGGCAGCTTCTTCCTGTGAGGGAATCACATTATCAGGACGTACACCCATCCTACCATGGCCCGGGCTGCTTCTGTAGATATCTGCTTGCAGTGTGACAATTTTACCTGTAATTCCATTTCAGAACCACTACATCTGGGGTTGCATAGAAGGCCCCAGAGAGGAGTAGGAGTGCTAGGTAATGGTCTTGATCTTTCCAACTTCACCGGCTTTAAATACTAGGCTTTATAGAAAAAAATGTCTAAACCCTCAGGGCTAGTAGACTACTAAAGTATCTGCTACATCTAAACTATGAAGAGAATAAACATACCTCTAGAAATTGATACACTTTTAAAACAAAATTTAATTTAAAAAAAAAAACAAAAACATGGGAGCCACAAGCTTCCTTGATTTCACTCAGTCACTGACGAATGTCCCAGATGTGAGTATAAAACAGTGGTCGGGAAACAAATATTTTAAGCTTTGCAGGCAAGAGGTAATGTCCTCAATTCTTTGACCAACTGTTCTCATCTAAAGGCTAGTAGTCTTTTTTACATTAAAAAACAAATCTTAAAACCATCCTCTCAGGCCATACACAAACAGGAGGCAGGCAGGCTCGAAGGGCAATAAGTTGTCTGCTGTGTATTGACTATTAAGAACCATCATGAAAAGACTAGGGGTCTGTTTCTAAAACTTGGCAACTAAATCTGAGGTAAGTAAATAGCCAAGAATAGTTTTCTTGACACCTTAGCATACACTTTGAGGCAAATGACATCACCTGGAAGAGTCAATGACATCAAGAGGGACACTAAGGCCTCAGCAAGGCCAGGACAATGACTGTACAACTAACCGTATTGGCCAAGGTCATTCACCCCATTTCTTCTTTCCTCCATCTACCTCACCCTCGTGGATTCATCACTGCTGATTAAGTTAATTTTCCACGTGGCCTTCTGGTACTCTGTATGACCAGCCTGAGTATATTTCAACTCTTCCTGGCAACAGAAAAACTGTGGAATTTATAGATCTGAAGATAGGTCTTGAATATGGGAGTTCTGAGCCCTTATCTTGACTTGAATTCTTTTGGAAAGGAATGCTATATCTCAGGACAACTACTTCTGAACTCCAAGTACTGGCACTCAGTGCTGAAAGGAAGGAGTAGAAGGGGCTCTAGTCCCTGTCATAGGCATCCACTTGGTTTATGAGTAATTATCTAAGCTTTTAAGCAGAGAGGGAGGAAAAACAGAAAAAAAGCATTATTGAGCATCTCCCCGCTTGCAGGGGTGTAGGGGATTCTTACATGTGATACCACTTAATCCTTACAGCAGTCCTAGGGAATCAATATTCTTACCACTGTTTTATAGATGAGGAAAAGTAACCTCTCCACACTAAACATCTAGTGAGCAAAGAGCCAGGATTGGAGCTAATGTCTCTATAAAACAAAACCGAAGAAACCATACCAATCTTTAAATATGGAAACCCTGATATCTATCAAAAGCTAATATATACTTTGTAAATTTGCCACCCAAGTGATGTTGTGATTGTTGTTTTTTTATGATTTTAATTTGTTTTCCTTCAGAGACTTAACAGATTTCCTTAATTTAAAAAAATTCTAAATGAATTACTGGGTAAATTATTGAAATAAAAAATGTGAATAACTATATTTAGTTCTATTTTATTCACTCAATGATTCCGATTAAATTCCCATTTTCTTCACACTTCCATTTTCCTCCCATTTAAATGCGAGTAGTGGGTAGGGTACTATATCTAACCACTCTTATCCATGGGCATGCTCCAAAAACCCCAAATGGATTCCTGAGACCACTTAGAGTATCAAACCCTATGGATACTATGTTTTATCATATGCATACATACCTATGATAAAATTTAACTTATAAATTACATAAAGTAAGAGATTAACTAGCTAATAATAGAATAATTACAGCAATATACTGCAATAAAAATTACATCAATGTGGTCTCTCTCAAAATATCTTATTGTGCTGTACTCACTTTTTCACTTAAAGGAAGAACTTTGAGGCTTCTGTCTGGCAAATCTGAATTGCAAGCATCACTACTCTTTGCTTTGGGGCCAATAGTGCGTAAAATAAAGGTTACTTGAACACAAACACTGTAATACCCTGACAGTAAGTTTTAAAACCTACATGGCTACTAAGTGACTAGGGGTTGGGAAGTGTATGCAGTGTGGATATCCTGGGAAAAGGGATGACTCACATCCTGGGTGGGATGGAACCAGACACTGTGAGATTCCATCACTCTACTCAGAATGGCATGCACTTTAAAACTTATGAATCGTTTCTGAAAATTTTCATGTAATATTTTCAGACCACCATTGAACACAGGTAACTGAAATGGTGGAAAATAAAACTGCAGACAATGTAACTTGTGGCACCTGTTCCCTATCTGCTTTAGAGAACTATAATATGTATTTTTCTAGAGTTTGGAATAAAGCAACAATGATAATAGCTAACGTGCTGAACAGTTACTATGTGCTAAGCAGTGTTCTAAGCATTCTGTGTGTCATTTAATCAGGCAAACAATCTTATTGAGAGGAAATTAAATTTGAGTTAAAGGAAGAAGTACCATTCCTATTTATAAATATTCCATTTAAATACAGGTTGGCTATGCAGATGGTCAGAGGGATGGCATAAAGCATGGCCAATAATATAACTTAAGAACAGAGACACTAAATGTTGCCCACCCTTACTTTTTTTATATAGTACCTTAGTACACTTCAAAACTATGGACTCTAGATCATTCCTTTACCGACCACAGAGGCGGCTGTTGCACTGCATTGTTCCTGAAGTGCATCCACCTCTCACAAAACTTGCTAAGCACACTGTGCCTTTTCCTATGCATGCTGGTAAGTGTCAATGGTGAATAGGTTCCCTTTCTGCTATCTCTCCTACAAGATACAAATAGGACTTTTACTACATCCCTAGGGAAAGATCCCAAGGGAGATGATAAATATCTGGCTCTTAGCACATAGTTAGGTGTCAACAGACCTGTAGGGTGAGCCGGTGGGCAGTCGGAGCAGAGGCCAGATCTGAGCAGCTACCTTCCCGGGGAGAACAGGACTGGAGCCAGAAGCAAAGCCCAGGTGGCAACCAGACATGGTGGCACAGCACAAACGTTATGCCAAAGCAGCCTTGAAATTCAGGCAGGAAAACTCAGATAAAACACCAAGGAGGCATCTGTAGCTGCTGGTGAATCAGTGCCTGCTGTCCAAGCAGCCTTAACCATTCCAGGATCTCAGAGCCCCGGAATGGGATGGTCATTCCTTGACAATCTGCGGAAGTACTGTAAGAGCCAGTGATCAGAAACAGTGCTCTAGTCACCTGGAATGAGTCAATCCCACAAGAGCCCTCCCTATTCAGCTCTCTTATTACCGTGAATAGTAAAACATAAAAAGTAATATCTAAGCTAATTCAGTAATGTCCTTCATTTTAGTGTCTTATAATCTTCTTCACATTTACTTTCAGTGCTCACAGATGTATAAAAAATAAACGTTTGCTGTGATTACAAACACCCTGGAAATAACCACTTTCTATGTTCTTTGTTTTTCATCTGAAAGAAACATAACTACTTATCTCTATTTCCTTGGAAGGTAATTCAGTTGAAGCAGAAAGTCAGAACTTTGGGCCCAGAAGTTTGGTCCATGACTTCCTAAACACAAAAGGTTTTAGTTCCTCATTTGAGAAATTCTGCCCTGATTCTTGCCACTCACCTGTTCCCTAAAACCTGCTTGGGGTCCATACACAACAAGGTCCATCCAACCTTTCCTTTTCATACCCTATTTTAGTGCCTGTAGAATAACATAAAAAGAGGGAAAGAAGAAATAATAGTATAAAGACAACCCTAACTTTGCCCTAAGGAAATTCAACTACAGTTGCCAGAGTCACTATTTTCCTCTCCTCCACCGAAGTTGAGGAATTGGTTTTACTCACCCACAAAAATATTTTTACAGCAAAGACATGTACATATTGTAAAACTGAATAACTCAGCTTAATCTTGTATGAAAACTAACATGAATATAAAGGAATATGTAGAAAATTGAACCACCAAATTAAGCAGCTTTCAAACATACAAAGTCATTAACATTAGTAGCATACATACAAATGTGCCCTGTGCTGGCTGGGAATAGGAATTTCAATTTTCTCCAGTTGGGTGGTCATAAGATTTCCCTCTTAATCAAAATATGTGCAGTGCCTTTATATCACTGGTGGGAAAACATGCTTAACATCCATCTATAGGTTTTCTGTAGTGTGGAGTAGAAATATATTCTACAGGGAAATACTTTTTTGCTTTTTCACAATTTGATTTAGTTTTATTATCTTTGTAATATATATAGATAGTATCTTTATTATCTTACCTAATAATAGACAAACATGTAAATTGGCCATACCTCCACTATGCCAACAACCAATCAGGAGTGATATGCAAATTAACCCAACAAAGATGCTGGTTAATTTGCATACACAGGCGCAGAGTGATGGGGGTGGAACGCTTGCATCCTGGCCAGACACAGGCGTTCTGCCCCACCCCTGGTCTCTCGGGGCCTCTGGACAGGTGGGAAGGTGGGGCCAGAGCAGAAAGAGGCTGGGCTGGAGTGGAAAGTCAGTGCTGGCAGCCAGGGAAAGGAAAGCCCATTCTAGCACGAATCTTCATGCATCAGACTTCTAGTTTATTATAAGTACCAGAATGGTGTTATTCCATTTATCACTTTATATACATAGAGCAGATCAACCACAGCCTTAAATTGTCGTAGGAACATATTTCCATCACATTATTTTTAGATAAATATTTTGCTCCAATTTGTAAAATTCTTTACAATTTTAATTTTATTGAAGTATGAAAGACATTTGAAGTATAAAATCATGAGACATTTAAAGTGTACATCGTGGTGAAGTGATATACATATCCACTGTAAAAAGACTCTTCCTCCCCCCTCCAAAACCTAGTTAATTAGGGGTAATTCTTATTGTTACTCCTATTAGTCAAAATTAAGATCCTGTTTTGTTAGAAGTCACATTCCCACATTTTCTGATCCAGAGCAATGGTTTTCAAAGTGTGGTCCCTTGATCTGCAGCAACCTGTAACATCTGAGAACTTGCTAGAAACACGTGGCAGTAATTCAAATTATTGGAACTCACTCAGACCTACTGACTCAGAAATTCTGGGGATGAGGAATAGCAATCTGTATTTTCATGGGTTTGCCAGGTGAGTTAATGCACACTAAAGGACTGGCTCGGGAGGAGGGAGGGCTAAATCTGTAGATTTAACTATCAGTTTCCACAAAAGAGAAAAATGAGGCTTGTTCCTATGCTCATTGATTCTGCAATCCAATTACAGTAGGTGGATGAGCCACAGATGTGTGAACAATACAGGATTCTGACATTAGTTCAAGGCAACATCAAAAGATGACAAAGATGTTGTTGCCAAATGTTTCCCTATAAATCGCTTATGTTGCTCCATTCTACCACCTTCTGTCCACCACCAATTTCAAGCTGTTCTGTCCCTTTTCACCCCTGGTAAATTCCAAGCAAAGCCAAGATTTTGAAGGCAATGCAAGTAATAACTAATGCATGTTTTATAATGTTCTATGACCTTTTAAGGACATTTATATAGATTATGTTATTTGATCTTCAACAATTCTCCCATAAAGTTTAACCTATTGGGAAATTTGTGTGCCAATTAAGAACACTCTAATGAAGCCCCTAAATTAATAACCACTTTTTGAAAGTAGATTATATAAGACCGTTTTATAGAAAATTATTTCTAACCCCTACAACTCTGCAAGTTGTCCCGAGACAGCAAATCATTAACTTAAGAATGTAGAAAATGTTTTAAAACATCCCATAAAATTACATTAAAATGAAACATTAACTATTTCACAAAGTATGTTAAATCCTGTATAAATTTAATATGGTGCTATTTATTACAAAAAATGATGCTATTGTAAGAGAGAAGCCTTCATTTCCCAGTAATAAGGGGGAGGGAAGGGAATGGCAAATATGACTTCAAAAGTTCCTGCTCTAAAAATATATTTATTTTCCTTCTACAATTCCCTGTACTATATGAATATAACACTTTTCCCCCTGAAAGATCTAAAGTTACATCCAGAATTGGGATAATTCAATAGCTCTAAAAACTTGGTAATTATTTAAAAACCCAATAGAAGTGGTACCAATAAAATTTCCTCATTCTTGCAGATCTCCTTGTTCCAGCTGCACTAGTTCCTCACTTCATGATGGGGTTCTGTGAGTCTCAAACATCTCCACCACACTGGTCTCTAGGATGTATTCATGGCCAAGACCATTTGCAAAGCTCATGCTTTATTCAGCCTCTAGTACAGTTTTGATTTGGAGGGAACTGTAATTTTTGTGATCACTCACCAGACAGATCCTCCAGCGTTCTGATAGTGAATGGACTCTCTGTCAGGACCAGGCATTGGTCCAGGCTGTCCATGCAGACTAACTGCAGGCTTATCTGCTTCATCCCTTCATCCGGGGAGCTGATGAGAACATCTACACAGGCATTAAGCCTTAAAAGTGGCATTCACACCTCGATCTACTGGCTGTGAAATATTTCTCCCTCGGATGATCAGACAAATCACCTGAATTTACAGTATGGCCAAGACAGTACCATCTGGGGTACAGCACTTTTGAACAAAAAGACAGACAATGTAAGTGAGCCATCCCTGATAACTGCTCATCCCTGTCCAGGCTTCCTGTTAGATCACTAAATCCCTCTCAGGTTAGCTGAGGAGCCAGCCTGTGGTGCCCTGGATTTCCAAGTAGATGAATAAACACCTCACTTTTAAAATCATCTTCAGTAGGGCCTCCAGTGATATTTGGCTGCTTTAACCTGGGGTACTATTTTCTTCCAAAGAAATAAAAGTCTTTTCAGGCATTCCTTTCCAGTCAAACTCCAACGTATCAACTAAAGGGTTTGTTTCAATAAGGGAAGCCAACATGTTAGGAGACTCGAAAGAGCTGTTGGTGTCAGAACTGCCATCTTCCCTGTTCATCTTAATGCTCTGCCAACTATCCCTCTCCCAGAATCTCACAAATCCTTGTTGGCTACCCACTAAAGTTTCCATTTTAAAACCATGACTTCTTCAAAACATGAGTCCTCAATGGTAGCTTCTAAAAAAAAACATAATGCTCCTTGCTAAATTACTTCTGATCCTATGCCCATATATACTGAACAGGTGCCCATCAAAATTTTTTTATTGTAAATCAATTTGATAACACTTAAAAGTCTAAGTGCTTGACAATCATTAAACAAATATTTTCTCAATTTTGTATAACAGAATGTAAATGGAATGACTCCAAGTACTTTTGCCACTAAGCCAAGTCTTAATCTTTGTCAAATTGCCCTAACACTTCAGATTTTACATGTAACTAATTGATAAACAGTTTCCTTTTCCTTTGGCATCTCTCACTGTTTGGCTTCTTTCCACAGATCTTTAGCACAGGTTTGAAACTGGTGTGAACATGCACTCCTGGCAAGTAAATTTTTAGGACTTTAAAAGGAAGAAGAAAGGCTTAACATTTTTGTGTTCTTTTAGTTTTTATTTCTGCCTTGTTTTGTTCTGTTTGTTGTCTACATAGAAAAACAGAAGGCATAACCAGTTTTTTTTGTTTTTGGTGTTGTTTTTTTTTTAAAAAAAGAAAAGGCAAGAACAAAGAAAGTAAAATAGAACTTGAGGGAAGCATGAATAAAAAAAAAGTAGGGAAGATAAACTTTCACAGTTATAAGTTAACTCAAGGAGTAAAATTCCAGGATAAAGGAAGATGGCCACATGCCTGTTTCAAATATCCCCATAGTTGCAGAAAATTCAAATCATTCTGAAGATACTCTGTTGATACTGTGGTAACTTAGGTTCTTTGCCCATTATAGCAGCTCGCCTGCATGAGTAGGAGGCTCAAAACTAAGAGCTCAAAAGAGAAATAGACCCAAGTACACAGAGGAGACAGGCGGTTGCTGGGGAGGTGGGTAGGGAGAGGGGACTGGGAGAAAGAGGTGAAGGGATTAAGAAGTACAAATTGGCAGTTACAAAACAGTCACAGGGATGTAAAGTACAACATCTATACTAGTAAAAGGGTAATATGCTAATTAGGATGGACATCTTCCTGACGATCTTCTGGGTGTTCTTCTGGACAAAGCTGCAGCAGCTGCAAAGGGCCCAGGCTCAGGCCAGCAGTAGCAGCAGCATAAGCGAGGTAATGTGGGTGGCACCTTCTCCTGATCTGCCAGGTCACCTCCTGTGGAGGGAGGCCAGACTGTGGCTTAGGTCAAAGCAGAGGCAGTTAGGGTCCTTCAGGCCGGCAGGGGGGCAAGGTAGGTGTGATCAGGCCAGCAGGGGCGCAAGGTATGACAATCAGGATGGCAGGCAGGCAGAAAGGTTAGAGGTGATCAGGCAGGCAGGCAGGCAGGCAGGCAGGCAGGCAGGCAGGCAGGCAGGCAGGCAGAGGGGTTAGAAGTCAATAGTACTGGATTGCTAGAGGGATGTCCTAGATTGGAGAAGGTGCAGGCCGGGCTGAGGAATCCCCCTCCCCTTGAACCTCCCATCCATGCACGAATTTCATGCACCAGACCTTTAGTAGGGAATATAGTCAATAATATTGTGATATCTATGTTTGGTGCAGGTTGAGTACTGGAAATATCAGGGGAGCGTTTTTGCAAAGTATATGATTGTCTTACTACTATGCTGTATACCTGAACCCAATACAAAGCAATATTGAAAGTGAAGTGCAATTGTAAAAAAAACTATATAAAATTTTTTTAAATGCATCATGTGCAAAGAGAGGAATTATTTGGAATGACAAACCCATTTCAAACTAAATCATTTAAAAACCTTGAAAACACTACCAGAAATATAAAAATAAACACCAAAACAAAGGAGACTCCTAAGTTTTGAAAATGAGCCACACAGATGTATGCTACACACAGCAAAGATAGAGACATCATTGCTTTCCAAATCCATTTCCAAGAGATTTAAACGAACAAGACAATCCCATCACCAGAAAATGTATTAGATGTTGGGTCATTTTGCAATTGGTTTTGGTTAGATTAGACTCTTTACTGTTGTTTTCCATGTCTTTAGTAAAATCATGGATTTAAAGACTATAGAATTAGAGCATCGTTCCATACACCAAAAGGTTAAGGGTTTGATTCCCAGTCATGCCATATACCTAGATTGCGGTTTGATTTCCAGTCTTGGCTCATAAGGGAGGCAACTGATCAATGTTTATCTCTCTTTTTCTCTACAAACAAAAAAAAAATCAGTAAAAACGTATCTTTGGGTGAGGATTTAAAAAAAAAGGAGAGAGTGCTATATTGGCTGCTTAAAATGATTGTTAACTTAATGTGCTAAATTAAATGTTCATACATCAAGTATGTGGAAAATCCAACAGATATCTGTACAGACAAAAGCTAGTCAAGCTAGTCACACTATTTCATGTATATACTCAATACAACATATTTATGTGTGCTGAAAACATTGTACATTGGTGTATTTCATGTGTATGTATGTACCCTGTACCATAAACCTCTGTAAGATTTGTTCAGCCTTTCAGGTTAAGTTTTTTTTTAAATATATTTTATTGATTTTTTACAGAGAGGAAGGAGAGAGGGCTAGAGAGTCAGAAACATCGATGAGAGAGAAACATCGATCAGCTGCCTCTTGCACATCCCCCACTGGGGATGTGCCCGCAACCAAGGTACATGCCCTTGATTGGAATCGAACCCGGGACCTTTCAGTCTGCAGGCCGACGCTCTATTTTGGCCCTTCAGGTAAGTTTTAATCTCATGTCCCAGGTTCTCAAAATGCAGAAGCTGTGCTGGTCCAATAGTAAGTAGCCAAAGTAACTAATAAAGGGCCACTGACTCTTGGTGTCTTGATGACTGACCTTCTTGAAACACTGTATTTGCTTTATGCCTTTTCCCCTGCCTTTAGATCAACTGAGAACTGTTGAGTTTATAAAGTTACACAAGCATGTCTATTCCACTGTTATGCATCAATAAATTCTTAACTATTTATGGCTTATTAGTATGAAGAAGGAGAAGGAGGGAGAGAAGGAGGAGGAAGAAGAGGAGGAGGAGAAGGAGGAGGAGGAGAAGGAGAAGAAGACCAAAAACACAGTCTGTTGCCAAAACCTGGCTCTGGAATCAGATGAGGGTGGGAGTGGGATTTGCAATCCACAGACAATAGAAAATTCTCATTGTCTGAAATGTGAAGCTGGTGGGACATTTGCTTTCAGAGTCATAGCATGACAGTAAAGGCTTTCCAAACATGAGGACGCTAAGTATGTTTGCAGAGGTACATCATCTCTATGAAGGTGAAAGATGTACAAAAATCCAGGCTAAGAAAATAAATGAAAAAAATAACTTCCTTGTTGCAAATTAATCCTTTCTTATTTTTCACCACACATGTGACATTTTTCAAATATAGAGTCATCTATTTATTTAAACCCAGGCAGAAGGAAGTGGGTCTAGGGGTCTGAGAATGCCATTCTATCCCCCCCACCACAGCAATGGTTAATAGTAATGGACATTCTTACAAGTTGGTTTACTGGTATGATATTTTCTTAGAAAACTGGGACTTCCTTTTAAAATACAAAGAAGACAATGATTGTTCCATTAAGAAATCCACATGGAACCTGTTACCTGGTTAAGAGGGAACCATTTCCTTTGAGTTTTTATCAGTTAATAAATTTGAGATACTTGGGGAGGTTGGGTGCATTGAACTTTTGACAAAGCCCAGAACTAAAAGAGTTAATGCATTATTTCACTTTGTTTCTTAGTGAGAAAAAAGTCTGCTGCCAAACTCAGCTCAGAATTCAGATGGGATGGTCCGGAGGGTGATAATTTGCAGTCCACTGATAAAGCAAAATACAGATGATATTAGAAGAATTTCTCTCATGTGAGTATTCCCTTTAACCAGAGTGAAGGTGCCTAGAGAAAATCAGTTGATGTGGTTGGTCTGCCTTTGTTGTCATTACCTGGATAGAGATCGGGCCCAGACCCTGGGGAGCATCCCACTGCCCCTTCTGTGGCAGCATCTTGTGGGGACGTGGCCGGTTGCAGGGGCTGCACCGTGAGGCAATCCGTGAGCAAGTCAGGATGGAGCTCTGCACTGGACCGCAGCTACGAAAAGGAGAAAACAGAGACAGATGGAAAGGAAAGCTGTTCCTTGGAATACCTTGCTGGAATGGCATCATGCCCTAAGGTTCAATGCAATTAAATCCACAAATATTTATCAAGCAACAACTATGAGCTTAAGGGAGTCAATAAAAGAGTCAGTTTCTAATCCTCATAACACCTGGCAGGTGCTTCAGGGGAAAAAATATGTGGCTAGATTTGACTTTAGTCCTGATATTTTGACTTCTGAGAACCCAACTTCCTATGATATTTCCTTGTATTTGCTCTGTATCTTATCAGAACTTGTAGCGATAACAAAACAAACTCAAGTATATTTAGTCCAGATTGGAAAGTGCTTTTAAAATACAGATATACCACAATGAAAGTATCTTGGAGATAATTTAGAAATGTCCATTGAGATTTGGTGCATATAGCTATTACATGACAGGAAAATACACAAGTTAAGTTTTAAAATATTATGGAGCATGATTTAAAAAATCATTAACAGAAATAGAAACCCAACACAAGTTACATAACAAAAAACATTTAGATGGTCATTTTATCACAATAACAAAATAAAGTCTTTGTTTATTAGAGTTTCAAAAAATCAAATCATAAAAATGTTAGAATAAAGTCTAGGTGAAAAGATACCTGATCTCTTTATGAAAAAGAATTCTGTAAGTATAATTCAAATAGGAAAAAAATCACAAGTAAGATTGTTACATAAAAATCTCTATATTCTGCTTATATAAAAACACAATACCTTAAAAATCTAGCAATGTATTTGTTATAGTTATTGCAAGTAGTTACCATCTCTAGTGTTTAAAGGAAATACTTACATTAATATTGTCTTTAATAAGACAAAAGTCTTACCTGACTGGGGGATACTTATTCATCGAACAAATATTTATTGTCAGACATACCTGTAGACTCTAGGAATCCCATGTTAGGGAAAGTATACTCCAGAGTGGAATAATAGTGCAGAGAAGAAAGACAGTGAGGGTGGAGGAGGGATGGCAATTTTAGAAAGGAGATCAGAGAAAACCTCTTGGACATGACACTTGCAAAAAGCTTGGAAAGAAGTGAGGGAGTGAGCCTTACAGACATAAAGGGAGGAAGAACCTGTCTGCCTTGTGGTGTGTCTGGACTAGCTGAGGAACAGTAAGACTGGAGTGGTGTGAGCCTGGGGCCCGGAGAAGAGAAACAGAAGACGAACCAGAGATATAGTGAGGAGATGGGGTATGTTTAGTGTCCCTCTCACCCTCCCTCCCAGATTAGACAACCAGGAAAGGTCCTTCCAGATCAGTTAAAGCTCTTAAATCATCTCTGGTCTAGGAATTATCTACCGGTGAAGGTGGGAGGCACACAGCAGAATCTCCTGGGTGGGCATTGCCTCACTACGCAGCCTTGGCATAAACATAAGACTTTAAGAAGGCAAAACAGAATGACAATAAACATTTAAAAATACAGAGAACACTTATAAAGAAATGCAATGTGAATGTTTTTTAACTTATCAAGTTAATAAAACCTTTTTAAAAAAGTAGTGGTAGCTAAGGTACAGTGAGAGGCATTCTTTTCTAAAAAATTTGTTTATCATTAAAAGTACTTCAGATGTTCCTCCTCCCCCCACCTCCCACCTCCACAATGACCTCCTCCATCTTAAACAATGTAGAAGTGTACATTGGTACAAATTTTCTAGTGGTATCTTGCAATATTTTTTTCAAGGCCTATAATTTAAACCATTTGATCAAAAATTTTGGCTTAAGTATATACTCAGAAGAAAGGTGAAAGAAGATTTATACCCAATATTCCAATGATATAGAGTATTATTTACAGCAACATCAAAAATCAGAAAATGTTACTTAAATATCCACAATTAGGGCCAATAAATAAACTCATATAAATTTGATGGGATATTATGCAACCACTAAAATAATGCTCATGATGATAAAAGCAAAACACAAAATTATATAGAAACAATGACATCAAAACACAGACAAAATGTAATCCAATATTAAAACTGATTTTTGCTCCTACTGTCATTATCATGAATTTATTTCCTGTTTTTTTTTTGTGTGTGTGTATGTATCTCTCTCTCTCTCTCTCTCTCTCTCTCTCTCTCTCTCTCTCTCTCTGTGTGTGTGTGTGTGTGTGTGTGTGTGTGTGTGTGTGTGTGTGTGTTTTGAATACTTTCCTCTGCTTCCAAATTCTCTGCATTCCAACGGCTTGTAGGAAGCTGTTTTAAACCAATCCAAGAGTGTCAATAGGCTGTATTTTTCCCAAACTTTCCATGCAATGATGTCAGATTGATAGTTTGAAATCAATCATGGTAAGAATATATACACCATGGACCCTGGCAAATGCTAGAAATGGAGGCTTTTTTTATATAGAGAGTTGGTTAAACACTTCCAGCATGCCAGCAACAATGACTCTTCTCCACACTCTGATCAGAAACACACACATTAGCAAAGTTACTACTTAGAGGGCAATATTTCTCAGATCTCTAAAAGCTTCTTAAAGAGACAAACATATGTTCAGGTCTTAGTCCAAGAATATGACCCTAAGTATAGGGGAGAAGCATTTAACACATGGGTAAATGAGACATAATTCTGTTATCATTTCTTCAGTTTTGTCTCACTGGAATCTCTGACCAAGACTGTCTGAGCTTATGCCTAGCCCTCTCAGGGCCTTCGGAAAGTATGTTTGTTATTTTGGTACTAGCCTAACACATGCTGCATAAGGAAAACTGGAAAAAAATCAAGACTAAGAATGAGTTCTGGTGATCACTTTTAATTTATCTTCCTTTGTTAAAATGTGATCTGGGGCCCACATGGTGTGTTAAGCACAGACGTGATGTCTCTCTGCTTTCTATTACCAGCCACTCTAGGGTTTTGCAGTTATCAGTATGGATGAGGTCTTTCCAAGGAATTTCATGGCCAGGGTTACTCCTGGAGTCAAAGGCAGGCACTGCTTCCTCAGCTTCAACAAGTATTCTTGTTCTCTTAAGAGTGGGATTCCATCTGACTCTGTGGTGAGAGTTAATTTGGTTTTCTCTGGGATTAGGCATGGTTCTAGAAACTGCTTCTCAAATTGAATAAGCCTTGAGGACCTTGTGCAAAATTGCCAACGGAAAGCACTATGCATAGTAATGCAGTAGTGACATGATATGTAAGTTTACAGTCTCTCTTGCCCTCCCTCCCAGATTAGACCAGCAAAGGGCCTTCCAGATCATTTCAGGCTCTTAAACATTCCAGGGATGCCTAATGGGTGAGGCAGGAGGCACACAGCGGAATCTTCTGGGAGGGATGTCTTTCAATAAAATATGGTTTCCTCTTTGGAGTAAGAAACTCAACTATGGATGTGAAACAAATTATAAAATATGTATTTCAAAAACACATCTTTTCAGCTGCTAGGAATATTAAAAAAAAAGACAGAGGAAAATTTTTTTCAATGGGAGATGGTCTCTCACTGCAGTTCTCAGACCTGGGCATGCACCTGCAGGCCCCCGGAGTTGCTGACTCAGTGGGCCTGGGGTGGACTTCAAACAAGTTCTCAGGCAGCGATGATGCTGCTTGTCTGGGGATCACACTTGAAGAAGCATCAGGCTCTAAGAACCCTGAGGACAGCTAAGATTTTTTTTTGTTATGAAGAGAGAAAGAAAATTATGAAAATAGGAACTTATAAAAACCAAACTGACTTTGACACATGAACTTTATGTAACCATTTCTTATTATGTCTCCCTTCAGACCTCAAAATAATAAGTGGTTCCATGAGATTCATGTCTTAAAATCAATGTGGATATTTTCTTTCACAGGGAAGAGAAGGGTTAAAAAAATTCAATCCAGTTTAATACCTGCTCTTAGGAGAGAGATTTGTTTTTTATGAAACTTTTACTGCTCTTCGTGGAAAGAAGTGAAATTGGAGCCCACTGATTATCTAGTGTAGAGGGCTGCTGTGTTGGACAACACCAGGAACTTTATTTGCATTGTAATCTATATGAATGGTGCACTTGGAGTTCGAACTCGGCTGTCCTAACCATACCCCATTTATTTCAGAATAGCACTGTCCTTCCTTATCTTTCTCATTCATTCATCGAACAAATTTTTCTTGGCCCTCAACCATATGCCTGGCATATGCTGGGCACTGTTCCAGGGGGTTCAAATATATCAGTAATCAAAACAAAGATACTCACTGAGTATATGTTCTGAAGGATGGAGTAAACAGTAACAAATTAACTAACCAAGTAAATTGTATATTAGTTGGTAAGTGCCATGGGAAAATAAGGGGAAAAAAAGATAGAATTAGGTGGGATTGGAAAGGTTGGGAGAGTGCAGGCCTGATTGAGAAAATATTTTCAAGCAAAGACTTGAAGAAGGTGAGAAAATCAATTAAGTACATATGAAGGAGGAACTGCAAGGAGGCCTGTGTAGCTGAAGTGGGGTGTGAGAAAGAGAAACACAGCAAATGAGGTCTGAAAGGTGAGGCGGGGGATCTTACAGTACCCTACAGCCTTCAACTAGCACTTTGGCTTTAGTATTAGTGAGCAGGGAACTCTTTCTTGTAAGGTCTCCACCATTTGCTTCCTGGGAGACTCATATCATCCCCTATTACTATTCACAGCCATAGAGGCACTTTGCCTCTCCTTCTCTGAGATTCTGTGAGGTATGGGCGCACTGAGGTTAGTCCTGTGTCAACTTGGCTTGACTGCATTGCCCATTATCCAATCAAACACTAAGTGTTGCTGTGAAGGAATTCTGTAGATGGAGTTGACATTCAGAGCCAGTTGACTTTAAGTAAAGGAGATTATCTTCTAGAATCTGGGAGGAACTCATCCAATCTGTGAAAGGTCTCAAGAGTCAAAAACCTAGTTTCCCTCAAAATGAAATTCCTCCTCTGGATTTCAGCATCAGCTCTTGCCAGAGTTCCCTCCCTACAAATTTCTTACAAGCTGTCCCCCACAATCACATAAGCCAATTTCAATGAAATTATCTTTTAAATAAATTAATTTATCTCTTTCTCTATTTCCCTCTCCCCCAAGCTGGTTCTTTGGAAAATCCCGATACAGGATGGGTTTTGAAAGTCATACCATAGGATGAGTATTTCAGGTCAGGAACAAAAGAGCATCATGTACACAAATCCCTTCCCTTAGCAAAGAGCTGGATGTGCACACTCACCACAACACACTTAAAGGTTGCATTTCAGTTCAGTAACTATATACAAAATCCCTACTGTGTGCTCAATACCAGGTGTCTCCCAACAGCAACCATAAGAGGTGCATACTGTTGTGGTTTCCAACGGAGAGATGAAAAGCTAGAATGAAGCAGCCAGCAAAGGTCAAGCTTAGATTTGGGTCAAGGTCAGGTCTGGATTTGGGTCAACCAAAAGTCATGCTCCCTGAGTGTGTTATACTGGCTAAAGAAAAAATCCATCCCAATATTCTCCTTTCCCATCACACACACACACACACACACACACACACACACACACACACACACTTTCCTCTTAGGGCATTTTTGTATTTTAGCCATAAACCCATCAGTTGATCTTGGTCTATTTGGAAAAAGAGCAAAGGGCTTCCACATCCTCTGGAAAAGTTCCCAGTATATCTCATCACCAATGTGCAGACCTTGACACCATGTCCTTTAGGGGAAGGGGTCTTTGTAGGAGTAGAAAGGGAAAAACAGAATGGACCACTGCTCTTTGGTAGTCACTGTTCCTCTCCTCCCCACTCCCAGGGCTTTGTCAGCTGGTTTGGTCCTGGGCCAATAACATGAATACCTGCAGTTGAGAAAAATAAAGCATGGCATGGGTTGTTCCTTAACATCTACATATAATCATAAACACAGTGGTTCCAGGACACCTGACATGATATGATCTTGACCCAGGGGCATCCCTGACCGCAGCACCCCTCCCCAAGAGGGGACATGCCACCATATCTCTCCTGATTCTCTAATTCTCTGCTCCTCTCTTTGGTCTTCCTCCTCCTCTCATGTCTGGGAAGCTGAGCCAGACTGGGTAGGATGGCACACTTCTCTGTGCTCCCCCATGGGTTTAGACGGGGGATCAGGAAGGGCCTCTGTGAGGAGAGGATATGATGGGCTGAGACCGGAATGAAGAGAGAGAACAAGCCATGCTGATGAAACACAACAGGGGAAATCTAAGGCAGGAACCAGCTGGTGGCTCTAAGAACATTGCCTGAGAGGGTGAGCAAGGCAGCAAAGGGAAGAGGGTGGGGTTGGGATCAGAGCAATAGCCAGAAGGCAAGCCATGTCCAGCCTCCAACACAGGAAGATTCAGTATTTTATTTCATTGCAGCAGCAAGCCAATGGGTAGAAAGCTACTGTTTTGTCTCATATTGTAAATAAAAGTAAAATAGATCTGATTATTGTGTAGAAAACAGGCGGGAGGAGGTCAGGAAGGCCCAGTAAGGGGTTACTTCAATAATCCAGATGACACATGCCACAGGCTTAAAGTCAGAGGTGGTGAGAGGCCATCAGTCTGTGTTTTGAAGGTGGAGCTGAATGAAATGTGGACTCTGAGAGAAACTGGGGAATCAAGGATGGCCCCTGCTTTGGACAGAGGAACAGCAAAAGAAAAGAGAGGAGTATGTTGGAGGTATATCAGCAGGTTGGTCTGGGGTGTGTTAAGGTTAAGATGATCCAAGGATATCCAGGTGGGCAACTGGAGATCAGAGGGCGGGGTCAGGGACAAGAATGGGACTGGATCACTAATAGTAACCTGTCTACTATACAGGGTATCTACCGTCATCAATTCATCTTGGGATTCCAGAAGGAATCTCCTAAAATAGAGTTTATTATGTCATACTCAAGATTCAAATATTCTTTCCTTCTGTTTGGCACACCAGTCCCAAAAGACTAGGACAAGAAGCCTCTGTGTTGTGATTCCCCCACACACCAGGGACAGACATTTCCTCCAGGCCTCCACAAAGGTCCCTGCTCCTTTCAAGAGCACTGCCCTGCTGTTTGCAGGCATTGCTTTTATTATGTGCTTCACCCCTCCTGCCTGGAGTGGCTTCCTCCTCTCAGTGGACCTCCTGCTCACATCCTGAATGAAGTCCCTTCCGACCAGGCCAGCCCACACCGGGTCCAGGGAGAGCTGCAGTCTACGTTCAACAATCGTACATCTAGACACCTGTATGGTTTTATTTCCTGTTAGGATTTTCTTCTGCACAAGGGTGTTGTAAAATCCACAGGACCTGGCTGACTGGCTTAAGTCCGAAGCACCTGGCAGGATGGGATTAGTGTCCTGGCAAACTGTCCAGTGCCAATTGGATTTGTAAGAATGAGACACATGTCTTTATCTGAAGGAGGTGACAATCGCTGGCATTATACAGATTTGTCTAAGGAATACAATGAGGTCCTTTCTGAATTACCCTAGGAATAGAGAATTTTTAAAGATAATAGTAACTACAGCAGAGAGGCTGCTGATGCTCTGCCCAGATCCCCTCTAGCCACTTGGAATAGCTCCGTGCTGGCCTCTCCCAAGTTTGGTATGCCCATCCCCAGCTCTGTGTACTTAGCCACAGCTAGCACCTCCTTCACACAGCAGGAGTGTACACACACACACACACACACACACACACACACACACACACACACACACAAACTATCCAGTGCTCCTTTGCGTTGGAGTGCAATAAACTCGGAGCTTTAAGTTATGTTCCAGAGCTCCCACTCCTGCCTAACGTTTTCCCCTTCCCTCATTCCTTACCAGATTCTCCAGGGAGCACTTCTGTAATAACTCACACACACCTGAATCTTTGGTTCACAGTCTGCTCCAGGAGCACCCGGCTTACTAGTTGTAAACATCCCCACATTTTTATTTGGTTCAGGAATGCAGAGAGCCAATCAGCAGCACTTCCAGGATGCTCAAATGCCATTCGCTCCCCCTGCTTTTCAGTCCCTGATATGGCCACATGCGAGGGGTACAGTAATCAGGTATTTGGTGAAAGTGGGGTGTTCTGACATACTATGCATAACACTAAAAGCATAACTGTGGAGGACACATGAAAAACAAAACCATCATTTACAAGAATAATCAGCATTCAAAGGGGCTTCAGCAGATATCATCGGGAGCCAAACCTTTAAGTTATGTAAGACTTTCCAACAGCAACCCCAGTCAGTAGATCTCAGACTTTGCTTGATTCCCTACAGTCATGGACAACTTCTTCATCTTGGCAGTTAACTTTGATTTTATACAGTTCTAATTGTCAGGAAGTTTTTATGCATGAGGAATCTTGATCTAGCTCCCAGCAACTATGAGAACTCTATACATCTGTCTAAGCATAAATCTGCATTAAGGCTCATAGATATACTGGGAAGAAATGAGACAGCTCTGAGTCTCAGAAACCAAGCTATGAGTCTTTGACTGTTAATGATCCTGATATTCAATGACCCATTATAGGACTTAATTTCTATCCAGGTGCAAGAGGAAAAATTGGCTCCTCAGCTTCTGTACAATCTCCCATTATGGAATATTTGTTCCAAATGATAGTTTTTCAACATTGATAATGAAATCACCCATCAGGGATTGACAAGGCTCCTCCATTTGGAAATTTGAGCTGTTTCCCTAACAATGCAGGGGATTTTTCCTAATACATAAAAACAAGGAACCGTCCATTGTGATTGTTATTTGTTGTTTTGTTCAAGACTATTCTGTTAATGTTTATAAGCTCTTGAAACAAGAGACAGAAATTCTATTCCCATCATTTTCTCATTTCAGATATGACTGAATAATCATCCAAGACTAAGTGAGTCAAGTGGAAATAATTAGGAGAGGGAAAGGGGCCCAGATTCTTCCATGTTCAGTGCTATTACATTCTACTCCAAGAGCAAAGGCACTCTGTGAGCCTGCGTGGGACACACTTCCAAAGAAAACGAGGCACAATCAAAGGCCTCTTGTTTTCCCTTTCTCCAATGAGTACAGTCTATCTGGACATAAATGTTTATGCATCATCTCGTAGGGATTTTTCTTTGTTCTCCAGAAATCAAATGCCACCAAAATATATTTCTGGAGAAACTCAGCCAGAAGGAGAGACTAGTAGGCTTTTCCCCCAGAGGGTTAGGTTTAGCACCAGAACATTCTCATCAAGCATTTCTCTATGACACTTGGAGCAATGCAGCTCTCAGAGAATTAACTCATTGCCCAAAGGCTTAAAAATAATTACAACAAGTTAACCTATTATATTAATTGCAACTAATTTCCAGTTGAATCTAAAAATTCTCCCTGTAGGAGATTCTTTAGCACTGACATTTATGAAGTGGCGTTGGCCTATAATAGGTAATTAATTTCCCACAATCTGCTATCAAATTATCTCCTTTGTGAATGACCAATTTGCAAAGAGGAAAAAATACGAGGGTGAAAAACAGCATTAAGAGAAACCTCTTTGGGAATTGGAGATACTGTCCAATCAGATACCCCGAACTTCTATCTAGGAGATGCCTAAATAGTTAGCAGTGACTCCATAGGCCAAAATTTTTATCCAGAGATGACTAATGAACCAAATAATTGAATTGGTACATATGCAAGGGTATATCTCAATAAGAGACATAAAATATCAGTACTAGTGTAGATACTACAACTTACTAGTGTTTATTTATGGAAATTGTTTACAGAAACAATTTCAAGGTAGAAAGGGAGTCTAATAATCCCATGTGCTATCCAACAGAGCTTCCTTCAATGATTGGAAAGGGTGTGATGTGCTTTTGGTAGCCACTAATGAATGCTTGAAATGTGGGTAGTGCAATTAGATAAAATTAAAAATTATTTTACCTAATTTCACTTAATTTAAACTTAAATGTATGGTATTGAACTGCACAACATTACCACATAACATGTTGGCAGCTTAGCCTTTGTCCAAATCCCTTTGATGACAGGGAATTTACTCCTTTACAACTCGGTTCCTCCATGGCTACATAGGTATAATCATTAGAAAGTTTGCTTTAATTTGAATTGTAATCTGTTGCCCCATCATTTCCACCCACTGGGGTGTATTCCTCCCCTCTTCTACTAGACCACACAGAGTAACTTTGCTCATACTGTACTTTATAGTTTGTTGTTGTTGTTGATGTTTTAATTTGAGAAGCTTCAAAATATTACAGAATTTCAGCCCTGAAAGGGTCCATGAATTAGTTTCTTTGTCAGCCCTCTTCAGCAGTTTTTTCTCTATAGGTTTAACACCTTTAGTTTTTTATATCTAAGAAGTATTTTAGTAGAAGGAGCTTGGGGTTTTCAGTTTGATAAACTGTGATTCAACTACTGTGCGATCCTGGAGACATAGTCAACTGCGTGAATCTAGTTTCCCTTCTGTAAAATGAGGATAATGCCATTGTGCTATCTTGATCACTTTCAGGAGTAAATGAGAAGATTCACAAAGCAGTTGGCACACAGAAGACACTAATGTGTCAGTCACTTCTCTCCCATATAGTTTGTTATTCCATTCATCACCCCAGTTTCTCTCAGCACTGGATCTCAATGGCCATGAAGGAAGATATCTCATTCCTAATGCAGTGAATCAGCTGTCTGACCAGGACAAAGTATAACAGAGCAAACACATCCCTTGTTCCAGACTTTCTACCTCTATTGATGTAGCCTAAAGAATCTATCAGAACCCTCTGGGTTCTTATCCATAGCTTCATAAACAGAGTCTGGGTCAAAATAGTATCCTAATCAAGATATTAGCAGTGTGTTTTTTTTTAAAGATAAATATTACCTGAAAAAATACTATAGCTAGCTTTGGACTTCGGAAAAGTCCAAAATATACTGGAAATCAATGCCAACAACAAAACATTTTCAGAAAACTCTGAGGATATCTCTAAATGTCCTACTTACCAAAATCTGTACTACTATCTAGCTATCCTGGACAGAGCTGGGAGCTGAGATTCACAAGTATATTGAAATCAGAGAGGCATTCAGCATGGACTCTATGTATTGTTATGTCTGTGAAAACACTGTTTCCTCCTAAGTCAATATTCCTCCAAAACTGACACTAAGCATCTTATTTTTTTTCTTCTGACTGGAACATGATACATAAATGGACATAGTCAGAAGTATATTCAAACTTCATCTGGAGGAACATCTCAAAAACAGAGTATTAAAATAAAGGATGATGTTTTTAGACAAGTAGAGAATTATTAATATGGAATTTCACAGGGCTATGAGAAACATCCTCACTTCACCCTTTGGGGCCTGGTGAAGGGGTTGTGAGTTCCCAAAGCAAGAAGAGCGGTTACCTCTATCATAACTTCATAAATTCCTCCTGACACTGGCTCACTGCACGAATGTGACCACACATTCCGTCCCATCCAGACAAGTTTGCTTTCCTTTTTATTCAAGTATCTCAAGGTTTAATTAAAGCAGCCAGCTATCCAGGAATCACTTCCCCCTGTATCCTACCAGCTCCTTATAGTTTTCCTTTGAATTGCTGCCTGTGCTATAGTTTAGGAAGAGTGGGGAGAGACTAACTGCACAAGTCATTTTCCCCTTCCTATTACTTAATTGAAATGAATTGTCTGCAAAAAGATTTAAGGCTGATTTTAGTGTGCCTGAGTGTTTGGACAATTTGTTAAATGCCTACGTCCAAAAGTTGAAGGCTGTCATCCGATGAAGAACATTTGCTCTCGGCTCTCCCATCCATCCTAAGTGAGTTTAATTTTCCTCAAGTACATGTATGACATCACTCCCTCTTTAGTTATTCTCTCTACCAAGCATTACCTACAGCCCAACTCATGGGCTTTAACATGTTGGCTCTCACCTAGCTGTGTGACTTCATGTCCCATGCCATTCACATCTCATGCCATCCTTCTGGCCACAACCCTCCCCCGTTTGGTGTCCCCTTTGCTCCAGCCTGTGCATCTGTCACACACTCTGCACCTTCTCCAGACACCAATTCAATTTCGCTCTGTAATGACGTTTACCCAGGTCTTTCCATTCCAAAGTCCATTTCTTGCTGTTTGAACATTCCAACAGCAACTTCTTTGTATCATTCTGATGCTATTTCTGGTTTTCTACTTATTTTTATTAATTTGCATCATACTTATTTATAAATTATGTGTGAGTATGTGTGTCACAGAAGAAAAAAAAAGCTCCTTAAAAACAGAAACCATGTCTGTTTGACCATGCAAGCTAAAGCAACACCTCTTTCCCCCACCAAAGGTACTCTATAAATGTTTGGGGAAATGTGTGAACAAATACATGAATAACAAGTGACCCAATAGCTGCTAAGAATTCATTAATCCATGCTTATTCTCTAGGGTAGCCCGTAAATGCAGACAAAACCATGTCTTCATGAAGTATGATTGGGGGAAAAAGAGTGAGGTAATTTAAGCATGCCAAAATTATCAACTAAGAATAAAATTGGAAATAGCCAAGTGAAACCTTAACAGAAGTTTAAAAAGAAAAAAGAAGAAGAAGACATTTGGGAAGTTTATTTCCTTATAATACTCAGTCCCCATTGATGCCAAGTTTTACTAGATAATACTATTCACATTTATATACTGCCACTTGAAATGTGCAAATGAGCAATCCTTCCAATAGGAAATGCTAATTCATTACATTTATCTCTCATTCATCTGGAAGGGCTGGGAACAAATCCAATTTTCTACCATGCTTTTAAAGATTCAATGTCTAGCATATATTTTTGATAAGCAGAGCACAGAAATATCAAGCTGAGTGGGCCAGGAATAAAACACTCATGTCTTCTTTTTGGCGATCTACCTGCCTAAGATGAGAACCTCCATCCTCTGAATAAATCAGCAGCTGTGGCCCCGGTCTCTCTGGTCACTACCTCACATACCGCCTTCAATACCACTCCAGAGCCATTTCCCAAGTCCTTAGGTAATGCCGCCAATGTAAGAGCTCACCTGTGGCATTACTTTTGTCAGTGCACAGAAGCATTTTACTGCAGGTATGTTTACTCTCTCATTCGAGAACAGTACATCTTAGAGTGATGCATGAACCACATACACTTTCGATGCTCTGGTGCAATTGAGCTCTTCTCTTAGGGCACTGGCAAGAAGGCCTGGTTCAGAGAAACTCTGTGGGGTGAAGACCAAGACAGGACCTGGACTCCTCTAGTCTATGGATTCCTGCAGGCTATGCAGCCTCTGCCAAAGCCATTTTCATGTTTAGACTCTGCTATTCCTCCTTTGGACACTGACTTTATTCTGTCTTTCTTATTATCATCCATCCCCTGCAATGAACAAAATCTCATCTCAAAATAATAGCAATTAAAAGCCCAACCCCAGAAATGTAGACTAGAACACCAGAAACCCAAGGGCGGTGTGGAAGAATGATGAGGACCGCTAGCAGTCACTCTTGATGACAGGATTGTATCTCAGAAGCTCTGTCCTAGACTACATGGGTCTTGCTGGCTCTGACAGAATGAAGAGAAAGGAGATCAGGCCAAGCTGTGGAAGCAGAAACAGGTGTTGTTAGCACAGCACATTGTCCTCTATGCTGGAGAACATGGTGCTATTTTTCTTCCTTGTGTCCTGCCACAAATGCTTTTATTCTACTCTACAAGGAACTCCAAACACATTACTCTGCTGTGTCTGACTCCACTTTCTAATGCTCTAGGGCCTCATGCTGCTTTCTCTGTCATCATTATTAGCTCCCATGGGAAGATGCTATTTTGGAAGTAGTTTCACATTCTGACACTAGAGGAAACCAGTGCCAGTTGTAGCCACTCCAGATCTCTACAAAGAGCCCCGTCCACTAGAAATAAACTTATCAAAGAAATATTCTCTCTATATATATACACACTGAGGGAAAGGAAAGTGTTGTACAAAGATGTCTCCCTTTCATCCCCAATAATTCTCCAAAACAGAACTAGAGAAAATAGATGTGTATAATCAAACAACCAACATTTTAAGCCATGTGTGTTTGGGGGGGTTGGGGGTGTGTGCGCATATTTTGGGCATTACTTTCAAGAAAGAAAATTAGAGATTTTATTTTCAATTAGAAATTAACAAGTTAGCAATATTTCATGTAAAGGAAAATCTTAGAAACAAAAAGTAGAGACACTAAGGAATAATAATCATCTATCCTTCTGAAAATTCTGCTTTATTATCCACAGACAATAAAGCCTGTGCTTCTTAGCAGAAACCCAAGATCTGTTGAAATGGAAAGCACACGTCTGTGTGAGACTCCCATAGTAATCAAACATCAAGGAAAGGTAGCATGTGAAACACAGGTGACTTGATTTTACCTCTGTATTTTGAAGATCAAAGGAATATCTCTATTCTACCAACCAGACACCCCCACCCCCTAGTCTCCAATCTTCCTACTGCGGAATGAAGCAAATTCCTTGGTTTCTCATGTCATTACCACAGGCTGAAATGATGTAACAATAACAGCAAAGAGGGGTGTCCCCCCTGCATCAACTCTCTAATCAGTTTCAAAGTATGTTTTGTTGGTTCTCATTGACGCCACTCAAAGGAACTCGTCACTCGTGGTCTCAAAAGTTTTACAACAAATTGTGTGAATAAATTCTTTAAAAACGTCTGTCCATTACTAATCCTCTTTTGCCAACATCCCATTCAGGCAAAAATTGCGGCGCTCCATGGTCCCTGATTTATATTTCATTTTGAGAACCGGAAGTAAAGGGATTAAAGTTAAGGATTAAAACGCTCTTTACTGCATTTTTCCCCCCTTCCCAAATGGCTTCTTGGTTGTCATGCCTACTGTTCACTGGTCCTTAGCCTTGAATGTAAGCCTTTGCCTTAATAAAATATTTTAAATGAGATTTCATGGAAAACAATAGGCAAAGTAGCTTTAAGTTCAACAATGGCTCCTGAAAGGAGCTAGAATTATTTTCAAGCATCTTTTTTCCCCATTCTTTTATTGGTATTCTCAAGGGCAAAATTTAAACTAAAAGACAGTACAGGAACAATCTAAAGATATACAATGAGAACTCAGAATGATGTAGCAGAGGCAGGAGGAATTACTCTGAGATAGTGAGTGGGTCATTAGCCTATAAACCCATGTTTGCAGGAAGATTAAGAGTCTTGGGAATTTCTCAAATGTTGCAACACCACAGAACATTTTAAAGGCAAAAATGCACGTAAATCCAGTGTTGCAATTCCACATTGCAAATACCAGGCAGGAAATGAAAAACTGAGGCTTTCGCCACCACAAAGTAACTTAACCATATCAATGTAAATATCACTGCTTTGTATGCAAGTAATTGGCGTTTTGTGGTGTCCGCATCTCCACAGGAGTGTGGCCAAAGAGGCAATAGCCATGGACAGCATGTACTGTTGGGGCTCAAGATTCTGCATGCACAGTGCACACAGCTGATGCTGAGTTGGGCGTTGAGAAGGGAAAGTGGCACTGACAAGTGAGCAAACACAACTGTGTTTGAGTAGTTCCTTTAAAATCATTCCCCTGACATCCCATTTTAAAATATACTGCTTACATTCCTTTAAAAAGCCAAGGAAATTGAATAGTAAAGCTACATTTTAAAATCTATTCTTAGAGTCCAATACCAGAATGGGCTCCAGAATAAATTGTGCAGTGACTTCTAAGGTACCACCTCATCCATTTTTTTTTCTGATTGCTCCCTGATGCTGTGTTTTTCTCAGCCTTGTCATCCAATGGTTTTAAACTGTTCTCTTGTCCCCCAGCGACTCTATTGAAACTACCTTCCCCAGGTCCAAGTATTCTCATCACTCTCATTTCTTCTGAACCCATATTCCCATTAAAATGACCTTCCCTGCATAAATCCTCAGAGAACAGACACAGATGCTATATTGATATATTGATGGGTGTGAAAGGACTGCTGCCTTGTCTTTGCCTGAAACAATACAATAAACCCGTGTTTATTATTCAACACAATAATTATGCAGGGCTCTCATGAAGACAATCCCATAACGAGAATGATTGTAATGGTGGTGGTTCTAAGCATACAACCAGCTAGTGGGATAGATAATTGTAGGTATAGGAGTGGCATACCCAAATCAAATCATTAGATAACTGACATAGTCCATGGACAGGACTGCAGAGCCCGAAACAAACAGGCATGGCATGGTCAGAATTATATACAGACCCACAAGGCATACAACCATGTTTTCCAAATATCCATGGTCCTTCTTCCTGGCTTCAGTCTTTTCGCTGAGAAGCCACTTTTATTTCAGGGGGACAATTTAGGGCTATTCCAGGGCAGGCTGGGGCTGTTCCTGCACATTTGCCATCAAGGGGAGCAAAAGGGATCTATTGTTGAAAAGCGCTCTTCGTGGGTCTCAGATTTCTCCATGTCTTGGGAGCAGAGGTACTATCTGACTTTCTGTTCTATTTTTTAAAGAATGTTTTATAACAAATAGCTTTAGAAAACTGACTGCATAATGTCTTCTTCCTAAGCAAAGGGAAGGTATACTTATGCCCATTATGAATCCAGGTTCCCTAAGCTCAGGATTTCCCTCTTGTAACACAATCCACTGAGTATGTAAGTGTTACCTGGCCTTTTTTGCATCACCTTGTGGGAATAGGGACTTATGAAGCTGGCAGGAGAAAATGATGATACTCTAGATAGAGATAGAGTTGACTCCAACCCAGGAGTTTCATGTCTTCTGCCCTCATCTTTGAAACTGTGGCAAACTACCATTACTATGTAGTCTGCATCTAGGGTAGAGACCTTAGACCCTTTGCAAATCCTTCCACCTTTAGGATCATCCCTAGGATATACAGAGCATTGGCAAAAGTTTCTTGTGCAGGGTTCCTGTCTATATGACTAATTTGAGTCACCAAAATCAGTATGTCACATCACACCAGAGGTCCAGTCCCAAGTGATCCAGCTAAAGAAATGCCACACAGGCCAGCAGGAGTGGTCAGCTCCCAGACCACATTCTTGGAATTACCTACATACCAGGCCTCAGGATAACCCCATGACATGCCTCATCTCAGAGATTGTTAGAGCTCCTAGTGACCCAATATATAGGATGAGAGAGTGCCTCAAAGGAGAGAAATGGGGGCCTATACCCTTGCTGGTACCAGCCTGGGTTCAGGGTTCCTGACTTGGATTGGGTACTATTGGCCCAACCACCAAAAAGGGGCTTTAGAGAATTTTAAGGAAGAAACTCTATCGCATGAGGGTCCTGTCACCATCTTCTAACAGAGGGCCACTGCAGAGCTTCTGGGAATGACTCTCACACCGAGAACTTGACAAGTTACAAAATATCCCACATTGGAAAATCAACCCCATAGCAAGAATGGTGGAATCAAAGGAGGACCAAATGTAGAGTCAGAAAAAAATCAGCTGGAGTACAGTTTTATTACTGACTGATTGTGTCTTGTAAACTCATTTAGATTTTCTGAACCTTAGGCTTTCCATCTTTAAAATGGAATTATAATAATAATTGTAAGGCTAACCTTGCAGAATGATTGGGAAGGTGAAAGAGGTAAACAGACATGAAATTGCCTGGTACACTGCTCTACATAGGTATTTAGTTGTTATTATTATTTCCATTTCCTTTAACCTCCTATTTCATGAGGGATGAGAAAAAATGGGTAATTGTATGCATAATGTTATTTCAGAATGTTTTAAATGCCAATTCACCCCTTTATGCAATCAATTATGGTGGTATTGTATAAATGTTCTGCTGTGTTGCCATCTCTGATTGATTTCAAGCTTACCATCTGGGTGGGAAGGAGGCTCACCATCAGGGTGGAGATGGGAGGTGGGCCTCTAGGCCATGATTTAGTGCACCCTGATGTGTCTGAGGCTTTTTTATTTTTTTAGATATATTTTATTGATTTTTTTCAGAGAGGAAGAGAGAGGGATAGAGTCAGAAACATAGATGAGAGAGAATCATAGATCAGCTGCCTCCTGCACACTCCCTACTGGGGATGTGTCTGCAACCAAGGTACATGCCCTTGACCAGAATCGAACCTGGGATCTTTCAGTCCGCAGGCTGATGCTCTATCCACTGAGCAAAACCGGTTTCGGCATGTCTGAGGTTTTAAGACCTGAAAATTGGAGAACTTTTTCTGGACATATTTTTTCGTACAGACGAATAATTTTTTTTTTACAAAGGAGGAGGGGATTGATCATCCTTGGCTGCTATTTTGAGTACACGGAAATGAAACTGAGTTCTGTACTTGCTTATGTACAAATGAAGACATGTCAAGGATGTCCTTTGCACTGTCATCTCAAAATACAATTTATATTCAAAGTCCACAGTGAGCAGTTATTACCCAAATTCCTATAGCTGGTGCTTGTAGGCGAGGCTGGCCCAAGGCAATACAGTGAATTGTAGCTTCTTGTTTGTTGTTCTCTGCAACCTCTTTATTTGTTCCCCCACCCTTTGAAGCTCCTTTTACAGAGTCCAGCAATGTCCTTGCAAATACTGAGTGAGGGAACCTAATCATGACAGTGATTTTTACTATATTCTACAGAATATAAAGAATCAAAGCAGCCCTGACTGGGTAGCTGGGTTGGTTAACACGCCATCCCCATATAATAAGGTTTCAGGGTTTGATCCCCAGTCAGGGCACATACAAGAATCAACCAATGAGAGCATAAGTGGAATAACAAAATTATGGATTTCTCTCTTGGTCTCACTCTCTGTCTATCCCCTCCCTCCATCTTCTTCTCTGTGTAAAATCAATAAATAAAAACTTTTAAAAAGAATCAAAACAGAGGAGCCCCATTGTACGTTTACATATGGTTGAAAAATATATGGCAAGATACGCACCCAGTGTTAAGCAACTGTGATAAAGTATATCACAAATCTGCTTCTACCTGGCTTCTTCCTCACAGGTGACTGTGCTGAGAGGGAAATGTGAGAAAAATAATCACTGAAAGTAGGATGGGAGAGAGGAGTAATACCTAGCACTGGAGAAAAATTAGCAAGGTTCAAAAACTACATAAACTCTGCTACAAAAATACACACATGTCAATATGATTATAAAGATATGTTTTTAGAAAGTACAAAGAAAATAAGGCCCAGAAAATCGAGAAAGGGAAATCCATACCTCAAATTTCAACAAGGCAAAAAAGATAAAGCCTAAAAATGCTTCTATCACCAGAAGGCTTAACTTCATGTTTCAAAATATGCTAGAAAGAATCCTAAGTTGGTGAGCAGTTCAGAATAAAAAAAAGTCAACAGGAGTTAGGATGGGGTTGTTGAGAACAACCAGTGAATCCTCATTTCCTTTTTAAATACCATTAAGTGAAAGCTGCACATATAATGAGTCTTCAAATCATCAAGATGTTTAGCAAAGACTCTCAGGATAGCATCCAGGACAAGACTGGAGAAACCTGAAATCAATGACAGTCTAGAATCTAGACTCTGGATGGATATAGTCATATCATGATTGTGCCACTCTATCTAAAAAGACATGGATAAATAGAAATTTGTCACCTAATTCTCTTATCTCCTTTCATCTAAAATGCCTAATTCATCCCCCATGTTACCACCTTAATTATCTTTCTAAATCATAGATCTGACCATTGGCTATCTTTAAATATGTTAGCATGATATGTAAGGCCCTTTTGCTTTGGTTCCCTTATCTCAATGCTTGCCTCAATAGTCAATATATGACATTGTAGGTCTCGTATGACCTTAGTTGAAATTGTGCTGTGAAATAAAGAAAATAGAGAGAACTGAAAGGAATTCAATCCATATGCTAATAAAATAGAAGCTTGGTAATAAGAAAAAAAAAACTGAAGGGAACTGGGGGTATTACTGCAGGATTTCTACATATAATAGCAAGTTCATTAGTGCCAAAGAATAAGCAATCATGGAAGACAGGACTAGAGTCCATGTGCCTATCGATGTTCCAAAAGGCATTTTTTGGATCACATAATATAAAGAATGTATGCACATATTAGACTTACTCAATAACAACAACAACAATAAAAGATTTTCTTAAAAGTCAGAAAGCTTAAGAATTCACCCAGAGGCTTTATGGATATCTTTTGGGACTTCCTAAATGTTATTCCACATTCTAGTCTGCAGGGAGGATGAGATTACATTTAAAGGTTCCTATAATTCTGATAGACAGATGCTTATAATTCCGATGGGCTACAGCTGTGATGGCCATGCAGCAGGCACCTATCCCAAAAAGCCACTCAGGAAAAAAAAAATTTCTATTCCAGTTTAAAAAGCCACTCTACTGAGAGAGGCAGCAACTATCTCTGGTCCTTTAACAGTTAACTCAAAAGAGTTAGTCTATACTCAACAAACAGAGGAAACAGTGAGTATTTAAGATGTCATATGACACTTTGCTACAGTTTATAAAGAGGGCTCTGAATCTGTTAAGTGGGAGGATAATCTTTTGCCAAAACGTTCTGTGGAATGCCAAGATTGCAAACAGTATGTCAAGATTTAATGGACGGCTATTCATTAGGCAGTATTAACTAATTCTGGCACACATTCTGTTAGGTCTTTCGGCTTGTAGGAAAACAGCACACCACCTTTGGCATCATACTTAGCTCCCTTTCCATTTATGAACTTTTCTTATTTCTCAGAAACTATCTACAGAGAGTAGAATTAGTCATACAAAAAATCCATCCTAAGAATAAAATAAGATAATGTATACAAAATGGCTCCGAAATGTTAAAGCATCAGACAGAGGCGCAATAGGACCCTTTCTTTAACTCTATTACCACCGTCACTATTGAAACATCTGAATGAGAGAGATAGGATTCCACTTGTAAAACTCCAGTGGAGCCTCAAAGATCTGTATGTCAAGTTCTCCTCAAGCAAGAATCCAAATAGACCAGCTGGGGCAGGAAAAAATTCTCTTCTTCCCATAGAAAATTCTTGCTGTTATCTCACCACCACTTTAAACCACTAATTAAAGCCAGTTTCCTCAGAAGAAAAGGAGGACAGCAAGCCATTTTCCTCTACATCATAACACTTTCTCATAACTCCCAACCCTGTGGGCACAGCCACTTCCTCTCCAAGGACTGCATTCCGTCTAAGACAGGACTGTAAGGAGCTGTATGCACGGTTTCTCACTAGAAGCTATAGCAAACCTACAGATTGCTGACACTCTCAAGATTTCACAAATGAGAGCCTGAAGTTCAGAGATATTAAGTAACTCACCCAAGGCTATATCATTAAAACTGATGGTGTAGGGATTAAAATCCAGGTGCATGACTCAGAAGTCCATATGCAGAAGAAATAAAATACCAAATAATTAAAATAGCAAAGAATTAAGGAGAGGTCTTCTGCCAATCTAGAAAAGGCAAAATCAGGAAACAACCAATGTCTAAAACCGGCACAGAGATAAACTCTTCAGTATGAAATCAAGTACCCACCCGTCTCTCATTCACAAAACGGTATCTAGGGGAGACCTGACAAATGGCAGCTTCCAACCCAGCCGCATGGGTTCTCTGGATGAACATAGGCATCAGGGATGGTCAGTTTGTCGGGCTGAGATTTTAAAACCCATACACATGACTATAAATGTGTTTCTTATATTTACAAAAACACAAAGTGGATAGAACAAGTCATAATTATGCCACAATTTCAGTTTCCATTAATTGTTTTCAATCAGCTAAAATATTTTTTAGAGCAAAATAAATGAATGGAAGAATCTGAAGTAGAGGAAAACAACTTGCTAAATTTTCAACAACCACTTGTCTTCTCTCTTAGAAACACTTAATAGACAGCATGAGTTAATTCTAGCTATAATTGCTAACCTTTATTGGGCATGTATAATGTGTCAGTTACCATGATAAGTGTTTTATCATTTAATATGACATAAACACTGTATTAACAAATATATGATAAAAAACCTATGATAAAAAATTACTGATTTAAAAATTAACATTATGATGAACTTGTATGATTCTATATATTCTCCAATATCCAGCACAAAATGTATGTTTAAAAAAGTATCCACTTATTTGCTTAAAGTATAAACTTCTTTTACTTTCTGTGTAGTGTTTTTAAATTAATTGGCATGGGTACATTTACACAATGGAATACTGCTTGGCTGAAAAAAAGGAAATCTTACCCTTTGTGACAGCACCGATAAACCTGCACAGCATTATGCTAAGTGAAATAATCCAGTCAGAAAAAGACAAGTATTATATTACTTCACTCATATATGAAATCTAATGAAGTAACAAGCAGAATAGTGACAGACTCATAGAGAGCAGGCTGACAGATGTCTGGGCAATTGTGGTGGTGGTGGGGGGGGGGGCGGATGGGAGGGGTAGAAGGTTTGAACACAAAAAATAAAGAGAAAAAAACTTATGGACACAAAAAACCACATGGTGATTGCTGTGGGAGAGGGGGATTGGGGAGAGGAGGAGAGAGGTATACCAGATGATAAATGGTGACAGAAGGAAACTTGACTTGGGGTGGTGAACACACAATAAAATATACAGATGATGTGTTATAGAATAATATACCTGAAACCTGTACAATTTTGTTAACCAGTATCACCCTATTAAGCTCAATAAAAGGGGAAAATATATTGGGGAAAATTAACTGGCATAAATAAAGTTGCTTTGAACTATCAATGGTAAAGTGAAAGGGAGTGGGACAAGGTATATCCAATAATTAATTTCCTTCTGTTTTCCTAGTGAATAATCAATTTGCACTAATATAAATTATATTCTGAGGTTCACCATGCTCCATTTTTATCTGGCTAGTGTCACCTTCAAAGAAAGTAACCTCAGTTAAATTTTAACATAATGGATTTGAGTTTATGGGTGTGATGGTCTGTTTTATGTGTCCACTTGGCTAGCTTCTAGTCCTCAGTTACACAATAAACCACTAATCTAGGTTTGCTGTAAAAGTATTTTTTTAGATGTGATTAACATCTACAATCAGTTGATTTTTAATCCAATCAGCTGAAAGGCTTTAAGAACAGATGTGAGGTTTCCTGGAGGAAGAATTCCACATGTGGACTGCTCATCTAATCCTGGGAGCTAGAAACTTGGGCACCATCTTGAATCTTCCCTTCCCCTCACCCCTGGATTTCAATTCATTTCCACTCATATTCACCCCAAATGCCACTAACCTCTTTCAGACCTCCATTAAACCTTACAAAAGTGCTTACTGTCCTAACCAGTTCAATTACTTCTAGTCTATCTCCACTCCACACTTCAACACACTATCTATAAATCAGCCCACCCCTTGTCAAAATCCAATTTTAATACCTCAGATTGCCTCAAGGAAAAAGGGTGCATATTACCATTTCTGTACACCCAAGAGCTTAGCAAAATATCAAACAGGGTAAATGCTGGGTAAGCAGCAGTAAATCCTCTGGGGCATGAGAAACTAGATTCTTCCTAGCTGGGCAGAGTCTTTCTGAGGGTGAGAACTATGGAAAAAGTCACTGGGAGTCCTGCATTGCACTTAGATCATATGGTCTTTATGTTTGTTTTAAACAGCTCTAGTGAGGTATAACTCATATTCAAAAATACTCCATATATCTAGTGCACAATTTGATGACTTTGGATGACATAGGTTAACACCTATGACACCATCAAAACAATCAAGGTGACAGACATATTCACCACCTCTCAGAATTCCTCTTTGTCTCTTTGTGGGAGTTCTTTTGTCATTTTTTTGGGGGGGGGGGAGGTGGATCACCAGAGTGCTTTAATTTTATAAATCAGTGAACTCTATGGAGCCTTTCCCTAGAGCATTTTCCCCATACTTTCTGGGATTTCCTGAGCTTCCTAAAACCTATCCATCCATCCATGGACCCCCCTTTATGGTCCATGGACCTCAAATTAATGATCCCAGAATAGAATCAAATATCACTGGTTCAAATTTGATTTTAATTTCCTCCGGTTTGGGTCTCAGCTTCATTTCCCTCGTTTGCATCTTTTTTCCACCCATTGCTATTGAGCATCTGTATAACCCAGGAAGACTGGCTATAGCACTCGCTGAAAGATGATTCCATCTAAAGGAATATTTAGTTCTCAGGAAGGAAAATATTTCCAGGGACTCTGTTGTTCTGTTGTCAGTCACAATACACTGGGTTGCAGGTATGTGATACAACAATGCGTTCTGAAATAGCTACCCTTTTACCGCTGAGGCCCTGTGTTTGCCTTTCAAGCTAGCTGTAAATATGGGGAAACAGAAAAACCAGGGGAATGTAACTTAAGCTCAATCACAAAGCAATTTACGGCAAAGCTTAAAAGAAGCCCATACCTCCTGACATCCAATTCAAGACACGGCCACCTGCCTAGTATCCACCATGAGAAGTTTTTACATTAGGCTTATCCAAGCCCGTGTGTGAAGTCACCCTGAAAATAAATCTTCACAGCTCCGAGAGCCAAGATGCTAACAAATGGGAAAAGAGTGTCCATGGATATCAGAAACAAAATGCAACTAAAGCTGAAAAGGGAAGACAAAAGAGAACTAGCAGAACCAGCAGAACTGTACACGGGAAACAGCATTTCAGACGTGGAGATGAGGAGCGAATGCCACAGAAGGCAATGGCGAGCTATGTCATGACATTTCAGGACATTATTATATTCAGGCAGAAGAGAGTCTGAGTTAAATGCTTTTATTCCAAAATCATTTTCATGGGGAATCCACAAAATCTAATAAGAGAAAGGGAATGAGAAGCTTAGAAGGCTTCTGTCTGACTGTCAATCAATCAAAAAAGCAATTACGTAGGAACTATTTCCATAAGGTAGCTGTGCTAGGCACTGTACAGCCTCAGCTGCTCATTAAAGCACTTGTCACAGGGTCCTCGTTCCTTGCATAGTTGGCCAGAGCTGTGTCAAGCACCCCTACTTTTTTTTTGGTACCAATTAAGAATTTTGAGGGGGAAGAGAAATAAAGCTACTTTACCATTCAAAGCAAAGTATTATAATGTAATCGAGAGCAATGTAAAAACCCAAAGATATCCCCCTTGTTTTCAAACAACAGAGCCTAAGACTTAAGGGTCTCCATCGTTTCCAAAGGAACTCTCAGAAACCATGTCCCTAAGCATTTTCTATGCAAATGGATCACAGCATTTCTTCTACTGCACTGAAAGCCAGTGTCTCTTCTGTTGAAATGAAATCTTCAGGAGGGCAAGTTCAGGTCTTAAATCCTCAGAGCTGGTGCAGGGCCTCGCTTGTGAACCACAAATGCTAGCCATCTGAGCCCTTTTCTTAGGTGGGAGATATAAACTACCCATTTCACTCCCTAGCATCCAGTCCCTTTGACTGTCAGACTGCAGAAAGGTGCAATTATAACAAGCCACAGTGATCCTGAATACTGCTGCACTCAAGGTTTTATAAATTATATCTTATTAATAATTTAATAATATATATTTTCATTGATCTCAGAGTGGAAGGGAGAGGGAGAGATAGAAACATCAATGATGAGAATCACTGATTTGCAGCCTCCTGCATGCCCCCTACTGGGGATCAAGCCCGCAATCCAGGCTTGTGCCCTGATCAGGAATTGAACTGTGACCTCCTGGTCGCAGTTCAACCACTGATTCAAAGGCCTGGGCAGTACCAGGTTCTTTTAAAAGAAGCTCAAACAGTAAGGTATAATATTTTGGCTTAAGTAGTGCTTTTAAAAATTTTGTAATTAGTACATTTTTCTCATTTCTAAAGTGGTAATTTCAATGAGTTCCCAACCATCTCACCTCAGTAAGTCCCCCTCTGTAATCTCCATTTCAATTCCCTCGTGCTGCCTGGCTTGCACTTAGGTTACTATTTTCTGTTTACCTTTCTATTGTTGTTGGACTTCGCCAAGGCAAAGTGGCTTTATGAGGACAGAGAATGTATGTGTCTGTCATATATACACTTGCATCTATGGGTCTAATGCAGTGCCTGACACACAGTACCTACTTAAGATATATTTGTTGAATGGAATAAATAAAAGTACTTGAGACTGTATTTCTCAAGTAATTTACTTAGAAAGCAACTTGATGAGAAGCTCGAGAGGAAAAGGAAGATTGATTGTTGGCCAAGTAATTTTGAGCAATGCTTAAGGTTATCTTCCCCCTGAAATATTGGTATATCCAAGGGTCTGAGAACTCTTGCAAAAAGGAAACCACTAAATATTATTTAACTTGGCATTTCTCAGATTAATAAGACAGTAAACACTTTTTAAAGGTAAATATTGAATAACATCCTGTGGAATGTGTTCCAAAGAACGCATTTTGGGAATCGTTGATTTAAGAGCTATAAAACACTGTGGGCCACTAGTCTCAGGGATAATGGCATTTATTTTTCTGTATTTGTAAGGCTGAAGCCAGCTTCTCCGATCTCTCCAGAAAAGAACATAAGCCTTTTCTCACCATGTACTCTCATGAACAACTACTCCTGCACATCACTTTCCCACCTCCCAATGTGAGTTCTCAGTTCCTTTTAAACAACCCTCGTCACCATGTACCATCAAAATGTCTCAAAAGCATAGCTGGTTATACATTGGATCTGCTTAAAACAGAAGCCTCCAGGCAACTGGTTTAAACCCAAATCAGTACTATAGGCCTAGGATTATCATGCCCTTTTTCCCTCACTTAATTTTAGTTATTAGCTAGTATCTCTATTTTGAACCAAAAATATTTGTTTTACAAAAAGTATACCCATTGCCTTTCTTGAAATTGGTTACCCTTAACCGAGGCACCAAGGCGGTATCTCTTACCATTGTTTGGCGGTGTGATACCCATAATTTGTTACCGGCAGTTGTTAACAAGTACAGAAGTTAGTAAGTGACTTGCTTAGTAAAAAACAAACACACGAGTGCTGTTTTAACATCAGTCCTGTAATATCATCTCTCTCACTCCAATTCCAATATGGTTACTTAAATGTGAGAGGAAAGGAAGGAAGCTAGCTCATCTTGAAATTGTATGTCCGTGATGTGTGCCCGTTTTTGACATTCCATTAGAAGTTGGAGGGACTGTTTATTCCTGAGCAGAGAAGCAAGGAAAGGAGGGAAGGAGGGAGGGGGTTGTCACAATCTGGGAAGGCCTCTGATTATGGGTCACTGTGCATGCCACCCCCCATGTCGATGGTAACAGTCAACAACTGACAGGAAAGTAACATGGCTCTTCTAGCCCAAGCTTCCATTTAGGGAAACCTGTATTTTTTCAGATTAGTTTTTAAGATTCCAACAGCACAGAGCAAAGCTAACCTACATGGTGCCTAATGAAATTGTTTACAGTTTTGAATGTATACGGCTCTGCACAGATTCCAAAGAATTGTCAGTTCCGCGTGAACAGAGCTGCATTAAACAAGCTGCTCTGCTCTAGCCTGGAAGCTATAGAGAGCTGCTCTCTAAGTAGGAAATATAATACATGCTGCGTTCACACACCTTTCAAAAGCCGTGCTTGGTTTAAGAACAGCTTGCACCGAGGTCCCCAAAGTGAAAGTCATCAGCCACGGTGGGCCAAAGGTGAACGTGTAACGGACATTTAACAGGTCACCCCGTAAGTTCGGAATGGAGGACGTGTGAAATGGACGGAAGAGTCATGTCATCTCTAACTGTTGGCCCAGCGTTCTTTTTAAATTTTCATTTAAAAAAAAAAAGTGCATTTTGATAACGGGCCAGAGTTGAAGGAAACTCGCCTGCTTATGGCACTTCCAAGGTGAAAATGAAAAAAAAACAACTCTGATAAAGCTCACAGCCTTGAGGAAAATTCCAAGTGGTTCATTGCCTTAATTTTCTCTCATTTCACCACCCACTGTCAGCCAGGGCTGGAGGACAGACTCCACCTTCAGCTCGGCAGGCTAGATTCTACTCTCACGAGAGGCCTTCACTGGTGACTTGAGTATTCCGCTACTTATTTATCTGGGTAGCCCTCTATTTAATAAACTCGAGATCTGCAAAGCACATTCCGCGGGAGAAGTCTGCACAGAGCTGATGGGATGTGTGGGTGTGCACACATTAGACAAAGAGAAGAGTTACTCTCTGCATGCAATGAGCCAAATTATCCCAATTCCTTTGTAGAGAAGTGTTTTTCCTCCTTCTTCTTCTTTCTTTTTTTTTCTGTATAAATAATATTTAGCTGAGATTTCAGGTTCTTGGTGATTTAGTAGGACCCAACAGGTCTGGGAAAGGGCCACATGCCAATGGCCAGGGCATAGCTTAAAAGATGTCTGCCCCTCCTTATAAACGTTTGTTTTGAAGCTCAAGGTGCCTTGTCACGGCCCTGATTTCAGAGTCGGGCCTCATAAAGCCAGCAACATTAAGACCAAAATAATGTCATTTAGTGTCCTGGGGGGGGGGGGAGAGAGGGGTTAAAAAAAAAGGATTAGAAGCAGGCAGGCCAGGGATATTAAATGAGTCCATGACTAACAGGGTGTGACAGAAAGGGTTTTATTCTTTTCAACAAAACAATTCCCTAGGGCTGGGACCATTACTCCACTGTGCCTTTATCACCTTGGAATTTTTATGGTTATTTTTGATGAATTCACATTTTTGTAAAGGCTTTTTTGAAATAATGCCAGTTTTCAATTTTAATTAAAGTCGTAAATAATCTTAATTCTGCCTTAAAAGGTTTATTGTTTCTTACATTTTTTTTTATTATTGCTGCCAGGAAATATTTCAAATACCAAGCCCTGATGTGAGTTAGCAATTAGACTCTCTCCAAGGTCTAGTAACAACATTGTACCATGTAAATATCACACGCCAGAATGCCAGCACAAGGTCCGAACATGCGGATTGGCTGATTTCAGGTTTATTAGCACTGTTTCTCCTGGGAGGGACATTTCCTCTTTCTATTGGGTGGAACAACTTTTCTCATTTTAATTCCCATAAATTAATCCATCATAGATCTATAAAGGATTTTTAAATCTTTATATTAAAGAGACAGGTTAGAATTCGGGAAGTAAACACAGTAAACTTGTCACTAAAGACCAGGCAATGAAAGTCAGCCAAATCCTACTCAACCATCTGCACAACACTGAGTGAGCATCAAAAGCTAAATCAGCAGAGACAAAAAATTATTTTACTTAAGAAAAAAATTATGACAATGCTGAAATTATTGACATTAGATTATAATACTGTTCCTTGTTAGCTAGGTTGCCTGTTGAAGATTTGTCTGCAAATTGTCTCTAAATTTATAGTTTGTAATCATAAAGTCTGATTTTCTTTTTTTTAAATAGTGCTCTGAGCATATTTCACATGAACTACTCTTCCTTTATAGAGGCTGAAATGTACCATGTTTGAACAATAGAAACCATTAACACTTCCTGAAAATGTACATTATGTGTCCATACTCACTGTCACTACATATTATAGTTTATTTGTCTCAATATGGGACTTTTATTCTGTCATATCCATGACAACTGTTACTGTCTCTGAAGATGTTCTCTAATCTCATGTCAGATTTGCCATTACAGTAAAACCTAATTATGATCTGGAGAATGGTCATATTTAGAGGGAAAAATTCTCATCATGAGGTTTTTGTTTTTTTTTAACAAATACAACTTATCACTTCAAGTTTATAAGATATACACAAAGACAAAAACCATTAGGCAGTAGTCCTGCTGAACTTAATGGTATGCAACAATTATGTATTATTTTAACACTATTGCCCTGGCTGGTGTTCAAGCACCCACCTGCAGACCTAAGGGTAAAGGATTTGATTCCTGAACAAGGGCATCATAGCTCATTTGCAGGTTCCCCTGCCCGGCAGGGGCATGTATGGGAGGCAACCAGTCGATGGTTCTCTCTAACTCTCCTCTCCTTCTCCTTCCCTTCCATTCTCTCCAAAAAACCAGTGGAAAAAATATATCCTTGGTGAGGATTTAAAAAATAAAAAAAGAATATTAAATATCTCCTTACAACTTTATTTATATTATAATACTACTCATTTAATTCCTTTACTCTTTCAAAATAAAAGAACATATCTTATCCACACAAATGATCATCTATTGTTGTTGAAACTATTATATGTTGATAATAATCATCTATTATCATCTTACTGGGATTCTAATTAAAGAAACCTAACTATATTTGTAGAAAAAAAAATGATTTCAACAACTGGCTTACTAGAGTGGGTTTGCATACAATTAAGAATATCCTGAAGAGTTTTATGCTAACTAAAATAAACCAGTCAGAGGAAGATAAGTACACAAGATCTCACTCATATGTGGAATCTAATTAATAAAATAAACTGATGAACAAAATAGATCCAGATACATAGAAGCATGGAGCACACTGTTGACCCTCAGAGGGAAGGTGGGGAAGAGTGGGTGGGTGGGAAGAGATCTTCTATACATATATGCATAGGCCATGAACATAGATAATAGGGTGGTGAAGGCCTGGAGTGGGGGTTGGGGACAGACTAGAAGAGGTTAATGGGGGAAGGGAGATATATAAGACTTTCAACAATAAAGATTTATAAAAAATAATAATATCTATCACATCCTTTTAACGGGCATTTTTCTAACAGGGAAGAGGTCAAATTATTTCCATATATAAGCCCTTAACTAACTGGCTTTGTGCTAATACCTCTCAAGGAAGAGTAACAAAAAGACTACAGAGCATTTCCCAATATAAAAAGGTTATATTCCTAAAAACCATAAAAGAATACAGGACTCTAAGTAGTTAGAAGTCATGGTTCCTTTAAAACCATGGTCAAGAGGTTCAATTATTGGAAATAAGCTGAGTCTTAAAATTTCCTTAAGTTGGTTATGAAGCGCCCTTAAATGAATCAGGTAACCACCTAAACACAAATGAAATATTAAAAAAAAAACACATTTCTGTACCATAGTCATATTTTCTGTCATAGTCATAGGATATGGATTGGTCCAAAAGTTTACAAACTCAATTATTGGGAAATTGGAGGCCTGGTGCACGAAATTGTGCACAGGTGGGGTCCCTCGGGGTGGCCTGTGGGCACAATTCTGAAACCCACAGTCCAACGCCGCCTGCAGCTCCTACCAGACACTCCCATTCATCCTGGATCCACTGTGTTTGCCAGGGGCTTGTGCCCAATCAGTCCCAATCGGGAGAGGCCCCTGCCACCACAGAAGTGCTCTCCAGCAGTGAGCCCTGCAACTGGCATCCTCCTGAGGGGAGTGGCCTGCAGGATCAGGCTGAAATCAGCTGACTTTGCTCCAGGGATCCTAGATTGCAAGAGGGTGGCAGCCAGCCCAAGGGACCCCACCAATGCATGATCAGGACTGAAGAGAGACTGCAGGAGGGCTCCATGGCATGCCCAACCCATCTTGCTCAGTCCTGATCAGCTGGAGCCCAGTAGCAAGCTAACCTACCAGTTGGAGTGTCTGCCTGCTGGTGGTCAGTGCACATCATAGCAAGTGGTTGTGTGGCCTTAGCATATTACATTTTGATTGGTTGAACAGTCTACTCGTCACTGGACGATGGGACACTTAGCATATTAGACTTTTATTATATAATATGCATTGTGAGGTGGTAAGCTCTTCATCTCTTGAGGCACAGCACAGCCAACAACTTGTTGGAGGTCTTATGAGGTCAGGAGAACAAGTCAGGTGGGTTGGCTGGTTGATCTTTAGCATTGCTTCTAGACTTAAAATACTATGATTTCTATAAGCTTTGAAAGATATACTGATCCCTCATTGATGTCAAAGTAATTTTAGGCTCAATTCCTTTCCCATATTTTCATTCACTGTACCTATTAAGAAACATTTCTTTTAAATCTTCACCTGAGGATTTTTTTGCATTGATTTTTAGAAAGGGTGGAAGGAAGGGAGTAAGGGGAGAGAAAACATGGATGCAAGAGAGACACATCAATTGGTTGCCTCCCATACACCCCCTGACTGAGGGTGGGGAACTTGCAACCCAGATACATGCCCTTGAACCCAGAATCAAACCCAGATGGACCCTTCGGTCCGGTATCTGATGATCTAATCACAGAGCTAAATTGACCAGGACAATGATTTTTTTTTCTAAGCTTAAAGGGAGCAATACTTCTATTCTTACTCATCCTACAGACTAACTTACCTTCTTCATTGGAGTTAAAATTATTTTAGCCTTCCTATATTTTCTGAAAAAGCACTTATCTACAGAAAGAATTTCTGTTGTGCTGTTTTTTTCCAATTCAATATCCTTGTTATTTGGACTTAATTTCCATAAAAGCCTTTTATTACTTTACAGTTTAGGAGACTTACACTTATTTTTCTCAGATCCCTATTCATATCTGGCTATATCATCTATACATATCACAACTATTACAGGCATCCTTCAGAGACATTTCAGGTTTGGTTCCAGAACCCTGCAATAAAGCAAGCCACAGGTATTTTTTGGTTTCCCAATATATATAATAAATATAGTCTTATAAGTGTGCAGTAGCATTGTATCTAAAAAAAATGAACATACTTTAATTTAAAAATACTTTATTGCCAAAATATGCTAGCCATCATTTGAGCCTTCAGGGAGTCAATCTTTTGGCTGGTGGATGGTCTTATGAAAAACAATACCAGGTAAGAGCAATAAACAGAACCCAATAAAATGAAGGATGCCTGTTATTTCATGCAAGACTTCTCTCTGCAAAGAGTCTAACACATATCAGACTTTGAGAAGTATACGAATTTCCAATGCCCCGCAGAAGCTCCCAGTATTCAAGAATTTAACCGCTTTTTCTGACTATGTAATTTCTTTTTTTAAATTACCTTTTTCCTCGCTTGTTGTTCTTTGGAAGAATGAGCCTTCACATGCTTTCTTAGGGAACTTGGGTCTGTGTAGCGTTTGGTGCATCCTGGAATCTGACAAGCATAAGGTTTCTAAATAGGAAAGACAGAAAGAAATGGCTGTGGTTAAATCCTAAAAGTAAGTGGGGAAGGTCTACTTAAAGACTATTTATTGGCTTCAGAGCATGAGTGATTACCAACTGATATGAAATGTTTGGTAATACTTGGACATTTTAATAAGAAAGCCCAGTAAGTTTGCATCAAGGAAGAAAGGAGAGTAAACTTTCAAGAAACGAAGAGATTGCCTATCTGATAATTTTTTTAAGAAATTGCCATAAAATGTACTTTTACAGGAATCTCTTCTGGAATTTTTTAAACATGGAAATTATTAGTAAACATCTCTGGTCATACTTACAGTTTGTTCCCCTGAAAACAGTCATTGGGACTGTCAGAAACTAGGAAACACACATTCTTTAAGAGTTCAGGTATAAAGAAGCTGTAGAAAAGTCCAGAAAAGACTGGGAATGTTTCAGAAGAAACCTGATTCAGAAAAAGACAGGGAGAGAATTAAAAGGAAAAATTAGTAGAAAATGAGTAGGAGACAGGTTTCAAACAACAGACATATGAAAAATCAGCCAGAGGGACATTAATGGTATTAGTTGTAGAGAAGTCGTGATATTAAGTCTGGGGTATGTGAATAAGCCCTTGGCTGAGTGTGATGAGAACAGAAGTTCTGCTACTCCAATTCCTCGCTGCTCCTGAGCAATGTGAAGTGTGGAGCTTAAGCCCGAGTCTGGAGTCCTTTTTATTTTTGTACTGTAAAATTGTTTCCATTTGGGTATTAATATGCTAACAGAAAAATGAATTAAAACTATTCAGAGTTAGAATTATGAACTCAGTCATCTTTATGGAAAAACCATTTTCCTGTAAGTAAAGAATTCACTTAGTGAAGAAAGATATTTTATCCAAAATTCTGACAGCATTTAGCATAAGGAGTACTTACTGAAAGAGAATGAACACCTAAATTAAAATAGCAAATTTTTCAGCAACTACAGTTTGCTCTTTAAAACAAATGTTTCATTTCTATATGATTTTAAGAAAGCGCATCAATTTGTTAAACACAATGAAAATTTAAATCATAGGTAGTATGAATCTTAAAAGTAAAAATGATGACTTCAACCAAATAATACCCAAAGCATAGAGGTATGGAACAGATGGATATACCTCAATGTGGGGTTAGGGGGATGAGAAGAGATAAACCAAAGAACTTATATACTTATATGCACAGCCCATGAACAAGGGCAATAGAGTAGTGAAGACCTAGGGGAGTGGGTAAGGGTTGGGAGGAGGGAGGGAAAGAGGGAGAAAATAGGAGATATCTGTAATACTATCAATAATAAAAATATATTTAAAAATATTTAATAAAGAAGTGATTTAAAAAAATAAAAATAGATGAGTTTTAAGAGCTACTGCATTGAACTGAATCATAAAATCATTATCTTAGGTAGTTTTCCTCAAAAGTTTTAAAAAGGGATATTTTTTTAAAATTCCAAAATGATTTTAGAAGATGCTCTTAAGTTTGATTAGCTAAAGTTAGCTCCAAGCAAAGAAGGGTATAGTAGAACCCTAACACTTAGCTTCACAATAGTTCTTTCAAACTATAGATAACTAGCTAGAGTAGAAGCAATTTCTCAAGACAGTCTTGTCTCATGAATGTTCATTCTTCCATGATAATGTTCAATGATAAATTGAAAAGTTTATTGGATTCTACCCAGACCATTTTAGACATATAAAATAAGGCATTTTTTAACATAATATATTTCCCCTATTTCTACCTTTAAAAAATACTGCTATTCACCAAATTTATTCATTTAATATTCTATTCTGTTGGTCCTAAAATCACTTAATTCAATTCAGCTGGAGCAGGAAGGGTCAATCTTATATCCATATTACTCTAATTATATTTCCGTTATTTACTAGGCAAACCATCACATTTATGTATAGCAGGAGATAATTCTGTTTAGAAAGGTTATGTGACATAGTTCAAATGACTTTTATCAATATGACTAATAGAGGCTAATATAAAATTTAATAAATATGTCAACTGTAACATCAGAAGAATATTAAATATGTATGAGAAGGTATGTAGAAATTACAGTATCTTTTCAAAATTCAAATTCTGGTGTAGTTTAATAATAGGCATCATAATGTTAACGCTGAAAAAGTACTGTCATGAATACATTATTTGCAAGAATGTGGGATAAGAGATCTGTGATGTGTATAATGCATTTATCCTGATGGTTTTAAGTGAAGTGAAATTACATACAGTCTACCTGGCCTCATATAAGGAAAATGGCATCAAAACCTGAGAAATGCAAAGAAGGGCATTCAACATAATTGAGAATATAAAAGCAAGTGTGGAGTCTAGAAAAGACATTTGTAAATGCTCTAAGAAGGTGTGATAATGAAAATCATAAAACTGAACCCTGGGGAAAGAGCTGCTGATTCTTTTTAGATTACTTAAAGGTGAAAATACCAGGGGGTTTCTAAAGCAAAAGGCCACATTCAGTCTCAAAACCCATGCCAACCTTCACTTGTTTATGTCAAGAAGAAAAACAACAACAACAACAAAAGGTACAGTTGTTGGTATGGAAAATAATACAATAATAAGTAATAATACAAGAATAAATGGTTTTGTGTGCTCACGACTGTAAACCTACTTTTGCCACACCCTATATATTGTGTGTCTTAGTACATTTTGGTATTTGAATACTTAATTTAATGCCCAATCTGTAGTGGTCATTCTCTTTACTAAAATATACTATATGACAGTCCCTAAACTGCCTCCGCTTAGGACACAGAGGTCACCAAAAAACTCCTTAGACCCAGGCAGCTGTAACATTTAGGATACTCAGGACTACAGAAAAAGGAGGAAAGAGCCAAACAAGGCCCCTCTGGCTCTTTACCAGGTTCCATTGCTGCCCTTGGCATTACCCCTATAACCTGCAGGCCATAAAGCAAACACCTTCACCATCGCACTATCAAAAGGGCACTTCCTCACACCGGGCTTCGGGCTGAAAGTTGGAAAGCTCCTGCCATTCTTACAGTGTCCAGATGCGTCCTCTGGTGCTTGGCGCGGTCGCTGGAGTTACTGAAGGCCTTCTGACAGCCCGGATGCTGGCACAAGTAAGGCTTCTCGCCCGTGTGACTCCGCAAGTGAATCTTGAGATTTTCGAGCCTTGAAAAGGCCTTCTTGCAACCTTCAAACTGTAGAGAGAAAACAATTTGGGGTTGTTGAAAAGGACCTTGAGAGCTTGAGTTTGAGGGACAGAAAATATGTTCTTAGTTTGTACTTAGCATAAAACAAAAAATAAAAATGAAATCCAAATAGTAACAAATATTACTTCTAAATATATCTATAAGTTTATGCAAACTGCACTTTTTCACTAAATACACATGCCACTTTCTGAATCAGACTAGGGTCCCAAACTGAATCCTGTGATGACTTATGTCAGAGAGAATTCACTGTGAGCCATCTGGCTCAGTTAATAAAAATACAGTAATACGTGCCTTAAAGATCTATTAAAAAATTAACATACTTTCCACTTCCAAATTGGTCTTAATTGAAGGAACCAGGAAGGAAGAAACTTTTTACAAAATAAACTAACAAGAAAAATTAGAGTGATTATGAGAAAAAAAGTGAATCAAAGATCCAAGAGTTCAAGATGAAAAAGGTATGTGTCATTGAATTATTATTATTATCATAAACTTGCTTAACTCTATTTTAAGGGGTTTTCCAAATCCCAAAAGGTTGAACTTTTTAAGAGTAATGCCAAACCTAATGAGATATAGTTTTAAACATGCCTTCAAAGGCGTACTAAAAGACAATTTATTTAATGCTAAATAATTTTCCTAATAAATAATGGTTTTATTTATTTTATTTTATTTTTATTTTTAAGAAATTTGGTTACCTAGTTCCAGAAGAAAAGAATTGAAAATGAAAGACTGGCAAGTTCAAGAAATGTTTCATTGGTTTATCAATAATATTTACTGATGGTTAATTTTATATAATGCCTTCTGTGGGCAAAATATCAGCCACCATTAGCTGGTCAAAGAGATTCCAATCCTTGAAATGACAACCTAATAAAGAAAATGTGTTAGAGCAAGCCTATAAAGGAAGCATAAAGGTGAGATGGGCGTTTTTACCCTTTAACTCTCTTATTGGTGCTAAGCCCCAAAATATTTGTCACTTTGACAGTTTTAATAGCATTGGAATTTCCATGAAAGAGAAACTTATGAATGTGGAGAAAATTAATAGGAGAAAAGCATAACATATTTATAGCAATTAAGAAACCACACTTCCTATAGAGGAATGCATGTGTGAGAACGGGTGTGGAGAACAAAGAATCTAATCAAAGGTAAATACTAGATGGTTTCCATTCAAAATTAGCAGGTATTACCTTACCTTACTCAAGATCTTTCATGAAAGTCTTTGGTTCTCTTGCTTATTACATTAGATGATGAAGTACATTGTTTATGAAGGGATGACCCAGAGCTGGCCAGAATTTAGTTATTTGCATTTTCATTTTTAAGTAAAGGACGAACTAATGAGGAAGGATATTCAAACATGTCATAAACCCCATCTTTTTAAGTTGTCCAGATTTTGTATGCTGAAGTATTTTAAGAAATATATGAAAGTTGCACTTACTTTTTTGATTGATAGTTATACATGTTTCATAGACATATGTTGGTTTATTTCAATTTTTATATTTTGCTTAAAATAATTTTGGTGTTTTCCTGATTTTTAAAATAATTTTAGCCTGAACAGAAAATGATTGCTGACGAAGGCAACTACTTTTGCAACAGAGTGAAAGATAGATAGCTAGGTCGCTAGGAGAAAGGAGGAGTTAAGTGGTTTATTTTCAAAGATTTTCAACTGGGTCACAAGTTTGAGAATAAAGGTGCTCAAAGTTAACCCCCAATTCATAGCTGAGGCCTCTGTTGACCAAACCTCTGTTTTTAAGGTTCTCTCTGAATGACAACTTACAGCAACCTCTTGGAGCTCAGATTATTTTACTTGGAATCACTTGGTGGACCACACTTAGGTCTAAAATGAGCCTGTGGTTTTGAACACATCAAGCCTGTAGCCTATTTCATACCAAGGCTCTTTTGTAAGTGGACACCATTCTGGGGCCAGTTCCAGGGGTGCATACCCAGACGTGGGCAGGCCCCAGCATCCACTCCCTTCGGCAGTCCCCAGATCTTGGTAAAAGAACAGGCTGTATTGTTTCAGCACCAGCATGGGAGTGGAGAACCACTTGAGAATAGATTAATGAGATTTTTGTGAGTACTGGACAAAGACCCCTGGATCTACCATGAAGTGATTAGAGGGATCTCAGAGATGTCCTAGAACTAATTCCATCTGTCCCCTAGATCAGACACAAACTGGGTGCAGACTAACATTTCCAAGGTCTCTAGTTAAATGTCCAAGAAAATGTCCAATTGAATGTCCAATTAAAAGTCATCTAATTGCTACTATTGCTGTTCACAGAAGCAATGATCAAAGATCAAGGGGCTACATTCTAAGCAAGTCAGTGAAAAGTGAACTACATATCAGAATATCCTGGCCATTTTTTAAAATATATATATATTTTATTGATTTTTTACAGAGAGGAAGGGAGAAGGATAGAGAGCTAGAAACATCTATGAGAGAAAAACATCTATCAGCTGCCCCTGCACACTCCACACTGGGGATGTGCCCGCAACCAAGGTACATGCCCTTGACCAGAATCGAACCTGGGACCCTTGAGTCCGAAGTCCAATGCTCTATCCACTGAGCAAAACTGGTTTGGGGCTATCCTCACCATTTTTAAATAGCAATGATGAAGGAAAACATGAATACCTAGACTAAAAAATGACAACAAGAAATTATAAAGTCATGAAAATCCAGCTTATTTCAGATGTTTCCTCTATAACAAAAGTTAGGAGACAAAAGTATTTGTACTAGCATCATAGTATTTTCAGGGGAAATGATTAAGAGTGAAGGGCTTGCTGAAACCAGTTTGGCTCAGTGGATAGAGCGTTGGTCTGTGGACTGAAAGGTCCCAGGTTCAATTCTGGTCAAGGGCATGTACCTTGGTTGCGGGCACATCCCTGGTAGGGGGTGCGCAAGAGGCAGCTGATTGATGTTTCTAACTCTCTATCCCTCTTTCTTCCTCTCTCTTCCTCAATAAAACATATTTTTTTTATTTTTAAAAAAAGTGGAGGGCTTGTATAAAGAAAGGCAAAAAAGAAAGGTAATTTCATGTACTCAGGCTCAATATACACCACATGCTCACTCTTATTGAAGAAATTCACTAAAAACAAAACAACACAACACAACACAACAAAAATACAACAACCATGAACCCAAGACCAGTAAAAGCAGGTACTGAAGAACTGACAGATGTCAGAGTGGGGAGGCCTCGGCCCCCAGCCTATCAGGTGTGTGCAGGGCAGCACACCCACATGAACTCGGCACACCAAGAGTTCTGCAGGAGGAAGAAGGTGCTATTCATCTCTCTAATGGTGTCTGGATAAAACTTGAAAGCAAATAATTCTGTAATGAATCATTATCATTCATTATGGGAATAACCCTGTAATTCAACACAAGATTTTCGTCTCCTGCAAGCAATTTTACCCCTAGAGTTATAAGTTTAATTAAATGCAAATGCATTAAAAAATAAACTAACTTTTAGGTAGAACTACAGAAGATTGTTACAAAATACCAAAACTGAATGCTTTGGCTGTGTGGGCGAATGAACACCTTTTCCCCCCCTATTTTTCCCCCAATCTTTAGTGAATATCTAAACCTGGGGAAGCAAGGACCACAAGAGGAGTGTTTCCTTGGTTCAGGTTATGATGTTTTCTAATCAAGGTTCCTAAAGTGCAGGGTACCTCCTGAGATTTAAGGTTAAAATCATCACCTGACTGCTCACATTACTGTCACTAACCAACACTGACGCAAAAATTGACCAATATCCTGATATTAGGTCCTCTCCTCCTGGACTGGCTATGGAACCCAGAACCGAGGGCCCAGTGTCACACAACTGGATGAACAGGCCTGAGGTTGCCTGTAGTTCAAACACAGACCCAATATGAGAAGACAGCAGAAAAACAACAAACAGATTCTCAGCATCAGCAAGATAGCAGAAGGAGGTAACATGGGAGGGGAGCAATGGTGGGAAAGCATCTGTTATACATTCGTAATTTCATCTAAATAGCATTACTCCCCCCTCCCCCCAACAAATACTGAGTAAGCCCTTTGAGTGTGGCACTCTGTGTTAGGTATTGGGGGATCAGGATGAATACAATACAAACGTCGCTCATGGGAAGATGGAAGCAAAGCTGGGCAGGGCACATACTGGTGAACCTTGAGCAGCGACTCTCCAAGCTGGTCTGCCTCATCAGCATTTGTCTGAAATACAAATTCTCTATCCCCGCCCCAAATTTATAGAACAAAACCCCGGTTCTGGGGCCCATATACGAGTGCTAACAAGCCCTCCAAAAGATTCTGGTGTGACAGTGTGCCAATGAGTTCAGGAATGCCATTTATTGTGATCACTGTCGGTTTTCTTACGAAAACCTCCTGACAGCAGTGAGTATCTCTCGGCATTTACCCATTTCTAATTGGGACAAGAGTCCACAGACAAGCAGGACTGGAAAGGAACATCTCCAGTCCAAGGCTGGGCAAGGTTATCTCCTCCTGCACAGCCAGTGCGACAAAATCTCAGAATGCCCGTCTCATGCTAGGGATTCTTTGAACTCTCCACACTCTTTAATCTACTGCCAGGCAGATGTGGGGTTCTGAAATAGGTAGGGCTATAAGCTCCCTCTGTGGCATCCTTACCACAGAACACCCCACGTTTCCACCGCCCATTGCTGTCTTTTATTGAGAAAAGGCACTGAGGGGAGTCAACGTTTTCCATTTGCACATTTCAGTGGCCCTACAGACACATTAGAGAATAAAACATAAGACTGAAAGTGACAGAACTTTACATCTCGCTGGGTCTGAAAATACTGTGTTGCATGAAGCCTCCCTCTAAGAAATATCTCTTTAAGTCTGTGGCTGTTTTCAAGTAACCAACTTTAATTAATAAGTATGAGTTGCCTTAAACCCGGAGAACCCTAGCTTGCATCGCTTTGCTAATTCAGGAGATTATTTCATATTTGAAGGATCACAACGGAACTGTAATCACCATCTCTATGTATTGGCTTGATTACAGATTGTTGGACATTAGGTGGCATTATTATGACCTTTGAAATATTACTTTCTCTTTCTATTAGATGCTTTTGTGTAAAATTCTGAAAATGAAAGGCTCATTAGACACCATTAAAATGGGATTTAGTCCATATGTATAACCAATAATCAAGGGGAATGTTACTCCCTCCCCTAATCAGCTACTCAGAGTGCTGAGGAGCACAAGTTCAGACTCAAAGTAATAATAATGGCAAACCTTTCCTGATCAGGTTTTTATACCACTAAAGTCAACAAAATCCAAACAGAAAGGAGTCTATGATGCTGGACATGCTTTTAAAAATATAATTTGATTTCAATGAAGGCTCAGTGTTTATGACCCTTGGAAGTATAAGTTTTACAATTTAATCAGTCAAGACCAATTAATCCCATTAGTGATGGTTGATATCAAAGTGGGTGATGAATTATATGCTAATTCACACATTCAATTTACAAAGACAACAGCGATGACAGGCACTGGTGTAAAGGTCAGCAAAAATTTCTAATGCAGTGGATAGAGCCAAGGTGACTTCCACAATAAGCCCAAGAATGCAAGCCCACTTGAGTCATGGACGTACCTGCAAAAGGTGAAAACAAATGATCGCCTCTCCTGTCACTCAGAGAGGCCAAAGGAATAGCCGAGGACCAAGGGCCACCTCACACACCTGAGAGGAGGTGAGAAACCTGACTCACGTATTCAGCTGAGATTTAGAAGCGCCCTCCTGGGACAGTGCCTCCCAGCATTATATACTAGGGACCTGCTGGAGGAATATTTCTGCAAGACTTCTGGCGGGTTTCCCTCCGGCCACCCCCACCTCTCCCGCTGCGGCAGGCAGGGCAGGGAGGGGTGGGGCAGGTCCAAGGCCACTGCCGCCACCCTCTCTTCGGCCTCGCACTTGCACTGCCACCACCGCAGTGCACCTCGCCCAGCACGCCCAACCTGCAGCGCCTGACCTGCCACTGTCTCTGTGGCCCCTCACGAACTGCTGTTGCTCCCGCTGCCCCCACCTCTAAGGCAGTGCACGCTGCTGCTGTGCGCCCTGACCCACCGCGCCTGCCTCCCTTCCCCCCCTGCCTCCCGCTGCCCAGGCTGCATGCTGCCCGCCCCCGAAGTGCTGCCAGTGCTTTCCCTCCAGCAGCCACAGCCGCCTTGCTTTCCACTTTCTCTCCCTTTTCCTTCTATGCTGTCTTCTGTCTTCACTCCTCCCTCCCTCCACATATGCAAATTATCCTCCATCTTTGTTGGGCTAATTTGTATACTCACTCTGATTGGATGTGTGTGTGTGTGTGTGTGTGTGTGTGTGTGTGTGTGTGTGGCTGGTGGGTGTGGTTTGTGGGTATAGCGGAGTTATGGTTAATTTGCATATTACTCTATCATTAGGTAGGATGAGTACTCTGGCTTCTTGTTAAAATGCAGGTTCTGACTCATAAGTGTGCCCCAGGGCCTGAAATTCTACATTTCTAAGAATCTCCTAGGAGGTAATTCTCTAAATGTTGAATGTTTGAAGATACACTTTGAGAAGTAAGGTTCTAGTGATCAATAACTCTCCTCAGGCTGAAAATGTACAGTTTAATGATGCGTTTTAAAAATATGTTTTTATTGATTTCAGAGAGGAAGGGAGAGGGAGAGAGAGAGAAAAACATCAATGATGAGAGAGACTGGCTGCCTCCTGAACGCCCCCACTGGGGATCGAGCCCGTAACCTAGGTAAATACCCTGATCAGGAATTGAACTGTGATTTCCTGGTTCATAGGCTGATGCTCAACCACTGAGCCAAGCCAGCTGGGCAGTTTAATTAGTTGTGTGGTTCTTTTTTGCTAAGGAAGCAATAAAATAAATAAAATAACTAGAGCAAGAATAAAAGAATAAAGAAAGGGCTTGCTTTTGATGAACCAAACTATGGCAGCTTTGTTCTTTAAAAATGTGGAAGAATAAAATCTAATTTAAAAATGTAAGTTGGGAAGATAACAGAAAGTATTGTCTGGGGGGGGGGGTGGACAGAAGGAGAGGAAACAAAAAGAAAAATTCAGGAGAAAAAAAAGAGACAAAGAATCAAAACAGAAAGACTGCAGAAGCACATGGGGCCATCTGATTTTGTTTCTTCTTCAGTCTCGTTCGCATTTGGACATATGGTTCGCCTTGTGCCACCCTGTGGTTTCTGTTCCCTGTGCACCCTTATTAGATGCTCCAGCAAATCTTAATATTTACCACATCAGTCTGTAGAAAGTGTTACACATAAAAGGAGAGAAAGAAAATAATTCAAATGTTTTGAAGCTTCCAAAAAATATCTGGTTCATGGATTGATTGTACTGAGGAATGTGGAATTCCTTCCTCACGCTGTCTCATTCACAATACCAGCTCTGCAACAGGATGGAAATGCCACAGTCTTCTTGCTTTGGGACCTTACTCATGTTTTTAATCTGCACCCACCCCCCATGCAAGGTCCATAACAGAACAACATTCCCACAGAAAAGGAGTTTGTAGGTTTCCTTTTTCTTGCTAAAAGGTAATATCTGATTTTTTTTTTAACATTTCAAACATTCAACCCAGAAGAATAGTGGCCTCGTTGGAAAATTATTTAACATCACGGCAGGGTTAACCCCGGTTGAGAGTTCTTTTAACATCAAGGAAATTGGTGCACCCCAATTTGTGCACCAATTTTTTGTGCACCAATTTTTTTGTGCACTCCAATTGGGTGCACCCCTGACTTTCCGAAGGTTCCAAGTGTCTAAACAGATTTGCAGTGGCATTTCTGATGACAGCCTTCAAAGTTGTCTAGCCCTTCAGTTTGGCTGGGGTTACTGGAGGGGGGAGAGAGACTCTGGCACTTCGGTCTCAATGAGTCAGTCAACCACGTCAGGGTCTGCCACTCATCTGGCGTTCTGAAGTGATCTACAGGACTCATTTATCCAGATTTTCTGGAACTATTAAAAATTTTGTAGAATTAATATAAAACCCTTTCTGTGATGTTTTCCTAAGCCATAATAAGGAGATCCCAGTTACTATTTTTTCTCCTTGTTATTCTGGTATACAAAATGAATCTATTAACTAGCTCATAAATGCAACTACTTTGGCCTATTGTGCTTCTTGTTTTTTATTAAGAAATCTGCAAAAACAAAGGTTATCTGAATGGGCATTATGCTTGTGTTCTTACTCATTTATGGCAATTTGTTGCTTTTTAGCATTTTGGATCACGAGTAGCAATTGTTCCTTAAAAGGATATGCAAAATGAGGTGACAAAATAAGTGAGGGTGAACTTAAAAAATGAAAATGGAAAGAAATGTTCTTGAGAAGCCACAATGTAGAGCAAAATAGATTATTTCTGTGCCAACATTTGAACCATATTAAATGTTTATGGAAATTATGAAGTGTCTGGTTTATAACACTTGCAAAGGGCTGGGGACAAATGGAACTTCATCATGGGCATTCTATTCACAGCTGGAAAAAGAATACTCCCCAGAGCAACACTGGTATTTAAGACAGACTGTACGGCCCTCTCCAGTTACTCAACAAATATAAAGTGCCATATACTATTCATGTTGTGTCAATACAACACCAGAAAGCCACAATTTCGAGCAAATAATTATTTCTGTGAGTGGATAAATAATAAAACTGGTTGTCTGGGATTGTTTATACATAACGATAAGTTAGTTGCCTGATATTTTGCTGTTGCTGTTTATTAACATTGATTTCCTGCAACTCCAAATACTAGCATATATACAACAAAGGGTGGACATTTCAGAGGTTCACAGTCACACCTCTATAAATGCACTTGGATGGTATGTCAGTAGAACAAATATATTTAAGACTATGTGACTGGCCCTGCATAAATGTGTAAAAGCAACCAAAACATTTCATCCCTCTACCTGTGTTTCTGACCACCACATATATTTCCACATAGATATATCCACACCAGCACAATATGTCTAGGAAGTATCTATACACATACATATGGATGCTCATTAATATGAGAACACTTATTCAAACTCTTTAAGCCAAGTCTATATACCAGGTATTGAGTTTCTTGTGCACTTTATTGGGCTCTGTGGATGTACAAAAGAAACATCACACTCAGACTTACATTTTCTGCATTCCTAGAACATTCCAGGAGACAGATATATATATACACCCAGAATAAGTTTGGAATCTGACCCAGCCTGTTCCAACACCCTCAAATTATTTGATATCTACTAAAGGTGAAGAAACAGAGAAAATGGAGGAAATGTCCTTTGGATTTGGGGGATTATTTGGGGCATTTTTAAAAATGTCAGAAACATTCCCTAAAACTCGGTTTTTCTAAAAGATCTCTCAAATTTCAGAAGACAGGTAGAGATAGGTGACGTAAGAGAACTAAGTAAGCAAAGTGGAAGGAGAAGGGGGGAAACAGAGATGGTGCGCCATGACTGTGGTCAGGCCTGTCCTCTCTCTGCCCTCCACCTCTCCCACGCTGGCTCGGGGCCAGTCCAGCCGCGGCTCCTTAATTAAGTGGTGCGCTCCCCTCAGCCCCTGTGCCCCTGCACGTGCCACTCCCTCTGCCTGGTGACATCCTCCCGGCCCCTTCTTTAGCTGGGTGTCATCGCCTCTGTGATGCCTTCCTTTGTGCTTTCACCAGGGCACAGGAGATCACTCCTCACTTACCCGCTACACCTTGCCCACTGACTTGCTAAAACATGGAGCTACACTAATTGGATTGTTTGTCTCCACCACTAGGCTTTGAGATTTATGAGGACAAGGGACTGAGTCTTATTAATCTTTTTATTGCCGGCACTGGGTACAGTGCTTGGCATATATTCAAGTGACCACAGAGCATTTGCTAAATAAATGCTAAACAGAATAGCCAGAATGAACTCTTTGTAAAATAGCATATTGATTTCCCAGACTTCCTTGTGTAGTAAGCTCATTAAGGCCTTTTAATTAGGTAGGGCCAGTTGCCGCTCATGATGACATCAAATGGTCAACATCGCAAAAGCTATAAAACACATTTATGGGTTTTGCTGGAGTTTAATGTACTATGGAACTACTGTAAAACATGACTTAATTACCTTAAATCTAATTATGTGAGGAAACAATACTAATAATAACATATGGTTGTATATTTTGCGTGTGGATGAGATGCACGAAATTCTTTATTGACGTGCTGAGAAATTTGTAGTAATGCTGCTGAAGTGAGTGAACTGTTTTCATACCACACCCTTTTCCAAACTTGAGCTAAACATACACAGGCCCTTTTAGGAACATATTATGTTATTAGCAATAATTCAAAGCATATAAATGTTTGCCTTCTTCATGCATAAAGGAAAAGAAACTTTTAAATTGCCCTGTAAAAGCTGAGTTAATATGCTCTCAAATATGCCAGGAAAGAGCGTCTCATGCATAGAAAAACACACACACACACACAAAACCACCTTTGGGATCTTGCCCTTAATTGCCCTGAGTCAAATAACCCCAAAGAACAGGTCAAGACATTTCCCATGATGCCATGCCTCTGTCCATCCTATAGCCAGGCTCTCTGAACGGAAGGCAGACACCACAGTTCCATTTAATCCCAAGTAATCATTATGCTAGCTCCAGTGCTTTCTGTGTTGAGAATACAGGGGGTGCAGCAAGGCCTGGGCCCCACTTTCCTGTTGGCAGTGGATTAGCGGCCCTGTAATTGTCTTTGATGGCAAATATGAGAAATGCCACTGCTTGCCTTCAGTTTTATTAAGGATTGGCATGCTTGCGTTAACAGAAGTAAGCAATATATTTATTTACGGTGGTGTTTCCCCAAATGATTGCTGAATTCTGTCATCTCTTGACTGAAAAACTGTTTGCTGGTTGCAACAGAATGTATGCTAACATACGTACAGCAACACAAACCTCTGAGACAAACTGTTTAAGTCAATTTGCTATCATGCAGGCACATAGGTGCAAATATGTGCATATGCACTTGTGGGTACAGCCACGGGCACACACTTTAACATTCGCACACATATCCCACACAGATTCTGTAATAAATGTATGTGTTTGAGATCTGTGTGCAGGGGTGTAGAGGCAAACATGAATTTGCCAAGAGAGAAAAGGAAATTCACACATGAAGAGAATAATTTACCATAAATTGGCCCACACTGAGTTTATTCCAAAAAACAGAGTGCAAGATGCCAAACTTTTAATGGCTCTTACTATTCCAAATTTGGCCCTGACAAGCTTTGGAAGAGATGCAAGTGGGCAGGAAAGATGGGATTAAAAAATTATATCTTAAGCCTTTTCACTTTCAAATGTAAAATTTCCACCACTGTGACAGGAGGAAAGAGGATGGCAGGGATATTTTCCTGACACTGTGCTTTTCTCAACAAAAAGCCATCGATTTTCATTATGCATCGCTTAAATATGAATTCTGTACTTGCTAAAAGTCATCTGCAACTGGCTGCTTAAAAAAAGCAACAGATATGAAAAGAATGGAACTCAGACCCTGCATTAGCTCTGGCAGCCATAGCAAAGGTGTGAGCTCAGAGTGATGCCCCCCGGCAGCCCCACAGTCCCAGGATTGACAATCTTTTGTGACAACCCACTCTGGTGCATCAAAACCACTCACTCACTGGCTTCCAGAAGGCATCACTTCCAGTTTCCTTCCTTTCACAGCTGAGCTTTTCCACATGGCTTCCTGTCACATGCCTGACAGGCACACAGCAGATTCTCAGAAAGCCTTCCATTTCTTCCACTGACTCTTCCCTGTTCTGATTTTAACTCCCTCTCCCACACCCCTCCCCTTCCCCGCCCCATTCCATCTCTCAGCCCTTCTTCCTGGTTCTTGAGAGAATTGCTCCTACATCTTTGCCTCTTCTTCCTATATGCCCATGGTTCCCCTCTCCTCTGAGGGCAAGAAACTGTCATTAAATTCATTGACCCTTTCCAGTTGTGGCCTTTTAGGTTTTGAGATCAACAGGATATTCAATCACCGTATGCATTCACTGAGTTCGACTTCCAAAATTATTAGGAAAAAAACGTTGGCTAAGAATTATAATCTCAATCCTCTTGACTGTTCTACTTAATGCTACTCCAACCTCTTTCTCTGCAGCTCAATTCCACTCATCCCAAGAATGATAGGTCTACATGAAATTCTACCTACCAATGTCAAGGTCCAACCAGTAGATCACCTCAGATGTTTTAATTTGCTAATAATATTGCTCTATTATTTAGATCACTTGAATTTTTCATTGAGTTTAAACTACTATTATTTCTTATTCTTCAAAGAAATAAAAAAATGAGTAAAATGTGTGTTTTTTCTAAGCTATGTTTCTTTTATTTTATCTCCTTGGTCATCCTACAGAGCCAATAATCATGACACTGAAGTACTTAGCACACAGTAAATTATCAATGAAAGTTAGCCATCTTTCATGTATTCAAATTATCTAGTATTATTGTCCCCATTCTTACAGTGAAGGGGATTGAGGCCTAGAGAGGTGAAACGACCTGCCAAAGTCACCCAAGTGGCAGAGCAGTAATGAGAATCATGGCCTTCTGGCTCAATTATCTAACCAAGTATTTCCTCCACACAATTCCAAGGGAATACTATTTCTCAAGAGTTCAAACAGATAAAGAAAGAAATGTGTAATGGAAGGTATCCAAATGTACTTTTTCTTTGGTTCTTTATAAAGTGAAAAATATTAGTAGTTTAAATTCACTGTAGCCAATAGGGTCAATGTTCTAAATTACACAAATCATTCTTACTAAGTCTGAGCATAAAAAGAAGTCATTAATAATGACTATTGTGAGCCTTATATTCTTGGCACAATCTTCATAACTGTAATTCTCAAAAACATTTTTTAAATGTGGTATGCATCTGTAAGACTCAAAGGCTTGGGATGCTTAAAATCAAATGCAAAGTTTGACCTGGCATGAAACAGTCAACCTGAGTATTTTAGAAGAACCTTGAGGCTGCATATTCAGCAAACGAAATACCTTACTCATTGCATTAAATAAAGAAGTTCCTGAATTTACTACCAATTTACCAATGGCGACAAAACTTGGTCCTTCTTAGATGTGTACTTGGCTAAGCCTTTCTTATAGAGAAAGGAAATGTCTTAGAAGTTCTCATAATCTAATAAGTTCCTGATATATATTAGGTACTCAATACATGTTTTTAAAGGTGTTTAAGTAAATGAATGTTTGCCTAAATATTTGTTGTAACACTTCTAATTCCATGTGAAGCAAAACTCCTCCAAGAAAGAAAAAAAAAAAACAGTTCATTTCACTATTTTCCTTTGTTGGTTATAAGAATCCACTCTGTATCACATCAAAGGCATGTGATTACAATTTGCTAAACTTGGCCTACACCTCTCCCCTGAAGCCCAGACCCTACTACGTATTCAATATCTCTATACTGATGGATCACAGGCACCTTCAAGTAAATATTCCAACATGTAGCAATGACATTTTCCCCCAAACGGAGTCTTCACTCCCTGCTCTGTATTCACCCACCAGTGGAAACCCAATCTGGAAGTAATCTTTGACATCCCCCTCTCCCGTACATCCATTCCTAATTTTCAAGGCCTCAAAAGTACTTCCCAAAATGTTCACTTCTCTCCATCAGCTTTAACCTTCCCTACTCTATCTAAGCCACTGTCTTAACTGGCCTGTTTCAGTAATCTCCTAAAGGTCTCCTCCATTCACACTTGCCTCCACCCACCACCTAGTCTCCACACGGCTGCCATAGTTCTCTTTTGAAAACTAGAAATCTAACTGTATCACTCTCCTGTGTCAAATTCTTCAAAGGTTTCCCATTGGTTTTGAATGAAGACCAAAGCCTACTCATGGCTTAGAAGCTCTTGTGTGATCTGGCTCCTGCCCACTCTTCAATCTCCTCCTCACCTCGCCCCTGCTCCCTTTTTCTTCCTCCCGTATCTTATTAAGGTACACTGGTCTTTCAGTTCCTCAAAGATGCCATGCCTTTCTCACCTCAGGGCATTTGTGCATGCTATTTCCTTTGTCTGGAAAAATGTTTTCCTCCTATTTGCCTGGTTAAATCCTATTCATCATTTAGAGCTTAGCTGAAATATCCCTTTTTCAGGAAAACATTCTCTGTCCCTATGCTTAGGTTTAATCTCTCATGAATGTGTTCTCATAACATCCCCAAGGAATGTGAGCTCCTTTAGGACAAGAACCAGGCTGCTCTTTTTCATGATGCACAGTGTTAGTCCCAATGCAGCTTTGTTAAATAATTGAAAAATGAGGTGTTATATATTAAAATGCAAGTTACTTATTTTAAAATGCTTTCTTTTCTCCCTCCATCTCTTTCTTTCTCTTTTTAAAACGTTGTTTCTAGGGCTTAAGATCCAGTCAGAACAACTGTATACTCATAGGAACAGTGCTTGTTCTAACAAACAATGGAGAATAATGAAAGATGAGTAGAACTTAAAAAACAGACCCTCAGGTCTGGAGGAAAAAAAAAAAACACTTGTGAAGGCCTCTAAGTGCTATATGAAATGCAAATGTTTTCTAGATCCCAACTGCACACACAGAAATATCTCAACTCATTTTGACAAAGTTATCCACCAGGGAGATGAATAAATAGCTTCACTAAATACATATGGTGCAATTACACCCAGCAGTAAGTGACAATAGGTCTTGCTTTATAGTAATCTAAAAATTCAAAGCTCAATTATTTCAGCAGCTCAGTAAATAATACTGAAAGGATGTGATGGTAAAGCAATTTAAGAACAGACTGTATTTGTAAATGTTAATGATCTCTTTATGATCCACAGAGCCACTTCTTTTTCTTCTGAAAGAAAGCTTTTTTGTAAATTAAGAAAAGAAAAAAAAATAGACAACTATGAGCTACAGCCAAGAACAAAATGAAAGCGGGGAGTACTCCTTTTGATCTTTCAAGGGTAGTATTTAGTTAAAGAATGTATGCTGGACTACAGAAAAACATGACCAGAAACATGAGTGTTTGGGACCTGGAAAATACAGTTGCTGGCAGCTGGCCTTTAAAAGATATATTTATAAGGAAAATGTTTGTAAAAAAGAACCTGTCTCCATAGCTCCAAATTTCAGGGCAAACTGACAGGGACTTTAATGAAAGGGGTCAGTTTCAGACTTCTTTTTAGAACGCAGAAGCACTGCAAGTAATTGGTATAATTAGCAGTTCAGATATGCAAATCAAATTCAAACTTAAAATGACTGAGGTGGAAAGGAAAAAGAGAAGGAGAAAGGGAAGCAGGAAAAATCAACCTTGGTCCTTCTGGATGACGGAGGTCAGCTCTAGTGTGGCTGACCACTGCGGGGAGATAGATGAGGACACTGCTGATCACTTGGTGACATCCACACTGAGGGCGAGAGGGAAACCTGAACCCTAGCCACAGGTCCACCCAGACCAAGAGAACTTGGAGACTCACATCAACAAGGCAGATCTGGAACTGCTGCCTATTTAGAGCTCTTGTTTGCATGCTCTCTGGATTTGTGGTGTTTATTATTTTTCTAATTTGAGCAAACCATGTAAGTTTTTGGCGCCTGAAAAAAATAAAATCACATGGCAAGTAAAAATGTTTACTTAAGCGAAAAAGTTAGCTGAAGGGCATCGGTTTCCTTCTTGACTCAGCAATCTTACTACTGGAAGTGGTGATCTACCTTACTGCTCTTCTGCCTGTTTGAGATCTACCCGCTCAAGGCCCATTAGAGCCACGGGGGATGCCAGAGCACGCTCTGATCTTTTGGACATGACCAGGCTCACTCAATTTCTACTTTCTTTGGGCATTTTGTTTTTCTTTACTTCTTTGCCATTAAAGTCTTTCCTTCTCTGCCATTAAATAAAATTTTTAGCCATCATCTGCCTAAGGTCTGCATCTGTCTTGTCCGTCCCTCTGTTTCCAAGACCTAGCACAGTGCCTGGAACCTGTCAGGTGCTCAGTGAATAAAAATGGCAAAATCTGGGGATGATGGGTAATATTAGGTAAGGTCATCCAAAGATCAATCATTTATTCAGTGATCAAAAACCAATTACTAAAAGTCTATCAAGGATTATTTGTGTGGAGACCTGAAACAGTCATAGACCAAGCAGCATCCTAGGACAGTGCTTCTCAGAGTTCAATGTGCACACAAATCTCCCGAGGAAGTCATTAAGGGCCAACTCTGATCCAGCATGTCTAGAGTGATGCCTGAGAATCTGTATTTCTAAAAAAAAAAAAAATCACGAGAGATGTTGATGGACCCCAGGCCACACTTTATATTGTAGGGTCCTAGAGGACACATCGACAACCCAAACAGCTTTTCTCTCTTGTTATGTTACTTATTTTGCATTTTTTTTAAAAATCACAGGGCAATTATGTAGGTGGTTCCTGGTTTACAGATTCGCACAGATGTCTAGTTGGGGGATGAAGAGTCAACATTTCTTGGTTTTCTTTGGAACTTGGGGTCTGTTCTACATACATTCTTTCTGGTAAACTCTGGATGCTGTCAGGAAATTTAGTCATTTCCTTCCATTATCCCAATGAAAGATTTACTTACATCAAGAGAATTTGGTCAGAAAAAAAAAATCTTGGATTTTTCTATAGGACATCCTTTTTACATTAAAATCTTTTGAGAATATTTGTCTTTTTTTAGTTCTTTGGAAGAATTAGTGTATATGCAGCACTCAGCTGTTTATAGCACACAGAAGCTCCTCTTCATTAGGATATCATTCCATTTCTGTGGTCAATTCTGCATAAATCTTTCTTTCCAGCAGTTTCCAAGCCATTTTGGTAAGTCTGAAGCAGGCTGATGGGTGCTGCCACTTTTTAAAATATATTTTTTTGCATTTTTATTTCTTTATTAATTAAGGTATTACATATGTGTCCTCCCCTTGTGCATTGCTGGTGGGAATGCAGACAGGTACTGACATTTTGATCTTTTACACCAACTTCCACATCTATTATATTCAATTATTGCTTTGTGAAGTGACAGGGTTTAGATTGTCTCCTTAAACAAATGACACAATAATACAGATGTTTCTTGTGGGCAATAGCTGAATGTCTCTTTGTACACAAGGTCTTGCCTCACATCGCAATGCAAAGAGCAGATCCATGTTTAATGGTTTTTCTTGGGACTAAAGGTAAAGAGTTTTCAATATCTTTTTTATAACAATCCTTTTGCTAGTACTTAATGCATCTATGCCAGAGAAGTCTTGCCAATGGTAATTAGATTTGCTTATCATCTAAATCCCTCTTCCACCACCAACACACACACACACAACTTCTTAAAAATTTCAACATGTGGCTTTGTGTCTCTTGTACACCAAGCAACATATCAAAATCCAAATTTAGAATCCTAATTCACAATACCACTTCTTTCCTTTTTTTCTCCTCTTCACTTGGAGTAAATTAAATTCAGTCTTTTTTGGAATGAAATGTAAAATGTGTTTCACACATACATTTAACGCTAATCTGTTCTCCTTACCTTAATTGTGTTTTAAATTTCTGTTACAGGGACTCAATTTACTTTCACAAATATTCACTGATTCTCCCCCCATCCCCGTTAATACGAAACATTCCCTCCATTTTGCATATGGAGAAACTGAGGCACCAAGAAGGAATCTAAGAGTTGTCACTTAATACAATGGCAGAGCTGGAAAAAAAATATGACTCAGAGTCTCAGTCTGATAAAGAGGCATCCCTCTGCCCAGGCTCAGAAATAATGGCACAGTGTTCCGGGGATTAAATCAGAGATACCCTGCTCATATTCTAGGCACAGCTATGCTCAGTATTTTCTTTCCTAGTACAAAGTGCACTAACAGAATAGCTGCCCTGTAGTTAAAGAGAAATGATTACAGAAAAGAACAGTTGGAGAAAACAAGCAAAAGTACTTGGATTTTAGTCAGTGGGAGTCCATCACACTAACTAATGGGCTGAGAATGTTTCTATTTTTTCACAAAGTAATCCATATGCAAATTTCCTGCAGTATTCAATATGCACTTCCAAGCTCAGTAAATGTTTTCTATTCTTTGCTGCTTAGCTCTCTCAGCTTTTTCCAATTAGGCCTTGTTTATTTAGAAAAAAAATATCTAAAGAAAGGATTAAGCTCTGTATCTTATAGAGAGAGAGAGAACGAATATTAGAAATTCTTTCAGGATCTAGAGGATGCATTTTTTACTCATCCTCCCCACTGGGATAAGTAATGAGAATAAAGTAAAGGGTAGGGGGGTGGGGTGGGGAATGAAGCTTTTTACTTCATTTGGTTTGTTCAGCTGAAAACATGCTTTTGACATTCTGGAACTAAATCCGAAATTCATGACAATTCAGACAATGGTGCACACGGAATAAGCCTGTGGGTAAAAATAAATAAATAAGAGAGAAATGTGAAAGCTCAAACAGACCCACGTGGTGAGCAGAAGTTCTGAAAAAGCTAGAGAATTCATAGCGTGGAGGGATAAGGGGACAGGCTGGGGCAGCAGGGGTGGAGGGGGGGAGAGAAAGCATAAATGGCTGTAGCTAGCATCTGCATCAAGTGAGGATGACCCAGGAAGCAAAGCTGTAAATCAGAGAGATGTCTCAAAATCATGGCCTCTCAGGGGAGAAAGGAGGGATGATCATGAGAGTCGGGTCTTTCCATCTTCAATCACTACATCCATGAAGATATGTGGTGTTCTGTCTGCCTCTTTTAGGATTTAAATGAAAATATGAAGGTCATGTCATTTTGTGCTTTTTCTTTTTCTTTTTTTAAAGGAAGACAGTTCAATCCAGGTTTCTCAACAACCCCTCCCTCCCCCACACTTGAATTCTATGGAAGACATAGAGACAAAGGTGTCAGGATGCCTGAGAAGGAATTTCTAGCACAGAGAATGACCTACTTCAAAAGGCTTTTGTGAAGTTCAAAGATTTTATACATACATAATATTTTACAAAATTTAAATCATCAGACCAATGAAAGAAGAGTCATGAGCAGTGGTTATAGTTGGCAAAAGATTAAAGAACAGGAAATATCCAAGATGCTTTTAGGATCTCAGAATGCATTCTGACTAAATAGGGTTGTGAAGGGTTAAGCATGAAAAAATACCAAAATGTCAGATTAATTTTCTCTCCCAGCATTTACAGACTCACAAGTCATAGGGCAAAGCCATTGGTAAATTATATTTAAGAGCAGAACGTTCACCTGGTGATTGAATAATATATTGGGTTCTTCAGAAATCCTATTGAGTATGGTTGTCTCAGAGAGAGAGCAGAAAGAAGCAAAATCTAGGGAAAGTAGAATGTCAATATATCAACAGCGAAGAGTTTCCCTTTAATGTCAGTATGGAACAAGGAAAGAACATGAGTGAGTAATGTAAATGCACAAGCCAGTGGCTAGACAGGGGTGGGCAAACTTTTTGACTTGAGGGCCACAATGGGTTCTTAAACTGGACCGGAGGGCCAGAACAAAAGCAACCTGACCATGCTGGCACTCTCATCTTGGGCTGCTGCTGAAGGAGCGGAAGGGGGAGCAAGAGAAGCCTCCACTCTTTCAGCTCCGCGGGCTGGATAGACCAGCCGAACGGGCGGGATCCGGCCCACAGGCCATAGTTTGCCCACGGCTGGGCTAGGATGATACCAGCCTGCTTTCTTTGAAAATTTATTTTACTACATTCTCTGGATTTAGCAAAAGAAGAAGAAGAAATAAAACAACAACAAAAGATTTCAATTTTTCTCAAATCAACTGCTTACACTGTGCATTAAAAAAATACACAGCCTGGCTGACTTGGCTCAGTGGATAGGGTCCTGGGTTAGAGTTTGAACAAGGACACCTGCCCAGGTTGTGGGCTCAATCCCCAGTAGGGGGCATGCAGGAGGCAGCTGATCAATGAGTCTCTCTCATCATTGATGTTTCTATATCTCTCCCTCTCCCTTCCTTTCTGAAATCAATAAGAATATATTTAAGCACACACACACACACACACACACACACACACACTGTTGTGGTAAAGTTAACAATGATCATTTATAAAAGTTAAATTCTATTCTTCAATGTGGCAGTTGAAAGGAAAAAAAATACCTTCCACTGTTTTGTTTGTTTTTTAAAAAATGTTAAGTTTCAAGACAAAGCAAATGCTCTCAAATTTCAATTGCTTAAGTCTCAAGCTTAGAGAAGAGAAAAATAAACTAAACAAAAGGCTGCCAAAAATCTAGGCTGACGATAAAATGTTACAACCAAATGCCCTGGTATCCAAATCAACAGAAACGTCCCAAACAGAAGCCTTCAGATCACCATGGAATAGGTTTTGACGCCTTTGTCTAACTCTGTAGAGGTGCAACCCTAAAGCAGAATTTCCGGCCTGTTAAATAAAGGCCTTTCCCAGAAGGCCAAAGGGCTTGGAGACACCGTAGTGAATCCTGGCCCACTCTTAAGTAACGCAACACACTGGTCTATCCTCTAGTTTTAGGGTGCACTAACATACATTAGTTGGAGTTTTTTTTTTTTCTTTTGATCCCATGGATCAGTTATATTTTTTTCTGCTTTCATTACTAAAGTGGCTTCTTCCTTGAGCCAACTTGGAATAACCCACAAACAGTAATTCCATTACAGAAACAGCTTTGTACATGGTAGGGCTGACCATGCTTTAACAAGTTTGCATGCTGAGTCTTTAACTTTTTTCTTCTGCAGCTTAGATGACAACAAGAGCGCCCCCAACAGGGCAGGTTTCCGCTGCAACTCTCCGGTTCATCAATAAAAGAACAATCTACACCTGCAGTCACACGCTGATTAAGCCCTCCAATCTTTCCTGGCAGATGTCTCAGAACTCCATCCTTGAGAACTTGCCCTGCAACTCACAGCGTGGTACAAGCAGCTGGAGCTAAAACCTGAAATACCTTCCCCAGGCCTCGAAGCCTCCTGCCTCCCGCAGTGCCATGGAAGGGGAAGAAAATCTCCAAGTGGCTTCATATCTCTCTATCTGTTCTTTCTTTGAAGCTATGGCCTAGGGGTCTCGAGTATGGAAGAGCAGGATAAAATCATCATCAAGCCGTGGGTTTGGAGTCCCTGCCTGAGAGCGTTTTACACAGCCTACACACCAAACCTGCTCCTGTTTATGCAGTAATCAATGTATTTGGATTGAATAACACTCCTCCAGTTTGCCTGCCTCGCCAATTAATGTCTGCTTTCACTTTTATAATTAGCACATTTAAAAGAAGACTGTACAAAAGTTGCTATCGGGGTGGCAGTGAGGAGAAGGCTTGGAGACTGGGTGTGCATAAGGAACAAAGACCTAAAATACAGGAGATAGAATTTGCATATTGCGAATATGTCAACTACGGGACTTACTGAGCAGCCTTAAGGATATACCACCAGGGCAGTCCTGACATAGAGAATTAGGTCTTCACACCAGAGGCAACACGAGAGAACACTGATTTTAAAGAGAAGCCATATTTAAAACCTTGTTATTAGGCACATCCATATATCACCGCTCTGAAAATCAGACAAAGAAATTTTAGCACTGACAAACTTCTTGCTGAGGTTGCTTTAATTCTCATTCCCAGTCTGGCTCCAGTACATAAAGGAAAGAACTTCTTAATGTTTTCCCTTTTGTCTTAAAAATTAAGCATTTACATCATCTGCTCAGGTCCAACAAAGACTCACACTGAGATGTTGCAAGACTGGGCAAAATGTTCTGCCTGAAATGCCCATGTTGCAAATCAGGCAGCCTCTTGGGAAAGAGAAATAAGGCTCCAAACAAAGGGATTATCATGGTTAATGAATCAGACCTTCAGCACTGGGATTCTATGGTAGTAAATCTACGTGACTTTTCCACTCCTTCAAATCACCCATTTTCCACCAGAATGTTGTAACATTGCCTTCCACTCTCCAACTTCCCTGGAAACATCTTTTGGAGGTAAATGTCTACCACATACAACTGTGTAACCTTTAACTTAGGAACTGCCCAATTCAGAGTTTGCATGAATCTTCATGGGCTTCTCCCCACGTGTGATAAACACAAGGCTGTTTGAATATGAGGAGTAGAGAAAGAAAGCGCCACTTTATTGAGCACCCAATTTGTGCCAGGCCATGGGTCAGCAGCACACACAAAAGTTTCCTAAATTAATTCTATTTTTTTAAAGTTATGAATCATTCGGCTCAGTTTATTAGCGAAGGAACAGAGACTCCAAGAAGTTAAGCAACAATGCCCAGAAGGAACTCTTGTTTGGAACTGGAGTCAGACTGATGGCAAAGTGTCTATAAAGCTCCCTGTTCTTTCCACCCTACCATGCTAGACCAAGAGTTCCTCGTGGCTTCTCTTTTCAAGGGCAGTGTCCTGTCCTGTACATCACTGAGACGTCCATTGCATAGACAGCTGTTGGGCTCTGACTCTAGGCTGGAAGCTGTGTTAGGCTCCTGGCACATCAAGATGAACAGGGTTGGGGTCCTTGCCCTCAGGGAGCATTTGGTTAGGGGAGCATGCAGACCAACAAGGCAATACAATGTGATATCATAAAAGATATAAGCATGTATTGATGGACTGTGTAAATAGGGGATGATACCGTATAAGAAGTAACTTTAGAGAGTGTGTTAAAGTATGAATATGAGTTCAATGTGCACAGGAGGCACTTAGGGAAACCCAGGCAGAAGAAATATCACTGGCAAAGTCCTAGAGGTGGGAAAACAGACAGCATGCTGTGGAGCAGGCCACAAGAGAACAGCAAAAAGTACCTGATGGTTAAATGCAGAGTGAGAGGTCAGGGTTTGGCCGTGGCACAGATTAGAAAAGCCCTGAGCCCCATTCTGCATGGGACACATCGCATTGTTTTTAGCAGGCACCCTATAAATGTAAGCCTGAAAATGAAAAGCAGAACACACAGTTCCTCTGACTAACGTGCTCTGTTGGCTTCCTACTGTATTCACAATAAGATCTGTTCCCCTTTGCAGTTGGCCAACAAGACCCACGTGATCTATTCCCTGCCACATCTCTGACCTAACGCCTTCCCTTGTCCTCACAAGCACTTCAGCTATTCTTCGTAACACGCACAAAGCCCTTCCCACCTCGAGGTCTTTTACAAGCTATGTCTACTACACAAGTGCCCTGCCTCTGCCTGTGATTTCTTCTCAGGGCTCAACGGCATCATCCCCTCCACGATGTGTCCTTTAACCACTTTCTTTTAGGTGGCTTAGCTGCTCTTATTGGTTGAATTGTGTTCCCTCAAAATTCCCATTTTCGAGTCCTAACCCCCAGTGCCTCAGAATGTGACCTTATTTGAAGACTGGGCCTTTACAGACCTAATCAAGGTAACATGAGGTCACTGGAGGAGGGAGCTAACATCCTATGACTGGAGTCCTTACACAGACTCCCACAGAAGGAAGACAATGTGAAGAAAAAGGGAGATCACTGTGTGACTATAACAGCCATCTACAAGTCACGGTGAGAAGCCTGGTACAAATCTCAGAAGTAATCAAAGCCCTCAGAAGTAAGCAACCCTGCTGGTGCCTTGATTTCAGGCTTATAGTCCCCATACGTGTGAGACAACAAATTTCTGTCATTGAAGCCACCCAGCGTGCGGTTCTTTGTTACAGCAGCTCCAGCAAACTAATACATCTGTGACATACCCTGTGTGTTTTCCTCTGTGGCACTTACCACCAACTGGAATCATCTGGTTTATTTCTTATTTCTCTATTAACTGTCTCCATGGAGGCAGTGGTCTTTTCTTGCTTTGTTCACCTTATTCCCTGACTCCCAGAACAACCCTGGCACATACTAGATTCACAGTAAATTCTTATTGAATAAGAATAATGAAAAGATTGTGTTTGGGTAGACTGATAATTGATCATCATTTATTTACCATGCATCCCAATGAAGCTATGCTTGTTCACAGGGCCTCCCCTTTCCCCCACCCCATCCAGGCAGAGGAGGGAAAACTAGCCCACAGTGCACCAGCAGAACCTGCCAGCAGTGAGATCAGCATTATCCACTGGTGCCTTACAAACATTCTTGTTTTGCTCTTTGCCCAAGTTTTTCGTACGCGCATAGTTTGAAAGATCCAGTTGTTTCTTTCAGTGTCCTGATGTCCTGACAAACCAAATTCAATTGATTGAAATATGGCCTGCTGATGCTTTTGTGAGGCTAAAGAAGTGGATGGCAACCTTCCACCCCTATGCTGAATGGTGTAACTGGCCTGCCATAGAGAATTGGGGAATTTTAACACATTCCCCATTTGGCCAAGCTCACCAATTATTCCCCCAGTTGCTATCAGAGCCACAGACTTCTCTTCTTTGGGGTCATTAAGCTTGTCAAAACTAATTTGTCACCACAGCTGCTGACCCTCATTGCTCTGACAGCAGCACAAGGATCACCCTCTATAAGCTCTTGCATTATAGGAAAGTAAACGGTGGGTCAGAACCCGCCGGGCTCCGCTGTATGGCTGGGACTGGCCTTCTGACCCCAGAAAATGTGGAAACAGTATCCCGGCAGCTACACAGGACTCCAAACCTACGTACTAATCACACTGATGTTAAAAAATGTGTATAAATAAACAAGTATAACGGGTAAATGCTTGGAATGCAGCTTGAATCTGATATGTGATAAAAAAAAATATGCTATTCTTGGGCTTTGACAAAATCTGAATATATTTCATGTTCTCTCCACACAACCCAATTGGAAGTCTGGTGGAATTAAACATGCCATAAATCACAGGTCCCTAATAAGCCAGTCAGGGTAACATTCTTTGAAAGTTTCTTAATGGTAAATGCAAAAATGTTCCAAAATCAAAGTTGCCAACATTGAATAGGAAGAAGGAAACTTGCTGTGAGGAAATGGTGCTCCATTCTGAGGCAGTTCTAGGTGGGCTCACCCAGACTGAGCGCAGTTACCAACCATTTGCTAGAGTTGACAGGTTTAGTGGGTCTACATGCAAATCTCTGCACAGTCAGACAAAGGTAAGAACAGTCCATTAGTTTCAAATGAATGAGGACATCTCTGGAGACCGCAAAGCAGGCAGCATGAAACGTTGCATCAACCCTTTTGGGCTTAAGGGGACCCTTTAATTCATAAACTAGCAAAACCTTCTCAAATAAATTAGGACCTCCATGTAGCTTGTTTATAAACATATAATATGAAAATAGCATTATCAAAGAACTTCTTTTCTTCCTAAAGACATTCAACCCTAAATATAACCGTGTTTAAAGTAAGGTAAGGGGCTGCTACCAAATTTTCCTGGTTGCACGATGGATTAGACACAATCGCTTTCATAAATAAAAAAAGGAAAGCTGGAAATAGTTGGTGTTTGTGCTCAGGCCTCATTAGTTTCTTCCCCAGAAATACTGATTGTCTCCCTTTAAAAGGGGCACCAGTTCCCTAATGAAAATTAACACCATTAAGTATACAACTGGCAAAAGGATTAAATCTCCTGGAAAAGGCCAAGCTCTTGGTTGTTTACCTACATTTATTCAAACAAACCTGATAGGCTCATAGCTGGTCACTGATGTCATGCCTCTGCGCAGTGTTTTGTTTGCTTTTAGTTTAAAAACTTACGTGGAGGTTGGGTTGAGGGGCAGTGAGGAGAGGAGAAACCAAAAGAGGGGTAAGGGGGGCTGTGAAGGCCAAGATTCCATGGGAGCCACCAGTTTAGCTGAGTCTGAGTGATGTCACTCGGGTTTTACTCTAACTACAGGAATCCCCCACCCCCAAGCGGCACTTAAGCAAGGAGTGAGCTAGAAACTTGGCAAATCTCAAAGTAACAAAGTTCTGAATTGGCAGCCAAGATCTGGGATGTGAATTTTAAGTTGTTTTCTCCCCCAAATGTCCGACAAGATCTGCTGTGATTTAAGAAGAGGGAAAAGAAAGATTTATGATGCATAAAAAAGCCACATTTCCGAGTTGCCAGTGCTAATCAATAACTTGAATTTCACAAAAGACCATGTTAGGCTCTGTAATGAAAAGGACACACATATAAAGGCAAGCATAATTACATGCTATAAATACGGAGAGGTTGCCAGAGCCTGCGTGTTGCCAAATGCCTCAAATATTCATGTTCTTTGAAAGACTTATTTTTGCATCTACGGAGGAGGAAGAAACCTCGCTAAATAACTAAATAAATAAATAAGGCTCTTCCCAAACCTTTGCTCATTTCTGGGATGGAACCCTTTTTGCAGGTTCTGAAATGTTTAGCTGTGTTTTTCATTAATGTGACATGTTCGCACATCCCCTGCACTTCTGGAGCTCTGAACAAATCTGGCAGCAAAAGTGCTGGGAGCATGAGGCAAGGACTGCTCCCGCGGTATTCCTAGGCCTGCTGGGGATGTGCTTGTTCCCACATGAGACGTGAGGTCAAGCTCCTCACCCTGTGAGGCCTGACTTATCGCGGGAAATGGAGACCTTTGGGTGCTTGGCTAAGTAGGATCCCATCTCTGAGTCCTTGGTGACTCAGCCAGCATGCATGTCAGCTGTGTGCTCCGTGAGACTCTCCTTTAGCACAGACATCAACACTGTTGACTAAAGGAGGCTTTCTCCTTAATCCTAGGTTTCAGAGTCTTTGTGGCTCGGCTTCAGAAAGGCCAGTAAAACAGAGGGTGACATCTTTACCGACCCGGATGGACAATATTGTTGTGGGGCCTCGGTGGGCGGGGTGGGGGTCTGTCCCTTGGGGAGACAACCAAGGTCAATGTTTGCAGTACAGAAAGACAAGCCCCTCGGAGATAGTACATGAAAGGCCCGTAAGTCAGCTGTCAGTTTTATTTCTGAATCTGACTAAGATGAATCTGGATGCACCAAACACAATATCCCACTGTAAACTGGGTGCTGTTCTCCAATCTGTGAGGGTCCCTGAACTGCTTCAGGATGCCATTCATGTTTTTGCTTTGTTTTGTTAACCTTCACCTGAGACTTTCAGAGAGAGTAGAAGAAAGGGAGAGGAGAAGGGAGAAAGGGAGGGAGGAAGGGTTAGAAACATCTATGTGAAAGAGAAACTTCTACTGACTACCTACGTCCTGCATGCATCCCACCTGGGGCTGGGTAGCAAACATGCAACCCAGATATGTGCCTTTGATGGGTAGTCAAACTAGAGAGTACCCGGGTACTCTCTAGTTTGCAGGAGCCAATGCTCTAACCACTGAACAATGCCACCTAAGGCTGCCATCCATGTTTTAAATAAACTACTGCACTGGTGCACTAGCTGGGAGGAGTTCTGGTAGCGGGAGGTGTTTTCAGGCCGAGGAGGAAGAGAGTACTGGGCTGCGGAGTCACTGCTGGCCCCAGCCATTAGCTTCAAGGAGAAGATGTGCTGTGTTTACTGAAGATGGATGGGACTAATTTATAGAATCATCGGCGAGAACTATGTATCTCCTCAGACTCTCACATAGCCTTTTGTAGACAGAAAGATAAATCTGAAGCTCAGAGCGGGCTCATTTAATTTTCATCTGACAGCCAGTAATAACAGAAGCATCATAGAAAGGTTATGTTTCAATGGGAAAATCTATTACTGGGCGTGCAAAACACCCTTGCATTAATTACATTTTCTTTGCACTGCATTTGACAGAAGGTCAAGACATTACCAAAAGGGGGAAGCATATGAAGAGAATTCTACTTATTATTTGAAATTTTCTTTTTTTAATTTCCCAGGAATTCAATCACACATCTGTACTTTAATTAGCAACTACGTTTAATTAAATCTGATGTTCTGAAGATGACTAGCCAAAAAAATATTCTCTGGCATATAACAAGAATCAATTATTCCCCATCAGATGATGTTTCCACATTTCAAAAGTCGCCTGTGTTCAGGACATACCTTGCCTGTCATGCTGGAATATTTGAAAAGAACAAGAGACAGGAAAAGAATCTTTTCATATTTTGTCTTCACAAAAGGTTATCAGGTGAAATGATTTATAACAGACAAGGTCAAGGCCCATGTATTTTCAGAATTTCTAGGTAGTGGTGAGGCATGAGGGTGAAGTAATACTTTAAAGGAAATTATGGAGCTTCAACTTCAAAAGTTGGGAAAATTGAGGGAGAGCTTAAGAAACAGGAAATTTTCTTTAAATAAGAAAAATCCACCAGGGTATGAGACTTAGGGTGTCATTGCCTCTTAGAAGTAGGATACCAAAAAAATCTATTCTTACCCTAGTTCTGCTAACTACTCATTGTGTGATTTTGGACAAACTGGAGGGGAAGGGAGAATCATCAAAAATGCTGAGGGCTACAGTTTTCGTTCTTGAAAAGGAAAAAAAAACATAATAAATTCCTCCTAAGGTTTAATCCATCACAGGATACTTACATGTACACACTCAAGAAATATTAATTTTCTCTCTTAACTCAATCACTATAATTCACTGGTTAGTAACTTTTAGTCACATCCTGTGTTTTAATCATCAAGAGTCTATAGAAGAGTTCTAAAACTCTGAAGAAAAATTCAAGCTACTTAACCTTTGGATCAAACGTGTGGATGGGAAGGCAAGCACAGTGGAAGGAGGAACCAGAGATGCTCCTACTCTTTGCAGTGGACAGCACATCTCCCATCCAACAAAGACACGCTGAAGAGGTACCAGGTGATGACCAAGAACTACTGGGCACCAACCCTCCCACTCCCATCTGTGCTGTTTATTGGATCCCAGTAAATGGAGGGATTTGGAGGGAACTCAAGGCATGAAATACACCACGATCATGTTACCATGATCACTGTGTACATGGCATGTCATTGTATGTTACAACCCTGCTCTTCAAAGTATGGTCTTCAGCCCTAGTTGGTTTGGCTCAGTGGATAGAGCATCAGCCTGCTGACTGAAGGGCCCCAGATTCAACTCCAGTCAAGGGCACATGCATGGGTTGTGGGCTCAGTTCAACATGCAGGAGGCAGCCAAGCAATGATTCCCTCTCATCACTGACGTTTCTATATCTCTCTTCCTCTCTGAAATCAATATATATATATATATATATATATATATATATATATATATATATGTGTGTGTGTGTGTGTGTGTGTGTGTGTGTGTGTGTGTGTATTTTTTAAAAAAAACACCAACGAAGTATGCTCTTCAGACCAGCAGCATCAGCATTACCTGACATCTTGATATAAACCCAGAATTCCTGACCCCATCCCTACTGAACCAGAATCTAAATTTTAAAAAGAAACCCAGGCAACTGGTTTGGAAAAATCCTTTTCACAGCATGAAGAGTTGGCTTCTCTCCTTTCCTAGACTTTAAACTAGAGTATAAGCTCTAAGAGGGCAGGGATCTTCAACTTTCTTAAACACTAGTATATCCCAAATTACCAGAAGAGTGCCTGGCACACACTCTGTGCTCACTGTATAACTGTGGAATAATGACTAAACAGGATTGATAAAATTTATCATCAATGTCTAAATAAGATTCTGGCTTTCTTCAATGTCATTTTGGAAAATGACTATTGCAGGAACAAAAAGTTTACTCAATTAAATGCAGAAAATATTTATTGAGCAAATTCCAAGAATTCTGACTGTAATAAATCAAACAGATGTTGGTGGGCTGAAATTGACTTTATTGAAGCAAAGCTTTTTCTCAGTTAACACTAATTGATGATATAAAAAAGATGCCCCATGAAGTGCTTTAAAATTGTACCTTTTAAACAGCTTTATTGAGGTATAATTCACATACCATAAAAACTCACCCAATTTAAAAGTATAATTCAATGACTTTTAGTAAAATTACTGAGTTGTGCAACTCTCACCATAATCTAATCAGAGCATTCTCATAATTCCAAGGAGATTCCAGATGCCCATTTACAGTTAATCTTTGTTCCCACAACAGCCACAGGCAACCTGTAATCTATTTTCTGCAAAGAACTGACATTTAAAGACTCCTCGGTCAGGTACACGATTTGATACAGTACATGTAATCCTTCTGGAGCATTTCGTAAAGAAGCCCAGTAAGGATCCCTGTCTGCCAGCACCTGGCTAACTCATTTTCAATTATTATGTTTACATAATAGTTTTTAAAACCCACTTTCCTTTCAAAGTTCTGTATCCCACTGAAATACCAATATTAGCATATGAGAATTAATGTTGCAGTGTATTTATTGCAGAAAAACAAACACAGCCTGAATCCTCAGTTATAATACATCAATAGTATAGTCTGTGATGTGGCTATTAAGAAGTATGTATTAGGGCTACACAAACAGACTTAGAGACATGTCCTATTATATTGCTGAAAGGGAAAAGCAATGGGCTAAGAAATATGACTGGCATGATCCAATTTTTGTAAGGAAAATCACATATATATTTGTATGTTTCTATACCCATCAAGAATGTACAGACAGGCGTGCACCAAACTGCAGACATTATTTTTAAAGGGAGGATAATTGGGGGCAGGAGGTGAGGAAAATACTTTGTACATTGTTGTGGGCAAATACTGTTTTGCCGTTTGAAAAGAAAAATCCCATAAATTATATCTTTAAAACTATAATTACATTTCCCATTAACTCAGGTTAGCTTTCTTATTCCTCTCTCTTCACCATAAGTCTAAATTCATATGGTTTTACCAAATGCATGGGCTAAAATATTGTGGACCGTGGCGTTCTCAAGGTTTTAGCTAAGGGGTTTTTAAATTGGATTTCAAAGTTACAGTGCAGGTGTAGGGAAAGAAGACCTTGATAATGTGCTTTTATCATGCAGTAGGAGTAGCAGGATATTCAGGACAAAATCCCATCTTTCATTGGCTCTTAAAGTTTTTCTAACTGAAAGGAATAGCGGAGACAGGGTAAATGCTCAGACTTATGGAGGTGCTGAGAAAATGATAAGAGTCTAACACCATTATTTTCAATACCCAGTGTAGTCTAATTAAATATGACAGAAGACTCATCAGGAAAGCAACAATAAAAAACAACAGTATTTCAGCATCATAAAATTAAATTGTTACTATATGCATATATAAAAAACACATATTTTTGTGATAAGCCTCCTATAGAAAATCCTTAATGGAGGTACATTTGCAAATATGTTCGATTCAATTACACAAACACTATCTGGGAGCTCACTAAGGTGCTAAGTTTCTTTTGTCCTTTTCTTCCCATGGGTAAGATTTCCCCCCCTTTATGAATTTTCATTACTCTTGTTTATTTCATCATTATTTTTTTTAAAATCAACCTTTTAATTTAAGCATTACATCCAGGAAATCATACAAGTGATATGCATTTAGCTCAATTAATTATTGCAAATTGAACACATTTGTGTAACCATCACATAAATCAAGAAATAGAATATTTCGTCATTATTCCTAAAAAAATTCAATCTTTAATCCCAGATAAGAATGTTTGAAATACCAAATACATTTGGTATATTTAGGCAATTATTCCATCCACTGGGATTTAGACTGGGCTGTCTGGGTAAAATTTAAATATGAGTGAGTGAGCAAATTTAAATATGACTCCACAGAGTCTAAAGATGAAATACTCCTTGGAAAATGTGTTGGGCTCCATCCACATGGCTCGCCACAGGTCTTTTCCATTGTGTCACAGGACAGACTGTCAGGACCAATGACTTGTCCATGTTTGAGTCACAGAACTCAAGCCAAACCCTTGACTCATCTTTGAGTTCCTTTTTACCCAAAGCTTCCTTTTGTTTCCAAGGTGTAGTGTAATGAAATGCATGTGACCCGGCACACTGAACAGAGCCTCACTGTTCAAAGAAGGTAAAACAGACAATTAATTTGTCAGCACAAAGTGAAGGCACAGAAGGCTGGAACATCAATCTCACTTCCAATGTTATTCTTTCTTTGGGGGGAAAAAAAAAGGTTACTGAGAATCCAGATTCAGGTTAGAAATGCAGAAGTTCAAAGGGAGTAAGTCCTGCATATTCCCCTGAATCTGAGAGAAAATATCTCCAAAGAAGAGAAGGTCCAAGGAAAAATTTTATTGATGCCCAATGTTCCCACCCAAAAGAAATCCTCTTTGGGTCTTTGACATACCAAATGCACAGCCATTCTTTGACTTGATCAGAACTGAGATAAGGTCATCAGAATCAATTCCAACAAGGCAGGGGTCTCAAGAGTTATGGACCAGTCTGATGTTGCTTATGCCTAATAGTGGTGTGTGTGTGTGTGTGTGTGTGTGTGTGTGTGTGTGTGTGTGTATGTGTGTGTGTGTGTGTGTGTGTGTGTGTGTGTGTGTGTGTGTGTTTTCTGTGCTGAAGCTTCTGAAAACTTAGAATAACTCTTTGGTTCTTCCCAACCAAACAGAACGCCTGTGAAGGACTCAGCTTGCTGTGTGAATTAACCAAAATCGCTTGGGCCCTTCCTTTCTAAGTTGCATGCCTGCTTTGTTAGAAGCCCAAATGGTTGCTTTCATAGTCACTCCGGATGACTGGAAACTTAGGCAATCAGCACCTCTGTCCAGAAATTGAGTGAAGTTCAAAAAAGGGTGTTTTCAGAGTATACTTTCAGGAAAGGAAGTACGATGAGGGGCTTAAAATTGATCCAGCCATTTCCTGTTTGGGGATAGGTCTCGCAAATTGGTGGATAAATGTTACCTAAGATAAAATATCATATTTAGAATTGTACAGTCATTTTGTATTCCAAATGAATAACATGCACTGCATTCACACACCCTCCCTCTTAACCAGGAAGTCAGTGATTTTGGTTTAGCTTTCGTCTACGCTCAAGTGCAAAAAGCTGGCAATAAGTAATTTGAAAACAATTAGTAAGGGTGGTTTTTTTGAGCTGGTATACATATATAACCACCAAATATTTGGCACAGATACTCTGCATAAGCTCTCCTTTTTCCTAAAGCAGACAGTCAACAAGGCCCTCGCTGTTTCATGGATGCTGGTAAAGACTGGGGAATAAAGTGGTCATAAATAAGATATTCTAAATGGTGAAAAAAGGCAAAAGTAATTTGATCTTACAGTCCTTGTATTATAAGACGATAAATAATTCTGATTTTTCTTTGACAGAAAATTCTGATAATTTATGGAACACAGAGTCCAAAATGCAAATTTTCCTCTTTTCTAGTCAACTTGGGAAAACAAATACATTATTTGGAGATGGGGAAATCACACTTTCATCAATCTGAAAGTTTGCTATAGCCATCTTCTAAAAACGTATAGAAATAAGAGATCACCACCGCTACATCCAGTGATTCTCAACGAGGGGCAATTTTGCCTCCCCGGGGAACATTTTCAAATACTTGGAGACATTTCTAACTTGTCACACCTGTGTGTGGGAGCTGAGGTGGGGGGCAATACTAGCACTTAGTGATAGATGCTGCTAAACACCCTTCAATGCACAGGGCAGCCACCAATAAAATTATCTGACCCAAAATATCATAGAACATATCATACAAGATTATTTGTGGGAGCAGAAACTGAGATTGCTTTGATCACTGAAATATATACCATCTTCACCCTAGTTCAATTTCTCCTAAACTTCTGAGAACATTAACCAAGTAACCACCCTAGTACAAAGCTGGCAATTAAAGAGAGGAGGATGAGAAGATAAATATTTCCCAAGTCAAAGTAAATTCAGAGATTCAAAATTAAAGATAAAATATCATATTTAGAATTGTACAGTCATATTGCAGAGCAAGGCTATATTTGCTCTGCAATATGACCTTGGTCTTCTGGAATAACATTTTTAAAAGGAATGGAAAGAAAGAAATAAGAAAGGGAGGGGAGGAGCAAGGACTTTGTCACCAAAAAAGAGAGCCATGGTGACTCTGATGTCAGCTACATAAGGAGTTTGGAGCTAAATTCTATTTTGTGTTTTAATGGGGCCACTGACACAAAGCAAGACTGGGTCATGGTAAAACTGGCCCGGCATAAGAAAAGGAGTCATTATCTGATGTCTATGCAGTTATTTACACCTAAACATAGCACTTTTCAGAAATGAGAAAAGTCTACATAAGTGATTTTGGGAAACTAATAATAGGATTGTGAGAAGCAGAGAGAAAGGGAAATGAAAAGAGATCTTTTACACAATTAAGATACTGAAGCAACTGATATGCTCAGGCCCTACCGGCACCAGGACCACCATTATGCAAATCTGAGTCTGAACACAATGAATTGATCTGCAGCACACACAGTAGCATGACAGGCAAGAGGTTATCTGATGGGAATACTGTAACTACTCTATTTTTTATATTCACACTTAAGCCTGTAAAAATAAAGTTATTTCAAATGGGACACCAAAGCTCAAGTAACCTTCCCTGTATGGTAATACTTCATGCAGATTGTATCATATCATTATGTTGTATACCTGGAACTAACATAATATTGTATGTTAACTGTAATTAAAAATTAAAAAAAATATTTAAAAAAAATTAATCAAGAGAAAGACATATAGGAAAGAATCTGAGAAGGTTCCAAATGGAAAAACTTCCTTGTCATCAGAATACATTACCCTCCTGCATTGATTTTGAGACAATTGAGAACATTCAATTTTGAAAATTTAATTTTAAAAATTTGAGTGCGTTTTAGAAAACCCAAGGGCAATTTTTCTAAATCTGATAATAGCATTGTGGTTATGTAACAAAATACCTATATACTGTTAAGATGCACATTGAATTATGTAGGAATGAAATGGCATTCTAGATGGGATTTACTTTAAAATATATTAGAAATAAAAGAAAAGGGATGGTGAAGCATCGGTAGGAAATAATAATAATTGTTGAATCTTGGTGAGAAGCAAATTAGACCCAAGAAATAAATATCTCTGATAACATAAAACCAAGAATATCAAAACAAGAATGCAACTGCCGTATAATAGTTAAAAATAAAATGACAGTCATGGAAGAACAGCTTGAAAAATATACACCATTTCCAAGTACATAATTAAGAAAGGGAAAACATGAAAGTCTTCACTATTTTATTTTTGTAAGCTTTTACATGTTTACTTTGCTGTTGAAAGCCAAACACCTTTTCGATTGTAATCCATCTCAAGCCTCACAGACATGGATGGGATTTCTTAACAGAAGAGAAACTTCTTATAAAAATCTCGATTTTTATAAGCTCAGATCCCTTGTGATTCCTGTCAGTGTGAAAAATTAAGTAGACATATGGTACAAATTCTCACTCATTTCTACTTTATTTTGCAAGTGAGAAGTGTAAAGCTCTTCAAGACCTTCCCCACCATACATGAAAACAGAGTAAAGAGTTCTGGATTTGCACCTTTTTTTTTTCTTTCTCAATATGAAATTTTATGAATTACGTACGGTGGCAGGTCAGGAAGCAGATTTGAGTAAATTAATGAATGGTTTCTTCTGCTCTGGACAAATAAATGAATATTAAAGGACCATGATTAATTTCACCGTTTTTCTTCTTCATTAATTAATTTCTGGATCTGGAACCTCTCTCTGATGCATAGCTAACTGTGGAGTTGTGTTTCTATTCAAGGAAAGTTTCTGGATTACCTAGTCCACACATATAAGAAGTAGTCCATACAGAGTCTAATTTGAAATTTTTGCTTCTTGGTGATTTTCCTGTCGTTAAGGCACTGAGTAGGGATGGAAACCCCCCTTTCCCTCCCCACAGGCAGACACAGGTGGCCTCTCCTGTTCTCTAAAAGTCAATCAGCTCCATTTGTAGCTTGAGAGAAAGTACTCAATATTACAGAGGGCTGAGTACATGGGGAATTTACAGTGAAACTATTAGGAGTTTAAAAAGAACAGCATTCATATGTTTTTGCCACCTTGGAAGTGTTAAAGACTATAGATTGCAGCTGAGGGAAAATTAAAGTCCCTATTTACACATTTCACTGTGCCTGTGAAGTTGAAAAAGAAATGAACTCACTTGCAAAGGTATGCAGTTTGCTCAGGCAATTCAATTGTCTTAGTGCCATGGTCAGCAAACTGTGGCTCTTTGGCCCCTTGAGTGTGGCTCTTCCACAAAATACCCCGGCCTGGGCGAGTCCATTTTGAAGAAGTGGTATAAGAAGAAGTTTAAGTTTTAAAAAATTGGCTCTCAAAAGAAATGTCAATCGTTGTACTGTTGATATTTGGCTCTGCTGACTAATGAGTTTGCCGACCACTGTCTTAGTGTATGGGAAAATGTCCTTTAATGTCATCAGCTAGAGAAAGGTGAATATTTAGGAATCAAAAAGCAGCCAGAAATGCTCATATGAAACAGAAAGAAAGGGTGATGGGCTTAGGAAACATAATAATGCACATGGAGGGTGAGAAAGAAGCAGGAGAGGGGAGAGAAGCCTCCTGAGTCAGTGATTCTCAGCTGGGGTGGCAGAAGATGACAATTTCCTGGGGTTGCAGTGTAATTTGCAAAAGGGCATTCACAGAAATGCAACTTTCATTTCTGTAACACAAACCTTGGCTGAGTCCAGCTCTGTAAAATCTTCTTGGCTGGTGGAAATAAGCCGGTTCTAACCCAGCAGCCAAGAAGATTCTCAACACTAGAGGAAGTGAGAAGTCAAGGGAGGGAAGTGCAAGACAGGGACACCCAACCCAAGAGCATAGAAAAGGGGGGGATGGGGAGGGTTGTGTTTAACTTTTTTAATAGAGGGCAATCTCTTTTAAAGGATTGAAAAGCATAGTCCCTAAGTTAACTGGAAAATATTACTAACACTTTTAGAACGCTATTTAGGGAGAACCTACTGCAGTGTCAAGATAACCCTGGGGGCACCCTTGCGGGCACTTGACTTTCTGGAATACAGTGGACTTCTGGTACTTTCTGTATCGTAGCTGCCCTCCGGATGGACAGGCTGTTTTGTTTTTGGATTTTCATGGCATCTCTTTTTTGAGAAATTCAAAGCACCTTATAGGTGCTTATTTTTTAAACTTCTCCAAGTGCCTAAAATAGATTAGAAAGTAGTAACAATTAAGGTTTGACATGCACTCTTCCAAATCAACACATTTGTATCTCTTATGTTTCTGGTTGTTGTTCATCTTGACAGTTCTCACAGATTCATCAGGAAAATGCTGCCACCATGTAGTGACCTCACAAACAACATCAAGACATATAATGACCCCATGTTGCTTCCACAGCCTGCATTAACAAATTGCACCTGTCGATAAGCACAGATAAATTAGGTGAAAACTGCTAAGGTAATTCAGAAACTTAAAAAACACTCACACAATGACTGTATTCCATGTAGGTGATACATCATAATTCTGTTTCTGGCTCATCGGTAGCCAATCAGACCCTGGTGGGCCATATGCGTATTTATAAATATAGCTGTTAATGTAAAGGTTGTGCTGCTCACTACTCAGGGAAATCAGGCACATTTGGAACCGCCCTTAGAAGATTTTGGTTTCTTAAAAAAATATTTTGACAATTTGTGACAAATGCAATTCTGCCCCCATATGCTTTGTACTATTTATAGGGAAATGACATCCAGTTGCCTTCACATCAACACGTACATTTTTCCTTTTAATGATGAAGTTAGAAGATGGAAAGGGATGGAGGTTACCTTCCACTCATATTTTTAAAAGACAAATGTATTTTAAAACTTTTCATTTCCATTCTTGCCCAAGAGGATAGAGCTTCCCAAATCTGTTACTGTTCATGACACAGGAAGTAACGGAAATGTTTCTTCCGAATTGGAGGAGGAAAGTGAAAAACTAACAAATGATACAAAAGTGATGGGAGAGTCTTTCTATGAAATGCAGTCTCCTGCCCCCTTGCTCAGTTTTTCTGCTCAATAATTCCTCCCCCTTCCCGGGCATGAGGGGATAAAGTCTCTGTTTAAATGTCATCTTCTGCTAACTTTGCAGGCAGAAATCTCTCAAGGATCTATTTAGAATATGGAGACAGCTCAACGAGGACTGAGAACTGCACTGTGAGGCTGTGAGACCCGGAAGTCCAGAATAAACTTCATGCACTACACACTCGTCTGTTGCATCCCACTCCATTCTGCAGTACCAACAACATAACAAAGTTTCCCCATAGCAAGGAAGACAGAAACTTAAAAAAACACAAAACTTAGATGACATCTTTGTTGGGGAGGGAACAAAACAAAACTCTGACAAGGGGAAAGGGAAGGTATGAAAATATTTTGAGAGAACGTGTTTAATCGCCTAGCAATGCCTTCCGTTCAAGTTAGCCCTTGAATCTGAATAACCGTGACAGATGGCTCCAGCTAGTTAAAAAAAAAGCTAAATTTTCAGATAACACAGCCTTCTGTCATGTTCTCCTACTCCGAGGTTTACGGAGTTAGTTTAGCAGGCTCTGAACTGCGGGCTGCTCATTGGTGACCAGCTTTCAGTTCGTTCATATCTGCAGAATTCACACCACTTGATACCGTATGTTCAGAGCTCCAAGTGGGGGGAAATGCTGTCGGTTCAGAGGACCAAAGACCCCGACAGGCTACCCCTCCCCAGCCCAGATATTGGATCCACAGTGTATGCACAAAGCAATGTCTGCAATGTACGGGCCCAGAGGAGTGCTCGTGGCTCTTATCTGTCTTGCCATCTCTTTGTAGCAGAATAAACTCATATCTGATGCTATAATTACAACCCTAATGGACACACTTAATTTATTTTGAAGAACTGAAGTTGATATTCACTAGTGCTATTATTAAAAAGACTAATGAGGGTTGCTCGGTAAGAAAAGAAAAGATTTATTGAATTCCTGTTGGCACCCGGCACAGCTTAGCAATTTTGAGAGCCCATCAAAACAGCAGATATATACCCTGCTCAGATGTGCTGTGCGGGATGTGAGCTGGGTTTCAGATTTTCAATAACAAATCTGTCACTCCGATTTTAATTAGACGGCTTAAAGCAGCTACATCAATAATGGCAGGATGGCGGCTTAGTTCAAAGATCACAAAGATGTTACTCTACTTTAATAGTTCTTTTATACAAGTACATATTTCAGAAGTTTGTGAGGCATTTCATCTCCACTAGCCCTTTCACCAAAGAGGAGGAAAGCATATTCCTAATTGAATTGAACCACGAACACTAGCAGTCGTCACCATTTCTATGCCGGGCTGTTGCATCCAGCTGGTTAGGAGGTCTGATTTCACACCGCACAGCAATGAAATGCTGCTAACTTTTATTTGTGAATGTAAAACAGTAATATTTCATGACAGCAAAAGGCCAGTTCACGCTGCTGGGTGCACCCTCCACTGCTCTAAACCTGAGAAGACAAATGGCAGTCCAGGTTGAGTGCTGACAGACAGGCTTTCCTTGTAAAAATCTCACAGGGGCGTGGAGGGAAGTCTTGACCTGGACGCGAGGGGAGATAAAGCCTTCTGGAGAAGTTCACTCTCAGCTGCAAACACCCAGGGAAAACTGTTGCCAAAGGTCTAGATGTTTCTTGCGGGGGAGATGGGACAGTGTCTATATTTATCATTGTATTTCTTTCCACTGAATTTTGTTGTTAGTCCTCACCAAGGATATTTTTTCCATTGGTTTTTAGAGAGAGGGGAAGGAAGAGAGGGAATAGGAGAGTAGGAAGAGCGAATATATATATATATATATATATATATATATATATAGAGAGAGAGAGAGAGAGAGAGAGAGAGACACATCAATGTGAAAGACACATGGATTGGTTGCCTCCCATACTTGGCCCAGGTACAAGCTCTTGACCAGGAAATGAACCCAAGACCCTTCAGTCTGTGGGCTGATGCTCTAACCACTGGAAACACCAGCCAGAGCAGTTTCCATTGATTTTTATTATATGAATAAAATCATGCTATATATATTGTAAGGTTTTTGACTTCATAATTTATGGTTATCTTCGTGAACAGTGGACACAGACTGTGGTGGTCCCATAAGATTATAATGAAGCTTAAATTCCTATTGCCTAGTGATATCATAGCCATCTAACACATTACTCATGTGTTTGTGGTGATTCTGGTGTAAACAAAGATACTGTGCCCATAGTTGTATAAAAGTATAGCATATGCATTTATGTGTAATACATAATACTTGATGATGATAATATATGAGTATGCTACTAGTTTATGTATTTATTTTAAAGAGTGCTCTTTCTACTTATTAATGACAATATGCTAGAAAATGGTAGGCCATGTTATGCCAGCAGCAGCCCCATATCTCATGTTTATCTTTCTCTTGATTGCATCATTTCCTCTTGTGCTTGACTTAATTTGTGCTGTACATGCTGTATAGGTTTGTAGATTTAGAGCTATAGACTATACCATGTAGGTTACTTGTGTAGTAGTTATATAATCCAGGTTTGTGTAAGTACAACCTGTGGTGTTCACACAACACAATAAGGATGTATTTCTCAGAACATATCCCCAACATTAAGCAGCACATACTACCCTGTTTCCCTGAAAATAAGACAGTGTCTTATATTAATTTTTGCTCCCAAAGATGCGCTAGGTCTTATTTTCAGGGGATGTATTATGTTTCCATGAAGTAGGTCTTATTTTCAGAGGATGTCTTATTTTCGGGGAAACATGGTATATATTTCAAAATCATTGTTTTTAATAACTTAATAATATTCCACTGGATGGATTATCCATATTATTTACTCAACCCTCTTGTTGGACATTTAGTCCAGTTATTTTGCTATGACATGTATATGTTCCTATATATATCAATCCTAATATAGATATATGCACTCTCTATCCACAAACATGTATTACACACACACAAAATAATTATCATATTAAAACTAGAGACCCGGTACATGAAAATTTGTGTACTGGAGGGGGGATTGTCTCCTCAGCCCACCTGAACCCTCCTGCAGTCCAGGAGCACGCAGGGGATGTTTGACTAACATCTGGGGAGTGGGCCTACGCAGCAGTCTGGCCTCCCTCTGCAGGAGGCAACTGAGTGGGCCAATCAGGGGATGGTACAGGGTGGCAAGCAGCCACCCCCACCCCCTATAGCACTTCTACCACCACTGGTCACCACTACCCACCCCCACATTGCTGCCCTCCCTCTGCCCTCTGGCATACACCTTGGCTGGCCTGGCACTGCCTGCTCATTAGCCCTGCCCCCACCAACCATTCTGCATTTGGTCAATTTGCATATTATGCTTTTACAGTAGGTCCTCAGGTTATGTCAGAGATAAAAAAAAAAAGTAAGAAAAATAACAGTTCCTGACCTTTACTTGTGGTAAATAAATAATAAACAACATGAAGCACATATGTATATATGTCGAAATGACGGAACTTTTCTTTTTTTAAAATAAATAAATGGGAGCTGGTGACGTAACCACAAAATGATATACATCGAGTCCAACAAAACCTGCAGAATGCCTTTATTATATAGGATAAATTATCTTAGTCCTGGCTGGGTGTCTTAGTTGGTTGAAGCATCATCCAGTACACAAAAACATTGTGGGCTCAATTCCCAGTCAAGGAGATCAATATTTTTTCTCTCTCATATTGATGTTTCTCTCTCTCTCTCTCTCTCTCTCTCTCTCCATCAGGATAAAAAGAAATAATTAAAAATAAATTAGAATAAATTATTAGAACTGGAACTCCTAGATCAAAGTATCTGTATTTTAAAGTATTTTTGCATATAGGACAGCCACAGTGTTAATACCTGAGCACAGAATGTTTCTTTTAGAAGCACCTTCTCCTGGATCAGATCCTGAAAAAAACCCAAACCTGCTGCTATCACTTTCCCGGCATCCTACAGATCCATAATTTCATCTCCACTTCCTCTACAGTCTATCACTCTCCAGCATGATGTGAACGTTCCCTGGACCTAATTCCTGGAAGTCCTGTTCTGGTCAGTGCTCAGTGATTGTACTGACTCCCGCTGGCATGACTGACACTGATTGCTGCAATAGCCAATATCACCTGTTTAGAATGGAGATCAAGGCCTTTGTGTCAGGGCCATTTTACTGCTCTGAATACACTTTCCAGTGTTTCTGACTTTGGGACAGTGACTTAACCTCTATGTGCCTCCCTTTATTAAGTGCTCATGTTTCCTATGCCAGGAAACCTTCCTGGATCTACCATGTCTAGGTTACAGGCCTTCCTTTGTGTTCCCACAACATTCCACACTTCACCCAGCAAAACAAAGTTCAGTAGTTGCCTGATTTCCTGTCTTTTGGGCAAGACTAGACTGTCAAAGCAGGAACCATATGTAAGTAATGACCAGTAATGTAAATACTGGCCATCACTTACGCGTCATTCATCGATAAAGGTAATTATTGAGTGCCTACTTTGCTCCAGGTACTACGTATACCTCTCAGCTGCGGTCAGAGTGAAGAACAACAGATCAAGTCCTTGCCTTCATGTGGCATATATTCCAGTGGGGGTGGGGGGGAAGGGCAGGCCAAAACCAAATAGATCAGCACACAGAGTGGCAGGTGACAGTGACTATTATGGAGAAAGACAGGACAGAGCACAAGGGGATAGGGATGCCAGAGGGTGGGGCTGGGGTGGGGAGGGCTTGCTGCTAGGTTGGGTGGATCAGAGGAGGTCTCCCGGAAACGGTGGCATGTGACGACAGACCTGCAGGCGTCTAGAGTCGGGAGAGGCCAACTGCACTCCTTGGAGCAGCCAGCTCCTTCCTGTCGGTTTCAGGCACAGGTGCCCTGTATAATAGTTTAATAAAAGGGATCTGCTGCTTTAAAAAACAAACCATTTTTCAAACGTATCCCCTAGTGTACATAGCTGTGTGCCAGGCATTAAATACAGTGACTTTTAGGCCAGCACAGTATCTCCCTCAATGAAAGCTTCTGCGCGGACTCACGTGTCGATAGGAAGAGACGCCCAAGTTCACGCCGAAAGTGGCGGAGTCGGGATTAAAACCTCTGCTACCTGGGGAGCCCACGTCTCTCTGCTCCACCCGACCGGCCGGCTGCCAAGTCCTCTACTTCAAATCTGCCGGAGCTCCCACAGGACCAGCATTGTTTTGTTCTAATTTCCCTTATGACCTCACTGTGTGTTTCGACACCTTTGACAGCTCACATTGAACATAACCTAAAATTATCCTCATTTTAAGAGTTCATTGATTGTGCTCTATGTGGCCTGAGTGATGATTTTTTTTCCTAAATAACAGAAGGCATTTTAATTGAAACTTCTTCTCACAAACTGTAGGTAATTCTAATCTAGGTCAATACAAAGTGGTTTATTTTAAAAGAATGTGCCTAGAAAGTATTGCTCCTGGCCGGCCGTCTACATCAGATCTCTGTCCAGTTCTGCCTTCTGCTCTTCTCTGCCTTTCTTCTTTCTCCCTGCTTGCTTCCCTACTTCCAGCTGCCAGCAAGTCAGATAATTAAATGCCAAAGCAGTGACACTTGGCATTTCAATGAGCGCTCTGTATTTACTACACGGTCTCTCTCGACAGCCCTCCTGCTCAGCATGCGTGCAAGATGCTGCTCTGCTGAGCTGAAGCACTTCTTTGTTGCAGAGCTGGACGAACTGAAGAAAGATGAACTCGGGCAGCAGCCCAGAGCTGAGAGGAGGGAGGCAGCAGATTCCCCAGCGTCTCTCCTGGCCACCTCTTGAAGTTTACGTCCTCAATTCAATTAAACAAGCATTTGTTAAGACCTTAGCCCTTGGTTCTCAGCCCTCTGCTGGGATACCCTTTTAATGGGTTCGGCATTAAAGGGAAGAGAACTTTAGGTGTTTTCATTTCAACCAGGTGCTGCCAGAATATTGCACTGCACATAATTGGAAGGTGGTTTCACATTTACAACTCACTCGGTTTTATATGAAAGCTGTCAGAACAGTAGACACTGAAAATGAAAGTGACGCTACCTTTCTAAGCTGTAGTTTAGGACTTGGGAGAACTAGATACATTCAAAATCTGCCTCTTCACCAAAGGTATCATGTGTTCAGGCTGCACCTAGCCATCACCTTCTCTTGGAAGCCCTCCCTCACCCGATGTGTTGAGTAAAGTACCCGTCTAGCTGCTCTGACACAGCCAGCACTTTGCATAGTTCTAGATCATAAGCTTAGAACCATGGTTGTCAAACTGCAACTTGAGAGCCACATGTGGCTCTTTGGCCCCTTGAGTGTGGCTCTTCCACAAAATACCATGACCTGGACGAGTCTATTTTGAAGAAGTGGTGTTAAAAGAAGTTTAAGTTTAAAAAATGTGACTCTCAAAAGAAATTTCAATCGTTGTACTGTTGATATTTGGCTCCGTTGACTAATGAGTTTGCCTGCCACCAGCTTAGAGGATAGAAACCATGTCTCACTCACTGCCATGGCCCCAATGCCAAACATAGTACCTGGAGCATATCAATGGTACAATCTATAGTTCCAAATAAACTGCTTGTCAAGTTAGATGGTAAAGTATTTTCAATCCTTTCAAGCCACATTGAGCTAAATATGGTCCTAAAATCATCAATATAATTATTAAATTTGCAGTAACTGTTATTCATTCATCCATTCAAATGATACATATTTATTGAGATCCTACTATTTTTCCACACATTGCTCAAAAGAATTGCTATTCAAATGTTCTCTTATCTGTTTTTCCCATTCAAGAAGGCAGCTCATGGGCTACATGCAAGAAATTGGCTCATGAGTGCTTTGGAGGTAATTTTCAGTCAACAAGCACATTATGGTGAGTGTAATGAAGGAACCATCAATCACTCTATATGTCACTAATGCCTTGCCAAGTATATGGCATTTAGTAGATGCTCAGTAATTATTTGTGCAAAAGTGAATAAATGAGCATTCCCAAACATGCTGGCTATTACTGCATTTAAAAGGAGGGAAAGGAAGGAAGGAAGGAAGGAAGGAAGGAAGGAAGGAAGGAAGGAAGGAAGGAAGGAAGGAAAGAAAGAAGGGAAACTAAGCTACATGAAAATAATTTATTCTGGCAATTTTATTTTTGAGTGAAATCAGTAACTAATATGCAAGGAGAATACAAAATCCTTGAGTGCTATCATCTTCAACATATGCCTCATTTCCTATTATCATACTTCTGCTTCTAGGTTAAGATGGAAAAACAGGAACCAGATTTACTCTCTGATCTGAATCTCTCTCTCTCTCTCTCTCTCTCACACACACACACACACACACACACACACACACACACACACATACACACACACCAGAAAAAATACATAAAACAACACAACACTTTTAAGACACTGAGCATCAGGCAATGAAAGACAGAGGTCCCTAAGAGAAATAACAGATGAGGTGAGGCTCCCCACTTACTGCCGGGAGAGAATTCCCAGCCAGCATCCCAGGCAAGAGGGACCCTGGCAGAACACAGTTGATGCCCTAAAGTGAGGAAATAGAACCAGGGGGATACCAAGACAGCTAAGTTCATAGGAGAGAGCAGAGAAACATAAAGAGAAAAGAAAATCCCAGGAAGAGATTTGCAGAGGGCCCCCCTCAAGTACTCAGCAAAGGACTGATGACTCAAGTAAATGCATGTGGGTAAACAACCTGAATGTGAAGAAAGCACTAAATGCTTAGGGAACAGTGCTGGCACGCACAGAGGATCCCTGGTGCTCCCAGTAGCCAGATTGTGGAAACTCCTAGATCCCAGGATACTGGGTTGAGTGTCAGGACAGGCGTGCCTCAGTACGGGGGCATAATTAACCCAATTGACTGAGCACTGCTCCAGAGCTGCTTAAAAAAAAAGAAAGAAATCATAAAGGCAGGAACTGAAAGGATCAAACTATATCCCAGAGAAGAGCTCAGAATATTTACAGGAACGCAAAAATATCAAGCAACTGACACTAAAAAAAATTCACATTGTCTTATATCTAATCAAAAGCTACCAGGCTAGCAAAGGTGCAGGAGAATGTGATCTGCAAAGCCCACTGGCTTTGATGGGCTGATAACTGACACTATGTTAGAGTTAGCAATCAACGTCATTAAAATAGTTGTGGTAATTGCATTTCTTATATTAAAAAATAGTTGAAAGACCTGGAAGGTATAAAAAAAATCAAACTTCTAGAGATGAAAACTGTAATGTCTGGTAAGAAAATTAGACTGAAAGGGATAAATTGCAGATCTGACATTGCAGAAACAGAGATCAATGAGACTGAAGTCAGAGCGATAGAAATACCCAAAACAAAACACAGAGAAAAGAGAATTTCTAAGACATGAACAGAGGTTTTGCCTGGATACCAGACATGCCTGGCTTCAGAACCGTGTTCCTGCTTCGCTCTCATGCTACTTCTAGTCCCACTTGCTTAGGGACACCCTAACGGCTGCTATCTGGCTGCCTAGCTGAGGTGGCTACTCAGGATGGTGTTGACCGTGAAACCCTAAAAGGGGAAAAGTGTTTGGGAGTGTGTATGTTTGTGGGGCATTCTGTCTTCATGACTTTCCCTGGACAAGCATCAGATCTGGAATGAAAACATGAATACATATGGAGGTGTGTCCTGGGTGAGTGGCTATAGATAAAGTAACTACTGTGGAGCAAAAAGCTGCTTTTACCCAGAAACTCCCTGTAAAGGCACAACGAGTTCCGAATTTTCTCTTTACATGTTAGTGTGGCCCATAGGCATCTGGAAAGCCAGCAGCTAATTAAAAATAAAATTAAGTTTTTACTATGGCCCACCACCGCACACATAAAATTCTTTTCCCATGAAAATAGCTTACATTACTATGGCAGTTTACCATTTTTTAAAGGGAAAGCAGGCTTTGCTTCCTGTCTCCTTTCCCAGAGCATGTGGTGTGCTCCTGGGGCCCAGGGTGTGGACCCAGCAGCATCAGCTCCAGTTGCTGGCACCGAACCTTTGGCATGGACTAATGGCGATGGTTAATCACCGTTAATCCATTCAATTACTCAACCGAGGGATGGCACAGAATCACCGAGTCACAAAATCCCAGGATTGGAAGAGATATTAACACATCATCAGTCCATTTATCATGTTTAGCTGTCGATTATTTAATCTTCCTTCCTAATCCACCCCAATTTCTTTGGGAAAATTAGTATTTCATGAAGTATTGTATGAGTACAAAGATAAATCCAGGAGTTGGCCACTTTCTATAGAAACCACAGAGACCAGTTCTGCCAGGGGTTGGGCATGTTATCTATTAAAAGCTGGGCCAATATTGGACAGTCTTCCTTGGGCTCTGAATTTTGTGTTAGCAATTCAAATGTTAAATTGGTTAGATTGTTCCTCTTAGGGAAAGTGTGCTGATCAAAGTGAAGACTCATTTGCAAAATAGGAATGATGCCTTGGATTCCAATCTCATGCATGGTCCTAAGCCATGGTTCTGTGAGCCCCCCATTATTCTGCCTAAGTTTTCACACCTTTGAACTAGAGTTAATAATAGAGTTAAATGTCCTACCTCAAAAAGACATTTTAAAGGGGAGTTAACACATGTAAGCTATTTAAAACAGCACCTGGCACCCAACAAACAATAAATGTTAGTACTAAAAAATGTTATTGCTATTATTATTTTATGTTATTTTACATCTCTGTAGTGGGGGAAGTTACTTACCACATGAGTTTATTTAGGATCAAATGCTATTTCAGAAGTGTCATTAATCATTTAGTGCTACACAAATTTAGGCAGTACTCACTGCAAGTTGAACTTCCTAGTTAGAGAGACTAATTCTTACACAGAGAATCCATAGATCCATGAACCCCCCCCCCCCAAATAGTGTGCAAAGCTGTGTAAATGTGTGTGTGCACACATGCATCTCTATATTTGAAGCTGGGGTGAGAGGAGTGGCCCGCCACCTTCATCAGAATCCCATAGGCATCTCTACTCCCAAACAATGCACACTGTTGTTTTAGAGCTTCTGAAAGAAAACATAAGTCCCTTTTAACCTTACTAGTACTCATTCTAAATTCTGTGACAGAATCTACACCAGAAGCATCCAGGAGAACACTGTTCACAGCCAATTCCTTGAACGTGCTCAACATTTTGAGAACTTGCAAGTTCCCAAGGTCAACCTGGGGGCCACTGTAAGGGCTTGGTGGCTCCACTAAGAGCTTATTGGCAGAAACAGGCAGCCGGCTCTCATTATAGGCTGCACCATCATCTGTGAAGACAGGGGACTACCCAGATTTCTCCTCTCTTTCTATTCTAGTGCAAGTGTCCACTTCATGGCTGTCTATGAAGAAAAGTAGTGTGAGAGGATACATTTCTGGTACAGTGAAGGTTTCAAAATGATTTCTGGACTGATTTCAAGACCTGCTGGCTTGTAAGAATATAAGGAGAACTTCACTGTTAGAACAATGTGAAATGAGGTATGAGGTAAGAAGATGATGAATAAAAAAGCCTTGCTTCTATCACTATGGGGTTTGAAGAAAAAACTAGGAGTTTTTTGAAGTTATCTCTTTTGCACATGGTATCATGAGAATTTAAAGGCAGAGGAGCAGGGTTTTGCCACTCTCAAGTATTATTTTACCCTCTGAACCTTGATTTCCTCATCTGTCAATAAGGCATCGTTGACAAACTCTTCCATTTCCTTCAGCTCTACCATTCTGGAAATTAGTGGGAAAAGGACAATCTTATATATAAAAGCCAACCATTTTATTCAATGTAGGCATGGCCACCTACATTATCACCAAAGCAGCAGAATCCAAATTAATGAGATTTCAGCATGAAAAATCTCCAGGGTAGATTTTTTTGGTCACAGTTCTAATGACTGAACAGATCATTATTCCCACCAACAAATACTAACGCAGTAGTTTTCAAAAATGACAGGGAAGGCAAAATGGACATCATATGATGGCAGATTTAAAATGATCACTAAATATAGGAGATAAGAGCTGAGAAAATTAAAATCTCATTTGTAAATAAAATGGGGATATTTCATTATTAAAATGTCCACAAATTTTAAAGACATTTAATATGAAATTCACTTCCCCTCTTAATTAAAAAACCCAGACTATGTTACAATGGCTTCATGTGCTATGTAGGCAAAGTGGAGGAAAATTGTAAGAGGGAAAAAAGAGATCATTCCTGAGGAATGTCTAGTAATCCCACCTATGTCCCATGAAGTTGGTTCTTTGCATTCTTGTCTGTGGGGGAGGTAGCTGGTTGGCTTTGGAGTTAGCACCACCTCATACTGCCCACTGGGCCTTGAAATTTCCTAAGACCTAACTCATGTATGAAATCTGAGTGTCTTCTTCAAGACCTTCCTGCAGAAATCTGCCCTTTTGAAGAGATCTATCCCTCCCCACCATGACCTTACCTGGAGGCACCCCTAAGTATTACCTGCAAACCAATCTTTGTCTCTGTCCAACACATTGATTTCATCTGCTGTTTTCTAGATAAAATCTGCCAGCTATTCTGCAGCACACACATCCCTAATGACATTCCCAATTGGGGTTAATGCAAAAATAAGTGAATAGTAAAACACAATATTTCATTATATAGTTAAAGGCTTTCTTGACTGAGATACAGTGACTATTAGAGGCCATAAAGACATACAAAAAAATGTATGAAACACAGCCCCTACTTTTAAGGAATTTATAATCCAATGGAGAAGGTAAGAGAAATGGTAATTCATAGAACTTGCAAAGCATTTATAAGGAATAGGGGGCTTGAGAGGCAGGGCTGGTCCACAGTGAAAAACCAGCTTAGTATTTAGGAGGAAGAACAGTTCTGGGATAGTGACTAGCATGATGCTCTAGAGCAGTGGTTCTCAACCTTTCTAAAGCTGCAACCCTTTAATACAGTTCCTCATGTTGTGGTGACCCCCATCCATAAAATTGTTTTCATTGCTAATTCATAACTGTCATTTTGCTACTGTTATGAATCATAATGTAAATATCTGTGTTTTCCGATGGTCTTAGGCCACCCTGCTAGCAGTTCTCAACCCGTGGGTCTATTCCCCACCACTATACAAGGACTTGGGTTTTCAGCACCTGCCACATTGGGTTCATCACATTTCTTAATGTCTTTGGTTTCTTCCTTGCCACCAGAATTCCTTTAAAAAAATGTAATTCTATCATCTAACTACTTTTTTAAAATCTGCATTACTTTCATGAGAAAGTCCTGAGGTAAGACCTCAAAACTGTCACATCCCCTGGTCCATCCCTCCCCACCATGACCTTTCCTGGAGGCACCCCTAAGTATTAGCTGCATATGCTGCATCTTTGTGCTTCATTCAGCACATATGCTCCCTCTGCAAAGGAAATACTGCGTCCACCTTTGAGCTCTGGGCCTAACCTGCACATCCTCAAATATACAGATCAAATATCACCTCCTCAGCAGAGCCTTTCCAACTCATTGAGAAGGTACTTTCTCCTAACTCCAGGTCTCACCTAGGTCATGATTTAGAGTGCTAGCCCACTGAAAAGCAATAATGCTGGATCCAGGTTTCAGATACCCATTGAGGAAAGCCCAGTCCTCTGAATACAAGTCTGAGAAGATTAAAACACTACTGCATGAATACAGTTTTCTATCTGCACAGAGAAAACTGGGATCAAGCTAACAAACAGGCTAATGGCTATTGTGATTCTTCATAAAAAGCATGATATCATTTTTTACCCTGAGCTTTCCTATGTGGAATTGTGCACACAATCAAATCGCCTTGATTGCTGCTGGGAGCCCATTCAAGCTACTCAATGGTTGAATGTTGTTTGGCTGGATTCCTAAGCCCAGTTAGCTGCATAACCAAAGATCACTTTTTTTGTTGATCTTTTCTTCAAAATCTTCATCTTAATATTCTGTTTGAGGTTTCATTTGTGAATAATGTCATTCTTCTGCAGAACAAATACACCTTAACTCTTTTTTATGCACACATTTGTATAACATGCAGTGTCCCAATAACATTAAACATCACTGCACTCCTGGGTTATATCTGATGTGCTATTCAAACAATCTACTTCAGAAAGTATATTGAATCTAAAAAATTACATGTCACTGTCACCATTCGAAAAACACAAATTACACAATAGAATTAAGCCTCTCAATGAGTTACTAACATCTATTCCACAGTCTGGCAGAGAAGCAACTCAAGACGCCAGGGAATCAGAGCTAGTATTGGATTTAGTCACGTGAAGGGAGGGTTCTGTAGCAGGCAGGCGTGTGAAGGAAAAATGGCCCCTGTCCTAGAGCCACATAACTCAGACTGTCCCAAATTCTGCCAGAGCACGATCTCGGCAGCCTGGGACACCAGGAATCAGAATGAAGGGGCTACTGGATCTCCCATGAGATGGGAAGTGACAGCCAGGCTTGGGGGAAGGTGGGAGGAGTAGCCACCATTCCAGAGCCACACAACTCAGTCTGTCCTGGATCCTGCCCAGACCACAGTAGGACAGAGCTACCAAGAGCTCAGAGAGTGGGGTTGGGGATCTCCGGTAAGGAGATAAATCAGATTTATGGGGAAGTAGGGGGAATGGCTCCCACCTCTGAGCCATATCACTTACTAGTCACTGATACCTCCTGAGTCTGCCCTGACCTCTACAACCTGGCCAGGCAGCTGACTCCTCAGCAGGGCACAATCTCTACAGGGAGGGGCCCCGTGAAGTCCAGAGGGTAGAGGTATTGCCTTCCCCAGGCTAATCCTGGGTGGAGGAGAGTGTTCCACCCAGGAAAGATGACTGCAGGTAATCAGAGCTGTGACTGTCTTCTGGCTCACTTGGGACACTTGTGCTAACAGCATGCTATGAGTAGACTAACTCCCAGCATCCCTGCTATGCTGAAATGGAGACCACAGAACGTCTGGCTTCAATGCTGCCACAGCCTGCAACAAGCGTGAGATGCTTCTAGGGAGCAGACCGTGTTAAAGATGCTGCTTGACAAGTTGACGTAAAGGAGGCTATAAATATGCCATTGGTTCCTGGTGCTGGAAAATCTTCCTGACATGAAAATGCTGTTTCTCACTGACGCTGAGTAAAAGCATTTCAGATTAGTTTCAGGCCCGCTTAATCTTGATGAATCTCTTAGTGAAACTCTTGGGTAGAAGCTCCCCTCCCATTAAATACCCTCAAAGCACCCTGTTACTTTTATTTTAGGACTTAACCCATTTTAAGTAACTAATTCTAAATTATTAGTCTCTCTCACAGGGTAGCAAGCTCCATGGGGGAAGAAATCTTGTGTCAGTTGGTTGTAGTTGTAGTACTTCCAGAGACCCTAACACATAGTAGGCACTCAATAACTATGGGATTAAAAAAAATCTGTAATATACTCTTGTTTTCCATTCTTCAAACTCCTTCTACTACTGCTGTCCTCACCTTCTCTCTATCCTTCCCCATGGATGGAACATCATTAGCTCCAGGCACCTACTCTTGGTCCCAAGGTTGAGAAATGCTATTTGAACACTTATCTTGTTCGCGTACTGCAGACTTCCCTACTCTGAATTCCTGCCATCACAGAAGACCAGTGTAGTGCTAGGGAAGACATACAATAGAAAGGCACAGTCATTACTCTCACATAATTTTGAAGGAAAGATGAATCTGAAAAATTACAATCAGTAGTTATGGCCTATAGAGAAAGCTCTTAAATGATGCAAAAAGAAGGAATATCTCTTATATGGAGATATAAGATGTATCAAAATTATTGTTCAAGGTGTGTCTTGTTAAAAGTTGTCCAGCTTTCTGTTTTACATTAGAAATTTTTATGCTTAAAGGGATCAAAATCTATTCTGATGAGTGAGGCACAATCCCACTGCTAATCCTAAATCTTTTAAGATTCAAGTGGGGTCCAAGAATTTTTATCAATTCATTACTTTTTTATTTTTTTAATATATTTTATTGATTTTTTACAGAGAGGAAGGGAGAGGGATAGAGAGCTAGAAACGTCGATGAGAGAGAAACATCGACCAGCTGCCTCCTGCACACCCCCCACCGGGGTTGTGCCCACAACCAAGGTACATGCCCTTGACCGGAATCTAACCCGGGACCTTTCAGTCCCCAGGCCGACGCTGTATCCACTGAGCCAAACCGGTTTCGGCATCTTCATTACTTTTTTAAAACCAACTTTCCTTATTTCTCCACAGAGCCACCAGAGAGATTAGGAAGATTGGGCCAAATTAACATTATGGTTATTCTTCCTTTTCAATGTAGGCTCTTTGCAGGCTTTAACTGAGTCTCACGGCCATGGGGTCAGCATTTCAGTCAATTAATACCGACTGAGAGCCTGCTACCGGGCACAGACGTGCCACCACTTGAGTGGTCTCAAAGAAGAACCTCCTTCCTACCTTCAAACTGCTTACAATGTTGTTGGGAACACAAAATTAGATTGTATGACACATGGACAGAATAATTAAATTGTAAGCATTTGGAGAGATTAATGTTAAGGCAGTGGAAGTGGGGAGAATGGAAATGATTGGACATCAGAAAGGTAACAGAGGGGTTAGGATTGAGGAGGACTTGAATTCTTTGTTAGGGTAGGGAATAAAGGAGACAGTCCATCACCATGGAGATCACCCCTAGGCAAAGCGAGGGCTGGGCAGGCATTGGGAGTGCCCCTGGGCTGGGGAGGTGAGAAGTGGCCTGGCTGCAGAGGAGGAATGGGGGGCATAAGTGAAACCTTTGGAGTAGGAAGTCAAATCCACTTTTGGGATCTCCCACAGGGAGTATGAAATTACAGAGGAATTATTTCTAGAAAGAAGCCTCTTCCCTTCCAATGTACTTCAGGACTTGACTTTCATTCACACTTGAAAGAAAGGGGTTAAAATGTTAGTAGGAGGGGCCACATGGAAACTTATGCATAGTAAGTATTACTCAGTCAATAAGGACCAAAGGGAACTGGAAAGGGGCGAATGAGAGGAATGGGTCAAGGTAACTGAAGGGAGGAAGGAGCAGCAGGCCAGGTGTAGCCTTGAATACCTGAGGTGAAATGCAATGAAAAGGAGGGTCAAGAAATCAGCAAGAAAACTCCTGAGAATTCATATCTTGCCCAGGCTCACCTTCAAGCGGCGGAGACAAAGCAGAATGAAGCCAGGGGACTTTGTCATTTTGCCTAGTTGTAGCTCTGCTTCCCAAGATACTCAAAGAGCTATGTGTTCATTTTAGGGCTGGCCTGAAGTCGGGTGACTTATCATTTTGTCAATTTCCTACAAATTTTATTATTCTGGAAATCAGGAGGTATATAAAATTCACCTTACATGCTGGTTTGAAAATGTTTCTTATTGACAGGTATAATAGTTATTAGAATCCTGATGTACGAAGATTCCTTTCCCTGGCTGCTGGCACCACCTTCGTTCTGGCCAGAGCTACCTTTCTGCCTTCCCACATTGATTTCAGAGAGGAAGGGAGAGGAAGAGAGAACTAGAAACATCAACAATGAGAGGATCATTGATCAGTTGCCTCCATACCCCCTCCACAGGATAGAGGCCACAACCCAGGCATATGCCCTGACTGGGAATGGAAACTGGAATCAAACCGAAACCGTGCTGGCTGGAGTCACTCTGGGAAGGTTTCTAAAAAAAAAAAAAAAAAAAAGACTCCATACAAGAATTGTGCTATCCCTAGTTTATGACAAACCTAGGTCCAATCCCAAAATACTGACTTGCTTGGGACTGTGATGTGGCTGTCAGGTTTTCTGGGGCTGTGAAAGGGATCACACATAGTACTTGCCACAGAACATCTTCTATCATGTCACCTTGCCAGGCAGATCCAGAAGACTGTAGCCTTCCAAGATGGATGCGTAGCTACTTGTTGGCAAATTCATTTCACATAAGAGCATTCAAAACCCTGAGAGATATTTCAAAAGTTTCTAGAGAGCTTTGCCAGGCTCCAAGCTCTGCATATCTGCCACAGAGGGATGGAGGGAATCATAGAACAGCTTTAATCTTATTCCATCTGCAAAGTAATTGCTTACACTTAAAAAAAAAAAATCCTGGACTGGCCCGTTTGATTTTATCATGTCTTTACAGAATAGCACATTTTAATTCCTTTGTTGTTTCCATGTAGTGCTATTGTACTTACTTGCTAATGAAGAGAACAGAAGAGAACATGACATTCCAAAATGCAATCTTCCCCCATGACTTACCCTTCCTCAACCAGCATGGGGCACCTTCATCTTTCTTTTTCTTACACAGCTGCATAAATTAAAAGAGAAATCATCTAACTATACTCCCTCTTTTTGCCTCCTTTTCCCCTCTTTCATATTAAATGCATCTCCTATCCAGGGTGATCTGGGAATGGAGAGTCATCTCTCCCCGAGATCCCTCCCCTAAAAAAGGCATGCTTACTGGTGCCAGCCAGGCTCCGCATGGCTTGTTACATAGTCATTCTGACTTGTAAAGATCAAATGTTCTGGTACACACTACAATGTTTATATGTCTGCCTGCATTCATTTTTAACAAGTGACTCATGAAGGAAAACAAAGAAGTTTATTTATTTATTTTTCTTGTTGATAACAGCTGGGGCCCTTTATGAATGCAGGAAAAAAGATGCTCTATAAATTTAATATCTAAAGAAGCACCAACTCATAAATATAGAAGGTCCTTTCAGTTTCTGGTCAATCAGAAGGGCCACACCTAGCAAAGATAATATATATATCAGTAACATATTTAGCCATGGATAGTTTCAAACTCTTTTCTTCACCACGACTTTACTAAGAAACAGAAAGGAAATTGGTTTGCATTTGAACTTCCTGAATGTTTTCTGTTATCTATAGAAGTCTGCAGGCAGCTGGCCAGAAGGAAGGTAGGGCAATCAAGGCCCAAGTCATCATAGGGTCACTGGTTCTTAAATACTCACAGGAATAACACAGATTCCAAATTTTTCTGAATTAGTAGAAATAGAGTCAAAATCAGGGTGTAGATCCATAATTGAGGCTCACTTGGCCAGTAAACAACATTATCCTATCCTTGGCACATTCCCCACACACGGAGTTTAATTCACAAACAAAGCTCTTCTTCACCATTCCAGTCAAATTAGACATGATTCTTCTGTCAAAAAGAAAACCCACAAATAAGAGATCACTGGTTCTTAGAACATGGATTATCGGGAGCCAGAAGATAGATGCAAATTCTTTCCTAGAATATCATCTTCTCCCATAGACTGTATGGATACACACCATCCAATACTAAGTTCACTTATTTTATAAGTGGTATTTTTAAAATATATGTTTTATTGATTTTTTTACAGAGAGGAAGAGAGAGGGATAAAGACTTAGAAACAACGATGAAAGAGAAACATAGATCAGCTGCCTCTTGCACACCCCCTACTAGGGATGTGCCTGCAACCAAGGCACATGCCCTTGACCGAAATCAAACCTGAACCTTTCAGTCAGCAGGCCTATGCTCTATCCACTGAGGCAAACCAGTTTTGGCTGTGGTATTTTTTTGTTAGTACTCACCAGAGGCTATTTTTTCCATTGCTTATCAAAGAGAGTGGAGGGTAGGGAGGAAAGGAGGGAAGAAGGAAAGAGAGAGAGAGACAGACAGACAGACAGACAGACAGACAGACATTGATGTGAGATAGACACATACACATAGATTGGTTGCCTCCTGCAAATGCTTCAAACCTATAACCCATCTATATGCCATAGACTAGGAATCAAACCCATGGGCCTTTGGTGCGAGGACCAGTGCTCTAACCACTGAGAACAACACATTTTTTTAAATAAAACATAGCAACAAGTAATGGGCAAAAAATTTTCAAATAATAAAATGTTTTAGCAAAAAAAAGAGGAAGATTTGATTTTACATAAGAAATCTAAAACTACTCTAGAAGTCAAAGGGCTTATTGGTATGCAACAATCAACAGAAGCAGATGTCATATATGGTGGAGGAATTATGTACAAACCCAAATGAAAATGATGCAACAGTCTAGTTCTATAAAAAAATTTTTCTTAATGTTTCCTTCTGGTTTTTGGCATTCCCAATTTAACATTAAAACTTTATAACATTATTAAACTATAAACTGCATAATTTGTTCTACATACATCAATTATAAATTCATTTGTGGATGGGAAAAAAACACACGAAATAAATCAGTCATGCTAATTAAAAAAATTTTAAGTGGCAAACTGTCAAGAAAGACTCCCCTAAAGAAAAACAGCAAGTCTTCTTTACTTATTGAATCATTTATAGAAATTAAAAATGACCAAACATATTCTCAATACCTCAGAGCCACTGGGTCTAACGAGTGGGGGTGTTCTGCATTTCTATGTTCAGGTTTCTGCTCTACCTGAAAAGAGACCCTCTGTCTCTTTCTAATACTTCATGTGAGCAAAGCAGAGCTAACATTGTTTGCTCAGCATGTAAGGAACCCAGGAAGACTGGGCAATGGGGCCTGTGAAGGCTGCTTCAGATAATTTGCTCTGGGGCTTTGATAATTACTAAACTTCCTTGTGTGACCATAAACTATTCACAGAATTCCATCCCCCTCATTCTGATCTCTCAAGCAGATTTACTGGAAACTATGTAATTAGGAATATATCACTATTAATTCCACCATCTGATCTTCCCTAGTGCCATATGTGCCACTGAGTTTCCAATTACCGTAAGCTACTCTTCAGAGATAGCTGTATTTTGAGACATGGCACTGGTCTCCCAGTGAGATATTAAGTAAGTCTCGAGATCAAGGCCAATGTCCAATAATATGATAACTGGTCAACAAGGTCATGTCCCTTGCATAGACTAGGAAGGAGCTTCAAATCAATTGGTTACTTGCTCACATGAGGCTATCCAAGTGGACAGGCCATGTTTCTCACCCCAGCCACACCGTGGCCTAGGAGAGGGGGAACAGAGGAGATAGAAGGTTGTGGAGATGAGCACACATGATAAGACCCAATAATCAAAAGCACAGGGACTGAGTAAGCAATTCTTATAAGTCAACCTGGGTAAGGTCCTGTAGGTCTAATATCACTTACTCATCCCAACATAACTCTGCTCCAATAAGGGAGGCTGGAATGAGAGCCAGAAAAGCATAAAGAATTTCATACAAGCACTTATACTAAAGGGGGAAGGAGTGAAAATCTCTAAGAAACTGATTATACACTTCAACTGGATTCTCAGGGTGAGCAAGTAGAACCAGCAAGAACAATTCAGATGTTGCAAGTGATCCAATCTGAGAATTCTTTATTCCCATGAACATGCTCCTCCCAACCTTGGGACACTGATGGGAGAAATCCTCCTTCCCACTGAAAGACATTCCATTGTAAAACCCCTTCTGTCACCAACCAGTGGGAGTCTGGTGTCACCAGATAAACTGAGTTAACTAAACCAGCAATGCAACAGCTCTGAAGATTAAACTGTCATTGCAACCACATCCCACTAATGTAGGCAAAACCCCACATGGCCAAACCTAAATAGGGTGACTGCAGCTAAACTAAAAGTCTGATATAGACCCAGATTTCCTAAGCAAAATAAACCAAATTTCCAGAATATACTCGAAGATCACACATAAACCAAGAACTATTTTTTAAATCACAACTTGAATTAAAAAAAAGACAATTAACTAATGTCAACACCAAAATGAATACAATGAATCAGATGTTGGAATTAAATGAAAAGAATTTTAAAGCATCTATTATAAAAATGCTTCCATAGTCTATTACAAATTTTATTTTAAAAAAATAGAAAATATTATAAAAGAAATAGAATCTATGGAAAAGAATCAAATGAAAATTATGAAACTGAAAAATAAAGAGAAATGTTAAAATTCAGTGAATGAGCTCAATACTAAAGACAACAGGGGACAGAATCAGTGAACTTCAGGACAAAACAAGAGAATTCATCCAATTTCAACAAAAAAAGAGAAAACATACTAAAAAAAAAATTAACAGTGCCTCAGGGACCTGTGGGAAAATAACAAAAGAGCCAACATTCCTATCATCAGAGTTTCAGGAGAAGAGAAGAAAGAAAGTGGGGCTGAAAGAGCATGTGAAAAAATTATAGCTAAGAACTTCAAATTTTGGCAAAAGATATAAACCCACAAATTCAAGAAATTTAAGTGGTTTTAAACAAAAAAATCTGCACTAGAACACATCATGCACAATTAAAATTTTGGAAACTAAAGATAAAGGGAAAATTCTTGAAAGCAGCCAGGAGAGAAAGCATATACTACTTACACAGGAACAATAATTCAAATGATAGTGGATTTTTTATGCGTAACCACAGACGCTAGAACAAAGTAATTTCGAGTTGACCTGAAAGAACTGTCAAATATGAATTCTATATCCAGAGAAACTATCCTTTAAGAATGCAGAGAAAATGAAAACATTCTCAGATAAAGAGAAACAAAGATTTTTATGATATCAGACCTACTAAAAATTCTTCAAACAGAAAGGAAAATAAAAATAAAAGAAGGAATCCTGGGGTGTCAGGAAGATGCAATGGGAAAAGTAGAAATATCACTACACACAATACATTTTCATTTCTTCACAAGTTTTACAAATCACATTTGACGATTGAAGCAAAAATTGTAACACCATCTGACACCCAGTGGAGAAGGTGCTCTGGCAGGCTGACTTGGTTGGTTGTAGCAACATCTTGTACAACTGAATGTGGCAGGTTCAACCGGCTCAGGGAAAATACCCAGGTTTATGTTCAACCCCCCAGTCTGGGTTCATATGGGAGGCAACCAATTAATGTTTCTCATTGAACTTTCTCTACCTATCTCCTTTCTTCTCTCTAAAATCAATAGAGTTGCTCTTTAAAAAATAAAATAAAAGTAAGGAAAAGGGACCTAAATGGAAGTGAGGTTTCCATAATGTGCCCAACATTGATAAGAAAGGCATAGGCCCTAGAATAACTAAAACAGTCATAACAAAAAATAATAAAGTTGGGAGAGCCACTCTATTTGATATTAAGGTTTATTGTAACTATCATAATCAAGACAGTGTGAAACTAAAAAGACAGTGTGATACTGATGAAGGGAAAGAAAAAAAAAATATATATATATATATTTCAATGGTATGGACTAGAGAACCCAGAAACCAGGTCATAAATATGTACAACTGATATCTGACTAAGATGCAAAAGCAATTAAATTAAGGAAGGATAACCTTCCCAACAAAAGGTGCTGCAACACCAGAGACAAATGAGTACCCACAGACAAAAAATAAATCTCAATCTAATTTCATAATTTATATCAAATTAACTCAAACTAAATCATTAACCTAAGTGTAAAACATAAAACTTTTTAAAAAATAGGAAAAAATATTTGGTATCTAGAATTAGGCAAAGATTTCACAGACTTAACAAATGCATAATCCATTTTAAAAACTTTTGATAAATTTGTTGTCATTAAAATTTTTAAAAGTTTGTTCTATAAAATCTCTTGGGAAGAGGATAAAAAGACAAGCTATAGACTGGGAGAAAATATTTGCAAACCACATAGTTTACAAAGGATTGATTTAAAAATTCTCAAAATACAACATAATAAAACAAACCAATTATAAAATGAAAAAGATATTTCATGAAAGAGAATATATAGGTGGCAAAGAAGTACATGGAGACATTTCAATATCATTAGCCATCAGGAATATGCAAACTAAAACCACAATGAAATATCATCGCATGCTTATTAAGAAAGGTTGAAGTAAAAAATATATAGTGACAATACCAAATGCTGGTAAGGATATGGAGAAATTAGATCACTTGTGCATTATTGGTAGGAATGTAAAATGCTACTGCCACTATGGAAAATAGCTTTGTAGTTTCTTATAAAACTAAACATAAAATTATCATATGACCCAGTAATTGTACTATTGGACATTTACCCTCCCCACAATGAAAACTTATGTTTATAGAAAAACTTGTACACAAATGTTAATAGAAGCTTTATTTGTAATGGCCCAAAATTGAAATCAGCCCAGATATCCTCCATCTGGCAAATGGTTAAACAAAATTTGAAGTACTGTGGTATAATAAATATACCACACAATATTAGTTAGCAATAAAAAGAAATGTTGATACATTCAACAACTTGCATGAATTTCCAGTGAATTATGTAGAGTTAAAAAACCACTCCATAAAGGTTATACACTGTATGATTTCATGTATGTAAAATTTTGAACAGAAAAACAATTAGTAATAGAGGACAGATTAATGATTATGAGAAAAGGAAGGTCTAGGGACATGGGGTAATGATTATGAAAAGGAAACTGGAGAGATCCTTCTGATGTTAGAAATATCTCAAGTGTGGTGGTGACTATAATAAGAGCTTACATATTTGTTATAATTGTATAAAACTTCATATACACATACACAAGTACATTTCTGTATTATTTCTTACAAGTGCATGGCAATCTGCATTAATCTCAATAAACATTTCCATGTTAAAAAAAAAACTGAATACTGTCACAATGGAATAATGAAATCAGGTAATAATTCCACTTATGAAGTCAATTTTCAAATATGATGTGTGTCAACCAAGGCTGGATGTACAGCAAGCATGGAAAGGGCCCTCAAATAAAGGGCCCTCAGCAAACTATGTTGTGTGTAGTTTTTCATCATTCAGTTAGTTATTGAAAAGCTATAAAAGGGGACAGGATGTCACATCCATAAAGTACTGAAATCCCTCAGGAGAAAGGCAGAGTCTGGCAACATTTTATCAACCACTTAGCAATTAGCAATTATGGACACCCATAGGCTTAAGTTCCAGACAGCAATGACACAACTGCTTTAGTCACCAAAGGTTGGTGGGCACCTGGCATAGTCCCTGACTCATGATGAGCATTCAATGGAGGTGATCAATGACTGAGAAACAAATGCACACCAAAAACTGTGGCTCGAAATAAGTTCCTGCCAATTAGGAATTTACACTGTTTTGGTTCTGTAGATCAGGTAGGAACTTCCGGCCACTCTGGCTATTGCCTAAGCCTGAGCTTCTTAAAAGCTGCATCCAAACTAGCCATTGCTTTCTACTGCACAGAAGAGTGAAGAAAAACTTGATCCTCAGAGAGCCCAGAACGTAACTAACCTGAAGCTGTCCAGACAGAAGGTCAAAATTAATTTTCAAGTCTCCAAACTATCCATGTTTGTTTTAATATTTAAAAAATAGGTTAAATTTTTATACAAATTAAATTTCAAATAATCAAATGAGAGAACTGAATTTACTCCTCCCCACACACACCCATTTTTTTAAAAAAAATATTCATATTGGGCAGTAAGCATACCCCCAAATTTTAAAAAATAGATCTCACCCATTAAATCTTTGAAGTGTGGAATATCAAAATTTGAAACAGTACATTTAGCAGAGGACAACACTGATGTAGAAAATGAGGGCAATGGAATTTGAGAAGAGTCTGAAAGTGCCTTTGCCCCAAGGAGTTGTCAAGCAGAAGCAGCCCCCCACATCTCAGCAGAAGTACCCAGTTCTTGCAACCACTTGTATGGAGAAGGTGTTGATGGCAACAAGGAGTGGCACATCTGACATCTTGCAAAAGGAAGTTCTATCAGTTTTTAACACTGGAGGGCATTTTATTGAGATGCCTTGGAGATCAGTGTACCAACTGGTACATCAGTAGCCATTTTACAACGTGCCTCCATTCTACTTTTTACTTTGACCTTTCCCAAGTCTCTTTAGTGAAGATGCAAAAGAGTTTCTGCAGATGCCTCTGGGCTCAAATCTGCAATAAGATTGCATTTAATTTCTGCTCACAACTGCAAGGGATAGCAGAAGTAAAATAACGTGGACCAGGTAATTTAGAAACCTGAATGTAACAGCTGAAGCCACAATTTTATTTGAAGGTTTAATATGCTAGGGACACTTAAGAAACGTATACAGGCCCTGGAGTCTGTTAACTCCACCTACCATATCTTCATATGCCATACTTCACATGTTGATGAATGGAATGACTGATACTTATATTTTTGTTTTACATTTCACTTTATTTTTGTATTTTAACTGTGGCTTACCATGGAAGGGGCAATCTGTTATTACTAGGTAGTTTGTCATTACTTTACGAGGTTAAATTTTTAAGTGAAATTTTATTGTATCTTAAGGCCAATTACTTGAGAGGAACTGAAACCAGATTTTATAGGTCAAAGTCAATGAGAAAATAGGACTCCCCTTTGAAAACCTTGCTTCAGGGCAGCTTTGTCTGTTCATTTCACAGCCACAACCAATAATGTTAGATGAGGACAAGAATAGTGGCATTGACTTTAATCCTATACGGTGCCTAGACTCAGTGTAAAAACCATGTTTTTCAAAAGTAATTTTAGATGGGGGGAGGGAGTCTTTTTGTTTTTAGTTCTTCAAAATGTAAAAGTACAAACAAAAGAAAAAGTGTTAGTCACAGTCATTTGTGTATATGTGTATCTTAATGTTGGTTGCTTTGTTGAGAAAAGTGGCTACAAAGAAATGCTTTTCCTTGTTAAAGGTTCGGCTGAGACATGGTCAAGGAAACTGCACGGCCTTCTGTCCTTCCCACGGGTAAGGGATGAATGTACACATGTTCTAAGACAAGCCCATCTCAAAGCAAAGAGAGAGATGCTCATTTATGGGATAGAGCTGGTAAAAATATTTACCTAAACTCAATATGAACAGATGTTTTAATTATTAAAGAGTAAATAATATTAAAGCTCGGCGATGAGCACATTCATAACTTCTTTTGATTCTTTGACAATTTCTGTGGATTTTCATAAAAGTAAAAAAAAAAAGTTAAAAGTGGATTTACATTCTTTGGAAATGTATCCCCCGCTCTCTAAATATTATTCCAGGTTTAATTTAGCCAATGTAAATCAAAAGAGCAGACAGGGTGATATCCAATAATTTCTACGTTCACCAATTCTGATAAGGTCAAACACTTTTATTCCCTAGGAAGTGCCGGACAAAATTGTCTTTAGTTTAGTTTGATGTGTATGAAGAATTTCCACTTGGGAATAAAATCCTCAGCAAATCCTTGTAGAGTGTTTGCCTGTGTGACACGGAGCCAGCGGGTTAAGGCTCTCTGTAAGGCTGGCTGCCAGTGTAAATCGCATCTTTCCTGGCTTCACACGTGAGCCAGATGTTGGGGATTTTCTGAGCAACAGGATCATGGCAAAGAAGGTTTTTGCATTTCCTGTGTTCTCACTCCAGCTCTCAACCTTCAAGATTTATGGTCAGTCAACAGTGTCATGAACTGGCCTGAAAATATCCCCACAGTAAACCCATAGACAATGCGCCTCACTCTGCCATGGGCTTCATGCCATCTGTCACATGGGGATTTCTTAGGACTGCTTACTCCTTCAACTGTTCTGCAGAGTGGCATGAAGGCAGGTGTAATCTGTAATCTTCTGAAACCTGAAACCCAATGCAATTCTGCTACAACTTAAAAAAGTATATTTTCTTATATTTTATGAAATTAATATTGTTCTATCACAATTTAGAAACACATAAAATATAAATATATATGTATAGTAAGGCATATGTAAAATATCTTGTTATTTCACTATCCATGGAGAAAAGATATAATTTTAATGTATTTCCAAGGACAAGTAAAAAATTACCTGTGATCCCAAACAATGCCTATAAATGCCATCATAAGCATGTATGTTTGCATGCCTGCAAACATTCAAACATTCTATAATAATAAAAGGGTAATAATCTAATTAGATTGGACTTTATTCCAGATGTCCTTCCTGAGGAAGCCAGCCCAGGTCCAGGTACCTGCCAGCTGTGGGAGGAGGGAAGCTAGTGCCCACAGCAGGAGGGGTGGGGGGCAAGAGGAGGGAATAAGTTCTACTCTTGCACCAGTTTTCATGCATTGGGCCTCTAGTTCTATTATAAGCACCTTCCTCACTATCAAATAGTCTTTTTTTAAATCCTCACTCTAGGATGCTTTTTCCATTGATTTTTAGAGAAAGGGGAAGGGACGTAGGGAGGGAGGGAGAACAGAGAGAGAGAGTGAAAGAGAGAGAGACATGGATGTGAGAGAGACAAGTCAATTAGTTGTCTTCCGCATGTGCCCTGACCAATTGGGGCCAGGGATCAAACCTGCCACCCAGATATGTACCCTTGACCAAGAATTAAACATCTGACTCTTTTTTGCACCGGCCAACACTATAACCACTGAACAACACTGGTCAGGGCCTTGGATGGATGCATAATTTCATCAAATGGTTACACCATAATTAATACTACTAGTTCACTGCTGGACACTGAGATTGCTGCCATTATTTTTTTTGGTTTGTTATGTAAATTCCTGATTGTAAAGGTCTTATGTTGGACCTGAGAATCTGCATTTCTGACAAGTTCCATGGTCTGGACCACACTTTGAGAAACACTGTTCTACAAGAGCACCTGCTGGATGGAATGCAGCACATGGTTTCTCTTCGTGGTCTCATTTTTCACTCTCCCATCAAGAAATAAAAGCTGCTTCAATTGCCATTTCACAGCACAGTCCATGGCCTGACTCAAGTGCTGTCTTTATGTTGAAAAAGTGTTTGGCAAATAATTAATGCTGGCAGGAGAGACTGCGATTTTGACACCAACCAACACCTTGGGATTCGTTTTTTTCACTCAAGACTTGGCAAGTATATATCTTCCTTAAGGTCAGACTGAAAATATACTCTGACTCACAAACCTAGTTTAAAATACCACAAGGGGTAGACAACGATTTCCATAACTAATGAGCATTACATATCTTCATTCTGATTCATCATACACACTTTGCCCGTACAGTGAGATCTAAGTATTTACACAGAATTTGTGCAATATAGTTCGAATAAATAATCAGAACCAAAATCCGTCTATTTGCCTCTAGCTTATCCATGATGTCTACATCCGTTCAATACTTCCATCTATGTTATTGTCCTAAAATATCAAAACTTATTTCCTATTTACTTCCAAAGAAATACAGCAAATGAGCTGTTTAAAGAATTCGCTTCCGATGCAGCACACCTAAAAATGTTGGTTAAAATTTTTTAAAGAATCAATTTTTTTATTGTACTGAATGCCTGACCTGGCAAAAGAGTAAGTGAATGCTTTAGAAACCAGAAACACACAACAAATAAAAACAACCAGAAAGCAAGAGTAACTGTGAGCTGGGGATATCCTATTAATCCCTCACACCCTAGATCTTGGCTTGGCCTGTGTGTGTCTGGGGAGGGGGGAGAGTGTGAGTTCAGACTTGGATTTGAGTTGAGAGAGAGAGAGAGAGAAACCCAATTATGGCAACACAATCAGCAAATTAACTGGGTCAGGGGGAGAGAATATGAGACAATAGGCAAAGATGTCTTGGTTCTTGATAAAGGGCCCAACAGTAGATGCGTGGGTAAAAAAAAAAAAAAAATTATATATATATATATATATATATATATATATATATATATATTACATTTATATAATGGAATACTACTTGACCGTGAAAAGGAAGGAATCTTGGGGTATGGGGTGGCCTGTGGTGGTTTGCAGGCCAGCCACGCCCCCAGGCAACCTAAGCAGAGAATTCTGATATCTGGAATTTATTTACCTTCTACAATTGAAACTTTGTAGCCTGGAGCGGAGCCAAGCTTTCTGCTTGCTCCTTGGCTACCATCATTTCTGTTTCAATTTGTTTACCTTCTATAACTGAAACTTTGTAGCCTTGAGTGGAGGCTTAGGCCACCAAGGGCAGGCGGAAAACTTGGCTTCTTCTATTGCCTGGGAAATTCAAGCTTCCCTTCTGCTTCCTGTGGCAGTTGGATTAATTTGCATATTCACTCTGATTGGCTGGTGGACGTGGCTTGTGGGTGTAGTGGAGGTGTGGTCAATTTGCATATTACTCTTTTATTAGATAAGATATATACACACCTTCATAAATATAAATATATATATATATATATATATATATATATACACACACACATATATAGACATTCACTATTTTAGACATATCAATGGTCCCATAATTAAGCTACATGTTCATTAAGATTTTAATAAAATCTCAATAAAATTTTTCAAGGAACTTGATGAGCTTATTCCAAAATGTATACTAATGAGCAAACAGCTAAGAAAAAGAGGCCAAGAAGGCTTAAAGAAGAACTAGGCTGAAGGACTTATTCTATCAAATAACAAGATTCAGTCATTATGTAATTGTGTATTTAAGTATAGAGACAGAAAAAATGACCAATGAAAAGATTAGAGATCCCATAAACAGGTTCATATATGGAAACCTGATACAGAATGGCATTTCAGAGCTGTAGGGAAAGTGTGGATTATTTTAAAATTCTGCTAGAACAACTTATCATCCAAAGGGAAAAAAGTGAAAATAGATTCCAACCCCCACCATTGATTTTTTTTTCAAATCATGAACTTGAAAGTGAAAGACAGTAGCTTAATATGCATAAGCAAAAAAGTATAGGATAATATTTTGAAGATCATGGGTTGGAAAGGTACTTTAGACAAAGCATAAAAAACACAAATAATAATGAAATTATAGACTAAAGATCCTGTGCACTAAATTCATGCATGGGAGGGGGTTCCCTCAGCCTGGCCTGCAACCTCTCCAATCCGAGACCCCTCAGGGGATGTCTAACTGCTGGTGAGATTGGGCCTAAACCAGCAGTTAGACATCCCTCTCACAATCCAGGATTGCCTGCTTTTCTGCCTGATCACTCCTAACCACTTTGCCTGCCTACCCCTAACTACCTCTGCCTCGACTCCCACCACCATGGCTTTGTCTGGAAGGACCAGTCTATCTGGTCTAATTAGCATATTACCCTTTTATGAGTATAAATACTTCAAAAGCAGGTCAAAACTGAATAGTACACTTTTAGGGGTATCTACACATGTTATGGAACTTTAAAGAAAAAAACAAGAAAACTACTGCTATAATGTTTAAGTGGTATTGTCCCCCTGATAGGAAGAGAGAGTGAAAGAGATTCAGGCAGATTCTAAGAGACTGATAATAATGTCTCTTACCCTGGATGATGTTAAATTCATCAGTGTTATTTTCTTGATATTTTCATTTAAAATATACATATATGTTATATTCACTCTCTGGTCGAGAAAACAAATTTCATAATTTCAAAAAGTTTATTAAAAAGAAAGAAAAGATGATTTACTTAGTCCTTTACCTAAAAGCTTCTAGTGACTTCCTGTTGCCTACAAGGTAAAATCCAACTTCCTACCAAGTAAAACTGCAGGCTCTTCCCCATTAGGCCTCCAACTACCTTTGTAGCTTCATCGCCCACCATCTACCGCACCCTCAACTCACCTGTATTCTAGTGACAGCCTGTATTATCAGACCCCCAAGCACATACTTGAGCTATGCACCTGTAGCTCCCTAAAGCCTCCTGTCTCAACTTAACCAATTTCTGTACTTTCAAACTCCAGCAAATTCCAGCTTCTTAGTGGAGCCTTCCTTGTAAATTCGGATTGGTATTTTCTTCTGTGTGTTCACAAAACTGCATTTCAATTTATCTACTTATGTGTCCCTCCTTGCTTTCCTGTGAAATCTTCATAGGCAGGAACTACATTTCCAATTCAGTTGAACCAACATTTCCTGTGTTTTCATTTTATATCATAGCCTTGCATAGACACTGAATGTATCCGGAGTAGGCCCTGTTGTTACCTTCAAGAAGCCTGCAATTTAGTTATCCTCATGTCTGAATTATTTATGCCGATTGTAGTGACTGGCATATTGCACATTATTCAATTATGTCTGATGAATACAAGAATGAATCACTCAATAAATGAACAAACTAAGGGACAAATAAGAACTATTCTTTTCCTATTTAAAACCAACAAAGAAGCCTTTTGGCAATAACTTATGCCTTTATTCACAACTTTTTAAGGCTGTAAATGGTATCTGTCAAAAACTAAAGTTTATCCAAGGAAAAACACCAAATGCGTATTTTCATTAAGAGATGTTTTAATTATTCTTATGTAATTTCCAGATAAGAGTAAACTCAGCCAACTGATTAGAACTCAGGTTCATTATACTGGTATGACACAATAATAAGCAACAACACAAGTTAAGTGTGGAACTGGAAAATATTAATGAAAGTATTCCTTTGTGGTCGCTCCCATGTGAAGTTCTGTCTATAAACATTTATGGTTGCTTTTCACTTTATTTAAAAGGAAAAATATCCCAAGAAATTTCAAATTAGGCATTATTTTAAATTTTTAAATAGCTTCAGGCATCCAAATAAACACTCAGGCTTCAGATCTGCATATTCCATGCCAAGGAATATGTAAAACGGTGTGTTTCTCAATCCTAGCTTACTGTTAGCCAAACGGAAAAATGAGTAAGGATCATCTGTATAATATGGCTGTCCCATTTGGATGCAACACAATTCTCCCCACATTGGTTTTTATTCTTCGTTGGACAAATGTGCTAGCATTCTCCCATAGACATCTTATGCTGGCCCTCCTGGGTGATTCTTGCTAATGCCAGTGTGGTAGGCTGAAAAATGGCCCCTCCAGTATTGCCCATGCCCTATTCCCAGAACATGCGATACCTTACATTGCATGGTAATGCAATGTAAGGGGCTTAGCAGGCTGGTTCAATTAAGGCTCTTGAAATGGAAAGATTATGCTAGATTCTCTGGTCAGGCCTAAAGTAATCACAAGGGTCCTTTTAAAAGGAAGACAAGCCCTAACCGGTTAGGTTCAGTGGATAGAGCATCGGCCTTCGGATTCAAGGGTCCCAGGTTTGAGTCTAGTCAAGGGCATGTACCTTGGTTGCGGGCACATCATCAGGAGGGAGTGTGCAAGAGGCAGCTGTATCGATATTTCTCTCTCATCAGTGTTTCTAACTCTCTATCCCTCTCCTTTCCTCTCTGTAAAAAGTCAATTATATATATATATATATATTTTTTAAGAGGAAGGCAGGAGAATCCCAAATAGTACCAGGAGATGGGACAATAGAATCCACAGGTTAGAATAACATGAAGAAGGCATCATGAGCCACACAGTGCAGATGACCTCCAGCTGAAAGGAGAAAAAAAGCAAGGAAACAGATTCTCTCTTCGGAGCCTCCAGAAGAAAGCATCCCTGATGATGTTCACCAAATAATCCCACTAGGACTCATTTTGGACTTCTGATCTCCAGAAATGTAAGATAATGAATGTGTATGGTTTGAAGCCATTAAGTTTGTGGTACATGTAATGGCAACAATATAACACTAATGCACTTACTGATTAGACTTTATTCCTGCATGTGGTATCTTGCCCCGACATTGTTCTGCACTCTGAATAATTTTCAATTCCCTCATCTCTGAAAAGATTTTCATGCCTCACTAGTTATCTTTCTGGTATGATCTGTATTAACCTGATATTTGTTTGTTAGCTGTGGCAGACACTATTGACTACTTACCCCAAAGTCATTCCAACTCATTCTCCCTTGCTGCCTCATACTGCGTGGCTAGAAAGTCAAATACACTTCCCTAGCCTTTTTTCCAGTGAGTGATGGCTGCCTGACCCAGTTCTAGAAAATGAGTCATAGATAGTGTCTGCTGGGAGAATGTGAAAATTTGAGGGACACTTGCTTCCCTGACAAAAAGAGAAGATATAACCAGTATGAACTTTTCCCTTTCTTTCTACCTTAAACATGAATGTGATGGTTACTGAGCTATAGTGGCTGTCACAGTAGCAGAAACCAAAGGTCAAGAAAATCACAAAGACATGGGTTCTGAGACTGCTGAATCATGGAACCAAAGCCAATAGTTGCCTACCTTTGGAAACTTCTGATTTTGTAAGTCATAGCTCCTATTTGTTTAAGCAACTATAGTATGATTTGGTGCTACTTGCATTTGAAAGCATTCCTAACTAATATATTAATTTTCTATGGTAATCTCCATTGGAGCAAAAGAAATCATACCTCCGAGGCTTCAGAAAGTATAACAAAACTCCACCTTAGCACACAGCTTTATGCATTAATATGTATGAAAAGAAAGGGAGGGAGGAAGAAATGGAGGAAAAGTAATGAGAAAGAGGGAGAGAAGGAAAAAGAAAGCGACTCAGATCCAAAATTCAGACATTGCTATCAAAATACAAAGAACAGATGCATCCACCTTCACTGTCTCAGTCTTACACAATTACATGATATAAACACACATTAAAGAATTTGCAATGACAATCAAGTTGAGACTTTTGAGCTCCCAATCAGTTCTCCTAATATCAATGCAATGAGTGTCCCTATTCTCTTCGTCACCAGTCTGCAAACCCAAGTACCAAACTAACTCGAAGCATTACTAAGGAGGCTCCATTTGCCAGCTCCCAATAAAGTGCTCCAGTGAGCTGCAGACTACCCAGAGCAATAATCTGGGTCAGTTATCTAGAGAAAATCAAAGTCAAAGATTTAGAAGCTTACTCTGGGAATAAAACTAACAACTTTCTAAAATTCTCTCTTTGGTGCTGATATATGGTGTATTATTTTGTAAGCTTTGAGATTTGTTCATGTTTAGTAAATTGTTGTGGTTAATCAAAGATCTAAAATGGGCTTTTTCATTAGAACATTCTACTTATAATGTAGAATTTGGTGCACCTCAGTGCACCAAAACATTCAGAGGCAGAGGTCTACAACCTATGTGGCACAATGCTGGAAATGGAAACAAAGAGAAATCACATTTCTTGTCCTTATAAAGCTTAGATTCTTATTAATTAATGGATATTAACAAATAAATATATATTACAAGTTTGAAAAAGAATTGTTAGTTCTTTTGTGGGAGTGATGGAATGGATAACAAACATGAACAAAAAACCTTCTTTTTATTAATTGATTGGTTAAAGACCAGACCAATGGTGGTGAACAAGAAAAAGACTCCTTAACATTTGACAAGTCAACACAGCAAGACTGTTTCAAGTAAAGAAAATAATAGATTAGATGGAAGTGATGGGACAGTGGTGGGACTTTAATGCATGAATTACTCAAAATTTCTCCACAAATACCAAAAATGTCTTTGGAGAAAGGATGGAGAATAAGTTAACAACTAGTAACAAAGTCATCTAAAAGATAGAGGATTAAAGGAGGATCCAGCCAGACCCTATTGTGTGAGCACAATTTGGAAGAGCTGGAAAGAGACTGAGAATGTTGGTCTGCCACAAAAGCAGTTTGGGGAAGTTCAGTGTCTTGTCTTCAGCACATCCAGGACAGCTGTCCATTGTGCAGCTCTCGTGGACGGGTAAAGGTGGGCACTGTTGATAGAAATATGCTTTCAGAGAATACTGAAAGCCATGGAGACTAACATTTATTAAGATGATACACTGTGATCCTTACATGTTTACCCACTTAGTCCTTGTAATAACCTGTGAAATACCAATTAGTAAACCTCATTCTATTAAATTTAGAGTACAGATTTTTAAATACACTTCAATTTGAGTCCGGCTCTATCACATATCATATCTATGATGACATAAATTTAAAATGTGACTGAATTAAGCAATAAAGAAAAGTAACCTTCCCAAAGCATCACAGCAAAATCAAAGTAGGATTAAAATTTATGGCTTCTCAATTTATAGGAAGTAGTTTAACCCCTTGAATCACAATGCCCCCAGTGGTGAATTCTCTGGTCTATTCTGAACTGTCATCAGAAACATTGAAATTTCAGCTCCTACCTTCACACATTTTTGTGTCATCTCTGTATTTTGTATTCTCAGTGGCACCTAGCACTACAAAATATGTCTTGAAATAACTGTTGTAAGAGAATAGATTGGTGCATTCTATTTTGGGGGGTGGGAATGGAGCAGACAATTTGGTGATACTGATCATAATTTCAAATGCATATGCCCTTTACATAACAATCCCAACAAAAATATGTTTTGTGTCCTGCTATATATATATATATATATATATATATATATATATATATATATATAATTCTACTATTTTCTATTTGTATTCTTTGGCCTCTTAGATCTCTGTTCCTCAGTTTGTTCATCAATGAAATGGGGCTAAGAATAGTTCCTGTTTCATAGGATTAAATTAATTGTAGGTATAAAAGGCTTGGGCCAGCAAGTATTAAGTATTATATAAATGTTAGCTGTTATTATAATTTTCAGTCAAACACTGTAATAGCAAAAAAATCTGAAAATAACCTAAACATCAGCAAGCATAGAATGGCTGATTCATGTTGGCACATCTATGTAAAAGAAAATGATACGCCATTAAAGATACTAAAATACAGCTGTGTGAACTGCTTGTCCAGAAGAGACAGAACATACCTGTGTCAGACAAAGCTTCTATCTGAGCCTCTGTGGGGATTTTTCCCTTTAGTCATCTGTTAGCCATTTGTTGAATTAGAAGAGTACTACTCTTGTCTCCAGAGCTTTAGGAGGAGCGGAAATGTGAGACAATACAAAGATTAAAGGCATGTGTATTTGCACATGGGTATAACATCTTTATAGACCCACACAGGTCCTTCCTACCTGCTGCCTCACTTCTCAATTTGCAGCTATTATAGGAAAAAAACATGTGAGCCACCCACTTCTCTTCCCTGCTTTCAACAGACTTTCTACACAAGCTGCCAAAATAATTTGGGAGAATGCATGTTCTCCTGCCTGGATCCACAGTGTTGGGTCTTTTGCTGTAAATTCTCTTTTCACACTCTTTGCCTGACAGGTAAACAGCAGGAAGGTGTGTTTTACAGATTATTCTTAGCTCTCATTTTAACTAAAGTTAGGCATATTCAAAAAAACTGAACTATTTCTAGATCACATTTAACCATCCATATGAAAATTCTGAAAATAGAGAAAAGGGGAAAACCAATTGATGAGAATATAACTTGTAGGCCATATTATTTTTTTTTAGAGTGTCATTCAGGTCAACTAATACCTGGAGCACATCACTGAGATAAGGATAGGATCGCTGGATAACCGAAACTAAACTGTGGGTGGAGGGTGGTTGGAAAGTATAGGAACCAATGCATGTGACTTGACTGCCAAATGCCTAGCACTTTATATGCATCAAACACTCAGACCAAGCCTATGAACACGGGACCATCTTCGGCTAGAGTTGAAACACTGAGGCTTAGGGTGCTTAAAAGACTTGCCCAGGTTTATTTAGCAGGAAAGTGATAGAGCTTAGATTTAGAACCCAGGTTGGCTAGTTCTAAAACCCACATTCTTCCTTCTAAAACCCAGGATTTTCAGGGAAGAGTCTGTGATTAGATTTCAGTAATGGTAAAGGCTAAAGGGAGGGACAAGGGACAGACTGAAGGTCTATCAAAAACCTTAATGGTGCTCTTTTTCCCAGAGAAACACTTTGAGGTGAAAGATGACTTATAAAGTCTCTGTGGATCAAAGCTGCCTGGAAAGAGGCAAAGGCTACAGTCAAGTCTCCATGTAATTAAAGTACTTTGTTGTTGACCAAGATAAAACAATGTTACACTGGTAACCCAAAGCATTCCTGGGACTCACTTGGAGATTCTTGTTTATGGGAAAGAAGCCTTGAGATCATGAATCCGACTCATCTTCCTAGGGGAAAAACCAATGGGAGAAAAGCTCAGGAAACCAGGTGCACATCCTGACACCCAACAAGTGTGCAATGCTTGGGTCAGCCCTGCCTGAGCCTGATGGGGACTGCCCTCCCAGGTGCTCCTAAAAGAGGGAGCTTCTAAGATCAAGGTGACCAGTAACAAAAGCTCTAGTTGTCTTCCTTCTGATTGGACAGGATAACAGCCAAGATGTGGGCTTTAGATGGTGTTTCAGCCTAACCCCCATACCCAGACTAACGGGAGAAGTAAAGACCAAAGCTCTCTTGCCCCTCTCTCTATTCCTGGTTTAAGAACTCCTCCCTCACCCGGCACCAGCTGCACGCCACTCCCTGGATGTCATCCCTTGCCACAAACAAGAGATGCAGCCATCCAGGTTGAGATACGAGTTAAAAAAGAAGCCTGGTGGTAACAATCCCAGGAACAGTTGAAATGTCAATGGGGATCCATCAACAATTTAAGGAAAAAGCCTAAAGAAATTTATGAAATGAATATCTAGTGATAGACTTTCTGGTACTCTTAAAAAATGATGATATATACAAATCCTTACATGTATAACATGGGCACGCATATTCACATAAGAAAGACATAAAAGAAAGATAACATATACATTAAGTTTTTAAAAAGTGTATCCAAGCATATAATTCAAAAAGTATGCATGCACTCATGATTTGTAGGATCAGGATTTGGGTAAGCAATCACAGACATTCTTTTTTTTTTCCTTCTTCTCAATTACAGGTTTCATTTAATATTGCTTTGTATTAGTTTCAGGTGTACAGCATAGTGATTATATAATCATATGCTCTACAAATATTTCAGGTACCCACCTGGCATCCTTAACGTAATATCTTTTAACACAGGGGAAAGGACTGATTTAGGTGGCCTGGGGTGACTCTCAGGGGACACCATGCTCATTTCTCAATCTAGACTGTGAGCAATTCATGGAGTATGTGCCCCACATGTTTGCTTATGTGAATTACGTGACAGTCAAAAGAGCCATGTGCTGGCCAGAAGCTCTGACCTTGATCTAAATGCTATGGGGTGAACTTTAACACTGACACTTAGGATTGGAAGAAACTTTACAGGTGATAATGTTCCAACATCTGCATTTACTGGTGAGTAAATGGAGATGATAACTAGTGAGAGGACCCAACCAAGGTCATGCACTTGACCCAATAGAATCATAAATTATAGTGCTCTTTCCACCACAGCCTAGAGTTCTGGATAGGTTAGGTTAGCATACTGTGATATACAAGGAGTGTCTCTGCTACTCACAAAAGGATGAGTACATAGATGAATCTCATGGAATCTAAGTTAAGACACTGAGTCTCTCTCTCTCTCTTTCCAGAGCTGTTCCAGAACACCATGTGTGAGAGAAAACAACAGAATGGAAACTGCTCATATGGAGCCCGAGGAGGCTGCCCACCTCCCTCACACAGCCCGTGTGCAAAGACAGCCCCTCAGCTGCGCCACAGACACAAGGTGGCTCATGCTCATTGTTTATTGTGACAGCTGACAAGCCAGCTGGCACAAATCACTCCTCACTTCCAACAGAGACACCACCAGGACACGTGTGACAGGCGCCAGCTGCCGCTCAAGAAGATGGGTGGTGTGGCCCACGGCCCAGGCCCTGGCTTCCACAGTCCTCCATGGAGCTTCCCAGCACAGAGCAGTCATGTGGGCATTTGTGGGGAGGGGTGGCAGCACACACGGCTGCTGGCTATGTTCTTGGGGCTACAGCTGGAACAAAAGTTTGTTCTATTCCTCCCTGAAGGGCTGTGTTATATTTGGCAGAGGAATAGCATTTCTGGTCAGAGCAAGAAGGTAAAGGAAGAGGCAAGTTATTACATCTGAAAAGCATTTCAGATACCACCGGAGGTATGGGCATAATGATAAGGGATCTGCCAGTCTCAGGTTTAAGAGGGGCCTCCTTTCCTCTGACTTCAGCCAGCTCCACCTGAATTCACTGCAAATGGATAAGCAGAGCTGGAGGAGAGGTGAATGAAAGGGTCTGGGTGCCCTGGCCTAGGGTGTGGGACACAAAGGAGGCTCTCAAGTGGTAGACATTGAAGAATCTGACCAGTCCCTTCTGCACCCAACTTTTCCTCCACCAACATGCTCAGCAGAGTGTCCAGCAGGGGCTTGTGACCTCAGCATGCCTGGGTTGGATAATCAATTCTTTTTATAGAGGGCTGTCCTATATGCTGTAGAATGTTTAGAAGCATCCCTGGTCTCTCCCCATTAGACTCCAGTAGCAACCCCAGAATTACCGCAAACAAAAATACTTCCAAACATGAGCTTTGTCCCTTAGCATAGCTCCCAACTGAGAACCACTGGCGTTGGGGTCAAGAGCATAACTCAGGCCTCAGACTACTGGGCTCTTGATTCCAATGTTGCCTCTTCTAAACAGGTAATGTTGACCAATCTTTGTGCTCAATGTTCTCAGTTGTAAAATGAGAGGAAACTAACAATCCACCTTATAAAGTGGTTCCAAATGTTGATTTATTTAACACATGGTGAACCTTCAGAATGGAGTCTGGCCCCGCAATGAGCATTCCTCTCCCACAAAGAAGCCCAGGAAATAGTCCATTCCTCCAGGATCCCAACCTGCAGGGATCCAGCTTAAAGTCTACCTCTGAGAGCATCGGTGAACAGTCAGGAAAACAAAGAGAAGCCACTACTCTCCTCTTGCAGTGGCAAACAGAGCCATGTGCAAAGACAGATAGGAAATTTCCCTCAGCTTCTAGACTTTCTCCTACAAATCATCAACCAACCTTGGAAGCATTAATGCCTGAGGTCATAATGTGGCTGTTTCTTTTGATTTCTGCAGCCTCCTAATCTTTGGAAAGCCAGACCAGTTTTCCCTGCTCCTCCCTCCTCCACCAGCCTTTCCATAAGTTCTATGGGTCATAATTTCCTGTATGAAGTCCCTTCCTACTTAAAATGTCTACAGTGGGTCCTGTTTTTCAGACTAAACTCTGTCTCATGAACCCATTAACTTGACTCAAGTACCAAAATCTTACTATCAGGAAACTGTTCCTTGGAGTAGTGATGAACTGGTATGTATGTACTTACCATAGGACCTTCACTTCCAGAGGAAATCCCCAAATATGAAACAGGTAAAAGTGGAGCTAGTTGACTGGGTAACTGTTGGGGGAACGAGGTGTGAGCAGATGGCTTACCACTTGCTCACATTTCTTTCCCACACATGTAGAAACTTAAGACTTTGACAAACCATGTTTTCAAATCCCTATAGTAAGAGAAGAGTCCTAGTGTATATATATATATATATATATATATATATATATATATATCCATCCCATGCATACAAAGTGTTGAAGCAGAGCTTTGTGAAAAGTATTCCCAGGGCCAGAAAAGACAGCAAGCAACTGCTGATTGATTACTCTAGAGAATGGATTTTAAGATGCACTGTGACTGTCCCTGAGGAGAGAAGGGCCTGCTTAAGGAGTAGGTCTCTGTCATCAAGGAGGTCAGAATCAAACAGCCAATGAAAACAGAAGCCAGGCCCACAGACAAGGGAAGTAGGGTAACATGTCTTGGTGAGAAGCAGGTGGCGTTCAGTCACCTATGAGTGTCAATCCTAGAGCAAGACCTCAGAGAGCAGATGCTGGGCTGTGCAGCACAGAGGGATCTGCCTAACTCTCAGGTGTGAGAGCAGCTGAATCTCAAAGGGTCTCTATTATAAAGCTGCCCAGACAGGAAAGGAAGTGAAGGCCTGGCATGCCATCTGCCTGGTGAATAACCTGCTGAACCTCTCCCAGCCTGCTGTCTCTGGTCCAGCCAACTTTACCAAGTAAGAGGCATTGCCATCTGATCATTATCTTCTAATAATCCTATGTAAATTGCTTTCCTTTCACCTGGTGAATTTGGGTTGGATGGGCCAGCTGTCCTGTTCCCGTACTTCATTTTTGTTTGCTATGACTTTCATGAAACTCTAGGTATTCATAGGAAACTGGGCATATCTGCTCTTAACATGCTTTTTTTATTGTTTTGACACACCCGCCAAGAGATTGGTTTCTCTTTCCAGCAGTGCTTTCAAAAGTTAAATTTTTATGGTTGAGAATTCTCATTAAAAATGATTACTTTTGGCAGCAGAAGTCGGAAGGGTGACAGGAAGAAGGAAGTATTAGAGACACTGAGATTTTTTTCTTCTGCTTGTAGAAAGCCTGTCTGTAAAAAAAAACATTATGCAGAAAATGAAGGGGGAAAATGTAAACGTACCACAAAACCCCTCCTAACCTTTATACGTGTGTGTCATTCAAAGCAATTCCATAAGCATAGGCGCTACAACACTGTCCCTGTTACCTGTTCAGACCTACTCATTAGACTATAAACCCTTTAAGCATAGGGCAGTGTTTTCCACATCCCTGATCTCTCTGCAGCAGTCACCACCATGTCTGGCACGTAGGAATATTAATAACTGCTCCATGAATAAAAATTTAATGAATTACTAATAATTATTAGAAGAGTATAGATAAAAATAGCATGCCATCGCCAAAACCGGTTTGGCTCAGTGGTAGAGCGTCGGTCTGCGGACTGAAAGGTCCCGGGTTCGATTCCGGTCAAGGGCATGTACATTGGTTGCGGGCACATCCCCGGTAGGGGGTGTGCAAGAGGCAGCTGGTCGATGTTTCTCTCTCATCGACATTTCTAGCTCTCTATCTCTCTCCCTTCCTCTCTGTAAAATATCAATAAAATATATTTTAAAAAAAATAGCATGCCATGGATACCAATGCAAGAGCTAGAAATTTAAGCAAACTAAATACTTTTTTGTATTTATTATTTCTCATATTATGGGGAGGGGGGGAAAGTTGTTTACCATTGCTAACTACTCTCCAATAATTCTTTAAAGAAATGGAGCATATAAACCTTTCTTAATGCTTCTATTTAGATATACAATTTCTGAGGACACTGAGATTCATGTTTTTAAAACTATTTTGTAAAACTAGGGTTTTTTAAAACATTTTTGGAAAACTAATACAATCAAGCACCTCTTAGCCAAGTTTCGGTCAGTGACAGATCACATATATAATGGTGGTATATCATAAAGCCTAGGAGTGTAAAAGCTATACCATCTAAATTTGTGTGAATATACTCTGTGATGTTCACACAGTGACAAAATCACCTAAGGATTTCATCAAGACAGTATCCTCATGCATTTATGAGCTGTCAGGAAATGTGGGAACCTGGTATACCCCAGCCTCCATTGCTCTTGACTTTGTCTTCTTCCAATACTTATTTTTGGAATTTCACCTCTCTCTGATTTCTTGCATAGAACTACAGCAAAAGTGTGGCTGCCCTTTGGGAATCTTCAGTTCTCTGTGACAGTTTAGACTAAGTGTGATGATGCCTATTAACTATTTTGAGTTCTTTGGTGGCCAATGGTGTCCCACATCCACAATTATTCGAATGCCAGTGCACATACTTCTTATAGGATGAGCCAGTATAGACTCTTAAGAGGCAGACTTCAATAAGATAGCCTACAGATTTAAAAACCACTTCCACAGCAGATTTCATTTTATTCCTTGTAAATGGTCTCTTTTAATGATTGTTGTGACTTTTATTTTCAATATCCAAAGAAGTAGTAACAATTATGTTATGATTCAAAATACACTTTCTCACTATATAACCCATTTTCTGTCTTTGGAGATTCACTGTTTCTTTCTATATGATTGATGTACTTAAATATATTAATAGGAATAAGATACCTACTGCATGTACATATTTATAATCTGTATACAGTGCCTGGCACATAGCAGGTCCTCAATAACTGTTCATTTGGCTTCTCTATCAAATGTGGTACACACATTAGCTCAAGAGCTATTAGACACAGCGTGTTTTTTAATGGGTATAAAGCATTAGGCCATCTTTTCCTTCATATTTCTAGTCTGCACTTGATCTCTTGGTGTTAAATGGAAAGTCTTGAATTAGAATAAAAGATTCTGGGATCAGAAGTATCAAAAGGACTAGTAAAATCATAGGCAGGCCAGGTAAGCAATGCAAACCTGGATGTTTCAAGTGAAGGGACAAAGCAAAGCAAATGAACAAGAAGTCCGGGCGGGCCCTGTTAGGAATTTGGAGAGGCCAGGGCCTCAGCATACACCTGGGCAGGTTGTAATGAGCACAGGATGACCACTAAAGAAATGATGGAAGCTTAAAACCCAGAGGGAGTGCCCTTTACTTCTACATGATCAAGTACCATATGGGCTCACTGAGGTACTGAGAGAAAGTGCCCAGGGCGATGAAAGAAAAATTTGAGGAGCAAATTGACATGGGCTCCGGAATCAAGAAGAATTCCATTCACTCTGAACATTTTCTCCCAGCCAGTGAACTTTGATATATGTCCCATTGGTGGCAAAATGAACACCTGGATTTGGCTTCAACTGAACCTACGGTGTTTCTAAGACCAGCATGAGGAGAGCAGAGCTGTGACTATGCAAGAATGGAAGGATAGGAGACTAGATCACAGAGTCAGAAAACTAACAGGTAGCTTACAAAGTGAACTGGGCTGAATAGTGTCTCCTCAAAATTCAAGTCCACCAGAAATCTCAGAATGTGATCTTATTTAGAAATAGGATCTTTACAGATGTAATTAGCTAAGATTTGGTCATATTGGAGTAGGGTAGGCCCTAAATCCAATATGACTGGTTTCCTTATAAGAAAAGGAGTGACACAGACACAAAGGAAGAATACCATGTGAAAGCAGAGGTAGAAGTCAAAGTGGTATGGGGACAAGCGAAAGCAAGAAATGATTTTCCCCCAGAACCATCAAAGTGAGCCTGGCCTTACTAATGCCTTGATTTCAGACGTCTAGCCTCCCAAACTACAAGAGTAATTTTCTGTTTTTTTAAAGCCACCCAGTCTGTGACACTCTCTTTTTTTTGTAATTCTCACCCCTGTGGAAGGGAGGGAGAGAGGGAGAGAGGAAGAGAGGGAGAAAAGAAAGAAAGAAAGGAAGAAAGAAAGAAAGGAAGGAAGGAAGGAAGGAAGGAAGGAAGGAAGAAAGAAAGAAAGAAAGAAAGAAAGAAAGAAAGAAAGAAAGAAAGAAAGAAACTCATTGATGGGTTGTTCCCTGCATTTCCCCCACCAGGCCAGGGATTGAACCTGTAACCCAGGTACATGTCCTTGACCAGGAATTGAACCCAAGACCCATAGGTGCAGTACAATGCTCTAACCATTGAACAACATCAGCTAGGGCTGTGATACTTTCTTATGGCACACAGAAAATTAATACAGAATCTAATCCAGGTCCTTCAGAGTACAGATGTACACACTGAGACTTAGAGAGACTTGGATGACTGACCCAATATCACAGAGCTGAATCACAGCAGAGCAAGAACAATCCAATCATTCACTCACTTGTTCTCTAATTCCTTCCACAAACATTCACCAAGCACTTTCACTGGACAACACAAATACAGACCTCTCCATAGAGCTTTCATTTCTAATGAACATAACAGATAATAAACAGTCAACTGCTCAGGCAATGACTTAATTACAAGAAGGGTAACAGATCCAGAAAGGAACACAGTGGCCAATGATGAGAGCCCATGATGAGGATTTGGACCTAACCTGGAAAATAGGCAAAAGGACATTTGAGGGAAAATCCATAGGATATATCAGCATTGGTTTTCCATGCCACAGAAGGGTGTGGGTGCAGGCATGTGATGAAAGAAGTTTTTAAGGGTAAAAAGGTAGAATCAGAGGAGAATAGTCCAGATAAAGAAAATGACCTTCGCTTCAATCCTCTTTCCATCATGCTGTCTTTCCTGGAAATTCATACAAAAGTAAGACAGTGTCATGATCCCATCAAGCTATGTTAATGACCTGTTAACCACAAAATAGTTACTGCCTATAAAAGACAAAGGAAACTCTCATTTGCAGTATGCACTGGACTACACATGTCTACCCTAGAAAATGCTCTGATCTTTCTACCCAAAATATTTTACCTTTTGTAAAGCTAAATGTACCAACTTTCCAATCTTCCCCACCTCATAAATGATGTTACTTTTCCTATCTACAAAACGTTCAGCAACAAAGACTATATTCCCCCAATGACTGACATAACCAGTCTGGCCCTGATAAGTAAGAATTTGGTAAATAATGCACAGCTGATAATTTCAGTCCCAATTCTACATACACATCAAATTCAAAGGTTGTTTTGCATTAAGTTATCAAATGTATGGTTCGATAACATCCTTCCTACACATAACATTTCTTCTCTGGTTAAGACATCAAATGTGAACTCAAATATGGGTCATATTTTCCACTTGAAGTGAACTGAATAAAGTGAATGACTGGTTGACACCAATCACCCCTCACTCATAAAGTCCATGAACACATAGCACTGTCATCCAATAAAAAGCCTCACATATTTTTTATTGATTCAACCATGAAATCAGAAGAAGAAAACACACACAAACACACACACATAAAAAAACACAATAACAACAACAAAAAACCAGTAACTACTAAAATTCCCACTGCTTTTGAGAAAGACTCCTGGCCAAATGGTCCCATTTTCTTCCCACAGTGGGATCTCAAATTCTGTGATTCTTTTTTTTTCTCATTCCCACTTCACACCTAATAAAGAAGAATTACATATTCTTAAACAGAACAAAGGGACTGAATGAGCTCAGCATAACACATTAGGCCAGAAATGCCAAGGGGACATTTGAGAAGGTTCCACGTCACATGGCAGTGAGGTTCTCCAACACTGAAACAATGCGACTCCTCAGCCTCAAGATTTCTGGGTTTGTTTGTAACAACTGCCTTTGCCCACCCACCCCACCTCACTCCCTGAAGGCTCTGATGTTTTCCTGCAATTTCTGGGCTCTGATTCTGACTTGAAAACACTCCTCCACATGGATGCACTCAATCACCCAGCATTAAATGAGACATCTAAGGATTCTGCCACTCACCAGTGCTGTCATGTTTTCCCAGCCCTCTGAGGACTGCATTGTTGTGCAAAGCCACTACAATCCCATTACCAGCTGGCATATGATCAGATGATAACTAAGTGAACACAAACACTTTAACAGCCCAAGGAACTGCGGAGGTCTCCCTCTTGGGCAATGCAGCCCAAGAGATTTTCTGACATTGGATCCACAAGCCCAACAATCATGTTGCAAACGCTTTACAATGTCAAGGAACAACCATTCAGTTGGGCCTCATGTGCCTGTCATCTGGTCCTAAGTGCTTCTGAAAAAGACAGTTTGGCCTTTATTCTTCTCTGAAAACCTTTTCTCTTTCAGAAACCACTAAGTCATTCTGGTTTTCTTACCATCGTACCACTATTCAGATGTTTGTGAAGACCAGCTCTAATTAGGGGCTGGCCTTCAGCTTGTCTCTGTATAGAGGTTTGCTTGGAAATATGAAGAAAGATGCTGGTTTAGTTTTAGGGAAGTAACCAGAACAAATTCAAAAAGTTGTTAACTATTTCTTGATGAATCTTCACTCTGCAGCAGGAAAAGCAGGAGATTGATGCTCTGATTTGAGTGCTAGATTCCATGACAAAGTCAGAAGATATCCTGGCCCCATCTTCAAAAAGTTGGCAATCTATTTGTGGGGACACACACACACACACACACACACACTCCTAGTAATACTAGGCAATATGTAAATAAGGCAATATGGAAATGTTAAAATGAGGCATAGAAACAGAGGAAGTGAAGCATTTGGAGAATGAGAAATATCCTTGGGCAGAGATGATCCAAAAAGTCTTCCCAGAATAGTGATGATCACAAAGAGGCTTTGAAAGGTGGCTGGGATTTAGATACACAGATCTGAAGTGCACGGAGATCCCTAGTAGAGGAAGTGTCACAAGCAAATTCAGAATTCTTAGACTGAAAGCCTAGTAACAGAGTGAGTCAGTGGAGAAATCTGAGAAGGAGCAGGAGGACTATTACCTCTGCACAATGCATGATCTTGAAGCGGTGACCTCTCGTCAATATCTAAGGATAAGTACTAGGACTTATTCAGTAGAAATGGAGTGACTGTGAAGGTCAATTGGTTCAATATGTGATTGGGACACCAGTAGTAAGACTGTGAGATATTTCGAACAAACTGACTGAAACCAGCACCTTTTTTTAACATGGTTGTTCCTCTACCAACTAATGGGACAGACCTTGTTCCCAGGCTCTGTCCCAACCCCAAGGAGACTTCTTCAAATATTAAAACATGGTTTTTCATCTCAGTGCTTCATAAATACATGTGTTTTGAATATGTGGATTGAGAGAAGCAAAATTATTCCTATAAAGTAATCATAATTTTTAAGAGTATCCTGAAGGGTAGAAAGAAAGGAAGGGAAAAAAAAGAAAGAAGGAAGGGACAGAGGAGCAGAAGACACTGAAATAAACCTGGTTACTTGCTAGTGGCCTCTGCCATGACTTGATAGAAGGGATGTTGGAGATAAAATGGGAAAATTTGGATTTGGCTTAGAGATAAGTTCTAGATTGTACTTCTTCATCCTCTTTCCTAGGTTACATAAGAGTTGGCTCTGAACTCAGGGTGGTTCACAGACCTGTCCCCAGAACCAATGGCCAAAAGAAAAATCACCTTATACTGGTTGTTTATAATGAATTAAAGAAACATAGGATGTTCCTTTTAAGTCATATTTTATCATCTTTGAATTAACTTAAGCCTGTAAAACAGACTGAAATTAGAGGGCTTTACATGTTCTTTACTACAATTAGAATTTTGCCTGGGATTAGGGAGTTTAGAGAAGGGAAAACTTGTCATGGGAGATTTAAAGAGTTGTTTCCCAATCAAAAGTGCAATAGATCTCAAATTATTTTCTACCTAAACTCTGAGATCTGACAGGCCCCTTGGTAACAGCTATGGCAATGAGCCCGATCCCCTGGGATGCAGGTCTACGCAGGTGGAGAAGACCTCCCTAGTGAGGCAGATGCATTCTCCTTGCTGTGATAGAGAGACAGAATACAAATGGGGTTAAGCCAATGAGACCTATGGTCCATGATTAGGAAAGAAAGATCACATATTCTTGGCATAGAGGAACAGGCATGAAGAATCTTAGAATGACACAGGCTGAGTATCAAATGTCAGCTGCCCCACACACCCAAAGGGTGTGCCCCTCTGGGTCTCAAATCCCTATCACAGAGTGAGGTGAAAGCAGTAACATCACATTGTGGTCAGGAGGAGCAACTGAGGTGACCTGAGAAAAGCACCTAGCACAAGGTCCTTTATTTTATTTTTTACATTTTCCAAGTTATGTATTTATTTTATTTTATTTTATTTTTATTGTTGAAAGTATTACAGATGTCCTATTCCCCCCCCCCCCCCGTTGACCCTTTCTAGCCCATCCTCACCCCTCCAGGCCTTCATTACACTATTGTCTGTGTCCATGGGCATATATGCATAGCACAGTGTCCCTTAGCTAGGAGCTGATAAAGGCTAATTCAAATCCTATAATGCATTATGTCTATGGAGATTAAGAATTAGGTGACAACAAAATTTTGGCCTTTGAACCAGTAAACTCAACAGTAAAGGATCAAAGTTTATACAGATGTTTAAACATTCCCTTCATACTGGTAGTTGTGACTTCTTTGTCCCTCAGCAGCATCCTCAGGGATAATGAGGAAGCAATGATGATCCAGAAAGTTCATTCATTTGCCTAAAATCATGCATCTAGCAACAAAATAGAGGTAGGGATAGATCCCACATGTGGATTTCTGAGCTTACATCAGACAGCCTCTGTCTGGCAACCTTACCACCCAGTAGATAGTTTTTTTCAGTGCTCACACCATAAATATATTCACTTAACAAATATTAATTGAGTGCCTATTATGTGCCACTTGGATCCATCAGTGAACAATACAGCAAAGAACTCTGTCCTCAGGGAGGGGCCTGGAGAGGAAAAGCCAACACTAAGCAGGAGACGTGATAAAGAAGTAATAAATGAGTACATTCTATAGCGTGCTGCAAATTGGTAAATGCTACGGAAGAGATAAAAAATTAAAGCAGGGTAAGGGAGATCGGTAGAGGGGGGATCAGGGCAGGGTGTGGGCTGCCATTTTTAATAAGGTGGTAAGAGTGGGTCTCTTGGAGAAGATAACACCTGAGCAAAGAAAGCCCTTAAGGAGGTGAGAGTTGGTAGATAATGGTAAAACAAAATGCCAGATATAGGGAACAGCCAGTGTAAGGATGCTAAGTCAGGAGCAACTCCTGTGGCAGAGGTATTCATTCAGCTAGGGACCTTGGTGGCCAGGGTGAGGGACAGGGCGAAGGTAACAGATGGGAAGATGTGTTTGTTTTTAAGACCTGCATAAAAGAAGGCTCATGTGCTGTGAGTGCACTGTGATTCTTCCCTTTAAGAACTTGCTTTGTCAACATGCCATTGTCTCAACATGCCATTGTCTATTGACAATCACATCAGACCCAAACACCTTGCCATTTTGAGGGAAATTTCACCGACCACTTTGTTTGTTTAGTATTAGAGAAACCTGATTTTCTAAAAAATCTCTGGGACTGGATTTTTCACCCTTGAAACCAACCAAGTTGGCTTTATGTTCAGGCTGAGATCTTCAGGAAGTCACACCCCAAATACTTACTTAGTGACGTGGATTCTGCCCCCAGGCCTTTCACTTTGGTTTTAATCCTGAGACCTAATAACTTTTCCAATAAACCTATGAGATGCTTTTTACATTTCTCCCCAGTCATTTACATGGCGCCAGGTTATAAATGTCTGATATCGGGAGAATTAGTCCCAAGCTGCACTGAACAAAGCAAATAATTAGCAGCAGCATACACGGTGGATTTATTTCAAATTCTCTCCTGCTGTCACCCTGATATAAGCAAATGATACTAGTCACCCGTCTCCTGATCACAGCCACAGTAACACTCACCACAAATCAACTTCCACCTGCTCTCAGTGCTAAAAATAGAGCAGCCCAGAGATTTCTGTGTGCCAGGAAAGTAGTGTGTCTTCGAGACTGAAAAACATATCTGATGCGGAGCTTATTCAAGAATAAGAGGAACCGAGCATCTGCAGTTCTTGAGCATGTCCCTGAAAGGACTCGGAAGTCTCAAAATTTGTCACCTGAGCATTTTACTATATTATATACACCATATTTGTTATACTAGAATATGGATCCTATACTATATTATGGTCAGAATAAAGATCAAGTTTGGAAACTGGCTCAAAGTAGATAATATAGATTATCAAAGAACAAACCTGACTTACTAACTCATATTCATTTTTTTAGTGATTTATACCATTTTTACATTTTTTTATTGATTTAAGAGAGGAAGAGATAAAAACATCAATGATCAGAGAGAATTATTGATCAGCTGCCTCCTGCACAGCCCCCACAGGGGACTGAGCCTGTAATCCATGCATGTGCCCTGACCTGGAGTCAAACCATGACCTCCAGGTTCATAGGTCAACGCTCAACTGCTGAGCACACCAGCCAGGCTATACCATTTTATGTGTGACTTTGATGCAACTAGATAAGAAATGTCTCTCTGTTCTTTGAAAACCTTTTCTGGTCAAATAATATTTTATCCTATATCAGGACTTCACAGAATACAGTGGCTATGGAAATCTGTGGCTTCAAATCTGCATATCATGAGGTTACTTCAAACCTTTGGTATTACCCCATTTTTCTGTGTGCTTTGCAAATGCAACCATCCAAGGTACCCTAGTCAAATTTCCTGTTGACAATTTAACACAGTTAGAAACTCATTTTTAATTAATATAATGTAGCACTGCATTTACCATAAAGAGGCTATTTTCATGCTCCTAAAATTATACCCAAGGGTTTAGCTAGCTGTGAGATGCCTCTGGTTCTATTAGAAACAAGCTGTGGAAGCACTTGCCAAGCTGTCTGTACTTTTTCCTGAACTAAGCATGTAACAGCTGGGCTTCCCTTGGGTAATTCACAAAGAAACTCCTGAATCTTTTCAGTTTCAGTTTATCTGGAGCAACATGGCTCCACAAGGCAGTGACTTTGGTGTACTGCTTAGCCAGAGTAGGGATAGAATACATACAATCACAAACAAAACATGTTGAACACCAGTCCCATCTTTTTTTCTTTTACATTTTTCTTTCTTTCTTTTTTTTTGTCTCTATTGCAGCTTAGGCACTTTTTAGAGGGTTTACTTAAGATCCCTCCTTAAATGCAGCAAAGATAATGACTACTTAATGTCTGAAGACTTGCAATGCCTCAGTATTGTACTAAGATCACTAGATAACATTTACCATTTAATTCTCACAGGACTCCTCTAAAATGTCTTCCCACTACTACCATCCCCATTTCATAGATAATAGAGTCTGACCAACTGATCCATGTCATACAGCCAGGAAATGGCTGAACTCAAGCGCCAGGCCCTGTGCTTGGTTTGACACCTAAATGACTAAAATTAATTGCATCATATCTCAGATTTTCTCTCTGTTCCGAGTCTATTTTTTATGAGCCCATTACAGCATGAATTTTTGCAAAAAAAATTCTTACTCCCTCACAACATGGTTCTACCATTTATGTAGAAAAAATAAGTTTTCCAACATGTAAATGTGCATGCATTGCTTAATGGCTGGATTTAGTATAAATGCCCTGTCCTGATTTCTGAAAAAGTTAAAAATTTATGACCCAGACAGTTTATTCCTAGGTATTTGTCCAAGAGAAATGCAAACATATGTCCACACTGGGAATTGTACACAAATGTGTATGGTTGTTTTATTCACAATAGTTAATAACTAGTAGCACACTCCACCAGGGAAGTGGATAGATAAAATATGCTGACCCATAGAATGAAATATGACTCAGCATTGCAAAGGAATATGCTACTTATATACACAACATAGATGAATCTTGAGGTAATTACAGTAGTGAAAGAAGCCAGGAACAAAAAAGTACATACGGCAAGATACCATTTAGCTAAGATTCCAGAAAATGTAAACTAGTCTGCAGTGACAAAATCCAGAAAAGTGGTTGCCTGGGATCACAGGCCTAGAGAAGAATAAATCACAAGGGGCATGAGGAAACCTTTGGGGGTGATAAACATGTTCTCTGTAACTTGTTTGGTGCAATGACTTCATGGGAATATGAATATGTAAAACATCTTTAATTCTCTCTTTTAAAAGATATGATGTGCCCTTGCCAGTGTTTCTCAATGGTTAGAGTTGTTGGCTACTGAACTGAAGGGTCTAGGATTTAATTCCTGGTCTAGGTTGAGAGTCCAGGAGGCGATCTGCCAACATTTCTCTCTCACATTGGTGTTTCTCTCTCTCTCTCTCTCTCTCTTTCTCTCTCTTTATCTCTATCTCTCTCTCTCAAAAACAATGGAAAAAATATCCTCAGGTAAGGATTAGTAACAACAAAGAAAGATATACATCTGTCAATAAACTTGAAAATAAATTATATAGGCTTATAAAGGAAATAGTTAATATATATTGAACTAAAGTTATCAAATATTTTTAAAAGGTACTAAAATTTGTTTTCATTTAATGTGGTAACATTAGTTATTAAAAGCATATAGGTTTCGGCTGTACAGTTCTATAATACATCAATGTATATGTACTGTGTGTTCCCCACCCCAAGTCTCCTCCCATCATCCTTTATGCCCCTCTAATATTTTTGCTATAAGTGCCCAGTTCTCATTCAGTACAACCACATTTTTAAGCTAGTTTAAGCTTATTTTACATTATTGCAGATTCTAATACTAGTCTAGGACAAGTTGTCATTTAGATCAAGTTCTGTGCAGTTCTCAACACAATTGCAACTATTCAGAACACTATATCTAAACCTAACTCCATTCTGCCATTTTCCATTGCTTTCCAAAAAAATCTTGGAAGCAAAACCTAGAGTGAATCTGCTAGGTTGGCGATCGTACCCTATGAGATTGGCACCATGAAAATGCTTGCATTTCTTCCTAAACATATAAAGACAATCAAAACTTCAGGACTCCTCCAAAACCCTCTTAATGTTAAAACTCATGTTAGATTTTTGGACCATACAGGTAGTATTGCCAATGAAAAGCCATGTGTGTTCCTGAGCTTGAACTTCAGGTTTTCTACAAGACAAGGGATAAGGGGAAAGAAGGAGATGAAACTGAGTTTAGCTCAGAAGAGTTTAGAGTAAGAAGGTATTCTCAGCTGGATGTGCTCCCACCTGCTTCCTGTCTCAAGAAGACAGAAGCCTTTAGCATTAGAGCTACTGGTGCTGGATCACAAACTACTTGCTACTTGACCCTCAAAGAGACAAGTACAGTCCTAACCAGTTTGGCTCAATGGGTAGAGCGTCAGCCTGTGGACTCAAGGGTCCCAGGTTCGATCCCAATCAAGAGCATGTACCATGGTTGTGGGCACATCCCCAGTAGGGGGTGTGCAGGAGGCAGCTGATGTTTCTCTCTCATCAATGTTTCTAACTCTCCCTCTCTCTTCCTCTCTGTAAAAAAATCAATAAAATATATTTTTAAGAGACAAGTATAGAAATGTATACTGTTTAGAAACTCATATAGTGGTTTGACATCTCTTTGATCTATAGATTCAATTCTCATGGGACAGGGTATAGACCAGGTCCGGTGTTGTCAAACACATGTGGTGAATCTCGTCATGGACAGTAGAACCATGCTTCTTATAATGGCTTAAAGTGTAAAAGGAAAAAAAAAAGAGTCTTCCACACACGGTTTGAGAAGCATGGTTATAAAACTATAAAGCAATGGCTTACTCAGTGAAAGTTAATTTTTCCAACAGTGATGATGGTGAGATCCAGAAAGAGGCTCCTCTATTATCCAGTCAAATCCATGCAACCCCCAGCCTGTCTGTAGGTGTTCAGACTAATATTGCAATGTAAAATGAAATAAACTCTCTCAAAGTGGAGGGTTATCAAAAGTGTTGTTTCCATTCTAATTAGTATCGTGGCTGTACAAGCTGAAAATATGGTTGTCATCACATCAAGAGTCAAAATGAAGATTATGATAATGACTGTATGTATAAAATTAATTAATTTTCCTTATTACCTTTTTTCCTCTTTTTTTTTCTTCTCAATCTGTGGGAGCAAACTTATTCTGGAATCAGTCCAATTTGTTTTTAGAGCTGCTCCATGTGGCCACTGCTTCAATCTAATCAGGGTAGAACTAAGTGAAGTCCAGGAAACTGTTTTCCATTTCTCATGTTTTTCACAAAGATTAGTTAGTGGGGGAGCTCACGTGTGTGACAGGCTGCCTCGCACTGACCAGGAAGGCATGGGGGGAGTGGGGAGGCATGCTCATCGCTGCCCCTAAAATTGGACATATTCAAATGGGCAACATGGAGGCCAGAACTTTTGAGTTTATAGGCGAGAATACTTTATGTTTATGCTTCCTTCATATCTCAGCTCAGCTCTCAGACAGCCTTCCCCATCTTTCCTGATTAGATTGCTTCATCTTGTTTACCACAGAAATTTGGCCTATGATTCTTTGGTGTCCACCTTCCACACTGTTTGGTCATTTCCAGAGGGAGTGGCTGAGCCTGTCCTGCTCAGCCCTGGGCACCTAGCACTTAAGCAAAGTGATGAGCAATAGAACACACTCGACACACATCCACAGAAAAAGAGATAAATAAATAAAGTAATGGTTGAACAAATGAAATCTAGATATTCACATCTCTACAAGGTTTTAGCCCGTGTTTTTAGACAAAAAGATAAAATTGATCCTACGTATCACATCATTATTAAGAAGTTTAAGAAGATCTGTAGCCCATGGGAGGTCTTATTATCAACACAAAGAAAATAAAAATTCCTAATAATTCAGGGGTGAGAAATATACTGAGAGTACATGAATTCTTGCCCATGGGGAGTTTTATAAATGAAACTGCTCTATTTGGGAATAATCAACAGAGAAAGAAATTTGGATTATTATGTTTTGCAATTAAAATAAAATGTTACAAATAATTTTTGAAAACAAAAATCGTATTAGATTAGAACAAATTTTATGACATACCTTTGTTTATGCTTTGGGTCAAATCCTGGTCACAAGAACATTATCAATTGCAGATCATAAAAATCTGAGAAAACAGGGTTAGTCCATGCTATATAAGACTAAATGTTTGTGTTCTCCCAAAATGTATTACTTGAACCCTAAATCCTAGTGTGATAGTATTAGTAAGTGGGACCCCTGGAAAGTGATTTTTAGGTCATAAGGGTGCATCATTTACAAGTGGGATCAGTGCCCTTAGAAAGAGACCCCAGAGAGCCCCCTGTCCCTTCTGTCCTGTGAGAACACAGCAAGAAGGTGACTGCTAACAAATCAGGAATAAAGTTCTCACCAGACACCAAATCTTGATCTTGGTCTTCCCAGCCTCCAGAACTGTGAAAAATATATTTCTATTGTTTATATGCTATCCTGTCTCTGGTATCCTATATAATAAAAGCCTAATATGTAAGTTGGCCTTTAAGGCAGTCATTGGACCAGAAGTTCTACTGCTATCTATTATGTGTGCTGACTAACAGGGGGCAGCATGGAACATGGAGGGCATCAGTGATGCCCCGCTGGCAGCGAGCAGCAGTGGAGGTGCTGCTAGCCCCGATGGGCCCCGATGAGAGCAGTACTACAGCGGGATGGTGAAGCAGGTGTACAGGTAGCACCAGGTTAAGGCGGGTACAAGCAGAGGCCTGATCACCCTGCCGATTGCCCCACAGACGGTGACCAGCAGTAGTGGTGGAGGGCAGGGCCACCGCCCGGCTCCCAGGTGCTGAGGGACTGGGCAGGGAGCCCGGCCCCAACTGATTGCCCCATAGGCAAGATGGTGGAGCAGGTGAGGGGGAGGCACCTGGCCAAGGTGGGGTGCCAGGGGGGCGGCAGGGATGTGAGGCTGGGGACATGAGCTGGGGCCTGATCTCCTCAGGCCACCCTGAGGGACCCCACCTGTGCACGAATTTATGTACCAAGCCTGTGGTCTATGTATATAAAAGCCTAAGCAACTGTCCCACTGTTGACTGTTCAACTATCTGACTGGTAGCTATGACATGCAACTGACCACCAGGTGGACAGACACTCAACCCAGGGCTGCTGAGTTGCAGTGACTTGTCAGCTGAGGTTCTCAGATGATGCACCTGAAAACAGAGAGGGAGGAGCCCGATTCCAGGGTGTGTCACCCGATTCCAGTGTGAACTGCCCTCTTGCAACCCAGAATCCTTCATGGGATGTTGGAGAGCCAGTTTCAACCTGATCCCTGCAGGCCAGGCTGAGGGACCCCAGCGGTGCACAAATCTGTGCACCGGCTGCCTCTAGTATTGTATAATAGTCCAATTGCCTAAGACTGCCTACAGAGACGTTCTTCCAACTGCAAGATTATAAAGGCACAGTATTTTTTATGAAAGAGGCCCTCCACATCCTTGGAACTAGGATATTTCCATTTTAGTTAAAGAGAGTGGGTTTACTGATTTAGTATTTACTGAGAAACAATAAGTCATTAGATTTGCTACAAAACAGTCTCAATTATCAATCCCCATAAACATAGGTCCATTAAGTTTTACAGAACAAATATATAATTACTTTCATCATTTTCTATCTGAATAATAATGCTTTTCTGTTAACATGAAGAATAATTATAGTGACTTTTATTAATATGCATTTAAGTATGAAAGCTCAAAAAAAGCATCAAAATCTATGTATTTTAAATTTCTTCATTGACTTCCATTTTCCCAAAACATAGAAGTGACCCCCAAAAGTGTGTGTGTATGTGTGTATACATCTTTATATATATTTTCATATAGATGAAATATGAAAAGATGTATATTTTTATATATAAGATGTATATTTATATATATAAAGATGTATATTTTTCATATATATATGAAAAAAATCTGTATATGCAATATAGTTCAAGTAAAATAATACAATAAAATATAAGTTTTTTTGTAATAAATAATATACTTACAAATCTAAGAGTTCTCCAACTAGAATTATTTTAACGTGTTTTTCTTAAACTATTTTTTAAATATGCGTCAAACACATTCACATTACTGGGGAAGAGGAAGGGGGGAAAGAGATGAGTGACATAACACCTACTGATAAGGCACTATAAATATTACCTAATTTAATTCTCAAAATATCCCTTTAAGACAGGATCTGTCACTCCCTAGAAGAGAGAGAAAATAGAGAAATATTAAAAGTCACACAGCTGGTCAAAGGTGGAATTCAAAGCTGAGTGTGACTCCAAATTCTGTGGGTACCAAGCATTTGAGGCCTGTAGCTTGCAGGGTATGAGGACGGGTCAGGAGTGAGGCTCTTTCATATCTCAATCCTGCTACATCTTCCTCAGAAAGAAAAAAACAGGTCAGCCCTTTGCACACAAGCACACATTCTACCTCCACACTATAATCAGTTCCACAGTATGGTAGTAAGAAGTCTACTAGGATACAATTTTAGTAACCTGGCCAAAGGACACTTCTATTTAATGAGCAACCCTTAGTCCTTTCAGAGTTGCTAAAATGATTTCAGAAGATCTGAAAGATCTTCCAAAACAGGTCTTTAAGCCACAAGAAAACAATGCAATTTAGCAGTTGTTCACAGCATTTTTGCTAAAATAGTTCACAATTGGATAGATTAATTAGAATGCCTTTCTCATTCCCACAGTTAGTAAAGGATAACCAGTTGATCTGAGGATTGAAACATTTTCAAATTGCACTGTAAAATCATAATATTTTTAAATATATTTTATTGATTTTTTTACAGAGAGTAAGAGAGAGGGATAGAGAGTTAGAAACATCAATGAGAAGAGGCATCCATCAGCTGCCTCTTACACACCCCCTACTGGGGATGTGCCTGCAACCAATGTACATGTCCTTGACCGGAATCGAACCTGGGACCTTCCAGTCCGCAGGTCGATGCTCTATCCACTGAGCCAAACTTGTTTTGGCTAAAATCATAATATTAACAAATATTATATAAATATAATATATTGAATATCTATCTACATCTCTCTCTCCCTCTTTCTTTCCATCTTACCCTCTCCACTCCACCCACCTCACCCCTATATTAGAGAATTTTAATTTGAGGCCCTTGCTTGTCTTTCAAATCTATTGTTCAGTTAATCTGTACATGCCAGAATATTCTAATTTAAATCTGAGCCAGGGACATGCTATATTTTGTTTCTAGCTGCAAGAGTGTGAATGCCATAAATAACACGCACTGTGCTTGTTCTCTGTTCCTAAACAGTCTAATAAGTTCATATTGAAACTATTTCAGCAATCACATTTGACAGATCACTAGGATCCTGTTCAATCCAGCCTCCCAAACAGTCCATTATTCCTGCCAGTTTTCATGCAGACACCACCAGGCTCGAAATGAGAACAGCCCTGGCACAACCCTCACAGGAGAGGTATTCTCTGGCTAACAGGCCATCAATCTGTCAGTAGCTCTTAAGATTCCTCAGCCTTGTCCAATTGAAGGCCAGCTCAGTGCTGAGAGGAAGGAGGAAGCCAATGGGTGGGAATGCTGTCAAAGTCCATTTCCAGGGACCCATCTGCAAACTTCTTTACTACATACACCAAACCAGCACAACCCAAGACTCCTAGACCAGTGGTCGGCAAACTCATTACTCAACAGAGCCAAATATCAACAGTACAACAATTGAAATTTCTTTTGAGAGACAAATTTTTAAACTTAAACTTCTGGTAACACCACTTCTTCAAAATAGACTCGCCCAGGCCATGGTATTTTGTGGAAGAGCCACATTCAAGGGGCCAAAGAGCTGAAGTTTGCCTACCACAGTCCTAGAGCACCAGAATAATGCTTTCTTTCCATGAAATAAATAACAATCAAACATTGACTAGGATACGAAGTACTATAGAGAACTTTAAAACCAGACAACTCTAGGGCAAGTTCCTAACTTCATTACATATAGCAGTATGAGCTCCATACATTTTTAATGTATATATTTTATTGATTTTTTTATAGAGAGGAAGGGAGGAGGATAGTTAGAGACATTGATGAGAGAGAAACATCAATCAGCTACCTCCTGCATACCTCCTACTGGGGATGTGCCCACAACCAAGGTACATGCCCTTGACCAGAATTAAACCTGGGACCTTTCAGTCCTCAGGTCGACGCTCTATCCACTGAGCAAAACTAGCTAGGGTTGAGCTTCATACATTTAAGAAATATCCTGGGCTTCCGTTTCTCCATCTACAAGATAGGGATAACGTTTCACAGAATTGTTGTGAAGGTCAAATGGGATAATGCATTCTGTAGCATAAAGCTTGACTCCATAAGAAATATTTAATAAAAAATCCATTTCTTTGTTTCCTTCTCCCTAGATCAGGACTAAAGATTTTCCAATTTACTCATCAAGTCTTTATATTAAAATCAAGAGCATATAGGGTACTGAGGAAGAAGCGAAGGTTTTCTTACTCTTTTTATTTTTCAGTAAAATGTGTATAAAAATATAATATAAGTACAGAAAGAATATAAATCATAAGGATACAGCTCCCTGAATTTAAATAGTGACACACCTATGTACCCCATATCAGGAAGGAATATAATCAGCCTTCCAGGAGCCCCCACATGCCTAACTCCAGCCATTTCTCCCCCAACAAAACTTTTTCCTGAATCCTAACGCCACAGATTGCCTTTGTCTGCTTTACAATCAAGTAACATTTCAATAATGTTGACACATACAAATGACAAATGGAAATGCAGGATATTTTATATGGATTTTCAGCTAATGAGAGAAGTAAAATGAAGAGAAAGCGATAAAAATAAATATATACATTGACAGCATGAAGATAAAGGTAATGTGTTGCTAAGACTGGGTTTTCTATTCTCTTACTTTTTTATATAAACATTGTAGAACAAAAATGAGAAAATCTCACACATACAGGTGTTAATATATTTTATCTGCTTTCCAGTGTTTCAGTACTAGGTTGAGAAGACAGGTCACTATAAAACAATGGAGAATGAAGTGTATATTATAGAAATAAGAAATATTACTTAATTCTTAAATTGCCACTATCTAAGCTTTAAAAAAATAGTAATTTTCCAAAAAATAAACCTACAAGGCTTTTCTCAGGGAAACCTCTGGTATCCTCCTCAGTATTTAAAAAACTACCTTTAAAACCACTGTATCCTTGGCAAATAAAATTTAAAAATTCTTATCTAGTCAACTATAACATCATTTGTCCCTCAGGATTAAAAATTAGAAATGACCAACTGATTTTTTTTCTTCCCACTAGACTAAAACGGTGCTCCCTACCATTCTTAATGGCATAACTGTGAGAGTTCATGTAACTCACACTCAGCAAGAGGTTAGCAGCACATAAAAAGTAGATAAGGCAAGAAATGCCATGTTGTCTGTTTCTTTCACAAATTCCATTGCAAAATGTATCTTAGTCACTGACACCATAGAATCCGTCATGTACTGACTTATCAAGAAACTGCTCAAAAAGATGTTCAACATCATTTGTCATTAGGGAAATGCAAATCAAAACCACAATAAGATACCATGTCAACACTCACCAGTTTGGCTGTAATAAATGTGGAAAATAATAAGTGTTGGTAAGGATATGGAGAAACTGAAACACTCATGTATTGCTGGTGGGAATGTAAAATAGTAAAGCTACTGTGGAAAATGGCTTCTCAAAAAGTTAAAAATAGAATTACTATATAACCCAGCAATCCCACTGCTAGGTATATACACTAAAGAACTGAAAACATGTACTCAAACAAATACTTGTACACATACATTCACAGTAGCACTACTCACAAAACTAAAAGGTGGAAACAACCCAAATATCCATCAACAGATGAATGGATAAATGAAATGTAGTTTATACACACAATGTAGTATAAATCAGCCATAAAAAGCAATGAAGTACTGGTACTTGCTAAATCTGGTTGAACAATAGACATTTTAAGTGAAAGAAGTCACACACAAAAGATTGCAAATGATATGATTCCATTTATATGAAATGCTCAGGATAGGCAAAAGTACTACATGCCACTGAATGGTTAAATTTATGTTATGTAATTTCACTTCAATTTTTTTAAGTAAAAGAGAGAGAGACTAAAAGAAAGAAAAGAAAAACAAATGGAAAAATAAGAGAGAGAAAAAGCATACTAAACTGCTCACAGGTACAAACATAATAAATACCCTAGAGGTATAAAGGTGATAAAAAAATAAATAAACACAACCAACCAAGCAATTTAACTAAGAAGTTAGAAATTGCTTCAGTGGTTCCAGTCCTTTCTCTTTGGTGATACAATGAAGGTTTCCCATTATTCTTTTCAACCCTCATTTTTCATGCCATATATATAGGTGGCAAAAAGCCTAATCCTTAGCTAGCCGGGAAAGGCCTGATAGACACAGAGAATCTAGACAGACAGGAAGTTCAGCAAATATGAAGAACCAACCAGGTCCTCTCTACCTTGGCAGGAAGGGTGGGGTGTCCAGGAGGTCAGACAGAGGCACCACAGGAGCAATGAGGAGCTGAGAATACCTGGGGAGATCCTTATCCTAAGTGTCAGATTTTAAGTGCCTTGAGTCCTGCTAAGACTGCTTGCTATTCTGGCATGGGGATCCTAAAACACAGACACTCACTGCATATAAAAGAAGGTTTCCAAAAAGTGCAGGTGAACACTAACCGCACAGCAAGAGGTGCTAAATTCAGCAGAAGACCCTTTACTCCTTTCACTCAGTATCAGCTCTTAAATCTACATCCATCTGGGAACTTTGGCCCTCACAACAGTAATCACCAAGAACCAACTTCTACTGAAATCCACCAAAATGATAAGATGTAAAAACATTCCACCTTATTTTCTTCCTCACAGGATAATTTTTAATTTTTAAAATATTCTTTTATATATTCTAAGTCTTATATTTTTTAAGTAATGTTGAGCTGATAAACACTACTTAAAGATAGCAGAATGGCCCATAAGACAAACTAAAGTTGTAGAACTATATACCATGTAGCAATTTAACAAATTTGAATATTTCTAATGTGTATCACATCCAATGATGATGGGATAAAAGGTCTCAATCTGTTGAAGTCATAAGGCATCTTCCAGTTAGACTTATCCTAACATTTGATGGCCAGGGTAAGAGTACAAAGAGAATCCCATATGGCATATGCTCACTATCACCCCAATTCATGACAGGCAACTTCTGCCCACAAGATGTCCCAGTCCTACTGACAATGGCAATCTCCTTTTATGTTTCTCAAACTGGGTTGAATTCTTGAACTCCTCAGTTTCTGTGCTAGAATGGAATAGTGCCAGGAGAGCTGCCCACACCCTGATTTGCCCACTTCTTTCCACCACAGTTCTATCTTATACCATCAGAGGCCTCCAATAGATAACCAACAGTGACAGCTATTCCTTAGCCAACCCTGGGCCCATTTTGGGTGAATGGACCTGAGGAGAATACCAGAGAAGACCCTAAGAGAAGGCACTAGGCCATCTGGACAGGGAATTCTATGACCCCCAAGTACCTACCACAAGGTCTAGAAAGCATATCTCCTTGGATCTGTTTTTGTTTTGTTTTGTTTTTCTTGTCCCATGGGAAAGGGAGAAGATGGAGAAGGGCCAGAGTGGAGCACAGCTCAAAGTGTGCTCCATGAACAGAGTGTGGACACTACCTGGAATCCTGTTATAAATGGGGAATCCCAGGTCCTACCTTGAACCTTTTCAATAAAAATTTCTAGGCAACTCCCTATGCACATTCAAGTTCAAGTATGGAGACTAGCATAGGTGGCTCCTTTTTCTCAAATGGAAGGGGGAATGTTGTGTCTGGCGACTGTCAAATCCTTGAATATACTAGATAAGTAACTTCAAAACTGAATGCCAGCTATCCTATCTAATAAAAGGGTGATATGCAAATTGACTGTCACTCCAACACACAAGATGGCTGCCCGCATGTGGTCAAAGATGGCCACCCCCATGTGGACACAAGATGACCACCACAAGATGGCCAGCAGGGAAGGGCAGTTGGGGGTGATCAGGTTTCAGGAGAAAACAGTTGATTGGGGAACAGGCCTGCAGGGGAGCAGTTGGGAGGAATGAGGCCTATAGGGGAGGGCAGTTAGGGACAACCAGTCTGGCAAGGAAGGGCAGATAGGGGTGATCAACCAGCAGGGGAGGGCAGTTGGGGGCAATCAAGCCTGCAGAGGAGGGCAATTAGGGGGATCTGGCCTGCAGGGGAGGGAAGTTAGGGGTGACTGGGCTAGCAGGGGAGGACAGTTAGGGGGACCATCCCTATATGGGAGGGAAGTTGGGGGCAACCAAGCCAGCAAGGGAGGGCAGTTAGGGGTGACCAGGCTGGCAGGGGAGGCAAGTTAGCAGTGACCAGAATGGCAGGAGAGGGCAGTTGGGGATAATCAGACTAGCAGGGGAGCAGTTAGGTATTGATCGGGCTGGCAGGGAAGTGGCTAGGGGGTGATCAGGCTGGCAGGCAGAAGCAGTTAGGGGCAATCAGGCAGGCAGGCAGACAGGCAAGCGGTTAGGAGCCAGCAGTCCTGGATTGTGAGAGGGATGTCGGGTATCACTAGAGGGGTCCCATATTGGTGATGATGCAGGCTGGGCTGAGGGACATGCCCCCCAGGCATAAATTTCATGCACAAGGCCTCTAGTTTCATATTAATAGCATTTCAATAATCTGTGTGACAACATAAGGACTAAGTTCCCCAACAACCCAAAGGATCCAAGAAAAAGGGAATGACACAGGCCATGTCTACATTTGTAGGTTCAGACTGAGTCATAGAGGGTTTTTTTTTTAATTTTTAACAGATTTCCAGAAAGTTTATTAATTCTGTCAGGGCATAATATCATCAGAAAATGAATCAGATACCTAGAGAAATCTGGCTCTTTAATTAAGAGTAGGCTTCCAGAAACTAATTATTATATTTTCAATTAAAGCTGAGCTCTTGGTATGTTTTTTTCCACTCTTTATGGAATTAGAAGAAATTTGTGAGCATGTTCAGAGCAGAGATATGTTAATTAGAGAGAGAATTCCCCAACAAGAAGCTCATTCCCAAACACCTGATAATTAGGAATGTTATGACAATTCACTGACCCTGTAGACAGAGATCCTTTCCTAGTGTCCGCTTCCCTTAGGGATCCACAGAAGGCCACATCACAACTTCTCCCACTTGTCATATTTGGTGCTGCCTTTGCAGACTGTCACATTTATAAACTGGAATTGCTAGCACTTCCTTTTTCAAAAGTGTCTGCCTTCCTGTCCTTAGGTTCCCTTTAACTTCAACAGGAGAACTTCACGGTTGAAGCATCTAGCAGTGCAGCTCCTCACTCCCCATAGTGCAGAATCTTGTCTTCAAAATCTGAAGGTCACCTGGTATCCTAACAGTGCCCCTCGTCTTCTCTGTTGGTGACCAGGGCCAAAATACACATGTTGGGGGAGGGATAATCTTCAACACTTCAGATTTTCTTGATAGTGTTTGACTTCACTATTCTGCTGTGCGTACTATTATTGCTAGGTAAGCAAGGACACTGAGGTTCTTTGAATATGCTTTGAGAAATCCTTGTTTCCAACAGAATTGCAGATGACACACACACAAAAACAAAACAAAAAAAACACACAGAAATACAAATAGAAGGAGGAGCAAAACCAGATTAAAGTACTAAGAATAGAAATAATCCAAGCCAGACTGTGCAGTTCAGTGCCTAAGAACTTTCCAAATGAGCATGTTCTCCTCCAATCTTTACCACAACTGGTAATGGTAGATGTTATTCCCATTTTACAGATGGAAAAATGAAGGCTTGGATTGCTTATGGAAGATCGCATAGCTAGTGAGCCATAATGCAAAACTGGGTCTAAGCCAACTAAAGTTGAAGTTCTTGACCAGAGCATTATACTGCAGCAAATCCAGAAGAGACACCAGAGGATCTAATCAGCATATGGATAACCACAGCATATCCCAAACCAACCTTTTACTTTCTACTGTCCTACTTCCTACCTGTCTCCTAGTTAAACCTGTACATCTGGCCAAATCTTTTTAACTTTAGCTTCCATAGACTCTCCATCTCCTACTTCCTATTTTCACTGCCACCAGCCTAGCTGGGGCTTCTCTTGTTAACGCTCTCACTGATCCTCCATTTAGACCTTTGCTTATGTGACACATACATGCTTCACCCCAGTGCCAGAATGAGCTTCCCCAAGCAAGGTTGGGGCATGGTCCTTCCTCAGAAATAATCCAACCTCCTACAAGGCATGGTCTCATACTAACCTCCCTTCCTATCTTGCCTACCATTTCAGTTTTAACATACTTGACCCAAATGATTATCTCCCTGTTCCACCCCAAACACAAGCTCATAACTTTGACCATGGCTCAATCCATATTCTAGGGCTGGAATGCCTACCTCTTTATTGGTATTGTCTAACTCAAAATTAAATTCTTCATTCAAGGCTCAATCAGGTGGAATCTCTTGTCACCTTCCCAGATCCCTCTGTCAGAGTAAGTCTTTATTTCCTAGGTACTCCCCCACTGATTCATATTTGAACAGTATTTATTTTATTCCACTGGTTTTCATTTGCCTGACTTGCCTGCTAGACTGAAAGATTCAAGGTCACATTTATAAATACAATGCCTACAATGCTTTTCTCAGGGAATTACCCTCAGAAAAAAATTTCAAGGGATATTCTGAGTTACAGGCTTTTTTCCTCCTCATCATCAATAAGAATTCTGAAACTGACTGTATTTCACATTTTGTTATTTTGTTTTTTTCTGGGCTAAGATCAAGAAGTCAAATTTCTATCCTTAGGCCTTGCCAAATTCTAATTTCTACCTTCTCTGATCTTTATTTTCTACTTTCCACTTATATTTTACTATTTTATGTTTCCTTTAGTTTACCTCAACTTCTGTGAAATAATATGGGATATAAATAAATAGACATATAAATAAAGGACTAAGTTTTTGAAAAATAATTGACAACTTGGATCAAAAGTAAGATTTATATTGGGAAAGAAGTAGGGAACTCAGCCCAAATTCATTACACCTTCTGTCAGTAGCCAAAGGAGATAAAATGGAGTATACAGGACTGAAACAAGAAAGTGGTTTGACCCTGAGGCTCACAAGTGCTATGATGGAAAACCAGAATGGACTACTCTGAAGATCTGCAGCCATGAGCACTGAGGCCTAGATACTAAACAGGTACCCAGTTAAAAGAGCATTACCTGATAATGTTTACTTAACATTGACTTCCCCAATCCATTCCCATAATTGATTACTAGCTGAACAGGAGTTAGAGAAAAACTATGGGTGATATACCAGGAGGAACCGCAAAAAAGCTGGTATTTAGAGGAACCCTCCTTGATGCAAAGATCCCTCCACACTCCTTACATGGGAATGTGCCTTCTGACTTCAGGAGAAATTAAAGTGGAGGGAGCTGGGAATAGAAGGGGCAGACTGCAGTGGATTCTTGTTTGTAGTGGAGTTACTTTGCCAATGCAGCTAAGGCAGAAAAAAGGCCAGAGCTGACGTCAGGGGCTCCACGTGCCAACCACTTGTCCCCATACTAGATAGGTGATTTTGGGAAAATCACCTGTTTGAGATTCAGGAGACTCGGTTTTCTCCATCTTAAAACAGGAAAAGCTACACCATCCTTGCTGGGTACTTTAAGGATCAAATGAAATGACATGTGAATTTGTTTTATAAATTTTTCATAGACAAATTTGTTATTTTCATTTCAACAAATACTAATTGAGAAAAGCAACACAGCCCAGAGTGTATATCATGGACTCCAAACCCATATGGCCTAGGATTTATATTCCAGTTCTGTCATTTCCTAGTTTTGTGACCTTGAACAAGTTACTAATCTCTCTAAGGCTCAAGAATTTTCTCATTTGTAAAATGGGATAAGAGTGCCTATTTGATATGGTTACATAGGATTAAATGAGTTTATTTTTTTAATCCTAAAAAGTACATGGCATATAATAAATGTTATACAGGTGTATAATAAATATGTCAATTCTGAATATCCTATAAGCCAGATGCTGAGTGCTGTAGAGACAGACAGACACACACATGATAGATAGAGATAGATAGATGATAGATAGATAGATAGATAGATAGATAGATAGACAGACGATAGAAAGTAAATGCTGGCAGAACTTTCATGGGGGTAGACATTATCTTAACCTCTAACCCAAGCAATAAGAGATAAACAATAAACTTCTCAGGAGCAGAAAAATAGGTGACAACCAACCTTGACAATGGAGTCATAACTGGAATTCTCCTGAATTTCTTATTTCCAGAATTTCATTCTGCCCTTGTGATTGCTTAATTAATTTGCAGTATCTTTCCAAGAGTTGCTGTGATTCGTTTATTCTTACGAAATGTTCAAGCAGTTTTTTTTTAATAGAATTTATTTATGAACTATTATTATGATAGCTGTGGAAAATTTTCACTTTGATGTTCAGGAATATTTTATGCATACCTTTCAGCTGCCCACATTCAGGGAAGACACAATCCAGGAAGGGAAATATATATATATATATATTGCTTTTATATATATATATATTGCTTTTATATATATATATTGCTTTTATATATATATATATTGCTTTTATATATATATATATTGCTTTTATATATATATATATATATATATATATATATTGCTGGAAATATATATATATATATTGCTTTTATATATATATATATATAATGCTTTATATATATATATCACTTCATTGGATGAAATTTTTACAAGATCCCCCATGCAAGATCCTTATGGGCACTGTAGCTTTTTGTTTCTGTTTGTGTTTGTTTCAGGTGCAGCATTAACGAAGGGAAACATCTTTTCCCTCTTCCTTTCACCTGGCATGGGGAGTAACCTAATAAAACTTCCATGAGATCCAGGTAAATTTTGTCACCGTTGGGTAATTTATTTTGTAATTAATCAAGAATTTTATTTGAGTATGATTAGCAGCCGGTCATATTCCAGTTCTGACATTCTAAAAAATACTCCATGATTTGACAAATTCTTTTGAAGTTTGGCATAAAAGTCGCCCAACTCTTTACTAAGCTCCAAATATCCTCTCTGTTGACACAGAGAGAAACCTCTAATTACATGAATCACTGTAGTTTTACAACAACTGACTAAACTGTTAACCAAATTGGAAAAATTGTCATCAAGATGATTAAGGCCATTCTGGAACTCAATGCCAAGCACTCTGACTGGTACCTTTCAGAGAATGACCACTTGTAAAGAGACTGACGTTTGGGAGATTAAAAGTGAAATCCAATATGCTTTCCCAGATCTCTGAATACAATGCTTTATCCTGATTAAAAGCAAAAGGAATTTCCTCGGCTTGTCCCTTCATTGCTTTTATTCTAGGAGTGAGCATGAGAATCCCCTCTGCAAACCACTGTGCTAGCATGTTGTAGAGATAACCAGCCCTTTGCCTTGTGACATAGTTTGGCCATATGTATTCAACTCTCTGATTCTCTTCGGTCCTTTCATTTTCTTTAAAGTTAACATTTGTATAGCTTCCTTACTCCTGATTTCTTACAGGGATGGACCCAACCTTTCTATACACTAACCTCTATGCATACAACTATTCCTTTCTGTAGAAACAGGAAGATGGCACACTAGACTCCCTCACAGCTCTGACCACTTGCTTTGCTCTGCCACAAATCTTCAAGGCAGCCTACTTAGCACAAGTGAGGAACTGCCTCATAACCCCATGTCTTCTCTCACTGTTAGCCTTCAGTAAGCTGTAGATCCAACCACAACATTAGGAACCATCAATCTCTTACAAGCCCAAAGGGTGAGGGTGGGGGGTGGTTAAAAAGACAACTGATATAACAAACTTGGGAGCCAGACTTTACTCTCATCCTGACTTTTGGGGACTTTTTAAGAAGGAACATCTTAAAGGAACTTTTTCACACCTGGGGTGCTCTATTTAACACAGAATTTAATAGGTCACCTACTTATCCTTTGGAGAGGATCCAGCATATTCATTCACTAAGATATTTTTGTTTATTTTAAAACTAGTGACCTGGTGAATGAAATACATGCACATTAAAAGGGAATTAATTAGAGGAAATATTTTAATATCGCTATTTGCCCTTTCTCTATAATAGGAGTGTCAGAGATGAAAGAAAATTAGTAAAATGTATATGAAAATCTTCTTCCTGTCAGAGTCTGGGGTGCACCACGGGAACCAGAGTCAAGCCCCCCCGGCCATGCACATGTGCCTCAAAATCGCACGAGACCCAGATCCGGCCAGCCCCACCCCCATCAGGTCCCACCAGTGGGGTTCGGCCTCAGGTTGCCTGGCCCAGTGCTGGGGCTGGGGGCATGGCCTGAGGCCCCCTGGCCCAGGGCAGGGGGGCACACCTAGAGGTTCCTAGGCTGGGCCAGGTGGCGCAGCCTGAGGTCCCCCATCAAGCCCCACTAGGTAGCAGGGCACAGCCTCAAGTCCCCCGGCCTGGCGCCGGGTCAGGGGGTATGGCCTAAGGTCCCCTGTCAAGCCCCATCAGGAGGGGGGTGCAGCCTCAAGTCCCCTGCCCTGGCCCAGCACCAGGCAGCCTCAGGTCCCTGCTGATTGTTCATTAAGGCTCATTATGAAAACTCAGCCTCCACTGTGAGTGCAGTCATTTTGTGTTACCTTCTGTGGGCACAGCCATCTGTGTTATAGAATCCTTGCCTCCACTGTGGGAGCAGCCATCTTGTTATGGCATGACAGTGAATTTGCATTATCCTCCCTTTATTAGATAGGATTGGTTGTAAGGACTAAAATTCAAGGGCTCAATTGAAAAACAATTTTTTCCCCCTAGCTTCCCAATATAGTATTATTTAGCTACTGAGGGGCAAAACAGAAAAGCTGGCAGACATTCTCCATTGGTGTCCAAACACCTGTCTTGCCCTCCTCCAAACTCAGCACCCTCAGTTACTGACTAGAGAGTAGCCTTTTCGTCACTGAAGCAGTTCTTCTCCCATGGGTCCTTAGCTTAAGAATATAAAACTTTGCACTGGAGAGGGACTTACAGACAGACTGCATGGTTTAACTTCCTCAATTTTCCAGACCAGAAAGATGAAGGCAGGATAAGTGAAGTGACATGTTCAAGGTCACACCACTCATTAGTACCAGAACCTGGACTGGGGCCCAGGTCTGGTTTCCCAGTCCAGTGATCATTCCCACCATATTAACACTAAGTCATATTTGTTCTCTCCTAAAATCTGTCCAAATAGCTATGCTGGGGTTGCAGAAATGTCTATGAGAAGTTGGCTCTGCAAAGGCAATGGGCAAATACCAAACACTGGGCCAGTCCATCTCAAAGTGAGGAAATCCAAGTGTCAATATGTAAGAAAAGAGCAGGCAGTCCTGCTTCAAAGGATTCCAAGCAGTAGCAGTGGGCAACTGAGACATGCTGTTCAATTCAATGACGTCCTCTGGTCTCTTGCAGAAAAGCCCCTTGCATAGCTCTGGTACTTAACTGACTAAATATTTATCCATTAATACCTTCTATATTTTTGGATGGATAGTCATTTTAAAAAATATTTTTTATTGATATTTTTTTAGAGAGAGAAACACTGCTGGGAGAGGGAAACATCTATCAACTGCTTCCTGCATGCTTCCCACCAGGGATCAAGCCCATAACCCGGACACGTGCCCTGACTGGGAATCAAACCAACAACCCTTCAGTGCAGGGGATGATGCCTAACCAACTGAGAGCTGGATATTCATTTTAATGGGAGATATAAACAGGAACATGTTAGTCATAGCCTTGGTCTTCAGAGTTTGGAACTTCCAAAGCGATCATGTTTTAAATATGGAGACATATCTCACAGGTTAAGAAACAATAAAAAACCCTGCTATGTTAAATATATAGTCTCCTAATTCCAAAGATTTTCTGTAAGAAATTAATTCATTGTATAAAACTATTTGTTATATTTCTAAGTTAACCCCCAAATATTATTTAAATAACAAAGTATTGCAACATACTACATTTACAGTGAAAATGAAAGAAATCCCCACTGACAGTATATATCACCAAATAAGGGCAATCTAAAAACAATTAAAATAATAAGAGGTCTTTTCCTAAAATCTTTAATGCTAGTAAATGAATAAAAACAGATTTAATAAATAAAGATATGGAAGGCACTTGAAATTTGTGAGTGGCAGTTCTGAGCACTTCTGAACACTATTAAGGCTGGCAACAATGACAGACAGCCTTCAATAGGACCGAGTGGGCTGTGAGTTTAGGGAAGATGGAGAAAGGAAATACTATGAGAAGACAAAAAGGTAAGAAAATAGGCATGTTTGGTAGATAGTTCTATATCTGTCACTCTGTGTTGCTGTGTCCACTTGGGATGGTTGGCCCACTGCTCCCTAGGTAACCGGGCTGAAATGATGGTCATCAACAGTAGTTCTCAAAGGTGGTCCCTGGTCCAGCAGCATCAACACCACTTGGGAACTCTAGAAATGCAAAACATCGGACCCCACCCCAATCTAACCTGTCAGAAATATTTCTTCCTCAATGTCTAGCCCTCTAGCTGCGTGTGATTCTGATGCACGCTGAAGTCTGAGAACTACTGGCAGTCAATTACATAGAATAAACAGCAGCAAGAAGCTGTTCATACATAGGATATCTGCAAGTCAGGCCATATCTTACTAGGTCTGTACTTAAAGCACTGGTTCTCAAATTCAGCTACACATTGGAATCCCCTAGAAGCTCTTTTTAAAAAAAAAACCTTGAGCCATGATTTATATGGCTCCATTGGTTAGGCATCATCCTGTGCATCAAAAGGTCCTTGCTTTGATTCCCATCAGGGAACATACCCAGGTTTCAGGTTCAATGGTTTTCTATCGCATCTCTTTTCTCTTTCTCTCTCTAAAATCAATATTAAAAAAATAAAAAACCCTTTATGGGCCAGTTCCACATGCCCTCCCCCAAGAGATTCTGATGTAATTAACACTGGGGTGTGCCTAGGGCATCAGGATTTTTAAAAGCTCCCCAGATATATCTAATATGTAATATTTGGAAAGCAATGTTTGAAAAAGCTTCAATCACACTCTGCACTCTATTTTTAAAATCTTATTCTAGACCCTCTCCCATGAGTCTATGACTAAGCTTCTGTTTCATAACATAAGTATCAATGGGATCCCAGACCAATTGGGGTCTGTTTCCCATAGGCCAGTAGCTCTCAACTGGAGACAATTTTGCCACCCACCCCATGGGATGTTGGGCAGGGCCTGAAGATATTTTTGGTTGTTAGAACAAAGGCAGAGGATATTTGCTAGGGAAATCTAGTGAGGAGAGGCCAGGAAGATTACCAATCATTCTACAAGGCACAAGACAACCCCCATGACAATTACTTAACCCAAAATGTTGCTAGTGCTGCTCTTTAGAAACACTGCTACAGACAAACCAACTAGCTCAACCCATTTTACTCTTGCACCTTAGCCAGGGTGCAATTAAGGATGGTCTACTCCACAGGCACAGCCCTTGTGACTCATTTCAGCCTACCACAGCCCCCCTAATTGCATGGGGTATCTGTGTGAGGTCATCAGGTGACCGCTCAATTGTTAAAATGGTGCTTCATTTCCTAGTCGAATGTAGTTCTTTTTGCACATGCTTTTTTATCAGAATACCCAAGATGGAAGAAAGAACGAGTGGAAGGATTTGGGTCCCAACTGTCACTGGACACCCTAGCAATTCCCATGACCAATCTGGACTCTTCATTTGAAACTATCCAAGCTTTTAACATGATCACGCCCAAGAGTAGGCAGAATAGAGAAGTAAAAAGGGAACAGGGTCCAAGGTGAACTAAACCTAAGCTATCTGCACTCACACAGATGCTGGGTGCTGCTGCTGGTTAGCCAGTGAGTCCATGAAGTGTGTCTGCCAGTGAGAATAAACTCTGCTGCAGAGTCTGACACATACTCATCTGTTTTTATTTTTGCCAAAAAATAAAAAGTAAAAAATGAGTAGAGCATGAAGCTTCTCACCATCTACTGTCTGTTTTACCCCAAATTGACATCCACAGTTACAAAGATTTGCACTCAGATTTCAGAGCAGTGTGCCAGCCCAGGTGTTTTAAAGTTCCAGGTTGGAACATTTGCTTAATTAACAGCATGCCGAAAACATTCAAAATCACTTCAGCTGCCACTAGAATAGAACAAAACTCAAAAAAAAAAAAAGCACAAAAACTGTGGGGAAATACAAATAAATGGCAGTACTCTGTGAAAAACAATCTATGATTTAGCGACAATAAAAACAGCAAGAGCTTTCTGGGATTTATCCCATGTTCCTAAAAAAAAATAAAAATGCTTTTCTAAAAGAAATGTTGAGTTTGAGTAAAGACTTGAAAACATACACATTTACAAGGAGAATGCAGCTATGAGCCAGGATGCCAAATCATCAGCACGTTCTCCAAAAGGGAAAAGGTGCCTTGAAAAAGCAGTGTAAACCCCAAGAGCGGCAATTTTGGAAATATCAGAAGAAATGGCTATTCTTCTATTGAGAACCAGAAATGGTTTTTCTCCCCTTGCTTCAGAGCCACAATGCTCTCAGCTGTGGCTCCCTTTGCACTTCCATCCTCCAGCCCCCTCCTCCCACAGCCCCAATCAAGGTCCCAGTTTAACTCCTGCATTTTAATTCCTTTAAACATCCATTTGTGCCTTTCTTTTCAATCAATTTCAGTAAAACTTCCCTTCTTTGGAAACGAGCCTGAGGGTGGTTCAGTCAAAATTAATTTTTTAAAAGTATGAACTACAGAGTGTTGAGAACAAAACGCACTTTTCTGTTTTAAGGCAGGGGCCAGGGTTGGATAGATTGAGGGTTTTTTGTTGTTGTTGTTGTTGTGTGTTTTTTGGGGTGTGTGTGTGTGTGTGTGTGTGTGTGTGTGTGTGTGTAATGTATTTTTGTCTTTTCTAAGTGTTAAGGAGGGTGGAGAGAGAGGGTGGGGAGCAGTTCTGTCTTGAGCCTTGACTGGACTCCAAGGCAATGTCCTGGTGTGACTGGTCTGAGGCTACTGACAGGCTGACGGCTCCACCAGGGCCCGGTGCAAGCAGGGCTGGGGGGAGGCTATCACGTAAGATCCTAAGGAAGGAGACGGTCAAGGCCACAAGCCTCGTCCCACAAATGCCTCAGTTGTAGGAGGACTAGGAAGACACGGTTTTGAGTGCAGTACTTTGTCTATTACCCAGGTTGCTCCCAGATAAACCTTCTCACCCCACAAGTCCTCACGGTCCCGGACTTGTGAACAAAGCCTGAAGACAGAAAGAAATGGAGAAGCCTGTCTTCTTACCATGTCTGAGCTAATGGGAACTGACACAGTACAGCTTTAGGCAAATGTAACTGAGTCACACAAAAGGGAGAAGAGGATCCCATAGCAAGAACAAGATGCAGCCGCAAATCATTTGTGATTCCAGAAACACAATACAAATTTGGTGCGTTTGGAGGCTGACAAAGCCTCCTTGACACAGGTTTCTCTGAGCACTCTTTTCAACATGGCTTTGTCTTTAGGCCCTGTCTCTGTAGCAAGAATCCCGCTAAATCATTTTAGCAAAAATTCACCCCTCTAATGACCCCTTGCCCTACTCCTTGACAATGAATTACCATGTGTTCTTGCATTAGGAACCGAGCCCAGCTCTAAACTGGAGTCTCTTCCTCTACTGCAGTGTTTCCCAAAGTGTGGTACCCGTACCCCCAGGGGTACGGGAAGAGTTTGATGGGGGTACGCGTTGCACCAGAGTTTGGTGGGGATATGCACTGCACCGTGCTTAGCTGCGCCTAATTCTACATTCTCATGAATCAAGTCAAGACAGTCTTGTGAGGCGTGAGATGGTCCGGTGTGCAAATAAATGTTATTTATAATATAACTTTCACTTATATTTTATTATGAATAATTTTATTTTTTGTTTATTATTATTTTGTGTATGTACCAAAAAAAGAAAAAATAAATATATTTTGATTGTTATTAAAATACATACTTTTTTTGATGAGGGGTACTCAGCATTATGAAAATTATAGAAGGGGTACACATATGTCAAAAGTTTGGGAAACACTGCTCTACTGCAACAGCTATTAAATAAAGCCTATCTTTACCAGTTTATCCAGAGTCCGGCTCTGGCACGCTCTAACAGGACTCCCAGTTACGGCTGTTGCAGGAGCAGCACAACCCAACACCTAGTGCATGGGCTAGCACCCACAGCTTGCTGGTGTCCCCGACACGGGAGGCAGCACACTAGACACTGTAAAAAGCACCGGGAAGGACCAAGAGCAAAGTCAGAAAACATCACCAAGAGGGCCAAACTGAATAGGAAACTGGTAGGCAGCCTTTAATATTCCAGAGAAGACCTCTGGGAGACGCCCAGAAGAAGAAATGAGGGAAGGACATGCTCAAGAGAAGAATGGAGCTCCTACTACAGAATAAAGAATACCATTTTTGAAATAGTGTGTAGCTCTAACTCTTCCTGCAAAACCTCTCACTCTCCATTCCCTAGAGCCTTGACTTTTATAAAAAAAGGCATGATCTATCTATCTATCTATCTATGCAAATAGACCAAATGGCAGAACTTAACAACCAGTCACTATGACATGCACTGACCACCAAAGGGCGCACACAGAACATTTTGGGCATTGGTAGCAGTCAGCAGAGAACAGAGCATGGTGGGCACTGATTATGGCAGAATAGTGGAGCAAGTGAGCAGGGGCGCCAGACCAAGTCTGGGCACTGGTCTCTGTCATCGGGGCAAGCCTCTGGTGGTTACTGAAAAGTCTTTGCTCTTGCATGCTGCAGTCCTGCTGGGCGCTCACACCTGCTGCCAGCACCAGCCCCGCTCACACCCGCTGCAGGTGCTGGAGCCATCGCTCGCACTCACTGCCAGCACAGGTCCCACTTACACCCATAGCCAGTGCTGGAGCCGCCACTCACACCTGCTGCAGGCACCTGGCACCGGTCCTGATCACTCAGCACCATCAGTGGGTGTGAGCAGCGGCTGCTGTTCCAATCACCCCTGAAGGCTTCTCCACCTCTCCCCTGCTCCTGAGGAGCCATTGGGGCAGCAGCGGCCACTTGCACCCACTAATGGTGCTGGCCCTGCTCGCACCCTCTACTGGTGCCAGCCCCAATCGATCCACACCATCAGCACGTGGGAGTGGCAGCAGTAACAGAAGTGGGGCTGCCAGAAGACAGGGAACTGGGGGGCCATGGCAGAAGGGACCAGACAGAGACACTGATGATCAGCCAAGACTCACCACCGTCTCGTGGCACACAGTTGCTTTCAAGGTGCACGAATTCATGTAATAAGGCCCCTAGTTTGTGTATTTGATTATATAGATCTGCCCAAAGACTGTGGGAGACATTAGATAATCTTTGCACCTTTGCCTTAGGAAAATAACCTTAGTCTCTCTCTGGCTTCTCATGGTCTCTCTCTAGGGTTTCATTTTCTACTCCTGTTTGCATCTTCCTTTTCCCATTTTCCAGTTAAGATATTTCCAAGAGAAGGAATCCAATTGGCACATTTCACCTTGTGTGAGAAGAGCTTCTTGCTGGCCAGTCCGCAGACTGGCTGTCTTCAGGTGAGGTGCACGTCAGTAATCCTGCCGGCAGGGTATGAGTCAGAGTCAGGAAGAACAGACCGTGTGGTCCAGAAGGTGAGCAGTTTTCCTCAACAAGAGACTGAGTGACACAGTGTTTGCTCATAATACCATCAAACAGATAGATAGGGACATTAGTAAGTTCCTCACATCTGTTTGAAAAGGCAAAACCTGAGGACAATTCAGTTCTACTAAGACAAATAACACAGATTATTTAATTTCTTTAAGTATTTGGGCAGATCCATTCTTTAATTATTCCAAACACCATCATAAAGGTCCCCCAGGACAAAAGAATGGGTAAGAATAGACCACAAAATGCCATGGGTGAGGCAAAGTTTTGATTGGGTAAATGTAAATGCTGAGATAGAGAAATATATTATTAAATGGTTTAGTGGAGCAGGAATAAAAGACAAGGCATAGATAGAAGCTGAGGGAAGAAAAGTAAATAAACTAAGCCTGAGGTCAACACTAGGGGCAGGAAAACATTAAAGAAAAAAGAAAAGAGTTGAGCCTATTCTTGGCTTAGGGCTACATGGAACTACTGCTGTTACAGCAGTGGCCACAGATGATCCCAATCATTGTCGTAGATTGGCCAATATCACGTCTTTGACATTTCTTGATTCAATTTTCCATTTTCAAGGGGCCAATTTTACTATTCTTGCCACCTGAATTCTTAGAATAAGCTTTTATTACTTGAAGAGGCCCAGTTGCAAATCAAAGAACCCAACACACACTCTGGGCCTTGTGCATTTAACTTAACTAGAAGGCTGTATGATGATGAAGTGCTCTGGACATTTTTTGCTATATATATTTTTTCTTTTGTACATGCAGTGTAACAAGTTGGAAAAAATATAAGTTCTCTTCCCAACAGCCACGGTCTGGAAAAAATCAGACAACAGGCTTAAGGTGAAATTAAACATAGCCTCCAGATCACAATCTCGATATTATGAGTCCTTGCAATAGAGATCACTAACACTACAGCTCCGTCAGAAATCCCTGAGTGCAACAGTGGAAAATGGAAGATGTGCCAAAAGCTGGGGTACTGGCAAATGTAACTCATGTTTGAAACTGAAAAAGAAGGTCCATTTAAAAAGTTGTATAGAGGTCACCTTGGGAGATCCTGGGAAAAATCAAAACTGGTTTATTAAAGGAATTATTCATGAGAAGCCAGGAAAAAAATACTGCCATCGCCAGAAGGCAGCAAATTTTTACTAAGAATTGGCCATATCTGCCTAAGCTCATTTTTCCTTTTGATTATACCAACATATAGACTTCAACAATGCATTTTATAAGGTTTCTTATGAAATTCTTAAAAATTATGAGGGTGGGAGATATAACATTTAAAATATAAACCAATCTCAAGATTGACATCTATCTTCAGATGTTGCTAGCAGCTTGTCACAGAATTCTATCCTTGGTCTGCCCAGCTTAACATTTCCATATGAACTTGGATGAAGACATTAACAGTAAGGGTATCCCCATCAAATATGTAGATGTCACATTTCTGAGAAAGGTAGCAAATGCATCAAATGACATTGTATGGAGCCAGAGAGGTTTGGCAGGTGTGAAAGATAAATTAGTTCTATAGGATGTAACATTCTCTACTTGGGTCCAAATACACAACTACATAAGTAAAGGCTAGGAGATAACTGGCTTAAACAACAGCATAGGAAAATGATGTTTTCATCAACATAAAGTTAAGCATGACTCAGAGATGCGACAAAATCCACAACAAAGCTAATAAGGGTAAGTTGAATTTAATGTGCATTTTGTTTCCATGATTGGAAAGGTAAACCTTTTCTACTATAGACTATACCTGTAATATCCCCTTCAGTTCTACTGGTGCATTTTTTTTAGGAATATACATTTACTGGAACATATTTAGAGGACAGCTCACAGGATAATGCTGGAACTCCAAATTGTACTGTATGGGGAATGGTTGAATGAACTGGGTATGTTAACTTGGCATGTGTGGGTGGGAGGACATGGAAAAAATTTTTGATAAATGAAAGTGTATCATGTGGAAAAGAGACAACATTTTATCTAGGTATCTCTAAGAGACAAATTTAGGGATAAATCTATAGAGGATATCTTAGCTCATTGTGGGGGAAAAAAGAGGCTGACTTGGCAAGGAATCCAAAGCCCAATGACCAATAATGAGAAAGATATAGAGGAATATTAATTTTAAAATAGGTAGGTGGATTGAGAATTTTTAAAATTATTTTTAAACCTTAAGTCTATGCTTTAAAAAATTTTAATATTTAAATATTACTTTTAAAACATATATGCTCATTTAATCATGTCATTTCACTAAAACTAAATCCCACCCAAGAAAGGATTTCCAAGGCCCTTCTTAGGAGAGAGCTTTTCTATGCAGGGCTCTGGCTAGCCTCTCCCTGGGAAAGGAGAGAGACTAATCCTGAGGAGACTGACATCCACTGACCCAGTTAGCGAAGCAGGTGGGTATACCCTCCACAGCCAGCTGCTAGCTGACAGACCCAGGATGATCTCTTCTCTCCAGTTCCAACTTCTGCAGTAGTCTCTAGGTGGGAAGTCTGGGTAAGACTCAAGATTTGGGAAGTGAAGGAAAAGACCCATGTCTCCTCCATTCTAACCCCTTATTAGAGAACTCTACAAAAAAACTGACACTTTCTCCCATTTTCTGTGGTTCATTCTGTGTGCTCATGCTGAATTCAGCCAAACCCTGAAGAACAGGGGTTCCGTGAGTAATAGCACTTGACCATCAAATCCTACTCCTACCCTCTAGCAAACTCTGTCACAAGGACATGTTAGAGTTAAACATAATGCAACATTTAAGCCAAAACCATAGAAAGAAAACAGGATTCTTAAATTTAGAATAATGTGTGTGAGGATCAAGAGAAGAAAACATATTTAGCACAAGATGTGAAGGTATATATCACGCTGTGAGATGGCTCATGCACTGTAAGGGATCCTGCTGAAAACTTATTTCCCTGTGAATCTATTTAAACAGTCCACCCTAAATGCTCATATTATATAGGGCTATCATACATTCGTGCCTGGCTCAGTATGTGCATAATATAATGCAAGCTACTCTCATAAATAGACAAATAATTTAGCTTGCACAGTCAGGAACAGCATGCTTAACTACATTAAGGTATTCAACTGTGTGCTTATTTTTAAATTGCATTAAATTGCTCTCAAGGCAATGACCTAATGAAGAGAGAAGCATCTCTTCTGGAGCACATGAAAGTCCTGTTTAAGACCAGATGGAAAGGTGTCAGTGTCTCTGCCAGCAATGAAGTCCCCTTGGTAGTGATCAGATATCCCAGCTGCAAACTTTCCCAGCAATGTTCACCTCTTTCAAATGCTGCCCTTCCAGCCAGCCGTCAGGCAATCAGGCCTAGCCTGTACATCTCTCAGGAGTCCTACACAAACATCTAGCCAACAACTTTTTCGTTACTTTCAACATTTCAGTCTTTTTTCTGAAAATAGGTAATATAGTCCTCCTAAAAAAAAATCTCTGGAGGCCAGTGACTTTACTGCATTTCTTCAATTTGGAATAGTAACCAAGAGGTAAATGAGCTCAGAGCAGATGAGGACTAAATTAGTTTTGGGGTCCTGATGTAATCAGCAGATCTCTGTCTTTACTAAATATCATAGATATAGAGATTACTGAGGACAAATGATTGGATATTAACCAGGTAGCAATTCAGATGAACACTGGAAGCATAGGAGCAAATAACCACACAAGCATACTAGCCAATAAATAAATATCTAACAACAACCAACTACCTCTTGATAGAAACTGGTTTAGAAGTCTGGGATAGCCCTAACAGGTTTGGCTCAGTGAATAGAGCGTTGGCCTGTGGACTGAAAGATCCCAGGTTCGATTCCGGTCAAGAGCATGTACCCTTGGTTGCAGGCACATCCCCAGTGGGGAGTGTGCAGGAGACGGCTGATGGATGTTTCTAACTCTCTATCACTCTCCCTTCCTCTCTGTAAAAAATCAATAAAATATATATATTTTTTAAAAGTCTGATTACCAAGTTCCCTGAGAGATGGATACGGGGATGTGCAGTTTTCAACATACAAACAGGAAGCCCAACTTCAGGAATTTAAAATCCTGCCTCATTCACCTTATACTGTTAAACCCCAAATCTAGATACTATACCTACTATGATCACCCCCAAGATTTTAAACAAAGTTAAACATAACCAGTGGAGCAACTCTATTCATTAAAGACAGCCTAAAGGCAATGGTTTCAATCTTGAAAACAGAAAGCTGGGGAGAGCCACATGGACAATGGAAAAAGGGGGCTGAGATGGAAAATTTCTCTGGTAGTAGCCAAGAAATTAATAGTTTTCAAGGTCATAAGAGCAACCTGTACTAGGGAAGCAGGATGATTCACATCTCCACAGAAACAGCCACATTACCTTGAAAATATTTTAGGTAAATCTTATGAAAACTAGCTAATGGTGAAGGAGGAGAAAGAACAATGAACCATTGAAATGGGTGGCCTAGGGAAACATTTGGAGGAAGCATCATCTCCCTACCAGGTGACCCATCAGAATTGAACATGAGGTCAATAAGTTTGAGAAGGCTTAGGAGTTCTAAAGAAATACCCCATTCTCTTACCAAAGCATCGTGGCCTCTTCACCTCTCACCATGCAAGTGTCAGGATGGTGCTTTATGATATATAAGTTTCTCTCCCAGAGCTACTATTAACTGGAGGAGAAGCTTCCTAATTAATTAATTTAAGCCTCGGGGGTGTGATTCCTCATTGTCCTAGAGAAAAGCATATGCTCAGGAGGCCTAGGGTAAGGGCCCTGGGCCATTTTGACATGGTGAAGATGACCAGGAAACCACAAACTCCTAGCACAGTTATGTAACAACCAATCACATTCATCAAAAAAAGGTAAAAGAGGAAGAAGCCCTGTTAACTCAGGTTCGGTGTCCAGGATGAAAGGACCACACCCAAACTTCTCCTCCTCTTCTTTAGTGCATATATATGCCCAAGACTCCCTGGTCTTGCCTGGCAGATTCCATCCTCAACCCATACTTTTTCTCATGAAGACTTTTTTTTCCCTTTCATCCTAGCCTTTTCCCCATAAACCAATGTCCTTCTGCACTCACTCTGTTGTCCTTCAAGGCACTAATCCATGGGGGTGAAAAGATGTCTTTAAGAGAGTTCAAGGAAAAGAGCCTTTCCAAAAATTCCTACTCCTTCAAGAAAACCTATGAAATCTATAAAGCCAACAATATGTGGCCATTTTCATAGGCCAAATGAGGAACTGAATAAAAATGATCCAGAAAAAGACCAAGACAATGTAAGGAAATTCACCACCTCGAGTGATAACTTGGGCAGCCAGTAACTTCAGAGCAAAGCCAAAGACCTCAGCACTATCTATGAAGTCTGGCCTCTAAGAAATGTGGACAGTGTGGAAGTCAAATTTTGCACCTACAGGGTACACCAATAGTGATGATTAAAATAAAATTGATAAGGGGTTCACTTCCAGTGTAAGCATAATTTGCAGATAATTTTTATTAAATTTATTGAAATAACATCTGCATTATAAAAGACAAGGGGCCATCACATCCTAAATGACCAGACGGACAACCAGTCACCCTTTTTTTTTTTTTGGGGGGGGGTGCGGTGGACAAGGGTGAGGTGGTTGCAGCAAAGTTGTTAGCTAGCCTCCAGCCCAGGTAGGGCGGAGGCCTAATGACCTCACTGCTGCCTCAGTGGCTGCGTATCAGGCCCAGAGAGAGGCCTGGAGAGAGAGGCAGTGCCTAGTCAGGAGCCACCAAGGCTGCTGGCTGGGACTGGGGAAAGAGAGAGAGAAAGAGAGGGGTGGCGGGGGGGGGGGGGGGGGCTGATCAGCAACTGCTATGGAGGCTGCAGATCAGGCCCAGAGAAAGGGAGGCAGAGGTGTTAGGGGCAATCAGGCAGGCAGACAGAGGTAGTTATGGGTGATTAGGCAGACAGACAGGTGAGCAGCTAAGAATCAGCAGTCTCAGACTGTGAGAAGGATGTCTGACTGCTGGTTTAGGCCTGATCCCTGTGGGTACAAATAGGAAGCCCTCTGGCATCATGCCTAAACCGGCAGTCGGACATCCCCCAGGGAGTCCCCGATTGGAGAGGGTGCAGGTTGGGTTGAGGGGAAACCTCCCCACCCCCATGCATTGGGCCTCTAGTATATATATATATATATATATATATATATATATATATATATATATGTTGGTCCAACTGTCTGACCAACCAACCAGCCAGTACATATGACTCACACTGGCAATTTAAAAATAAGTATCAACTCACGTACATAATACATATAAAGCTATAAAGCTCCCTCTGGAACCAATCACATGTATGTGTATTGACGCTGGTCTCCCATTTAAATTAATTTGAAGACAGTTTCCCATGATGTCAGCATTTGCAATAACTATTAACAAATTATGAGGCCTAACTCTGGACAGAGTAGGAATATTCCTACCTGAACCCATTTTCAGACATGGTCAGTTATATGTTGCTTTCTCTCAAGTTCAAAAGAGCCTGTGATGTTAAAATTAAAGTTGTAAATATTTTATCATAAGGGAAATTAGTCAAGCACTCTGGAAGTGTCTTCACTCTTACTGTGGTATACAGGGAGATATTAGAATAAGTTTAATGAATTTATCAGTCATTGTATCGATGTTGTTTTTATATCATATCTATCGTTATGTTGTTATTATTTATTTATTAATCCATTTATATATTATCTTCATATACATTTTATTGACTTTCATCTCTGACACTTCTATTATAGAGAAAGGGTGAACAGCAATATTAAAATGTTTCTTCTAATTCATTTCCTTTCAATGTGCACAAATCCGGGGACCAACCTATTAGTGATTCTATATAGAAGAAGTGAGTTAGAAGTCTTTATTGTTTTCAGTCCTTTCTTGTATAATTTTAATCTTACAGTGGTCACTTTTTTTTTCAATCTTCTAGAGTCCATAGAAAGTCACTGGCATCACTTCAATTAGCCTGGCGAGGCTCTATCTCCCCACTTCCTGTTAGAGATAGGCCTCCAGGTAAGAGGGGATCACGAGAGTAAGCCTTAACACTTGCAGATGAGACTCTAAACCTGCCATGGAGGTTTTAGTAGTTGGGGGAGGCCGAAAGTTTCACAATAAACTACAAAGCTTTATTTTTCCTCCTGGTGGAGAACAAATAACTGCCTGGTGAATATAGGATCCTAGGCAAGTAATTGCTATTCAGGCACATGTCGCTGAGAACTGCCTGAAAGTATCAACGCATAATCTGTGATGCCTAAATTTTCCCTCTACTCCCAGCCCCAAAAGAAACTGGGTCAAAATGAAAGCAGACAACTGGCCTCAAACACACAGAGCAGACTGCACTTCTCTTGTGTGTTTACGAGGGAATTCAAGCATTGCTTAAACAAGAGATAGCACTGCTTATTTCTAACATTGAGTGTGGTAGGAAAAGCAGATGGAAAAAAAAAGGAAAAGTGTATGTATGTGGTGGGGGTGCGGTGGGAAGCTACCCTAACAAGTGATTTAGTAGACAGAACCAGTACAGATCATTCTGGATTGTTGGTAATTGTGAAAGTCCGACATTTTCTAAACCAGGCCAGTAGAGGACTTTAGGGCTTTATACCTAAACCTAGATATATCAATATCAACCTCTTCAAAAATATATCTAAATATACTTGTACCTCCTAATAACTGTGTAGATCAGAGGAATTAGTAGGTGAGGAAAGAGGCCTACCTGCCACTCAAATGAAGAATAGAGCTGTAACAAGTTGAGACACTAAATGAATACTACTTGAGACATAATTTTTAAAAATAAAAACACATCAATCATGTATGCCTGAGGTTTGAAAACTCTTTAGATGTCATCAATATTTTTTCAGGTTTACCAAGATTCACCAATTTTCCCCATTCTAAGAAATGTCAGATAGATGACATATCAAACTCAAAAGATACCAGCATAAGGGATTACTGCTATGGCTAAAATGTTAAAGCTTGATCAAAACTGCTTTTTCCCCCCTGTTTGTATTTCTTTCAGATGGTAGGCTTGAGGAAGTTACTAATTTTTATAGATAATACATATATACGTGAATTAAAATGACAACCTAGGTGCACAAGGCAGCTTAGTGGGAGTCAGAGCCAATACTAGAGCCAGGTCTCTGAATGCCAGGTCAGTGTTCTTGCCCTTCCCATGTGCTACCTCTATCTACAGGCACGTCTGCAGATTAGTCTTGGAAAATCTATCCCAACCTTCTCCACCTGTTTTAATTATAAGGTTGTTGATAAGGACTATCACCCCCTCCTTTTCCTCATTCCCAGAATATTTTCTTTTTACTAAGACCCCAGAGATAGTCAACAAGCTCTCAGTTGAGAACGTTCCTCACATATTAACAACAATTTGAGATTAGAGTGCATCAATGGAGGACCATGTATAAAACACATCCTATTCACTTCTAAGCAGTTTAGAGCTTTAAATATCAGAGAGATGTGCACACATGTATATTTGCACACCTATATTGGTGTCCAATTCTCTTTTGATAAGTCCCTGAAAGCCTCCTTTCAGAGGGTATGGGCCTAAATAAATACCTATTATAACTTTTCCTCCCTGAAATAAAGGGCCTAAATAAATACTAATTATAAATTTTCCTCCCTGAAATAAAGGACTAAGTCAGAATGTCTATGATTATTTTTCAGGATATTTTCCAAGGGTAAATAAATGTCTCTTGGTATGGGCTGGTGTCAAGTACCACCCTTAGGTTTAATTTTTTTTAATTGAGATAATATATACAAACCATTTTAACCATTTTAAAGTGTAGAATTCCTTAATATTAAGCACATTCATAGTGTTGTGCACTCATTACCACTATCTAGTTCCAGAATATTTTCATTACCCTGAAAGGAAACGCTATAGCCATTAGCAGTCATTCCCCATTCTCTACTTCCCCAAGCCCCTAGTCATCCACTATTGTACTCTCTGTCTCTGTAGATTTACCTATTCTGGCCATGTCATATAAGTTGAGTCATATAAAATGTGACCTTTGTGTCTGGCTTCTTTCACTTAACATAATGTTTTCAAGATTCATCCATGTTATAGCAGCTATCAGTGTTTCATTTTTTTTATTGGCTGAGTAATATTCCATAGTATGGATATGATGCATTTTGTTTATCCATTCATCTACTGAAAGACAATTAGGGTTTTTCTACCTTTTGGCTATTGTGAATAGTGATACTATTCAAGTACAAGTTTTTGTTTGAACATCTGTGTTCAATTATTTTTACTATATAGCTAGGAGTGAAATTGCTGGGTCATATAATAATTCTACAGCAGCGGTTCTCAACCTGTGGGTTGCGACAACCTGTAGAGCCTAAGGCCATCAGAAAACACAGATATTTACATTATGATTCATTAACAGTAGCAAAATTACAGTTATGAAGTAGCAACAAAAATACTTTTATGGTTGGGGGATCACCACAATATGAGGAACTGTATTAAAGGGTCGTGGCATTAGAAAGGTTGAGAACCACTGCTATAGATCAATACAAACTGCTTAGATTTTAATTGTGCATTCAAGGCTCTGCCTTTCTCTACAACACAGACCGACTGGCAGCATTGCAAATGGTTGTTCCTGAGGTAAAAACAAAGGAGCTTCCTAAGTTTCCTTCAGGCCTTGATTTTGTTTTGTGCTGATCAGTTTATCAACAAAAAGCCTCCAAGTACTTACTTTAAGGTAAAAGCAAAATGTCAAGTTACTCTACAGGATCCTCCAAAGTGTGCGGTTCTTACCCACACTTGGGTCTTTTTCACGATGATTAGATTCTTGCTATTTAAATTAGAGAGAAAATGAACAAAGAGAAAATATTGGAGTTGAGATCAGAGCCTTCCAAAGATCTGACTTTCTTTTAGGAGATGAAGACACTGTAGCTCAGAGAGGGTAAATCGGTTCACTCACAGACTCTCTGGGGTCAGGAATCCTGTCTACACTGGCCAGCAGAACATCACCTCACAAGGGCAAAGCCCTCTCCTTTCGTGGTCACTGCTGATTTCTGAACAGACCAGGGCCTGCAGTGCACTCAACAGATGTTCCCACAGCTCCCAGGAGCTCCACGTTAACAAGCTTTCAAAGGCATAGAAATAAATAGATCTTCCCAGGCTCAGAGGAACCACCTGAACTTAAGGGTGGGCAATAAACACTTTGGCTACCGTAGCATAAGGATGTGCTTTAGAGTGAATTCAACAGGCGGGCCCCATGGGTTTGCAGGTACAGAAATGGCTGACTGTGGGCAGAGGAGGCAAATGCAGGCCTGATCAGGGGCTTGGGTGGAATCAGGTCACAGGTCACATCAGTGACAAAGTTGCCTCCACAGCAATTCAGATAGAAAAAAATTAATAATTATTGTTCCTGGTCTTGGCTGTTCAGTCACTCCTTTTACACACCCATACAACTTCTTGGCTTAAAAAGAAGGTTAATTATGGCTAGCTAACCTAGGACATTTTGAAATGAGAGTGGGTTTTTAAAATTTGTGTGTCGGGGTGTGTGTGTGTGTGTGCACGCACGCGTTTTCTTCAACAAATCATCTGAAAAGCCAGCAGTTTTCAACATCTTGCTCCTTGATACACTTGTAGTTAGAAAATTCAATTTTTTTAAATTAAGATATTAGTCCATATATGGACTCACAATACTTTTCTCACAGGAACTACTAACTGACCTTTACTGGGATTTAATAAGGATCAGCCTAGCATTGATATCTAGGGCTTTTAAAAAAATCACTGTGATGCTACCTTGATTTTGTAAATTCTATTTTCTTCTCCCTCTAGTCTGGTGGGGAAAGGAGAAAAAAGGGTGATGATAAATATGCTTCATCTCTCTCCTGCCCATTACTTCCACATCCTGGCCAAGAATGAGCAGTGCAAATGAGGCTTTCTGCTTCTCAGCATATGGAGTTGCGTCCTTGACATCAATAGAATTGGCAAGAGCCTCTGTTTTCTCGTTCCTGGGGTATTCTGAGAAAAGCAGCTACAGATGTCAAGTTTGACTAAGCAGAATTTGGCCTCAGATTACTCTAAATTCCAGGTAGAGCTAAATCAATGGTGCCTCTGCCTCCCGTTTCCTGATCCTATGTTTCTCAGCATCACCTACAAGCTCCCGTATGGAGCACCTTCAAATGCCAAAATCAGGGCCAGGCAATGGGGGTTCCAAGATGATTAAAGACAGAGAAGCTGCCTCTCAGGGGCACATACTCTTGAAATGCAAGCAAGTTTAAAATGTGTAATTATAAGATGGGAAATTTGTAATGCTGTACCTTATCTAAAAAGCTTGTAAGATCTTCCCACAAAGATTCAACTCGGAATTCTAAGCAAATGTGCTGCTATGTGGCATGTTTGGAGGCCTGCTAAAGAAACATGGAATGGTGGTTGCTATCATTTTCACTGACTGATCTCGATGACAAGGCTTGAGGTAAGACAGGCTTCCATTGTCTGTGGATCAATAGTAAGCCCACTACTTTCAAAGGTCTAGAGGTTTTTTAAACAATAGCCAGCTTGCTACTTTGTTGAGGGTGAGGGGTATAAAGGAGCCCTACAAATAGTCTAGCTTTCATAATAGGACTCCTCTTCATGACATTTCATTTACAGGTAAAACCAAGTTAAAATGAAGGAAAGGATTTTATATCCTGCAAAGAGCAAACAGGCAAACAACACCCTCTCTTCCCCTTTGTCAAGAAGACGAGGAGGGAGGTGAAGGGTTAATTGGATAATTGTGTGCAATGAACACTATGTCCAGTTTAGTTTCATATGTCAGCTACATCCACTCCTGTCACCATTACCATCCAGCCCCAGGTTTGGCCCTGATTCTTTTGTGTGTCGGGTGTGTGTGTGTCACCCTACTAGATAGATCCAGTGGGGCAAAGTGCACTGGAATGGCTACTGATGCAGTTCACAATAGTAATTCTAATAGCATGGGGCCTTGCAAAGTAAAATCTCTGAGATCCCCTCCAGCTCAGAGAACCTGTATATGCAGACTAACCTTGAAGGCCAGGGAATCAGACTATGCTCCCTGGGATTTTATTCCTACCTATTTCACTGTCATAGTGTAAATTCCCTATGGATGCAGCTTCAGATACAGGACTCCTTTTTAAGCTACTAGTTTTAAGGATGGCTAAGATAGGTACCATCTGCTCACAGGGTTTCCTTTAAGTTACTAAAATATTCCTTTTACTATTTAAAACTGAAGATTTAAAATTGAATACTCCTTAGAAGAGGGGACAAACTGAATGAAATTCAACCTAAGATTCAAATGACAGTTTCTCAAGGGAATATCTATGGAGCCAGCCTTTGGGACCAAAGTGAAGGCTAAAAAGAGAAGACAAGAAAATACAAAGGAAAAATGCATAGGAGAGAGAGAAGAAAGAAAGAATGACAGACAGTCATAGACACACATACTGGGAGATCACAAGGAGAAATTAGATCTATAAAGGAAAGAGTAAAGATGAATGGTTAGGGAAAAGGGGGTTGGCAAAAGCAGCTATTCTTGTCCAAATAGCATCTTTATGTGTTAGAAAAAGCTACTCTTCTTCCTCAAGACACTTTTTTTTAAATGTGTGCCAGGAAAAAAGAGGCCACAATCATCTCAATCCATGTGACTAAGGATGTGATTGATGCTCCTTAGAACTGTGCAGTGCACAGCTGACAGCTTTATATCCTGGCCATGCATCCCTCATGACAGCTAGCCTCCTAAATTTCATCTCATTTGAGACCAGGATTCTAAAACATCTGAAAGAACAGGTTCATGAAAGATCAACAGTGTCCTGAGGAACCGGGAGCTGAGATCACCCTAATTCCAGGACTGGCTTCCTGGACATGCAAGCTACGCAGTCACAACAGAGCTTCAACCCAAGGGCTCCACGTTTGTTTTAATGTTCTTCTGTCTCCATCTAAAAATTCTTCATCTTTTAACAAGAGGCTCTATATTTTCATGTTTCACTGGCCCCTGAAAATGTTGGTCCTGCCTAATTTCAAAATGAATTTTCACCAGTTGGGTCCATCCTCAAGGAAAATATCTAATAAAGATATAACGTTTTTTTCTAAAGAGCTGAGCAGAAAAGCACAGAAATAGGTAACAAAGAACAATTGTATAGTGGATAATCACAAATAAATAAAAAGAAGCACTTCTTTCATTTCGCACAAAAGGCTTAAGTTCAGCAGGTATTTGGGGTTTGTTTCAAATTCATTATTTGTCCTTGACTAAAAGGCACAATGTAAAGTCACATTTTGTGTAAAACAGTTCACTCCTCCTCACATGAAAGAAAATTGAAAATGAAATAAAAAAGGGGAGAAAAAAGGTCAAACTGACTTCCTAGGGAATAGAAGAATGCAGTTTGAAAAAATATACAGTTTACTCAACTTTTTCAATGATACCACAAAGATCCTTTGACACTTCTAAGCAAAAACATGACAATACAGTTAATTCTATAAGAATAAATGCTCTTCACTGAGAAAAATTCAGAAAAGAGGCTTTGATGATGAGCTTATGCAAAAAGCACACACCCCTTGCTATGAAACTTGATCTCCTTTCCATGTAGAAAATAAAATAAAATTTAACTGTAAAGAAAATATAATATTCTAAAAATATCTATAGCTGTTTATCTCTGTTTGGAACTTTGAAACTCAAGTGTGTGTGTTTTCTGGTGCTTCTCCAAGTAAAGCTAAGAAAAAAAAAGACAAAGAATATCACCTAATGGACAAATGTACATCACAAATGTACCTGGACTTTAAGCCTTATTCCCTGAGAAAAGGCAAAGGAAGTGAATCCAATTTTTTTAAGCTATGAGTCTAGCTTCTTGAAACACTGATTTCTCCAGCCCAGGCATTGTCTCTAGGCCTTACCTTTTATTTTTGTTTGTTTGTTTGTTTCTATTTTTTGTTTGATTTTTCCCCCCAAAACTAATAATTATAAACATATATACACAATAGGGGGCACAAGAGAATTTCAGAGTAAATAGACACAAATCACATTCCTATTCAATAATCTTATTTGCCTACCGATCCCTTTGACTTTCCAGACTCCCCTGCCCTTATTTTTTTTAAAAATAAAAGTTCCCATCTCTTGTTGAAATTCTACATCTCCTTCTGCATGTCATCCATTTTTTCCACTAGATATATACTTAGCATAATCATAAAAAATCCTGCCTGGTAACTCCAAAACAGTGCTTCTCTGGGTCTGCTTCTATTGTCTATTTCCTCTCTTAGACAAGAGTCATAGTCACTTATTTTTTCATATGTTTCATCACTTATTTTGTGCTGAATATTTTGTGTAAAAGAACAACAGAAATTGCATTAATAATATTTATCCACAGAAAAAGCCTCACCCTTTTTTTTTTTTATAAGGTCACTGTTAGGGAAAGTGTAACTGAATCATATAATCTATGGTTGATCTGGGTCTAGGACTTACTACAGCCTTTGTTAGTTCAGTTACTACAGCCTTCAGTTCATCACTGGCATCAATATCTTGAGGATAGGATCAGGACTCTTTTTTAGCAAGATTTAATATCTGAGTCCTAACAAGATTCCAGCAATATCTCTATGATTTACAGTCAAACAAACAGTTTTCCAAACTGGTGGATATCTCATTCACCTTTAAAACCCAGCAGGCATCTTTTGAGACCCTTAAAAAATTCTCTTTATTTTCCATGAAGAGCTCCTGGCTGTCTATACCTGTGGATAATATCTCTCTCTGCCCTGCCTCTGCATGCCTTCAACCTTTGATGTAACTACAGAGCACTAGGGACTGGCCCTTACATGCTTCAGATTCAGTTTATACCCCAGTCTCCTGAGTCTCTTAGACTTGCACACCACTCTCTATTTGTTGGTTTTATGATGGCTGCTGCTCAATTGTTAACGTTATATATATGAAAAAAATTAAAAAGGAGGACTTGCATTCCAGACTTGGAGCTGCATGTAAATAGCTACAGAATGGTTTAATTGGACATTTGTAAAGACTGAAATACACAGTGTATGTATTAGCATAGTTTAGTGTAAAAATGAGATGCCAACAAGTCTTCTAAAGGTCTCATGTTTGCATGATAGTCCAGTAAAATATTGTAATTATCAAAGCATCATGCAGGATAGTATCATGATATCCTGAAACATTTCTAGGAAAAAAAAAAAAAGCAACATGCTAGTCTTTCTATAAGCTTGTACTGGGTATATTCCATAAAGAATTAGACTTCATTGCCATAGTGAGATTATTTCTCACACTAAAAATTTTGTTCTGCTCCTCTGGCTCATCAATGATTGGGTATCCTGAGATAGCTTTCTCTGCCAGAATAGCTGAGCTTCTTTAAGATCAGGTGGTAAAGGGGCACAGGAGATGGAGAGGGCTGCCTGGCCCTCCCTGTCTTCACTTCATTTGCTCCAAGGTTTCTCGCTGTCCCAGTTCTTCTTGTGTCATGATTTCATTACCAGAACATATAGATTAAATTACTTCTGTGCCTACCCACATTCAGAAGCCAGGTTGTGAAAGTTAATGTCTGTAAAGGGATGTGCAGTCTTTGAACCAGAGGATCTCAATAAATGCAAAATGATGCATTGCCCCAGTCACTCAGTGACTAATTTAGGAAACAGAAAAGAAGCTCAAAATTAAAATCTTCATGATGTTGCAGAGGGTGTTCTTTGAGAATTCCTTGCTACTTTCCTCAGAGTGGAATCACTGTTAGAGTGGGAGAGAGGTGGAAGGCAAAGAATGGGTTTGTAACTTTCTTTGCTTCTGTGCTAGTTTCTGTCACATAGAGAGCCTAATTTTCATCATATAAAACATCCAAGGCAGAATTAAAATTAATATTGGCTTAGAATTAAGACTTGGGGATCTAGTATCAGCTATATCACTTATATCACTTATTTGTCATGTGACCTAGGTTATAAATGTGACCTCCAAACCCCAATTTCATACCTATAAATGGAGTGATGTTAACTCTTCTGCCTTCCCTCATCATGGCTGTGAGGATTTAACTTAGCATATGTAAGAATGTGACGCATATAGTAAATAGAGTGTGGAAGTGACGCAAATGCTTATTGCTATGTTGTTGACTAAGCACATGAAATAAACTCATTTACATCACTTGGTTCCTTATCTCACCAGATTAACATACTGATGATAAATAAACTTAGTTTCATTTCTGCCAAGAACAACACACAAAGGAAAAAAAACTATTTCTGAGCCAAGACCATCTTGGGTCCATCGAAGGATGCAATCTGCATATTTCACAATATTCTCAGAAGCAAAATGTATGAGACTTATCCTTTCCTACTGCTTACTTAAAATTATTTTTATTATGGAAGTTTTAACTCTTATAAAATATGTAATATAATGGACAACTCAGACAGTGTGAAATAAATTTTTAGAGGTATATAACAAACTATATTGAAAGGAGAGTGGTATATTTGTCCTATTGGTACAGAAAGCATAATATTTTTGAAAACCAAATCCTACCACCATGAATGGTTTACTCCAGAAATGAATGATGGTTAAACATCTGAAAATCTATTCATGGAATTCATTACATTAACAGAATCAGAAATCCCAACTAGATGATTGTCTCAAAAAAGCTCTTGGTAAAATTCAACCCAAAATCATGATTTTAAATTTTTTTCTAAGATCAATGTTGTATTAGAAGCATATTAAGTAAAATGAAAAGCAAGATAAACATGTTTGCTATCACCTCACCACTAAGAACTCAAGCATGTATCAATGGTCCTAAATAAGGCAACTAAACAAGAAAACAAATTAGGTGTAAATATTAGAAAAGAATGCATAGGAAAATAAATATTAAGGCAAATAAGAGAGCTCAATAGGTTGGTCAGACATATGTTCGTCATAGAAAAAAATAACTTTTCTACAAACAACCAATCAATTAAAAAATGAAGGCATGCAGTTGTGTATGAATAGGTGGACATATCTCAGATCCAATAATAATCCTACTGATAATCAAAGTCAAATACATGAGTGAAGAAAATCATAAAAAACTACTGTAGGGTATAAAGGAAAACATGAACAAAGAGGGAAAATATCAGAAACTGAATGGTGACATTCAATAATTACCTATGAATTGAATGCAATTCTAATTAAAATCACAAGATATTTTATGAAACTTATCAGGCTGATTCTGAGGCTCATGAAAATTCAAACAAAAATCTGTAAGATCAACAAAACTTAAAGAAGACTAATAACGAGAGGGAAAACATCGTGTCTAGATGTCAAAACACATTTTAAAGCTATAAGACATTTTTTATAAACTCTGAAATGTAGAGACTAAGTAATTGTCTCTACAATAATTGTCAAATAGACCAATGAAACAGAAGAGAGAACCAATAACAGAATAAAGCAAAAACCAGAATATAGTTTATACTAAAGTAGAAATGAGGAGGAAACGGGTCTTGCAAAGCATGTCAGGCCATGAAAACTATGAACAATGCACTGCTCTGAGAGGGGAGGGGGAAGGTCATTATCGCTGGCCCAGGACAGATCATCAGATATGGCCTGGGACCCCCAACACCTGGAGGCCTTCCTGTAAGCTCATGAAAGGAGGAAGAACCATATCTGCAAGCCAAAGATCACAAAGGTTATAACAAGTGAAGCCCTCAGCATATTTATTCACTCTGATTTGGAAATTATTCCCAGAGTCCACTAGTGTTAATAAGTGGGGTCCCTCCCTTTCTCTAGAAAGCATGCTTGGTATTTTTTTGGTCGTCTGAAACAGGGAAAATGTAGACTTTAATGATGAGCAAAATATGACATTTATTGAATTAAAAAAGAACTCTAGTACCTTGTACTATACATAGAAATAAATTCTACTGTGTAAGAAAGGGGCCACATGCTAACCTGACAAGCTCAGAGGAGGCCTGTATGGCAGTCTTACAAACTCAGAGACCAAAAGTAACCACAAAGGATGGTCTGAAATTAAACTTTAACTAAAAGTAGTTATGGTGGGCAGTTATGTCCAAGGCCTGTATCTTCACTGACTAGGTCAACCTTACCTTAACTGAGCCTATCTGTCTTTTTTTGTACTAAGATAACATGCCCTTGAAGTGTCTGGGTAACTTGTAACTTCCCTTTTTCTGGACCCCCTGGAACACAACCAAAAGTGCTAGGTGCCAGGACAGATACCACAAATTCCTTCATTATCATGTTAATTGTTCCTGCACCCACCTAAGTATGTGTCCATCATTTTACTTTTTATCCAATCCCAGGGGTTCTCCCCACACCCCTTTGCTTTCTCCTACCTCTCTAATCAATCACCAATGGATTTCATGTAACCCACCTACATCCCTTCCTTTGATTGCAATGTATAAAGATGTAACCCATCATTCTCCAGAGCATTATCTCAATTCATTGAGCTTCTGCTTTCCAGCATATGTTGACAGTTTGGCTCAAATAAACTCACAAAAATTCTTTACAGGTTTCAATGGTAAAGAATTTTTTACAGGTTTTTTTAAAGTAACACTACAAAGAGTAGAGACAAAAGTTGGGGAGGGGGGGGTTTACAAAAGTATCAGAATAAATCACTTGAGAGAGAACCAAGATGGCGGCTAGGTAAGCACCTAAGCTGCTGCCTCGCACAACCATTTCAAAACAACAACTAAAATCAGAGCGGACATCATCCAAAACCACAGGAGGGCTGGCAGAGTGGGAAGTCTACAACTAGAAAGAAGGAGAGAGGCTCACAAATTGGATTGGGAGCTGCAAAGCTCTGAGGTAGGGTGAGGTGCATTCAGAGAGGAAGTGCGTCTAAATGCCTGGCTGGCAGGAGGGGAAAGGAAGTCCCTGATTGCACAGAACCCTTTCTGACTGTACTAAACCCCAACCCCAGCTGAAATCCCGTTGACCCAGGGTCATAAGGGTGGAGTCCAGACTGTAGAGAAAGGCACCTGGAGACTAAGAGACTTGGAGACTGGGGGAGCCTGGAGCCACAGCAGGCAGAGTCTACCGTCATACACGAGTGAGTGTGCACAGAGAGATCTGACCACAGAGGTTGCCGTGGCCTCTCCACAGTGGAAGGAGTCAGAAGCTCAGGATTACAGAGACCCAACCCAATTCCGGGCAAGCCCCTGGGGCACCCACACTCTTGCACAGGGAATCTAGACAGTCAGGGGAGCCGCAGAAGGCAGAGGGCAGGTGGAAACTCAGGTGAGAGCACAAGGGCAGGGCTCACGGGTAGCTAAGACTGTCAGCTCAGCCCTGAGACTCCGCCCCATCCGAGCTGAGCACAGAGGCTTTTGCAATTTTGCAAGTCTGATCCTATAAGACTGTCTTCAATATAGAAGGTATCCCAGAGTAGACACAACTGACATTCACATTCAGTGATACCAACAACAATCAAGACTTAACTACAACAAGGTTGTACACGCAGTCCAAAAAGGGGAGCACCAAGAGTGTCTACCTCAGGTAACTGGGGAGGCTGACCCACCAGGCCATATAGGACACCAAACACACAAAGCCATCCTACCAACTCTGGGAAGCAGTGAAAATGCTGAGACAAAGAAATAGATCTCAAACAAAAGAGATGGAGAACAAAAGACTGGATATAGAGTTCAAAACCATGGTTATAAGGTTTTTCAAGAATTTCCTAGAAAAGGTCGATAAATTTAATGAGACCCAACTAGAAATTAAACATAAAATGACTGAAATAAAAAATATTATACAGAGATCCAACAGCAGACTGGAGGAACACAAGAATCAAGTCAAAGATTTGGAATACAAAGAGCCAAAGGACACTCCTTTGGAGAAGCAAGAAGAAAAGAGAATCCAAAAAGTTGTAGATAGTGTAAGGAGCCTCTGGGACAACTTCAAACATACCAACATCAGAATTATGGGGGTGCCAGAAGAAGAGAGAATGCAAGATACTGAAAACCTATTTGAAAAAATAATATCAGAAAACTTCTCCCAACTGGTGAAAGAAATAGACTTACAAGTACAGGAAGCCTACAGAACCCCAAACAAGAGGAATCCAAAGAGGACCATACCAAGACACATCATAATTAAAATGCCAAGGGCAAAAGACAAAAAGAGGATCTTACAAGCAGCAAGAGAAAAGCAGTTGGTTATCTATAAGGGAGCACCCATAGGACTATTAGCTGATTTCTCAACAGAAATTATGCAGGCCAGAAGGAAGTGGCAAGAAATATTCAAAGTGATGAATAGCAAGAACCTACAACCAAGATTACTGTATCCAGCAAAGTTATCATTCAGAATTGAAGGGCAGATAAAGAGCTTCATGGATAAGAAAAAGTTAAAGGAGTTCATCACCACCAACCCAGTATTATATGAAATGTTGAAAGGTATTCTTTAAGAAGAGGAAGAAGAAAAAAGATAAAAATTATGATCAACAAATACACATATATCAACAAGTGAATCTAAAAATCAAGTGAATAAAAAATCTGAGGAACAGAATAAACTGGTGAATATAATAGAATCAGGGGCAAAGAAAAGGAGTGCATAATTGATAATTATCAGGGGTAAAGGAGTGTGGGGGTGCAGGAAGAGCCTGAATTAAAATCATACACCTATGGATGAGGACAATGGTGGGAGGGGGGGCGGGGGGGGGAGGTAAGGGCAGAGGGTGAGGCAGGAACCAGTTGAAAGGGGGATATGGGGGGGAAATGAGAAACAATTGTAATAATCTGAGCAATAAAGTTTTATTTTTTTTAAAGTGGGAAAGAGAAAAAATTTTTAAAAAACACTTGAGATTCTTTAAAAATTAGGATGAAAATCTTAAATAAGATAAAAATCCACAATTAATAGCAGTTATTGAAGGATGTTACTATAACAAATGTAAAGCTTTTATGTAGAAAAGCACAGAGAGATGTTACTTACATAAATTTTACACATTAGTTCAAGATTTTCATTAACTGTCATATTTTCTGCACTACTAATTTTTAGTTCAGAAAATACATCTATTGAATTTATAATATGAATTATGCAAGAGCCACATCCCCATTTACCTCATCCACTTCATAAAAGTACTCAAATCAGAACCCTTGACTCAGTGAAGAAGTATAAAATTAACCAATATCAGAGAGAAAAATGTGTAACTTCCATTTTCTCCCATAGAGATATGGACTTCTAACTGTGAAACTGAAGACTAATGTAGATGAAAAAAAATAGCAAGAGAGCATGTAAAACATGTTAACTGGGACCCAATGTCCTGGTGCAAATGGGTTCTAATGCTCAGGAAGCTGTGAGTATTTGTAGATGCATCTGGTACACCATTATACATTGTCTGGGAGCAGAGCTCACCTAAAGACTAAAATTAACACTGCTCCTAATTTTTTAAAAATGAAAAAAATTGCATATTCTGGAAATTACAAAGGGATATTATATAATCCCATTCTCCATTAAGAGTATAAAGTTGGCTATTTTTTCTTCTGTAGAGCTGTATTTCTGTGTCTTCCCCCCCCCCCCCCCACACACACACAGAACCCATTTTTCAGCTTGGGGTTTGAAAAACAGACCTTCCCAGGTACAAAGGCAACTGTGGGTCCCTTCTCGGGTTTTCCCTAACTCAGAACCATTCATCCACAGGGTCCCACTGTACCAGCAACATAGCCCAGACAGAAAAAGGAGCACAAAGAGACAATAAATGAAGGATGAGTCAAGGGCAAATGGAATGACTTCTTTTTTTAGTACTTTAATGTTTGTTTTATTTTCACATGCTATATAAAGCCCTTCATATTTTCTTTTGAATCTTTTCTAAGCAATGCTATGCAACAGCCGAAGTGAGAAATTTTCTGTCATTTTCAAAATGTAATGTAAAATGTATTTCTTTTATACAAATTCCCGACTCTTCTGACTTAATGCATTAAGTACCACAAATGTCCATGTTCTACCAATTAGTACACAGGCTTACTAAAATAGAACTCTCTGCATTAACCTTATGAAGTTCCTACTGGCCAGAAAGAAATTAAGTAGCAAACCCCAAATGTTTCTAAATCCACAAATCAGTGTAATGTTAATTAACTAAACTGACAAGCATAGGATATTTCAGGTGAAGAGGTCTGTTTAAAAATGCTGGCATTTGGCTACACTGCATGTATAGATGATACTCATAAAAATTAAACAGGTAAAGCATGCAGCACTTTTAGCCCTGAAATGGCATTACAGAGTTCTAAATTCAATTAGATAGCACACAGGAAATACAGACTAAGAATAATGAACTTTTTAATGTAAGGTTAAAATAAGTATAGGTAAGCAGATTTGTGGCACATTTAAAATATGAGACTTCCCAGTGTATATGTAACACTGCCTCCTTTCATAATCTGATTAAAATTACCTGAAGAATATTTAAAAACAAAACAGGGAAATACATCTTTCAAGTGCCTTTTGGGTATCTACCCTGAAAATGTGAAAATGTTTATTTACAAAGATACTGGTATATGCACCCCTATGTTAATTGCAGCATTATTTACAGTGGCCAAGACATGGAGACAATCAAAGTGTCTTCTGATAGAGGACTGGGTAAGAAAGATGCATATATATATACAATGGAATACTACTTATCTGTAAGAAAAGATAAAATACTGCCATTTGCAACAATATGAATGTATTAGGGGCAAAGAGAATATCGGGAACTATTTATGGTTATGGGAAATATTAATAATGCTCTATTAACAGTGACTGACTTGTTCTGGTTAAAGAAAAGACATTCTAACTTGTCAGGAAGTTGTATTCCTGGGAGTCAACTTTATACCTGGGAGTCAACCTTGGAATGTGGTCCATTCTCATTCAAGACCTACCTATTATCATGGAAAGATTAACAACATTGTTGGCCAAACAATGAGGTCCCTAGCCTGCATAACCTACTTCCCCATGCTGGTAATCCCCTACTTTCCCTATCTAAGCAGCTGGCTCACTGGGGGCTGCAAAGCAGATTTTTGTGGATGACCTGCTGCTCTCCCACACTGCCAGTGTATTGGAATAAACGCTCATGTAAGATTCAACCCTGTCTCTGCTTAATTGGCTCAAGTCGTGACAGGCAGCATGGACCCATTGATTGTCCGGTTACAGATGGACCTTGAGAATATTATGTTAGTGAAGTAAGTGAGTCAGAAAAAGCTAAGAATCATGATTTCACTCACATGTGGGATATAAAACTGGAATTCATAGATACAGACAACAGTAGGGAAGGAGGTTAGGGGGATAGTAAAGGGCAAAGGGGGGCAAATATACAGTGATGGGAGATTGACTTTGGGTGGTGGACACACAATGCAATAATATACTGATCATTAATCAGAGAAATGTACATAAATTTGAAAGCTATATAAATATATTAACCAATGTCACCCCAATAAACTCAATTTTAAAAATTTAGGAAAGGTAACATTCAAATACCAGAAATTTTAAGATATTTCTATTTAATAAAAGAGCAAATGGCACTTGTCTATAGGGAAGGCTGATCCTACATGCTAAGCTCTGACACAGTGTGGAGCATAGAAGAAAGGGGCTTCAGCAGAAGCTCATAACACTCATTACTGTGTGGCAATTGGGAATGGATCTAAACCCCAGAATGGATTCTAGAAGCATCCAGGCTCCAGGGAGTCTCCATGGGTGGGAAACCTCTGAGTGCATGCTCCCAGCTTGTCATTGATGCTGATGTCTGCACCATTTACAGAGCAAATGCACTGTCCCAGCCACCTCTTAGTTGCCAAGCAAGAAAGAAAAAGAAAGGAATCAGCACAAGCTAAAGCTCCTTGCCACCAATGCTAGGGCTCTAGGCCTCTCTCTGCTTTTCCAGGCTGCTGGACTTCTAACCAGGTAATATAAACCAATCCTAAAACTATTTCTGCCTTCTTTCATCTGAGCCTCAGAGAGCACATCTGCGCCAATTATCAGTGTATTGAATGTCAGCTCCAAAATCCACCCTGCTTTGCTTTCTGATGCTAGAGCTGGCCCCTGTAAACATTTCCTCCTCACCGGCTGGTGTCATGTTAGACGTTGTCAGTAGAAGCCAGAGGGCCAGTATAAGGCGGAGTGGAAGACCATGCTCTGCTTCCTAGCTCTGGTGTACTTGCTTCTATTGCATTGCTGCAGCAGCTTGTGTGAAAACAGAGCAAACCATAAAGACTTACTTTCCAGTGAGTTTCTCCAGTAAGCCATGGGCTTAATGGAGGATAATGTCCTGTCCAATGGCTATTGTTAGCTGGTGCTCCAGCAGGGACTTCACATGGAACAGCTTTCGCTGGCCAGCACCCCCTGAATTGTCCACAACAGTTATTGTCCAGACCTTTCCAATAAGGTCTAATAATCAACCTTGTTTGGGCAAGAAAAAGCTCCCTCTTCAAAATTCTTAGCTCCTTCCTTGCACAGTTCCCCTTGGACATAGAGGAAGCAATTGCCCCCTGTATTTGCCATTCCTTAGGTTCTTCTTTTATCCATTGTAGTACTTAACACCTTTGACTGGTTAATTATACTTAACATTAAATTGTCCCTCTTCAAATTACTGTTGTTTCCTGACTGGACCCGCCTGATGTACTGTCTCAGCACATTTTTTGCATAAAGAGACATTCCTTTATAGACATGAACAAGAGAGCAAAAGCATAGGACACAGGAAAGGGTGCCGCAAAAAGATATTGTCAAACAAAAAAAAAAGGAAATAGCCACACATCAGAGTAAAGACATTCCTATGAAATGGTTTTACTTAAAAAACAGGAGAATATTTTTGAGAATTTCCAGTTTGTTATTTTCACAAGATTCAAGTAGACTATGTACAAAATTATCATAGAACAAACCCTCATGGAAAAAAAAACCTGTGGGGATAGTATAGGATGAGAAACTGACTTGCCAAATTTAAAACCACAGTCAGGGCAGGTAATAGTAGAATAGTAGATTAGATTCTAGGAGAGAAAACAAATTAATAATGACCCCTTTCAAGAAAGAAAAACCCTAAGAGCATCAAAGCAAAAAAAAAAAAAAAAAGTTACCAACATAAAAGAGATTGATCACAAACTTCTCTTCTATAATAATAATAAAAAAATAAAACAACCACTGAGTTTTGAAAGAAAAATATTATAATACAATTGCTCAATATCCAGTAGAGACATCATTCTTGGGTAAAGATAACACAAAATCTCCAGAGTGTATGAAGTCAGAAAGCATTACACTTGTGTGTGCATGTGTGTGTGTGTGTGTTTGTATATATAATTATATAACTAGATAGATAGATATATACACACATATATTATATCCTTCCTGAAAAAAAATATCATAATACCTCAAACTGGTAGAGAAAGCACTCAAATTTAAGAGCATTAAAGGGTTGGAATCTAAGAATGAGTTCAGAAACTAAATGTTCTAATTAAAATTAAGTATAATTATTAAGATTATAAAAAATTATGACAAATTCTTTTTTAAAATATATTTTATTGATTTTTTTACAGAGAGGAAGAGAGATAGAGAGTTAGAAACATCAATGAGAGTCATCAATCAGCTGCCTCTTGCACACCCCCTACTGGGGATGTACCCGCAACCAAGGTACATGCCTTTGACCAGAATTGAACCTGGGACCTTTCAATCCACAGGCCAATGCTCTATCCACTGAGCCAAACCGGTTTCGGCAAGACAAATTCTTAAACTTGTTTTCAAGTTAAAATGCAAAATGTAATAATAATGATAATTTTTAAATCATAATAATGATCTAATTCTAAAGTTCCAGTGTAGGAAAGATGTTGAAAGATGCTATATTTCTTATCTTACACAAATGGAGAGAGCAGAATATTTCATTCATCATTTTGATAACTGGGTAAGAAGTTATATGCTGTTTAGTTACAAAATTAATCTTAACCTAAAAACAGGGTAACTTCCAAATCACAAAGTAGAAAAAGGGAAAAGAAATAAAAAGAAAGAAGACTAACATGGAACCAAAAAATGTTAAGCATTTGAGTGTTGAATTTATTATTTTTATGTTCTTTCCAATTTGTTTACAATGACCCAAGTGTAGTCTGTATAATCAGAAACAAAATAATAAATATTAGAGAAAATATTGGTGCTCAAAGAACAAGAATTCCAGAGGAGACAGTTCCATCTGTCCTTAGCTACAAAGCAAGTCACTCTTCAGGTTCCTCCACTGCTTTCATTAGAACACAGAAGGAGACAGAGGAGTCATACAGTGAAGGCATCGAAGGAGAGTTTTTCCCTTCTTGACTAGAGATATTGTGGGGGTTTTTTATTTGTTTGTTTTTGCTGTGAGTGTGTGTGTGTGTGTGTGTGTGTGTGTGTGCGTGTGTGTGTGTGTGTTTATTATGTTTATTCCACTTCCCAATGGGGACTTGACCAACAAATCTAGGTCTGATCACTGATTAAAGAATATCAGAAACATAAGGGATTTAGAAATCATTTATAATCCAATTCCCTTGTCTCATTCATGGAGAAGTAAGACCAGGAAAAGTAAGTGGTCTGTTCAAGTCCAGACAATAGAGCTAGTTCCAATAAATGTAGGGATTAGCAAAAATACTATAAAACCTGTAGTTTTATGAAGCCTTGAGGGCCTTGGATAAGGCTCCATAAAACTGCCCTGTTGAATATGTAGGAACTTGCTGAGCAGAGTAGATTTCTAAGATACTGGCTAGCTCTAAAACTTTATGATTGAAGAATTAATTGGCTACCTTGTCTTCCAGATTCTGAGACTTGCAGGTTGCTCCTTTGGGTCTCCTTAAGCCTCTGGGCCCAAAACCATTGGATAGGCTGCCCAGCTGGTAGCTAAGCTTTTGGATCTGCTCGTTAGCTATTCCAAACCCTAGGCTCATAAACTTTCCAACTGCTATGCCCAGGAGAGAGTAGGATTAGAGATAATATATTTACATACAAAAATCACTGATAAATTGAAATGTATATGGGCCTACAAGCATACCAAGGCCCATAGCTTAGTTTGTAACAGCTCACAGCAGCTTTCACAGATATTTACAATCTGAAAAGCCCAGTTTCCTTTAAATCTATCTGTTAAACATTAAGCTACTGCCCCCACCTTCCCTGCCCAAAACATCACAGTGATTTTTCAACAGCATGCCTACCTCCAGATTGAGGCAGAAAGTACCTTGAAATGAAAGTGTGTGTGGAGGGGTGCTTTTTGGTCTACAGCACGTACTTACAGGGAAATTAAGCCATTAAATTTAGTCAAGAGGCTTTTACAGCTGCTTTGCTATTTTGCCAAAGCACTTTTATGAAAGATTTGGGAATTGTTCGCAAACACTATAGTGAATTTTTGAAGAAAACCAATCCTCAATGACACTCTGACTTCTTCAGCTTGAAGTGAAAATGAAAATTTCCACTTGGGAAAGGAAGTCTAAGGGTGACAGGAAGAGAAGCTCCGGGCATGATCTAGCTGTCTGTGACCTCAGTGTCGGATCCAGGCAGAGACCTGGGAATGTGGTACCAAGGCACACAACCATTTTACCTACAATCTACTTGGTCCAGTCTACATTTATCTGTAATCAAATACTCGAATGATTATGTCTGACTCAAAATGTTATACATGTGCATACATCAACACCTATGCACACACACCCATACATGTGTTGTATTGTGTACATACAATAGTCCCTCCTTGTAACTGTGGTCTAAAAATAGTAAATAGAAAATTCCAGAAATAAACAATTCATACATTTTAAATTGCATGCCATTCTGATTAGTGTGATAAAATTGTGTCTGATCTAGCTCCATCCCACCTGGAACAGGAATCATCCTTTTGCCCAGAATGTGCTACTCCACTTCTAGTACAATATGATATTTTGAGAGAGACCACATTCATGAAGCTGTTATTATAGGATACAGGGTGGGGCAAAAGTGGGTTTACGGTTGTGAGAACATGTAACAGTTTATTCTTGTATTATTATTTAGTAAATGTATTTTCCATATAAACAACTGTAAACCTATTTTTGTCTCACCCTATATTGTTATAATTGCTCTATTCTAGTATTACCACTGCTAATCTCTTACTGTGCCTAATTTATAAATTAAGCCTTATCATGAATATGTATGTATTTATGATACAGGGTTGGTGGTATTACCTGTAGCTTCAAGCATTCACTGGGTGTGTTGAAATGTATACCCCATGGATAAAGGGGACTATGGTATATATAATTTACATACTGGATCTTAATTCTGTCCTCACTATCTCTGCTAAAGTTGGGATTTCAGAGCTAAAGCTGAGATTTCATAGTTGAGAAGCTTTTTAGAAAAGTACTTCAGATTCTTCAGATAGCAAGCTTTGTAAGGTCCCTTATAATCCAATCTGTTCTGAATGCATCCCTCTTGGGCATATCCATCTAATGGATAATGATTTAAGATTAAGTTCAGATTTGCACCAGGGAAGAATAATGTGCAAGTCGACAAAAAAATAGTTCCTGGGAAGTTTTATTTGTTAAATCAGATCTCTCAGATATTTAAGGCTATGCTCCCAGATACAACCACTGTCTCTCAAACCCTCTGAGATCAAAAAAAGACCCAAAAGAAGTGGTAGTTGGTGGTAACTCTGTGTGTTTGTGTTTATGTGTAAACTATTTATAATTTTCTCTCATATGTGCAGGTTAAAGAGTATGCTCCAAATATTCAAATTCTTATACCCTAGAGCCAGTAATCAGCAGTCAAATATTTAAATAATTAAATATTCATTAATTAATCTGGTGCCAGTGAGTCTCCAATTATTCAATAGGATATTTTTTTTTATAGTTCTTTTATGAGCCAGCCAGCAAAGCCCCTGCTAAGAGAGAAAAGAGCTTCACAACATGGTAGCAAGGTTAAACCCCTGCTTTCCACATCTGTACTTTATCACTCAGAGATATGCACATGTACACCCTCAGGAAACAGCTATCTTTGTCATTATTTTTTTTCCTTTCACCGCCGGGATCCCTTTTCTTCCTTTAAAACCCGCTTATGATGCTTTGACCAATATTATGCAAAGAGATCTGTGAGGCCTTTTGATTTCAAAGCATGCTAATACACCAAAAGCTCCCGCACAGGAATTAGGAATTGTCACAATGCATTCCTTGAATTTAAATAAGGAGACAATGCGTCGTTGGGAGGCATGTGCTTCAAATGCCTATGAATACGTTTCAAAGGTGCACAGTGACAGGAAATACTCACCGCAGATGTCTGCTATGTGACCACTGGACCAATGTGAATAAGGAAATAAAATCACAAGTAGATGCCCTGAAGCAAAATCTTGCAGCAGACCCCAAACAGTGTTGTTAAGTGGTTAGAGCACCAGCCCATGTAACTAACCAAAGGTCACAGGTTTAATTCACTGTCAAAGACAAGTACCTAGGTTGCACGTTCAATCCCACCCCAGTCAGGTGTGTGCAGGAGGCAACCAGTGAGGATTAACAAAATTTCTTGCAGCAGTTTTTCTTTTTTTTTTCAGGTACAGAAGAACCCCTTAAAGAATCCAGAAATTGAAGGTAGTATTAGTTTACTGTCTCTAAGCCAAATGTAATACTAACTTTGCCAATGGAGTATGCTGGGGTTGCATTAAAATCGGGGTTTGAGATAACTATTTCTAACTCATCCATAACCTGAAGTCTCCACCAATGTTTGCTTTTATATCCTGGACCTCACATTTTGACTTTTAAAATGAGTCCATACCTATCTGCAAAGTGTTAAAGAACAGGTTACTACAAAAAGCCTAAGTGACAGCTGCCAATATGGTTACCTTTTAAGAGATGGTGATACCACACGTTTGCTCCTGAAACTGCTAGAACCAGTGGGAAAATTATAAAATTCAGTTTTCTCTTTGCCATACTATTTGGAACCTACATTTTCTAATTTGTTATCTTTATTCTTTGGGGAAAAAAATTACTAAGGTGATGACACTAAAGAACTTTCTTAACATCTCTTTTTAAAAGCCACTCTGAGAGTTTCATAAAAGTCATAAGAACTCGTCCATCACAAAGTAAGAAAAAAATAACACAATATCAAGAACTATTCCCAAAGAGGAAAAGCAATAGGTAGAAGATACTTGTCTTGGTAGCATCCCTTTGGCCAGACAATGAAGCCAACAGCTCTATGCAACATAAAGGATAGAGTTCAAAATAAACCGGCCTGCTATGTCATCCTATTCTCTTGGATGCTAGAAAAGGACAGACAAAGCTGTGCAAGGATGCCTTCTCTAATCCTGAAATAACCCCCTCATCCTTTATTTCCAGTTATGAGCCTCTCTATGGTTCTTTCCTCACTGGACTGTTTTCAAATTACTCATCTCCTTTCTTTGAGGTCACCTTGACAATAATATTTAGGCGTGACCTTTTGCTGAACATAGGCTCACATACAACTCAAATCCCTCAAAGATGGGCCCTCTGTGCTATCCAAAACCATTGCAAAGTTTGGCTTATTGTGTGAAGAGCTGAGCACTGAAGCTCTTAGTTGACACGTGCACAAGGACCAGCATACACTGTTCCCACGTGCTGTGTGAGTACCCTTACACTACGGTCCACTCTGCCATGAAAATGGAGTCAAAATGTCTTCAATCAATTAATTACATATGGGGAGTAATGGGTTAATTTGGTGTGAAAGGCAGTTTTCTATAAAACTTCCAGGGACATTTTAAATAGCCATTATTGAGCTATCAAGATTTAGTTCTTATGTATAGAAAGGCATTCACGTAAATAAACATGACATTTTTCCTCTTACAATTTATTGAAAAGTCTAGCCAAGCATGAACTTTTTTATGACATCCTGCTTATTACAGAGATTTCTGCACATGACAGTGAATTGGCTTTCTAAACAGCATTGTGCGTTTTTGTTGTATTATTGTGCTGCTGTTGTGGTTGTTTATAGTTTCTTTCTTCTTTAAAATAGAGCAAATTCAAAAGAAAACTTTGTGATATACATGAGCAGCCTAACAAAGCCCCACTCATCACTTTATAGTTCACATATAGCCCCAAGTAGAACTGAAAGCCCAAATTAGTAATAAAATAACTCTTAAATAAAAGCATATGCTTTAGCCATAAAGCATGATACATGTATTTATAGTCCTATTTTGCTTGGGTTTATTGCTTTGTTTTTTAAAATATTGACCCCTTAAGTATTTCTCTCTCTCTTTTTAAGTGGCTGCCAATCTTAAATTGGAAACCAGCTTTTTTAACCTTGCAACCACTACATTTGTGTTGGCACCTGTTCCTCTAATGCCTACCACCTGACTTTGATAGTACAGTGGAGACAGATATATTTGCTTGTAATGATTTACAAGAATGATCACTACAGTTGTCTCAGTATTGCTGGGCAACATTCATCCAAGTGCAGGATGCTTAAAGCAATGGTTCTCAAACCTCAGCCTAGACCCAAATCACCTGGGGATTTGTTATATCTTCCAATTTTCAGGCCTTACCTCTGAGGTTTTAGATTCAAAAGGTCTTGAGTAGGGCCCAGTGTCCATATATATCAAAGTCTAATATACTAAGGTGTCCCTCAGCCCATCCCACTGGTTGCTACAATGTGCACCCACTGACCACCACCACCAGGGGCAGACACGCAGTGCAGGAGTGGCTTGGCAGTGGCAGTTCTTGGGTAATGCACCCGAAACCAGAGATGAGACCAATTCCTCGCAGACCGTGCAATTCCACTTTGGCTGTGGGTTATGTTGTTGCTGGGGCACTGTTGGCCCGAATCTGGTTTACTAAACACTTGTGTTTGCTTTCTATACCCTGTACAACAGCAACTTTTCAGAGTGCCATCTCGTAATCTGGGACCCCTTGGGGGATGTTGGAGAGCCAGTTTCGGCCTGATCGCCATAAGCCAGGCCAAGGGACTCCCCACCTGCTAGAGGAACCCCGCTCACTCTGTAGACACAGACATGGAAGAGGGACTATGGTACATTGGTATGTCCAACCCTTCTTGCCCAGTCCTGCCCTGCCAGCCACCTTCTAATTAATTTCCTTTCAATGTGCACAAATCAATGCACCAGGTCACTAGTTTTTTTAATAAGCCCCCAGCTCGTGATCTCTTTAAAAAAAAAAAAACAAACTTGTTTCAAAGAGAGGAAGGGAAAGGGAGAGAGAGATAGAAACATCAACAATGAGGGCAAAACATCAATAATGAGGGAAAATCATCAGTCGACTGCCTCTTGCCTGCAACCCTGGGCATGTTCCCTGACTGAGAATAAAACCATGACCTCCTGGTTCATGAGGTGATGCTCACAACAGTTGGCCCCACCTAATTCTAAAACTTGCATGGCTACCACAGTTTGTGATTCATTTATAAAAGGAATCTATGTCTACACTCTCAGGCTTAAAGAGCTGACAGATGGACTCTCAGAGGTGACAATATGAGCAATGTTGACTGGGAAATATTCACAATGCACAGCCACAAAGGAGGAACACAGAACAACTCTTACTGGGTAACAGAGCACTCTTTCCCTACCCTGCCCAGGTACATGGCAGCACAACACAGTGAGTAAGAATGTAAGTCCTGGAGACAGACTGACTGAATTCAAATCCTCACTCTCCCAATGATTTCACTTCTTTCTGCCTCAATTTCTTAATCTCTGATGTGGAAATAAAAGTAATAATGAACATCTATATTATAGAATTATTGGGAAGTTTAACATGCAAAGCACACAGAACAGCACCTAACATATAAGAAGTGTCCAGTGATTGATCTGTGCAAATATGGTGTACATATGTACAGTAACCCCTGCTTAAAACACAGAACACACAATAGTCACTGGTGAAGTAATTTGTAGACTCCCATCACTCAAACTGGGAACAAGGTGAAGGTTTCCAGTTTTATTCACTTCAGTTGGCACGAAAATAAGGTGACCAGATCGTCCAGGTGTTGGCAGGACAGTCCTGATTTCTAACAATTTTTCCCGTGTCCCACGGCGTTTTAAAAAAGTCCTGATTTTTGGAAAGTTTGGAAACATTGGAAAGATACTTTCCAAAAATCGGCACTTTTTTAAAATGCCACGGGGTGCGGGGAAAAATTGTTAGAAATCAGGACTGTCCCGCCAAAACCTGGATGATCTGGTCACCTTACATAAAAAGCATGTGCCCATTGTATTTACCAACTCTAGTATTTCTATGTCTCCATTCTCCTTCCCAATGGCTGGTTCATCTGTCCTCTCCAACCCAAGGGGCTAAAGAGTCTTCTTGTTAATTTACTGTCAAGCTTCCCCAGACTGGGGATGATCAATGAGTCTCCAACGTAACAGGGTCATTTCAATGTGGGTCATTTCAAACATGCTTTGCTTTCAGGTTGAAACAGTGCCCTTCTTTCCCCCCACCTAAGCCATGAATGGCAGCCTCATGTTCCTGGGCTATGTCACAGAATTTATAGGAATTTAGTTCTCTTTTCTGAACACTATTTTTTAAGCCTTTTGTGATCATTTATCTCTAAAGTTTAAACCACTCATCCATTCTCCTGATAATGCTTTCTAGAAGTTGATGTTGCCAAATCCAACAACCTGGGGAGATTCAGTCACATTTCCAATGCTTTTCTCCATCTTTCTTCAGCTGTCAGCCGCTATACTTGTTTCCTCCTTTGTCACATAGGGAGGTTCTACCCATTTGCATTTATTCTCTGATGGTTCTATGTGTTATAATTTGATCCCTAATTACTTCATAGGGAATATTTTCTCTAGTCCAATGATTTGGAAACACTATCACCAAGAAGAGCCATAATTCGGGCCCTACCTCTGTACCAAGACTTCTTCTTAGATAGCATTAGTTTACATCATCAACCTAGGAGCTAGTTACATTTCAGTCACCTGGTCTCAGTTATTTGTGTTACCTACAAAGCAACCATGATCTTGGTAAATAAGGTTTTGCAACCATTTTGTCACAGGCATTTTCAATGAACCACAGAATTCTAGAACTCAAGCCAATTTGAGCATCTATTGTCATCTTCTCAATTCTCCAGATACAGAAACAGAGAATCTTCTCAATGCTCTTGTCATATAGTCAGGGCAGCATATAGCTGCTTTCCACCAATGTGATTTATTATGATGATATATTAGGCATGTCCGTCAAATAAGTAGTTGGCACACAAGGAAAAAGTTGAAAAAGCACTGGATGATAGAACTGAGCTTTTAAAAAAGCTGAGATGAGCTAACATGATGGAAACAATAGACTGTCAACCTCAGAGGGAAGGCAGGGGAGAGTGGGTGGGAATAGATCAACCAATGAACTTATATACATATAAGCATAACCTGTGGATACAGACAATGGGGTGGTGAAGGCCTGGGTGCAAGGGATGGCAGCAGGCTTGAAGAAGACAAGATAAGTATTAAATATAAGTACTTATATTTAATAGGAATTAATATATAGTTCTAGACATAGGTTTTAAAAATAGATCTTAGGATGTTCACAGAAGCTTATTCATAATAGTCCCAAGCTGGAAACAACTGAAATGCCCATAAACAAGTGTACAGACAGACAAACTGTGATATGTCCATACACATGGAATGCTATTCAACAGTAGAGAGGAATAAACTACTTAAAAAATGTGACAACAAATGAATCTCAAGATTATGCTGCACAAAATAGCTAGGAACAAACTGTACAAAGTAGATGATTCCATTTATGTAAAATTCTAAAAAAGGAAAATATAATCTATAGCAACAGAAAGCAAGGAAGTGGTTGCCTTAGCCCAGAGCTGGCAGAGGGATTGGCAGCAAAATGAACAAGGGAACTGTGCGGGGTAATGGAAATACCCTACATATTGACTGAGTGGTGGTTTCACAGGTGTATATATTAGTCAAATTTCATGGAACTTTATACTTAAAATGTGTATTTTCTACTGAATATAAATTAAAACCCATAAAGTTTATTAAAATTACATTTTAAATCTGTAGAGAGTGGAGAAAGCTTGAAATATGCTCACATGTGAAAAAAATGATGTAACTGCAAAAAAAAATAGAATGCAATCTTAGGCTGTCTTAATAGAACTGTATTTTTCAGTTGAAGGGAAACTGTAATTCCATTATACTAGGCATTAGTCAAAACATATCTATAGTGCTATACTCCATTCTGAGCACTAAATTAATTTTTGTCTTATTACAAAAGAAATATATTTTAATTATAAAATATATTTAAGATACAAATAAATTTTAAAAATAAAATTAATACTGTCTATTATAGCTCTACCTCAAAATCACCAATCATATGTTGGACATATAGTATGTATCTTCCCAATCTTTTTTTTTATGTGTGTGTATGGTTGGAATACAAAAAAAAAAAGTAATCATGCTATGTATACCATTTCATAGCCTGCTTTTTTAGCTAAAAATATGTGATTTTCCATATTGTCAACTTTTCTTCTTCATCATCATGTATAATACCTGCTGAGTATTCCACAGTATAACCAATCCTCTGTTCTTGAACATTTATGATTTTTCAAAGCTTTTCTTAATTGTCAGCAACTTTAAAATTAATAACCTTATAGCAAAATTTCTATGCAGACCATGAAAAATCCATAATAAGTAGAATTTCTAAGACACTATTATGCACATTCTCTAGGTTTTCAATAGGTAATGACAAAATGAGAACCGTATTTAAGGGACATTGACAAACTGGAAGGTGTCCAAAGAATGACAAGTAAAATGTCTATACAACATATCCTTGAGGCAGAGGGAACGGACTAGATATATTTAGCCTAGAGAAAACTTAGGAAGGAAAGATAAGTTCCCTCCAAAAGCAAAAGAATTATTATTGTCTGCTGTTTTGTTTGTTTCTCATTTAAAACTGATTCAACAACATACCAGGATACGTTAGGAAAGTGTAAGTTACGATGTTGGTTATTATCTCAGCTTCTAAAAAGCCCTTTGGTGCCATGCTTTGTGACTGTAGGACTGGGAAGCTACAGCCACATTTCTCCTTAGCCAGGCAGTTCCAGAGGGTTCCCTGTTAGCCTCTACTTAAGGAGTGCTCCAGGAACACTGCAAGAGGGAAAAAGGGCAGGCTCCTTCCATGTTTTCCTCTCCTTGTTAGAAAAGTCCTTCGTCTTGGCAACAGCAACTGATTCCACTGTGAGGTTTTCCAAACACATCCAGTTCCCTCCTCATCAGCACAGATTCCCCCTTGGAGATTCAGTTCCTCAGGACCTTTCTCCGAGCTTTTAAGTTTTAATAACTCCAACCTCTTCCATTTGTTCTCAAGGGGCAACATATTTCCTGAAGGTACTTCATCCCCCTTTTACCTTTTCTCTTCTCCAATATCTAGTCTGGAATTATTAAGAGTGATCCTTTATATTTCATTCTCTCTGTTACAGTGACTGGTGTGATTCTGGTCTCTTCAGTGCGCCCTGAAAATATAGTTCTCTGTCACTAGCACTGGGTAAATTGAGGAGGAATTACCTCAGGTCTAGGATACTGTAAAGGAAAATCCTGGACTAAGAGAGAATTATACCTGATAAGGGGTCTTAAAATTATTCCTATCAATGCAATCTTTTTTTCCCCCAAATAGAATCTCATGCCAAACTCAATGTGTAAAGCATATAAAGACAGAGTTGCTTTGGCTGAATGGGGGAATGGAGCATGCTGGCTCTACTTCGTGGCCCCTCTCCATCAGTAGCTTCCACAGAGCCCAGCCCCCACCTACCCTGTCCTGTCCGTCTATGGAACTCTTGGATTCAGTACCATCGATGTACACAATTTGCATTCCTTTCCAAATATTAAGGTTCTATAGCTGTAATTCTTCTTGAATGTCTCCAGGGCTCTCTGGAGATCTATATGTCCCCCCCAAAAGCCAAAGCAGAATCAAAGATCCCTGCCACAAGGTGCCTGACATGCTAGTACCCTTCGCAGGCTCATCAACAACCCCATCTTAGGACCATAAGAGGAAACCAAGAGCTCCTTTCAGCCAGGCTGGGTTAATGCAGTGTAGAAACCATCATTATCATGGTGCTGCCATTCGTACTGCTAAGAACAGGTCAGTGTTTTCATGAATCCCCATTCTTTGGGAATTTCTAACATGACTTCTACTAATAAAAATCTGCTCCAGCTTAAAGTTTGGCATGAAAGTTCTTGGCTTCAAGTTGCACTTTCATAGAAGGTACTCAGAATGTGTTTAGCTACTTTGCAGCTTAGAGAGGGCATTAAAAGTCCTGAATAAGAGAAATCTGTGCTTTGAAATGCCCCCATTCCCACACTCCCCACCCCAAAAATGATTAAGCTACCTTTATTAAAAAATATTCCAGGCCATTTGCTGATAATCTAGCCTCCCTTCTTTAGGATATTATTAAATTTAACCAAGACTTTGTAATATGCATACTTCAAATGTAAAACAGTTTACCGTAAATAAGATAGTTCAGATTAAAAGTGGTTTCCCTGTACCTTGTTCCATCATAGTTTGGCTTCAGTTAATGTCTATACCACCTTTGATCCCCCCAAATAGGGTCATATTACTTTTAGAACAAATTCCAAACACTTAAATTTTGCATAGATGATATTTATCATTTGCAAACACCATTTTCTTTGTATCTTTTCAGCAACTGTCAACAATGCTATAAATGATAGATACTGGAATTATTCTGTCTTCACAGAAGAATAGACTGAAGCCCAGAGAGTTTGACTAGCTTAAAAGCCTGGAAAATGCCATACTAGGAACAAACTGCCTGGATGCCTGCCCTGTACGTGCTCTGAGAAGTACACTGCATTCCTACGCTCCTGCAGTATCTGCGAGCCACAGTGAGGACAGTTAAAAAGGGAAGCCACACAGTCCAGAAATTTCTGCAAACCTGGAACAACGGGTTCCACTGATGCGATTTTCTCATTCGCTCTCCAGGGAAGTTTCTCCAATCAGCAGAGGTCAGGACAGTTTCCAAGTCCTCACCCTGTGTCTCTGCCTTTGGGATACAGTTCAAGTCACAACCAGGGAAATGCTTTCATCCCCAAGAATGTCCTCAGACCTGGGAAGAGCATAGGCTATGGAGGCAGAAAAACCTGGACTGAAGTCCTAGCTTTACCATTCAAAACCAAGATCAGCCTCCACTTCCATCTTTGAAAGACAAATGAATAAAAAAACAAATAAATGAACACCCACTACCTCAAAGGATTACTGTAATCAATAAAATACCCAACACACAAGAGAAATTCAATGATAAACATAAACACCTTTCTAAAAAAAAAAAAACCAAACACATAAAGAAAAGAGAATAAAGAATAGGTAGGTATTTGACAGATATTTGTTGATAAAGAGAAGACACTGAATATTCTCCAATCCTAGAGAAAACTTTGGAAAATTTTTGTAGAAGTGTCCATGCAGGAATATCCTGCTTGTCAAGCTTAACGACTGGACCACTATGAATCCTGACCTTGTGATAAAGCTGAAGACTGTGCTCCATGACTCCAAAGCATCTCCCTTCCAATTCTGAGATGCCCCACCTGTTACTTTACCCCCTTTACTTTTCTACCATTCTTGCATTCATAAGCATTTCTTCAGCATCCTCCATATCTCAGATGTTGTTCTAGGCATCAGGGATGCCAAAGCAAGTAAATCAGGGCTCAGAATAGGGTAAACTGAGGCATTCACTTCACATACACTGTTTAAGAAATCAAGATAAATAGCATTTTGATGACAAATTTTCAGTATTGAACAAAAATACACTATGGACAAAATATCAGAATTTTAAATAAATACAAGATAATTAGCAATGCTATGCTGAGCCATACTGGAGCTGAGAGGCAAAAGGAAAACTTAGTAATACTGATTTTGTTTTATTTTAAATTTTGATATTTTGAACACCATGGATTTTTTATACTAATATTACTTAACATCTTACAGTAACATACTATTTATAGTGATAAATGAGCTTTTGGCACCCTCTTGAATTTTCTGACTCTAAGCCTGGCCCTGAATAGTTGGCTAAAAGCTGAAATCCCATATGTTCCCAATGGGAGAGAGGTAAGGACATTACAGATATAGAGGCTCATAAAGTAAGAGGGCAAATGGTACAAGGCTGGTCAGTAGCAATATCTGAAAGCAAACCTTTTGTTGGATCCTCTGTATGCTACAGCATACAACCTTCATAGCCCTGTCACTTCTTAAGAAAACAGCATTAAGGTAGCTGTGTTTGCCATCCACAATGCTTTCACACTCACAGCTGTATGGGAAACCAGGTTTTCATAGGCAGGGTTTTCCCTCTAGTGGGCATTTTTTTTTGAGACTTGCCTGGCTGGCTCTTGGTCATGATGGTAAAGTCTGCTCCAGTAATGACTGGTCAACATGGGTCCCTTAGCTTTTCTTGGGTTACACATTGGTCTGCAATGTAGACCAAGAAATCAAATTCCAAGATATCACTGAGGATTTCCATGCTGTGTTGGAACATGACTGCCAAACAAAACCAGTACAAAAAGGACCTAATTGATTTATTTTCAAAATTTTTGTAAGCAGCCAAAACCGGTTTGGCTCAGTGGATAGAGCGTCTGTCTGCGGACTGGAAGGTCCCAGGTTCAATTCCGGTCAAGGGCATGTACATTGGTTGGGGGCACATCCCCAATAGGGGGTGTGCAAGAGGCAGCTAATCAATGTTTCTCTCTCATCGGTGTTTCTAACTCTCTATCCCTCTCTCTTCCTCTCTGTAAAAAATCAATAAAATATATATTTAAAAAGAATTTTTGGAAGCTTCTAGTTTCTCTCTCCCAAGCTTCCCCATCCTCACTACATTCAACTCTTTCTTCTCCTCTGTTGCACACACTTACCTCTGGTAGCAGAGGCTGTTAGCTGTTTAGCAAATCAGATTACATTTCCCTGCTTCCCTTGAACATACATTTGACCCTGCACTTGAGTTCCAGCCATTGGGATGTGAACAGACCTCCCATGTATAATCATTTTTTTTCCTTCCCTCCTCATCTGGCTAAATGGAGGGAATATTGTAGATTTTCAGGATAATAGAGCCAAAGTGGACAGAGTATGGGTCCCTGGATGGACACCTGGAAAGCTCCAAACTAGGTGGAGACAAACTTTGATTGAAAATAAATAAGCTCTTGAGATTTGGGGGTCTGTTATAACAACTAGCCTACCCTGACCAATATTACTTGCCCACCTATAATCTCCTCACTGGTGATCTCTGTATCTGATGTTTCTCGGCACTGAATTTTCAATTCTATAGAAAATCAGCCACCTCTATTTCACCCGTAAAGCTATTATTAACAAGCATCCCCTCCACCATTACCCATAAATGACTAATGATAAATTGCTCTCCATTCCTATATACTCTCCAACTTAAAAATGAAGCAAAACTATTCCCAGAAACCCATTAATTATGATCACTGAATAGAATGACTCACACTTCTTATATGCCACTTTCTGTGCATAATCAGCTAATAATATAAACATAAACAAACATCCAAAGACAAAGAATAGAGTCAGAATGAAAGCCCCAGACACATCCTTGAGTTTTCTTCCCAAAAGATTTATAAAAATGTGTTTTAGGATATATTTGTGCTCTGTGGGTATCACATTTGACATCTTGTCAAAAACAAGAGAAATAATTGCATCCCCAAGTAAGAGTATCATGCAGACAACAATTTAAATGTGGCAATGCTTATAAGCCCTGGTTTACTAACATCTTACTGTATATAACCATGCATGGTAAGAGAAAAATTTATACATCCTTACCAAGATTCGGGCATAGAAAGGAAATCCATCATGCTTCCAATTGAATAAAAGATAGAACAAAGGGAAGGAGAATAAAATCAGAAGCTGTGCCTCTTCTTCTTGGAAATAAATGTTTAAAGAAATCTAAGTCCTAAACTTTTTAACTCCAATTGAGATGGGGTGGGCAAGATATAAGCCGGTTTGCTCAGGTCTTGAGGGAGAAGAAAAAAACACCCTGTCTTAGGAGGTTATTAAGCTAACACCTCAGCAAGCTGTGGGCATGCTACTCTTTTATTACACAAAACTGAAATCCTCTGACAGTCCATAATTATGTGCTGAGAACTCTGATGAATAACTCCGCATCAGAAGGATTCACGAAACTTTGATCAGTGTTCCGAGAGGCAGTAGGTCAACATGAACCTTGAAATCTGATTAACATCTCCTATTCCCATCTAGCATTCTAAAAACAATGTTTTGTAGCCCTCAACTCTTCACTTGGATATTTTAAAAACATAATTTTGTCACACATATTAGAGTAATTATAAAAAATATCAGCATTAATTTTTAAAACAGACTTAAGATAGAGTTTATATATTTTCCCATACATATTTCTCTACACATTTTTTGTTCCTAGGTCTGGGGTCATAAAAAAAAGTTAAATTTTAAGGCTCAATTATATACTATAATAGGTGGGTAACTGACTATAATTTAGTACCTTATCTTCTGCAAGTGGCCACATATTTAAAAGAACTGAGCGTGAGGTGGTGATGTGTTTAATACTAGTCATCCACACAACCTTTTCTCCATTCTCCTTGGCTTTAAGACATATGAATCGGGGAACAGAATTTAAGAGGCACCATTCGAAAAAGGGACAGGACCTATACCTGTGGTTTCATCAACAATCTGGGTTAAGTGGGGTTTGTGTGTGTGTGTGTGTGTGTGTGTGTGTGTGTGTGTGTAGAGGAGGGTGGCAGAATGTAAACACAATTGCCCTGTGGTCCCTCTTAATACAGCTATATCAGAAATAGCAAAAACACAGAACATATGCCACCACCCCTCATTACTGCAGTCAAAGGCAGATATCACTAACCAATACCTCATTCTTTCCAACTGAGCCTGGCAATAATAAATAATCCTTATCACAGCTTCCTACACACATGGAATTGAAATCCAGTTTCCAGCCATAAATTTTTTCTATTATTGATGAATGTTTGAAATGAACATCAGAGTTAATATCAACTCCCCCATTCTATAGATAAAGAAACTCAGAAACAGAGACCGTAATTGACTTTCCTAAGGTCACACAGCCAATCCTTTGGGATTTTTTAAATTGAAAATTTGGATCATCTATCTATATTATTTCTTAGTATTAGTTATGCCAGTGAAGATGTGCACAATACAGTTTAAGAATTAAGGGTTTTGAGAAAAATATTCCAGATGTGCTTTATATACCAAGCCAAACAGAGTGCCAGGAAAGCTATAAAAATCACTCTCTACTTTGAAATTCATACAAGATGAACAATGATGCTTACCATATACCTTTGGCTTATGTAACATTTGCTTACACCAACAATTTCTAATAGCACCTGCTACTTCATGCCAGATTAAAAGGCAATACATGTAAAAATTGTCTCTAGAGAAAGAAACTGCCTGTTTGACCATTCTGGGTTCACTCTGTTTGACCATTCTGGGTTATACCACCGTCACATCCGATTTCCCACTTATTTTCATAGGTCAGATTGAGTCACTTGGTGCTTGGTTACCAGGTTTTTAAGAATAAATACAGTAACTTTCCCAGGTCCAGTTTAATAAAGCTTAGTGTGTGTGTGTGTGTGTGTGTGTGTGTGTGTGTGTATGTGTGTGTGTGTGTGTTTATTTATTGGCTTAGTAGCATGAAAAAGACAACAAAGAGTTCTCTGGAAAGAGAAAAAAACAACTATAAAACCCTCAACACTCATTTATCCTCATTCCAGTTTAGACAATGAAGTGATTTGATACCAGAAATGCACAATATCTTCCTCCCACACTCACCTCTAACACACACACACACACACACACACACACACACACACACACACACATAATTCCTGGACTTTCTTTAAAACAAGAGGGACCCTGGAATACCCTTTATTTGGGGATTCTCTAAATTTAAAGAACCCTTGCTGGAGCTGAATATGCAAGGAGAGGGGGAAATAACGGCACATGCTGTAAAGCCAAAAGCCTCCAGCAGGTTCTCTGTAATGGGGGAGGAACAGGCACAGGGAGGACTTCACACAAGGAGATGAGGAGGAACAGCTGGGGAGGAGGTGGAAGTGGGTGACGAAGATGGAGCCAGGAACAGAGCTGTGAGGAGGAAGGGGAAAAAAGGCTGAGCAACCGAAGGCTGGTGGTTAAAATAACTCGTGGTAACAGAGTGTTCTTTGTTACCACACACTGCTCTTTGTTATCACACATTACAGAAAGTTATAAACAACAGAAGCATGCCGAACACTAAAGCTGCGTTTCCAGCTCCGGGTTCTGCTGACCTAACAAACTCCCTGGCTTCGCCCTCGTGGAGACTGACGTGGTTTCCAGAACACCACGTCAGGGCTGTGGCCAGTAATCTGTACATCTCAATCTAGGCACAGAACCTTCTATCACATTTGGCACTGTGCTCTTTTCAAAGGAGCTTTTTGCGTTCACTGATGCAGGTCAGAGAGATGCAGACAGCATCGGCCCCATCTGCGATGAAAAGTGACTATCAAATTTTCTAAGCAAAATAATGAGAAACTTTGGGGGAAATATTTTTAAAGCCCTGAGAGAATTATATCATTTGTGTTTATGCATAAAATGAGGTACTCAACAGGAACAAGGAAACAGCTTGCCCCATGGTGACTCTGCTGAACGTTCACACTCGCCCTACCTTGATTGACATCTCTCATGCTCTACACAAACTTTCCCTCCTCCAGCTCCCACATTAGGCCACCTATTCACCAACTACCCTGGGCAAAATTCACTGAGTAAATGACATAAGAAAGAGAGATGGCACACCCAGCTCTACTTCTTTTCATGATGCCCACTTCATAGCCAATGGAGTCACAGTCAGTTCACATCCTCTCCCTCCAAGGTCCTCTACTATGACTTTTCACTTGCCACATAAGTCATACTCTCCTTCCGAAGTCCACACTGACTTTCCAACTGCTCTCAATCTTCACTCCACTTGCCTTCTCAGTAGCAGTGGGCAGAGACCAAGGAAAGCCTTTCTCCTTCATCAATCTCCCTCCACTGTACTATTCTAGACTGTTTCCATTATTCCTTTACTATCGACCACTTTGCTTCCATCACCAATATTATTTTATTCACCTACTGTTTAATGTTGATGCTACTCAGGGTTCCCATTTCTTAGTCTGCATCCTGTGAATGCTCTCTTTCTCACTAGAATGGTAGACAAAAATTATGCATAATTTATCCATGAATGTCCCTTAGCAGTGGCATGCCCAACACATTCCTATCACCAGAGCCTATGATTTCTCCTTCTGTAATGTCTTCAGATCTCTTTTCATCCTGGCCAGGTGACAGCCAGAGTTATAATCCTAACTGATCCCCATACTTATACTTTAAATTCTGTCCATTCCATCTTTCAGAGGTCCACAAAAAATATCCTCCTACTGACATATATGCCTCGTATCACTACCCACTTACATTCCTTCAACCACTTCCCTTCACCTTTATAGGGGATGATGTGCAAACTTCACAAGTTTAGAAATTCAATGTCCCTGACCACCTGGCCTCAACTGGCAGACATTATCTACTACTGCACATATCTTACAGTCCAAACTTGCTGATATATGCACCATGTATTTTCAGTCTTCTATCTCCTTGAACATGTGATTCTTTTGGCTTAGGATTTACTTGCTTCTATCTTGGCCTAGTGAATCCTCATCCACAGACCCAGTTGAAGGATCATGACCTCTATGAAACTGCCCCAACCCCATCTTAGGCGATGAGTCATTCATTCCCTCCTCCAAGTTGTGAGAACACTTATCCCCTATCTCTATCAGTCCAGGTTGTATCATAATGTATATGATACTGCCAACTCTCAGAGATCAGAATCCTAGTCTTATTATTCCTAGTACCTAACACAGCACCTAGCACATCTGCAGAGTGTTTATTACACTGGGTGGAATTCAATAAAACTTTTTAAAGTATCTTCCAGGATCAAATCTTTAGCAACTAATCAGACACATGAAATTGTGAAAAGTGGGTATCTCTAAAGAGGAAAGGTAACAGAATGTATAAAGAAATAGACTTCCTTTTCACTGTATGTACTTTTATAGAGTACTTAAGTCTTACCACACATGTTTACTGTTTTTTAAATAGTCTGCTTAGGCACTATAATATGTACCTATCACTGTGTATGGTGGGGATTTTAAGCATCATGGAACAATGTCACTAAAGAAAGAAATTTATGAACTTGGATACCTCTAGAGATTAGTGTCCTCCCCCCACCCCCCTTAACTCCTACAGAACTGCATTGTCCTTCAGTTGTAGAATTCTTCACAGTCTCGGTCATTTATAGAGGTGTCCTCCATGCTGGATCATGAGCCCTTAGAGGCAGTGCTCTGCATTCCTCACTCCCATGGCTTCCATAAGCTCCTAGTAGAGTGCCTGTGTACACTTGTCACTTAACTCATAATTGTTTAATTGAATTGGCCTGACCCTAAATATATGGCAATGTTTCAAATCGGGGGGTGGAGGAGCAGTAATTCTATTTGTTTGCAGCTAATAACCCATGTTAACTGGAGACAAGGAAGAGAAAACCTGAAATACTATTAATATGTAATAGCAATAAATATTGGGTTTACTATGGTCATAATCAATGCAGAAATAAGAGAGCTGTAACAATGTAAGGATTTGATTTTTATTTCTTATTTAGGTCATAGATAAAATATATTATTCCTTTTCCACTTATGTTGGCAAAACACATATTTTATTTTCAAGTGAGAGCCTTGAATATATACACAGCCAAAACTATATAGAACCAGTACTGAATTAAGATGAAAAAGTTTTGAGATGAAAGAAGAAAAGGAAAATGGATTCTGAAATGATATTCCTATAAACAAAATAGGAAAACAATCATCAATTTCCACATAGATCTAAAGCTTAACTCCTCCAGAAAAAATACCCCAACTAAATCATTTAGTGTCTGAGAAATAGTTTGAAAACCTCCTGCTATGAGAAGAAGAAAAAGTACAGAGGTTGTTAGCATGACTGTATTTTTAGCTCTATCCTCACACAGAGCTAAAAATACAGTCATACTAACAACCACATTAAAAGTTAGGAAATAATAGGATATTCAAGGAATAAAAGTACAAAAACATAGGATTCATATATGTAAGGTAAATTTTCACTGAACACCTAATTTGCAAATGTGCATATATAAAAACATTTCTTCTTCCTTCCTTTTCTTCTTCCCTCTCCCTCTACACACACAAAATTATTCTCTCTGGACCCTTAACACAGTCAGTCCCTTCTGCCTTGTGTCAGAGATTTGATCATTCCTTCTTATCCCATTTACTATTGTCCATTCTGCATTATGGTTAGTTACAAACATGTAATTGTCCCAAAGACATTGCCTAAACTTAAGAAAGATTCTACATCTCATTCACAAATAAACTCTCAATGCATTCCACAGTGGAACATAGCTCACTAGCTAGTCCATGTTTGATCACAGCCTGGTAGATAGATCCACATCTGTCCTCTACCTCCATTCCTCCTATAAGATTTCTACTTCTCAAAGGGAGATAGAATAAAGAGGATAGAAGAAGAGAGGTTAGTACCATGTAGATAAAATCCTCTTTATCAGGTCATTTGCAACAATTAATTTAATTTATTGAGCTTTTGGGTACAAGTATGAGATTTTACTTACCAATATGTTTACATTCCCATAGCCTAATCCAACCCTTGCTATAAAACATGTGCTTAATACATAATTATTTAGTGAATCCATGAATTCATTAAAAGGGAGAGGAAGGTAAGAAAAAAATTTTACCCACTTAATTTGTTACCCACTGAAATGAGAGACAAATAAGGGTCAACAGAAGAAAGGGCAATCTTCCCTTACTTTCCCCAATCTAAGTGTGTCCTAAAGTGATTTAATAAGGTATCTAACTGTCCCTTAAGCCAAATTTGAAAGGATAGTATAAGTAAAAGTTCAGTTATCTTCTTATTTCTTAAAACTAGTTACTCACCATTTTATACTGAATTCACTTCAATAAATATTTATTGAACAACAACTATATTCAGGGGGTGTTTCTGATGCCAGGGAGGAAGATCAGTGATACCTGGTCCATTCTCTCAACAATCTGATACTCTTGTTCCTGTTCCTAGTAAACTACATGCTTTTTACAACAATACCAAGAAAAATGATAAAATTTCATAATAATTATCAAGTCCTATGTTTTAAGACCATGGCCCATGTGGATATACTAATACTCCTCTCCAAAAGCTCAAGGGCTTCACAAACAAATCTTACATGGCAGCCTGCCAGTCTAAAGGGCCTCACCAAAGACCTGTTTTCCTTCCTCAGAAAGAAAATGAGATCGATAGCTCTTTAGATGGAGTTTGCAATGACTTAATTTTGTCAGAAACATCTTCATCCATGTGCTCATATTAAAACAAAGCTGGTAGAAAAGCTCTCTCTCTGGAGAAACCAAGATGGCGGCATAGGTAAACAACTGGTCTGCTGCCTCACACAACAATTTCAAAATTAAAACTAATATAAAGGACATCTATCACCAAAAACCACAGGAAGGCTGGCTGAAAGAGAAAGGAGCGCAAGTGCTGAAAAGCTGAGGAGCCTAGGTAAGGAAGCACGCAAATCAGGCTGGTGGGGGGCGACTGGGTGCATGGCTTTTTTTTTTCAACCCAAAGGGAAACAAGCTCCCAATCACTCTGAAATCCAGTGTTTGGGGTCACATGGGGGACCCAAATGCCTACGGGGAGAAGCTGGTATGTTGGCCATCAGGTCTGAAAGTGAGGGTGACTCTCTTGGATCTCAGGGATGTGGGGACTTGGAAACGTGGGGACTTGAAAACACAGAAGGGCAGGGAAGGCTGAAGGCAGTCATTGCTGTAAGCCACACCCCAGCCTAGTGACCTCCTAAGACTCCGCCCCACCCTGAGGCCCTGCCAGCACATTCTATAGACCTGCCCAGGCACCACACAGCTGCTTTTGCATATAAATGGCCTGTATTATGGCAGCTTAACAAAATAAGCTGCAGCTCCAGCAACAAAACCGCCAAATCCCAAGCAAATTAATTGTGCCCAGTTGGCGATCCAGAATCCAGTCTTCCTAGTGGTCAGTTTCAACCCCTCACACCCATAAGTGACACATTTGGGAGATGAACTCAGTGAGCACCCAAACCTCACTGAAACAAAGCGTGTCTCCAGAGCAGCAGTTCTTCCTTTATAGACACAGCTGGTCCTCACAGACAATTGGCCTGGAGATCAATTCCTCCCAGTGTACCAACAGCAATCAAGGCTTAACTACATCAAGACTTTGCACTCAGCCCACAAAGCGATATACCAAAAGCAACCACCTCAGGTGATTGGGGAAGCTGAGCTACTGGCCCCTATAAGTCACCTACCACACAAAGCCATTCCATCAACACAGGGAGGAAGCCAAAATGGGGAGACACAGAAGCATGTCACAAATGGGAGAGATAGAGGAAAGTAAACTACAGGACAACACAGAGTTCAGAATTACATTTATAAGATTACTCAAGAATCTTCTAAAAACCTTTGAGAAACTTGATGAGACCTCCAAGAAACTTGGTGATACCTTCATGGACCTTACTGAGGATACCAAAAAAAATGGAAAAGGATCAGTCAGAAATTAAACATACAATGTCTGAAATAAAGAATATACAGAAACTCAACTATAGATCAATGTACCCCAAGAATCAAACAAAAGATATGGAATATAAGAAGGAAAAAATCACCTAACCAGAGAGGCAGAAAGAAAGAAGAATCCAAAAGTGTGAGGATAGTGTAAGGAGCCTCCAGGATGCTTAAAGTGTACCAACATCCAGACTTTTGGGGTGCCAGAAGAAGAGAGAGAGCAAGATACTGAAGACCTATTTGAAGAAATAATGACAGAAAACTTCCCCTACCTGGAGAAAGAAATAGACTTACAAGTTCAGGAAGCACACAGAACCGCAAACAAGAGGAATCCAAAGAGGACCACGTCAAGACACATCATAATTAAAATACCAAGGGCAAAAGACAAAGAAAGAATCTTACAAGCAGCAAGAGAAAAACAACTAGTTACCTACAAGGGAGTACCCATACAACTGTCAGCTGATTTCTCAACAGAAACTATGCAGGCCAGAAGGGAGTGGCCAAGAAATATTCAAAATTATGAACAATAAGAACCTACAACCAAGATTACTCTACCCAGCAAAGCTATCATTCAGAATTGAAGGTCAGATAAAGAGCTTCACAGACAAGAAAAAGTTAAAGGAGTTCATCAACACCAAACCAGGATTACATGACATGCTGAAGGGTATTCTTTAAGAAGAGGAAGAAGAAAAAGATAAAGGTAAAAATTATGAACAACAAAAAGACATCAAATACATACCTACCAATAAATGAATCTAAAAATCAAGTGAATAAAAAAATCTGAAGAAAAAAAATGGACTGGTGAATATAATAGAATCAGGGATATAGAAAGGGATTAAACTAACAGTTCTCAGGGGGCAGAGGGTCTGAGGGGTGTGGGAAGAGATTGGACAAAAATCTTATAACTATAGATGAAGACAGGTCGGGGATAAGAGCATGGGGTGGAGTTGAGAATCAAGTGAAGGGGAGATATGGGGAAAGAGGGGGGAAAGAGGAACACCTGCAATAATCTGAACAATAAAGATTTATTATTTTTTTAAAAGAAATTCTCTCCCTAGAGGTTCCTTTAAACAAGATGTAAATGTTTGCATTACTTTTTTTGTATGGACTAGTCCCAAATATTCCAAGCTAGCTTTTCATGTCTCCTAATAACTCAAATACTATTATTCACCTCTGTCACAACTGCAGTGTGGCCCTTAAAGCTCAGGTTCTATGTGGATGTATCGCTCTATTATACAAAGAGGACAAGTATCACTTATGAAATAACTCAGTTTAGTCATTTATTTCAGAAGTGAAAATGCCTGAGAAGTCTAATCTTGAATAGTGGATAATTACTTCTTCCCCTCACAAAAGGTTTAAGAAAAAATCAAATATATGAATATGTTTATATGAGTATACATATTTTCATGTGTAATATTAAAGATAATACAAAACTGTATTTACATATATGGCTTTAAAATTCAAGCAAGATATGAACAAAAAAGAAAGGAAAATAGATTACTATTACAAAATTATTTGGGAATTACTTAAGAATAGCACTGATATAATGTTATATAGTAGTAATATAATGTAACATAATTTGATATATTAAAAACATAAAAAATTAGCCGAAACCGGTTTGGCTCAGTGGTAGAGCATTAGTCTGCGGACTGAAAGGTCCCAGGTTCGATTCCGGCCAAGGGCATGTACTTTGATTGCGGGCACATCCCCGGTAGGGGGTGTGCAAGAGGCAGCTGGTTGATGTTTCTCGCTCATCGACGTTTCTAGCTCTCTATCTCTCTCCCTTCCTCTCTGTAAAATATCAATAAAATAAATTTTTAAAAAAAATTAAACTCTCAGGTGTCTTCATTAATGGTGTAGTGAAGAGGAGAAAATCCACACTTCCAAAAAGAGGAGTGACCAAAAAGAGGAGTACCATTTCTTTTTATTCAGACAAATTGGTATGCCTCCCTCTGGATATGTTCCTTGGCATAAGAAAGCTACACCCAGGAAAGTTGTTCTTTGTTCAGTCCCACCTGCCCTGTATCAGTGAGAGCTATCTTGTCTGGGGCCTTAGGGATTTAGGGGTGTGTGTTTCCCATTCTTATCCCATCTACATCCAAGTACTTATCCCAGAAATACGTATTACATATAGCTGCGGTAAAGAAAACTTTCACTACCTCTTCCCTTCTGCAAATATCAGTATCTTCATCATCTTCTAGAAAGCACTAGACATTTTTGTGCTGGCTTCTTATCTCCAAAAGATACAAAAAGCGGTCTTTTCTTACTCAGTATTTGATAGGAGCTTAATGTAAACCTCCTTAATTCATTCATATTGAGGGTCTGAAACTGACTTACATTTGTAAACAAAACAAAAAAGAATTGACTACAGTTCCTATAGTGTGTCACAGGAAAATTTGTACTTTAACCTTTTTTGGGTATTAAAAAAAATGAGGCTTGCCTGACTGGTGTGGTACAATCATTGAGTGTCCACCTATGAACCAGGACATCATGGCACATGCCTTGGTTATGGGCTCAATCCCCAGTAAGAGCATGCAAGAGACAGCCAATTGACAATTTCCTCTCATCATTGATATTTCTTATCTTTCTCTTACTCTCCCTTCCTGTATGAAATCAATAAAAATCTATTTAGAAACCCTATGTGGTTAGAATCAGTGGAGAAAGCATTGGCCTATGGACTGACAGATTCTAGTCAAGAGCATATGGCCAGGTTGTGAGCTCAATCCCCACTTGGTGGTGTGCAGGAGGGAGCAGATCAATAATTCTCTCTCATCATGTTTCTATCTCTCTCTCTCCATCTCCCTTCCACTCTAATTATATATATACACACACACACACACACACACACACACACACACACACACTTCCCAGGCAGACTCACATAAAAGAGGGCTTAGGGTGGAAGGGAAAGGGCAAGTTTGCCAGTATAATGAACCCACGCTGCTGTCCAACCTGTTACACCCAGTCCACCTGGTCTAGGCATGCAGTCCCAACTGGAGGCACTCAGGGTGGCATTAAGGCTAAGGGCACTGGAACCAAATAGGTTAAGGTTCAAAATATGGCTTGGCCATATGGTAGCCACCTGTGGTAGCAGCTGTGTTTCCCAGATTCTTCATTTGCAGGAATTCTAGTAGCACCTTCCTCACAAGGCACGTGAAGTGATGGGCATGGCACCTGATATATAAAACGCCCTCTTACAGACTAGGTGGTATTATTTCTGTTAGTGTTATTGCAGGGGCTCACAACTTTACCATTGCTATCATGTATAGTCACAAGATTGCATGTTCTGTGGAGAGAAGTAGCATACAAATACAAAGCACTCTTATGATCCATATATAAAAAGAAAATTATAATATCCATAGAGTTATTATAAGTAAAGTTAATATGTGTAAGGTATTTGCAAGAGTTGTACACAGTAAAGATTTTTCCACTTATCCTTAATATAAGAAATAAAAAAAATTAATAATAATAAGCATACAGATCACTTAATATAACTTAGGAATTTCATTAAGCTACCCACCCACATATGTATGTAAGTATGTATGTATGCATATATAGCATATGTAATTATCCTCATTTACAGATCAGAGAACTGAGGGACAGAGGGTATAAGCAACATGCTAAGTGGCAGAGAGATCATTTAAACCCAGGTCATCCGGCTCAAAGTCCATGCTCTTATTCACTATGCTTTGCTGCCTAAAAAAAAAGTTAAAACAATGAATCAATGTTCCTGCCGGAAAAATACTGAAAAGTCAATCACCTTGACCCCAATGTTTGCAAAGAGCATGAACAGCTCTTGTAAAGTGCGCAGGAAGGGAGGACAAAGGCATGTGGAGGGCAGAGAAGGACTAATTCAGTGTTCCCTAGGCAGGCCTGGCAGGGACTTTCCAGCCAAAGTTGGAACACCAGAGTGACTGAGATGCACAAAGGAACACAAGGTTTTGGCCCTAAATTCAAAGTCACTTATTTCTAAGCGCATTCTAAATTGATAAGGAACAAATGCTTATTATGAGCATGACCTTCTATGGTACCATGAGGAATGGCAAAGTAATAAAAAAAAAACACAAAAAACTGGATGTTAGTCTTGAGGAAGCTTATAGGAGGCATCCTTAGCTCATTTCCTAACCCAGCAGTGAAGTTAACCTGGACATCTACAAATTTCCTAGATCATAATGGATGTGCTGGACTTGGTATTGCTAAACACCTTCCATTTAAATTTTATGTCATATGAGATCAAAGATATATTTATTGGTCACAATAGGATAAGTTGACCAAAAAGTCTTATCAATTCTTCAATATTCTTGAGGTCTCTCCTCTTAAAATCCTAGGAATTCTAGGTCAACCATGTGTTGAATCAGTATTTCACAATTAACTAGTTTTAGGGAGTGATTCCTTGCTTTTACTGTCCTTATTGAATGAAGTTTCCTTCAAATGTCTCAAATTTGGGTCCTTTTAGATCATCTTTTAAGTGGATGCTTCCCAGTGAAGGAATTTAAGCAATCTAAAATCTCAACCAAAAACACCAGATCCTGGACAGAGAGAGATGGAGAAGGACCAATCCAGGAAGGATGGAGGAGCTGAAGAAAAGGGGAGAAAATCAAAATGGGTCACTGAATTCTTAAAAATTTGCAAATATTAAAGCATTTGCTGACATACTGTGTTGGTGAGATATGGGAGAAATTTACACTCTCACAGTTAGTGCACAGCCTATGGGGTGAAATCTGCTAATATCTGTCCAACTGTAAGTACATACACCCTTAGGAAAATCTGTTCCCTGGTCATAAACTTTACAACTGGGTGCCATCTCATGCATCTCAAGAAAACACCCAAATTCTAAACACTTAAATTTTAGGAGAAATACCACTGAGTTTCACAATAACCACAGGCATGCAAATTATACACAGTATAACTTTGTCTTAATTAACAAATTGTTAAAAACAAATCTGATGCCCAAGTATACAGAGATCATATCTGCTCATATATCTTCGGTGACTAGATTGGGAGGTTTATTTAGGTGGGTGCTATGCTTTATAGAATTCAAGGGTAAGGCTTAATGGATCAATGAATGAGAAAGGGGGACATATGGGCTCTAATCTCTCCTCTGCCAACAATTCTGTCCTCTTAAATACAACATTTCACTTCTATGATTTTCCTCAGAGGGAATGAATGACAAACATAAATTAGCTATAAATTCACTTCACTTTGAATGAATCCATCTACACTTCAGTTAAACTGAGCTGAACCTCAATCTGCTCACTCAAAAAGAAAAAGGAACTAACACATAAGAAGTCAGCCCCTGCTAATTGCTTGGCATTGTTCTCCATTACTTCTCTTCACCCTCCCAAAAACTCCATAATGTCTTACTATCTTCCTTCTGCAGGCTATGAAACTAAGGCTTAGAAAAGTTAAGTAGTTTTCTTGACTTTAGAATCAGCAAGTGGTGTAGCAAGGAATCAAACTCAACTGAATTTACCCCTATGTCTGAGTTCTTTGCATTTTTGCTGGGTTTTCTTTATACCTAGTAATCTGGACTTAAAGAAAACAATTCTCTATCATGAATTTTATCAGAACATATATACAGGAATATATCCAAATGCAAAGCAAAGGAGAAATATATTTTGGAGGGAAAATAAGGAAAAAGGAAAAGATAGGTTTATTAAAAAAATTAAATTGATAATTCTAAAAAAAAAAACCTATCTCAAATCACCAAAAGTTACTTGAAATCTGTTTCAACATAGTGCTAAAATAATCAGACAATTTGTTAACTAACTTCTTTTAGACTAAGGTAAATATGGATGTTACTTTCTTTTCTTTCTTTTTTTTTCTACCAGTTTTCTTATAAAGACATAGATTGAATCACTGCTACACCTAGTCCAGGAATAGTTTCCTCTAAAAGGTCATTTGTATTGTTAACTTCTACCAAAAACAAAAGTAATGCATTCACTCTATGAATAACCCCAGAACTCTAAGCTCTCAATGGCCCTTTCTTCTAATCAGTTACTTACCATTCATAATTTTTACAAAGTGGGTTAGGGAGCTGAGTCCTTGCTTAAATCTATCAGTGGCTAAAGGGCTAAATTAAAAATTCCAGTGGAATATTTTAAATCTGAGTTTATTTATACTGGAGACTACACCTCCCTGAGTTTAGGAGTGTACCTGAGATGTGATCTAGCCTTCTAAGCCAGGCTGAAGGGAGAAGGAGAGATGAAATTGGGGGGAGACAGCTTATAAACTAATGGAGGAAGGGGAACAAAAGGTGGAATAAGCTAAAATGAAGTCACTCCTCACTCATTGTGGAGGGTTCTGTTTGAAAGAGGAACCTACAGGTATGTTATTGGAATTTATAAGGCATACAATATAAGAAAAAGTATTGAGGTAAACCCAAAGCAATTGTATCTCAAAGACTTCATCAAAATTGTTTATACTGAAGATCCCTCAAATTGAATCAGCATAGATTCAGTGTACAGATTTTCTATTTGTAAAGTATTATAAACTATACAAAATACATTGTTTCTAAACTTGATCATGTAACTGGCTTCTAGTGTATGCTGTTACAGTTTAATAAACTATTCTCTCTAAAAAAATAATATTCTCTGTCATTCAAAGCCACTTGGAATCAAGCTTGCCCTTATTGTAAATTAAGGGACAGACGGATAAGATCCTTCCAGGTTGAATAGAAAGGTATGTGTGAGCTTCTGCTGGAATGAAGACCTATAACATTAACAGGTTATTGACACTGTAAAAATGAACAGGGATAATCATTGGCCTAAATGAAATCCTGGGCTTCAGGCTCAACTGCCAGCAGAAGGTGGGCTCACCGGATGCTTTTGTCACTTTCTCTTACATGTCAATTTTCTCGTACATGTGCACCTTTCAGTGAGAAGAAAGATGGAGGCAAGGTCTCCCATAATCACCTCTGCTATCTTCCTCCTTCTTTTGGAATTTTTTACTAAAGACATCAAAAGTTAGGTAACTCATTGAAGAAGTCTTTAACATTGTCACACACTGACCAAAATATTTAGCCAAGATAAAATATTTTTGAATAAATATAACTATGGGTGTTGTGCTGTGCTGTTGTTGCCGAATGTAAAGCACTTTGCTCAATGTCAAAAAATATCTCCTCATTATGTCTTCACTATAATAAATATGAGGAGTTTACTGGGATCATGTCCCAGGAACCCAATGGTACCAAGTTTGCATCATCCCCCAAAGTAGTAGGAAGGCCCGCAACCCAACTGAAGAAAAAGACAAAATACAACTTTTACCTTTAATTGTGAGTCATTCCTGAGCTCTGTTCTGTTCCTTTGGTCTATTTGGGTATTTTCTATATTGTTCTTATAATTTTTTGCATGTAATAAATAGCTCAAAACTTTTTAAAAACAGTGTATCAGTATGACACAGAGGAGTCCACAAATTGTTCTACATAGCAGGATGCCAGATGATTAAAGAAGGAAGAGCTGGTGCACTGAGAGAAATGAGAATAAAAACAAATTTTTATACCCTAGAATTTGTTTTCTTGCTGAAGCTAAGGAAGGATCCACTTTCAAGGCTCTGTAATATTTTACTTACATGCTAATTCCCTCTTGTAGTTCTGTGCAATAAATGCTTTTAAAAATCCTGTAGCAACACACAGAGCCATGCAATTTACTAACCTTGGACTATTCCTAATAAATGTCCCTCTAAGATACAAGAATTACTGAGGGGAGCTGGGAATCATGAATGGGGGAAGTGGGAGATGAATGATAGAGAAGAACATGGTTAACATTTTCCATGAGCAAGATCGATATGCTCTGTAACTGAAACAACAAATCGCTTCATCAACTAACCTTCACCCCTGAAGAAAGTAACTCATAGGTTTGGCAGCATAATCCAGTAAACAAATTACTCTGAGAGATTAATTGGATATGAACTAAGGCCCCTGCAGCATTTCTTTCTTCCAACTCTATATAGTACAACTGTGCCTCAAAACTATCGAGATGGCTCAAAACTCAACCTAATTTCTAACTTATTGAAATCTTCTGTCTTACCACTTGCTATAAGATCATACTTCATCACATCGTAAAAAAAAAAAAAAACCATGATCAGAAGGAGTCATAAAGTTCCAGGGATCATGAGTCAAATAGAGAGACTCCTAATTTAGTTTTCCCTAGAAGCTCACTCATTTGTCTCTCCAGGTTAGCTCTCACATAGGGCTGAAAGACAGTAAACAAATCTACATGCAGAACTCCAGTGTGGGATGCCTGACCCAGGCAGAATGTGATAGTCCCCAAATCACTGTGAGTTTGGCTTCATAAAACATATACTACAAGTATATTTTGAGTTTAGATGCCTGTCACCAGGAGATATCTGGTCCATCCTGCCCTGGCACCCAGGATAAAAGAGAGCTTGGGTATATGAGGCTGTACTCATTCACATCTTGGAAACCTAAGGAGAATGATAAATTCAGTGCCTCACCTTTGGTTACACGCTCATCATACAAATGGGCCAGTATAAAATGTGGTCGTGCCCGTACCATACTTTCCAAATCCATTCTTCACAGTGTGGCCAAAGTGAGCATTTAAAACGCAGGTTTAGCCTAACCAGTTTGGCTCAGTGGATAGAGCATCGGCCTGTGGACTGCAAGATCCCAGGTTCATTTCTGGTCAAGGGTACATGCCTGGATCGCAGCCTCTACCTCCAGTAGGCAGGAGGCAGTCGATAAATGATTCTCTCATCATTGATGTTTCAATCTCTCTCCCACTCTTTTCCTCTCTGAAATAAATAAAAACGTGTATTTAAAAAACACGCAGCTTTGATCCTTTCCTCGGGCTCTTAATGTATTTCAGTGGTTCTTCATTGCCTTCAAAACCAAGTCCAGTATCTCGCAGCATGGAAAACATTAGTTATGACAGCAGAAGGAGCAGAGGCAGCGGCAGTGGCACACCTGCAGCAGCTGCTGAAGGCCGGCACAGAGGGAGGTCTGTATCAGTTTCCTAGGGCTGCTGTAACAAGTTACCACAAAGTGGGTAGCTGAAAACAAATTGTCTCCCAGTTCTGGAGACAGGAGGGTGAGTTCCTTCTGAGGGCTGTGGGGAGGATCAGTTCTGTGACCTCCTAACTTCTGGTGGCTCACTGCCAATCTCTGCCATGCAGCTGCATCACTCCAACCTCTGACTTCGTCTTCACATGGTGCTCTCTGTGTCTGTGTCTCTTCACATCTCCTTTTGTTCATGGCTGTCTCTGTGTCCAACTTTTCCCTTTTTATGATTAGGGCCCACACTAATAACCATTTTATCATCATTACCTCTATAAAGACCCTATTCCAAGTAAGGTCACATCCTGAGTACTGGGGTTAATGACCTCAACATATTGTTTTTGGAGAGACACAATTCAACCCATAACAAAGACCTGTTCCAAGATTTGGTTTGACTCTCTAAGCCCCTTCCAAACCTAATTTCTATTGGTTTCTGTTTTGTAGAATACAAAAAGTTGCATATTAAGTATAAATAGAACTATGTTTATAGGTATGTTTTTAAAGGTTGTCTGCATTTTATTTATATACCACCTCCTTCCACAAAGAATTTAAATTGCTTCAAATTCCTAGTATTATTGCTGGTAAAAATAATAACATTTATAGCACAATATAAAAAAGAATCTGTCATATAATTGATGGGCAATTCTCTCACAAAAAAATCTCAGCCTCAGTTTCTTAGCCCATAAAATAAAAATAGTAAGACCACTCATTCTGCCTTACATACTGGATTTTGCAGCAATAAAATAATGCACACTATAGAGCAAGCATGTCAAACTCAAAGGCTAGCATGAGACAAATGAACAAAGTTCATGTGGGCCACAAAAAAACAAAAGCTTCAACTTTCATAGAAATGTCGGTTTATTTCGATAAAGACATTCTGAATATAAAAGGTTGAGATAAATGAGTGACATTAACATAAAATAATAGAAAATTTTAATAAAATTTTGAGATATGTTCAGAGATATGTAGTTTTGTGTTAAGTAAAAAGGTGCTTTTTCCAGAATAACCAAATTCGAAAGGACAAAATTATATCAATTTTTTCTTGAACACTAACTTACCACTGAATAACTGCACAAATTAATAAGCATAACACAAATAAACCTATTTTTCTTTTTCTCTGAAAGCAAGGTATTTCCTGCTGCACACACCAAACAAGTCATTGCAAGACTAATGACATGACAGTCAGCTGCTAAAATATTCACTGTTAGTATTAGTGGAGAGAAATGGTTCGTCTGTATGTAAGGCGCGTAAGAGAGATGAATGTAACACGATTATAGTAATCAGTCATTAGTGGACATTATAGTTCATTATTAATAATTATGTATAACAGGATATTGTAAAATGAAGTTATGAAATTTTTATTAAAACCTTTCTTACACACCGTTATATTGGCTGGGTCGCAAAAAAATAACTTGTTGTGGGCCTCATGCTGCCCACGGGCCACGAGTTTGACATACTTGCTATGGAGGAATGTTTTAAAAAAGTGTAAAATTTTATTTAAAAAAATACATTGTGGTATTCTTACTCTTCCTTTGTTTCCTTTATGCTATATGTTGATAATAAGAATCAACATTCTTAACAAGAGAAAGACGAACAAGTGAGGGAGGAAAAAGTTACAAGTTTTACACTGGCAGGTAATTTTCCTTCCATCTTAACTGGCCTCACTCCATGCCAGGGCTGACCTGTTAAACCACATACTATCGTCGTCACTAAACGTATCTCCTCATATGCAATACTGGTCCCCCAAAATCAATCACTCAAGCAAAGAGGACAAATAACTTCTGGAGAACATGAGAAAGTATATTAGTATATTTTTAAAGGGGGGAGATACACAACCAAATAGGATAAAAGACTAATTGGAAAACAAATGATAAAAAACAAGCACACTTCCATTGCTCCTTGACAACATGGTTCAGAGATATGTAGTTTTGTGTTAAGTAAAAAGGTACTTTTTCCAGAATAACCAAATTCAAAAGGACAAAATTACATCATTTTTAACAAGTTGAAATGATTTGGTGTCAGATACCAGGGTCATTCTTTAACCAAAGAAATAAAACCAGTGGTGCCTTTTTCTTTTCATTTAGCGGAACTTGAGCAGCCACCTTTGCAGTAGTATCATTGGATTACACAGTATTTGAGTGATATAATATTGAGGGGGGAGCAGAAAAACTGATTCTTGTAAAGTTCCCAGGCATCGAGAGCCATTTTACTTACTGACTCTATCACTGTACAATTTTAACTAACACGGCAGAGAAACTACCCATTGGATGGAATTCTACATGGTCTATGTACATAATGCTCCTCCAGGGACCCTCTAGTTGTAAAATAAACAGAGTTATGCAATTTCACTGTCCTAGTGAGATGAAGGAAAAAATTAGGATGGAGAGCCCTGGAAAACAGTGGAATGTGGGATGGAGTAAACAAAACTCCCAGTAACTTCATGGAAGGCTGTGGTGGGGTGGAAAAAATGTTCTTGTCCAGCAGTCCTGGTGTACAGCAGTATTTACTGGTTATATAACCTTAGATAAAGGCATGTGAGCTGTTCCCTTATTTTAAACTGGAAATAAAAACTGTAACCACCTTTTCTACACCAAAAGATTATTGTGAGACACCAATGAGATTACACATGGGACAGTGCTTTGTAAACCTGAAGCACGGTCCTATGGAAGATGTTATTATCAACTTCCTTACAGTCTATCTCAAAATCACGAAAACTCCTTTATTCTCAAGGTCCAAAAGTAAATGTCTAAATATAGATTTTCCTACTTAATGTTCTTTGGTCATGAGCATAGTGGGCTTCATATGATTCTGTATAAACCTTATATGGTTCCCTTCATTTGTCAATGTCTCTTATCCTTATCACTAACCATTCGACATTAAATATCTCCAAACCCCATCTTAACTCAAAAAGTCTCCTGAGTAGAACAGATCAGCTAAATAATTAGTGCTTACATTTTGGAAACTATTTTTTGGGGATAGTGGAAGAATACTGTAACTGCTGATAATTTTCCTGATGAAGATCCAAAAATCTGTTTTTTAAACTGCTTCCAATTAGCTCTTAAAAAAAACAGGTTAATTTCATTATATATATATATATATATATATATATATATATATATATATAATCTGAACACTACTGTCTTGACACAGCTGTAGAGCTCAAGGTTCTTTTTGCTTTTCTTATCAAATTGGGTTGTGATTGAAAGAGAACTCCCTTTCCTGTTAATGAGTCATTATATTTAGTGCCATCTTGAGCACCAACAGTGCACCCTTTCGGTGACTTATTCTAAATGGAAGAGTGAAATAGGATTCACTCTTAAGTTATGAAATTTAAGAGGCAGAGCACCCCAAGGACACACAGTGAAACTGCAAATTTGGACTTCTACATTTCTGTGTATTTTCAACACTATAAATTCACTGTAAATACTAAAATTGATGAGAAATTGAACACTGAGAGAGATTATTCTCATCTAAGGCTAGATTTCTGACTTAGGATGTCACAATTTCTAGTCTAGATGCTTCCCCAGAAGAAAAGGATAAATTCTAGATACAACCATTGTATCAGGACAGGATACAACCCCCCACCCATTTACATCAGTATTTCTATAAGAAAATGAAATCACAGTGACAACTGAATACTTGGAATAATTTCCATCAGTTCCTACTATATTTCTAGACACATAAAGGATTATTTCTTCATCAACTACTCATCAGAAGTTGCAAAGGTCATGGCCAGGGTCCTCGGTGAGGCCAGAGGTCTCATAAGTTCTCACTTGGCAAGGCCAAGAGAAGATTTTTGTCTTTGTTTTATTTTTAAGCCAAGTATTTATATTTAAGGCACTGGCTATAACCTCAAAATAACTGCCCTGCCTCTACATGAATACGTATGATAAATTCAGGGTCCCTTAACTCAGTGGTTCTCAACCAATATTTTATATATAGCAATACCTGGAGATATTTTTATCACTACTAGGGGTAGAGTGGGTGCTACTAGCATCTACTAAGTAGAAGCCACAGATGAAGCTAAACATCTGATAATGCCCAAGAGAACCCCTCATCAACAAAGAATTATCTGATCCAAAGTGTCAATAGTATAAGAATGTGAAACCTGGCCATAAGTGGTACAATAGTTCACCTTGCTAGAGAATATAACAAGCCCCAAAACAGATATAAACTCCCTAAGATATGGACTTCAATATCACTAGCAAGTGTCACTGTTCTGAAGCACTGAATATGCTTTCTTTCACAGTCATTGGGTAGAAAAAGACACAGAGCTTCTAAGCTGTGTTATAGCCTCCATTATTTCTTTGAGGCTACCCTCAATAGCTTTGCATAGCAAGGAAAAAGCAAAGGGAATGAGTAGGTGCTAGAAAGATGGGAGGCTATGGGTAACAACAGAAGGAAGAAGTAAATCTAAAGAGGAAAAAATTGCCTATCCCTTCTCTGGATGTAGATATGCCATAACACTTCAGTCAAACAAAAGAGGCATCCTGTTGGAGCCAAAGAAGTTATATTGCCACAGACATGAACATCATAAAATTTTCCAAAAGCCAAAGTGTAAGGTTTTGTTCCCTATATATCATGGTCCACAGTAAACAAACCCAACACATGAAACACAAAGGTTTTTCATGAAGCTGTTCCTACAGTAAAAGAAATATAATCGTGTGATCTGAAAAATTGAAGTTATTCCCACACTCATTGGGCTTCAGTGACCAAGAACAGAGCCTCTGAGCCTTTCACACAACTTATTTAGAACGTGAATCTGAGTACAACCCCTAAGAGCTTCCAAGGAGTTGCCATTTCTTATTGTTCCTTATCAACACAACACCACAGAGACATTCTTGGAGCAAGCTCTCTAATTAGAAGTCAGCCAAGCAACTGAGAAGATACATTCCAGAACACAAGATACCATCAAATTCACTGAGAGATTAATTTATTAAAAGACAGAACTTCAGCATCTCAGTTAAAAATTAAGGGGGGGGGGGCGCAGAACCAAAGTTATCCATTGCTTTATGAATCCCCTCAACAAAGTGATGACCAAGAATTCATCCAGTCTGTTCCTGGACTCCTTGTCACCTCAATGTCACCTCACTGGTAGAAATGGCAATATCACTTTTCAGACTGTCTCCTGACACACTGTTAAGTTCTGACTGAACTAAGATATATAGAACCTGTTGTTAATATCAAGAACATAAGCCATGAGAGTATGATGGTCGAAATATACTTATTATCTTGGAGTCTAATTTCCTTATTTTCCAGTGCTTATCTTCTTGTCTGGAGATAAAAATACAGGTACTCCAATGGCAGGCCAACCTGGAACAACATCCTCAACCTCTCCTTTTTTATCTTCAATGGTCCCTTGAAATTCTCCTGGATACATGAAAGGCAGGTGGTGTCAGGGCAAAAGAGATACACGGTGTTTGGTAAAGAGGACAGACATAACTATTTAATGACTCTACTTCTCATTTCACTTTAAATAAAGCCAGCCATTCTCATAACCTTAAATACTATCCAATCACAGGTGATCCCCCAAATTATATCAGTTAGACTTTTCTGATCTCCAGACTCACCATTTGGGACTCAATCACAGGTGCCTCAAACTTAACAAGTCTAAAACCAAACTCTCTGCTTCCTCTCTAAACTTTCCACAATCACCCCTATCTCAGTTAAAGATAACTCCCATACTTCCAGATATACAAGCCAAACATTGGGGTCACCCCTGACACTTGTGTCCCACACCCAATATCCAACTCTTTGGGAAATCCTGTCAGGTCTATCTATGTTTATATAGCCAGAACCTAACTGTTTATTCCAACTTCCAACACAGAGCATAAGAAGGAAGACCAAAGAGAAGGCAACTGCAATAATCCCACTCATGGACCGTTAGTCTTCCTGCTTCAACTCCTTCCACTTCAATATACTCTCCAAATGGCACAGTGATTGTATTAAAACATGAATAAGTTCTTATCACTCCTCTACACCATCTTCTTTAGAAAGGCCCTAAACGATAAAGCCCTCTTTTTATTTTTTTTCTTGAACTCCTCTTCTCTCTCTTCTTCCTTCACTCTACTCCAGCCACCCTCTTTTTGATGTTTCTAGAACATGCCAGGCCAACAATTCTGCACTTGCTGTTCTCTCTGCCTGAAACTTTCTTCCCACTGATAGCCACGTTATTTACTATCTCCCCCTCTACAATATAAGCTCCAAAAGGACAGGGAGCATTGAGTCTGATCTATTCACTGCTATACCCCCATGGCCTAGAAAAAGGATTGACATAAAATAGTTGTTCAATAAGTAGTTGTATGAGTCAAATATATATAGTCACCAGAGAACTTCCTTTCTGTTTGCACTGCAGGGTCACATTTAGAGACCAAAAAGAGCATGCACTCCTATAATTAGATTAATGACTGCATTAAAATGTAAATGTAAACCAAATGTTTAAACATCTAAAAGATCTTTACCTGAAACAATTATAAAAATAACCTTATAATATTCTCAATATTAACACAATTTTTATTACTGTTTTGATTTTTTATATAGTATCTAAGTAAAATGAAGAAGCAAAATAAAGTGAATTAGAGACGGTCAGTATAATTTTTTAAATGCATAAATCTGTGTTTAAGAATTTTAAATCATCCCCCATGGCAGACACCTTCAATTAAGCCTATTCTAATTTTGGTTAAGTGAGATCCCAACTTCGGTATTTCACTCTGAGACACAGCTGTCTGACAAGCGCAGCAGGAGCCCATCAAGACACTCAGCAGCCCCGGTTGTTCAGAATGCGATGGGCTTTAAAATATTAATTTATTTTTGCCAAACCCTATTACTCACTGATGGTAATCAGCAAGCAATCTTTGAAGGAAATGTACAATTAAGCAACTAAAAATGCCTTTCATGAAACTCTTCCTTGAAAGTAAATCTTTTGACACTCCAAATGGTCGATATGTACTCTTAATTTTGAACTAAATTGTCCATTGATTTGCTAAGATCTATGTTTCTGACACTGCGGTCTAGTAAAATTCATTCTTTCTGTAGTTCTGAGTTCCAGGAGGTGGCAGTAATACAGTTGCTCTTTTTTATTCACTACCTCAATAGAGTAAACAATTTCTTATTTCTCCATTATCTGTTCAGATTATACTATACATTCTTTCCTTAGCTGGTCCCATCATAAAGGTCCCATTCCATAAACATAGCACAAAACCAGGGCTATAGTAGAAAGCTAGTCTTCCTGGGTACACAATGGAGCAGGATAGGGCTCATCTAGAGAGCCTGAGTTGCTGGTGCCATTACCAATGATGAAACTATTGGAAAAAAAATACTTGCTACAGAGATAGCTAGAGATAATTACAACAAACTCAGTCCTGGTCTCAGGAACTTGCGACCTTGATTTCTGATGCAGTTTGGGATTTTCAAAAGTAGAAAATGGCTCCTGTCTCATTGTCACACTTTTATAACAACTTGTATCCCAGCACAGCTCCCACCAACACCTTTGACAAGTTTGGACAAGCACAGCTGAATCACTTGAGATGGGCCAAAAGGTCAGGGCCCTGAAAGTTTGTCAGCCTGATTATCTTAAGCCACTGGAAAGCACTCTACGCGTTTCAGAGAACAGGTAGATTTTTCACTATACAAAAGCAGCTTTGTTTCTATATATGTAACGCCTCTTAATTAGAATCAATGATTTTTTTTATTGTCGCTCCCGATAAGCCTGTTTGCCCAGCTTCATTTTCATAAAACACTTTAAACATTTCTAAGAAGGGTGAGTGTCGGCAGAACACTGAAACAGGCCTTGAACTGGGGCTGTGCTATTGCAAGATGTTTACAATTTGTCATCCTTGGGGGTAATTTTGCAAGCTTTAGCACACGAAAGGACATATTATAAAGAGCCAGGCAATTTCATTTTGTTTGAATATATTTATGAAAATGGACCAAAAGTGTCCAGAGAGGCATATTGTCATTTTTTCCTTGAGTGTGTGCCAGTTCATGACCAAAAGCAAGGATTCAGAGAATAGGAGAGCATTTATGACCACACTGCGCGTATCCAAAAAGCTACTTCATGAACAGATGGGGAATACTGTTTTTCAGGGTCTGAGTAAAAGAGCCCTTCACACCAAATGTCTGCTCACAATGGTGGATCTCTCAGTGATTCATTATGACCCTGCCCTTGATAATGAGCAGATTTCCCTCAAGGGTGAGTGTCTGTGGGACACAAAGACATCACACATCCTCATGACTTAGAAAGATGATGAGCAGTGGGGAATTATGCACCAAGAACATGTAATTTGGACAAGGTGGGAAAAACTGAGTAATTCACTTGAGATAACAAGAGTTTTCCCAGCAGTGGTGACTGTATGGGAATGGAATCCTTGGAGAGTAAACTTAAAAATGGTTGGGCTGGGGAAGATTTACTAAATTAAAATGCAAGTTATAGGAGCCAAGACTGATAAGAAAAAAGTAACAAAACCACTTTGATGGGACAGGGACACCCCCTCATGAAAAACTCAAAGATCAAGGCAAAAATGTCTCTTATTTTCAAGGGAGTAAAGAGAATGAAGGTAAGTCAGTGGGGAATGAGGGTAAGTCAGGGGAGAATCAGAATAGATCAGGTTGAAGTAGTAAGAGCACTTCTAGTTCTTTGTGACAGAAACAATATTGTACTCAGTTTCCTCCTGCACACAGAGAAACACCACATTTCCCAGCCTCCCTTGCAATTAGCTGGGATCATGTGACTGAGTTCTGGCCAATGAGATGCAGGACAAAGTGAAGTGTGTAGCTTTATTTAGATCAGCTTTTAAAAACTTCTGCATGATTCTCAACATTCTGTTTTTTGCCCTGGACTCAGATAGTGGAGGCATTTAGAAAGAAGGATTCCGAGTTACCATATGATTACAGGAAGAAAGCTGTATTAGAACATGAATAAGAAATAAACCTTCATCATACCAAGCCACTGAGATTTAGGCTGTCTGTTACAGAAATTGGATTATCATAATATTTCCAAAAACGCTTCCTTGTTACCATTTGTCTTTTCAAATATTATGTTATTATCTAAGGATATTTTTCATCTCATTCTTAAGCAGAGGGATTTCAGAGATCTTCAAGAGCAATGGGAAAAATTAGTTTGCTTTCACATTAGTAAAACACAGGTTACCTGGGGGGAAAAAATGTCTGGTATCATTTTAAGAGGTGTTGGAGGGGGAAAAATGTCCTTTTATTTCATATAATTTAAAATGTTTTATATATTTTTAACTTTTTATTATAGAAAATTTCAAATCATTACAGAAACAGAAGCAATAGAATAATGAGCCTCATAGTATCCCCATCATTATTCATGTACGTGTGGATATTTGGAGTTACTGATTGATACATATATGTCATATGCACATACCCTGTTTCCCCAAAAATAAGACAGTGTCTTATATTAATTTTGCTCCCAAAGATGCACTAGGTCTTATTTTCAGGGGATGTCTTATTTTTCCATGAAGAAGAATACGGTACATATTTATTGTTAAATGAAAATAAAGGAAATGTATTAGCTGTATATGGTATGGTAGTATGGTAGTTGTCAACACAAATCAGACAAACTGTGAATCCTACAATATCAAGAATTTACTCATTTATTCAATGACAATCATGTCATCATCTTCTGGAACATCATCATAACAATCCAATTCCTGAATTTCCTGGTGAATTTCTTGTGACTCCATTTCTTTCAGAATCAGTGGACCAAATCTCTCATGTTTAGCAATAGCACTATCTTTAAATGAGTACTTCTTGTCAAGGTAGCCTGCTCGCAGTGCATTTGCAATGCATCTGTCAGTGATTTTCTCCCATGAATTCTTCACCCAAGTCACAACTTCTTGCAGTTTAGGTTTCACAAAGTTTCCAAGCTGATTTCTCTCCATTCACACAGTAGTGATGTCAGGACTCCGCATAATGTCACTGGTTGCTAGACACCAGTGGGGGCCCTAGCGACCAATTTATGGTAAATTAATTTTCATTCTGAGACAGAGGCTGGGGGCCTTATTTTAGGGGGTATGCCTTATATTTCACTCAGAAGGAAACCTGTAAGTAGGTCTTATTTTTGGAGGATGTTTTATTTTCAGGGAAACATGGTAGCTAGGTAGATAGTAGGTAGGTTAAAAAAATTATATATATATATATATATATATATATATATATATATATATATATATATTCTAATAATTGGGCCAGGTACTGTGGTAAGATTCAAAGGTGAATAATGACCTTTGAGTATACAGTAGTAGAAAGATGTATGAATCTCAAACTCTGTAAGTTACTTCACTCTGAAGGGTTATAGTGAGAATCCAGTAGCTTAGAATTTGTAAATTATTTTCTTTATCCTCCCATTTCCCTGAGGGAGTTTTCATTCTAAGGGAGAGGTTTAATACCTCCTTCCCAGTAAAAATGTATATACTCCTTGGAGGGCAAGGGCACTGAATCCTCAATCATTCACTATTCATATGTATAAATTTTATCTCTGCTGAAGTTCGTTCTCAAAAGCAAGCCTTGCATAGGTGGAGAGAAAATAAGAAATGAAGTGAGGAACCCTGAGCCACCACGGAAATTCTGAGGGAAGAAGACAGTAGGAGTTACTGCAAATGCAACGCAAACCAATTTCTACTTCAGAATGTTGTTTAAGATGGAGCCCCCAATTTTCCCTTCATTGCAACTACTCCCCAACCCCCAAATCCATTCTCCTGGCTAACAAAGCACCATTAATTTGATCTTCTCACACTAGAAATTGTGACTGGGACTGGGGGAAGAGAGTGACAAAAGAGAGTTTAGTAGCAACAACATTTTTCACCGAAGGATGGGCTTACCAGGGCCAATATCCTTACACCAACTTAAAAATTAAAGTGCTTTTAAAATAACCATTTTAAAACAGGAATTATTCTGGAGTGACAAGTCTGAGATGCTACATTGTAAGTTTCAAGAGCAAGACCAAGCAGATCACTCTGAACACCTTAGTCCACTGAGGTTGACTCTAGGCTATGCTCTCAGGTCACATGGGCAAATGGCCTGACCTTGGGAGGCTCAAAAGCCCAGGTGAGGGGAGTGTTGCTAGAGCAGAAAGTTCAAGTAGCAAAGGAACATCTCTCACTATGCCTTCTCCAGTCTAGACAGACTGAATCACCAGGAATGGGTGCATTTTGATAAGAACTGACTTAATTTGTACTCTTCTATCCATCTCAAACAGTTAGCTCTATTCTGCATTAATTCAGTCTGAGAAGAAAAAAAAAATCCAAAATAAATCTAAACAGTGGAGGCTGGAGGAGAAGGTCTTGTAAAGGGGCTGACAGGCTTAGCATAATAAGTGCCAGTCCAAACCTTTGTTTAATAATACTTTACTCTCTTTATAGGTTATAAAAGGAAATATTTGACTAATAATACACGATAATGTATGCAGCCTCTGTCCACATTTTAATCATTTAACATCACTGGTCAAATAGCTTTGGTCTCTAGTCTTCCCCAAGTTTTTAATTCTTTAAAGTCCATTATTATAGAAAATGCTTTTATGCTTGTTTCCACTTATGTGTTTCCCTGGTTGATCACTGAGCATAAGAATAATTTTTGTTATATAATAGCTGCCAAGAGATACATTTTAATGAAAAATTAAACTATAAACTTTAAGAGACAATTGAGATGGTTTGGGAGAAATCAAAGTTTCATTTCACATGAACTAAAGCATACTCAGTGATGATATTTACTAAAATCAATTATTATATTAACTATAGTTGCATTTGTATTAACTAGGTGTATGATTCTAATTTTAAAATCATTCATACCTATTGGATAGGACAGGTTCTTTGTGATTTGCCCAAGGTAAACTTCCAGCCTCACTTCCCACTCCTGCCTATAATGGGTCATCAAACTTCCTGGGACTTGTTTCTTTCCCAGGGCTCTTTAACACCCCTGTGCTATCACATGGTATAGTGGCTCCACTTGAATGGTCTCCTTCCCTTTTTCTGTAAGAACTAGAGCCCCAGTGCATAAAATTCATGCACAGGAGAGTCCCTCAGCCAGGCTTGCACCCTCTCACAAAACAGGACCCCTTGGGGAATGTCCAACTGCCAGTTTAGGCCAGATCCTACAGGGATCCCTGCAGGATTGGGCCTAAACCAGCAGTCATACATCCCTCCCACAATCTGGGACTGTTAGCTCCTAACCGCTCACCTGCCTGCCTGCCTGCCTGATTGATCACCCCTAACCCCTCTGGCTGCCTGATTACCCCTATCTGCTCACCTAACTGCCTGCCTGATCGCCCCTAACCACCTCTGCCTTGGCCCCTGCTGCCACTTCATCAGGAAGGACATCCAGAATGATGTTAGAAGGTCAGTTGGTTGTCCAGTCTAATTAGCATATTATGCTTTTATTATTATAGATTACTCTGTTTCAAGATGCAGTCACCTCCTCTTAAGGAGCCTGCCCAACCCTGGTTGGTTTGGCCCAATGGATACAGTGTCAGCCTGTGGATTGAAAGGTCCGGGTTCGATTCAGGTCAAGGGCATATGCCCAGGTGCAAACTCGTTCATACAGGGAGAATACAGGAGGCAGCCAATCAATGATTTTCTCTCATCATTAATGTTCCTATCTTTCTTTCCCTCTTTCTTTCTCTTTGAAATCAATAAAAATCTATGTTTTTAGGAGCCTGCCCAGACTCTACAAACATAGCTCCAAGTTTCTTCCCATTTTTCCATTAAAACAATTTGCATAGCCCCCGCCAATATGAACACATCAGTGCATATACTATTTGTGTAGCTATACTTTCTGGTTTCCCAATAACTAAACCCCTTCCACTCTCAAAAGTGTTCTGATTTAGCCAAAACCCGTTTGGCTCAGTGGACAGAGTGTCAGCCTGCGGACTGAAAGGTCCCAGGTTCGATTCCGGTCAGGGGCACGTACCTTGGTTGCGGGCACATCCCTAGTGGGGAGTTGCAAGAGGCAGCTGGTCTCTCTCATCGACATTTCTAATTCTCTATCCCTTTCAATTCCTCTCTGTGTAAAATCAATTACACAGAGATATATGTATATGTATATATATATATATATATACACATATATTTTAAAAGTGTTCTGATTTAAATAATAAATTATATGGTCACCCCAAGTTTGGAGCACATTGCCCCTGCCCACCCTGAACCATGTCATCTCATTTTCTAATTTCTCAACAAATTTCAGTGGGGTTTTTTTTCAGTTCTTCAAAATTCTCCCTCAAAAGTATTAGTCATTCTTCCTACTCAATTACATTTTATATGGCCTAAGAAAGTAAAAATAAACACTGTGCTGCAAAACCAGTAAACACAGCTTTCATTCCACTTTCTCACCAAATTCCTATCTACACCAACCTCTTATATGAGTGATGACCCTTCTGCATCAGACAGATGGAAAAGTGCACCTGCCTTCCTGTGCCTATGGTCTGTGTCTGCCACACATCCACTGGCCAGGGTGACAACATCCATTTTCTCTTGATAATCTAGAAGCTTTGACTCAGTAACCACAGTAGAAACTATTAAATCGCCTGGAAAAATAATTAACGCCTCTTTTCCACATCATTCTACTCAGAGCTTGAAGAAACACTTCTGAAAGATCAAAGAGAATCTATCTCTTTTCTAGAAAAATAAATGTGTTGGTCTTTCATTCTATACATGAAATTTGAGTTCAAATTCTTTCTGAACTCAAGATGTCAACTTGACCACTCAAAATACAGGTAATCAAGAAATATACCAAAAATCACAAAACGCATCTCTGATAAATTACCAAACTAATTTTCCACACTGGTACAGTCTGAATGAACTAAGAAACATACATTTTAAAATCTATATCGTAATAAAGCTCAAAAGGTTTGAAATATATTCCCTTAATTAGATCATTTATGAAAAAGATTTACATAATTCTTTCTAATTTTAAAAAACATTATTTAGGGGCATGGAAATTAGAGAAAAACCACAAAACAAATATGAGCTAAAAGGAAAATTAACCGTCATGTAGGTAATGATTTTGCTCAATGAGGAGAAAGCCTCAAATATTTAACCTCTTAGGGTTTCTCTCATTATCTGTTGTTTTTTATATTAATCCTAGAATTGCAGTGCAAAGAAACATAAACCATAATTTGCTTTAAAACATTTTCCCAAATCTACCATAACTGTATTTTCACAGAGCAAAGTTCATGACAGGCCAGGTCCCTAGGTAATATGGATTAAATGTCTTTTAAAGGAAAATAAAATTAAGCCATTACCATTGCAAGGCTTCTAAACTGTGTTTTGGGATGTGAAATATGACTTGACAGATGCTTTATAGACTGTGGTTAATACCCTTTCTGATGAGAATTTCTGCAGTTTTTCTTTCACCTATAAGACGTTTGTAATTTAAGGTGACATATATATGTCCACACAGTATGGCAAACATGTATATACACAGATAAATATGCCAGTATCCCTTTCATATGTAAAATTGTTGGGGGGAGTGAGAATCTTGCAATTTAGTTGTAGTTATTTTAATTATTGAGTTTGCATTAAATATTTGACAGACTGATGCCTTGTGGATACAATTTGGAAGCTGTATTCTCTCTGATCTTTACCAGATGTGTCACTTGTGGTGTTTCAGCCTGAAGAGACAACGAGGATATTAATGATAATTTTATTTATTTAGTCACATCAGGAAGATTTGATAAAAAGGAAAACTAAATATTTTAGTAACTTACTAATTCTCCAGAAATATCCAGAGTAGCAAAAATGTTCTGAAGATCACTTTATATTAAAAGCAGAAAGGCTGCATTGTATTTGGAAGACAGAACACTCTCTCTTCTTACCTTTAAAAATGCGAGTGATGTGACAGATTTGTCAGTTCCACTTTTAACTCAGGGAGGCAAGGAGGTGGTGATGATAGACATTGCTCAGCACAGTCTCATCCCAACCTTTAACTGATTATTAATTCTAGAGAGAGTATACTCTGAATAGGAAATGGACACTCAGTTGAAAGCCTTCTGCCACTACCTGAGTCACTCCATCATCTTACTTCTTGTCCCTGAATTTTATTCTAAGGGAACACGAAATTACCCTAATCACTATCAGGGCATGGATGATCATGAAGATGTACTCTCTCCTAAATACTGCCTCACTACACTTTAATTGAAATGACAAGGTAGGTTTCCATTTATCTAGAGTTCAATGTCAGGACATGAAAACTTTGTGAGCACTGTTCTCACCCCTGGCTGCCCATTAGAATCACCAGGAAAGCTGCATCGTAGAGCAATTACATCACAGACTCTGGGGGTGGGACCCAGGTATGCATACTTTTTAAAGATCTTTTAGGGATTCCAAAGTCATTCAAGGACCACTGCTCTAGAGGCACTAAGTAGGCAACAGTCAAACAATTTACCAGTCTTAGAAAAATCACTTAAATCTCTAGGTTTTGTTCGCCTCATCTAAAAAAAAAATGGTATGTGTGGAAGGGAATTCGTGTTATACTTATTTATTTCCTTATATTTTTAAATAAAAATGTATCCTTATAGTTATGAAGTATTTCAACACAAGCAGCAAAGCATATAAACTATTTTAAGATACTTGTGATACCTATGTTACCACCACCAAGCTAAGAAGAAATTAATATTTTGCTGTATTTGTTTCAGTTCTCTCACTTTTGGGGGGAAAAAACAGATAAAACAAAATTCCCATATCCTATTTCTTTGCTCTCTAGAAGTATCCATTATCCTTTTGTTGCTGTTTATCCCGACCACAACAGTTTGTTGTACACAAGTAATTATGTACCTACAATGATATATAATATTGTTTAGTGTTTGTTTAAAGGTACATAAATTGTATTACACTGTGTATATCTTTTGGCATTTAAGTTTTCATTCAACATGGTGTTTTGAGATATATCCCTGTTAGCATCTTTCTATTCAATCTATATAGAGATTTATATCTAGTTCATTAATTTTAAACTCCCTTATACTATTTAATTATGAATAAACCATATATTGATTTACTTATCCATGGATACTTCGTTTATTTACCATTTTAAAAGCAGAGGCGCGATACCTACCTGTTTGTGTGTCTTCCTGCCACCATATGTAAGAGCTTCTCTAGGTAAAGAAGAAACTTAGACATGGTTTTGTTGGATAACCTCATCTTCTTTCCTAGTATTTCCATTTTTTTTTCCAAAGTAGTTACACCAATTTACTCTTGCCAGCAATATAAAAGCATTCTCCATTCTCTGTACTTTCATCAATATTTGACAATATGAGAACTTATTAATTTCACCAAAATGAAGCTTGCAGAGTGGTAATTAATAATTATGCTTATTGTCTCTTCTGGTCGTATTATCATGGTCACCACATCAACACCAAGTCTTATCAAAATAACAAAATAAAGGATGTAGAATAAAACCTTCCATGGTTTATACTGAATTTACTTTTCCTCAAGAAATGTCTTTCATGGCTAATGCTAGCCTATGAACCCATAAATCAGGCCATTAAAGAGGAATGGGGACATGGCCTAGCTCTGTATTTATTTTCTTGTACTCATAATCCAATGTTACTTAAAAAGCAAACTTGTCCAGTATTCAAGCCAAAGCAAATACTCTGGATTTTGCCAGGCAAAATGCCTGTGGAGAAATGAGTCAATTCATACAAAATTCAAAGCTGTCTTTGGTCAGTGACATTTTCGTGAAAATCTGTGGGTGGGTAAAAGTTTTGCAAAATTCCTTTTTGCTATTGGATAAAATGCATCCAGGAAAAACAAGCAAAATTTAAGTGGTGACCCACATTCCCCTTAATTCCCTTATTAACACTCCCTAACCTCCCAGCACAACTGCTTTCTATTGTGCATGAAGGAAGCCACCAGTGTTCCTAGTCCTGGCAACAGGATCCTGTCCCTCTACTTACTCTGCTCCCATCAGATAGGCTTTCTCAGGAGGCATACTGGCCGGCTGAGCAAGCTTCAGCTCATTCAAGACACACCTTCCTGGGAATGCTACCCAGGCATTGCACACACTTCAACTTAATAGCAAAAAGACCTACTTTTGCTCAGCATACACTCTGTTGGAACCATTACTATGGATACTGTTAGAGATGGTTAGTGTGCTTCAATAGTTCTGGATTACACTTTTAGGAATATGAAACAGGAGTTGAGAAAAGAAATTCAGACTCCGAGACTTGTTCTGACTTGGGAATTTGAAACCTTATCATCTCAGAAAAACATAACAAAATGTAGCACCATTATACCCAGAAATGCTCAAAAGTTCTCTTAATCCAGTGATTCATCAGTGATGGAGTTTGTCTAAATTCAGAAAGGTTTAAATAGAATGATTTTGCACCTAGGAATTACTTGAATGAGTAAACAGCAATGAATGGACTCAGATATTTTTAAGATAATATTTCCATATATGTCACTTTCTGACTTAACTGAGTTCTGCCTGGTCTGCCTAACAAGGCCTTTACTTCTCAAGGCCTTGGCCATTGGCTGGGTGTTATCTCTGAAATCCAGGCCAGGCCTGGAAAGATAGCACCTGGTTTGACTTTCCATAGAAGCAATAGGATAAGATATACAGAAGGGGGCGTTGCTTGGATGGGAAAGAGAAAAGAAACAATTTCTTCTTCCAGTAAGTTAACCAAATAATATGATCCTACCCCAGTTCTTCCACCTAGAACCTTAAGTGGTCGGAATCCCAGAGTTCTGGGTAAGGCTGAGGAGTTACAATCAGGGATTCTGAGAATGGGACTGCTATGCATGACATGGAATTTGGCGTCCAAGGAGGACTCCAGCGGCAGCCTCTGACTGTCAGGAGGCTGTCATTGAGTAGCCCTTTCACAATGACTCCACATACTCACTGGGCTGCTTTTAGCCATGAACACAATTGGGTCACTACATCTTTCTAGGGTCAATAAGCTAAGTGAGTGAAAATGATGACTAACTTTAACTACCGTCCACAGAAAATTAATCACAGTTAAATATACGTGAACCAATTTAAAGTGCTCCTAGCTTTTGCAGCATGTGACATAGCCACAAAAATCCAAAGGTCACTGCATGTCTCCAAAAGGGGAATGTGGTCATTTTCCTTGGCAAGGATCTTGAGCTTTGAATCAACTACCATCAGGTTTCAAAGCAGTAGGAGATGAAACATTTTGGTTTTAACAGTTCTTTGTGTCTGGATTCTAAGAGTGTAACCACTGGTTTTACCAAAGGCAGACAAATGCATCTTTTTCAGATGTGCATTCATATTAAGCACAATGTCTTCTACCATAGACTACAACTTGAGAAAACTGTTAAGTTTTCACAGAAAATTATTTGTTGCCAGTTAGCATAGGCCTTACAAGTCAGGCAAATGACATGTAGCAACATAACAGTTTTCAGAAGACATAATGTTCATGATATATATGTGTTATATGAAAATGGATGTCTTCCTGCTAAAAATACATAGTCCCAAGACTAGAACTGCAGTGTTAGCTCCTAAGAAATCCTGTTTTGTATAAATACATTTGCACTATAACACGTGTAAGTAAATGCTTTGTGGTTCTAAATTTGACATGGAATAAATATCACAATCTGAATTTTGCAAAGATTCCATCTAGAAGTGGGAAGTGGGCAGCTTAGGGGAGAGGGAAATCACTTCCCATACCTATCCTGGGCAATGCAATGGAAAGCTTTGCAGAGGCATGCAAACATCCACCTCTTATTCTTCCACTTAAGTGTTTCTATTTTTAATAGTCATCATGCACTTTAGCAAAAGTCAACTTATTATATGCCTTTGCAAAGTTAAGAACAGTGGGAAAATGGGGAATCCTAGTGCACAAAAATTAATTTTGCAATGCAAAAAATATTTTTTTGGATAATGTAAGCCTTTATATGTTTTGGGTGTTTTGTTGTTGTTGTTGTTGCTTTCAGTAAAACCAAATCCAGCACGCTATTTTCAGCCAGGATTAGTCATAACTAAAAGGTTGGACTGTTTTCGTTCAGAGACTAAATGTCTTTCCTGCCTGCAATAGGCCTGTGTGTTCCAAGCAGAGTAAATGGAATAGCCTTCAATTGCTTTCTCTTTCTGGCATTTTTAATGCAGAACCCTACTGACAGAGTAACATTTTGCTGCCTGGAATGTAATTATTCTTTTCACTCATATAACCTGGCAGTCTCACAATGTATCAGCTTCAGGTTTTCCTTAAGAAAAATCACAACATGGGGTATAATGTAACAATAAGAAATGCAATTTCATCCTGCCAGAAATTCTTAAAACTCAAAAATACCGAATGGTGAAAAACTGCGCCTAATACTTGCATTATAGCTATCATCTGTTTGGTTTGCTTTTACATGAATGGGACAACTTGACCAATCTATAATCAAACATACACTTGGTCTGGATGCTTTATTGTCAAGAGATACCACAGAAAGAAGGAATTCTGTCTAGGGGATCCTGATCTAAATAAGTTCATTTTCAGAATGATTTATATGTTTCACACATTTAGTGACCTGCAGCATATTCAATATCCAGGGAGTACCTATGACTCTCAGATGTAGCTCTAAAATAAATAATCCTGCCCATCTAAACTAATATAAAACGCATGCTCTTTTTTCCAAGAGTTAAGTGAGCTGTCTGAGATTGGGCAAAGCTGTCTGTGATCCCCAGGGTGATGTCCTGCTTATAAATACAGAGGGTTTCTGTGAGGTGTGAGATGATTGTGAAATCATTTCAAATCCCAATTGTTAAAGCCAATTTTGCCAAGAAACACAGATAGCTCCAGGATTGATGTTGTGAAAGGGGGAGGCAGAGGAAAAATTGACACCATGCTCACTTCCTTCAACGCCAATGGGACATTTCCCTCTTGGTTCTTTCCCCTAGACCTCTTCACAAAATTCTCTCTGCGCAAAACTCAGTGAGATTCTATGAGATTCTGCCCCTGTGGCGTCCCCTGGGTATTTTATGGCAGCTTATAAATCACTCACTAGCTTCACAATCCCAGAATGTGCAGTGTGCAGGCAGGCAGGAGGGTCCACACAGGCGAGAGGTGTTTACTAGCCAATGGCTAAATGGGAGCTCCTTTCAAATATCAGAACCAGCCCTCCCCTACCCCGTTACTAGCCACGTCAGTAGAGAGAAAGAAAAATCACAAAATATTTGCTTTGAAAAAGACATGAAGCTTACTGGGAGTGCAGTGTGTGTTCCTCTGCCCTGCACATTGCGGCAACTTTACGTAGGTTTCTGGCATCTATTTTCCTAGATTTTGGACATTGTGGCAGATCAATGTCCCCTGACATGGTGGGCCATTTACATTTGCAGGATAGAATCAAGAAGTGAAGGGACACCCAGCAGCTAATAATTAAAGAAACGTTCCCCTTCCCCACACTGAAGAGAAGTCAAATCTCATGGATACCTAGACCTCCACGCACCATCCAAATCCCATAAAAAGAGACAATGCCCCCTGACTTGGGGGCCAACTTTGGAAAAACACATGCACTTTCCAGGGGCGCCCAGGGGCCTTGGAAGACTCACCGTGCACTTGTTGGGCTTCTCTCCGGAGTGGACTCTCATGTGGATCAGCAGTTTGTAGCGGGCGTTGAACGGCTTGTACCTCCGAGGGCACCCTGCCCAGAAGCAGGTGAAGTCTTCCCCTTTGCGTTGGTCTATGTGCACCTTCTCGATGTGCCGCACCAGTTCCTCCTGCTGGTCATACAAGGCGCTGCAGTCGATCCAGCGACAGCAGTGCTTGCCCCCCACGTCGTCCATGTCCCCGTCCTCCTCCAGGGCCAGCGTCTGGGCATGGGACACCAGCTCCTGGTGGTGCAGGTGCGGGTGGGCATGGTAGGGGGGAGGGGGACCTTGGGGCTGGAGTGGCAGAGGAGGCAGAGGAGACGCGGAGGGCAGGTCTAGGGCCCCTCCCGGGAAGTCGTCCAGGCGCTCTGTCTTCAGCAGGCCAGCTGGCTGGCCCTCGGGCCCAGGCAGGCCGTGCTGCACCACCATGTTGTTGACCAGGGGCTGGAGGCCTCCATGCTCCAGCTGCTGCATGCGCTCATATTCCAGCGCGCAGTCTTCCCCGTAAGCCGGGAGCACCAGGCCGCCGCCGCCGGCCACCCGCACACCCTTCTGGCTGCTGGGCACTGCACACGGCTGGGGGATGCAGCTCCCACGCACCCCCAGGAAATGACCATAGACCTCAGGCTGCGGGGACATGTTGGCCGGGGAAGCCCGCGACCCGTTGATGTAGGCGACCAAGGACGTGGGAGAGGTGCGGATGATGGTGTTGAAGTCGATGCCGATGCCGTCGGACAGCGGGGACAGGGACAGGGTTCTCTTCTTGGAGCGCGCCGAATGTGACCTGGCTGAAGAGTGGCGGGGACTCGAGTAAGGAGAGTGGCTGTTCTCCATGCCAAAAAGATAGGATGGCAGGGAGTTAGAGACACTGTTGCTGGGCATGGCTGTCCCCGGGGGAAGGCTAAAGAGGTCCCCTAGGTCAGCGCCATTGTGAGAGCTGTGGTTGGTGGCGAGTGAAGGGAGAGCCCTGTAGCCTTGAGTCCACTCTTGTTTCACACTCAATGCCGACTGACTTTCCGTCAGACTCAAAGTCGTGGATGCCAACGACTCACGTGAAATAAGGGACCTAGAACAGCAGCCAGAAGGGGGGGAAAAAGACAAACATTTTAGCAGGATATAGATTGCTTAAGAGCTAAAAGAACATTTCATTGACAATCCCTTAAGTAGTTCCCCTAATTACATTCTCGGCTAAACACACATTCTTTGGCTAAGATAACACGAAGGCTTTTAGTTCCAGGTAAATAACATTTTACCAAGAACAATGAAGGCTAATGCTCACCGGACTAATAAAACAAAAGATCTATTGTTATATATAATCTTAATACTTTAATGATAATAAATAGTCCTTGCTTTATTCTTTAAACATTTTTTATATGTATACAGGGAAAGTTCGAGACCTGGGAATGATTATTGATGCCGGTATCAAGGCAAACCAAATAGGCAAGTATTTATTAAGTACCTACTGTATGCAACACACTACAAATAGGCATTGAAAGGAATACAAGTCCACACAGAGTCCCAGTCTTTGAGGAAGATCAATTTGATGAGGTAAAACATAAACCCATGCTTGCCTTGAGAAAAAGTAAATCCTGAAAGTCAAAATGTCATCCGGGATATATAATAATGCTTTCTTCACTTGGCAACAATCCCTATTCTGTTCTTCTTACCCTTTTTTAAAGCATGCCTCATGTAACAGTATTTACCTGCATATCAAAATAATTTCTAATATAGCCTGACCACCTTAAAATTCATTTTTGCTTTACTATAGCATCATTACCTTAAAAATCACTGAAGGGGGGAAAAAAACCTTTGTCCCTTGGATGGAAAATTTGTTACACAAGCTGGAAGTAACTATATTTCTCATTCAGACATGAAGTGTATCATAAAAACCTGGACTACTTATATGTACCTACATTAAATTTTAGAGATCTTTTTTCTGACAAAAAAATTAATCAAAAACAAAATTATATATACACTGAGTTTTCAGATTATTATGATCTGTGAACGCATAATAATCTGGCCACTCAGTGTTTGTGTTTGTGTGTGTGTGTGTGTGTGTGTGTGTGTGTGTGTGTGTATGTTAGTGGCCCGGTGCATGAATTCGTACATGGGTGGGGTCCAGCTAGCCTGGCCAGGGGGGAGGGCACATGGATAGTTGGCTGAACTGCCTGCTGGTCGAACTTCTGGTCGAAAGGACAATTTGCATATTAGCCTTTTATTATATAGGATATACACTGAGTGGCCAGATTATTATGCATTCAGAGATCATAATAATCTGGCCACTCGGTGTATATATATTTTTCCCATATACTACTGCCAAAGGAACTGAGGGAAAAGAGAAGCATTCTCACCCCATCTGCTCTTCTTGCTCCTTTTTACAAAATGGAAACCAAGAACACTGTTTCCTACAAGCATGAGATCAGCCAGAAAATATCTCAGCTCTGAAATGCACAGTATAAGGTGATAGATAACACCATTATGGATGTGATGTTTCCATCAGGTGAAGTAATGTTTACCAATGACAAACACAGCAGGAAAGTACGTCCAGTTGCCCTTAACACAGATTTTTTTTTCCTGGTCTACATCCTTATATTCGGGCTGAAGTCCTTTTGCAAGCCCCAAAGTTGTTTCTGAACCATCTGTTTCTGAATTCCCCATGGACACTTTCAATTATTTCCCCCAGCACACCTGCAGTGTGCAGCTCTCCCTGAAGAGCTCAGGTGAAGGTTCCTGATGATTGAATGTCAAGGACCTTTTGGTCCCTTCCCCAGGGAGATCCAGGAATTGCTTTCTGGCCCAAGAAAAATCAGTAGTTGTGTCATATATGAGGCAAAGACAACTGACTTTGCTTTATGCCCCAAGGTTGAAAGAGTTTACAGAACATTCTCAAATGCTGAATTTGCCTGGTCACTGTCACACTTAAGCAGCAAGTAGCAGGCAGAAAGCATTTTATCCACTTGTATGTACTCTGTATATGCAATTATATTATTTGTCTACACTGAGACATGTTTATTTGTTCCATTGTCCAGAGATATTTCATACTTTTCTCAAATGATACTTAACTACAATTCAATGTAAATCTGAGCATACCCTATGCAGGTATGTTCCCTAACTCCTCAAACATCAATTTCTAAGACAGTTATTATATACTTTTTTCAGAAAGCAAAGTCTATATTCTACTCACTAAGGCAATAATATACATAAAGAATTCTCTTTTCTACCTCAACATGTAATAAGAATAAAATTTCCAACAAATGGTATTTACTTATTAGCCCTTATACTTCCTGTACAATTACCCAGATCTTTTATCTTTCAGCATTCTAATCCATAACCTCCCCAAATACACTAGCTCTCAGTCAGAGTCCACTTTCTAAAGATGTTAAACGCTGTCTATCTGTACTATGCCTTAAAAATAGCTAAATTCCTCAATTAAATTCAAAGCCTTCCCACAAAAGGATCATTTTCATCTCCCCCAGCACCACCAGAGTGTTAGATACATAATAAGTTTCCAAAAAATTGTTGATTAAGAAAGTAAATAATCAATAACTAAGTAAAATAACCTCTACTTAACCCAACCACTATGACTCAGAGGTTGAGCATCGACCTATGAATCAGGAGGTCATGGTTTGATTCCCAGTCAGGGCACATGCCCAGGTTGCAGGCTGGATCCCCAGTGAAGGGAATGCAGTAGGTGACCAATCAATGATTCTCTCTCATCATTAATGTTTCTGTCTCTTTCTCTCTCCCTCTTCCTTCCTCTCTGAAATCAATAAATATGTATTTTAAAATAAACCAAATTCCTTATAGAAGCCCTGGCTAGTGTGTTATTCAGTGGTTAGAGTATTGGCCCTCACACCAAAGGATTACAGGTTATATTCCAGTCCTCTGATTGGGTTGAATGGGAGGCAACCAATCCATGAGTCTTTCTCACATCTCTCTCTCTCTTTCCCCTACCTCTCTCTTTTTCTCTCTCCCTACATACTCCCTCCCTGCCACTTTCTCTGAAGATCAATGGAGAAAATATCCTCTAATGAGGATTAAAAACACAAAAAAGTAATTGCTTATAGAAGTACAAATGAAGCAGCATTTGATGGTCAAGTCACCTACCACTTGGATCACATACATCCACCATTGATTTCCCCACATCATATATCACATATGGTTCATAATACTCTACTTGATTCAAGGACCTGGTATAACAGGCTTAAAGTCACATAAGCTATGATTGAAACCCACATTTTCTGTTCTCTTTCTGCAACAATATGCTGAGTGACTGTGAAAGGTTCCAAAGGACTCTCTCCTATAGCCCCTGCTGCTATACACACCGGGCCTGTGGGAACGAAAGTGACAAAGAGCTGTAGTTCTGTCACCTTACTGAGAGCAATCTCCATTTCCGTATGGTCATTTGATCCCTGGCATATTATTTACTGTGATTGGTTAATTTGGAGCTTTATGTGAAAGAAAAGCAATATGGCTCAAACAAAATGAAGCCAATATGAAAAACTCAGAAACTATCAGTGAAACAGGTTAGGGTGGCTAGTGAAGCAAGAATTCAGTAACTCTCATGGGGCCATAAAAGGAGTAATGGCCAAAGTGAATGACTTGGTTCAAGGCCAAGATCAAAAGAAATACTTATAGATCATGTGCAATTCCTCAAACTGAGAGAGAGAGAGAGAGAGAGAGAGAGAGAGAGAGAGAGAGAGATCCACTGGAAGAATTAGTGCTGCACCTAAACACAGAATGGCTTTATAAAATGTTAGAACTTAGAGCCCAGACTCCATTCTCAACACCTTGACCTCCTCTGAGCTTTATGGACACAGTCCAACCCAAAAGGAAACTCTAGGAAATTCCATCCCCAGAAATCACCTCAATAAATTCTGGATTAGGAGAGAAAAATTAGTGCCTTTTTGGACCTGGATTGACATTATTAAATTGGTGGTTCAACTTTTATAACTGAAAAACTAAGTGATAGAGGATAAAGTTTTTATATTTTCTGTGTCTTGGGTCCATCATCTATAAAACGGGTAATATTTGCAAGAAGTTTGTAAATATTCAATCACAAAATGTAGAATCACAATCAATGTAAAAGCACTAGCAAAACTAAACATATACAAAATCCAGGCAAATAGCATGCAATCTTTTCTGCTTCCCAACTTTTGCCAGATTTGTATATGAAGTGACTGTAAGGAAATTAGCTATCAGCACCTCAGCCTCATCACTTTAGGGAAAATATATACAGTCTGTATTGCAGTTTTTGCACTATCCAAATCAAGAATGGCTCCTGGATATTTAGGAGGGTAAGGTAGAGTTTGCATTTCTCATTAAGTAGGGCTAGTCAGAAGTGGTTGGGAAATTAATGAAGACAAATATACAGCATTAGGATGAGATTTTCATTGGAGTACACAGGACCCCACCAAGCTAAGGAAGAGTGCTTTTCCCATGATGAGGCACTCCAGAAAAAAAATACTCAAGGGGGTCAAAAGAAGAAATACAGTCAATAAATCTATACTATCTACTCAATGTTATCAGTAATTAAGAAATGCAAATTTTAAAAATAACATTTTGTACATCAAATTGGCAAAGTAATAAAAGTAATAATTCCTATATTTGATAAGATATGGGAAAGAAGGAATTCTCAATACTATTGGTGAGTATGTAAATGGGTAAGTCTTTTCTGCGGTACGTTGAAAAATACATACCAAAAGGCTCAAAACTATACATTTCCAGCAAATCTTATTTCTAAGAAGTTATTCTAATAACCAGAAATAAGCAACAAAATATTTACAGGATTGAGTCAGTATGGTGTCTTAAAATACTTAAATAAAGGAAAAATAAATTCCCAGTAACAAAAGACTGATTTAAAAAAGTATAGTTGTATTTATATACTTTTTAAATAAAATTGAATTATTAGTAGGAAGAAGCCATTATGTGATGCTGAAGACTTTTGTTACAAAATACAGAATTTAAACAAAGTAATTATAACACTATGTAAATTATCAGATCAATCTGATACAAAGGAAAATCTATGCTTACGTGTTTGCATATAACTAGAAGGTTGTATATCAAAATTCCATCCGTGGTTGCATGTGCATGGTCAGATTCAGGATGACTATAATTTACTGCCTTGTGCTTTTCTATATTTTCTATAATAAGTATGAGTTACATAGATAATCAGGAAAAACATTAAAATTTACAGCTTTCAATAGGGTGGCCATCATTCAAACTGAACAGTTCATGCCCCCTCCCCTCTTGGATAAAACACAAAGCTCATTCTCTCTCCATCCTCATTTCTAGGAAGCAAATGCCTTCAAGTTGACTGTTGCCTCCTGTCCTTTCTCTACTCTGATAGAACACACAAACCAAGCATCACAAATGCGACCTTTTCAAATTGCTAAAAGTAAGTTTCATACTCCAACAAGCCCCTTTCCAACTCTTGTTTGTTGCCCATCCTGCAAAAATAATCATTTCAATAGGAGGACTCACAGAATATATAGTCAAAAACATATGTCCATGCATCTTTAAGATGTTGCCTTTTAAGGATTTAAAATTATGCTAAGGAACCAAATATGCCAGAAAACACTAACATAATAACACTTCCCTGGTCAAGAGACTGCATTAGATAGATGGTTACAGCAGCTCGTGCCAGTCCTACCTATCAGTTTCTCCATTAATTATATGACTCTCTGCCTTCTAGGCATAGGCTGGACTTGCCATCAACAGGGAGCTGAAGGCTTCCCAATGACGCCTACTGCACGAGTATAGTTAATTTTACATGCAACGTTCAGTTCAGCAAGTCTGAGGAGGCCCTCAAGGCATTAATCATCAATAGGGACTAGACAGCAGCAGCTTCCCCTCACAAAAAATCTCAGGCAAAAAACAAGTTTCCCTATTATGAAAAAAAAAATTGGCATAAAAAATTATCCAGGAGCTATGATTTCTGAGTCTCAAACAGCAGCTAGGAGAAAGTGCAGAGTTACAAGAAGGGGAAGGAGGAAAAGAAGGAAAAGAAGGAGGAAGTAGAAGAAACAGGGTCCCAGAACTGCAAAGCTTTTGAGTAGATTTCCAGCCCCTCCACCCCAAGAAGAGGAAGCACAGGTCAGGCCCAGGAGTCAAATCCCTTTGTAAAACCAGTTACAACAGAGCCAGGACTAAGAGGCAAAAACTTTGGATTGAATTGCTCCAAAAATGCACTTCTAGAAGATAAAAATAATTCATTTCATACATAGAAATGGACCTAATACATTGTACAACATTTTGTCTTCATGCCCCTCTAATATCAACCTTAAGAGATATATTCGTCTGAAGAGGTCGTTACCTTTCCCTATTTAATTTCCTCCTCTGGAGAGATACACAGCATTTATTAGACTTACTTATTCTAGCACCAAATTGGACACTGTGTTGAAATGTTATGCAACTTATACTTGAAAATATGCTGTCCCAGACACATTGTAAAGTTTGAAATTTATGATTCTATCTTCATTTTTTTTTACTGTCTTCTTAAACTTTTAACTATTATACTATGCAGACTTAAGGTACTCGGGTAGATGGTGGATAGGGGAATAGATTTATAGACAAAACAAGTATAAAGCAGCCTGGAGACACTGCAACATACACACTGAAAATGAACAGGTACGATAGATGCATGTGAACATCTCAATTTTCTAGGCCTTGACACATGACTTGCCTCACCAGGAAATGACAAATTAATTCACTGGAGTTTAGTCAATGAGGCCCCAACATCTTAAGTTGGGCATTCCTTTCACTCACACCACAAGACAGCAGGTGTTAAACCACCTAAACCATTCCTCCCAATTAAGATGACATGGCACATTCTTACTTTTTATACACATTCCCCTAAAAAAGCTCAAATTAAAAGGGTAGCTTAATCGAGTGAGCACGCGCACACGTGTGTGTGTGTGTGTGTGTGTGTGTGTGTGTGTGTGTGTGTGTGTTCAAGAAGGGAAGGGAAAACACTCACAGGGTATGATTATACCATAAGAAGGGGGAAATAAAAGTAACTTGAGACCTGGTATCTGAAGGAGGTATATTCAGGTTGGCTGCATTCATTGCCCTCTGTAAGCTAGGACTGATCTGGTTGCATGCTGTAGAGACCTGGCTTGCTGGAGGTGAAATGGGTCCCAGTCGTTGAACCATCATGGAGCTGCTGGTGACCACTAGATTGTTGCAGCTGCCTTTTCCAATGGACTTGCACTGAGGCCCAAAGCCAAAGGCCCCTAAAAACAAACGAATCATGTTAGCTTTCATGCTCCTTACATCAGAAATCAGTAAAAACACACAGATGCACACTTCTATCAGGTCCCATCTTTAGAGACAGTCCTTGGATCTGTTTTTTTAGTATTGGTATTATCAAAAAGCTTTCTCTAATTGTAATGAAATAAAAACCATAATGCTATAACTCATCTACAATCACCACTCACACAAAATGTGTTTGCATTTTGCTCCTTCTGTATACAAGTGCCCACTTACATTATTTTATCATCTCCTTACCTAAAGGGTTAAAGTGGTAAGTAGATGGGCTTACTCATATCAAAACAAGTTTATTCTAGAATAGCTGATCTTTTAACTGGCTTACTTCTTTCTAATTCTGACCTTCCAAAATGCCTCTTTAAAAGGAGATAGTCTGGCTCTTGTCTCTCCATTCTTGATTTCTCCTCTTCATCCAATAGGTTGTCATTGGACATATAGCCAATTTTTTTAAAAATCAGGATGAGAGCCATAAACAAAACACTCATTATAGTTACACATAGCTTTTTCTTTTCATGGTAACAATCTTTGAATGTAGTAAAATTTGGTTCATACCCAAAAGGGAAAGAAAAAAAAAAGAAACCCACAAAAATCTGTGTCCTTAGGGAGAAGGGAAAAGCAAAGAGGAGAAAGGCAAACACTGTCATGACTCACTTACAAAAAAATAAAAAATAAAATGGTTGAATCATTCTAGACATTCTTTTAACATGGATGTACTTCTTCAAACATTTTTTTTGCAAACTACCTGGTCAAGTCTCAGTGACTGTACACTCTGTTCTCATTTCAAATGAACAAAAATAAGTATGACCTCAGTTTTTAACAGATCAGGCCCTAAGTATTTCTCACCAAATTCCCCATGTTTTTCATTGATATACTTGGGATTAAAGTAGGTGGAAAGGATCACTGTAACTTTCCTTAGTCCTAGATGATACAATTTCCTATTTTGTTTGCCCAAAAATTAAATACATAGCCCCATTGTAATGAAATGGGGCCTGGCTTGCTGGAGGTGAAATGGACAGTCGTCTTTTGTAATATTCCCTTCATAAAACTGAAGGATAAATAAGACCTTACAACAATGGCTATGGTCTCATCAATGAAACCAGACCTTAAAAGTCCTGGGAGAGTCCCAGCATCTTCAGCTGGAAGAAGCCTGCTGGAGGCTAGCCCTCTGAAAACTAAAATCCAAGTGGTCATGGCCTTGCCAAGGCCACACAGAGATTTTCTGACAGAGCAGAAACAGATTCCATTAGCGTATATTTTCATGGTACCTGGGTGTTTAGGTGTTGGATGCTTCATTTGTTCCGTGGATACATAACAAGATCATTAGCTCTAAGTGAAAGGTTCTCTCAATTTTTTTAAGATATACAAACCAGAACCTTCCCTCTACCTCTTTCACTGCAGCTTATATCTGATGCATTGTCTAGTGCCTTGAAAGGTAAGTTATGGATGCCTGTTGCCATAACTCACGTAACACTGTCCCATCAGGATTTCATCTCCTTATCAAGAAAAATGGATATATTTTTATGCAATGACTATGAACTTAGTATCTTTATAAATTTCATAAAACAACATGCCAATATTTTTTTCAAATCTCTTTTGACCTCAGAAAAATGGCCATCGTCCATAGCCCAGTCCAGTACAAAAGACACTCAAATTCTCTCCCCAGATCCCATCCCTTCCAGTCATGGCTATTAAAAGCTACAACTAGATGTCAGGTATTTTGTCAAATTTAATGTCATATATTTACCTAAGTAACTCACTCATTTCATGCCTGTTCCACCTCAGTAAAAAGGTGTTAATATCTACCTCTACAACAAAGACATATTAGCAGCTAGAACAGCTCACCCAAGAAATGCTGCTTGGAGGCAAAGCATATTCACACATTCTTGCATCAAATCTAAGATACCATATATTGTAAGGCCTACCCTACCATCATTTTATGTACCAGTAAGAGCCTGCACTGTCAGTTAAACTAGTGCATGGTGTTGAGATTTCAGAGATGTGCTGGTATGAAAATATGTGCTCCTTAGAATGGATAAATACCAACATGATGGCTGAGAAATGTCTAACCTTGTCTTGTTCATGGTCTTCTCTGCCCTGGCATATCCTTACCCTAACTTGTCTACCTAATGAGCACCTCTGCACCTTCACCGTCTTAATTCAAAGGTCACATCTCTCTGACTACCCACCCCAACTGCCAACTGGAAAGATATAACCAATTCTTCTTTTCATTCTCCGACAGTCTCTTACAAAAATCTACCCACAAACCTTCAGGGAACTGAGATGTTTACATTCCTGCCACCCCCACCTCATTTATAGTTTAATGCTCTTTCAAGGTGAAGCCCTTGTTTAAAGAATCTCTGCTTCCTCAGCACCTAGCCCAGGGCCTAAACAAAACACAAGCAGTAACATTGGTCAATGAAGTTGAAAAGAAATTAATGAATGAAAATAAAAGATAGTGATACACGTGAATATTAAACACTAACAAATTATTTTCACAAAAACTTTCCTGTTTTTCTTTTTTAAAAGGCAGTGCCATTTTTCAAAAACAAGCTCTAATTAGGTCAATCCTTTGACAGATTCCATAGCACTGCTCACTTCCCAGTGTCTCCGTGATTTTTACTAAATTACCTCCCACTCCCAAATACACTGGTCAAGTTGAACCTCATCTAACCACAGAGGAGTGACTGTTTCTGAGTGTCACATATAGCATCCCTGAAACCTCAGGATAACTGGTAAATGTCTTAGGAACAGGTAATGTTTGTGGCACAGCTTTGATAATGTTCTGGAAAATAGTATCTGTCTCAAAAGTATAAGCATAACAATTTGACCTGGGATCACTATGTTCAATCTAATAATTTTTTTTCATAACTCTAGACAAAATGAATGCCGCCAGACTACTCAGAATTGGGAAGAATTAGCCTACCTGGGATCCATCCACCCCACCCTCACCCCAGCTAGTTATGTGACTTGGGCACATTATTCAAACATACTTTATTTCCACATCTGTGTCCTCTCATCTGTAAAATGGAAATAAAAATAATATCACCTCATAAGGATGTTTTACTTCTAATATTAATTACACTTGTAAAGGACCTCAGCACATAGTCTAGCACACAGTAGGTACTCAATGGATATTAGCTTCTATTGTTGGTGTTATTATTATTGTTGCTATTATTATTATTTTTATTCATGGCTGCCATGGCATTTTTGCTCCATTCTCTTTCTTGAAGTAAACAGTTATAATTCCTTGCTTAAAACAAGATAGTAAATTATTCTATTTATTCTCTACCATTGCCAATGTTCTATCTGCTTTCAGTCTGGAGCCAATTTTTTTAAAAACCAGGTGTTACAAACAGCAAAAAAAAGTTTCAACTGGCCAAGTTTGAATGTTCCTTGGCTTGTCATTTGCTAAAAACAAACCATACAACTTTTCTGACTACCAGATGTGCCAACTACTTGTGCACTGGTTTTCATTTTGAAATACCACTTTTTTTCTGCTTTTTAGCAACTGCACACTGTTTTTTAAAAATGTGTTTATGGCTCAAATAAGTACCTAAGTGGATAGCATTCTGAGTACCACATACATTCTAGCCAAAATCACTGCATGCTGGTGGGGAGCATAGATGTTTTGAATTTTCCAGTTTCTAAATAAGAGGTCATCTTAGCAAAGGTATGTTTTTAATTAATATCTTCTTTAGTTTAAAGGATTCTGGTGAAGTCATAGAGTTGATTATGTTACAATTATCCTTGCTGAGGCCACATCCTTCAGAACTGTTTATGCTTATCCACTGATTCCTCTAAAAATGACACAGATATTGGGGAAACACAAAGGATACATATATATATATATATATATATATATATATATATAGAGAGAGAGAGAGAGAGAGAGAGAGAGAGAGAGAGAGAGAGAGAGAGAGAGTAGGAAGAAATAACCAAAATGTCTTGGTTATTATACTTCATTCGACTGACACTTATCAAATGCTAACCACAAGCCAGACAGTCTCTGGAGACAATAGTGAGCAAGATGGACAGTCTCAGTCCCCATATATCCAGTATCCTTGTCATAAAGGCAAACACCAAACAAACCATCTATAATAATAAAAGCATAATATGCTAATTAGATCAGTCAGCCAAACAACCTTCCAGGCATCATTCTGGACATCCTTCTAGACAAAGTCCTGGTGGTGGGGCCGAGGCAGAACCAGTTAAGGGTGATGAGGCAGGCAGGCAAACAGTTAGGGGTCATCAGGCAGGAAGATAAGCAGTTAGGGGCAATCAGGCAGGCAGGAAGAGTGGTTAGGGGTGATCAGGTAGACAGGCAGAGTGATTAGGGGTGATCAGGCAAGCAGGTGTATAAAATAAATCTCCCAGAGGAGCAAATAATATGCAAAATATATTTGTATAGGGTGCTATATTTGTGGGGCGTTACTCTGAAATACACTAAGGCATGAGTAGTTGGCTAAAAACACCACCAAAGGGTGAGAATTAGAATAAAATAGTTGGTTTCTTATATTCAGGGCCAAAGATTTCAATGTCACAAACATTGCAAATGCTCCAAACTGTGCAAAACCTATGGGAGATAAGAAATATTGGGTATAGCATCTAGCCTCCATGGACTGTACAGTCTCTGTAGAGATAAGATATACTCACTTAGGAACAATCTGATAATGATACTGGACTGTATGGGATTATAAGCATGAGGATGAATCATAGAGACAGGAGTTCAGAAAAGAGGGAAATTTCTGCCCTAGCCAGTTTAGCTCAGTGGATGGAGCATTTGCTTGTGGACTCAAGGGTCCCAGGTTAGATTCCGGTCTTGTGCATGTACCTTGGTTGCGTCCACATCCTCAGTGGGGTTTGTGCAGGAGGTAGCTGATCAATGTTTCTCTCATTGATGTTTCTAACTTTCTATCCCTCTCCCTTCCTCTCTGTAAAAAAGAAAAAAGAAAAGAGAAAGAAAAAAGAAAAGAGGGAAATTTCTATTTATCAGATTATTCATTGAAGAAGGATTTTAATCACCAATTTTTATTTAATTCCCAAAGATCATTAGGAAGTCCTAAGTTGTTCAAGATAACAAATAAGGTAGGGTCATGGAGAGCTCCACAGTCAACAACTTTGGGAAACCCCAATATGGCAAAGTTAAATATATCTCTTTATTACAGACTTCTCAGAGCCTTTATACAAACTGCAAATGTATAAAATAAATCTCCCAGGGGAGCAAATAATATGCAAAATATGTTTGTATAGGGTGCTTTTTCCCCCTCTCTTATGGACTCTCTCAAGACTGGCATCCTAAGGAACATACCTTGAAAACAGTAAGTTAAAACATGAAGTATGAGCACATGAAGGAGAAGGATTTGTTAGAGTGTAGACATGGAAACAGAAGGGAGGAGACATGGTGCATACTGGAGAAAATGAAGAAAAGTCAGGACTGCCTGCAAGAGGGGAAAGGGCAAACAGAAGAAAGGGAGAAAATAGAGTCTGAAGACCTGGACATTATGCATTCACCAACGGCTCAAACCAGGCTGCGCATTAGTGTTACTAGGAAAGTTTTGTTTTTTTTTAATGCAAATTCATAGGTTCCCTCTCAAATCAACTAAGCCGGATGAGACTGATTCCACTGGCCTGGTGACCTGCACCTAGAACCCTGTGCTGCAGAGAGTGGTGTATGCCTATTGGAAATCAAGTTCACTCAGGATTAACCTGGTAGAGATGGGGAGAAATGCTAGAGGAGGACATGAAATTGGACAAATAATGAGGAAGAGGCCACAAGGTGGTGAATGACAGCACAAGACAGCCATGATTAGGAAAGCAAGTTCAAGTAAGACTGACAATTTTATAATTTCCTGATAAAAATTTAGGATATCAAGTCACAAGAGGTCACAAAAAGACAATTTTTTGTCTTTTTGTGACTGCATTCCACAGTAAGCTACTTCATCCAAGCCAATAACTAGGTCACATAGAATCCAGAATAATGAAGATTCCCATGAATCATGCAATATCCCACCACAAAGAAGTTGGGCTTGACTTCTACCAAGTTTCTCCCACAAAGAATATAACTTTCACACCAACACTCTTCCAACCTAGTCAGCATTTAAGAATGTTGGCTACAAAGTATGGAATCACCAGCATTACTCATTTCATTTCACCCCTGCATTAAATGGAGTTGTATTTATACCCTGAGAGATTAAAATATATCATATTCCTTTCTGTACCACTCAGTTCCCTGGATTCCTAGACATGAAGCCTCATTCTTGTCCCCCACCACTTGGGCACTCCTGATAAGACATTATTAAAAATACACAGCTCTGAACCACCTCATAAAGATGTAAAGATACATTAAACAGCATTCCCAAAATTGATATTCTAAAGTCCCACCAGTCCGCTATTGTACATCAATTACCAACTAATTAGTAGAGAGCGCTTATGCTGACCCTTCTGTTTTCTCTTGTAATGATTTGCCACGTTAACTGAAAGCTGCTCTGCTCCATAGAGACTCTTAGTATATCAAGATGTTAAATAAAGTTCACCAACGATTAGCCTAGAAATCCAAAGAGGAAATGTAAGCACATTTTACTGCTTTTCCCTCAACAAATTTTCTAACCATCCCATGGGAATAGAGATGTATTTGTTAAATAAGCAAGCCATTACTCTGAAAAACTGAAGTACCAGACCAGCAATGCAGGCCCAGTTTAGTGATTTACTGCTCACTGATGAGGTTTATTGAACCTCTGCTCTGTGTGATAGTATATACTCCAGGGAGCGCAGATACATAAATGAGTTGGGTAATTCTTGCTTACAATTTAATTTAATAGGCTTAAACCAGGGCTTATCTGTGGGCTTAATCTGTAAAAATAAGTTAATTCCCGGTGAAATTGTTTTAATACTTGCTCTATTAAGACCAGACTTCTATAAATATAAAGTGGGGGGGGGAAAGGATGAGAAGAGTGGAGAGAGAGTACATACTATAATGGGAGAAAAATGCCTCAGTTTCCTCAAGACCATGAACAGGTAATATTTGTTAAGCTCTATCTGTGAGCTTGGTGCTGCCCTGGATGAATGGAGTCCTAGGCCTTTGGATTATTCCTCAAAGTGCTTCTGATGAGTTGGAGAAAGTTTTAATAAACATATGAAACAATTAGGACACACCCAATCTTAAACTAAGTTGCCAGAATCCTGAGCACAGAGAAAGTTCAGAAATAGATCTGTATAAAATGTATCAAACCAGAAATAGATCTGTATAAAATGGAGGAGGTTTGTTGGAGGAGGTGAGACTTAATCAGAACTTGTTAATAACTGGAAGGGAGACAGTGGTACAAAGAGTAGGCTGGCCAAAGTGAAATGAAGAGAATGTGCTAGGAAACGTATGGAGGTAGCATGGGGAAGTGGTAAAGAATTGCAATGCTAAAGCCAGAATGTCTTAACTTACCAGCTGTGTGACCTTGGGCAAGTTCCTTAAACTCTCTGTGCCTCTGTTTCCTCATCTGGAAAATGGGGTTGATCATTGTACCTATCTTTATAAGTTTTTTTTGGAGAACTAGTAAGTCAATGTATATGAAGCACTTATAATAGTGTCTAGTACACAAGTAAGTATTCTATAAGCCCTGTGCATTCTTATACTTATTAAAGTACTATCATATTATACAGGACTTCCAAGGCCAGGCCCCAAAAAGAGCTACAATAGGTTTTTAAGAAAGGTTGTGATAAGATGAAGGACTATGAAGAGAGAAGTCTAACTATTTCTAGTAATATGGAAGCAGAGCAAAGAGTGAAGGCAGGAAACCAAGCTAGAGAGATGTTGCTATGATTTCAGGATGCAGTGACGAGGTCTGGACCAGGTCATATTGCAATCAACAGAGGGAACAGAGTAACCCCCAAATGACCTTATAAAGAAAATAAATAAGGGGGCTATTGAAGGGCCTGTAAGAAATATTAGATTTCAAATTCTTCTCCATAAATTAAGCTCATGTTTTTTCTAAGCTGCTTATTACCCCCAAGACAACAAAAAGAAGAAATTGGATGAGAAATGACAAAGCTGCCTATTGGTGAAACTCCAATTTTTTTGAAACAATGACTGGGGATCCCTCTGTCAGAGAGTAGGTGTTAACAAATATTTTCTGGATAAACAAATAATCTATCTCTTAACAAAACTTATAAGGTAAGACAAGTTCAAGGCCACAAATGATGCTGAGAGGTTCCTTCTTCAATATGCTGTGATGTAGAAGACAGACAGCGATTCCTGATGAATACAAGTGTTAATATGTCCTTGTTACTAAATTACCAGAACAAGCGGAAATATCACTACTTTGCCCCTATCCATACTCCTTTCATGTCACACACACACACACACACACACACACACACATACACACACACACACACACACTCAATATAAAGGGAATATGGCCTAAGTCATTCAATATAAATAAGTGAAACTTTTTCCCAGGATCTAAGATTTGATTCAGAGGCAAAATCCCATTTGATCCTTCATATGGGTGATAACTTCTTACTATCTAAAAGGCAGAGTTTACGCTGTTCTCATTAAAAGCTGCTAGGCTATCTTTGTTTTCCCTCCAACAGTAATTCTTCAGAATTATCCAGAGACAAATACTCTATCATAAGTTTTTCTGCAACATATTGTACATGAGCTTATAAGTCTGGATGAGATGCCCAGGAGACTCAACTCTGGAGAAAAAGCAAATAGTTATGGAGATTATGTTTTATTACATTAAAATTTAAATCAACCATACTTCTAAGAACCAGAAAAGACAGTTTCCTGAACCTAGAAGTCCACCAGGGCTGTCTAACTACCTCATACCCTTTGCCTCTATAGGCTGTAGATTCTTTTTTTTTTTAATGTATTTTATTGATTTTTAACAGAGAAGAAGAGAGAGGGATAGAGAGCTAGAAACATCGAATAGAGAGAATCATTGATCAGCTGCCTCTTGCACACCCCCTACTGGAGATGTGCCCACAACCAAGGTACATGCCCTTGACTGGAATTGAACCCGGGACCTTTCAGTCTGCAGGCTGACGCTCTATCCATTGAGCCAAACCGGTTTTCAGCTGTAGATTCTTTTATGTGTGTGATGAATACATTTTATTCTCTTTTATTATTGTCTAAAATTTTACATATGTCTCGTTTTTCACTGATTGACCTCCCCTGGACATTCCCACCCCCAAGGGCAAGCCCCCACCACCCCAGTGTCTGTGTCCATTGGTTATGCTAATACGTATGCATACAAGTCCTTTGGTTGATCTCTAACCCCCTGTTCTGAAGCCCATACAGCAGATCACATATATGGCAAAAATATTTGTTGAGCTATTATTTGTAACTGGTAGCCCAGTGCACTAATTCATGCACCTTAAAAGGAACTGTGGGCCACAAGGCTGAAGTAGGCACAGGGTGGGTCTCACCCCATCCTCCATGCCCTCACCCGGCCCCTCTCACCATCACCCCTGGTCCCCTGTCTGCTGGCAGCCCCACTTCCACTGCCGCTGACAGCACTAGTCCTGCTTGCACCCCCTGACAGCGTGGAGCAATTGGGGCTGGAGCCATCAGCAGGTGCGAGTGGGACCAGCGCCAGCAGCAGGTGCGAGCGGCAGCTGCTGTCCAGATCACCTTTCAGGTGCAGGGGGAGGTGGAGAAGCCCTCGGAGGCAATCAGAGCTAGCAGCCACCACTGGCACCTGCTGATAGCACCCAATGATGGGACCAGCACTGGCAGTGGGTGCGAGCGGCAGCTCCAGTGCTGGCAGTGGGTGTAAGCAGGGCCGGCACTGGGCGGAACCACAGAGCATGGGAGCAAAGAATTTTCAGTAACCACCAGAGGCTCACCCCTATAACAGTGACTGGCACCCCACCTTGGTCTAGCACGCCCATTACCTGCTCCACCATCCCACTGCAGCCAATGCCTGCCATATTACACACATGCCCTCCTGGTGGTCAGCGCAAGTCAGAGCGAGTGATTGCTTGGTTGTTCCACTGCTCGGTCTATTTGCATATTAGCCTTTTATTACATAGGATTTGTGCTCTTTTGTCTCTGGGGCTTACAAAAGGGCTAGAAGTTGACATTGATTGATTTTATCCTCTTTTCTAGTCCTGTGTAGGCTTCTAAATCCTCTGAGATTACTCAGGTGCTCTGAGTTGCCTCAGAGGCAGAAGCCAGGAAAGAGAAGACTGCCCAAAGTCTGGGAATAACAGAAATTTGATGTTTCTCCAAATAGAGAGACAGTGTTCAGGGAGGGCAGCAAGGGTGGAGTTCATGGTTACCTGGCAAATATATAAAGGCCAGACTCTAGGTTCCTGTGCCCAAGCAATGCACACAGCAACAAACTTCTAGAAATCATGTGGGCTTAGTCAACAGTCACCTTAGCAGCTACCTATTGGACCAAGAACCAGAAAAGTACTTGGGATGTACTCTGTACAAGACCTCAGGATCTGTCTCATCTTGGCAATATATTGGGTATCCCAACCAACAATGATTGAGATTAAATGTTCTGCTCATCAGTAAGATGAGGTCTTAAGAGTTTCATTGCTTTGATTTAAAGGATATGGCCAAGTAGCTCATTTAGTTAGTTAGAGCATCATCATCCCAATATGCCAAGGTTACAGGTTCAATCCCTAGTCTGGGCACCATTTATTGTACACATGAGTTGGTAGAGTAAGTCATACCCACTACAGATTCTATTAAAATTAGAAAGATACAAAAACTGAAATACCTACTCTTTGGCTCAAGCAACTTGTCACTGTATAAAATTACATAACAACAAAAGCTACCAAAATATAGGAACATGATTCTAGTCAAAAACCTCCACACACAGCAATGTAGCTAGTGTAACTTCCCTTCTTTTTCTTTTATTTAATGCTGTTTTTGAACTTAAAAGAGAGGCAATCTAAGTATCTCTGTCAACATTATTGGAATATGAGTTAGCATTAAAGTAAATGCGAGTACTTAAGCTCTACACCCTACAGGTATGAATTCACACAGTGTATCAGCAATAACTCTTTAATCAATTATATCTACAATTAGGTTAAACAATGTGGAACAGCACCACTGCCAACCCAAATTCTTTCTCATCAAAACAAAAAAGCAATCAAAATACAGATTAATGCCAGCATGAAAAAAAATCTAAATTAAGAGTAATTCTTATGTTATGCCTAAACTTTTTAAATGAGTGGTATTATTTATCTTAGTTAAATGTGAAAGTTGAGACTAAATGTGAATAAAAAGTTGAACACTAATTGATTGAAAACTTATTTTCTGAATAATATACAAATTCTTGGACAAGAATTAATAACAAATCATAAGCAATGTTAAGATCCTATGGCTATGAAAATAAATGGAAAGAGAGAAATATAATCCCTCCCTGATTCTCCAAGGATCAATTAAATTGAGGTCTTAATTTGGTAGTTAGAGCACCGCCTCTTTTTATTGCTCCAGGTGAACCAAATTATAAACTCTGCCAGAATTTGCTTCCCACTTTGTTCTAAACATTCCATAACAAAACAAAAAATAACAGGGAAAGTCAGAGGGCTCACTTTGATCTTCTTGCACAATGAGAGGAACATGAACCTTGATACAAATCTACAGTTTGGAAGGAAATGTTACAATAAATCCTTATGAATCACTGGGTAATACTAGCTCCTTACAATGAGCCTAAAAAGTATGAAGGTTATCTCTGAAAATATTTTCAATAAGGAAGATTGTTTAGACACTAATCTTAGTGAGATCATTCTCTCAGTTCTCAGAGTGGAGTCAATATAATTTGCTTCCAAACAAATCCACCTCATCGAATAAGTGCATGAAATTTTAGCACTTAGAGATAAGCATGTTTCAGAGTCATTGTATGTCAATAAACCAAATTATGTTTTCCAGCTGAAGGACCCATGAAAAAATAAATCACTTTCACCAAATTTCACAGGTATCCCTTTCTTCTGTCCTGTGGCTATTAAATACAAGTAGACAGACCTACTCTATAGGTACTCATCTTGTGACATATCCAAAATAATAATAATAATAATAATAATGAAGTACCTTTTCTTTGGCCTTCTGTCGAGTATACTGAGCTAATCACAGTAAAACCATCTGACAGGTCAAATGATTTTGCTCCATGTTCAGAACTGTAGGACTAAGCCAGTGAGTGAAACAGGGAACGGGTAACCACCTTCCTGGTTAAGCACAGTAAGCACTTTGTTTGAAAAGATTTTCCCACTATCTTCTTTCAAAAATGTGTCAATCAGAGTGGTTTGGAGAGGGTGGGAAGATATGGCAACTGGGATCATTGTTATTGTACCTCAGAGGAGAAGGTGAGGGGACAAAGATTGAGAAATCTTTGTCCTGATTGGTTGCTCTGTCACCTGACACCAGCAGCACAAGGGATTCTAGTAACACCTCCGTCCAGAAGAGGAAAAGAATAGCTGCCGAAAGAAATTTGTAAAGGAGAGGTATGCAGCTCAACTGATTTGTTTTTTGACATGTAGCCTTGAAAAGAACAATTTTAGCTCAGAAACTTGGCAAATGCCAACTGATTTTTTAAAATAAGTTTTAACACTCATTTTACTAAATGCGTGAAGAGTGAGGGAGAGAAAGGCCAGGTATCCAAATACAGGGAGGTTGTCAGGTTTCTCTTTCTGTGTCATTTTTATTTAGTCGGTTAAATGAAAATTCAAAACCATATAATTAGGTGGTTGTTTATACATGATTAAGCATGAGCTCATTGGACTTTACATGCCAAAAAGTCAGAGATGTGGTTAAGGGCAAGAAGGAACTATTAATAAAAGGAAATAAAGCTGTAATACATTTTTCACTTATGAATAAAAATAATTCAAAGGTCTCTAGATGGAAAAAGGGGGGAGGGGGAACCAACCATGGTAGGGGCAAGAAACCAGATAATTTTATAAATGGTTAGAATCCAGGAGATATAAAACATAGACCATTGATATGAAAGCTTTTCCCCCTCTATGATTCTAACTCTATTCTTGTTTCTCATAATCATAACTCACAATGAGAACATAACAAAACTTACCTGTATTCCATTTCTTTAGAATCATTCTGGGAAACATTTAAGCAGGAACACACTGTTCATTTAAAAGAGTTACTTGTTCTCTTCATAACTGTCTTCACCAGCAATCCTCTCGGGAGAAACCAATAGCTTTCAGCTCCCTTGAGAAAGGTAAATGCCCTTTCATTTTCACAAATGCAGGATTTTTCTTCCCAGAATGAAGTGAGCCCATCAAAAGCGAGGTTTAACTGACTATAAACTTCATGAAAGTAAAGGCAGACTTTCCCAGATCCCCCAGAGAATCCATGGCCTTAAGTTGGGGGTCTGAAAAGTGATAAATCAACTACTCACAGAGATCAAACACAAGCTATGAATGGAGTCAACGGGCAGTTCTTTCAGATGACAGAGAAGAAGCTGAACTAGGATCAGCCTACTTAGTCCAACATAGGTAAGGTTCACAAGTTACTACTACAACTGCATCCTACTGGGAAGATATACCAGTGCAGGTCACCTCTGGAGGCCATTCAGGCAAATGCAAAATGAATGCCAGAGGCGGCTCAGCTGTGTGTACTATGTTCTACAACCAAACAAGTCTTGTAGTTGCCAATGTTGTGAGTAGTATTTTTGCACGTGACTCCTATGATATTATATAGATCAGAACAACACAACCTAAAAGTAAAAATGGGTAAACCCCATAGAAAGCCAATACATATTTCTTAAAACTGAAGTTAAAATGAATGTAATAGCATTCAGAAAGCCCGTAGTGCCTCAGAAGCATAAACACTGACTTACAACCTGATTCAGAGCAGCATTTCCAAGTCTGTCAGAGGGTCTCTCTCTCTCTCTCTCTCTCTCTCTCTCTCTCTCTCTCTCTCTCTCTCTCTCTCCACCTTCTTCCCCTCGTCCTCTCTCAAAATAAGCAAAAGACAGTTCAGACTCCCAGAGAATCTTCAATGCTCTATATACCTGCCTATTGTAATTTAAACAGAATATGCTTCATTTAAACCTATATGGTGAACTACAAAATATAGAAACCTGTAAAATGCTCATTTTCAAGAAACTAAGATGATGCATTTCTAAGAAAAAGCAGACATTTTAGACAAAGCACCATACTCACAACTAATTTGACAATTTTAACCTACAAAGCCTTATATGTTATCTGTCTTTCATGAAATATGTATTTTGTTCTAAAGATACTTTCTAATCATTGACAAAATAGTATGGACAAATTTAATCCTTAATATATTCATTTAGTGTTGAAGTCCACACAAAAGTCAGGGGGAAATACATTTTGACAAAAGCAATTCTTTAAAAGCTAGAAATCCATAGATTTCTCTCTTTAATGTTGAAAGGGAGAAATTGTTCTAAATTAATAAATATTGATTATTTAAAGTTTAATAGCTACTGTGGTTCCAGATAAGAAATGTGATCATTTATTCCTAAACAATGTGTGGCATGTAACTCAAAACCGCTTTTCATCAATAATTAATATTAATAATTAACAAGTATAAACAACAAAAATACCTTTTGGAAATGCTTCAACCCGGCCCTTTCCTCATTCCACAGCCTGCCTATTTGCCCCCCTTTACCCTCTATGTGGGGTTAATAACTAAACTTCCCTCATCTCTGACATGCAACACTACCCAGCAGCAATCTTCCCAAGAATGTGCTCAAAAATACATATGACTGAAAAGAATAAAAGTCTTATCAAAGCCACCTGAATCTGGCCAACAGATTTCTAAATTAGCATCTATAGTTACAGTTTACTCAACGGTAAATACGATTTTTCTCCAGTAAAGAGAGAACCCTGAAAAAAGTTCACCTCAATCACCTATTCTCCTACCTAGAGGTAGAATGTCCTGTCTTTAACTCAAGGAGTAGACTAGTAACAAAAATTAAACATAAACACAGCAGAAGGGGAGGATAGTGCAAAAACTACTCATTTAACAGAAGCCAGAACCAATGTACCAGGGTTGTATTTGTAACTCGTTCTAAAGAGCATTCAGTTGGCTTTTTAAAACTACATCGCTATTCTTTCTCCATGTTGGCTGTCTGTGGAATAGCATCTTTAAGAGGGAAACATGTTACCAAATTTAAGGCCTCTTGCTTTTCTAGACACTCTGCCCCAGCACCTGGCATCTGCACTGCAGGTAATAGCCTAAGAAGTTCCTAAAGTTCCAATCATGCTATTTTACTTTCTTTCAGCAAAAACCAATTCCCTTCCTCCAGGTACCTCCAGTCCACACGTTACCATTATACCTCCCGAAAAGTGATCAGAATCATCAGCAAAAGCACCTCATGCTTTAGTTACTCATGTTCCCAGGCCTGCTTGGTGACTGACATGTAAAAGGGTTAGAAGAAGCCCTCCCACTGGGGAGCTTCCAAGGGCAGTGTCTGTGGAAACCTGCAGGGATGAAGGTGTTTACATCTCTTTCTGGGGCGGGAGCCTCAGACAGCTGGACATAGTCCTTTGCATACATTTCCTGAGCTATCGGCTCTTTGGTTATATAAAGTATAAGCAGTGGGAACATCGAGGACGCCTAGGACATTCAGCAAAGGCTGGCGTGCAGAGAGGAAAGCATCTGACGAATGCAACCTGAGAAACAATGTCTCCCTTCAAGTGGAACAGCTGGTGAAGTCAGCCAGTGCTGGCCTGTGCGAACAATGCTGGGCATGTCGTTAACTTGCCTGCTTCAGACGACGATGAGCTCACCCACCTTTCTGGAAGTGCTATTTTAGCTGCTGAGTATATACAAATAAAACCCATAATTTTCTAATGGCTAAACTAGGAATGTGGTCGAAAATAGCTAACTCTCTGAGAACACTGCAGAAGCCACTCAGGGAACTCAGGAAGGTGATTCTGCAGTCTGTTCAGGTTTGCACATATCTTTACAATCACTACATATGTATTAGCTTGAAAATAAGCAACCACATAAGCAAATCTTAATTTTTTTTAAAGTTAGGTGGTTATTGCCACATTGCTTTCTTCATCTCCTTTTCCCTTTTGCTTAGGAAAGAATAAGTTAGTCCTTAACTAAACAAAAGAGTTAACATTTAACTTGAACACTGAGCACACTGTAGCTCTCAATCCCTCCCCCCTCTCTCTTATTATAGTGAAAATGGGTTCAGGAAAACTCTCACTAATTATTGCTGATCCTGAATGAGATATAGCTACATCATTGCTGCAGTCCCAGGAGGCCCCAGTTTCTTTACCAACACTCTGCAGCAGGCAGCCAGAATCCCTGATCACCTGCCTACACACAACCCTATATCCCCTCATAATCAAAGATCAGCTCAAATGCCAGCCATCCTTGAAATACATCTAGATTCCTCTCTTATATCACAATTTTACGGTGTTTTATCTATCCTCCAGTTCCCAGGTAATGCTACTTTTGCATCTTTTGTGTATTTGATCACTTCTATCTGATGTGTTATCTGTACCTCTATTTTACCTTTCCCCTTAACTGGCAGTTCCAAGAGAATAGGGGATGTACTTTACCTTCCTTTCTCTCCACCTCTCACTCCCAGAGTACTAGGCCTGCAAAGGGGCAAAAGGCAGACCATCACTATGGACAGGTGATGGCCACACCACAATTGTTTAGCACATACAACTACAGCTTGTACGAGTAGGTGGGGAGAGAGCTGAAAGAAGAATACCCTGTTTCCCCGAAAATAAGACAGTGTCTTATATTAATTTTTGCTCCCAAAGATGCACTAGGTCTTATTTTCAGGGGATGTATTATGTTTCCATTAAGTAGGTCTTATTTTCGGAGGATGTCTTATTTTTGGGGAAACATGGCAGTATTTTACTATTTAAAATAGGGAGATTGCTGGAAGGCTCTGAGTGGGAGTGGCAGTAGGAAGACTCTTCTATTGTCTGACATTTCTAACCTGCTCTCCTCTCTCACTCCCCACCACTTGGACTCTACATCTCACTGCCTACACAGCACACTGTTCCTCCCTACCAATGCAGCCAGTTCCAAACTGTTTGACTTGTAACCTTTTCTGTGAAGTCCGCTATGGAAACAGAAGTATAACAAACTTCTCTAACTCTTCTTAGCTATTGGTAAGTACCATAAAGGAGGTGAAGGGCTTACCTAGCTCTTGACATGATGATTATATTTCTTCACCAAAAACCTATACTATTAATTACTGTTGCTATCTTATATAATAAAAGGCTAATATGCAAATAGACCAAACAGCAGAACAACTGAACTGAACAACCCGTTTCTATGACGTGCACTGACCACCAGGGCGCGCGCATGGAACATGGTGGGTGTTAGCTGCGGCAGGATGGTAGAGCAGGTGAGTGGGGGTGCCAGACCAAGGCGGGGTGCCCGGGTGAACCTCTGGTGGTTACTGAAAATTCTTTACTCCTGCGTGCCACAGTCCCACCAGGCACTTGCACCTGCTGCCTGCACCAGGCACTGCCCTTACCTCTCAGCACTGTGAATGGGTGCAAGCAGTGGCTGATGGCCCTGATTGCCCCCTGAGGGCTTCTCCACCTCCCCCTGCTCTTGAGGGGTGATCAGGGCAGTAGCCACCTCTCACATCTGCTGACAACATTGACCCCGATCACACCTGCTGCTGGTGCCGGCCCCAATCACTCCATGCTATCAGCAGTGCAAGCAGGAGTGGGGCTGCTGGCAGACAGGGGACCAGGGGCCACAGTGAGAGGGGCCAGGCAGGGGCATGGAGGATGGACGGAGACCTGCCCCTGTGCCCACCATAGCCTTGTGGCCCACAGTTCCTTTCAAGATGCACAGATTCATGCACTGGGCCCCTAGTTAATAATAATAACAGTACACCTACACAAAATAAAACATTAATGAAAGGCCTATTTGGTAACAGGGGATGATGCCTGGCTCTATACCTGGATTAATCCATTCAGCTCACACAACTCTGATTATTACCATCCTATTTCACAGAGGAGGCAACCTCAGATTTTGAAAACATAGTAACTTGATAAGAATGAGAATTCAAACCCAGGTGTCCCAATCCAAAATACATGCAATGATATCTATGGGCTCATACATCCTTAACCACTACCTACCACACAACTGGACAAATACTATTAAAAGCAGAGGAGATAGAATAATTGAAAACTTATTCTTCTCCCAAAATTGGAACAAACACTATCCACAGCCTCCAATATCCTGATTTCCATATATAAGCAATAGTCAGGAGTCTTAATCTTAATTTGTTCGGTGTCAGTGCCATAAATGGTATCATGCATGCAAGTATAAATAGAAGACGCTATTTAACCTTTACATTAGTAGTTTAAATGTCTATTTTATTACCCCTCTCCAGGAAATTCCAGGAATTTGATACATAACATCAACTTCATTTGTCACTCACTCATTCAGTAATTAAACTACATTGTAAGAGCAGATAAAACAGAGATAAGGAGAATCACAGAACAAAGTGGTATATAATAAAATAAAATAACATCAAAAGGTGTTGCAATACTGAGAAAATGATGATGATGAAAATGATGACGGTGATATTTAGGAATATAATATGAAAATACTGGTCTGTATAAGGCTTATCATAGGTTTACAATTTTCTTTTCATTCAATAAACAATCCTGAGTGAGCAGAATTCACCAGGATATAGAGTAGTGATATAAGAACATCACACACACACACACACACACACACACACACACACACAATTACACAATATGTAATTATAATAAATTCTTATGAATCACTGGGTAATAGCTCCTTATAATGAGCCTGAAAATTATGAATTTTGAAGAACAGTAAATAAAATGTAACTAAAAACGTGCAATAAAAAGTAAACATGAGGTGCCTTGAAGGGGCAGCCTTCCATGTAGGTCTGACATTTATAAGCCCTTTTCTATTGGAAAAAACCTAGCTTAAAACAATGCAAATAAAGCCTTAAAGGGTATCTTTTCTAAAATTCTGCTTCAGCCGAAACCGGCTTGTCTCAGTGGATAGAGCATCAGTCTGCAGACTGAAAGGTCCCAGGTTTGATTCTGGTCAAGGGCATGTACCTTGGTTACAGACACACCCCCAGTAGGGGGTGTGTAGGAGGCGGCTGGTCCATGTTTCTCTCTCATTGATGTTTCTAGCTTTCTATCCTTCTCCCTTCCTCCCTGTGGAAAATCAATAAAATACATTTTTTAAAATTCTGCTTCAGTAAACCAAGACTTCATTTTTTAAAATTATACTGACCTAAAAGCAGAGTGTAACCAGCTAACAACTGTCTCCAGGTGTGCTGAGGAGAGAGAAATGGATGTATGGGTAGGCAGGATACATGGTATGAGGAAAAGAGAGAGGTCTACACCACAACCAAGTCACTAATCCAGGATCCAAAATTTGCTCTGCGGCAATGCAACTGTGTGAACTTAACCAAATCATTTAGACTAAACCTTCCTGACAAGCAAAGCTTGGTGAGATCATGTAACAAACTATCCAGCACCAGCTTGGCACAAAACAGATGCTCAATAAATGTCATCTTCCGTTCTACCTGCAGACCACATCTGAAAACCTTTTCTCTCTCATAATCTAAAAGACTACATTTAAACAAGAATAAATAGTAAGATCATTTCAGGGGGTTCCCCTCGGGAGAGAAAGATGTATGCCTTTCCCACCATGCTTTAAATTCACAGATGAATATGCCAAGAAGGAATAACAGAAGTCATATTTCCAACCTCCTTCTTTTATAGATGGTAAAATCAAAACAACAGACGTAAAGTAACTCTCCCAGGCCACACCATAAATGGCATAGTCAGGACAAAAATCCAAGAAATCAGGTGCCCAGCTAACCCCACTCTCTACTGTAGGCTATTACTTTTATGAGACTGTCGGTTATAAATGATGCTTAGTGGTGCAAGTACCTCTGAGGCAGTTACAAATGTCTTTCATCTTCAATAGAGAATGAAGAGGGCACCTTGTGGACTCCTTCTACACAAGTGCGGGGTTTGGGGAAAGAGCATCCATGAAGAAATGAAGAGCTAAAGGAGAAAAGGGACAAGCACAAGAGGGATCAAGAATGAAAAGGGATACAGAGAACCTTACTTTATAACTGTGCCTTAAGATTAACTCCATTCCTGTCCATTTCTCCCATTAACTCCACTCTTGTCCATTTTTCTCTTCCCTCTCCCTCTCTTTCTCTCTCATGTTGTTACATCTCTAATCTATGTCCTGAAAAAATATAAAAATGCCCCAAACAGATTTCTCTCTATCTCTTTTGTCTAAAAGCCTAGAGCAGTGTTTCCCAAACTTTTGACATATGTGCACCCCTTCTATAATTTTCGTAACACTGAGTACCCCTCGTCAAAAAAATAAGGATGCGTTTTAATAACAATCAAGTATATTTATTTTTTTTGGTACATACACAAAATAATAATAAATGAAAAATAAAATTATTCATAATAAAATATAAGTTATATTATAAATAACATTTATTTGGATCAACGAGAAGGATGAAATTGACTTGACTCATGAGAACATAGAATTAGGCGCAGCTAAGCGCAGTGCAGTGTATATCCCCACCAAACTCTGGTACAACGTGTACCCCCACCAAACTCTTACCACACTTTGGAAACACTGGCCTAGAGGATACAAAAGCCATCATTCTCCCAGATCACAGACAAAATGTTTAAATTTTCAGGAGAAAAGAGAAATGAAATTGTTGACTTTCAACAGTTTAAAAAAGAGGTTCAGTCAATTGTTGGCGAGGATGCAGAGAAAAGGGAACACTCATGCACTGCTGGTGGGAATGCAGACTGATGCAGCCACTGTGTAGAACAGTATGGAGTTTCCTCAAAAGGTTAAAAATGGAACTCCCATTTGACCTAGTAATCCCACTCTTATGAATGTATCCTACGAAACTAGAAACACCAATCAGAAAGGATATATGCACCCCTAAGTTCATAGCAGCACAATTTATAATAGCTAAGATTTGGAAACAGCCTAGGAGCCCGTCTGCAGATCTACACAATGGAATACTATGCTGCCATAAAAAGAAGGAATTCTTACCATTTGCAGCAACCTGAATGGAATTGGAGAACATTATGCTAAGTGAAATAAGCCAGTCAATGAAAGAAAAACACAACATGAGCTCACGCATTTGTGGATAATAAAAAACATTATAAACCAATGAACAAAAAGATAGATACAGAGACAGTAAAGCATCAAACAGACTGTCAAACTATAGCAGGTAGATCAGGGAGATATGGGGGAGATAAGAGATCAACTGAAGGACTTGAATGCATGCATTTAAGCATAACCAATGGACGCAAAATGCTGGGGGGTGAGGGCATGTATGGGAGTGGGGTTGGAGGGGCAATGATAAGATATATACATATATAATACCTTAATTTAAAAAATGAAAAAAGAGGTTCAGTTCAAATCTCCTTAAACCTTAAGTTTTGGTCGAACCACTGTTGAACCCTAGGTTTCAGTGGAACCAGGACCTGCTTATTTATCTGCCAAATGTAAATGGGCCACAGAACCAAATGTTCAGGCTGCTCAGCAAGAGCAAAAACCTCGTTAAGAAAAGGGAAAAATCTAATAAGCATATCAAACTTGACAACATAACTTTTTAAAAGATTCCCATCTCAAAGAAAGTTTAAAATCAACGAATAAAGCTATAGGGCAATTATTTCCTAGCATAATAATTGCCCGGAATAATTGTTCAATTAGCAGTTATGCACTGAGTGAATTCCTTTGCATTGTGGCCTTACTGTCTTTGTCTTTCCTTGAAAGAAAAAAAAATCTGCCTTCAAGAGTTCAAAATAATAAAAGAGTTATTCATTATGTCAAGAAATTTGAATGGAGTCCCCATGACACAGGGACCTGGCCTTGTAATAAAGTTTGATAATGAAGCATAAGAATCATATGTTCCTACTTAAGCTTGCTAATGCCCTCCACAGCCGGGGCAGACCCTGACTGAAGGCTCCAAGGAAAAAAGAACCTTTGGAAGGTGACAGAACCAGAGTCATTTGGGATTAAGACCTAAGTGCTCCTTGGGACAAACTCTTACCTATTCATAGGCGTCTCAAAAAAGAAAAATAAATAAAAGAACTAGGAAACATGAAAATAGCATTGAAAATTAAATTATGTTCAACAAGTATTTATGGGTTATCCAGTTCATGCAAGTCTTGTACACTGTGAAAATGGAACTTAAAACCCTCCCAACCTCATATCTGACCTAATCAATCAACAAGTAACACCATTTTTCCCCGCTGTTCTTCAAAATTCTATTAAAAATTCTGCTTCCACCTGACCTGCGTGGCTCAGTGGTTGAGCATTAACCTATGAACCAGGAGGTCACAGTTTGAATGCCAGTCAGAGCACATACCTAAGTTGCAGGCTCCATCCCCAGTCAGGAACATATAGGAGGCAGCCAATCAATGATTCTCTCTCATCACTGATGTTTCTATCTATTTCTCCCTCTCCCTTCCTCTCTGAAATCAATAAAAATGTCTATAATAATAAAAGTGTAATATGCTACCATATTCAACAGCCGAATGACCTTTCAGATGTCATTCCAGACATCCTTCCTGATGAAGCTCCTGACGGTGGCGGGGACCGAGGCAAAGGCAGTTAGGGGCAACCAGACAGGCAGATGAGCAGTTAGAAGTGATCATGCAGACAGGCAGAGACAGTTAGGGGCGATCAGGCAGGCAGGCAGTCTAGCAATTAGGAGCCAGTGGTCCCAGACTGCGAGAGGGAGGTCCAAAAGCCAGTTTAGGCCCAATCCAGTCAGATATCCCCCTAGGAGTCCCAGATTTCAAGAGGGTGCAGACCAGGCTCAGGGACACCCTCCTAATTCCACCTTGCATGAATGTCATGGACTGGGCCTCTAGTATATATTTATATTTTAAAAAATCCTATTCATCCAATACCACTCAACCACATAGAGTGTGTGAACCTGAAGAAGGCAGAATACAATTCAACTAAAGGAAGAACTTTCTAGCAATCAGAAGTTACTGAGAACACTGTAGGCCAGGGTTCTTATCCCTGAAAGAATACAAAAAGAAATTGCCAAGATATTGCAGAAAATGTGGGGGGAAGGAACAGGAAGATTTCTAAAGTCATTCTCAACTCTTTATAACACCAAGAAAGGCTTAAAATATAGTGTAAAAAAGTTTTACATTTTAAGTAAGTTATGAAAATGTTCAATACCCTCATCCAAAGGCTATTTTTTTGTACTTCTTTCCATTCTAGGCTACCACACTATGTGATCAGAGGCACATAATTTAACTTCTCAAGGCCTCAGGTTTATCATCATTTAAATAAAGGCAAGGGATTAAGTAATCTCTCAAATCTCTTCCAGCTCCTTTTCTAAGTAAACTTATCTCCCCTTTTCATTCCATTAAATTTCAAGAATTCTATCTACCTATAACATTCAACAGAATCATCTAACAATCATTATATAAGAAAAGAAAATCCAACAAAGTGACAATATAAATATGGCAAAAGCACCAGGTTTATTATATATCAATTATAAGTTTCAAAATATAATGAAAAAAATGTTTAAAAATGACTATGACCCAGTCAGTTGGCTCAGTGGTTGAGCATCTACTATGAACCAGGAGATCACAGTTCAGTTCTGGTCAGGGCACCTGCCTGAGGGGATGGGCATGAAGAGATTAACCAAAAAATGTATACATACATATGCATACCCATGGACACAGACAATAGTGTGGTGAAGGTCTGGGGAGGATATGGGAGGGGGAGAAGAGGGGACATCTGTAATACTTTGAACAAAGAAAACCGATAAATTACAAAATAAAAGATATTTGTGATAATAAAAATTATTTGTATTAGATAGTTTTAATAAAAAAGAAAGCAAATTTCCTCTAGACAGTTTGGCACAAGTCAAACTGGAGTGAAGGGTCCCAGGTTCAATTGTGGTCAAGGGCACATGCCCAGATTGCAGGCTCGATCCCCAGTAGCAGGCATTCAGGAGACAGTCAAGCAATGATTCCCTCTCATCATTGATGTTTCTATCTCTCTCTCCCTCTCTGAAATCAATAAAAATATTTTTTAAAAGAAAGCAAACTTGATTAAATAAATATAGTACATTTTCCACACAAATAGAAAATCATATTTTCAAAAAAAATACTGAAATACATGAAAGTTCATAACATAATGTGAAGAAAGAGAACCCCAAACTTTATTTAGATTTTTGTGCACAGGTGGGGTCCCTCAGCCTGTCTGGCCATCAGGATTGATTGGGGCAGCCATCCAGGGGGAGGGATTGTAGGAGGTTGGCTAGCCACAGTAGGTTGGCTGTGGGAGCACACTGACCACCAGGGGGCAGCTCCTGCATTTAATGCCTGCTCCCTGGTGGTCAGTGTGCATCATAGCTACCAGCCGGTCAGTCATCCAGTCATCTGGTTGTCTGGTTGTCAGGTTATAATGGTCACTTAGGCTTTTATACATATATATTTACCATCATTATTTCCTGTCACAAGCTATTCACAAATATGTATCTTTTAAAAAATTAGCAATGAATATCTCTGTGTCTGGGGAATACTGAGCAATTGATTTGATTTTATTATTTGTTTCATAATTCAAAAATGTGTATATAATAAATATGTATATTTTTATACTCAGGAAAATAATGCTATTTAAAAATACTAATACTGATGGGTGAAAAACTAAAAAGGTCACATTATTAAGTTACTACTTAAAGATGAAAAAAAAAAAACCAACAGTTTAAAAGCAGAAGAATATGTATGACTGTGCAGCCAGGGACATCAGGAGCGATTAGACCTGGAACCATTGACCCATTACTTGGCCCATTTGGTCCAAAGCCTGGTCACTTTCCAAGGCTAAATCACAGATTCTCCTGTAGTTGTTCAGTGTGACTGCTATATAAACTTTTTTCCTCTTTTCAATATTCAACCCACTTGTTTTCTTTGGTGAGTTCAAAATATTTCTGTTTCTGCCTTCAGAGGCCTTTCAAATTATGGAATATTCAGGGAAAATATGCACTTACACAAAGGAAGATATTTTTCTCTGCTGCCCTTTAACCAAAAGCCTTTCTGAATTTCACTGGGTCCTGGTCAGGTACAGCTGCTACTATTCCTTTAAATGAAGGAACCATGAGAACAGCAACTCCCTAGTCTCCTGGTTCTCAAACTTGAGGGAGCACCAGAATTCCCTGGATGGTCTGTAAAAACACAGAATGTTAGGCCTCATTTCACAGTTTCTGACTCAGTAAGTGTGGAATGGAGCCTGAAAATCTGCATTTCTGACAAGTTCCCAGATGATGCTGTGTGCCAGGACCCCGCTTTGAGAACCACTACTCGAGATTCAATAAACAACAAAGCATCTACCTACTGTGCACTACAACTATTCTGTATTACTCACAGTAAGAATATACTATTTGGTATTCCTTACTTAACACACTTAATCATATATACCCAAATAAATCTCAGGACCCCTCAGTCCTACTTCAGATTGAGTAATCCACTCAAAGAAACAAATTCTAGCAATGCCCGTCAGAAGCCCAGAAGCCTCCCTTCACTCTCCCACTCTCCCACTGTCCCACATAAGGAAACAAACTCTCCCCAGCATTCCCACAGAAATGAGGTCTTCTCCCCCTCTTTCCCTTCTTCCAACTGTTCTCTTACAAATTCCTCTACTCCTATTTTGCTGTCTCCTCTTACTGTTTAGTTTATTAAAAGCCATAGGCAGAGTGGGGTGAATGAGTAAATGCCTGATTTCCTTTTTTTTTCAGGTAGCACTATGTTTTCCTTAATTAGAAAGAGAAGAGAAAATCACTCAAGACACACAAGCATTAATTATTTATGTTCCTTTCACAAATCAACCCATCAATCCCTCCATCCCTCCCTCCAATATACATTTGCCAGGTATGTGTTATATAACAGACCCTACGTTGGATACTAAAGAATCTGGAACAAATTTGAAAGATGGGCTCATCTGAGAGGATATCAGAGCAGAAGGACACTTCGTGGATAAACATACTTGGCCTGAATGTTGTGAGTTCAGACCTGAATTTTATGTCCCTTGAAACCCAATGGCAAATACCTGAAACACATTCTTCAGAGCTTCATTCCATTGACTTCACCCATTAATCTGGGCATGTTCTTGTTAAGGGTAGCCCTTTAAGTTTCCAAGGGTCAATTAACTGTGAAAAAAGTTTCCAGCCCTTGTCTGATTAGGAGGGCCCTGGATGTCTTATAGAAAGAACAGAAATGCTGTCCTTTCTATAAGAGGAAAAGGAGGAAAAGGGTATAGGATGGGAGTCTAAGGAGTAGCTGGGACAAACCACATCTTTTCTTGGTTGTAACTTCTCAGAAGGGTGGTCCCGAAATGTCCTCCCCACCCTCACCTGCACATGGTTCCCAGAGTGGTGCCTGCACTAACAGCACCAGCATCACTTGGGAACTTGGCAATGAAAATGCTCAGGTCCCACCCAATACCTAATGAATCAGAAATGTGGGGGATGGAACCCACCCACGGGCATGTTCACAGGCCCTCTGGGGAATTCTGATGTTTAAACTCAAGTTTGAGAAGCACAGCTCTAACATCTGTTACAGTGGTTCCCTCTCTCCCAAGATGTACTATTTTACCATGGGACTTCATGATTTGTCAGACCCCTTTATTAGTATAGGAACATCATTTTTTAGAAAGGTGCATGAGGGAATTCTAAACTAATTCTATTGAAATCTAAACTCTGTGATAAGGGAGCCACTGACTAAAAAAGGAAGATGGTCATTTATAAAAGTCAGTATTAACAGCTCTGAGCATGTAAAGCATCTGTCTCCTAAACTGGTGTAACACCAACGCAGGCATAGTTTTACCTTCTTTTGTAAATTCCCAGAGCTCTCAACAGGGCATGTTTTCACGTGCAGATGACAAGGGCCCACAAGAATCCCTGTTGCACAATGAAATGTTCAGCTCACGTTATTTAGTATCCTTGGTCTCTCTTTGTAGTGGAGCGAGGAGAGATGAAGATGCCTATTTTTAGAACCAGGGAACGATTTATCATTCAATGAAACAGCATAGATAGCGGCTTAAATCAAGTGTGTGGAAATAATATGTTGTTATTACCAGTCTTAACTCTGTTAAATTATAACCTATAAACTCTACAACGCTTGACTTAAATATCCTATCCATGTTTTCAGGAAATCTAAATGGTTATTTCCTCCTTTCCGGCATGCATTACAGGAGGATTTGATGTTGCTCCCACAAAGCATATGTGAGGAGCATGCTATCCCGGATGTCAGTGTAACCAGGCAGGATTGATAAGCACACAGCCCACATCAGGTATGTATTCTGGGAGCCTTTATGTGCAGTTAATTAGTTCAGCTATTGCTTTCATGGTTCATTTAGAAGCTTCATGCTTCATTAAATATCAATAAACTTTATCCTCAAAAAACCTTTTCAGTAAAAATATGATTTGTCTCTCTAAGTGATTATCTTGTTAATGGATGTATATATTGCAAGTATGTCTATCAGGACTGACAAAACTGAATTGCCATGGTTGCAGTACCCTGAAGTAATATGCAAATTTTATTCTATAGTTTAAAGCATAGGCCTCATCTACACATATTTTCTTATTTTTAACTTTCCCAAAATGATGCATCTTTTAAGCTCCTATTTTTACTTCATCAAGCTACATTTATCCATTATATCAATTCCAAGGTCTCTTTATTGGAAAGACAAGCTTTTAGCAATTTTTTGTAGCATGAAAGAGAAGTTTTCAGGAAATGTGTCATTCACCTGCAGGATACATGCTTATCCTATCACGTACTGTGGTGAACTTTACCAGTGAATAATCTGGGCTGTTCACTGAATGCCAGGAGCAGATGAGTCAATTGGAGAGGGCCACAAGGGGGAAAGAGCTTCATCCACCTCAGCAGAAATAGCACCTTCTGTTACACTTTCTCCTGCCTTCCAGGTCAGCCTACATGCCTTCTCTACAAAGCCAGCTCCAACAGGCTCAGGCAGAGAAGTTGTTACTTTTTCCTCATTTCATATAGCACTTTGTTAATGCTTTCATTACAGAATGTATTATAATGTATTATAGTTACTCATTCATTCAAAAATGCACTTCTACAGATACAATGATAAACAAGACAAGATCCTCTTTTTTCCTAAAATGTACATTCTGGTGATGAGGAGATATCTACTAAAACAAGTAAATGAATAAATTAAGAAGAAAATTTCAAACAATGATAAATGCCACTAGAGAAAGAAAGGATGTAGGTGTGATTGAGAATCACAGGGAGTTGGTTTACTTTGGACTGAGTGACAGAAAGTTTTGTGGAGAGACAGCTCATATGCTGAGATACAAATGGTGAGAAGAAACCAGACACACGACAACACGGGGCAGAGTCCCAAGCAGAGGAAGCTGGGAGTACAAAGATCTGAAGTCTGATCCAGTTTGGCATCCTGAAGGAAGGAGTGAAAAACAGGCTGGCTGGAATGTGCTCAGCCAAGGCACATGGTACCAGATACATTTGGCCATGACTTGCCAAACCTTTTACTTTACACTATCAGCTCCTAGGAAACAGGGCCCATATCATATTCGAGTTTGCATCTTTAATTCTTAGTCTCATATATGGCACATGGTCAACAAATATGTGTTGAATGACTAAACTGAATAAGCCATTTCTCAAAGTTATATATAGAACACTGGGGATTTTTTTATATACAATCGGCCTTCTGTCAGCCACCTATTTCAATATGGATGATCATGTTCTATCCTTTGTAGACTCTGAAGGAAAAAAAAAAGATACCTTCTAGGAAGGTGGCTTAACGGGGCTTAAAAATATATACGTAAAACCAGAGCCTATCCGCCATTTTTAAACAGGTGTCTCTCACACAAGCCCCATTTCAGGGAGAAACCTGCACTAAGCTGCTTACCTCCTGCAGGGAACTGCCTTCCTTCACTGTCTCTGCCATCTGAGCCAATTCCAATAGAGGAGTTCCTAGAATCCTGTTTCAACCAATAGGACTGAGGTTTCCCATCCAATTAGAGCTATATGGCTACAACCCATCAACATCTTCACCAACCAATCAGAGAAGCTCCATTTTGACCAATAAGGACAGTGCTTTTTGAACTAATAAAACTGTATTTGGAGTCCTCATTTGCATGAAGACTGACCTCATTTACAAGTGCCTACCAGGGGCAGGAACTTCTGTCTATAGAAGTCAGCTCCCCTTCAGCTCTGAGAGCACACTTTCCCTTTCGCTAAAAAATGAAGACTGTTTCCCCAGCTGGAGCTGAAACATCGAAGACATTTCTTGAGGGTAGAGTTGAGGCGAACATAGCACAGCTGCCTAACTGTAAGGGGCATCACCCCAGGGCAGCCTCGCCCCAGCGCCACCTCACAGCCTCTTTGCTTTTGCAGCCATGTTGTATAACAATCGAGCTGTTTTGTACTGAATAAAGGAGAAGGTCTTTTTGGTTCTTTTTCCTTCAGGTACAATAAATCTGTACTTTGGGTTTTCACTGATAGCTCTTGTGACTACCAACCAATGAAGCACATTCAGGAGGGGAGAATCAGGGATTAAAAGGGAAACCCAATAGGATTTCAAAAAGTAGCTCAGAAAAGCTCAGACTTATGTCATGGGATCAGTTTATTTATGTAATATTTAAATTCTACCAATAATGGACAACCAAGGAAGAATATTAATGTCATCACTTTCATCATCATCTCTTTGAACATGAAATAATATAAATGAACTTTCCCTTTATGTGAACTTTAACATCATGATGGATGAGAAGAAAGAGGAAATGGAGACAACCTGCTAGGAACACTCATTTCCATTCAGTAAAACATTTTAAGTACTTCCAAAATTAGCTTATTTTGCTTTCTCCATTTCTTCCTCATTAACGGCCTGGTATATAGGAGACAATTTTTGAACAATGAATGAATGCATGCCTGGTTTCATCACCAGAATGACCTCTGGTGATGATAAGGAACCAGCACTGACAGGCTTTGAGACCACCACAAATCCAGAAAGCCAAGCGTGACCTCTTTGGTTATATGTGGGAAACGCAAACTTGCTGGGCTCATGCACATTAGTAAAACTTCCAAAGGGGTCTGATGCCAGAGATATGCCTTATTTTGTGAGAAAGTATATCTCTCACACAGCAGCAGGTCTGGCATAGCTTGAGCCACATGTTAAAAACAAAGCAAAGTGACATGTGATATGGGCCTCACTGCCTGATGACAGAATTCACAAGTTGTCTGTCTTCCCTCTGAGCTTTTCTGGAACAAACGGAGTCCACATCACCCAGCCTATTTGATGGTTTTGTCTTATCATCATGTGGTTTTCTACAAAGTCTTGGCTCTTTAGGTAACTAAGAATTCTTTTTCTTATTACAATTTCAAGATTATTTCCAAATTTCAAATGATAATCTAATTCTAATAAACCCTGTACTTTCCAATCTATTTTATAGTCAAGCTGGTGTTTCAGATATACTAACCCTTTCTCAGCTTCTAAAAGCATCTAGGTGACTTCAAAAATATTCAAATCAACAGATAAACCATATAGTGGCACCTGTCTTAATATTCACTGTGTGGGTGACACTTCAATATTTCTATTGTAATTATTGTAATCTATAGTATATTGGTTTTATGAAAGTCAATTTTTTAAAAGAGTTGGCCTACTAAAACTCTAATTTTTGTCAATTTTTTTTTGTCATTTCCACCCATGACATCTATTCTAACCCTGGGTCATAAGAGTAAAATTGCCAATTATAAAAATACTCATAGGGATATAAAGTACAACATAAAAAATACAATCAAGCCCTAACTGGTTTGGCTCAGTGGATAGAGCATTGGCCTGCAGACTGAAAGGTACCAAAGTACAACCAAGGGCATGTGCCTTGGTTTGCAGGCACATCCCCAGTGGGGGTGGGGGGGGAAGGGCATGCAGGAGGCAGCTGATCAACGTTTCTAACTCTCTATCCCTCTCTCTCCCTCTCTGTAAAAAAATCAATTAAAATATATTTTTAAAAATATGGTCAATAACATTGTAATAACTATGTATGGTATAAGATAGGCTCTAGATTTATCAGGATGGTCACTTTGTAAGGTACATAAATTCTAATCACTATGTTGTACACCTGAAACTAATATAATATTGTATGTTTGTTATCAGAAATTTTTTTTATTTTTTTTTCTAAAAAGTTTTTCCTTATTCCAGGCAGAGAAGCCATGATGACAATAAATGGCTTCCAAAACACCCCTCATGGATGCATTATGTTTTCTTTGCCCCCATAGTCAGTATCCATAGTTTTCTCTTGCTCTTATCTAGGCCTGATTATCATGGTTTAGAAACAAGTACCTTACTTGCTGTATTCGTTTCCTAGGGCTGCTATAACAAAAGTATTACAAACTGGGTGGCTTTTAACAACAGAAAGATATGCCACAATCTTGGAAGTTAGAAGTCCTACATTAAGGTGTTAGCGGGGCCATGCTCTCTCTGAAGGTGCTAAGGCAGAATATTTCCTTGCATTTTTCTAGCTTCTGATGGTTGCCAGCAATCCTTGGCATCCTTGGCATCCTTGGCTTGTAGGCACATTGCTCTAATCTCTGCCACTGTCATCACATGACATTCTTCCTCTATGTCTTATATGTTCGTATTCACGTGGCATTCTCATTTCTGTATCCATGCCCTAATTTTCCTCTTTTTATAAGAAGTTATTCTATTAGGTCCCACCTTAACCCAGTATGCCATCATCTTTACAGATAATTACATAAAAAACCCTGTTTCCAAATAAGGTCACATTCTGAGACTCCAGGCAGGCATGAGTTGGGAGGGGGGCATTATTCTACCCACTATGAGTTTTATGCAAGCATTGGTTTGATTCCCACCTGTTCCAAGGAATCTGAAGAACAGAGCTAAATGAAGAACATTTGCAGACAAAATAACTGCCCATGGAAGATCAGTGAAAGGAAGGTGACACAATTCAATGAAGAAGTGCAACCAGAAAACTGCCAGCAGCTTTGGCTGAACCAACCTCTTTTCTGGATCCAGCTCCCTAAGTGAGGCATCTTCTATTCAATTTTCATACCATCTACATGAGGACTGACAATGTCTAGGCCTCATGTCAAGCACTCTATACTCATAAAACTATCACCTCCATAAGAGAAGGGAAGAAACTGAAGTTCACAGAAAAAAGCAATCAGATCCATGTCATATAGGAGAGTTAAGGCCTGAACACAGGTGAGCTTGACTCCAAAGCTGATGACTTTTTATTTCTCAGAACCCAAGTGATGCCAAAGTGTCCAAAGCTGATGCCTCGTTGTTGTTGTTTTTTTACCTTTTAGCTCTTTCTCTCTCAAAAAATGACCATTTCATTTATTCAGTATCTTAAACACATCATTTTCTTATTCCACAAAATATGAGGACTAGAAGATACCTCAGATATAATAATTCCATTATATACACACTGAAGACCAGAAATGATAACTGAATGACCTGTCCAAGATCAGAGGAATATCTTAGTGACCAAACTGGGAATAGATGCTCAGATTCTCTGGCTTCTTGTCCAACCTGGCAACATGCAACCTCTCTAGCAGCATGTAGTAGTAGTCTATGTGGTGAGACCATATCTCACAGCATGATGGTCAGCATGATGGTTTGGAGTATTGGACACTGCATTGATTCAACCCTGGGCTTGCCATTTATTTATGTGGGCCAGCCACATAATATCTTAGTCCAAGTGATCTGAACTATATAACATGGAGGTAATAAAAGCATGAGTCACTTAGTATCTTAACAGGATTGTTGAAAGGATTAAATGTGCTCAGAATAAGTGCCTAGTACACAGTAAATGCTTAGTATAATTTAGTTGTTGGTAGCAGTTTTGTTGTGGTTTATTACTACTCTATTATTATTGTTGTTGTTGTCATTATTATCATCCAACAAAAAGCTACAAATGAGTGCATTCAGTGTTCTTAATACATTTTTAGCAGCCACGCCAGTTGTCAATCCTCATTCAAGGATACAAGGATACAATGATATAATGATTTCCTAGTCCTTCATCATAATTAACTTCAATCTAATTTCATAATCTACTTTATGCTCATCTGAATGCCATGTTTTCCTGTAAATGCAAAATGTGCATAGGGTCTATCTTCTGGTTTTAATTCCCCTGATTATGTGAGTGCACATTTAAAGGCCTTCTTCCAGTGATGGTGGCTCACTTAGTATCCTGAAAGATTATTACATCCTGACTCAGACAAATCCTTGCTCTTGTCTCTCTCATCTTACCATCTCTGTGAGTCTTAGGAAGGCAAACCCTGGGAAAACTATACAGACAGCCCCAAATATTTGGAATTGGCATTGTTCTCACATGCTTCTCTGGGAGCTTAGAGCATTTCTCTTTCAGTTTTATTATTTCATTAGCCCAAGGCTTGCTAATTAATTGGAATTTTCCAAGGCTTTTGTTGTTGTGACAAAAGCGAACAATGTCAAAGCCCATTCCTTCTTGTTAAAGAGGCCCATGCATCCTCTCTAAAGAGTAGCACAGAGACCACAGGGATAAGAGGGAGGATTAAGTCGACTTTGAAAGGGTCAGACTCCCTGAGTTCCTGCACGCCCCTCCTCTGCCCACAGCTGCCTTCATCTTCACCAAAACTGATTTATGGGAAGTGACATCTTAACCATGGCTTTTATCCTTCCAAAGGAAAGGCTGCTTAGGATCTAAAATTAGATGGCAGAGAACATCCTATAAACAGGGAACAAGTAATACTGAGGAAGCAAAAGATATTGTATTAGGTGAGAGGGCTATTTGAGAACAAACGTTTGTGGATCAGGGAGGCAGGGAGTAAAGCCCAGATGAGCACTCCCAAGCGAGACACAGACCAGACTTAATAGAAACAAAAAGATGATTAATCTTGGCAAAAACAGTTCTGCTTAAACCAAAGATAGCTGAGCAGCTGGAGGCTAGGAGTAGGAAGGGGAGTGGAGAGAGATTAATTCCGAATTCTGATCTCAGTTTCCCTTTTAAGTGTTCATGCTATGATTTGACACACTAGGTGACTTGGAACCTGTGGGAACCCTCACGGGCTATGAGTCATCCCACAGCAAGGGATTCTGAAGCCCCTCTGCCTCTGAGATTCCATGGATGCAAAATAACGCAGACTGGAGGGGTCCTCAGACATGGTGACGTGGCCACTCCCAACATCATGCCTGCAGAGTTCACCTTCATGTAAACATCTACTGGAATATTCAAGGCCAAAATAAAAAATCAGCCTATGCTTTTTAAACCACATTAGTCTCCATAGAAGAAAAGGTTTTCTAATTTATTTGTTTACAACAAATCAGTCCAGTCACCTAAGGTGCCTCATGATTTTGAATAAGTTCTTGTACAGATATACAGATAGAAATGACATATATACTAGAGGCCTGGCGCACAATGGTTGTGCATGAGTACAGTCTCCAGGCCTGGCCTGCAATCAAGGCCATCTTCCCTGGCTGTTGGCAGCTGGCCCCGCCCCTGCCCCCACCCACCCACAGATCCCCATTCGCCATCAGGCGATCAAAGCCTGCCAGCCAGATGGAGGGACCGAGAGGTTGGTTGTTCCTGCCCACTCACCAGCCAGTCCCCTGACACTGGTCATCCTCTGTGTGGGGGGCAACTGGAGAGGTGGGGGCCTTGGCCTGGCGCCACCTGTGTCCACCACCACCCACCCCAGGTTCCATGTTCCCCATCCAGTGCTCAGGGCCTGAGGGCTGGGGGGAGCTCTTGCATTAAGCATCTGCCCCCTGGTGGTCAGTGCCTGTCATAGCAACTGGTCATTCCACCGCTCGGTCAATTTGCATATTACCCTTTTATTATATAGGAACTAGAGGCTCAGTGCATGAAATTCATGCCCTGGAGTGGGGGGGAGTCCCTCAGCCTGATTGCAAATGGATGCAAGAAAGTCCAAGGGACCCTATGGCTGTATGATCAGGGCCAGGGAGGAATGCGGGATGTTGGCCAGCTGGGAAAGGACTGATGGAGGGCTCCAGGCATGTGTGACCCATCTCATTCAGCCCTGATAGGCTGGACCCCAGCAGCAAACTAACCTACTGGTCAGAGCACCTACCTCCTAATGGTCAGTGTACATCATAGCAACTGGTTGACTGGCCGACTATCTGCCCCTGGTGGTCAGTGCACATAATAGTGACTGGTCAACTGGTTGAATGTCTGCCACCTGGTGGTCAGTGCATATCATAGCAAGCAGTTGAGTGGCCTTAGCATATTATGTTTTGATTGGTTGAACAGACGACCAGACACTTAGCATCTTAGGCTTTTATTATATAGGATGGCAGTTAGGAAGAAGAGCCTGGAAATGGGCTAGAACCAGGTTCTGGGAGTATCAATAAGTACAAAATCTTTAAAATGCCTATAAAACATATTTTCTCATATCCAGATACACCTATTGTAACATGAAGCTATACCCGTCCTTTTATTAGAGCAGAACCTGGAGGGGCTCCAAAATACCTCCCCCTCCAGAACTGATGAAGGGCAAGTCAGTCTAGTCACCTAAGGTGCTACATGATTTTGAACAAGTTCCTGCACAAATATCCAGATAGATAGGTAGGTAGATAAGTAGATAGGTAGATAGATAGATAGACAGACAGACAGACACAGACAGATATGGCAGTTAAAAGGGAGAGCCTAGAAATGGGATAGAACCAGGTTCTGAGGATATCTCGATAAGTACAAAGTCTTTCATTCTGATTAGGTTGTTTAAGGATCATATGTATATGGGATTCAGAAAGGGCAAGAATGGAACTCCAAGAATCTCTAATACTTAGGGCTGCAGATAAAAAGGAATCTATAGAAGAAGAGAAAGTGTGTTTGGAATGGGGAGGGTAAGAAGGAGGGAGTAAGGTGGGAGAGAAAAACACCACAATATTTAAAGCCACAGACTCTGAAGTGAGACCACTTTCAAAATCTATTACCCATGATTAATATTTTAGTAAGAAGCAACCAGGAATAGGATATATAAGGTATGGGTGACTAGGAGCATCTCAGAGCTTTTCCTAGAACTTCTCTAAATACACTAAAGGATAGAAAGGAAAACCTCAGCTCATGAGACATTGGGGAAAACCCTATAATTCAGAGAAACCACAGGGTGAGAAAGATGAGGTTCCCAAGATAATCTTGACCATCAAAAGAAGCACATGATGTTTGGTTGCCTATGAGGTGATGTGGAGATTAAACCATAGAAATAACCACACTTCCAGCTAGAGCAAAGTGAAAGAGAGCTATACTAGGGCTGTCAGTTCAAGTTCTGGCCTGATTGCCAACCAGCTGTGCATCCTTGGAAAGGTTCCTTCTCCTTCCAGAACTTGAGCTTTATACATGCACAATGGCCACTAAGGCCCCTGCCAATTCTCAGCAATTAGGATTTGGGGAATTCTGTAAATTAGTCTAAGGCTACAACTTAAAGCTTAACACTGGTGAAGACCTGTTAGCATGAAACAGAAAACCCAAGAGTCACCCAAAGTTGAATTAAATGGGATGGTAAGATGTGGAGGCAGCCATTTTGTCCCTCTTCTTTTTCCTCCTCCTTTTGCCCTCAAACCAGAGATGAAAGGAAGGAAAAGGATAAAATCAACTGAATCAAGGTTGGAACCAGAGCACTGTTTGTGTTCCTATTCACTAGCAACTCCAACAAAGCTCTGCCAAGGGCTGAAGGGGTGTGGTCTGGGGGGAGGAGGTTGATATAAAACAAACATACACAAAATATTGATCCAAGTGGAGAATTAGAAGTAAACTCATTTAATGTTGGATCCCAAATAATAAAGACTATGCCTAAGTAATCCACAACCCTCATTTTACCATTGAGATAAATGACTACCAAGGTGAAATGAATCACCCAAGAGCAAACAGTGATACACAGCTGGAACAAAGGCTCATGTTTGCTGACTCAATTCAGTACTGATTCCACAGAAGCATGCATCTAACTAGTCAAATTCCAAAGTATGACATTTCCAAATAGGAGATTTTATGGGGGAATACTTTGACTACAATTCCTAAATTCTTGAGAAATCTTTAGATTTCTCAATGTTCATGGGAAGCTGAGAAAACAAGCAGAAAAGCAAAGTAAAATACATTAAGCCCCTTCTACATGCCAGACATTCCGCTAACTATCTTCACATAAGTTCTCACCTAAGCCTTACCACAGTGAATCTCACAGGCTCTGAGCTTGCTGAGGAGAAGAGCAGTGTCTTATTCATCCATGAACCCTCAGTGCCTGACAGAGTTCTGGTACACAGCAGGGGCTCAATATGTGCTTGCTGAATGAGTGTAAAATTTTCAGTGCATAGAGTGAAGACCAGAGTGATGAAGTAATATATTCAAGGTAGTCATGTTGCTAGTAGAACCTGGCAGCATGGGAATTTGCATGCAGCATTGTCTGACCCCACAGTGCACTCATGTTTCTTCCACTGCAAGGGCGAACTGCTATGTGTTTTCCAACCTCAACATCACTTCTTTTTTAACAGATGGACTGGCTGATTTATATCATGCTTCTTGTTATTACATCCTCTTCTTTAAACCTTGGGTTGTTATCTACGTGTTTTTTCAATATGCTATTTTGGGTTTGCTTATTCCTATCCACTGGCCAATCATGATCAGGATCTTTAAGGACACTGATGAGAACACACTCAGAAGGGCCAGCAGCAAGGAGGCACAGAACACTTAAGGGACACGTTTGCTAAATGCAATCCCTTCCCTCCTTGATAGCAAAGATTTCCATTTAAAACAGCAAATAAGTCATACCAATTGTTCTCTCTCTCTCTCTCTCTCTCTCTCTCTCTCTCTCTCTCTCTCTCTCTTCACCCCCACCCCCACCCAAAGCTTCAGACTAGCTTTCTGTTGTAAATGATTGCCTAAAGTATATCCAAAAATTGAGGTTTCCCCTCTAATTTTATATATTTATATATAACAGAATTTATGTCTTTCAGATATTTTTTTTTACTTCAGGCTGTTAACTGGACTCTATTTGTCCCATCCAAGCAAGAGCAGAGAAATGAATAATGATCCAAAACATACTACATTTGAACAATTCTATATATTATATACAAAGAAATGTTCTCACAACAAAGTCACTAAATGAATGTCACTATGCTTGAATGGAGGGATAAAATTGAAAAATTGAATTGTGATAAAAGCGAGTTGTTTAAAGAATCTTTGGTTCATGCCTACCAAATTATCCTGAACATCATGTGCTGAACAAAGGCTCAATACTCAGAGTATTAAGTAACAAAAACGTTTGAGGAATAAGCCAACATTTTCACTTTATAAATGACTTATGTATTATTTTCTGGTTTTACTGTGCTGTAACTGTCCTCCAAACCTTTGAAGTGTCATATTCTTGCGGCTGTACCCTGTTTTCTTTAATGCTGGAGGCCATGTTGGGACACTGTATGGTAAATTAAACAAGAAACTCTGTAAAAATAGACATAAGCTGTGGCCTCTGCTTAGGTCTAATCACTGAAACATCCTTCTGTTTAATACATATTCTCTAACTGCATTTAACCAGAAGATCTGGTTAATGAAAATCATAGTAGCAAAATTAAGAAAATATATGTTATTTAATTTATAAATGATGAGCTATTTAAATCAAGCTTCACAGAAGATTCTCATGGTTTTGGGTTTTTTTCGTATGGGGTCAAAGATCATCACCACCATCTTCAATAAGGAAGAAGGAGAGAACTGATTGTCCTATCTCTACATTTCAGGCCAATCCTAGTTAATTCTTGGCCAAACCTCTCTAATCCTAGTTAATTCTTGGCCAAAGCTCTGCTCTGTCGGACATTGTCTCCTGATAGTTCTCTGAATTTTAATCTCATAAATGAGACCTTTACTGCTTGTCATACACAAGGAAAGTATGAAGAATTACATCAAATTTCTACTTTTCATTCACTGACCTTTAAAAAACTAACATCATTACTAGCCCCAGATTCTGGAAGTTACTGAACAGCTTTGAAAGCCCTAAAGAAGTTTAATAAGTTTTCCATATAACTCCATGGTGTTGTCAGAAGTGAGATCTGCAGATGTTTTGGTGTAGGGAGGCAAAAAGAAGAAGAGAGAATGAGCTGAAAGATCTAGGTGCTAACCTCACAACTGCCATTTATGTGGGATCCAGGATTTTTCTTTGCTATAAAGGACATTGGAACAACTGGTGAAATCACTATGGTCTATATATTCCATAATAGTATGTATCAATATTAATGTCTTAATTTTGTTTTTAGGAACTACACATTAAAGAATTTAGAAATAAAGAGGTGCAATGTTTGCAACTTACTCTATATAGTTCAGGAAAAAAGAGAGGGAGAAATAATGAAGCAAATAGGATAAAAATTAGCATTTGGGAAATCTGAATAATGAGCAGAAGGAAACTCTTTGTACTTTTCTTGCAGCTTTTCTGTTAATCTGAATTTGCATCAAAATGAAAACTTAAAAATAAATGCTAGGTGTAAAATTGGCAATCGGTAAATATACATATTCACAGAATGCCACTTTACCTTCTTGTGCACATAGTATCCTCATGTGTAAAACAAGAGAGAGTGGAACTAGAAGATTTTTTAAATAAATCTAGCCATCCCTTAGTGCCTCTGATTCCACTGTTATCTAAATAATTTATTACCTAAATTATTTAGATAATAATTTTCTTGTAACATATGGTGAAAACAGTAACAGTAGTAAACATGATCCCTGCCTTCATGAAGGCTAAAGTGATAACATTGGGATAAGTGTTCAGGATGAGTTAAAGCTAATTGGAGAAACTTTCTAGAAGATATGAGTTTCAAATGAAATATTAAAAGCAATAAAGATATGAATTAGCAATTAAGTTAGAGGAGTGTTCTTAAGGGGGCCACTCATTTGAACAGGGGCATAGAAGCAGGCCTGAGGGAGGGAGTCTTTTGCCTGGAAAACCAAACTTTGTTTAGGTTGAGCGAAGCTTGGCTAGTCAACAGGTCTACCCTGTTTCATCAGTTTTGTAAAACCACATGTGAGGGTGCAACCAAGGCATGGGAGCCAGTGACAGTAGGAAACCTAATTCAATAGGCCACATGCAGTGTATTAAAGTCTTTGAGTAGTAATCTAGGAGCACAGATCTCCTCCTTCAAGCACATACCCAACACAACATCCCAAAGGTCAAACCTTGGATGCAGTAGACACATTGTTCTGATCCCAAAGTAGGCAAGTCTCATTCGGAGCTAATATATATATAGGGGAACTCTTTTTCCCATTCTTCAGAAAGGTTTCATGTTCTATATAGCATGTGTATGATCAGGATGGAGAAGGGTGTTTTTTAGTTAACTATTTAAACTCACATAAGCAGCAGCAATTCCAAAGACCTCCACAACAAATACCAAGTAAAACATTTTTATGAACTCCTCACTACTAGGGATGACACACAGGCAGGAAACACAAATGATATTTTTAAAAAATCAGTTGGTCAATTAACAATTATCTACTAGTAATTAGGAAATCATGTACCTAGAATTATGCTTGTGATACTTAACATATACAGATCCACAAAGGGAGTCATAGGACAAGTTTCTAAGGATGAGATTCACCACCATCCACATGGTGAATTTACTTTTATTAGTATTACCTGTAAATCATATTTGGAATACCAGGCATTCCTCCTGAAATTCTCTGAGTTTCCACCATGGAAGGGGTATTTATTACAATTCAATTCTCCAGGAACTGACTTAACAATATTCATATAAGTACAATATTCACCAAAATAGTGTGGAACTAAAAGGATTATTTTTATTCACTAAAACAGTCTGGGGAATAGCTTAAATTAAGCCTTCAAAAATAAAATGGACTGTACCCAATCCTAGCAATAAAGATTCTATAGAAGCTGCTTAGAGAAAATTTTATTAAAATTTAACCTATCACATTCTGTTCTTCACTTTAAAAGAAATTATAAACTGTTTTTAGGTTTCCATTTCTAGTGTTAAAAAAAAAGAACACTGATGGAATAAATTTCATTCACTTAATTGAAAATCAGATACAGACTTCAAAATTTTAAATTTGGAATAAGGAAAGATACTTGCTGGTTTATTTCTTTAAAGAACTTTGCTATCTGAGAGAACTGCTTACATCATCCAATGAGACATTTACTGGATTGATAACTTATCACATTTCATAAAACTTTATAACAAAAGCAATCATATGGAAGGAATCTGACTGTGATGATTTGAAATCTTTTTCTTAGTCTACAATGTTTAGACTTTGCAGGTTTTCAATGAGTATAATTTGGAACTACAGTACCACACACAGAAAAAAATGCCAATTGGCTGAAGGATTCAATGACTAAAAAAGGCTGGCTCCTAAGGAATAAAATTTTAAAAGTTATTTAAAGGGAAACTAACCACCGAAGATTGAGAAATCTTTGATTTTGCTTGTATTTAAAATAAAAATAACGAAAAGAATTTTTGTTGCAATTATTTTTAATTCCAACAATTAACAGACTTGGTGGATGTTTCTTTCTGTGTAAAACACTTCTTTTAAACCAGACTAGAGGCCCGATGAACAAAATTCGTGCCAAGGGCTTGGCCCTCGCAGCTCCAGCTTCATCTGGAAGGTGATCTGGAAGAACATCTGAAAGGTCGTTTGGCTGTCTGGTCTAATTAGCATATTATGTTTTTATTATTATAGATACCTCATATTTAAAGGTATCTGAAAACTCAAGCTTTAGATCTGTATCCAAATGCTAGGGTCAGAAAAAAAAATAATGTGCCCCCAAATAAATCTAATTCAAGTTAAGAATAAATCCTGCTGAAACCGGTTTGGCTCAATGGATAGAGCGTTGGGCTGTGGACTGAAAGGTCCCAGGTTCAATTCCGGTCAAGGGCATGTACCTTGGTTGCGGGCACATCCCTAGTAGGGGGTATGCAAGAGGCAGCTGGTCGATGATTTTCTCATCGATGTTTCTAACTCTCTATCCCCTCTCTTTTCCTCTCTGTAAAAAATCAATAAAAATATATTTAAAAAAAAGAATAAATCCATATGAACATATATTTTCTTATTTCCTTGAAAAGCATTGCACTTGCATCTGTCTTAGTATCAGTGAGCTTTCTTTTCTGGGGTAATGGCTCAGCTCCACTCTCAATATGTACAAACTCATAACTATTCCATTTCTAAGAGTAAGCTAGGCCCTGATGAGTTGTAGTATCTTCTAGTCATTTGGTGCACATACTGAGTAACTGACACACTGCAAGTAGTTTCTCCCAGCTAGAATCTAGAGTTCATTCTAAATATCTGAGTTTCCCTAATCTCTATGTACAGTATTTTTTAACTCCCCTTTTATACAGGCTATTTAGCACTTTATAAAATATCAACTGTAGACAAGGTTATCTGCACATGAATTTTGGTAGTAAACATGATATAATTTTTTTGGAATGAATGAATACTGAATGAGAATGTATCATCTGAGATGTACTAGGGTACAAAGGGCTTTGTGCTCTCCACAGAAAAGGGTGAGAAAAGTCTATAACAAGGCAAACTCATAAGGAAATCACTAAAAAACAAGTTCAAGCTAGGCAATACTTATTCCTCTCACTGTTAGAAAGACTGCAAGCTCTCTGCAAATAGTGCTGTCAGGGGCCTTACTCACAAGTGCCCTGCTCAAGGCCAGGTAAATGGAAGGAGCAGAAACTCCAGCTAAAGAGAGCGGGGCTGCTTGCTATCATGAAGGAAAATAGGTTGATGATTGGTTGCTCTTTCAATTTCCTAAGAGAAGTCAGAAGTCTGAAATTTTATGTGCAATCCTCTCATTTCTAAATGTTAGCTCTGTATTTTTTTTAACACTACACAGACTTAACAAAACACAACTGTGGGTCACACTCTGTCAAGGACTATACTTTTGTAACCTCCAATCTAAATCTTTCTACATATCAACAAGAACTCACTGCTTATTTCACCTAATCTTCAAGTCTGGCAAAGGATGGAAGGTGGGAGTAACAAAGCAATATCTTAAAAAAATAAGTTAAAACAGGAATACAAATGGGAAAACCAAGTATAGCTTTTAAGTGACTAAATTCCAGTAATGGCTCATATTATATTAAGTCCTTGATACCCTCAATCTCTGTAATTATGCTCAGACATCAGTTGGCAATTTGTTTCCTCTTATGTTACCACCCATATTCTCCCTCCCTAATTTGCCCCTAATTATTTCTTCCTATTTATTAACTATGACATACATGTCTTCTTTTCTTTTTGTAAATAGCTACAAATTCTTTTGGAGAGAGATGGGACATAAATTTCAAAAAATAAAGTCTTCAGATGTTCATGACATTCTAATTACAGGCAACTATATTACTATATTTAGCAGCTATATATATTTTAACCCAAGAAGTGATCTCTTAGGGGTGAGATTTTTCTGAAGCAATAAATGTTATTACGGAAAAAAATCTCTATCAAAATTTATCATTGGAAAATACTGAAAGATTCTTATTTAAAAGAATTTCTATTCTTGAGACTGTAGCAAAATTAGACAAGAATCCTAATGTGAATGCCCCATTAAAACACACGTATGCACACACCCATTACCATATAGAAAAAGAAACTAAACATTCCCATAAATTTTTATAAAACCACTTAAACTTCTACATCTCTACCTCAATTTTAACCATCATATTTCAATATATTTAGACCTCTCTTAAAAATTCTACATAAGTAGGTGAAACTATAAATACTTTTGGAGCAGGAGGCAGCTCTCTAGAGAAAAAAGCAATTAAAATAATAGTTTGCCCTATAAAGTAAAGGTAAATACAAATACGCAAAGGATAAAGCAATACTATGTGAATTTCTTCATATTACAATAAGATGCATTTAAGTTCTTGTCATTAGCAAATTAAACAGGCCTCCTATATTACATTACCTATAAAAAAACATAACCTATGAATTTCAGTGCAAAATGATTGTTTGGACATGTCCAAAAAAAATACACAAATAGATTATTTTCAATTCACTGTTTTTTAAAAACTTCCCTGAAATTCCAATGAAAAAATTATGTAAAAATGGTGTAATTTATATATTTATATATATGCATTTATATATGATATAAATTCTTTCAACTTTGGATATTTAAATCATATATATATATATATATACACACATGTATATGTATATGTATATATATGTGTGTATATATGTTTATGTATATGTATGTGTATATATGTGTGTGTATACCCCATATACATGTATATGTATATGTATGTGTATGTGTGTGTATATATATATATATATATATATATATATATATATATAGACACACCCCATATTCGGTTCTAAAATAATGTTTCAGTGAGGATCATATAGGGATCTGAGGGAAAACAGAACTGGATATGCAAAAACGATTAGTACATATATCATAAGTTGTCTAACTGACATTTTTATAAATCTACCACTACTTTGCTTTTTATTGCACATGCTAAACAAGCAGATGCTAAGTCTGTAAACTGTGAATTAACCTCCTTTTTAAATTAATTGTTCCTTTGGAATTACTAGCTTTTAAATCCCATATTGTAGTTGCTTCATCTTAGAAACATGTGCCAGTTTCTCATTCAGGTTCCCGGGCTATGTTCCAGGAGGCAGTAAACATTGATTCCTTTAAAAAAAAAAATTTAATGAGTCATTTGCCTTTTATTTATACAGTGTCATTTGACCTGGTTTAATTTTAGATTCTTCTAACATGAGCTCCTAGGCCTATAAGAATCCAGATCTGACCATCTTCAAAACAAATATGGCTGGTGATATCCAGAGAAGTGAAGTGAGTTAGAAAGAGGCCAGGGACACAAAAGAAAGGGAACCAGAGAATAATGCACCTACAGTGGCAGCCCTGAGATCAGGACCCCTAGGCACTGAGATCAGGACCCCTTCCTCCTTCTAAAGAGTAAAGAGTCCAAAAAGGAAGTTTCTTCAGAAGTTATTCCATGGCCTTTCTAGATGTTCTCCTTGCACCCAAAATTTTATCTTGCTAACTTAGAATTCCTCCATTTGTACCCCATACACTTAGCTCCACACCTTCTTTTTCATTAAAAACAAGTCCATCTAAAGCAGGTAACATCAAAGTCTGTTAAGGGTGTCATTCTTTCCAAAATGAAGGAGGAGGATTTGACAGCAGTTTTCTGAAAGGGCAAAGACTGAGATAGAGAGATTTAGGGCACTGGGTGGATGGAGGGAGACTAAGAAGACTGAAAAAAAATGTCTCCTGTACAGTTCTGGAACTTTACTTGTGTGGGTCATCTCTTCCTAGTCAGGAATCCATAACAAACAGCTGACCTCCAGCTACTGAAGACAAATGACTGTGATTTTTATATATCCTCTGAGACACATATATAAACACACACAAAGTTTTTACCACGGCACTCCACAGCACATGACAACCAGGAACTGCCACTTTTTGCTCTCTCAGAGTTGCCAGGATAATCCACCCACCTTCTGATTCTTAGGATTATATCTACTCAAGGCCCCACTGTGTTGGATATGGAATAAATTTTCAAATCCCAAGCACTTCCCCCTTAAATAAATTCCATAATAAAGGAAGGAGGCCAAGGAAGTGAAGCAAAGTTAACAAACTGGGATCAAAGGTTTCTTTTCCGTCAACATCATGCACTGGAGCATGCTGGGAGATAGGGTTGAATGTATAAAATGTTTTTCAAACTCTCTATATAAATATGGCCTCCAAAGGTTATACCCCCAATTAAACACATGTTGAAAATGCCAATCTCACTGTGTTCTGCCTATCCACTGAGTATTAACATCTTTGCCAGTTTGATAGGCAAAAACTAACTAAATCGCCATCGCTTTAATTTATACTCAGAATTCAATGAGGTTAAGCATTTTCTTAAAGTGCTTATTTCTACTTTAAAAGTGGTCTCTTCATGAATGTCTATATATTGCTCAGCAGCTTGTGGCCTTGGTTCCTTTTTCATAAGGTGCAGCATTAATATACCAAGACAGGGGTCCACAGGATCAAGAGACATATTTTAGACCTACACCTTGCCATTAACTGGCTGGATCACTTGGGACTAATCACTTCAAATAGATCAAAAGCCTTCAAATTTTGGTTGACACAGTCAAGAGAATTTTACCCAGAGTAAAATGTATAAAATAGTTAAAAGTGAAGGTGCTAGGGCTGAAGCAGGGACCTTACCCATATGCACCTGACCCCACAGCATCTGAGACACCTTGGAGGAATCTTAGGGTTCTGAAGAATAAAATAAAACACCCCAAGCTTGTTGTTTTCTAAGATCTCTTTCAGATTCTATGAAATTAATCTTTCCCAGGGTTGGTTTAAAAGGAACCTTTAAAAAGCACACTTAAGATTTGGTGAGTTCAGAAAGCCAGCACCCTAGAGGCACGGTAAGAAGCCTTCATATAGAAAGTATTCCTAGCCGAAACCGGTTTGGCTCAGTGGATAGAGTGTCAGCCTGTGGACTGAAGGGTCCCAGGTTCGATTCCGGTCAAGGGCATGTACCTTGGTTGCAGGCACATCCCCAATGGGGGTGTGCAGGAGGCAGCTGGTCAATGTTTCTCTCTTATCAATGTTTCTGACTCTCTATCCCTTTCCTTTCCTCTCTGTAAAAATCAATAAAATATATATTTTTTTAAAAGAAAGTATTCCTAGTGAGTCTGAAGGGTTTTGGGGGCGTTTTTCTGTCTCTGAAAACGTAGCTGGTGCAGAGAAAAAAAGCAATACTGAATAGGCGGTGTGACAGGAAGACAGGAGTATCCTAATGCGGAATGTTTCCAGCAGATGCTGCAGCTATTGTTCAGAATTCACTAACTCCCATCACAGCTTGGATCCTGGATGAGACAAATCAATGTGAAATATTTCCTCTTCAACTCTTCCAGCTGAAGCTGAGAGTCAAAGCACATTGATTATCCCTACCTTCAGGGAAATATAGTGATTTATGGAGCAAAACCATCAATTATTACATCCTTTACACGGAATGAATTCTTACTCTTAAAAATATCTTATTTCCATTCAATATTATTTTATAAATTACGACTGAAAAATAAAATTTAAAGTTCTTTTAAATAAGGTGTTATTTCCAAAAGAACTAGAGTGACTCTGGTCAGTTGCATAATAAAAGGATGGGTAGGTAGGCTAGATATTTATATGAAGATCTGAGGAATGCTGGAAAAGACACCTCTGTCCCCACAACGGACTTTGCCACAGTGCCTGAGCTATCAATTCACTCTTCTAAGTCACTTCTCTGAGAAATAACTTACAAAGGAAAAAAAAGTGGCATAAGAGATAATGCAAACCATGACCACCTATTAGGTTGAGTAGAGATCAGAATCTCCAGGCAAAGAGAAGGATAAGAAAGAGTTGGGGACCAGAGGGGAGATAGGTAGAAAAATGTGAAGCTAGGAGCATCCAGTGCCTATATTGCTGAAAACAAACATAGCTATTGGGTGCTGTTGAAATTTGCCTATTTTGTGGTTTTGCTTAGGGATTTTTCTACATCTTAGATATTTCAAACTTGTAAGTGCACATATGCATGTCAAATGAATCAGTTTAACTGTGATATAAAACAGAAAAATATAAATCCAAATTTCCTGAAGAAATCTGAAAAGTGTGACATACCATTTTCTAGTGGGTAGACTCATTTTTTATGTATATCAATTTATCACTTCTTTCACTAAAGACATTTTTAGTTATCTAGCCTCCATCCATTATCCATTAATAATATTTCTTTAAAATCATTAAGAAAAAAACCAAAATCTTTAAGGGTATCTAGCTACCTAGCATAAAAACTAGTTAGCTAAATAAAATTAAGAATTTGAAGATGAGCTTTTACTATTTGGGTTTTTAATTTTACAGTTTCTAACAACTTAAAAATAGATGTTTAAAGACAATATGAATTATTTAGGGCTGTAATTACCCAGGTTTTTGTTAATACAATTTGGCAAACAGCCATTTTACAAACACAAAAAGTCACACTTCAGTATGAATTATGGATGGTGCAATAATTCACACCTTGGACATTGTTTCACCTCAATATCTTACTGCTTCATTAAAGATGTTTATATTTGGATAGTGTACAAATGTTTAGCATAAAAGACAGAATCCAAATGTGGGAACCAGGCAAGAGAAACTTACTGGTAATTTGAAAGCACTGATTAAGGAGCAAATTAAAGAGTTCCTCTTCCTTTCACTGTTTAGAAGTATGCCCCAGAGATATGCATGTGTTTTCTTTTAAATTATTTTTAAAAAATATTTTATTGATATTTTAGAGAGAGGAAGGGAAAGAGATAGAGAGCCAGAAATGTCGATGAGAGAGAAACATCAACCAGCTGCCTCCTGCACACCCCCCACTGGGGATGTGCCCGCAACCAAGGTACATGCCCTTGACCGGAATCGAACCTGGGACCTTTCTGTCTGCAGGCCGACGCTCTACCACTGAGCCAAACCGGCTTCAGCTCTTTTAAATTATTAAGACATTACCTAAAACAACTTGTCATCAAATTATAAAGTATATGCAAGTAATCTCCAGCTTTCAAAGATGCTCTATCCTAAAATTCCCTTATGTAGGGTAGCAATACATCCCTGTTTATCTGGAATAGTCCTGGGGAGTTATTAATAGCTCCCCAGTCTATTCTCAAAAGTGCTCAATTTAAATGATAAATTGTTTGTAAACCCTACTTATTAAGTCTCTCTTGTTTTTAACCCAGGATACAAACTCCCAATGAGAGATAAGAAATATAAGCCACTTTAAAACCATCTTCTAAAATTAATTTCTAGCAAAAGAAATGAACTACCCATGAAATAGTGTTTCTATGAGGAAGTTGACTTAAAAGTCAAAAACTTGATATTTCTCCATGTCCCTATGTCATCTTCTTGGACCTGCAACAACATTCTTTTTGCCACTTGATAGATATCTGGTTTAGAAATTCTTCCAAGTTACCAATGGTTACCAAGTTAAGGCTGAGCTAAAGAGGGTTAGAGAGGGGCAGAGACAGAGATCCTGGGAGCAGGGCCGTACATAAGGAAGAGAGGGCCACGGGGAGAGCTAAGAGCAAAGAGTATGGGCAGAGTCTCCTAACTACTAATCATCAAAGCTACTTCCTTCCTAACTCAATGACAGCCCTGCCCCATCCTGATGCCTCTACCCCACTCAGCCATATAGTCCCAGGAAGCAGTATGGCACCACAGAGCACAAGACTCATCCTCTTCCTACCTCAAAGGGCTGCTCATGGTATTTAGCTACCCTGGGCCTCAGTTTCCTCATCAAACTGGGAAAACCCTCACATAAATTTTTAGGGTTACTTTGGGATCCAATGAAACACTCTTTGTAACATAGTGCCCTATATTGCATATAGCTGAAACCTCTTTTGTGATTTTAATCAGAGGATTCTATCCTTCCTGCCCCACCAGAGAACAGAATCCACTCATGTAACTTTTCCCTACTCTTCCTCCTTTAAGCAAGAGTAGACCTATTTTTTTAAAGGCCATAAAGTCCTCCTATCTTATAAGTAAGGCCTTGGGGTGGCAGAATGGCAGGAGTAAAACAGTACGTAAGATCTCAGACTGGTTTTGTTCAGATTTATCCAAGTATGAGTGCTGGGTGGGTGGCATCTTTTCCGTTCTATGACTGCTACCGTCTCCCTTGCTGTTGAGAATGCCACTCCATTTTGGAGGGTAAGGGTAAGAGGACTTTCAAGTGCCCTTGGATATTGAAGTGGGGTATCCACCCCATGTAGATAAGATGATCTGATGTCTGAGGTCAGCCATCCTGGGGATGCTTTCTCCTGGTGGTAATGAAGAGGACTTCTAGCATAGCTTCTCTCCACAAGCATCATTCAGAGATGCTCTCTTAAGAATCTGTGGGTGTCGTTTATGCTCCATTTATTTCCTAGACAGACAATAAAACTGACCATGGACAGCACTCTTCAATGCAGACAACCCTTTTTCCTTTGGTCCTCCAGGGTCAAAGAGGCCCACAGGAACTTCAAGCCTGCTCTAGCCATTTGGCTGCTCTATCTGCTTCTACCAGTTGCTCTGAGAACAGCCAAGTACTCCATGACTGTGCTCTATAACTGTGCTCTATGGCATCTAAGATGCTATTGCCATGCTATGCCAGAGGCACTGCAATGGACATTTGTCCTTTTTGCTTGAACACCATCTGAATCCCCTTCCTATATTTAGAAAATATCTCACCTAACAGAGCCCTCTTTCCCTAGATAAATGGAGAGTACCACAGTTTCCATGGCTGAATTCTGAAGACAATGAGATTAACTGGGCATAGAGTACTAAAAGTTTCTTTGGAATGTGATTTGCTTAAGACGAGGCATATACTTTTCAGTTAGGCCACAGTTCTCATTACTTTATAATATTGTAGTCCACACCTTCTTCAACATATTTAACCTGCCTGCCTGGATATCAAGAACATTTGACTTCCCCCCAATTTTGGTCATTTGCAGTTATACAGTATGGGTCAGAGGGTATAGAAAACCTAAGCCTCCTCTACACTGTTAGGGTATTTTATCATCAGATAGGATAAAACAGAGACGTGAATGGAAACGTGGACAAAATCTGGTGAAGAGGATGAGAAGGCACAGAGATTTCAGGGGACCACCATTGTCTTGAAGAATGTTCACAATCTACAAGAGCTTACCCTCCATCTTCCTCTTCTACGTGGGCAAGTTCTCCACGAGCCACAGTTCCCACAGTGAAGAAATTAAAAAACAAGACAATATATTGAATTAGTTATCTATTCCTACATGACAAACTACTCCAAAAATTAGTGGCTTAAAACAACAAGCATGTGTTATATCTCACAGTTTCTGTGGGTCAGGAATTTTGGAGCAGCTTGGCTAGGTAGTTCCAGCAGAGGATCTCTCATGAGACTGCAGTCAAATGTCACTGAGCCTACAGTCACTGGAAAAGGGCTTGTCTGAGCTTGGATATGCTTCTAAGGTGACTCATTCACACGGCTGGCAAGTTGGCACTGCTGTTAGCAAGAGGTCACAGTTCTCTACATGAGATTCTCCACAGGAATGTCCTCACAATGTTAGTGATTCAAAAGACCAAATAGAAACTTCTTGGTCTTTTTTTATTATTATTAACTAATTTCAAAAGTCTCACACAATCCACAATATTCTATTGGTCCCAAATGTCAGCCCCAATTCAATACAGAGAGGGCCTATACTGGGTACCCACACTAGGAGGTAAGGAGTTATGTTGGGAGAGAAAAGGGAAGAGTAAAACAAAAACAAAAGAGAGAAAAATCATTTCTAAAGCAAGAGAAAATACTAAGATAAAATGAAATTTTGCTGAAGGAGGTTAGAAGTAAATGGTTAAGGGTCTCTTGTATGTTTTGTTTTGTTTCTAAGATGTGTGTCTATGTATCATTTACATTTAAGTCAAAATGGACATAATATTTACTGATGAGCCCAAAAGATATTCTAATGGTAAACATTTATCATGGCAAAGAAAAGCATAAATTTGGAAGAGAAAATGAAAACAGTAAAGAACTGATGCTTCTGAAAAATTCAGTTTCCCATAGAATTTTTCATAATCTCTCCATCTGCTTTCTTTATCCATGCTAAGCCTATATCAGCATTCAGCTTTGTTTTATTTATACAACCAGAGGCCCAGTGCATGAAATTCGTGCATGGGGGGAGAGGGCTCCCTCAGCCCAGCCTGCACCCTCTCCAATCCAGGACCCCTCGAGGGATGTCCAGTTGCTGGTTTAGGACAACTCTTTCTCAATACAGAGCTGCTGGCTCCTAACTGCTCACCTACCTGCTGGCCTGATCGCCCCAACCACCTCTGGACATGGCTTTGTCCAGAAGGAAGGCAGTGACCGGAAGATGTCTGGTCGACCTGGTTTAATTAGCATATTACCCTTGTATTAGTATAGATTATAAAATGCGAAGAGATACCATTTAAAGTTTCTTGAGATAAATTGTGGGATTACAATATTTTAATAAAATTTAAAAGATGACACCAGTTACTATTTTCTAATTTTTCAAAATTTTAACAATTTTACAGTATTTCAGTGCTATGATACATCAAATAATATTTTGTTAACTAGAGTGAACAATTAAGCATAATTTATACTATCACTTATATGGAAAAAGTGTTCCAAGTTCTGAACTACCAACTTATAAACAAGCTTTTGGAACCCAACTCATTTCTATGTAAGAACTATATGTACTGGGTATCAACCTGTGAACTCACCAACAATAGAAAAATTAGCTCACTTAACTATTTCATTCCACTTATTCATTTGTCCATTTATCCACACATGTGTGATGCCTGCATGCATGCATTCAGCAAATATTTCTTGAATGCCAACTTTAGCAGGACACTGGCTGGATGTGAGATGATGGAAACACGAAGAATAGATCAATTCATAAACTGGTCAGCAGGCAGCCTCTCAATGGAGCAAACAAACCAATAATTCTAACATTTTGTGGCAAAAGAAAAAAGAATGGGGGAGGGAGGAAAGGGGAGGGAGGGAGGGGAGAGGGAGTAAGGAAGGGAGGGAGGGGGAAGGAAGAAATGGTCATGGGAAAGGGGAAAACATTCTAAGAAAGATCAAGGCCTTAGAAAGAAATAGCTCAGTGTGAACAGGGAACTTGCAAGGTCAGTATTCTGAAGTGAAGTGCAAAATTTGAATTGGGTAGATATGAGGCTGGAGATCTGATCATGCAAAAATTAATAGACCATTTCAAGGAAGATAAACCTTAATCTTTCAGCTCCTGTTGGCAAACCTTTGATGATGGGTTTAAGCATGCAAATGAAATGTTCAGACATTTTGGTTAGCTCATTCTGGTAACCCTGTAGAACTTCGATCAATAAATTACAGCCTATGGGACTTTGTGTAGCCTGTTAACTAAGAATAGTTTTAAATTTTCTTAGATGGATTTTAAATAACCAAAGAATAATATTTATAACACATGAAAATGATGTGAAATACCTTTTGTTGTGCATAAAGTTTTATAGGAGCACAGCCACATGCATCCATTTACATAGTGTCAGTGACACAATCACAAAGGCAGAGTTGAGCAGGTGCAATAGAGACCATATGGCTTACAAACTATATAGTGTTTACTACATGGCCCTTTACAGTCTGCTTACCTCTGGAACAGAAGACCTATTTAAAAAGAGACACCTATAAGATGGCTTTTGCGATTGAATAGACCAGTGGTAGGCAAACTCATTAGTCAACAGAGTGGTAAACAAATGGCGACTCGAGAGCCGCATGTGGATCACGAGCCACAGTTTGCCAACCACTGGAATAGACCAATTGAAAAATGACAGAGCTGAACTACATTAAGTGGTAATAGGCCTAGAGATGGCAGGGCAGTTTCATGACATGGGGTATCAAATAAGCAAAGTGTGTGTGCAATGAGAGGTATCAAGGTATAATTTCACATTTCTATTTTTAACAAGTAGGAGCCAGATGATGCAGTAGGGATGCTAGAAGAATGAGGTGCCCTTGAAGACATTTTGTGGAGGTGTCTCAGAGGCTAATGGATATGCATGGGCTAGAAATGTAATGAGTCCTCATCCATTTCACCTCTGTACACTAAAATCCATAAATCACTTTTCATATGTCAAATACGAACTTTGTTTCTCAGCAGATGAATATTTTGAGCAATCATGTGGTGACAGGGCTTACATGGTTAGTTCTGGCTGCAAGAGCAACATCTTCACCCAACAATGTTTGCGTAATTATTTGGCTACTGGTATGTATTAGATTTTGGTCTTACTGTTTTGTTAACAAAAAATAGGTGAAAATACAAAGAAAATTAAAGTGTTAACATTAATGATAAGAAATACAAGCATCATAAAAGTCAGAAATTATTAGGCATGTCCAGATCATCATTGAATTTAAGCTGATGAAAGCATGATCCATTACCAAGAAAAATGAATAAATTAAATAAAAAAGGTATACATTTTGAAAATATCTTCTGGTTGAAGATAATGTCTAAAAGGAGAGGTATAATTAGGGGGTTTATAATCATTTTCTCACACACACATCCCAATGCCTTCTAGAATATATCTGACTGTTGTACGTGCAACCATCTGACTCATTATCAGGAACTCATTATGTCTAAGAGTAGGAAACCCCTTGAATTAACTAGGGAGCTGAAGTTGAGAGAATACATAACGTAAGAGTAACCAAAGAAAGAAAAAAGGAAGGGCTGCATCCTGAGGAAACCAAAGCTAACTGATGAGCAGAGTAATCGGAGCCCACAAAGAAAATTGAAGTATGATGGCTTGAGAAATACACACAGAACCAGAACGATATAGATACCACGACAGAAGGAAATTGGTACCAAGGGAGTTAAGTTTTATAAAGGAAATGTTTCGACTGTTTCAAAGACAGCAGCTCCTGTTGCCATTGCCAAGGCCCTCCTCTTTCTCGTCATTAATAACACTCCAGCTTTGCCATGGGAGCCACTCTTACCCCACTTTTTATCATGTGATCTGGATTTATTGATCCCATATCTCCGAAGATGAACTATGATTGGCTTCAGCCAATCCCCATATTCAGAACCACTAGCCAGAGTGAATGATTGGCTCAGTGATGGGCAAAATTCCACATAGAAACAATGGGAGGGAAGAAGATATTTGCTGGGCCTTTTGAGAAAAAAAAAACAAAAAACATTTTCTTTGTCTTTCCTTGAAGTTTTACTGTATGGCTGTGATGTCTGGAATGGCCTGCAGAGCTGGGGAGTGGAAAGGTGAATAAGTGGCTCCGAGGAGCCTAAGGATAAAGCCAAGACATGGAAGGCAAAGCAAGGACATGGAAAGAAGCCAGGTTCTGGGTGAATCATTTCAGGCACTGGATTAAGCGTTACCTATGGCCAGCACTCACTTCAGGATTTTCAGTTACATAAATCAAGACTTCTCCACTATGTTTAAGCCAGTTGGAGTTGGGTTCAATCAGACAAGACAAAAATTCCCAACTCATATAGGGGGTTGGTAATGTCCTGAAGGAAAGCAGTTTCAATGTATTGGTAGACATATTAAATGTGGATGATTTCTCCTTGAAGAAACTGGAATGAATGAAAGAAATGTAAGCAATACCTAAAGGATCAGGTATGCTCAAAAGAGGATTGCTTTTAGTTTGTTTTGATGTTGCTGCTGTTCATTATGTGTTTGCTTGCTTAGTTATCTGTTTCAAAGTGTAAGAAACCTGAGTCTAATTTGAAAACTGACAGAATCTAGAAGAGAGGAGAGCTGAAGGGAAAGTGATAACTGGTACAAGATCTTACTTTAAAATCACAGAGAAGATTCTATGTTTTTTGGTCATCAAACCTGAAGAAATCTTTAATAGGAACTGTCTAAAAAGGGGGTCTTAGAAGTTTTCAAGGTGATTTTCAAATAAATTAGTGTTATTTCCTATCTTTTTACTAAATACATTTTATTTAAAGATCAAAGTCTTAATTTTGGGAAGAAGGCTAAAATGAGGGCCTTCCAAAAATGTACAAAAAAGAATGGCTTTAATCAAGAGCTTGTTCACCAGATTTCAGTACACAAAGACTGGCTGGTATCCCCTAGCCTTGAAAGAGGTTTGTTTTCTACAAATAAAAATTACTGTTTCCAATAGAAAGTTATGATCATATAAAACTGAGAATGCCTACCAATAAAAAATGCAGACATAACTTTATGAACTGCTTAGGAAAATTCCTAACAGTATAAATGCAGTGGACATTTTAAGAAACCACCATATTCCCAGACCTTGGAGGTCAATGAAATAAGAAAATACTGTATAATCTCTCTCACAGCCCTGTGCTGGGCTGGACGAACTATGGAGCCTCAAATTATCAGGTCTAATGAGGAGTTTGAACCATCCGTAAATGAAATGATATATCTGTGGAAAATGCAGAATTGTGCTAACTGCCTGAATAAAGATCTTTGATAGATATGAACTCTGGGTCAATTTACGCCAAAGCTGAAATGTTGAACCGTCCACTGAAATGTGACCTGTCAAATCTGGGTACAATAGAAAGATTAACATAGTTTTCACATTTTAATGTGGATACTTGGCATATGGCACTGGGAGGAAGATGAGAGGGACTAAATCCTTGATACTGACAACAACTGTTTAACACTCTTATTTGAACCTTCACATTCCCAGAAACAAATACATTCTTTGTGTGTATGGATCCAAAGGGGCTGCAAACCTATGGAGACCACCACTTGCCCTTTGAAAATTACAGAATCTTAGACAGGTTGGCACCTACAAAGTCATCACATTCATTCTCTACCTCTGGGTCACGCTTAACCAATTCATAATGATTGTGGAGAATAAACCACAAACCTCTTTCTGTAACCCAGTTCAATTTTATGGTCTAACCCAAATGCCCTCCTCACACAGAGCAGCCACATGCTGCAGCTGTCTCCCAGAGCCCCCCCACTGTGGGGTGAGGAAGTGGCCTCTGCCAGCTTTACCTAGACTCTCAGAATGCAAAAGAAACATTTGCAGGTTTAAAATGGGCATTCCCCTCCCCCAATTATGCCTTTACCTCAAAACAATCCTTGCAGAATAATTGAGTGACAGCTTTCAAATCTGGGAGGGTTAATGATTATTCTTGTTTAAAGGTAATAATAATGGCTAATAACAGCCAATATATCACGTTGTGCCTTCAACATAGTAAGAACTTTATGAATATTGTTCTATTTAATCATCACAGTAATGCTGTATCAAAAGCATTTTTTTTCATTGTGCCTGCACAGCGAATGAAGAAACAGAAACACGGAGGGGATAAGCGGGTTGCCCAAGGCCATAAGTTAACGAGTGGCAGAGAGCCACTCAGAGTGGGCAGCCTGGCCAGGGGCCATGCCTTTTAACCACTGTACCACACTGTACCCGAGAAGGGCAGGAGACAAGGAAGTAAATGGAATGATTTCTTAAGATCATTTTTAGGTCAGTGGCTCTATGATTCCAACTTTGCTTTATCTGGCTCAAGTAAAGTATTTCTACCTTAACTGCCACAGAAATACTATATGTCCCCTGAGCAAAGCTGGGGGCAATGAGAGGGTGCTTAAAACAGCACAGTTAGTGTGTGTGACTCAATAACCATTTTGTTTACCAATAGCAGAATTGCTTCTATTCTACTAACGTCACATTAGCTTCTTTGCCTGCCAAGTGCAGGTCTAACCAGGCCTGCAGTTTTCATTTTAGCTCAACCCCCAGGGGAAAAAGCTTGTATTTGTCAAAGCACATTTCTGCCGCATGTAAGTTATCTAAGAAACCAGTAGATTTCTAAAATATAGGTTCTTTGTATTTCTAAAATATACCTTCTTTGTATAACTATCAGTATACACTCCCCCAAAGGAGAGCTGACAGTGAAGGGGCTTGGGAGAGGGGAATGGAGAGAATTTCTATTCTAAATCTTAAAACTGCAAAGGCTGTGGACAAGTTCTGGTCTTCAATACCCATGTCACACTGCAGCTCAACATGACGTCAATGGAAAGGGGACTGAGAGAGAACTATGCCTCCAAGCAGCTTCCAAAGAGTTGTCTTAAGAATATAAAGTCTACTAAGTTGCTCAACGCGGTGTAGCATGAGTGTTTGAAAACAAGTGTGCTATTCTGCTCGTGCTGAAGTGGGCAACATTGGAAGAGACCGTTTCTACTCAGGGCCCTCTTGTGAGCGGTGATTATGCAATTCAGCCATGTCCTCATTCTCTTTATAAAGTGTGAATCAAATTTTCTGTCAGGGAATAGTATTTTCCACACTCATGTAGAGAATAATTTGAAAAACCCTGGTGGCTTGCCAGTTTTAAAATATTCTAACTCTGTGTCACTGGGGAACATGTCATTGTTTCGCCCAAAGCCCTGTGCCAATCTCCCAGGCCGGGGGATGGGACTCGGTGGGGGCTGCTTCTCAACGACACTGACATCCATCACCTTGTGTGTCCTTCAGCAGAGGTGAACCCGTGGCTGGAAAGCCTTCTGGTCCCATGACATTCCTTCCTATAACTTAGGCTGTCAGCGTGGGAAAAGTTCTGAGTACCCAACTTCTCTGATGGTGCAGTTCTTCAAATAAAACACTACTAAGCGTGCCTGGTATTCATGCTACTATCCTTGCCAGGCACACTAGGAAACACACATGAAATTTCCATTTTTAAAAATAACAAGAAATATGCAAAAATTACAGAAGCTCTAAGATGTTCTTCCTGCACTAAAAGGGATGATGATGCCCTACTTTGAATACCCCTGAACTAAACCCCAGCCCTTGTCTTTGTAGATGCACTCAACTCAAAAGAGGTAAAATTACTTCCGATAGGAATTACCAAGTTCACCTAGAGTCCATATCTCTGGACACTTGATCTATGCTCCTTCCTAAAGGTTCTCAACAATGGCCTTCGGGGCATTTAGAAGCACAGGCAGGATCTGGATTTGTCATAATGCCCAGGATGTGTTGCAGGCATTAATGTGAGAATACCTAACATCCTTTATACCCAACATAAAAAATCCTCTACTCCAAGGAGTAATATAGCCCCTATTGGGATCAATCCTATAAAGATGGGCTTCCTTTCCCCAAAAGAAACATCATCATGACAAGTCTATGTTATACTCATCACACCAGCCATGTACTTAGATTCTTACAAGTTATGTTCATTTCCATTTCACAGTTCTCCACCACATTGACCATATTTGTCAAGAGAGACTCATTGCTAGAGCCATTCCCTATCATTTTATGTTCCTTTCTGCCAGGGTTTCTTAACCTCGATACTATTTGACATTGTGGGCTGAATAATTCTTTTTGTGAGGGCTGTCCTGTTCATTGCAGAGGTTCAGCAACATCCCTGACCTCTATCCACAAGAATCCAGTAGCATCCCTCCAGGTATGACAACCAAAATGTCTCTAGGCATTGCCAAAATCACCCACAATTGAGACTCACTGGTCTAGGCTATGGCTGCAACTACACCGGCATAAGTGAGATGGCACATCCCATCACCTCATCTGTTTTGTGTGTGCGTCACTATCAGGCCATAGTTTGGCATGAAGACAGAGTACATAATTCACAGGATATAGAGATGATGTTTTGTTCAGCTTGGTATTTCCAGTACAATATAATTCCTGGCACGTAGCAGGCACACATAAGTATTTACTGAAAGAAAGAAGCCTTCTTCAGAACAATATATACCTTAGTGAATTCAAGTTTTAATAAATGAGCCTAATTCCAGTAACAGAAGCCCCAAAGACCTTCCTGAGAAAACATTAGAAAGTACCTATTAGAATAGCTTTGCAATAGGTAAAGGATTTGTGATGTGGTTAATCACTCCATCTCTGAACAACCCAACCAGAAAGTAACCATCAGATTATCGTGCCTCTCGTTATCAGTGAAATTCGGCATCCAATTGCCTTTCCTCTTTTGCGGTGGCCTTAGTTTATCTTAAAGTCCCTCTGTATTATCTGGGAAAGCATTTGAATTGCCAATCTGAAAACAAGGCTGTACAACATGCTTTGAATTAGAATAAAATTTCAAATTTGGTCTGCTTAAATTCATATCCAGCAAGCTATTTATGACTGCTCAGCAGGATTTTTTTTTTTTTTTGAGCAAACTTTACCGAGTCACCCTGGGGATTCTTTTTCTTATGTTGAGATTCTACACTCCAAAAAACCTAAGTCTTAAGTTTAAAAATAAGCAAGACTCCCTGGAAAATGACAGACCTTCAAACTGCAGAAAGAAACATAATACTTATCCTGCTAGTCGGAGGGGAAAGGGCACCTGCAGGCCCCACCAGGCTCCATGTCCTGACGCTGCCTCACTTGCCCAATCCTATTTCCCACAATGTGGCAAGCTAGTCTCCTCATGGTCTACCAAATTAAAAAAAATTAAATCTATAGTTAAACATAAATTTCCCCTGTAACCTCACTCCTGTGATTAATGAAAATATACACCAACAGAAAGAACTGTACATGAATTTATATAGCAGCATTATTCATAGTAGCTGAAAAGTGGAAACAACCCAAATATCTTGATAACTGGTAAATGGATAAATAAAATTCAGTCCTAGCTGGTTTGGTTCAGTGGATAGAACATCAGCCCATGGACCAAAGAGTCCCAGGTTTGATTCTGGTCAAGGGTATACATCCCTAGGTTGCAGGCTCCTCCCCAGCCCCCAGCCCTGGTTAGGGCACGTGCAGAAGGCAACCAACCCATGTGTTTCTCTCACATCAATATTTCTCTCTGTCTTTCCCTCTCTTTTCCACTCTCTATAGATCAATGGGAAAATATCCTTAGATGAGGATTTTAAAAAATCCACACAATGGAATATGACCAAATATAAAAGAATTAAGTACTGATACTTCCTAGAACATTAATAATGCTTAAAAACATTTTGCTACATGAACAAGTCAGGCAGAAAAAAACACATATTATATGATTCCACTTGCATAAAGTGTCCAGAAGGGGCAAATTCATATAGACAGAAAGTAAATTAATGGTTTCCTGGGACTGGGAATGGGAGCAGGGATTAACTGTAAATGCACATGGGGAATCTTATTGCTCTATGACCTGTTCTAAATGAGTCATTACAACCAATAGGATTATGGTCATAGTTGTCCAATCCTATAAATTTACCAGAAGTCAATGGACTGTGCCTCAAGTAGGTGAGTTGCATATAAAATTATCTCTATATATAAAAGCCTAAACAACCGTTATGACAGAATGACCTGAACGACTGGTCACTATGACACATGCTGGCCGCCAGGGCACAGATGCTCAAAGTAGAACCTGCCTCCAGTCCACAGGCACAGAGGCCCCAATCACTGATGGGGCCTGCTGGCCAACCTCCTGGCTGCGCCTCCTGGCTAGCAGGTTCCAATTGCCCAACTGGGGTTGGGCCTTGGGCTGGGCTGGGCAACCTGGGGCGCAGGCAGCAAGGGAAGGAGGAGGGAGAAGGTAGGGAGGTGGAGAACCTGATCGGCCCTGATAACCAGCCAGGCCTAGAGACCCCACCTGTGCATGAATTTCATGCTTTGGGCCTCTAGTAGCTCCGTAAAAATTAATTATAAAAACAAATAACAAGGGTCACTGATATGCTTTCTTCACAGGCTGACTTCCATTTCTTTTCCCCCAATGGTGGGGTTTTAGAAGTTTCCTATAATGGGGCCACAACTTAATTTCAGAACCATACTTGATTGACCACACTTTGGAAATGGGGATGGATCATCAAATTCACTCAGTCATTTCATAAGCAAATACTTACAGAGGCACTGTGCTGGGAACTTGGAGAAAAACAGGAAGCAAGGCAAATGTGCTCCCTTTCAGGCCCAGGGCTGAGAGTTACAAACACATAAACAGGCAAAATTAAGGCAGTGTAATATGTTCTACAATAGGAGGACACACAGGCGTGACAGTGCACATAGGGGGTGCACCTCACCTTGACTGTGATATCAAGGGGTCCTGGAGAAACTATCTTTAAGCTGAGGTCTGAAAAGGAAGTTTAGAAACAAAAATGAGGCAGGAGTGAGGAATAGTAATCCACGCAGAGGGAATAGCGGGCCTAGAGATAGGAGAGACGGAAGATTTGGACAACTGATGCTACTCAATCACAATATGAAGGTGGAGAGTGGAAAGAGGAATTTTAGAAAAATAAACAGGGGTCAGATCATAAAGAGCCTCACAGGCATATTAAAGAGTTTGGGCTTTATCTTAAGTGGCATGAAAAGGTAATAAAATGTTTTCAGCAAGTGAATAACTTGATCAAATTTGGAGTTTGATGTACATAAAAATTCGAGGAGTCAAAACTAGAAGCAGGAAGATCCTCTAGGAGTTATTACAGATCGATAGTGGGCTGGGCCTGATAAGAGACAAAAGCAGCCATGGGAAGTGGCTTATTCCTACATGCCTTCCATCCATTCACATGGAGACCAGGTTCTCCTATTGTTAACCAGATTAAAGCACTTATTCCAGACCCTTCTCCAATTGTTTCCTTGGACTCAGACACTCCCCATGCTTTGCCCTTAGCCTGCCTAATCCCTATGAATTTTTTTTCACTTACAGTTTTCTTTCAATGTTATTTTGCATTTTCCTTATGCATTATTGATGTCTTTAGATGCCCTTCCTCCAGAAAACCATCCTGGCAACCCACCCACACCCTAAGCTAGAAGCCTCTCCAGCATACTCCATTTGAAACATGTGCTTATTCTCTACACGGCACACATTATATGCCTCTGCAATACAAGTGTACATATACTGATCTGTTTTAACACTAGATGAGTGCTATCTAATAAAACTTCCCATAAAAACAAAGATATTTTATATCTGCTCTGCCCAATATGGCAGCCACCAGCTTTTAAGCACTTGAAATGTGGCTAGTGTGATTAAGGAACTAAATTTTTAATTGTATTTAATGTTAATTAATTTACATTTACATTTAGATTTATATAACCACATGTGGCTACCATATTAAACAATAGATCGTTAGGCTTTATAATCTGTAAACACAGACACTGTGTTATCTTGCTTATCACTGAAACTCAAACATATTGAATAGAATAGCACTGGGCATATAATAGGAACTTGATAAACATTTGTGAATGAATTAATGATATACACAGGCTCAGAGTACTAATGATATTCACTCGTCCACTCAATCATTCAACAAACACTATCAAGCACCTACAAGGTGCCCAGTACTGTTCTCGATGCCAGGGTTACAAACCAAGCCCCCTGCTTTTCTGATACTTATACCTTCATGGAGAATGCAAAATAAATGTAAGCAACACAAAAAGTTTCTGAGACAGAGGTGCCAAAAAATTAAGCATGGTAAAGGGATAGAGAGTGATGGAGGAGGGTGTGCTGGTTTTCATGTGACTTTGTCTCACTGATAGAATTTGCCAGAGCCCCTGCTGCCTCAGCATATGGCATTCTAGCATATATCAAACAAACTCATGATGAAAGTTAAGGGAACAAACTTCAACAGAAGGTAAGATAATTGCTCAGAAATGAATTTTGCTTTCTGATCATCTTGTCATAAAAGCTTTCAAGTATGCATTTTTGTGGAAAGAAGGCAGTGGCAAAATTGACCCATATTCTGTTTCAAAGCTATTAATGTGTCAAATAGCCCCAGAGGCAGAGAATTTCTACAAACTTTGAGAAAAAAACATCTTCTAAATTACTTAGTATTACAACATGTGTCAAAACCAGCAGCCAATCAAAATCTCCACCTACAACATGTATATTCTGTTTAGCAATTAAATTCACTCCACATTTACTAAGCATCTCCCTAAGTGTGAGGGCTACGCTAAGCCCCAGGACAGAAACCCAGTGGTGCCTGGCTTCCAAGAGAAACCACATATTAAAAAATGTTTAATTAAAACACACACACACACACACACACACACACACACACACACACACACAAACCACCACCACAATGTGGTCAGAGCATGTCACACCATTTTCGTTCTTTTGGTTTTCATTTGGTTTCCTGAATGTTCTTTATGCCTGGTCAAAAAAAAATCTCCAAAGATGCTGTATTCTTTCCCAAGATCAAGATTATTTCATAATTTCTAATGTTGCATAAAATGAAATTTTCCTTAGCTACTACATCAACACCACTGAGATGACAAATCATGTAGCTGGGAAACACGTCAAAATCTAAAGTGCATTTTGCAGGCTAATCATTTAACCTAGAAGAGATTCCCCAATAGAATCATCTGGACTTTAAAAATATTTGCTCACCTTTCCTGGTTGTAAAAGTTAAGTGAAACTGGACAGGACAGCACTCTGTAGGCTAAAAGTCCTGCATAGATAGTCATAGAATTAAAATGATGACTCTGCACTTGTTGACTAGTGCATAGTGGTAGGTTAAGCCAATATTTAAAAAGCAGAGAAGAGAGTTGGAAAGCTTAAACTCAAGAAGACAGACTAAACTTTGCTGAGATCATTTCTAACCTGCTCCTGGAAAAAGAAGATTAATATGCAAGCAAATAAATACAGGTTCAAAGCCACCCACCTCACCTCTGAAAGGCTCCAATTAGAACTGGTCTTAACTTCAACATCCACAGTCATTGGTCGCATGCTTGCCTGTGAGGGGACAGGGAAGAGACATGCATGTGTGTGTATATATGTGTGTGCACATGTGTGTACATATAAATATGTGTGCATATGTTATATATACACTGTCAGGTAGGAAGAAAGTTCACCTCTTTTGTTAATTTAAGATGGGAAGCTTTTATGCAGGATGACATATGTCTTATCATTACAATGAAAGAAAAAATCTATTTGGCCATATTGCAACTCTATTAAGAAAAGATTCCTGGATTTTCCAATGCTCTGCTTTCATCTCCCAAGTGTCAAAAACCCTGCAGCTTCACCATAATGCCATCGCCTGGGTCTATGCCATGGAATCATCTTTCTATGATTCAATTTCAATGCAGTGAATGTTCCCGTCATCAGCTTGTATTTATTCCCAATACCTACTGAAAGCTCTAGACTCTGAAAATACGTCTGTATAATTGAATCACTTCAAAATGTCCTGGTGATATTGTGTTACTACAAAGTCATGTTCCAGCTTTCAATGTTGTTTTTTTCTTCAATAGTAAAACAATACTTGGTTGGTATTTGCCTGCCTTTAAACGAAAGGCAAACTCTGTTGTTTTCAAAATCCTTCTCTTAAAATGCTTCTGCAATACAGGGACAGACATAGGAGAATTTAAAAAGCAAGTCTGGTTTGAATGCAAATCTAAATTCAAATGTAACTCTCACTTTGTGCTGGATTCCATATTGTTTGGTGTGACTGTCCCATTGTGGCCCTCCTAATGTTTAAGAAAATCATGTCCACGTAAATTCATTACATGTGCTCAGAGAAGATGGTTTAAAAAATGTATTGAACTTTTCTTTCTATTTAAATAGACAGATGCCAGGGCAGTTTTTCTTCTTTAGTTCTAAATTAATTCCATGCAAGGAAAAAATGTAGATTGAATTGGCAAACTCAATGGACTTAGAGAACGCCACTAGGGTTCTGAAGGAAGGGTGGAGAGAGCCTCTTACTTTTTCTGTAAGTCCTACCTCAATAGTTCTACGGTTTCCAGTACACCCAAAGTCCAATGTCGTCTAAGATCAAGTTTCAAAACTCCTCACATTTGCCCAGGAAGTTTATTCTTACCATCTTTATGGATCTGTAAATATTCATTCTCTAACTGGCGAGCAAGATCTGGGGGAGGGGGCTGTCACAATAAAAAGAGAAATGAAGCAGACGAAGAATGTCATATGCATTATATTAAAAATCAAAACTCCTCTCTCGAACAGCAAATTAGAATATATCTGATTTGCACAACAGCATGAGAGAATGGAGACCTCAGCGCATTAAAGAGTGAGCATTATTGCAAAGGGAACAGCCACACGAAGGGGCCTGCCACTGCAGGACCTGTGGTGCTGGAAAATGTGCAAGGGAGGCAAAGAAGGAGAAGGTAACATTTCCAATGTTCACTAGAGTTTTCTTTTGTCAGCCCCTCTGCGGTCCCTCCCACTCCCATGGAATAACTAAATGGGGTCTGGAAACATGAAGCGGGACCCCAGGGTGACGGGTTTTCGAGCACAAAAGAGGTAAACCTAAAACCCAGCAGCCAAAGGGGACTTTCATGCTTCAGAAGCGTGTGTGCAGGGAAGCACAGAAAACATGGATGTGTCTCATTCACTTGGCTCAGACCCCATACCTGTTTGTAGGACATTAGCCAAAAAATCACTGTGACATTTGAAAAAGAAAGAAAAAACCTTGTTCAGCTTTCTCCTTCCCCTCCATTAACAACTGTCAATATTGGACCCCTCACACTATACACACACAGGCAAAAGTCTCCTTCCCCAAAAGGGGCAACATTAGTTCTAACGGTGAAAAACTGCAAGTGCAAGTATTCACACACAGTGCACAGCACGGAGTACCCTTTGTGTTTGACAATATTACTCAAGAAATGTCACTTGTTTTGCTAAAACTGGTTTGGCTCAGTGGATAGAGCGTCGGTCTGCGGACTCAAGGGTCCCAGGTTCGATTCCGGTCAAGGGCATTACCTTAGTTGCATGTACCAGTAGGGGATGTGCAAGAGGCAGCTGATCTATTATTCTCTCTCATCGATGTTTCTAACTCTCTATCCCTCTCTCTTCCTCTCTGTAAAAAATCAATAAAAAATATTTTTTTAAGAAATGTCACTTTTTTTAAGGCAGACTACTTACAATGCCCTCGTTCCCCACAGCTCCTCAATACATGGCTTGTTAATATATCTTAAAGTGTTAAGCTCTAAAAAGATAAGGCTAGTATGTATAGTGCAATTTACCTGTCAGAGGCCCAAGCTAGAGTCCTATACCTTTGGTCTCTTAATATAACTCTTCAGCAAACAATCAAAAGCAAACTCCCCATTTTCTGGTCACTTGCAGTTGGTATCCAAAATCACAATTCAAGCAAAATTAAAATAAACAAAAGGATTTCTGTGGAATTAAGCTTTGTAGCAGCATGAAATAGCATTTAATAAAACAACCAACAGACAACAATGGCCTCTTTAAAATTAAAGCAAGATGACAACTTACAAACATGTGGGACTTATTTAGCATCTGTTATGAGATTGAAAAGCTCATCAAAATAGACTTTTCCCTCTCCCTCTACCTCCATTAGGATTTATTTAGATTCTGCTCTACAAGAGACAGTACAACATGCCGAAAGTAGAACTCTCTTCATATACCCAATCCTGTTTCTTTTCAATCTTTCTATCTACCTAGTTGCTCAAGCAGAAAGCTACACATAATCCATAATTTATTACTTGCCTTCTACCACCTTATCCATTAATTAGCAAGTCCTATTGATATTTTCCGGTACACCCCCCTCTCCCCACCTCCATTACAATCACATTGGTCTAAACCAGACCTGTCCAATAGAACTTTCTACAGTAATGAAATGTGCAATCTCTGTACTGTCCAACCTGATAAAACACCAGTCACATGTTTTTATTCACTCTAGTCAACACTTGAAATTTTGCTAGTGCAACTGAAAAAAAAATTTACGTTCATTAATTGGGGGGGGGGGGGGGCATAAAACGTTTTTAATTTATTGTCTAAAGTTTTACATATGTCTCCTTTTTCCTAGGTTGACCACCCCTCCCAGCCATTCCCACCCCAGGCAAGCTCCACCACCGCAGAGGTGTCTGTGTCCATTGGATATACTAATACGCATTGCATACAAGTCCTTTGGTTAGTCTCTAACCACCCTTCTCCCCTGCTATTTGTCTCTAGATCTATTCTTGTTCATCAAATTATGTTGATCATTATATCCCACATGTGAGTGAGATCATGTGATATTTATCTTTTCCCAACTGGTTTATTTTGCTTGGCATAATGCTCTCCAGTTCCATCCATGCAGTTATAAATGGTAAAAGTTCCTTCTTTTTTATAGCGATATAGTATTCTGTTGTGTAGAAGTACCACAGTTTTTTAATCCACTCATTTTAGCTATTGTAAATTGTGCTGCTATAAACATAGAGGTGCATATTCTAGGATACCTTCTGATTGCTGTTTCTGGTTTCTTGGGATATAGTCCTAGAAGTGGGAATTACTGGGTCAAGTGAGAGTTCCATTTTTAACTTCTTAAGGAAACTCCATGCTGTCTTCCACAGTAGATGCATCAATCTGCATTTCCACATCCTCACCAGCACTTGTCTTTTGTTGATTTGTTGATAATAGCCATTCTGACAGGTGTGAGATGAAATCTCAGTGTTGTTTTGATTTGCACTTCTCAGGTGATTAGTGACTTTGAGCATGCTTTCATATGTCTCCCAGCCTTCTGTGTGTCCTCTTTACAAAAGCATCTATTTAGATCCTCTGCCCATTTTTTGATTGGATCATTTACTTTCCTTTTGTTAAGGTGTATGAGTTCTCTGTAAATTTTGGTCTCCGAGGTCTCCCCAGTTGAAGGTAAGGCTGGGCTTCCTATCACAGCTGCTCTTCCCTTCAAGATGGTATGATCTCTGCAGCAGAGCCAAATGATCTGGGAAAAATTTCAGCAGGAGTAGAGACTGTCCAGCCAGGGGAGCCTGGTCTGCCAGTCTCTGACAGTCCTGTGGAATATAGCTGTCCCTTACTCACAAATACAGATACTCCCTGCATGTTCACACACTCTCCTTTTGCTCTCTCACTCACACACATTTTGCAGGATACCATCCCATTGGCCGCCATCTTGGATCCTCAGGCATAAAACATTTTAATTATCCTTCCATTTCCTATTTCTTGGGATATGCTGGGTTGGTACTTTCCCCCTCTTCCCACCCTGGCCTTATGCCATCTTGCTGCTCTTTTCTTCTCTTTTTTTTTCTTCTCTTACCCCTCTTACTCTATAAACTACTGCATACCTTTCATGTTCTCATGTAGATATTTTTTACTAGTTCTTTTTTAAATAGTTTTTTAAATTGTGGCAGTATATATATAGTATCATTTTAATCATTTTAAGTGTACAGTTCATCATACATTCACATTGTTATGCAACCAACTTCCAGAACTCTTCATCTTGCAAAACTGAAACTATACCCATTAAACTATTTCCCATTCCCACCACCACCAGACCCTGGCAACAACCATTCTACTTTCTCTCTCTATGAATTTAACTATTCTAGGTACTTCATAGAATGGAATCATAAAGTACTTACCTTTTGGGGACTGGTTATTTAAATTACCATAATTCCCTCCAGGTCCATCAATGTTATAGAATATGTCAGATATAGCATATGTCAGTTAATTCTGAATTAAAATTAAATGGCCATTTAATGGTAGTGCCTGCCATATTGGACAGCCAACTCTAACTTATCCCCATCTTTCTCCTAGTCTCCCACACATTAGCTCTTTGCCCCTAAAATCTATGACCAACAAATCAGGCAATATTATCTTTCAAAATATGAACCACAACATTCCTAATCAGTCTACCACCCCAACACACACACACACACACACACTTTAAAATGCTTCCATGGCTTTTTTTTCATAGCACTTACAGCTACCTGAAATAAACCTCCCTTAGTATTTGTTTCTTCATTATGTTTTCTCCTCTAAAACATGAGCCCCATAAGAGCCAAAATTGAACATCACTGTATCCTTAGTAATTCAAACAGTACCTGGCACATAAATAGCAACTCAATAAATAATCGCTTATTGAATAAATAAATGAATCTGGAACAGACATTTGTGTTGCATTTATCTTCTTTTTTCTTTGAGATATGATTGATGTATTTATCTTTTTTATGTATACAACATAATGATTAAGTATATGATCACCACAATAAGTCTAGTTAACATCCCTCACCCCACAATTACAATTTTTACTTGTGATGACCTCTACTCTCTTAGCAACTTTCAAATTCACAATACAGTATTATTAACTGTAGCCACCAGGCTACCCATTACATCCCAGAACTTATTTACCTTATAAGTTTGGACCTTTGGATCTATGTACCTATCCTCTATATTTTTTATTTTATAGCAACCCTCTATCTAATAGAGATGATTAGTGAATCCTTTACTAATAATGGCTAAGTAAATGCTTTGAGTTTATGTATCTAACATGCCAAAGGGTTGTTGTGAGACATCATGCCCACTTATACTGCAAAAATCTGACAAGGAACTGGCCAGCATCAGAAACACAGGCTATAGGTACTAGAACGGGTTCTCAAATTATCTTAGCAACTTAGGTGTGTCATACTCTACATCAGATCTTTGGAAATACTGTGTCCTTAGTAAGTGACAGGTGTAATAAGGATAATCTAGACACCCACACCCACTGGTCTGTTGACTACATTCTCTACAAATACTACTCATTTAACTTTGTGTTCATAGAAATATCACCATATTCTATGTATTTCAAGGTATAAAAAAATGGTTGAGAAACACTGCTAACCCAATAAGCCCACCGCTCAATAAATGGGAAAAAGCCCAGAAATCTGAAAATATCAGTCAAATATTCTGAAATCAGTTGCTTGTCTCAGACCACAGTGCACAGGGAGAAAGACAAAAGGATGCCAGTTACAAATTTGACCTTAGTAATTTAAAGCAATCGCTATTCCAAGCATCTTTCAATGAAAAACGTTAACTTTTTAAACCCCACAAATAATACAGCTGATCTGATCGAAGGGACGGAAAGGCCTTAGCTGGTGTAGTCTGCCTGTAAATCATGCTATGATGGGCAGACAAAGGCTTGTCCCATATGATTGCTCTGTTGGAGAGGTAAAGGTCCACATGGCCAGGAAAGTGAGAAAATAAATAAATGTACTGAGGAACATAAGTACATCTCAAAAAGAATCAGGAAGCACTTTGAAGGGGCTGGCCAAATCTGGAACATTTTCTAACATAAAAATAAATGTTAATAACAATGGATTTAACATAACATATTGAAAAAAATCCATGACATAATGTATAAACAAACAATCACTCACCCTTTTTTGTACTGTGGAATGAAACTAATAAATTTAGAAGTGATGGAGTTAGAAAATAAGGTAACTAAAAGCAGAAGGTAAAAGTTTAATGAGGAAAAGAAAATTAATCATCTCAAAGTATTTTCATATCAAAAACATATTTGTCTCTTACAAATTCCTGGATACTAAGTATTTATTAATTAATTTATAGTTGAGAAACCAGACACACACTACACTATGTCAATGTCCCAACTGGACGCCTTGAGAAGAAAATAGCATTGTATCTGAGGTATTCTAGCACAAAGTAACTGCCTCATCCTTAGCAACAAGGTTAATGGAAGTGGCGGGAGCTCTTTGAAAATGTCAACTAATCCAAGTAAAAACAACAACAAAACAGAGTAACAATTCCTGCATAAAAGAGGTTAAAGAGACATGATGAACACAATGCATGTGTCTAGGTTGAATGCTAAAACAAAAAGGGAGAAGGGAAATAGAGAAAAATTGCTTTTCTTTTTTCCTAAGTTCTGTGCACTGAAGTATTTTAAGTTATTGGAACATATGTTCAAGTTACTCTGAAATGATTCAGGGAAAAACATACATTTATATAGAGATATAGATATATGTCAAAACTTGACATTTATGAAGAGCAGTGGGAAAGAATAAGGTAAATATCAAGTAAAATATTAAAATTTGGGGAATCTGAGTGAAGGACATATGGGAATTCTTTATATGTCTTACAACTTTTCGGTCAATTTGAAATTGTTTCAAATTAAACCAAAAACATACAGGTAACAAATGAAAAAGAAAAGAAATTACTTTTTATTTGGCATATTCTTAGAACCCTCAAGTATGTGCAAAACACATGTATAACACAGGGTTCACGAATTAGTTGGAAAAAAATTTCTCCCATTCTCCTTAGATCAGTGTTTCCCAAACTTTTGACATATGTATACCCCTTCTATAATTTTCATAACGCTAAGTACCACTCATCAAAAAAAAAATGGATGTATTTTAATAACAATCAAAATATATTTATTTTTTCTTTTTTTGGTACATACACAAAATAATAATAAATGAAAAATAAAATTATTCATAATAAAATATAAATAAAAGCTATATTATAAATAACATTTACTTGCATACTGTACCATCTCACGCCTCACAAGACTGTCTTGACTTGACTCATGAGAACGTATAATTAGGTGCAGCTAAGCACAGTGCAGTGCAAATACCCACCAAACTCCAGTGCAATGCATACCCCTACCAAACTCTTCCCGTACCCCTGGGGGTACCCGTACCACGCTTTGGGAAACACTGCAATGGATATATAAAGACCAATTAGTAAGGTAAGAAGCTTTGAAACTTCTTTAGATTTCATTGAGGCACCGACCTAATTTTTTTTCCATAATCATCCTTTGATATAAAAGAATGTCTGAATAACGAACTAACACACACAGAATGGAAAATCTAAGTCTAGCCTTTGGCTAACAAGGTATTACACGGTGAAGGAAAGGTGCAAATGTCTCATATGGAAATACCAAGAAGCAGAAATGGTGGAGAAAAGCACTGAATTTTAGTGGCAATGACAGAAAAAAAGAGACCAAGGCAAATGTGCTGATAGGTATCAAATGATCTGAAAAGGCTGTATCATCTGTCCTTAAACAAGAGAAGTCCTAGTGCTCAGAACCATCTCTAAGAATTCTTGAAAGTACCCTAGAGGAAATTTTTCCAAGATAAAGCAGAGGTCACTGGTTGTCTCTAGTTTCAAGAATTAGATAAAAATCCAGTTCCTGCATCTCAGGCCATCATATGTCCAGCTTTCATGAAAAATAATTCTTTGGGGGCAAAGGTGATCTATCTGTATGGCAAACCCAAGAGAACTTTCTGCCACATATTTGGGAGTCCATCCTACATACAACTATGGGAAGAATGTTGGGACCAGATCAGCTGCCTTTGGAAAGAAGCAAAGAGGGAAAGAGGAAGAAGCAGGTTGGCTTTTCAGAGGATGGAGTTGGAGTTTTGCCACAGGACTCTCTAGGTCAGTGGTTCTCAACTTTTCTATTGCCGTGACCCTTTAATACCATTCCTCATGTTATGGTGACCCCCAGCCTTAAAATTATTTTCATTGCTACTTCATATCTATAATTTTGCTACTGTTATGAATTGCAATGTAAATATCTGAGTTTTCTGATGGTTAGACTCTACAGCAGCAGTTCTCAACATGTGGGTTGTGACAACCTGTAGAGCCTAAGGCCATTGGAAAACACAGATATTTACATTACGATTCATTAACAGTAGCAAAACTATAGTTATGAAGTAGCAATGAAAATAAATTTATGGTTGGGGTTCACCACAACACAAGAAACTGTATTAAAGGTTCGTGGCATTAGGCAGATTGAGAACCACTGCTCCAGATGTTTCTGTTTGACCACTCATGCTGCCCGTGCCACCTCCAGGCTTCTCTCCCTTTATCCCTTTTCTTTACTCAGAGTCAGTGAGATGAGGTATGTGTCATTACTTCACAAGCGCTAAACTTTGTACAAAAACATAAACTATTATGGCTAAAAATTTCTCTAAACCCTGCAGCAAAGAACACCTTTCTTCTCTTCTTCTGTTGCAACTCCCAAACATACTATTATTCCATCTACCCAGCTTCTCCCACTATCCACTTATCAAAAAGCTAAGCTCTCTTTACATCAGATCCCTCACTGCTCAGTCATCCTGGAAAGCCTTAAGCTGACCACCTTGGAGCCTGGAAAATGGATAAGCAGAAGTGAGATGCTTAGAATGGGCCCTCCCTTTCCCTTTGTGTCTAACCTTTTCTTTTGTGAATCACTTAACACTCATCACTTACAACAAACAAAGCCAAAACTTTGCATAAGACCACCTACTGGACTTGCCAAATGTTTCAAGTCACAGTGTCTCTATCTAATAATGTCAAGTGCTTACACAGATTCAGTAAGCAAATTTTTGGTTGTGAGGATCAAAGAACAGTGTTACTTTAAAAGAACAGAAGCATCACCTGGACCAGGTCTGGCCAGCACCAAGTCCAGGGAATGCACTGGCAATTTGCATTTTTAAAGTGAGGCATGTGTTTTGTGTCTTAACACATTGGCTTAGCAAGTGCCTAAATTTGAGATAAAAGACATCTAATTCAATTTGCTGTCAGTAACAGGAAAATGATGCAGCATTCCATTTCTCAGACCAATGCATTCATTCAAAAGGCATTACTAAGAAGTGGAATAATAGATGATGCCTCCACTGTTTATCTCAGGAGCCTTCAGGTTTATTCCTCTAACTGCTATTCCTTAGAGATCTAGGGAAAACACACTTTTTAGATAAGCTTAGTTTTTTAAGGAGAGAGAGAAAGATTACTTTTTAAGAAATTACATCTCTCACACCTGCTCTTCACAAGAGGAATCCTTTTTAGATTTATGAAGTTATCTTGAGATAATCTAGCCCCAATTTTTAATTTTACAAATTAGGAAACAAAAAGACAAACAGAAGAAAGAATTTAACATCTGTGCCGCCTCTTTTTCCTCTCCACTCCATACATATCAAAGTTGGAGTGAGATGACTCAAGTTCCTTCTACATTGTGACTTGGTCAAGTGGACCTCATGGGTGAAATAGATCACTATCATGGCTTCCAAAGTCTACATTCTACAATTCATCATACCTAGGTTAAAGTCCATAAGCATGCCTCAAAGATACAACAAACTGACCCACAAAAAACAAAAAAGTCAAATTTCTCTAATATCCCTCAAGCCTAATTAATGACTGATCCTTTTGGAGACAACCCTTATTTTCTCTAGAACCTGGGCCCCTTATTTATTCTCATGGTTGACCTCCTGGTTCCTTGATGAAATGAGTTTGTTTTAATCAGCCTCTAACACACCGCAGGAATCTCTTGGACAAACAGCTACTCACAGGAGAAGCCACTTTCCATGAATGTGAGCAAATTAGTTGGCTAGAGAAGCCAACCTAAAATTCCCTCAGGCTTTGATCAGTATTTTAAAACCCGATCTATGTTTCAAAGTTAAGGTTCTTGGTATTTTTAAATTTGCTTAAAATATTGCTGATCTTCTATATTTTCTGGTTATGTTTTTGACAATAGTGTTAAGTATACTTTATGAGGAGGGCATTCCAGAGAATATAATTACAAATTTGGTCAACTTTGCATATTGAGACCTGTTCTCTATAAATTTCAGTTCTAATTTTGCATTTGAACTTCTATAGTGATCATCATATTCAATAGCTTATACACTTCTACAACAAACAGCCAGAAAAAGCCACCACAGTGAACTGCTAAACTCACAATTAGAAACAAACTGAAAGTGCCAAGTGGCATTTATATTGAAACAAGGAACGCTCCCATGATCATGCAGAATGAGCTCATAGCAAACTATTTTCACTTAGTATCTTGTGCTCTGATACAAGCCCACCACCCTGAGCTTTCACTCAACTCCTGCAGGCCTCAACTCCCTAATCAGTAAAACAAAAGGGTGGACCAAGTTGATCTCAGAGAGTATTTCTGGTCCTAACCCATATGTTATCATGATTATTACATTAAGTCATTACAAGCTTGCTAACAAACTATGAATATGTTAATAATTTTTCATCTGGCAATCATACCAATAACAACCTCAAAAAATGTATGAACGTTTCTTATCAAGATGTTTTGTAGGATGTTGTGCATCATGCACTGTTCTCTTTATGAGGATTCTGTGGGAAAATCATTGTCTTATGTACCATTATTAGGAACAGTCCTGCTTCATTATTTAATCTTAAGGAGACCATGATTCACACCACTGATGATATTTCCTTCCCTGCACTGACTGAAGAAAATCTTAGAATCCAGGCTCTTACTCGTTTCTAACAAATGGTACAGGGTCTTATGATGAGCATTTTGGGTCCTAACTTAACCTTTTGTTTTACTATTCTTTCCCTTTGCTTTATTACTTAACTTAGTTTTTTTCATCCTTTCCTTTTATTTATATCTTTGAAAACTGTTTTTAATTATTTTGAAATACAGGAGGTATTTCAACCTATTTCCACTGACTCAATGTTGAACAGCAAAATTGTTCCTTTGGTGACTTGCATTTTTTTAAACACTGTCACTATACCAACACATAAGTGCATCCAACCATTTAAAGCTCTCTTATACATAATTCTATGACAAGGTTTATATCACAATTTTCATAATGAGTATCATTACTACAAAAATTTTTTAATCCTTATACTTACATAGATCTTCAAAGTACAATTGTCCCTCAATGTCCACAGGCAGTTTGTTCCAGGACCCCTGCGGATACCAAAATCTGCAGATCCTCAAGTCCCTTATATAAAATGGCTTAAAACAATATATATGGCCTGTGCTCTACATCCACAAATTCAAAGTACCGTTTTTGATCTGCAGTTGGTAAAATTTGCAGACAGGAAACCTATAGATACAGAAGGCTGACAATTTTTTTTTTTAGTAAGCTTTCACATTTGTTATCTCCTTTGATTTTCTCAACAATAACATGAGACAGCTACAACAGGTATTATTATAACTATCTTCATGATTACAGATAAGAAAAATAAGGCTCAGAGAGGGTAAACAACTTGCCTACATTGATGCAGTAAGTTAATAGGAAGGTGTTATTTTTCCCAAAGTTGGCATTTATTCTTATAGCTATAAAATTTTGTCTCTCATATAGTTTACTCTTTAAAATTTTGTCCTAGGATCTTAGATGTTTTGTTTAGTTGGTTTTCTAAAGTAGTGTCAGCCTGCTAGACAAAACCTATCAATTACTCTTTGGTAATGAACCTCAGCATGATGAGAACTAGACAGCCAAGATTCTGGAAAATTTTTTAACCATTAGAAAATGCATGAGTAACTTAGTTCCTCCATTGGAATTCAGTGATGGCATTAAGAAAACTCATTCCTACAACCTAACAAAAAACATAAATGCTTTAGTGTGGTCTGCTAAAGTAGTCACACAGAGTAAAACTACTTCTTAGTCACTAGGAACTACTTAGACCATTCAGAAGTAGAAGATGAACTTTAGACAAGAAAGGCTGAAGAGAAGACCTAACTGACTGCTTCTTGATGAGCTCACACTCCTTCAACCACATCTGAGGGAAAGAATCATGAAGTTCAAGTCATATTAATTTCCAAGTCATTGACACTGCTAATGTATGAGAGGGTAAAATGTTGACAACTTGAACTCTTGAGACCTTGATTAAACCAGAATATATTCATCCCAGAGTCATGAATTTGAAAAGTAAGAGTAATACTGCATATACAATTTCTCTCAGCTTTAATTTCTTCAGAAAAAAATGAGGGAGGAGAAGGTCAAACAACATTTTCTAGCTCAGCATTCTATGATTGCATGAATACTTATTAACACCATCTACCTGAAATGTTATTTTAACAACTGGCCAGAATTTTAAAATTTATTTCTATTATGTATGGGTAATGGGTAATGTTCCAACACAATTAAATCACTATTCAGGAATGTGGACTATTTTCCTTTAATCAACTTCAAACATATACTGGTTTGAATTACTAATTCCTGCCCAAGAGACAATGTATTCATAGTAGTGTCTTTTCTCAAAAGATTAGACATTGAATGTTCAAGTTAATTCTGTTTTCCAATATCATGACAATAACAATGAACAGAAATAAGTTGGTCTCTTATTTGTTTGTTTTTTTTCTTATTTACATATATGGATAGCCTGCATTCTCCCCATCTAACCAGTTAACTCTATGAAGATAGGACCATATATGCCTTTTCAACAACTATATGGTCAGTGCTTGGCATGTTGTCATTAGAATGAATATAGGTTGAATAAATAAATAAAAATACCAACAGAAACAACTTATAAAACTCAGAGAAATATTAGTTCTTCTTTGGAGAAGGTTAAATGATGCTAAGCCTGGGCTCAAATTCTGCGTCACAAAGCAGCCATTTATACCTAAGGGGGAGTGGATGGTACTAAAGAGCTAAGCAAGGGGAAAAAACTGCAAAAATTCCTGCTTCTTTCAACTTTATAGAATTTTTTCAAAGTAGTGTAGGTATTACATGGAAAGCCAACCCCCCTCCCCTTTTATTTGCTACTCCTTATCTATATGAACCTAAGCAGGTTATTTCATTTTCCTGAACCTTGATTTCTTCCACTGTAAAATGGGACAGAAGCGAAAGTATTTACCTCATGAAGTTGTTTATGAGGACTAAAAAGAAAATAGATGCAAAGTGTCTGGCTTATTACATGACCTCAATTAAGTGTATTATTATCAATTCATTAGTCTGAAGTAAATTTTTTTAAAATATATTTTATTGATTTTTTACAGAGAGGAAGAGAGAGGGATGGAGAGTTAGAAACACTGATGAGAGAGAATCATCGATCAGCTGCCTCTTGCACACCCCCTACTGGGGATGTGCCCACAACCAAGGTACATGCCCTTGACCGGAATCTAACCTGGGACCTTTCTATCTGCAGACCGACGCTATATCCACTGAGCCAAACTGGTTTCGGCTGAAGTAAATTTCTAAGATATGTTTATATCTTAGTTTTAAAGGTAATGAGAATCACTCATTTCTAAGAGGAATATAGTTGTTCTTGGAGACAGATAAGATGGATGAAATCTGGTGAGAATTATCAATTCATTAGTCTGAAGTAAATTTCTAGAAATGTTTATATCTTAGTTTTAAAGGTAATCAAAATTACATATTTCTAGGACGAGTATAGTTGATCTTGGAGGCAGATAAAATGGATGAAATCTGGTGAGAATGATCTTTAGGAGCACCTTTGAAAGAAAGAAAAAAGTCCTAGCACACAAGTAGGAAGCCTGAGGTGGGGAAAGGTCTGCAGAAGGCAAAAGCAGGTGTTCTTCCACTCTGCTCTCTGTATTTGTGTAACTTTTTTCTTCCCTATCAGTGAAGTTTTCTGTCAGATAGATTTTCTAATCCTTGTTGCTCTTCTTGTCCTTCTGGAAGCCTTATTATACATATGTTACTTTGTTTTGTGTTGTCACAAAGCTTAGACTCTCCTCCTGCTTTTTAATTTCTTTCTCCAGTTGCTGTTCAGATTGGGCTTGTTTTACTACCTTATCTTCTAACTCACTAATTTGGTCCTCTGCTTCTTCTAGTCTACTGTTGAAACCTTCCAATGGTGTTTTTGATTATAGCTATATCACTTTTTATTTCTTCCTGATTTTTGCAAAGGTTATTGATTTTCTCATCCATCCGGTGTATGAAGTGTATGATCATTACTCTGAATTATTTTTCTGTCATGTTGTATGCTTCTGTTTCACTTATTTCCTTTCTTGGCAATTCCTCATTTTCTTTCCTCTGGGGATTGTTTCATTGTCTCACCATTCTCAAACACCAGAAAGTTCAAAAGTTGAGTTGCATGGGCCTGGGTTATGTGCCATGGAGCTTCACACCACCCAAGTGTCACTGAAGAGCTCTGACACCAAGACATGTGGCTGCCGAGGGTTGGTGGAATCCACACTCACCCAGGATCAGAGTCATTGGCGCTCAGTGCAGCCTCCTGCATGCACCTAGAATCAGGGACCCTGCCTGCACCACAATGAAAAAGAGACCCCACTGGCATATGTCGAAAGTCTGAGTCCCCTAGTGCATGCCAGGAGTCAGAGTGCCCCTGTGCCCACAGCAAAAATTGAGTATCAGAATCTCTGTTGCTTGGTGCAGCCTCATGCCAAGAATCAGGGTCCCTGTGTGTGCACACACCAAGAATTGGATTCAGTGGCTCTTAGTGTGAATGCACTGGGAAACAGGGATCCCAGGCACGTGCAATGAGAAACAAGAGTCAAGTCTCTGGTCCTCAGTGCTGCCTCTTGTGCAAAGAATCAGAGTCCCCAGTCTGCTTGGGGGACCAGGTTGCATAGTTGCAGAAAACAGACTTCTGTGTGCATTTGCCCAGAATCTAAGTCAGGTGGCACTGCCGCCCTGTGTGGGCGAGGGCTTTGGTTACCCAATTGCGTTTCAGGGAGCATATTCCCAGTGTCCTAGTGCACACCCAGGCTCAAATTCCCATAGTGGAGCTGCAGACCTGTGCAAGGGGTGGGTCTAGCAGTTCCTATGGCCCTGCAGCGAGTCTGCGGGGAGGAGGATGGGCTCTGTGACTCCCAGAAATCTGCAGTCTGGATGTCTGGATTCTTGGTGTCTGTGGGTCTGCAGCTGTGATTGCAATTCTTTGTCCCTAGTGACTTTAGGGTCCTGATTTGCATCTGAGACCAGATTGGATGGTGCTGAGGCTAGGATCCTAGTCTCAAGCAGTCTGTTTTTCAATATAGTGTGGTCTCTGTGCCCGCACTGGCCACCCCTGGAGTGCCCGTGGTGGCAGCAAGGGTTTGCCACTAAGACTGCCCATTTTAGTAGCCCTTGGAAGACCTTCAGGATCTAACTGTCCCTAGCTCATGCACACACACACACACACACACACACACACACGTCCACACACTCCTCTATCACTCACTCACTCTCATACTCTCTCCCTTCTTATCTTCTTGCCAGTTGCCATCTTCATTCACCCAAAGCCTTATATTATCAGGGAACATAAATAAAACAAATTTTTGGAAAGACAAAAGAGTAAATTAGAAAGTAGTAAAGAGAAGTCTAAGGTGGCAAAAAAAAAGAAAACTGTTCTCCAGAAATAATAATGAATTTAATTCTTATATGCTGTGTTTTAAATTGCATGGGGACATTCTAGGCATAGATGACAGTGAGCATGGGGTAGCAGGAAGGGCTGAGACAGAGTTGAGAACTGTCAATGTAGCTGTGACACACTAAGCTATGAGAGCACATGATTCCTCAGTGCAATCTAAATTCTCATGTGTGTGGCCAAGGACCAAATTTCCACCAAAATAAATCTCAAAATATTCACCTGCGAAGATCTACTTTGCATATATTAGACTGTATTCATAATTAATTAAATCTAATGTGTTACCTAAATGTCTGGTCTCAGTAGATGACTGCTACAAATACAGGCATGGAAGGTAATGCAGCACTGAATCGCAGGTATCTTTCTACAAAGTGCTGCTTAATCCCCATGTGTGTGCATGCTTGTGCAAGCCTCTGAGCCTTCAGTTAAAGACATCTTTGCTCTACACAATCTATTAACACAATAATATGAAGTGAAAAATAATCAAAATGATGATTCTTCCCATCTACATAAAGCCCAAATACAGAAATTGCTGGTGCCACCTATTGTTGAAAACACAGAACTGAAAGGCTGACTTCCATACAGTGAACCCTGCTCTGTTAGTTACTGAACTACATACTTCAAAATCTACCCACCAGAAGAAGTGAATAAACAGAGTCCAGTCTACTTTAAAATAAAACAAACTTGCCATAGACACTAACAGCTCCCTACTTAATGAATGCTTTGTAGAGTACAAAAGTTTGTAGCAAGCTAATACTTTTAGCATTAAAGGGTAATCAGGCAGCTGTGTGTTTTTTGTTTTTGTTTTTTGTTGTTTTGTGGTGTGTTTTGTGGGGTTTTTTGTTTGTTTGTTTTGTTTTGTTTTGCCCACTGATAGAGAATGAGCTCCAAAGTAAATTGTAAGGTGTGAAAAACAAGGATCAGAACAGTGTATAGCATGTGTTATCATTTATTTTAAAAATGGACTATGACCATATATGCACAGAAGTTCTCAGGAAGGATCCCCAGAACAGCAACCCTGGCCTGAGGAAAAGGCCTGAAGGCATGCGATAGAACTGGAGAATTGCTTTTCCTGAACACTTTGTGTGAAAATTTTACCATATATATATATATATATATATATATATATATATATATATATAATCTTTCAAAAGATTGAGTCATTTTAACTAAGTAAATATTTTTTAAAACAACAGTTTACACCAAACTATTGTAGTATAAGAACAGTTTCAAGATACCTAACTTAAGTTGGTTACCATGACCAGTTACCAGAGTTCAGGATCTGAGCATAAGAGCACAAGCTACTGGAATGGCAGGAAAGTTAATGGGCCTTTCGTAGACTTTAAAAGAGGACTGGGGAAATTGCCTATAGCACAATGGTATCCTTAAACCTAAAGTACTCAAGGTACATTTAAACGTACCCTGAAGCATGGACAATTTCTGATTGTCATAATTTATTAAGATGTGAAAAAAAGAAATAAAGCATTTGCGGTTTTATTAATATTTGCTTTTTATAAAGCTCTAATATAATCAACACCTTTCCTACAATATGATTTCATATTTAAAAGAAAAAGAAGAGAAGCCCTAAGACCTCATGAAGCTTTCTCAGCTATTTCATAACAAGGCACATGAAAGCCAAATGGAAGTTTACGCTTGAGTAAACATCATATCAAATGTCACATCTCCTGAAAATTGGTTCTGGAGAATAATTTCTGTAAACTTACTTATTTCTTAATATCATTGTCCTTAACTTGAGATAATACTGACATTTGCACTGAAAGGGCAGTCTTGAAATTTATTCTAAATATTGCCTAACCCAAGTAACACCAGGAAGAAAGTAAATCCCTTAATTTTTTTTAAGCAATCTTGCAAAGGAAGGAAGAAAAGACAGGAAGACAGCAATTCAATAGTACCTCAACATTTCTGGGGATCTGACTTTAAAACAGGAAAACTAGCAAAGTAATGGCATACTAATAATTAAAATCATGTTAGCTCTGTAAGTCTGAGCTCCTAAACAGTTTCTTTGATCCAAATACGTATTTTACACTTTAAAATTTAATTTTTTAAAAGTGGTAAGATATTGTCAGTCTCTAAGGCAAGATAATTTTCCATTGGTAAGAAGAAAAAGAGATAAAGTAGACATGATCAAAGAAACACTGGACTCCCAAGCCAGAAACTGGCTGTGGCTGCAGAGAACTAAACTTTTGAAGAGTATGAGAGCTGGAACTGCGACATGCAAGATTGGAGGTGGAATCTGGCTTATTGCTAGAAGTCAGGGACCGAAAGAGGCTTCCTTGCTCCTTTATAAACACCCAAGTACCCACATCTATGAAAGGAACCTGGAAAAAATAACAGATACCCACATTGCATGAGGTGCCAGGTTTATGTACTGCTATGGGCATAGAGGAAATCTTAGGTGAGAAACTGAGTCAGGTTGCCTGCTTGCTCCCTGAATCTTTGATATTCCCCAACTCATCATAGAGCAATCATTTATTAAATACTATTATAATATTCACTTATAGACTGAGCCAGAGGCACCAGGCGAAGACAAAGGCAAAACCACAAAAGCATTAGTCAAGAAGGTAGAATGAGAAAGAAACAATACAAAAAAGTGAAAATCCCTCACATTCACACAAATTCACAAATTAAAATTCCAAACATATTAAAGGACCTAATTCTAAAAAAGTCAAATCAACCATCAAGTTATAAGTTTAGCCACATGAAATTAATTTCATAAAACAAAGAGTTTAAAATAAATAGTTTTAGGATGATTGATAAGATGAATAAAGGAACAACGTTCATTAAAAATAATAAAGTATTTTTAATATCCATTAAAAATAAATGTAATAGGGGATTCACTGAGTGGGAAAAGTTGGGGAGAGTCTCCTGAAATATATACTAGTATTCGGGGAAGACACTCACATGTGTACCACTGTTTATTTATTTATGAAAGTTTAAAAAGCAGAATAAGAGCAGGTATATATAAAGAAGAAACAATTAAAAAATCTTGGAAGTAAAAGTATATTCACTAAACTAGGAAAATTCAACAGATGATATAAAAATCTATATTTGGCACATCCAAAAAAATATTGAATTAGAATACTAAGGAGGTGTTATTTTATTTCAGCTAGAAGGAAGCACAAGAGGGGGAAAGATTTTTCTTCACAATAAGTTAAATTAAGAGAGTCAGAAGATAGATTCCTTTATATGTCTAACAACAATTTCAGAAAAATAATAACAAGAGGAATTACAAAGATGGACTATTTGGAGAGCTCTCCCATAATTATAGAAAGAACTAAGCCCTTAGATATGAGCAGGATAAATAAATATAAATCCACACTATATGACTTGAGATAAAAAACATAATAAAGAAAAACTCTTAAAAGAACTACAGTAAGATGGTCAGCAAACTCTAAAAAGCAATAGAGGCCAAACACTGCTAAAATCTGAAGGGAAGTTACTGTCCATATAGAAAGTTATGTCCAACTAAAATAATCATCAAAATAAAGACATTTTCAGGCATTAGAAAATCAAGATTTTATCACTCAGAGACACTCATAGGAAATACTATTAAGTGTATTCCCATTCCCAGATCCTTCATTGGAAATACTATTAAAATGTATACTGCAAATGAACCTGGTGGAAGGTATGGAATTTAAATGTGGTATCTACAAAGCTGATGAAGCCTTTATGGTTGTCATCATGTTCCTGTTAAAGCCCTTTCCTCTATTGTGCAATAGTTTTCACAAACAATACTTTTTTTTGAGTTATCAGAAATTGAGAAAAAATTCTATAAACCATTAGTTTTTTTTAAAGTAAGATGTGTATGAATTTTTTTGATTCACTGTTTTACAATGCAAAACTTTGTTTAAAAAATGGAACAAAGGTGTCTAACTTTAGCACTACCAGTATACTAGTTCCTGTACTAACTCTTATATTGTGTGACTTTGAGTGGTCACATTCACACAAATCCACAAATTAAAATTCCAAACATATTAAAAGATTTATATTTTAGTAATTTAACTAGTATGTTAAATTACTAAAATATAAATAATAATCTCTAACTTACTAGGGTTTTTTTGGAGGGTTAACATACAAGAAATTTTCTAACCATTATATCAAGACTAACAACAGGTACCACTATAACATAATAGCTATCACCATCATCAACTTCTTCATCAATAGGGGTTGCTGGAAGTACCCTAATATATATGAAGTTGAAAGACCCAGAAAAGTCATCTAAAATTAAGAGACTATCTATGTTATTCCTATTGTCTTTCTCTCTCCTAACATTTCTATTTACTAAGTCATGTTTAAACATTTGACACTAAAATTTAAATAAGTGTTAGATTAAAATTACCCAGGAAACTCTGACCATCCCAGTAGACTGTTGATCCTAATATACCTCCAGTAGAATCAGTGTACAGACAAAATGTTTCTGTATTTGGGCCAGTCTTTTTTCTACTCTAGAAAATCATCAACAATTCTATTCTCAAGAGCACTACATGAAAGTAAGAAAGTAATACCTATATGAACAAAGAGGAAGAGCTCCAATGAGCAACCGCCTAATTTGGTACCAATGATATGAACTATATCACCTACTAGTAAACCCTTTTTCAGAGATAAGAGAGGGTTTTTTTTCTGTTCAAACATACAGAAAAAGTACTTTATAGAAGGACTTATCTTGAGGAGTCCAAAATTTCCTTCAACTTCCTCCAGGTTTGGCTAAGGGAAGTTATATTCGAGGATAATGAATTCTACAGGGTTTATGAGATATTTCAAAGAGTATTTCCAAAGGTTTCCATTCCAAGACTTGGTATAACTGCTGTGGTCTAGCTATACAAATTCTCATACTCTCTACCCTAAGACTTAAAGACTTTTGACTGAAGTGACTCACTAGACCCTCACATAGGTTTTCCTGCATTGTCAAATGGTATTACTTCATGAGCCCTACCAAAAGAAGTCTGTCAATAGGTTGCCTCCTCCTTCTGTATTCCTTCCCACTTCTCACTAATCTAAACCATTTGTAGGAAACCACTTGGACCAGAGATTAGTTAAAATGTTAGTTCTCATAGGTCTAGCCCCTTCCCCACCCTTTGTTTTCCAACCAGTAAAAGGTAATAGCACAAGTTTAGAATCTTGTCAAACATTAGAAGGTAGTAGCACAAATATAGAATGTGGAGATCTTTGGTCAATCTTTCTTCCCTATCCCATCTATTCAGAAACAGGAATTCTGGTATATAAAACATCACACCAGGGCATTTGAGGCGAGCCAGGGTGATAGAGTAGAATGAATATGATTCAAGAAACGTAGTCATTTTACTCCTTCATATTAGCTATATCACCTACAACAAGATTTTAACCTCTCTGGGTCTCAATTTCCTTTTTTGTCAAATCCTATCTAATAAATAGAGAATATGCTAATTTATTATCATACCATCACAAATATGGTGGCAGCCACAGCCAATAAGGAGGGAATATGCTAATTGTCTGCTCCACCCTCAAAGATGGCAGTACCCAACAGCCACAAGATGGCGGTGCCCAGTCCCCTCTGCCCCTTCGGGGCAGCAGATGCACCTGCCTCCAGTCCCCTCAGTCCCCCAGGGCTGGCCTGAGGTGTAGGCAAGCCTCAGATGGCAGCTACCCTGCCACCCAGGGCCGCCCAAGGCTCAGACAACCAGGGCCGGCTAAGGCTTGCGTGGCCAGCAGTGGCATTAGCAGAGGTGTGATGGAGCATCAACTTCCCCTGATTGTTGGGTTGCCTCCGGCCCCTGAGGGCTCCTGGACTGTGAGAGTGGGCAGGCCAGGCTGAGGGACCCCTTTCCAGTGCATGAATTTTCATGCACTAGGCCACTAGTCAAAATATAACAGGATATACTTCAATGCATTGTCATCCAGATTAAATGGGGACACATGTAACATAACCAGGCACAGTGCTCAGAGAATGCTAAATTAGTTTTATGCTATTACATTAATCAATTATTTGTGTTTATTCTTCATATTGAGAGGTTAAGTGACTTGCTCAAGGTCACATAGCTATCAAGAGACAAGAGACTGTGTCAAGATTAGAACACAGATGTATCTGATATTAGAACTCATTATCCAAACACTACACATAAGGTGTTTTTAATATCCACTGCCCCCTCACAAGTACTCCCTGAAATTGGAAAAACTAAAAAACTTGCCACTCCATACATTCCCTGGCATCAGTTTTACCTGCTTCAGTCAGGCATGAAAAGCTGCCCAACAGTGAACTTTAAAAAAAAAAAAATTTAATCTGGTGGGGGAGGGGCAGTCACTGAGTGGGAAAAGTTAGGGAGAGTCTCCTGAAATATGTGTACAGGGAAAAGATTTACATGTGTACCACTGCTTTGGACTCAAAATAAAACTTTTATCAGCTTCAAATTTCTAAAAACTTGATCTTAGTGATTCAACCACGCTGGAATAAAGCTTAGAATGTTTCTTGTAGTGATTCAGTCCTTTTGGTAAGTGCCAAACAGGGTAGAATTGTTCATTCACCCCCAGTTACTCGTACGAGCTGTACACTAGCACCCTTTCTAACAGCCAACATTGTCCTTTCTGTACTTCTTGGAATCAAGGTCCTCTGTGAGTGTGAAGTGTGTGAATGTGTATGTGTGTGTGAATGCGTGAGTGAGTGTGTAAAAAATGCACTCCATCCAAGGCACTGACGTATTCCCAAAGCTAGAAAAATCTGTCATCTTGGATGGAAACCAAGATCATTATCATTTAATCACTTTGCTGTATTTAAACATCAATAGTATCGGGGCTGTGTGCTGGTGAAAACTGATTAAAGAGAACCAGAAGAAAAGAAACAGAACTGGAGTCAAGCTTTGTCGGCAGAGAGCATCCTAGCATACTGATGAACTTCTTTTTCACATGGTGCCAATCGACAGAGACAACAATCACCCCCAAAGAGCAAAATAACTATGTAAAAGAGATTTTGAGTGTGGCTCAAGCTGCTTACTGATTAACGCTTCTGCACACAACACTCCGCACAAACCTGCGTAGTCATTGTTCCTAGTAAAACAAGCCTTTGTTGACAACTGCAGACAAATGATCCTTGCTGACCAAGTTCACTGTTCTCACACAGCTTAATAGTTGGAGTGCTGCTCCCAGCCATCGCCAGGAAAACTTGACGTGGTTGTCCAAAAAAAAAAAAAAGGAAAAGGAAAAGGAAAAGAAAGAAAGAAAAAAGAAAAGAAAAAAGCCAGAAGAAGGAAAACCTTTTGTTATGAAGGTGAGGAGTCTGAATGATCTCATGCACTAAACATGTTTGTGGTTTACATCAGTATGTCTCCTTCACTTATTAAAGTTGTGAGTTTTTAAATAGTTCCTGCTCCAACCAAATGAATTATAACATTAAGAATTCCCACTTTTAAAAAGTATTTCCCTTTCCCACATGGTTTGGGATGTGAAAGACTGAATATTTGTTTGAACAGTTTTTTGTTACAGTATTTGCAAATACTGGCTGTAACAGAGAATTGTAGACACATAGCTCATTTTAAGAAAACCTGGGTGGAAAAATATCTGTAATTTCAAGCAGAACAGTCTAACTTCAACCACACGATTTAAAAAAAAATCCATTTCAGGGCTACTCTGAGAGACAGGTTTCCCACAGCATTTCATTTACTCACAAATATTACTGAACCCCACTACACAGGAGAGATTTTTAGGTGCTATCATTTATAAACCAATTTCAATGCATTAAATTGTATTTACTCCCCAATTTTTAGGCTCCAAAACTTTTACATAAAACAATGTAAACCTAAAAAAATTTTTAAAGAACCTTCCATCAGAGGCTATCTAAAATTTCCCACTGACAGATACTTTTCTTTTTCTGTCCATAGCAATTCTTTAAAAGTGTATTTTGAGACCAGGATTCCATTGGGAGGTGATTCAGCATCACCTCAGGTGAGAATCTCTTCCAGTTGCATTAAGTCCAGGAAATCCATCACACTATGTAACCTCATTAGGCACACTCTTATGTCACCAGGTATAATTGGGGAAATGTTTTAGAAAGCAATTTTGCAAGAAGGATAAAAAGTCATCAGATGCTGATTTATTTCACTCATCCTACTTAAAAATAATTTAAAGAAAATAATCCAAAATAATGGGGAAAGGATTACTATGCATAGGATGTTCCTGGCAGGTTATTTGTAATAGCATAAATGCCCTTTGAAATAACATAAATATATAACACAAAGCATAAACAAGTACAGTTTCTAGGAGGAATATTATATAGTCATAAAAATTATAATAACATGAACTAACTACTCATGGCAACTTTAACTGAGAAAAAAAATCAGAATACAAATTAGGTCTATACTATGAAAATATGTTTACATAAATATGCAAAAAAAAAAAACAGAACAGCTTCCATTCAGAATCAGAAGAAATCTGACTCAGTAGTGAATGTCAAGGCATGGCTAATAACCTAGAAGGGGGGTCTTTATCATTCTAGATTCATTACTCTTTTAAACCATGGTCCAGCTATTTTACTGCAGCAATTTAATGACCAATTTTTACCTGGGATTTCATAAATGTAAATTTTTCAACATAATTTACGAAACTGTTGATTCTCACGACCTTGATTAACCCTCTCATAAGACATGCCTGTTGTTTTGTAATACTTTTTCCACTGTTTCACTTGAGATTAACTTTAAATTGAGAGAATAACAACTGACAGGTTCATTTCTCTCTTCCTGTTTTTGGAAACACTGGAAGCATACTTTCTTTTTTCCAGTCCTCTGCTACTTTAGTACTTTATCCAGTTAGTGTGGTTTTAAATAATTTCCCCTTCCCAGCAGGTTTCCACGGGCAGGCTGAATCCCTCACAGGTTCACTTTATTCTGCCTTGGTCAGTGACTGTCCAGTTCTCGTTCCTCAGAATTTCTACCTAACAATGCTCTGGAGCAAAAATTTTCCCCAGGAGTTTCCTGTTGTCACCCTTTTGCCAGTGAGCACAATGTCAGAACTAAGCTTTTAAGACCACTCGCTGAGACAGTCACTGGGACTTAGCCTGTTTCCTGTGAAGTTGATTCCCCACTGAGCTTCCTAAAAGACAGTATGGAACAATGTAATGTGGCTAAAAGGAAAGCCAAAAGGAGGGAGGTGATCTCTTCTTAGTAGACTCTCAGTATTTACCTTCCCGCACCCCCAACATCTGCCCAGAATAGAATTGACACAGAAGGACAGGGAATTGTTACTTGGCTGGTAAACAGTAATATAATGTAAATACACTTGTTTTGGTTTGAAAACAAGAGTGCCTACCCCTCCTCGCCCCCATGAGAGACGTTAATCACCACCCAACATTCTAACTTCCTTCCTGAAATATACCTAGACCTATAAGTTTACAAGTTTACAAAAAAGAATAGCAAGAACCAAACAGTACCACACCCTGTAGTGCTAAAACCACTGTGGCTACCTGAACGCGGGAGGCCTCTATTCAGCTACCAAAGAAACCTTAACTGTTTATGGGCGCCATAATAAAAGTGCTACCAGTGCTCTCTCAGGTACTGATAACAGGAAAATGAACGGTTTTCTGAACAAGTGTTATCCCTGTGTGTTGCTCCTTGTGACTCAGACACCACCTATCCACTGCACTGTGTGCCCCTTGACATCTTTCTACCAGAGTTGGCTTTCTTTAATTAAACCTGTAAGCATTTATGTCCCAAAGCATTGAGTCAGACTTTCCCTGGGGTTCAGACTTTTTAAAAGACCAGCAGAGAGATGGATTGTTACTATTGTAACTACTGCAGCTGCAGCTGCTACTACTGTGAAGTCTTCTCCATGAGGAAGCCAGTTCAAAACAAATTACTAGGTAGTTGTTCTTTCTAGCCATAGTAAGCACAGCTTTTACTATGTGACTGGGAGAGGTGAAGTTCCCATATTCCTGTACTCCCATGAGCAGACCCAGGTTGTAGGCTATCAGCTCTGTGCCATTCCAACTCTAGTATAGCCATTAATGAGAAAACATTTGTGCCAACCCTACAAATGGCAGTCATTGAAATCTTGACCAGAATCAAAACCCAGGACGCTTTGGTCTGAAAGCCAATGCTCTATCTATTAAGCTAAATTGGCTAGGCCACTGTTTATTTTCTTTAGCTTAGTTTTTTCCCTGCTGAACCATTTAACTTTTGCAACCATCTAATAACTTGACCTTTTTCTTCAAATGCAATTGCCACTGATAGATAGAATTATAATATATAAATGGTAGCCATGTCTTTTATATTTCTTACGATTATTTCATCACCTAAAATATAACTTCAACCCTCTATTCCTAAGATTTTTCCTTTAGAAAATAATTGAAAGAAGCAATAATCATAAAAATATTATTATAAAATTGAAGTTATGCTTTAAGTTATGTTCAAGGTTTTCCCTCCAGAAAAAAAATGTTTTAAAAAGCAATAATAACAAACAAGATAAGATAGTACTAAAGCATAACATTAGTACATACCTTTTATTTTCTTCATATAATCAGTATATATTAGTCTTATAATCAGAGTAAAGTAAAAAATGTTATAAAGATTTAAAATATAACTTGAAATCCTAAAAGGAATAAAACAACTATCTAAATAAATAACAAACCCTGTTCATAAAATTTCACTAAAGAAATATTCAAATAAAAATAATGACCCTGGGGGAAAAGAGAACCTTGGCTACCCTGAGGAAAAGATATGTATATGTGTATATGTATATATACTTATTTTTTAAAACTAAGTTTTTAGTAAGATTAATCTTAACAAGCATTTGTTGTCCTTTTCTCTCAAAATACCTGATCTAAAGTGAATTTTCCCCCACCACTGGAAAATCCACTTTATAAGGATGACCATACCAGTTTCCTTGCCTTTCTGTGCATACTCTGGAACGTGAAGGTGCATTAAACTCAAGAAAAGGCAGTGTTTCTATAACTATTTGTCCTATTCCAAAGGAGAATGAGCTCTAAAACTGAGACAAAAGAAGGTGTGTCCCGAAGCAACTAAGTATCTTTTTATTTACTGGTGTTTTAAAATGCAAGGAAATTCTGCATTATACTCATAATATTCCCCCGCTTGCTTCCATACAAAAATACTGCTGTTCTTTTCCTAAATCTTACAGTATGATTGTACCATATTTATCTGTGGTTTTGGGTTCCTCAGCAATGAAAAGGAACACACAGGAGTGCTCCAGGGGTCTGAATAGTAGGGGACAGCCTGTTTGCTTCTATGGACCCATGACCCCAGTCCATCCTGGATCCCTGAAAACAATTTCCAGCCTGGTCAGTTTCAGGAACATGGTGCCTTTCATAGTCACCACTGTGATATATGGCTGTTTTTCTACCTTCTAATTCTAGGGCATCTCCAGGAAGTGGAAAAAATGTGTGCTAACCAATCTATAGAAAACCTGCTCAGGCTTGGCTATTATCCAGGAAATCCTATACTTGTTGCTCAACAATTCTTTTTCTGAGGAACAAATCTCGTTATTCAGAGCTCAAGCCGCTCCCTCTGAGGTGAAACCAAGCACACAGTGACATTCCAAAGCCCCATGCTCGACAAAACACTGATTCCAGTTACTTACTGGGCATGACCAGCACATACCATGAACTGTCCTGGCTGATGGAGATTGTCTAGTAACAGGCTCCCTATGTAGTGGGATCCAACATTTAGAGACGATATGCCCCTTGTCCATACTTCGGAGCACTCTCTAAACCTGCATTATCCAATAAACTAGCTTCTGACATATGTGGCTCGTGAGCAGTTAAAATGTGGCAACTCTGACTAGGAGCATACTACCCAAAATGCCATATTCAGAAGACTTAGTACACAAAACAGTACAATTATGTCCTTAATAATTTTTTTATTATATGTTAAAATAATATTTTAGATATAATGGTGTTAAATAAAATCTATTAAAAATAATTTCACTTGTTTCTTTTTACCTTTTTAATGTGACTACTAAAAATGTTTAATTAACATATATATATAGCTCATGTGTGTGGTTTACATTACTATATACAGGGTGGGGGGGAAAGAAGGTTTACGGTTATTCCTATGGAAAATAGTACAATAATTCTATATAATAAAAGGCTAATGTGCAAATTGTCCCCTCAGGAGTTGGAGAGACCAGGAGTTCCACAGCTTGCTATGATGTGCGCCGACCACCAGGAGGTGGCATGGAACGAAGGAAGGCCCTGTCCAGCAGCCGGCACCAGGGGAAGGAAGGCCTTGATCGGCAGCCAGGCCTAGGGCCCCTACCCCTGCACAAATATGCAACAGGCTCTAGTTAATAAATAATAATACAAGAACAAATTCTGTTTTGCATACTCACAACTGTAAACCTACTTTTGCCCCACCCTGTATTTCTATTGGATAGCACTGCTCTATAAGCCATGCTGATATAAACGCCCAGCTTTGTAATTATGCCAATGAAACTTCCCAGTATCCCAGACAAACTAACATGATTAACCCTGCAACCACTTGGTCCACATTAGAGATTCAGGGCCTAAGGTTTGCAAAACCTTCTGTCTTCAAGGCCTTTCATCTCTAAGAATCCTCTTAAGAAACAACCCAAAGGAGACTGACACTTTAATCCATTTCAGTAGCAGACCCACTTAATAATCATGGGGAGCTTAGCAAACTGGTATGAGGGTCAGATCTTGTTCAACCTGTGATAGTACAGGAACAGGAAGAAGGAGGAAATAACCAGAAAAGATGAATCAGAAGTGATAGAGGTAAAAGGGTATCAATCAACTTTCCCCTTTTGCTATCAGGTCACTTCAGAAGACAGACCCTCAACATTCTTTCAAGTTATACCTGTGAGACTGCCTTTGGCATCTTTATCTGATAAATTTCTCTATTTTGGTTTCCAAAAGTTATGGCACACATGTGTGTGTGTGTGTGTGTATACATATTTTATGTACACACACTCTACGTAGTAATATAGATATACACACATCATAGTAATGCCCTTCATGGACGATTTGAAATTGCAGATGAGAAAATCTAAACTTTGTAATTTATTTTCTTTTCTACTTAGTAAATTAAAAATACAGCCCTGGCAAGGCAACTCAGTTAGTTAGAGCATCGTCCTGATACACCAAGGTTGAGAATTCAATTTCCAGATAGGTCACATACAAGAAGGAACCAATAAATGTAGAAATAACTGGAACAACAAATCAATATTTCTCTCTCACACCCTTCTCTCTCTAAAATCAATCAATACATTTTTAAAAAATAGATGGAAATGATGGTTCTATCAGTTTGGAATACTACAGCCTAGACACTGGAATATTTAACAATCATTTTTGAACATGTGAAATGTTACTGCAGGGGAACAATACATCAGAGTGGACCACAAAAAGAAATCATAAATGCTTCCCCAGCAGTTTTCTTATAATACAGTAGCCCTTCATCTGTCTGGGATGGATTAGGTATAGTCCACATTTAAGAAGGGAGACTAAATGACTAAGTTTGTAACTCCCACAATGATTTTATTTACATTTAGGAGTAAATCAAAATTCTCACCTAACCCACCTGGTATAGATTTCCTTCTTGTGGAATTTAGAAGAGGAATTTGAATAGAGGAAATTGGTCTATCGGGTGTCTACTATTTTGTACTCCAAAGAAATGGATTTGTTTTTGCTAAGCACCTAGCCATTTCTTGATTTCTTGCTTTCTCTCTGTCTGTCTCTGTCTGTCTCTGTCTCTCTCTCTCTCTCTCTCTCTCTCTCTCTCTCTTTCTCTCTCTCTCTCTCTCTTTCTCTCTCTCTCTCTCACACACACACACACACACACACACACACCTGGTAAGCACAAACATGTAACTAGAATTCCCCTTCCTAAATCCTACCCATCTTTCCAGCTCCAACTACCTTTCCAAAGCTGTCCACTATCTTCTTTCTGGACCACTTCAACCCACCCACATTCTGAACATATTTAGTGGTATATACTGCTATAGGTTAACTGCAGCTGAAGCTCTCTTCATCAACTCACTGGAATAGCTGATGTCTTCCATTCCCTCTGGGAAACATATTGATTGTTGTGTATGGCACAGTGAATGCTAGAAGGCACTTTCTGATATTCCAGTGTACACAAATTGAGTTGGATATTTACCAATGGTAACTATGTTCGTTCCCAAATCCATTTATGACACACATGTTATGACAGTGGTGTGCTTTTATAGTTACATAACTTAATTAAATATTATATAAAGTGAGTAGAAAAAGGAAGGCAGGTTTTCTCTGAGAACTATATAAGACACAGTGAAAAAACTGTTGTCAAATTAGATAGGGGGTATATATCTGTAGAAGATCTTAGGGGGAATTTTAAAATAAAAAATGATTCTATACTCATGATTGCTTCACAACTGTTTTTAAGTTCTCACTCTACATTAAGAAATCAATATTTTTAAATTATGGAAAAGTTATGCATAAAGTGGACTCCAAGAAGCACCTTAATTGAAGATGTTGGTCGCACATCAAAAGACTGGTTAATAAATAGGCATTTTTAAATGTTTTAAGTTGCTGTAACATGTTTATGCATATATAGCAACTTTATAATTTCCCACTTTAATTAATTTCTGATTAATTATCTAAACAGTTTACTACCAGTCCAGATTATTCTAGTTAATAGGGATTCTACTGCTCAGCAGGCATGCGACCTCAGACCCCCCAAAAAGATTATCACCTGTTTGAGAGAAGAGATCATTATGGCCCAGAGTCCTTAGCATTTCACACAGGATTAAGTGTTGTACAAAAGGAAGAAGTCACATTTATTTAAGGGATTAGCAGACCCAAATTATAATCCCAATTCATCATTTTCCAGCTTTCTGACTGAGCAATTTTCATGCTCTCTATCTATAACATGGGAACCATACATCAGCCCTACTAACTTCAAAGCGTTTTTTACAGAATATAAAACAGACAATATTATAAAGACACTCTGAAAAGTGCAAGCATCTATATAGTAAAGATGTAATGGTAGATGCTGAGCATTTTTCCCTAACTAAATGAATAAAAAGATGATGCGGACAAATAAAGGTGGAAATAAAGGAGCAACTCTCTAGAACCCTGATAACGTGGAAAAAGAGATGTTTTAGAATTTGGTATAATGTATAAATGCAACTCAAATTAATGCTATTCTTTCCTCAAATGCATGGTCATTTTCTGCCTAAATGGACTTCTTAAAACATGATCAAAATCTTTCATTTCTTTCCTCAACACCTCTCACTAACCTACCTCTGCCAACACAGTAAAGACTGCATTGAAGGATGTCATAGGATAGTTCCTCAGTCCCATCTCTCTCATCATGAGATCACAACAGACTGCAAGCTCTTCCTGAACACTGCCACACACCCAGGCTTTGCCCTGAGGTTACCTTGGCCTGGAATGGACTACTTCCAGAAATCTCTCTCTGGATCGAAAGGCTCAAAAACCCTTCAACCTTTCCCATTCCTCTAGTTCCTCTGAGCTCCTCCAATACTTTATATTTTTATTAAAACCCAAATTTTGCCTTATATTATAGTAAAGTGTTCCCTGTTTATTAAATGCCTCTCAGAAAGAGGCCTCCCTTTTCATCTCTATGTCACTACAGAGTATGTCAAACAGCCCTGTACCAAGCAGGACATACCTAAATGCAAAATTCTAATTGACTCTCAAAATAGTTATAGCTCACAGGTTTTGTTCACTCTCATATCTTTTGTTCCTTACTCTGGCATTTAATTTTCCTTTTCCAGATTGATTTAGCAAACTACATAAAGAATAAATTGGGGGGGCGGAGAATAATCAGGGAAAAATAATTCTTGGCTGTGATTCTACCTCCCTTATCTGCTAGAACAGGAAACACCCCATTGTAAGTAGGGGCCATTTCATTCATGAGTCTAAGGAGTAATAACCCTCTTAAAATACTTCTTTCATTTTAAATGGTCAATAATGCTTTTGCTGACCAGCACTTGAAGTGCTTTTGCACACACAAACCAATGTATATATGTGAAGTTAGTCACTGTCTCCAGGAATAGGCTTCACTGTGTTTGCAAGATATGCAGACAGGAAGAGAGTGTTTCAAGATCTTGTTTAAGGTAAAACATTTCCACAACTCCATAGGGGATCCTGTATGACTATAATTTACATGAATTCTCTCCGAGTGCCACTTTTGGTTGTTTCAGGATTTCTGATGGCTCCCACTCTCACTTGAGTTTTGAGTATTTGCTCAGGAAGCCACCGCCACCACTACAATAATAGAGTTTCCAACCTGAGACTGTGCTTTGGGATTCCCGCTAACTGCTGCTGACTGAGGGCTACCTAAAAGGAAAGTTGCTAAGGTAAAAGTTAAGAAATGGTCTCATCCTTTTCCTCTTGTCATTTCCTAAAGCAAAACTGTGTGGAATCTAATGTAGAGCCCACTTGGAGTTCCCAAACAGGTCCTTCCAGTTCTGTTCCATTTAACTCCTGACATAACTCTAAATTACATTTCATTTGTTTCAGTGAATATTTTTTAAATATATATTTTATTGATTTTTTACAGAGAGGAAGAGAGAGGGATAGAGAGTCAGAAACATCGATGAGAGAGAATCATCGATCAGCTGCCTCTTACACACTTCCTACTGGAGGTGTGCCTGCAACCAAGGTACATGCCCTTGACGGGAATCGAACCCGGGACCTTTCAGTCCGCAGACCGACGCTCTAGCCACTGAGCCAAACCGGTTTCAGCAATGTTTCAGTGAATATTGTCCAATGAGATAGTCTCTTGTCATTTTCCTCAGGCTCTTTTCACATCCTTCACACAAACATTGACACCAAAGAAAATGAAAGCGGTTTTACCTTAAATAAACTAGCTCACATTTAGTTTTGTTTAAGCATAAGATAATACATTTGTGAGAAGTTGTTAAATTCTCTAGTCAATATGTTTTGTTACTAAACAGCTGAGTTTTTAAGACACATTCAATTTTTAAAAATACCTTATCACCCAGCCAGCATAGCTCAGTGGTTGAGCACCGACCTATGAGCCAGGAGATTATGGTTCGTTTCCTAGTCAGAACACATGCCTCGTTTGCAGCTCACTCCACAGTGGGAGGCATGTCAGAGGCAGCTGATCAATGATCCTCTGTCATCATAGATGTTTTTGTCTCTCCCTCTCCCTTCCTCTCTGACATAAATAAAACATATTTTAATGAAAAAATTAAATTAAATTAAAAAACACCTTGTCAGTGCACCTTGCCTTAGTTTCATGAACACAATGTGTACCAAAATACCATTAAAATAGCCTTTCTCTGCCATGTGTATCTCTAGTCTCCCATAGCTTAAATCTCCCAACTGCCTGGATTCTCTCAATGGCTGCTTTCCCCTCTGCTAACAGTATCATCAGTCAAAGCCAACTATTTCAAGGGGATATATCCTTAAAGCTCAAAGGACAGATGTGTTTTTTGTAAATAAATAAAAGAGAAGATGAACTCAAAAAAAGAATAATAATTTCATGGTAAAAAGAAGTCAAGAAATAAGGGGATATATTATTTGCATGATAAAAACTATCAATCTAAGTATAAAATATATAATTTTGTAATATATAAGAAGAGATCTATAAATATAAATACTGTCACAATTTCTCTCACCAAATCAAATTTGCATATATGTTCTGTGAGTTAGCATCATTATTTGGGGAGATATATGCAACTCAATAAGGTATGAAACAAAACATTTAAATATTAAAAGAATTAACAAAGCTAGCATTACTTATAGAATACTAGAGGCCCAGTGCACGAAATTCCTAGGGATCAGGACTAAACTGGCAGTCAAACATCCCTCTCACAATCCTGGACTGCTGGCTCCTAATCACTCACTAAACTACCCCTCCCCCACACCAACCTGATGGCCCATAACTCTTCCCTACCCCACCCTCCCCACTGGCCTCATTGCCCCCAACTTCCCACCCTGCTGGCCTGGTTGCCCTCATGGCTCATTTCAACAAATGCTAATTTAATATTTATTGCATATCAGGTAATATACTAAGCACATTACTTACGTTCAAGCCATAGATAATAACTTCTACCAATAAAAACCATTCATAAAATATGTGGAACAAAGATTCCATCCACAACAACAAAATATAAGGTAACATGAGCCCTCGCCAGTGTTGCTCAGTGGTTAGAGTATCAACCAGGGCACCGAAGAGTCAGAAGTTCCATTTCTGGTCAAAGGCACATACTCGGGTTACAGGTATGTTCCTTACCAATCCATGTTTCTCTTGTGTGCAGATTAACAATAAGTATGAACAAGAAATGTGTTGGATCTATCTGAAGAAAGTGATAGATCACCTTGAAAAACACAGAATGTTCTTAAAAGACTTTAATAGAGAAACATGCCATGTTACTGAGATTAGTAATTCTAATGCAATTCCAATGAAATTGGACAGTATATACTCCTCTTTATCAATTAAAAAAAATGTTCCAAAGTTCATCTAAAACAGTTGAAAGAGTTAAAACATGTTTTTGTATAAAAAGAGAAAGAATTTTTCAAGCCCTTAATGGAAGAGTTCTAAAGGTAAAATAACAATGGCACTGGCCAAAGATACAGAGAAGTCAGTGGAACCAATGAGTGAACCCAGGTAGAGATACTCCTATAAAAAAAAAATCACAGTTTAGTGTGAACAGGACAGGCAATATTCAATTATAGTGTTGGGGGATACTGACCATGTAGAAGTCTTTTAAATGTAAATTTATATATGTAAATGTAAATTTAATTAATGATGATTTAAAACATTAAGTGTAATATATGTCCATTTATATAAGCTAAGAAAATATAGGAGACTATCTGGTCAACTTTAGTAATAGAGAAATATAAATTAAAATAATAAAAATATTCACCCTTTCACCTACCAAATTGTGAGAGATTAAAAATTATGATGTTGAATGCTGGTATGGTAAGGTAAGTATCTCAAAGGATACTTTGAGAATATAAATTGGTACCATATTTATGGATGGTAACTTGGCAGCATACATCAAGGCAGACCCTCTGATCCAGTAATCCCACTCTAAGAAATTTATCCTGAGATCAACATCAAAGAAATGGTAAACTATCTATATAATACAATTCACAGAAAATGAAATTTATAATCACCAAAATTAGAAAGAGCTTAAGGGTTGTTAATCAATAGGAAAATGAGTAATTACACAATGCACTATAGCTTTTTAAAAATACACATTTGATTTGAAGATTTTTAAGTAAATAAATTTCTCCTATGGTAGTAGTGTATGAAAAATATGCAACTCAAAATTATACTGTAGATATAATGAAATTCATTGTATACATATTTATATATAATACAAAATTAGAACAAAAACGGGGTTACAATTAATTTTATTTATTATTTATATGCTTTAGTATTTTTCTAATTTGTCATGAAAATTATACTTTTTGTTTTTTTGGGGGGGCAGGGGGAGAGCATCCATATATATATAAAGAGCCAGGTTCCATAACGACCAAAGCTCAACTGAACACTGGTGTAGAGATCCAGCACTGACTGCTGAAGGGGCTGCCAATCAGACCCAGAAAGAGGCCTGCAGAAAGAGAGGCAGGGTCTGATCCCCAGCCTTCAGGGCAGCTGTTTATTAGCTGTTGCCTCTCTCTTTCTCTCCCTGCTTTGCCAGCAGCCACGCCTCTATTTCTCTCCAAGCCTCCTTGGGGGCTGTTCCTGACTCTTTGATCAGGCCCAGAGATAGGCCCGGAGATGCTGACTGGCATAGAAAGCAACCAATCACAACCAAATCTGGGTGAAGTGCCAGAAGCCATAGGCTGTATAGGAGGCGGAGCTTTTGATGCTGACTGGCATAGAAACCAACCAATCATAACCTAGTCTGGGTGAACTACAAAAGCAAAACCCAAGGTGGGGGCTGATAAGGAGTTTTAAGAGCTGTTTGGTGTAAAGTGTAAGAAAGCAGTTCAACTTTTTCATGACCGGTTTGGTAGTATAGTGCATATGTCTGGCTATCAGTCCAGGTATAGGGATTCTGTGTTTTTGTCTGCCAAGAGCATCTCCTCCTGCTAAAAAAAGTCCCCCTCTCCCCGTTTAAACAATCCTATCCTATATAATCTATATATACTACTAAAAGGTTAATATGCTAATTAGACTGGGTCAACCGACCATCTTCCAGACATCTGACTTCCTTCCAGACAAAGCCAGGGTGGTGAGGAATGAGACTTAGGCAGTTAGGGGCAATCAAGCTAGCAGGGGAGGGCAATTGGGGGCGACCAGGCCAGTGGGGGGTGGGGGGACAGTTAAAGGCAATCAGGCAGGTAGTTAGGAGACAGTGGTCCTGAAATGTGAGAGGGATGTCCAACTGCCAGTTTAGGCCTGATCCTAAAAATCGGCAGTCAGATATCCCCTGAGGGGTACCAGATCAGAGAGAGCGCAGGCTGGGCTGAGGGGACTCCCCCCCTCCCACCTGTGCATGAATTTCGTGCACTGGGCCCCTAGTTATTTAAATAAATAAAGTAGTATCATAAATAATATCCAACTTCATAGATAAAAAATCCACAATGGACTCACGAAATCTGAATAAAATCTACAGTTTAGTTAATAGTAGTAATATACCAATGATGTTTTCTTAGTTTTCACAAATGTAAGGTGATTTAGATAATACTGACCAGTGAGATGCAATTGAAAAATACAAAGTTCTGCTGAGGGGCAGGGAGGGGGGAGGCTTGTCTTTGTCTCTGATTATCTTTGCAATTTTATGTAACTCTCACGTTAGTGAAAAATAAAAAGTTTAGTTTAAGAAGATTCATAATGGGCTTTTTCTTTTGAAGACATTATCACCAAGGGGATTCATGTTTAATCATGAATCACCCCAGAAACCACAGAAAACTAGGCCAGTAGATTTTAAGTGGCAGAATTGGGGGTGTTTTGTGTCTCATTTGTTGATTTTTTTAGAATTGCTACAATAGTAAATGTAAATATATTTTAAAATTTGAAGCCACTTGAAGACAAAATACTGGGCTACCCTAGTATAACATTACTTAGATTCTTTTCTTTCTTTTCTCTTTTATCCTAGCAACCTTCCACATTCCTAACACATGGTAACAATTCAACCTCTGTACTTCTTCAACCCTATTTCTAAACATAGTTCTTCAGCTTACCATCAGAAAGCTCCAGATGTCTTTCAGCAAATAAATTTACTCTAGCTAACACCCATGAATCCTTGTGGATGCACAATCTCCTACCTATATCCTACTTCCCTCCCCAAACATTCTAAGTACTTCTATGTCTATCATTAATGGAGACCCCCACTACCCAGAACCTACCTCTTTATTGCAGTAGTATAGATGAGCAACTCTGCAAGTAATCTACAAAACTCAAAAGCCTAAAAACTGAGACTACCAAAGAATATTAGATTTCATTATATCCAAGAGTCTCCAGTTGCTCATTTCTGAGAGAAGCCAGATAATCAATTGCAGAACCAAGAGTCCCCAGTCCACCAATAGTGCAATCAGCACCCCTCCATCTTCCCTTTGCACATGGAAAATGGAAAATAGACATTCATGAAAAACACGGACAATTCCTCATCTCATAAAAATCCTCATTTCATAGGGAAGAAAATAGATGGAAGTTAGGGGTGGGGGATTTAGGTGGAAGGAGTTAAACTTGACCATATTCTCATTTTATTTCCCTAGTTACGGACAACTCCCCAATTCCTCACCCCCACAACACTACCCCTTCGTCCTCAGGGCTGACTCAGACCGAAGTTAAATAGGGGTGCTTTCAGTTTATGCTTTGTGATGGTGTTATGCAAGAGTAACCCAAAGAACACAAGATAATGCTTAACCAAGGTGAAAGAAGCAGGGCCTGTTCAAACTTGTCTCTATTCACAGATGGGGAGTGGGGAAGGGTAGGCAGTTCCTTCCTGTCACTGTGACATGCAAACCATGAAAACATATTACTTAGATTTTCTGGCTTTTGAGCCTTTCTGGAATAAGATACCATAGGCAATTTCAAAGAAAAAGGCAAATCTCCTCCTTTGTCATATGAACTAAGGTATAAAAATAAAGAGAATGTGTTTCAGAATTTAAACTTGAGCTCTTATCTGCTAAGTTATTTTCACCAGCAGAACTAGTCTTTTTTGTTTGTTTGTTTGTTTGTTTGTTAAGTTCTAGACTTCCAAGAAGTACAAAAATTTAAGGGTGGGAGACAGATAGAGAGGGATGGGGTCGTTGTATAGAAACCCCTGGCCTTCTGTCCCTTCTTCCCTTCAGGTCAAGTTCCCATACTACCAAGCCAACCAACTACCTGATTAAAGTAATTAAAAAACCAATATTGAACTTGAAGCCCATCTTATTGGCCAACACCTACTGCCTTCACTCAGCATTCTGGAAGCATAAGCTCAAGAAATGCACTTGCTTCATTAATTGCCTGAGACTTCCCTTTCTCATCTTACTACACAGAACTGCACAGTCCAATACAATACCCACTAGCACATGTAGCTCTTGAGCAATTGAAATGTTGCTCATCCAAATTACACTTTAAGTATAAAATACGTACTGAATTTCAAAGACTTAGTAGGAATAAAAAAAGATAACGTATCTCATTAGTAATCTCTTTTTACATTAATTACATGCTGGGATGTTAATATTTTAATATATTTATTTAAATATTAAAATTGATTTCACCACTTGATTTTTTAACATGCTTACAAAAATTTTTAAATTGTGTCTGTGGTTCATATTTGTAGCTACCATAATATTTCCACAGGGCAGTGCTGCTCTAGAGATAATGTGGTACTACAATTAAAGGTGTTTTACCCAAGCAGCAAGCACAGACTAATCCTTCTGATTTTTATGGAATTCTGGAAAACTGATGGGGAAACTAAGTTCTAATTACCGGTAACTCATTCATACAGATCATCTGAGTCCCATCCATGAGTTCAACACAAAATATCATAAAGCTCTGATGCCTAAATTCAGGTGCTGGGTAAATGCCCACAGTTCATTGTTAACACTTGTTTCCTTTGGGGATGCTTGAAAGTGAGACATGAAGCTTGAGTACTTTGCTGTGATGAGAGCAATGGAGAGGAAATATGAGGATGGAGAAGGAAGGAAGTGGGGAGAAAAAGGGAAGGCACAATTGAGATGGAAAAAGAACAGAGATTAACCATAGAATTTATATCCATATATGCTTAACCCATGGACATAGACTATAGTGGTGAAGGCCTGGGGGTGGGGGAGAGAATGGAGTGGATGGGGTAAATGTGGAGAAAAGGAGACATCTGTAATACTTCTAACAACAACAAAAAATACATTTTTTTAAAGGAAGAGAACAGGAGATGGTGAAAGTATGGATTGAAAGATGGAGATTAGGAAGAAACAGACAGAGGTAGAAAAGAGTATCTCTCTGGTGGAAAAAAAAACTAAACACCTTCCTCAATTCTGAAGTTATCTAAGGCTGAGAGGCCAGCATCAAAAACAAAGTGACAACACCCAAGGAGGTGTTGTCAAGAGGGTCACTCCACTCTGCAAAGAAAGGCACAAAAGTGAAGGTAAAGGAACCACCTTAGAATACCCCTGAGTAAAATGAACAAAGCCACAGCTACATCTGTATATCGCTCCTCTGCCTTTCATCTTTGTCAATGGTCATAAACCCACAATTTCACTAAGCATAATTCCCATTTCAGAGTCTTCAAGTATGCCGCACTGCCTCATGAAGCCATGAAGATTATCTTTTTCATCTCTTCTCTTAAATCTTAAAAAAAAAAAAACCCTCCTGCTATGAAAAGCTACAGGTTTCTTTGAGTTTTTCAACGGATAAATATAGTACATCATAACTAGTGTAGCCTCTAAGAGTTGTCTTCAGAGGGAGTTCTCCACAGGTGCAGCTAGTCCCAAATTACAAAGGGCTGTGTTCTAAAAGTTCACATGTAAGATAGTTTTCTAGTACTCATAACACACTGTCAAGAAGAGGAAAATAAAAGAGAAATGAATGCATAGAGAAAACCTCACGCTATTCAAAAAAGTCTTTCGCCTGGCCAGGGCGGCTCAATGGTTGAGGGTCAACCTATGAACCAGGAGTTCACTGTTAGATTTCCGATCAGGGCACATGCCCAGGCTGAGAGTTCAACCCCCAGGTGGGGTGTGCAGAAGGCCGAGATCAATGATTCTCTCTCATCATTGATGTTTCTATCTCTCTCCTTCTTCCTTCCTCTCTGAAATTAATACAAAAAAATATTTTTTAAAAACAAAATGTTTTTTTTTAACCATAAATCTACATGACTAAAAGTAGTCCTATTTCTAGGAGTCTTGATGCAGTTCTCAAACAGGAGAACGAGGAAAAGGAGGCAGAAAATTTCACTCTTTCCTGAGTAGGGGGCCACTGGTACAGTTGTAATATAAGAATGCTTATCAATACCTTTTAATTATGCAAATTCACCCACTCACAGGAATATGGAAAAGAGTACTAGGAGGCATGGACTTAGGTAGATGCAGGTGGCAAACAAGCTAAACTGGAGACGGCAGCAGGATGGCTCCCTCCCCTCCCATCTCCTTCTTGCCAGTTGCCTAGGAGGCTAAACCAGAGGTTCTCAAACTTTCTCTGTTCATGACACCTTGGTGTCTTAGTAAATTTTTCATGGCACCACGAGGCCAGGAGAAATAGCTAACAGTTCTGTTAAATAGATAGATTCAAATAATTTAACAAGTATTTGTCCTAACAACTTAGTGGTCATTCAAAAAAATAATAGACATTAACTGGTATGATAGTAAGTTTTTATTTCATTCTTAACTAAGCATAATTATTAATGGGATATGTATGATGCTGGCACTGCACAGCTTCTCAAACTTTTAAATCAGTTTGAACTCTGCCACCCCATTTCCTGTTCCACGATAATTTTTACACAGTACTGTCTTTTTAAGGACAGCAATCCTCAAAAGCCCAGCTTCGCAAAGATATGACATCAACAGAAAGGAATGCGGTGATCTAATATTGAAAGTATGATTACCTTGAGCCAGTAGTTCACAGGGTAGCCGACAAATGTTGATTATTTGTTTTCCTCAAAAATAAAATAAAATAAAATAAAATACCCCATAGCCTCCATGTGAATTCGCTGCAGCACCCAAGGTACCTCAGACAAGTTTGGAAAAGTACAAGACTAGACATCCCAATGCAAGCAATCAGGAGTATCCTTGCTAGTTTCCTTCTCAAAAATAAGGGGGGAAAGATCTATGTGGCCCTGACTGAAATAGCCTGAAGTAACCTCTGATCTGTTTTAGTAAGAGTGCTCTACACTCAAGCCACAGAGCCTTTGGGTAACTGATAAACTCCAGGGTGACTCAGAGATGCAGACTCAAGACAGAGAGGACAGGGGGGACAGTGTTAAATAAACGGGTCACTTTTCTTTAACTCATTCACTCTACAGTATAATGTAGGACATTGTCTAGAACGATGGTAGTTTATATATTGTTCACTAATTAACATGTGAGTTAAATATTGAGTCAATATTATGGACGACTGAAAGAAGGTGGATGCATGTGTATGTTTTATTACACTCACATGAATTTGTCCCTGATAAGACTAAATAATAAAGTCTAAAATAAGCAAAGATTAGCTGAAGCCGGTTTGGCTCAGTGGTAGAGCATCGGTCTGTGGACTGGGGGGTCCCGGGTTCGATTCCGGTCAAGGGCATGTACATTGGTTGCGGGCACATCCCTGGTAGGGGGTGTGCAGGAGGCGGCTGGTCAATGTTTCTCTCTCATCGACGTTTCTGGCTCTCTGTCTCTCTCCCTTCCTCTCTGTAAGATATCGATGGAATATGTTTTAAAAAAAATAAAATAAAATAAGCAAAGATTGAATTAAGACTAAAAGAAGGAAAGTTGGGCTTTTCAACTCATTGACTCATTCATCCAACATTCTAAAGATGTTTTTTAAGTTTCTATCCTGTTCTAGACACTGTGCACTTCGCAGGGAACATAGCAGTGACTGAGCCAGACACAAGGTAGCCTTTGCCCTCTTGTCAAGGGCAACAGTGGCCTCCATCTTCCCCAATTCATCAGAGAATTTTCCAGCCTTATCTTACATGACATCTCAGCAACATCTGACCAAGTTGGATCATTTCTTTCCTGAAATACTTCGTTTACCTGGCTTCCAAGATGCCTTCTATCCTGGTTTTCCTTTTACCTCATTGGTTGCACCTTCTCAGTTTCTTCTCAGGCGCCAATGTTGACTGCCCTCGTGGCTCAGTTCTTGGCCCCTTTTCCATCCTCACTCTTTCCCTATAGCCCCACTATATCAACTATCCTCCTCTATGCTATTAACCCCCACATTTCTATCTCTAGTTCCCACTTCACCCCAAAGGTCAAGACTTGTATATCCAACTACATACTTGACACCCTCACTTTGAGGGTTCTTAGGTACCCCAACTGTAATATGTTCAAAACAAAATCCTGATCTATTATCCATAGACCCAGATTTTTCCAGCTCAGGGAATGAGGCTTCCATTCATTGCATGTTCAGGCCAATCGGCTTGAATTCTCCCTTGATTCTTCTGTATTTTATCACCATATCCCAGTGTTGGCAAACTCATTAGTCAACAGAGCCAAATATCAACAGTACAACGATTGAAATTTATTTTGAGAACCAAATTTTTTAAACTTAAATTATATAGGTAGGTACATTGTTATTAACTTAATTAGGGTACTCCTAAGCTGGCCTTTGCTAAAAATTCAAGGGGCCAAAGAGCCGCATGTGGCTCTCAAGCTGCAGTTTGCTGACCACTGCCATATCCAATCCTTCAGCAAGTCCTGTTGGCGGTACCTCCAAAACCTACCCTGGATCTAAACCCTCCATTCCATTTGTCTCACCAGGGCTGCTGCAATCACCTACCTGGTTTTCCTGTTTCCATGATTACCCTGCCTCTCAGTCTATTCTCAACACAGTAACCAGAACTTCCTTGTAAAAATGTAAGTGAGATCATATCAACCCTTTACTTAAAAGCCTTCAAGGAGTTCCCATCGCACTTGAAATCTCTGAACTCCCTACTTCAGTCTCTCAGTACCTAAAAGATCTGGCTGAACCAGAATCACATCAGGACCTATGCACTTGCTTTTACCTCTTCTAGGAAAACTTTTTCTTAGATCTATATATGGCTCACCCCTCACTTAAATCAGAGAAGTGTTCTCTATATGCCCTTGCTAAAATACCTGAAACACCCTCTGAACCTCATTATTTGCTTTGTCTCCTTTGATAGCATTTATTACCCCCCATGAAATTACATCTTAGGTATTTGTTGATTATAAATTAGAATATAAAGTAAGTGCAGTTACTGTATCTTGCTCATGCGGGCACACAGCAGGCTCTCAAATACTTCGTAAAATATCAATCTTCTGACTTCACAGAGTTTACATCTGGTGAATGATGACAGGGAAAAGACCTTGGGCTCAAAAGACCTGGTATTCCATTTAAAGTCTGTGGTTTACTTTGCTTAATCTCACAATATGCTACTTTATATATTAGCATTTCTTATGTACCAAGTATTATACTAAATTCTGGATGTATATTATCATATATAAAGTTTCTAAGAGGTAAGTGTGAATATTATCTCTCAGAGAAGGTAAGGCACTTCCTCAAGATTCCAGAGGTGATCACAGGGGAAATTTGGATTCAGTCTCCAATCCATCAGACTCCTGATCTAGTGATTAATTAACCACTATGCTACGCTTCGTACTACCTCTCTATGCCGTTCTCTGGAAAATGGAGGAATTGAGCTAGAATGACATCCAATGCTGCAATCCTACCTATCAAAAATGTTGTCACTTATAGTGCTTGAAATTTAATTTCTATATTAAATCACAAGAACTCTTTCTCCCAAATTCAATTCAATGATAACTGGCCACAGACCTATGCAGAATATGTGCATACTGAGACCAGGTGCCTTGTTAGGGAGGTGAGGCATGAAATGAGACATTCCACATTCCATTTCATCATCCATAGTACCCACATTATGAATTTCTCCCTCTAATAATTATAATTTAAATAAGAACTACTAGAGGTGACATATTTACAACCTGGAATTCAACCAAAGCAGAATAGTTCCGGAAAACACATTCACCCTGGATCTTCCTTTATTACCAGAAAAACCAGGGACCTGGCTTAGGCAGAAAGAACCAACTTCTTGACTCAAACTTCCAATAACTGTGCAAGATGGAGTTCCTCAGGTGGATTCCTCTTACAGTTTGACACAACTCTAAGAAAATGTTCTGAGACTCTCCAGCTAAATTCTGGAAAAGTAGAAGACCTAAAAACAGGCACCAAAAGTTCAGAGATGAAGGAAAGTGACTTTGTTTCTTTCTTCTACTGTAATATAGATTAGGAACTGCCCATCTGTGAATCCCATGCCATGGTTCTCACTGTCCATGCTACCTAACATATGCAGCTTCAGGCCTACATTTTACACACACACACACATACACACACACACACACACACACACACACACACACACACACACAGCCGATTTGGCTTAGTGGTTAAAAGCATATACTTTGGAGCCAAACTGACTAGTTTATATCTCTGCTGTGCCACTTACTAGCTATGTATCTTGGGCAAACAATTCAACCACAGCTGTTTCCTTACCTATAAAGTGGAAGGAACAATAACAAAAACTATCTTGATGGTACCAAGCACTTAAAATGCCTACCACTTTCAAAATACTATGCATTAGTTATCATTATTTTTTTTAATTTGATTAAAACTAAAGAAATCATGAGGAGAGCATAGTCTTAGTTTGCTTTATTTCTCTGGGTTTGTCCTGAATACTTTTCAAAGATGCAAGCTTCATTTGACACAAGCATTTTGAAAGGAATTATGGTTCAGTATACTTTGCCTAGTAATTAGTGTAATTATTCTAGGCAATTTCAGGACAAGAATAAAAAGGGGAAAGGTCCTACTACTGGTTTTTAGACCTAGTTATAACCATCTTCATCTTTCATTTTGCCACTTCCCTACCCCCCACAAATTCCACCAAGAACAACGCCTTTCTTTGTCTTGAGATTCTGACCCAGTTATAACACAAACACCTCTGGAAATTGTAATACTTTAATCAGTTGATCAGCTCTTACTGAAAGCAGATTTAGACTTAGATCCAGTGGATTTGGAGGATGCTACCCCCTAGGAGACATTTGGAGATTCTAGGGGTCTTCTGGGTTGTCAGCATTATTGGCATTCATGGAAAAGCGAGATGACACACAGTCCTACACACAAATAATTATTTCACATCCCACGTGATTTTTAAGTTTCACTAGAAATTCATGTAGGTAAAAATCTGTTTATAAGTTTAGAACACAAGTCCATTTTATTTTCATGATTTGTATTTACACCAATGAAGTTACAGTACAAATCAAAAGAAGACTGATCACTGTTTTGGCAGAAATAATATAAAATATTGTCCATCATTTAAAAAATATCACTCAAAGAAAAACAACTACATATCTGAGTGATCAATATAAACAACAAATACAATTCTGAATCATCAGAATTTTAGCTAATTCCACATTTATGTGCAAGCTTATCAAACTACTTCACTATGTCTTCCAGCATAGTTGTGCTGGAACATTTTCAAATTTAGATGCATATTATTTTTACTATAAATTATGTTCCTTTTTATTCTCTTATATTTCAGTTATGAGAGTATATTGATTTTTAAAAATCATGTGCACAGGTAGATAACACTGTCTATGAATCTTGTTTGAGAATAATAAAAAGGGCAATAAAGAACAGGACCGGGAAACAGAGGTTTAGATAAAGGGCAGGAAAGGAGCAGAAGAGAATATCTGGTGGGAACAAACCATTGAGAAGAAAAAGAGGGAGGGGGTGATGCCTGGCAACAAGCCCACAGAAGGTAGTTGATGAATGCTTAAAGATGAATTGTCTTTGTTTAACTCTTTGAGACAAAAAATGCCACACCAGTGTTTGTCATGGCTAACAGGAGTTAGCCTGGTGCAGTGGTCTGCAAACTGCGGCTCGCAAGCCACATGCTGCTCTTTGGCCCCTTGAGTTTTTAGCAAAGGCCAGCTTAGGAATACCCTAATTAAGTAAGTTAATAACAATGTACCTACCTATATAGTTTAAGTTTAAAAAATTAGGCTCTCAAAAGAAATTTCAATTGTTGTACTGTTGATATTTGGCTCTGTTGACAAATAAGTTTGCCGACCACTGGCCTGGTGCATGGAAGGAACAGGGGCAGTGGGATAAGATATACCTGCACCCAAACCCTGGTTCTGTCTCTTAGGAGTCATGTAAACTTGGGCCAATAATTTAATTTCACTTCTCTGAATGTTGTTTACCACATGTGTAAAATGGATGTCATTTTTAAAACCTTACAAGTTGGCTCTCCCGAATCTTTAAGCCTATCACCATATCACAGGTCCTTGATAGAGGTTTATTTCTGCCTTCTTGCTCCTAAATATTGACTATACAATAATTGTATTAGTTATCTATTACTACATACCACATTATCACCAATTTAGTGGCTTAAAACAACACACTGTGACTCCCTGAAGATATATATACATACATATATATATATATATATATATATATATATATTACATATATTATGTCTATGTTATACATATGTATATATCCATATTGGTTGATTGTTTGACATAGAAAAGTTCTTAAAATACAACCAGAAAAGAAAAATAACTGAAGTGGATTCCTATCTCAGTTTCTGGGTCAGAAATCTGAGCATGGCTGAGGTGGGTCCTCGGCTTCAGGGTCTCTCACAAGGCGACAATCAAGCTGTCCAGCTATAGCTAAAGTCTCATCTGAGGGTTCAACTGGGGAAATATTTGCTTTGAAGCTCACATGGCAGTTGGCAGAATACAGTTTCCAGAAGATTGTTGACCAGAGGCCTCCTTCAGTTACTTGCCACATGGGTCTTTCCAACATGGCAAACAAACTGAGAAGTCTGATAGCAAGACAGGAAGTCAAATCTTTTGAAACTAACAATGGAAGTGACATTTCATCATCTTCATCATGGTTAGAAGCAAGTCATTTTATCCAGCCCATCCTCAAAGGTTGGCTACTACACAAGGGCATGCATTTCAGGAAAGGGGAATGGTGGAGGGGCATCTTAGAGTCTGCCTGTCATAATAATAAATGAATGACTTCACAAAATTTCCTTCTTTATAAGTGGAAAACTTAACTGAACCAAATATGTAGAGAAAATATGTTTTCAACACCCAAGCCAGGTAGCCCAAATTTTAAAAATTTAACTCACTGATTAATTGTATGATTTATGTCTGATAGATTCCTATTAAAACCTTTCCTAAAAGCCAGTATTAAAATCTTAAGTGAACTATCTTTGATTATATGACCCAAGACAATAAGAAACACCTATGCTAAAAATTTTCAAATCTGACAGCCAAATTATTTCAAATTACTATGTTGTTCAACATGACTTCAAACAAAATCATTGGTCTGCATACTTAAACTCTGTAAATCCTCCCCTTCACTAAACTCTAAACAAAATATAAACCTAACATTTTAATGGATCATCCGTTAAATGCTTTTTTTGCCCTTTTATTGAATCCCTTATCTAAGAACAAAAATCTGGATTACCTTTTTAAATGTGTTACCTTATAAAACATAGTGGCCATTACTGTATCCTTTTTTTCTGTCACATTCCCTACCTGACTTCCACCAAAACCATTATCTTAAGCAAGTAAGGAGGAGCACATCATATATAATAAAGAGCTAATATGCTAATTAGACCAAACAGCCCTGGCTCCAGAACGACCAGAACGATCATCTGGACAACCTTCTGGATAAAGCCAGGGCTGTGAAGACCAGCTGAGGCTACAAGGGGCTGAGAGGGCCAAGCCCCTTGCAAGAATTTTGTACATCGTGTCTCTAGTTTTACATAAATCAACACAGACACCTGCAACAATTTATTTGGCAGTGTTTTGTTATTGTTTGCTTCAGCTCATTGTTCTTTACAAAATAAATATGTACCAGACCAGAGGCCCAGTGCATGAATTTGTGCATGGGTGGGGTCTGGCCAGCCCGCCCCGATAGGGGCCTATCGGGCTGGGCTGGAGGGGGTGAGGAGCCATGGACAATTGGCCAGCTGGCCCGCCTCACCCCCCCCCCCAACAGAGTGTTGGGGATGGAGCCAGCCAGGGAGGGGGGCTGATCAGGGCCTATATCAGGCTTGTTGGCTGCCACAGTGCATGTCATAGCCACCAGTCAATTGGGTCGTTCCACCATTCAGGTTGCTGGGCTTTTATATATATAATATAGATACAAAAACTACACCACCACACATAGTAGAAATTATGGTAGACATACCAGCTCTTTCAGGAAATCATCCTCAATTGCCAAGAACCTAACCTTTTGAGGCAAACCCTGTGCCCAAAACAAAACAATAACCTATAGGAGTATTTAGGGCTCTGAAGTCAGAGAGACATGGGTTAAAATCCCATGCATTCTTGGTCAAATTTCTTAATCTTTCTAAGCCTCTCTTTTCTCATGTTTTCAATGGGGATACTTCATAGGGCTAGGAGGGATTAAGATATGAAAAGCTAAGAACAATAGAAAATAGAAAGTGTTAAATAATTGCGAGCTGCTTATTTTCAACCCCAGAAACTAATGCATTTTTACTTAATTATATAAGAATAATCACTCAAGGGTCCCAAGAAATAATTTTGCTATTAACTTCTATAGGGCTAATCCTTCCAACAAGTACATTGAACTATTTAACCTTAAAGCAGTTGGGTAAGATTCTGAATCTAATGCAATTAAACTTTCCACTAAATATATGCAGGTGACCCTGCATTCAAGTTCATCCAGGATAATCCCAGAATAATTATAATAGGCTCCATTTCATTCTTGGAAAGTATCCTGATTTGGATAATAAATTATAAAATCTTCCTATCTAAATAAAGTAAAATCTTTAGATGGAAGATAAACTTTTTAAATATGCTATTTCACCTCAATGTTTATTTAGTTTGGTTTACATTTTTTCCTCTCTAGCTTTTGAAGCAAACTGTAAAAATAGAGAGCATTTAGGGTTCCATATCCACCTATCAAATGGCTTTTAAACAGCCTATACTGGGGAATTATGACTAAGCTATAAGTCTTTATGTAAAAGGACGAACAAATCACATCAACAAATAGGGAGTTTGTCGGGTCCACCTCACTCAGCAGCAGTTGCAGTGGTTTATGGAGATTCATACTGCCCAACATGGATTTATAATCAAGGAATAATACTTTACATGCTCTGGCAGTTTGTAGTATAAAATTCACACTTATCATCCAATTTAACTTTCAAAAGCAAACACCATTTTCTGTTGTACCATCTCATGTGCACCAAGACTACCACACAAGTGGGTGATCACCTAGAAAGCCAACGTCTTGCCTCATAAGTCCTTCGATGCTCACTGTCTCCCTACCCAAGGCCCTAGTCCCTGCTAAAGCTGCTGGCCTCAGACTATTCTTAAGTAGTAAGGTCCTACACCATAAGTCACATTTTCAACTTGTTTCTTATGTCAGAGCCAATTACAGACCTTCTATTTCTTTCATTATTCAAATAAGGCAGCCATGAAAATAGTTATTAAATACATGTCACCACCAATTTAGCCTTAAAATTTATGGGTCAGAAGTAAAAAATCTATTCATATGCATGATATCCTCCTGCCTGGGTTTAAACAGAGACAGAGGCATGGAGAGAAACTTGTGCATATACTGATGTCACTCTGTTTGCCATCACACAAAGACCGCTTGGCTCCTGCCTGGGTAGACAATGTCCTCCTGACTCAGAAGAGCCAGAAGTTGCATACTGTCAAGCACAATTTTCCAAAACAGGAGCAAGAACCCATTTCCTCAGCTCATGGATGAAAATGACAGCTGAATACGTTTGAGTTTGTAAAGATATGCTCTTTCACCCAACTTTTGTGGCTCAGTGGTTGAGCATTGACCTAAGACCCAGAAGGTCATGGTTCAATTCTCAGTCAGGGTTGTGGGTTTAATCCCCAGAGGGGGATGTGCAGGAGACAGCCAATCAAAGATTCTCTCTCATCGATGTTTTATCTCTCTCTCTTCCTCCTTTCCTCTCCGAAATCAATAAAAATATATTTTAAAAAATAAAGGTATACTTTTTCAGGAATGATAACATCCATAAACTCTAATTGGGAGAAAGGGCAAGACTTTTCAGCAAACTGAGCCTCAGCCTGTTCATCCCTAAAATGGAGCCAATTTACACTTGCCCTCCCCCTCCCAGGATGGTGCCTTTGATTAAATCATATGAGACCATCAATATGCAAGTTTGTAAACTACAAAGCGCCATATAGATATCAAAGCTATTGCTATTTTACAGTGTTAGTATGCCATAGACAACTAACAAATGTTACATTTCAGCTTCATGCCCTATAGCTTTTGAAGTGTGTATAGGGAGCAGGGGGTGTTAATGGAATATATTCCTTTAAACATGGAATGTTATGAGACTGACAAATTGCTTTTATAACTGGAACAAATCATGCCTGCCATTCAGTAATACTTGGAAATCCATCATCAATTTGATTTACACCCAGCGTCAATAAATCACACAAAGTGTACCCTGTGCAGCCCAAAGAGTAAACAAAAGTAAACATTGTGTTTCACCTGCCTTGTTGGCTAGACAAAATGAAAAACTCTGGCCACCTCAACTGGAATAATGCCTTCGGTCTCTGACTGGTTTGGTTATTTTTGGAACCTTTTACGAAATATTAACTTTATTTGCTCTAATTCTGCAGGAAGCCACATTGGAAGTGCAAGGAAATATAAATGATTAAAAGCAGAAGTTGGGGGGGGGGGGAGTAACCAAGTATTTTGCCCCAGCTTTCTTTACCTAATATATCAACTGCATCTCTTCAAAAAAGTGAAACCCCTATTGCTATTCTTGTCCCACTTCTTGTGTGACAACATTCAACATAGTTCATTCACGGATGTTAGCAGATTTTTTTCATTGCCTGTTTTCTCAGGGAGAAGCATAAGGAACAAATGATATAAAAATTAACATCTTAAATCAGTGGCAGTATTTTAAAATTTATGTTGTGGCAGTGGGGGGTGGAAGGGGTGGGCAATAGGAAGCTAGCTGACCCACTAACAAATAAAGCTCTAACCTTTTGAATTAGCAAACCACAAGCAGTAAAAAATAAAAATAAAACTTGATGTACCATTTAAAGTACATTAGTTTTTAGATCTCCCAGGTTCACACAATACATTACTTTTCTTAAACTAGGTATTTATAAGACACATCAACCTTAAGTGTCAACAGAATTTTTTAATCCCAATTAGTTTGGTGTCCTTTGTTGATATTCTGCTTTTTCTGACTAACAATAATGAATAACCCACAAAGTGCTAATGAATAACTAACTCCCTTTGTCTCCAAGGACAGCAGAGCCCAACAAGAAATGTCAGAGGCCCTGAAGTAAAAGAAAAAACCTTTACAATGAAAATCTTCCCAATTATGTAGGCCTACAGGTACTGCGAATATGGGGTTGTCTTAAATATTTAAATAGCTATGTCAAATGTGCTTAAAGTAGAGATCCTAAAACTGATTTCCACATGCTTTGAGAAAATACATATCTGCCAGTCTAATCACAATTCATAACTGCTGAGCAGAAAGTAGAGGGGAATGTCATTACTGGTACAATATAACTGGAATTCTGTACTCACCGATCCTAGCTGGGCCAGGAAATTGCCAACTGTAGAACGTCCTCCATGCTCACTCAGCAGCTCATAGAAATACAAACACTCTCATCTCAGCACACTACAATTTCTGTGTTGTGAGAAATCATTTTTAAAACTAATTTCTACTATCTCGAAAATGTAAAGCTAAAAAGTAACTTTGTCTCTATTGTAAGGAAGAGCAAATAAATACACTGACATTGCTGAGAGAGAACCAGGGATTGTACTGAGGAAGTGTGAGGTAGAACTCTGTGATGTTGTATTTTAACTAGAACTCATTATCTTGTTCTGACATATTTCCTAACACTGTCCATGCACAGGGCCCAAAAGCAATGACACTCCTAAGTCAATATGAACAACTTTTTACCCAGTTTTCCAAATATTTCTCACTAAAAGAGACCTAAGCTGGGGTCTGGGTCTGGGGCAGGGGAATGCAGGTGGGCCTAGAATATGTGTTAATGTGTGAAAGCAAGGAAGTGTTTCCTGGGAACATTTCAAAAAGAACATAGGAACTGACTTAAAGGGGCTCCCAAGGCTAAATCTGGGGCAATATGAGCATCAGAAAGGAGTGTGATGATAAGTTATAATGCAATAAAGTTTTCATAAGTCCACGGTGACTCTCAATAAGAGAAGGGAAAGAAGCTCCTCTTTATAATATTAAGAGTACCGGCTGATACACGTAGAAGAAATGCCAGAATCAGAAAACAAGGCAATAACTTATTCAAACAAGGATTATCAATGGATGCTATGAAAGCATATTGGAGAACAAGATAGTCACATGAGATTAATTTTGAAAAGTAACGTGTCCTTCACAGTGCAGAGATCTGGCGATACCACCTTTGCCAGGCGATTAAAAGCAGCATCACAAATACCAGGACAAATGGACCACTGAGTGCTCCCTGGTGTAATGCAATGGGTGGTATACAAAATGCCCATGTAGCACTTCTGCCAAAACTGTTTTACCTGAGCCCAATCATGAAGAAATATTCAAACAAAGCATATTGTATAACAAAACAGCTGACCTGAACTCTAAAATATCAATGAATTTGTCAGGAAATATGAAGAAAAGGGAGGGTTAGAGGGCCACTCTAGATTAAAGAAGACTGAAGAGACATCACCAAATGTAATGCATGATCTTTGCTTAGATCATGAATCAAAAGAAAAAATGGCTACAAAAAACATGTGATTATAAATGAGGGAAGAAAATAATAACATATCATAAATAATTATAAGTAAAATAAAATATAAAATAACAATATAAGATGAATTTGATTATGAACTGCATTTTAATATATAACTATACATGGTGTCTCAAAAATATATATTCACTTTAATAGCTGATAGCTCAATTTTGAAAATGAAATGTATTTTAACAAACACTACCTTTATAATTATTCAAAGTGTGCGTATCGCCGAAACTGATTTGGTTCAGTGGATAGAGCATCGGGCTGCAGACTGAAAGGTCTCAGGTTCGATTCCGATTAAGGGTATGTACCTTGGTTGTGGGCACATCCCATTGAGAAGTGTGCAGGAGGCAGCTGATCAATGTTTCTCTCTCATTGATGTTTCTAACTCTCTATCCCTGTCTCTTCCTCTCTGTAAAAAATCAATAAAATATAAAATAAAATAAAAAAGTGTGCGTATCCTTTGGAACACCCTATATATAAATAATACTATTGTAGCAAAGTTAAATTCTTTGGTTATTATTAATGTGTTTTTATTATACAGCATAATAAAAAGTCACCAACTTAAAAATTTGGGGATGAAGTGTCACAATGTCTGCAACCTATTTACAAGTGGTTCAACTTAGTTGCAAGAAAGAGAGATATTAAAAGTGGCAAATGCAACATAATTTGATGAATAAGAATAGATCCAGAGACAAATGGTAGGAGAGGGTAAGGGGTTAGAGAGCAACCAAAGGACTTGTATGCATGTATATTAGCATAACCAATGGACACAGACACTGGGGTGGTGGAGGCTTGCCCAGGATCAGAATGGCTAATGGGGGCATCAACTGGGTGAAAAGGAGACATATAAAACTTTAGATAATAAATAAATAAATAAGTAAATAAATAAATAAATAAAATGGCAAACGCTAAAAAGTACAATACAGTATACAATACAAAATAATGTGAGGTAAAATCTAACTTTTTAAAACCGGCAGATTTAAGAACAAAGAATGAGTTTTACTTAAAATAAGTTACGTATGATTGGCTAGAGAGAACAGTTAGGTGGATATTCAATTAAAGGGAATATTTGGGGGGAATTGTTGCTTTTGCCTTTTTGCACTTTGTCCTTCTTCCTTCCTCCTTCACCATTCTCAAAAGACAGACTTCAGCCCGGACAGTGTGGCTCATTGGTTGAGTGTCACCTATGAACTAGGAGGTCATGGTTTAATTCTGGATCAGGGCACATGCCCAGACTGCAGGCTCAATCCTCAGTGTGAGGCATGCAGGAGGCAGCCAATCAATGATTCTCTCTCATCACTTATGTTTCTATCTCTCTCTCCCTCTCCTTTCCTCTCTGAAATTAGTATACACACACACATATTAGAAGAAGAAGAAGAAGAAGAAGAAGAAGAAGAAGAAGAAGAAGGAGGAGGAGGAGGAGGAGGAGGAGGAGGAGGAGGAGGAGGAGGAGGAGGAGGAGGAGGAGGAGGAGGAGGAGGAGGAGGAGGAGAAAGACTTAATAGCAGGAGCTAGAGTGAGGCAGCTATTGCACAATCAAGAGAGGAAAACTAAGAGAAGCTCCACAATCTTGGACATGACATCCCTGACCTTCCAACCACTAGCAGCATCACCTGCTCTGGCCTACTCTTTATGTGAAAAAAATAAACTCCTGTGACAGATGTTACCAAATGTTCTCAGTTCATGGCATTATTAATGTCTGTGATTTTCTTCATGGTGCCCCTAGGTCAAAAGGAACACCTAACACCTATTTATTAAGAAGTCAACAACTTAGTAGTATTTATGTGCTAACAACCTGTTAGCTCTTTGGAAAAAAATTCTACACATAAATTAAAAATAAAAATATTTTATTTCATTGTTCACCACAATTGTAATGAGATGTGTTCCAATTGTACCCCCTACTACTTCTGCAGCCTGGGAATCAGATTGGATTCCACCACCTTCATCTCCAATTCCAGATTATCCTTCCTAATAAGAGTGGGCCTCATCCAAACAGTTGAAGGACTGAATAGAACAAAAGCTTGACCCTACACCAAGTATGAGAGAATTCTTTCCTGAATAACTAGCTGTGAACTGGAGCATTGGCTTTTTCCTGCCTTTGGGCTGAAATTGAAGCATCAGGTCTTCCTGGGTCTCAAGTCTGCTGGCCTTCTGGAGGGAACTACATCATTATTTCTAGTTCTAGCCCTTCAGAGTTGGACTAAAACTAAACTATCAGCTCTCCTGAGCCTCCAGCTGGCTGACTCATCCTGCAGATCTTAGGACCAGTCAGCCTCTATAATCACATGAGCAAGTGTATCTTATTAAATAAATCACGCAAGTATATTTTTATATGTCATTTTAGATGGATAGATAATACATATATTGCATTTCAGACATATACTTATACCACCTATTGGTTCTGTTTCTCTAGAGAACCCTGACTAATACACCCCACAAAGTAACAGGTTATTTGATCTTATTCCTCTGGGTCATGGCATTGTTAATAATCCATGAAAAAACAACAACAAACCCAGGGAGAAATGTTAACCTCAAGCTTATTACCTTACTCCCAAGGTTAAAACCTTCCACAGCTCATCAGTGTCCTCAAGACACATCTAACCTCATTGGTGTGTCAACCATGACCCATCATCTGGCTTCTGCTTATTTTTCTCCAGCCTTACCTCTTACTATAGCCTTTGTCCCCTCTGATGTGGATCCAAGTGCAAGTCCATAAAATGCACATGATCTCTCCCCTCCAAGTTTTGAGTATGCTTTTCTCCCTACCCAGAATAACTTCCAGTCAGCCCTCTCACATGCACATGCACACACACACATACTCACAGTCATAGGGCATACACATTGCAAGACTAGCTCCTTATTCTTCAAGTATATGGCTAGATATTTTACTCTCCTCCCACATCCATTTATCAAGAACTAGCTGGGAACTCTTCCAAATGTTATCATATAGTCCTGTCAGACCCCTAAGTGTGCTTTAACTGTCCATTCATTTGTCTAAATTCAACTCCTTAAAGGCCATAACTGCATTTCACTGGCTATTGTATCCCCCAAACAGTGGCTTACTCATAATATATGCTCAATAATTATTTGTTGAGTAAATGATTAGATGAAGTTTAAACAGTCCCAGATCACCATTCTCACTCTGTCATTGGTTTAGTTTAGGAACTGTCAACCAAGAACTGAAAAGAGACACATTCAGCCACTCCTGGCAGCATCCACCTGGATGGCTAGGGGGATAATAGCATGGTTTTCCCTGACCCTTTATCCATGCCTATGCATGCCCCAATCATGAAGATCCAGAGAAAGCACTATAAGCTTGCAAGCTGAGCAAAGAACCAGAAAATTGAAAAGAGAAGAATATGAAAACTTGAAGCATTTTTTAAAAACTGTTATTATAATTATAACCATTCTGGTCACCATCAATGTAATATTCCCAAACTCCTTACTGACTGGCAATGATCAAGTTACTTATTTTTTCTAGACTTTAGTTCCCTGATCAGTTGAGCATAAAACTCAAGGCTGTTATAAGGAATAACTTAAATGTATTGGCAAGCACTAACACAGTGCCTGACATAGATGACTTATAATATAATAAATGAAAGTTCTTAGTATTGCCACCTTTATTATTGCCAGTCAAAATTTCAAGCATAAGTACATATTAAAGCAAGCTACAGTTCACTAGTCAAGAAAGAGCTGACTTTACTGAGCCTCAGTCCCTAAAAATCCAAACACATGAGCTTGACATTGAAGAACTTCACTTCCCTCACTATGAACACAGCAACCTGACAATGACAGAGCTATTTTGGATCCAGCCCCCGGGGAAAGTTTATCCTATACTTACACTTAAATCAGCATCTCTAAGAAATAAAGCAACCAAACCTAAACCTAAATAGGTAAAAAAGAAGAGAAAAGAGCTACACATATATCTAGTGTTGTTTTTTTAACCTATCCATTCATACCAATTTCTCCATACACAGAAATACATAGATTCTAAAACAAGCAACCTTTTAGATACTTGCCTGATATAAATAATTATTCACCATTACTGGGTGAATTGTGAGTTAATTTGGTGAATGGCTATTCACGCACTGCTAGTAATTTTATTTGGCGGTATAAACATTTAAAACTAAATGCTAAAAATAACTAAAGGAATATATAATTGTGCTATTTTATATAACTAAACTATATTTTACATGGGGTACATCCTCTTTCTATACTAGCCCAAACACACATATCATGTGCAATATAATCTCGTTAGGTATCAGTTTATAGAGACAGCGTGTCATTCAAATAACTTGCCAATCTACTAGTACAACAATTATTCTTTAATTTAAAACATATGGTAAATAGGGAGCATTTGAGATCTTACTTCCTGGAAATTGTCATCAGTTTTGGCTCAAATAAACTCATAAAAATTAAAAAAATTAAATAGATAATATAAAATATATGGTAATTCAAACATTATTGAATTAAATAATTATTTCAGAATTTCAAATTAAGCAGGCTTTTTAGTTCTCCACAAGCACAAAAAATACATCTTTTCTTTATTTCCTCCTAGCTTCCTTCTCTCTTGTTAATAGTTGTATTAGAAAAATTACAGGTTTTTCTCTTGAATAATTTTTTATCATTTCTATGTATTAACTCCTCATTTTATAAAATGTCTCCTTTTTATCTTTTTCCTTCCAAGCACCACCTTTCTGCTAGCACCCAACTAGCATTGTGATAGTTTCAGCCACCCTTGGCTCTCCTCCATGGCCTGCAGAATCTAGCCCTTGGAGAGCCAGGGTAGAGCTTTGTGCATCCAAAGAGTAGGATCTTGCTAAACTTTGCCTTTGCCCTTTCCCTTTCTCCACTGTCACCATCCCACCTCCCTGTTTCTGATCTTTCTATCTTGCCTTCCACTCTGTTTCACAGTTCCATGAGGTTTCACATTTACTCCTGTGGCCTCCTAGTCCTCACACACGTACATATCCTCCCTCTTCCCAAGCGAGTTACATATCATTATAAGACCATTAACTTTGGCCCTGACATTGAATCGTGTATTTTTCCAAAGGATCTTCTGGGAGAATGGACTAGGGAGAGAAAAAAAAGTACTTTCTACTTTTAAAAGATCCCAGAAAGACAATCCTACCTTTCCCAGGATTTGGAGGAAAAGGACTTCCAAACTCCTTCTGCTTTGGCATTAAAGTGTGTGGCCCTGACATGCCTCCGGCCTGGGTGACCTGGAATCGTGACTTCCCATTGGTGAGTACTTGTCTCCTGGGACTCAAGGCGGGCAGATGGATGGGGCTCTCAGCCATGTTGTTCTGAGGAACCATCCCTCCTCCCAAGGGCATCTTGAGATGGAGACTGTTAGCAAGGCTTCCAATACCAGGGCTTGGTACGCTGCCACAGGACGAGGGGCCAGGAGTCCCCGAGTGGGCTCGGATGGGAGGAATGTGTTGGCCACTGACCATCCCAGGCCCCTGTGGGGTTCCTGATATCCGGTGGAGATTCATGCTGCATGACCTTCCATTCATTTTGAAAAAACCTGTGGCCAAGATGGTCAAATATCCAATGGCACTAATGACTCCTTTCAGGCAAAGTCCAATAAGTTATCCATGGTGTGGGTTTTTAGCCTGTTTAAAAAAATAAATGCAGGCATTTTTAAAAGTAAAATGGAAAATAAATTACAGTGAGTTTTCAACCTGTGTAGCTTTCACCTCAGGAAGAAAAGAAGCACTCTTAGCAAAAGGGCCTTTTATGTAGAGCAGGGTCATCAAATACATGATTCACTGGCAGGCACTTTCCCCTCCTGCATTCATGGTAGGCATGGATTATGGATCACTGCATTGTTTTGTTTGCCACTGAGCCCTTCTCAATATAGTGCTCTTGGCAACTACAACCAACCTACTGATGCCAGCTTGCAAAATGAAACTTACTTTGCTCCCTAGAGGATCTGTCTGTACCAGTTCACTTCTGCAACAGTGAGTCTTGGAAAACCCAAAGGCATCACCTTCATGAGCTGTACGAGCAATGCTTGAGAGATTCCAGTAAACAAACTAATGGCAGATTTGGCCTCTAAATGGGATTATGGGGACAGTAAACCATCTCTGATTTTCACTCATAGAGCAAGTATCTCATAATCCCTAGATTCACAAAAGATAAAAATATGGGCCTGGGGCTCTCACAAAGGCCTTATACATCCACATACCCAATATTCAGAGCAGCATTAGAATCTTGGTTCCATACTGATCCTGAGTTACAGAAATTGAAATAGGACAATACTCTCACCTTCCATTAAGATCCTGGAAAAGGAAAAGGCTGTGAGATATGCTTTATGGAAAATATAAGGAAAGAACAGCCCTTTGAAAGGTACGTTCATCATGCACCAAACATGGTAAGTCAACCATAGCTCCACAAAGCCTCCATGTGCAATCCCACTACCCCCTTTATCAAGTACCAGAGGAGAACCAAAAGTACTGCATGCCACAGAACATCATCATCTATCTGTATGCAATAATGCCAGTGTTCCCTGATTATATTTTTAGGAAAAACCCTTTTTCCTTGATCAATACCTCCCCAAAAATGTATGCACAATCAATGAGGTGACTAAGTATCAACACTCCTAATGAATGCAAGTCTGTTTTCTTTTACACAGACATGACAGTCATTGAAAGAAGCCACAGTTGAACAAAATAATAAAATATAGACAGAGTATAAGTAGTAGCAGCCAAATATCCCCAAATGAATGATTTCAACTGTTTCTGAAGGAGCCACCCAATGTTGTAGACAAATATTTCCAACTCAACTCCCAAATAAATGGCTCCATCAATCATTAAGGACAGAATATCAAGAAGGACAAACTTTTCATGAAAAGTTGTTTTTTTTCTTTTATCATTTTAGAAAATCAAAAGTATTTAATTTTCAAGTTAAGCACTCACTGTGCCTTCTGCAAAGTTGACTATGTGTGTCCATATGTTAAATAATTTCAAAAATTAGTAGTAATATAAAATTTGGAAGGTTTCCTTCATCTCTAGCAATTCTCTATTTTATTAAGAATTCTAGCCTTGGCCCATGTCACTCAGTGGTTAGAATGTCAGACCATTCACCACAGGGTCACAGGTTCAGTTCCTGGTCAAGGACATGTACCTGGGTTGCAGGTTCAATCCCAGCCCTGGTTTGGTGAGGCGCAGGAGGCAATCAATTGATGTGTCTCTCTCACATCGATGTTTCTCTCCCCCCATTCACACTCTCTCTAAAAAACAATGGAAAAAGTATCCTTGGATGAGGATTAAAGAACAAAGAATTTTTTCAGTCTGTCACATTTAATGCTTCCATGCCATGTGGTCCTCAGAGATACTTCTAGGTATTTTTCCTGTCCTTCCCTTCACTACAGTTTTGAGAATGGGCAAATACATTATATTCAGGCTTATCCAAACCTGTATTATTTAAATTCGTTATGAATAATAAGAAATGAATCCTGTAATCAGACCAGTTGTAAGATTTTTTTTTACATTGGAAAAAGTCCAATACCTTTTTTGCTATATCCATTTATAAGAAGTCAAATGTATTACCAGCTAGTCTATTGATTTATTAGTAAGTTATGGGCAAGAATCATTTTATATCTCTATGCTTTGCCAGATTATAGTAGCCATCTATTCTCCACTCATTGATAAAAACTGTTTTCTGAGCACTCTGAATCCTGCATAAGAAAGCACTTACTCAGTACCATCACACACAAAAAGGCAAGATAAATATGTTGCATTGGCAGTTTGTTAAAAATGATGAATTATCCAACATGACTGGAAATATGAGTCACTAAGACCGTGGTCCAAGTGACAAATGTCTGCAGATTTGCAGACTATGCCCATTTCCAACTTTTTAAAAATAATAGAGTAATTTTTGGCAGTAAGATCACACACAAGCAGAAATTATCATCAAAAAATATGAATAAAACACACAAGTAGGTACTTGGCATTAGACTTGATCATTATTAGTAAGGTTAAGTTTGTGAAAAGTAAGAAAAATTAAAACACTGAAAACTTAATTATCAGACACTCATTCCTGCCTGTCAGATTGAATATTTACTTTATTATTTTATAAACTATACTCCTGTTTTAAATACTTTTAGGTTGAAAGTGAAAACAACAAAATTACTTAAATTTTGAACTAAAAAAGCCTAAAAGTAATGTGATTAATACCATAAAGGAAAACCAAGAGGTCAATGGTATGTGAGCTGGAAAAAGGAGTCTCAAGATAAAAATAAAATTGTATGTGAAAATACGCCTAATGTTTTCACATTAATCATACCAACTGATTTGTCAAACATTAAATTTAAAAATCAATTTTGTCTATTCATATTCTAATATTTCATATACCTCTTAGCTAGGCCATATGATCATGTACAACTCTAAGTTCACCTGGTAACAACAACAACAACAACAAAAGAATTAACTGCTAACTTTTAAGAAAGATACATCCTCATTCAGTCAGAGTGAAAAGAGCATTCAACCAGAAGTCAGGTCACCTGAGTTCTACTACTAGCAAATCATTTATAACTTCCCTGGACTTACAGTTTTCATCCATAAAATAAGGAAGTTGATGATAATCATTACAGTCTCTAGAAATTCTGTTCTCCCAGATAATTAAGATAAGAAAGATTATAAAAATACCCATTTAATAAATATGTAGAAGTAAATATGTAGATTTTATACCCATGGCACTTAAATTGGGAGACATGAAAGCAAAAATAGTACCTACCCATTCCATCAAAGTAAGAGCTGATAGGAGGCTCTCATGCCATCAATGTGCTGAAAGACAACACTTACCATAAAAAGATAGGTATTAGAATTAAGTTTTCCTACATCTTGCCAACTAATAAGTATCAAAACCTAACTGGTAGGAAGATTCCTTTGGAAGAGTACCTTTCTATTTAAAAATTTATCAAGTTCTCCAGCATTACTTTCCGTCTGTCCTCCATCCAACTACACTACCCCAGGGTATCAACAGAAAAAGAGAAGAAAAAGAAAAAAACAAAGAACATCCAGAAGTACAAATTTAATATACTGAAAATTGGACATATTGATACATTTAGATGTTTAATACTCCATTGGTTCAAACAATAAAAATATTCATTAGGCTACAGGAGTCAACATGAGTTAATAGATCTTCTCTTTTGATCACTGTCAAACTCAAAAAACACTACTGTAGGTCAAGTCAGAGAAAAAAAGTACTTTGCTTCTACGGGAAACAAAACACAAAACCATTTAATAATTTCTCTAGTTTTCTGGGAAACTTGTGACTTGAATCAAATCACAAAAGTCATTTCTCTATCTTCTAAAACCAAGGCTTAGGCACTTTCTCGTGGATTAAAAGATTAAACAAACAAAAAGCAATATTAACTCATCCATTTAAGAAAATTCCCAAAACATAAGCTCTATAATGCCTATGTACAGCCAAAAGCTCTTTCTTAGTAAATATCATTAATAAACTCATCTAGAGTCATAATTCATCTGATGAGCCAGTTAATTATTAATTTTCATACATCATTTCATTTCCTTAGGCTACATTTAGCCTTTGTTACATTTTCCATTCCTTATGCTACAAGCATTTCTTACCCTGCATAGAAAACCTGATATTGAGGCACAAAATACTGGTAAGCACACAAATTGCTCCTGCGTTGGTTTCTTATACATATGTCTATGCCATCTAAAGTAGAATTTTTATCGATTCTTTTTTTTTCCCCTTTGGGTTAATGATTGTATAATTTCATTAACACTGCCTTTTCAACATCGCTGCCTTGACCATTAATAGGCCCATGCTATTCCCATGGGCTTCTCTAGTTACAGCTTTTGTAGCCAGAAGAATATAGAAATGAAAAGCCTATTGATAGATAATATAAGTTATTCTCATGCACGGCTGCCGTGTGAAGCACATTTTGCAATTCAATCAAGGACAGATAGAGCTGAATGTTCTTAGATCCCAGGAGTTCATTTTAATAAGCAGAATGTACCTTGTCCTAACACAGGTGACTGACTCCTCAGAAAAGATTGTATAAACAAAAGCCAATCGTGTTAGTCATTTTATTGGCAACAATATAAACACAACTATATTAGATGTCACCAATAAATCAAAATTATTCTTGTCTGCAATTTTAACAAGAGGAAAGTGCAAACATAAGCCTGTGAAGCTGGAGGATATTATAGAGGAAATGCATTGGGTAGGTATAATATCTTTTCTCTATATTGAAAGAGAGGGTATTATATTATGATTAACCCATAACAAAGTATAGTTGATCATTTCTGTGGTTTTGTAACTTTCTTCAGTGAAACTGACAGATTCACAGACTTTAGAACAGAAATTACACAGAAACAGGGCTGGGATAATTCCACATTATTGAGCAAAAATTTAGGGAGGTTACAACTGGTTCTACCTGGTCTAGTACATATAGACCATATAGACATTTGGACATTCCCATGGTCTAATGTTGGTAATTCTAAGGTTATTAATATATTTATGTTGAATAGTAAGATGTACAGATTTTACACAAACAACATAATCACAAATATGATTAAATAAAAAAGAGAAAGTACATTTTCTAAAGCAGGATTAGCTCTGTTATACCAATTTAAAATATAAAGAGAAATTATAGTGTTCCCTTCTGAAACTCAAGACCATTCTTCCAAAGACCACTTGAAAAGATAATATAATGAACATTATAGATCCCATCTAATACAATCCCTGATTTTGTTTTATCTGTGGGGTCCAAACCCTCAGCTATCTAGTAAGGGATACATATATCTTAACTTTTAAAACAATTTTATATTTCATAAATTTTCTCAAAAATGAAAACAATATTTCCTATATTTATAGAGTAAAATATCTGGCAGTGCCCTTTTAAATTTGAATCAATGGCCATGATATTCAAAATACAGGTAGTAAATATGGACTGGACATAGAGGTAAGAAAGGACAGAAGGAAAAGAGGGATAGAAAGAATGGGAGAAGGGGGTGAGGAAAAGAAAAGGAAGAGAGTGGAAAAAAAGGAATGACCAAATGCAATGAAGGAATTTATTCTCTAACTTAAAAATCAGACGCATCACTAATACCCTTATACACAATGCTATTGCAATTTGGAATTCTAGAAGAAATTCAGGACCTTCAGGATAATATTGCTTTAGGGGAATATTAAAAGTTCAGTGAACTCTCTTACAATCCACTTTCCACAGTTCAATGCACCTATACAACTCTTATATCCCCCAAGCTTACTCAATGTTACTACTTTTAGTGGTAATTACCTACAAATATTTCATTTACTTTGCCTCAGTCATTAACTCATCAATGAGTACAGAAAGTTCCAGAAAACTGTGACCCTACTGAAAATAGCAAGGGAGAGGGGGATTTCCTTGGTCAGCTGTAGAAAATCACACATAAAGAAAATGACTAAAAACCTAAAACATATTTAAGACAAAGACATGTAGCACAGCTGGTTAGAGTGAAGTCCCAATACACCAAGGTTGTGGGTTCGATCCCCGGTCAGATCACTTATAAGAATCAACTAATGAATGCACTGGCCAAGGCTGAATATGAACCATAAGTTCCTAGATCTATGTTTAACAAAATATTCTCTCTAAAGTAGTGTTTTCAAAACATCGGTGGATCCTGAAATGAATTATTCAATGATGAAAGAATTTTTATAACTTATTGCAATAAAATATTAGCTATCAAATTGCATTAAAATGTATTAATGATTAAGTATTGTTTTGTTTCTATTACTGATGGGTATGCATGGCAGTATATCTATATGCATATTGCTCATTACAGTCAAAAAAGCATTAAAGCCAGTTATACAAGCATTTGGACTATGTGCCTGCCCAGGTACCTATCAAGAACAGCTGCTGATATAGACAGAGTTGAACTGCCAAACTAAAACAACTACCAAAATATAACTGCAATGAAGAAAAGATCTAAACGTTCAACATTTTTAGCTTTCTGGAAAATAAGGATTAAATAATATAAGGCTGCACTCCCACCACTGTTATCTTTCACTTTGTCTTTTACATATTATACATCAATTGGTCAATTGTGCTCTATAAATATCACTTACTCAACCAAATAACAGAATCAGTCAGAATCAAAACGACTAAAAATTTTAGATCTTCCCCTTTGCGGAGGATAGATGACTCTTCCCTAGAATAAAACTTCATTCTTACAATGCTAAATGGGGAGAAATTTAAATTAATACATAACTGCCTTTGAGAACTGAGTTTTCTAAAATGTGTTCTTAATATGACTTAACCATCAGATACTCTGAAGAGGAATTTGAAATGGAAAAATGAACACATTCCCTATGATGTCACTGCTGAATTAATTACCTGAATTGCAAAGAGTGACTACCACATGGCCATGGTTTGAGACACAAAGCTTCCTCAGAAATATAAAAGAAAAGTAACTGGCTGAGGATTTTTCTTTAAAAAAAAATCTTCACACAAGAAGATGCATAGGTAGCAAAATATGGCAAATGAAAAGCACATTCTTTGTCATTTAGTGTGTATAAATAACTACTCAGCCCACGTGAATAGCTATTTGCAATGCGAAAAATTATAATCCTCTCGAAAAGGTAATAAATAGTTACCTATGAAAGATTCTAAAAATAAATTGAATTTATCACGCATTAAACCAAATATCTAAGAATAATAAAGTATTCCTATTATATGTAACTGAGTGATTTCTTTCCTTCAGTGTAATTGGTGACCAATGTAACTATTTTTAGCTGTTAGTAGACAGAAGTTTTATACAAGTGAAATAATGTTCAGTGACATCACTGAAGAAATATGAATGTCCACAACAATGACTAGGCCCTTAACCAACATGACAACATATTTATTTAAAAAAAAAAAACTAAATGAATGACTCAGTCAAGTTACAGACATAAGTGGAATCCATTGGTCATGCTGAAAAGGTTGGGAAAACATTAATCCATTTCTTCACACACAAGAATAACAAGAATTTATACACAGCCCTGGCATCTGGTTAGTTTTTTTGTGTACAGTAGTCAGCAGGCCTAGAAATGAAACTCCATAGGTCTGGCTCTGAATCTCAAGAATAACTGATATTTAGAAAGTCTAATCTCTGTATCAAGAAGCCTGGGACAGGGTCTGACCTGGTGCTGTAACTCTATCTGCCCATCTGCAGATGGGCAAGACTTACTGCACCTGAAGGAATGTGTAGTTGTTCCTGTTCTTGGCCTTGAAAAGATAACATCAGACAAAAATGGCCCACCAGCTTTCTTTAAGTCTGCTTTCAACTACTTAGAGCCTCTCAATTCCCTGATTTTGCTCCCAAAGTGAAACATGATTGGATCCTTATTTCTGTTCATCCTACTAAAATGCCTTAGAGTCCCACCTAACTGGTCTTTCCCCTCCTCTCTTTTTGCCCTCTTTTTCCCCAAATCCAGATCTCACTTAGCCTCCATGCCCACACCAAATGCTCATCTTATGCTTTCCCTGATCCTCTTTTAATTTCTATGTCTCTGATATGTAAAATGGTGAGAACTACACTAATGTACCTAATTCATAGTGTTATAGAATATTAAATGAGATAATGCATGTTACTTGCTTAGCACACTGCCTGGTTCATAGAAGAATCCAGTAAATGATAACTGTTTTACTTTACATACTTCTCTTAATATCCTTAACTTTCTACATAGCCTTATTTGTCTGTATCTTACCTTTCTGTCTAAATTCTAAATTCATTAAGCTTTGGTGCTATGAATAATTTATCTTTCAACATTCCCAAGCCGTTATATATATAGTCTTATACTTACTTACCTATATTTTTCACATTACACATAACATACATATAGTTTTCATACATTTATATATTCACACATTTATATTTTATACTATTCTAAAAAAGATAGTATAGATAAAATGTGTAAGTATATATTTACATATTTGTATCCTATACTTATCATTTGTTGCCTGAATAAATACAGTATAAGTAAGTTGTGACCACACAATCATGAATCCTACACTCTGTGTCCTGTTGAATCAGTTTAACTAAAGTTGCATATTTCCTAGTCTATTCCTCCTAACCTATTCCTTTTTCTATTAGGAAAGAGCTGCACAAAAACTCTGTTCCACTCCTCTGAGCAGGCACATTACTCTTGGTTGGCATACTCATGAACAATGAAAAATCCTAGCTAAAAGCCACAGAACAAATAGCCGTTTTAGTACTGAGACCAGGCAGTTCTTTTGCAGTGGGGGCTGTCGGTCCTAGCAGAGGGACTGCCAAAAGTATTCTGGGTTGTCATGGTGGAAGATGTTCCTCAGCATTCTCCTTGCTCACCCTCAGCTGACTTCACATTACACGATTCACTCATGTTATATGTGCATAGACAGTTCAGTCTCCCTAATCAGACGATCATGAGGATAGAATATAGGGCTTCTATCTCATTAGTACCCAAATTACCTGACCTACTAACAGGTTGCTATGTCAGAGGAAGAAGCCAGGCCCAGGGGTGCAGGCTGAATTATTCCGTTTATATATGGTATTATCAAAACAGGTAAAAAGTAATATATCTGTTTGAAGTCAAGGTAGTGGCTACTCTGGGGGAAACATAGTGGCTGAAAGGAGCTAATAAAAATACTTCTTCGTGTTGGTAATGTTCTATTTCTTGATCTAAGTGCTAGTTATTTACCGTAGTGGTGTTCAGCTTGTGAAAATTCATCAAGCTTAAAACATACGCACTTTTCTGTATCATTATTTTACTTTATTTCAAAAAACTTGGGTTTTGGGTCAGTTTTGTCTGAAGTAAATGGAAAACTTGGAACTTGGGCATCTTTTAATCAAGTTCTCTTTAGTGTTATTTTAAAGTTTTTGTTGTATGTCTCAACCTCCTGGAATGAGTCAGGCAGCATGTTTTTATTGCACAGATTTCCTATGTGCCCTTCATTTATTTCTCAAATTTATTTTCAGTCCTGATGGATTCTATCAGTCAGCCAAACTTAAGTGAGAAGTTAGAGTTAAATCCTGTATTTCCACCTTCTTTAGAATATCCTCTACAGAAAATAATTACCAAAAAAAAATGACTTTTATAGGGAAGACAATGTGCCCTGGATGCCGCTCTGAGATGTCTCCTTCTTCCATATTATGAAAGACTTACAAATTAAGATCCCAACTCCAGAGGTCGATAATTATAGTATGATAGAGACAACAGTAGAAAGAAAGTCCTCAGATTTAATTTACTAGCAGAAAAGAGCACTCAGAGAAAAAAAGACTAAGAACAAGAACACTGAGCTCTCTTCTACAACTATGGAAAGACCACTTGTCATATAAATGACGGCAGGCTGGTACAAAACATTTATTTGCTACTATTTCACCTCGCCATCCTGGCTATTTTGGCCCAACAGGAATTTTACTCTCTAAGTGAGGTGGACCCTGGAGTCCATTAAAAAAAAAAAAAGTTGCTTTTCCTATTTGGAATAATGATCATGCCTTCCAGGTAACTAACCGAGCCCAGGTATTGAATCGCTGACAAAATGATTACTATTAAGAAACTTGGATTTAATCAAGGGTCAGTAGGAGATGCTCCCTCAAAATTGGGTCATTGGTCATTGTAAACCAAGGAGAGAGACTGTTATAGCAGCAATTAGATTTCACTGCTCATCCTCAAGGATCGCTGAGTCCTCTGAGCAACAAAGGAAAGGAATTCAACTATCAATAAGGAAAGGCATTTTGAAAGTAACTGGAAAAGAAATGCCCACACCCCCCCCATCCCACCCCCCGGCTCTTCCTTTCAAGGGTATAAGGGCTAAGTCTGGCAGCAAAAACAATTAGTGAAAATATGTAACAACAATGCACTTAAAGGTGATCCTTAAACTTCAGCATGTTTCCAATTGTCAAAATAGCATAATTTCACAGACTCCTGTCTCTAAATAGCTTCAAACTTTCCCCTAACAACCTTCAGTGCAGCCTTTTTCTGCAAACCTTTGCAGGTTGCACCTGTTTCACACATCACCTCTGGAAGCAAACTTGGAGAAGAAAAGAGAAGGAATATGGAGATTTAAAGTAACACAAATCAATTTTATACCCCCAAAAATTTGTTTTTCCAGTTTAGTGTAAAAAGAGAGGTCTAGTGGGGAACTCAGAGAAGGGGAAACAGACATCTGGCTACCTCCCAAGACAGAAATCATGACTCATCAAGGCTTTCAGAAGGGACAGGAGACTGCATTTGTCTTAAGTTCACCTTCAGGCCAATAAAATGCTCTCTAAACTGAGACTGGGAAACTTGAGAGTTTGTCCTGTGTCTGACAACTGGCTGTAGGGCCTTCGACAAAACCCTAAAAGTCTCTGGATCGCTGTTTCCTCATCCTCGGATGATCTCTGAGAATGGTTCCATCTGGCTTTAACAGACTTATATAGTCTTTGAGATTTCAAGTTCCCATACTCTACAGAGGGCTGGCCCACTGGGGGGAGCTGCAGACCATCCCTCTCCTCTCAAACTCCAGGGCATAGGCCCAAATTCTGGGATCTGCTGCAGTCCTGGAAGTAGGTGGGAGAGAGTTCAAAGCCCTTCTTGAACTATAAAAGGGGCTGCAATTGCTGATCCAGTCCCCACAGATCCTGAACCTCTGGATTCCAAAAGTACCCTCCACATCTCCACCCCCTGCCCCAGGGCTTAGATGCTCTAGGGGTGGGGGTCTGGGAAGCCTGGGGGGAGAAAGAGGAAGGGGGCGCGGGGTAGGAATAGGAATACAGAGCAGAGGTGCAGGAGGAGAGCTGGAGAGATCCGGGGACGTACTGGGAACACACCAGGCGAGGGAGAGAGAGGTGCGTGGGGCATGGAAGGAGAAGAGCAACCCTCATTTGTTCCTGATTCCCCTAGCTTGGCTCTCGGGGAGGGAGTGGGGGAGGAGGGAGAGGGTCGGAGGGCCGCGCCCCTAGGCTCTCCTCCGTGAGGAGCAAGGGGCGTGCCTGGGAGCCGAGGCAACACAGCCCGGCCCTGGGCGCCTGGCTGCGACTGGTCAGTTCCAGAAAGCCTGGGCCCCAAACCTTCAACCCCGTCTGCTAGCTAGCTAGCGAGCTCAGCAAGACAAAACAAACTGGTGCGGGCTTCCTGTTGTGCAACCCAGCCCTGAGTAAGTCCGGGCCCCGAAAAGAGCGCCAACGCTGGCCCTCCGCTGGGAAGCCCTGGCGACCCGGACCCAAGACCGCCCGCCCGCCCGGGGAATCCAGAGGGAGCCGCGTCCCCGCTCGCCGCTCCGGGAGCGCACGGCCCCCGCCGGGCCAGTGTCCTCACCCTCAGGTGTCCTTTCGCTTCTGCCTCCCAAATACCCCCCTCCCCCGACAAGTCGAGGGCGCGACCCCTGCAGCCAGAACAACCTTTCCTAAAGTTCCTCCCTCCGGGGACCTAATTGAATCATCCATAGGATGACAAATCTGCCAGGGCCAAGTTTTCCAGACACTTGGGTGACTTCCTCATCCCTGAGGTGACTTGTCAGCTCCAGTGAGTAACTTGAAAGTGTCGCTCCGGGCAAGGTGTGTGTCTAGGAGGGAGCCGGCTGCTCACTCACGCTTTCCTGAGCGCACGCAGCTCCGCCGACTTCAAAATACACACGGGGTCATTTATAGGGGCTGGAGCCGGGCGCGGGACAAAGTCCCCGAAACCGAGACATTTCCCAAACAGTGCTGACATTTTGTCGGGCCCCATAAAAATGTAAACGGGGGCGGTGGGGGGGGATGATGAACCGGGTAGGAGTGTGCGCGTCTGCATGTGTCTGCGCGTTTTGCAGCGTGGGAGGTGATAGCTCCGACCAGGAGGATATGGGTCACCGGACCATCCTCGCGACGAGCTAGGGTACGTACCCCTGACCCAAGGACCTATTGGAGCAATGGGGGACTTCGGCTTGAGCAAGACACAAGCGTGGAAAACAACCTTCGCGAAGCTCCACAAACACGTGGAACTGGCAAAGACAAACTACAGCCCCGCGTGCACGAGAGACCTCAGGTCACCCCATCAAATTCCGACTTTTTTAAAAAAAGTTTCCCTTCAGCGAAGACTCATGAGCTGCATCCACAACCGTGCCCGTGCGCCCTGTAACTTTCCCTGATTATGGAGCCCTTTGGCCCCCTGTAGTTGAAAAGTAAAAAAGAAAGAAACACATAAAATAAAATAAAATAAAAAACTCTCCCTAATTAGAGAAACTTTAAAACCTTGCTGATTTCCTTTCCGTTGTCTACACTGGACGCTCTTGGGCAACTGACAAGAACACAGCTTGGTTCTGTCTTTGAGGGTCGCTATCTCAGTAAACAGATCTTTTATTAGGGAATCCGGGGGTGGGGATGCGCGAATCTTTAAAACCGCCCGAACACCGGCTCAGCCTGGAAAACTATTTCTGATCGCTAGTTTGTGTCTCCCGGAGTTCACTCCCCCCACGCTCCAAAGCGGCCGGCTTCATCCCCTCCGCCGCCAGCGAGCCAAGTTCCTGTGGCATCCACTTACCAGGTAACCGGGATTTCCAAAACAAAGCCGGTGTGCGGGTCCCTTCCCCCGGCCAGCCTGCGCCAGTGACAGCGGAAGGGCCAGCGCTGGCTGGCGAGGAGAAACTTGGGGCTCCGGCCCTTCAGCACGCTCCGCGGGTTCTGCCTCCTTCTGAAATGAGAACTCCCATCCCAGCCCGCGGACGGAGCGCGGAAACCCGGCCCAAGTGCCCCGTGTGCGCGCGCGTGTGCGAGGGCAGCAGCCGCGGGGGGGTGGGGGGGTGGAGGCAGGAGGGGGGTGGCTGGACCCTCGGCATCAGCTTATTCTCCCCCCCCCCTCCACACACACACACCCACACAGACGCAAACAGTGTTTTCAAAAAGTTGAGTTTCGACTTGTGTCTCGCCTGTCCAGCTCATCCTCGCCCTGGGCCGGGCCGGGGGATGCGTCTGGGGGCCGGCCTGGGACACTGGCTAATTGGTTTCGGCGGGTTCCATCGGGAAGCGCGGGGTGCGAGCCTGGACGGCTACGGGCAGCGCTGGTGCCCGTGCGCGCCGCGCTCCGGGCTGCCCGAGCGGCGCAGTGTGGACGCGGCCACGGGGAGAGGGGAAGGGGGAGGAAGGGAGGGAGAGAGGCGGCCCTGGGAGGCGTGTGTGTGGATGTTAGTTCGGGCCGCGAGGGCCGGCCTGTAGCCAGCTGCTTCCTGAGTGTGAGCCGAGGCGGGAGGGGGGAAGGGGGAGGGGTGGGGGCGGGCTCGCTGGTCACACCAGGCTGGCCAATTCCAAGGCTGAGCTTGTGTCTCTCTCTCAGCGCATTAACACACTCACTCCTGCCTTCGCACCAGAGTCCAGAACTCCAAAACAGGGTAGCTAGAGCAGGGAGACACTTTACCGTCTTCTTGGGCCTTATTTGGTGAACAGGCTTTTTTTTCTTTAACATGAAAAGGCATGAGCACTCATACTGTACTTGATGTCAAGTACTAAAGAACAAGAGAAAAAATGAATACAACCAGAAATAAAACGGAAAGAGTAAAAACGAATAAGTGAAAAATGGCAAAAGTGTCTTTCTAATATACGGGATTGGATGCACATAACTTCAGAAATAGGTGAAGCACAGAGGATGCTTTGGCATATTATTAAAATAAGGCATAGGCAGAGGAGAGTGGAAGGTGATGGAAGTGTTCAAGGATGTAAAATTCTAAACAGGCTGCTAAGATTGGAGGCACATCCCCTGCATATGTTGAATCTATTAGCAGTACTTTCTCCTTAAGAACTCAACATCCTCAGCTTCATGCCCCCATCTAAGCTGTGACCCCAGCCCTTCTGCTTGATTTGATCAGAGCCCTGAAGAGGTTGGTCAACTGTTGGTGGATCCCCACATGTACTGCCACAGACTTCCATCTTGGGAATCAATATATGTAAAGTACACACACAAAGCACAATGCATATAAAACAAGTATCCTTGTTAAGTCTTTCTGCAGTGAGAGGATTATTCACTGTCATGAATGAGGATATCTCAAGACACTTAGAATTTCACCAGACCTTATATTCTTTTCTAGGGCTCTCACTCAGATATAAATTAGCATTCAGGTAGTAGATGCTATAATCCAAATAGAAGCCCTCAAGTATACATGTGACCCAACCCAGAAAAGCAAACCAAAGAGACTGACAATTTTATCTTATTTCAGAAATAATATTAAATTTGGTCTGCACCCATGACATTAACCCAAAAGGGGCCAATTTTATAGAACTTCTTATGTTTTATTATTATCTACTTTTCAAGATTCCCTTTAGGGAAGATGTGGGGTTTTTTTCCCCCTTTCCTAAAGACAAACTCACCAGAATATTTGTCAACAGAAGAGGAAAGAGGAAAAGAAATTAAAAAGTACTTAGGATACAACATTCTATCAATTTTCTAGTTTCTTCCTCTCTTCTTCATCTCCTTTTAAATGCAAGTATCCAAGCCCAAGATGGCAATCAATAAGTTCAACCACACACAAGAAAAAGAAAATACTAATAAAATGAAGCATGCAGCAAATCACAAAAACAAAGAAACCAAGTACTGGAAATTGCCATGATTGTTCCATTGTGGCTAGTTATTGCAACATGCCTGACATTCAAATAAAAACTCTTCCTCATTAACTCCAGCAGCAGAGCAAGAGGGAAACACTGACCCTTCAGTGCATCATGGTGAATTCTCTTCATCCAGATGCTTGTGCTGTATGGACTGCTCCCCAGGAATAAGACAAGGCTGGGTGGAGACTGCGAAAAATCTTTCCAATGTGCTGTAAATACCATTCAAATGCAATGAGATTGATGCCTGAAATGATATCCTAGGAGCTTGCAGAAGCTTCCAAACTTCGAATTTGGTGGGAAGAGCTTAGCTGGAAGAGAAAAATATAGTGCTACTCCCTACTTTAATCAATGGCTCATGGGAATAAAACACTGGAAAAGTTATTAGTCATCAACCTGGAGATCCCCAAAATTATCTTCACTTTAAGAGCATAAGGGTGGGAATGCCATTTTTTTAATTAGGTGGAATTTTCATGAGCCTCTAACATTCCTAAGACATTTACTACTAAATAGGTAGAGTGCTGTGGTTGACTTTTTTTTTGGCCAGGAATGTAGATATGCAATGTCCTTACATTCCATGGGATACAGTAAAAATGCAGCGCTTCCAATACAACCCTGGAGTGACTCAGAATGAGATCTGCACCTCTTCTGGACTGAATCCTTTAACATGGAGTGGGGAAGGGGAGAATAATGAGAGATGGTGGGAAAGGAAATAGTGGCATTCTTCCTTCCCCGTGAGCTCTCCATGCTTAGGAATCATGCATGCCCTGGCAGCCTTTCAGACAGATAGGAGGGACTATAATCCATTCGTATCTTTCCTCTCTGGAGCCTTCAGTTGTATCTATCTCAACTGCTGACACAGATAGGGCAGCCCAGGGCTGATTCCGTAGATAGGGCCCTGCTGCCAGCTCGAGTCCAGTTCTCATTCATTGGAGAAACATTCAGTGAGTACTTATTCTGTCACGGGATTAGGGGTAAAGAAATTAACAGTTGTAGGCACTTTGCATGGAAGGATGTTACATAAAGTATTTTTCCCAGTCCCTGGGATACAGTAAACACTTAAGAAATCAAGGCTTTTGCAGACATTATCTCATCTTTTCCTTAAAGCAATCTTATGCGATGGCCACTGGTAGTCTCCTATTTTTAAGCAAAGAAGCTGGAGCTCAACAAACGGGGTGAAAGGTAGAGCTAGATTTGCCAGTCTAGAAGCCCCAAGTTCTTTCAACATTGATGTCCTACAAAATAACTGCCTGCTCTTGAAATATATAGAAAGTACACTAAACCTATATAAAGTACAAGGAATCTTGATTAATGTCAGGTAAGTACCACCCAGTGTGGAAGAGGCAGAAATAATTTTCTACAACAGTATAAGGAATAGTTCTGCTATTTGAGCTGGACTTCAAACAACGGGTAGGAAACTGATAATCGAAGATCATTCTAAGTAGGGGAATCTATTAGAAAGAGCATAAAAGACATGGATCCTATGGATCTGCTCACAAAGCTGGAGTACAAAATGAGGACATTCACAATCTCATAGCTGTCGCCCTGAAACACAGTCAGTGGGAGCATCCTAACAGCAGACTTTCAGAACTGTTATTTGTGTCTGTCTGAGTGATCTGACAGCAAACTCTTTACAAACTTACAAGGAACTATTAGATTCTCACTCTGTAAAGTGTCTACAGAGAGAGGTTTTTAACCCCAGAATGAGGATAAGTTCAGCTAACGGCACCAGTGATTGTATGCCCAGCTATAAAAACACACACCCACACAAACATGCATACACACACACACACACACACACACACACACAGCTGGCAAGATTCCAGTTATATAGAAATGAAGTGGAAAAAGTATTTGCCAACTGAAAGAAAACAACTAAATGTGTAAAATGGAAAATCTCCATTTTACCTTCCTGAGTAGTACAAACAGTGGAATGTTATCAGTGCTTGATATCCTAATAAAGCTTTTAAGTTAATCTTTTTACTAATTTTGCCACAAGTACAGTCAGCCCATAGTCTCTTGCTTACACAATCAGTGATGCAATTTTTTAAAATTATGATTGACACCCATTATATTCATAGCACCACACCTCTTTTCCTTTCTAAGGTCAAATTATAAATCAGAGTCTATACTGAAATGTGAAATATTTTACTCCATAGACTGTCTCCACATCTTTTTTGATTGGTAAAAGTTTTCTTCCTATTTTATACAAATCCAAATGAGATGCATCTAATATTCTACAAGGTTAATTTTATATTCCTTGACATATTACTAAGGTAAAAGTTGATTAAAATTAAAATAAATTCATAATATAAACAATATTCCACAGGCAGTCAGTTTCCTACTCTTTTACCACTTAGCATCTATGCTGGCCACTTATATATAGTGTTGTAAAATTGTTTACCTGATCATTATACTATCTTACCCAGAACTGCTTCTCTAAGTACCTTCTAATATCAAAATTTATATTTCTTCATAAGCCCTCCATGGCCTACCAACATTACTTGGCACTAGTAAGTTTTTAATGCTAATTGAATGAAATAATGAATGAATGAGGAAGTAAAAGAATGGTTTCCCCACTCTCAGGGATTATGAATAGCACTAACAATTGTCCCCGTGTATATATATGTGATCATTTCAATACTATAAATAGTCTAAACACCTATCATTCTCATTCTGTTTCCCCAGGCTCTTCATTGTAAACTGAAAATTAAAATACTGCTTCCTAATTCTTAGGGAATACAAGTCAATCTATTCAATACTTAGAGTTAGGAGGGTGAGCTTCTCCCTCCATTGCCCTGTGATCCTTCACTATCTGACACCCCATTACCCCTTAACACCATAGCACATCAGGTCATTTGCACCATACCTTGAATTCTACCAAAACAAAAAATATGTACTAAATTATGGGGAGATGAAGAGAAATATGGGATGAGATTGCACCGAGGAAGGTAATTTTTAATGAGAAGAAATAAAGAAGGAAGGACAGCATTAGGATACCATCGGGATGGTTAAATAAACAAGTTTTGGGTAGAATTAAGCTCTTGGGGGGGGGGGGAGTGATTCTGTGAACTTTCAGACTCCTGACTCATCTCAGGTTCTAAATACTAGTATACCTGCAAGGAATCCGAATACATTTAGAAACTTTCTACAAATCCTAAATCCCCATGATGCTAAAGCACTTGGGATGTGAGGGGTTCACGTGTATAAACATTTCTATCCTCTTTTAACTATGTAGAGCAGGCAAAGTCCACTGGACAACTGCCCCAAATAAGATCTGTCCTGAATAACAGTGTTGGCTCCTTTTAGGCTAGGGATACTGTTCCAAGTTCATTATCTGCATTATCTCATTTAATTCTAACAATTTCCTAATGGGCAAGATCTAGCACAAACTTCCATGGCAGAGAGAAGTGGAATATCTTTCAGTTCACTCAACAGATAGGGAAATGGCCAGGCTTCAAATAGAGTTTTTCACATTAACCATTGCTCTATTATTGTTACAGGGCAGGGAGCCATGCTTCCACTAGATATTTATTTGTTCATTCGCTCAGGCCGGGAGGTGTGTTGGGAGGAAGGTGGACTTTGGAATCAGAAAACCTAGAAATCCAGATTGCACCACTTACTGGAAAATATTGGGCTGGTTCCTGAACTACTGGGGACCTCAATTCCACTACCTGAGCTATTGCAAAGATTGAATGGGAATTGTAACATTGGGTAGCACTCATGCAACCAGGGATTTTCTTTATTGATAACCCAAGTGCTTAAAGGGAAACTAACTCCAGCCCCAGCTCCAGGAATTGCTGATGACTGTGAGGGAATCCTCCTTCCCTGGTCAAAATAAATAGTTCATAGATAAGGACCTAAACCAATCAGTGAATGGCATTCTCCTGGCCACAGGGATTGGTTCAATGGTTCATTTGAGCCAATGAGATGTTCTCATGAGTGGTGATTTCTAAGGAAAGTAGTTTTTCTTTTTAGGGACCCACTGAAAGAGTGGCCTTTTCTCTGTGTGTTGTCTCTCTCTCAGTCTTCAGAAAATGTAGATATCAGGAGCTGGAACCCTTATAGAGCCATACATGATCTCCATCCTAGCTCTAGATTTTTTTTCCTTTGTGGCAGCCAGTAGATCACTTTAAAAAAATAGATGACAACAACTTATATAGGCATCTAAAGTGATCAGAACAACATGGAGAGGGTGATAAGCAAGACAAACTTAAAGGGGGTTGCCATCTGATAAATACTTAAATCATTTTTGTGACATCATTTCAGCCTGGTAATTTTTAAAAATTAAGTATGGCTCATGCTCTTTTCAAGATCCTCCTACCATTTGGTCAATATAATATTAAGCAAGAGATGATCTACTTCCTCGCTAATTACACAATGCTTTCAGACCAGCTGGTCAACTTTTAGGGCGTCAAATAGATTAGCTGATCCATTTAGTTGTTAGATAACTGCCTTGAAAAGTCAGGTCATTTCTACATGTTCTCAGGAATTAGTTAACAAATGTAGCCACAAAACTCAGCACATAATAGGAAATATATGCCTTCCCAAATTCCTATTGAAATTGGATTTTATCTCATTCCCAGATTAAACAAAGCCAAAATTTTCCTGGAATGACAATTAGAAATAAAAAAAATTTTTTAAAAAGATTTGTATAGAAGTACCTTCCCAGGCATCTCTGAGTCCCACTCATTTTTCTTGTTGTTACTGCTGTTACCAATCCTACCTTAGAAAGTTCAGTTCAGCCCTAACCGGTATGGCTCAGTGGATAGAGAACCGGCCTTCAGACTGAAGGGTCCCAGGTTCCATTCTGGTCAAGGGCACATGCTCAGATTGCAGGCTAGATCCCCAGTAGGGGGCATCCAGGAGGCAGCCAATTAATGATTCCCTCTCATCATTGGTGATTCTATCTCTCTCTTTCTCCTCTTTCTCTCTGAAATCAATAAAAATATATTTTTTTAAAAATTAGTTCAGCTTTGAACATTCTTTTCCCACTCCTATGTCTTCCATTTTATCTAACTAGGTATCATTTAAAACTTAGGTATAGATACTATTTGGGACTGTTAGCATAAGAGGCAGGGACAGCCATGGTTGGATGGCTCAGCTGGCTGGCATGTCACCATATACCAAAGAAAGGTTGAGGGTTTGATTCCTAGTCAGGGCACATACCTAGGTTGTAGGTTTGATGCCCTGATAGGGCCATGTATGGGAGGCAAATGATCAATGTTCCTCTCAAATTGATAGCTCTTTTCCCCCCCACTCCCCTCTTCTCAGCAAAGGCAGAGAGTCCTTAGATTCAAACTTAATTTAGACCCAACAGTTAGATCATTTGAACTTAATGATAGTGATGTCATCTGAGCAGGTTGCATAGATCGATCAGAAATGTTCTTCCTGCCACTGTTTTCTTTTTACTTCCAGCAAGAAGTGGACATTAAGGAGACAGTGAGGGTAGTAAGCTGTAAGCCATAGCTTAAGACAGTTTAATTATGGCAATAAAAACAGCTCACATATATTTGGGGTTTATTATGTGTGAGGAGCTGAGCAAAGTACTAGACATTCTTAATCTCATTTAATCCTCACAGCTATCAGTCTAATAAGTGGTAGAGGTGGGACTTAGAACCCACTTCCTGTGGCTCCTAGCTGTAACGCTGGGCCCCCTCACAGAATACTGCTAATTGTACAACATTTTGATAATATGTAGTAAACATAATTGTATGTAAAATTTAAGAACAAAATATACTATTTAAATGGTACATGTGATGACCTTTTATATGACACTACCAAGTAATTTTGAACTACTGTATTTTTCCAAACCTACCTCAAACACTCTCCAAAGTCCTCAGGCCTTTACATCTGCTGTTCTGTCTGCCTTCCTTTACTGTCCATTTCTCCTCCTATTCTGTGAGCCATTCATTCTGTTGTAAGGGGAATAATGCCCTCCCTCTCATCGCCAATGTCTATTTCCTAATTCCTGGAGCCTGTGAATTCCATTAGGTTAGTTGACAAAAGGAAATTAAGGTACAGGTAGAATTAAGGGCACTAATAAAATGATCTCAAGATAGGGAGATTACCTGGATTGTCTGGGTAGGCCTGATGCAGTTACAAGAGTCCTTAAAAGTAGGAGAGGGTGGCAGAAGAAGAGAGACAGAAAAAGCAATGTAACAACCATGAAAGCAGGCCAGAGAGATGCTATGTACATGGCTTTGAAGATAGAGGAACAGGCTAGGAGCCAAGGAATGTGGACAGTCTCTAGAAGCTGGAAAAAGTTATGAAACAGAACCTCCAGAAAGGAATGCAGCCCTGCTGACACCTTGATCTTAGCCCAATGATACCCAGGTTCGACTTCTGTCCGATAGTACTATAAATATAAATTTTGGTTGGTTAAGCCACTATGTGGAGGGTAATTTGTTATAACAACTATAGAAAACTAATACCTTCCAAGCTCTACTAGCACCATATGCCCTGGGTCTCCACAGAATACAGTCCTTACCAGTATTGAACACTGATTATACTACTATTTGGGAACCAGGTCTATACATTGCAGGCCTTCCCTTAATTCCTTCAGGAGCACTAGGAATGGGCCGCAGATTGATCTGAGAGCCTCAACTCTGTCTCTGCTCACTTTCTGCTGGGAGGGAGGGGCAATGTTAAGCGAAGTGATGAAAAGGCTGGAAGAGGTCAGGCAGCAGGAGGATATAGGAAGGAAGAGGGTACAGGGGTTGACAGAAGAGATGAACAAAGCAAAGGAAAATGGAGACAATGAGGTCAGAGAAGAGAAAGAAGGAAAGGGAGATAGAGGAAGATCTGCAAGCCTGATGGTGGGAGACAAGAGGGAAAGAGTGAAGCAAGAGGAAGAGCTTGCTCTCTGCTTTCCCATCTCCCACTAACCACTCTCTGCGCCTCCAGCCCACTCTTGGGATCCAGTTCTAGTGTGTCCTCCCTGTGTGGTGCTCATGATGGCTGCCCTTTAGAATACCTGCAGAAGCTCTTCATACAACTTGACAGGCCTCACCCAGAGATTCTGATTTAATTAGCCTGGATAAGATCTGTGTATGGGAAATTTTTAATCTTCCAGGTGGCTCTAATGGGCAGCTAGATGCAGACCCACTGTCAGAGCCCTCTCTGACCTCCATTCACCCAGAATGGGCTCTGCCTTCAAATTCAGATCACTTGTCTGTGTCCCACACTTCGCCCTCATCCCCTAAAGCTGGGGATGCTACATCAAGATGATTTAAGGACCCAGACTCTGAAGCCAAACTGCTGGGATGCCATGGCTCCACACTAACAGCTGAGCAACCCTGGGAAGTCACTTCACTTTTCTGTGCCTGTCTCTCCGTCTGCAGAACAGCAATAAATATAGCCATACAGTGTTTTGAAGGCTAAATGAGTTAATATTTTTGAAGCACTTAGAAGAGTGTCTGCCACACCAAATGTACAAAATAAACATTTGTTAGATAAAATAAATTCAGCATGTCAATCACCTGTGTTACTCTGTCTTCCCATGCTGTTTGGCCTTTTGTGTATGTGACTCCTCCCAGCCCCACAGTTAACAACGGGGCTCTCCTGTAATTCCCGCTACACCAAAGCCGTTGTGCTCTCACAACTGACATCAATAAAGTCTGTTAAAAACAAAGCAAAATCAGGAAACAATTTAAAAAACATAATCTGTTCATTAAAACCAAGAACTGGCTACGAGTTGAGAATTTTTTAAGGAGCAGTGGTTTAAATAATTCTCACTTCTCCCTGGAGCTGCTCCCTGACAGTCAAGGCCCACAGAAAAGGGGCACAAGACACATTCACTTGAAGGAGGAGTAGAGGAGTAAAAGGAAATCCATGGTACTGAGGAATCCTGAAGTGGTACTGAAACCGAGCAATTCTGACTCTCTGAGGTTCAGAAGGAACTAGACTAAGAGAGAAGGGTGGAGGAGGTGGGGAAATGTGCAGGTAAGGGGAATGAAAGGCCGTGGAAAGCAAACTTTGATTCATAATTATGCCAAAGATTGGCAGAGCCTACATTTCTATCTGCATGATGATTTACATATACACACATATACATTTTTAACTCTGAAAGTAAACGCTCCATATGTGTTTTATTTACTTTCGTTTCTTTTTTATCTTTACCAGTTGGCCATTTTTTTTCCTTCACATTTCATCAGAAGACCCTCACTGCAATGAGTAACTCAGCTTGGGAATGGTAGAATAACTCTGAAAAAGATATTTGAGACAAAATGTAAAACTTTTTATTAGGGCACAATAACATTTACAAGGCACAAATTTGACAGCCAAAAGATTTTTCTCGAAGGTATAAAAAAAATGTCTGTGTTCTATTTTCAAAGAAACCAAATAAGACATGGTCCCTGAATCACTGTCTGGATGCAAACAGCATTTGGCTTTGATCTGAGTTGTTGAAAACTATGACCAATTTATCCTGCGATGCCAAACCATCAGAGAATGTTTTTAAGTCTGGATTTCCATATCAGGATTCAGCTACACACTTTTTCTCTTCATTTCACATTACATGGGGCCAACACAAAATAGTAATTCAAACAGTGTATGTAGTTGGGATGATGATTTTAATTTCAGGTATAGGCGAAGAGTAGAAAAGCTCTTTTCCTATAGACATATTCCTGTGGCCTGGGAAGAAATATAAAAATACAACTGAGCATTAATTGAGATTATTTTATGTAAACCCTCTTCTCTACTGTATTATTAATGACCTCATAGGCAAGCACTGATAGTTTCCAATTAAATACATGATCAGGAAAATATCATTTTCTAGTGTATGTGTCCCAAACGAACCCACTCTGGACCATGGCTGCTATCAGCCTTCCTGCTCCCACCACACCTGGTCCAAGAAGTCATTGGTCATTTTCTGAACTTTATTTGCAAATTTAAACCCCATATATGCCCATATGAGTGAGGGGGAATGGGTCCAACCTAACAGGGAAGCCCATCAGCCAATTTTCCAAGCATGTGAAACATACCAACAACCTCCTATAATGAGTCAATGACCAAAGACTACCCACCTCCGGGTTCTGGTGGATTTTTTTTAATGCCAAGAGGATTTGATCAGCACATCAAGTCCCCAAAGCACTTCGTACTCTATCAACATCCCTATGAAAGTAGAGTAAGTGGAGGTGGTTATATTGATGTTTTATACAACCTTTCTCTGTTTTAGGGTGTCCAAATCACCTGAAGACAGGTTCTTGTCTAAAATCAGGTTGGACCTAGGGATTTGTACTATTCTGCATTCTGAGGGCATCTCTGAGTTTCTATACAGACACAGTTTAGAGGAATCAGAGGGCAATAAGCACCTTCTAAGGTTGGAAGCCACAAAAGTGCCTACTCTTAAAGCTTGAAATATCATTCCAGGGGTTCTGAATTCCAAGGGGTATGTAGAAGAAGCAATTACTTTTTGTAATCTCATGTCTTTTTATTTGAGGTACCTTATTCTGGGCAGAGGTCCTTAAGCTTCATCAGACTCCCAACACACTAAAAAATTTCCTACTCCCACAACTCCCCAGTCCAGCTTTCTTTTTAAAAAGAAAAAAAAATTATTGATTTCAGATAGGAAGAAAGGAGAGAGAGAGAGGTGGAAACATCAATGACAAGAGAGAAAATCATTGATATATTTCTCCTCAGGCCTCCTGCATTCCCCTCTACTAGGGATCAAGCCTGAAATCCAGGCATGTAGCCTGACCAGGAATAGAACCGTGACCTCCTGGCTCATAGGTCGATGTTCAACCACTGAGCCACCATGGCCAGGCGGCTTTCTTATTTTGAAGCTGTCTATGCCCACTGTCCATTCCCTCCACACCAAAATCACTCCAAGCCTAACTACCACACGTGCATCATCTGCCACTCCCACGCCTATCCTGAGGTCCCCTCTCTGGCCTCCCCAACACCAAGCCTCATGGCTCTGACTCTCCCGCATCTAGCCTTATCAAATACCTCTGCTCTTTTCAGTCATTTTCACTGCTTTCTATGATACCCTAATACTGTGTGTTTTTTCTTCAAAATCTGTTAGCAATGGCTGCCTGGCGGGATCAGGAAAGTGGCTAGATCAAGGAACTGACATTTTAATTTTTAGAGTGAGGCTGTTTTGATTTAAAATCAGAAAACAGAAAACGTGTGTGTGTGTGTGTGTGTGTGTGTGTGTGTGTGTGTGTGTGTGTGTGTTTAAGTTCTGTGTTCTATTCTTCCTGCTAATTTCTCCTTGTGCTCTCTCTTATTCCTCTTTCTCCTTCAGCCATCTGAATGTGCTATTCCCCAGGTTGTCTTTGCTTCTTTTCTCATTTCTGTTAGAATCTGCTCTCACTCCAACGTGGCACAGTGAAACTTAAGGCAGCAAGGCTTGGAGCTTGTGAGCTTGGGTTTGAATCCTAATGCTGCTAGCTATGCATCCTCAGCCAATGATTTCATCAACAGGAATAGCCAACAATTCCTATGTGCTTACCCATGCCAGGCATTTTACATATATTAATTCATTTGATCCTCACAACAACCCTAAGATATAGATATATATCCCCATTTTATACTCCAAGGCACAGAAAGATTACATTTCTTGCCCAGAATACTCAACTAGCTGGTAGCTCCTCTCCTTATTCTAATCTTCTGGCTTCTGAATCTGTCCTGATAGCACTATGCTATGTTGCCTCTTTGGGAAAAGGAAATAAACTCTAAAATGAAAGCCACACACCAGTATAGCAGCACTCTTCTATTGATTAGAGATAAAGTGGAGGGGGCGAATGCCTGGCACATAGTTGTCATTATCATATTCCTCTGAAGATCATTACTCTGAGCTTCATCCATACAAATCCAATAACTATGACCAAGCATGTCTGCCTACAGAGTCCACAGGAATTCGAGCTCTAAGAAGTCAGCAACTGAACTGTCCTCCTTTGCAAGAAGTTGTTACCCTCTCACTTAGCCATTCAGCTCACTGTACTGCATACCACCTCCTGTATCCCTTCTCACCCTCCCCATCCTACTTTCCTAATATTTTTAACAATATTCACTATTTAGTGCCCCTCTCCCATCCAGCTTAAGGTCCTCAGTTCTCTCAGCCAAACCATTTCTCTGGCCTCCTCATTGGTCTTCCTGCCTCCAGTCTGTCCCTACACAAACTGACTTACACACTACTTCAGGTATTAATGGTCCTGGATATGACTCTTTAACCTCGGACCTCACTGTACCCCTCTTGGCAGTGTCCTCTGTCCAATACCCTGTTCTTCAGTCAAAATGGACAAGTTACTAGAGTTACCAAATTTGCCTTGAGCTTGAGCTTTACCTCTGTCTGCCTGGAGTGTCCTTTCTGGACTAGTGTCCAGCTTTAAGATCAAGTTCTAAAGCCAGCTTCTCCTGCAGGCTTTCCTGGTTCTACCAACTGCATGTGGACCCCCTCTCATTTGTATTTTTGCACCATGTGTGTATTAGGGGGAAGGCACCCGTGTGCGTGGTCTTTTCCACTTCTAGCTTATCTATAAGGTCAAACACAAGCATGGAACTCAATATTTGCTAAAAATATTTATATGTGGGGAAAACTAAAGCTCTGAAAGGGTAACTGACACAATTTACAAATCAGTTGGCCAATAAACAGTATTGTGTAATAATTAATGTAGTAAGCCAGATAGCCTGATTTTAAGCCAACTTCTACCAATGATTAGTTAAAATGACCTTAACTGCTGTGGACCTCAATTTTCTCATCAGTAAAATGGTGATAATAATAGTACTTATCCATAGAACAGTCATGAGGTTTAAGTGAATTGATATGAATAAAATTTTTGGAATGGAGCTTGATATACTGTAAGCACTCAAACATTATCTGCTGTTATTATTGTTGTAAATGGCTGAGTCAGAATTAGAATTGAGGATTTTGAATCCTAGCCCAGTGCTCTTTATACCATTTCTTCAGTATCCCTGATCTTGGTTCAAACCCCAACTCCATGCAAAAAAAAAGATGCATGCATGTGTACACCTACACACACACACACACACACACACACACACACACACGCATGCATGTTCAAGTCACTGGATAAATATTGCTTTTCCATTTAAGGTAATCGAGAACTTTGATGAAGATTTCATAAAAAATAAAATTAAATTAAAAAGTAGGGGTTCTCTGTCAACCACAGCACAGGATAACCCTTTAAATCTAAGAAAGATATGAGTCCTTCATGGCTTCTCTAGCTCCAAGATAATTCCACTGGCAATTTCTGATATAACACATTAAAGGGTTAGAATATCACACAGATAAAGAGTACTGATTCTGGAGCCAGACAGAACTGGACTCAGATCTCACTGGCTCGGGGACACTGGACAAGTCCCTTAATTTCCATCCCTGAGCCTATGCTAATCCTACATCATTGGACTGAACAGAACATCCAAAAACTAATCTGTGAGAGTCTTTTAGCCCAGAGCCTGGTGCATGGTAAGCACTGGCTATAAATACTATGCCTTTGAGCTAAGCAGCACTCCCTTTCACTTATTCTAGCTTAGGTATAACCCTCTTGAGACTGCATCTTAATGTAAAGTTAAGTTTAATGTGACTTTATCAGGATCTAGAGGGCTGGAATCCCCCAGGGATTCGTTGCTGCTGAGGGTGGAAATAGGAAGCCCCCAAAAGCCAATTTACCAAGATGCAGCTTGTGAAGACATTGTCTGGCTGCTGAAGGAACATTTCCTTTTCCTCCTTCCACTCTCCCATTCCTTTGTGTACTGCTTCAATGAAAGTGTCTTTATTATTATTATTATTATTATTATTATTGTAAGATACCACTGTCTCCAAAGAATTGAAAGAGATTAACTTTGGATCTCAGTTGATCGAGGAAGTGGCCTTTCTCACAACTACAATCATGTGTCCCAGATGCATTTTCCAGTGGAGGAAATAAACCCCATCCAACCCATCTTGTCAGCCTCTAATGCACTTTTCAAATTGACCTGACAGGTTGCTGAGAGGACAAGTGGTTATGACTATTTCCTAGATAAGGAGCTTGAAGCTGAATGGCTTATCAGAAGACAACGGTGCCCTTTATGTCCATCAGTGTCTCCTCACTTCAGCAACATTCTAAAACTACTCGATATGTCACAACACTTTTCTAATGTACACTTCCCATTTAGTAATGTTTTATCTATAAATAAAAAAAGGATTTCTATTTTTTAAAACCTTTAAACAGACAAAACTCCTCTGAAACAGAGATACATCCTCAGCTTATCCTCTGCCCTATGCACTCCTTAACAACACAGCTGTCTTTGCAATCCATGTGATGGCACCAAACTTTATGTAATAGCATTCAATCAAATGTTAATTCTATCATTTTCTGTGCCAAGGCTATTGATATTTTTTCTCAAGTGAGAACTTGTGAGAGAGATTATTATAGAACGCATACACTTGGGAAGGGAGTGCTGCTTAGCTCAAAGGCATAGTACTAATAGCCAGTGCTTACCATGTACCAGGATCTGGGCTAAAAGACTTCCACAGATTAGTTTTTGGATGCTCTGTTCAGCCCAATGATGTAGGATTAGCATAGGCTCAGGGATGGAAATTAAGGGACTTGTCCAGTGTCTCAGAGCCAGTGAGTGAGAGGGCTGAGATCTGAGTCCAGTTATGACCTCATGAACTTTCCCGGGAAATACCATGGGTGCTGGCAGAGAACCTCCTGGGCTTCCAGAGCCCACCTCTTTGGGACACCGGAAGCCCAAACAGCAGGAAAGAGTGTGACCATGGCTAGTCAGTAGGTGGCACCCTTTCCCCAGCGTTGGCCCTACCCTAGCTAGCTCAGAGGTGCCTGGACATTTTCCTCCAGGTCTGGGCTTCCGGAATGCAGAGCTTTCAAACAGGAATCTCATGTTACCTCTTAAGATGCTGTCTGGTGTCCCACCATACTATGTTACCCTAACATCTGGAAAGGAGCCAGAATAAACATTACCCACTACATTTTTAAAAAAAGAAATACATTATCATCAAGAATGATTATCACAATGGGGAAATTTTTTTGAAAAAGCCATTCCCCTTTACAAAGCGTATCACACATCCACCCAATGCCACTGTCATTCCATTCCCACAAAAGAAAAAATATGTCCCCACCTTTTCCTGGGTTTGGAATAGAGAGTAAGAGTCCTGCAAATACTAAAGAATAATCATTAAGCTCTAGCTGGTTTGGCTCAGGGGATAGAGCATCAGTTTGGGGACCAGGGGGTTCCAGAGGGTCCCAGGCATATGCTGGGGTTGCGAACTCAATCCCCAGTAGAAGGCATGCAGGAGGCAGTTGATCAATGATTCTCTCTCATCATTGATGTTTCTATTTCTCTCTCCCTCTCCCTTCCTCTCTGAAATATATATATATATATATATATATATTAAAAGAATAATCATTAAATTCATCAATCCTTGCAAACCAAATGATTGCTCATGGGATAGTCAGTGCAACCTTATCAGAGGTTCTCCTAAAACATCCCACAATTTACCTTTCTTACTATGATAATTAATTTCATTTCCTGTGGATCTTTAAGTGACTGACTTTATTGCAGGTCAACAGATATTTTAGCAGCTCCTACTATTTGTCCAGGGACAGACGGCTCCTTTAAGGAGCTTAATCCAGATGAAAGTTTAAAACACATAAGCAGGATGATGCCTTGCCATACATACTAGCAGTCAGCAGCGGTCTGTCACTGCAGGTTGCCCAGGACCAAGCCAGAGAGGGACGGACCTGCATTATCACCATTTTCCCACCATCCAGAATTGAAATATCATTGCTGACATGTACACATAAGGAACTGTTTGACATAGAAATTGGGACTCAAAAGAACTGTTAGCCCAGAAAAAAAGCTCACTATAGACTGATTCATTTGCCTCTCAGCATAACCATTATTGCTTGTCTCATGTTTGGTTCTTATAAGTGTATCACATGAGCTCACTCATCTAGGGGAAATGATGAACAACATGGACCAACCGTGGGCAAATTACGGCCCGCAGGCCAGATCTGGCTGGTTCGGCTGTTCTATCCGGCCCCCGTAGCCGAAAGAGCAGAGGGTTCTCTTGCTCTCACCTCCGCTCCTTCACCAGCAGCTCAAGATGAGAGTGCCAGCATGGTCAGGTTGCTTTTGTTTCTGGACCTCCTGTCCAGTTTAAGAACCCATTGTGGCCCTCGAGTCAAAAAGTTTGCCCACCCCTGACAGACCGATGAACAAGAACAGCATCGATCAGACTGTCGGACTTCAGAGGGAAGGTAGGGGAGGGCGGGAGGGGAGGGATAAGAAAGAAAGATCAACCAAAGGACTTGTGTGCATGTATATGAGCCTAACCAGTGATCATGGACAACAGGGGGATGAGGGCATACATGGGGCGGGGTTTAGGATGGGAATGGGGGGGGGGATGATGACAAATATGTGATACCTTAATCAATAAAGTAATGAAAAAAATAAAAATTAAAAAAACACATAAGCAGGGCACTCCGTTTTGGGGACCAAACAGAGGGTCCGTGCCAAGCCCTTCATGGCAAATACCAGAAGGGAGAGCTCATGGAGCCCCTGTGGTCATGGAGGCTTCACAGAAGAAACTAGACTGAAATAGAGTTTGGAGGCATGGCTAAGTTTCCAACTGTCATAGAAGAGGAAGGACAGTCCTTTTCGGGGGAGAGACGGGGAGAGAAGTAAGGAAAGAATGATTAAGAAGCCTGGAAAATAAGACAACAGAGACTCATCAGTAAAGGTGTAGTGGGTGCAATAGTAAAGGCAGGAGTAAACAAAGAGGAGGTCAAGGATGAGGAGTAAAAGTGCCTTATTTCCGGGAACCATTCATGTGAAGAACACTGGGGAAGAAAGCCTGCAAAAGTACGTTAAGATACGGATGACAGTTCTTAAATGCTGAACCAAGGAATGACTCCCAGAATGTATTGTATCTACATGGCTGCACTGCATTATAACAACAACAAGCTCCCTGTGACCCAGCTCACTCTCAACAAAAGTTGGCACAGCCTTTCTTTGGCCAATAGTGGCTGATCAATAGAACCTTCTGGACAGCTTTAAAAAGTACTGATGCCTACCCTAAAGATTCTGATTCAATGGATGAAAAATGCAGCCCCCTTTCCCATCTCCCCAAGCCATTCTATGTGTAGCCACATTTGAGAACCATTGCTTTAGAGCAGTGTTTCCCAAACTTTTGACATATGTGTACCCCTTCTATAATTTTCATAATGCTGAGTACCCCTCATCAAAAAAATTGATGTATTTTAATAACAATCAAAACATTTTTATTTTTCATTTTTTTGGTACACACACAAAATAATAATAAACGAAAAATAAAATTATTCATAATAAAATATAAATAAAAGTTATATTATAAATAACATTTATTTGGATCAATGAGAAGGATGAAATTGACTTGACTCATGAGTACATAGAATTAGGCGCAGCTAAACACGATGCGGTGCATATCCCCACCAAACTCCAGTGCAAGGCGTACCCCCACCAAACTCTTCCTGTACCCCTGGGGGTACGCATACCACACTTTGGGAAACACTGCTTTAGAGGTATTTGTAATTCCGTGTATGTTTAGGAAGCAGATATCTTTTTAAAACATCAATCTAAAGAAGATACAAAATTCCTACAAGATAACAATGACAGAAATACCAACGAAACAATGCCAACATGAGTATACAAAGTTTTAGATTATCTGTTGCTGAGAATAATTCAGGCTTTTACATGATATCTGTGTTCATCAATCATAGATTCTCAATGCATCTTTTTAAAAATCAGCAGTTGTTATCTGAGTTGTACTACGTCAAACATTCACAAAGCTCTGGATTTATCTATTATTCATTTTGTCTGGGACCTAAGAAATTCAAACCATTATGAATGAAGTAGTACACATACAGAAGTTAAAGACATATTTTGTAAACTGTAAACTTCCAAGCAGATGGAAATTATTATTAACAGTCCCTATTCTAGTCTCACTCAAAGAAAGGGAATTGTTCTTTGTATGATTTATGATAAATAATATTAATGTAGTACTTCTACATGTTTAACTCTCTGTGGATATGCTTAGAGAGAGAAACGTTGGCATGCTCATAATGTCAGTATATTAACTATAAAAACTATATAAATTGAGGAATGTCAAAATAAATTATCTCAACAGCTGGGAACTGATGGATGAAAGGAGGAATGCTCACCTGCTTTAAAATTCATGCTTTAAATGAGCAAATGCACTGATGCTGAGAAACCAGGTACTCACTGTGGGAGAAGGAAGATACACCTATGCTATAAGAGAAGAGAGGGAAGGCTATCTGGTGCTTGATTGAACTCATGAAATTTTAAAAATATATGCCTGTTCAATTCTGTCCACTGAAAGCACCTAGAATCAATGACATTTCAGTAGTAATGAATGTACCTGGTACCCAGATTTTAGTTTCTAAATGCATTCCCCACTAAAAGGAAGCAGTGCTCCTCGGGCAAATGACTGATTCCAGGGAAAGTACAAAGTAGAACCCTAGCATCTCATGACAGAAACTAAATCCTTGGCTTGGCTGCTTTGGCTCAGTGGATCGAATATCAGTCTAAGGACTGAAGAGCCCGTTTTCATTCCAGTCAAGGACATGTACCTCAGTTGCAGGCTTGATCCCCAACCCTGGTTGTAGCACCTGCAGGAGGAAACAATAGATGTGTCTGTCTCTCCCAACCTTCACTCTCTCTAAAAATCAAAAGAAGCTGAAACCAGTTTGGCTCAGTGGTAGAGCATCGGTCTGTGGACTGAAAGGTCCCGGGTTCGATTCCGGTCAAGGGTAGGTACATTGGTTGCGGGCACATCCCCAGTAGGGGGTGTGCAAGAGGCAGCTGGTCTATGTTTCTCTCTCATCGACATTTCTAGCTCTCTATCTCTCTCCCTTCCTCTCTGTAAAATATCAATAAAATATATTTTTTAACTACATTTATAAAAAAAGAAATAAAAAAGAAAAAAGAAAAATACGCTGAGGTGAGGATTAACAACAAAAAAGGAAAGTAAATCCTCAAAAATTAATGAGAATATGTCAGACAACATAGAAGCCAGCTTGAAAAAGCTCCCACTGCGTTGGCCAGTGTGGCTCAGTTGGTTGAGCATTGTCCCATACACCAATAGGTCATTGCTGGTTTGATTCCTGGTCAGGAGGGCACATGGCCAGGTTGTGGGCTCAATCCCCAGTATAGGGCATGCAGGAGGCAGCCAATCAATGTCTCTCTCTCTCCCTCTTCCTTCCCCTCTCTCTAAAACCAATAAAAACATGTTTTTAAAAAGAAAAAGGAAGCTCCCATTGGCAAACTGTGGGCAATATTAGCATCAAAACAACTCAGAGTCCCAGAATTGGATTAATCATAATTCTTGGTTTTCATTAAAATTGGCTTATGCATGGCCCTCTTTATTCAGATGCCTCCTTATGGTAGCCGAAGGGGCTAGCCATCCGCTCCCCAGAATCTCCTCCCTCCTGGCCTTGGAACTCAAATATTCACTATATTTAAAGCAATATAATGAGCTTTTGAGAACTCCCCATCCATCTCAGTAGCTACATTACTAATACTTTACAAGTCCTTTTATGAACCTCTCCATCCTTCCCCCTGCCACTCCTCTGAATTTCCACTTTCTCTAATTTTAATATTTGTTTTACATTGCCTTTTTTGTTTTATCACATATATATGTATATCTAAGCAACATATTGGTTAGTTTTTTTAAAAAACTTTATCAAAGGTATCATGTAGCATATAGACTCTAGTCTAGATCTTGCTCTTTTTTCAACCAACATTATGTTATCAATATACATCCTTATAATTGTGAGTACTAAAGATTCATTCCTTTTTTTCTTTTGTAAATGTGCAAAAAATGCAATGCTCTATATTCTTGGGCTAGTTAACTCTTACTTATCTTTCAGATCTCAGCTCGTGTCATTTGGTCAGATATTTCCTGACTTTCTCTGGCCTATACTCTCCAAAAATATCAATGTCATGGGAGACAATGAGGAACTATTCCCAATTAAATATTCAGACTCTTTTATTTATTACAGACCTTCAAATACACTGTATGTCTCCTCAGTCATCATCACCATAGTATAAATTTCATATTGTGTGATTGTTGATTGTTTGGATTTCAATCTGTACCCCCACCCACTTGGCACTGAGCTCCTCAAGAGCAGGCCTGTGTTTGACTGCTTTTAAATCCCCAGCTCCTAGAACACCATAAAAACTCAGTAAAAGCTATTGCTCATGGACATGGACAGCAGTGTGGTGATTGCTGGGAGGAGGGTATAGGACAGGGGTGGGCAAACTTTTTGACTCGAGGGCCACAATGGGTTCTTAAACTGGACCGGAGGTCCGGAACAAACGCAACCTGACCATCCTGGCACTCTCATCTTGGGCTGCTGGTGAAGAAGCGAAGGGGAAAGCAAGAGAACCCTCCGCTCTTTCAGCTCTACGGGCCGGATAGAACAGCCGAACGGGCTGGATCCGGCCCTTGGGCCGTAGTTTGCCCACGGCCAGTATAGGAGGATCAATAGTGATGGATGCAGATTTGACTTGGGGTTGTGAACACACAATACATTTGGCTTGCCGAAACCGGTTTGGCTCAGTGATAGAGCATTGTTTTGTGAACTGAAAGGTCCCGGGTTCGATTCCGGTCAAGGGCATGTACATTGGTTGCGGGCACATCCCCGGTAGGGGGTGTGCAAGAGGTGGCTGGTCGATGGTTCTCTCTCATCGATGTTTCTAGCTCTCTATCTCTCTCCCTTCCTCTCTGTGAAATATCAATAAAATATATTTTTAAATGTTTATTAAAAAATACATTTGGCTTTATACAGTGTACAGATGATACGTTGTGAAATTGTGCACCTGAATCTGTACAATTTTGTTAACCAGTGTCACCAAAAAAAAAAATCCAATAAAAGTGGGGGGAGCTTTGTTGAAATGAATGAATAAACGAATCATCAAAATAAGTATTTATTTCTACTAAACAGTGCATCTAACCAATCATTCTTTCACAATCATCCAGGCTTAAAAGTTTTGACTTTTGTCTGATTCTGGTCTATCACAATCCTTCATATTTCACTGTTTGCTCATGTCTGTTTTTTCTACTTTTAAAATTATGCTTACTACAATATACCATTCCAACTTGATATGCTTGCCACATACACTATTTATGGTTCCATAAAAGATGCCAGCTAATTTCCTACCACCTTATCTTTGCTTATGCTTATTTCCTGTTTCCAGAAAATCCTTCATTTCTGAGTATTTAAATCCTACCCAATGCCCACTTCAAATGCTGCATTTCCCGCCACAAGATATTGCCCTGATATCCAAGATGGAATAGTCTCTTCACTCTCTAGCCTATTAGCATAAACTATCTTACACAGTACTTTATTGTGCACAATCAAATACTCTTCTTGGTGTACTGGAACAAACATGGCCTTTGTATGCAGACCAGAGTTCAAACCCTATATACTACTACCTATTATGTGACCTTCATAAATTAACTATATATAAATAATCATATCTAACTCTTGAAAATGTTGGTCACATTAAATTAAAGTAGATAAATACCTGGAAATGCTAGATAGTAATCCCCTTTACACCTACTACATGTTTTCCTGGTATAACACTTTTGGCTTACCACCCACCTCTTACTCATTTTTCCCTTGAAAAGAAGGAGTGTTTTAACAGATTAGTGAATTTAGAAGAAAGTGAACATCCTAGCTTAACCTCCTTCTACACCTCCTCCTCTCAATCTTCACCCATTCTCATCTGCCTGCTTGCATAATTCAGACATTCTGCTCTGCCCCTCTATGCTTAGTGAGTCAGGCTCTATCTTAGGGGTAGGGGTGAGAGCTGTGACTGGTAGGTAAAGCTCTCTAACTTTGGGCTGGGTTGTTAGCAACCCCTTTGGCCATACTTCTGAAGCAGGTTTCCCATCAGCTTATCTGTGGTAAAGCTTATGCTTTACTCTCCATCTGCTTTCCTGTCTCATTTCTCAACTGGCAGGGAAGAAAGTTCATTATGTATTAACTTCCTAAAGCCACAACCATAAAATAATATGACCCTTGTGTTTAAACAAACATACCAGATCTTTCACATCCAAATAAGGGATGCCCTTCAAAATGGTCCCCTGAGGAAGTGACAGATGTTCCAATACATTCCAACAAGTCAACTCTGGTTTGAAACCTTTTCAATGTATAATTAGAGCCTGTGAGTTTTATTTGAATATTTCATTGATCTCAAGTCACATTTGAAAAGGGTGGATATTTTGGATAAACAATGAGAAGGAATTTAAACATAATGAGGGGAGAGAGAGAGAAACAGAGAGAGACAGAGAGAGAGAGAGAGAGATAGAACTGAAAAAGACTCCTAAAAGTACCTACACAAAACCACGTTTTCAAAATCATACACAGCTCCTCACAGTGACCATTGTTAAAAACAACGCTCGCCAGGCTCCATCCACCAGGGTGTGTTTATTATTTAAGTCACTTCTAACAATCCACATAGATACCTCACAAGATTACTTTGAGAACTATAGGAGCTAAAACAGCTGAAAAAAGATATTTGTCAACTATAAGGGACAATACAGATGTCAACTATAAGGGACAATACAGTATTTTGGTAATTATTATTATGATTAACTAAAGGCCCGGTGCACAAATTTGTGCATGGTTGGGGTCCCAAAGGAGGTGTAGAGACACGATTGGTCCTCTGGGCAGACAGTGGGGTGCCCTTGCCAGCCACTGACATTCTCACTGGTAGTCGGGAGCCACCTGGAGACATGCAAGAGGCAGCCAATCAATGTTCCACTCTTACATCAATGTTTCTCTTTATTTTTCTTCCTCTACTTTCTTCTCTCTCTAAAAACCAATAAAAATACTTAATTATTTTTATATTGTTTCTTGTGGAGTGTCTAGAGAGGGGAAGCGGCCGTGATGCTCAAGGCTGACTTCTAGGAGGCCACGGTGCTGTCGGGATCGTGCAGGTGGCACTGGCCTGTTGGTGCCTGGCCCATTCTCTGGAGATTGGACCTGCAAGACTACTGAGGGAGGCAGTGGCTGTCACTGGGCTGATGGGCCATCAGGATGGGTTGGGCAGCTGAGTGATGGTCCTGCTGTGGGAGTGTACTAACCACCAGGGAGCAGCTCCTGTGTTGAGCACCTGACCCTGGTACATCACAGCGACCAGTCGTTCCTGGCATTCCAAATGTTTAATTGCTTAGGCTTTTATATATATAGATACTCTTCCTTGATAGTTTCACACTCTTTCTCCTCTTTCACACATAAGTTTGGCAGTAGATTTGGATTCTGAGATCTTTTTTCATAAAGAAACTGAGTTCAATCTGAATACATTATTTCAGAATTCAAATAAATTACTAATAAAAATGCAAGGAAGCAGGAAGCCTGCCAATGACTTAGTAAGCACCATTTTCTGTAAATCACTTTATTTGTTTTGGTTTTGGGAAATTTGTTTCAAGTTTCTAAAAAAGGATTAACTTTGGTCATCATTTTCTCCTATCTTGCTTTAAAGATTCAAAGATGGACCCTTTCAACCTTAAATAGCATTTTGATGCACTGAATGCCAGTTAACATTTATTGAGAACTTACTATGTGCTAAGTAGTATGTTAAACAATAGTCTGCAGCTATAGATACTATTTTTGTCCCTACTTTATAGAGGATACCATAGAGTCACTGAGAAGTTAAATAAGTTTCCCAGACCACCCAGTAGATAAAACCTTAAGCTGTGGTATGAACACAACTGGTGTGACAGCAAAGCCCATATTCTTCAGTGCACTCTCAACCTTTAAATGAATAATTCTGGGTTTTCTAAACTGCAATCTGATCACATCTTTTCTCCTTTATGTTTTAATTTTGAGGCCAACATAGGACCTATTTGGAGCTATTTGTGTGTTCTTAATGAATGACAAGTTCCCCCTTGAAACCACTCTAAAGGATAGAAGACCCCCTAAAGTGGAGACTAGAATGCTGAGAAATGTGCTAGGGCATTACATTTGGTCAAACATGAAAGAAAGGCTCAAGAAACAGCATATAGTTCATCTTTAAACCAGCATTTGCAATGGACTTTCAGAGCCTACTAGAAATTATCAATAAGCCCATGTCCTACAAAGCCAGTCCCCTCTTAGCCTTCTCCATTCTCTGATGTTCATCCCTTTCCTGGAAAATACCTATGTTTCTGCAATTACCTTCAGAACAAAGCACTCTACTATCTTCTCTAACTCTCATCTGCACTGGAACCACACAAAGCACATTTTAAATTCACTTTCACCTGGAATTGGCACTAGAAGCAATTCCTTTATTCTTTAGATAAATACCAGAGTTTGTTGTGGGTTTTTTTTTCAACTATAAAAGTAATCCTGTTTGCCATTTGAAGCCTGAGAAATAAAAAAGAAAAAGATGTCCTTTGCATGATGGCTGTGTCTTGAAATAAAGCTTGCACTTAGATGTGCTCAATAAATGTATGTGGTGAGTGAATTTTGTAAAGACTCATGAGCATCTATTATCAATGGTCTACATCTCTGCTATTCATCCAGGAATTAGGACATTGCTCCCTAGTCAGAAACACTCAGTGGGCACTCACAGAATACAGAATACTCAAACAGGTGCAATGAGGAGAATTGAGGTTCACAGTGGGACCTGGATACATGTCTGTTGAATCATACTCAGGAAATAGAAGATTCTGCAAAGCCTACTATCTAGTTGGGGGTGAACATCTACCACCTACAAAGCATACTGCTACCTCCTCACTAGAATGTTATCCCCTCACCCACATCTCCTACACTGCCTGCCAATAGTTAAGGCCAGCCTACATGCTTCTAGGAAGCCTCTTAAAGTAGGCTAAGCCCTCCGCCCCCTGAATATGCTCACACCAGAATCGCCAGAAAATGTTTTACCAAATGGCGAAATTTAAGGCAACACCAAGGAAAACTATTTTGATTGGGGAACTTCTTGGATTCGTCAATCCTACCTGGAATACTATGGCTATGTCTGCTCTGCTGACCCTTGCAAGGTTGGGGAAGGACTAGATTTCAAACTAAACTGGACTCTTTATGAGGAAGGCTACATACCAATCTAATAATTTTGGGAGAAGTTAAATTTGAATCTCAAGACATTTACAAGTATAACTCAGCAGTGTGATATCATATAAGTTCAATCAAATTGGGGAAGTGAGAATTAATTATTTTACCAGTGAAAAAAATTAGTCACAGGGACAAAGAAAGATCTTCTGAATAGGGTAAGTCCCAGGCAAGTTCTAAATCTTCTGTTTCTCACCATAAAACTCCTAGAAGAAAACATAGGTAGTAAAATCTCTGACATTTCTCTTAGCACTATTTTTTCTAATATGTCTCCCTAGGCAAGGGAAACAAAATTAAAAATAAACAAATGAGACTACATCATACTAAAAACTTTTGCACAGCAAAGAAACCAAGACAACCTACTGAAGAAAATATTTGCCAATGATATCAAAAGATAAGGAGTTAATGTCCAAAATTTATAAAGAACTCAATAACAACAACAACAAATAATTCAATTTAAAAAATGGGCAGAGAACCTGAATAGATACTTCTATAGAGAGGACACACAGATAGCTGATAGACATATGAAAAGATGTTCAACATCACTAATCATCAGAGGAACACAAAGTAAAACCACAATGAAATATCACCTCACACTTGTCAGAATGGCTATCATTAATAAATCAACAAGAAGTGTTGGCAAGGATGTGGAGAAAGGGAAACCCTAGTGCACGGCTGGTGGGAATGCAGTTTGATGCAGCCACTATAAAAAACAATACAGAGTTTCTTCAAAAAATTAAAATGAAACTGCCTTTTGACACAGCAATTCCACTTCTGTATATATATTTGAAGAAACACAAATTCAAAAGAAAGGTGCAATCCAATGTTTACTGCAGCATTATTACAATAGCCAAGATATGGAAACAACTCAAGTGCCCATTAATAGATAAGTGGACAAAATAAGTGGTGGTACGTGTGTACAATGGAACATTACTCAGCCGTAAAAAATAATTAAATATTTTATTGGTTTTTAGAGAGAGAAGAAAGTAGAGGAAGAAAAATAAAGAGAGACATTGATGTCAGAGTGGAGCATTGATCGGCTGCCTCTTGCATGTCTCCTACTGGGGATTGAGCACAAAATCCAAGCATGTGCCCAGACCAGGAATACAATGAGCAACCTTTTGGTACATGTGATGACACCCCACCAACTGAAACACACCAGCTAGGACAAGAATTAAATGTTAACCATTTTTACAGTATGGATGGATCTAGAGGGTATTATAAAATAAATCAGCCAGAGAAAGACAAATACCATATTTTTTCACTTATATGTGGAGTCAAAAGAATAATATAAGCAAACATATTTGAAACACACGGATATTGAGAAAAGACTAATGGTTGACAAAGGGAAGAGGATTTGGGGAAGTGAGTGAGAAGGTGAAGGATTAAGAAGTACAAATTGGTAGTTACAAAACAGTCACGGGAATGTAAAGTATAGCATAGGGAATATAGTCAATAAATTGTAATAGTTATATATGGTGCCAGGTGGGTAATGGAAATACTGGAGGGAACACTCTGTAAAGTGTATGACTGTCTAACCTCTATGCCATACACTTGAAACTAAAAAAAATAATATTGAATGTAAACTAATTGAAAAATAAAATTTTAAATAAATCTTCTGTTTCTCAATGAGCTTTTATGATACAATATTCAGTCCTTCTACAAAAGAAAACATAGAACCAGCTCAGAACAAGCAACTATACAACAAGGCAGCTCCAAAGTGTGTGGATGGGCAGAAAAGGTGTTGTCAAGGAGCCAGTGGCTGGGGTGACAGGGAAGCTGGTGAGTATCCTCTGTCCCACTCCATCCTCCTAGAAATGATTGCAGTTCAAGTGCATGTTCATTAAGCAGCAGGCTTACTCAAGGGTGGACTTTTCTGGCCTCATTTGCAATGCCAGGGATCTTGCTCCAGTGTTGTCATGGGGAAGTTATTGTCTTTCTAGCAATAGGTTACCTAGGTGAGCATCAAACAGTCCAAGCTGGCCCAATGAGCAATAGGCCTGGTGCAGTCACTGTCTCTACACTGCCTTGCCTGCTCTCTCCTTTCACTCTCACTCCCTTACCCACCACCTTTATGAGAGGCAGCATTAATTCTTGTGCACAAAGGCACTATAGATGGCCATTTGCAGGAGAAGGGGGAGTGTCCATAGCCCTTTCCTATTACTTCTGACCTTTAAATCATGGCCAGCCATGAGCAGTTGTGCCCACTCCCTTAAACCACAACTAAAATGAGAACAGGTCTCAGGAGAAAAATCCCTTTCCACCTATTTTTACCGAGTGTCTCACTGCCATCATTAAAACAAATTAGAAGCATAAGAAATACCTTCAGTGATGATCAAAGTCTACACCACAAAGTGAAACGAAGCCAAATGCCAATTCACCTATGAATATGATCAATTAATAATAGACAGCTAAACCAAATGATCCAGCTAAAACAAATTCTCAACTGGTAATGGAGTTGCTAGATCTATCAAAAATATCTGGCAACACATTTTAGCAAAGGGTTTTTGCTCAAATTGTCTGAAGTGTCACCTCAACTCCGTGCTTCCTTTTTAGACAAAGGCTTCAGTTGTGGAAAACAGAGGCAGAATGTGACGATTTCAGGATCCATCCCCACCCCACCAGCTCTGGCAATGGTGTTGACCCAGCTGATGTCTGGCATCTCCTCTCTAGGACCCTGCATAGCCCAGAGGTACCTTGCAACATTGCATAGGGGGGTAGTTTAAGCCTGAAATATCAGGATCCATTTAGGCCTGACCTAGAGAGGTCCAAGAATGTCTCCCCAGGGTCTCCTGTACTTTTCTGAAGAACTCTAAGCTACCTTCCCCCACTAACAAGATTTAAGGAGACAAGATGAGGGGGCTGAGTGATCCTTCCCTCTGCCTGTCCTTGGATGTCTGTATATAAAGAAATTCAGGTAGTCAACACAGTACTATGACCACATGATGAAAAAATTTGCTGACTTGAGAAAAAGAATTGTAGGAAAAAAGCAGTGATTTGTGAGTCAGGAGACTTCAATATGGGGTGTGCAGGTCTGAAAGAAATGGGCTAATTCAACTTGAGCAAGTAATTGCACTTTGGTGGGCCTCTATTTCCCCATCTGTTATCCATGGGCGGCACAGAACGATGTTAAAGTGTAGTCACAACAGCAGTAGAAAACAATATTTCTCTGGCTCTAGCCCACTGCAAAAAATCCTCTCCATGCCATGATTTAGGAGTCTCCAAATAGTAGGTAAGTGGGTTCAAAATAAGTCCCCTTCATTGTCATGGAATGCCATGGCTCTCCTCTTCCTTGGTTCTGAATCCTTTTGGATATCCCTATGGCCAGGGCTGTCCACCAAACCCCTGGGGCTGGTACACTGGCACTGAAACTGCTCCACAGGGCCAAAGCCACAATCCCAGGCCAGGCCATCAATACCTTGGTATCAGTCCTGGGCCAGGACCCTCAATACCAGGTGTTATTGTCATTGCTACTATTTCTGGTGCCTTACCGTGATGAGTTTTGGGGAATTTGTATAAACAACATCTCTCAAAATCTTCAGACAAAGCCTTTAAACTATATCTATTAGTTTCCATTTTATGGAAAAGGAAAATGAGAGTCAGAACAACTAAATAACAAAGCCATGACCTCAAAACAGGTAAGTGGCAAACCAGAATTTGGACCCAAGTATATTTAACTACAAACCCTGTCACAACACCCAACCACTACTTATGGGAAACAAAGCTTTAGCTGCTTAGAGTTAATGTCCCAAGTTCTACACAAGTCCTAGTACAAATGACTAATAAATTTATCAAAACCCAGCTTTACTAATAAATGTTATTTATTTATTTATTTTCATTGATTTGAGAGAGAGAAATTAGTTGTTCCACTTATCAGAAACTTGGAAAAAGACTTAGGTATCTACAAAGACATTCAATTAATCAATTTAATTATGATAACAACAATTAAAACAGTATGAATGTCTAAAACTCAGAAAATGGTTAATTATATGCAGTACTAAAATGAATATTATGCAGCTATTAAAGTGAGATAGCCAAAAATTTTAATAACAGATACAAGTGCTTATAACATTATATTAACTTGAAAATAAAGACACAAAATTGTATGTGTAATATGATCATACTTATGAGTTAAAGGACTAAAGGTACTATTTTCCAATGATTCTGAAAATTTCTAATGTTCTCTACAATAATGTATAATTTATTCATAACCAGAAAATATATCTAACAAAAATGTCAGGTGCCTTGCAGGTCTTTTTTTCCCCCTGATGTGCTGGGTTGAATGAGGGCCTCCAGCATCACCAAGCTAAAAAAACACAATGGATCCCTCATGGGCCATCATTCTGGCTTTTCCTCCCATATCACAAAGCCAGGCAAGTACTGAATAACATAAATAGTAATTATAATGATAGAAACAGTAGCAACCAGTTTTGAATTTTTATTCAGTACTAGGTTTTACATCCAGATCTTTATATATATTGTATCATTTAATCCTCACAAAACCCTATAAGACAACTAGTTTAAAAGATGAAGAACTTGCCCAGCAGGTATGGCTCAGTGGTTGAGCATTGATCCCATGCACCAAGAGGTCTCCAGTTTGATTCCCGATCAGGGCACATGCCTAGGTTGTGAGCTATATTCCCAATATGGGGTGTGCAGGAGGCATCTGATTGATGTTGATGCTTTGATGTTTCTCTCTCTTTCTCCCTCTCCCTTTCTCTCCAAAATCAATAAAAACATTTTTAATGAAGAAATTGGGGCTCAGAGAGATAAAAACCACACAGCTAATGTATGGCTAAACAGGGGCTAGAATCCAGATATGATTTTCCATAATGCTTTGCTCTTTCCCTAATGTTGATCAGGTTTGAAAGAAAATTCATTGGATTTTTTTTAAATACAAAAATTGTATTTGTCCTTAGCATGACCTATTTTCATAGGAGTCAAGATACTGGATTCAAATCTTATTTCTTCTCCTGACTAGCTAAGTGACCTTGAACAAGTCATAGCTCCTCTGAGATTATGTTACCTCTATGCCTTGTAGGCAATGGACTGGATCATTTTTCCAAAAAGCTTTGCTTGTTAAAACACAGCTTTTCGGGTCTTTTCCAGACCTACAGGATGGGACCTTCTAGTGTAGAGCCCATAAATATTTATTTTAATAAACTCCCTGGGTCATTGTTAATCAGAATGAGAATTAGTATCTGGACTGGTATTTGGAGACCACCATACTAGACAATCTATGAGCTATCATTCATATCCACTAGTCAATTACTATGTGGTGGAGCTCTAAGGTTGGGGTCAAGATGTAGCCACCATTGAACTTCAGACAGGTCTGGGATGATGGGCATAAAAGGCTGTAAATGGGCCCACTAGGGACCAGTGTGCATGAGGTTTAGGGAAAAAACAAAGGCCAAAGAGAAACTGGAAACAAGAAGTGTGAGTACTGGAGATTGGTCTCTGTATCCAGCCCCAAGGATTAGCATTTAAACTCCAGGGGAAAACGCTGCAAACAGAAAGTCAAGGAACCATAGAGGTGGGTGGCGTCACACTGTATCACCTAAGGTGCTAAAAAAGTGCTGGTGCCTGGGTCCCACCTTCAAATCCTTATTTAATTGGTTTGGGATATGTGCCTGCGCCTTCGTTGTAAATTGATATTTCAAAGACCCTCCTGGTGAGCTCATAAGGAAAAATAATCATCTTTTGGATTTTAAAAGGATTTAAAGTCTGAATACAAAACTTCCTCAATACATTTTGGGGGATAAACTCAACACCTCAATGATGCTTCTGTGGCATGACTTATATGTTTAAGTGCATAGAAAGGTTTCAGTTCTCCACGTGGGTGAGTCACAAGCAGCCCACCCTAACTGGCTGGATTTTTCTTCTTCACAGAAGGGAGTGAATTAATCTGTTGTTTTGTCACTGTCTAGCTAAAGCCATTGGGAGGGTGCCAGTTATCATTTGGAGAAAAGGTATCATTTTGAAGTATACCAAAGACAGAGGATGAATTGTGTTCATGAAATAGATGTTTCACTCTACTTTTTAATTTGCTCCTGTTTGAGTTAACTGAGAGTTCTGTCTTTATTTTTAAAGAATGACATTTACACAGCCACTCACACTGCCAAGCTTTGTTATATAAACAGCCTTGTTTTCCAAAAGTCTGGCGCTGCCTAGAGACCAAATGTGTGCAGTGCTTTGGATTTCTATTCGGAAGGAGCCTCTTCAACCTGTTGCTTCCGGCCCCTGTGATTTGCCTCAGTCAGGAGCAGTGAGGTTCAGGTTAAGCAAATTGGATTTTTCATATGGCAAAATTTCCTAAGCAAGGGCAGGGACACCAGAGTGACATTTCAAAGCCAGACTGCAATGCAGTGATGGGGCTAGGGAGGAACAAAAGAACCTTCTCACTGACATCAAAAGCTTTGCTTTGGAATCAGACACTGGGTGGAAGAGCTTGGCCAGCGATGTTGCACACAGTGACCTGGGCTTACTACCCATGTACCCATGGGAGGAACCCAGACCTTCGGAAGCTGAACCAGGGCTAAAATCTGAAGGTGTCACAACTTGGTCTCATAAAGCCTGGAGACAGAAACTATAAAACCAATGTTTTTTGGAGTTTGGTTTACACACTACTTACATCAGCATCACAGTGAGTGGTTGTTTAAAATACTGTTTCTTGCTGAAACGGTTTGGCTCAGTGGTAGAGCGTTGGTCTGCGGACTGAAAGGTCCTGGGTTCGATTCTGGTCAAGGGCATGTACATTGGTTGCGGGCACATCCCCGGTGGGGGGTGTGCAGGAGGCGGCTGGTCGATGTTTCTCTCTCATCGATGTTTCTAGCTCTCTATCTCTCTCCCTTCCTCTCTGTGAAATATCAATAAAATATATTTTTTAAAATAAAATACTGTTTCTTGGTGCCCACCCCACAAGAGAATCTGTTGGTGTGGGGCCCAGGAAGTTGGATTTTAAGAGTCCACCTCAAGTGTTTATCTACGGCTTAGTTCTCATCAAAGCCTGGTACAGCCACTGAAAGCCCTGGGTTGCCTTGGGTGGGTTGGCCTGTCTTTTGGCAGAGCATGTCTTTTCAGCTGAGGAAGAACCAGTGTGTGTATGAGCTGACCTCAGAGCTCTTCATTTCACACACACTCAGAGGCTGACTTCTCTGGGTACCCCCATCCAGGGCTGCACCCTGCCAGCCTTTCCCTCTGTCTCAATTGAAACTGACTAGGCTGAAGAACCAAGATGGTGGCAACAGAAATGCTGCAGGCCAAAAGGGAGTGGCAAGAAATATTAAAAGTGATGAATAGCATGGACTTACAACCCATCAAAGCTATCATTTAGAATTAAAGGTCAGATAAAGAACTTCCCAAAAAGCTAGAAGGAGTTCATCACCACCAAACCATTTTTACATGAAATGTTAATAGGTATTCTTTAAAATAATAATAATAAAGAGTAGGAGGAGAAGATAAAAATATGAACAATATAATGGTAATAAATATATACCTATTAACAATTGAATCTAAAAATCAAAATAAACTAACAAGAAATGTAATGAAAAAAAATAAACTAAAATAAACTGATAAGCCCAAACTGGTTTGGCTCAGTGGATAGAACATCAGCCTGCGGACTGAAAAGTCCCAGGTTCGATTCCGGTCAAGGGCATGTCTTGGTTATGGGCACATCCCCAGTAGGGGGTGTGCAAGAGGCAGCTGATAGATGTTTCTCTCTCATCGATGTTTCTAACTCTCTATCTCTCTCCCTTCCTCTCCTTTATTTGTTTAAAATAAATTAATTAATTTAATTATTCCTTTATTTAAAATTAATTAATTAAATAAATAAACTGATAACATAGATTCAGAGGCATGGAAACATGTAACAGACTGACCAATCTCAGAGGGAAGGGGGATGGCAGGGGCAGAAAGAGATTAACCAAAGATTTTTATATGCATACTAGAGGTCTGGTGCACAAAATTCATGCACAGGACAGAAAGGGGGAGGTCTTCTCAGCCCATCCTATACCCTCTCCAATCTGGGACCCCTCGGGGATGTCCGACTGTCATTTAAGCCCAATCCCCAGGGTCAGGCCTAAACCAGTAGTCGGATATCCCTCTCACAATCTGGGACCACTGGCCCTTAACTGCTCACCTGCCTGCCTGCCTGATCACCCCTAACTGCTCTCCCCCTACCAGCCTGATCACCCCAGCTGCCTCTGCCTGCCAGCCTGATTGCCCCTAACTTCCCCCCTACCAGCCTGGTTGCCCCCAACTGCCCCCCCTGCCAGCCTGGTAGTCCCCAACTGTCCTTTCCTTCCAGCCTGGTAGCCTCCAAGTGCCCCTCCACCCCCTGCCAGCCTGGTCACCCCAAGCAGCCTGCTGTTCAGTTGATTGGTCATGCCTCACTAACCCCCCTGCCGGCCTGGTCACCTCACACATCTTACTATTTGATCGTTACTGTGAGAGCATCCTAATCAATTTGCATATTACCTTTTTATTAGTATAGATATGCATTGCTTATGGACACAGACAATAAGGTGGTGAAGGATTGGGGCAGTGCAGGAACCAGGTGGAGGGAAGAAATGGGGGAGGGGGGAAGACATCTGTAACACTCTCAACAATAAAGATAAAGAAAGAAAGAAAGAAAGAAAGAAAGAAAGAAAGAAAGAAAGAAAGAAAGAAAGAAAGAAAGAAAGAAAGAGAAAAGAAAAGAAAAAAGAGAAAAGAAAAGAAAAAAGAAAAGAAAAGAAAAGAAAAGAAAAGAAAGAAGGAAGGAAGGAAGAAAGGAAGGAAGGAAGGAAGGAAGGAAGGAAGGAAGGAAGGAAGGAAGGAACGAAAGAACGAAAGAACGAAAGAACGAAAGAAAGAAAGAAAGAAAGAAAGAAAGAAAGAAAGAAGAAAAGAGAATGAGGAAGGAAGGGAGGGAGGGGAGGGGGATGCAGGAGGAAGGAGGAGGGAGGGAGGGATGGAGGGAGGGAGAGAGGGAGGGAGGGAGGGAGGGAGGAGGGAAGGTTTTTATGTTTTTGCAGGTAGAGTAAAATTCTTGGAGCAGACATTCTCATGTAGATAATGATCAAGATACAAAGATGAGGGAGAAGTCAACATCTAGCACCAGCTGGTGAGAAGTGTCTTTGCTGCTTATTCACTGTTGAATTCATAAGATCTTCGTGGCTTAATCTAGTATGAGGTTAGCATTTCTCTAGAATGTCTGGATCTAGGGAGGGGATAAGTAGAAGGGATGGCCCACATGCTGATCTCCATGTCTTTGCAGTTGTCCATAGATAGATGAGCGGATCTTCTCCCTGGACACCTGAACCTGCTAGCTATTGTAGGGACCTGATCCTACCTGAGTCTTCTGGAAACTAAGCTAACACCCACAAATAGAGTATATTACCCTTAAAGTATCTTCTGGCTGTAAATCTAGCTGATCTCTAATCCAGATAAGATGCTCTTTTATCTCTTCTGGTCCATTGATCCCCTTAACATTTTTGTGTTCCCTTTGAGGGGACAGATTTTTCTAGTTGAATTTTGTGAACCCAAAGGCATGTGCTACATTCCATGAGTCAAGACTGCTCTCTTCCCAACTATCTCCCCTACTTTTTAGCCATTTCCAGTCTAGCACTCTGACAACACTGGAGCTTCAAGTTTTCCCAGACTACACCCAAGGAAATGAAGGATTAATCACTCAATTACTCTGGATTCCAAACTCATAATTGTTTAGCAACATCTCAACCTGGTTTAATCTATGCAAGGTTGGCACATGTGTGGCTGGAGAAAACTCACAATTATGAAGACTGATCTCATTTTAAATGTGAGGTCATTGATATAAAGTAGGCTTTAATGCTATCCTAGATAATTTACTCTAGCACTCTGACCCTTGATTTATTTCATAACTTCTCTCTTCTTCCCAAACCCCCAGTACTTCCTCACTCATGCTCACTTTCAGCTGATGAAAGTTTATCCAATTCATTGAGAATATGGAAACTGATATAAAAGCACCCATAACCTCTACCCAGTTCTTGTATTTGTACCCATATACTCTGTCTTCCCTCCTGTTAATATGAACAAGCAACCCATTCTCCTAACTAAAGACAACTCCTCCACTTCAGGATTAGATCCCATTACCAGCAATCTTCTCCGGCACCATCTTTTTTTCTCTCTCTCTACTAATTGAATCCCATAACACTTAAACATACTGCAATTTCTTCTCCAACCTAGAACCACATCCTCTTCCATCCCCCCTTTCATCCCCCACCTCACATCTCTACTTTCCTTTACAGTAAAGCTCCTAATAATATTTGACTGCACTCACCATTTCAACTTCCTCCATAGTGCCTCTCTTTCCCCCCCTCTTACCATTCTACTGAAACTTCTCTTCCCAAGGTCACTATTGACCTCCATATTGCTCAATCTTGTGGTTAATTCTCAGTCTTCATCATACTTAATGTATCAGCAGCATTTGACAAAGTTAATTGAGCTTTCTCCTTGAAATACTTTCTTTACTTGTATTCCTGGAAATCCTGGTTTTCTTTTGACTTTATTATTAACTTTTCTCTGACCTCTAAATGTGGAGTGATCCAGAGCTCAGTCCTTATGTCTCTTCTCTTTAATATTAACTCCCTTGGCGTTGTCATCTTCTATTCTGGCTTTAAACATCATCCATGCTAATGATCCCCAAATTTCACTTTCAGTCTAAACCTCTCCCAAATCCAAATTCTAGATTTAAATTTCACTGTTTAGTCCACAATTTCACTTGGATGATCAATAGGCATCTCAAATCTGACCTGTCCATAAATAAATTCTGTTCTTTCCTCCTAAAATCCTCCAACAATCGTCCCCAATGTAACAAGTACTACCGTGTTTCCCCCAAAATAAGACATCCTCCAAAAATAAGACCTACTTCATGGAAACATAATACATCCCCTGAAAATAAGACCTAGCGCATCTTTGGGTGCAAAAATTAAATATAAGACACTGTCTTATTTTTGGGGAAACAGGGTAGTAGAAATTCTCTCCTTCCACTTCCTCGGGCCAAAATTCCTGGCCTCTTCCTCTCAGATTGCCAAAATGTGTCCATTAGCAATCTCGTTGACTCTATCTTCAAAATCTATACTAATAAAAGGGTAATATGCTAATTAGACTAGATATCTTCCAGATGTCCTTCCAGACAAAGCTACTGTGGCAGGGGCAAAGGCAGAGGCAGTTAGGGGTGATCAGGCCAGCAGGGGAGCAGTTAGGGACATCAGGCAGACAGGTAGGTGAGGGGTTAGGAACCAGTGGTCTCGGATTGCAAGAGGGATATCCCCCGAGGGGTTCTGGATTGAGAGGGTGCAGGTAAGGCTAAGGGATCCCCCGTGCATGAATTTCATGCACCAGGACTCTAGTATATCCATAATTCACCCTTCTTACTATCTTTTTCACTGTAAGTATAGTTCAAATTTTACTGTACTTTTCTCTTAAAAGGATTATGGCATTAGTCACCTGACTGCTCTGCTTCCACGCTTTTCTCTCTTCAGTCTATTCTCAATATAAGAGCCAGAATTATCCCTTTAAACTGAAGTCAAATAGGTCATTCCTCTATTCAAGTCTATAGAAGTTTCCACCTCAGAATAAAAGCCAAAGTGCTTATAAGGGTCTACACAATCTACTCTCACCTCTTCCTGCCACTAGGCTCTACCTTTACCTCACTGACCTCATTGCCTACTCCTGCCCTTCCTTCATTTTGCTTTTAAATCATCCTTATCCAGTCCCCTCCCTGCTTTGGGCATAGCACAGATATTGCTATCTCAGTTAAACCTTCCATAATGGACCCTAGTTAAAAATTAAAAGCCCACCTCATGCTATCCACCTCCTTGCTTTGTTTATGCCATTGCATTTTTAAAAACAAATTGAGATATATTTTACATATCTGTTTACTGTCTGGCTCTCTCAATAGGATACAAGCTAATGGTAGCATTTTACTAGAACAATAGGTACTCAGTAAATATTTTTAGTATACCTTATTCTTTCTAATATTCACTAGGGTTTGGACCTGCAGAGGAGAAACCAAGATCCACATATAACACCACTTGCCTTTGTTCCTCATTGAATCCTCCTTGCAGACTTTAAGCATGGCAGATTGAAAATAGTTGTTTATTTCCCTTTCTCCCCAAACTCATTTTGCAAAGTAGAAAGTCAATAGATATTTAAAATTTAAAACCAAAGTTACATTTAATTTTTAAATTTTTCTTAATCTTCACCCAAAGACATATTTTTATTTATTTATTTTTTTAGGGGGGGGGGGGGAAGAGAAACATCCATAAGTTGACTCTTATGCACCCCAACTAGAGATTGAACCTATAACCTAGGTATGTGTCCTGAACTGGTGTATGGGATGATATTCTAACCAACTGAGCCACCCAACTAGAACTACATTTAATTTTTAAATATGGTTGTAACCACTGGATAATAAAGCAGAATTGAAAGTGGTTGCCTCTGGGGATGTGAAGTATAAGGCCAGAGATTATGTTGTTGAATTTGTATATTGTTGTTTTTAAGCATTAGAGTACAATGTGACCACAAAAAATCTAAAAGTAACAGATAAAATACAGTTATGGCAGGAGATTTTAATATACTTCTTTCAAATCAGGGAGCTCTAGGGGGAAAAATATAAATACAGACAGAGGAACTGAATATTACTGTTTCAATATTGCACTCTTCTTAAATGCCAAAGAACCTGACACCCATTGAAGTAAAGACGTATTATAAAAATCAATCATGTTCATGCTGTAAAGAAAATCTCAAGAAAATATGAAAAGCAGAAATTTTATAAATCTCATTCATTCTGATAAGAATCCAATAAAATTCTAAATAAAGGATATATACAAGCAGTTTTAGAAAGTTAGAGATTCCTTTTCTCTCTTGATGCAGCCTAGCTTTCAACAGTACTTTCTCCCTGGGGACATAATACATAAAAAGCTTCATTTGACAATTAGAGCTGAGCGATGACTTTGGTGTTCTAGCCAGTGACTACCCTGCCCCTGAAGCATTGAAACTCATTGATTAAAAGGATGGGGAGCCATATGGTATCTTAATTTAAGAGGAATAAAAAATGCATTAAGTAATTCCTAAAATATAATATCCATTATTCATAAGTATGGCCATTACTTTAAACCCAGAGCCATAAAATGTCAATCAACCAATGAAAAGGACCAAAATTACTAATCTCAATTGCATATCTATGCCCATCTTTAGTCAGTTCTCTGAAAGGATTAATAAACAGTGAGGTTAAAAGATTTACTGATGGATGGGATTTCAACCAGTAGTACTTATCCAAATATCTGGGTAAGTACTCTCAAAGTGATATGCCAGTAAAAATGCATATCCTGGTGCTGGCTGATATGGCTCAGTTGGTTGAGTATTGTCCCATGCATGGAGAGGTCGCTGGTTTGATTCATTTCAGGGCACATACCTGGATTTTGTGCTGGATCCCCAGTAGGGAGTAAGCAGGGGGCAGTTTATAGATGTTTCTCTCTCATCAATGATACTCTTTCTCCCTCTCCCTCCCTCTCTTTCTAAAAATAAAAATAAAAACATATTTTTTACATGTATATCCTGGACCCTACCCCTCACCAACTAAATCAGAATATGTGAAGCTCAGAAATCCACATAACCTAAGAGGCTATTATTTTATTTTTATTGATTGATTTGAGAGGAAGGGATGGGGGATGAGAGAGAAACATCAACCTACTGTTCCACCCATTTATGAACTCATTGGTTAACTCTTGTAAGTGCCCTAACCAGGGATCAAACCTAAAACTTTAGCATATTGGGTTGATGCTCCAACCAACTGAGCTACTCAGCCAGGATCTAACAGCTTTTAGATGGATTTTTTAATGTGCTAAAGTTCAGGAACTATGGATTTACACAATACATTAACAATAAGAACCTCCCATAATCCAGAGTGAACTAAAATCATGAAAGGAAATGGACCCAGCATAGCAGATTTTTTTTTAATAAAGAAAACTTCACCACTCAATATAATATGAAAAGAGTAGGAAAAAGTAAACAAAATAAAACATAACATCAAACTAAAGTGATATAATTCCAAATATGTTGCACACAATAAATAATACAAACAAGTCTCATACACTAACACAAATATTCATAGATAAATAAATGTTGAATGAGAAATGCAACTTATAAGATGATATATACAAAAAATGTATAGTAAACTGTTCATTGTGTATGTTTAAAAATACATACATACACTAATACATATTATAGATTGACATTTAAGAGGTACATAAAATTATTTCAAATATTTTATGAATACATCTTAGATTCATATCATCAACTATCTCTGGGAATGGAGTAAAAAATGGAAACAAACAGGACTTCAATTTGATTTGTAAAGTTTTATTTTTAAAAATTTAAAAAGACTAAAAGCAAATATAAAATATTAATGGGTATTTAGTATATAGGTTGTTTATTATTTCTCATACTTTTTTGTATTTTTCTACTTTTCAAAACTATAAACTATATATATATAGATAGATAGACAGATAGATAGATTAAGATTTGAAAGAGGGATGAGATGAAAACATGTCTCAGAAAATATTGTTAATGAACTCCCATTTGAATCAGTAATCCCATTTCTAGAAATATTTCCCAAGAAATCAGAAACACCAATCAGAAAGAATACTAGTATATGCACCGCTATGTTCATAGCAGCACAATTTACAATAGGTAACATTTGGAAACAGCCTAAGTCCCCACCAGCAGATGAGTGGATTAAAAAACAATGGTATGGTTACACAATGGACTACTATGCTGCTTTAAAAAAAAAAAAAAAGAAAGAAAGAATTCTTACCATTTGCAACAGTATGGATGGACCTGGAGAGAATTATGCTATGCAAAGTAAGCCACTCAGAGAAGGATAAGTATCACATGATCTCATTCATTTGTGGAATATAATGAACAACGTAAACTGATGAACAAAAATAGATCCAGAGACAGAGAAACATCGATCAGACCATCAAACCTCAGAAGAAAAGGTGGGAGTGTGTGAGTGTGTATATGTGAGGGGGGGGGGGGGTAAGAGATTAACCAAAGGACTTGTATGCATGCATATTAGCATAGCCAAAGGACCCAGACAGTAAGGAGATAGAGGCATGTGCTGGGGATGGGAGCAGCTGGGGAGAGGTTGTCAATGAGGGGGAAAAGGAGACATATGTAATACTTTCAACAATAAATAATTTAAATTAGTTTTAAAAAGACAATATTGCTTACTACTTGAGTTATTATAAAAGTATTAGAATACATATTTAAAAACACAAAATACCTTTCTCTAATAATTCTTTATTATTCAGATTTTACACAGATTGAAAATGAACTTTCCAATTAATTGAACAGAATTCATGATGTTTTCATAGGCAAAAAGTATATAATCTGGATTGCCTAACAATGGGCTTCAAATGATGAGTGAACCTAGGTTGCAAGCTCTCTCATATCAATGTTTCTGTCTCTCTCAGTCCCTCTCATTCCCTCTAAAAATCAATGGAAAAATATCCTGGGTGAGGATTAACAAATTATATTTATTTTTATCAAAATATTGTGATCCCTTAAACTAGGGAGTATATTGTGGTACCTAAGGAACTGTGTCACTTATTGATGAGCCTTAGGTTTTTAAAATTAGTTTCTGAACCTTTTCAAAGAATCCAATTTTATCTCAGAGCTAGAAATCTGGGGCACAAAAAGGTCATTTTCAGAGTAAATTAATGCTGTTTTCTTTTTAACTTTTTCACAGTTTTCTTTTTTTAAAAATTCAGAATCTGAATCTAGAGAAAAAATAAAACTAGTAGTGCTTCTATTTGGTTGTGTTTTAAATCTGAGATGTTTGATTTAACTCCTAGAGGGTTAATCTGTTCTTGGTTAAAAAATAAATAGGTGAGATCATTTTGTAAAATATCCTCTTTTTCATGAAATGTTCAGTGTAAGCGTGAATGTTCATGAAGTTAGATTCACGACTGGAACAAAAAGGAGAATTTTGTCATTATAAAAGAAACTTGTCTTGGTTCACGCCATAGTTCCTTTAAGTAAATAAAAAATGCAGCCTTTGTATTGAGTTTTGCTAACAGCAGTAAAGCTCAGGCAATACCTGCCTGCAGTGCCTGCCTTTGGATGGCTGTTTTTCAGGATATAACTAAGAAACAAGAGGAAAACCTAAGGTTGGCATATCATAGCGAGCAGTTGAGCAGCCTTAACATATCATTAGCATACTATGCAGTGATTGGTTACATGGATAACCAGACATTTAGCATATTAGGCTTTTATTATATAGGATTATATCTCGATAAAATGAACAAAAAATGAATTAGTCATAAGTAAATATTCTCAGAAATCAGCTAAGAATAAACATTCTATGTTTGGTGAACTAAAAAAAAACTTTTGTAAACTTTAAAAGAAAAACATAGCCCATGTGGCACAAAACAAGTCTCATTTTTACACATTTAGCAGGTATATGTAATAATCCTTCAGGCTGAGATACAGGGTCCTCACATGTGGGGAAGCACAGGACATGGTTGGAAAGTCTGTAAGGAGGATTCTCCAAAAGGTGAGAGGCCTCTGGGGGACCTTGGTGAAGACAGCAGTCCCTACCTTAACTTTTGCAAACAAGTCGAACCTTTGGATGTTTTACTGGAATCTCTATGTTTAGTCTTTAGACTCAACCTTATAGAAGCATGTGTCCACTCAAGGATGCTTATCCTACTGATCATATCTAATAGTTAATTTTAGTTCAAGCTGTTTTTACAATAATAGCCTAAGGAGGCAGACGAATGAGGCTGTTTTTGGCTCCTATAGTCAAGTAGTCACTTAGCCCTCTCTTTCACAGAAACATGTATCAGAGTAATCCATTCATCCGTTGCTCAGGGTTTGCCAGTCAGTCCCAGCAATCACGCTTCTTCAGAGCCCCAGTCCTTAGCAGTCTGCTGATTCATTGGTTTGGTCAAAAGGTCAGTCAGCTCTTTGGAAAGTTATGTCAGCCTGGGTAGGGCAGCCTCAGCTTCATAAGACTCAGTTTCATCTTTAATCACTAAGAGAACAAACACAACTTGACCCAACCTCTGTTTCTTTCTGACTCTGACAAGTGTACTGTCTTAACATCCCTGTGCTACCAAACTAAGGCTGAAACTGTGAGGTAAAGGCAACCAGACTTCTATGCCTCACTGTCCAGGCAAAACCACAAGCTGGGTGTAGACGTCTAGAGTCAACCAACTTCTCAAAGCATCCATTATCTTGATGCACACAAAATTGCTTGGTATATGATTTTCCTTTGTGAAGTCTAAGGCCTCTGATCTCAAGTAGTTTTCATTAAAAGATGAAAAGGAGCCCTGGCCAGTTTGGCTCAGAGGATGGAACATCAGCCTGTGGACTAAAGAGTCCTGGGTTCAATTCTAATCAAGGACACATACGACACATACCCTGGTTGCAGGCTCAATCCCTGACCCTTTGGGAACATGTGCAGGATGTTTCTCTCTGTGTGTCTCTCCCCCTCCCTTCCACTCTCTAAAAATCAATGGAAAAATATCCCCGACTGATAAAAATAAATAAATATATATATTTTAACATTAAATAAATAAATAAAAGATGAAAAGAAGGTGGTGAGCGCACCAGCACCAAAACTATCAAATCTACTAAGTCTCAATGTTTCCAAAGTTCGAGAGGCCAAGGTTCATCTCTGAACTCTGGAGAGCAATGAGAAGGCATTTTCAGACCTGCCTCTAGGCATTAGCCCTTGATGATTGTATCTGTGTGTTACAAATGACACTAAGGACTGCACTCAAATTTCTTGCCCAAGAGTGCCTCTCAGCAGGTCCAAGATGAAGAAGTTAACAAAAAAGTGTCCTGATCAGAAGTAGACTAGAGTGAGAGATGCTCTTGAGACAGACACAAACACCTCCCCAAAACAGCACAGTGGAGTAGTCCTAAGATGTTTCCCCTGGAGTCTGCTTATCCTCTTTATAGAGATTAACCAAAGGACTTGAAACACCAATCAGAAAGAATACTAGTATATGCCCATTACAGGAAGATTCCTGCAAGAATAGGGCTTCCTGCAGCCGTCTCTACCACCCCATCTGCTTCCCTCCCTTCTCTACTACCCTGCTTGCTTCTCTGAAGCTTCGCTCCCTTCTGCAGCACTTGGCTTCCTTCTACACTGTCTTCACAGTCTTACTCTGTGCCTGGATATGCAAATTAACTGCCATCTTGGTTGGGCTAATTTGCATACTCACTCCTGATTGGCTGGTGGATGTGGCTTGTGGGCATAGCTGATGTGCGGTCAATTTGTTTTTTGTTTTTTTGTTTTTCTGATTTTCATTTTTTTTTATTAAATTATTATCTGTGTACATATATTACCATTGCCCCCCCCCCAAAAAAAACATTCCCTCCCTCCCCAGAGTTTTGTGTCCATTGGTTATACTTATATGCATGTGTACAAGTCCTTCGGTTGATCTCTTATTTCCCTCATATTTCCCTCCCCTCCCCGTTGTAATTAGACAGTCTGCTTGTTGCTTTACTGTCGCTATATTTAACTTATGGTTCATTAGTTTATAATGTTCTTTATTATTCATAAATGAGTGAAGTCATGTGGTGTTTCTCTTTCATTGACGGGCTTATTTCACTCAGCATGATATTCTCCAGTTCCATCCAGGTTGCTGCAAATGATGAGAATTCCTTCTTTTTTATGGCAGCACAGTATTCCATTGTGTAGATGTACCATAGTTTTTTTATCCAATCATCTGCTGATGGACACCTATGCTGTTTCCAAATCCTAGCTATTGTAAATTGTGCTGCTATGAACATAGGGGTGCATATATCCTTTCTGATTGGTGCTCCTATTTTCTTGGGATATATTTCTAGGAGTGGGATTACTGGGTCAAATGGGAGTTCCATTTTCAGTTTTTTGAGGAAACTCCATACTGTTCTCCACAGTGGTTGTACCAGTCTGCATTCCCACCAGCAGTGCACGAGGGTTCCTTTTTCTCCACAACCTCGCCAACATTTATCGTTTGTTGATTTGTTAATGTTGGCCATTCTGACAGGTGTGTGAGATGGTATCGCATTGTTGTTTTGATTTGCATCTCTCGGATAAGTAGTGACTTTGAGCAGTTTTTCATGTGCCTCTTCGCTTTCCTTCTGTCTTCTTTTGAGAAGATTCTATTTAGTTCCAATGCCCATTTTTTAATTGGCTCATTTATTTTCCTTTTACTGAGTTGAATAAGCTGTTTGTAGAAGTTGGAGATTAAACCTTTATCAGTAATATCATTTGCAAATATGTTCTCCCATACAGTGGGCTTTCTTGTTGTTTTGTTGATGGTTTCTTTTGCTATGAAAAAACTTTTTATTTTGATGTAGTCCCATTTGTTTATTTTCTCTTTAGTATGTTTCTCTTTAATTAAATAGGATATGTTCTGAATTATATGTGTTGTACTTAATTTGGTGTCTGTAGCTGTTGAGTTGCTTTTATTTTTCATAATCTCCTCTGTATCACTTAAGGAAAACTTTTAAAAGCCAAGAGAGCTTTTTTAAAAGAGTATTATGTTGAACTTACAAATCGAACAATGACAAGCAAAGATATATGGATGAAATTAGGTGCCCCAATTAAAACTCCAGTATTGTCTTAGGCAAAACTTCCTAAAGCATTTACTTTGTGAAAAAGATACAGCTCACAGCCTTGAACAAGAGCACCACTCTTTGTGCTGTGGGGAGAAGAACATAGCACCCCTTTAGCAGGTACACACGCCAAAATCATTTCTTTGAATGAGTGGGTGCTAATTCCTTCTCCTTTTGTTGTAATTAATATAGTGATACAACTTGACCTGGAATCTCACTTTTTATAATAATACTAGAGGCCTGATGCATGAAATTCATCCAAGAATAGGCCTTTGCAGCCGCGACAGCTGCCTGGATCCCTCCCTCACAGCGATGGCAGGCTGCCTGAATCCCTCACAGCTGGGGCGGCTTTCTCAATCCTGCAGCTGCAACTCCAACTTTGTCTGGAAGGTCATCAGAAGGACGTCTGGTCTAGTTAGCATATTACACTTTTATTATTATAGATAAACTAAAGGCCCAGTGCACAAAATTCGTCCCTCACCCCAGTCTACACCCTCTCCAATCTGGAACATCCCTTTCATAATCTGGGATTGCTGGCTCCTAACCGCTTGCCTGCTTGCCAGCCTGATCACCCCCTAATTGCTCCCCTGCCAGCCTTATTAACACTTAACTGCTCCCCTGCCAGCCCAATAGATCTGAAATGCCTTCCCCTGCCATCCTGATCTCACCCCCAACTGTCCTCCCCTGCTGTCCTGATGGCCCCCAACTGCACTCCCCTGCTGGCCTGATCTCACCCCTATATGCCATTCCCTGCCAACCTGATTACCCCTAACTGCCTCTGCCTGCCCAATCACTCCTAACTGCCCTCCCCTGCTGTCCTGATGGCCCCCAACTGCACTCCCCTGCTGGCCTGATCTCACCCCTATATGCCATTCCCTGCCAACCTGATTACCCCTAACTGCCTCTGCCTGCCCAATCACTCCTAACTGCCCTCCCCTACCCACCTGAACTCGCCCCCAATTGCCCTCCTCTGCCTGCCAATGTGGTTCTGATTGGTCGGTTTCTATGTCAGCCAATGTCAAAAGCTCCGCCTCCTATGCAGCCATTGGCTCCTCGCAATTCACCCAGATTTGGTTCCAATTGGTCAGTTTCTGTTCCAGTCAGCATCCCTGGGCCTATCAATAGGGCCTAATCAGAAAGATGAGGCTGATCAGCAGCCCCAGTGGAGGCCTAGAGAGAAATGGTGGTATGGCTGCTGGCCAGACTTGGAGAGAAAGAAAGAGAGCTGCCACAGAGGCTACAAATCAGACTCTACTTCTCTCTTCAGGCCTCTCTCCAAGCCTGATTAGCAGCCCTCTCAGCAGTAAGTGCTGGTTCACTGTGCCTACTGCCATAGTAGTCAGTGCTGAGTCACCCTGGCAACCCAGCACTGACTGCAGGACTGACTTCTGGTTGGTCGAGCCTCTGATCATGATGGACTCAGGGTTTTTATATATTAGGATTATTCTACTTGCCCCTCAGAACCCACTTGCCCCAGTGCTAGGATTGTCCCAGATACAGTTACACATAAGCACTCTCATGCAAAGCAGTCCACAGGATTGACTCAAGCCTCTATCACTGTAGTCCTCAAGTGATAAGTTGTCCAGAATCTCCCTGGCCAGATATCCTTATTCCTCCAGGATGATATGCTACCTCCAACTTCCACCTTAAAAGACTCATTCCTTTGTGTGAAGGCATTATCATATTCAAGAGTTCTCTGAGGCAATGTAGCAGAATAGAAAGTATCCTGACTTTGGAGTTGGACAGATCTGAGTCCCAAATGCTATTTACCAGCTGTGCAACTAAGGGCAAGTGACATAACCTCCTTGAGCCTCAGACTGGCCTATATAAAAACCCAAAAACTTTATAGGATTTTATAAGGTAGAATCCATTTAGGCAATGTACATAGAGTACTAAACACACACCCAACACACTGAATTATAGAGGATGACTCAGCTCGCTTTGTAATGATATCTAACTAGCTCAAAACCAAGAATGAAATGAGAGCTAGATAAAACTACTAACACTTCACAGTCATGGAGCTATAAGAAGAATCTCAGAAAAAGGGTATAAAGAATTAAAGGCAAGCTTTGTCAGCTTTATAATCCCCCCCCCACACACACACACACACTCATATTATACTCTATAATAGCTAGTGGCAATGACTTAGTGAAACTTCTGCTTAACATCTTACAGTTAATTGAGCAAGAACTGGAAATTAGGACCTTTGTACTGTGTTTCCAGACAACATTTGGGCTCTTTTCACCAAATGATGAATGTACCTGTACATTGGTGAAAGGGTAAGTGGTGGCAAAAAAAAAAAAATAGATCAGCAATTAAAATCTCCTTTCCAACTAGAAAGAAGCATGTTGAAAATTTCTGAGAGTGATGAAATGTTCTATTATCTTGTTTGGTGTGTTGACTATGGTTACCCAGATACATAAATGTACATTTGTCAAAATGCATCAACGGGACACTTCAGTTCTGTATAGTTTATGGTATGCAAATTATACCTCAGTTAAATTAGTATATAAAGTTAGTATATAAAAATATATACTTTGCAGCCCCAGCTCTGACCATAATGAGTTGGATAATCTTCCAAGTCAGTTCACCTCTCTGGGCCTCAGCTTTCTTGTCTTTATAATGAACTCTAGGATTGGTGCATGAAAATTCATGCACTAGAAGGGGGTTCCTCAGCCCGGCCTGACCCCTCTCACAGTCCAGGAATCCTCAGGGGTGGAAGGCAACCTGGCAATCAGGGGTAGGCGATGCCCCCATCACTCCTCTGCTGCTGCCACTGCTGGCAGCACAAGCCTCAGCCATCCAAGGCTTTCCTGCACCTGAGGCATCAGCTGGGCAGCGGCATCAGAGTCTTGCCTGCAACTCAGGCTGGCCCTGGACAGCTGGGGGGCTGAGGGAACTGGGGGACTCTGGAGACAGGCACACAGAGTGGCCAGACCCACCTGGGTGTGGGCCCGGCCATGCCACATGCCTGCCAACCCAGTGGGGCTAAGGAGACTGGGCACCACCATCTTGTGGCTATGGGCACCACCATCTTTGAGGGTGTGATAGTCAATTAGCATATTCCCTCCTTATTGGTTGTGGGGCTGCCATCTTTGTCGGGTGTGATGGTCAATTAGCATATACCTCTTTATTAGATAGAATAGTTATAATTACATAAAAGCTAAAGTCCTTCCAGCTCAACCTATCCTATAATAAACAGGATCTCTTCCTTTCATTTCAGTCTTTCATTTCATTTATGTACACTGGGTTTAGCAGCAGGGTCAGAGAGTAGGTGGCAGTAACCTAATGGTATGTACAAGAGATTCAGTGTCTTTCTATTGCAACATTAATTTCCCAGCCACAGTTTAAAGAACACAATTGGTTTCCACAGGGATCCAGCAATGCACCATGATTGAGCAGTGGGATGAGGATTATTTGGCCCCAGAGAAGTTGTATCTGCCACCAGAGATAACAACTTTCACATGAAGAGCAGAGAGAATGTTTCCTGGACAGTGGGAATGACTGACAGACATTAAACAGGAGGAAATTGAAGGCTCTGCCAAGTTTCATGATAAAATGCTATTTCTCACGGTAAGATCAAGCTATCTCTAGTGTAGCCACTGCTTTTAAAATACAAAAGGAACATGACAGATTCAACAGAGTGCATCAGGCTTTGCAAAGAATCTGTGATCAAAGGCCACTTGTTTCATTTATAAATAAAATTGAATTACTTTATATCAATGAAAATCAAGGATGAATATTTAAAATTTGCTGATGAAATAAAAGTTGAGAAACACCAGTAAGGAAATGGATAAAAAATGCCCACAGATGTTTGCAGGATTATATATGTACTAGAGGCCCAGAGCATATTATTTGAGCATGGGGGGTAGAGGTGTCTCTCAGCCCGGCCTACACCCTCTCCAATCTGGGAACCCTTGGGGGATGTCTGACTGCAAGTTTAGACCCAAACCCTGTGAGAGGCAATCGGACATCCCTCTCACAATCCAGGACTGCTGGTTCCTAACCACTGGCCTGCTTGCCTGCCTGATTGCCCCTAACTGCTTCTGCCTGCCAGCCTGATCACCCCCTAACTGCTCCCCTGCTAGCCTAATTGACACCTAACTGCTCCCCTGCTGACCTAATTGCCCCCAAATGCCCTCCCCTGCAGGCCAGATGGCCCCCAACTCCCCCCCCTGCCTGCCTGATTGCCCCCAACTACCCTCCCCTGCTGGTCTGGTCGCCCACAACTGCCCTCCCCTGCTGGCCATCTTGTTGTAACCATCTTGTGGTGATGTGATGGCAGCTATCTTGTGATGATGTCTCGGCAGCCCTCTTGTGAAGACGCTGCACAGTGCCACCTAGGCTTTTATTAGATAGGATAAGGAAGGATAAGCTGGACTTTCATAGGTGAACATTATGCCAGGAACATGGGCTGACATTCCTGTAATATATTAATGACTACTTAAAAGGTGTAATATATTCAGTGACACTAAATATTATAGTTTCAAAGACTGAGAATCTAAAAACAAAATTTAACATGGATGAATCACTAGGAATTAGTGCATTTACTTATGTAAACAGTACAGAAATAAAAGCTACACTGAAGCCTCAAGTTGCTTTAAAAATGTGAGGTGAAATACTACCTATTTCATTTAACAAGTATTATTGTACACCTACTGTTTGCTGGCACTCTTCTTTTGTCTCTCGAAGAAAACAAAAAAAAATTTTGCCTTCATAGTTCTTCTTACAGTCAACCTAATTAGATGAGAAATTTTGCAGTCTGTATCATATTCATGTAGCCCCTTGTATAACTCATACAGTGAAGAAGTCATTCTAGAAATACTCCCAGAAGGATGAGTGTACATATGTGCTGTGTGTACATAATCCTATATAATAAAGAGGTGATATGCAAATTGACCCTCACACAAGATGACTGTACCTATGTGGTCAAAGATGGCCACTACAAGATGGCCGGCAGGGGAGGGAAGTTGGGGATAACCAGGCCTGCAGGGGAGGGAAGTTAGGGGTGACCAGGCCAGCAGGGGAGGGCAGTTGGGGGGTCCAGGCCTACAGGGAATGGCATTTAGAGGCAACCAGGCATGCAGGGGAGGGCAGTTGGAGGCAACCAGGTCAGCAGTAGAATGCAGTTAGGGGCAACTGGTCCAGTAGGGGAGGGCAGTTGGGGGTGACCGGACCAGCAGGGGAGGGTAGGTGGGGGGGACTGGGCTGGCAGGGGAGCAGTTAGGCATCAATCAGGCTGGCAGGGGAATGGTTAGGGGATGATCAGGCAGGCAGGCAAGCAGACAAGTGACTGGGAGCCAGCAGTCCTGGATTGTGAGGGTAATGTCCCAGATTGAAGAGGGTGCAGGCTGGGCTGAGGGGACTCCTCTCCCCTACCCTCCATCCCCCCGCCAGTGCACCCGGCCTCTAGTGTGTGTATATTCACATATGTACTGACACTCACATAGGCAAACCTATACGGTGATATCCTTATTTAGACAGATAAGATAGGTGTGTAAAAGGTTCCTGTAACATGTAAAGTCTTAGTAATGACCAGGTCATATTACAGAATTCAGTGTGGGTTTTCTGATGCTGCTACTCCTCTACTCCAAAACCTCCCAGGCTGGCTGCAGTTCAGGACATGGATAGGTCTCTAAATCCTAAAACTTGTTACTAGTCCCGTCCTTGATAATTCCATCTGATAAAACCATGCATCTTATAGAAACAAAGGCATAGTTAACCAAAGAGAGGTGACAAGTACCTCATTCTGGGTTGTCATCCTAGTACCACTCTCTGGGGGTTGAGAATGGCTCCTTCCAATCAAGTCAACTGTTACAGTTTTTCTGGTATGTACCAAACCCCAAATGTCCAGGAACACCCACCGAGTGTACACACATAGACACATGCATGTGAATCTCCCCATGTACCTGCTTCTTCACACCACTTACTGGCTTTAGTGATAGAGTAGCTGGTACTTGCATGTGGCTCATCCGACCTTTTCTCTTTCCTTTCCTGATTTGAACTTGTAGGTTCATCCAAACTGCTTTTGGAACCAGTAGCCTTAAGCAGTCAAAAACAGCTGCTTGTTTTCCTTCATGGCAAAGATCAGGACAGACTGTGGATTGTTATTTCCACTATTATGAGACTAAACCATACTACAGTCTTTCTGGCTGACTCCTTTGAATAGCTGGTGCTCACCTTTTATCACCTTAAAATTATTCCCTCCCATAAGCGAAGGAATAATAGCTTCTGACTGGTGACAGGGGCAACAGACCCAATAATGTTTTATTTAGCATCTTTAGAAAGAACCTGGGAGCACACAGTACCTGTGAGATGCCAAGACCTGGGTTTTAATTTAATTTCTGAATCAAAATGTTTTTTTTTAAATGTAGAATTGCCTGCTTTGGCTCTTGAGAGTACAGTAAGTAGACATTGATTTCTGCTGACGTTAACATCAAGAATTATTGAACTGAGAGGTGCAGGCTGCCCTGGTCTCCACCTCAGTCAATATTTACCTTGAAAAATAATTAATCCTGATGTCAAATAAAAGCAAGCACCAATATATATATATTGTTATTTTTTCCATGCTGAGACAAATGTGTGTATGTAGTGTGTGTGTGTGTGTGTGTGTGTGTGTGTGTGTGTGTGGCATTTTAATGTAATACCAGATGTGCAAAAACTTAAATTATAAAATTTAAAGCCTACCCATGATAAATGATGGCACTTGTCTTATGTTGACAGTACTGTTTGCTCCCAAGGAGGCAACAGTCTGAGGATCACTAGAGGCATCACCTAAACATCTGACCTAGTCCTGCCTTTTAGACAGTTTGACATCAAAGGACTTTGTGCTTCAACATGTCTTCCATAAGTGACGAGGAGTAAAAACAAAAGTGCACATGATTGACAACATTTGGTTATGATAAGAAAAATATGATTCACCCTGGCAAGTGGTCTCAGGGTTAGAGCATCAGTGGTTAGAGTCAAGGGCACATACCTGGCATTGCAGGTTCAATCTCTAGCCCTGATGGGGTATGTGTGGGAGGCAACCAATCGATGTGCCTCTCTCACATCAATGTATCTCTCTCTTTCTCTCTCTTCCATCCCTCTCCTCCTTCCTTCCATTCCACTCTCTCTAAAAATAAATGGAAAAAATATCCTTGGGTGAAAATTAACTAATATATATAATCTATCTCAGAAAGATTGTCACTCTTCCAAAGTTTACATGCATCTGGCACCTGAAAAATACATACTAGCTAGGACAGATGTGGTTGATGGCTAACAATGCTCACACAGATATTATTAGTAATAGCAAATTACTGTCATTTAAATAGTAACTGCTAACATGCATTAAGCTATTGGAATTTACCCTACCATCTTTGGCCCTTTATAAGGATGATCTCATTTACCTTAATCCCATGAAATCTATATTATTGGTCCTATTTTATAAGTGAAAAAACTAAGGCTGGAGTAAGTCCTCTGTTCATGGTCACACCGCTATTGTCAAAGTTGGGATTTGAACCAATGCTTGTTGAATCTAAAGTCTATGTTCTTAAAATTGTGTTCTATTGCTCCAGAAAGAGCTGCACTGAAGAAAAAGCACCTTGAAGGGTGCTGCAAAAGGAGGTGCTGATTCATTGATAGGTATTTCCTAGTCCTGTGCTTCTGGGGAAATATGCTACTAGAGCTGAGGACCTGACTGACTTCAAGAAAGCACAAGGTATGAGGAAATCAGAAACCTCTGATGGTTTTATTTCTCAATAGCCAGACTCAAATTGCCTTGACCCTAATTCCCACTTTGTCCCAGCACCTTTCTTCTAGTCTTGATATTTTCTTTCTGAAAGAGGCCCACTTTGCACCACCTATCAAGAGTTACACACAAAATCAACACAGCTGTTACAGGATGCTATAAAGCACCGTATGCCTTTATTTTTGGCCTAAGATACTCATTCCTGAGTGTGTTGCTTTGGCAATGATGGTTGCTGACAAAGCCCAGCTGCCCCTCTTTGGGAACTGCCCTCTACAGAAGGAAGCAGTGTCACCCAAAATGACATCCCTGCCTTTGGAGAGTCTTTATGTAAAGCCAGTGGATATAGAGGAATACCAAGGCTCAAGAAGGGATCCCTCTAACAATCCCAGATAGTAATTAAAACCTCTCTTGCAACCCTATTGTAATTCAACTTCTCCTTCTGCACAATATTACTTCCCTCATTCCCTTTCCTGGGGAACTCAATCTAAGACAGCTGTTCTCATAATAAATGATTTCTTTGTTGGTCTCTTTCTCTTCCATATTGAGTGTCAGCAAAGTTCTACATGCAAGGAGATTTAAATGTATAATGTTACTGTGTGTAAACCACTCCTTCCTGGGTGACTCACCAAGGCCAACATCAATCTTGGGAAGAAGCTCAAGCTTCTGGTTCCCCACATTCCTATCCTAGCCACCCTATAAGGTTGACCTGGCTTAAATCTTACAAACACATAATAGGAAAGCTTCGCATCAAAAGTTAGTGAAGTCTGCTAACCACACTTCCTAATCTGATGTAACAAGATGTTTTTATTACATCTTAAAACCTTAAATTTGGTTACACATCAACAGAGAAATTAACAGCCTAATTTGATGCTCCTTCCCTGTTGATGAAGGGAAGGACCTTGTAATCTTTGAAGTTTTTATTTTGTTTTTGCAAGTTTGGAATGTTATCATCCTTCTCCCCATTCAAAAGCAATAATATGTGTGAGCAGTTTGTTGGGGGAAATCTAAGTGAAATTCCAATGATCAACTGATATTCTCTTTGCTTATAAAGCATAAGTAAGCAAGAGATGAATGGTCAATGAAGGATGCATTTCCTTACACAATATTAAATTACTAAAAAGGTGCTCATCAGTACCCCACTAATAGCCCTGTGTGCCTGGAGAAGAAATTGTTAAGGCAAAATCTAAGTCAGGCCATTGTGTATCAAACTAATTTCTTTTCCCTGAAACTAGTAGACAGATGGGATTTTTAAAACGAGTTTTTACTATAGATTTTTCCCCTTACTTCTTTCATTCTTCTGTTTATTTTTCTTTCGTTCTTTTAAAAGAATATTCTCCCAGCTAAGGGGAAAAGGAAATTCGTTTTTCTGCTGACTGGCGTGTGCACAACTGGAAATTGTAAAAGAAATTGCTGTATCATTGATGTAGTAAGGAAACAGGAAGACAATTTTCATCCCAAAATGAGCCCTCTCAGCTGAAGCTCCCTTTGTAGTTGATGACCACACGCTTTCTATCTCAGCATGGGGCCAGTTTTATTAAAATCCTATAGCAACAGCTTATTTTTCAAACAACACTCAAAAAAGGCATTTCATGATTAATTTCCCTTAAAGTTGCTCATAGTCAAGTGTTTGTCACCTTCAAGGACTCCAAAGGGAAAAGAATCTCATGGAGGCGATGACTGGGTGTTATTCTTGTGATCAAAAGCATGTGTTTGGCACTCAGGTAATGTTCAGACAGAGGTGAATGGGTATGAAAGGACAGAAAAGCTAGGGATCCAGCTCTTATTACATCACTTCACTAAACAAAACAAAACAAAAAAGTAAACTCTGTAGGACCTAGAGAGCTTGCTGAAAACCCAGCTGTTGTGTTGAAGACTGAAATGGGAAAATATAAAAGATGCCTAATTTCAAAAGACTGGATCAGAAAGAAATAGGATTTCAGAAGTTAAAGGAAAGATGGAGAGAGTTGAAGAGGGTAGCTAAGGAGAAATACTGGTAATACAATGAGAAGATGAAGGCAGGAGAAAAGAAAAGGAGAGATGAATGCTGTTTCATTACTCTGTAAATTGGAGATCAATTCCATTAATCCCAAAGGAAAGCCCTGATATAGCAAACCACCAAGAATAAAAATAATCAATAAACTGAAGATAGTTTTAACCATTTGACTGCTTTATCACCAAGTATCTACAGAACTTGAGGGCATAAATGATCAGCATAACTCATCTTTAAAATATAATTAACTGCCTAAATGTTTAAGGCATTTAGATGTCAAACACAAATTTTAGAATAGACATTCTATATGTAATAGGACCCCTATCCATGGAGATAAATTGCAAAAACCCCAGTGGATGCCTGGAACCCTGTATATATACTTTATTTTTTCTTACGCATTTATAACTTTCTACATAAAGGAAGCACTTCACAGCTTCTCTTTGGAATATCTAAAGTGCCAGCATCTATTCTTATGCTTTGGAGCCATTATTAAGAAAAATAATCTGCCTTTCCAAGTTAAACCTTGGTTAAAAACTAAATGGAATAAGTAAGGCTCTCATTGGTAAGAAGGGAAGCATTTGATTATTCTCATTTGATTTTATGATATCCTTGAGTCTACTGAAGAAATATTACCAACCAGGACAGCCAATCCCTCTCCAAATGTCTGCAGACCTTAGATTCTCTCTTTGAAGTTAATGTAAAAAAAAATTAGATAGAACCACAGTATTTTTAATTAACATTAGAAAATTTCTTCTTTGAAAATAGTGTGTGGTATATCTTGGGCCAGCATCAATCTCAAGGTTATGATATTTTGTTGGTTTTAAGTGTGAATAGTTCCATTAATACAATATTGGTTACAGTGATTAAGTAAATGACAGCATTTACAGGCAAAATAATGGTGGTAAAAATGATGCTCACAATATGTAATTAAGTGAATAAAGTTAGGTTACAGAATAATAACAAAAATACAACCTTTCTCATTTCTGTTTGTAAAATGTCTACATGGTAAGAAATCAACCAAAGGACTTATATATAAGCATAACCAATGGACATAGACAGTAGAGGGGAGAGGGCATGTGCTAGGGGGTGGGAGCGGCTGGAAAGAGGTCAATGGGGGGAAAAAGAGACATATATAATACTTTAAACAATAAAGAATTTAAATTTTAAAAAAGAAAAGAATAATGTCTACATGAACATATAAAAATATCTGAAAAGTTTCAAATATCCCAAAAAATTAAGTTTAAAAGTGATTATTTTATTTTCTATTACACTATATATTTTAATCCTCACCTGAGAACATGCGTGAGAGAGGAAAAGAGAGGGAGGGAGAAAGAAATATCAATGTGAGAGAGAAACATTAACATATTGCCTTCCATACATGCTCCAAACAGGGATGGAACCCACAACCAAGGTATATGCCCTGACCAGGAATCAAACCAGCAACCTTTTAATGTACAGGACAATGCTCAACCAACCTAGCCACTCCATCGGGGATATACTTTATATATTTTATATCTTCATGCTACCTTCATGTATTGCTTTTTCTCCAGTTTACTGAGATATAATCAACATATAACTTTGTTTAAAATCTATGACACAATGATTCAAAGTAAGTACATACTGTGAAATGATTACTACAATAAGTTTAACATCCATCACTTCACATATTTACAATTTTTTTTCCTGGTGATGAGAACTTTTAAGATCTACTTTCTTAGCAATTTTCAATATACAAGTACAGTATTTTTAACTACAGTCATCATGTTGTACATTACATCCCCATAATTTATTTATAACTGGAATTTTTTAACCTGTGACCACTTTCACCCAATTTCCCCATACCCCACCTCCCCAAACACAAATCTGATCAGATTCTATGAATCTGTGTTGTTGTTTTTGTTTCCACATACATGAGATTAGACAGCATTTGTCTTTCCCATGTATTGCTTTTAAACAAAGAAAACTATAAAGTGATTTTTATGTTGGAATAAAAAGAAATGGGCTATTATTAACTTTAGATAAAACCAAGATAATTTTTTGATTTTCAAGATGATTTTTTTATAAAAGAGTAATTTCTCTCTTTAGAAGATTGTGTCTATTATATGTCTTGCCCAGACACTATCATCAAACAGTAGTTCTCATTTCCACAGACATGCTGTTAAGTGTGGGTAAGAGAGGGCAGTTAAAGTAGAGATGGTGTAAACATATTAAAATATAATATGCAGCCAAAACAGGTTTTGCTCAGTGGGTAGAGCGCCGGCCTGCGGACTCAAGGGTCCTGGTTTCGATTCCAGTCAAGGGAATGTACCTTGGTTGCGGGCACATCCCCCAATGGGGGGTGTGCAGGAGACGGATGATCGATGTTTCTCTCTCATCGACGTTTCTAACTCTATCCCTCTCCCTTCCTCTTTATAAAAAAATCAATAAAATATATATTTTGGCACTATATATATATACATATGTGTGTGTGTGTGTGTGTGTGTGCAAATGAGAAAGATCTAGTCAAATATACTGAGAACCTGTGTTGCATCATATCACTCTGACTTGTTCACGTGAATGGACAAAAGTTGAGAATCCAAAAACAGCATCAAACATAGATGACTAGCCCTGCTCCAATTCACCCTTCTTCACAAACTATAGAATTTCTTCTCCATAATATCAGGGAAATTACTTCATGCTTCTTTTTTAAATATTTAAAATTCCACTCACTACCAAATATCCATTTTGACTATCAAAATCTTGTTTTATAATGCAACACCCACCCATTCCAAAAGGTCAAGGAGCTAGAGAGTGTTCCTGCATTCACATATTAGAGTATGATTAAAATATTACAGTATGTCCAATTTCTTTGTTTAAAACTCAGAGATTCTAAGATTTCATTCAATAGTAGGTGGGAGAACTGGCAGGGCAAGAGAGGTCCTTGAAATGCTTTGGTGAGAACGTTAGAGATGACAGTATTGGACTCAGGAAGAAAATGCCCAAAGAGGCAGAAAAGAACATAGAAAGTGGTTAAACTCTACAATTTTCCAATTGGTTTGGCTGTCTTTAAACCAACAACAAAAAATCAAGCCACCTGAACCTTTCAATTGAATTTTACTTTAATCATATACCCAGCCCAAATCATCTTCAAATAATTTAAAATAAAAAATTTTTAAAACTACAAATTTCTTTAGCTAGTTGCCTAAACCTGAATACTCTTGGAATTGAAAAATGAAAAAAATGCACAATCTTTTCTTGAGAGGAGAAGGAAAGGGGTCTATACCATGCCAAATAATTGGATTGACTAAAATTTCCCGCCTGAGATGACCCATAACTTGGGTGTCACGAAGACACAGCCTCTCTGTTTCTCTCCTGTACTTGGAGAAGGAACGTTCCATTCCCTGCAATTCATGAATTTTAAAAACCATGAACCTTCCTTCACATTCCGGAGGAACACAAACGTTTTCCTGTCAGAGAGCTGTTTTGAGCATAAACGCTCAAGTAATTGCGATGGTGACAGGGAGAGGCCTTTTCAAACCAAGTCTTTGTTCTGAGCTGGCTGGAGACTCCAGGAGTAGGACTGCCAGTAGGGCCTGGACATATGCTTGGGCACAGAGAGCAGAGACTGAATTTACCAACCACCAACTGTCATAACGTCCTTGTCCCTGGAAAAGGGCCAAGGGTTGAGCCAACTGCCAGTGCTACCATGTTGTCATTAGACAATGGGCCAACAAAAAATTACAAGACCATGGAAGACCACTAGCTCCCTCTTGTGGTAGAGCACAATAGCTAAATCCTGCCACTTTTCCAAATGTTCTCTATTTGGGCAAATACTGTGTTTGTCATTTCTTTATCCTTCCCATCTAACACAGGAGCTATAGGTATTTACTGAGAGAATGCATTGAAAAAGCAAATTCTAGAATGGAAAAAGAGAAGTGTGCCAAATATGAACCACATATTTGACAGTAGGCTAGATATTCACACATCTACTATTTAATTTAGTAACACCAAGGAAAGAATTTTTTTGAATTTATAATGAGGGAAGTGAAGCTCAAAGAGATTTCTTTTCTTTTATTTTCTTTTTTTCAAAGAGGTTTAGATAGCTTCACCAAGGCTCTAAGAGAGAACATGTCAAATCCAGAATTCACACCCACGTGTAATTCCAAGTCCATGGATTTAATACCTCATTATGCTCCCTTTTAGGTAGCCCAAATTAACCACAGATAAGTCTTACTTATTTGGGTCAATGATAACATCATATGACATGACTAATCTCAAATAATGTATACTCTTAAAATCATTCTATCTGGTTTAAGATGGTATTTTGTTCTTCCTTTTTTTAAAAAAAGGAATTTCTTTCGATGTTCTTGTTATCTTCAAAAACTTAACTAAGTCATCTATGAAAGCCCTTACTGGACTGGATGAAACAAGGTGAAGGGATTAGCCAAAGAATATATAGTTGTATATGCATAACCCATAGACACAGACAACAATAAAGTGATGGCTAGAGCAAAAGGGGGGGGGGCAGGGGCTGGGTGGAGGTGGGCAAAGTATGTGTGTGCATGGAGGTAGGGTAATGGAAACATGTGTAATAAGTGTCAATAAAATAAATAAAAACATTTTAAAGGAATAAACTCTTTGTTTTGCATACTCACAACTGTAAACCTACTTTTGCCCCACCCTCAATTTCTTCTTCTTGATTCAGTGCATCCCCAAGACCAATCCTTACTGACTGGAACAGGAGGATTTTCAGTAGCCCTGGTGCACTGTCTGGAATTACTGAGTCAATCCCTTTCAGGAACTGTCCCAGCCCCACCCACTTATTTTACTGGATATCACCTCAATCCTAAATCCCAGGCTTCTCCTGACTATATGAGTTAATTTTTTTCCCCCTCACATGTCTGTACGTGGCCTGTGTTGCTCTAGACATGGCCCAACCCAAGGGCTGGAGTGCTGTCCACAAATCCCAACCAGTGAGAGCAGTTCTGGTGTTTTTCTCTTGCCCGGATTTGCCATTGGGACACCCTGCCAACCCCAGCACGTGGCCCTTGCTAATCTCTCTGTGGGATCCAATATTGGACTATTGCTCCAGCCTTCCAACTGGCCCCTTAGCAGTCCTGGGCCTCTCTCAGAAAATACCACTTGCAACAAGATTTTCTTCTTTTGTTTATCTGTCAATCTTCTAAATTAATTAAAACTAGGAGCCTTCTTGAAGCAATTTCCTAAAATCTAGTAGTAAGTGAAAATCTATATGATTTCTTTATTGGAAGGTTAATGTACTGACTGGAATGCCTGGCCACTTTCCATTAGTGTTCTGACCACACACACCCTTTGCCCTTTCTCTGTGGCAGACCACCACAATGAGATGTGTTCCCTGGCTCTTGGGGTTGATGCTACACCTCTGGAAGCAGCTGGGGGACTTGCTGTATCTTTTCTAACCAGAGATGGTGGACCATTCCCAAGAAGATGCCCTCCTCCCACCTCTATCAGCATGCATCTGTGCCTGCAGTGAGAGGTGTGGAGTCCTTATTCCTCCTGGGCTGGGACATGTCTTTCTCTCTCTCCACAAGGTCTGGGTGACAGGGACATTGGTGCATTTCTGTCAAAGCTGTGTTCCTTGTGTAAGAGGCCTCTGGATTAGATGGGAAAATCCTGTTTTTTAATTACACCTTTGGAACTGATAATTTAGACTTTAATAAGACCAAAATAGAACACATAATAGACACTCAATAAAACTTCCTTTCCTCATGTCCACCTTTATAAGTGTAATTTAGGGTTTGGTGGTAATCAGGATAGTAAGTGGTTCCTTTTCTGCTGTAAAGGGCTAACTACATAATTTTCAGGACCCAATGTAAATGAAAGTGCAGGATCCTTGTTTAAAAAGCAAGAAAAGTGCCTTAATGGAACTAAAATAGGAAGGTTTTTTTTCTTTCTTTCATAATCTTTCCATTTTAAATGTGCTATTTAATGTTATTCTAAGTAATGAAAAATTAAAAATTTAAAGTATTACCATAAATTTTATCATTCATCTTTACATGATGGAATGCCAGATTTAAATGCAAATACGAGCGCTTTTAACTAGTATTCAGAATCAATGTAGTTATACAATTTGTATTTCAGAGCTCTGATATGCATGTATCCTGTTCTTACCAGAACAGTGGAAACACTGCACAAAACTAGCTCAGCTTTTTACTTTTACTTCTTGACATATGCACATTTTATCAATACTCTCAATGTGATAAGTAAGGAAGAACTTAGAGGAAAAGGAGCTAGGAGTTACCCTACGTTTTGCTTTCCTGCTGTTATCACTACAGCATTAGTGGTTGGCTATCCAGGGATGTGGTGATTTGGACTTCTCAGAATGTCATTGTTTTCTTTATGCATTCAGAGCAAATTCTGGTTCAAATGCAGAGTGGCCTCTCTAAGCTGCTTACTCAACTGTAGGTGTAACATGCTCAACTTGTGCTTGCTTGGAGTCTTCATAGGCTCCCATGCATGTAGACTTACCAGAATTCTGTACTCATGGGACATCACAAATGCTATATGTGAATGCGATGGCAAGAAACAGTGGCAGATATGCATGCTGTATATTTATCCTCTGCTCATGCTCCAACGTTCCATCAGACTTCACTTACATATCAGAAATCCAAAGATAAAATTATTAAAAATTTCAAGATGGCAACAGCAGAGAATTAAATCAAGCGTAGGACCAAGTGTAGCTGAGCTTTGTGAATTCTTTCTTAACTAACTTCTCCTACATCAGAACATTCCAGTCACCTTTCTCAACATTTTATAGTAAATGCGGAGCCACTGAAAAGCATAAAGAAAGGTATAGTGGGGTGAGTTCTGTTTTGTAATGATGATGTTGGCCACAATGCAGTAGTTGGTGATGGGAAAACAAAGCAATAAATAATTTTCCTAGAGTACCATAATAAAAGAGTCAAGAACTGGGGAAGATGCTATAGTTATGAAAGCTTATCTAGCCCTTGAAAAAATCTGGTTCTATTTTCCTTATTTCACCCACGTTCTTCCCACCCCAACCACTGTGGCAGATATCGCCCCATGTGACTCCACTGTCTCCAGCCTCTGGAGTAAATTCCGGGGGCCAAAGATGGTGGCTGTTATTTCTATGTACCTCAGTGCCTTATGCAATGACTAGTACTAATAATATTAGATAAATGTTCACAGAATACAAAAGTATACCAGACAGAAAAAAAAGTTGGGATTATTAAATGCCACATCTCAGAGCTAGTCATCTCTCTAGGAAAGAGGTTTCTGTGTTCCCTAAATTCCAAGCACATGAAAACAATGGGGATTTGTGATTTATGGATTTTGAAAGGCTGCTTGCTTACATAAAACTGGACTTCCCTGGTACCATAGTGGATCTGGGGAATGCAGAACACTGTTCTTGAACATCATAGATCAAACATTGCGTTAAATATGGAAGATGAGCAATTGACAGCTTCCACACCCTGTGGTCTGGATCAGCAGTTTCCACCCTATCTGCATTTTAGAGTCACTCGGGTAAGGTTGGAGGTTCTCAGTACCCACCGAAGACCTACTGAATCAAAATTTGGAGGTGGGGCGGGTTTTAAAGCTCTTCCTTGTGACTCTGATAACAGTGATACACAAATAGGCATTTGGGAACTAGTGCTATAGGATGACAAACTGTTGAAGCTGCTTACATTTCTGAGATCCAACTCAATTCACACTAACAATCAATTTGAATTACATGAGTGTTATGCAGAACCCCTGTCCAAATTCTTTTTCTGGATCTAAAAAAGACTTCCTAACACTGGTGTGAAATTAAATGATCTTTCTTTATCTGGGGGAAAAACATGAAATTTTCAAGCTGTGACTATTGAACAATTTGCACCACATGTATGCAGTTTTTTAATAATACATTTTACAACTCACAGTGAATAAAACAGGTTTTTGGATTCATGTAATATCAGAAATCTCTGCTCAAATGTATATCTCTGCTATTTAATTTTTCTGCCAAAATACAGAAGAGGACCTGCCTGTTGAAAGTGCCTCAGTGATTTTGCCTTCTGATTAGATGCCATCACAGGCAAGTATGTCTGCTCCAAGAGCAGTTATAAAATGAGTTAGAACAACTGCCCTCTGAAACAATAGGTGCGATTTGCAAAACCTTCTATGTCCCACACACTACTCTATCACTCCTCCAAAGCAAAACGATGGAAGGTGCTGATGGTCTACTTTGGCTGTCCTAAAACTTCCACCTCACCTCATAGCATGTATATATATTTGAGATATCACTTTTCTTTATTTTCCATTCAAATGTACATAAGCAGGAAAGGAAATAGTCTTTGTTACACTTGTGACTAATAGCATATTTTTAAAGAACCAATATTGGGGACCGCACAGAAAGGACTTCTAACAACTATTGACCAGTCTCCAGGGCAGGGGTGGAGAAACATTTTTCTGCCAAGGGCCATTGGATATTTATATCATTCGAGAGCCATAAAAAATTATCGACTTAAAAATTAGCCTGCTATATTTGGTAAAACATTCAACTCATCCCCATTTGGCAGGGCTAGGCCAAATGACTTATTGGGCCTTCTATAGCCCGAGGGCCAGATGTTCCCTTGCCCTAGCAGTGGTTGGCAAACTGCGGCTCTAGAGCCACACAAGGCTCTTTGGCCTCTTGAGTTTTTAGCAAAGGCCAACTTAGGAGTACTTTAATTAAGTTAATAACAATGTACCTACCTATATAGTTTAAGTTTAAAAAATTGGCTCTCAAAAGAAATTTCAGTCGTTGTACTGTTGATATCTGGCTCTGTTGACTAATGAGTTTGCCGACCACTGCCCTAAAGGAACATCTCACACACGCCCAATCCTAGGCCCTCAAGAAAGCTAGACCTATTCAGGCCAAGCTCACACAGGGCATCTGTTCCCTGGCATCCTTTCCTTTGGAAACTATCCTAGCCTGTGTGGTTCTGGTGAGGCTGTCAACCCAAGCATCTCATCTTCCCCACCACAAGGATAGAAATGAGACTTTTATTGGCAGCAAAGCCTTCCCATCTCCTGGATGAGTTATTACATACACAAAGCAGGCTATTACTGAAAATGCAGAACATACTCAAAGGTTAAAAAATACATTAGCTGCACTTGTCAAAGAGAACCACAGTTACTCATTTATCGTACATCCCTCTCAACACAAATATACACACAAACACAGACTCACACACACATGCACATGACTGAATATAGTGTTTTGAAATTTTTTTTCACTTACCAATACACCTTGAGCATTTTCCCATGTGGTGAAATAATCTTCTGCAACTTGCTAATTATTATGTGCAACAGTGTACTTTTATATACAGGGGTGGACAAAAGTAGGCTTACAGTTATTCATATGGAAAAAGACATGCAGGTGATGATTATTACAATAGCTTTAACTGTGTCTTACATACTCACAATTATAAACCTACTTTTCCCCATCCCTACAATGGTTCTACTCCTTTCCCTATTGTTTCACATTTGCATTACTTCTAACTTTTCATTTTTATAAACATGCTCTGGTTGCTCTTTCTGTTTGAACTTCGTTGCAAATTCCATCTAAACATAAGACACTATTCTTGGTTGTTCACCATTTTTGCAAAACTGAATTTTTAAATTCTTTCTGGAGAGCTGACCCCTACAGTCACCCCTCTCCAAAGAAGCAACAGTCCTAGATTTAAAGGAAATGGGAGTTTCAATCAAACATAATCAACTCCCAAATTTCTCCTTCAGTAGAAATGAAGGAGATCATAACATTCTTGTAGAAAAAATAGACCCTTGACTTTAATTAGATTGAGACTGAGTGTAGCTGTAAAAAGAGGTATATCAAAAGACATTATATATATTAGAGGCCCAATGCACAAAATTCATGCAAGGGGTTTGGCCCTCACAGCCCTGACTTCGTCCGGAAGGTCATCCAAAAGGTCATTCATCATTCGACTGTCTGGTCTAATTATCATATTATGCTTTTATTATTTCAGATGTCCTTTTATCTTTAATGAAGGACAACTTTGGTATATTTTGGAATGTAAGGGCAAGCTTTCTTCTATGTTTGAGCTACATTTAACCTAAGATTAATCTCCTTTCTATTGGATTCTCTGAATTCTCCCACATCTGACCCATGCTCTCTCTAGGCTGTGCAAGGGTACCATCTTGTGGCAGACACAAAAGATAATCAGAAGACACATGGCTTTTTTGTGTGTGAGAGGATATGAGAAATGCCAGCTAAATATGACAGCAAGCTCCTTTTAAGGGAATGTTTGCTTCTACAGTAACAGAATATACACACCATTGCTTACTGGCTTTTTTAAAAATGTGTACATATAAAGCAAATGCTGAGAGTTTCCTGTCCCCAACTGACAACATTCTAAAATGAGTAGGAAAGTTCAGAACCTCCTAAAATGCTAATACTTGAGAGAAGACAAATGACTATTTGAGTACTTAGCTCTCTCATTGTGTCAGTAAGGCATTCATAACTTGGGAGGAATAGAAAGATCATGAGAGCAAGTGTTAAAATAACTAGGTTCCAGACCCAGCTACATGTACTCCAGTGACCTTGGATCACTTAATTTCTCAGTCTCCAATTCTTCATCTGAAAAAGTGAGAGAGTACCTAACCTGTGGGCATCACATGGATGCTGAAATCACTTATAGGAAAGGTGGTGAAATACACTAAAACAATAGTCAGAATATAAAGCCTTGTTATTGTTGTTCACAACAACTGAATTAACAATCTGAATTTTCTTTGAAGAAAATGTTTAGCCTTGCTCCTTGTACATTCTCAGGCATAATCTTAGTGGAAGAAGAGACTGTCCCCTGAAGATGGGGCAAAGGGTTCCTCTCAGGGGGAAATGTTAGGAGAGATAGGGGTCATCAGGGAAAGGTTCAGAAAGAAAAAATAATCCATCTTTTTTGGTGTCTGTCATCTAAGCATTAGGAGGACCCAATGAGAACTTTCAGAGGCTGAAGCTACCTTTTTAGGTAAAGCTTTTGAAAAAGCAATAGATTACAATGTCCATTTTAAAATGTTGGACCTGTAGGCTCTCTTTCTAAGCAAAACAGCAACAGAAAAAATCACAAAATAAAACTAACATAGTATTGTTCTCTCTTTATAATTAAATATCATAAGCCAAAGGTCCAACCACAAAAACGAAAGACAAACTTGATTTTTGTAAGCCATCTGCAGCAAATTACAATAGGACTCATTATTTGATTGGTTTAATATGCCAAAGGGTATGGATATAAATATACACCTTATAAGAGAAGAAATATCATCTCTAAGCTATATGAAAAAGTTCAACCTGTTGAATCAAATAAATACAACTTAAAAACTATTAGGTACTGCCCTGGCTAGTTTTCTCAGTGGTTAGAGCGCTGACCTATAGACCAAAGGGTTGTGGGTTCAATCAGTCATCCATAAAATGGGGTAATGATGTTACCTACTTCACTAAGTAGTGTGAAAAAATCAGTAAATGTAAACCATCTAGAATGTGCCTGGTTAATCATAAGATGATATTAGTATTATTGTTGTTATTTTCATTATTGGAAGAATCTAGCGATGATCTGGAAATTGCATTCATTCGGGAAATATATGCTGAGCAGTATTTTTGGTTGGACAAAGGGAAAACAAAACAGTCATGGTCTCTAAATTAAGTAGTCCATATGTAGTTGTAAAAAATATGCTCTTATGTGTTCACTTCAATATTTATAGCTGCAATGATTGGAAATGACACCAATATTCAATATTACATGTCTATAAAGCAATAGATTTTACAGCATACTCCACAGTCAGTAAAACTTAAGTTTAGGAGGCTTAATTTCTTCATCTAGTAAATGGGGATACCATAGAGCCTTTAAGATCCGAACAATCATGAATTCCAGAAGGCTTTCAAAAGGAGTAAAGTAATATGCAAATGCTATTGTCATTATTTGTTAAGATCTGTAGGAGATTTATTATAAAATAATTTCAATGATCATTTACTATGTGGCAGATACACATTCCCATATAATACCTCATATAATTCCCAATCAGAGTTGCTAGGTTTAGAAAATAAAATACAAAAAAAATTAAATTTGTATTTCAGATAAATGAATAAATTTTAGTATAAGAATGTTCAAAATATAATTATTCATTGTTTATCTGAAACATTTAAAATGTAGTTATACTGAAAATTTGTTGTTTATTTTAAATTACAATTCAACTGAGCATCCTGTAGTTTATCTAGCAATCCTACATCAATCCTATTAAATGGATACAATAATTACATATGTGAGATAGAGACAGAATGAGAGAGAGAGAGAGAGAGAGAGAGAGAGAGAGATATTCTAGTTGGTACAATGGAAGATCACCCACCACTTCCTACTCTTGAACATATAGAGGAGAAAGTATTAAATCAAGAGGCAGAATGAGGAAGTCAGATATCATTTCCAGGTTCTCACTGCTATGTTATTGTTATTTAAATGTTGTAATTTCTCAGGATACATTAAGCCCAAAATCAAATACTAAAGATAAAAACATGTTGCAAAACCAAATCTAACTGACTTTAGAATTACCAGCTATTTTGGAATATTGACAACAGTGGTCCCTTCTTTCAGTGCAAATTATCTAGAGGCTGAAGAGTAAACATGTAAATGCTTATAAGCTGCTTTGAGTTGATGAGATTTCAGGGTTTGAGAGCCTAGAGTTGATTCATTTCCATTGGATAGGTTTCTGCTATTGCAGTGGACCTTGAAATTATCATGACTGTTTGCTTTACTTCAGTGTGCACCGTCCCTCCCCATCTGCAATCAGTACCACTCAGATGCTGTGTTAATTCACATTGGCTCTGATGATGACAAAAGTATTTTCAAGCATCTTTTTTACTCTTGGAGAAAAGATGTCATTTTACCTTTGCAAAAGGTAAGTACAAAAAAGAGGACCAATATTCAATACACGTTATAGTATATTTCAAAGAATAGAATTGTGTGTGTGGTGTGTGTGTGTGTGTGTGTGTGTGTGTGTGTGTGTGTGTGTTTAAGCACAGATACAAATCCAAAAAAAAAAAAAAAAGGTCAGAATTGGGAGAGGACACAGTGAACAGATCCTGGAGGCCTGGATTCCAGTCTCAGTTCTACAATTAAATAACTGTGTGACCTTCCTTTTTTTCTCTCAGTCCCGTACTCTTTCTGAACCTCTTTTTCACCATTTGTAGTCTGGCATCAATATCTGCTCTCTACTATGAGAGTATTTTGGGACAATGTTTCAAACTTAGAATGCATCTTTACTGTATGCTACTAGAAGAGTGATTATAACTTATTCAAAATGAAATGGTTTAAAAAATAATAGGATAAACTTCAAACCATTATTGCCCATTTTGGATGTCTAATGATAAGACAGTATTCTGTTAAACAGTATTTTCAAAACCCCAAAGGAGGTGAGAAGGAAAATGTCAGGGATGAAGAGAGAAGTCTCTATCAATATGTCCCACACTTTCATGTGATCAATATCATTCCATAAACTATAAATATCTGGGCCAAACACCAGACACTAGAATTGGCCATGGAATCTGAATATTTAATAAGCTCCCCAGGTGATTCAAAAGCAGGTGGTCCATTTAGGACACTTTGAGAAACACTAGTCATTACCAATCAAATACAGATATATGGTTAAGATTGTTAAAGACAATGAAGTAAAAACCAAATGGTAGAAAGCAGAAAGTAGACTTGATTCTATGAAAAGTCTGGGACATGAGAGACAAGACCCTCCTAAGAGTAGGGTGAGGAGAGAAGAATTAACAGCAATGTCTGATCTCTCAAAATGTCTCTAAGGTTGATCTACAAGACCCAGTTAGTGAAAATGATGGATGAAATGAACAAATATCAGAGTCAAAGAGGCCATATAAAATTGGAAGTAAAGCATAGGAAGATAGGCAGAAATAGCCACTGGATAAACAGTTATTGGGATGGTAGCATTGTTAAACATATAAATATCTGGGCCATACACCAGCCACTAAAGTTTGCCATGGAAGAAAGAGATTCAGGAAAAGTCACTGGCCAGGGGAGGAAAACCTATTCATCAAAAAGGACAGAAAGAACCAAGAGAGTGAGAAAAGTAAAAATTTATAAGAAAATGATACACAATGTTTTTATAAAGTTTGTTAGGAAATAAATTAAAATATGTTTGACATGAAATTATCTGTTAAAATATCCTACAAAAACTTTAAAACAGGAGATGACAAGATACATTGAAAAGTATAGAGAATAAATAATATGGTTATTATTTTGTTAGTGACTCAAATTCATGCACTACCTGCCTGGCTTAGAAGTCAGCTAAGAGATCAGTATTGCACAATCATTGGATCTCCAGTGCCTACAACAGTATCTGGCACATTATAGGCACTAAATGAATGGATGGATGGATGGATGGATGGATGGATGGACAGACAAATGGGAGCATGAATCAGATTAACACAGGAAAAGCCAGGAGAAGAGTTGCATGTTCACACGATATTCAGCAATTTCACAAGCTTCATTCTTTATTCTTTTTGGACTGAACTGCTAAATGTTGTCACAAGGCTTAGGCATATTTTAGTACTAAAGCTTGCTGGTAGTCATACATGAAGCTCTGCCTGAGGCATATTTATCTGTCTTCCTGAAGGAACTACATCTTAATTCATTTTGCTTAGTGTACCAGTTATCTACCTGTTGGCCCACCTTCTTCCATCTATACTGTATTGCTGTGGCTTGGAATTTACAAAATACATTTCCCAGACTCCTGCAAAAGAAAGGACCATTATTTCTTTCTCATATGCTTTTGCGCTTGCTGGTGTTCCTGGAAGTAGTTGCATCTTGTCAGTGCTCCAAGCTTCTGCTATAACTGCCCTTCTTCGGTTGTCCCAACACCATCCAGGGAGACGATCTTCTCTACATTCCTAGCATTGGCTAGACAGAACCACTAGATTCCTGCAATAGTGCTGGGCTTTGATAACAAGTCCTCTTTCCTTTCATCCCCCTAGTCCCTAAAGTTGGCAGTTCTCCCACTGATACTAATCTCAGTATCACTCTTTCTCCTTTTTGCTACTTAAGCTCCCTTGCTCTCTTTAGCTCTTCCATCCCTCCCAACACCAGTAAGACAAATATTTGTATTAAATTCCCTCTATTTGATATTCTATTTGAAACAAGTGATTTCTGTTTTTCTGACCATATTCTGAAACAATTAGTAAAATCAGGGGAACCATGATTACATTAGGTACTGAAAGTACATGTTAAAGAACTTTTTGTTCATTCTATAAGAATCCAGAATAGAAATTGAACATTGGAAAATTAGATATTATTAAATAGTATATGTAGGGAATAAAATGCCTTCTCCCCTTTTCCCCCATCCTAGAATATCTCCTATTTTTAACCTCTGCATTTTTGCAGATTTAAAAGAATCTCTGCCTCATGAAGCCTCTCTGATTACTACACTTACTATAAATTCTTTTAATACACTCATATATTGAATATTTCTTCAGAACCGAAACCGGTTTGGCTCAGTGGATAGAGCGTTGGCCTGCGGACTGAAAGGTCCCAGGTTCAATTCCTGTCAAGCACATGTACCTTGGTTGTAGGCACATCCCCAGTGGAGGGTGTGCAAGAGGCAGCTGATCGATGTTTCTCTCTCATCGATGTTTCTAACTCTCTATCCCTCTCTCTTCCTCTCTGTAAAAAATCAAAATGTATTTTTTAAAAAGAATATTTCTTCAGAGTCTTCCCCTGAATCACTCTCCAAACCCAAGTGACCATCAAAAATCTCTGAAAAATATATACAGTACCAAGACTCCACTCCCACTCTTAATCTCCTAAGTCAGAATTTCTGGAGTACAGGTTGTGGTATAGGGTGAAGTAGAGAAGGCATATATATGTGGTTTTTTTAAAATATATTACTCAGTTAATAGAGTTCTCAAATTCAGGGCCCTTCCATTTCTTATATAGCTTTTATTGTGCCTTCTGCATTTTCAATAGAGGCAATAAAAAATGTTTTCATTTTTTAACTGAGCTATTTTATTTTTGTTAAAGTTTTGGCGGTAGCATTTGTTAATAAACCCATACAGGATTCAAGTGTACAACTCTGTAACACATCATCTACATACGTAGTGCATCATTTTCCCAATTAATTGAGTGAAAATTCCCAAGAAGACCAGGTGGTGTCACTACTGCCTAATTAATATTTCTCGCCCAATGAAGAGCATCTTAAGTAGCAAAATTTGACCTTCCCTGGACTCTGACTGTATACTTAACCCATTTTTCTATTAGTTTTCTTTCTTAAGAGAATTTCATAAACCTCGCCAAGAAAACAGCAAAACCTAAATAGGGCAAATAACTTGGGTTCTCTAAAATGAAATGATGGCCTGTCGTGAGGTTGTCATGCTTCATCTGAGGAAGTAAGAACTAAAAAGAACCTAAACCTCTCCTTGGCCCAAGGTCTGAGATTTCATTGCATTTGGTTCTTCGCATTAGCATTCCAAAGAGGAAGTTTAAGAAACAAATGTTTAACAAGCTTGCTAGTAAAATTAAACTCCAAACAGATTGTATTTTTATTCACCTTTTTGCAATCCCATTAGTTTTCAATAACATTTACAGTTATTTGGAAATTTAATTTTCCTTTTATGTTAACTAGTTTAATGTTATTGACTGAAATTTTTCCTAATTCCTGGCTGAGCAAATCAATCTAGATTTTGGGAATGGTATCTCTGCTTAACTGAACTGTTTATTATGGGACTTCTAAGGCAATATTGAAGAACCCTGCCCTACAACAGAAGTTGTTTAGTAATTACTTCTAATCACTAACAGGTTGAGAACAACATGCTTTCTAAAAGCAAGCTCAGACCTGGCTGTATTTTAACATTCCTGAATTCCAATTCTCCAGTTTCATTAAAATTCCTTTATGGTGTTTGAAAGTAAATGAACTCTAGATTTATATGTCCACAAAGGATCTCCAAAGGTCCCCTATAACTATTCTCAAATAGCACCATGCCATCATCTTCTCCATTTGAGCATCTACCTTCAGAAAAATAGATTTCCTGAATAATCAGCCACCTCTTCATATTGATTGACCACAAAACTATTGTGCTAAAGGCAAAGTTTTAAGGAAAGGGGAAGTATTAAATGGTAATAGATGCCCCTCCTCCCTTAACCTTTGTTAGCTTGGTAGTCCTAGGTAGAGAGACCTGAATCCCTAATCACCCTTAGATTCCTCTTCTTCAAGATTTACCCCCTTAAAAAATCCACTAAGTTGTCCAAGCTTTCCCAGTGAACATCCAGCTTCTACAACATTTTACAATAACCTGCTGGAAAAGTTTGTATGTCCTTGGCTGCCAATCATCATTTCACTCACAGAGCATCAAGGCAAGCCCATCCTTTCCCCACTTAGTACTAAAGCTGTGGTCTTTATCACCAAGATTGTCCAATTTGTTGGTATTTAGTTGTTCACTGTATTTTCTTACAATTCTTTGTATTTCTGTGATGTCGATTATTACTTTGCCTCTTTCCTTTCTTTTTTTAAAAATATATTTTATTGATTTCTTACAGAGAGAAAGAGAGAGGGATAGAGAGTTAGAAACATCAATGAGAGAAAATCATCAATCAGCTGCCTCTTGCACACCCCCAACTGGGGATGTGCCCGCAACCAAAGTACATGCCCCTGACTGGAATCGAACCTGGGACCCTTCAGTCCTCAGACCGACGCTCTATCCACTGAGACAAACAGGTTTCGGCTGCCTCTTTCCCAGTGCCATCAGTAGATGAGTGAATAATAGCTGTGGGACATTTACATGATGGAATACTATGCAGCTATAAAAAAGAAGGATCTCTTACCATTTGTGACAGCATCAATGGACCTGGAGATTATTATGGTAAGCAAAATAAACCAGTCAGAGAAAGACAAATATCACATTATTTCACTTATATGTGGAATTTTAAAAATTAGAGGCTTGGATGCATGAAACAGGTTGACAGATTTGAGGGGGGCGGGGCATGGAAAGAGATTAACCAAAGAACTTACATGCATACTTGCTTAGCCCATGGACATAGACAAGTGTGGTGAAGGCCTGGGGTAGAGCAAGGGCTAGTGGAGGGGGATAAAGAGCGAGTGGAAATGGGGCACATCTGTAATACTGTTAACAATTTAAAAAAAAAAAAAGAAGAAGAAGCTGTGGTCTTTTGGAGTTAACCAGTTACTGCCCAACACTGTTCAATCAGAGATTGTATCAATATTGTTTACAAATTTTCCTCCCATTCACTTTGGTGGAGGTGGGGGGGATTCACACTTGTAGTGAACCAAAGTTGCTGGACCTGAATTACTTTTGGGTTTCAGCTAGGGATTGGGGGCGGGGAGGGAGGGGGTCACTTTTGAAACAATAGCAATGCTGCCAAAAACCTAGAAGCAGATTTTTAGGCAATACTCTTCATTTATAGCCAGTACTCATCCTCATTGGAAAAGAACTTTCCAGAGACTCCATATAAAGATAAAAGTTAGCCCTAACCGATTTGGCTCCGTGGATAGAGCATCAGCCTGCGGACTGAAAGGTCCCAGGTTCGATTCCAGTCAAGGGCATATACCTTGGTTGCAGGCACATCCCCAGGAGGTGTGCAGGAGGCAGCTGATTTATGTTTCTCTCTTATTGATATTTCTAATTCTCAATCCCTCTTCCTTCCTCTCTGTAAAAAATTAATAAAATATATATTTTTTAAAAGATAAAAGTTAATATTCTAAGATGTCAATGCCAGCTTTGTGTTCTTTAACAAGGACTATTACGCATGGTGTTTACTAATAGCAATGAAATTAATTTCTTTCTCTCCCACCATCCATTTCCTTTTTTTTTTTTTACGTCTCCTTTCCTTTCCCCTCTCTCCCTTCTGTCATTCTTTCTTTCCTATTCTAAAAATAAAAACTAAAACACTCTCTTCTTTCTTCCCTAGACAGCAAGATGCTACACATTGCATTACTTCCAAAACTAAATCACTATCTCCCACCTTCCTACATGTCCAAAGGCTAGTAATGAACTGCCTTTCTTTTAGAGAAGTTTATAACACCAGCTGTTAACATCTATAGACTTGTGACTTGTGTGTCCTCCCTCCCACTACCCCTTATATCTCACTCCCATCCATTCCATTTCCACCCTCCCAACACAACTCTGATGTCCAAAATGTATCACATAATAGATTTTCCATTCCTTGGCATCCAAATTGGGAACCTGAGTCTCAGTCAAAATGGTGTTGCATAACATTGGGTTATAACTGTCATCATCACAATTTCAAGTCATTTGTCACATTCAGTTGCTCCAGTTTCATGATGTTGCCCTGCAGAAGGCCGGAAAACAAGGGCAGATGCCTCAGCCTTTTAGAAACACTTATAAAATGATGATGTAACATGAGATTTTTAAGTGTGGCTCAAATTTCTAAATAAAGGAAAATCTCCTGACATACATCAGGAACAGTTTATTGTACCCAGTGAACTGAGAGCATTTGTTGCAGTTTTACAGCAGGACTATTTTTGAAACCTCTTGCATTTTCTGTACTTATTTTCTCCTCAGCTTTCCTCTGTAAATAAAAATTTCAGTGATTTACAAAGACCCAAAGATAGAAGAAGTTGCTACCTGATATCCAGTAGTTGCATTTTGAACTCACATAGATGTCAGACACTTCTGACCTGGTCAAGAATTCCAGAAAATTCAATTCTTTTTCCAGGCCCGCAAGGCTCACCTCTTCCCTAAATTCATCCAGAGAGCCCCATCACCTTTCAATCTCCTATAGCACTTACCATTTGTACCACTCATTGACCACATAAAATGTTTCAGGATACCAAAAAAACCTTAAGAGAATCCATCACTATTCCCATCTGATGCTGGCATCTCCCCTGCCTCACCACCCAGGATCCAACTAGTGATAAGCTACCCCTGAGGATGAGAAATCAACTCCTTCTTTACATGCTTTATGATAATTTACCTCTTTATTATTTATAATAACACATATTTACTCTCAGTAGTGAGTTAAGAGGGAAGACAACAGAGAGAGAATAAAAATAAAAGCTCCCCACAGTCACCATACTCAGGAGGAATTCTGATTATCAAACAACATCAGAGTGTTATCTTATTATAATAATAAAAAGTATATATATAAAGGGATATTCTCTTTAAATTTGACTTGGGATTCTTTTTCATCCCTACCCCGCCCAAATAATTTTCCTCTGGCAGATTTTGACACCATGTGTGTATTTTTATGGGTATCTTGCTGTTAGCGTTTCAAATAAAGGTTAATTTTCTAAAGTACAAAAAAAGTTTTTAGATGTAAATTATTCTCAGTATATTTTTCCTTACATGTGTAGGGAGGGGTTTGGGATGGGAATGGGGGGATAAGGACAATTGTGTGATACCATAATCAATAAAAATTAATTTTGAAAAAAGTATATATATAAATATATACTATCCCTATATAATAAAAGGCTAATATGCAAATGGATTAAATGGTGGAATGACGGGTCACTATGATGCACACTGACCACCAGAGGTCAGATGCTCAACACAGGAACTGCCCCCTGGTGGTCAGTGCGTTCTCACAGGGGGAACTCTGCTCAGCCAGAAGCTGGGCTCACAGCTGGTGGGCACAGTGGTGGTGACGGGAGCCTCTCCTGCCTCCATGGCAGCAACAGCACTAATGTCCAATTTCCAGCTTAGACCTGCTCCCCACAGGCCTAAGCTGTCAGTCGGACACCCCCCAAGGACTACCAGACTGCGAGAGGGCATAGGCCAAGCTGAGAAACCCACCCGAGTACATGAATTTCATGCACTGGGCCTCTAGTAGGACAATAATGGACATTTTTATGGCTAAAGCTTTGTGTGCAGCCATGAATATTTTTAAGATAATTTCTTTATAACATAATAAAAAAATTTAAGTTGTCTAATAATAACACAACAATACCATTAATATTAATGACAAGTATTCCTGGAAAACACTGTCAAGTACTCTCTCAAGTACTTTATATTTATAATATCAGGACATCCTCATTTTTAAAATGATGAAGCTGAGGTTTGGAAACGTAACTGAGTTCTCTCAAAAAGCATGCTAGAAAATGGCAGATCAGGGATCCAAACTCAGGTCTATGCCTACAACCATACTCCTTCCATAACACACATAAAGGAGAATTCCCTTCCTGTGCTATAATGAATAAATGACTAGTGTTTTTACTAAAACAACTTAAGTTCAGTGAACCAAAGGAAGCCACGTTGGGAGAAGCTATAAAAGTCTTAAATTCAATCCTCATTTGATATGTGAATCATCACCTCAATATTCTCTATAAGGATCACTTATCCTTTATTTAGTTACCTTTAAAAACAACAAACTCTCTCTCTTCCTCTGCATTTCACTTTCAAACTACTCTAGCAGTTAGAGAATTCATTTTTTTTCCAAATAAAATTTCATTTTTATTCTGCCAACCATCAGAGCTAGGTTTCACAAAGACATTATCTTTCCTCCCTTCCATGTATCATCCACTCCCCATGCCCTATTTGGGGCTTCTTCTAGCCTAGGGTTCTTTAATTATTCTTCCTACCTTAGACCACTGAGTCTCCTTAATATTGATGAGCTTTCTGCTTACCATGCTCGGATATGTATATCTTTCAACAAGGCTTTGCATTGATTGAGACATTGGAAGAACTATGCATGATTAAAACTAAGGAGCATGATCAGAGTAAAGCCTTACTCTAAACCTACCCTAACAATACCCATAACCAAGTTCTAGAAAGATCCTCAGAGGAGACAGAGTTTATAAGTTGAGTCCTGCTCTTTAAACTATGAAACTTGTAAAAGAAAACATAGGCTTAGCTCCTTGACTCAGTTTTGATAATTTTTTGTATCTGACTCCAAAATAAAGGCAACAAAAGCAAAAATAAACTAGTGGGACTACATCAACTAAAAAGTAGCACAGGGAAGGAAACAACAACAAAAAGGCAACGTACAGAATGAGAGCAAATATTTGCAAATCATATATCTGAGAAGGGGTTAATATACAAAAATACGTATTAAAGCCGTGTCCCCCAAAGGGGCCAGGTGTCCCGGGTGAGCCATGTGTCCCAGGGGGCCAGGTGTCCCGGGTGAGCCATGTGTCCCAGGGGGCCATGTGCCCCGGGCGAGCCATGTGTCCCAGGGGAAGCAGTGGGACCCAGGGAAAGGGGCGGTAAGAACCAGAGGAGGAGCAGACTCTATTCGTGTGGTCCTGGGATAGTCATCATAATACAAGCAGACTGCCAAATGAGGAGTGGATTCTATTCATGTGATCCTGAGATAGTCACCATAAAACAAGCAGATTGTCAAATGACAGCGGGGAGGGGAAGGAGACCGGGGGGGGGGGGGGGGGGATAAGAGAACAACCGAAGGACTGGTATGCATGAATATAAGTACAACCAACGAACACAGAACTCTGGGGAGGGAGGGCATGAATGGGAGGTGGGGGGGGGGGGGAATGGTAAGCTATGTACACATATAATACCTTAATAAAAAAAATAAATAAAATTTAAAATATATATATTAAAAACCTTCTACAGCAAAGAAAACAAACGATCCAATTTTAAAAATGGGCAGGAAACCTGAATAGACATTTTTCCAAAGAAGACATACATGCAGCCAACAGGTACATGAAAAGATGTTCAACAACACTAATCATTAGGGAAATTCATATAAAAACCACAATGAGATATCACCTAACATCTATAATAATGACTATTATTAAAAACATGAGAAATAACGTGGAGAAAATTGGTGGGAATGTAAATTGGTATTGCCACTATTAAAAACAGCAAAGAGGTTCCTCAAAAAATTCAAAATAAAACTACCAGATGATGTGGCAATTCCGCTTCTGGGTATAAACCTGAAGAAAATGAAAATACTAATTTAAAAAGATATATGCCCACCCATGTTCATTGCAACATTATTTATAATAGCTAAGATATGGAAACAATCTAAGTGTCCATTGATGGATGAATAAAGATGTGGTATGTCTATTATTCAGCCATAAAAAAGAATGGAATCTTGCCATTTGCAACAACATGGTTGAACCTTGAAGGCATTATACTAAGTGAAATAATCCAGACAAAGAAAGACATATACCATATGATCTCACTTACATGTGGAATCTAAAAATTAGATTCAAAAATAAAAAAGCAAGCTCATAGATACAAAGAATAGATTAGTGTTTGCCAGACATTGGAGGTGGAATGAGTGACAGAGGTCAAAAGATATAAACTTCCACTTACTAATACTGAACTGCATATTTGAAAGGTGCTAAGAAAGTAAATCTTGAAAGTCCTCATTACAAGAAAAAAAAAGAAGAAAAATGTGTAACTATGTATGGTGAGGATGGAACTAGACTTACTGTGGTGATCACTTCATAATGTACACAAAAATCAAATCATTATTGAACATCTGAAACAAATATAATATTATACGTCAATTATATTTTAATTAAAAATACATTTTTTTAAATTAAGTTGAGTCCTGCCAAGTTAAAGTGGCTTGGGAAACACCCTGGGCTTTCCATAGATCTTCTTCGACAAAGCATGAAGATACTAACAATTTAAAAACTCACTGGAAGGATTTAACAGCAGATTGGAAATGGCAGGAGAATCAGTGACCTTAGAGGCAGATCAGCAAAAATTATCTTAAGATCAGGAAGAGAAAAAAAATGTTGGTAAAAGATAAAAGAGCCTCCAGGATCTGAGGGACAATATGAAATTGTCTAATATATGTGTAATTGGAGTCCCAAAAGAAATTGAGTAAGAATAAGGCAGGAAAAGTATTTGAATGAAATAATAGACAAATATTTCCCAAATGTCATTAAAAAGCTTTGAGGTTATGAGTTGATCCTAGAATGGAAGAGGTGCCTCAGGACACACATTTGGAAAAGCTAAACTCCTGGATTTTTCAAGGAGGGAGCAGGTGGGAGGAAAGGGGTGAGAGTGTATTGTCAGTTGTTGATGCAAAGGACTTGTATGTACAAAAATCACAGAAAAAGCACGTAAGCCAACTAAGGTGCCAAAGCCTCAGTGAGCTTGAACTTTTGTAGAATGATTGTTACAGCTACTGAGTACCTACTCTGGGCTGGTTTTTTTTAATATTTATTCACTCACATAATCCTCATGAAAACCCTTTAACATAGGTATTATTATCCCCAATATTCCAGATATTATCACAAAGGCTAGGAGAGGTTCAGTAGGTTTGTCCAAAGCTGCACATCTAATAAGGGGTGGAGTTGGGATTCAAACCCAATGCTGATTCCAAAATCTATTCTCCTAACAAGTGTGCTATTCTACCTCCTTTTAAGTTGCTCTTTGGCGATGAATCTTCCCTTTCAAGGAAACCTTGGGTTCCCCTAGGATATAAAAGCAGGAGGTGGTATGGTCCATAGCCCAGAACCCATAAGCTGAAGGAAGAGGACTTACCTGGTCTGGAGATCCCAAAATGCACAGGACCACGTCAAGACTTTCAAAGGCTGCTGAAATTCAATGAAATCTTGCCATATGCAACAACATGGTTGAACCTTGAAGGTTCCTGTCTATGAAATATGGTCCCATAGAGTTTGCATTTCCAAAGGCTCTTTCCATCTTGAACTAATCAAAATGTAAGGCTCAAGGGCCTAAATCAAAGCAAGCAGCTGAGTATACCTCTTGGTCCTGAACACTGGCAGTATGCTGACTTCCGCCCGGGACAACCACATCGTGTTAAGCCAGAAAGCCACACCATAGAGATGCCTGCATTTTGAGGACAGTACACAAACCTCACAGGTGCCTAGGTGCAGTGAGTAAGTAGATGCCCAAGAGTGAATATAAGCTTCAAATCAATTCAACATGAATTTGTGGAGCATCTATTATATTTCTGGCACTGTTCTGTTTATCTTACTAGAATAAACATAAAAGAGCCAGCATTAAGAATCTATCTGGTTTCATGTAGACCCCATAGAGGATGTGTCTTTCAGGAACATCATGGCCCTGGTGGGCACAGACCAGTGCCTCATGAAGCCTGCCATCATTACCACCTTCGAGCACACCCTCAACCTGCAGGTGATCAAGTTTAGCGTGAGCCCTGTCCTTAGGGTCTCCATGGAGGCCCAAAACCTGGACTGCCTGCCCAAGCTGGCTCGTGGAGGGTCTGAGGCCGCTGACCACACCAGGGAGCACTCCTCCTGAAGAAGGGGAGGGTCAAGGGATGCACATGGAGATCTGCCCGAAGGTCCTGGAGAAGAACCGCACCTGCATCCCCATCAAGAAATCCGTCCTGGCCGTCCCCTTGCCAGACTGTCAGCTCCAAGTCCAACGTGCTGTGTCCCAAGTCCCCGAGTAAGCAAGCACCACCGACTGTTGCATGAAGGGATAGGCCTTCCCCAGCAGCGTGGCCGAGGACACCGCCGAGGGCAAGGTGCCCGCCCACCAGGCGCACACGCAGCAGCCCGCTATGGCCGAGAGTGGGAGTGGGACCTGGCCGAGGCCCGCAGGATCTGGTGCTGTGGGTCCACCAGCCCCAACGTCCTCACCGCCGTGACCAGGCGTGGGCAGGCGGTACCTCCGGGAGACCATGGACAGCGCGGAGGCGGGCTTCTGTGGGCCACCAAAGACGGGGCGCCGTGTGAGGGCAGGCGGCGCATGCCCCCGGATGCCCAGGGCCGCCGGCTCCCGCCCGGTGCTCAGCTCCCGGTGCCATGCATCTGCGGAGACCCAGCGTCTGTAACAAGGGTCAGTGGCATCTGCGGCGTCCTGAACCGGAAACGGAGCCGTGTCACAGCAGAGTTCCCGGAAGTGGACGCCCGGTGTTCGTGGTGAGGCCTGCCCACCCAGCAGCGGGCCCTCCGGCTTCGCTGTCACCCGGAGGCCCACGTGCGCCAGGCCTCCCGCAGGCCCGTCTCACCGCGGGGAGAGGCTGCCTGAGGCTCCTGATGCCACCTCAGCCTGATGGCAGGCATCCTCCTGGACAGTCTGTAGGCCCAGGCTGCTCTGCCCGCAGCCACTGCTGCGTGGGACACCGCAACGCCTGTGCCCGCCCACAACCCTCCACAGCGAGGAGCCTCGCGGGCACCTCACCACCTCTCGCGAGACTATGGATGCCCAGAGATGCCCCTCCCACCGGACAGGTGTCTGGGGCCCACCCCGCGCAACGCGGCGGGAACACAGGATGCCATGTCTTTCGACGTGTATTTTAAGATCTCAGAGACAACAGAAATGGCCTTGCAGCAAGGACATATTAGGCCGGTAAGGGTGGGAGGGAGGATAGGACAAACCAACACTTTTTTCCCCCCATTTATTCAGAAACTCAAATGTCCAAACAATATTTTTAAATAAACGCATTAAAAGGTTTATTTGGGTAAATGACCCATACTGGATTTTCTTCCAGAAAACAATGGGGAAGGAACAAGCAGATAGACATTTCTTTGGAGGGAAACTACAAGGCAGGAAATCTTGTGTGGTGTCACCTTCAGTATCTCCAGCTTTGTAGTGCCATTGGAAAAATAAATTTGATATGGTGGTAACAACAACAAAAAAGAATGGCAGAGGTAGAGAGATAATGGGCAACCTAAGGTATTGATTGATGCACACAAAGGGTCTCAGCACAGAGAAGGAAATAACTCCGTTTGGGGGTGAAAGAGTAATGCACTCACACATTCCATAAACATTTCCTAAGCACATACTGTGTGCTGTGATGGGCCAAAACCTGGAATAACACATTGTCCAGCAGAGGAAAACAGACACTTCAGGCAGAGGGGACTACATACACATAGATGCCTGAATAATCATGATGTGTTTGAAGAAAGACACCAAATTTTGGGAAATATAATTTAAAGGAGAAATTCGGCACATGTGGCTGAAGTATGCAATAACACATACTATATGTTGAGTATAATAATTAATAAAATGCATAAGGTGCAATAATTCATACTATATGAAGGAAACAGCGTAAGTTTTGTGTAGGTTCAAGCCCCAGACACTGGTTATATATATTAGGTGCTTGATAACCATTTTAAACTGCTGGCAGGGTCAACATGCTTATACCCATGGCAGTGCCTGACCTTACTGGCCTCAGCCTATGACTCTCTTGAGAGGGTATCAGGTGGTCATCTTTCTCTCCTTCAGGCTGAAGGACCCTCAGTTGGTGGTGGCTCTTTCTAACCCAGTAGTGGGTTGGTGCCATTAGATATAGCATAGCTACCTCTCCCTATACTAACTTTCCATCTTTCCTGGACTCCACTGGGAGAAGACTTAGGTCATTCTTTTCCTGAAAAACTTGTGTACAACCCAAAGCAGTGGAGAGTCATGCCTTTAAAAAAAAAAAAAACAAAAAACTTAACATCTTCTTATATTTCAGAAGGAGAACCAACCATCCATATTTAGGGATTTTAGAAAGTGTCTTCATGGGTCCTGGCTGGTGTTGCGCAATTGGTTGAATGTTGTCCTGTGCACCAAGAAGTTGTTGGTCCGATTCTTGGTCAAGGCATATGCCATTGCAGGCTCGATCCCCAGTAAGGGACATGCAGGAGGCAGCCAATTGATGGTTCTCTCTCATCGGTGTTTCTTTCTCTTCTTCCTCCTCTTCTCTCCCTCTAAAATCAGTAAGAACATATTTTTTTAAAGAAGGAAACTCTCTTTATGAAGGCTCACTCCCTTCCCAATTCATCATGTTAAAAGAACAGGGATTTTTACCAGTTGATGTAGAAAGAGATTGAAACAGCCTAGGTGTATTAGTTTCCTACAGCTGCCATAACCAATTACCATAAATAGAAACTGATTATCTCACAGTTCTCAAAGCTAGAAGTCTGAAATCCAGGTGTCAGCAGAGTAGGTTCCTTCTGCAGACTCTGAGGGAGAATTTGTACCATACTGCTCTCCTAGCTTCTGGGTGCCACTGGCAGTCCTTGGCATTTCTTGGCTTACAGATGCATCATTATAGTCTCAGCCTCCATCAGCCATGCTGTTCTCTCTGCTTGTTTTGTGTGTTTGCTTGGTTTTTTTTGTTTTTGTTTTTGTTTTACATCACCTTCTTATAAGAACACCAGATCTATTGGATTCAGGACCACCCTACTCCAGTATGACTTCGTCTTATCTTAACTAATGCAATGACCCATTTCCAAATAAGGTCACATTCTGAGACACTGGGGGTTAGAACATCAACATATCTTTTGGATGGACACAATTAAATTCATAATACTTGGGCAATTGGAAAAGACCAGTCCTCACAAGAACATGAGTCGCATGAGAAATGGGACAATAAATACCTTTGTTGGAGGGAGAGAAAGGGGCAGCAGCATCCTGGGTTGGAGGCAACTTTTACTTAAATGAAAGGGAAGGACATCACTGGGGGTTCAGTGAGCATCAGAAAGGAGTGTGGATTAGGAGAATACCAGAGAATAAGATCATCAAAAGGGATGGTTGGTCATGGGGCTTTGGTGACGGGGTATTGGCTGAGGAGGATAGAGATCTGTGGCTGGGGATCAGTCCCCAGAAGTAACTTCAGTGCAATTGGCTGTGTAGAAGCAGGCTTTTGCAAAATATATTAGAGTCAACGTAGAATTTGCTCTAGAAATATGCCTCTCATAGACAAACAGGAGTACACAGTGGCCAAAACCCAAGTTTGGCATTGGACAACCCAGGATGAGACCAGGCCTCTTTGTCACTTAACAATCACTTAATTTCTCTGAGCCTCAGTTTCCTCCTCTGTAAACAATCCTACACCATATATCAATTGTGGGAATTACAAAAGGTAATGTGTGTATAACATCCAGAACATAACTTCACATAGTAGATGCTCAATAAATGGAAGCCTTTTGTATTATAAAATAACTTTTATTTGCAATAAGAGTACAAGAAATTCCTGCATACCTTTTATACAAATTCACCAACTGCCTACACTTTCCATTTTCCTCCATTTGTTATCCATGCACGTTTCTATAAATATACACATTTCTATTTCAATGTCTGATTTTACCTATGATTTTTCTTTATTTCCCTAAATTATTTTATAGTAAGTTTGAGGACACTGTGTTCCTTTATCAAATAATTGAGTGTGTGTTTCCTAAGAACAAGAAATTTAACCTGATACAATACTATTGTCTGCAATCCATGTTCTTTTTCTAATACTTTATTTTTATAGCAGTTTTAGGTTTACAAAATTGAGAGGAAAGTACAGAGATTTCCCACATATCCTCTGCTCCCACACATGTATAGCTTCAGGCCCCCATTATTAAGATCACGCGCCAAAATGGTAATTTGTTTTTCACCAAGGACGAACCTACATTGACACAATAATCACAAGTCCATTTTTTTCCTTAGATTTCACTCTTGGGGCTGTACATTCTATGAACTTGTAAAATGTATAATGACATATATCTATCAATATAATATACAAAATATTTTTAAAATATATTTTTGTTGATTTCAGAGAGGAGGGGAGAGGAAGAGATAGACGTATCAATGATAAGAATGATTGATCCGCAGCCTCCTACACACGCCCTACTAGGGATTGAGCCTGCAACCAGGGAATGTGCCCTGACAGAATTGAACTGTGATCTTCTGATTCATAGGTTGATGCTCAATCACTGAGCTAAGCCAGCTGAGCTACAAAATATTCTCACTGCCCTCTGTGTTATGCCTATTCATCTCTCCCCACCTCCATTCCTGGCAACCACTGATTTTTTTTGTCTCCATGGTTTTACCTTTTCCAATTGTCATATAGTTGAAATTATACCATATGTAGCCTTTTCAGATTAGCTGATTTCACTTAGTAATATGAATTTAAGGTTCTTTCCTGTCTTTTCGTGACTTGATTGCTCATTTCTTTTTAGGGCTGAATATTATTCCGTTTGCTGGGTGTACCACAGTTTATTTGCCCATTCCCCTACTGAAGGATATCTTGGTTGCCTCTGAGTTTTGACAATTATGAATAAAGCTGCTTTAAACATCCTTTTGCAGGTTTTATGTAGACATAAGTTTTCAACTCTTTGGGTAAATATGAAGGAGCATGATTGCTGGATTGTATGGTAAGAATATGCTTAATTTCATAAGAAACCACCAAACTGCTCACCAAATTGGCTGTACAATTTTGCATTTCTGTCAACGATGTGTGAGAATAGATGTTACTCCACTTCCTTGCCAGCATTTAGTGTTGTCAGTGTTATGGATTTGGACTGTTGCCTTAATTTGCATTTCCTTAATGATATAAAATGTGGAGTAACTTCCATATATATTTTCATCAATTATCTAATAATGTGTTTTCTAACTATTTAATATTTCCTAGTCCACCTAATCCTATATTACAATGTATTGCATTAGTTTTCATGTTTCATTGGTACTCTTTAATCTGGAACAGTTTCTTAGCTTTCATTGTAGTATTTAACCTTGATAGTTATGAAGTGAACAAATGAGTTATGTTGTAGAATATCCCATAGATTGAGTTTGCCTTGTGTTGCTTCAAGATTATGCATTTTGTCGGGAAAATCAAAGTAGTAGTGTTGTATCTTTCTTGGTACATCATATCAGGAGGCACATGATGTTAGTTTGTCTGTTCTTAGTGATTAACTTTGTTCCCAGTTAATAGTTTAGTGATTAACTTTGATCACTTAGTCATCAATTTTTGTTATTATTGTTATTCAAAATGTAATAAGGGCTCTGTTTTAATATGATTCTCTTTTTACTGCCAATAAAATCATTACATTTCCTGCAACCTTCATGAATCAGTACACCTGAATTTGGATTTTCCACACTAAGAGCAAACAAATCTGGAACAGAAAATGGTCTTTCTGGGTGAGCCAGTAGGAGGCAGAATTTGGACTTGTTGAGCCTGATTCCATTAAAGGCCCAATTCCAGGAAAATTGGTCTCCATTTTATCTTATTTTATTTTTATTATTATTATTATTACTCCTCACCCAAGGATATTTTTCTATTGATCTTTAGAGAGTGGAAAAGAGATGAAAAGAGAGAGAAACATTGATGTGAGAGAAACACATTGATTGATTGCTTCCTGCACGCACCCTGACCAGGGCCCAGGCTAGGGAGGACCCTGCAACTGACTGGAATTAAACCTGGGAATCGAACCCGGGACCTTTCAGTCCACAGGCTGATACTCTATTCACTAAGCAAAACAGGCGAGGGCAATTGCTCTCCTTTTTAAAACAATCCCTGTCATACTCTGCATTTATTTTTTTATTTAATTTATTTCTGAATTTATTGTGACAGCACTTAACTGCTCACCGGGACAACTCAGGATTCTTCCCAGGAATGCATAAGCCACAGAACCATTTTAAATGAGGTTTGTTACTTCCATCTTTCTTTTAGGAAAACTTAATAATAAAGTTTTTTATTATTATTTCAGAATGCCTAACCTGGAAACTAAAAAACTTATCTAGGGCTGTTCTGAGCCTTCCATCTCTTGGGAAACATGGAGTTAGGCTCTGGGATCTGTGCTTCAAATATGGAAGAATTATTTATGGTCACAGTGTTTGAACAAACAAAGGGAAACCATAACCCTCAAGCTTTATTTTGGTGGTGCTGTGTGTCATTGAGTGGGTGGAAGAAAGAAGATTTACCTTTAGTTCAGATGAAATATACCTAAAACATAATTCATATCCATTGAAAAGGTCAGCTTTGTATTTCATGCTCAAGTTCTTCAGAAGAGGTAGTGCTTTGCATGCATTTGATTTTCCTGAAGAATACCTCATCATGCACATCTGACTATACATTTGTTTTTACAGAGTACAGACTAATGCAAGCACACTTTTCATTCCCTTTACCACTAATGAGAAAAGATTATAACTCATATCCCTGTGATGCAGCTATAGCAAAACACTGCCAAATATAACCATGTCTAACTATTATGGCTATCTTTAAACTTGGGGACCAGAGCTGCAACAGCTAGCACTATAATTAGTGGCTTAATCAGTCTGATTTAGGAAAACACACCTCTGAGTACTATTCTTGCCCTGAACATCCAGTAGATGACTAATTGCTAATTTAAAAATTCAGAACCATGACTCTGTAGAACGTCTGTAACAGTACAAAATGCTAATTATTCATTAAGAATAAGATGGGCATCTATTGCATGTCTCCAACCTACTAAAGGTTAACGTTAAGGATTTTATGCAGACCATGTTCATAAATTTACAAATTGTGCCTGTGAATGTAAATCCTAGTCATTCAGCTTATTAAACCCCAATTATATATTTTCCCTTAAACGGCACTATTTTACAAGTAGAATATTATTGTATTCATTGACTTGTGATTCTTTATAGGTTGCTGACCTGATTTTCTATTTCCCCCTTCTCACTTAATACAATATTTCAGTGTGAATGGGGGACTGTTACAGATACTTCAAACCACTTTCTTTCTTATGCCTCCAAAGGGCAGCCAGAGCTCTGTCTGCCACCCAAGCCCAGCTCTAATGCTCTAGATAAAGGACAAGGATCCCCACACAACCCATGACTCACTTTGGTACTGGTGTCGCCCAGGAAGGTGACAGCTCTCATCCCCAAAGGGGGCTGGGCCCACTCCAAACTGGTTCTTGGAGAGGCTTACATGGAGGATACATTATTAAGGATTGCTGCTACTTCCCAGCAGGCTCTCGACACCAGTCTGGCTAAATTTCAGGCCAGATGATTGCTTTCCTTATCTAAATTTCCCTACAATTTCTATTTTTTTTAAAGAGAGAATTAGTATGAATTTATTTGAGCCAAACTGACAGCACTTGCTGGGAAGCAAAATCTCCGTGGAATGAGAAAATGCTCCTTCTACAATTTCAAGTTGATGAAATATAAGTGTCCTTCCAAAGGCATTTGACCCTAGAGGCAGTTGGAAATAGTGGCAAGTCGTTTGTAATAGGAAAATTCATAGGATATTCATTCATTCTGCAAAAGTATATTAAGTGCCTGCTGCACATCAGTAACCAGGAGGACATGAAATTGAAAAACATCTGGTCTGCTTTCTCATGGCAATTTCATCTTCACAGATTGCACCTGCACCTCTGTAGAAAAGGATGTTGCTTTGCCAGGTAGGGATGAGGTTCCTAATCATCCAAAACCTCCTAGAAAGAAATTGTACAATCCCCAAAGATACCTGTTTCAATCATTGGTACTCTTGATAGCCAGGACGTTTTCATGTATTCTAAGTCAGGGTTTCTCAATCTCAGCACTGGTGACATTTTGACTGGAATAACTTTTTGTTGTAAGGGCAGTTCTGTGCATTATAGGATGCTTAGCCATTTCCCAGGCCTCTACTCACTAGTTGCCATTAGTATCCCCCTCCCCTGATGAGACGGCCAAATCCCTAATATTCCCTGGGGGACAGAACCACTGATCTAATTTGAACTTGTTCTTTTATAGTGTGGTGCCCTATTTTGTTATTGTTTTTGCTTGCTATAGAGCCTGAGAATAATTGGTCACCATTTTCTATTGAATAATATAAAAGGAAGCCATTTTTACTTTTCTAAACAGATATAAACAACACTTCATCATCCTGTGACTGGATGTCACTACTTTTAAGTGAACGACAACAGTGTAACAACGGACTGATTATTTCAGCTTCTTATTGACAAGATTCCTAGTTCCCCCTTTTCCCCACTTTTTCACTATTTCCTTAGACAGGAGTATCAAAGACCGATTTCTAACTGGCTTTAATTTTGAAGTCAGTGATTCTTAACCATTTTCGTATGAGCATTTGGTATGCAATTCAGTGGTAGCTAGGGAGCCTCTTCTTAGGAAGGTGTGCACATGCACATACGTGTAATTTTGCGCATAATTGTAGGAGATTCAAAGCTACTACCTCTCCAAGCCCTTTCCTTGACCCCAGATTAAAATTCAGTGTTTAAAAACTAGTGCTAGTTCCTTGAGTTCTGGTTTTTGTGAGGTGATAAAATAAAGCAAGCCTGAAAAGACTGCTTTGTTCTAGGTCAATGCCCCAGGCACTGTTAACCTTTTCCCAAACATCCTATTCTCTTGTCTCCCTTGTCATTGCTGCCTCTGTGTTTTTGCCAACCCATTATTGCTCTTTGCTTTAATTACTGATTTTGATAGCATAGAGTCATATTACTCAACAATAGGAGATTGGATGTGTCCCACCTTCACTCCTGCCTACCCACTACCCAGCAGCTGCTGAAGAGAACCTTTGAGGCTAGAGTAACACTGCTTTGAGCTGTCCCCTCATTCACCTCTTCAAGCTGTCTCCCCTGGAAAGAGAGCCGGGGGAGGGAATCACATGCACAAAAGCACTTGCACACAGTCCAAATGATTTCTTGGAAGGGATGAAGGAAAATAAGTGTATTGTCAAACAAACAACTTCTATATGCCTATATAGTCACTTCTCCAACATGTGTCCCTATTTCTCCAATTCCCCAGTTTGGCCTCTCTTCCCCTTTGGGGCACAACACTCTAGTTGAAACCTGTAGGAAAAGATGGAGAGGAGATTATGTGTAAATCAGAAGTGAGAGACCGTGTGGCCCAGTTCAAGGAACAGAAAGAAATACAGTATGACTAGAGCAGAACGGAGGAGGTTAAAGTAGAGTGGGGAGAAAGAAGGGTGGGCAATGGAATGAGAAAAGGCCCTGAGGTAAGCAGGATTTCTTGGAGGGCATAAGAAAAATGATGGAGAAGAGTTAGAAGGCAGTGGAGATAACATGGATGAGAGATGATGGGAGCCTGAACTAGGATAACAGCAGGCAGGACAGAGAAGCAAAGGGCAGAGTTATTTAGGGTGTTAAACTCAAAAAATAAACAAAACAAAACAAAATATTGGCCACAGGAAAAACAAACCCAGAAGCCTGTATAAGAGTAGGGCTTGATCAATGGGTTGTTACTGTGACAGAGATGAGGACACCAGGATGGTGTCATTAATTTTTGACTTAGGCAGGAGTGTAGATATTAGTAGCATGTATTTGGGTGTTATTGAAAAATATTCTTACAGCCCTAGCCAGTGTGCTCAGTGGTTAGAGTGTCAGCCCCATGGACTGAAGCTTGGGGTTGGATTTCCAGTCAAGGGCACATGCCTTGCTTCTAGCCTTGGTCGGGGTGCGTGTGGCAGGCAACCAATCAATGTCTCTCTCTCACATCAATGTTTCTATCTATCTATCTATCTATCTATCTATCATCTATCTTTCCCTCCTCTCTCACCTCCACCTTCTCTAATAATCAATGGAAAAACATCCTCATCCTCGGATGAGAGTTGAAAAAAAATTCTTACAAATTACCTCCAAATCAAAATATGAATATCAATTTATCTATTTATATACTTATGGTTCAATTTGCCCTTGTCTGGTTATAGGAAGTGTTCTTAGTCATCTGTTATCAGGGTCTATGTTGCGTGTGTAAATGGATCATTATGGGGCATACACAGTGAGAATTATCATGGCATGATGTCATAAACAAAGATCATTAAACAGGAGAAACACTGGAGATTCTAGACATTTGAACAGAATTATACTTCTAGCTGCAAACAGTCATTTGGTTGGGGAATTATTACACATAGGTTAAAAATAAGAGAGGAAAAAATAATAAACTACAAACTATAAAAATGAAAAGGGGAAATAGTCATAAAACAGAGATAGTAAAAGAAAAAATATTGGCCACAGGAAATACAAACCCAGAAGTCTGTATAAAAACCATGCTTATTTTGGGCTGGTTCTAATTTCAGGCATGACTGCTGGAAGTTCCTCCATCCCCAAATACCTATAAATAATTTTCAGTCTCTTTTTTGATAATACACATATAAACAGGAGTGATTTCCTGAAAACCCATATATTTTAATTCTGAAGGACAGGTTCCACATAAGTTAAATACTTATTTTTTTCAGATATTAAGAGAAAGCTAGAATGACAGAGAAGCAGTTGCTTTTTCTCTTTAGCACAGAGATAGGGAGAAGAGGCACTCTTATTTCTTTAGTTACAGTGTGGGCCCAAATGTTGGAAAGTGAAACGTTAATATTTCAAATTTTTATAGGAATTTGTGAATATATAGAAATTTTGATTGGATAAAAGTTCATAAGGATTTCACATGAGTCAGTTATAATTTTGTTTTAATTAGTTGTTCATTTTGCTTTGGTCCACCACAAAGTTATTTTAACTTAATTCTGTGTCATGCATGAAAGGATGCTTCTTGAAATAATGGTGTAAACTCTCTGTTTTGGTGATCATAGGATGTTGTTATAAATACTGACCTTCTACTGCACAGTATTATTTTATAAGTACTCTGGGGAAATTTTGTTCATGTATTATTGCCTACAAAACTTGTGCTGAGTTAATGCAATGAATCTTCAGTTAATCAAGTTGCTCTTTCTTTTCGTTTTGGCCCCCAGGAAGGTCCATGCAGACTTCTGTGGCCCAGCAATAGTCATTATGTGGGGCATAATTTTCATGAATGTTTCAGTGCTGTTTTTTTTTTCTTAGATTGTATATGGGGCAAAAAGAGCTATAAATTCCTTGTTTATAACCATTATAAAATTGTAAGAACAAAAAAAAAAAAGACCAAATACATAAAGTTTAATGCAAACAAAATGGAAAAACTTAAGTGAAGAAAAAACTCCATGTTCCCTGAGTCTGATACCAGCTGGGAATGTTTTCCACTGCCCATTTTAATCACTACTTAAAATACCCCCAAAAGAACACAATTTCACTTTTGAAATTATTGCTTGAGAGCCCACAAGATTTAATCCAACTGAAAACTTGTATTTTGCTCAGTGGAGTTCTGGTATCCAAATAGGGCTCAACTTTGCTAGATTTTAGAATTCCACTCTGACCACCACCTTGACCTTATTTTTAAACTATAGACCTGTGGTCATATGTTTCTTATGTGTAGATATAGAATCCTCTGCCAAATCAATAAAGGCCAGAACCATGCCATCCTTAAGGGGAAACACCAAGGCTCATATACATTTCCTCTGAACTAATTGAATGTAAAGTTGACAGAAGCAAGATGATCTCCAGCCACCGAGGCCATATGAGAGAAACATAACAGTGTAGAAACAGGGTCAAAAAGCTTGAATGTCACCCTGGCTGGTGTTGCTCAGTGGTTAGAATGAGGGTCTGCCTACTACAGGTTTGACCCCGGGTGAGTATAGGAGGCAATCAACAGATGTGTCTCTCCCACACTAATGTTTCTCTCTCTCCCTTCCTACTCCTTCCCTCCCTTCCACGCTCTCTAAAAATCAATGGGGGGAAAAAACCTCAGGTTAGGATTAATAAAAAAAAAAAAAAGGCTTGAATGCCCACTATGGCAACTAACAGGTCAAGAAGTTCAGAACAGTACAGCAGTGCTGAGCAGATTTTAGATAACATAATCTGGGGTTAATAAGATTTCTGGTAAAAATGTAATCTTTCTCATCTGGTTTGAACAGCTGCTCATTTCTTTTGAACAAGGGGAGTGAACTGAGAGCCATCTATAGAGATCTGAGCAGAAGTCATTGTGAGTAGTTGGTGGGGATTTGGAACAGTGGTTGTTCAATGCAATCACCTGGGGAGCTTTAATAAACTCCTGGAGTGGGGCTCAGGCAAATGTGCTTTAAAAAAAAATCTCTGTACCCTAGCTGGTTTGGCTCAGTGGATAGTGTTGACCTGCAGATTGAAGATCCCAGGCTCGATTCCTGTCAAGGGCAGATCAAGGGCACATGCCCAGGTTACAGACTCAATCCCCAGTAGGGGGCATGCCGGAGGCAGCCAATCAATGGTTCTCATCATTGACGCTTCTATCTCTCTCTTCCTCTCCCTTCTTCTCTGAAATCAATAAAAATACGTTTTTTAATTTTAAAAAAAATCACTCCCAGGTGATTCTAATGGGCATCACAGATTTAGAGAAATCAACAAACAGGAGATGAATGACCCTTTATGGAAGAGAAGCAATTAGAGAGAATCCTGAACCCACAAGTCCACTGAGGGCCACATTTGCGGAATAGGCTGGGAATGTTATGGAGTTCAAGAAGAGAAATCCATTTTCTTCCATCACTTAATCTATATTTCGTGCTTAATCTATATCTGATAAAGCACATACCTCACCAACCTAAAGAGAGGAAAGGTAATTAGATGATTACCGTGTTTCCCCGAAAATAAGACCTACTTCATGGAAACATAATACATCCCCTGAAAATAAGACCTAGTGCATCTTTGGGAGCAAAAATTAATAAAAGACACTGTCTTATTTTCAGGGAAACAGGGTATAGAGATGGACGAGCAAGGGTGGCTCCAAAGCATTACTTGCAGGGTGCAGTGGCCCAGGGAAGGCTCAATTAGTTATCACTTTGAATCATGTTAAGCAAGTCGATCAGCTTTGGGGTAATAGGGCTCAACTTTGCTAGATTATAGAATGCCACTCTGCCCACCTTGACCTTTTTTTTAAACTACAGCCCTATGGGTGGGGAAACCAGAGCCTGTTTCCTATTTGACCTGCATGATAACCTAGAAAGATGGACCCCTCTGTACCATTACAGTAAAGCAGGTCCATGTATAACCTCTAGTTTTTACAGCCACCTTTACTTGCTATTTATTTTCCCAAGCTACTTATCTTTCCCCTATTCAGAAATAGATCCTTCATTTTTATGGCACTTCCATGAATATTCATTTATCCATAAATATCCTAGAAGGCATTCCAAAAGTTTAAGTGTCTGATACCAATAGATGCATGTTGGCATCTGCACAGCTGACATATTAGGAATGTTTTTTTGAAGCATTGAATAATGAATTAGATTTTTGTCTCTACTAGCACTGAGTTTTCATTTAAGTCCGGTCAGTGACTGCTGACTTGTAAGGCACCATGAGAACAATAATCCGCCTAGCACTGATTATTCCAGTTGATATTCATGAGCACCTGAAATAATCTGTCAGATGATAGAGCCAGATTCTTAGTGAACCAGCTATCCCATGGGTCTTGTCTTCCCACCAAGCAGAAAAGGAGTCTTACCCTTGGATGTCTTACATATGACACCAGCTCGACAAGGGCAGGTGATGATGGTGAGGCTGGTTCCCACAAGAAGTGCTGTCACAGTAAAGGCCAAGAGCCCACAAAAGCTCTGATCTTGCTGATGAGAAAGGAAGCCCATGGTGGTCCGAGGAGAAAACTGTTCTGGCCCTAACCGGTTTGGCTCAGTGATGGAGTGTCGACCTGCGGACTGAAGGGTCCCAGATTCGATTCCAATCAAGGGCATGTACCTTGGTTGCAGGCACATCCCCAGTAGGAGGTATGCAGGAGGCAGCTGATCAATGTTTCTCTCTCATCAATGTTTCTAACTCTCTATCCCTCTCTCTTCCTCTCTGTAAAAAATCAATAAAGTATATTTTTTAAAAACTGGTCTGATAGAAATCTCAGAGCATTGATCCATCATACCTGAGAAATTGCAGTGTGGGGGTTGTCTCTGTCAGCCAAAGAGACATTTCATTTCATCATTCAAGTACACATTCTGTGTCAGCTATGGGGGAGTTACTCAATGGGTTTTCATAGTATACAACAGACAGACCTCACCCAAGATACGATCGCTATTAGAGCTGGTGGAGGTAGGGACTACTCTCATTTATCACTGCCCTGCCTGTAGGATCCATCCATCCATCCATTCATTCATTCATTGGCAAGCTTGTTCTGAGGACAGTATCAGACACAAAGAAGAATGCCACTCCCCTCTTTTGTTTCTTCCTTCCTCCTTTCCATCCATCCTTCCACAAGTATGTAAAGAGTATTTACTGTATTTTATGTGCTAGAGTTAAAATGGTGAACCAAGCTTCAGTGATATATTCTAGAACAGGAATTCTTAACCTGAAGTCCATAGACACCCCATCCCTTGAATCTGTAGTAGGTTGTACTGAGTGCTCTGGGATATAGAATCTCTGCCTGCCAGTCTAATGGAAGAAGTTAGAGCCAACCACACATAAGGAAATACATAACCAAAATTATTTCCATTAGAGATCAGAACCTAAAGAAAATGAACCAGGTTAATGAAATAATGTGTGAATGCCAGGAGATGCTGTGGGACATTTAGGGTGTCGGGGAGAGTCTCTCTGAGGAAGTGACATTCATGCTGACACCTGGGAGAACATAATAGACAGAAAGGTCAAAGACCTTGAGAGAGAAACAAATAAACCCCCAGTTCCCTTTAATCTAAGAATCCAGGCCACTTAATTAGTGGATTATATCCCTGCTTTTGGAGAAAGAAACAGGAGTCAGGAGAGAAAACTGGAGATGATTTGAGAGTCAAATTGTCACAAGTGGCCCAAGGCAGCAGGGAGGATACAGACTGAGGGCCTTGGTACATGCCACGTGCACACCCTCCATGTGTGGTGTATCTGAATGTCAGGGAGCACCTCCATATCTTTGCGCCACCCTAAGCCTTTCTTAGGCCAGTTCAGCATGGTCTGCCTTTTCAGACAATAAGTTACTATAATCAGAAGTCCCTCCTTGTTCCTAGAGAGGATCCACAAAATAATTATCGCCTAAAATCATGGATCCTAGTCCCGATTTTCAGAGACCAAGGGCAGTGAAATGACCTCTCCACTCTAGGGGTGAAAGAATGTCAGCTATTTGCCTCTAAGTCACATCTCCGTCTTACCTTCCAAGACCCCTTGGTTGGCATAAGAGTTCTGCTCAATCTGGCTTCTCCTAGCTGCATCCAGGGAAAGTTATTCATTTACTCTTATGCCTTTCACCTTTAGGAAAATTACCTTTTCAATAAATAAATAAATAAATATAAATAAAATAAAAAGACAACAAAGCTCCTATTTGACAGCCTCTAAGACCTCACTTGTAGCTCATTAAAAGCTACAAAAATATTACCCAGTAGCTATTAAACAAGCTCATATTTTTATGCCTAGGGCATATTACAAAGTCATTGAACATTCAACCCAACACCCTATAATAAATGTTGGCTAACTTAATGCACAATCCAAGGATCCATTGAGAGACAAATGGATAAACAAAATATATAGTATATCCATACAATGGAATATTATTTAGGCATGAAAATAGTTGAGGTACTGATATATTCTATAATATGAATAAACTTCAAAAACATGATGCTAAATGAAAAAAGCCAAATACAGAAGGCCATATATTATATTATTCGATTTATTTGAAATGTCCAAAAAAAGTACACCCATAAAGACAGAAAGCAGATGGTGGTTGCCAGGGCCTGGAGGAAGAAGAAAGTGGGGAGTGACTACTTAATGGATAGAGAATCTCCTTTTGGGATGAAGAAAATGTTTTGGCCTGTGTGGGCCTATGTTGCTGCTGGTCTGGGGGTGGGAAGGGCAGGAACATTCCGGGGCTCTCACTATGAGTATGGGGTCCACTAATGCTCAAGTTCAAAGCCAGAGCCCTGCCAATGAGGAAATAGGAGACATGTTCTTATCTATTCCAGGATTTGGCAGGCTTACAGCTTGCAATGGCAGGGTAGTGGAAGGGGTGGAAAATGAAGTATCTAATACACAAGATTGAGAACGAGAGCCTGACCAGGAGTTGAGGAGCATTGCAGGGAAGATGATGACATCTGCCTTGTGAAAGCCCATGTCTTGAACTACTTTTCTTTGTGTGTTACAAGGGAAAGCTCATGCTAGCCAGCACCTATGCCTTTGTTTGATTCCTTTCTGAGATTTTTCCCTCTCCCTTCAGTAAAAAGCTTCACATGCACATTGCAACACAGCATGTTAGGAATAGTGGGTATCAGCTTCCTATTGCTGCTATAACAAATTACCACAAACTTAATGACAAATAATAAAAATTAATTATGTAAAATCCTGTAAGATTATCAGATGCATGTCTTGCTGGGCTCACATCAAGGATTTGGCAGGACCATGTACCCTCTAAAGGCTCTGGGGGAGAATCCATCCCTTGCCTTTTCCAGCTTCTAGAGGCTGCCCACATTCATTAGCTTGTGGTTTGGTTTTGTTTTTATTTTTTTATTTTTTTTCTCAGGATCTTTTATTTTTTATTTTTATTTTTTTTAATAAATCTTTATTGCTCAGATTATTACAATTGTTTCTCCTTTTTCTCCCCCATAGCTCCCTTCCACCTGATTCCCACCCCACCCTCTGCCCTTACCCCCTCCCCCCACTATTGTCCTCAACCATAGGTTATACAATTTTAATCCAGTCTCTTTCTGCACCCCACACCCCTTTCACCCTGATAATTATCTATCCACTCCCTTTTTTTGCCCCTAATTCTATTATATTCACCAGTTTATTCTATTCCTCAGGTTTTTAATTCACTTGATCTTCTTCCTCTTCTTAAGTAATACCTTTCAGCATTTCATATAATACTAGTTTGGTGGTGATGAACTCCTTTAGCTTTTTCTTATCTGTGAAGCTCTTTATCAGACCTTCAATTCTGAATGATAACTTTACTGGCTACAGTAATCTTGGTTGTAGGTTCTCGCTATTCATCACTTTGAATATTTCTTGCCACTCCCTTCTGGCCTGCATGGTTTCTGTTGAGAAATCAGCTGATAGTCTTATGGGTGCTCCCTTATAGGTAACCAACTGCTTTTCTCTTGCAAGATCTTCTTTTTGTCTTTTACCCTTAGCATATTGATGATGATGTGTCTCGAAGAATTTTTCTTTGGATTCCTCTTGTTTGGGGTTCTGTAGGCTTCCTGTACTTGTAAGTCTATTTCTTTCACCAGGTGAGGGAAGTTTTCTGATATTATTTCTTCAAATATGTTTTCAGTATTTTGCACTCCCGCTTCTTCTGGCACCCCCATAATTCTGATGTTGGTGCGCTTGCAGTTGTCCCAGAGGCTCCTTACACTATCTTCAGCTTTCTGGATCCTCTTTTCTTCCTTCTCCAAAGGAGTGTCTTTTGGCTCTTTGACCTGATTCTTGTGTTCTTCCATTCTGCTGTTGGATCTCGGTTTTGTTTTTAATCTTTTAAGTGAGTAATCAAACTACTCCAACATCATATCTCCTACTTTTCCATTATCTTATCTACTTTTCTGACTCTGTCTCCCTATCTTATCTTGTGATTATGTGGTGTCCACTTTGGTAATGCATGATAATCTCCCCCATTTATAGATCCTGAAATTATTTACAGCAGCAAAATTCCTTTTGTTATATAAGGTAACATATTTATAGGCTCTAGGAATTAGGACCTGTACATCTTTGGGGGACGTTATTCTGCCTACCACAAAGTGGCTGGAGAAGGAGACAACTGCTGTACACAATCATGATGACCATCAGCAGAGAGACCCAGACCTAGAGGGTACAAGAGAAGAACAAAGTGAGAAAGCCCCAACTTTTTTATTACTCCCTAAATTAGCAAAAGCTACTCTACTCAAATAGAAAAGGAGGAGTCCGACAATATGTGATTATAATAAGAACTCACCAGTATGAAGCATTTACTGGGTGCCAGCTTCATACAAATATATTTTTGTATTTATCATACAAAAATATATAGTACATGGTATTATTAAGCCACATTATATAAGGAAAGGCAGATAATTTTTCAGAGACTAATAGAACTTACCTGAAATCTCACAGCTGGTAAGTATTGCAAGTGGCATTTGCATCTAGTTCTATCTGATGTGAGAGCGGAGCTCTCAGTCTAGTGTTGTATTAGAGTGGGCTAACTGCTGAGCACCGTCATACCAGAAACTTAAGCTGATACTTCTGATTCTTGAGCTGTTTTCCCCTTTTGGCAATTTAAGTTTGGCAATTCCTTCTAAAATGATATTTAAGAAGAAGTCTGGGGCTTGAAATCAATTGGTTTATATCTTGTTTATATAGCAGTCCAATGTGGATATTTGTGGGCAGCTTCCCCTGGGGTGATTCTGGTCCCAGGCTCCTTCCCCATGTGGCTCTGATATCCCCTAGGCCTCAGGGTCTCTTGCTTCCAGAGGCAGATAGGAAAATAGAGGGTGAAGAAAGCATGCCTGTTTTTTAACCACCTCTATGTATCACCTCTGCTCATATTCCATTGGCAAAAGTTGGTCAGATGGGCCCATCTTGATGCTAGAGGTGGAGAAATCTGGCTCCTGGCTAGACAACCACTTCCCAGGAACAATGCTACACATTGAATGGGAAGCATAAATGTGGTAGACAGTTGACCGTCTCCGCCATGACAATACTGATACATGAATGAATGGATCAATGAGAAACGGAGGGAGGGATAGAAGGAGGGAAGGAGGGAGGCACAGAGGGACTGAGGGACGGAGGGAGGAAAAAAGAAAAAAATCTTGCTTCTCACATTCCTACAAACAAAAATAAAGGATGCTATCTCTATAAATGTGCCCACTGGCAGGAGGAGAACTAAATCACCTAAGTAAATAAAAGAGTATCCAGGCTTGCTAAAGTCTCCATAGAGTTATCAAATAGTATCAAAACATTCTATCTTTACTGATAGGACACAGTATACAGAGACATCTAGTTTTGTGTGTGTGTGTGTGTGTGTGTGTGTGTGTGTGTGTGTGACAAGACCCCCAATGTTCTGCTGGACACTTGGATGTCCACTGAAGACTATATTCCAATCACCTTCAACTCTAGTTGTAGCCAATGTGTTCCAGACAATGAATGTAAACAGAACTGCAACATGAATCTTCTGACGAATTGTCCTCGAAGAAAGAGGGCTCCTCCTTCTCCTCCTTCCTCCAGGTGGAGAGGTTGAAGAGCCATCTTAGATCATGAATAGATTTGGTGAAGGAATAAACTAAAGAGGGAGCCACAGTCCCTACTGATCATAAGGTTGCCAAACCAGTCCAGATTGCTCAATTCCAGATTTGGTTTACATGAGGTACACACATTGCTATTATGATTAAGCTACCACCGTTAACCACTGTTTTCTATCATCTGCTAATGGTCCTGATCCTGACCAAAAATCACAATATTTCTGCAAATCAAAGGATTTGCCTAGAAACCTCATTTTCATCACTGGTGTTTCTGCCTTCCCACCCTCAGTCACCTCAGCTGGTGTCACTGATGGCAAAGCCTGTTGGGCAAGCTTTAAAATGGCTTGACAAACAGGAAGCACTCAAGGGTTTTCTCACAGGCCTTGCCCACAAGTTGCCTCACTGTCTAGCCAGTTTTGCTGCCGAGTGACTCTGGTGGGTTGGGTTAAAAGTACAATAGTACAATTCCTTCCAGACAGCTCTCATCTGCTTGGAAATTGCAGCTTCCGATCACCCTTGTCCACCTGTAAGGACAGAATATCAAAAGTGACCCAGTTTCTACTGACACTTTCACACTGAGATTTGTCTTACCTGATACCTTCCCAGCTGGTACTGCTAACTAAGATAACCTGCAATTCTGGGGTGGAGGCTGACCCAAGGCAGGCTTCTGCTGATGCATGGTGATGATAGTTCTGTGGAAAGTTTTGCTTGTCTTCGAGGAGCGCAGACTCTCAGTTTTGACTTCTGTGGAATTTCAGCTTCAGGACAGTCTATTGGCTCCAGTTCCTGGCTCCAGGCAAGGCCCCAGTGAGATGGCTGCCGACTTTTTCTTCTTAGAGCAGTGGTTTGCAATATTATTTGACAACAAATACTTAGAGAAAGTGATGCATCTTTATGGGCCATCTCCCTAGACAAGAAATACACATGTTCACGCCACACAAAATTCGCCCATAATTTCCTGAAATTCTAGGGCCCCGGGACTCCATCCACGAGTCTGGAATCCCAGTTCGGAAGTCTTGCTTCTGAAGCCCAGAGCAGATTTAATAACTTCTAAAGTCATTTAATTACCCCTTTGAGATAGATTTCTCCCTTTGTCCCTCCTAAGCAGAGTAGACCAAATCAATTCTAGAGCTTGTTCATGGGTTTTAATGTTAATTATGACCAAAATGAGAGAAATGCCACATACCCTCCCACTTTCTGTTCCAAAGTTCTTCATCTGAAATTTAAATCCTAGCTACCTCTCCTTTCCTGCTTTATCTCACACTAACAGCCCACATGCAGTTACCTTGGACTGCTTACCTGCAGTTTTCCACGAATCCCAAGGTGCCTTCTTCTGCCCTCTGTCTTTCCTCAGATAATTTCCTACCTCTAGAAACCTCTCATCCATCACCGTCTGTCAAAGCACCATGCTTTCATTAAGATTCTGGGGGGAAAAGAGATTTCTCTATAAAGTTTTCCCTGAACCCTTCCTTTGTGCTTTCAATCTGAGCTTGAACACCTGTTATAGAACATATCACCTTCTGTAATGAATCATTTTGTCTTCCATGCAGCAAATTATTTGAATTATTAAGGTCTGGAATAAGAATGATTGGGTGTCAGTCCTGGCTCTGCCTCTTTCTTACTGTGAAGCCTTATATATGTTTCTTAACCTTTCTGTGCTTCAGTTCTCTCATTGATAAAATGGACACCATAACAGTTCTCCTTACATAAGCCTAAATGAGCTAATCTATGCAAAATTCTTAGTGTAGTGCCTGGCACATTGAAAGCATTTGATAAGGAGTAGCTATTTTTACTTCAGTTAATGGGTATTTTTGACCCCACCGCCTAACATTAAGCTGTCAAGTAGTTGAGGGTAGAGTCTGGGTCTTAGTCATGACTTGGTGCCACAGAGAAGCTAGCAAAAATGCTTTTCACATAGTAAATAACCAGTATATGATATTTGAATGGAAAATGAATCATTCATAAAAATGTCACCTCAGAACTTCAGACAGCATTGTTGTCATCTATATTTTATGATTACATGAAAGGCCATGGAACAGTAAGATGGATGTTCTATTGAGACTACAAAGTATTCTGGGTTTTAAAAAAACATCCTTATCTCAATTCTCTGTCCTAATTCCAGGACTTTTTTAAAAAATATATATTTTTTATTGATTTCAAAGAGGAAGAGAGAGGCAGAAACATCAATGATGAGAGAGAATCATTGATTAACTGCCTCTTGCATGTCCCACTTTGGGGATCAATCCCACAACCCGGCATATGCTCTGACTGGGAATTGAACTGTGACCTCCTGGTTCACAGGTCGATGCTCAACCACTAAGCCATGCCAGCTGGGCATTCCAGCACTTTTGTTCCACCGTAAAGAATATGACAAGAATTCCCATCGTCTCCAATTATAATTCAATTCCTATTCAATTATACAGACATTTATTTAGCAACTATTGGGTGCCAGACACTGTGGTAAGAGGTAGGGTTCAAATATATCTTTCTTGGGCTCCTGCAAACCATCTGTCCTCCTGGCACTGGAAGCTTAGGACCCAGATTATATACACATTTTTAAAATCCTTGAGTTTGAAGCCCAATGCCAGATGGCAACTAGCCTGCAGGATTTTCCTCTCTTGTGACAAGGGGTGTATATCTATGTCAAATGACAGAAGAGTGTGTTATACTTCATTACAAAGTAATTATTCTATCTAATAAAGAGGGAATATGTTAATTGACTGTCATACCCTCATAAAGATGGCAGGACCCACATCCACTAAGGAGGGAATATGCTAAGTGACTGCCACACCCTCAAAGATGGTGGCACCCACAGCCACAAGATAGCAGCGCCCAGTCCCCTCAGCCCCACCAGGTTGGCAAAAGTGTGGCCACTCCACACACCTGCCTCCGGAGTCCCCCAGTCCCCTCAGCCTCCTAGCTGCCCAGGGCTGGCCCAAGAGATGACCAAACAACTGAATAAGAAAGCTGCATGGGCAACCAGGCTGGTGGAGGGCAGAGGGGGGCATCAGTTAGGGGCAACCAGGCCAGCAGAGGGGGTAGTTAGGGGCAACCTGACTGGGGGGGGGGCAGCTAGGGGCAACCAGACCGGCGGGGGTGGGGGGCAGTTAGGGGTGATCAGGCCGGAACGCAGAAATAATGAGGGGCAATCAGGCTGGCGGGGGAGGGGGGGCAATTAGGAGCAACCAGGCAGGCAGGAAATTGAGCGGTTAGGAGCCAGTGGTCCAGGATTGTGAGAGGGATCCCGGACTGGAAAGGGTGCAGGCTGGGCTGAGGGGATCCCCCCCACCATGCACAAATTTCATGCACTAGGCCTCTAGTAATAATAATATATAGAAAATGTAGTAGACCATTTCTGACCACTCAGCCCCCTGAGCCTACCCTAATAAACCCATTGCCACACAAAAATACTGGATATAATGAAACAAAATATTATTCACATAACCAAATTAGATAAGGAAAAAATGGATCCTCAGGTGCCAAGAATGGCATGAAATCAAGCCAGAGGAATAAATATTAGCTGATACCAGAAGGAATCCACAGAAGTTTCTAATGGAGTTATGGGCCCTTTAGGCAAGGGAACTAGTTTCCTAATACCAACCGAAAGCAAACAAACAAACAAAAAATGTGAGTGCAGGCCTTTAAGAGGATAGAACTGAACTCCATGCATAAACATGCCATCTGTCTGGGGTTTTGGGAAAGGAAAAAAAAAAGTCACCTATGAAAATCAAAACTCTGAGCCTACACCACATACAGTTTGGATATCTTAATTTATAATACTTTAATGATGTGGAACCTCTAGCGGCATCTCTCTAGGTTTCTCATCTAGATTAGAGTCTAGCTGGTAATACATATATACATACATACATACATACATGCATGCATACAGTATAACTCTAATATGCAAATAGACCAAACAACCGAACAACCAGTTACTATAATGTGTGCTGACCACCAGGGGGCACACAGGGAACATGACGGGCATTGGCCATGGAGGTATGGTGCAACAGGTGAGTGGGGGCGCCAGACCAAGGTGGGGCTCCAGTTACTGTCATCAGGGCAAGCCTCTGGTGGTTACTGAAAATTCTTTGCTCCCACATGCCGCAGTACCACCAGGTACCAGCCGAGATGAGATAAGCAGAGGAGATAACAGGAAGCCCTGGAGTGAAAGCCAGGAATTCCAGAAACCCGACAGAAGATGTGAAGACGGAAGCAGGCCAGAACTAAGAAAAGAGGGAGTATTGGGAACCACATCCATCTGGAAGGTGCATGCCCACCTAATTATAGCTCTAAATTATTCGTGGTACACAGGAGTGTGGGCTTGGTATTTTTAGGCTGTTTTAACTTTAAGAGGAGTTGAAACCTGGACTTTTGTGTGAAATCATTCTGATTTTAAAATACTGTGAAGCTCAAACTGAACATGCCTGCAGGAGGCATGTGGGCTGCTGATACAAATTTGCAATCCCCAGTCTAGATGAATTCGAGAGCAGCAGGGAAGATGCACTGTTGTCAGTAGAGATCTATGCTGTCTCTAGTGTGCATAGCAAGTATTGTGCATAGCAAGTATTTGGCTAGAGCCCTCGTAAATAATCTTGGAAACAGTTATCCAACATGAACTTTGATGGGTCCATGAAATGAAGAAGTTGGGATCAGTTAATTTATAACTAGCTTTATTTTCCCCAGGGTCACTATGTGCTGTTAAAGCAAAGAAGCAACAAAGACAGCAGGAGGAAAAACAGCTTCCATCCTGATCCCTGAGAACAGCAACCAGCAAGGAACCCAAATGGCCTACACGTTACTGACTGGGCTGTTCTTCTCCCAGAAAATACAGTCAAAAGATAAGCTGATGATGGCCCTTCACTGAATTCAGATTTCCATTAGAGCACTGTCATCACTTTCAACATGCCAGCAGTCATGGGAAAGTTCATCTTTATCTCCAGGTGGGTTCCTTTCCCTAATATTTTTTCATCTAAGGGGTAGAAAGATGTCACAAACTGTTCTTCCAAGAGAGAAGCTGTCATCCAAAAAAATGCCTGCTTCCGTTTCAGTCCCCCTAACTCGGAAGATGCCTGGAATGGAGAAGTTCTTCACAGATTTTTTTTCAATATGACCTCCCCCACCTGAACAACTAAGCACATGCCTCCGAAACTGTTGGGTCATTTTTCCTTTTGTGTTTATTTACTCAATTAATAACGAGCAACTCAGTCACCAAGGCCTTCAGAAAAGTTATTTTGTGGAGCATATTTCTGATCTGAGGTCCTAGAATTTCTCTTATACTCATCTGTAATTTTTAAAAGGCATCAGAAGGCCGAGACCGGTTTGGCTCAGTGGTAGAGCATCGGTCTGTGGACTGAAAGGTTCCGGGTTCGATTCCGGTCAAGGGCATGTACATTGGTTGCGGGCACATCCCCGGTGGGCGGTGTGCAGGAGGCAGATGGTTGATGTTTCTCTCTCATCGACGTTTCTAGCTCTCTATCTCTCTCCCTTCCTCTCTGTAAAATGTCAATAAAATATTTTTTTAAAAAATAAATTAAATAAATAAATAAAAGGCATTAGAAGCCAATAGGAGAACTCAATAACAACTTTTGCATATCCTTGGATTGGGGAAAGAGGAATCATTTGATTGCTGTCCTGGCCAGCGAGCATGTTTACCTGGCTCTTGTATTAGTGAGACTAGGCTTCCTGGAACAAATAATCCAGTAGTTTTGATGTACTAACAGAATGAAAATTTATTTCTTACTTCCGTCACAGGGCAATGCAGGTTGGTGGGATGGGGGAACATTGAGTTCTGCTCCAGTGAATTAATCAGGGACTCAGGATCCTTCCATCTTGTGGTTTCACCATCCTCTTATTCCAGGGGTTGGCAAACTTTTCCTGTAAAAGGCCATAGTAAATATTTTAGGTTTTGTGGGCCATATGGTCTCTGTCACAACTGTTCAACCTGCCACTGTAACACAAAGCAACCACAGACAAGGTGTAAATGAATGGGCATGGCTGTGTTCCAATAAAACTTTATTTACAAAAACAGGCACTGGGCTTCAGTGTGCCAGATCCTGCCCTAAGGACCTCGTCCCTCTCTGCATTCAGACAGTGGGTAGAGAAAGAGTGAGCACTGTGGAAGAGGCACATGTAAAATTAATGCCTATTCCCATAGAACTGTCATGAGGATTGTACAAAACCATGTTTATAAAGTGCTTAGTGCAAAGGTCAGTATATAGAAGTTGCTTGATACATGGCACTGTCATCTTTTTTATGCAGAAACAAAGTACCTTTGGTATTTTCAGGAGGAAGTGGCATGTGCCGGGGGTAGGATGGTAGGGGAGACTGGGGGAACTTCAATGGGGGAAAAAATAAGGCATGTGTACTACTAGTTGTAATACTTTAAACAGTAAAATTAAATTAAAAATAAAAATAAAAATCTGGGTAAGAGGGAAAAAAATGGACATAAGTACAAATAAAACAATGTCAGCCATGAAAACAAAAAACAAACAAGAAGAAGAAACAAAGTACCTTTGGTATTTAGAGGAGGAAGTGGTCATACTGAGGGAGATCAGGAAAGGTTACAGCTGATTTTCTGAGGGAGAACAAGATTTTAACAAACAGAAGTAGGGGAACAGCTTGAGCAAATCTGTCGCAGCTGGAAGCATTGCAGGTTTAGTAAGCGTGTGCCGTTCAGTTTGGCTGTTAACAACCTGGGGTTATGTGGAGGAATTGTGGGAATATAAATTTGGAAAGCTAAGAATGCTTTCAACACCAGGTTTAAAGTTCAGTGGCAATAGAGCCACTGAAAATTGCTGAGAAGTAGTGGCATACATGCGAGTCCTATGTTCCAAAAATCCTGTTTGTAAATTCGTTGTGTGAAACACAGACTATGTTTTCTGAGTCCCAGATTAGTCAACAGAAGCTTGTTTACCAGGTGTTTATAACCTGTAACGATCTGCAAAGGAGGGCTGTTTTACCCAACCAGCAGAGCCCAGAAAATTATTCTGCTATAGAGCCATATAAATGTTGCTCTAATTATCATTGTCTTAATCCAAAATAGGCTTTCCTAAAACAGTTTCTCAGTTAACCTATACAGAGATTTACAGCCAACTATTGAAATTCCAGGAAGAGTATGCATAATAAATATAGACACAATTTTTTTTTTTTGCCAACTCATTTGGATACTGAGAAACGATTTGCATAAAGTTGGAACCATGAAGTCAAAAGAGTGTTTAGCTGGGCCTTCATTTCTAGATCCCTAAAAAGAAGTACTTACCCCTAATTGATGCAAACCTCTTGGCTTGTTTGTCAGAACCCATCTGTGTTGAAAGCATTGGCTTTCACTGCCTTCTGTGCAGGAATCCCTTCTTCCACCTGCTGCTGGAGAAACCTGTTCTGATATTCAAGTAATGTCTACCTAAAATTCAGTTGAATGGAAGCCTCAAATTTAGAGGGCCCAAGACCAGTGCCTCATTCTAACAGTTAAATGTTAACAGTCACTTATTTACTCATTAATTCCACAGATATTTATGAATATCTGCTACGTGCCAAAGACCGCCCTGGCAACAGAGGAAGTAGAGACAGTCCACCTGAAGCAGTGTTTACACTATCATCTTATAAGTTATTCCAAAGAGATATCTGAGCTGAGATGCTAAAACAAACAGAAGTTTTACAGAGAATGGGAGGCCAGCATCTCAGGTAGGGAGACCAGCAAATATCAAAAGCATTTGACCACAGAACATTGTGCATATTCAACAAATAATTCTGCTAAGTGGATGGGTGGGTGTGAAGAAACCTTCCTTGAAAGCCCAATATTGTCCTCTACCCGAGGTAAGTCAGTCAGTCCTTCCCCAGTGTGGTTTGTAGTTTTATCCCCAATTCTACCTCTGGCTCTCCAGAAGACATGCTAACGTTTTCTGACTTCGTTAAGTTAAAATTTTTAAATCTTGACAATGAAGGGTTTCCATCCTAATACACAGCTTAAGCAAACGAGATGCTGAATACAACCCCATTACCCACTGTGAGCTCAGTGCTGAGCTGTGTGCTGGGGAGAGATGCCAAAGGGCATGTGATTGGGCCACCAAGAAATTCTAATCTCCCTGGAGAATCAAGATTTATATTCAAGAAATAAAGCAGAACCAAGCCAGCAAGTACCAAATTGTCTGATTTGGATTCAAAGTTATACAAGAATTCGGGTTGCTCACAGTCTTTCATACAGCTGAAGTTCAGAGTTCTGTCTCTCATAGACAGTTCTCTGAAACACTTTGTAGAGATAAACGTGGCTAGTTGGTGGGGTTTGAATGTGGCCAACCTAAAGAATTTCTGCAGTTTCCTTCTTCCCACAGGGTTTGCCAGGCCTGGGAGACACTTTGCTTGCTTCTTTCCTTCTCCTTATCCAACCCTCCCCTTCATTTCCCCTCTCTCCATTGTGTGTTTCATGTCCAGAATTACAATAGTACAAATTGAAGGATATTATGAAACTCAAGGGAAGGAGACAGATGCAAGGAATGCTGGATAAAATCACAGAGTGTTAAATCAAAAAGCAGAGTTTCAAGGAGCTGAGCAGATTCCCATTTCTTCTTGTGGGAAGTGGGCCTCAGCTTTCCAGACAAATGTGACTTTGCCTTCTCTGGGTCTCCTGACCCTTGTCACAGGACCCTCAGAAGGCATCCTCTTAAAAAGGTTCTTTGGTATTAAGTTTGTATGATCCGATATTTAAAGACAGATTTCCCATGCCACTGAAAAGGGTCTTATATTTAAATCTCTTCAAAGAGACTGAGACAATAACCTGTAACAAAAATCTTCTCCTAGGTTTTCTGTGGATGGTACCTACCTCAAGGATATCAGTGAAAATGTGAATACTTTTTTTAAAAAAAGCTCATCTGTGACTCACACATTGAGACTGATTTTTTTTTTACTACAGATGTTCCTTGACTTATAATGGGGTTCCACCCTGATAAACCCATCCTACATTGAAAATATAGAAATTTAACTGCATTTAATACACCTAACCACCTGAACATCAATAGTTTCGCCTAGGCCAGTGGTTGGCAAACCACGGCTCGAGAACCACATGCAGCTCTTTGGCCCCTTGAGTGTGGCTCTTCCATAAAATACCACGGCTTGGGTGAGTCTATTTTGAAGAAGTGGCGTTAGAAGAAGTTTAAGTTTTAAAAAATTGGCTCTTGAAATTTCAATCGTTGTACTGTTGATACTTGGCTCTGTTGACTAATGTGTTTGCCGACCACTGGCCTAAGCTACCTAAACATGCTCAGAACACTGAGATTAGCTTTCAGTTGGGCAAAATCGCCTAATACAAGCTCATTTTATAATAATAAAGTATTGGATATCTCATGTAATTTATTAGCCCTAGAGGCCCAGTGCATGAAATTCGTGCACTTGGGGGATCCCTCAGCCTGGCCTGTGGCCTCTTGCAGTCCGGGAGCCCTTGGGGAGTGAGCCTAAGCCATCAGTCACACATCCTTAGAGCAGGCCTAAGCCAGCACTAGACATCCTTAACGCTGTCAAGGAGGTGGGAGAGGCTGCCGCCAAGGCCGCTGCACTCACCAGCCATGAGCCTTGCTTCTGGCTGAGCAGCACTCCCTCTGTGGGAGCACACTGACCACCAGGGGGAAGCTCCTGCATCAAGTGTCTGCCTCCTGGTGGTCAGTGCACATCATAGTGGCTGATCACTCTGACGTTTGGTCTATTTGCATATTAGCCTTTTATTATATAGGATATCACTTTCAAACCATTGAAAAGTCAAAAAAATTGTAAATCAAACCATTGTAAATCAGGGACCATCTGTATAGGAAAAGCCTTCGATATTTAGTATATCCTTAGACCCAACAATGCTTCTGCCATGAATTTAGTTATAAACATTAATGAAACTATGAGGATCATCAGAGTTTTGTTCATAGTATAAAAAATTGGAGAAAACTGTAGAGAAATGTTTAACCTATAATATGAGATACTATGAACAGAAAGTGGTATTGTAGCCGAAACCGGTTTGGCTCAGTGGTAGGGCATCGGTCTGCGGACTGAAAGGTCCTGGGTTCGATTCCAGTCAAGGGAATGTACATTGGTTGTGGACACATCCCCAGTAAGGGGTGTGCAAGAGGCAGCTGGTCGATGTTTCTCTCTCATCGATGTTTTTACCTCTCTATCTCTCTCCCTTCCTCTCTGTAAAAAATCAATTTTTAAAAAAAAGAAAGAAAAGAAAGTGGTATTATAGAAATATATTAAAGACAAAGGAGATATTTGTAACATAGTAAGTTTAAAAGTTGAAACTATATTCTCATGCTAATAGGAAATACAATAAAAATTCTAACCTCATAAAGTTCACATTCTTCCTTCTTCCATCTCCAAAGCAAACTCAGTCTTTGCCTCAGTTCCCAATGTCACTGCTGCCATGACTCTCAAGCTATCTATTCAATTACCATCCACGACATCTTGCTTTAAGAAAAGTTCTGTCTTTGCATTTTTTTCACATTTAATTAGAACAATGGAGGAAGATGGAACTAAAGAGAAAAAGACTTCCATCTACAGGATTACTACATCTATATAATAAAGTGCTGAAATACAGAGAAAATGATCTTGAGGTGGGGGTGTGAAGGAGTTTTTTAGGGGGTGTGAAAACAGAATCAAGTTGGGAGAAAATGGGAGAGAAGAGAAAAGAGTTATAAAAACTTACTATAGAAATATGGTGGCAAATAAAGAATTTGAGTTATTTAAATACTAATTTTGCTTGCTGGCCCCAAAACTGCATTAGGGGCTTGGATTTATGAGGGTAGATTTATATGCACATCCACAAAGAAGACTACAGATTTCTCCATCAAGACATTGATATGATTTAGATGAGGTTGTTTTATTCTTTTTACATTTCTATACTTTCTAAATATTTTACTTGTGTCTGTATAAATGACTGATTTCAATTCATCTTCCATGAAGTAGGCATCATGATGACACCTGTTTTATAGGTAAGGCAACTGAGGCATACAAAGAGAGATATGGCAATTTATCTGAAGTCACTCAGCCAGTAGTTGAAGAGATAGAATCTGATCCCAAGCAATCTGACTCTGGACAAGTACACCCCATAATCAACAACAGGAAGTTCTGAAGACAAGGAGACCAATGCTCGTGTTCCTAAGGAGGTGAAATGAGCCAAGAAGATTGTGAAATAGTGTGGCAGCGTGAAATGTTTTACCCCAATCCCAGTCCTACTTCAGAAACATTAGACTAACTTGAATTTGGTATTTATCACTCCTTTGCATGTTTTGTACAATCTTCTAACATATATAGATTTTCATTAGACATAGCACTGTCTGTCCTACTTTGAGGAATTATATATATAGGGGTCTAATATGGAATCAAAATGTACTCGGTGGTCTATGTTGGTCCCTCTCAAGCTCAACCTATTGTCTCTTCAACATGATCTCATCTTTTTTTTATTCCATTTGTCTCTCTGCATTCTGAGTGTGAGTTCTTTAATACTATCTTCCAATTCATTAATTCTCCCTACAAGGATAAAATTTTATATTTCAAAGACTTTTTTTTCTATTTTTCCATGATTTCTCGTTTATCCTTTTTCACTTCGGGTTTCATTTCTATTACATTTGTCCTATAATTTCTTGTTTTCAATCATGTTATGCCTTCCTTTTTCTCAGTGAATATCTTAAAATTTTTCTCAGGTAAACTAATGCAATTAAATTAATGAATAAATCAGTCTCATTTATAGTGAATTCATGTCTTTCCTACCATTAGATTTCTCTTTGCCATCTCTCTTTCTAAGAGTTCTGCAGTTGCCTCCACTGGGTGCCCCAGAACTCAATGCAGAACACAACCTCATAAGAACGGCCTAGAGATGCCCCTGGTGATAACTGGAGCATTGCCCATCACGTCACCGAGTCAGCAGGCAGCTTGGCTCAGCTGCTGGCCAAACCACTGGGCCTGCGTCCAAATCAGGCATGTGCCGGGATGCACAGGCTCCAAGCATTAGTTGGAAGCAGGTTTTTTTCCCTCCTAGTTGTTTTTTATGAGACACTGAGTGCATTCCAGCACCTGCCTTCAAGACACAATCCTGTGTTCAATTCTCCAACTCCCATGGAGCACTTTGCAGTCCCTGTTACCTGAAAGAGCCACGCTCCTGACTGTTACTGCCTGCTTCCAGACCCAGAGCTCAGCAAGCCTGTAACCTCAGTCCACTTACCACCTATATGTTTGTTCATTTCTGATATACAGAAATACTTATATCTTTAGTCCACCGACTAAATATATAACCAATGTTTAACCTAATACAATTTTACTATTTTAATTTATGAGAGCTGCAATAACAGAAGATTCCACTTCATGGGGTTTGTTTGTTTGTTTGTTTGTTTGTTTTCTTTCTTCTTTTTTATCTATCAAATCTGCATTTTAGAGCAATCAGGAATGTGTCAAAAAGCTACGTAATTAACTTTTCTAATTTGACCAGAAGTCTGGTCTCTCCCATAAAAAGTAATTCTCATTCATGGTAAGTTAGGAGAGAAATAAACATTGAAGATTCAGGGTTCTTAAAACCAGAGAGAAAGACCAAAGGAAAGAAGTGTTACCCAACTGTTAAACAGACCAAACTGAGAGCAATGGTGGAGAAGGAAATAACCAGGGTTGAAAAGGGGGGTAAGATGGGATTAAAGGAATCAAAAGGACTCTGTTTAGAAAACGTATTTGCCAAACCTGTTTCTAGAAACAACTTCAAGAAGTGAATGTGAGGTCCAGGAAAAAATAATAATAAGCTTATATGTCAAGTAATTGCAAAGAAAGCAAATTTGACCTAAACTCTGGATTGCCCTGGGAACTCATCAGAAAGGTCCTTGTTTTTCCTAAGTGCAACAGGAAATAGCTGGGTCTAAAGAAGTAGGTTCAAAGAAGTGGGTTTATGTTAATCCATCTCAGGTTGACACTCAATAGTTCTGCTATGTGTGTCCCTTCCTGTCTGTTGCCTGACTGTAGAGGTTCTATCCAAAGCTTCTCCACAAAGAGTCGAGGAGACTTGACTCCCTGAAGTTGTGTGAGGTGCTGATGATTCACCACAGAGGAACCCTAGAAAGGGCTAAGGGATAGGACCATGGGAGAAAGAAGAGAAAACTCTTGATCTGGTGGTTGACCATTGGATGATGACCAGAAGAAACTGATGGGAACTGATTGTTTGAAATGTGATCTTGGGTTTTCTTATTCAACTCAGGATGCCCTTCTATCAGCATTTCCAACATACAAAGACTCTTATGCAAAATAATATATACCACTTCTGTTGATTTACAAGAGCATCCTAATAATTACTATGCTTCACATACGCAATAATAAAGACACCTAAGGAATGCCCTTTTATTCCCTCATCAGAGATGATATGTAACCACATGCTAAGTGTTCGCTTTGCCTTTCTGTCTTGGTTAGCATAATTATCTTTCTTTTTTTTTAATCCTCACTGGAAGATATTTTTTTCCTTTTTTTTTTAAGGGAGGGGGTGGGAAAGGAGGGAGGAAGGGAAAGAGAGAGAAACATTGTTGTGAGAGAGACACATAGATTGGTTGCTTCCTGCACATGCCCCAATAGGGGCCCAGGATTGAACCTGCAACCCAGGTACATGCCCTTGACTGGAAACTGAGCCCAAGACCCTTCAGTGTGTAGACTGATGCTCTAACCACCAAACACACCAGCCCGGGCAGCATCATTATCTCAATTCCTGTTCACACACTTTTCTTGAATGAACAGGAATGAACAGGAATAATGACACACATATGGTTTTAGTCTATTTGCCATATGTGTATCATTAAGCCAAACTTAGCAATTCCATTAGTGATTAGCCTCTTCTTTCCAGTAACTTCGATTTCACCTGTATAAAGCAAAACATATGGCTACTGGACATGACTTCACAAGTCTAGTATTCTAATCATCTTGTCAGAAATCATAAAGAAAGCAAGACATTCCAACATTAGAAGTCTGGTTTCCTCTCCCTTCAGAAGAACTCTTAAGAAGACAAACCCTGGTGTATATGAAACCAGTGACATTTGCATTCCCTGCAGATATACCTTCTCACTCTAGTCCAGGCTTTGTTGCATCTGAGGATTAAAAATTGCCTTCAGTTTTTATTATAAAACTAGAGGCCCGATGCATGAAATTTGTGCAGGGGGGAGGGGGTTCTCAGCCCAGCCTATATCCTCTCCAATCTGGGACATCCCTCTAACAATCCAGGACTGCTGGCTTCCAATCACTCACCTGCCTGCCAGCCTGATTGACCCCTAACTGCTCCCCTGCTGACCCAATTGCTCCTAAATGCCCTCCCTGCCAACCTGGTCACCCCTAACTGTCCTCCCCTACAGGCCTGTTCACCACCAATAGCCCTCCCCTGTAGGCCTGGTCACTCCCAAAGACCCTCCCCTGCATGCCTGATGCCCCCCAATGGCCCTCCCCTGCTGTCCTGGGTCCCCCCCAACTGTCCTCCCCTGCAGGCCTGATCATTCCCAACTGCCCCCTCTGCCCGCCATCTTGTGTCCATATGGGGGTGGCCATCTTGTGTGTTTGAGTGATGGTCAATTTACATATTACCTCTTTTTTTATATAGGATTGCTTTAAAGTTTTTATACTTGGATAAACTATCTTAAAAAATTAATAAAAACCTTCTTATGAGTTCTGATTTAGCTCCTTCCTCCCAGGACGCCAAACAAAAAATCATGAGCATTTAAAATATATATAAGGCCACTTATTGTTTAGTATATGGAATCTGACCTGTTCCCTTGGAGTTGTATCTCATAGATGCTAGTTGGTTGTATTTTGTTATTTTAATCATTATGCGCCATCTCTGAGGAATATGAAAAACAGGGAAATTCAGGCATAGCCTTACAGTATAGTGTGGTGTGGGAAAAAGGGCACAGGATTTGTTTCTTAGTCTCTATGTACCTCATTTTACTCATCTGTTCAATCAGAAATACAGTGTTTATCTCTCAGGGGCTGTGAAAAAAAGTACAATATCTTTTGAAAACTGTAAAGTAGTAGAGTATTTTTCATCACTGTTAATAATAGAATCACAGAGTAATAGAGCAGGTTGGGACCTTGGAAATAAACTAGTCTGAATTTAAGAGATGAGAAAACTAAAGAACAGCAGTACTCAATAACCTACTCATGAATATATAGTATTTGAGGGGCAACTCACACTGTGTATACTCATATCTAAATCCTGCTCAGGTTCTTTCTTTACTACAAGGGCCATGCAGATAAAAAAGAGAAGCTGGGTGCTGGTTGAGAAAGCAGGGGAGAGGATTGGAGACTGAGTGGGACAGGAAATGAACATTTCCTAATCAGACAGCTAGTATTTATTTCTGGGTAATTTTCACCATATCAACGTGCAGGCTCAGTATTGTCAGACCTCATTTTTTCCTAGAAACATCAGAAATCTAGATTTTTTAAAAATATGCGAAACCGCCCAATTGTTAAATGATATTTCAATTTTTAAAATAATATTGTATAGGCTAAATAAAATATCTGAGGCTCAAAATTAGCTAATGGTTTACCAACTCTTGAGTTCTGATCTACAGAAAAATGACCAAATTCTTTCTCAAGATGCCAAAGGCCTTTTGTGATCTGAGCGCTGCTTCCTTCTCCAGCTCACTTACTATCTTCTCCTTTCCTTGGGCTTAGGCTCCACTGCACTGAACAGCTTCTGATTTGACAGACACACCTGGTGATTCTCACAAACATGCCCACTTATTGTCACTCTGCTTCCCTTGCTCCTTGCTTATATTGTGCCTCAGGCTTGCAATGAACTTCTCTCCTTTAGCTCTTATATTTCTTTTAAGATGGCTCAGATCTTATTTCCACCAGGAAGTTGTCCCTGAACAGTCTCCCCAACACACACCAAACAATGTGTTCATCCCATATCATTCCATTTGCTTAATAGTATGTACTTTTATGTCTGTGGTTCCCACCAGAATCTCAGCTAATGTTGAACTGAAATTAAACTCTTCATTCTTACTCAAATGTTATCACTTATCTCCCCCTTCCTGAACCTCACTCTGCTCCAAGACTGGTCTTTGACTCTAAGTACTGCTCATCTGCTGGAAGAGATGATAAAATTTTCTCCCCAATGAATGACTTCCCAGAGACCCAGGTGGCTTCACCTCTTCTTTTGTTGGGATTTATGGGAAGCAGTCAGCCTCCTAAATGTAGCCCCCCCCCCACCCCATTCAGAACCTGAAACTAGCTTATTCTATGTCCAGATCCTGCTTTTCCCTGGCTCCACTGTATGTGGTTTTTCACTGTTTCTGTCCTATTTGTGCTCCAAAGATGCTAAGCTTTTCCTACCTGGTACTGAACACTAAAGCCAACTCCTCAGAGCTCTCATCTGAGATCTTTTACAGAATTACAATCCCTCACTGCAAAAAATGAGGAGTAAATGGAGGGGAAATCAGGGGTGAAATCAACTCTAGTGGAATCATATGGACTGATAGGGGATGACTGATTGACCAAAGGAAAATCTTCATGGTGCTATCAACTAAAGAAAAGTAAATGAATGTCAGACAGATCAAAACATAGATGGGCACTGCACTATATCACTTAATTCCAAGATTTCTCCCACAGTTCCCTATCACCCCAACCTGGGTAGCTAATTAAGCCCTGCCTTCAGAATCTTTTAACGAGACAGATATTTAACAAGACAAAAACTCTAATTTGGGTTATTTATCATAATAAAGCTTTGAAATTACACTTATAAAGATTTCGTCTTAAATTGTCAGAACTATGGACAGCACCCAAGTTTGCACCATAAATTCTTACTACATGAAGCAGGAAGAAAATTTTGCAACAACATGTTAAAGGCCTCTAGTTTTACAAATGAGAAAACTAGGGTAAAAAGGTTACAGATGACTTGTTCAAGATTAGGGAGTCTTAAAATTCAAGTCCATGACCCTTTGCACTACACCTGCACTTTATTATAACATGGGGGAAAGGGCAAAGGGACAAATCTAAGGGACAGCAGTGGACACCTGTTACTTCTCCCTTTCCAGCATTAATATCCTCTAATTTTGGTAAATACAGCTCTATTTACATATTGAAGAGAATATTCCCTGCTCTCCTCTGGTCAGTAGATGAGATGTATCCCAGAATGGGCCAATTAGGTTCTTCCTCTCTCATGATTTCAATATGAGCGGGGTTCCTAAAAACAGGACATAATAAATGGAGGTGACACATTTTCTTATTAGCATCCTGATGTTAAATTTTCCAAATTTAAAAAAAAAAACCACTTTAATTTCGTATATATCTTTTTCCAGAGCTTTAGACAAACACTGCAAAGTAGAATTTAGCTCTAAGATAATAATTTCATTCTAAAATCAAAATACACACACACAAAAAATCTATTCATGATTATCTTAAACCTGCCTTTGTGGCATATTCTCAAGTTATTATTCCTTGCATATAAACATAACCAATGGATACAAGACACTGTGGGGGTGGTGGTGAAGGCATATGCTGGGGGGTAGGGGAGACTAGGGAGGTCAAGGGGGGTGGAAAGGAGACATATGTACTACTGTCTGTAATGCTTCAAACAATAAAAAATAAATAAAATTAGTCTTTCACATGGGTAAGCCCATAAATTGCTATTTGAACTGACTTCTATTTCATTCACAGCTTGTGTGAGATTGCCTTCCATATTATAATTCTCTGTTATCCTCAATTCATTTAAAATGTGTCATTACACTCATTGTAGGAAATTAAGTACTATTATCTACAATTTATTGGTGTTGATATTATTAATAGAGTTTACATAGCTATATACAACCTCAGAAAACACAACAAAGTGAAAGGGCAAGAAAGAAAGTAAGAATTAAGCATCTTGTGCAGTACAAATAGCCTGGATTAAGGAATAAACAGACTTGGGATATTAGGGTTCTAGTTATAACCCTAACTTTACACCTAACCAAGTTAATGTGGGTAGATCATATCACTGCTCTGCTTTCTCTGGGTGGATAAAGTTTAACATTCATTCTAACCTAACATTATTGGACTTCTCCTGTTCTTTATACAATGCAATCATTTTCTTTAAAACTCTGTTCTTATTAGCATCATGAAGTGAGGCACTCCAAGGTCATGTGTTTTTTTCCCTTTCCATATTCTAAAAATATCCTATCTAATAAGAGTGAATATGCTAATTGACTGTAAGGAGCCTGCAGGAGGCAGCAGGTCAATGATACTCTCTCACACTGATGTTTCTATCTCTCTCTCCCTCTCCCTCCCTTTCTGAAATCAATAAAAATATACTTCAACAAATCCAAGACCTGAATTCTGGCTCTGACTATAGCTCCTTCTGTGTATATGTCCTTGGTGTACTTATTAGGACCCTGGCAGATATAAAAACTCAATTCAATGCACTTACACACAAAAGTCCATGTATTCCACGGAGGATTGAGCCACCAAACTTCTGGAGATCAGGAAAGCAACTGAGCACCAGGAACAATCAGGGACTCAAGTTCAGCCAGCATCCATCTTTCCCCTGGTGTCTGCTCCACCCAGCATGCTGGTTTTGGTCTCTCTTACTGCAGGCTGGCTTTCTTTATTTACTAGAAAACATGGCCTTCCACAGCTATAAGATGTTACAATAATTTACTCACTCGATCTGCTGTTGCTTTTGAGCCTGACTATATGTAGCTAGCATTCTCAGCACTAAGGACATGGTTGTGACAAGGAAAATGTCGGCCCTTGGGGAACTCATGCTCTCATGGAATGGAGAAAGTCACACAATAAACAAAAGTACAAATAGTACACCAGGTAGTGGTAACTACTATTGAGAAAGAGAGCAAGCATAAGGAGTTAAGAGTACCAAGTGGCAGTAGTGGTGTTGGTTATTTTATAAAAGTAGCTACAGAACGTCTTCTAATATTTGGTGATATTTGAACAAAGGAAGAAGTTAGGGAGAAAGTAACAAGAATATGTGGTGTAACCACAAACACAAAGATTTCTAAAGGGGTGCATACTTTTGACATGTTCAAAGACAAGCAAGGGGCTAGTGTGCTAGAGTAGAAGTGGGGGAAAGGAGAGTGCTAAGAGACAAGATCAGAAAGATGACAATGACCAGACCATGTAGACTCAATATAATTGTAAAAACTTGTGCTTCTACTCTGGGATGGAAAGTCATTGGGAAATATTGAGCTGAGAAGTGACAGGACCTGATTTATGTCGCAGTAGAATCACTCTGGCTGATGCATGAAGAGTAAACTGTAGGAGTGCAAAGTGAAGGCAGGGAGAATATTTAGGAGGCTATTTCTATAATCTAGGTAAGAGTCTAGGTGGTAGACTTGGTAAGAAATGATCATACACTGAATGTATTTAGAAGGTAGTCAACATTATATTCTGGGGTATTCTGGATGGAGGTAAAAGAGGGGAGAATCCAGGTAGGCAAAAGTAGAGAATAAAAGAAGTTTGAACTGAGCTCTGGAGAAGTGTAGGCACTGTGCCCTATTAAGACGCTGTACACACATATATTTAAAACAAGTAGCTGAATATTCTTGCTAAAACAACATAATTGTTTTTCCCAAGTTTAAACATTGGGGCTCCTAAGAAAATACACTGTTAATATCTCTCAAAACAGAAGGTATAAAAAGCCATTCCAAGAAGAGCTTAAGGGGATAGTATAGGCTCAGAGTGGGGGGAAAAATTTACTGGTAAAGAGGCAAAGGAAAGAAGCAAATAAAGACACACACACACCCAACTACATATCTACATACAGGGGGGTTTGTTCTAGTTCTTTTTTTCTAGTTCTGACAATGCATTTCAAATCTGATGTATTTTTAAAATATAAGAGATCTTAAAGAGCCCTAACCCCAAATGGGCCTAATTAGTCCATGGCTGTATGTTAGGTGCTTAAGGAGAGTTATTAATCCTTTGATATGAAAAGGGCCCTATTTGAAGAAAGGTCTGAGGAAATTTTGTTCCTATCCTCAGAGAACTAAGAATTTTTAAGAACTGCTAATACCAGTCTGACTTCTTCTCTGGGAATTGTACATGTCCCATCTTAATTTACCAAATCAGGAATTCTCTGACAAATCTCAGAACATGAATATATTACTCTTTTTCGGTTATATCCTCATTTTCTAAAATAAACCAAATAGAGATGAAAGATGTTCAATTTTGAAACCTCAGATATAATTTGAGTGAATATAAGATTGGACTTTATTCTCTTTCATGTTTACTTTATAATCATGCTTATTTATATGTCATCCTCAAATACTTTACAGAAATGGATAAATTCCCAAGATGTTTCTCTTTTTAATATAAATCTATAATTAACATGAGGGATACATTTTCTATTTATGACACTCAAAGAACTAATCTTACAAAGGCTTTAAAACAGAGTAAGATGAAAAATTAATACTATTAAAATGGCCATATTACCCCAAACCATCTATAGATTCAATGCTATCTCTATCAAGATTCCAATGACAATTTTTACAAAAATAGAAAAAAATCCTAAAGTTAATATAAAACCACAAAAGACCCTGAATGGCCAAAGTAATCCTGAAAAAGGAAAACAAAACTGGAGGCACCATGCTTTCTGGTTTCAAACTATATTACAAAGTCCTAGTAATCAAAACAATATAGTACTGGCATGAAACAGACTCATAGATCAATGGAACAGAATTGAGAACCAAGAAATAAATGCATACATATACGGTCATCTAAATATTTGACAAAGAAATCAAGACTGTTCAATCAAGAAAAGGTAATTCTTTTAATAAATAGTGTTGGGAAAACTAACCAGCCACATGAGAAAAAAAAAAGAAAAGAAATTGGGCCACTATCTTACACCATACACCAAAATTAACTTAAAATGCATTAAAAGACTTAAATGTAAAACCTGAAACCATAAAACTCCTAAAAGAGAACATAGGGAGAAAGCTCCTTGATATTGGTCTTGGCATATACTTAAAAGTTGCTTAGAGAACAGATCTTAAAAGTTCTCACCACATGTACAAAAATTATCACTATGTGAGATAATGGGTATGTTAAATAACCTTATTATGGTAATCATTTCACATATGTAAAAATCATTACATTGTATACCTTAAACTTATATGATATTATATGTCAATTATATCTCAATGAAACTGGAAAAGAGAGTACAACATTCTCAAATTGGTATTGAAAGTAGTAAGAGTAATTTCATCTTTCTTGATTATGGAACGCCTTTCTATTCTTCTGCCAACTCTCACTCTGTTTTAACAGTGAGTGTCATTGATGTTATCAGTACTTGAATTCTTTGCTGCCCTTCCTTCCTAACCCTCTGGAAAGTTGCACATCCCTGATTCATTGACTTCAGCCGCCATCATGTGACTTGTCAGCCATGAAATGTGAGAGAAAGTAATGTGTATACTTTTGGGGAGAGTTTTAGAAGTCATCACCTGGTGCCATTTTTTTCTTTTCTCTAAGCACAAGACCAGCAGTGTCCCAACTTGGAATATTCTGAGTATGGGTCCTAAAATGAAGGTAAACTGAAGCTGAGCTAAAACAGACCCATGATGGACATAGAGTATCAACAAAAAATAAATGTGCATTGTATAAAGTTCTGAGACCTCAGGGATCATAACTTAACCTGGCAGAATAAAACTTTATAAATTATTTTACATATTATGTTTATATAATGTAAATAGTATCATTGGTAAAATATAATAATAAGATCTATAGGTTTTCTGGGTTCCCAATTTTCTGGTAGAGTTCAAAAGAATGAAAATAGCAACAAGAGTATGCCAAGTAAATTGGAAAATTCATACTGCAAACCAGTAGTACTCAGATAATTTTTGTCAATGGAATGTTAGATTACATTGATTTTAGGTCAATAAAAGGACTGCCCAGGGTTGGAGGAGTCTTGTCATTTTATAAGAGGAACTCTGAGAGCATACTTACCAGACCAAGTCTACACAAAGTGTGGTCGGTGAACTTTTTTCACTTGTCTTCAGTTAGATAAACCAGAAATTAGGAAATATGAGTGTAGAAGCTCTTAATGCAATTTGACATTGCCAGCAACATCCAAACTCAAGACTGGATGAGTTGTCTGACTGAGCAAGGTAAACAGAACTGGGTGTGTTGTTAGATTGGCGTGGTGAGTCAACTGTGGCCCAAGCTGCATACCAAGATTCGTCTGCCACAGATCAGAGGCAAAAAAAAAAAAAAAAGGAAAAGAAAAGAAAAAATCCTATCCTTCACCACAGATAGTTTGAAAAGCACTGATCTAGAACTTGACAGTCATCAAAAGAACCATTGCACTTAGCATAATAAGAAAATAAGACCTAAAAGACAGCATGCTATATGTAAAATTGAACTGTTTTCTTGGGAAAATCCATGCCTGTACTAACATTCTGCTTGACATTTTCTATCCCACTGGAGATTTACAAAGGCAGACAGAAGTAATAACACTTCTTAATTACCCTTTGTGTGTGGGGCACTGTACAGACAGTTCTCAGGTTACCAAATACTATGTTACAGAAAACAATACATTTTTTGTTAGACACAGTTTTACTAATGGTGGGGAGTACTCAGGCCTGTAAAAGTTGACATAACCTAAGAAATAGGTAAACTGTATGATTTTACCTCTAAATTCAGGACTCTCCTAACCTGACTTTTGTGTCTCTAGAACATAAATTAAGGTGATGGTATGAGAACAAGGGGAAATAGAGAAAATGTTAAACCACACTAAACTTTCAAGACTTGCCTTCCTGTGTCTCTTCTGTTTCTCCATGACTTTTCAACCAATCCTCTCTCCTCTTATGCTCCCTAGACTCCCAAAATACATTACTCACCAAAGTTATTTCATTCCCTTTCCTTCTATGTAGGTAATCATAGGTATTAAAGAAATAAGCATATTGGATTAATTTATAGTAAGGAATGGATGACTAATCACCTCTTAATCCTCCTACATGTCTGTTTTTGTAGAAATATGCTTATTTTAACTCAGATAACACTCAAAGGAAATGTGCAAAGGAATTAAAAGAATATGTTTGAGAAAATACATGAAATTACTCTAGGTCAAGAAAGCAGGATGGCCCTGGCTCTGTTTGGCTCAATGGCTAGAGCATCAGCCTGCAGACTGTGGAGTTCCAGATTCAATCCCCGTCAAGGGCACATGCGGGGTTGCAGACTCAATCCCCATTGGGGGGTGTGCAGGAAGAAGCCAATCAATGATTCTCTCTCATCATTGATATTCCTATCTATCTCACTCTCATTTCCTCTCTGAAAGTAATGAAAAGATATATTTTTAAAAGAAAGAAAACAGGATGACTTTTGTCTGAGTTGCCTTCTCTCAGCCCCTTCCTGGTTTTCGGTTTCCCCCCTTTTTTTACTATTTACTACATGAAATTCCCAACTGTTTTCATAGTGACTCTCAGCACTAGGAGCGGAGATGGTCATTGATTAAAAGGAATTGTCTGTACATGATGTATATAAGTCAAGGACAGTTTGAATGAGAACTGAGGGAGGAACTACACAAATACTGGAAGAAAAAATGTTTGAAACACTACAAATATTGAAAGCTGAAAGAGATCTTGGAGATTATCTAACTAGTATATCACAGAGTGTAGTACATGAAATACCTTTAGGTAGCATGCTGACAAATAATTAAATTAAATGGAATCACTTTAGGAAGAAATCACTCCCTTTCAATTATTTTTCAAGTTTTAAAAAATGATATCAAAGATAACAACTCAACTTATAAAGGCTTTAACACCTCTCTGTTGCTTGTTTTCATAAAGAGCAGGCCTAGGACTCACAATCAATAGGCAACGGTCTCTTTGTAGCAATTAATAAAATTGTTTTTATTATTATTTATTTTTACTATAATCTCGAAAAGTGGTATTGATTTCCCATTGGTGATGGTGACATTAGGTTTCTTTTAAGATGCATTTGTGTTAAGATCAAACACGAACCTATCACCTGAAAGCAGTGTAGGTAATTCCTCTGAACACACCAGCAACACAAGGTAAAAAGATGTGTCCATAAGATGAGAGCTTATACACGTCAGTGCCACACCTCTCAGGAACCTCAGTTTATATGTAAATTCCATCTCCAGCATTACCAGAATCAGGGTGTGTTTCTACCTCCTCCTCTTTGGGGATTTCCCACTGTGTATTGCTCTTTTCAACACTTTTTTTCTGCTTGTGACTAGAAAGAGGATAATCCTATAAGAATAATACAGTAAATTTGCACATAGTATCACATACAGTTTTAGTTTAAATAATGATAATTAACTAGATTAATTCAAATATTGTCAATAACCATGGGCATATAATATGCATTTATTCTGAGCCAGTATGTGAGAATTTTAAATCATTAATGTAAAATAGCTTTGTTTGAGCTCAACAAGTGTTTATTAAACACTAAAATATATTCCAGGAATTGTGCCAAGTGTTGAAGAATCATGATAAAAAAAGACTCAGTCCCTGACAAAACTGGTTTGGCTCAGTGAATAGAGCATCGGCCTGCGGACTGAAGGGTCCTGGGTTTGATTCCTGTCAAGGGCATGTACCTTGGTTGTGGTCACATCCCCGGTGGGAGGTGTGCAGGTGGAGGCTGATTGATGTCTCTCTCTCATTGATATTTCTAGCTCTCTATCCCTCTCCCTTCCGCTCTGTGAAAAATCAACAAAATGTAAAAAAAAAAAAAAAAAAGACTCAGTCCCTGCCTTTAGGGAATCCACAATTGTACATACTAAATATTATTTTTAAAATTTGTTATAATTCATAAAGTTTCATGTTGAAATTACTTAATACTTAGAGAAACATTATGATGTGAGATATTATTGTTACCTCCATTTTACATACAAGGAAACCAAGACTCGTCAAGTTGACTTGCCCAAGGTTATTAATAGCATATTAGTAAGCAACAGAGAAAAGTCTGAACCTGTGAATCCTGCCTCCAAATCAGTGCTCTGCCTGCAACACCAGACTCCCAAAATTATTCCTCTCAGGTTTCTGCTGCTGGCTGTAATGAAGTAGCATGTGTTCCTGCTGAGAACAACTTGAATAGCCAGAAAGAATGCAAAAATAAAACCTATTTGAAGGCATTGTGTCTATTGGACATCATTAGAAAAATTGCCTTAGCAGCCAAGATTTTAGAGTACAAGATTACAGAGATGAAGGAATGTCAAAATGTGGCCTACCAGACAGGAAAACAATGCAGAAAATCAATAAACCCAAAATCTGGTTCTCAGAGGGTGAAACTGATAAAATTCACAAGCTCTTTCCTTGGGGCTGTTGTACTATAAAGAATACAACAGCCCCGAGGAAAGTACCCAAGTTTGGCAAAGCTTAGAAGAAGGTCCTCTCCCCAAGGCTGGAGTAGAAGCCTAACTGGAGAAGATGTGGTTATACCACAAGGAATGGTGAAAAGGTTTTCTGGGTTTCCCAGGTAAGAACTGGTTCACAGTTACCAGGCCAGTAAGAAATACCCTTCTATAGTTCAGGTAGACCAAAGCTGGTACATGGGCATGAAGAGGGAGTCAGGAATCAGGAGCCCGTCACCATGGGGAGCGGGGGAGGGGGGGGGCAGCACAAGCCATGGGACATGAAGTGTCTGCATTGGGCCATAGCAGGAGATAAAACAAGAACAAAAACGTTTTCCAAAAGTAAAAGTGAAATAAAGACATTTCCAGACAAAGATAATTAATTGCCATGAGACCAAAATAATTCATTGCCATGAGACCAACATAGCAAGAACTATTAAAAGGAATTCTTAAAAAAAAAAAAAAAAAAAAGGAAAATGATCTCAGGCAGAAATATAAAATATAGGAAGAAATTAAAAGAACCAGAAAGGGTAAATATATGAGTAAACCTAATGAGTATGAAATATATTAAAATAATACTAATATTAGTACAACTAATTCTGTCTTACGAGATTTTATATTTATGTAAGATTAAAATGCATGACAACATAAACATAGAAAAGGTAGAGTTCATATACCTTGAAATACATACCCAGAAGTGAAATCACTGGTTTGTAAAGCAGTTACTTTTTTAATTTTTTGAAGTAACTCCATACTGCTTTCCGTAGTGGCTATACCAATCTGCATTTCTTCCAACAGTGCACAAGAGTTCCCTTTTCTCCACATCCTCACCAACACTTGTTAGTTGATTTACTGATTATAACAATTCTCTTTTTTTTAAAAGAAATATTTTTTATTGATTTCAGAGAGGAAAGGAGGAAAGAGAGAAGGAAATATCAATGATGAGAGAGAATCATTGATTGGCTGCCTCCTGCACACCCCTTACTGAGGATTGAGCCCTCAACCCTGGCATGTGCCCCCTGACTGGGAATCAAACTGTGACCTCCCAGTTCTAACCAGCTCTAACCATTTTGGTTCAGAGGATAGAGCATTGGCCTGCAGACTGAAGGATCCCAAGTTTAATTCTGGTCAAGGGCATGTACCTTGGTTGCAGGCATATCCCCAGTAGGAGGTATACAGGAAGCAGCTGATCGATGTTTCTCTCTCTTCGATGTTTTTAACTCTTTATCCTTCTCCCTTCTTCTCTGTAAAAAAATCAATAAAAAATATTTTTAAAAAAAATTTAAAAACCAATTTGTAAAATTTGAAAACAAATGGAAACCTATAGCCTGAACTGTATATCAAATTGATAGCATAACCACAAGGGGGAAAAATATTTCAAGTGACATTTATACACAGTAATTTGACTATACATTATATCCCTCAGGGATATACCCTGGGGATAGAAGAATGAAAAAGAAATCTTAAGCTGCATTCAGTGGTCTTATTATTGGAAGTAATATTGATATTACTTTTTAAACTATAATATGTACATTTAAGAATAGGAAATAAATGCTTGAATCAATGTCTTTAAGAACCAAGATTTTGGTGGAAGAAAAAAAAAGAAAAGAAAAAATAAGAACCAAGATTTTCAGAGTAAAGAGAAAAAAGTATACAAAGTAAATCAAAGAAGTTTAACCAAAACTATAATCTTACATTTGAACTGGTTCACACCCATTAGGATGGCTACTATTAAAACAAAGAGAAAATAACAAGAGTTGATAAGAATGTGGCGAAATTATAACCCTATTCATTGCTGGTGAAAATGTAAAATGGAACGCAGTGTGGCTCTTCTTCAAAATATTAAACAAAGAATTACCTAGCAATTCCACTTCTAGGTATATACACAAAATCAATGAAGGCGGGACTTGAACAGATATTTGTACACTCATTTGCATTGCAACATTATTCACAATAGCCAAAAAGTGGAAACAATCCAAATGTTCATCAATGGATGAGTGGATAAACAAAATGTGCTATATACATACAATAGGATATTATTCAGTTTTGAGAACATTATGCTAAATGGGGAGAAAAAAAACCTGCCACAAAAAGACACACATTCATAGATAAAGAGTCGAATTGTGGTTGCCAGAAACTAGAGAGAAAAAAAAGGAGTGGGAGTTAATATTTAATGGGTACAGGTTTGAATTTAGGAAGATGAAAATATCGTAGCGACAATAATGTTGATGGTTGCTACAATAGGAATGTATGTAATGCCACAAAACCATACATTTAAAAAATGGTTAAAATGCTGAAACTGGTTTGGCTCAGTGGATAGAGAGCATCGGCCTGTGGACTGAAAGGTCCCAGGTTCCATTCCAGTCAAGGGCATGTACCTTGGTTGCAGGCACATCCCCAGTAGGGGGTGTGCAAGAGGCACCTCCTCGATGATTCTCTCTCATCCATGTTTCTAACTCTCTGTCCCTCTCTCTTCCTCTCTGTAAAAAAATCAATAAAATTTATATATTTTTAAAATGGTAAAATATTTTATGGACATTTTACCATAACTAAAAATTTTAAATAGACAATGTTAGTATGAACTCATTATTTCTTTGTCTATTACTATGAACCATATGCTAGCCACTGAAAAGGCATAGCAACATTGACAACTTAGTGGCATTGAGTTTTCCCATCAGCAAGACTGTATTTTCCAAATACTATTTTCACATAAAAGGAACCTGGACCCTTTGAAGAAATGGCTGGTTATAGTTCCAGGGCAAGAAATTTCTTGGGACACCTTGCTGATCCAAGAAATATGGACACTATTGAAGACAAACGGTCCTGTCAAAAGAACATAGAAACCAAAATGAAGGGGCACTCTTTATGCCAAATATGGACCAACCTGAGCAAGGAAAAGCATCATGATTATAATGGATTGGAATACATTACTCCATCCAAAACACATATAAATCCACATGTCCATAATAACACTAATGGAAAACAAGAACACAAAATTTCATCAATCATCATCGGAGGTTGCTAGTACACCATATTCATTATTAAGAAAACCAAGAAAGCCAAAGCCTGTTTGGCTCAGTGGATATAGCGTCGGTCTGCGGACTGAAAGGTCCCGGGTTCGATTCTGGTCAAGGGCATGTACATTGGTTGCGGGCACATCCCCGGTGGGGGGTGTGCAAGAGGCAGCTGGTCGATGTCTCTCTCTCTCATCGATGTTTCTAACTCTCTGTCCCTCTACCTTTCTCTCTGTGAAAAATCAATTATATATATATATATATATATATATATATATATATATATATATATATATTGCCCTGAGTTGTCTGGCATCAAACAAAACAAAACAAAACAAAAACAAAAAAAAAGAAAACCAAGAAAGAAAAAAATTAAGCATGGATCCTGCCTTTTTCTGTACAAACTCTATTTCAGGGTAACCAAATAGTTGATGAGGTTAAAAAAAAATCTTTTTGGAATTATGCAAGAATTCCAAAAATATGTTGAGAAGGAATGATAGAATTAGAACAGATTAAATAAAATGGTCCCAAGCAACCATCACCAACAGATGCCAAAGCCATATTCAAAAGGTTGGTGGTGAATTTATCGCAGATGAATCAGGCTGACGATATCAGAATTCACTGTACAAGTTTATCACTGCTAAATATCAAACAGCTAGTTCTAACCACCAGCTTAGAGGAAGCAGTGGGGGTAGAGAACTCATTAGTGGCTCCTGTGGAGAAGCACTCAGCCAAATCCGAATGTGAGGAATTTGGGGGGACAAAAGATCTCGTCTCTTGAACAAGCAAATGAGATGAGCGGTACCTGTCTTAGAACAAAAGAAATTTTAAAACAAATTAACAACCCATTGTATGTGGACGTATTTGGATCCTGGTGTCCAGAGCATTATCCTCTGTGTTCCTGGCTGCAACTTGCCCTGCAGCATTCGTGGTTGGAATCTGCAGCTGGGGAGAAGTATTCTGTCCTTACTCTTGGCTTCCCTTGGAGCTGAGAGGCATTTCACTCACATCCTCCGTCTCACCTCAGCTACTACTAGAAACAACTAAGTGAGTCTCTTCATTAAGCCAGTTCACGTGGGTTTCCCCCGGACTCAGGACTGGTCACTTCATCCTGCTATAACCATCCCACGGCCCTTGGCTCAGCATCCCTGCCATGAGGAACCAGGTGGTTAGGAAGTGAAAGCTCAGAGCCTCTCTCTGCCTGACCACACTTGCCCTGCCACATTTGCACTGATGCCTGGGAAGGAACTGCCTGGGAGGCAGCCTCCCAATGGGAGGTAGGAGCCAGAGAGATGCCCCCTCTTTTCTCTGACACCCCCTTCCTGGAAGAAGCCTGGAGAGAGAAAACAGGACCATATTTGCTCTCCTCCTCTCCCTTAACCAGAAAGTGGTGAGTTTTACTTCTAACTCCCTGATGTCTTCATCTCCTGCTGCGACAGAGGGACAGCTGCTATCGGTAGAGGATGTTCTTCTTCCACTACAGGAGAATACTGTGTGATGGGTCTTCCAGGCTGGAGTTTTAATATTCCAGTAGGGAGATGCAGGTGTGGTAGGCAGCTAACCAGATTGGAGCAGAGCGAAGACAATGGGCCAAGTACAGAAGGTCGCCAGGGCAGAAAGCCCTGGATGCCTAGCAAAGGACAATTGTGGGACCTTTTCCCCGGGGTGACCTTCCCCTCCCCTAGCATATGGCTTAGGTCATGTGGCTTAGACCTCCTGACCTCTCCTCTATTGAGTTAATATCTAGGCTTAGTTGTCTTCCAGCTCCAGGTCCAGAAAACCAGCAAAACCAGATGAGCAACACCATGGCTGCCCTCAGGACCAGCTACCTTGAATAATGATCCTCTGCTCTGGGGCTGACCAATCAGTCAGTGGAGACCCAGACCCTGAAGAGACACACCTGGAGAGCTGCTGAATATTCTACTGAGATCTCCCCTGTGGCCTCTTCCTAAAATATCCACCCTTAAAACCCTTAGGACGGAGGACACAGGGCACTCTTCCTCCTGGGAGCATGCCCAGGTCTTTCCCTCTCTCCACCCCCTCCCTCACTTCTAAGCTCCAAGAGCCCTCCCTCTACCTCTATCACTTGTTTCCTAAGCCCATTTCTTCTACAAATTACTTCTTCTACCTCTGTGATTTTCCAAATAAATGTTCTCTTATCGTTTGAGCCTTGACTTTGAATTCTTTCCTCAAGTATCGTATGGAGGTTGCTGAACCCAAGTCAGTCTGACCTCACTGGTCTAACACCTAGTGTGTTCTTTCTGCCCCCAACAAAGGAATATGGAACATTCTTTCTCACAATAATAGTCTTTCCTGCTACATAATCCTGGATAGTATGCAAACGTGGAATGTTAGTACTTTTTTTTTTTAAATTCCTTCTGTAACAAATCCTAATCTCTCAATCTTTAGCCAATCCACCTTACTGGATAGTCAGGTTGTTTCAAATGGAGCTGGGATGAACAGTCTTTTGATATTTTTTTGTACAGATTTCTAGAGGTAGCATGGTTGAGTTAAAGAATATAAACACTTTTAATGGAAAATGGTTTCAAATTGTGTAATTATCCTCAGACAAGTTATAGAATTTTTTAAGACTACCAGCAATGTGTGACACTACCCATTGCTCCATACCTTCTCTAAGTTTATAACTTATGTTAAAATTATAAAGTTTATAATTGTGAATTTTAAAATATTTTATGTTAAACTATCTTTATTCAGCTGGTGAACAAATATTAGTTTAAATTGTTATTTTGTTGACTACTAGTGAGACTGAAAGTTTTTTCATATATTTCAAACATGTATTGACCATTTGTATTTATTACTTTAAATAGTATCTTCAGACGAGGACACTGAGGTGCTAAGAGGTAAAATCACTTGTTTAAGCACACGCAGATTCTAAGAAGAAGATAACTTTTTTTCATATTCTAAAGTGAAATGGGATTGTTCTTCAGTCTGTCAGAGTGAGCAATAAAGCCTGTGGGGCAAAGTTCTGTTTAATCCAAGAGTTCAAGGGTAATATATAAGTCTCTTCAGGCCAAATCATCTTTATAAAATATTGCTTGGAGAATTATTATGAAGACTTAATGAGTTACAGTTATTTTACTCTTTACCTTATCGGTCTCAGATAAATTAAATCCAGATCAAGATTGGGAGACAGAGAAGAGGCCGTTAAAGAGTGTCTCTGTTGACAGCATCCTTCTTATCATCCATTGGTGATGAATGGCTACACAGATGTAGATGCTGAAGGAGACTCTGGTACCCCATGACCTCCTTCTCTCCATTACCACATCATGAGGACAAAGCAGCCAACTGAATATGTTTGATGATGGTAGAATGCAGCCAGCAAAACTATTTCTAGGGATGCACCGAAGTTGATACCTGACTTTGTTTCTGAATGGCTTTTTTTTTTTTCATTTCTATTGCAATTGACATGTAAAACCAGGCTGTTACCTGCTGCTTTAACTTTGTGTGGCAAAGTCAAAGATTTCTTTCTGTAATAACTAACAAAAGACTTCATGAGCCAACAATAATAATTTTTTTAAAAAAAGAGTAACAACAAAGGAAATGCCAGAGTTACTAAAATGTTGTTTTAAAAAAAAAAAAACTTAAAAAAGCACGCTGGCTAGATTTAATCTAGTAAGAACTGATGAAAGGTGTATTTCAGCAAGAGAAAGGAATTTGAGGGACCTGGAAAAGGAAGATGTTAACATCCTTTTGGGGGTAAGGAGGAATCCTAACAATTCTTTCTACTTGACTTTAAATTCGTATCCCAGGAAAGTGAAGTTTTTGTTCCTGGATCTGAGTGTTCACGTTCCCTCAGGAAGAGGGAACTGCCTCTTAACACATGTCCAGTTTGAGATCATTTGTGTTCGTGACTATCCCAGGAAGTAAAACAATAAAATTTAAGCACTACGGGTTTTTACTCTACCCCCTCCTCAAAGTGATGCTTCCCATACCATTCCTCATTTTAAGTAAATAAATCCTACAGAAGTAGGTGCCAGTAGCAGCAATGGAGACAGAAATTGGAGAGTTCGATCACTGTCCCTATTAAGTGCATGCAGTTTCCAGTGGAGCACAGCATGTTAGGGCATCTTAGTTATGGATGCCTGGGTTCTTGAAGGTCTTGCATAAAGTAAAATTCACATAATTCAAGAGTAATTTTCCCATAACAATCCTGTATTTGTTCCTTATAGAAGAGGTAGAAGTTAAAGGCATGGATTGTTGCATTTAGCTTGAGGCAGACTGCCTAGTCCAATCCTTGCTCCTCTTCTTACTAAGGAAGAGAACTTAAGCAAGTTACTTAACCTCTTTTTGCCTTAGGATCCTCAGCTGTAAAGTGAAGTTGATGATAATGCACAAGATCTCATTTGATCAATTCTTCAAATGGCTCCATGAGGTAGCAAGAGTCCCTACCTCATTAAGTTGCTGTGGGAATCCTAAGGAGTAAATTTGTGTAGAGTGGTTTAAAAAGATGCCTAGCACGTAAGTGCATTAGAACTATTTGCTTATTAATTATTTTTTATTACCAGCTAAAGAGGAACTGCCATGTAGCAATAGCATAAATGCAGTTTATAATTCACTTGGCCCACCCACTTTGAACTTTTTAGATTAATTTAGGAGACTTCCTTTATTTCAAAATGAGTGTATATATTTAGACTTTTTTTAGATTGCACTATTTTAAGTTTGTATAATTTAAATAAGCAACAAACAGATGTGTACTATACAGGCTTTGGGCGTGAATGTGCAATAGATTTAGGGTTCATTGCAATTCTAAAGGGCAATTCCTATTAATCGATAAACAAGTGTTCTTGTGCTTCTGAAGTGGTTCTGGATATATACACAAAAGGCAGGCAACAAGAGAGAGAGTTGACTCAAAGGAAAACTAGTGATAATAATTCTTGTGTTCTAGGCACTGGTCTAAGACTTTTTAAAATGTTCACATATATATTTAACTTTATTGTTGTTTTCTAGAGCAAGGAAAGGAGAGAGAGAGAGAGAGAAAGAGAGAGAGAGAGAGAGAGAGAGAGAGAGAGAGATCAATTGGTTGCCTCCTGTGCCCACCCCATCACCAGGGATTGAACCTGTAAGCTGGATATGTGCCCTGATGGAGAATTGAACCCACTGTCATTTGATGTATGTGACAACGTTCCAACCAATTGAGCCACATGGGCCAGGGCTGGTCTAAGTATTTTATACGCATTGTATTCAATTCTCCCCATTTTACAGATATAGAAACTGAGACAAAATACTTAAGCAACTTGCCCAGGTCACCCAGCTGCTAAGTAGTGGTGCTAGGATTTAAACCTAAATATTCTACTCCAAAACCGAGATGTAATTTTCTTTCTATACCTCAAAAAGTTATGATGTAAAAAGTTCATTTTAGGTTCTTCTACTTTTTTCTCTCTTCAGGATTTGTTTACTTTTTAAAAAAATTCTTTATTGTTGAAAGCATTACATATGTCCCCTTTCCCCCATTGGGACTTGTTTACTAGTATTTACTTCTTAAATTCTGCCATTACAACTGTAATAGGCATGGGTATGCTAAATAAACATTTTTAAAAATACAGAAATATAGAAAGCAAAAAGAATCAATAATAGTATTATCACTCAAAGATGACCATTGTTAAATTTTTGGTTCATGTCCTTCTAAACATTTTTCTAAGTTTGTGGTTTTGTTTTACATGTTTGCTTTAAATTGTGATCAAATTGTATATACAATTTTAATCTTCCCCCTCACAATACATGTGCTTTAGAGAATTCATAAAGTCCCTTATGAACTTTATAGTCTGCATAATGTACCATCCCATGGCAGTTGCATAATATATTTACTCTTCCTTTCATGTTGGACATCTGAGGACTCCAGCTTTTTTACTCTGGGATGAAAATCTATGTCCCCTAATTTGCTAATTTTTCCTAATTTCCTTTTTTTGACATTTCTTCATACCTTCCTCAGCACACAATGACCTTGATATCCCTCCACCCTTCCTTCTCTCAAAGTTTACTTTCTGGAAAGGAGCTGGTAAACTCATTCATATTAAGTGTATATGGTTTGTGAAGCTTAGTTTATTATCTCTTCAAAGATAGCTGTTATCAATTTAAGCCAAAAGAATGAAGCTCTAGCCGAAACCGGTTCGGCTCAGTGGTAGAGCGTAGGTCTGCAGACTGAAGGGTCCTGGGTTCGATTTGGTTGCGGGCACATCTCCAGTAGGGGGTGTGCAGGAGGCAGCTGGTCGATGTTTCTCTCTCATTGACGTTTCTAGCTCTCTCTTCTCTCTCCCTTCCTCTCTGTAAAATATCAATAAAATATATTTTTAAAAAAAAAAGAAAAAAAGAAAAAAAAAGAATGAAGCTCTAATTGTGAGGTTTTAGTAATCAAAAAAAATCTAGCTGGGGAGATCCTCCAACCTCCCCAATCAGAGAGTAGACTCCACAACAGCAAAAAGGTTCAGGGCTTACCTAATGTTAGTAAATCTGAAGAGAAGGTGGCCAGAGCTTGTGAAGGTGGAGATGTGAGGAGAGGAGGGAGCGAAATTGTATAAGCAAAGGTGAAACACTGGATAGAAGAATGGAAGAGAATTAGGAAAGTCATCCAGCAGCACAGAGTAAATTCGGTACCACTCACCACCTAGTGTCTCCAACTCTCCTGTCTGCCTTTCCAATCCATTTGGCCTTGGGGAGGGGGGCCGCTGGGTGGGGATCTCCTTCCTAATCACTCTGCCAAGTCTCACAGTTTTGGGGCCTTTGTCAGCCACAGCACCATCCGCAAGGAGCAAAAGTGAAGTTCCAAGAGGGCCCATTCCAAGCCCTGGATCCACAGATGGTCTTGTTGGACCTTCACCTCCCAGCCACGCAACCAGGAGAGTTAATACCTGGGGCCGAGGAGGCGAGGGGATTCGAGCCCTCAGATGAAAGTTCAGGTCTCTTCCCTTCCCTCCTCCTGGAGGCTGCTTGGGAAAGCAAAGGGGACCACCCAAGACGGAACTCAGTCCCCCCAACCCCTACCCCCACCCCCAACTCCTCCTGCCCAGAAGGGCCCCACGTCCTCCAGTGATGTGCTGGCGATGGCTGGTGTGGAGAAAGGGGACCGACCGGAAGGGGTGTGCAGGGTAAAGGCCAAAGCAAAGGGGTCAGTGGCTCCTCCCTTTGTGTTTTGCAAAGAGGAAGAAACCCTAAATTCCAAAACCTCCTAGCCTGACTTTTTTTTTTTTTTTTTTTTTTTTTAAGGCGAGACATTCCGGGAGGAGAAGGCGGGGCCCCCGCAGGTTCCCGGAGCGGCTCCTGGGCTCGAGCCTCGCGCAGGGCGCGCTCCCACGGCTGGTTCCCCCGGCACCGCGGGCGCCGCACACGCACCGCCCGCCTCCCCGCTCTCCCGCCCCGCCCCGCCCCCGTCTCTCTCGCCGGTTGGCACGCGCGCCGCCCCGCGCCGCGGCGGCGGGAGGAGCCGGGCGCCCGCCACGCGCACTCTCAGGTGGCGGCGGCGGCGGCGGTGACAGCGGCAGTGACAGCGGCGGCAGCTGGCAGCGCGCACCGTCTCCCCGCACCCCCTCCCGGCCGCCCCCACTGCGCCGCGGATCCCCGCCGGCCCCCGGCCCCCGGCCCCCGGACCCCGGACCCCCGCCGGCCCCGGCGCGCACCCCCGAGCACCGCGCGCTGTATAGCGGCCGCCGCGGCGGCTCCGAGCCCTGCCGCCCGCCATGAAGAAGCTGGCGAGGAAGGGATGCGACCCCAAGCGCTTCCTGAAGAATAACTGGCTGCTGCTCTCCACCGTGGCCGCCGTGGTGCTAGGTGAGCGGCGCGGCGGGTGGGCGGCGCGCGCACCCTCACGCGCTCCGGCGCCCAGGCCGCGTGCGGGGCGGGCGGGGGGGGGGGGGTGCGAGGGTGGGCCAGGCGCTGCGCACCCCAGTGCCCGGGGGTCCCCGTGGCTTCGGACCCCACGCGGGAGCTTGCCTCGCCCAGGCTGTTGTTTTGTGCATGGGCAGAACAAAGCTCACCGGAGCTCCCATTTGGGGTGCCCCGGGAGATGAGCTGCTGGGGGTCCTGCTTTACCCCCCCCCCAAAAAAAAAACGATCAAAATGGGTTTGGGAGGGGGAAAGGGAAGCAAGTAGCTCCCGGTTCTTCCCCGAGTGGAAGCAAACATGGGGTGTGGGTGGGTGGTGTGTTGAATGGTATCTGCTCTCCAATTTGGGGGCTGGACCACGCTACCCGGACAGAGATGTGGATTACAGTTCTCATTGGACTGGACGGCCAGGGCGGTAGGGTGGGGGTGTTGCCCCTGCTTCTCAGGGGGCAATGTCTGGAAAGGTGCCTTCCCAGGCAGCAAGCTGGATCTGCCGGCACCCAGGCTCTGAAAACCTGCCACATTCGTGCCAAAGTCAGGGGTGACGGGAGTGGGGAGAAGCTCAGCTTTCCCCCTTCTCCAATCCGCTAATGTGTAGCCACGGGATTCCTGACCTTCCTTACTCCCCACACTGTTCTTCCATTGAAAATAATTTTTCAAGTCATATTTGTTTGTTTTTTCAATAAAAAAAAAGTATTTAAGTGATTCACTCCTGGCAGATCTCTGGACTGGGTGGATGTCTGAGCCATTGCTCAGAGGTATGAGTTGTTCCTGTTTGGATTCTGGATTTCTGCCAGGTTGTCTGTTTTGCAACTTGGGCTCTTGGGGATGCTCCTCTCTGAGTTGGAGCCATCTCTGCCTCCTTTATGAGTGCTCACAGGTGAGGGCACACAGGAGGCGAGACTCCTTCTGAGTCCCCACCTTCCACTTGGAAACAGAAGCTGGGACCCGCCAGCTGGCACGGTTCAGTAGTTGAGCGTCAACCTATGAACCAGGAGGTCTTGGTTTGATTCCTGGTCAGAGTGCAGCCGGCACCTCCCTCTGCAGCTGCTACTTCTGCATCTCAGAATAGTTGGTGTTGCCTGCTCCCTCACTTAACCCCCCAGAAACTTGTGCAAAGTAAAGTCAGGTTTCTAGTAAATAAGTAACGTTCTCCAATTGTCTTAGCAGAGGCCATTTGTGGGCAGAAAAGCAGAGAAGTAGAGAACCAAGTCTTGACCACTTAACTCTACTGTATCTCCCCCTAAAAAGGTCCGGTGGCTTAGGGTGGTTTTAGAGAAGATTTCTCTTTCCCCACCGTGTTCCAGTGACACTTGTCACAAAGACAGTGGCTAGATTTCCCTTCAGCCAAATAGATGAGAAGATCTTGATTGTTTTCCTCATGACGAGAGTCCGGAATTAATGCTATCTCCGTTTAAGGACTTTGTTCGAGGGTAATCCTAGCCTGACGTTTCTCTCCCAATCCCCTGTGGAAGCGGAATCCTGCTTTTTCAGCCACGGGGTTTCTCCAGAGAGACTTTGCACGTTAACTTTGTGTTGATGGCTTGGAAAGGATTTTGAGCAGTTGTTCCCTGGCCTTTAGAACCTGTTGCATAGGTGCGTCTTAGGAGCCAAGAAGGATTACATGCCTATTTTGCACACCTGGCATTTAGTTCTGGTGGTCATTTTCCCTCCACTTTTCTTTTTTTTTTAATATATTTTATTGATTTTTTACAAGAGGAAGAGAGAGGGATACAGAGTTAGAAACATCGATCAGCTGCCTCTTGCACCCCCCCTACTGGGGATGTGCCTGCAACCAAGGTACATGCCCTTGACCAGAATCGAACCCAGGATCTTTCAGTCTGCAGGCCTACACTCTATCCACTGGCCCAAACTGGTCTCGGCTCCCTCCACTTTTCATGTGAGTGAGCCCAGGAGCTTGATTCAGAAAGGAAACCCCTCATATAAAAATGGTAAGGGCCCAGCTGAAGTCTTCCTAGGCATTTGCCCCTCCAGGAGCAATACAGGGGAGTTCCCTAGTGTTTCTGCTCCTGGTCTGAGAAGTGTCAAGCCTGGACCGCCCCCCAGTGTACCCATCCGTCACAGGCACTTCCCGAGATCCTCCTTTTCCCCCTCTTTCTTCAGAGCACAGGGCCAGTGGGGAAATGACTAGTACACCTGTTTGTGTTGTCTCATCAGTTTAACCAGAAGTGAAATTCCAGCCAACTTACAGCAGTGACACTGAGTACATTTCTAAGAACTTACTAGTTCATGATATTAAGTTTTATACTTTTAGTTGACACAGAAGATCACAAGCACTGTCATGCAGTTTCCCTTCTGGGCCTTTTAGCATGTGGATCTTAAAGATGTATGAAACTCTTAAATAACGCAGGGCTGGTTGCATCCCTTAAAATGCTTGGTCCCTGCTGTAATTCAGCAGCCTTGACACTTTCAAATATTTTTATTATTAAAATGAGGGGCAAAAGTATGAAGCAGCTTAAAAGTCTTTGATTTTCCAAGACATAGTATATCTTCATTAGATGTGAAAGTTCATTCTTTTCATGGACAAGAAGACACTAACTGCTAAACGTTCTCTCAGATTCTTAGTCACAAGATAATGAGACTGAATAGTTAAATAACCAAATTTGTTAATTTCTGTGAAAGCCTACAAGGTCCTAGAAATAATACCTTGGCCATTCAACTGAGAGGTTTAATAATACCTTGGCTATTCACAAAAACCATTCCAGACAGTTTTCATTGCCTTCGCTGCAATTCTTACAGGCTTTATCGTGCTTCTGTAAAGTAGTAGAATGAGCACAGAGCCTGGAGTCGAGAGTGCTGGATTTGAATTCTGCCACTACCGGACTCTACCATCTAACCACATCTCTCATTCTCTGGGATCCTCTGGAAAATAGGGATATTTTTCATGACTTCATTTGTTGTTAGGGTTGGTTAATATAGTGTGAAAACACACAGTTGTGGCACAGAATAAGCACTTAATAAATGTTATCTTAAGATAAATCGAAATAATTTTACTCTGAGGAAGTTAATATTTTCTTATGAAATAAAGTCTCCTGGTGTTTCTGTTCTGCTTCGTGTCTGCCTTATACTACAGAGTCCAAGGTGATTCGAGTGTTTTGATGACATGCTCTAGGAGTGAAGAACCTTTTTTCTGCCAAGGGCCATTTGGATATTTATAACGTCATTCTCGGGCCATACAAAATTCTCACCTTAACAATCAGCCTGCTCTATTTGGCCAAACATTTAATTAACTCGCCCGTCATGCCTTGGCAGGGCCAGACCTCGGATCTTAAACAGCCCACGGGCCATATGTTCCCCAAATATCAACCTCCAGGGCATTATTCTTTTTTTTTTCTTTTAAGGATATTTTTAAATGATTTTTTTAAAAAGACTTAATCATTTTGTCTTGTGCTCCATAGCCCGATTCTCAGTTCGTTTAACAGGCAGAAACGGTGAAGGAAGAATTTCTGTGCTTCACGTGGGAATTCTGTTCACACAGAATGGCGGGGTGAGAACGCTGTGCCAGGGCATTCTAATTCCGGCCACCCAATACTCACATTGTGCATAATGTTGGTAAGGCACTCTGGGGGTCCGCACCCTGTTCACAGCCTAAAGCCTGGTCTTCCTGTCCGGACAGGTTGTGCTTTATTTCAGTCGTTGGGAAAATCTGATTTCTAGCTTACGGATTTTTTTTTTTTCTTCAGGAAAGGAAATAGATGCTATTTACACAACAGAGCTAGCGAGCTTATTTATTCTGAATAATTTTCTGCGGAGCACCCAAGGAAGCAATCATTTCTAGATTCAGATTCCATTGTCTACAATCAAGAACCGTTCTTAGTAATACCCTCCTTGCCTCAGCCTTGCACTTCCTGCGCTGGAATTCCTGTAGATGCATAGCTGGCGGTGCTAATTTGAGTCATGGGATATGCTTTCTCGCTCTGCCTGTTTGTATGTGTCTGTGAAACCCCTGAGGACAGGGGCGAGCCACAGCTCAGGCCCAGCTCATCACCTGCATGGAACCCTGCGTACCGCAATGTTCAGAACAGACTTTGTTTTCCATGAAGCTCGTTTGTTGTGGCAGGTCCCAGGCCTGCTACTGCTGGGCCTCTGACCAGCTAGCTCAGCCTTGGAATGTGCCTGCAATAACAGTAACCAACACTTAAATCTTTCATTCATTCAACAAGTATTTATTAGGCACCTACTGTATGCCAGGGACTGTTCTCAGGCTAGGGCATACAGCAGTGAACAAAACAATAAAAACCTTGTTCTTCTGGACCTTATGTTTAAATGGAGAGAGGTAACCAGTAAACAGAATAAATTGGTCAAAGACAATAGAGTTTATTAGAAGGGTGTGCATGCCCTAGAGCAGTGATTCTCAACCTTTTTAATGCTGTGACCCTTTAATACAGTTCCTCATGTTATGGTGACCCCCAACCATAAAATTATTTTTTTAAACATATTTTATTGACTTCTTTTACAGAGAGGAAGAGAGAGGGATAGAGAGTTAGAAACATCGATGAGTGAGAATCATCGATCGGCTGCCTCTTGCACACCCCTTACTGGGGATGTGCCCGCAACCAAGATACGTGCCCTTGACCGGAATCGAACCTGGGACCTTTCAGTCTGCAGACCGACGCTCTATCCACTGAGCCAAACTGGTTTCTGCCATAAAATTATTTTTGTTGCTACTTGATAACTGTAATTTTGCTACTGTTATGAATAGTAATGTAAATATTTATTTTCTGATGGTCTTAGGTGACACACAGGTTGAGAACCGCTGCTGTAGAGCATATGAGCAGAGAAGTGACATGGTCTAGTTGTATTTTATATATATATATATATATATATATATATATATGTATTTAATATATATATTTTTTATTAAGTTTTTACAGAAACGAAGAGAGAGGAATAGAGAGTTAGAAACATCGATGAGAGAGAAACATCAATCAGCTGCCTCTTGCACACCCCCTTGGGGATATGCCCGCAACCAAGGTACATGCCCTTTGAGTCCCCAGGCTGACGCTCTATCCACTGAACCAAACCGGTTTCGGCTCTAGTTGTATTTTATTTTATTTTTTTATTTTTTTTTAATTATTTTTTTATTAAGGTATTATCTGTGTACATAGCTTATCATTGCCCCCCCCCCCATAGATGCCCTCCCTCCCCAGAGTTTTGTGTCCATTGGTTATTCTTATATGCAAGCATACCAGTCCTTCGGTTGATCTCTTATCTCCCCCAGATCTCCCTACCCTCCCCCCCCCCCTCGCTGTCATTTGACAGACTGCCTGTTGTTTTACTGTCACTATATCTATCTTTCTGTTCATTCGTTTATAATGTTCTTTAATATCCATAAATGAGTGAGGTCATGTAGTGTTTCTCTTTCATTGACTGGCTTATTTCACTCAGCATGATGCTCTCCAATTCCATCCAGGTTACTGCAAATGATGAGAATTCCTTCCTTTTTATGGCAGCATAGTATTCCATGGTGTAGATGTACCATAGTTTTCTCATCCATTCATCTGCTGACGGGCACCTAGGCTGTTTCCAAATCCTAGCTATTGTAAATTGTGCTGCTATGAACATAGGGGTGCATATATCCTTTCTGATTGGTCTTTCTAGTTTCTTGGGGTATATTCCTAGTAGTGGGATTACTGGGTCAAATGGGAGTTCCATTTTCAGTTTTTTGAGGAAGCTCCATACTGTTTTCCACAATGGTTGCACCAACCTACAATCCCACCAGCAGTGTCTAGTTGTATTTTAATCAGCTCTCCCAGGCACCTGTTCTGATCATAGACTGCAGAGGCAAGAGCGGAAAAAGGGATACCAGTTTAGGAGGCTAGCGCAATTAACCTATGTATGTATTTTACTTGTTACCCTTGTCTAATCTCATTTCCATCATGGCTAGTGAAATCTTAGGAAATGCTTATGGAAAAAAAAAGTGTGCAACTATAAAATAGCCATTGTTACCATTATATAGATGAGAAAACTGAGATTCAAATAATAATTGGCAACACCAGATGGTCCTGTTCCTTCCCTTCTCCTCCTTCAGGCTGCTTCTCCTCCTCCATCTTGCACTCCACCTCCTTGCTGATCCACCTGGGAGTCATGGCCCTCTGGCTGAGTGCCGTGGTGGAGTGGGGAATAGGAATTCTATACCATGCACTGAGACTGAGAAGGGGCAGCAGTGTGTCTCCACAGGACTCTCAGAAAGGCAGTGGAGAAACATCACTCCAGTGGCATTTGCCAGACTGCTCAGCCAGGCTGGTCTCCACTCCGGGCTCAGACCTACCCTTATCCCTCTGCCCATGAGGCTGATCTGCTTTTCTTTCCACCTCCAAATTCTGCCCTTCCTACCTTTTAATTAAGTGACTTGGTGTGACTAGAGTAGGGGGTGCGATTAAGTGACAGGGGGGAAAATAAATCAAGGTTACACAGGAGGTCGGGGGCAGATCCTGGGGGAACTGCAATGCCATGCTGATGAGTTTGGACCTGATCCTGAGGATGAGTCGAATGGAGTAGTAACAAGGTCTGAGCTGTGCTTAGAAGAGATCACTGAGGTGGATGGATGTGGAAAATGGATCCAAGGAGGGAGCAAACGTGCAGGTGGGCTGACCCTCAAGGGTTTACTGTGAAGGTCCAGGCAGGGAGAGATGGGACTTCCACTGGGCAGCAGCATTGGGAGTGGAAGGGAAAAGACAGCTGTGCCACATCTTCAGGGGGTGAACCTGAGGGGGCTTGGCTGGGTTTGGTCCTCAGGAGAAGGAGAGGGCGACCTCTAGCAGAAGAGGGAGTCCTGGGAGGGACACCAGCTTGAAAAGAATTACGATGCTCTCCCACTGTACAGAACCAATGTCTGATTGGTATTTATTAGTTACAATATGCTCTAATTTTCTGTCTCTCTTACTGCCCATAAGTCTTCGAGGGAAGGAATTTTGTGTTGGTCTTCTCAGTACCCATAGCACCTGTCACATGGCTGGTAGTCTCAATACATGAGTTGAATTATTGAGTCATTTATGACCCAGAGAGTTAGTAAGGCATTGTCTTGGTTTACTGAGTGAATAAATGAGCTCAAAGTCTAACTTGAAAATAAAGTGAGAACATAAAGTACATGAAAACATGAGACTCTAAAAAGCTATGTAAGAAAGTATATCTGATAGTTAAACTCTCTGGGCCTTTGTTTCTTATCAGAAAGAAGAGGGGTTTGGATCAGGTAGAAGAGCAAAGAGGATTTCACTCATGTGCCAACTCCCATTTATGTCCCGTATGCTACATTTGTTGAGAATGGATTGGAAACACAAGTTCTGAAATTGATTGTTTATGTCTGTCAGAGGCTTATGATCAGGAAGTTGTAGCATATGTCCTAACTAGTTACTAGCCTTGGGTTAGAAAATCTCTTGAGGTACCTTTTAGCTTTATGATCCTTTAGCTCTATGATTGTATAGTAATTCCTTGGTTCATTGCTAGGAAGACGAGAAACTCTTCCATAGGGAACTAAGGGAGGGTTAAAGGTCATTGCTGGAGGATAAAATGACCTTGACATTGACTCAGTTATTCTGCATTTGAAGTGTTTAATCGATTAACTTGAGTATAATAATGTAAATTGTATATGGGGCTATTATGAGGGCAATGTTCTATGACAGTATTGGATTATCCATCAGAGTAGTAATATGAGTTCAGTAAACCTATGTTATTTCTAAGTGTGTATATATATTTTGCACATAGCTACCCTATGTACCTTAGAAAGAAATGTCCTTTAGCTGGCTTGGCCCGAGTTCCACATAGTGAACAATTAGGAAAGGAATTTTGGGCTTTTGAGTGCCTATTTTTGAAATCAAATCAGAACCCACCAGATTTAGAGAATCACTAAAAAGATTCTAACTTTTGGTTGTTCTATGCATAGTATGTGCCTAAAGTCTTATCAAACCAAAACCTCACACAAAATTATCTAGACACAAAATTATAAAATGAATCTTAAAATGTTATTTTAATTGTTAGACTCCTCACATCAGGGTTGGTAGAAACATTCTTAGTGTATCTGTGGGGAGGATGTTGAATGTAAATCGCTCAAGTGCATAGAAAAGGGAAAGGGGCCGTGTGTGTCTGTCTCTCTTACTTTATTCAGCTTTAGTGCTCAGAAAAGAGAAGATGGTTGATAACTACTCAGTATCTTGTTAGATGTTGCTTAATCTGTGATGCAGTGTTTACGGATTCGAGCAGCAGGCGTAAGAAATAAGGGAAGCTTCACATGACTCAAGAAGTGAGAAATGACTGTGTGCTAAGTCAGGATGTGGTAGGGCCCGAGCGGTGCCTCGGGTGGGTAAAAAACCCTGCGTTAGCCAGATAAGGTGTACGCAAATAAATGGGGTTATCACGAGAGCACCTGCTTGCAGTGAGAAAAGGATTTCCACATTAATTAATTGTGAGAAATTGTGATTACCTTGAACAGAGCCCAGACTGAAAATAACTGTCCTGTAGGGAGGGAGCCGGTGACCCGCCTCGTGCCAGGGGAGCTCCGATTGCCTGAGGAATTGCAGACCTCCCTGGTGCTGGTGTCGCTGGAGATGGCAAGGCGGGGGTGGGAGGAGGAGTCACGAATACTGTGGGGACTCGAGCCCCGTGAAAGAAAATGCACTCATTTTAGATGACGTCGAGTGGCCCATTTAAACTCCCCTGCGGCAGTGTCTGTTAAAGTAGCACGTGTTTCAGTGGCCTTCCCTATTTTGAACGTTACACGTACGTCTAATAGGAGGCAGTAGTGGGGACAGTCCTGTTAAGGCAATAATAATTCACTTCGGAGCTGTAGTTGAGCTCACAGACAGATTTGGAAGGAGGTTTTTCATTACACTTGCTGAGGAAACAGCCCCGCATTGCAACAAAGAGTGCTCTGTTGCAATTAATAGGCTGCACAGTGACACCTCTGTTAATGGAAAGGAAGTGTTGCTGTGACGCACTCCTTGCCAGAAGTGTTGCTAACCCTGGGTTTGGACCTCCTGCCCCATTACCAGGGGTAGGCTATTTCCTTCCCAGCAGATCCTCCCGAGTTTTCTGGGATGGATGGAACCAGTCTGAGTCACAGAGAGTTCACGCTGGGTGTCCCAGGTCATTCCTCTCCAGCTGGGTGAGCTCACGGCCGCCATCCCCACTCAGTCAGGCTGAGAGGACATGATGCCTCATTTTCCACCTGGAGGCCGGGGATCACAGAGAGGAGATAAGACCCTCTCACCAGTCACTCCAAGCTCAAGTGGAAGGCTTGGTTCCCAGGGCCTTTTGGGTTGCAGAGTCGCTAACCAGGTCCACAGACAGGACAGTTGTGACAGCAGATCCTCGTGTGTCCAGGAAGGCTCCTGGATCTAGCATCATGGGACTTTCTGCAAGGTTTGCATGTTGAAGCAAAGAGATGGCCTTTGGGGTCAGAATTTCAATTCAGAAAGCGCCTTCGGGGGGAGAGGGGGCCACCCTGTGTGTCTTTTCTCTTATGACGGCACTGAGACAACATCTCTGGGCTCAGTGCTCTCAAGTGGCTGAAACTGCATTTAGTTACTCAACTAAGAGGGAATCCCTTATAGGAGAGAGCTTAAGTGAGATCATATACTACCGTGTTTCCCCGGAAATAAGTCTTCCTCCGAAAATAAGACCTGCTTCATGGAAACATAATACATCCCCTGAAAATAAGATCTAGCACATCTTTGGGGGCAAAAATTAATGTAAGACACTGTCTTATTTTAGGGGAAACAGGGGTAGTAATTAAATTACTTTTCTATCACTGTTCTATTGCTTTGGAGTTGCCTGGTTCCTTGTAACTCAGTAAAGAATTAAGTCAACAAAAAATGCACCAGCCCCAGAAATGCTTAACTATAGAAAGCCTAAAGTCCAAGCCTCTTCGCATGCCTGGGAAATAAAGTGATCTGGCTCTACTTCTCTGCGTATCTCATATATTTAATTGTTTTCACCTATTATGAAAGCCACCTAACTATGGTATGGGTTCCACATGAAATTCCCCAAATTATGAGACAAAGAGGTAGACATTTACTCTTTTTTTTAAAAAGTATTTTATTGATATTTTACAGAGAGGAAGGGAGAGAGATAGAGAGCTAGAAACGTCAATGAGAGAGAAACATCAACCAGCTGCCTCTTGCACACCCCCCACCAGGGATGTGCCCGCAACCAACGTACATGCCCTTGACCGGAATCGAACCCTGGACCTTTCAGTCCGCAGACCGACGCTCTACCACTGAGCCAAACCGGTTTCAGCGACATTTACTCTTTTGAAAAGTTCTTTCTCTTATGGTTAACCAAGTGTAATAGCTAATATTTAGTGAGGGCTTGCTATGAGATGGATGCACATTTCTTCTCCATTTGACCCTCAGCACAATGAAGTAGGGCATTTACTTATTTTACAGATGAGGGGACTGAGACTTACAAGGCTTAAGTTATCCAGCTGGGGTCAGAGTCAGAGCTGGGATTTATACCCAGGACTGCCTGACTGCAAAACTTAGTTTATTCACCATTAAGCAAGGCTACTTACTTCCTGGCAAACCTTGATATACCTAATTGAAATTTCAGTTCAGCACTGGCCGGTATTTCTTAGTGGTTAGAGGATTGCCCCACACACCAAAGGTGACTGACTTCCTTCCCAGACAAGGGCATGTACCTGAGTTGCAGGTTCCATCCCTGGCCTTGGTCGGGGTGTGTGCAGGAGGCTACTAACCAATGTGCCTTTCTCATATAAATATTCGTCTCTCTCTCTCTCTCTCTCTCTCTCTCTCTCTCTCTCTCTCTCTCTCTCTCTCCTCCTTCTTCCTCTTCCCTTTCCTTCCCTCCCTTCCATGCTCTTTAAAAAAAATCAGTGCACTATGGGGATGATAAAAACTGAAAAGAAAAAAAAAAGCAATGGAAAATATATCCTTGGGTCAGGATTTAAAAAAGAAAAAGAAGAGAGTTCAAATCATTCTTGCAGACTTCACTCTTGGCATCCTATATAATAAAAGGCTAATATGCAAATAGACCGAACAGCAGAACAACTGAACAACCAGTAACTATGAAGTGTGCTGACCACCAGGGGGTGCATGCAGTACAAGGTGGGTGTCAACAGCAGGCCTCAGAGCGTGGAACATGGGTGGCGCTGGCTGCAGTGGGAGGGGGAGCAGGTGAGCAGGGGGTGCCAGGCCAAGGTGAGGTGCTGGTCACTGTCATTGGGGTGAGCCTCTGGTGGTTACTGAAAATTCTTTGCTCCCACATGCCACAGTCCCACTGGGTGCTCGCACCAGCTGCCAGCACCTGGCAGCGGCAGGAGTGGGGCTGCAGGAAGACAGGGACCCGGGGCCGCAGTGGGAGGGGCTGGGCAGGACATGGAGGATGGGCTGAGACCCGCCCCTGTGCCCACCACAGCTTCATGGCCCACAGTTCCTTTTCAAGGTGCACGAATTCGTGCCCTGGGCTCCTAATAATTAAAGAAAGCCTGTTATCTTTTCCCTCTTGCTCCATCTCTTCTCTCTGTCTCTTGGATGCTCTTTATTCTGTCCCTTAACTTGGAGCATTCACAGCATTTAGTCCTTTCCCCATTCTTTGTAAACCTTCTATGTGAACTTGCCTCATCCTTGCTTTACCCAGATGTGTTGTACTTTCCTACCCTAGCACTCTTGCTTGTGTTTCACCCACTGTTGTCCTACCCATCCTTGAAGATGGATCTAATTTCTACTTGTATCATAGAGACTTTCCTGACTACCACAGAGGTAATCTCTCTTTGCTGTACTCTAATAATCCTTCATTTACATCCCTAAGTTACACCGCATCTGCACCACCACTCCCAGTCCTGCCCTAGGAAGACGTCACTAATAGATTACGACCCTCTTTGCCTCGGAGCTTTGTTAGGGCCTCAGAATCCCCCAAACTACACTCCAGACAACCACTGTTAATCAAAGGGAATGTGCATGGATGATGATGAAAAGTATTGTGCATTACTGTGAAAATCTATTCATTCAGCATTTAATTAGAAACTCAATTTAAATTGAACGAGTATTGATGTTCCTGGTAAGAGATGCTGAGTTGAGGTCTGTGTTTTGTCTTAGTCTGCCAGATTCAGTATGCGCACAGATAGTAATAACACGAGCCTAATAGATAAAAATTAAAAAGTAACATGATCCCACATGTGGTAAGTGCTATAAGAAAGCTACAATGCACCGTGGGCCTTCAGCAAGAGATGGGATTGAGAAAGGGTCCTGAAGGATGCTGGGAATGGTCTTGAGCAGCTGTGCCTGGATTCCTAAGCCTGAGAATTGGGAAGATTACGAACCCAGGTAAAGATAAGCATATGAGTACAGAGGTCTTTATCCTACCTTGTGTCCAATATCAGTATTGTGTGGAACTTCTACTACTACTACTATTATGACTTCTCTTTCTTACCTCAGTTTCCTGAGAATTTTTTTAAAAAAAGTGCTGTTTTATATAAGCCTATCAGACTCACAGCATTGCACCTACTTAGAGGAGGTGCTCCGAGTATTTTTGACTGATTACAAAACCTTCATTGAATAAGAGGTAAATCCTTGACAAGCCTGTCCCACTGATCCCCTACTTACCTGCCTATGTGTATCAGTTTTTTGAGTGAAGACTCAGGGGAACGCTTGCCCACGCTGAAATATCCTACATATACTTTGGGGATCCCAGAAGAGCAAGCCTAGTCTTGAACATTTTTAAGCCATTTTATTATGAGCTCAGCCTGGCCCTGAAACTCCCAGACTGGAGGGCATCTCTCTACCTGAGGAAGACCTGAGGGTGCCAGACCAGTGCCAGAACCAGTCTAATCTTCAGAGAGCTCTCTGGACTAAAAGAATGGAAGATCCATCTGGTTTCCCGAAGTTGGACCATGCCCTGGAGCTGAATCAGCTGTGGATGGTAGAGTCTTTTCGAATGTGGTCTTTAGCAACCTTTCTCTTTTTTGTTTTGTTTTTCAATTATGGTTAACACCAGCTGGCCTGTGTGGCTCAGTAGTTGAGCATTGACCTATGAACCAGAAAGTCACAGTTTGATTTCTGATCAGTGCACATGCCCGGGTTTCGGGCTCCATCCCCAGTAGGGGCATACAGGAGGCAGCCATTCAGTGATTCTCTCTCATCATCGATGTTTCTATCCCTCTCTCCCTCTCCCTTCTTCTCTGAAATCAATAAACATATACCGTATTTGCCGGCGTATGAGACGACTGGGTATAAGACGACCCCCTAACATTTCCACTCAAAATACAGAGTTTGTTATATACTCGCCGTATAAGACTACCCCCCACTTGGAGGCATATTTTTCAGGGCCAAAAAATCGTCTTATACGCCGGCAATTACGGTATCTAAAAAGGGGGGGAAAAAACAATTACAGGTGATATAACAACATTATATTAGTTTCAGGTGTACAACATAGTGGTCAGACATTTATATAACTTATGAAGTGATCACCCCAATAAATCTAGTGCTTATCTGACACTGTATAGTATAGTTATTACCATATTATTGACCGTGTTCCCTACACTGTACTTTATATCTTTGTGAGCAATTCCAGTCCCCTTTAGTGAACTTGTTTTTCTTCCTTCATGCATCCTCTCACATCCTTGTCCATTTTCTGCCCATTTTCCTCCCTGTCTGGAGATTATTTTTGTGACAAGTGAGTAATCAGCCTGTCTGTACTGCTTGTTCTGCTTGGATAGGCACTAAACTTGGTCATCAAGAGTCTGAAGATGGGCTTTTCCTTTTTTTATTAGCAGAAGTGTCAACCAGGAAACACCACAGGTTTGCTCCATTTCTGCTTCCCCTCCATTTCTTTCTTTCTTACATCTGGAGAACGACTTAGGTTTTCACTACATGGAGGAGAGTCTGGGGTCCCCTGAGTAATGGAGCTTGAGATATCTGCCCCTGAAACTGGTTTGCCACCTGCACTGAATACTAGTATTTTCTACTCATCTTTAGCTAGCTTGTTTGTTTTGAAGGGGAAAAAAGAAAAACACCACAAAATCTAAAAACTAAAAGTTTATATCTACTGTTGTTTCAGTGGAAATGATGGAGAGTAAGGTTTGGCTGTTTTTTCAACTTCAAATGAGTAACCAGAGAAGTCTGGACTTACAGACTCTCCGACCTAGAACCCTGGAGTTCCCTGAAGTGGTGCTCACCTCTGAGCTCTTGCAGGGTCTGTAGTCCCGGTCAGTATCTGTGCTCTGTGCTCCAGGAAAAGGGGCTGGCCAGTGCAGTGGGAGGGCTGTGCACCTGTGACTTTTTGCTTAGATTTCCTCTTTCTTCCTACAGCCAGATTACATCTCCCCTTGTACAGCCTCTGCCCAATGCCCCAGGGAACATCTGTTGTCTGTGAGGGAAATACTGAGAAAGGAGATTAAAGATCCTCACAAACATAAAACATTTTGAGATTCCAAAACTAAAAATCCTCAGTGTTGCTGTGGAAAGATCGTACTCCCCGTGTTTGAAGACCCTACAAGACGAGGTCATCTTTGTGTGTTTTTCTGGGGTCCAGCTCTCATCCTGCGCCAAGAGGCAGCTGGGCCCCTGTCAGTGGCTATATGGCCCCTTTAACATTCTCTATGCGAGTGTTCTTCCCTTTCACAAACAAGCTGGCCTGTTTTAGCCTTTATTACCCCAGCGAGGATTATGAGAAGCATCTGAGGCATTGCAGACAGAGATTGCTGACCCAGCCTTTCAACATGGCAGACCACTTTCATTTTAAGAAATATCATAGCCTTGGCTGGTTTGCCTCAGTGGATGAAGCGTCGGCCTGTGGACTGAAGGATCCAGTCAGGGGCATGTTCCTGGGTTGTGGGCTCAATCCTCAGTGTGGGGCTTTGCGGGAGGCAGCTGGTCAATGATTCTCTCATCGCTGTTTCTCTCTCCCCCTCTTCCTTCCTCTCTGAAATCATTTTTTTTAATTTAACAAAAGAAATATCATAGAATTCTTCAAATATGTCTTAACTATCTAGAAACAAAAGTAAACTTTTCTGCAGTCCTTGGAGTGGGGAAGGAGAGGTGAGAGTTACAGCTCCACAGAAGTTGGGGGTTGGGGTCAGGAGGGAAGGGTACACAGCTGGCAGGCAGGCCCCGTGGTTAGGAATCGTGGAGGATAGAGTTCAGGGTGACACAAGTGGTTGAAGCAGAGGTGAAGAGCAGGCTGAGTCCCAGTTACTTAGACTTAGCATTCTGGATGCAGGGTTCATCGAACAGGGAGTTCCAGCCTTGTGACAGGTCTAGTAAGTCCAGGATGACTGGCTTCTTTTTCCCAGAGGTCCATCTCTTTCTCTGCCTTCAAATTGCTCCTGACTAACCCACTGTGGGGGAGACGGTCAGATTTCATCTACACCTGGGGAGAAGGCTATCTAGGATTGTATAAAGAACCAAGAAGGTATTTATGGGAGTTGTGAGACTGGTTATTACAAAGGGGTATTATTCCCAGACATCTGATGTTAAGCCTAAGGAAGAGGTGTGTCCTTCGAGCATAGGATTCCAGAGTCTTTCCAAATTGTATAAGTTGGGGTGAGGGACTTGTCATTCCTTCAGTGCCTTGGAGGCCAAATATTTGCTGAGATCTCCAGACAGGGAGAGAGTAAAATTCAACCACAAAGTAGATAAAGGTCTTTCACAGGAATGCGTGAATCACCCAAGAGATTATCAGATATAAACTATTTCAAAAAGGTGTGTGTGGTGGGGAGTACAATAGAATAGACCAGAGGTTTAAAAAAAGAAGGGTTTTTTTGTTTGTTTGTTTGTTTGTTTGTTTGTTTGTTTGTTTTAAAATCCAGGAGTCAAGTCATAGATATTATCTCAGGAGATAACCCAAACACACCTCCTTCTGGAATGAAAGAGAGTCTGGTTGCTCCTAGATTGACAGGTTCACTCACAAACTGGACCTCTAAGCCAGTTGGATACTTGCTGGAGAGATGGGTTCCTGTGGGCTGGTCCTACAACCAGTCTCATCCTCATTTGAATCCAAGGGGCTCTTTGGAGGGGGTCCCCAGAAGGCTGGGGGAAGTCCTAAGGCATAGGAACCAGGCACCCAACTTCTCATGGGTGCATCACCATAGCCATTGTCCAAAGAGGACAATTTTAAGAGCCGGGACTAGTGGAGAGTAGGGTATGTTTGGGTATGAAGGCCTTGGGGCAGTGTAGCAGAGTTTATACCCATAGTCCTTCAGCTTAGTTTTTTCGTTCTGCTAATGTCATCCTTTATTTTCTCCTGACTTTTGTAATTATGTAATTATTTCTATATTTCCTCTTTTGATGATTACAAAAGAGGAAATATAGAAATTGTAGTGGTTTCCTGGGCACATGCCTTAAATAGCGATTACAGTATATTCCTGGTTCAGTTCAGTGCAGCAGGTATTAATCAAACACCCATGGAGTGTCAGGCTCAATGCCTGGGGCAATGGATAGGTACAGAAGTGCCTATACAATGCTTATGCCTCAAGAGCTTAAGACGGGGTGGGGGAGGAGCTGGAGGCAGAGACATGGACACAAAATGGGTATGGGGCCTCACTACTTGAGCCAAATTAAGCGGAGGCAAGGTTGAATCATATATGAGTATTTATTCTAATAATGCCAGCAGTATGGAGAGAGCAGAAGGTCATCCTGAAAATTCTGCTCTAATGTTTCCTACTAGCTGGTGATTATATAGGGATAAGGAAGAAGGGCTACATGCAAGAGGGAAGGGGGACAGGATAAGGGCTGCAGGGTCTGTGGTTCATGTGTTACCTTCCAGGATCTTGAAGTCCAATAACAAGGTAGTTAATTTTCTCTGACGTTAAAAACCAGCTCAGCCCATTCCTGGGACCAGAGAATGGTCAGCATTCCTGAGGCAAATAAATGCCCAGAGAGGGGCAAGGTCCAGGCACAGCAACCAAGTCAAAGTATGTCCTGTTCTTTGCTCTCAAAATGTATTTTCTTTTCTGAGGAGTGGAGCCCATCTGGGCTCCAAGGCATCCTGTCTTTCTACAGCCCTGTGTTTCTTCTTACCACACATCCCCAGTTTCCCAGGGTCTATAAGAAAACCTCATCTCTACAGTTAGTAAGGTGAATAATCATGAAACAACTCTGGTTTTCTTCCTATTATGTGCCCTTTCCAGGTCACATCTGCTCCGATTGCTTTGGGCACTGTTGGGTATGGAACGTAAAGGGACTTCTTAATTCCACATCTGCAGGGCCAGCCAAGGCCTGCCTGGTTATCTGACCCAGGGACACACATGTCACATGGATCGTGGAGGAAGTTGGGAAGGCTTTCCAAACACCCTGGAGCTGAGTTTTTAAGTTGCTGAAGTGGTGATCAGATCAAGTGGAAAAGTAAAGGGAGCAGTGTGCAAAGGTTCAGAGAACTGGGTCTTAGCAGAACTGATAGAGTCGGTGCAGGGCTGAGTTGGACCAAGGAGCTTGGATGCCACTCTGTGATGAGGAACCATTGAAAGGGCATTAAGTAGTGATTTAACCCGATTTGCATCTTGGGTTTGATGTGGAGGATGAATTGGTAGAGACAAAACTAGAAGCAGGAAGAACTTTAGGAAGTTAATGAAACAGTTTTGGTAAGAAATGAGGTGGGCCTGAACCATGGCAAGTGTCATTGAGGATGGAAGAGAGAGAGAGAGAGAGAGAGAGAGAGAGAGAGAGAGATTGATTTGAGAGTTGTTTACCCAGTAGAATCAGTGGAATCGGTGACTGCTCAATATTGTAGGCTGGAATGTGATGCAGAATCATCTAGAATGTCCCCAAAGTGTACGCCCACATGGCTTAGTTATCTCAGTTGTGTCACTTATTTCCTGTGGGGCCTCAGGCAAGTTACTTCACTTCCTTGTGCTTCAGTTTTGCACCTGAAAATGAAGTTACCTCACAGAGTTGTTGAAGATCACAGTTAATTATGCTTAGACCAGTACCTGATACATACTCTGCAGCTCTCAATAAAGGTTTGCAATTATAACACAATTTCGGGAGATAGGAAACCCTTTCAGATCTCTATTTCTGTGTAACCAATTACTCCCAAACTTTAGTGGCTTAACATACAATGATCATATTGTTCCTTTCGGTTCTGAGAGTTGACTGGCGCGGTTAGGCATTTCTCCCTTGGGTTCTCTTTTGTGATTACAGGGTGGTGGCAGCTGGGGCTAGAAGCAGCTACATGTGCATTGCATGACCTACTACTACTTGTCTGCTACCTGGAAGACTCAAACTCCAGTGTCTCTCTTTATCTCTGTCTCTGTTTTAGTGTCTCTATCTCTGTTTCTCTCTCTCTCTCTCTCTCTCTCTCTCTCTCTCTCTCTCTCTCTCTCTCTCTCTCTCATTTCCCATGTGGTCTCTTCAACAGCAGCTTCAGGGTTGCTGGACTTTTTACAGTGAGTGTCTCAGAAAGACAAACCATCAGAAGTGGCCCTTCCTGACCCAGCTTTCGAGCCTCACTTTTGTTCCTTCTCTTTGTCAAGGCTATCACAAAGGCCTACCTAGATTTAAGGGAAGGGGACAGAGACTTCATCTCCTGATGGGAGGAGTATCAAATGATTTGTGGACTTATTTTAAAATCACCAGGGTAACCCAGGAAGAAAAATCAGAGGTCTTCTAGGGAAAAGAAAGATGTGTTTAATTGGCCCATGTTGTGTCGCATGTTGAGGTACATATCCAGGCAGAGGTGCCCTGAAGGCAGTTGGGAGACAGAATGAGGCAAGAGATACGGGTGGCAATTGAATCTCTAAGAGCAGATAGGATCACTCTGGGAGAGCGTGCAGCCCAAGAAGAGATTGGAATACAAACTCCTTGGGAAACACATCGATGCATGGGGGGAATGTCCAGTGGTGGGGAGATGGAGAACTTACTCCACCTGACTGGGGTCCTCCAGAAACCCACCTTGTTTTACCCCGAAGGTGTTGCAGCCTGATAATTCTTTCTCTGGGTCTCAGCATCTTCTTGACAAAAGAGTTGTCTTTCCAGCCAGAGTGGACCCTTGTTCACATCAAGCATCCTCTCCCACATTTCCCACCAGGCTGATAATTGTCAGACTCCCCTGCCTTCCCTGCAGGCCAGGCAGTCCATGCAGGAAGTATTGGGTTCGGATTACTTCCATCCTCCTCCCTCCTCCCAGTCAGGTGTTTTCTGAACTAAAAGAGTAGTTGAAGTTGTTAGGCAAGTTCCTTCCCTTCGAGCACTTCAAAATGTCCTTCAGAATTTAAGCCACATTCTTGTAAATTGGCCCTCAGTTCCAGATCCTTTCAGAGAACCATTGGTACTAGAACTAGCCTGGTTCCTCCTTTGTGAATTGCCACAAGGAAAGAGAAGGTAACCTGTGAGTCACTGAAAGAGCCCCAGGTTACAAATCTGACTTCAGGGCTGAGCCCTTGGCCACGGCCACGCCTCCAAAGACACAGTGTAAACTTACCCTGAGTGGGCCAGAACATTTGGACAATTGAATACAATACAATACACATCAAATGGTTCCTAACAGATTAAGGAACCATTAATCTGTCTGGTGGATTTAGTTTGAGGAAACAGGTAAGATAAAACAGGGCTTGCCACTGGGACTTGGGATAATCAGCATGGCTTTATCTGACCTCCCCTTCTCTCTAGAAAACAGATGAGTTAATGAACTGATTCATACTCTGTCTCACCCACGCTCTGAAATAAACCACCATCATCATCTTACCAAACCTTTCCCTGACCCATTTCGTGGATCTTGGATTTTCATCCTCTTGCCTTCTCTCTCTCTCTCTGAGCAGTTTCACACAAAGACCCAGATTCTTAGTTTTATCCTTTAAAAATTCAGACAGTGAGGCCACCCTAGACCCCCATTTCAATGTAACGGTGCTTGGCTGGAACTGTGAGGACCATCACAGACCTCTCAGGCTTGGGTCTCACTACTGCCCTGACCCCTTTGGACTTTTGTAATCTTTGTTGTAAACAGTGAAAATTATTCAAACATATTTAAAATTCATATTTAAGGACAGAGTAGTTCCTTCTTCCTATTTCAGAAAAGGTGACCAAGGAGTTGTTATTTCCTGGGATGAAAGGTTATTCTTCAGCACCTGTCTGTGGCTTCTTTCAGTTGCAGAAGCCAGCAGTCCCTTTCTGTCCCTCAGGGAAGAGTGAAAAACAATAGATCACTCTTCCTCTCTAGTCACCTTTCAACACTGGTCCCTAGTTCTGTGGCAGTCCCTCCAGAAGCCACAGGGAACGCCCACCCTCATGCAGGAGAAAAGAAAAAAGAGGAAGAGAATCTTCTTACTTTATACTTGACTATGGTCCCAATACACAAATCCGTGTACCTTGAAAGGAACTATGGGCCACAAGGCTGCACTGGGAACAGGGGCAGGTCTTGGCCCATCCTCTATGCCCCCAGCAGATCTGAGAGGCAGATGCTGGCCCCAATCTCCCCTCAGGAGCAGGGTTAGGTGGAGAGGCCCTAAGGGGTGATTGGGGCAGGCAGCTGCCCCTCACACCTGCTGACAGCGCCAAGCAATTGGAGCCAGCAGTGGATGCAAGCAGCGGCTCTGGCACCAGCAGCGAAGAATTTTCAGTAACTACTAGAAGCTCACCCCATAACAGCGACTGGTGCCCCCACTCACCTGCTCCACCATCCTACCACAGCCAATGTCCACCATGTTCTGCACACACACCCTGGAGGTCAGTGAGCATCATTGCGACTGGTTGTTCTGTTGTTCCACTGTTCAGTCTATTTGCATATTAGCCTTTTATTATATAGGATAATGAACTCACAGAAAAAATAAACCAAAGAAACAATCTCATTTACCATCGCAACAAAAAAATTAAGATAGTGCTTCGTAATAACTTAAGTAAGGAGGTAAAAGACCTGTACTCAGAAAACTACAGGACATTGAAAAACGATAAAAGGAAGACATAAGGAAATTGAAGAATATGCCATGTTTGTGGATTGATAGAATCAACATTATTAAAATATCCATACTACCCAAAGCAATGTATAGATTCAATGCAATCCCCATTAAAATACCAATGGCATACTTCACAGACCTACAACAAACTCTCCAAAAAATAATATGGAATAAAAACCTTAATAGCTGCAGCAATCCCTAGAAAGAAGAACAAAGTTAGAGGGATCACAATACCAGATATCAAGCTGTATTACAAAGCCATTGTTCTCAAAACTGCCTTGTACTGGCACAAAAAACAGATATATAGACCAATGGAACAGAACAGAGAGCTTAGAAATCGACCCAAGCCATTATACTCAATTAATATTTGACAAAGGAGGCAAGAGCATACAATGGAGTCAAGACAGTCTCTTCAATAATGGTGTTGGGAAAATTGGACAGATACATGCAAAAAAAATTAAACTAGATCACCAATTTACATCATACACAAAAATAAACTCAATATGGATAAAGGATTTAAATATAAGATGGGAAACCATAAAAATATTGGAAGAGTCCACAGGCAGCAAAATATCAGACATATGTTGTAGCAATATCTTTACTGATACAGCTCCTAGGGCAATGGAAACTAAGAAGAAAATAAACAAATGGAACTATATAAAAATTAAAGGCTTCTGCACAGCAAAAGAAACATCAACAAAACAACATGAAAGCCCATTGCATGGGAAAATATATTTGCCAATGTTATCTCTGATAAGGGTTTAATCTCCAAATTTTATAGGGAATTCATACATCTTAACAAAAGGAAGATAAACAATTTAATTTTAAAAATAGGTTAAGGACCTAAATAGACATTTTTCAAAAGTGGACATAGAGAAGGCCAACAGACATATGAAAACATGTTCAAAGTCACTAATCTTCTGAGAGAAGCAAATCAAAACAACAATGAGGTACCATCTCACACCTGTCAGAATGGCTATCATCAACAAATCAACAAATGACCAGTGCTGGCGAGGATATGGAGAAAAAGGAACCCTCATGCACTGCTGGTGGGAATGCAGGCTGGTACAGCCACTGTGGAAAACAGTATTGAGTTTCCTAAAAAATTTAAAAATGGAACTCCCATTTGACTCAGTGATCCCACTTCTAAGAATATTTCCCAAGAAATGAGAAACACCAATCAGAAAGGAGGCACCCCTATGTTCACAGCAGCATAATTTACAATAGTTAAGATTTGGAAACAGCCTAAGGGCCCATCAGCAGATGAGGGGATTAGAACACTATGGTACATCCACACAATGGAATACTACGCTGCAGTAAAATAATAAAGAACTCTTACCATTCGTAACAGCATAGTTCGACATGGAGATCATTATGCTAAATGAAATACTAAGCCAGTTGGAGAAAGATAAATTTCACATGATCTCATTCATTTATGGAATATAATCAACAAACATGATGAACAAAAATAGATTCAGAGACAGAGAAGCACTGAACAGACCGTCCCCCGCAGGCCTGGGCCGAAACTAGCAGTCCAACATCCCCTGAGGCATGCAGTAGTGCACAAAGCTGCAGGAAGCCAGGTAGGAGCCCAGCCCCTGCTGAGCGCCGTGCCACTCTGGCTCATTCCGGCCCCGCCGCTGCCACCGCTTGGTAGCGCTGCCACTAGAGGCAGGAGAGGCTCGTGTCACCACAGCTGCACTCGCCAGCCATGAGCCCAGCATGTGGTGCCTGTCAGTCAGCTGAGCGGTGCTCCTGCTATGGGAGCACACTGACCGTGAGGGGACAGCTCCTGCATTGAGTGTCTTCCCCCCTGGTGGTCAGTGCATGTCATAGCGACCGGTCAACCGGTTCAGTTGCTTAGGCTTTTATATATACAAATACTCAATAACTGTTAACCATTTTATTATGATTAACTGCATGAGTATATGGGACATGGAAACAATTTCGCTTTTCACATATTTAAGTTGACAAAAAGTTATGGGTGAATTTTTGCACTTATTATTTCCAGTACAGCCGTGATAACATTGCTTGTGCAGCAAATACACAGAGGGTTAAAAAATAAAAAAGAAAGCAAAGCTGTACTGACTCAGAGGCATCTATTTTTGAGCCAGAGTTCCTGTAAGAGCTTGCCTTGGTAAAACTACTCAGCTCTAAAGGAAAAAGGTGAGAAAAGGGACAGATATTTCATTGGAAGGACAGGATAGAGAGGCCGTCCCTCCTCCCGACCCCCCATCTATTCTGGGTACACAAGTAGTTATTTGTTGATAACTCTATTCATTCTGTACTTTTTGTTTTCTGGTTATCAGCATTAACATTAGGCCAAAAACAAAACAAAACAACACATTGTATTTGCTTAATATAATGTCTAGAATAATGGCATGGCTAGATAACTATTTAAGTAATGGTTAAAAATATTTTTTCCTCTGCCAATAATTCTTGTTTAACCAAGCCAAAATCAATCTGTGGATCATAGCACTATTCTAAGACTTTGATTAAAAATCACAGAAGGTTTTAATCTCCTTACTGCAAATATCCTAGAATAGGAACAATGCTATTTTCATGAATGTGAATCAAATGCAATTCAACTACTATCCCTGGATTAAATTGTTATAATATGAAGTCAGGGTAGGTAGGGCCTGGAAAGTGGGGTGAGGGGGTGGTTAAAGGACTGGATAGATTCATGAAATCATAACTTTTTCTTTATTTTGATTACCAGAATTATTTCTTGAACAATAATTATTTTAACTTTTTTTAAAACCATTTTTTATAAACGTCATCAGTGACCGGGCGGGGGGGGGGGGGTACACATTATCTCCAAGATAAGGCTATTGAACTAACAGTTGTTTGAGACAACATGGTCATGAAGAGATAGCATCTTCTCTTTTAAGCTTAAATTTTTGAACATGAGCTTAAAGAAAAAAATCTCTAGCCAAGATCCTAATTGCTTTCCTCCCTAATTTCTCCCTTTCCTGTTTTGCCAGCATAGGTAACACTTGGTGTAGAAACTGAAGAAAGCACGGCCAGCTCTCTTGGAGCTAATGAGCTGCCCCTATGATCCCATTTTAAAGTTGAGGACACCACGGCTGAGATGATCACAGCATTTTGGGCATTAAGAGGGGGCCTTTGAAGGCATCTAATCCAACCCTTTTGCCCCTACCTCTAATTTGACCACTTGCCAATTGGGGAAGGTTAACACCTTGTAAGTGGTGGAAGCAAAATTCAAGCCTGTCCTTCCAACAACTGTGTTCTTCCCAAGCTGCCTCGGTACCTGTTAGGGATTTTCTTGCCTGTGTGGAGGAAGGCAGCCCAGAAGTCGGTTCCTGGTATTTATTTCCAGGTGCTATAGAGGTCTAGGTACCAATTTTACCTTTGGGTTTCCTTGCGGGCCCTGCTGAAGGCCTTCACAGAGCAATGCTTCATCTCGAGCTTCTTCTCTAGCTCTGGGAGTGACCCTACCATGTGGATCTGGCCTGTGTACCCTCCGACAGACACTCATTCCCAGCATCCTTTACCTTTGGAGGCCTCTCCATGCTCCTTAATCCAGTCCAAGGTTCTGTCTCTGGAAAGTGGGGAGGGGAAGGTTGTGTGTGCCCTGTGAAAATCCTGACCTCATCGTAGAACCTGGAAAAATCTTCCAGTGATTTTTCTTATCTCGAATCTAATTTTTCCAAACTTGTTTGAGACCAAAATAAAGCATTTTAGTTTCCATTTCCTAGGTGTAACTCCTGGTCATTCACCAACCACTTCCTATGCTTGAGGATCCCAGGGGTCGCATGTATGGTTCAGGGTGAATCGCCGCCCCACCCCCCTGCTTCTCCAGGTCTCGGTTGGTTTTTATATTCTTTTCAGTAAACAAAAGGAAGAGAGGGAGAGGGAGAGGGAAAACTGGAATACAATTTGTAATAACTCAAGCACGAGCTTGAAAGAAAGCTTTCATTACTAAGCACAGTAACCTATTTATAGTGTCTGTCACCTTTGATTGCTTTCAAATGACTCCTTGTGGTGACTCTTTTATCTCTGCCATGAAAACCCGTATCTGGCTAAAGGCTGGAAAAACAGGCACGTTTCTTTCTCACTGCCCAGCATTCATTTGGGGTGGAGATGATTAGAAGCACAGCTAATTGTTAGTACTATAAACCCTAAGGTCAGAACACTTTGGGTTCTTTGCTACTCAACAGAGTGCTTTTGTGACTGGTTTTTGAGCACAGACACATCTCCTTTATTTTTACATACAGAGCTCTCTTTGACATACAAGGCAGAGATTTACTTGAAGCAACCTAAACAGTATGAGAAAAAAAATGTCTCTTTGGTTAGTTTCTGTTTTTAAAACACTGAGCATTACAGAGTATCCTTACAGCACAATGTAGGTGTGTTCCATATAGAACAGCTGAATATAAGCAATTTATTAAGTAAAAAGTGAGCCCAAAAAGCTTTTTAAATTCATTTAAAATATTTTGAACCCTTGGTGTATCTTAATTACTCAGGAGTCTCTAACACTAGGTTTTGAAATACCAACCAAATGGGTTTGATAAATAAAGTTTCTTTTTTTTGTGTGTTTTGCTTTAGCTACATTTTGGAAAATGTTTATGAATATATTTGTTCCCAAAATAATTTAAAGTGGCTGATCAGAAATCAGTAATGCATACACAAAATAAGGAGATGAAAGCAAAAGTAAAATATGTGGGAATATAAAATTAAGCTAAGAATAAGGTTACTACACAAATGTATCTTAGGAGGTGCATCTACTTGATCTACTAGGTATGAGAAGTATACCTGAATTTAAATGAAAACTCTATTCCTGATTATAATTCACATCTCTTTTCATTGCCCTAGAGTTCTTAACTGTGCCCAAACAACTCTAAATTTTCACATTTGTAAATTAGCATATCCATTTATATCCTCCTGGAATCTTCTTCTTTTAAAAAAAATTTTTTATTGATATTTTACAGAGAGGAAGGGAGAGGGATAGAGAGCTAGAAATATCGATGAGAGAGAAACATCGACCAGCTGCCTCCTGCACACCCCCTACAAGGATGTACCCGCAACCAAGGTACATGCCCTTGACTGGAATCGAACCCAGGACCCTTCAGTCCGCAGACCGACGCTCTATCCACTGAGCCAAACCGGTTTCGGCACTGGAATCTTCTTGATCCTTCGTCATTTTACCTCCAATTAGCCTGTCATCCTCAGAAGTTGATGCACTAGTCATCCCAGCCCATTTTATTTCTTGGTCTTAAAAGGGGGGGATTCTGAGTGGGGTTTGTGGAGAATGCGGTGTCAAAGGGCAGTTTATTGGGACCACGTGGAAGAGGATAAAGAAGACTGTTTAAAAGTTGTGATTTTTAGTTATCCAAGTCATCACAACAGAGGGATTTCATATAGATAAGGCAAGCTTTCATAGAATGTATAACATGCTTTGATATTAAACATTCCCCTACTGGCATAATAAGCCTAAATGTCCGGGATTAGAAACTTATAAAAAGCTCTTGACCACACACACTTGAGCACATCATTATCTAGAAAGACCCGAAAAGAATGCAAGGCATTAGAGAACATAACTGTTCAACAATATGGTAAATGTATCAAACCAACAGAATCTTACGTTGCTATTAAAATTTTATAAGTTGCATAAGCAGAAGAGTTTTTTTTTAATTATAAAAAGTAATTGTGATAAAAATAGGAGAAAATGAAAACAGTTATGTAAACTATAAAATACATAAGCTGTCTAAGCTAGACAAAGAATAAGGTCGGTGTGTAAAAACAAACGTTATATTGGGTTGACTAAGATGATTATTTTATTTCTCACAGTATTTTGTTATGTTTTGTCATTATAATAAACATGATTGAAGAAGAAAAGAAATTAAAACCAATTTTTCATGTGAAGAATATTTTACAGGTTTATCAAATAATGTGTACTTCCCATTCATTAAAATGTGATTTGGTTTTTAAAATTTACAGACTTCTGGGAGATTATCTAAACTTGACATTAAAATTTGCATTTGGGGGGAGTATTTTTCCATAGAAATTTATGCAAGAGAAGTCAACAATGTTCTTTTTCTTTTTTTTTTTTTTAGGGATTGGCATAGGAGTCTTGGTTCGAGAATACAGCAAGCTCTCTAATCTGGAGAAGTTCTACTTCGCCTTTCCTGGAGAAATCCTAATGAGGATGCTGAAACTCATCATTTTACCGCTAATTGTATCCAGCATGATCACAGGTCCCTTAAATTGATCTTTTCTTATAATTATGGGAAAAATAAGAATGTATTTGATGTAACACACGCTCTCTCACATACCTTTCTTGGAAAGTGTATAATTGCTCGCGTGGAAACATTCCATTGTTCACAAAGTGGCATTGCTTTGTGGCATTGCTCTGCCTAGAGTACTATCCACCCAAGCTCAAATATTCATAAGACCATTTTCTTTTTTTTTTAAAGATTGTGGATTTAAATATATATTTTATTGATATTTTACAGAGAGAAAGGGAGAGAGATAGAGAGCTAGAAACGTCGATGAGAGAGAAACATCGACCAGCTGTCTCTTGCACACCCCCTACCGGGGATGTGCCTGCAACCAATGTACATGCCCTTGACCGGAATCGAACCCGGGACCTTTCAGTCCGCAGACCGACGCTCTATCCACTGAGCCAAACCGGTTTCGGCCATATGACCATTTTCAAACATATTACATTAAAAAAAAAAAAAAAAAAAACTGTATCCAGGGCACAAAAGTTAAAAAAAAAAAAAAGTCAAGTTTTTTTTTTTTCCACTGAAATGTCAGCCAGTGTTCTCAGCGACATGTGGTTGTCAGTTTGGTCACGTTTTCCATAGTTCACGCATTGGTTTCCCCGCTGCAGCCGTCCTGCCCTCAGTCCTCTCAGCAGCTGCCTTCAGGGTCCTCTCCCCCTTCTCCTCACCCACTTGCAATCCTCCGCAGAACTCAGAACTTGCTACACACCAGCCCTGCAAACTGTCCCAGGGTGCCAGCAGCCACATCCTGTGGGACAGGCTCAATTATAGGTTTGCACCATATTTTAAAAGCCTAGTATTTTTAAATCTAATCTTGTGACGCAGTTAAATTTGGAAATTATTTTTTCCCTTGCTGATCATTATATTGCAGATTCCCTTTAAAGAGCAAGCTTTCTTATATAGATGGAGGTTCATTTGGCTTACAAAAGTTACTTGTCTGGTTCTGGTAAACTTCCCTGTGCATTTCATAGTTTCTTGTACTTAATTTTGGCAATAAGCAAAATGGGGCATGACAATCTATTAGTGCTGTCAGCTTGACAACCAAGGTTTTATATAACTATGTAATTAGGATTCTTGTTTTTCTATAACAGTTTACATTCCATGTTATTTTTTGTATTAGTTTCAAGTGTACTGTAGTGGTTTGATGGTCTATATTAGGATTCTTGACATGTCCTCCTCTGGAACATTTTTTCCACTGCCACTAAAGGAGACCTGGGATTGACCTAGGTAGAGTACTGGACATGGGCTGGGGAGGGAGGGTGGATGTCAGGATCCACTGCATTCAGCAGTTGCATTGCTATCGATTTGGCCGTTGAACTTTTCAAGTGCCAAACCATCAGACTAGAATCCCTTGGGAGCCTTGTTCTGAAATGGTCTTGGTGTTGTTGGCTTATTACAGATCTAAAGAAAGCATTATATTTATTTATGAATTTAATTATGTTTTTCAATGCCTGGCTTTTGTTAGGTCCTGCAGCCTGAGGACCAAGTCAGCAGAACAGTTGTTGGTACCATACAATGTTTATTTATTTTTTAATTTTTTATTTTTTACTTTTAGTCTCTCTCTTTTTTTTTTTTACATGTTGAATATTCATTTATTAAGGCATTAATGACACTAGGACAGGGGTGGGCAAACTTTTTGACTTGAGGGCAACAATGGGTTCTTAAACTGGACCGGAGGGCCGGAACAAAAGCAACCTGACCATGCTGGCACTCTCATCTTGGGCTGCTGGTGAAGGAGCGGAGGGGAGAGCAAGAGAGCCCTCCGCTCTTTCGGCTCTGCGGGCCGGACAGAACAGCCGAACAGGCCAGATCCGGCCTGTGGGCCATAGTTTGCCCACGGCTGCACTAGGATGTTATCAATTAACAATATGCAAATATTGTATTAGAATTCTAGTTATTAAATACTCTATGCAAGTAGTGTAAAGGCAAACATCACAACAGATAGAGCCATGCACTATGTTTGTTTATTTAACTTGAAATTATTGTCAGCATTTAAAATTTGGAAGATTTCATTAAACATCCAGATTTCTGGCTTCCTTGGGGGGGGGAATAGTAAGACAAGGAAACACTTGAACCTGTGTTCCCACATACCGATGGTGATCTGGGGCTTAAAGGTAGCTAGCTGCTCGTTGGAGTGAACGTATTTGAGGTTACCAGTTTCTACCACTCCCTATTGCCTAATACCTTATCCACTTCCCTCGTTTAGGTTGACCTCTGGCCCTTGCTGATCATTATATTGCATTGCTGTTGTGACAATCTGTAAGCATTGCTGTTGTGACAACCCGTTAGAATGTTTTCCATATCAGAGGTTCCTTAGTGTTTTCTTAGGCTCCTTTGAAACCATGATGAAAGTTTTGGAATCTCTCCCAAGAAAAATGTTCACAGTTGTACTTACATACAGTGTTTTACATGCAATTTCGCAAAGTTCATAACCCACTTGGCGATTGATACTATTTAAATTTTGTGTCTATGGAGGAAGGTATGGAGGGTTGATCCAAATTAGTCAGCAAATCCAAAACTCGTGCAGTGAACCAGGTTTTAGAAGAAGAGATGATACATGTATGAATATACTAGTTGTATAATGTTTGAAAACATGCACTGCTCTTGGCAGTCAGTAAGTAGTAAGGTTTTTGCAGTCGGGCTGTTTTCCGTTGATATTTAGCCTTGCATATAATCTAGGAAATAATTTACAACCTTTAGCATTCTACTCACACAAGGCAGCTGTTTTTTGGAGCTATAGCACAAAACTACATTTTTCCTTCACTAAAACCCCCAACATTTAAACAGGACTCAGAGAGCAGAACCGCTACCCATAACTTTGACGAGGATCAATAAAATGGTCAAAGATTCAAGGGACATGAGCAAAGCAGGATGGGAACAGTAATTCCATATTCATGTTTTAAGTTGTCAGACTAAGAGAAAAAAAGTAATAATGCTAGTGCAGTCGGGAGGGTAAAGCAGAAGTTAGTTAGGAACTGCACAGGAGGAGCTGTTTTCACGTCTCAGAAGCCTTTATGAATCCACAGATCAGTAGCTTGATGTATGCATCCACTAGGCCAGCAGAGGATGCATGCTGGAAGCTGGGTGAGTGGAATGAGCTCCAGGGATGCATTCACTACAGATGGAGACACAGCCAAAATTGAGGCCCAAGACCAAGAATCTGAGCTCCTGCATGAAAGAAATGCTCTCGTCAAAGTCACAAGTGGAAAAAACCCTCTGTTGTCAAAGCCTCTGCTGACATAAAAGTACTTACTTTATAGCTTAAAAAAAATATATGAGAATCCCTCTTCCTGTGATGGTGAGGATCTGATATCATGTTAATCAGGAATATCTGAATACAGACTGGCTATTAGATGGCGCCAAGAAATTGTTGATAAGTTTGTTTGTGGTGATAATGGCATTAGTTATGTAAGAAAAATGTCATTTTTAAATGTATATGGGATTTTGTAATGACGATGTCTGGAATTTGCCTTAAAAAGGGAGAGAGCGAGAAGGGACAGGAGACATCATCTCAGGGCATTTTTACAGACAGACAACGTAGGCACTCACAAAAATGTTACCCATAATTTATATCCGAGGGACATTGGTACCATGCACACTGTGGGCTCTGTTAACATGTAGGTTTGAAAGCTCTATTTACATCCAACCAGGAGGGGACCAGCAGGGCAAACGGCTTAGGAACATGCCTGAGAACTGTGTCCCCACAAAGTCCTGCTCCAGTCTCACCAGCCAGTGAGTGTAAATTCGGGTCACATTTTCTTTAAGACCCACATGATGACGACTTTCACTGCCTGCGAGCAGCATAGGAAAGGACAGCCCTCGGCTCCCACTCCCAGAGGTCGGTCCCCAGAGCAGCTTTCCAGGATGCGCCTCAGAGGTGCTCCCCTGGGCACAGCTGCCACCTCGGGGGTCTCCTGTGGCTGCTGCCACTCTGACTCTGAGGCGCTCCCCTCCGCCTCTCATCCCAACGTGGGAATGGGAATTTAATTCTTCATAGCACAGCAAAGGCTAGGCTACTATTTGGGACAAAGTTTTATGGAAGGTTGAGGGCTAACAGGAGGTGAAACATCCATAGCGGCATAGAGCAGCTCCCTGAAGGGGCTCTTCCGAGAACCTCGGGGTCCCCTAAGAGGGACTGCCCCTCGCTTAGCTGTTGACCTGCCTCCATGCGTCTGGGGCCAGCCTATTCTTATACAAGATGTTCTAGGCATTGCTGCGCCCCAGACCCGTCACCCAACACGAGATTCTAAGGGTGAAAAATTTCATCATCACGGAGGCCCTCTTGTGTTGGCCAGGAGCAACCTCGGTTGCTATTATGGAATACCCACTTCAGAGAAAACCCCCACACAGCCTCAGGGGCTAGCTTTGTGGGCCTCATCAGGAGACTCACACTGGAATGAATACCTTCAGTACCAGCTGTGTTGTGGCATACCCCCTTAACTTGGCAGACTTGGAGTTTGTCCAGTTTGGGCTACACCAAGTCCACGTGGTTCCTGTGCACGGTCCCCCTCCGGTGCAAGATGCTCATTCCCACCCCCTCCTGTGGCATCTTCCTCTGGATTTCCTACAGATGCTGGCTCCTCGAGAAGCAGTACCCGTGTGCAGCTCTGTGCACCCCACGTTTACACCAAGCCTCTCACTTTCCTGCCACCTCAGGCCCCCGAGACCTGGACCCTAGTACCGATGACTTCGATGAAAACTTTTATGATATCTGTCAGTGACTTTCCAGTTTCCACAAGAGCCCTGATTGGGTAACGGATTTACCCTTGTGGGGAGCTTCTCCAAAGATAAATTTAAGACTCCACTGTGAGGGGGGAGGAGGAGAGATTAAAAAAAAAAAGGCTCCAAACTTTGAAATGGTTGTTACTCCAACTTCTGTATCAGGATTTCAAAAAATTTTTAGGGCTTGATCTCACCTGGCAGGGCAGAGCTTTTCCACTACTTTTTAACAAAGAAAAGAAAGGAAAGGCTTTGCTATAACCAGTATTTCTTAAACAGCCAGCTGGAGGATACCTGTGTGAGTCAGCTTCTTTTCGAGAGGGAGAATGCAAGCTTCTCGTAAAGAGCCAGGCAGTGCATGTTTAAGGCTTTTCAGGACATTGTGTCTCTGCCCAACCGCCCAGCTAGTTGTCGTAGAAAAGACAGACGTTAGATAAATGACTGGGCATGGCTGCGTGCCAACAAAACCTTTACTGACAAAAACTGGGAGGTCAGCCAGGTTCTGATCCAAGCTGAGATGAAAGATAAGATTAGATTCTGACCTTCAAAGATACAATCTCGCCAGGTGGAATCCTTGTGACAAACCAACAAACATTTCCTCTCTTTTTTTTCCTCCCAATCTCTTTCCTCCTCTCCCCTCCCCTCACCCCCCCCCCACACACACACACACGTCAGTCTGCTCTCTCCATGTATGAGTCTGTCTCTATTTCGCTTGTTAGTTTATTTGTTCATTAGATTCCGCCTATGAGTGAAATCATAGGGTACTTACCTCTGAGGGAAAGTGGGCATGCTTTTCTTGAAACGGTGGGTTTTTCTTATGTAAGTTCAGTCTCTATGAGAATTGCCATTTCAACGTGGCTTATAAACTTAAAACTTGTACAGGCTGAACATGAACATCTTGCCTCATTGGCAACCAACTGGGACCCCTGGGGTCCTGCCTGCATTTCAAGGAGCCCCTCTTTTTTCTTTCCTCCGCCTTGTTTGGGAACCAAGAAAATAAGACCGCCTAAGCAGCTCTGCACACGTGAAGTAAACGTTTCCCTGAGACCATCAAGAAGTGTGTGTTGAGTTCCAACACAACTACCCTGTTTCCCCGAAAATAAGACACTGTCTTATATTAATTTTTGCTCCCAAAGATGCGCTAGGTCTTATTTTCAGGGGATTCGGAAGGAAACCTGTAAGTAGGTCTTATTTTCGGAGGGTGTCTTATTTTCGGGGAAACACGGTATTGAAGCCAGAGGACTTAATTATATCAATTGGATTTCAGCAGTGCCTTTTATCCAAAGGGATGGGGGGCATACAGTGTATGAAGAAGGGGCCGGGCCACTTGGAACAGTAATACAATGAAAATTGGCAAGAGATAAATATGCCCTGCTTCGCTCTCTCTCCGAGATAGTAAAGCCTGAAGCATCCACCAGGCTTTCCCTTCTGCCTAAACTGCTACTAGACTGGTTCACAGCTCTGTTTGACGGTGAATTAACCTAGTTTTATTTCTTTAAAAAAAAGGATCTAAGGAACCTCCTATGTGTTGGATGCATGGGCATGGGAGGCCACGCCTTCGTCCATTGATCTTCGGTGTCCCGGGCACCGTGCTGGCACACAGATAGAAGGAGACGTCCTGTCCCACAAGGAAGGGAGAGCGCACTGCAGTTCTGTGCGATAAGTGCTTTGTGCAGATGAGGACCTCGGAGGGGATGTGGGGTGCAGTTTTGAAGAAAAAAATAGAAGTCAGGTGATGTGGGGGGTGGACATTGTTGGAAGAAGAAAATAGCCGAAGGCACGGCAGGCAATCTTGGGAGGACCGTGAGACTCTGGGATGCTGGAAACATGGGGAGGAGGAGTGGAAATGAAAGGGGAGAATGTGGCCTCATGAGGTTGTGTGCCTTCCTGAGGGGGTTGGACCGGAGCCTGCAGGCGTGGGGAAGCAAGTTATAGCAGCGGCTCCCCACTGTGCCATTCTCTCTCCAAAGAGACACTGTGAACAATCTTCAGGTGGGGAAGTGTTCTGAAAGAAAAGAAAAATTCAGTGGCCCTGGGTAAAGGTGGTCAGGCAGACTTAATTCTGGCCTGTCGTGGTAGGTACCAGGACCACTGCAATGGGATTTTTGCAGTGGGAGGAGATATTGAGCAAGAAGGAATTGATGTCCACCTCGAAAGGGAGGAATCAGTGGATGGATAGCTAAGCCAAGGAGGCATCAGCGGGTAAAGAGGACTCTGGCTGAATTGGCCTAACCTGATTCTTTTTTTGTTTTTAATATATTTTGATATTTTACAGAGAGGAAGGGAGAGAGATAGAGAGCTAGAAATGTCAATGAGAGAGAAACATCGACCAGCTGCCTCTTGCACACCCCTTACTGGGGATATGCCCGCAACCAAGGTACATGCCCTCGGCCGGAATCGAACCCAGGACCTTTCAGTCCGCAGACCGACACTCTACCACTGAGCCAAACCGGTTTCGGCCTGACCTGATTCTTGCTGAAGGTAGGCCAGGGTAATCAGACATCACCTGGGAGATGGTAGAGACTAAGGAACCTAAGTAGATGTCAGCGATCCAATGTCCAGGGTGGAGAGTTCTGATTAAATTGACTTAGCAGGGTTCTTGCTAAAACTACCGTAGATTTTACCAGGAAATATAAAACGGGCCTAGGAGAAGGTGCGGGAGCCTGACTAAAGTTTGGTCAAGCAAAGAGTCTCTGTTAGTATCAGACACAGAGAGGAAGGCAAGGGAGTCTAGGGGTTAAGAGTGCAGCCACAGGAGACGGTCCGCCCGGGTTTGAATCCTGGCTTTGCCATTAACTAGCCCTGAAACCTTGAACCAGTTACTTAACTTTTCCTCAACTGTAAAACAGGGAAGTGACAGTACCCTGTTACATAACAGTCTTGGTGCATTTGAAGTGCTGTCTAGTTCTTTAATCTCTTGCCTAATCCTGTCAGAGATGTTGAGGTAAGAAACATCCAAACCTGCAGAGAATGTCTAAAAGAGTTTATCTGAGCCAAAAAGGGTAACAATCGCCAGGAAGCAAGGTCTCAAATGCTCCGAGGATGACAGTTTTGCCGTTTCTCTCTTCAGGGTGACTGTGTTCGCTTCAAAGGTGCGCTGACCAGGTGCACAAAAACAATGGACAGGGTTCGCTTAAGGCAAAGCTACATCTCGTACTGAAATAGTTATGTGTCTAGAACGTGACTAACGCCATGACCTGCTCTGTTAGGAATTTATGATCAGATCACCTTCTGAGGCTCCTTCCATAAAACCTGACTCTCTTTCATCCACATAAGTTTCGAGAAAGTCCCTGCACTGGCAGTAGAAGCTCTCAGGCCAAGGTTAGAATTGGGCCAACCACCGGGAGTGCACACAATGCACCCATTCTGGAGATGAGAACAATATAAAAAGACTTGCTCTGTGGCTGGTTTATGACGGTCGTCGGCATTCAGGTAGCTTCTGTGCAGTTTTATAAGGAGAAGCAAAGAGAGAGCTAGATGACAATTAGGTTGTGGTAGAAAGCCGGCTGGTAGAAAAGCAGAGCTGTGTCAGAGCTCTTAGCTATCCTGGTGTCAGAGCATTCCTATGAGCTTTGAAGGGAGTGGCTGAGTCCCCAGATCCTCTGAAGTGTGTTTAATGCACACACCTTACGTAGACACTAAGCCTCCTCTCAAAGCTCGTGGGGTCCTCTAAGAAACTGGCCCCAGTGAAAATACCACGACACTTTGTGGTATTGAAAAAAGTGTTCAAACGGCTCCCCAGGCTGCTGAGAAAGCAGACCAGCCCGCAGCTTCTTGACATGCTGTGAACATCAAATGTGGACCTGCTGACACAAGCTGCAAAGTGACCTTCAGTTGGTTCTGCCTGCGAACCAGGTTATTGCCTTACCTTCACAGAACAGTCTATGCTGGTGATGTAACTCTTTCAGGGGAGTTCTTTGTATTCGTGTCTCTAAGAAAAATAGATGTCCCAGGTGAAGCATGCACAGAAATATATTTTGCGTGCTCCCCTCTGCCTTTCCTCATCTCTTTCATCATCCCAGGTAAAATGGAACCTGCAGGGACTTCCCCATTCCCTGGATTAACAAAGTGAACTCGCACCCAGCCATGTTTTCCCTGAGCAGTGACCCTGTTTATCGGATGCTCATAGCAGCCCCGTGTGACAGTACATTAGGTAGGACCTTATCTCCATCTTTAGAGATAAGGAAACTGGAGGTTGAGGAGAAATGAAGCCGCTTTTGCAAGGTCACACAGACCCTTAAGGGCAGCGCCTGGGACTGATACAGGGTTTGGAATTTCATTCTGGAACATTCTGCTACCCAGGGACCAGACCCCGGGACGAGCGGCCCTGAGCTAGCGTAGGCAGCTGTCCGTCAATAACCAGGTCATTCATTCTGTCCTCCCGTTTCTCAAGCTCCTCCGTGCGCAGGCACCGCGTCCGTGTCCGCACTGGTGAGCAGGCAGAGAGCCTCCTGCCATGCAGGAGCTTCTAGTCTAGCGAGGAAGACAGAAATTAAACGAACCCGTGGATAATCCATGTGAAACACGACATGAGCAAGATGCACGAGAGGATTCACAGAGGAGCCTGGTTCATCCTGAGACTCAGGGAAGGACTCTGAGGAAAGGACTTGAAAGTAGCCAAACAGAGTGGGGAGAAGGGGCGGGGAGTAGTCCAAAAGAGGGAGGAGCCTTTGCAAAAGCCTGGCAGTGGTGGGGAGCTCCCTGGGCTCCAGAGGGTCGGAGGAGGCCACAGGAAGGGGGCACCAGCTGGGACAGGAAGGCAGGCAGGCACCCTTTGTGCAGGGCCTCACTAGCCGGATTAAGGATTTTCTGGTGTAAGAGGGTTATACATGCACGTGAAACGGCCTGATTCATGTTTTTTAGAGATCTCTTGGGTGACCACGTGATGAAGGAATCCAGAAGGCTGATGAAAGAAAGAATGAGGGAATGAATGAGCTGACATTTGTTAAATGCCTTCCATTTGCTCAGTGACACACTTGATAGTGACCATTTCATTCAAGAATAATGGAAGCTACTCACTAGTACAAATTAAGTTCTAGGCACTGTGCTAAGCATGTTACAGTTATACTATACATGTTATACTATTTCTAATCCTCACAATAGCTGTACAGGATGAGATGAGATTGTCCAATAGCTATACAGGTGAGATTGTCCATGTGCTCCTCATGATTACCCTTTAAGATGTTAGAGGTACTTAAAACTTCCATTTGATAGTTAGGGAAACTGAGTCTGGTAGGAGAAGGCTGGTATTTGAGCCCAATCTGTCCCGCCAAAGCCAATGTTGGCTTCTCCCCATACCGGTGGCTCTCTGCAGGTGACAGAGAGACAGGAGCCATCCGGACACAAGGATGCAACAGTGAGTTTCCCGGCTGTGTCCATTCCAAGTTACGAAGCACCACCAGCTGCCAGGCCAAAAAAACTTCCAACAATACTTAGTGCTGAACTCAGTGGCAACATGGAGAGACTGTCATGAAAACCTTGTTCTCCAGTGGGTGGTAAGCTACATCAGGGAGCTGTCGGAGGAGCCTTTTGCTCTCGGGTGTTTATTTTTAAAACATGCTATTGTTTAGTCCATGGCAGCTGCTTCCTTTGTAGTGTTTTTATAAAAAGTTCTAATCAATTATTAATGTTTGGGCCAGGAGCCAGCAACTCATCAGAACCTCCTCCCAGCAGCAAAAAAAGCAAGTGTGGTTTTTTAAACTAAAGAGCTAGCAGGTTCCCCCAACTTCCAAGGACAGATTGTATTCCTGTTTCTAGGACACAGCACAGTCTCAGAACTGTTCCTGACTATTGAGAGTAAAACCCCAGGATAAAGCATGGTGATGTTTCACTTGTTTGGAACTTACCTTCCCCAGTAAGTGGGGGGGAGGGGGGAACATATTCTTAACCATTGTGTCATATTGGCTCTATCCACCTGCTACAGATTCTAGACCAGCACTGCCCAATATGATCTCTGCTTGTGCTGTCCACTGCAGCAGACACAAGCTACTTGTAGCTAGTGAACACTTGGAAGGTAACTAATTTGACAGAGGAACTGATGAAGAGGCACTGCCTTCTAGATTAAGATGCTTTTCACACAACAATATCCCTCAAGCTAGACTCTACATTCTCAACAGGATCAATATCGCCCCCAAGGCAACAAAAGCTGGTTTAGGGTAGGAGTTAAGGGATAGAAACCTATTCCATATATATATATATCTGTTTATGTACTATATATATATATATATATATATATATATATATATAGTACATAAACAGATATAAAGTTTGTCTATGGTATTAAAATTTCAGGGTTGGCCATAAAGAAAATTGTCTAAAAGGCTGGAGGTGGGTGGGATGTGGGGTAGGGTACACAATAATGAAAAAAAAAATGGGAGAGAGTCACTTAGATGCTAAATGTGTTCTCAAATGGGGGTCCATCATGGATGGTCGCCCTGGAAACCGAGCCAAACTGCCCTGTACACACAGTTTCTCAAGAGACTACCGGCTGTGTTCCTAATCTCTGACACACATGTGGATCTCTGAAATGAGCTCACTTTGTAAGAACACCACCCATAAAAAGGGCAGCTCTATTCTTCACATGGAAGGCATCGAACACAAAATCCACAGAGCACCTTGTTTGTTTATTGTGCTGGGGACAGGTGAAGAAGCAGCTTCAGGCCTTGGAGCAGTATGGACAGTGTGGTGATGGAAATGCATACTTGGAGATGATGGTTTGCCTTCATCCTCTCTCCAGCCCCTGTCCTTGTAATGGACTGATTCTTGAGTTTGCTTATTCAGCGCTGTTGAACATCCACTAACCGTTGGACACTCTGGGAAGGTTTAGAGATTATGCTGTCCAGTGTTGTAGCCATTACCTACATGTGGCTGTTTACATTGAGGTGAATTAAAATCAAAATTCAGTTCCTCTCTCACACTAGCCACATTTCAGGTGCTTACTAGCCACATGTGGCTTGTGACTGCTGCAGCAGACAGCACAAACAGAGAACATTTCCATCACCACAGGGAATTCTATTGGGCAGAAATTCTAGGTGTACCAGTTAATGATGCAATTTTTTTCAATAGATGGAGTTACACATATGTTGATATATATATGTGATTTGATATATATGCTATTTTGTTGTGTTGACAACAAGCTTCAAAACTTCATATGTCAAATTTTCTGAAGGTGTTAACATCATATTTTTACACTTAAGAATGTCAAATTTTATGCCAAAAAAAAGAGTATTTGTAGGAAGTTTTAATTCATTACTTTATTTTGAAGAAAAGTGCTGCTGAATACCTCGGGAAGCTTTTGGTGAACATGCTCCATCTCTAGATACTTGTGAATGCTGGTTTAAATGCTTTTAAAGTGATGAGTTCCATGCGAAAGACAAAGATGTCCAGGTCAACCAAAAGTTTGAAGACTAACAATTACAAGCTTTATTGGATGAAGATGCATGTCAAACTCAAAAACAACTTGCAGGAAGATTAAATGTTGCTCAGCAAACCATTTCTAATCGTTCACTAGCAACAGGAAAGATTTTAAAGGAAGGAAAATGGGTGCCACATCAACTGAAGGAAAGACAGATGGAAAGCTGAAAAGTCATCAGTAAAATGTTGCTTCAAAGCATGAAAGAATTTTTTGCATTGAGTTGTGACTGGCAATGAAAAGTGGATTTATTTTTAGAATCCCAAATGCACAAAATCATGGGTTGATTCAGGTCAGCTATCAACATCGACTGTGAGGCCAAATCACTTTGGAAAGAAGACAATGCGCTGCATTTGGTGGGATCAGGAAGGTGTGGTGTATTATGAGCTTCTAAAACCAGGTGAAACCGTTAATACTGATCACTACCAACAATAAATAATCAATTTGAACAATGCTTTGATAGTGAAATGACTAGAATGTTCCAGAAGACATGGCAAAGTAATTTTGCTCCATGATGACACACCATCACACACTTCAAAACCAGTTAAAGACACATTAAAAGGTCTTACCTAGGAAGTATTAACCCACCCATCGTATTCACTAGACCTTGCTCCTTCAGATTACCACTTGTTCCAGTCGATGACACACGCACTTTCTGAGCAGCACTTCAAAACACACGAAGAAGTGGAAAACTGGGTCTCTGAATGGTTTGCCTCAAAACAAGAAAAGTTCCATTGGGATGGCCTCCACAAATTACCCGAAAGATGGGGGGATGTGTAGCTAGCGACGGACATTACTTTGAATAAAGCACTTTTAATGTTACTCTTGAAATTATCATGCTTTCTTTGATTACAAAATCTGATATTATTAACTGGTACCCCTAGTAGAACTTTGTAGCATGTCCTTTGGGGTCAAATTTGGATTTGGGCTCCTGGCTTCCTCATTCACCAGCTATAGGACCATGGCATGACACTTAGCCTTTTTGAGTCACAGCTTTCTCCTCTATAAAATGGGGGGAATAATGCCTGATCTCATAGAGTTATAGAGAGAATTACAGATGATGCACTCAACATTAAGTCATTGCTCACTACATGTTGTTGTTATTCTTATCGTAGTCATTGTGTATAATTATCATCATCATCATTGTTGTTTTTGGCAGGTGGGGTGTTTAGACCATGCAGACAGGCATTTTATGCTTAAGTTAACTTCAATAATGTACCTATTATAGAGGTTTTCAAAGATTAGGCTGTTTCCTTGCCTATGTTCCTACCCTCTCCAGTGGTCACTGCCTCTATTCTCAACATCACATTACAAATTGTTCAAAAGCCTGGATTTGGGGGCAGCTCTGCCCCCAGTCAGTGATGGTTGGGAGGTAGAGGGTAACTCCAGAGAGAGGCAGAGAAGTGCATTTGTTGATTTGAATGCTTTTCTGATATGTCCAGGAGAATTGTAGGACTAAGGTAAATTGAGGAATGGGAAACAAAGCTCTTCCTGCAAATAACTACAAGACAGTTGCTGTACTCCATTGGCCATGTATTTGTTTAAGATATTTCCACTGGGAATCTCATTAGTACGAAGCCTTTCATTGGCAGCTGGCTCCTGGAATAGAAGCAGAGGCACCAGCCCTCGGCCACATCATTAAGACAGATGAAGACATATTAACATATGCTGGAAACAGTTATCCACGCAGATTTAATTTGTCTCACTGCTGGAAGAAAATCCTGAGAAGACATGAAACACATACCCAAGAACAGTTCTGCAACCTCCCTGTGAGCCTGTCACTTATCAGCACCTTGGGGGCTGTGAGCTGCTTAAATTGGACATCTACCAAGGGCCAATATATCTGAAAATACATCTTCACTTAGGTCAGGGATATAGGTGCTTATACAGGCGACTCAGTTCTGTTAATTTGATGATTTTCTTGTTTGTCTTTTTAACCTAGCTTATTGTTATGCATAATTGTTTATCAAAATAATATGCAGAGTTCTAAAATGGAATAGGCACATTTTGTAGTTATATACTTAACAAACATATGTTTGCATTATTGTTTGCTCTCTTTTTAAGAATTGTGGCCTTAAGTCTCTTAATTTTGTTGTTGGTGTTTCTTGCAGAATTTTTATTTTTCATTATTTTTCCTTTAGGAAAAGAAAGTATTCTGAGTACACCAAACTGCATTTTTCCCAAAGAAAGAGAAAAAAATGATCACGGTTGTTCTAGAATGTGACTGTTGCAATGTGCCCACCATATGTATATATACTGAGAGGCCAGATTATTATGATCTTTGAATGCATAATAATCTGACCACTCAGTGTATATCCTATATAACAAAAGGCTAATATGCAAAGTATCCCCTCAACCAGGAGTTCGACCAGCAGGCAGGCCAACCAGACAACCGCCCATCTCCCCTCCCGCTGGCCAGGCTGGCTGGACCCCATCCATGCACGAATTCATGCACCAGGCTTCTATATATCTATATCTATATCTATATCTATATCTATATCTATATCTATCTATACACACACACACTGAGTGGCCAGATTATTAAGCATTCAGAGATCATATAATCTGGCCACTCAGTGTATATAGTAATTGCACAACCTTGTCCCAGATGTTGAAGAATAGGCCCTTAACAACATTCTGGGGTGGCTGTTAAAGAAGCCAGAGCCCTTCCCTCAAAATGTTAACTTCCAAAGAAGCAATCAACAGTCAGAGGAATGATGTATTTAGAGTGAGAGATGATAGCTTCCTTATAGATTTTTCCTGTATCAAATAGGTTCAATTGTATGTGAGGAGCATAATCCTCCAGTCACTTAAAAAAAAATAGACAGCCTTTTATAGTGTGAGGAGTGAATATAAAAGCTACCTGTGCGTACTGATAGCCTACAGATTTACTACCTTCTCTCTGGGGTTGCTTCATGACAGCCTCTTCATTTTCCTGCTGCCCTGTACTTCAGGTTTTGCAAACAGTATGACACAACTCATGCATGTTGCAAGCTCAAGAAATCATTTTCTTTGGTGGTCAAAATGTGATTCTCTTTTTGGAAATCAGGTAGGGTAGCCTGAAACCTCCAAGTGACAGTTTGCTGAAAGATGGTTTGGTTGTTTCTCGTGTGTCCCACATAGGAGAGATCTAGTTAGAGAGCTGGGTCATTGACTCCATTTATATGAGCATCCTCGATGGACGCCAAGTCCTTCTAGCGAGGAGAGGTGTATGCCTTCCATCTCCGCAGCCATTCTGGGCATTTTAGACAACCCTTGCAAGTCCAGGCAATATTCAGTATTTTTATTGGCAGTCAAAGTTCACTGAAACTGCATCTAACAATATGACCATATATCTCTTAAAACACTTAAGCTTTCAGAAATTTTTATTTATATCCTGCCTCTATAAAATGCAATCTTTGTTAGCCCTGGCAGGTGTGACTCAGTTGGTTGAACATTGTCCCCAGAAGAGAGAAGTCACCAATTTGATTCCTGGTCATGGCACATGCCCAGGTTGTGGGCTCGATCCCCAATAGGGGGTATGCGACTGGCAGCCCATCCATGATTCTTTCTCTCTTCGATGTTTCTCTCCCTCCCTCTCCCTTCATCTCTTTCTGAAAATCAATGAAAACATTTTAACAATAATATAAAATGGGAATCTTTAGGTGTGTCACAATCAAAGCCACACACAATAAAATTAACACAGAAGCAATTTGAAAATCAATAAAAGAAGAAGAAAATATGCTAGCCATGATGGTTAGTGAAATTACTGTGATTTATTACTGACTTTGGTCCTGAAACTAGCTAAAGATCTAGCAGTGAGTAGATGATTAAATTCATTATGGTACAGACCCATGACAAATTATTCCTCAGGGTGAATTTATAACAATAAGGAAAAATGTTTATAATACAGTATTAAGAAGAGAGAGGATTAAAAACTATAAAATTATCTCAGCTATGTTTACAAAGAATTGAAGAAAACATATTGGAAGATAATTCACCAGAATATTGACTATGGCTGATGAGCTGAATTAATTTTTGGTGTTTTTTTTATTTTATATTTCTCTCTTTTTAATCAAATAATTATCATGAACACATATGTAAAAGTCATCTTTTTAGTTGACTTTGAGCTTCCTAACAAAAGGCAGAAGGGGTTATTTGATTTTCATTACGTGAGAAAAGAATTATCTCAGTTCTTAAATAAACTCTTCCTTGATACTGAATTCCAAAAGGATGTTGAGTGACATAGTATACAGATCTTGATAACCTTCTCCTTTTTTCATATATTTAAATTTTTTTATTTTTTTCATCATCACGTATCCCCTTTATGCCCTCTCCCACCTTTCCCCCACCCCACATGGCAAGCAAATGCAGGAGGAGGACTCTGACTGTGTCTCATGACCACCCCCCAAGAGGAAACCAAGGCAGGACACTCACTATGGGCAGCGGCAGTGACGGCTTTCTGAGAAGGGGGACTTAGCTCTCACTAGGCTCCCGTCTCTTAATTCTGTGTTTGGAATTTTGCTTATTCACCCTTCTCATCTTGTCCAAATGTGTGCAATATGCTCAAGAGATCCAGCAAGAGGTCTCAGCTCTTTATCTCATACCCTAAGGATTGGATCACCACTAGTCCTGTAAATCAGTCTTTCTAAAAGCAATGTGACTTCTCTCCGCCCCCTTTCAGGTGTTGCTGCATTGGATTCCAACGTATCTGGGAAAATTGGGCTGCGTGCTGTGGCATATTATTTCTGCACCACTCTCATTGCTGTCATTCTAGGTAAAATTTGTCGCTGAATTCTTATTCCTCTATATAATTGTAACTTTTCACTTTAACGTGATTGGGCTTTTTATAATGTGCATTTTTTTATAAAATTAAGCAGTATTGTTACACTACCATGCAGCTTTTTGGCTTAAAGTCTACATGCATGTTTTATATGAAGAAAATGTAATATTGACTAAATTCCAGCTATAGTATTCTTGATTAAAGTCTCTCGTAAGAACAGAAAGAGGGTGACAGCTCTCTACATCTCCACGATCATTGGGTAGAAGGAAGTGGAGCCAAGAGCTTATACAATCTTTAGAGCAATGAGTCTATAGTAGTGGAGTTGAGTATAATTATAAAAGATTTCTGGAAAGATAGCATTTGAGTGCATTTCAAACTTCACATAGTACTGAGAGCTAATTGCTGAGTCTTGCTAAGTATAAATTCCACTTGAAAGTAGGAGAAAGATCTAAGGGAACAGAGCTACTCGTGTACCTTTGGCATTCTTTTGTGAATAAAATGTGGTTCATCAATTGTGGCCTAGCTTGATATTTTAAGGATGCCATGCCTAGGTTGACCTTATAAGCTAAAATAAAGAAAAATAAAGAAAAAAGAACATCTTGTCAGCAAGAGTTTCCAGAAGCAATTCTGGAATATAGACCCTAATTTTTTCCACTAAAAAAAAAAAAAATTTTTTTTTTTGAGAGAGAGAGAGAGAGAGAGAGAGAGAGAGAGAGAGGAGATGGACAGAGAGAAAGGGTAGCCCCTTCATTTAAAAATAAAAATAGCCAAAACCAGTTTGGCTCAGTGGATAGAGCGTCAGCCTGTGGACTAAGAGGTCCCGGGTTCGATTCCAGTCAAGGGCATGTACATTGGTTGTGGGCACATCCCCCCCATAGGGGGTGTGCAGGAGGCAGCTGGTCGATGTTCCTCTCTCATTGATGTTTCTAGCTCTCTGTCCCTCTCCCTTCCTCTCTGTAAAAAAAATCAATAAAATATATTAAATAAATAAATAAATAAAAATAAAAAAAGATATGGGAGAAGAGTTCCTTCTGCTTCGTTTAAATGAAAAAGTAATTAAAGCTGCTGCTAAAGTCACAGCTGTGAGCCAGCCTTTTTGCTGGACCTCGGGGTCCCACCACGTCCAGTGGGTCAAAGAAGGATGCACTGGGGGTGCTGGGTGCCCTGGAAGGGTCTCAATGCTCTGTGGGTGCTCCCCTTGGCCACAGGTATCGTGCTGGTGGTGACCATCAAGCCCGGTGTCAGCCAGAAAGTGGGTGAAATTGACAGGCAAGGCAGCAGCCCTGAAGTCAGTACTGTGGACGCCATGTTAGACCTGATCAGGTGAGTGTCTTGCCATCAGGGTGGTTTCATTGGCATTCAGCTTGTGTGGTCACTCAGGGCCCATGCTTACTTTAACGATCTGCTGTTGCCATCTCGAAATTTTTAATAATTTGTAAATGATTGTGCATTTTCATTTTGCCCTGGACCCTGCAAATTACATAGCCAGTGCTGCCTGCTGAGTCATGGCTCCAAAGGGGCATGGAAGGAATGAGCTCCTCCGTCAGGACTTGGCATGGACAGAGATGCAGAAAACATGCTTGTTGGATAAAGATGCTGGGCAGTCAGTTCTGAAAGCACATTTGAGGAAATACATTTTTTTAATTGTACAGGGGGAAAAAACTTTTTAATTTGAAGCAGTCAGGGCTGGAAATTGGTTAGTTCATAAATAGCAATTAAGGAAGAGAATCATAAAAAAAATGATAGGTATGCATTACATATTTGTTTACAGTTAAAACTTAAATGAATTTATCTGCCAATTTTTTAATGTAGGGTCAAGGTCTTTTCTTCGAGTGTGTCAGTTGATTGTAATTTCCTACCATTTCTGTTGCATATGCTGCAGGATGTAACAGAAATGCGTCGTCTAGAATTTCAGGCTTCAGTTTCTGTGAAGCGGAGTAACAAAAACCCTTAGACTTGCAAAGAAAGTGGAGTGCCGAATCCTTCCAGTTTTCCTTTTTATTCTAGTTGCCTTCCCACACCTAATTTAACCGCAGAAATTTTAGTCACTTGGCTTGATTGAGTTTCCAGGCATTCGGCTTAGTTTTTATAGAAATCATACCTTCCGTCTCACACTCGTATTTTCTCGATCTGCAAAACTTTTAATTCAGTAACAACAATGATATTTGCAGTTGGCATCAAGAATTTGGGAAGCCGAGACTGGTTTGGCTCAGTGGATAGAGCGTCGGTCTGCGGACTGAGAGGTCCCAGGTTCGATTCCGGTCAAGGGCATGTGCCTTGGTTGCGGGCACGTCTCCGGTGGAGGGCGTGCAAGAGGCAGCTGATCGATGTTTCTCTCTCATCGATGTTTCCAATTCTCTGTTCCTCTCTCTTCCTCTCCGTAAAAAATCAATAAAATATATATATTTTTAAAGAATTTGGGAAGAAATGCAGTGGACTCTTAGTAAGCATATATTCTCATGGATGAAAACAGAAATGTGCAGAGTATTAAAGTCTTCTCTTCACTGCGAGAGTCCACCTGCCAGTGTGGCATTCCCCCAGGACAGCAGGTGTACCGGCTCCTCAGTCAGTTAAGGAACGGTTGGTTAGAAGAGCTTTCTATTCTTGGTTGAAGCTTAGCAGGGAAGAATAAATTTTACTACAAGGAAGTATTATGCAGAGAAGCCAGAAGAAAAACCAGAGGACTGATTCTATGCTATATTCATTTCCACCCATGTATTAGGTATGACAAACAAAAAACAAAACACTTGCCTTAACATAATACTGCTTTTCATGTCTCCAACAGGAATATGTTCCCTGAGAACCTTGTCCAAGCCTGTTTTCAGCAGGTAATACTGACTTTTGCCCACATCGCTCCCCTCTTCCCACTATCAGTTGCATTTTTTTTTTTCCTGCCATAACCCAGCAAATGGAATTAGCCCATCAAAAATGGCAGGAGATGTACCTGGGAATGGAGGAATTTCAGGCACCTCCCCTCTACTGTATCCCTGGTCTTTCAATCACAGTGAAGTAAGTGCCTATTGTAGCTTATTCTGCTCCCTTTTCCTTTATGCTCTCTGCCCTCCTTCCCCCTCACCCCCCAAAAAAGGGAGGGGCTCAAATGGAGCAAGTCAGAAAAAATGTCAAGCAAGGAATATTTTCTTTTTTAAAAAATGTCTCTCTCTTGTTGAAAGTACTACAGATATCCCCTTTTTCCGCCATTGACCCCCCCCCTACCCTGCCAATGAATGTGTTAGAACATGGCGTCTCATACCTGTTTTTGTAGAGCCACATTGTGCTGTATTCGTGGATAGACTTAGACTGTCAGGAGATGCCGTGCAGTGGGGAAAGTATCGGAGCCACAAGGTGGCTGGTGTTCCTGGTATTTGGTCTTTTCCTTAATCATTCTGTCCCCACTGCTGACACTCTAAGGAGCAATATAACACCACCTTGATGATTTTATTTTTCCTCTAGGGAAGTTTAAAAATCTACTCCATTTTCCTCGCATCTTTTTCTCCTGTCTGTCTATGCACTTAGACAGCTGAGCCTATCGCAAACTGCTGAATTGATTTGCATCAATTATATGAACAGAGACCCCCTGTGTATACCAACAGGCACCTCAATTAAACTGCCCACTGCCGGTCTCCAGGCTGCACAGAACCACCTCTATTTCAGGGGCGCCTCTGCGCTTCAGCCACAGTGGTCATTTGTGAGGTTCTCGGTGTTGGCAGAGCCGGTTGGCGTGACTTGTATGCCTGGCGGGAGGGTATACTAGCTCTTTCTTCAACCTCTCTGCCGAAGCTCCACAGAACCTGATGGGGATGAAGGAGAGGGGGTCGACAGAAATCTCATGGAGTAGCCCTAAAAAGACTGTTGATTTTTGGAACAACCATGTAGTTGTTGGTGTTTATTAAAGTCACAGTGACTACATTTAGCAAAATGGTGAGTTTTCTCCCAGGTTAAAAAATAATAAATAGAATTAAAACAATGATGCACAGGATTCCTGTAGAGTGTGTCTATTAAAGCACCTACAAATAACACCAATACTTCCGTTCACGTGGTTGCTCCATTAACTTGTCCTTTCTTATGGAAGTGAGAGAGCATTTTGACATCACTGAATGGTGGCAGGGGGCGTCAGGGGTTTGGATTTCTCAGTTCCACTTTTGGTTCCAAAGCCTCGGTTTTGGAGGTTCTGTCAACACCTGGAGCCAACAGAGGCGTCGGAGGGAGAACCTTTCAGTGGTGCTAGCTTGCCCAGAGTAAACTGTATTCCTGTGATTTAGCCTCAGGTGCTTAAAAACTTACTTCGTTTGTTTCTTGTGTTTTCTTCTCCTAACCTGCAGTATAAAACCACGCGGAAAGAAGTGAGTCCTCCCAGTGAGCCAGGGGTGAATATGACGGGAGCATCTGTCACAGCCGTCATGACAACTGCTGTTGCCAAGGTACTGACTGCTTCCTTCCTTGTCACCCACACCCCTCCCCAGGAGTCAGGGCCTGAGCTGTGAGGGAGCAGGAGATGGAAGTATAGTCCATCCTCATTACTTGTGCATTCCACATTTTGTGAATTCACCTACTTGCTAAATGGGATTTGCAACCTCAAAACCAACACTCGGGCGCTTTCATGTCATTCGCAGATGTGCACGGAGCGGTGAAAAGTTTAAAGTCGCCCAATGCACATGTGTTCCCAGATGAAGCTGAACACACAGCTGTGCTCTGCCTTCTTGTTTCAGCTCTCATACATATTAACACCTGTCTTTCCGTGGGGCGCGTATGCCACATTTTCACAGTTTTGTACTTTCCATGGTAATTTCACTGTTTAAAATATCCCCCAACCACAGTGCTGAAGTGCTGTCTATGGTTCCTAAATGCAAGAGAGCTGCAACGTGCCTTCCAGAAAAAAAAACAGTGGGTTAGATACACTTCATTCAGGCATGAGCTCTAGTGTGTGGGTTGTGAATTCAAGGTTAATGAAGCAACAGTATATATGAAATAAGGTCGTTTCTGAACAGAAATTTGCATAAAGTAGGTCAGGTGTGGATTACTTGATGAAAATGTGGTGAACATCGATTCCCAAGAACTTACTCAGACATTTTCCCTGGAAGCAATGAGTTAGTATTCGCTAATTCAATCCTGGTGGCCACTTCGTAGAACCCAACTACCTAGAATAATGAGCAGCCGGAGAACCACACGGAGGAAAGAGCCCAGTTGCCTCTGTGTCTCTGCCACTCCGTAGAGTTGAGGTGCGCACCTCTGGGATCTGCTTTAGGTTTGCTCGACTACGTAAACGCAGATTGCAGACCCACCATTTCTTAATTGAAACCCTCTGCCCAGATGCGATGCAGATCTATAGTTTTCCACGTTAGATGGGCCAGGTGGTGAGTGTACACGTTAAACATTGCCCTGAAGGGGGATGGGCAACAACACTCTAGAGTCAAGCACGTCAATATTCTTGCACCAAATTTGTGACTCTTCTGCCAAGTCAAAAGAAATAGGTCATATGTGGCCTCGTCTCAGTTCAGGTTAGGTTTTGCCACCTAGAGTTTGCCATAAACTCGTGGGTAAAATGGATGGGCTTTGAGAGCTTTGAGGATTTCCTCTATTCAATGTATGGGGCTGAAGTAGTACATTTTTTAGTCCTCTAGCAGATTTTTTCCTGAATGTTCTCTGCCTGTACACGGGAAAGAAAAATTTAAGGAAAAGATAAATGTTCAGTAGACTCAAGAATTCAGATGAACGAGGCCACCGGCTTCCACCTACAGAAAGCCTTCACTCTCCAATTTACCCCTGTGACAGGTCTAGCGCCCCTGGCTCCTCCCTAGTTTCCTGGCTCACTTCCCAGTGGGCCCCCTCTGTTCTCTCCCCATCAGCCTCCTTCATTCCTCGCTATTCCTGCCTTTGTTGTGGTTCCACAAGGATTTTCTGATCACCCTCCCTGAGCCAGGCCCTGCTGGACATTGGATTGCAATAGTGACAAGACAGATGTGGCGTCTGCCCTCATATGAAGAGTGATGAATATCACAGTAGGGAAGAACAGGGTACCCTGGGGCATCCAATGGGATGGTATAAATTTGTTGGGGAGCCATAAAGCATGGGTAGGAATTCTCCAAGCAGGATACAGAGGTCCAGTGCAGGATGACTTTTGCCCTTGCTTACCAAATCATTTCTTAATGGTAACCTCACCCATGTCCCCAGGTTCCATAGCATGCCCATAACTCACCGCGTGGCTGTGCAGTTAATTACACACCATCTCACTGTCATTGGCTCATGTCTCTCATGGTTAGTTTTGTCTTTCCAGCTGCATTTTAAGACCTTATGCTCTCGTGTTTCTCTTCAAAACGAATAAATCTTTCTCCTTTTACTGGTGACCTTATGCTGTAGCCACTGCAGTTGGCACACTCCGGCTGCTTGATAAATATTTGTTTGATTAAATCACATCATAATTAAGAAATGACTGGTGCCCCAGGGGGTTGTCCATTTATGTTATGTCCTTATGAAATCTCTCAGTAAATATCATGCTGTTTTTACACAGGATAAAGCAAACAAATGACTCCTAATAGTAGGAACCTGGTTAACGTTTTTAAAAATATATTTTTTTACTGATTTAAGAGAAGGAGAGAGAGAGAAACGTCAATGAGAATCATTGATCAGCTCCCTCCTATATACCCCCCACTAGAGATAGAGCCCACAACCCAGACATGTGCCCTGACTGGGAATTGAATCATGACCACCTGGTTTAGAGATCGATGTTCAACCACTGAGCCATGCCGGTCGGGCTGGTAAACTTTTATGTTTCCAAAATCCTGTTGGTCATTCAAAATTAGAGGCAGTAAAGAATGTTCTTTTTTAAAATATGTTTTTATTTATGTTAGAGAGGAAGTGAGAGGGAGAGGAAAACATCTATGTGCAAGAAATATTTATTGGCTGCCTCCTGCATGCCCCTCCTGGGGATTGAGCTCATAACCCAGGCATGTGTCCTGAGCAGGAATCAAGCCAGTGACTTTTTGGTGTGTGGGACGATGCTTAGTAAACTGAGCCACACCAGCCAGAGCAAGAATGTTCTCATGCCTCATTATCAGGATAAACCAGTAAATGTCCTAAAAATGTCCACACTGGTCAATATTTTCTGTTTCCTGCATTACTAATTTATATTATTTTTATATAGCCTCAAAATATAGTGAGTAGTTAAAATAATCCTGAAGCCGAAACTGGTTTGGCTCAGTGGATAGAGCATCAGTCTCCGGACTGAAGGGTCCCAGGTTCTATTCCAGTCAAGGGCATGTACCTTGGTTGCGGGCACATCCCCGGTGGGGTGTGTGCAGGAGGCAGCTGGTCGATATTTCTCTTTCATCGGTGTTTCCAGCTCTCTATACCTCTTCCTTCCTCTCTGTGAAAAATCAATAAAATACATTTTAAAAATAAATAAATGAATAAACAAAATAACCCTGAAAAGTGCCTTGATTCTGAAGTTCTTACTAAAAATGTAAAACACAATAGGGGGAAGGAGACATATGTAATACTTTAAACAATAAAAAAAAAAGTAAAACATCCCATAATAATAAATCTTCAAAAATATTCAAATATGGATTTGTTGAGAGAAAGAGGAGAAAAAAAACACTTTAAACTTCAATGTCTAAAGGTGGGAGCAATAAAAATGTGATACATGCCTAGATGAGTTTTATTTTTTGTATTTTTAGTTATATTTCCAAAGTATTGTTGACTCTCACAGGTAGATCACTGGTTTATTATGTTTGCCTATTGTATCTTATTTCAATACCTATGCAGTCTAACAAGATTATAATCACGCATCAATATATTTTCTTGGTTTCGATTCACAGAATGAAACAAAGGAATACAAAGTCGTAGGCATGTATTCAGAGGGCATCAATGTCCTCGGCTTGATTGTCTTTTGCCTCGTCTTTGGACTTGTCATTGGAAAAATGGGAGAAAAGGGACAGATTCTGGTGGATTTCTTCAATGCTCTGACTGATGCAACCATGAAAATCATTCAGATCATTATGTGGTGAGCAAATGCTTGTTAATGCCATCTTGTTCCCCTGAATTAGAACCGTCCCCTCAGAATTAGAACCAAGAGTCTTATGTTTCTCAACTGTCTCACCTTAGAAAAGGGGGACCCTGAATATCAAGACACTAACAAGAGTATTGAATCATGACACGTGTTACTTTTGGTTCACTAACGAGATTCTAGATATCAGCCATTGTGTTTACTGCCAAAGCCCTTGCTCATCTTGTACCCAACTAGCATTCGTGTAAGAGGTAGCTTCTAAAGGCATGGTTTGAAGGGGTTCCCTGCACATCAAAACACGAAGTGCTTTCCTTAGTTGGCCCCACGCAGAAGAGATGTTCCAGATACTCACAACAGGTACAGCACGAGCACTAACCCATCCAAACGAAAGCTGCCTGCGTGCCTGCCCTGTCTCGGAGATGCCGAAAAGCCCACCTTTCCTCAGAGACCCCTGACCCACTTATCTCATATTGAATTGGTTTAAGATTATTTACTCTACATTACAGACATTGACAGCGATGGAAAGGGTTCAGTTATTTCAGTCGCTTAATCCCACTGCACCTCAGCTTCATGATGTATAAAAAAGGGTAATAAAATCTCCCACTAGGATTGCGAGAGGCACACTAATTGAATTGATGCATTGTAAAATACGTAGTAAGCCAACACAAGACCTGTAATGAGAGCTCCACAAACAGCTATTATGACCACTCCCACTGCTAACCCTATGGCTCGTAGCTGATATTACCACCTGGGAAACAAGGTGACCATGGCTAGAAAGAGCCCAGTAACCATATTTGGAGGATCAAGCTAAAATGAGATCTCATCAACCGAAGGACTGGTATGCAAGCATATAAGTACAGCCAATGGACACAAAACTCTGGGGAGGGAGGGCATGTCTGGGAGGTGGGAAGAGAAACAATGGTAAGCTATGTACACATACAATACCTTAATAAATTTAAAAAAACCAATAAAAATAATAAAAAATAAAATGAGATCTCAGAGGTACTGGTAACAAGGAATGGGATATGCAGTAGTTTAGTCACATCTTTTATGTATTTATTTTACTGAATGTATGGGATGGCATTGGTTAATAAAAGTATATAGGTTTCAGGTTATGCAATAACCATACCTCCTTGCCATGTGTGTCCCATTACGGTAGCTTAGGTGGGTAGAATTTACGGCACACACAGGTGTTGAAACCTGAAGCCAGTGTGGTCCCCCAGAGCCTGGGACTGAGATGAAACTGAGACCTTCGCTTCATTGTGCACCCCGTGCTCCTCCTCCTGGCTGCGGGCGGCTGCATAGCCAGCCGAGGTGCAGGCCCTGGCTTGTTTCTTCCCCAACAGCCCCACCCTGAGAGCACACCTGCTGACTTCGTTCTGCTCACTTCCTAGCTACATGCCGATCGGCATTTTATTCCTGATTGCCGGAAAGATCATAGAAGTCGAAGACTGGGACATATTCCGCAAGCTGGGCCTCTACATGGTCACCGTCCTGACTGGGTACGTCAGACCCGAGAGAAGAACCCTCACTTGAGCTCATGAGGGTCTGGGTTTCAGAGGGTTAACATTGGCTTCTCTCCCACGTGCAGGGGAAAATGGGGTTCAGCGATAAGAGAGCTGGGTGTGTGGGGGGGGAGGGGGACTGCCCTTTAACAGCTGTACTGGAGGTGGATCGCACTGTGCTCAGTGCCAGATCTTGGCAGAACAGCCTGGAACTGGCTTTGTCACTGCCTTTATTAGTTGTACTCAAATAATTTTTTTTTAAAACCCACTGGTGGCCTATCTTGGCTGCCTCCTGGCCTTCACTTCCTCAAGGATATAAACTAACCAAGCGAGTAAGAATAAGCCCATGTACCCTGGGCCTGCAAGACATTAGGCCGGCCTAAACAGAATCAGACTCGAGCGAGTAGGAGCAGGATGGCTGGTCGGGTCCAGGACCCTGCTGGTGGGGCTGGTGACCACCGTCACCCCCTGCATCCTCACAGGGCCAGTCAGGGTGCGGGGGAAATCTTCACGCTAGGAGGAATTGTGTAAAGCAGGAAGGAGGCAGGAGACAGGTCATTTGCATACTTATTACAGTCCACTTATTGGTTCCTTGAGGGGAATCGATGATAAATGGTGCTCCCAGGTATCTAGCCGGGGGTGGGATACATCACAGGTGCCTTGATATATGGGCCATGGGAATGCATAAACATCATCAACTTGACTCCCACTGGTCAACGCCCCCAAACACCCACTTGAACAATCAGCTTGCCTATTGGAACTCGGTTGTATTGGGGGGTTTCCACTGCATAGCATTTGGTACTCAGTCTGTGTTTACCAAGAGCCTAGCCCTGATGGCCAATAGAGAAGCAGCCTGGATTCCTACAGTGTGAGGGTGAGTCAAATCCCAGGGCCTGGTGCAAAGGGAGGCAGGACCATCCACCTTACCAGAGGCCAGAGGCTGTGTCCAGGCAGTGATGGGGCTGCGGCTCACTATGCTGAGCCACTTCATAACGAGGTTCTGCTGGTTTCTGTTCTCTTATCCTAGCTAGGTTCCTAAGAGTAAACGAAGTAGTTCCTCAGAGTTCATAGCCACAAGCTCTCTATCCAGGAGATCCTCTTTCCACCCACCCACCCACCCACCCCCCGGGAAGCTGCATTTTCAATGACTACCGTATTTGCCTGCGTATAAGACGATTTTTGGGCCCTGAAAAAAATATGCCTCCAAGTGAGGGGTAGTCTTATACGGCGAGTATATAACAAACTCTGTATTTTTAGTGGAAATGTTAGGGGGTCGTCTTATACACCCAGTCGTCTTATATGCCGGCAAATACGTAATTTTTTTCAGGGCCAAAAAATCGTCTTATACGCTGGCAAATACGGTACTTCTTACTATTTCAGCTTCACAGATCTTTAAACTCTAAGCTGCCACATATATGGCATCTGCTGAATCAGTCTCCTTTCTGAAGCCCCCTGTTGTGTGTGTAACCCATATATTTCCATGTGGAACAAGGAATAGTTTTGAAAGACAGGAATAACAGAGAGAGTCGGTCCAAAGTATGAAAATGGAAAAGCCAGGGCTTCCTCCTCCTTATTGCAATCCTCGCCTCCCGCTCAGACAGCGGACACCATCCACCAAAACAGTGGTGAGGCCCAGGGAGCAGAGCGGCTGAGACTGTGAAGGGCTGTAAGAGAGGTTTGTGAGGGGGCCACAGAGTCACCAAGGAGGAAGGGGTCAGCAGGAGCTGGGAAGGTTGGGGAAGGCTTCCTGAAGAAGAGGGCTCTTAGAGGAGGAGTGAGAATTCAGCAGCAGAAGGAAGTAAAAGCATTCTATCACATTGAGCCGGAACAGCACGACCAGGGCTTGGATTGGAAGCACGATGTAATTGTTCCGTGAGCCCTGGAGTGTGCATTCAGCTACTGGCTTTGCCAGTAACTTTGATTAGGTACTTCGTTTGATGAATGAATCGCCTCACCCTCATATGTGGACTGGAGACATATTCCTGCCCTGCTTCTCATTTTCTCATTAGGTCAATATACAAGTTATATGACATTATGAATGAAAAAGCTGTTTGGAAAAAAAGGATTAATATGAAGAGGTGGTATCATCCATGAACCTGTTCCTTTCTCATTTACAGGCTTGCAATCCACTCCATTGTAATTCTCCCACTGATATATTTCATCGTGGTAAGAAAGAACCCTTTCCGGTTTGCCATGGGGATGGCCCAGGCTCTCCTGACAGCTCTCATGATCTCTTCCAGGTAAACAGAAGAAGTGTCTAGAGCAGGGGTGGGCAAACTTTTTGACTCGAGGGCCACAATGGGTTCTTAAACTGGACCAGAGGGCCAGAACAAAAGCAACCTGACCATGCTGGCACTCTCATCTTGGGCTGCTGGTGAAGGAGCGGAGGGGAGAGCAAGAGAACCCTTTCGGCTCCGCAGTCTGGATAGAACAGCCAAACGGGCCAGAGTTTGCCCATGGCTGGTCTAGAGGAAGTGGCTGAACCAAACTTTTATCAACCCTCGCCTCACTTGATGAAGCAGTATCTGCAGCTTATAGTTTTTGTAGCTGCTTTAGTTCAAGAAATGATTGCCCCAGCCAGTGTGGCTCAGTTGTTTGGAGTATCAGTCCATTCATCAAATGGTGGCAGTTCAATTCCCAGTCAGGGCACATAACTAGGATCACCAGTTGGAGCACATGCAGGAAGCAACCAATTGGTTTTTCTCCCTCTCTCTCTGAGATCAATTAAAAACATGAAGAAGTGATCTCCATAGTCTCTGCCCACGTCCTTGAATTTAACTCTTCACCCTGTGGGATATTTCCGGCCCTCTTGGCACAGCCTGCAGCGCAGGAAGGGATTATGTTGTAACTTGGAGCAGTGGCAACCATAGCACTTTCTGATTCCTGAACCTGTCAAAGGTGCCAGCATGCTTTGGGCTCCTGGTTAGTTTTTGGAATGGAGGTGTCTCTTCTTCAGGCAGAGACTGAGGACCAGCACTTCTAAACTGTCAGTCCTTGGTCTTTTTATCACACAGTTCAGCCACCCTGCCTGTCACTTTCCGCTGTGCTGAAGAAAACAACCAGGTGGACAAAAGGATCACTAGATTTGTGTTACCCGTTGGTGCTACAATCAACATGGACGGGACCGCACTCTACGAAGCAGTAGCAGCTGTGTTCATCGCACAGTTGAATGACATGGACTTGAGCATTGGGCAGATCGTCACTATCAGGTGGGGGCATGGTGTCACATTCATTCTCATCTCCGCTACTGGAATTGCCTCTAGTAAAAGTTGTCTGTGAAGGGAGATCAAGAGTGGTCCAGCTGTGGGTTGATTTTCTTAGTCTACAAAGTCTGTTCCCGTGACTAAGCACAACTCTGTTACAAGCAGTGGGATCGTACTGTACAGGATTTCTGCTTCAAGGTGTGGATAAGCCGAAAAGCATCCTTCTGTTCTCAGTTCAGTGCCTCACTGGGTCCTAGGCACAGAGTAGGTGCCAAGGATTCAAGATTGAACAAGGGCCAGTCTCTGCGTTCAAAGGGTTCCCAGTAGGTAGATAAGGGATACACAGACCTAAATAAATGCTGAGTGGTGTGATAAGGGCTATAGTAGAGGTTTGAGTAGGAGGCATCGAAGACACCAAGGAAGGAAGGGTTGGCTCTCCCTGGAAAGGTGAGGAAAGGCTTCCTGGAGAAAGTTTAGCTAAATCTTAGAAAAGGAATCAGAATTTCACAGGGAAAGAAGGAAACTAAGAGCATTTTAGATAAAAAGGGATAGCAGGTACAGATTATTTTGTGTAAGTGCGATGTGTAGAACACAAGGAAATGAGGAGTCGGGGATCATGTCATGAAAGCTTTGTATGGGGAGCTCATGGAAAAGTCTTTGACAATTTTTCATACCATGGACAGATTTTCATTTTAAAAGGCAACTGGATGGGAGCAGGAACCATAGCTGAAGACCAGTTAGGAAACTATGACAGAAGTCCAGGTACGGTATGAAAAAGCCCACATCAGGGCACTGACAGGAGGGATGGAGAAGAGCTAGTAAAAGAGGCATCAGTTAGATTTGGAGTGAGGGCAGGGGACAGACAGGATGACCCCCAGGTTTGGTAGGTGCTTCTGGATTGGTGGGTGGTGCTTACCAGAACAGGAACTAGTGTCGGAGAAGCAAGTCTAGATAGGAAGATAGAGTTTATACTTTTAGACATTGAACTTGAAATGCCTTTAAGACACCCAGGTAGAAGTATGCAGTGAGAGAAATGCAGCTACAGAAGCCAGGTCTTCACTGTAGATACAGGAGCCAGGGTCCTCAGCTTGATAGGGAGTTAATTATCTGAGTTTGAATCTGAGCTTTACCATGATTAGCTATGACCTTGGCCAAGCTGATTGCATTCTCTAAGCTTCTGTTTCTCACCCATAAAATGAGGATGGTAATAGATATCTACATTTTGTGCAAGTAGTGATCATTAAGTCAGACGATGCATATAAAATGCTTAGAATGATGCCAATGTAGTGAGCATTCAGCAAATGTTTGAAATGGATGCCATTTCATAGGGCGAGTCCATAGGGAAGAGAAAAGGACTAAGGACGGAGGCCTAGAAAATCCTAATGTGAGAGGCAGGGAGGGAAGAACCCAAGCGGAAGCGTGAAAAGGAAAGAAAGATGGGAAGAGAGCCCTGAAACAATGGTATCATTGACACCCAGGGAGGAGAGATTTCCAAAGATTAAATGGCCTGTGGAGTCAAATACTGCACAGAATCCTAGTCAAATGAAGACTGAAATTGTCTACTCAAGTAGGTGGTGAAAATGTCCTTAGTGAATTTTTCCAGAGCTGTTTCTCTGGAACAGCACTTCTCAATAGAGTACCATTAGCTACTCACACGAATTGGATGGAGCAGACACAGAAGATTCTATCATTGTAGAAATAGGTGCTGTCGTTGTAGAAACTCCTACTGGTCCGCGCTGCTCTGAAGAGTGGACTGTGATTAGTCGGAGACTTCAGAGTAGGAGTTTGAGACTAAGCTGAGTTCTTGCGCCTACGCGAGGCTGAACCTGAACATTTCAGAGTTAATTCATTCTTTCCAAGCACTTGGTATGGGCATAAGTTCCAGGCAAACAATAAATTCTAACAGTACATTTTTAAATCTTCCCCTAACCCTAAGTCATAACGTACTTATTGCAGTTTGCTTGAAATTAACTGAAGACAAGTGCAAATTGGATTGTTTGGAGTATCAGCTGGGCAACTGCATGAATGCTGCATGGTCTGTCAAGTGTTAGTGGCTAATGAGCCCATGTTAGTGGCTAAAGAGCCTCAGGCTGTAGTGACTGCGTGGTTAACAGTGATGTGTTGGAGGTTCCAAGAGGGAGCAGTGGGCATGAGCACCTACTACTTCTAACAAAGAAAACCCATCACTGCAGTCAGTTTAAATGTTTTCTATCAGAAAGAGCTTGAATCAAGTCCTGTAGTTTGAACAGCAACAAGTATGTTAAACTTGAAATCTTGATCCACAGCCACAGTGGTTCCAGCAGTTGTTACTTTTGTTTATTTATTTTTTAATATATTTTCTTGAATTTTTACATAGAGGAATAGAGAGTTAGAAACATCGATGAGAGAAAAACGCCGATCAGCTGCCTCCTGCACACCTCCCACTGGGGATGTGCCCACAACCAAAGTACATGCCCTTGACCGGAATCGAACCTGGGACCTTTCAGTCCGCAGGCCAATGTTCTATCCACTGAGCCAAACCGGTCAGGGCAAGCAGTTGTTACTTTTAGACTGCCCAGTGCCTTTCCCCACCTCCCTCACCTTTGGCTGTGGGGCCCCATTTGCACTGAACTGGTTTCTAAGGAGTGGTTGTATGAGATGCCAGTTCTTTTGGGTCTTTGCCACTTTGTGATGAATTCCAAACTTATGCCTCAGTCATAAGTTTCCTGGATCTTTGTAACCTTTAAAAAAAAACTGCTAGAGGAGTAAACTTTGGGCCTCGAGGCTACATACTCACTTCACATAAAAATCTCTCTCGCTGCTCTGGGTATTCTTATATCAGACTTGGCTGCTAATACTGGCCCAAAGCCAATTACACCTGCCTGGCCAGGGTAATCATTGACTTAAAATAATGAATCCTCTCCAGCTCTACCTGGGAAAGAATGAAATAATAAATGTTAAACTTAACAAGTTACAGTTGTGGCTGCTGTGGTTGATGGTTAAAGAGATTTGGGGACCTATAGCTTATCTCTTTTTCTGGCCATTTTGGGCTGGACATCAAAAAATGAAGGCACCATCTACCCAAAACACACCCTGTTGTGGTTTCCTCATAACATTCATTTATCAAAGGTTATAACTGATTAAAAGTAGGATACGGTTTCTTATAATGAAAGATATAGAATTTGGGGCCCAGAAAGAGCTTGGAGGAAAGGCAGCGGTGATAGTTTTTGTAGTGGTAGCAATAACACTCGCAGCAGTGGTAGAAGTAATAGCAGCAGCTGCCGACATAGCCGAAGTGGCATCAGTTTTTAAGCGTCTCCTAGGTCCAGGGGCTGTGCTGGATGCCTTAAATGTGTCACCTCATTGAACCTTCACAGCAGCACTACAAAGTGAACACCTCGGTTCCATCTTACAGGTGACAAACAGATGCAGAAAAGTAACTTGCCTAAGGACAGGCTGTTAGTAAAAATCCCCCCCCCCCCCATCTGAAGATTCATACGTCAGACAGAAGCAAGTTAGCTGAAGTTCAGTAAAGTAAGCTCAAGGTCAAAAAGCAGAGTTTGACTAAATGGATTTTGGGTCTCAAGCCCAGCCTCGGGCTGTAGTGACCCCATGGTGATGTGTTGGGGGTTCCAAGAAGGAGGAGTGGGCCTGGGCACCTACTACCGTATTTGCCGGCGTATAAGACGATTTTTTGGCCCTGAAAAATACGTGTTTGCCGGCATATAAGACGACTGGATATAAGACGACCCCCTCACATTTCCACTAAAAATACAGAGTTTGTTATATACTCGCCGTATAAGACTACCCCCTACTTGGAGGCATATTTTTCAGGGCCAAAAAATCGTCTTATACGCCGGCAAATACGGTACTTCTGACAAAGAAAACACATCATTGCAGACAGTTTAAGTTTTTTCAACCAGCATTGAGATAAGCTTGGATTTAACAAAGAATACTTGAAGTCAGAACAGATCCAAAGGGTTGTGCAGGCCTGGAACTTTGGGAGCAATTGGGACAGCCCCAGAAATCTCTAACTTACTAGAAATTGGGTGGCCATAGCTACTAAGAAAAAACTTACTACTTGTCAAAGAACTCTGGCCTGAGTTTAGCCATACCCTCAAACACTACCTGTGACCCATACTGGGCAGATGAATGGGCACGGGGATCAGCTTTGTAAGAACTGTGAGGCTTTGTGAACTCACAAGAATATGGATTTGTGGCTAGAATCGGGGATTCTTCTAGTCTAAATCAGTCGTTTCTGCATCTTCACCTTTCAACTCAAGGACATCCTGGAGGCAGTTCAGGCCTTGGCCCAGAGTAAGGACATGTCTCAAGAAAAATGTCGTGGATGTCCCCTTCAAGCTGACTCAAATCAAGGGACTTTTTCAGGACCAGAGGAGAGCCCTTGCTTCCTCCAAAGTGATCAGATTTATGGAAGTTGCTGATGAAAAACTGCACATTCCAAAGGGGAAAATCCCTTGTGTCACATTTTATCTGCTCCAAGAGGGATCTTTTTAAATACTTAGCAAAGTTCACATGGCTGCCTCTCCTGAATTCCAGACCTTTTCTTTTGTACAAAGTGCATCCCCTGGCAAAAAGGAGCCGTCAGAAATGAATGCTTACACCTTGGACAGGAGTCAGCTATTTCCCAAGTCAGTGCCCTAAAGGGCATCTGCCAGAGATGTCAAGAGTCTTAGGATATTGAGAAAGCAAGTAAAACCTCCTTAAACACTGGAGGCTTTGGCTTCACCTAAAATGCCCTTGACCATCTGTCCTTACCACTATCCCTCTGCTATCCTTCAAGGCAACATAAATCCCTGGCATCTATTAGATTCTCGTTAAATGCTTGATGGGTGAGTAGACAGAGAACAGTAGGTGGAGAGACATTTGTCATTTCTTTAGGATGGATGGGTAGTCAGTCATCCATCTCAGTTGGTAAACACTTGCCTTCCTCTTGAGTATCTCTCTTGCACGTTGTGTGCCTCATGCAGTTCTTGAGTTAGAGTGAGTTGCCCTATTTCCCCTGGAAGATAATACTCCCTTCCATCTCCCATAGCCCTTTAATAAAGCAGAGCTGGTGCTCAGTAGATAAGAGATTTTGACTGACCAATATGGAGGACACAGCAGTAATAGTATTGGGTCTGTTTCGGGCCAGGGGCCCTGAAGGAAGAAATGGGTGTCTAACTCCTTTCATGCTGGTTTGTTTTGGCTACAGTGTCACAGCCACAGCTGCCAGCATCGGAGCTGCAGGTGTACCCCAGGCTGGCCTGGTGACCATGGTGATCGTGCTGAGTGCTGTGGGCCTGCCCACTGAAGATGTCACCCTCATCATCGCCGTCGACTGGTTCCTGTGAGTTGGCATACACGTGCTGCAGAACCTGCAGGCTGTCGTCCTCTCTTCAGATCGCCTAATGAGCCATCTGTTGCTGCTCTCATTTCCCTCTGATAATGTGGTTAAAAATTAACTCCTCATAAACTTCAAGCAGTGATTTTTAAGAAGCCAATGATCTGTACTAGCTCATTATACCTGGTAATGCTCAAGGTGAAAAGCTGAGCATTGGACAAGATAAACACAAAATAACATGGTGAAGAAAGTAGGCAAGGCCCCCAGACATTCCAAACCCCATAGGCCACCCTGGCCTATCCCAGCCCTGGGTCAGCGGCATAGGTTCAGACCACCTGGTTCAAAATCAGCCTATCTTCCCAGCTTCAGACCATCAGGGGCAGTGGCGCAAGCATCGGCTTTGCAATAAGACTGACTTGGGTTTGAATCCCTGAGCAGTGTCTTACTGGCTTCTGACCTTAAGTTCTTTAACTTCTCCGAGGTCCTGTTGTATTCTCTGTAAGATGGGAAAGATTCTGTCTGTCTCATTGGGTTGGTTTAAGGACTGAGTGAGCTAATATGGAAGGAGCGTCTAAAACGGTGTCTGGAAGGCAGTATGTGCTCAATAAAAGGCAAGTCTTGTTATAACTAAAATAAGTTAGACCTTTTAAGCCTCAACCTCAAGTATTCTCTCTCTCTCTCTTTCTCTCTCTCTCTCTCTCTCTCTCTCTCTCTCTCTCTTTCTCTCTCTCTCTCTCTCTCTCTCTCTCTCTCTCTCTCACACACACACACACACACACACACACACACACACACACACACACACGGAACACAGCAGAGCATCTGTGGTATGGTCGGGGTAAGGTTAAGAATGTGCCTTTTGTGACCCCAATGGTTAAAGTTAGAACAAACCTGGTTCCACCTCTATCCTTGGTTGATACCCACGTTGTGCATTGGTCTTCTGGCATCTAGGTATCTGTCCCCTGACCATCGGGAGTAAGTCCAGCTCCTTAGTGAGCCTTCACTTAGAGCCAGCCAGGCTTACTGGGGAGTCCAGTGGTGGGTAGTGTGCAAGTGGCAGCTGAGAATGAGGAAAGGGAAACATTCCATGTGGGTGTGAAGATACAGTCATGTCCCTGAAGGCAGAAGCTCCTGCACGGGGAAGCTGTGCCATGTGGCTACTTGGTTCTACAAAGCCCTCCTGAGGTGGCACCTTTCCTGCAAAGGTACCCTACCACTGAGGCTAATACTTCAGTTTTTCTAATGGTGTGGGTGGGTTTGCATGTCTCTCCTTTCCCTGGTTCTTCCTGGAATTGATGACCTTCACTCTAAGATACCCAGAAAAGTTAAAGGTTCGGTCTGATCTGTGGTCCATTCTAGGGTCAAGTTCAACCCATAGCCTTGTTCTGTATAACATCAGGGTATCCAGAGTGGACATCTGTAAGCACTGCTGGCCTTTTCTGTCCTGCAGGTGTAGTTTTCATAAGAATATTTATGTACATAGTTTCTACCCACAGTGCTCAAGCATCGTCTCACCAGGATGCCTTCTCTTTCTACACAGCTTCCTGCCTTCAGCCTCCCCTCCAGGCTGTCTGGGAGGAAAGACTAGCTGGGGGTGCCTCAACAGAAAGACATTCCCAGGCAAACCTGTGTGTTCTGACCCTGGGATCTGTGGTATCCCTGCTGGCTTGTTCATGGAGTGACGTAGTTTGCTAAAGAAACAACTACAGCCAAAACTGGTTTGGCTTAGTGGTAAAGCGTCGGTCTGTGGACTGAAAGGTCCCAGGTTCGATTACGGTCAAGGGCATGTACCTTGGCTGCGGGCACATCCCCGGTAGGGGGTGTGCAAGAGGCAGCTCGTCGATGTTTCTCTCTCATTGACGTTTCTAGCTCTCTCTCTCCCTTCCTCTCTGTAAAATATCAATTAAAAATATTAAAAAAAAAAAAAAAGAAACAAGCACGCCAGGGACACACAAACACAGGAACACCTGGACACACACATGGACCATGTGCCACCCACAAAACATCCAAGTTCTCTCAGCTTAGCCAACAGAGTCCAGAGATGTTCACAAGACAGAGGTTAGTGGTGAAAGGATGATAGAATTTTGACTCTCCCAAAATAATCTGTGAATACTATTCCCATTTCTTTGGGAAGAGGGAATTCAGGTAAATTGGTGTTGAAGTTTGAGGAGTCATTGTGACTTATTGGGAGCACAGGCCTCGGGGAACTGGTTTGCTCATTCTGTGCCTTTACGAACCAACTTCTACTTCAGGCCTGTGAGGAGAGGAGCCTGTGGTCAGCTAGCCATGAGAACAGCACTTTTTCTGCGTTTGCTTGAATCATAACTCAACCCTTCAGGCCCTTTCTTCTCTCCAACGGGCAGGGAAATGAAATCTGGGCCTCCTGTCTGACTCACCCTCTCCCTTCCCCAGGGACCGGTTCAGGACCATGGTGAATGTCCTCGGTGACGCCTTTGGGACGGGCATCGTGGAGAAGCTCTCTAAGAAGGAGCTGGAGCAGATGAGTGTTGCCTCTGACGTCAACTTCACGAACCCCTTTGCTGTGGAAACCACAGCACTCGATAATGAAGACTCAGACGCCAAGAAGTCCTATGTCAACGGAGGCTTTGCCATCGACAGATCTGACACCGTCTCATTCACCCAGACCTCACAGTTCTAGAGCCCTAGCTTCAGGTGACTGAGAATGAGAAAGGACGTCTCTTAGCAAATTCAAACATTAAGGAAAAGAAGAACACTAATGGCCAATTGTATATCTGACCTGATACACAGACCTCCAGACTATTTTCTATATTTGGATTTCAGAGCTTTTGCTCTCTATGTTCCGGGACTTGGGGTTGGGATAAGAGAAAAGGACATTGATGAAAAGGCAAGCCATATTACCTGGAGTTGTAAAATTCTACAAGAGACAAAGTTTAGAAGTCTATAACATAGCAGTTGTTGGAATTAGGTAATTGATGTGAAAGCGCAATTGCTTTCTCACGCACAGACCAGTGTTTTGGGTTTTTTAAAAACTTCTGTCAGTGACTACAATTTTTTTACTCAGGCTTTCTATTGGCATGGGTTTCCTTTGATGTCTCACATTTTTTATAGATTATAATGCATCCAAACCATCCCCCTTCCCTAGTTAATGTGCCAAATTGTCCATTTTGAACTCATCTCCAGCCAACTTAAAAAAAAAAACTGCTTTGAAAGAAAACAGATCAGCACAGTTCTGCAATAACAATTTTAAGATGAGTGTCAGGTTTGGGGGGAAGGGAGATCCATTTTTCAAAGTACTGTAGTGGGACACTGGTATCTATTAACCCAGTGTTCAGGGTAGAACTAGATAAATATATATATGAATATATTATTTTCATATAATTTGCCAGGCAGAGATCAGAATGGAACAGTCAATGTGAAATAAAGAGCTCTCCTAATACTTGAATATTAACTATGATTCCAACCCAGACCTACTCTGGGGCTTAAAAGAACTCCTCTCTCAGGAGCACGACACTGAGAAATCATGTTGTTTGATCATTTCTGCCCAAAGCAGAGATGTGTTGTGATACTCTGAGGTGGCATTGCCATTCATTACGACTTCCAAATTCTCCTGCCCGGCGGGAGTCATAGCAGCTAGCTCTATGTGAGATGATGTTCAAAGGTGTCACTCACATAAGGCTGGATGTTTTTATCCAGCTGGAAGGCTTCATTCTCCCAAGGTCAGTAATACACACTTAAAAATGACAGTCCTTTGCCCTTTAGTACCCGTCAGGGCCCAAGCAACAGTGGCAAGCTACCTGATAACTTGTATTTCAATGTGAATTGGGTAAGTTGAACAAGCCACATTGCCCAGAAAAGCACTATCCCTTGCCTGGATTCTTGTAGAGTAACTCCCACAACCTGAGACGTTGGGATCAGTGGTTCAGGAAAATCCTTCATCTGTGTGGCACTTGTGTCTTCCTCCGGGGAGAATTGTTCTAACCAACTAGCACCGTGATCGGCAAACTGCTGCTCGCGAGCCACATGCCGCTGTTTGGCTCCTTGAGTGTGGCTCTCCCACCAAATACCACAGCCTGGGCGAGTCTATTTTGAAGAAGTGGCGTTAGAAGACGTTTAAAAAATGTGGCTCTCAAAAGAAATTTCTATCATTGTACTGTTGATATTTGGCTCTGTTGACTAATGAGTTTGCCGACCACTCAACTAGCAGTCTAGTGATATTGGCCCTGCTCCTTAAAATCCATCATTTGCCATGCTCCTGCCAATTTATGAAGTTATCTTATTAAAGTCTGTGCTTCGGCTCACATCTTGTAAATAATGCTTAACATGACTTTTTGTATTTACACTGAGATCCAAAATACCCGTGCTTCTGCAGTATTGAGTAGCCAATGTAAGCCTGGGCTTTCTTATTTAAGAAACCAGAAATTGTGCCAAAGAGCATGGAGACGTGAATACATGCTCAGTATTGACCACCTGCGCCTGAAGGCTACAGGAGAATTGATACCGAATTGTCCCGTAAACATCATAAATATGAACCAGTAATTCATTGTGAGTTTCTAAATGCAAAGAATGGAATTGTTTATAGAAAGCCGATCTAAATGTAATGCAGTTGAGTCGGTAATTTATCTTGGGCTGGATGGTTCTACCCCCTTGGCAGGTTTCTCCGATTTGAGGCACCAGAACTGCAGAGCTGTTCGTGAACTGCAGGTCATCCTCATTTTGGAGTCCGTTTGTAACTGACCTCTTAACACACAGTGCTGTGAACGCATCAGAGAGAACAATGTTCCATTTCAGTCTCAATAAACATTTCCATCGCTCTTTCCTCCCCGCCTTTCTCTGTTCTTTTATCCCACGCTACTGGGCGTGGGAAGTGGAGACATGGTCAGTTAATTCAGATTGTACACAGACTGCTTTTCCCAAACTGAGTTTAAAGCCAAGAATGAAAAGGCAGGGCTGAGGGGAAGTAATTAGTCCTTCATGTTAATCAGTGGGGATTAAAAGGTTGAAATTCAGTGTCATTATGAACAGCTTGCCCACACCTGATGATGGAGAATTTGGTTAGATATTTCTGTAATGGGGGAAAGTCACCATATTGATGGGGACTTGGTTTCACTGAAGGACTGATCCTGACCTCTGAAATGCTCCTAAAATGATGAACAGCTGTATTCAGAGTGCCCTTTTTTTCTAAAATATATTTTTATTGATGTCAGAGAGGAAGGGAGATGGAGAGAGATAAATAGAAACATCAATGATGAGAGAGAATCACTGATTGGCTGCCTCCTGCACACCCCACACTGGCATGTGCCTTCACTGGGAATCGAACCAGTGAAGTTCGAAGTCAGCTCCTGGTTCATAGGTCGATTCTCAACCACTGAGCCACACCAGCTGGGCTTCAGAGAGTTCTTCAAAGGAATGGCACAGTCCTGCCTGGAACCTCAGTCATGACAGGGTTCTTCCAGCAGACTCACTAGTTAGTGAGACAATTCGGAATGGACAGCTCTCTCTGTCCCCTGAGTGTGTCTCATAAAAATGCTTATCACTACCTGACCAAACTAATTCAGAATAGTCTTCTCTTTGGGCAACATGGGATAAAATACTCAACAACACAATTCCTTAGAGAGAGATGTGTTTGGAAAAGTTAGTGAACCTGGGTAGGGACCCCCATGTGATTTTGATCTGCCCAAAGTATACTCGTGAACAGAGCAAAGGTGTTATTAGCTCTGGAAAATAACTTTTTTTCCCAAAAAAAAATTCTTAGTGAGCCCACTGGGTACAAGGCATGTTACTATAGCATTCTTAGAATAGTATGAGGAAACTGTTTGGCTTCTCATTGGCAGTGGGCCAGCAACAGTGTTGGCTTTGCAGGTGTTTAGGAACCTTCCCTCATGGTACAGAAAAAAGAAATGGTCATGCAGAGCCTTGTAAGAATTCCAGAAAGTTCTATGCAACAGAATATTCTGTATTCTCTAACTGCCCAGGAAGGGACCCATGAGTAGGAATGCAACTGGTGTCTTAACTGTTTTGTGACCCTTGCCAATCATGTAGGCCTTGGTTTAATCTTCTGTGAAATGGTGGTAAATCTTGCCCCTTGAGGTTGCTTTAAGTTAAATGAGAAAATGCATATAATTCATTTAGCAGAGACATTGACACGTTTGATAAATGCTAGTGCCCCCCACACCACACAAAATCCCTATACCCTCACTCCCCATTTTCATGGGCAACCCCTAGAGATGCAACTTTGGTTGCTAGTCAGTGTTTTGAGACCTGTTTCAGTTATTAAAGCAAAATGTATCCAACCTAGTGAGACTTTTTTTATATATTTTATTTTATTGATTTTTTTACATAGAGGAAGGGAGAGGGATAGAGAGCCAAAAACATTGATGAGAGAGAAACATCGACCAGCTGCCTCCTGCACACCCCCTACCAGGGATGTGCCCGCAACCAAGGTACATGCCCTTGACCGGAATCAAACCTGGAACCTTTCAGTCCACAGGCAGGCGCTCTATCCACTGAGCCAAACCGGTTTCGGCCTAGTGAAACTTAATGTATTAACAAGTCCCATTCTATGAAGGGAAACAGGACATTTTGATATAAATAGTGTAAGACTTGAAATATTCTCTCCTGTAAAGTGTCACATGGGCACTGGACAAAAGCCATTCACAATTTTTTGTCTGTGGCCTACGACAGAGAGGTTTGAGATCTGGTTGTGTGAGGCGGAGCTGTGCATTCACATAGCACCCTTTCTATTAAGTTCTGAGATTTGTGACATGAAGTTCACTTCTGCCAGGTCAGCCTAGATGTCTTATGAGACTATCCTCCCCATGCTGAGATTTGGCTCTGGGCCCCACGTGAGGTTTTAAAAACACCCTCTGTGGTAGGAAATGTGTCTCTCTCCCCTGCAATCTTAACTTTTTTAAGTAAAAGCTGTATAATATAAATAAGAAGCAAGCCTTGTTTAATTAGCTTTGGGAACAACACATATTGATCCACATGAATCTAATTAGATGACTGTACATTAAGTGTATTAAGTTATTGACCATGAATGGAGAGGACTGGGGACATTTCTCAGTGGTCCCGGCTAAATAACACCCCAAGAGTCCTAAGAAAGCATTCAGATCAACCTCACAACTGCTGACCAGTCCGTTTCTCCTCACTGGGAAAACCAGTGCCAATCTTAAGATACCACACAGAACAGTTATTAGTAAACCCCCAAAGCCAAGATAAAATCAACACCCCTTTTCTTATTCTGTTGAAGAAAAGGAAAAAGGAAAGCTGTGGCCTCTTCTAGAGAAGTTTGGTTTCCGGAAGGCCTCACCAGCCTGAAGCTAGAAAATTGTCCTCAAGAGAGCAGAACCAGCCGAACCGGTTTGGCTCAGTGGTAGAGCGTAGGTCTGCGGACTGAAAGGTCCCGCCGGGTTCGATTCCGGTCAAGGGCATGTACCTTGGTTGCGGGCACAATCCCGGCAGCTGGTCGGTGTTTCTCTCTCATCGACATTTCTAGCTTTCTCTCTCTCTCTCCCTTCCTCTCTGTAAAATATCAATATATTAAAAAGAGAGAGAGAGAGAGCAGAGCCAGCATATTACCCAGAGACACTAGAAACTAATACACCCAACCAAACTCCCAAAGAGTAGTGTCTGGATCCCAATGCGCACGCGCACACATAACACACCATTTGCAGAGCGTAGAATCTGGTAGCTGCTGTTCTATCAGCAAGGTTCTGAGGATGTCACATCCTCATCCCTCACTTCAGGGCATTTGAGGAGTTGTATCACCTGGGTGTTTCAGAATCAAAGGTCTGGTTGCCAAAGGGGGGAAAAAAATAAGTCATTAGCCAGGGTCTACTTTATTTTGTCCAGACCCTGTGGAAAGATGCCTTTTCCAAGGTGAGGATAAGACTGGTGGAAGTGAATCGAGTAGTCCCCAGAGGGTAGTCGCAGGAGAAGAGTCACCACTCCATCATTGCACAGGTGCTTCCCTTTATGGTGGACACACAGTCACAAATCCTGAAGACGTGCACCTTTTAGAGATTACCTGGATCACTAAATGAATGTGACTTTCATTTAAGGGGTCCTCGTGTTGTGTTTCCAACGTCATACGTTTAGCTTGGCAAGAATAAAAAGAAGCCAGAAAAAAAAACTTCATCAGAGCTGAGGAATTGGGGGGGGGGGAGGAGGTTCTCCAAGATGAATCTGAGGACAATGAAATGTTCGGGTCTTTAGGAAACTTGGTGGGTCTGATAGATGTCAGAGAAAATAACGTAACACACTCAATCGTTTTTTGTGGGTTTTTTTTAAATATATTTTATTGATATTTTACAGAGAGAAAGGGAGAGAGGTAGAGAGCTAGAAACGTCGATGAGGGAGAAACATCGACCAGCCACCTCTTGCACACTCCCTACCGGGGATGTGCCCGCAACCAATGTACATGCCTTTGACCGGAATCGAACCTGGGACCTTTCAGTCTGCAGACCGACGCTCTACCACTGAGCCAAACCGGTTTCGGCTCAATCGTTTTGTTTTGAATAAAAGCAGCAGTGGTTAGCAACAGAGGAACAATGGCTGATCCTGCCCCAACACTTGCTTTTGTCTTACCAGAATGTTACACTGGCTTTCATTCCCAGGGTTGACCAACTAACCCTCCATTTCTTATTTAGCCAGGCAAGAATGTGTCAGCTTTACATTAAACACACACAACCTCAAGACTCTGCTCAAGAGGAGCCAGTTAGGAAAATGTGTCCTCTGCAGTTCATGAGAAAACTAGCAGGACAAAGAGCAAGGCAATCTCTGAAAAGTTTGCTGCTATACCATTCCAGGTAGACCTTGGACATCACCTGTCAAAGAGATGACACTCTCAGGCAAATAAAGATCCAGTTTCTTTTGTGTGTGTTTTTTGTAAATATTCTTTATTGATTTTTTAGAGAAAGGGGAGGAGAGAAAGAAACATTAACGTGAGAGCGGCTGCCTCCTGCATGCCCCTAGAGGGGATCAAGCCTGCAAGTCAGGCATGTGCTCCGACTGGGAATCAAACTGCCAGTGTTAGGGTGCATGGGATGATGCCCAACCAACCGGCCAGGACAAGGTCCAATTTCTTTGAAGGGGTTGGCCTAACACTGAATTGCTGCAGGCTCTGAGTAAGGCGTTTTCCCCCTGCCAGGGTGCACACAGAAGAGGATGGGATGTCATGCCTCCCCAGAACTAAAGACGGTAACTACAACACAGAGGAAATGCACTTTTATTTACTTGACAATGTTTGCATAGCAGTTACTATGTGACAAGCACTGTTCTTAGCACTTAACAAATATTAACTAATTTGATCTCATCAGCATCATGAAGCAAGTATTATAGACAAGAAACTGGTACAAAAGGTCAAGTGACTTGCCCCCAAGATCACACAACGAATAGGTGGCACAGCAATTTGGCTCCCGTGTCAACATTCTTTGCCAGGCATTGAAAGCTACGGGAGGCTGGGAGCAACAGAATATTAATTCTAACTCAAGTCTGGGATGGCCTAACACAGTGGTCGGCAAACTGTGGCTCACGAGCCACACGTGGCTTTCGAGTTGTGGTTTTGCTGCTCTGTTGACTAATGAGTTTGCCCAGAAGTTTTGATTTCAGGTTAAGGACATTAGTACTTTATTAAAATGTTTAAGTGTTTTTCCCGAAGGCAGTGGTCAACAAACTCATTAGTCAACAGAGTGGCAAACCGCGGCTCACAGTTTGCCGACCACTGGCCTAACATTTTCAAGACAAATAATAATCATTGTTAATATTTGCTAAGTGTTAACAATATGCCTGGCACTGTACTAAATATTCTACATGCTTGCTCTAACCAGTTTAGAGTCCCAGATTCAATTCTGGTCAAGGGCATGTACCTTGGTTGCAGGCACATCCCCAGTAGGAGGTGTGCAGGAGGCAGCTGATCGATGTTTCTCTCTCATCGATGTTTCTAACTCTCTATCCCTCTTCCTTCCTCTCTGTAAAAAAATCAATAAAATATTTTTTTAATTAAATATTTTACATGCTTAATTTCATGTATTCTTTTCAACAGTCCTATCAGGCAGGTATTATTACCCTCCATTTTCTATATGAGGAATCTGTGGCTTGGAGAGTTTAGCCCACCCAAGTTCACACAGCTGGAACTCAAACCTGATTCCCATATCTGTGTTCCTAATCATTTAGATATGGTACTTGGAAATGCCTAAAAATTCCACCAAAAGAAAGCAGGTGTAGTTAAAAATCTCCCAACAAAGAAAAATCCAGGTCTTGAAGGCCTCACTGGTAAATTCTAACATTTAAGGAATTAATACCAATCCTTCTGTAACTCTTACAAAAAATAGAAGAGGCAGCAGGAGAGAACATTGTCAAACTTGTTTTATGAGGCCAGCGTTACCCTGAAACAAAGCCAAACAAGGACGATTACAAGAAAAAACTATTTGCAGGTCAATATACTTAATGAACATAAATGCAAAAAATACTCAACCAAGTATTAGCAAACTGAATTCAATAGAACATTCAAAAAATCATACACTATGTTCAGGTAGAATTTCTGGGATACAGGATGGTATCCCAGAAATAAATGTATGACCAGCCCACAGCTAATATACTCAGTGGTGAAAAGCTGTTAAGTATTTCCTCTAAGATCAAGAACAACATAAGCTCAAAGGTCAACAAACCAATGTACTGCTTGTAAAATCCAACAAGCAATTTCTTAGGCATTAATTTTTACCCCTTTGCAACATTTGTCGATGTTAATTAGCTCATTCCCACTAAGTTCCCTTCCTTTGAATTCTAAGTCGTGACTGGGTTCTGCCCCAGACCTCCTCCCGCATTCTTCAGTAACCGTTGTAACCTCCTCCTGCTGCTGCTCTCATCCTGTGGCCTCATCTCTGCCCAGTGCTCCACCTGTGCCAAGCACACAGGGGTCCCTCAAATGTGGGATGAGCGAAAAGCTCCATTTCCTTCTGGCCTCTCTCTCTCCATTCTCTCCACCGGAGATTCATCCATTATTATGGCTTCCAATGCTACCTCTATTCAGATGAATAACAAAAACGTGTATCCCCCAAACCTATAGCTGCCGTTGACTTGGCCAGTCCTGACCTCCCAGCCAAACTTCAGATCCATATTTCCAACTATTACTGGACATTTCCCTTTGACCTTGGCACTCTCTTTTTAAACTGAACTTACCCAAAGTCAAACTTACACATTTCTTCTGCAGTCGCTCTTTCCTAAATTGAGCATTGTGCTTTTAAAATCGCCATGATTTCCTCTGCGACTTCGGATCATAATTTCTTTGAGGTTGGAGGTGGTAAGGCAGGTCTACAGAGGTTTGTCCATTTATTTGAATCCCTCCACATGTCGCCCCTCAGTGACAGCGGGCTTAGCCTCAGTCCAGACATAAATAACTACACATAGTGCTTTATCTCCCCACATCATTCTTAAATAACGTGCACTTTAACAGTCCTCAGTTCTACTTACAACAATGACAGCTTCAAAGCAAGAACAAACACAACACAAATCTAAATTCAAAAGAAGGTGCCCATTGCCTCTGAGCACCCACCCAGCCTCACAGCACCCCCCCCCCCCCCGCACACACACACACACACACACACACATACACCCTGTAATTCTGAGTGTCCCCTGTGGCACTATTGCCAAAAAGACATTACGGGGAAAAGTATCTTCCTCAAGAGGTATTATTTGACCTCCTACTTTGTTCTCTTGGTCCTGAGTCCATCTTCCCTCAGGTCATAAAGAATGTGAATATGCAAAATGAAGGACATCGTGTCCTTCTACCTGCAGAGTGAATTGTTCTCTCAATCAATACTTCACTCCTGGTGATTAAATAGCTCGCCTTCATTCCGCAACTCCCCCCACGCCTTCTGACTTAACTGTTTCTTCCTCCAAGGAACCAGACTCTCCCTCCCCTTCCCCCACACACCACTAAAGCACCTTACACCAAAGCTGCCTGACTTCCTCTCACCCCCATGTCTAACGGGCCCCTTTCTCCTCTATGACCCTCCCACCCTGTCCACGCTCTGACACCCAGACTTCTTTAATGGCTCTGTCACAGCCTCCCTGCCGCCAGCCTCTACCCACTCCCAAATCACCGGAACAAGATCATCTGATTAATAGCCTGCTTTCTTATCACAAAACTCGAATGGTTTCTTATTGTCTACAGCACAGTCTAAAATACCAGGCCCCGCCGAGACCGGTTTGGCTCAGTGGATAGAGCGTCGGCCTGCGGACTGAAAGGTCCCAGGTTCGATTCCGGTCAAGGGCATGTACCTTGGTTGCCGGCACATCCCCTGTAGGGAGTGTGCAAGAGGCAGCTGATTGATGTTTCTCTCTCATCGATGTTTCTAACTCTCTGGCCCTCTCTCTTCCTCTCTGTAAAAAATCAATAAAAATATATTTTAAAATAAATAAAATAAAATAAAATAAAATACCAGGCCCAATATCTAAGACACTTCAGAAGCTATCCCTAGAGGATAGTCCCTTCTTCTCCATACACATGTCCTTCATTAGACTCCAATTTCCTCACTTCTCCCAAACCTCTTCTCCACCTGGTCCTTCCCGTTCTTATGTCAAAAATAAATTCTTGGCCTCTGGCCCCAAGATACCATTATTCCTTTTTCTGTTGTTGTTAGTTGCTCCCCATGATATTTTTCCATTGATTTTTTTTTTAAAGACAGTGGAAGGGAATGAGGGAGAAAGGAAAGGAGGGAGGGAGAAAAACATTGATGTGAGAGAGACACATTGATTGGTTGCCTCCCATACACACTCCAACCAGGGCAGGGGATGGAACCTGCAACCCAGATACTTGCCCTTGACCAGGAATAGAACCCATGACCCTTCAGTCTGAGGGCCGATGCTCTGATCAATTAGCAACACCAGTCAGGGCAAGACCCCATTGTTTCTTACCTCATGAAACCTAGAGAAGTAATCATCTTGGTGAACATAATCAGATATTGACTTTTATGATTAAGTTAATCAATATGAGACTTGATTATAATGCAATAAATTGAGTTCCACAGACTTCAGGTATCATTCCATATTATTAAAGAAGAGTCATAACTGGTGGCTGTAGGCAAGATTAGCTTCAATAAAAAGCTTGTGGCCATCAAGCCTTTTATTGTTTTGAATTTGAATGATCTGAATACCTTGCCAAAGGTGAAGGGGATGAAGTGATAGTTTCCATTTCACCCCAGCCCCCATCACTCACCATTATTTCCAACCCCACTACTTCTGGCAATCACAAATCCTGCCTGGTTCTGAAGGCACCGGGGTTTGGAACACCTTTAGACAGTCACACTTGAAACATCACATTGCCCAAATAATTCCAGAGACTCCAGAAGAACGCTCCTTAGCATAACGCTTCCCCTACCCCACAGGGCCCAGTACAATTCTGAGCACATAGTAGGAACTGAATAAACACAAGTTGAGTGATTTCATGCAAAGCTATGGAATCCGTTTAGCTATCTGTCAGGGCTAAGAGACCGCATGATTCAGTGAACAAAGGATGTCATCATGCAACCGGGTTGAACTTCCCTTATGCAATGACAAATGAGCTTTCATGACAAGGAACTCTCACCACAAATTCAGCACTTCCAACAATGGCACCTCTCACATACAATCTGTTCCTGGAAATCCACTGAAATAGGTGTGATATTTATCTCAGTTCAAGATAGCAATTTGAGTGTTAGTTCCTGGAGGAAAAGGAACAGGGATATTTATTTTGGGGTGGTGGGGTGGCTGTTTACAAACATAATAGCCCAATGACAGGAAATAAGAGCAGAAATCATCTTTTGTTGGCCTAAACAAGAAGTGGTTAACCTCATTTCAACTCCAGTCAAGAGACCTTAATTGTCCCGTCACTCTACTGAAACGCTGAGTTCACTTTTCAACACCTTTAGGTTGAATTATTCAGCATGCACCAACCTCAGGGACAATCAGGTGACAACCCAGAAGTGGTAAAAAGTGGTAGACGGAAAAAAAAGTTTTGGAAACAAGACAAACCAGGGTTTGGAAATTGCTTCTGACACACATTAGTTTTTCTGAGCCTCTGTGTCCTTAGGGGGGAAAAGTGGGGTGTGGGGGAGGATGTTTTCTGGAAATAATAATAACAACAACAACTAATACTTACTCAGTGCTTTTTTTTATGCCAGGCACTAATTTAAAGTGCTTTATTTAAATGTGTTGACTCATCTATTTCTGACAGCATTACAATGTAGACACTATTACTGTCTGCATTTCACAAAGAAGGACACTGAGGCACAAGGAGGTCAAGTTATTTGCCCAAGTCACTCAGCCGCTAAGTGGCAGCATCAGGATTCAAACCTAGGTGCCCTACCTCCAGAGCCTCGGTCTTCACACGCACGCAATAACGCCCTCATGAAGCATTTGATACAGCCTGGCAGACTGAGGCGCTAAACAAAGTAATGACAAAATGAGAGAAAGGGAGGAGGAAGAAGGGAAAAGCCTTTTTTTCCAATTCTTCGCTGGGATTTGGGTTTACCAAGGTTAGGTGGGAAGATCTTTAAAAAGAATGTAGCTCTCCCAAGCCCCTCTACCTTGCCCTTGTCCTGGCCTCCCCTGCGAGAGAACCTCGAATAAATCACCCTCCACACCCACCCAGGCAGTAACCTTGGCTGGTTCAAAAGCATCCACAACCAAACACAAAACAAAGGCCCAGGAATGCCACATGTCCTTCAACTCGCTTACCTTGGAGCCAACTCTTGAGCCTCATGGGGGGCTTCCTTCTCCCTCACTGGAAAGTCCTAATGCTGGTGACTCAGCAACCTCACAGCCCTCATATCCCCTTCATCATTTCTGGGGCTGGCCATGAAATGCTGAGTCACTCCGTGCTGCCTCTGCAAAGTTCCCGCTGCCTAGGTGAACATTATCAGGTCCCCCTGCCCCTCCTACGCAAACAAAGCAAACCCCACCACGCAATAGGCTGTGTTCTGTCAGTCCTATTGGCTGGCCTGGTCTTGGGGAGGAGGCAAAGCTGTGATCAATACAGAGAGCAAATGAGCCCCAGCAGGTGGTTCTTATGGGTAGTTGATACTACTAGCTACGAGCTACTTTTAAAATAAAGATGAGGAGAAAGAAAAATATAGACTTACCAGGTGCAGGATGATCTCTCTAAAAGATACGGAACCTCAAAGGGAAATTTCAGAGTGGGAGCTCCCCACTCTGCTGAAGAAGCTCCAACAACCCCGCCATCCTGGAAAGAACCCACGTGCGCCACAGAAAAGCTCGTGTCCTAGGCAAGAGCCAGTTTTTGCCGAATTTCCTAGCTCTGAAGGTGAAACTAAGCACAGGTCTTTCCTCTGATTGCTGCGCCTACCAGGGGTGAGCAAACTTTTAGACTCGAGGACCACAATGGGTTCTTAAACTGGACCGGAGGGCCGGAACAAAAGCAACCTGACCATGCTGGCACTCTCATCTTGGGCTGCTGGTGAAGGAGCGGAGGGGAGAGCAAGAGAACCCTCTGCTCTTTCGGCTCCGAGGGCTGGATAGAACAGCTGAACAAATGGGCCGTAGTTTTCCCAGGCCTGGCCTAGCCCCAATGTGGAGGGAACAGACCCTGGGAGCCTGAGGGTTTTAGCTCTTCCCACAGTCAGCAGAGTTCCAAGTACATGGCGAGAGGAGGGGCTTCTCCCCAAGACCTGCACACCCCAGAGGACTGCTGGGATAGGCCCCTGTTCTGGGAAGCACAGAGGTTCCACCAGGCAGTGCCAGCGGGGTCATTGCTCACACACAGAGTAGAGGGCATGGCCTTTCCTCAGGTTTCCCTCAGAGAGGCCCGAGGGCTCCCTTAATGGAACCAAAGAGAGCCAGGGCTCTCATTGAGAGTGGCCAGGCATTCGGGGGCAAGGCTGAACTTGCACATGTAACCCATTCATCCTCTAAGTATACATTGAAAACCAACCACCTTCCTTTATGTTAAACTTATATATACTCTCTTGCTCATCTGGTTTGCTCAGTGGTGGAGCATCAAGCTATGAAGAACCAGGAAGATACCTGGTCAGGGCGCATGCTTGGGTTGCAGGCTTGGTCCCCGGTAGGGGGCATGTAGGAGGCAGCTGGTCAATGATTCTCTCTCATTAATGTTTCTCTATCTCTCCCTCTCCCTTCCTCTCTGAAATCAATAAAAATATATCTTTAAAAAACAGACATATACATTCTCATTTTTTAAATCCTATTTATAATTCAGTATCTTCCGGCTTCAGCTAATTTAGAGTCAGTCAGGTGACCATAGGGAAATGGCCTCACTGGATGATGGCTTTTACTTAGAGGGCCCGGCTCCACAAGGGAGATTTTCCCAAGAGTCTCTGAAAACCCAGCCCCTGTGAAACATGCTTATGAAATATGGTCCCAGCTTTCATAGATCAGCAACTGTGAACTCAAGAAATGAATAATAAATTGAAGACAAGTGGAAATTTTTATTATGGTTAATGACACATACCTTCCCAAAAGAAATACCCCAATATGTCACAAGATTATTCATGTTGTTATACACTCCAAAAGCAAAATGTCTTGGCCTGGTCAGTGATTAGATCATTAGAGCAAAGGATCATGGGGGTCATGGGTTCTATTCCCAGTCAAGGGCATGTTCCTGAATTGCAGATTCAAACCCTAGCCCTGGTCAGGATGCCTGTGGGAAGCAACCAATCAATGTGTCTCTCTCACATCTCTCTCTCTCTCTCTCTCTCTCTCTCTCTCTCTCTCTCTTTCTCTTTCTCTCTCCTCCTCCTTCCCCCTCCCTCCCTTCCTTCCATTCTCTCTAAAATTCAATGGAAAAAATATTCTCAAGTGAGGATTTACAAAACAAACAAACAAAAAAACACAAAATGTCTCAACTGTAATCCTGGCCCAAAGTGATTCCCCAAAACTAAAGTAATTCCTGAAAAAATAAAATATTAAATAGGACTAATTTAAACAACAGAGTTAGCAGACCCAAAAATGAGAAAAAGGCAGAAGGGGCATTTAAGATCTTAACCATCAATCAAATTAAGGAATTATGCTAAAAAAAAAAGAACGTAAAAAAAACTTGAACATGAGTGTCACAGATTATATTTGAGCAAGAACTGGCGTGTGATACTAATTCACCAGAACTGATCTCCTTTGGCTGCTTCTGTCCTGCTTTATAAGACCCTTTTCTGAGACTTGTACCTCAGTCTTAATATAATACAGTATTTTTTGGGGGGTGACTCCTTAGACAATGAAATAATAAATTGACAACTACAGTTTCAGACACTTTGAGAACAGATAAGCAGGTGTAATTTAAACATGCTGTCTGTTTTCCAAAGAAGCAATGTTTGTTGTAATGTATCCCTTTATTTAGCTGAAACTCTGAGGAGAGGATTAATGAGTTTTGTTTTACAATTTCCTTTTCCTAATTTACCTAATTTCTGTGGTCATAATGAGAAAAGGAAGCTGGACTCTTTACTGAATCTTCCAAAATCGAACGTGGTTTTGGTGTAAGGTAGAGCGGAGTGCCCGAGCTGTCGTCTGAAGGAGAGAGGTCTCCATTTCAGGCCCCTCTCCTCTGGGTCTGTACCCACGAAGACCAGTGTGCCTCTCGTCCCACTTCCTCCCCCGCCGTCCTCTTCCTGCTCCCTCAAACTGGGTAAGCCTTTCAGAAAGGCAACTTTCTAACCGATTTTTAAAAAAATATATATTTTTATTCATTTCAGAGAGGAAGGGAGAGGGGGAGAGAGATAGAAGCATCAATGATGAGAGAGAATCATTGATCGGCTGCCTCCTGCACACCCCCTACTGGGGATTGAGCCTGAAACCCTGGCATTTGCCCATGACCGGAATCGAACTTGGGACTCCTCAGTCTGCAGGCCAACGCTCTATGCATTGAGCAAAACAAGCTAGGGGTCTAAGCGATTTTAAATTCAGTTTTGGCAGTCATATTTACAGAGCCTATTGACTTCAGGTAGATCGATTTGAGGAAGCTGTAGTTCCTCATGTGAATTTATTCAGAATCGCTGAACAAAAGAAGGGGTAGTAACAGAAAAAAAGTTTAAACTATGGGCCAAAGAAATTAGCCTCCTCCTACAAATGTATCATAGAAATTACACTTTTAAAGCAAGATCTGAATTGTCCAGATACCGTCCTCCCTCTTCCTAGGTATTCAGTGAACTTCAGGTACATCGAAGCTAACACTAAAAAACAAACGAACAGCACAAAAAGCAGATTTACCTAAAAGAGAAAATATTTTCCTAGAAGATTGATTGGGTTATTCCTCTACATAGCAGCTTTCTCTAGCTCATGCAAACTGTAAGTTGATTTGGAAAGAAAGGGGCAGGCTGGGAGGAAGGAAGGAAGAGGAAGGGAATCGGGAGGCAAGAAGGGAGGGAAAGAGGGGGGAAAGAGAGAACTTTTCAAGGACACTCCACTGCCCAGATGAGGAACACTGAAAAGGCATCTTGACATTTTCAGTAGAAATCTAAGAAGCACTTGCCAAGCACCCACCACTCAACCATTGTTTTTTTCTATTGCAAGCTCAAAACAAACTAAAACACAAATGTTCCATGTTGACAAGAAAATCTGAGCCCCAAATGACGAAGACTTTAATCAACGACTCTTACCTGGGTACAAAAGATTGAGTGTACAGAGTTTGATTTAAAGGGGATTAGAAACCGGCAACTCCATACACATAACAAACAATTGTTGTTCGTTTCCCTAAGGACGTGCCAGTTGTCTGGACGAAGGAGTTCTTCATGATGCTCCTCCAGCGTTCTTTCAGCCTCTCCTACAGGTGGGACTGAGAAAGAGAGCCAACCGTCAAACAGGACCAAGGGGATGATCTCACTCTACCCTGATCTTGGCCTGTCTCGCCCTCGGGATCACTTGGTGCCTGAGCCCCTTCTACCCTCACCGTGCAGAGTGAGGCACTGTTCGTGAGCATGACAAGGCAGCTGTGTGGTCTCCGGCAAGTGTATAATATGAGTATGATCATCAGCAGAGGAGCCACCTCTGGAGAGTGTCATTATGAGGAGTTGGGCCAGTCCAGTGGTCGGCAAACTCATTAGTCAACAGAGCCAAATATCAACAGTTCAACGATTGAAATTTCTTTGAGCAGAAACCCGTTTGGCTCAGTGGTAGAGCGTCGGCCTGCGGACTGAAAGGTCCCAGGTTCGATTCCGGTCAAGAGCATGTACCTTGGCTGCGGGCACATCCCCGGTAGGGAGTATGCAAGAGGCAGCTGGTTGATGTTTCTCTCTCATCGACATTTCTAGCTCTCTATCTCTCTCCCTTCCTCTCTGTAAAATGTCAATTAAAAATATTTTTAAAAAAATAAATTTCTTTTGAGAGCCAAATTTTTTAAATCAGAGGACAGGAAGCCACCTGGCACCCAGCTTGAATCTATTTCTGCCTCTTGTCTCTTTCTTTCTCTAATTTCTTAATCCCCAGCTCCCCCACTCAGGAACCCGTTTTTCTCCCTTTCCGAGCAGGACGCGGAAAAAGGAGAAACACCACACCGCACAAATCAAAGAGTGCCCCAGGTGGGAGTTTAGAATCTATAGTCTGGTTTGCGTTTTGCTTTGGTTGTATTGGAGGTGAAGGAGCCCTGTGGGTGGAGGTAAAACAGCTCCTGCCTGCCAGCAGACAGGTAAGGGTGGAAACCACACTAGCCACTGTCTTAGGAGCTGAAGGCGACAGAATTAGAAACTTGTGCTTCAATTAATTGTTGTCCTTTATTTATGTTTTCTTTTCTGGATTTATTCCCTTTTTGGCTATTCTTTAATTCTAGAGAAGTGTATTCTATCATTCTTGTCTGTGCCTGATTTCCCGGCTCACAGTCAGGGTGGGAGCATTACAGGTGCACTAGCTCCCCCTGACGGCCAGCCGTGGAGGTGGAAATGGATCACAGGACTCTGCTCACAGGTGTGGAACACCCCTGGGGCCAGAGGTGGTGCCATGCGGTCAGTCTCCCCTTTTTCCCCCCCGGAGAACTTCCCCTCCAGCCCTCTATCCCCTGCTTGGGAGAGTGTTATAAGGAATCCCAATTACAGTACAAGGCTGAGGGAAACAAGTTACAAGTGGAGCACGTGGAGGAGCAAGTGCAGAGGCCCTGGCTTGTCCTGAGGGACCCAGAGGTTTCACAGAAGAGGGCCTCACAAGCCCGTCCTCCCGAGTGGCATCTCAGTGAGCGCATAGTGGACATGGGCGATCAGCTCACACACTTGGGGGAAAACAAGGACACAGAGGCGATCAAGCTTCTAAAAGAGCTAGGAAATTTTTGTGATAAAATTCACATAACACAAAGTTCACCATTTTAACCACTTAAAAAAATACAAGGGACCGTCTACTTTACACCAAAAATATCAAATCCCAAACCATCCAGAAAAAGAAGAAATATATTCCCACCCCTTTGACTCATTTCCTCTACCCATTCCCCTGGTCAGACAATTGTTGGTTCAAGAATCCCTGGCCTTCCTGTGGCAAGAATCTACTTTTTCAATTCCTCCTGATCTTGAGATCACCTGGAAACCAGGAGAGGGCAGGCTGATCACCAATGAAACAGTGGAAGTGGAGAAGGTCGGGGAGGGATGAGAACTGGTGCTGCCCTCCAATCCCTCAGTGACTCGTGCCAGGAAGTCGGACATGAGCACCATCAGTGTGGGGTGGGTGGGTGGGGGGGTGTAGGTTTCAGAGCAGAATTTGGATTGGTCAATGATGAAGCATATTAGTATCTTGAGTCAGTGTGTTAGCAGAATACTGACAGCACTTTAAGTATCATTTCTGTAGCATGTTCGTGCAGCACTGTTTTTAAAAGAGCAGCAGGGGCTGAAACCAGTTTGGCTCAGTGGATAGAGCGTCGGCCTACAGACTGGAAGGTCCCAGGTTCGATTCCGGTCAAGGGCATGTACATTGGTTGCGGGCACATCCCCGGTGGGGGGTGTGCAGGAGGCAGCTGGTTGATGTTTCTCTCTCATCGACGTTTCTGGCTCTCTATCTCTCTCCCTTCCTCTCTGTAAAATATCAATAAAATATATTTTAAAAATAAATTTAAAAAAATAAAAAGAGCAGCAGGGCCAAAACCGGTTTGGCTCAGAGGATGTAGCTTCGGCCTTCGGACTCAAGGGTCCCGGGTTCGATTCTGGTCAAGGGCATGTACCTTGGTTTCAGGCACATCCCCAGTGATGGGTGTGCAAGAGGCGGCTGATCGATTATTCTCTCTCATTGATGTTTCTGACTCTCTGTCCCTCTCTCTTCCTCCCTGTAAATAATCAATAAAGTATATATATATATATATATATATATATATATATATATATATAAAAACAAGAGCGCAGGGAAGAAGGCATGCCGTGGAAAGCCACCGGGTCTCCTCTCTGGGCCTGTATTCCCAACTCTTGTGCTGGCTGCGGCTGCCCAGCATTAGCTGCTTGGCCCTGCTCATTTGGGTCTTCCCTGGACTCACTGTGATACTCGGCATCTTTCTAATAAATGCTCGATTTGCTCAAGACAGCCAAAGTCGCCTGGGTGTTTTACAAGCATGAAAACCTTCGCTAACCCAGGCCTCCAGGCCCCCGGCCTCACCAGGAATCCATGACCCATCCATGACCCAGCAAGCGGGGGGAGAAGCCAGTGGCGTGGATCTCATGTTACCTTGGAAACCCATTTTGTAAGACAGAATTTACTAATGCTTTTCTCACCTTCACTCTATCCCCTCACATCAGTGTGCACACATCCGCTGTTCCAGGACTCTCTGTAACTCGATGTCACCTATGTTGAAATCCGACGCAATCTGGCATTTGGTAATTATGTGGCCGTGTTCCCTAAGTGGTAATTACGTGGGTTATGTTCCGAATAACCACCTAATAAATGCCTAGATGGCAGCTTTGGCTCCGGGACACTAAGTGGCCCCGAATCCATCCTTTAATCTACCAAGCAGAACGTTCTAAGGCGGAAGCCTGCAGAGCAGGCAATTACCGAGCTGGCCTCCACATTCCTCTGCGCTGAAGGCGGGGAGTCCTGGCCAGCGCTGGGAGCCTGACCCTAACTAAGGGTCATCCCACACCCCTTTATTGTTTAGAAAGGCTCATAATTATTTGAAATGGCTAGAATGAGGGACCCCAGAACACAGCACCACAGGGTCCTTGTGGGAGACGGTCATGGGCACGTCCATGAGCTCTCCTGGGGTTCCAAAGGGCTCCCTCTGTCTTCCTCCCCAGGTTCTATCACACACTTGAGGTCTGGAGAAGCCCTAGAAGGTAATGGTTCACAGCGTGGGCGCTGAGGCCAGACTCACACCCAGGTTCGAGTTCCAGCTGTGCCATTCACACAGCCATGTCACCTTGAGCAAGGCACCTGAGCGCTCCGTGCCTCGGTTTCCCTAGCTGTAAAATGGAAGCAGTGATAATAACTATTTCACAGGATTGTGAGGATTAGATGTCAACTCGTTTAATACGTATTTGCTGGTGTATAAGACAATTTTTTGGCCCTGAAAAAATACCGTATTTGCCAGCGTATAAGACGACTGGATATAAGACGACCCCCTAACATTTCCACTCAAAATACAGAGTTTGTTATATACTCGCCGTATAAGACTACCCCCCACTTGGAGGCATATTTTTCAGGGCCAAAAAATCGTCTTATACGCCGGCAAATACGGTAGATGTGGAGTATTGGGGCCAGTTCCCGGCACTCCGGAAGGACTTGGTAATGAAGAGCCAGTATTACCTGGGCCCTGGGATAGAAATGGAAAAGAAGAGAATACCCCGAAAAATCACAATACCCTACTCCGTAGCCAATGACTTGCCATTTATCTGCATTCAGAGCTATCTCATTCCCTCATTAAAACCTTCCCTCAAAAAATATTTACTGAGCACCAACCACAGTGTAGAGTCATCTGAAACAAAGACAGCGGCAGGCAGGGAGTGGGGCTGGGAGTCTGCTGAGGGCACGAGCCTGGCATGTGTGGCTGAATTCACCCGAGTTAAATGGGAGCCCATTGTCGGGCACTGCATGCCGGCTGTAAACCAGGGAGCAGGAGAGACAGGTTTCCCTGACTTAAAAGAGGCAGGCGTTTAAGCAATCAACCCATATAAACATAGAACAACAAATTGTGTCACGCTTTATGGAAGTGCAGGGCACCAAAGAAGGTATGCCTCAGAGGGGGAGGGGGTGTTGGAATGCCATGAGACTCGAAGGATAAACAGAAGTGACCCAAGAAGGTTAGGGAAGAAGTATTAAAAGGGGGGGAAAAAGGTGGGGGAAGAGAAGTATTCCAGGCAGAGAGAAAGGCATGTGCCAAGCCTCACAACAGAAAAGGCTTGTGTTCCAGGAGCTGAAAAAGGGGGAGGAGGGACAGGGGGAAGACAGAGTGCTCGAGCTGGCAGAGCCACATATGTCCTGTCATTATTATACGGTGTGGAAGGAGAATGTGGCTCTCAGAACTCTCCCTCATCTCCTGTCCACAACGCTTTCTAGTTACCTCATTTTGACTGCTGGAAACTAAAATTATTTTAGAAAACCATAATAAGCAGCACTTAAGCTGCTTACTTACATAAGACGTCAGCTTAAAAATATCTCTGTACGTGCACTGGGCAGTTGTTCTTCAGAGGGTAGGTTGGTCTTTCAAGGGTATAATCTAAGTCAGAGATAAAATCGTCCTGTAACAAAACAAATGCAGCAACTGCATTATTCATAATGTAAAACAGATCAATGATAACAAGATGTATAGCTTTGCATTTAAGAGATCCGTGAATCCCATATATGCTGTATAGGCGGGGTTCCCATATATGAAGAAATTACAATTTGCAAACTCCAATTACTGTCTTCTCGGTGTAACTTCTTTTTTTTTCCTTCCTTTCTTTTCTTCTTTCTTTCTTTCTGTGTTCCCAATTTGCAAACTCTAGGACCCTTGACTACTTCTAGCAAAACCTCCAGACTCTTTTTGAGTTTTTTTTCAACAGTTTTTAGGAACTTTCCTTCCATGCCGGGGCCTTACACAGACCACACACAATTCTCTGGATTCTTCCCTGGACCAGAATTCCTGTGAGCAGGGGGAGGGAATGTGCGTGGGGCCAGTTACGCTGTCTTCTCTGAGTCCTTTGAAAGGCCCCGCTCCCTCTTGCTGCAGGACCTCCTCTTGACGCACACCTTGCCCACGGTTCAGTAGAAGTTCCACTGTCGCCAAAACCGGTTTGGCTCAGTGGTAGAGCGTCGGTCTGTGGACTGAAAGGTCCCAGGTTCGATTCCAGTCAAGGGCATGTACATTGGTTGCGGGCACATCCCCGGTGGGGGGTGTGCAAGAGGCAGCTGGTTGATGTTTCTATCTCATCAATGTTTCTAGCTCTCTATCTCTCTCCCTTCCTCTCTGTAAAATATCAATAAAATATATTTTTTTTAAAAAAAGAAGTTCCACTGTCTCTTCTGCAGGGAAGCCCCCCTCCCATCTCCCAACCAAATCAAATACCCCTTTTCGTACACTCCCAGGATACCATGTACCTCCTTGGTCAGTGTCACAGAATTTTACATTTATTTCTGTGATTGCTTGGTTAATGTCTGCCTCCCACGCTAAACTCTAAGTCCCAGACCCATCTTATTCTGTCAGTAAAGATGCCGTTTGGCTAGAAGCCCTGACCTTGTTTAGGTGTTGCCGAGCTCTGTGGGATGTCAGAAGACTGCATACCCTTTCGTGGATCTTCTTCCACGCGGACTGTGATTCAGGGTGGAGCCTGCCAGACAGATTAAACAGGGTGATGTGTCATGCAGCTAATAAAAAGGACAGTTAAGAGTACATAACAGCCGAGAGCGGTTTGGCTCAGTGGTAGAGCGTCGGTCTGCGGACTGAAAGGTCCCAGGTTCGGTTCCGGTCAAGGGCATGTACATTGGTTGCGGGCACATCCCCGGTGGGGGGTGTGCAGAAGGCGGCTGGTCGATGTTTCTCTCTCATCTATGTTTCTAGCTCTCTATCTCTCTCCCTTCCTCTCTGTAATAAAATCAATAAAATATATTTTTTTTAAAAGAGTACATAACAGTTTGGGTTGATGTTTATAACTTAATAGTAAGAAAAACACAGCACCAGGAAAAATAGTGTGCAGTGTGGTCTCAGTGTCTTTATTAAACGTTTGCCTAGACCATCGCTGGGAATAAAAACCACCAAGGTGGTGAGAATGGCTTCTGTTTGGGAGTATGGCTGTGAGTGACTTTCTTCTTCGTCCTTTTCTATGTATTTTAGGTATTTCTCTGAAGAACAAATCTTGCTTTGACGTTTGAGAATTGAACCCAAAAATTTCAATACCAAATCTAATCCCATTGTTTTCCACCGTAAGAATGTGGTTTGCTATCTCGCTGACTTTAGGCCAATCAGACCCAGCCTTAACCACCGGTCTCACAGCCTCTTCCGGTTCTCGAACATAAAGCATTTTCTCCTTCCGGAAGCATTTCCCAGCCCTGCTCGCTCTGACTAGAAGGCTGCCTCCTCCAGCCCATCCCCTCTCCTGTAACTCCTACCCACCCTCCAGAGCTCAGTTCAAGTACTGAGTTCTGGGAAGGTCCTTCCTGATCCCCTTCATGTAGAGGGAGTCCGCTTCCCTATTTTATGCTTTTAGAGTTCATTTACCCCTTATTCACAGTACTTCTCCTAGTGGACATTTTGTCATTATTTGACTAATGTCTCTTCCTACTCCTCGCCTGAAATTGGGACTGAAACTCTTAGGTTAATAGTTCTTCCTGGGGCCTCATAAGTATTGACTATCATGGTAGGTATTTAATAAATATTTATTGAGTGATTGAACTCATTCAGTCATTTTTGGGAGGGGGTGGGTATGAACTCCTAAGGCAGAAATAGCAAATTGATTATGAAAACCTTGTGTCGCCATACTTACTGAGTCCCTTTGTGAGCAACTGTGTTATTGTGATATAAGGATTTACCTTATTCTCATCACTAATATTGCAGAGTAAAGCAGACTGCATATCCTTTATTCAAAACAACTATCTCACTAATATTACCCTTGGTGCCACTTCCCTGGAGTGAAGGTGATCAACTGTCCTGGTTTGCCTGGGACTAAGGGGTTTCCCCAGAATGCCAGACTGTCAGGGTTAAAATCAGGACAGTCCTGGGCAAACCGGATGGTTAATCATGTGACTAGAGTGTGAAATTTGGAAAAATCAAGGTTTCTGTTCATCTCTGGCCTACCCTCCAGACATATGCAATCACAGTTGTTAAGGTTTGTAACAATAATATAAACAAACCAGGAAACCATGTCTAGAAAAAGAGAAGGAAAATATGTCCATGTGTTGTTAATATTTGTCTTTAGGTGACAGGACTATGGGTTCGGTTTTTTTCACTTATTTTTGTTTTTCTGTAGTTTCCAAAATTTAAATAGTGAACACTACTTTCACACTGGTGAAATCAAAAGATTGATCTTTAAAATGCATGACATCTAATAGTGGATAAATAAATAACTTGACGTCAAGTTAGCTATTCATCCCATTCCCAACAAACATCCTGAGATATGTTTTCCAGGGGCAAGAGAAAGGCAGAATTTTTATTTTGGGGAAGACACTTAAAGAAATAGTAATGTTTTAAATCAAGGTGTCCCCAACTGATTATTCCTGAGGAAGCAAACTGGTGAGGTAACAGGGCATTACTCCTGCCAGAACAACAAGACACTTTTCAAGCAAAGAGACAGGCACCTGCCACTGACCTTTCTCGGAGCCGGGGCTGATCCCGAAGAGGGCTGGGAGATCTGGAGTGCCGGGGGGTGGCGAACGAAGGTCCCAGGTGGAAATCCGAATCCCCTTGATTATCATATCTGGGTGAGGGCTTTCCAAACTTTCTCGGACTTAACGGTGATGGTGCTTGATTCCTTAAAAAAATCCGTTCATCCGGCTCTTTGATGACCTGTGTGACAGTGTGCATTCTTCTTTAGTTATAGTTTTGCTTTTGTTTGCTTAATTCAAAGCTGGGGTGGGGTGGGGTGGGACAAGGAAGAGACTTGTGAGCAAGAGAGAATGCCTGCAGCAAAAGGGGGGGGGGGGGGGAGATGTGCCGAGAAGACTAAAGACAAATGCTCAGGAGAAGAGGTCAAGGAAAGATAACCAAAATGATCTATGTCTGGTATGAGTTAACAAGTCCAAATAAATTCATGCTCTGAACTTTAATTTTGGAGGCCTGGAGATTATTATGTTTGGAAAAGATTTCTTTCTTTTCTTTTCTTTTTTTTCTTTTTTTTTTTTTTTTACCAAGCTAGGAAGATTTCCTTCTTAAACAAAATATTTAAATGCTCTGGCATAAGAAGCACAGTATACTTCGTGTTCTTTGCATATATACATTTAATACAGAACTTTGCCTCCTCACCTTGACAAGCCAATCGATAAGCCTCAAGAACAAGTGATTTATCGCCACTGTGTAATAAAGGCATTTGATTAGAGAAAAATCAATGAAGGTTCTACTGATAAAGTAGGTATTGGGGCCTACACCCTCGCTCCTGCTGAGGAAGAAAAGTGTATGTGAGGGCCAAGACCGGTTTGGCTCAGTGGATAGAGCCTGCAGACTGAGAGGTCCCAGGTTCGATTCCGGTCAAGGGCACATGCCTTGGTTGCGGGCACATCCCCGTTGGGGAGTGTGCAAGAGGCAGCTGGTATCGATGTATCTCTCTCATCGACGTTTCTAACTCTCTATCCCTCTCAATTCATCTCTGTGTAAAATCAATAAAATATATTTTTAAAAAGAAAAAGAAAAGAAAAGTGTATGTGAGGGAACAAACATGTGGAAGCAAAGCAGCCCGGGGAGCCAGGGCACCTTTTAAACTCCATTCTAGCCATAGCAATTCCATCTAGCAGCACTGGCTAGAAGCATACTTTTCACCACTCACTGGGGGAAGCACGGGCGTTCACATTAGATAGCTGGAGATAAGTTATGTCACTCATGCTACTTCTAAAATTACCTTTACTTTAGCGGCAATGCTGTCAAGAGAAGAAGCTAGAAGAAAGAGGAACAGGTGATTCAATGACTCATTATTATCAGTCACCCCCAAAACACTGCTGTTCCACGTAATCCACAGCAGTACAAAAAAATATTACACAGTGAATGAACTATGACTGAACTTAAATGCCCCCTTGTAAGTGACACTATCTCTTTTAAATCTCCCTTGGGTCACAGCAACTCTCTCCCCCCGAGTTTTTCTGTCCTCCTGAGCTCAACAATGAGGTTACAGTATCAAACAATTACTTCCCGTAGCACGCATGGCTATGGGAAGAGTAAAAGAGAGTCTAAAGCGAAGCAATGAGTTCAGTATCCCTTCAACAGCCTGGAAAACGCTTATTTGCTCAGGAGCCCAGAGCCTACAAGAAAGCCGTTGTGGCTCAAATATAAAATGTATATACTCTTCCTCTTCTGCCATTCCCTTCACATTTGGTTTCCATGGAATCTTGTTGATGCAGAAACTCTTAAGTATACTCTTAAGTATAAATGTTAGGTTGAGACAATGAATATGCAAGAGCTTGCAGACACATGATGCAGCAAAAGTACAAATCATTAGGATTACCCTAAACACTCATAATAAGTAAGTAGATCTAATGCCAGAGAATGGTAAGAGGGACTAAAGTGAACATATGAATATACATAAATGAAACCAAGATTAAATTGGACTTTTCCAGGTTGAGAAAAAAATAAGTGCTTTTGAAATGAGTATTTATTTGCAAGGCCATGCTATGGCCACCATGCTGTCCCCCCACCCCACCGCCACATGCCTGGGCCTGAGCAGCGACAAGGAACTTTTCCTGAATTGCTGATTCCCCTTGTGCCACTGGCAGTAAAAAAAAAGGAAGCTATAAAAAGGTATTTTAAAGCCTGGCAATTGTCACATCCTCTTGGCATGCCTGTATTGTGTGTGTCCCTCTTGTCCCAGAAGCTCTCTTCTCCCAGCTGAGCAGGGAACCATCAGTGCTAAGGCCCTTCCCACAAACCTGCCCTATTGCCCCGTGCCTGATGTTGAGCGCTTACTTCCCCCGGGGGGGGGGGGGGGGGGGGGGCTTGCCTTTGTTCCTTTGCTTCGAAAAGTTCAGTCCATGGACCAGTGATACCTGTATCACCTGGAAACTTGTTAGAAAACAAAGGTCACAGGCCCTCATCCCAGCCCCACTGCATCAGAATCTGCAGTTTAACAAGATCCCGAGGTGATTCCAATGCACATTCAAATTGGAGACGCTCGGCTTTCTTCTACCTTAGGCCTGGATGAATGGGCTGACAGGTAACCTATGGCTTGGAAGCTATAGGGTCTGAGCCCAGAGGTCTGAACGTCTTTTCTAAATGTAGGTCTGCCAAAAACTTGGTATGCGACCTGTACACATTCTGTAACCTCTTTGGAACCTTACTTCTCCACCTGCCAGGATTAGAAACAGATAAAGGCCGAGACCAATGTGATGTACAGATGCTATCATAATTAGGCTAGCATTAAGCCCAAGGTGTCTGTCCTCTCCGGGGAAGGACATTTGCTGTTGCTTGGTTTCCCAGTAATAGGGAAGGCAGTGCTGCCTGTATAGGCTACCCAGGTGATTTTCAAACCAATGGACTTAAATTAAATGTCAGAGGTGATAAAGCACTTTCTGCGTCAAATTGTACTCTGTCCTTGGTTGGCTGCAGTCATCGTGATCCAAGAGCACTGGGTTGAGTTACCGTAGGATCTGTGCAGCCCTTTAAAAACCAGCTTGGCTCAGTGGATAGAGCGTCGGCCTGAGGACTGAGGGGTCCCGGGTTCGACTCGGGTCAAGGGCATATACCTTGGTTGCGAGTACATACCCAGTGGGGCGTGTGCAGGAGACAGCTGATTGATGTTTCTCTCTCATTGATGTTTCTAGCTCTCTATCCCTCTCCCTTCCTCTCTGTAAAAAATTCAATAAAATATATATTTTTTAAAAAGTATACACCTTTGACCCTAGCTGGTTTGGCTCAGTGGATAAAGCCTCAGCCCTCGAACTGAAGAGTCCCAAGTTCGATTCCGGTCAAGGGCACATACCTTGGCCCTGGTCGGGGTGCATGAAGGAGGCAACCAATCAATGTGTCTCTCTCACATAGATGTTTTCTCTGTCTCCCTCCCTTCTGCTCTCCCTAAAAATCAATAGAAAAATATCCTCGGGTGAAGATTAACCCCCACCTCCACCCCCCAAAAAAGGATAAACCTTTAGCCCAGCCGGCATGGCTCAGTGGTTGAGCATTGACCTATAAACCAGGAGGTCACATGGCTCAGCGGTTGAGCATCGATCTATAAACCAGGAGGTCACAGTTCAATTCCTTGTCAGGGTACATGCCCAGGTTTCAGGTTTCAAGTTTCAGGTTTGATCCCTAGTCAGGGTTTATGGGAGAGGCAACAGGTTGATTTTTTCTCGGACATCAATGTTTCTCTCTCTCTCTCTCTCTCTCTCTCTCTCTCTCTCTCTCTCTCTCTCTCTCTCTCTCTCTCTCCCCCCCTTCCCTTCCCTTCCCTTCCCTTCCCTTCCCTTCCCTTCCCTTCCCTTCCCTTCCCTTCCCTTCCCTTCCTCTCTCCTTCTCCCTCTCCCTCTCAAGTCAATAAAAACATTTTTTAAAAGAATGCAAAAGGGTCCTGACACCTGACAGTTTGAGATCCCCTGCCTTAACCTAATGCTTCAGATAGAGTTGACTCCCCTCCTCGATAATATGGAATCTTGTAAAGCAAATGTTATACACTCTTCTGATCACCAACCCCCTGCTTTTTCCCATCCACAGAGATGGCCAGTCTTATTTGTTGGCTAACAATGGCGTTTTTGCAAGAATTTCACACCAGAACAAGCTGCTCTCTGCTTTTCTAGCTCAGCTAGGAAACTAATGTAACCAGAGCACACTGGGTACCCAGAGTTCTCCAGGGGAACTCTCAAATAGCTGCTCTGCTGATTCTGCTCCATAAGAACTCCTTCCCTGAAAACGCCACTGCTGGAGAGTGCTTGAGAATTAAACTCCAAGTTTAAAAACAAAACAAAACCATTCCACAGAATGAAAGGAGATTTAAGAAGTAGGATGCATTTTCTCCCATAGAGAAAGTACAGGGGTAACAAGAAGCTTGCGTACCTTTTCTCATGGGAGAGGGAAAGTTTGGCAACTTAGATTTTCTTTTAGACTTCCGGGGATAAAGCTCTGGAATATCCTCACCAAAGGGCTTTGCACTGTCCACCTGAAAGAAAAGGAAAAGAAATAAGACATAAACCCACCGTGGCTTGTATTACCTTCTCCGCATTATCTGTAATGCCTTTCTCCCTGTCAGTCATGCAGGTGAGAAGAGAAAGTTGGGAACAAATTAAATCACAACCTCAGTGTACGTTGAATGTTATCCCGATAGGGGAAGCTGTTTGTCCCTCTCTTCACTAAGGCTAACATGAAGAGACAGGCTAAAATTTAAATGTTAGCATAAATAAATAACGATGGGCACACATTATATTCTAACCACTGGTAAGTCAAGCCCAGAAGAGACCAAGTGAAGCTTATTTTGCATTCTTTTAAAACAGGACAAGGGAGGTAAGAAGGGGGGGGGGGGGAGAGCGGGGCGCAATAGCTAGCTAGCTAGCTAGCTAGATAGATAGATAGATAGATAGATAGATAGATACAGGACAGAGTTTCATGTTCCTAAACAGTCTGGGCAGTGCTAGCCTGGGGATTATCACAAGGTCACCGTTGAGTCTTTCACATTCCAGGCCAATCTGAGTGTCTGTACCCTTGAAAAAAAGAATAGTGTTGACTATATTATTTTACTTAAGTGAACATATTTGCATAAATGGGACAACATGACCTGCAAACAGGTTTGTGTCAAATACACAAATATCACCACTAGTGTCTTTAAGTCAAATGATCAACTTTACATTATCAACAGTTAACTACTGGAGTTATAAGAACGACTGGAGAATAGGTCATGAACTAGAACATGGACTGATGCTAACGAAGAATAGGAAGCAATATCAAAATGCTTTTAATGTAATATTAATTGTATATGTTGAGAAACTAATCTGTATATACTACAGTATAACTATGACTTTGTAGAAAAAAAATCAAGTCTTATGAATATTAAAAAGATTAAAGAAAATGCATTAAATTACTTTTTTTTATTCCGGTGAAACTATGGGTAATTTTTTGAACATTTCTGTATTTCCATTACTTTTATAATAGTTAAAAAAAATTCAGGAGACTAAAAGAATTAATGTTATTAAATTTGCCCACTTCTCCCTGAAGGTTAAATCTAAGGTACATTTGATCAAGTGCTTTGAATATGACACATCATTGCTTCTTCCTGCAGAAACATTTTTCCCTGCTCTTTAAAGTATGGCTAATGAGCAACAACCTTATTAAAAAAAAAACTCAAGCAGTTTTCTTTAAAACTGATGAAGCTTTAGTTTTAGATTGTACAGAGTATATGCCAGACTTTGTTATGCGTCTTCCACCCATCAGTTCACTAATTCTTGTGCATAAATGATGAGTTGCCATGTGTAGACATCACGCTCAATAATTTTAGAAAATTAAACATAGAGATGGCTGACATTTACTGAGCAAATCCTCTGTACAAGTTATCTTTATAAGAGCTTTCTGAATATGGCTCTAGAAAGATAACATAATTTAATCATCATTATTATTCAGTTTGAATCCCCTCTTTAATACTAGAGGCCTGGTGCACGAAATCATGCACAGTGGGGGTCCCTAAACCTGGCTAGAGGTCAGGGCCAATTGGGGCCATATCGCCCAGTCCCTATTGGGGCCAGGCTCATTTGGGGCCTGCTGGACAGGGGATGGACAGGGGGAGGGACTTGGGAGGTTGGCCAGCTGGGTGGGGGGAGGAAGTACAGGAGGTTGGCCGGCTAGAATAAGGGACTGGGAGAGGTTGGTCAGCTTCAGGAGGTTGGCTGTGGGAGCATACTGACCACCAGAGGGCAGCTCCTGCATTGAGCATCTGCCCCCTGGTGGTCAGTGCATATCATAGCCACTGGTTGATTAGTCATTCCAGTCATTCAATCATAATGGTCACTTAGGCTTTTATATAAATAGACTGCCCAATTATTTTTATAACCCAAACTTCTTGTATTCTGAACCCATTCACAACCTCACCATTCCAAAGAACTCTGATAAAGAATTTTAGGCTCACATGTCTAACTACAAATGGAGGTTTGCTTTCTCCAGGGATTCTGACATTATTTCCAAGGTTCAGTTGAGCTGCTGGTTGGTCCTGGAAGAAACGTTTGGTAGAATGTGGAGAGGGCTCCCGGAATTGTACGCTGTGGGGCAGTCTGTTGTGATTAGTTTCTCTTGGCTTCATATGGGTATTATTTAAGAGGCATGTTGGTTCATATGATGTAAATAAATGTGGTTTATAGCTTTCTCCCTGGAACCAAAAAGAGAAACAATTCTTTTAAAAACAAAAATGGGGAAGGTGGGGGAGTGGGCGGAAGAATTCAATTGAACTTTGTTAACTAAGGTAGAAGACTGAACATCTTAGATTTATAAAATAGGAACTCAAGGAAGGGCATTTCTCTGTTCAATTTTTCTTCAGTTCAGCTTAACATCACTAGTATTTATAACTCGCTAGTATGTTACATTTCAAATACCAGTGAGATTTATTTGCATTAGGAGACAGTTGGAAAGTATCAGACACTTCCCCCAGTTACAGATAGATGACTGATCGATAAAAAAGACATCAAAAGAGATTGAGAGAGAGATAGCTGGCATATACTTGCATCTAGCCAATTTCACTTCAATTAATTTATGATAAGGAAATAATTATGGCTATGTATTTAGCTTAAAAAAATTTCTTAAAACAGTTCCAAAGTGAGAACCCAACCAGATTGGTGAATGGTGAGTAAACAATTGTCTCTCAGCTCCCAAACCCACCTTGAATGCTCAGCTTTATGAGCGGAGGGCTGGCTGGCACTCTGCAAACCCCTTCTGCTTTTCCAGCTATTGCTAGGCTCTACCACTAGAAAGCACTAGAGGGAGACAGCACGATGGAATCCGGAAGACAGAGCTGGCCACTTCCAGTTTTGCATCCTATTCCAGACAGCATCACCCCAGCAACCATTCTTCACCTTGGCAACAGCAAATGGTTCCAGTTTATAGTTCTCCCCACTCCGGTAATCCCGGAACTAGTCTCCTTGTGCCCCCCTCAGGCATTCCAGCACTCAGCGATCTGAATCTCGCCCCTTGGAATCTGAGGCACCAGCGATGAGCAGTGTCCCTCCTTAGAGATCTGACTCCCAGCTCATCAAAGTCCTACCTTTGATTTTCTGAAGAAGCACCCAGGAAGGCAGCCTCTCCCCAGGACCTCTTGGCTATGGGACCCCCTTTCTATGGGGCCTCTTCCTCAAGCTTCTATGTTGCCTCAGCCTTAGGGGTGGAGCTGCTTCCCGCAGTCACTATCCCCATCACTTCAGTGTTACCCTTTACCTCTCAGCATTCTATTTCCTATTTAGCCTTCCTTTTTTTGCATTAAATATTTCTGTTAAAATAACATGCGTGGTTTGTTTTCCTCACTGGACTGTGACATATCAGCTAAGTGCCCAACAATAGGAAAATGATTGGCCAAACAAATTATGGCAATACCATGCGATGGCATACAATGAAGCCATGAAGATTTGCCTGGTATAAAAGTACTTAAGGCCGAAACCGGTTTGGCTCAGTGGATAGAGCGTCGGCCTGGGGACTGAAAGGTCCCAGGTTCGATTCCGGTCCAGGGGATGTACATTGGTTGTGGGCACATCCCCAGTAGGGGGTGCACAGGAGGCAGCTGGTCGATGTTTCTCTCTCATCAACATTTCTAACTCTCTATCCCTCTCCCTTCCTCTCTGTGGAAAATCAATAAAATATATTTTTTTTAAATAGTACTTAAGGACATCAGGACATGTTCATGGCATATTAAGTGAAAAAGAAAGGGTACAAAATGGTATGATCTTAATCTTTTAAAATAAAAGTGTGTTGTACATAATACACTCAAAAATTAGTCATATCATCTGTAGATAGTAAAGAATAACATAATTTTGTATATTTTTGCTTATTCATATTTTATAATTTTCCAAAACAAGAGGGGTACTTATAAGAAAAATAAAAGATACTGCTTTTAAAAGTTAAGGCTTTAAATGAAGATACATATTAGGACAGTGTTTCCCAAAGTGTGGTACGCGTACCCCCAGGGGTACGGGAAGAGTTTGGTGGGGGTACGCGTTACACTGGAGTTTGGTGGGGATATGCACTGCACCGTGCTTAGCTGCGCCTAATTCTACGTTCTCATAAGTCAAGTCAATTACATCCTTCTCATTGATCCAGATAAATGTTATTTATAATATAACTTACATTTATATTTTATTATGAAAAATTTTATTTTTCATTTATTATTATTTTGTGTATGTACCAAAAAAAGAAAAAATATATTTTGATTGTTATTAAAATACATCCTTTTTTTTTTTTGACGAGGGGTACTCAGCATTATGAAAATTATAGAAGGGGTACACATATGTCAAAAGTTTGGGAAACACTGTATTAGGAGATTAAAACAAAAGATTGAAAAATTCACTGTGCACACAAATCAAACAGAATGAAGAAAGGAGTGGGTAAAGAAAGAAAAACTAAAAAGCAGCTAATGCTCTCCATAAATGAATCATTGGTCTCCAATTATATGAGTTATGATGCCAAGAGGATTGATGGATTTGCACAGACCCTTGTCACTCAGTATCCACAGCCCACTTTTCAAGGTCTTCTAGACTGGGTCAGGCCAGATTTAGGATGACAAGGATTTAAAGAAGGATATCACATTCATTTACTTCCATACTATTCTAGAAAGGACTTTAAATGGTTACAAAATTTGTGTGCACTAAGATAAAAAACAAACAAACATGGAAATAAATCAGAGGGAAGGGGAAGTTAGGGCTGAACAAGAGGTAGTGCTTATGGGTACCCAAGACCCTTCACAGCTGTTGACGATGGCCATGAATACAACTCTGAGCTTCAGCTTCAGCATAAGGAAGAAGGAAACATTACTGTTCATAAGATCAAGAATAAAAGTCATTGCCCTAGCCAGTTTGGGTTAGTGGATAGAGCACTGACCCACGGATTAAAAGGTCCCAGGTTCTATACTGGTTAAGGACGTGTACCTCAGTTGCAGACTCGATCCCAACCCTGGTTGGGGCACTTGCAGGAGGTGACCAATTGATGTATTTCTCTCAAATCGATGTTTCTCTCTTTCTCTCCCTCTTCCTTCTACTCTCTCCAAAAATGGAAAAGTATCCTCAGGTGAGGATTAACAACAACAACAAAAAGAATAAAAATCATGAAACAACAATCAAAAAATTAACTAGCTTACACATCAAACTTGTGATCTTAACTCTAGACCAGGGGTGGGCAAACTTTTTGATTCGAGGGCCACAATGGGTTCTTAAACTGGCCCGGAGGGCCGGAACAAAAGCAACCTGACCATGCTGGCACTCTCATCTTGGGCTGCTGGTGAAGGAGCGGAGGGGAGAGCAAGAGAACCCTCTGCTCTTTGAGCTCTTCGGGCCAGATAGAACAACCGAATGGGCCGGATCCGGCCCGCAGGCCGTAGTTTGCCCACGGCTGCTCTAGACCATTCTGCTCCACCAACTATACCTTTTTTTTTTAAACATATTTTATTGATTTTTTCACAGAGGGGAAGAGAGAGGGATAGAGAGCTAGAAACATCGATGAGAGAGAATCATCGATCAGCTGCCTCCTGCACACCCCCTACTGGGGATGTGCCCGAAACCCAGGTACATGCCCTTGACCGGAATCAAACCTGGGACCTTCCAGTCCACAGACCGACGCTCTACCACTGAGCCAAACCAGTTCTGGCAATCCACCAACTATACCTTGATGAATATGTGACATAATCATCTAATGTGACAGGCAGAGCAAATAGTTTGAATAAATTCAAAACTAGAAATAAGTCTCCACATTTTTATTTATCTAGTTGTATATAAACTTGGCAAACTGAGTTCTTTAAATTTGTGGAGAAAATCCCTGACATTTCTATTACTGGCTTCTTGATTATACTTACATGAAATCTGTTTCTATGCAGAAACACAGATTCTCTGATGGCTGTCCTTGTAGCAAACTCTATTTTTGGAGCAATACCCTAAAAAATAAAACAGCATGAAAGAAGCAAACAAAATTATTGAAACAGTCTTTTTGCCTATCCCATCCTAATTTGAAATGGTGCAAGAACTTAATTGCTCTTTTGTGTGTTTGGCATTATCCATATACATTACCTAAAATATGCACATAACAAATATATATATATACACAATGAAATATTATTCAGCCTTTGAAAAGAAGGACTTCTTACCATTTTCAACAACATAGACGAAGCTGAAAGACATTATGCTAAGTGAAAGCCAGACAGGAAAAAATTAATATAACCTCACTGATTTAAGGAATCTAATATAGTCAGACTCACAGAAACAGAAAGTATAATGCTGGTTGCCAGGGGCTGGAGGATGGGAGAAATGGGTAGATGTTGGTCAAAGGGCACAATGTTTCATTATGCAAGATGAATAAATTCTGGGGATCTAATGGATAGCGATGTGACTATAGTTAACAATACTATATTGGATATTTGAATTTCTAAAAAGGTGGACCTTAAGAGTTCTCACCACAAAAGAAAAGAAAATGGTAACTAGTAACAGTGTATGATGGATATGATAATTAGCTTGTGGCAATTATTTCACAATGTAGATATATATAACATCAAGTTGTACACTTTAAATGGATATAATTTTTATTTGTCAATTAGATGGCAATAAAGATGAAAAATACAATACTAGCATAGCATATACTTAATGATAATAGCTAAACACTTACATAAATTGTATTATATGTCCTGACCTAAGTGCTTTGCATATAGTAACTCATCTAATCCTCAAAACAACCCCATAAGTTGGGTCCTAATAATATCTAGTTTCTGTATTTTGTAGAGGAGGAAACTAAGACGCAGAGTTATTGTAACTTGTCCAGCTAGTGATGGCAAAGCTGGTTACTGAACCCAGGCATTCCAACAACAGAGTTGCTGCAGAATCAGAAATTATCACAGATAACATCAAAATGAATATTCAAATTTGGGTCAGATAATACCCCCAAATAGTTATCGATTGAATAACTGCCCTATCTTTTAATATCCTTCTTTAGTAACAATCAGTGAACTTCTGTCTGTTTCCCCTCCATTAAGTGGAGGCCATAGTATCTGACTCAGCTCACTTGAAAACTGTTATGAGGAAAATAAGATATCATATGAAGCCCTAACCGGTTTGGCTCAGTGGATAGAGTGTCAGCCTGCAGACTGAAGGATCCCAGGTTCAATTCCAGTCAAGGGCATGTACCTTGGTTGAGGGCACATCCCCAATAGGGGGTGTGCAGGAGGCATCCAATCAATGATTATCTCTCATTGATGTTTCTAACTCTCTATCCCTATCCCTTCCTCTCTGTAAAAAATCAATAAAAAGCCGAAACTGGTTTGGCTCAGTGGATAGAGCGTTGGTCTGCGGACTGAAAGGTCCCAGGTTTGATTCCGGTCAAGGACATGTACCTTGGTTGCGGGTACATCCCCAGTAGGGGATGTGCAAGAGGCAGCTGGTCTGGTGGATGTTTCTCTCTCTCATCCATGTTTCTAGCTCTCTATCCCATTCTCCCTTCCTCTCTATAAAAAATCAATAAAATATATATGTTAAAAATCAATAAAAAATATTTTAAAAATATATATGAAAAATCAACTGACAAAATACATGAGAAGTAGCATTATTACTGTTACTGCCCTATTTACTCTTATTATTGCTAATAGCTGTAATTAAATAAACTGACAAAATCTTCCAGCTACTCTGCATTAAGAGGAGGTAAAAAATATATATATATCATATGGCAATGACTTAGCCAGATTAAGTAAGACTCCCACCTCTCAGATCAATAATGGGAATCAGTGTAATCTGGCATTCCTAGTGGGGCATCTAAACAAGACTGCTAAACAGAATAACAGGGGTACTGCCCAAGATAAAGTGATCAGTCCAAGAACAAGCCCTATCAGGAATAACATGCTCAGGCCCTAAGAAGCGCTTTTCCAACAGAAGCCAGTGGACACAGATCACTTACTGGGAAACCTGCGGCCGTTTTCATGAGCACCTCCCTACCTATGCCAGGGCTCGAAGGTGTCAGCTTGGGCTCAGGAAAAAGAAATTCCCGGGTGTTTTCTTCATAGTAGGCCAACTCTTCCCACACTAGGAAGGCAGAAGAAAAGTCAGAAGTAGATTTATGTTCTGAAAAATGACGTACCTTCATCCCAAGTTTAACAACATAAAAGCTTAAGATAGGTGATAGCAGAGAAGGCACACGGATAAAAATAGACATTTTGAGTGCAGTACCTGTTATCCAAGGGTCAGGTGACTTCTACTACTTTTTATCTCATGGACAAGTTTTAGAACCCTCCCCAAGTCATGACAGAGAAAAAGCACTTTTTAAGGGGTTGTTCTACAAAACAGAACAAAGAGGAAAGTTTATTTCCATCCATCCATCCATCTATCCATCCATCCATCCGATCTTTCCTTCAACAAATGTTTTCTAAGGACATACCATGGGCCAGGCCTAAGGGTACAATAGGAATAAGGCAGACGATGCCCTGTTCGTGCAAACGATACAGTGCAGACTGGAGTTCCATGTGTTCTGTGACGTAGGGATGCAGATGTCCCCGTGGCTCAGAGCACAGCGAGAGCTGTGGTTCTTAGCAGGGCTGGGTGCCAACAACAGGGGACAGTGCATGGGTAAGAGTCAATAGCCCCTGCAATGCTCAACTTTCTAACATCCTGCACAACTTTCTAACATCCTGCCAGACATTCTTCCAAGTGAGAAGCTATTTCGTAACTATCAGAGCCTGGAACTTACCCTTACATATTAACACAAAGCACTTTTTTTTTTGCACAATTTTAAAATTGCAGTGGATTTTCAGGAATGCCGTTTTGGTGGACATTAAGGAAAAACTGTAATTTGCTGTTTGGATCTTTATTGAGATCCTTTGGGCATTTTTGAAAATCGTGTCACATCCAAATACTCCACTGTGCCCAACATTCCCATGTTGATATGCACGTCTTTTTATTTTTAAGCAACTCCCTTTTCATTTCTCCTTTATGTTGCAGTTCAAATACTGTGGTTTGTATAGGTTGGTTCTATTGACTGTGAATATTTATTTCAATAGGGTCAGAGGATGCTACAAAAGAAGATCTTAGGTCCTAACAGGATTGAGAAGGGCTGACCTAAAGGACAGAGCAGCTGCCATCTGAGCCCCCCTTGTCTACACAGCAGGTGCCTCACAAGTGGTTTGGCCTGGGAGCTGCCCCTGTATGAGCACTGCCACCACAGCAACGCAGCCAATGAGGTGGCATTGCCGTTTGGCGGCTGCCATGTTATGTGTGACAAGAACTCTTGGTAGATCAACTGCAGAAAATAACTCACCTTCTATCAAATAATATAATGAATTCCATTCTCCCTATTCATTCCACTTACTGGGCTCTAGTAAGGATAAATGTGTAAAAAGAAAGCATTCCGTATTTTTCATCATAATATAATTTCCTTCTACTCTTCCCCTCTCAGACATGCTCCAGCCACAATAAGCTAACAAGATGTCTATCTATCCCTCCTCTCTTGGGCACTTGCTCAGCTTAGGCTGGTGGTTGGCAAACCGCGGCTCGAGAGCCACATGTGGCTCCTTGGCCCCGTGGGTGTGGCTCTTCCACAAAATACCACGTGCGGGCACGCGTGGCCCATGCACAGAAGTTGGTTTTTGGCTCTCAAAAAAAATTTCAATCGTTGTACTGTTGATATTTGGCTCTGTTGACTAATGAGTTTGCTGACCACTGGCTTGGGCTATTCCTTCTAAAATGTCTTTTCTTCCTTCCAATCTTGTTGAGATACTATTCATCATTCAAGTCTCACCATAAATGTCTTATAGTGTATCCAAAAAGGACTAAAATAGAACTCTTGATTTTTCTTTCCCCCCACAAATAAGCTCTCCCCTATCTTCCCATCAGAGGAATCAGTTGCTGAAGCCAAAAATCTAGGATTTATCCTTGATTCTACTCTTTCACTCCTTACATCAATTCATTAGCAAGTCCTGTTGACTCTATCTCCAAAATAAATCTAAAAACTGTCCCCTTCTCTCCATCATTATAGCTACTTCCCTGGTCCAAGCCCTCACCCCCTCTCTCCTGGACTACTGTCATGACCTCCTAGCTGGTCACCCTGCTTCTATTCTTTCTGCATTCAAGTCCATTCTCCACACACTGTGATGTTATAAATCCATCAGATGGAACCTTCCACCTGCTCCCCACTTTTATTGGCCAGAGAGACTTCCTCCATTCAGTGATCTCAGAAGTGCAAACAAAAAATGGAAATGATGTGACAATTTCCTCATCCATCGCTAGCAACAAAACTTTCTACTGAAGCCAATAGTACGCTGGTTAGGAACTCAAGTTCTAGATTTAGACAGGGCTGGATTCGAATTCTTGCTTCACCGATTACTAGTTATGAGGCTTTGAACAAATTATGTAAACTTAACTTCAGTTTCCTCTTCAGGAAAATGTAAAACTCATAATAGTACCTGCTTCTTGGGGCTATTGTGAGGACAAATGACAAACACATGTGAACTGCAGAGTGCAGTGCCTGACATTACTTGCTATTATCAATGTAAAAACGTCAGCACACCACAGGGGTGGTACAGCAAGGGCCTCGGTTGTAAATAATAAGCATATGCACAGACTAAGAAACTCTCATAGGCTGAGCGAAATGTCTGAAAAAAACTCCATCATGTTCTTAATAGGCAAATGGCACAGACAGGGACATCATCCATACCATCAGTGAACAAGTACTCCCCCAGAAAGAAAACAAATTAGACTTCAAGAAAAATAATTTTAATAACAATATTGGTACCAGAAATATCTCGCATTTATAAAGCATATCAGAATTCGCATTTATAAAGCATATCAGAATTGCTTCCCAATATGGGGTCTCATTTTATTCCTTCTTTGCAAATAAGAAAAAGAGGCTCTGAGAGTTTAAGACACTTGTCATGATGCCACCTGGCAAAGTAGAAATTCAAAACCAGATCATCTGCCCTAGCCAGTGTTGTGCAGTGGTTAGAGTGTCAGCCCACAGACTGAAGGGTCACAGCTCGATTCCAGTCAAGGGCACATACCTTAGTTGCAGGCTCAATCCCCTGCCCCAGTCAGGGCATGCGTGGGAGGCAACCAATTGAAGTATCTCCCCTCACATTGATGTTTCTCTATGTGTGTCTCTCTCCTTCCCTTCCACTCTCTCTAAAAATCTGTGGGGAAAATACCCTTGGGTGAGGATTAACAAAAATACATAAACACACACACACACACACACACACACACACACACACACACACGCCGCCACACACACACACACCATCATCTGAGGCAAAAGTTATTTCCTGCTGATGCCTAGTAAGCATCATGACAGAGTATAAAGTCAAACTCTGAATCAGAGAACAGGTGCCCACTAAAATAGCATTTTACCGCTGGGCTGAATATATGACACATTCCAAAGTAGAGGTTTAAAGTCACTAAAAAGCACCAAGCTTACTGTCAACCAGGATTATGCTGCCCCCCTGTGTTCATTCTCTTTTCCCATCTTTGTAAACTAAAGAACCAGGGAGGAGTCTATTGCTTCTAAGCCAAATCATTGGACCTCTTCTTCCCTAAGCAGCAAAGCAGTATGCAAATCTGAGGTACCTGTATCATTAGTTTAATTATCATAATCTGTCTTCTGACTATAAGTCAGTTTGAAAACAACATGAAAAAGCATAAAACAGTAAAGTAATTTATGCAGCAAAATGAAAAGTAACCATTCAGCCAATGAAGAACTGGTCCCAATAAAACCGGATGTGGTTCATATGACCACATCTAGAGAGGGGGGGGGTTAATATGCAAATTCGCCAGGCTCAGGAGGAGCTGCCTGCTCAGATGGGTGGGAGGGAACTGCATGCCACCCGCAGCCCCAATGGCCACGGGGAGGCTGGGCTGGGGACAGGCTGTGGAGACACAACACACAGGGCACCTGCTCCAAGCCTTCATGGCACAGCAGGGAGCAGGCCCCCAGCGGACACACACAGAGGTGGGGAGTGCAATGAGCAGCGATGGTGCAGCTTGGAGCACGCCCCCACCCCAGGGGACACACATCAGGGGGGACCTCTGTGCGTGAGCTGCAGAGGAAACACCTTTTCTGACCGCTCATTGGCTAAGCTCCTTGTTCACCGCCACTCACAATGTTCTTGGTAACTTGGGTAATAAGAATCCAAGAAGGGCGGAAACCGGTTTGGCTCAGAGTGTCGGGCTATGGACTGAAGGGCCCCAGGTTCAATTCTGGTCAAGGGCAAGTATCTTGGTTGAGGGCATATCCCCAGTGGTGGGTGTGCGGGAGGCAGCTGATTGATGTTTCTCTCTCATCAATATTTCTGACTCTCTGTCCCTCTCCCTTCCTCTCTGTGGAAAATCAATGAAATATATTAAAAAAAAAAAAAAAAGAATCCAAGAAGGTGATCTAGAGTCTTTCCACCTCACTCCTGAAGGAAAAATCAGAAGTCCATTGCTGGAGGGGCTAAGCAATGTCATATCCTGCTCTAGTCGGTTTGGCTCAGTGGATAGAGCCTCAGCCTGCCGATCTCAGGTCTGGGTTTGATTCTTGTGGGGAGCTGCCCTGAATGCAGGGGTCCTATATGCCTGAATGCAGGCATGGGTGTAGGACACAGCTCTTCATGTGCCCCGTTTTCACTAACCTAAGTGGAAAATTACTACTACCCCTACGGATGCTGCTAACTGCAGATGTCTTTGCTTTAGGGCAAAACAATTGCTAGAAGGAGCTGTGAGATAAGAGGAAGATAGGTGGTTGTAAAGGTCAGGTGGTTGTAATAGGTCAGGGGCTGAAGGAACTTATCTGTCCAGGAACTCATCATGTTAGGAGAAACAGCCACCTGCATGATTGCCTGATATAAATATTTCCTCCTTCAAAATTGTATTTAAAGTTTGGAAAAATAAAATTCGGGGCTGGAGACCTCGGGTCTGAGCCCTCCCGACCCCCATCTGTTCTTGTCTGTCTTTTTCTTATCATCATCCCCTCATTCAGGTACTGTTCGTTGCCGGCAGGTTCCGGTAGATTCTGATCAAGGGCATGTACCTAGGTCGCAGGCTCCTACCTGGCGGGGACCCAGGTCAGGGCTCATGTAGGAGGCAGCCAATCAAAGTGTCCCTCTCACAATGATGTTTCTCTCAGTCTTTCCCTCTCTCTTCCCCCGCTCTCTAAATATCAATGAAAACATATCCTCAGGTGAGAATTTTTTTAAAAAAGAAAAGAAAAATGTCATATTCTATGAAAGACACATCTTGAAAATGCCTAAAGAAAGTTGTCATTTTTTTCATGCTAAAGGGACTGGAATCTGTGTTGATGAAAACACCTTGGCACCTGCAGCGACCACCTGCAGCAGCAGCAGCGGGGTGATGGAGATGGCACTTTCACCTGATCAGCCGGGTCACCTCCCACAGAGAGAGACCAGACTACAGCTTAGGCCAGCTCTCCAAGGGAAGGGCTAAACTCTCAGTAGGACATCCCTGAGGGCTCATGGACTGTGAGAGGGAGAAGGTCTGTAGGGCCCCAAGATTGAGGAAGTGACCTTCCCCACTGCCTGTTCCAGGATGTGACCTTTACAGTTAAAGATTAGACAGGGATGAGGTCAGTTCTTTATGGTTGAAGATTAGGCAAGAATGAAATCAGTCCCCAGAAACTCCCTACCCTGAGGACTTACCCAGAGGAATGGGAAGGGGAGAGGTAAAGGGGACTGTTGACTAAGCATAGACCCTATCATAAAACATGTAATTAACGAGCCCAGCTCTCCTTCTTGGAATTTCCTTGTTCCCTTCTTCCCCCTCCATGTGTAACCCCACCTGCGTGTGGTGTTTATTTCCTTGTTCCCTTCTTCCCCCTCCATGTGTAACCCCACCTGCGTGTGGTCTTTGCCTTTATAAACTCATGTTCTGCAGTTACTCGGGGCTCCAGGCAGACAGCGCTGTTGCTGTCTGCCTGAGAAGCCCCTGCGCTGCGCTTGTATTAAAACCTCATGCTTTTTGCATCAAGTTTCGGTCTCGGTGTTTGACTTGGGGTCATCGCCCACTCCGTTGGACTCACCGGGGGTCTTGGGACCTTACAGGTCAGCCTGAGGGATACCCCAACCCCAGTGCATGAATTTCCTGCACCGGGCCTCTAGTTTTTACATAATTATCAACCATCATGGACTAACAGATCAATAGGGTTTATCACTGCCACTCTGTGACTAGTGCCACCTGCGTGATACCAGGAAGTGGCACAGTGTAGGGCATATATGCCCTCAATAAACATATGTTAGACAAAGTAATGGATCAGTCTATAATACACCTGAAACTGGGTAAAATTGTTATTTTGAGCAATTCAAATTTAATTGGCACTCTGAAATTGAGGGAGTGTAGACAAAAGGAAAATAGGAATATAATAAAACCTCCATTTTGTATCTGATTAACTTTTGAGTTATAACAGTATGCATATACCCAGCTTCAATATTCTCCAGTCATCATAGTTTTAAACAATTCTTGCAACCTTCCCACAGATGGATTTCTGGTCATGTGAAAAACATATGGCAGTCTAAAATATATTAAAATTTCAAAAGCAAGTTGCAGAATATATATATATATTCAACCAAAGTGTAATACTAAATATACATATCATAAATACTGGATACATTTAGTGTGTATATAAATGCATATATGTGTATATATGTATTGTTTTAGGGCTGTTTGAATATACTGAATGCATTATATATGCTAAATATATCTTGAAGGCCTAGAAAGATTACAACAAATTGTTAATAGTAATTATTTTCAGGAGTTGTTGATGGCTGTGGCTTTTGGCTTTTTATCTTACAAAACTACAGGCCCGGTGCACGGAATTTTTGCACTGGGTTGGGGGAGTCCCTCAGCCCAGCTTGTGTCCCCTTGCAGTCCAGGAGCCCTCGGGGGATGTCCCTCTTGATCTGCTAGTCTGTGATGCTAGATAATTATGTGAAAACTATGCAGGCAGTCAGCTGCTGCGCTCACCAGCAATGAACCCAGCTTCTGGTTGAGTGGCACTCCCCCTGTGGGAGCACATTGACCACTAGGGGGCAGCTCCTGTGTTGAGAGTCTGCCCTATGGTGGTCAGTGAGCATCATAGTGACTGATTCTTCTGCCATTTAGTCTATTTGCATATCAGCCTTTTATTATACAGGATTTGTGTTAATTAAAGGTGTTAGGAATGAGAATATTAGGTACTGGATAGTTTTTCAATTCATGTAGAATTGAATAAGACTAAACTGGGCCTGCTAGCACACTAAAATAAAACTTGTCAGCAGATTTATGTCTCAACATAAAATTAGGTCAAATAAGAAAAAAATCTTATGGGGGGGGGGTAAAAACACACCTCAATGCCCTGATTTTGGCCTGTCACTTTTAAAATATTTATTTATTTATTTATTTATTTATTTATTTATTTATTTTACAGAGAGGAAGAGAGAGGGATAGAGAGTTAGAAACATCGATGAGAGAGAATCATCGGTCAGCTGCCTCTTGCACACCCCCTACTGGGGATGTGCCCGCAACCAAGGCGCATGCCCTTGACCGGAATCGAACCTGGGACCTTTCAGTCGCTCTATCCACTGAGCCAAACTGGTTTCGGCTGGTCTGTCCACTTTTAGACTGAAAAACATTCAGTGAGAATTTCTGAAAAGAAGGTAGGAGACATCTGTTTCTCACTGAAATGAGAATTTCTGAAAAGAAGGTAGGAGACATCTCTGATCTTCCCTCTGTTATGCCTACCTATGAAAGTAAATGACATTAACAAGAGTGTCTACCCCTAGATCCATGGAGAGGGGGGTTCTTGTCTGTTTTCAGAGCCTGCTTCTGCTAATGAACCAAGATGCAGACAAAAGAACTACAGACTCCCGGATCCACCCCATTGTGGGCTATGACCTGCTCCAGGGACAGTAGCAGCAGGCAGGCCTATGATCCTCATAAAAACCTCCACAGCTACCTCTGCTTCAGCGGAGGCATCTGCCAGTGAAGTAATGGAAACTTGCTGGGGATTGGTTTACTCCCAGGTTACAAGACATGGTTCAATCTAGTAATTCTGTCCTTTGCAAATATACCAATAGGAAAAATAATTTTTATATAGATGTGAAAGGCAAAGAAAACTAAATGCTCCACAATACCAATTTAAAAACCATTATGACTACAGAAAAATAGCTATTGAAAATGACAAACAAGTAAATTATAAGCAAGTGAACAATGCAGAATGAAAGAACAAAACCCAAAATGTTATTACATACTGTTTATCCTATATAATAAAAGCCTAATATGTTAAGTGACCAGTCATCTAGTCATCCATTCAACTAATCAGAGTATAATATGCTAATGATATGCTAAAGCTGCTCAACTTCTTGCTATGACATTCACTGACTACTATGGGGCAGACAGTTGACCTGTCGACCTGTCTCTATGATGTGCACTGACCACCAAGGGGCAGATGCTCCAACAGGTAGGGTAGCTTGCTGCTGGGGTCTGAAAAATTAGGACTGAGTGAGATGGGCCGGACATGCCTTGGAGCCCTCTCGTGGTCTCTCACTGGCTGGCCAACTTCCCAGATCCCTCCCTGGCTCCCAATTGTGCACCAGTGGGGTCCCTTGGCCTGGCCTGCACCCTCTCGCAGTCTAGAACCTCTTCGGGGATGTCAGAGAGCCAGTTTTGACCCGATCCCACAGGCCACATGGAAGGACCACACTGGTGCATGAAATCATGATCAGGCCTCTAGTAAACCTATAAAAACACATAAGTAAATTAATGAAGCTTTTTATGGCTATTTAAAATAATGATGTAGAACTAGGTTTTCTCATCATTTAGGGATGTTTTTTATGAGAAGGTAGAACTTTGAAGATTCTTTCATTTGGGGGAAGGGAAAAGGTAAAAATGTATAATAGCAAAGATCAGAAGAGAATTAGAAAATTTTTAGGTATATTCATTCTCTCTCTCTCTCTCTCTCTCTCTCTCTCTCTCTCTCTATCACACACACACACACACACACACACACACACACACACACGACTCTAAAAAATCACCAGATAATTAGCTACATTGAGAGACTACGTATGAGAACGATGAGATCAGATGGCAGTTTCTACGTTCTCACTAGCTCAGGTCGCCAGGCATTCAAGACATGCCACAAAGCAAAGGCATCATAGAACGTTCCCCGCTAAAGCTCCATGATTCTAATACAGAGGTCACAAATGTTTTCTGTAAAAGTCTAGACAGTAAAGGTTTTATTTTATTTTTTGTTTGTTTGTTTTTGTTTTTTCTGGGGCAGGGGGCAGAACAGTAAAAATGTTGGGCTTTAAGTATGGTCATAACTATTGAACTCTCACTGCAGTGTGAAAGAAGCCATTGGACAACACTTAAACAAATGGACATGGATGAGTTCCAATAAAACTTTATGAACAATGAAATCTGAATTTAAAAATTTTCACATCACTAAATATTTGTATTTTTAAATTTCTTTCCAACCATTTAAAAATGTAGCAACTGAAGATGGTTTGGCAGTTCCTTAAAAAATTAAGCACGGAGCTACCCAATAATTCCACTCCTTGGTGTATAGCCAAGTGAACTGAAAACATGTTCTCACCCAACAACTTGTTAATGAATGCTGATAGCAGTATTACTCATAATATTCAAAATGTAGGAACAACCCAGTGTCCATCAACTGATGAATGGGTAAGCAAACTTATCCATATAAAATAATAGAACTGTATATGTGATATATCCATACAAAATAATATTCTACCATAAAAATGAATGAGTTACTGATATATTTTATAGCATGGATAAATTTTGAAGCATGCTACCTTAAAGAAGCCAGACATAAAAGACCATATGTAATCTGGTTCCATTTACATGAAATATCCAGAATGGTGGCAAAGCAATAGAGACAGAGCGTATATTAATGGTGGCCAGGGGCTATGGGGCGGAAGGAATAATAAGTGACTGCTAACGAGTATGGGGTCTGTTTCCAGGTGGTAAAAATTTCCGGGATTAGATAGTGATCATGTTTGCATTACCTTATAAGCATACTAAAACAACTGTATTGTATTTAAAATGGTAAATTTTATAGTATATGAATAAATTCAACTTTAAAAGTGTAGAGATTTAGCTCATGAGCCATACGAAACAGTGCAGCTGGATTTGCCAACCCTGCTGTAGCAACTGGTAGAGAAGAGGGCTTTGGGCTTTACATACATACACACCACACACTGGCAAAAACTGGAAAGAAGCTGAGCCAGGATGGAAAAAAGTATTTTATAATAATTAAAGTTATTAAGAAGTGGAAAGCAAAAAAACCACCAAACCCATAAAGGTACTTTTCTGGAAGAAGACAAAATGAAACAGACTGGTGGTTGGGGGAGGAGAGGGGAGAGGGGAAGGCGAGGTGGGAAATAGTGAGTTTTATATAAAGGATGACTTTTAAATACCAGTCTTCATTGTGTCATGCCAAAATCCTTTTAAACTAAAAAAAAAAGAAGAAAAAAAGCTAATTTAGAAATGCATTTACTGGCACATTACCTGGAGACACTAGCTGTATTAATTCAAATCTGGTTAAAATGCCTAAAAAAGAAAAAAAATAGATTTTAATAGTTGAGAAAATTGCCAGAATTTTCATTAATTACTAGGTTTAAAACTGCTATAACAATCCATTTAATTCCCATTTAATTTAAACAGCACCATGGTTAGGCGCAATTAACCAGCTTTGAAGTCTCAACAGTGAAATTAAATGGGACTTAAATATATTGTTATTTTTTAAAAATAAAATAAAATAATAAAGAAGTTGAATTGTACCTTCTAGTATATCCCATCTATATCTAGAAAAGAATTTGTAATCAAATAAAAAAATTGTGATTCAAATTTTACAGACTCTCTTGAATATTAACATAGATCAAACATGGAAGTATCACAACTTAGAAAACAGTAGAATTTTATATCTGTGAATTACAGACACACAATATAATAGTCTCTCTATTTTATTTGGGGGCGGGTAAAGAAGGGAAGGGATAGAGAGTACCTACTTTCTAAAATGTCTGCTACAGCTCCAGGATCTATTGCATTTTCAAATAACTGCAGGGGGGTGGGAGGGGAAATGAGGAAAAGAAATTTTCAAAGTTTCATCAATATATACTTATAGAAATTATAGATTACATTCTTCCAAATAATTAACACGCATTAAATCCAGCCATATACTATTTTAGGATTCAGCAGAAATACCTTTAACAGGTATGTGGTTAAAAGTTCAACAAATGACTATAGGATAAACGAATGAGAACTAGCAGAACAATACCAAGAGCCAGGAAAATCTAAGTTAGCTGAATGTAACACATGCTCAAAATGTCATCAACTTGACCTAGCCCTACAGTTTGTTGCTAAAAGCATATCTGGCAAAAAATGTCTGGCATCAACCTCAAAGAGTGTTGAATATCTAAAACACAGTCTGCATACCACAGATATTCATAAAATGTTAACTGAATGAATGACTTTATCTTGTCAAGGAATTGGTTGTGCTAAAAAAAAAAAAAGCCACATAAATAAAAATTCTAACCATGTGAATCACAAAAGGAAAGCTAAGTGCTAGTAGCTACACTCCCACAAAATTCAAAAATAACTAGAGAGAGGGAATGCCTCATATGTTAAGTGTATCATGAAGCACCAGAAAATAACTGTGATACCTGTCTAGCCAATGCCAAGTCTGCATATTTTGTCCTTCAGATTAAAAGGGCCTGGGATAGGACCGAAATAAAAGGCATACTATTTCCGTCTCCCCAAATTCTAGTGCACTATTTAAAAAAAAAGTTTTCAGTAGAGTTTAATTTCAGGCTTTAAAGTTCTGATTAAAATAGTGTTTAAACCTATGCATGGTTAAACTTTGCTCTTAGGTAATTCAAAATTAGGTCTATTTTAACTACAAAAATGAGGCTGTCCCCTGTAATTTTTGTGTTACTGACTTGGATTTACCAAGCAAATTTGGGTGATCCTCTCTTCCCCCCAAACTATTTCAGCCCTTCACTTCATCTATGTCTAAAGATATCCTCAAGTATGATCTTAGGAAGTAAATGACCAACATGAACTGTTCAAACACAATGGCTCATGCAGTCTTTAGGAGTAATTTGTTTATCCAAATGGTTTAGAACATTCAATTCTGAATAACACAGAAAGTCCAAGGAGAAAGGGTTTTCTCTACTTGCTGCAAGCATGTACATTTAGAGAATGGAACAGACACAAGTACTTGCAACAAAAGAATGGAACAGGTACAGCCAAAACTGGAGCAAACTGAAAGAAAGCTGGAATATGAACCCAAACAGCTCACACAAGAAGGCAATTTTCAACATTTAAAGAAAAGCATTTTAAAAACAAAATAAAGCATTTATTTAATTAAAATTTATAAGATGAAACATATGCCAAAACGGGTTTGGCTCAGTGGATAGAGCATCGGCCTGCGGGCTAAAGGGTCCGGGGTTCAATTCCAGTCAAGGGCATGTACCTTGGTTGTGGGCACATCCCCAATAGGGGGTGTGCAGGAAGCATCCAATCAATGATTCTCTCTCATTGATGTTTCTAACTCTCTATCCCTCTCTCTTCCTCTCTGTGGAAAATAAATAAAAATATATTTAAAATTTTTTTTAAAAGATGAAACCTATTCCATGGTATGTCTAACTAGTAATCTTATAAGCACAGCTTTGCAAAAGAGCAATAGTAGCCTCCAGAATGTCACTCTGAGGTTCACTCTCCTCTTCTACAAGTCAAGGAGGCTGAACTAAATGACCTTAAAAGTCATTTACAAATTTATCACTCTGTGCTTCTATGACTTTGTATCCTTGGGCTTCTTACCAAAAAAAATAAAAAATAAAAAAGATTTTAAAAATGTCTTATAGAAGCAAACTTAAAATTGATAACATAAGGACATTCTGGGGGGGGGGGGGTGGAGAGGGAGAAATAGACTGGATTTCTACCACCCACTTTTTACCACTACTAACATTTAAATGGTAGAAGTGGGTGTCTTTGGATTCTGTGTGTTCCCAGGTAATATCCATTTGTTCCTCTTTTTTATCAGCCAACCAGTTTTGTAGACTCTATTTAAATTAATACTGTAATGTATTAAAATATTACATACAACTCTAGCCCTTTAGGCAATCAATCCTCATCTCCTCTCGTATTCTCATGTCAAAACAGGTCATTTTCTGGGCACCACCATCCATACCTTTAAAAGTGATAGAACACCTGGAGCCTTCCCATACTCATCTTCTTCCTCCAAAGAACCACCTCAGTGATAACGTTTGGGGCAAAATCATCAGATTTATCAAGGTTCAATGAATCAGATTAATTTCCAAATTCCAAAACAAAAACTTCAAAGGATTGTGATTGTGTAGTAATAAAATTAATATTTCAAAGTAGGGAAAGATTGGTAATGTTCTTGACTATCTAAAAAATAAAAGCGTAGCTGAAACTGGTTTGGCTCAGTGGTTAGAGCGTCGGTCTGTGGACTGAAAGGTCCCAGGTTTGATTCCAGTCAAGGGCATGTACATTGGTTGCAGGCACATCCCCGGTAGGGGGTGTGCAAGAGGCGGCTGGTCAATGTTTCTCTCTCATCGACGTTTCTAGCTCTCTATCCCTCTCCCTTCCTCTCTGCAAAAAATCAATAAAATATATATTTTAAATAAATAAATAAAAGCATAATATGCTAATTAGACCATACAGCCAAACAACCTTCCAGATGAAGCTACCATGGTGGGGGCCAAGGCAGAGGTGGTTAGGGGCAATCAGGCAGGCAGGCTAGTGGTTAAGAGCCAGTGGTCCCAGATTGCAAGTGGGATATCTGACTGCTGGTTAGGCTGCAGGGATTGGGCCTACACCAGCAGTCGGACATCCCCCGAGGGGTCCCGGATTTCGAGAGGGTGCAGGCCGGGCTGAGGGGCACCCCCTCCCTGTGCACGAATTTCATGCACTGGGCCTCTAGTTTATATCATAATCATAAATAAACCAGGTATGGCCTAAGAAAACTCAAATCTAAGGAGGCTGTTTTGTTATAGGATTTCAGATAAAGGATATAACTAATTTGGTTATAGTTGGGTTTTTTTTCTTTTTTTTATTTTTTTTTTAGTTAAAAACAGTTTGTTTCTAAGGTCCACTAGTTTATTGATTATCCCTGTCGTAAACGCCTTGCAACTGCCTCTAACATCTCCAAGCACATTCAGAGACTGCTCTCTCTGCTCCAGTTAGCAAACGCCATGGGAGTTCCCAGAATAGAAAACGTCATTGACCAGGGTGGTTAGCACTAGGTTGACAGAACTTGGCTCTGACCTGGGCTGCGAAAGCAAGTCTTCCAACGAATGGTCCTGCCCCATCCGTGCTCGGGGGGCCTTCTAGTAACGTTTTAAAGGGAAATTTACCAAAACAACTTCATAGGACCCGTGTCCTTGATGAGAGAACCACTAAACGACCTCCGGGCAGCGACATTCACGTGTCTATTAAGCAGTGAGAAAAAAGTCAAAGATCACCTTTTGAAATCTCATCCTCTTCTGAATGATGATAGGGAACACAGAGGGGAAGCAGTTCGTCTCCTGGTACTGATTCAGGAGGTAAACCCCAAGGTACACATCTTGCTTGTCAGGAAGGAACACCCCCGGGCAGGAAATCTTAAAAAGAAGGGGGGGGGGAGGGAAGAAATGGAAAAAAAAAAAATAGAGAACAGGGTTGGTTTGCTTTTAAACGGGCCTCTTTTTCCCTAACCAACCACAGACCATGCCAAAGTCCCCCCCCCATGACCGCACCCCCTAATTGGTCCCCCCAGGTAACGGGAACACCCTCCCACTCCTCTCGACTTCTCCAAATTGGAATTCCAGCTGCATCCCACGCCTCCGCCAGGTGTCACAAGCGTCCCCTCGCGCCCTCCTCTCCCCGCCCCTCCCGGAGAGGAGAGCGGTGCGGAAGCGGAAGAGGCGGCCGGGGAGCCGGGGAGCCGGGTCGTCGGCCGTCTGGGATCTCGGGGTCCGGGCCGCCCGCCGCGATGCCGAGCCCCCGGAGGAACGCGGAGGTCCGTGCCCTGGGCGTCTCCGCCCCGAGCAGCAGCCCCAGCAGCCCGGCCCACGGCGGCGGCGGCGGATGCAGCGGCGGCGGCGGCGGCGGCGGCGGCAGGTTCGAGTTCCAGTCCCTGCTCGGCGGCGGCGGCCGCGCTCCGGGCGCGGACCCCGCCACGGGCGCCGCCCGGCTCCGCGTGTCCGACAGCCCGGTGCACCGGCGCGGCTCCTTCCCGCTGGCGGGGGCCGCCCCGGCGCAGGCGCCCCCGCCCCCGCTGCCCGAGGAGGACCGCATGGACCTGAACCCGTCCTTCCTGGCCATCGCGCTGCGCTCCCTGCTCGCCATCGACCTGTGGCTGTCCAAGAAGCTGGGGGTGTGCGCCGGGGAGAGCTCGTCCTGGGGCAGCGCGCGGCCCCTGATGAAGCTGCTGGAGATCTCCGGGCACGGCATCCCCTGGCTGCTGGGCACCCTCTACTGCCTGTCCCGGAGCGACAGCTGGGCCGGGCGCGAGGTGCTGATGAACCTGCTCTTCGCCCTGCTGCTGGACCTGCTGCTGGTGGCCCTGCTCAAGGGGCTGGTCCGCAGGCGCCGCCCCGCCCACAACCAGATGGACATGTTTGTCACCCTCTCGGTGGACAGGTACTCCTTTCCCTCGGGCCATGCCACCAGGGCCGCCCTGGTGTCGCGGTTCGTCCTGAACCACCTGGTGCTGGCCATCCCCCTGAGGGTGCTGGTGGTCCTGTGGGCCTTTATCCTGGGCCTCTCCAGGGTCCTGCTGGGGCGGCACAATGTCACCGACGTGGCTTTTGGCTTTTTCATGGGCTACATGCAGTACAGCATCGTGGACTACTGCTGGCTGTCGCCGCACAATGCTCCAGTCCTCTTTGTACTGTGGAACCAACCATGAGCACCCGTCTTCTTATTCGTTATATGGCACCGGGAGACCTAAAGGTTTCCACTCGCGATCATGCCGACACAACCCAGCAGCCATCCTGCTTGACATCAACCCGCAGCCACGCCACCGCTTGTCCCTCTTAGGACATTTCCGGGCGTCCTTTGGAGTTTTAGGTGTCCCTCTTGATGGGTTGCTAGGCCGAAGCCACGTGCTGGCCATTACTGATCACAGCCGTATTACAGAAAGAAAGAAAGAAAAAAAATCCCACTATTATACATTCAACAACTGTTTGTATCTCCAGGACAACTGCAAAGAAACCAAGCTGGGGTGACTGTAATGTTGCTGTTTTTTTCAAAACTTGACATCAGAAAAAATTGTATTTTGTAGAGATCCTGTACGTCCATATATCACTTGTAAACTGAACTTTGAAAAAAGGAAACAGGATCTTCATTCCGTGAAAATACAGGCAGATAAGCTGCATACTAGTCATAGTTCTTAGTTATTTAAGAGTCTTAAGACTATCATAGCTTTTTCTAGTTTATTCTCTGAAGATCTGTTATCACAGCTGGGGATAATCTTGATTTTCTTGGTAAGCATTTTTAGTTTTATTATCTCTTCCATCTTTGTGGACTTGGTAGTGAGAAGAGAGATTATAGTACATATCCTTCTTTTACCAATTCAAAAGATCTTTACATTTGTATTTAGCTCCCACTGTTCTCTAATATTATCTTTTAGCACTCAGAGAACAAGCCAAGAACTTACTTGAAGAAGATACACTTAAAGACAGGCATATCTATAGTCTCTAGAAGAAAAAGGAAGGGTAGAACAATGGCCTTACGCAGAAGAGATAAGCTACTGAGGTGGTCGGGGGAACTGAGAGTTTGGGGGCCGCTAACCACATACTACTAGAATGTCAATGGGCCAGTATGGCAAGATATGGGGCCCTGCTACCTGTCATCTCTACTGAATAAAAATAAAATAAAAAGTGTTCCTCCACTGAGGTAATAAAATGGGAAAATAATGTGACTCTTTGCAATGCAAAAGTGTGAGCTTTTTCATATATACCACAAGGATGACCCTTGTGCATTAATAGTTTTTCATAAGGAATTCTGTTTCCCTATACACAGCACACTTTAAGTAACAGTATTTCATTTTAAATTAATCCGGGGAGTCTGCTGCTATACAAGGTACAACTAACCCCTAAATTTACATTGACCTTTACATTTAAAGCAGTCTATTCATGGTGCCTCCCCCAAGTCACAAGAACAAAGACCACCATATATGTAGAGTGGACTCTGCTCATTATCCTTTGACCAAGAAAAAACTGAAAGGGTAAGCTTTAAATGCTTCTCTACTTAAAGATAAGAAACTTTGAGAACCTTTGACCAGTTGTTTTGACATTTATAAATAGAATGGATTATAAACCTTGGTCTGTTGTATACTAGTAGACAGGCACATAGGAATCTGGAGAATGGTTGTGACAAGTAGTCTATGATTGGGTGGGCACAGATTTTCTGAGTGTGAGAGGCATACCGAGAGAGGAATAGCTACTCTTCAAAATAAAAGAGTAGCTTTTTCAAATAAAATCATTTTCATTCCCACAACATCCTGAACACAGACTACCTCTTCACCTGCTGAGTCAAACTGAAGCAGTAAGTAGTTTGTCGTTTACTCATTGAGGGGTCCTTTATTTTAATGGCAACAATATTCAGGCCAGATATTTGGAAGCCTGACACTTCTTGCAGTGTCCACAAGTCTGAATATTAGAGGCTCAAAATTGGGCTTACCTCTGGTTACTGGCTATATATAGTTCTGGAATTCCCTATCTTAGTTGCTGGGGCCCAGTTTGCTGGCTTAAAGCACAGATCAATTCACCCTGTATTTGGAGGATCCTATGTACCGTAGGGAGAAAACTGATTTCGCTGTTCATCGTATACTGAGGAATGCCTTTTAAAAATGAAAATGAAATTAACCAATAATGTTGAGTGAAATGAAAGTGTTTAATTTCTGCCTAGATGAAGAGGAAGACTGATTTATCACTCAGCTTCTCAAGAATTCCTTCACCTTACTACACACTTTGAGAGCTCGAAATTGATATTGCATGGCTGATATAGCCTGGTTCTATTTGCTGTCAAAGTGGAACATCCAGGAAATTCTGCTCTTTATTTTGTAGCTGCGTGTGTAATGAAACTGCGTTTGTCAATGGTATAGAGACTAACTGTATTTTCCATAGCCATAACCTGTGTGGAATTTTTGCTTGCAGGAGAGAAGCCCCTACAGTTAGGAGGCAAAGCTGCAGGACAGCCTGTCACTACAGATGGAAGGATCAAGGATCGGAAAATGGGAACTGAAATAAGAGGAATGACTGACCCCAAATAGGAACAATGGAGTCACTTTCCCACAGCATCTCACTTAAGCAAGCAAGATTCAGTGGATCATTATAAGACAGCTTGTCGATTTCCCCTTTGGAATTAGCAAACCAGAGCTAATAGGGGAAATAGCTTTGAAATATTTCACTGGTTCCTAGAAGTGAAAAATTATCAGGAAGCCATGAGACTTTATAAAATAAAATTCTAACCTGGTTATTTAAGAGATTTTTAAACCTTTCCCAAATCTTTATCCTGCAAGTAAAATAAAATAAAACCCTTCTTGGGACTTAATACAGGGTTATTTTTAAAGAACAGAAAATTTCAGGATAAAGCTAAGAAACAAGTTGGCCTTCAGGGGGAGGGAAGTGGGAAGAGGGTGAGCTGAAGTAAAGGTTAGGAAGTCAGGGAAGACCGGTGTAGAAAATTGTAGAGACACAGTACTACTATTTGTTCCAAAAGATTATGATGTCTGTGTGGTGAATGGGCGGGGGCGGTGAGAACGACCAGGGGCTATTTCAGAACCTGGGGGAAAGAGTATGATTTGGGGGGCCCGGGGACGGAGGTTCGTGGATCTTTCTTACCGCCCGGATCTGCAACTCCACCACCACCTCCAGAGGCATCGTTCCCTGCGTGGGCGAAAGGACCGGAATGAAAAGATCCTTTCGTGTTGAGCCCAGGACCCGATCTTGCTTAGTGTAGTCCAATCCCTGGGGCAAATGTCCCCAGCAGCTGCCCAGCCCCCAGCCCTCCGACCCCCATCTGTTCCCCAGCGCCCAGGTTCCCTCCCACCCGGACTGGGTCTCACACAGCCGGAGCTGGAGCTGAGGCTTCCAGAAGGCGGAAGCGTCGCGTTGCCATGGGAACTCAAACTCGCCACCTTCCACCTCAGAACGCCGGCGAGGTCTTAAGGCGCAGGCGTGCACCGTCTGCTGCGCTCCGCTCGGAAAGCCCGGTCCCAAGGTCCGCTTGCCTAGCGGTACAGCTAGAGGGAGAGAATGACCAGGTACTGAGGTGGTTGGTGGCCAGGTGGCGAGATGCTAAGGTCTCCTTTAACACCAGATGCGGACGGGGTCCGTGTAAAAGTGGGTGTGGCCCTGGCCGGTGAGCGTGGGGCGCGTGCACCGTAAGGTCAGCGGTTTGATTCCAGGTCAAGGGCACGTATCTGGGTTGGAAATTCATTCCTGGCCCCTGTCGGGGTGTGTGTGTGTGTGTGTGGGAGGAAACCAATCCCTACGTCTCTCTCACATAGATGTTTCCGTTAACATAGTAGCCTGTCCCTAAAGGTCCTCCCTTGTTTATGAAATGTTAATGTCCTCATGTTGGGTTCGGAAAGCATACACCGTCAGGAAGAAATTCAACGGGTGCTATTTAGAAATATAAGGATAAACCTCTTTTTTTAAAAAGAGGTTTGAAATATGTTAGGTATCCCGCTGTAGGCACAATAGAAACTGTCATTCTCTCTTTTGGGGGCTCAGTTAACCTAATGCAAGCGATGAATTATATTATCTCCCAAAGGGTAGTTACTGTAGTTGCCAACCAGGCTTGCACTGCAAAAATCCTCAGTGGTGGCAGGCAAGGCAAGAGTTAACCAGTAGGGAAAATTGCATTTCCTTCCCTCCCCCCCTCCCCCCATTCGCTATATTTAACAAATAAAGGAAATGGCTGCTTCTAGCAAATTGGAAAAATCTGGCAGGGCCAATGCTGACTCTAAAAGTATTTAACTGTGATGAGTCATTTATTATTAATATTTTGTATTGGAGATTTATATAATTGCAAAATGCAAGTGCAAAAAGATGTCTTGAGACAAAAATTAGGTATTCGTTTGGTAATTGGAGCTCCTTTCCCTGGAAGGGAAAAACTGAGTATGATGAAGAAGGGTATATTGTGTCCTTATCCAATCCTGGGTGCTCTGTCTGTATATCAAAAGGTACATAAGTGGGTGGCTGGCTCCCTACAGTATCCAGAGCACTGATTTGTCAGCTCATAACAGCTTGCTGGCACGCAGACTAGTACAGTGATATATGAGGAATGGACCTGTGTTGACCCTTACAAGTGAGTCATCACCAACACCAAAGCTAAGACATCACGGAGAGTGAGAGTCAAACACATGAGTAAGAAAGTAGTCAGAGACAAAACGGGATGAATCAGTCTTTATTGAGAATCAACAAAGTGCTAGACACATTGCATATGCATAATTCATTTAACCCCCACAATAACTCTTTGAGAAAAATATTACCCTTGTTTTATAGATGCAGAATCTGTAGAATGAAATCAAATGGCCTTTTGCCCAAGGCCACACAGCTAACTACAGGGAAGCAGCCACACTTGAATCCAAGTGTATCCTGCCATGTCACTGTCCCTGTAATGCAGACTTTACCTAGAGACACTATGTCCCATTTTATGTTCTTCTTAGACTTAACTGGACTCTCCTTGCTCAAACGAACTCTCCTGGATAAAACTAGGCTTCTGGGACATAGCCCTCTTCTGGTTTCCCTCCAACTCCTTGGCTATTCTGTTCATTCTCCTCTACCAGCCTAAGCAACATTTCTAGATCCTTTTCTTTCCTCACAATACTCTTTATCTAGGATGTCATCCACTGTACGTATGGATTAGCATAGGCACACAGATTTATATATCCTACCCAAGCCACTCTCCTTGACAAGGTGGAATCTCATGATTACAAATATATATCTATACATATATTTAAATTTAAATGAACTGAAACTAAATTTAATTTAAAATTCAATTCTTCACTCCCCACTCCCACTAGTCACATTAAAAAAAATCTTTATTGATTTCAGAGAGGAAGGGAGAGGGAAAGACAGAAACATCAATGATGAGAGAGAATCATTGCCTGGCTGCCTCCTGCATGCCCCACACTGGGGATCGAGCCTGCAACCCAGATACTGGGCATGTGCCCTGGCTGGGAATCAAACCGTGACCTCCACGCCAGCCAGCCAGGCTCACTAGTCACATTTTATTTTTATTTTTTTTAAATATATTTTATTGATATTTTACAGAGAGGAAGGGAGAGAGATAGAGAGCTAGAAAGGTAAATGAGAGAGAAACATCGACCAGCTGCCTCTTGCACACCTCCTACCGGGGATGTACCCACAACCAATGTACATGGCCTTGACCGGAATCGAACCTGGGACCCCTCAGTCCGAAGACCTACGCTCTACCACTGAGCCAAACTGGTTTCGGCACTAGTCACATTTTAAAGTGTTCAATGGTTACATGTTGCTAGGGGGCTATTTTATTGGATTGTGCAAGAAGAATTATTTCTATCATCACAGAAACTTCTATTGAGCAGAATTGTTCTAGAGCTAACTTCACTTAAAGGAAATGTGGGGGTAGAGAAACTTGTTAGTGACACGAGGAAGCAAACAGACATATCAAGAATGTGGGATGTTTTATAGGACAACAGACCCAATTAGTCTGCAATAAGTCAATGACATTGAAAAACAAAAGAAGCAGGGGAGGGGAAATACTTTAGATGAAAAGTTACTTAAGATGACCTGACAACAAAATGTAATATGTGGACTTGGTTGGCACCCTGATTCAAAAAACCCCAACTTAAATAGAATATTTGAGACCATCAAGGGAATTTTATTATGGTTCGGGTATTAGATAATAACAATAGATATGATAATGCTAGTTAATAGGTATGATAATGTCTTTGTGTTTATATAAGGCAAATATCAACATTGTTTAGAGATACACATTAAGGTATATTGTAGAAATAATCTAATGTCTAAGATTTGTTTTCAAATACCCTAGGGAATGAACAAAAGGAATGGATGAAGAAAATGTAGCAATAGCTTGATAATTGTTCATCTGGGTTAATCTGAAATTTACTATTATTCTATATTTTTGTATATTTAAAAATATAATAACAATTTTAAAATATTTAACACATACTTGAGAAATTATATCCTTATGCAGATCTCCTTCTGCTCTAAAATAGCCCATCAAAAGAATTTTTGGTGGCATCATTATGAAATTCCCTTCATCATAAGTCTGAATACACTTAAAGAGAAAATATGAGGGATCTATTCACCCAAAATGCAGATAAGAAAATTATTGTGGTATGAAATACTTTACAATTAATTCAGAGGGAACCCCACTTAAGGAAAAACAGAAGCACTGTATTGTAAGAAGAGTGGTCTCTGCGTGAATGTCCAAAAAGGAGCTAGTAATTTGAGTAGTATTTCATTAAGTATATATACACCTCCAGAATTTTCCCCAAGTATCAGGAATGCTTCCAAGGAAGGAATTAAATTGCACTTGAACAACTTTTAACAATTTTTAAGTCATTTGGAATTTGGGCCCACATATGGGATATATTTCACAAATTTTACTAGAGTTTGTGAGTCAAACTCATATGTTACTCTTTAGCTTCTGCTTTGCCTCACTGGCATTTGTAGGCTCAATAGTTACTTAACCATACCATATAAACCCTTCCACAAGGACTGACCTTGGGCATTCTGGGCTACACAGTCCATATCCTTCCATTTTAAAGTAATTTCCATTCAGGAAAAACTAATATGTTCCTTTGAGTTCCTGGCTAGTTCTATGTCCATGAGAGTAGTAGATTAACCATAACCCAAAGCAATTTCCAAGGAATTATATTTATTATCCAATATAAGAAAGTAGAAGAGTATGATTTAGTTCCAAGGCTTAAGGGTCCACTTTACAACAATAAAAACAAAATTATTTTTTAAAAAGTGATCGCTTTACCTGGGCATAGGCTTCAGGCTCCAAAGTCAGCAATAGCTAAAATGAGACTGCTTCTGATGTTATTATATCTACCCTGTCTCCTCCTACCAAAGCATACCCATTTCCATTCCCTTTATAACCTCTTTCATCTTTATTTAATGCTATATCTTTCTTTTTCTCTTTGTTTCTATTCATTAGTTCCCTACTCATCTTTTCAGCATATATTGATTAAGTTCTGGACAATGGAGGTACAAGACTGAACAAGAAACAATCTATGCTCTTGTGGGCCTTATGAAAAATACTAAGAGGGCCTGTAAGGCCGGGGAAGGACCTCCTTCCCCTTCTTAACTGACTTTTCCAGTAAGCCCTGGTTAACTGACCTTTCCAGCAGATTCTGGTTTGGTCACCGTAGAGGTATTTTATCTGTTCCTGAAATCAGCCTGAGGGAGCAGCCTGCTAAGACAGACCATCCTGCCTCCCTAACCGCAGGGCCATAGCTATATTATCTGTTTCTGGGAGGACTAGGTATTTTATCTGTTTCTGGAATCGACCTGTAAAAACAGACCATCCGGCCTCCTCGGGAAATGAGTCAACTGTCAACTATTATGAGCCAAATATTATCTGTTAACATAGTTCCCTGATTTACAGACCACCTGCGTGTGGTTTTAGCCTTTATAAACTCATGTCCTGCAATTACTCGGCGCTCCCAGTCAGCCAGCAATGTTGCTGTCTGCCTGAGAAGCCCCTGCGCTGCGCTTGTACTAATAAAACCTCATGCTTTTTGCATCAAGTTTCGGTCTCGGCGTTTGACATGGGGTCGTTGCCCCCTCTGTTGGACTCACAGGGGGTCTTGGGACCTTACATATGGGGGCTCGCCCGGGATGGGGGCGACCACCCCTCAAGCGCCAAGATCGGTCTTGGAGGTAAGCAGACTCCGGAGTCGCTCAGTGTTTGTCTTGTCCTCTGTTCGTTTTTGGTGTTCTCTGGAATCTGGGAGGGATATCATCCCTCGTCTGGGACAGGGTGTCGGTACCGTGAGGAATCGGCACCTCTGGTTAAAGGGTCTTTGGCCAGAAAAGCTGTCACCCTGGGGGACGCCCCAGGGACGGGTGGTGACCGAGAGGTCTTGGTCACTTCTGGTAGCTGGCCGGCAATGGGCACTTGCGTGTCCAGCAGGGCTGGCGTCTGGGAGGGATATCATCCCTCATCTGGTCTGGTATTCTGTATCTGTGTAAGTTCGTATGGGCCCGGTGTCTTGTTGCATCGCTTTTTGTTCTTTGTCTCTGTCTTATATTAATGCTTTTGATTTAACCACACTTTTTCCCAGGTCAATGCCGGTCTGTAAGATAACTTTCCTCTCATGGTTCCTAGAATATTAGTCTTGGTTTCTTTGTCCAACATGAGTGCCATTTCTGTTTTGCTGAAACACTATAATGTTACTTGTTTATTGAAAGGGTATAAGTACAGATGTTTGTTTGATATTTTGTTTGTCTGCTTGGGTATAATTATTTGTTTATATAAGTGTGAAAATCTGTGAGAGAAGAAAAGGAGAAAGAAAGAAACTTTTAATTTGTTTAAAACTAAGTGCTCTGACGGCTAGCAAACCGCCCCAAGTGGCCACGGGGAACTCTTTCCCCAGGGGTGCTTGCTTTCTGCCAGAGGGAAAACGGCCGGCCTGACAAAAGTTCTATGTATGTTTATTAATTTGAAGGTATGAAGTTGTAACAATTGTGGTACAAAAAGTTAAAAGCAGATTCTTAAGTTAACTATTTACAAGAAGGAAGCTTGTACTGGTAAAGTCACCAAGTCTGCCCAGCAAGCTCAAAAACTAAATGAATCTTATTTCAGACACCTGCCGCCATCCAGTTATCATCAGTGGTGGAGGAATGGTTTCAGAACTGTTTGTCTCAGTTGGTCATTTAAATTTGATGTGATTAATGATTACAGTACTTTGTAAAATCTTTAGAAGGAAAAGAAAATATTTTGAGGACAACTTGGTCCTGGTGTGTGTGTGTCAACTCTTAAGTTATGGTTTTAAAATCAATAATATTAATGGAAACAGTCGAGCAGAAGAACTTTTCAGAACATTCAGGGAGTCTGATTTCAGTGTAAGGGTCACCGGTTCCCCTGCGCCACCTTCATCAGCAGGAGAGTAGCTGGGGGGGGGGGGGGGGGGGGGGGAGGGGGGCGGCTGACTAGGAGTTAGGGGGATTAAGGGGCTTAAAGGTGCAGTTAGAAATCCCCCATTTCTCTTTTCAGGCTTATCAGAAACTGAGATCCTTATCTGTAGGAAAAATGTGTCACTTTAAATTTCAAGCGGCTGGAGGCCTGGGAACAGGGGGCTGAGCCTGCTCTCTCTTCCCTCTCTCCTTTTCTAAGTATTTTTTTTTTTAATAATGGAAGGTTTAAGGCATGGTTTTCCGTTTTTGAAAGACATAGAAAGTTTGAAGGCTAATTTGAAATAGTAAAGATTTTTGTGAAGGTTGTGCATGTGATGAGAAGGGGAACAGAGAAAGGTTGAAAGAAGGAATTAGTATGCCTATTGTAGGAAACATAGGCACTACAAGGGAGGATGTCCTAGCAGATAGGCTAGAGAGGCAAGAAAGGGAGACTTAAACTTCAGGAGTTTTTTTAACATAGAGGAAAAGGACTAACAGGACCGGGGCTCCTTTCCATTAAGCCCCCACGGGTAACCTTACAAGTAAGAGGCAAACCTATTAACTTACTGGTGAACACTGGGACAGTTTATTCAGTCTTGACAGAGCCAATGGGACCTCTAAGAAGATATCAGTCCAGAGAGCCACCAGACAAACTGCCTGTTTTCCTGGGACATCGAGAAGGACCATAGACCTGGGAAGGAACACGCACTGGGGAATGCAGCCACTGAGCTGGACCAAAGTGGAACAACTGGCCTTTGAGAAGCTAAAGAAGGCTCTCATCTCAGCACCTGCCCTAGCCTTGCCAGATGTCACCAAGGGACTGAGGTAAGGGGCATTAAAAAAGGGGTTCTCACTCAGACTCTAGGTCCCTGGAAGAGACCTGATGCCTATCTGTCTAAGAAGCTAGACCCTGTGGCAGCAGAGTGGCCAGTGTGCCCTGGGCAGTGGCCACTACAGCATTGCTGGTGAAGGAGGCAGATAAGCAGACTCTGGGCCAGGAGCTACCCCTGACAACACCCCATGCCATTGAGGCCCTCTTTGAGTGATCCAGAGAGATGGATGTCAAACACCAGAATCACCCAGTGCCAAGCTCTTCTCCTGGACCAGCCCTGTGTCCAGTTCCATAAGACACTGGCCATCAGCCCTGCCAGCCTGCTTCCAGATGATCCAGAGGAACCCATTCATGACTGCATAGAGGTAACAGACGCAGTACTGAAAGATGTCCTGCCATCATCACCAGACGAGGTACTGTTCACGGATGGGAGCAGTTACGTACAGGATGGGATCTGATATGCCGGGGCAGCAGTAGTCACCATGGACCACGCAGTTTGGGCACAGTTCCTGAACTTTTGGCCTTAATCCAGACCCTTTGATGGGGACACAGTGCCATCCCCCGGGAAAGAGGGTTGCCAACTCCAGCCAGAAAGGACATTATTTTAGCCTTATTTGAGGCCATCTGACTCCCAAAGACAGCTGCAATAGTGCACTGCAAAAGACATCAGAAAGGGGAGACAATGAAAGCCAGAGGAAATAGAGCCGCAGACCAAACTACTAAGGAAGAAGCCCCAAAACCAGTAGGGCCTTTATAAGTCTTAGTAACCCTGCCGGACCCCGACCTGCACCAAGCAAAAAGAGGAATTGGCTGAACAGAAAGCAAGTCATCAAAGGACCAGATGGTTGGTGGACTCTACCAGATGAAAGACTGTTGGTCCCAGAGACTTCAGGTCAGACATTAGTTGCCCAGTTACACCAGGTTACCCACTTAGGTGTCACCATGTCTTCTGAACTTCTGTAAGCTTAGATAAGGTAATTAAAAGCATAGTCACTAGAAGTACTGTCTGTGCACAGGTAAATACTAAGCAAGGTAAGAGGGTCCCCCTGGGAATTCAAGGAAATTCCCCAGGAGAGCATTGGGAGGTGGATTTCGCAGAGATTAAGCCACCAACATTAAGATATAAGTACATGCTAATCCTTTTGGTTTTTTTGTTTTTGTTTTTTGTAAACACCTCAGGTCAGGTTGAAGCATACCCCACTAGAACAGAAACTGCCTCTAGGTTTAGGCTGCTAGTAATCATAGGATCAGATAACAGCCCAGCCTTTGTAGCAAGGTAGGACAGGCATGAGCAGGACTCTAAAAAGTTTAATTAAATTTGTCCTAGAAACCGGTGAAAATTGGACCAACCCCCTGCCCTTCTCCCTCTTATGAACCAGATGTGCCCTCTACTGGGATGGGTTCCCCCTCTTTTTGAGATCATGTATGGTAAACTTCCTCTCCATCCTTCCCAGGGTCAGGGAGAAACTAAAAGCTAAAATTTGTAACCGTTCCCTTGCTCAAGTCCTTACAGGCTCTGCAGTTTACCCAGAGAGCCACCCATAAGCTTATTCCAGATGCACTGCCAGTGCCCACCGTGGACCCTGTACACCCCTTCCGGCCCGGAGACTCTGTGTGGGTAAAGAAATTCACTGCCCAAAGACTAACCCCAACCTGAGAAGGACACTATTGAAGTAGACGGCACCCAGACCTGACTACACCACTCCCCGCTCCTGCACAGAAAACGGCCTGGATCCTGGCAACCAGCAGCCTCACCTGTGAGATCCCTAGCCTGAGCTCCACACAGGCCAGGAGGAGACTTGATGCCGGCAGGAGGGGAATTGGACTTCAATGGGAACTGTGGTAAAAACATTTTTGCTAGCCAGTGAAAAAGTCTGAAGCTTAGTAAAGCTAAATGTGCGAGCAAGAATTAAGTCAACAAATAGACCAGGATTTAAGTACCCTAGAGAAATCTATAGGCGAATTAGAAAAATCGGTCGGGTCCCTAGCAGAGGTACCTGCCCCTCTCTCAAGATGGAGACCTATAGTTCCAGGATTGGAACTTCCCTGAAAAGAAAAAGGGGGGATGTAAGGCCGGGAAAGGACCCCCTTCCCCTTCTTAACTGACTTTTCCAGTAAGCCCTGGTTAACTGACCTTTCCAGCAGATTCTGGTTTGGTCACCGTAGAGGTATTTTATCTGTTCCTGAAATCAGCCTGAGGGAGCAGCCTGCTAAGACAGACCATCCTGCCTCCCTAACCGCAGGGCCATAGCTATATTATCTGTTTCTGGGAGGACTAGGTATTTTATCTGTTTCTGGAATCGACCTGTAAAAACAGACCATCCGGCCTCCTCGGGAAATGAGTCAACTGTCAACTATTATGAGCCAAATATTATCTGTTAACATAGTTCCCTGATTTACAGACCACCTGCGTGTGGTTTTAGCCTTTATAAACTCATGTCCTGCAATTACTCGGCGCTCCCAGTCAGCCAGCAATGTTGCTGTCTGCCTGAGAAGCCCCTGCGCTGCGCTTGTACTAATAAAACCTCATGCTTTTTGCATCAAGTTTCGGTCTCGGCGTTTGACATGGGGTCGTCGCCCCCTCCATCGGACTCACCGGGGGTCTTGGGACCTTACAGGCCAAAACCGGTTTGGCTCAGTGGATAGAGCGTCGGTCTTCAGACTAAAGGGTCCTGGGTTCGATTCCAGTCAAGGGTATGTACCTTAGTTGCGGGCACATCCCCAGTAGGGGGTGTGCAAGAGGCAACTGGTGGATGACTCTGTCTCATTGATGTTTCCAACTCTCTATCCCTCTCTCTTCCTCTCTGTAAAAAATCAATAAAATATATTAAGAAAAAGAAAAAGAAAAATGCTAAGAAGGAAATACTCAGGAGGTGACAGAGAAGGTTACAGGTTGGAGAGGGAATAAGAACCTAATTTTGACCTAGTGGACAGGTCAGCTTCCCTAAGGGTATGACAATTAGACCTCAGATCTAAAAAGGAAAGCATGACCACTAGCATGTATTTTAAAGAGCTAATAGAAAAGATAGCCAGGAAAAGGGGACAACAAAGGTAAAGGACCATGGGTCAGAAAAGATATTGGTATGTTTGAGGAACTAAAAGGAGGCCACTGACTGTCACTATACCAACAGAGATCTGGGCAAGAGGTAGAGGAGGTTAAGAGATGATGCTCAAGAATTAGACTGGCACTGGATATTACAGGAATGCAAACAGTTATGGCAATGTGCCTGAGTACCTAACACCTGTAAGCTTTTCTTCATTGCTAAATGGAACCCAAGTTTTGCTTGGGTGGCAATGCATCTATTTCTAGGGAATGAATCGTAATTATTTATGGTGAATGTTATGTACAGGGAAATCACTGAAAGCTTCTGAGAAATATTTTTAATTTCATTTGAAATAACTTTATTTTTTTAATGAAAGATACAAGTGTTTTTGCCACCACCCTTTGTACTTTATCTGCTGTCATATTTTCTCCTGCGGCTTCCACTCCTAAACTAAAAGGTTTAGTTTTTCAACTTTTATTTGTAATTAATTATTAAGATATAATGGATTCCCATTGGACAATATTCAAACAGCATAAATACAGGAGAACTAAGAATAGAAAGTAATGATTCTCAGAAACTTCCCTTCCAGCCTTACTTGCCAGGGGTAATCAATAGCAATTCTTGTTTGCCCTCCAGGAATTTTCTATACCAATTTATGCACAGTTTTTACACAAATTGGATCATCCTCTCTCTCTACAGCTATAGATATGCCCAAATATATAACTAACTTTGCAAGTTGCTTTTTTTTAAAACTCAACACCTTTTGGGAGATATTTCTATACCAGCCTGTTTATATCTATTTTACTATTTTTAAAAGACTGATACTATCCCATTAAAGTTCTACAAATGGGAACTTAGTTTGGCTTTTTTTCTTGCCACACACACACACACACACACACACACGCTGCAGTAAATCATTATAGATAAATCATTGCATATTGGTGCAAAAAATAACTGCTGGATAATTTCCTGGTAATGAAACTGCAGAATCAAAGCACTTAATCTTCAGATATAGTAAAATTGCCCCTCCCCAAAAGGTTACACAAACATTTTCTCTAAGAGCATTTCCTCACATCTTGTCAACACTCTGTTATTGACTGACTTCAAAGGTTTGCCAGTCTAATAGATTGGGGGGGGGGGGAGATGATGTCTCCTTTTTATGAGTCTCTATAATTATGAGGACAGCAATACCTGATTGCTAAATGTGCACGTTTTTAAGTCAGATCCCCTAGGCCCGTGATCAGCAAACTGCGACCCACAAGCGGCTCTCTGACTCCTTGAGTGTGGCTCTTCCACAAAATACCACTGGCCTGGGCGAGTCTATTTTGAAGAAGTGGCGTTAGGAGAAATTTAAGTTTAAAAAAATTTGGCTCTCAAAAGAAATTTCAATCGTAGTACTGTGGATGTTTGGCTCTGTTGACTAATGAGTTTGCCCACCCACTGCCTTAGGCTAATCCTAGTTTTTACCCTACATGTGTTTACCCTTGGGCATGTTGGGTCTACAGAGAGTTGGGTCTACAGATTGAACAAGATACACAGGAATACAGGAAGCCCTCCCTGTCCGTTTGTTTGCAATTAGTGGTGCTAAGTTGTTTTTAAGTAGAGCTTGGTCCAGTACTACGCCTTTGGCGTCTTCCTCTGAGCCAAGCCTCGCAGAACTCCTGCAGCCTGTAGCTCAACAAGAGAGGAAAGTTGGCTCTGCTTTTCAAAACTCTACCCCCGACCCTCGCTTCAGAAACACCGGCTTACACATCCATGTAGAGCTATGCGTTGCCCATTTTAAACAAGTGGACGCTCCCTGGCCTGAGCAGAAAACTGCAGAGCTACTAACACAGCGTTTAAAAGGGATGAGGCCTCCCAGAGCAAACCCTCACCCTGCAGCGGCCCGGACGCACCGCCCACGGCCCCGCCCCCCCAAAGCCGGAAGTAACGTCCCGAATCCGGTCCGTCGTGTTCCGCCGTCCGTCCGCCGGCGGCGGGGGCCCGGCCTAGCGTGGGGCGTGCGTCGGCGTCGCAGCCCCCAGAGGGATTCTGGGTAACGGCCCCGGCCGGCTGGGCGGCTGGCTCGGCGCAGCGGCTCTCTCCCTCCCGCCGGGTCGGTGTGTTTGTAGGGCCCGGGGCCGCCAGGCATGGAGCAGCCATGGCCGCCTCCAGGACCTTGGAGTCTCCCTCGGGCCGAGGCTGAGGCTGAGGACGAGAGCGACTTGGACGTGTCTCCCGGTTCTCCCCGCTGCCCGCAACTGCCGGGCGGCGGCGCCCAGGTGAGAAGGGGGCCCCTGTCCGCTAGCGGAAGGCTGCTCCCGGGGTCCCCCCCCCCACCCCCCCCACCCCCGTCTCTGCGACCCTGTCGGGCGCCCCGTTCTGCGCCGCCACCTCACCCGCCGGGGCCGAGCGCCCGATGCCATCGCACCGCTAGCTAGGGTAGCATCTTCTAACCTGGGATAGAGGGGCTGGACCTGCGTGCCTAACCTCCGCCTCTCCCCACACCTTTTCACCCTGGCTGTGAACTTCCTCACCCTTGGAATTCGTTCCGACCCCCCCTGAAACCCTCTCCTGACAGCACCCAGATTGGGGGGCGGCTCCTGCGGTAAACATTGACCCTTTGTCCTCTGGTGCGTGGTTTGATCCCAGCGTTTTTATGCTGTGCATCCTTAGGAACAGTTAAACGGTGGCCTTGCAGCCATTCACCGAGCCCCCCCGACTTAGAAAGGCTGCTTCTATCCAAATGTGCGGGTGTGACATCCGAACACAAATTCATGGTCGCTTTGGAGGCCGGCCTTCATCTCTCCCGCTCGCGTGACCGTTTTACCCCTTACGGTTGTTGGGTTTTTTTTAGTTTTGCTTCACATCATTCTCCAGCAAAAAAACACATACAAGAGGCTCACGTTTTTGCCTTTTTTCCCCCCTTATTAGAACTTCTTTCTGAGATTCCCGATGGATGATGCTGCGTGTGGTTTTCACCCCAGCATTCCTCCTCCCTCTGAAACTTTATCTATAAATGTGATGTGCCATTTAGGATTTTTCCCTTGGCCCTTGTCTTCATAAAGGGCTTGCGGCCGCATAGCGTCTTGTCCCGGTTTTCCTCCTAACCGGAGTGTGTTTTGAACGTGTTGTACTGCAGGATCCCAGACTACACACCTATGTCCAACCAAACGGGTTGTTAGGTGTCTGCTTTCTAGGTTTCCTGCAGAAAGGAATCCCTGAGGGCTCACTGAACGAATGCAGTTTTTTCTCGAGACTCATCTTGCAAGCTGTTAACCAATACGAGCCTTTTGCGTCGTTTGTCGCTAAGTGTAGGGTGGTGGATCCTATGCCCCAGCTCACGGAGTTGGCTTCAGACAGAGAAAAAAAAATGCTGTTTCATAACACAGACTGTACTTTGGCCAGCCAGTCACTGAGAAAGTGCAAGACATTTTTTAGGAGGACAGAGTGAGAATTGATAGGTCAGTACTCACCCACTAATTATGGGTGGCAGGTGTCATCTTTGTATACAAAGTGTGTTATGTAACTGCATAATGAATGTGTTACAGAGAGGAAAAAAAGAATGAACAGCAGCTGCCATCGTCAGTTTTGAAGGCATATGGAGAGGATGGAAGAAGAATTTTAGTGCATTGTGGTTGAATCCCAAGAGTAACCTAAGAGAAACATAATTTTAAATATATATATTAATTTTTGCTCATACACTTGGGTTTATAAGCTTATTTAGCAGAAATAGATTTTAGAAGCAAAGTGCCTTGTCTCCTTCATGAAAAATTATTTCCCTGAGATCATGTTGCTTGTCAGTGGTAGAATTAAAACCAAAATCCACTCTGACTCCTAGTACAGTCTCATTTTCCCCCACCTACTGCAGTGCCCATCCTGTGATGTAACGTAAAACTATTTGGCTGAAACTAACTTTGAATACCGTTAATATTTGTAAAGTGATTACTAATCCTAAATTAGTTCACATGTTATAAGCTGTTTATTTGTCTTGCTGGCTTTAGGATTTACCTTTTGGATTGGAATATTCGGAAAGAATAAAATGTTTAATTCAATTTATAAACATTGTACAATCTTTATAAAAATAGCTTTGGTTCAATTTTATGGAATTTGGGGAATCTAGACATCTTAGTGTTATATATGATGTCTAATTCTGGATGTAATGTTATACATCACATATAACTTTAATTATAATAGAATTATACTTTGCATATAACATATAGCAGTTTGAAATTTAAAGGTAGTTAGACCTTAATGTTCAAGTTTCCTTTTCAATTTCATGTTAATTGAATTTATGTTTAATGTCCCTTTACAATCTCAGTATGTTCCCAGATAAAATATGACTTTTTAGTTAGTCATCTCAATACATGTCGCATAGTTTGCTTAAATACCCAAACATCTGTATAGTGTGCGGAGAAGAATTTAAACATAAATCATTTTTAGAATTTAGGGATAAGATTTCTATGTCTAAGAAATGACTTAAGCATCTGAGGTCTTGGTCCCCAGCATATATGGTCAATTTGGCTCAAATAAAATCTTACAAAAATTCAAAACAAAAAAAAAGAGGGAAAAAAGAAATGACTTGAAAATTTGCTACTACATAATTTGAAAATGGCCTGTCTCTTTGTATATCTTTCTTCCTTAGTATATCTTTGTCTTTTCTTACAGTATACATTTTATAGCTTAAATTTTCTTTTCCTGGCTCCTCCTTAAAGCATAGCTAGTCTGCACTTCTTGATTCTATTCTAAGATGGCAAATAATAAAAATAACACTTTAGTTGCTTAGAGTCATGTGGTGCCTGAGCTCCAAACCTGCTAAATAATTAAGTAAAACATCTGAATAACAACAATGCCCACATTTGCCCCAATAGAAACCTAAGTTTGCCTTGAAGACTCGTCTAGCAAGTAGGGACCTTGCATGCTACTTGCCTCAGAATTCTTTACCACTACTAATCTATTCCGTGAAGTGGGGAGTCATTTATTTATTCAGCTAAGATGTGTTGTTCTAGCTCCTAAAGAGGCAGAGAGTTGGGTAAACAAATAAGCACAATATTGTGTGAAAACACCGCTATGGAAGTATGCATAACTTGGTGGAGGGGGAAGGGATGGGAGAAAATTGAGGTATGGAGGTAGGAGTTTGGTGGGATTGCCACATTGAAGGGGTGGAGGGAAAGAATAAGCAAAAGTGAAGACAAACTGAAACCAAGTCCAGAGAGATAATAGGGAGTGAAATCATGAGGGACAATGCCGTGTCACAGTTTGCACTTTTTCCCAAGACTCTAAGAATGAGTAAAATTATCAGATTTAGTTTTTGGAGAGATCACTCAAGTCTAGCAGAGAAGAGAATGGCTTGAAATGAGAAAGGGTGTATAAGGGAACAGATTGGAATAAAATTATTCTAAATTTCTAGTTTGATATTGATCTACATTTTGGCCAAGAAATCATATAGAATGTGCCTTCAACTCTTATTTTATACAGCTGTAGAATAGAAGGCACCCATCTCATGTAGGAGTTCGGTAAATATTAAATCTAATTACTATTGCTTCTGACTGGAACAGAATCACCAGAGTGGGCCAGTTGGCTTTTTTAATAACTTTACCTGTTTTGATTAGGATTAAGTTAAAGGGAATCTATTTGATATAGTCAGTTATAAATAGAAATTGTCAATAAGAACTCAGATTGCCAAGGATTTGGATAATATAGAAGGAAATTAGAAACTAATAAATGATTACTTTTAAATAAAACGTTCCTTGCAAAGAATAACTTGCAGGCAAAATTCTAAAGGTCTGGTTTTTAGCATGTTGAGTGATAAGTTGAACTAGATTTAAGCTTTTATTCTCTTTCTGCTATTTCAGATGATAAAGACTAAAACAAATGTTTGTTGTACACCAGCTACTGTTTATCTGTGCTAGTTGCCAGGCTTTTCATTGCTGTTAGTTTTTTCGGGAGAGGCACAGATTAACAAAGAAGCTTACTGGTAGAGTCTAGCTGATGAAACAAGGCCCGTAATATTAAAATGTAACTGCATACACAGAAGTTAGGATACCTATGCACCAGAAGCATTGTACAGAAATTCTTGACTAAAAGAAAATTGAACTGTGCTGCTTAAACATTCCCAATGCCTTCTTCATTACTTACAAAGATTATTTTTCATCCAGATGTATAGCCATGGAATTGAAATGGCTTGCCAAAAGCAGAAAGAGTTTGTGAAGAGCTCTGTGGCATGCAAATGGAACCTTGCTGAAGCTCAGCAGAAACTTGGTAGCTTAGCACTGCATAATTCTGAGTCCTTGGATCAGGAGCATGCCAAGGCACAAACAGCAGTATCAGAACTGAGGCAACGCGAAGAAGAATGGCGGCAGAAAGAAGAGGCTCTAGTACAAAGAGAGAGAATGTGTCTATGGAATGTGGATACCATTAGCAAGGATGTTTTTAATAAGGTATGACCTTTTTTTTTGCACTGTAATCAAAGAAGAAAAAACAGTATTTGTACAAACCTTTGTGCATATTTGGTAGCAAACAACAGAATCTTATAATCAGTATTTGTTTTTGACAGTTTATGAAAAGTGCTTGCTATGGAAACCTGTATTCCCAATTGTCTCTAATGTGGAGAGTTCTTAATACAAATATATGGCTGCAGCATAGCACCTGAATATAAGTGTGGGCTCTGAAATCGGCCTGCCTCAAATCTTAGCTTTGTCACATGCTTGTTGTGACCTTGGGCAAGTCACTTAACATCTCTATGTCTCAGTGTCCTCAACTTTATGGGATTGGTATGAAGACTAAATAGGGTAATGTCTTAAAAGCAAGTAGCGTGGGGCCTATCAGGTGGTAAAGCTAAGATTTTACAATCGCTTTCTAATGCTGCTGTGTTATAAGTTTGCTGTTAGTTTTGTAACACTAATGTAAAGTTGCTGGATTTACTAAATTTAGTTACCGTATTTGCCGGCGTATAAGACGATTTTTTGGCCCTGAAAAATATGCCTCCAAGTGGGGGGTAGTCTTATACGGCGAGTATATAACAAACTCTGTATTTTGAGTGGAAATGTTAGGGGGTCATCTTATACGCCCAGTCGTTTTATACGCCGGCGAATACGTTATTTTCAGGGCCAAAAGATCGTCTTATACGCCGGCAAATACGGTATTTTTTTTTAGTAAACTTCAGATAGTAATCTGAACTTGGTATTACAGCTTTAGTAGTGAAAGGACTAGTATATTACTTATGCCAAGTTAGTAGTTTATTAAGAATGGTTTATATTTCTACTGGATTATATAGGCCTTATTCTTTGGCTTTTATATCTGAAGTAGATATGGGTAATGAATGCCAGTCATTTTCAACTAGTATGTAAAGTATTCTTTGTATTTATACTAACCTTTTCAAGCTTCAAGGATAGACTGCTCCTTCTTGTCTAAGTCCACATTTAATTTATCTTTAACTGTCATTATTCTTTTTTTAAAAATATATATTTTATTGATTTTTTACAGAGAGGAAGAGAGAGGGATAGAGAGCTAGAAACATCGATGAGAGAGAATCGTCGACCAGCCGCCTCCTGCACACCCCCCACTGGGGATGTGCCCGCAACCAAGGCACATGCCCTTGACCAGAATCGAACCCAGGACCCTTCAGTCCACAAGCTGACGCTCTATCCACTGAGCCAAACCGGTTTCAGCTGTCATTATTCTTTAGACTTCTCAATCTATAGATAGTTGTTTCTGTTCTGGCATTCACTCTCAACACACCCTCTTAAGAACTCTTAATATCCTTTCCCTACATCAGCTCTAGTTCTGCTAAAGCAATAAGTAATACACATAGGTAAATAACACCACTAGCACTATCAGTACTTTATTCTTTAATTCAGAAAAATTATGAATTCAGCAACATCCTTTTTGTAAAAAAATAAAATAAAAAACAAAAAACTCATAAATATGTAAAATAGAATTGTAAGGCTTCTTTCACTAGCTGTTACATTTCCCAGAGATAACACTGGTAACAGTAAGTTATATCTTTCTAGACTTTTTTTGTACTTGTAGTAATTTGTATATTTTTCCTCCCCCATAATGGGATCACTCTTTATCTTAATATTTTGCTATGTTAGTATATATTGTTGTAAAGGGTATGTCTTCTAAAGTGTTATTTTATTTCTGGTTTGCATTTATACCCTAAACTATTAAAAATAATTTTCTGCCGAAACCGATTTGGCTCAGTGGATAGAGCGTCGCCTGCGGACTGAAGGGTCCTGGGTTCGATTCCGGTCAAGGGCATGTGCCTTGGTTGCGGGCACATCCCCAGTAGGGGGTGTGCAAGAGACAGCTGGTCGATGACTCTCTCTCATGGATGTTTCCAACTCTATCCCTCTCACTTCCTCTCTAAAAAATCAATAAAATATATATTTTTAAAAATAATAATTTTCGTCCAGAGAGAATGGTCGAAATAATGTTTCTTTGTATTATAAAGTTAATGTCTCTTAATATAGTGGTCACAAATTTTCATTTGTCTCTCCTTTTAGTTGTTTTTTTAAACTTAGGTTTTAACAAGGCCTACCTTTATACCACACATTTATTAGACTATTTTTTTTTATTGTAAACTGCCAGGTTTGCAATTTTCAATTTTTGCAGTGGTGATCTCAAGGTTTAAATGCCACTACAGAATGTTCTGCGAAATTATTCTGCCATTTTTTCTGGCCAGATACAAACTTCATCTTGGTCTGTTTTATGTTATATTTCATCGAAAATAAGCACTTCTTTTTTTTTTTTTTTAATATATTTTATTGATATTTTACAGAGAGGAAGGGAAAGAGATAGAGAGCCAGAAACGTCGATGAGAGAGAAACATCGACCAGCCGCCTCTTGCACGCCCCCTTCTGGGGATGTGCCCACAACCAGTGTACATGCCCTTGGCCGGAATCGAACCCGGGACCTTTCAGTCCGCAGACCGACGCTCTACCACTGAGCCAAACCGACCTCGGCAAAAATAAGCACTTCTTAAATATAAATTTGTACTTGATTTCAGAATCAAACTGTTTGGTTTCTCCTAAAAAAAAGTTTACAACAAAGGTCTATTTTAGGTTTGTGTCTTATCAAAGAATTCTAGTAGATATATTTTATTTTCTATATACTTTGAATTTTGGGATTTATATTCAGCAAGAGCACCAAAGATTAGTCTAGAGCATTGACTTTCAACTGTAAGAATTTTTAAAATATACAGTACCTTACTATTTAGACAGGGACACTGACCTCTTTTCCCTTAGATTGTAAAAAAAAAAAAAAAAAAAAAATGACAGTAGCTAAAACAACTATAGCTTTCTGGTATGTCTTGAACCATAAATATATATAGGTCATATAATAGAGTTAGTTGCATCTTATTGGTCATATCACATAAATAAATAAATAAATATATGTGCCTAATATGCAAATTGTCCCCACAGGAGTTTGACCTAGAATTTGATTGCTCACTATGATGTGTGCTGACCTCCAGGAGGTGGTACAGAATGAAGGGAGATCCTGGCCGGCAGCCAGAGGCCCCATTCGGCTCTGGTTACCAGCCAGGCCTGAGACCCTACCCATGCATAAATTTCATGCACTGGGCCTCTATCCTTGCATAAAAATTTAGGCGCCTGAAATTTTTTAAATTTTATTTTAGAGGATGTTTATTAAAGCTAGGAGCAATGAAACAAGGAAGGGCTGGGAAAATGAGCATAGGTTGAGCTGCTTTGGTTCACCAAGATGTCAAAAAAGCCCTGGCCAGTGTGTTCAGTGGTTAGAGCGTTGGCCAGCACACAGAGTCTTGGGTTCAATTCCTGGTTAAGAGCACATACTTGGGTTATGAGTTTGCTCTCCAAACCTGGTCAAGGTACATGCTCAAGGCAACAGTCAATGTGTGTCTCTCACATCGACGTTTCTCTGTCTCCTACTCTCTCAAAAGAAATGGAAAAATATTATCAAGGGAGGATTAAAAAAAGAAGAAAAAAAAAGAGACAAGGTGGCCATGGGGACTGGTTCAGGGGTTTGCCTGAGATGAAATGCCACTGCCCATTGCTGCACTGGTTGCAAACCTCATGATGTCCCTTGGATTTTAGGAAAGCATGCCTGTGAAGAAAGAAAAGGGGATCGGAAGGTGCAGGCATGCTCCTAGGAGAGAGTGTGCAAGAGCACCTAAATTTTAAAAAAGTCATTTTGAAACAAAAAAGGGTATTTATTATTTTTTTATTTTTTAAAAAAATCTAAGTATCTTATTTTTATTGTCAGATCAGCAAAAAATATATATATATTTTGGTGTGCCACAGAATTTTAGTAGTTTATGTATGCCATAGATGAAAAAGGTTCAAAATCACTGGTCTAGAGTTGCAGATACTTAATGGGAATGAGTAAAGCAAAACATAAATGATGCATTAAAGGATATTTCTATATCTACCTTTAACAGGGAAAATTAGTTTAACAAAAAGATTCATTTGTTTTTCTGTATAATTTCTAAAGTAATTCTATAATTTTTTCATACATCATTTTAAATAAAACTAATGAAACTCCAGTACAAGTAAATTTTAATTGTTTAATAGAGTTTAACACATGAATTTAATGATGTAATATCAGTATAAGATTATACCACCTATTTATAGTGTCTAAAGGAAAGATTGCAAGACAATCAGTATCTGAGAAAGATCAATCAGTATATAAAATTTTATTTTAATTTAAAATTTTTAGAGTTTTATTAATCAAGATAAAGGAAAAGAATCAGAAGATGAAGATAAATCAGAATCATTTATGCAGAAATATGAGCAAAAAATCAGACATTTTGGTAAGTCTCCTATTTGAATTACCTTTTTCTATAATGTTTAATATAAATATGTGTACAAAAGATTGATTTATAAAATGGGAACCAAAAAGATGATAAGTAACAAATTCAAGTTATGTCACTACTTCTGTCATAGTTGTACAGTGCTTATTTTAGATGCTTTGTGTGTGTGTGTCTGTGTGTGTGTGTGTGTGTGTGGTGGTGGGGGACGTTTAATAACAGAAATGTACTGACAGGCTAAACCTAATTGTGAAGAGCAGCAAATGTAATCCATTATCCTATCTAATAAAAGAGAAACATGCAAATTGACCATACTTCGGCTACACCCATAAGCCACGCCCACCAGCCAATCAGGAGTGATTATGCAAATTAACCTGACAAATATGGTGGATGCCACAGAGCTGGAGAGAGCAGGAGTGTGTTGCCCCCAGCAATGGAGGAAGCCAAGGTTTCCACCCGCTCTGGCTTTTACTCAAGGCCCCAAAGTTTCAATTATAGAAGATAAATCAGCCATGGGCAAACTACGGCCCACAGGCCGGATTCGGCCCGTTCGGCTCTTCTATCTGGCCTGCGGAGCCGAAAAAGTGCAGGGTTCTCTTGCTCTCCCCTCTGCTCCTTCACCAGCAGCCCAAGATGAGAGTGCCAGCATGGTCAGGTTGCTTTTGTTCCGGCCCTCCGGTCCAGTTTAAGAACCCATTGTGGCCCTCAAGTCAAAAAGTTTGCCCACGCCAGAACCAGTTTGGCTCAGTGGATAGAGCGTCGGCCTGTGGACTGAAAGGTCCCAGGTTCGATTCTGGTCAAGGGCACGTACCTTGGTTGCGGGCACATCCCCAGTGGGGGGTGTGCAACAGGCAGCTGATCGATGATTCTCTCCCATCGATGTTTCTAACTCTCTATCTCTTTCTCTTCCTCTGTAAAAAATCAATAAAATATTTAAAAAAAAAAAAAAGTTTGCCCACCCCTGAGATAAATAAATCCCAGATACCAGGGTCACCGGGGGGGCGTGGTTAGCCTGCAAACCATCCCAGGCCCCTCACCCAGGCTGCCCCATGCCCTTAGGGAGCCCCCACCCTGATCCAGGACATCCTTCAGGGAAAACCAGTGGTCCCCACCTATGCACCAGGCTTCTATCCTATCTAATAAAAGAGTAATATGCAAATTGACCATCACTCCAACACACCAGATGGCTGCCCCCATGTGGACACAAGATAGCCAGCAGGGGAGGGCAGTTGGGATGGACCAGGCCTGCAGGGGAGGGAAGTTAAGGGCAATCAGGCTGGCAGGGGAGTGGTTAGGTGGTGATCAGGCTGGCAGGCAGAGAGGTTAGGGGCAGTCAGGAAGGTAGGCAGGCGAGCAGTTGGGAGCCAGCAGTCCTGGATTGTGAGAGGGATGTCTGACTGCCTGTTTAGGCCTGAATCCAATAGGCCTGTCAGATTCAGGCCTAATCGGGCAGTAGGACATCCCTTGAGGGGTCCCAGATTGGAGAGGGTGCAGGCTGGGCTGAGGGACACCCCCATCCCTCCCACCTCTATGCACCAGGCCTATTCCTATATAATAAAAGAAAAACATGTGAATTGACCGTAACTCCACTATACTCACCAGCCAATCAGGAGGAGTATGCAAATTAACTGTGTCACCTCTAAGATTAGGGAGGAGGCAGCTCCCAGCATGGAAGCAGGCTGTCACCTCAGAGACCTGGAAGCAGGCAAGTGGGTCCTGCAAGGCAGCTCCCAGCATGGCCTGGTTGGCTGTTGCCTCAGCAACCCGGGAGCAGGCAAACACTGCTGCAGGCAGCACCCAACATGGCCTGCTTGGCCATCACCTTGGTGACCCGGGAGCAGGCAAGTGCAGCATTCAGGCAGTTCCTAGCACAGCCTGCTTGACCATCACTGTGGTGACTAGGGAGCAGGGAAGCGCTGCCCCAGGCAGCTCCCAGCACAGCCTGGTTGGCAGTTACCACCGTGTGGAGCAGGCAGGCCCCGCAAAGAACAGAGAACCAAGGGGAGCAAGCCTAAGCCGTCAGTAGGACATCCCCTGAGGGCTCCCGTATTGGAGAGGGTGCAGGTCAGGCTGAGGGACACCCCCACCCCATGCATGAATTTCTTATATAATTAAAGGTTATATAATAACCTCTAGTTATATAATAAAAGGGTAATATGCAAATCGACTGAACAGCAGAATCACCAGTTGCTGTGACACACACTGACCACCAGGGGTCAGATGCTCAATGCAGGAGCTGCCCTCTGGTGGTCAGTGCACTCCCACAGGAGGACCTCTGCTCAGCCACAAGCCGGTGGCAGGAGCCTCTCCCACTTCCTCAGCAATGCTAAGGACACCTGGCTGTCACTTAAGGCCCACTCCCCACAGTCAGACATCCCCCAAGGGCCTCCGGAATGCGAAAGGTCACAGGCTGAGCTGAGGGACACCACACCTGCCCCCCCTGCCCCAAGTGCCAAATGTTGTACATGGGCCTCTAGTTATTATACTACCTTCTAAGATACAGTCCTTATTTACTCCGCATCCTCTTTCCATTCCCCAGCTAGTCTTTGCTTTTTTCCTCTTTGCTTCCTTAGTGTCTGGTTATCATATGGTTATAGGACTAGCTTTCATCCCTTCACCCTTCTAGGTTTTAGATATGATATTATATCTGAAATATATCAGGTCCTTGAATTGTTATTCAGATAAATAAAATAATAGAAATATGTATACAAAGAACTGACAAATAGTTTTCTCTGTAAGGGAAAAGTGTTGAGATAGGGATTAATACCCCAGAGGAGGTAACATCTGAACTGAATTATGAGGAACACATAGGAGTTATCCATGTAGATAAGGAACCAAAGCAACAGCACATGCAAAGACACAGTTGGGAAGTAGCATGTTGTATTCTAAGATTTATAAGCAGTGTGGTACTCAGTAAAATGCTACTCAGAAGTGTTAGGAGTTAAGCTTCAAGTCATATTTTTGTATCCCAAGTAATATGTTCATTTAGTAAACATAGTTTTTATTTGTAGTATAAGATTTTTAAATGGCATTTTGAGATCTCTTTCTTATTGGTGTTCCCAAAACTATTTAGAATTTCATTCGTCCTCAGCTATGTTATGACAATAGATACTTTAGATTTTTTCCTTTTTATGCAGTTTATTCATAAGATACTCATTTCCTCATACTTTTTATTTAAAAATATAAGCTGTGTATTCTATTTAATTCAAACATAGTATCTGAAGAAGTGAAGTTTATTATATATATTATTTTTCTGGTATCATTTATTATAGAAAGAAAAGGATAAACAGTCCTCCCTTCGTTAGATATTAAAATCTTTAAATCAGTAGAGCCCAAGTCATAAGGACAAAAAGCAAAATTCTTGTAAGTCTTAGTTGTGGTAATGTGAGTTGTCACTCTCACCTCCAATTCTCTTCCTAGGCCTACGTATTCTGCTCTAGGAAACAGTAGCATATATTGATTGCTCTTTCAGAGCATGGCTGCATCTGGTAGAATAGCATCCCTCAGATATCACCAGCTGACATAGGCTAGTTCAGGGGTGGGCAAACTTTTTTTTAAAATATATTTTATTGATTTTTTTTACAGAGGAAGAGAGAGGGATAGAGAGTTAGAAACATCAATGAGAGAGAATCATTGATCAGCTGCCTCTTGCACACCCCCTACTGGGGATGTGCCCGCAACCAAGGTACATGGCCTTACTGGAATTGAACCTGGGACCTTTCAGTCCGCAGGCCAAAGCACTATCCACTGAGCCAAACCGGTTTTGGTGAGGGGTGGGCAAACTTTTTGACTTGAGGGCCACAATGGGTTCTTAAACTGGACCGGAGGGCCGGGACAAAAGCAACCTGACCATGCTGGCACTCTCATCTTGGGCTGCTGGTGAAGGAGCGGAGGGGAGAGCAAGAGAACCCTCTGCTCTTTGGGCTCCGCGGGCCGGATAGAACAGCCGAAGGGGCTGGATCCGGCCCGCAGGCCATAGTTTGCCCACAGCTGGGCTAGTTGCTTTGGAGTTAATATAAAACCAGCCGGTTTGAAACAGTTCCCTCACCTTTGCTGTAAACTTGGTCAGAAGCAATATTATGTAGGAAAATATCTCAACCTTACAAGCTGTAATAACTCACCTGGCATTATAACTGTATGTGTCTTTGGTAAAACATTTCACATTCAATAAACCTGGTGTTGTTTGATGTTCATAATACCAGTGAATTTCACAAGCCCATTGCCTTCATTTTTCAGTGTGTCAGTAAGTAATATGGTACGGGATATAAATCATTTAGTAAGACCACAAATGTATTACTGATAGAAGAATGGCAAGGAGAGAAGGCAATACCAGATCTAGAATGGGCTTGCTCAAGTGAAGAAACAAAGGCTCCTCCAAGATTAAATGGGACAAAAATAATCAACTTGTCACTTGATACCGTGTTTCCCCGAAAGTAAGACCTGCTTTATGGAAACATAATACATCCCCTGAAAATAAGACCTAGCGCATCTTTGGGAGCAAAAATTAATATAAGACACTGTCTTATTTTCGGGGAAACAGGGTAGTTGTCTGGTCTCTCTAGGATACAATGCCATGTTGAGGTTTCATCACTGATTTCTTCTACTGGCAAATTAGGTGTTCATTGGTTATCCTGGAATATTGATGGGGAGATCCCATGCTGTTGAATCTCTGCATAATCTCATCTGCCATCATGACCCCTTAGTTTATAAAATATTGTGTAAGTAATGAGATGACTGAGAATAATGGCTGTCATAATATTCACAAATGATTAATAAACAATTATTTGTTTTGCCATTGTATGTGTGGGCTTCCAGTGTCTCGTCCTATAATACTACCTAGAGCCATACTATCTTCAAAGCCAATCAGACCTTATAGCAACTCATGGATTCACATTGTGCCTTTTTTTTTTTTTTTTAGTGGAAATGCACATTGACTTTTCACTTTGGAGGAGATAGCCTGCTTGCTATCTCCTCCAAAGTGAAAGGATCCCCATTGGATCCTCCAAAAATGTACTAAGATTGTAGGCTTCCCCAAATTTCCTGTGTTTTATTTCCAGCTTTCTGGCATGTTTATATCTTACCAAGACATCTGGGATACCCGCTACTTCCACTCACAAGTTCTATCAGTGTGAAGTAGACCAATTTACAGTTACGTGGAATGATGAGATAACAAAGTCCCTGTGAACTAAATTATAGCACAGAGTTGATAGAGTCCTGAGGCAAGACAATGAAAGTTTAATGCTGTCCCTGCTGGTGGAAGCAAATGTTTCTGGTGGTGGTTGCTTAATGTGGTAAAGGGAAAAAAAGACATCTGTCAGAATAATGACAATTGATATACTTCTTTGAAGTAAACACATCTGTAATAGCAACTGTGATTAAAGCTTCTAACTGGAGGTTTTCCAAACTTGCATTGTATTCCAAACTTTTGGAAGACATGGGGCTGGTACATGGGAGGCTGTAAAGGGCTGTAAAGTCTTCCACACCAGTTCTTCTCTGTGGTCTCATGGGCAATTAAGACATTTTTCCTAACTTTCCCGAAAAGTATTTGTTGACTTTCTTATGTTGCTTTTACAGTTATAACTAGACTAGGGCACGGTGCACAAAGATTCGTGCAAGAGGGTGGAGCGTGTGAGTCCCTCAGCTGGACTGCAACCTTTCCAATCTGGGAGCCCTCAGGGGAGTCCTCTCCAATCTGGAGTTTCTGTCTGTCTTTGCAATCATAGGAGCGAATTGTTTGAGACCCCAACCCAGTTTGTTTTGTTGCTCACAGAATAATAGAGGCTTTTTTTTTTCTTTCTTTGCTTCATTGGTGGAGATTTCCTGGAAGTTTTAGGATATCTTCCCTTTAATTTTTCCTAGACCTCCTGATTTTACTTATGTATTTACTCTCGCAATTCGGGACCCCTTGGGATTGTCCACAGGCCAGGCTGAGGGACCCCACCAGTGCATGAATCTGTGCACCAGGCCTCTAGTTAAAAAATAAGCCCAGAAGGAAATATATAAAAATGTTAATGTTAATTATAGCTTAGAGAATTGCAGATGATTTTTTATCTCAAATAGAATGAGTTTATGTGCAGGCACATAGGTAGAAATAATTGTCTGGTGGTAAGTGATTAGTAATAAAGGAGACCTGTGGCTCAGGAAGTACAGAGTAAAGGTCATATATCTTTCATTAAGAAATTCACAACCTATTTGGGAGATTTTAGCACATAGAAAAATTAAGATAATGAGTATAATTTGAAGTATTAAAATTTAACATTTTTATTATGAGTATAATGCAAAAAGGAAATGGAAATCATCAAGATTATATATTTGGGGACTGTATTAAGAATCAGTTGGAATATGTTTTTTAAAATATTTTATTGATATTTTTCCAGAGAGGAAGGGAGAGGGATAGAGAGTTAGAAACATCAATGAGAGCGAAGCATTAATGAGCTGTCTCCTCCACACTCCCCAGTGGGTATGTGCCTGCAACCAAGGTACATGCCCTTGACTGGAATTGAACCTGTGACCCTTGAGTCCACAAGCCAGCACTCTATCCTCTGAGCCAAACTGGTTAAGGCTGGAATATTTTTTAAAATAAATCTTTATTGTTTAGATTATTATACTTGTTCCTCTTTTTTCCCCCATAACTCCCCTCCACCTGGTTCCCATCCGACGCTCTGCCCTTATCCCCCCACACTGTCCTCATCCATAGATGTACGATTTTTGTCCAATCTCTACCCGCACTCCCCACACCCTTTCCCCCCAAAAAATTGTCAGTTCACGCCCTTTCTATGCCCCTGATTCTGATATATTCACCAGTTTATTCTGTTTATCAGATTTTTTATTCACTTGATTTTTAGATTCACTTGTTGATAGAAATGTATTTGTTGTTCATAATTTTTATCTTTACCTTTTTCTTCTTTCTTTCCTTAAAGAATACTTTTCAGCATTCCATATAATACTAGTTTGGTGGTGATGAACTCCTTTAGCTTTTTCTTATCTGTGAAGCTCTTTATCTGACCTTCAATTCTGAATGATAGCTTTGCTTGGATAGAGTAATCTTGGTTGTGGGTTCTCGGTATTCATCACTTTGAATATTTCTTGCCATTCCCTTCTGGTCTGCATAGTTTCTGTTGAGAAATCATCTGACAATCATACGGGTGCTCCTTTGTAGGTAACTAACTGTTTTTCTCTTGCTGCTTTTGATATTCTCTTTTCTTTTGCTCTTGGCATTTTAATTATGATGCATCTTGGTGTGGTCCTCTTTGGATTCCTTTTGTTTGGGGTTCTCTGTGCTTCCTGGACTTGTAAGTCTATTTATTTCACCAGGTGGGGGAAGTTTTCTGTCATTATTTCTTTTAATAGTTTTTCAATATCTTTCTCTCTCTCTTCTTCTGGCACCCCCATAATTCGGATGTTGGTATGCTTGAAGTTGTCCCAGAGGTTCCTTACACTATCTTCATATTTTTGGATTCTTTTTTCTTTTCTGGTTGAGTGTTTTTTTGTTTGTTTTTTGCTTCTTTGTATTTCAAATCTTTGACTTGATTCTTGCCATCCTCTAGTCTAGTGGTTGGCAAACTCATTAGTCAACAGAGTCAAATATCAACAGTACAACAATTGAAATTTCTTTTGAGAGCCAAAAACCGACTTCTGCGCATGGGCCACGAAGTTTCAATAGCACTGTACCTGTGCACCCGCATTTTTGTGGAAGAACCACACTCAAGGGGCCAAAGAGCCACACGTGGCTCGCAATCCACAGTTTGCTGACCACTGCTCTAGTCTGCTGTTGGATCTTTGTATATTATTTTTTATTTCAGTCAGTTTGTGCTTAATTTCTAGTTGGTCCGTTTTCATATCCTCGAGGATCTCACTAAATTTATCGGCCTTTTCTAGAAAATTCTTGAAAAACCTTATAACCGTGATTTTGAACTCTATATCCAGTTGTTTGCTTTCTTCCATTTCTTTCATTTGTGACCTGTTTCTTTGTCTCCACATTTTGGCTGCTTCCCTGAGTTGATAGAGTGGCTTTGTGTGGTAGGTGACCTTTAGGGCCCAGTGGCTCAGCCTCCCCAGGTACCTGAGGTGGACATTCTTGGTGCATCCCTTTGTGGACTGTGTGCACAGTCTTGTTGTAGTTAAGCCTTAATTGTTGTTGGTATCACTGGTAGGAATTGACCTCTAGGCCAGTTGGCTGTGAGGATCAGCTATGTCTACGCTGGAAGAACTTCTGTGCTGGAAACACCCTTATGAGATAAGACTTGCTTCAGTGGGGCTTTGATGCTCACTGAGTCTGCCCCGAGTGTGTCCCTTATGGATCTGAGGAGTTGTAATCTGGATGGTCCCACTCTGACGCAGGGTACACTCCTTGGATCTCTAAGGAGGTGCTAATTTAGCCTCTGCCTGAGGCCGCCCAGCAGGAACTATGGAGAGATCTGCATATTCCTCTTCTTTGTCTGGATTTTGAAGGTGCCCAGATGATGCCCAGCTGTGAAGTAGTGCAAGCCTTCTTTTGGATGTTCTGGGTCTCACTGACTCAGCTGAAGTTTGTTAGGTAAGTTTAGATTTGGAAGGACCGGGCCATTCATATGCAAAAGCCTCTGTGCTCAGCTTGGATGGGGTGGAGTCTTAGGGCAGAGCAAACAGCAATGGCTTCGTGGGGCAGGATCTCAGGGCTAAACAAACAGCAATGGCTTCCTGTCAGCCCTGCCCTAAAAGGCCCCTGGATCTCAGTGTCCCACGGTAATTGCTGCAAGAACCTCTGAGAGAAAGCCGCCCTCGAGTTTCACCCGTTGCTAGACAGTTCAGTTTCTCACCATATGAGTCTGGGTCCCCAGAATCTTACCTGGAACTGAAGTTCCGAGCAGTCAGGAGCTTTTTTTCTCCCTCCCAATTGAGAAAGCCACCCGCGTACTCAGTTGCCAGCCCTCACTGCGTGCACGCCTCCATACCTCTGCCTTCCACAGCTCCTGTGAGTCTCAGTGTGCTTGTCTCTTTCTTTCTAATTAAAGAATTTCCACTCAGCCAGCCTTCCTGTGGTTCTGGATGATATCCATTTGTCTTTTAGTTCTAGTTTTGAGATTGTTGTGCAAGGCAGCAGTTCAGGTGCATACCTATGCCGCCATCTTGGTTTCTCCATCAGTTGGAATATTAAAAGGTAATGGATGGATTGAGATTTTGATGTTCACCAGAAAAATTTAAAGGTGAAATTAATTATTTTAATTAAGTTATTTTAATTTCTCAAAGAAAGTTTTTTCTGTTATCTGTATAAGTTGGTTGGCTAGTTTAAATGACTAGATTATCCTTAACCAAAGGATTAGTTTACTGTTTGATAAATTAATGATTGTTCTTATTGTGTGAATATTATCAATGTTTACTCTGTCAGACACTGTTTTAAGTGCTCTCATATATATTGATTAATTTGCACAAAAATCCTGTGAGTTATATGCTATTTTTAGCCCTATTTTACATAAGAGAAAATGGAGTCATAGAGGTATAAATTAACTTGTCCAAGGTGTAGTAAATGGCGAGTATTTGAATCAAAGCAGGTTAGCCTTAGACTCTGTTTTCTTAGCTATCATGCTTAATTGTGTTACTCTCCATTTGTTTATACATCCTATATAATAATCCTATATAATAAAGAGATAATGTGCAAATTGACCATCACACTCTCGCACTCAAGATGGCCACCCCCATGTCATCACAAGATGGCCGCCACGAGCTGGTTGCAGGGGAGGGCAGATAGGGGCAACCGGGCCAGCAGAGGAGGGCAGTTGTGGGCAATTGGGCTGGTAGAGGAGCAGTTAAGCATCAATCAGGCTGGTAGAGGAGTGGTTAGGGGTGATCAGGCTGGCAGGCAGAAGTGGTTAGGGGTGATCAGGCAGGTAGGCAGGCGAGCGGTTAGGAGCCAGTAGTCCTCAATTGTGAGAGGAATGTCCCAGATTGGAGAGGGTGCAAGCTGGGCTGAGGGACACCCCCCGCCCCAGTACATGAATTTTGTTCACTGGGCCTCTAGTTTGTTTATAAATTCCAAAATAACATTAGCACTTTCAGGTATGTTTTATTTCACTAAGCCCTTGATTCTATTGATACATTTGTTCATAAGACTCTACACTCTCCCCACAGAGATCTATATGGAGTACTTATAACCTAACTTCTCAATTTTGTAATAAGTGGGTGTACTTTTTGTTTTTGTTAATCCTCATCTGAGGATATTTTTTCATTGATTATATAGAGAGTGGAAGGGAAAGTGAGAGACAGAGAGAAACATACATGTGAAAGAGACACATTGATTGGTTCCCTGCTGCACATACCCTGATCAGGGCCAGGGAACCTGTGACCAAAGTACATGCCCTTGACTGGAATCGAACCTGGGACCCTTCAGTCCATGGGCTCACACTATTCACTCAGCCAAACCAGCTAGGGTTGGGTATACTTTTTTAAAAAAATGTGTGTGTGTGTGTGTGTGTGTGTGTGTATATATATATATATATATATATATATATATATATATATATATATATATAATTGATTTCAGAGAGGGAGAGATAGAAACTTCAATTGTGAGAGAGAATCATTGATTGGCTGCCTCCTACACACGCCACACAGAAGATCAAACAGCAACCCAGGCATGTGCCTTGACCCAGAATCAAATAGTGACCTCCAGGTTCTTAGGTTGATGCTCAACCACAGAGCCATGCTGGCCAGGCTGGGTATATATATATATTTTTTTCCTAATTTATTAAGGTATTATATGTGTACATAGCTTACCATTGCCCCCTCCCCACCTCCCATACATGCCCTCCCTCCCCAGAGTTTTGTGTCCATTGGTTGTGCTTATATGTATGCATACCAGTCCTTTGGTTGATCTCTTATCTCCCCCAGATCTCCCTCCCCTCCCCGCTGTCATTTGACAGTCTGCTTGTTGTTTTACAGTCACTATATCTATCTTTCTGTTCATTAGTTTATAATGTTCTTTATTATCCGTAAATGAATGAGGTCATGTGGTGTTCCTCTTTCATTGATTAGCTTATTTCACTCAGCATGATGTTCTCCAATTCCATCCAGGTTGCTGCAAATGATGAGAATTCCTTCTTTTTATGGCAGCATAGTATTCCATTGTGTCAATGTACCATAGTTTTCTGATCCATTCATCTGCTGACGGGCACCTAGGCTGTTTCCAAATCCTATCTATTGTAAATTGTGCTGCTATGAACATAGGGGTGCATATATCCTTTCTGATTGGTGTTTTTAGTTTCTTGGGATATATTCCTAGTAGTGGGATTACTGGGTCAAATGGGAGTTCCATTTTCAGTTTTTTGAGGAAGCTCCATACTGTTCCCCACAGTGGTTGCACCAACCTGCATTCCCACCAGCAGTGCACGAGGGTTCCTTTTTCTCCGCAACCTCGCCAACATTTGTCGTTTGATTTGTTGATGTTGGCCATTCTGACAGGTGTGAGATGGTTCTGCATTGTCATTTTGATTTGCATCTTAAATCAAGTCATGGCAAGTGTTCTTCAGATTAAAAAAAAAAAAACTATGGTCAACTTCAAGGGTTAATTGTGTCTTGGGAGTATGGGTGGGAAGAGATCAGCCAGTGAACTTCCATGCATATACAGTATGCATAACCTATGGACACAGACAATGGGGTGGTAGTGAGGGCCTTGGGGATGTGAGTGGGCTGGAAGAGGTTAATGGAGGAGAAAGGATCTATGTAATACTTTCAACAATAAAGATTTTTTTAAATGAAATAACATTAGAATTATTTTTTTAACACATGATAGTACCCTTCTTCATGGCCCCTACAAGTGTCACTAATCCTTTCATATTATCTTGCCTGCCAAAGAAACCAAAATGGATAGGATTTTGGTGCTTCAGGAGTCATTATGCTGCCATGGAGAAGTAAACAGGAGAACATTGCTCTCTCTGTTGGTAGTAGATAGAGTTGAAAATATTGCCTCTTCAAAAATGTCACAAAGCTAAGACAAAACTGCTTTGTAGGATTTATTTTATGGCTTCAGCTATAAGCAAATGATTATGCTTTCTTTAGATATGACCCTCAAAAGTTATTAGATTCTTTAATTACAGCTTGAAAAGTAGTTTCAGATAACTTCTATAGTCATTCTGCTTCTCAGAATTTAAAATGACCTAATCACTGTATCCAGAATGTTGGGTAAATAACTTGATAAAGCTTGTAAAACTTTATAAGAAAATGTTAAAATGCCTTTCCCCCTGTGTTTTTTAAATGAGGACAAATTAATCACTTACTTTCAATTGATTCCCATGTTGCTAAAGGTGTATTTCTCAGTAAGACATAGGTCTTCAGTTTTGTTCTTTATTGTGTTCTAACGTGGGACTTTAATATATGAAAGTTCATTTTGTGTCTAGAGACAAGATTTACTGCCAAACTATTAAGACACCTTTATAAAATTTTCATGATGATTCAGTAACATTCAGACTTCCTTGGATGAGTCTAAAGCACTAAGTGTAACTATGTTATACTTAATTTACTCAAGTGTAAAGCTGACTGGACAGAGTTAAATAAAAACTTAACACTTTACTGGTTCCATGATCACTTGGTGATACTGACTTTTTGACTAAATTTCTTACTAATGTGAATAAAGATGAAGTTGTATCTTTAGTAGTATTTGGATTAGTTTGATATTTTGAAGCAGAGTGGCAGCCATTTGCAAATATGCTTACCTAATTTTTAAAAGATTTTGTTTTCTGTGTATACAAACAGAATGACTGGTTAACATGATTAAAATAGTTAAAGTATATGGGAGAGGGGTAGACACATATGAACATCAATGAGAGAAACATCCATCAGCTGCCTCCTTGCATGCCCCCTACTGGGGATCAAGCTTTGACCAGAAATCAAACTGGTGATCTCTTGTTTCATGGGTCAGTAGCCACCTGAGCCAGGCTAACGTATATTGTTTTTATAAAACTGACTGGATTAGTTTCCCATGCTGTCAACATTTTACCGTATCAACTTAGATATTTTTTAATTAGAATGTAGCTTTTCTGAACTTTCTACTAATTCTTTGTTTGCTAAGTGTATTTTATTGAGGTTTTGCTGTCTTTTTCATCTTCCCAATAGAAAAAAGTATATTCAGTGACTAAATAATGTTGAGTCTCTTAAAATCTTTTTCTTACTAGATGACCAGCCATCTCACTTTGCCCGGGACTTGGGGTATGCCCCAGATATAGGAATTTTGGGTTTAGACCAACCACTCGGCTTAAGTCTGACTAATTATCTGGATAAAAACACCTTTCTGTGAATTTTGGAAGCTATTTCCAATATACTGCATATTGCTTTAAAAGAATTTTATCCCTCGCCGAAACTGGTTTGGCTCAGTGGTAGAGCGTCGGTCTGTGGACTGAAAGGTCCCAGGTTTGATTCCAGTCAAGGGCATGTACATTGGTTGCAGGCACATCCCCTGTGGGGGGTGTGCAAGAGGCGGCTGGTCGGTGTTTCTTTCTCATCAACGTTTCTAGCTCTCTATCTCTCTCCCTTCCTCTCTGTAAGATATCAATAAAATATATATATATATATTTTTAATTTATCCCTCTTCATTTGCTCTTTTACGTAACATATTGCTGTGGTAATATGAATCGACTTTAAAGATAATCATTTTAAAATACTATTGCTTCACTTATAAGAAGAAAGTATTTGATATTCATGGTTTAATTCTTTTTTTACAGGTATGTTGAGTCGATGGGATGATAGTCAGAGATTTTTATCTGACCATCCATATCTTGTATGTGAAGAAACTGCTAAATATCTTATTTTATGGTGTTTTCATTTAGAAGCTGAACAGGTATCGTGAACTTTGAATTTCTGGGAATCTTAGGGGAATTCTGATATACTTGTTTTTTAATATTACTTTAAATTAAAGTAAGAGGGTCATTAAATGGAATTATACTTTTTGTTTTTACTTTCAGATCTACTTGAATTACTGTGAGAATATATTTTTTAGTTTTTCAGTTAGCACCTGGAAATCTTTTTCTAGTATGCCTCCCCTGAGCCCCTATCTCTCTTGTTCCCATATACTGTAATAAACCTTTTAAAATATATTTCCAGAGGTATTTCTTATCATTTTAATCTATTTATTTTCAGAAAGGGGCTCTAATGGAACAAATAGCACATCAAGCTGTTGTAATGCAATTTATTATGGAAATGGCCAAAAACTGTAATGTGGATCCAAGAGGGTGTTTTCGTTTATTTTTCCAGAAAGCCAAAGTAAGTAGCTATTTGGTGTTATAAATGGGAATGTTAGGCCTTAGCTGAGACCTCTTTGATCTATATACATCAAAAGAAGCCATTCAGGCAGGATGCCACAGGCTAATTTATAGTGGAAAGAAAAATTATATTGCTGATTTTATGCTATTTTTACAAGTTTATGTATTCAGGAAAATTAGAATATTCCTTTATTCATTCAGTAAATAGTGAGTAACTATTAATGCAAAAGTATAGCTGTTTAAGAGGCTAAGGATACAGTGTAGAATGAAATAGATACAGATAAGTCCATGTTTAAATTTAAAACAATGAGATGTCAGACTTTTGTAATGAAAAAATAGGAAACAACTTTAAAAATGCAACACAGAGGAATGGCTAAAAACAAACTAGAACATAGAATATTATGCAGCCACTAAAATTATATTTTGAAGAATTTTTAATTTGAGATAATGCTTTGCTATAAAGTCAAAAGAAACGATATGTATTTATGTTGGCCATGTTAAAGAAAAATATATATGTCTAGAAAGATTAAGTACCATTTCACATTCAGAATATTAATAAATTAGCAAATTGTACAGGAAATAGATCAATAAGAATTTGCATTCACTGCGTGTGAGAGTATAAATTGCTATAACAACCTTGGAACTTTTCCTTATAAAGTTGAACAAATACTCATGCCCAGAAATGCTCCTAGTTATATATGCTAGAGAATAATTTCTCAGCAGGTAATCTAAGGACACTCATGGGTTTTTACTACTAATAACCTTTCAGGAGGCCCAGGGTAAAAACTGTCATAGCTGAAACTGGGTTGGCTCAGTGGTATAGCGTCGGTCTGCGGACTGAAAGGTCCCGGGTTCGATTCCGGTCAAGGGCATGTACATTGGTTGCAGGCACATCCCCAGTAGGGGGTGTGCAAGAGGTAGCTGATTGATGTTTCTCTCTCATCGATGTTTCTAGCTCTCTATCTCTCTCCTTCCTCTCTGTAAAATATCAATAAAACATTTTTTTAAACTGTCATTATAATGTTAATACTAACATGTTATTTGCCATTTTCACTCTCGTGAGTGCACTAGAGATTGATTCAGAAGTAGAAATGTGTCTCTAGCTATCTTCTATTATTTTAGATTTCTCACTAATTTTTTTTGTTTTGAAAATTGTTTTGTTTTTAATCCTCACCCGCAGATATTTTTTTCATTGATTTTTAGAGAGAGGAAGTGAGGAAGAGAAAGAGATGAAAGGGAGGGAGGAGGGGGAAAGAGAGAGACAAACTTTGATGTGAGAAAGACTCATCGATTTGGGTGCCTTCTGCATGCACCCATACTGGGGGTGGGGAACCTGTAACTGAGGTACAAGCCCTTGTCTGGGAATCAAACCCTCAACCCTTATGGCCGTAGGCCAATGCTCTAACCACTGAGCAACCAGGCCAGGGCAGTTTTTTAAAAACATGTTATAAATGTTAACATGTAATGAGTTTGTTATTGTTATGTTTTAGTTAATATTTTTTAAATATTTCATTTTTAATTTCTAACATAGTAAATATTAATAGAATTATCCCACATAGATCTTTAGATTCCTCAATAATTTTCATAAGTATGAAGAAGTCCTGAGACCATAAGGACTTCTTCACACTTATAAAAATTATTGTTGCCTTAGAGCAGTGGTAGGCAAACTCATTAGTCAACAGAGCCAAATACCAACAGTACAACGATTAAAATTTCTTTTGAGAGCCTAATTTTTTAAACTTAAACTTCTTCTAACGCCATTTCTTCAAAATAGACTCACCCAGGCTGTGGTATTTTGTGGAAGAGCCACACTCAAGGGGCAGAGAGTTGCATGTGGCTCACGAGTGCAGTTTGCCGATCACTGTCCTAGAGCAGCAGCATAGTGCTTTCCTTCCATGAAATAAATTAACAATCAAACATCTTTATTTCTCCTTTGATCTCTTTGGAAACCCAGTCATTGTTTAATAGCATGCTATTTAGCTTCCAGGTGTGTGTGTGTGTGTGTGTGTGTGTGTGTGTGTGTGTGTGTTTTGTAATTGATTTCTAGTTTTATCCCATTGTGATCTGAGAAGATGCTTAATATGATTTCTATCTTCTTGAATTTGAAGAGACTTTGCCTGTGTCCCAATATATGGTCTATTTTTGAAAATGACCTGTGTGCACTTGGGACGAATGTATATTCTGTGGCTTTGAGGTAAAATGTTCTGAAAATGTCAATTAATTCCATCTGATCTAGTGTGTCATTTAGGATTGATGTTTCTTTGCTGATTTTTTTGTTTAGAGGATTTGTCCAGTGCTGTTAGTGGGGTATTAAGTCCCCTACTATGACTGTATTGCTGTCAATATCTTCCTTGATATCCTCCAGAATTTTTTTTTTTTTTATGTATTTGGGTGCTCATGAATTGGGTGCATATATGTTTACCAGAGTTATATTTTCTTGCTGGATTGCTCCCTTTAGTATTATGACGTGGCCTTATCTCTTTTTATGTCCTTCACTTTGAGATCTAATTTGTCAGATATAAGTATTGCTACCCCAGCTTTTTTTTTTTTTTTTTTTCATTTCTATTCACCTGAAAAATCTTTTTCCATCCCTTCACCATAAATCTGTGTGAGTACTTTTTTCTGAAGTGGGTTTCCTGTAGGCAGCAGATATATGGGTAATGTTTTCTTATCCACTCAACTACCCTTTGTCTTTTGATTGGGGCATTTAAATTTAAAGTTATTATTGATAGGTATTTGTTTGTTGCCATTTTTAAAAAATACATTTTATTGATATTTTACAGAGAGGAAGGGAGGAGAGAGAGCTAGAAATGTCAATGAGAGAGAAACATTGACCAGCTGCCTCTTGCACACCCCCCACTGAGGATGTGCCCGCAACCAATGTACATGCCCTTGACCGGAATCGAACCCGGCACCTTTCAGTCCGCAGACCGACACTCTACCACTGAGCCAAACCGGTTTCGGCTGTTTGTTGCCATTTTTATTCTTTACCTCTGTGTTCCTTCTTCGCTTCCTATTTCTATTTTTTACAGCAGACACTTTAGCATTTCTTGCATTGCTGCTTTGGTGGTGATAAACTCCCTTAGTCCTTTATTTGTCTGTGAAGCTCCTGATTTCACCCTCAAATTGGTTGATAGCCTTGCTGGATACAGTATTCTTGGATTCAGACCCTTCCTTTGCACGACTTTGTATATTTCATTCCATTCCCTTCTGGCCTGATGTGAGAAATCAGTCACTAGTCTGATGGTGGGATCCTTTGTGGGTAACTGTCTCTGGCCACTTTTAAGATTCTTACTTTGTCATTGGTGTTTGCCAATTTAGTTATAATGTGCTTTGGTGTCAGCCTTTTGGGGTTCATTTCTTTTGGGACTCTTGTGAGCTTCTTGGCCTTGTGTGAGTTTTTTCTTCCCTATATTAGGGAAGTTTGCTGTCATTATTTCAGTTTTTCTATTCCTTGGTCAGTTTCCTCCTTCTGGCACTCCTATTATGCGGATGTTGTTTGTTTTGTGTTGTCCCAAAGTTCCTTTAGGCCAGTGGTCAGCAAACTGCGGCTCTGTTGACTAATGAGTTGGCTGGCCACTGGTAGACTAAATGTCACCATGTAGTTGGAAGCTTTGAGGATTAGGCAATTGTGGCATATTGTATGCAAAGAGGTAAAGGCTAGTACCGTGTTTCCCCGAAAATAAGGCATCCTTCGAAACTAAGACCTCCTTACAGATTTCCTTCTGAGTGAAATATAAGGCATCCTCCCGAAAATAAGGCCCCCAGGATCACGGTTTGTCTGGTTTGTGTTGACAACTACCGTACTACCGTACCGTATACAAGTGATAAATTTCCTTTATTTTCATTTAAAAATAAATGTGTACCGTATTCTTCTTCATGGAAAAATAAGACAGCCCCTGAAAATAAGACCTAGCTCATCTTTGGGAGCAAAAATTATAAGACACTGTCTTATTTTCGGGGAAACAGGGTATATGACAGTGGTCGGCAAACCTCTGGTCAACAGAGTGGCAAACCACGGCTCTCGAGCTGCAGTTTGCCTACCACTGCCTTAGGCTCTCCTCCTGTTTTTTAAGTTTTTTTCTAGATGCTGCTCTGCATCCTTGGGTATTGGGAATGTGCCTGGAACCAAGATACATGCCCTTGACTGGAATCGAACCTGGGACACTTCAGTACCCAGGTTGACACTCTGTCCACTCAGTCAAACCGGTTAGGGCGAGGCTTATTCTCTTTTACAAGTGAGGAAATTAGCATAGAATTAAGTAAGTGACCCATAGGTTACTTAATAAAACAAAAATCAGTCAAATCTCTCTAGATCTAAATTCCTATGTCTTAGGCATGCAGAAAGACCAGCAATTGTGTTACTTGATTCCTTTAATAGTTTGTTGCATAACTATTTCAGAAAGATTATTTTGGGGATATAATGACTAACATTCCATATGTCCACACAAATACCATATATTGGCCAAGGTGAAATGCTATAATTCTATTTGTAAAAAGATAGAATGACAATATAGAACATTTTCTGCATTATCTGTATAGATATTGATACTAATAACTAATCCACAGATTTTAATCTAGTTATACAACATAAACTACATTTTTTTAAAAATAGCATTACCCTGCTGGTGTGGCTCTGGTTGACCATCGATTCAGCAACTAAGAGGTTACCGGTTCAATTCCTGGTCAGGTCATATATCTGCATTGTGGTCTCATTCTCCAGTAGGGGTGTGTGTAAGAGGCAACTGATTGATGATATTCCTCTCTCACTGAAGTTTCTATCTCTCAGTCTCCTTTTCTCTCTCTCTCTCTCTCTCTCTCTCTCTCTCTCTCTCTCTCTCTGAATAAAAATGTATTATTAAATATAGCATTGCAGACAAATGGGCCCAGTGATATTAAGGAATGAAACTGACAAAATCTCTTCCATCACGTGAACTTAAAGCCCGTGTTCTGTTAGTGTAGAATTGTCACTGTGTCATTCTTGATCTGCAATGGAAACATTTATAAATGGAGACTATTTCCAACAGGAAGTTTTGTATTTGGAATTTTGCTTATATTATACCTCAAGAAACTCATTGTACTTATCTCTTTCTATAATGTCGGGGGGGGGGGAGGTACTTGCTTAACTAAAACACTAAAATATTTTCATAATGCAATTCTGTGTTGAGTCTTACTTGGTTTTCATAACTTTTACAGATAAGGAATATAGAATCAGAGAAAATCACTAGAGACAGGTAATAGTGTCCCCTTATTATTTGGTGGAGAATAATAAGATTTTAAAAAGTATTCCTTGATTGTTGCTTGGCAATGGGAAGTGGAAAGGAGAATGTGAGAAGATAAATTAGGACTATTTTGAATCATGTTAAGAATTCAGATAAATCAAGGGAAAAACAAAAAAAAGTATACTTTCTTTTTTTATATTTGTGTATGTTTAAAGAGTGATCATTTATTAGTTTGTTTTATAAAACAAGTTTTCACAAATCTAACAGGGAACTTAGTGGTTTCTACATTTAAACTATTCACCTCATCTTTACTTCTTCTATTTCATACCTAATATATGCTTGTTAGAATTTACTGTGTGGTCTAGAAGTTTTCAAAAACAGTCTTTATATTCTGTGTTTTCTAGGCAGAGGAAGAAGGTTATTTTGAAGCATTCAAAAACGAACTTGAAGCTTTCAAGTCAAGAGTCAGACTTTATTCTCAATCACCAAGTTTTCAACCTATGACAGTTCAGAATCATGTTCTCCATTCTGGTGTTGGATCTATAGGTTTATTAGAATCCTTACCACAGGTAAGTTGGAAAAGCAAAAATGTTTATTTATAAATGTATAGTTCACATAATTTTTGTTCTTTTGAACTACTCTTCTTATATGTAATACTAGAGGCCCAGTGCACGAAATTCATGCCCGGGGATGAGGGGGTGTCCCTCAGCCAGCCTGCATCACCTCCAATCTGGGACTCCTCGAGTGATGTCAGACTGCCTGTTTAGGCCTGATAGGATCAGGCCTAAACAGACAGTCAGACATCCCTCTCACAATCCATGATTGCTGCTCCCAACCACTCGCCTGCCTGCCTGCCTGCCTGACTGATTGCCCCTAACTGCTTTTGCCTGCCAATCTAATCACCCATAATCACTCCCCTGCCAGCCTGATGGACACCTAACTGCTTCCCTGCTGGCCCAATTGCCCTTAACTGCCCTCCCCTGCCGGCCTTGTCATCCCCAACTGCCCTTCCCTGCTGGCGTGGTCACCCCCAACTGCCCTCCCCTGCAGGCTTGGTAACCCCTACTGGCCTCCCCTACAGGCCTGGTCTCCCACAACTGCCATCCACTGCAGGCCTGGTCATTCCTAACTGTCCTCCCCTGTAGGCCTGGTCACCCCCATCTGCCCTCCCCTGCAGGCTTGGTCACCCCCAAGTGCCCTTCTTTATAGGCCTGATTCCCCCCCCCCCAAGTACCCTCCCCTTTAGGCCTTGTCCCCCTCAATTGCCCTCCCCTGCAGACCTGATTACCCCCAACTGCCCCCCCTTGCAGGCCTGATCACCCACAACTACCCTCCCCTGCTGGCCATCTTGTGGCAGCCACCTTGTGTCCACATGGGGCTGGCCATCTTTGACCACATGTGGGCGACCATATTATGTGTTGGAGTGACAGCCAATTTGGATATTAGGTTATTATTATATAGGATAGTTGTGGCTATTTAAAATTTTTTTATTGATTTCAGATGAAGAGAGAGATAAAAACATTAATGATGAGAGAGAATCATCGATCAGTTGCCTCCTGCATACCTCTTACTGGGGATTGAGCCCACAACCTGGGCATGTGCCCTGATTGGGAATCGATTTGTGACCTCTTGGTACATAGGTTGCCACTCAGTCACTAAGCCATGCAGGCTGGGCTAGGTGTGACCATTCTAAAATTATTACATTAAAAGAGAACACAGAGTTTCATTTCATGCCCTGTCTTGGCACTAAATCTCTTCCATTTCTTAGGTATTTAAAGAGACACCAAATTCCACTCTTTTAAAATAGATGAGTTGTGCCTATGCAGAATTTAAGGGCAAGTGTTAGCTATTCATCATTCTTAAGGGCAATTGTTAGCTATTTATCATTTCAATCATAAACTTCTCAAGATAGCTCTGAGGAACATTTTTTTCTGAGTAGATCTTACTGTTTAAGAGTTTATTAAAGTGAATTAGCTTCAAAGCATAAGTTTATTTAGTATTGCCAATTGTTGGTATTGCCTGCCAGGTATAACATCTTTAATCCACATTAACATAGCTTATGCTAAACTGTTCTTTCTGATAATATAGGCCACTTGTTTGAGCTTCTTTGAAGTTGGCTGTTAGATCAACCATGTCACTAACATTTATGTCAAAAAGAAGAGGGGGTTAGACTACCAGTCTGCCTAGGATAGTGATTTTAAATTATCATTAGAAAGTTGATGCCCATTTTGACTTTAGTAGGATTTTAATTAGCCCAGTAATCTCTCACTTGCAAAATTTTAAGACCAGCTTTAGCTTAAAGTTTAGTCTGTTGCCTACACAATGAAAAGGAAGTTTTCATTCAGAAGACAGTGTGAGGAGAGCCCTGTGTTTATTTTTAAATTTCATAAAGCAGGAATTGAGAGATTTTTCAATGTCTTGATCTTATGTCTCTATAATTTTGCCATTTCAGTTGTCACTTGTAAGACAAAGGGACAATTTAGGAAAGCAATTGGTCATTTAAGTCAGCCAAAAATGTTATTCTGAAGGATGGGAATAATCAAAGTCTGACTTTTAAATAATTAGTTATGCTACCCATAGTTAAACAAGTAATATTCTCCCTTGATTTTTCCCATGAATTATCTCTTGTTGCTGTTTAAATATAGTGATGATTTTCTCTTCATTTCCTTGAGCCCACAGGGAAATAGTCTTCCTAAGGTAATTTTATGACTCAGTCACTGTCAAGTCCAATGTAGAAACTTAAAATTAAGAAGTCACATAATAAATGTAAAGGGAAAAATTTTTTTGAAGGATATCATTGATTCTAACATAAGAAAGATATATGTTAAAATATCATGAGATATTATATTATCAAAAAGTTGCTTCCAGTTTGAGAGTTCTTGTTCTATGTATCAAATAGCAACTAAGATCTGCTACTAGGTACCCCTTGCAGTAATTTTGACAGTTTCAAATTGCTGACATTACCAGGATTATTTAGATTTAATTCATCATAGTGGGAGAAGAGCATCTTAGTGTACTCCTTCTGAGGGAGAGAAGGGCTGGATAAGATTTCAGCTAGATGCACAGGACTGTCAGCTGGTGAGGGAAATATGATAAGATGAGAGGCAACCTGAGGAGCTAAGTTGTCAACTGAGAGAAGACTTGGAAGAAAAGCTTACCATAATAAAACCCCATTTTTATTATATCAGTTTATAGGTTGCAAAACACTATTATATCTGGTATCATTTAATGATCTCAAAAGCCGTATGATTCTTTTTCACTCATATTATAGATAAATAAACTGTGGAGAATTAAGTAATTTGCCTGAAGTCAATAAAATAAATGATGAAGCTAATATTCTAATCCTGGATTTCTATCCTACTTCACCACTTATTCATCTATTCCATAATTGTTATTGAATCATATACAAGAAATAGGACAAGACAGTCATGTGCTCTTGGGAAGAACTGGTCAATGGGACAAGAAATAGTTGAGAATGTTACTAGATGAGAATATGGAGTAATCAGTGGTTAGTATAGATTATGGTTAGGTGCATTTAAGTCTCTTCATGATGATGTCGTGCAGTTCTTAGGAAGATGGGTTAGATGAGTTCTGGAGAATCTTCTCAGCCAACTCTCAAGGCAAACTGGAACCTGGTCTTAATAGAGACTTCTGTTCTGAAGAACTTTGGAATTGAATTTTGGCATTGTTTTCTGTAGAGAATGGGATAACGTAATGCAAGTATTAATAATTTTTATACAATTTAAATTTGGGTAACATTTTAGCTTTTAATTTCATTTTTTAGATTGACAACAACCTTGAGAAATAAACCAAATATCGTTATCATTAGTTTTGAGAAAACTAAAACAAGGCTTCTTGATAAAGACATATGTAATAATTAATATTAGGTTTATCCTATATGCTAGCTTTTAATTCTATTAAGTTGTGATAAATTATTTTCTCTCAGAGGTTTGCATTATATTAAGTGGTAGAGGCAGAGCTGGGGTCCAATGTTCAGTGTTCCACACCTCGGTCAGTTATTAGGGCCACTTCCTTCATAAAGACCTGATTAAGTATAATCCAACTTCTGGCTAGCTTTTTTACTTTTAAACTAAAAAAAAAAAAAAAATCACAAAGTATTATATATGTAATTTTTAACATGTATTTTTATTGATTTCAAAGAGGAAGGGAGAGAAGGAGAGAGAAATAGAAACATCAATGATGAGAATCATTGATAGGCTGCCTCCTGCACGCCCCCTACTGGGGATCAAGCCTGCAATCCTGGCATGTGTCCTTGACCAGAGTCAAACACAGGACCCTTCATTCCGCAGGCTGATGCTCTGTCCAATGAGCCAGACCAGCTAGGGCAAAGTATTGTATTTTTATTTAGGGAGGTTTGAGACATCTATCCCCTATTTGGACTGTTTTCCTCGCTGGTGTTTATTAAATGAAATCAAAGAAGCTAGGTGATAGGTAGTAAAACTCTTAAGTTGCTGGCAGATATTCAGAACAGTTGAATAGAGAAAATCGAATTCTTGAGGAAGAATTATCTAAACTCCTAGGTTTTAAGGGCTTATGTCCCCATTCATAGTGCTTTAACACTCAGTGGTTTTATTTTTGCATTCATTGAATAAGGTTTTCTGTTCCTAGTTTTAGAAATGGACAAATAAGTTGTTATTGTGTTTACATAATAACTAAAATCTAAATTAAACTCTTCTTTTACAGTCAGTTTTTAAAATACAGGTCTGAGTACTTTTCAGAAGAGCAAAGATTTCTCACTTGAGTTTGTTTTAACCTTTGAAAAACCAAAATGAACTCTGAAGACAGCTATAATTTTTACTCAGTATATAGATTTTTCCTTTTGCAAGTGTTGTATTTTTAGTATTTACAGTACTAATTAGATAGTAATCCTCAAAATACATTTCTGATTTAAAGCCATTTATATTTTAAATTTTCAATAGCTATATTTAATTACAAGGAAGATGTAGCCTTGTATAATTAAATAATTAAAACTACATAGTTTTATTAAAAGGAAAAAAAGTATTTTTCACATCTGTATTTTTCACATACATCTTTTTGTCCTTAGCACATCTCTTTGGATTAAGTGGTAATAGTCTATTTTTCTTTCTCTTTATCTTGGGTTTCAACCTAAGTCTAACTTCAAAGTCTATCTTCTTGCCCACTCTCCTACACTCCAGAGAAAAACTGAATGTGAAGCTGAATATATATGTGCATATACTGGCATAAACTAGTTATCATCCATTGTTTCTTCTCTATACTTTTCTTTTCAGAATCCAGATTATCTTCAGTATTCTATCAATACAGCTCTCTGCAGTTTAAACTCAGTGGTACATAAAGAAGATGATGAATCCAAAATGATGGACACTGTATAACTTGGTTAAGACTGCTGAGGCCAAGTACTATTTTGTTATAAGAAAGGAAGAACTTGGCTATTTTCTTGACACTTTTATGGGTGCTGCACTTTATTTTTGTTCGGTTTTTGATGGGAGGGGAAAAGAGTACTGAAATGTTTTGTAAAAATTTTTTTTATGCGCTGCTAGATTTTTTTGTTTTGGTTCTTTTTTCTGAAGAGAGGAGTGGTACCATATGTTGCAAGAAGTCAAACTGGACTTTGTTTTTTTGCTACTAAATTTGCCTTTAATCTTATTGTTCTTAATTTTGGAATCAAAGTATGAAAATCTGCACAAATGCAATGTTTACAAGAACTGGTTGATTCTAGGAGGCATCTGCTACAGTCTCTTTTTACGTGGATGTATACATGCCCTACTCTACAAAAATGATTAAAGATAAAAATGTCCTTGTATCCTACTGCTAATTTAGCTGTCACATCTGGTGTTTTATCATATTAAAAGCAATAAATCAGTAGTTGATAACCTACTTTACTAAATAAGCTCGGTGATACAAATTAAAACAGTCTTTCCCCTTAAAATAATAATACATTTGTATTTTTGGCATCATCAGTTAGATTTTTAGCTCTAATACCAAATTTATAGACAATAAATTAACCCCTTAAGTATTTTCAAAACTGTATTCCTTAGGAGTTGATTTTACCCTTTGACTTTTTTAATAGTAAGGGATATAGTGATTTAAAAAGTGAAAAAGCTAATATAGAGGGGTTTTTTTGTTTTGCTTTTTAATAAAACCAACTTCAAGCTCACTCTTAATTTCTTTACTTGACATAGTCTGGGATCTCTCAGGGAGCAAGTTTTTAAAAAATATTAATGGCCTGTAAGAACAAACAGGAAGAAGAATCTGATTTTTTAGATTGGGTTTATTGTTCACTTCACTCTGATGTATGTAGCCAAGGACTTTTTTAAAAGTCAAGAGAAATCTTGTAGAGCTAACTGCCTCGAGCTGCCAACTATTTACTTCTACAAATTTGGTATTCCTTGTGGATAATGATGGCTCTTATTGCATTTGTCGTTTCTCTCTAGCTCAGTTATCATAGAATGCTGCTGAGTTTTACTACTTCCAATATAATTCACTTCAAATATAAGAGGATGTTTGATGATTTATTTTATTTGGAATTACCTAGATGACAGTGCTAATTATGCTATCATTATGTGAGGATTAATCTTCTGACTTATAGGAACATGAGCTTTGATTTGTATTGGGTATAGTCTTTGGTTCAATCCCATTGAGACTAGTAGCAAACATTTGGAAGATGACTGAGATTAGGTATACATGTCTCAACTTGTAAAACCAAATATTGCTAAGAGACACATATGATGATCAGACTTGTAACCATGGCCTCATTTGCACCTTGTTTTTACTAACTGGGGTGATAAGGCACTTAGTACCCATAGAAATGGACTGGAATTATTGAATCATACTTATGTAACATCACAGTCTTACCCATTTTCCAAATAAAACTCTTTTGTGCTTTTGATATAAAGATATGCTCTATAATAAAATGTTTGATTAACTTATATGGTAGTATTCATCAACCTGTACATTTTTTTAAAAAAATTTTTTTACCAATGACCTAGTTACAGAAGCTTTTTGTTTTGTTTTGTATTATTTTCCTGTTCTGGAGCAACCTCTTATTTTTCCCTTCCTATCAAATAGAAAATAATGTACACAGGAGTAACATCCCCAATTTCACAGAAATGACACTTTCTGTTCAACTTCACTTTCCCCCTTCACTTGCCTATAAACATCCAAATTGTTTTGAATTTCATTTTGCCTTTTTTAAGTTCAAGGTAATGACTAGACTAGAAGGAGAGATATTATCAAAGAACTGAGTAAACAATGTTGTTTTCTAAAACAGCTATTATTGAAGAGCTTTTTAAAAGCTATATCTGTTTTTTATTTGCAAAGGGTAGTGTGTTCTATGTTTTTAATATAAAGGTATGATTAGATTTAGTTTAGAAGCCACTGACTGATGCCATGATTTGCACTTAAAAACTGTAATTTTTACATATTGAACAGTAAATTGACATTCTTTTCTTTTTCCTTTAGTACTAAGAACTAACTCCTATTAAGAGAAATGTTGTTTTTTTCTGTTTCTTAATAGTAAGAGTATAAGAAACAAAGGGATCATATTTCAGGTTAGACAGTTTTCTTTTGACACAAACCATGGAAAGTACAAAAATGAGTGAAACATCTTTAACATGAAAACATCCATCAAGCTCTAGCTGCTTTGGCTTAGTGGATTGAGCGTCAGCCTGCAGACTGAAGGGTCCCTGGTTCAATTCGGGTTGTGGGCTCCATCCCCGGTATAAGGTGTGCAGGAGGCAGCTGATCAATGACTTTCTCATTATTGATGTTTCTATCTCTCTGTCGCTCTCCCTTTCTCTCTGAAATCAATAAAAATATATTTTTTAAAAAAACATCAAGTCCCTAGCCAGTTAGGCTCAGTGGATAGAGTGTAGAGTCCCAAGTTCAGTTCTGGTCAAGGGCACATGTCCGGGTTGCCGGCTCAATCCCCAATAGGGGGCATGCAGGAGGCAGCTGATCAATGATTCATTGTTGATATTTCTACCTTCTTCCCTCCTCCCCCCCCCCCTCTGAAATCAATAAAGAGATATTTTTTAAAATATATCCATCAAGGATTCTTGTTTCATTTAATAAAATTAATATTCTAATGTTTTTTAAATAAAATAGCTGTCACTCCATTTATTCCGTTAACTCATTTTATCAATGGTAGTGGAAATAATGCTGATTTAAAATTATTCTCTAGGAGAGACAGATGGGTAACATTTTCATCCAATTATACCATTAGTATCCAATTGTATCAATGGGTTCTTTCAAGTTTTGCCTAATTATAGCATATGATCTATACCTGTAGGAAAATCTTTCAGATTAGCAAATTTCCTATTGCTCTTTTAAAAGGGAATTAACATGCTGCCCAAAGAACATGAATCTAGTAAATAGATTTTCTTACAGAATAAAAAATTGGTTATAGGTTTAGATCAAGTGATCCTGAAGTTATTAATCTTGGGATATTTTCAGAAGAAAAAAAAAGATGTTAATTTACTGTTCTCAAAGTCATAGTCCATTGGTGAAATATGACACATCGCCAGATTGATTTATACTTTGGTAAGATGCTTCCAAAGTGCAGTGTGGCATGACAGATTAACTTTACTCAATATATACATATATATGTGTGTGTGTGTGTGTGTGTGTAGTATTTAGTGAGTTTTTAAATATATTTTTTTTATTGATTTTGGAGAGAAAGGGAGAGAGAAACATAGAAACATCAACGATGAGAGATCAATCTGCTGTCGCCTGCATGCCCCCCACTGGGGATGGAGCCTGCAACGCAGGCATGTGCCCTGACTGGAAATTGAACTGTGCATTACTTCTTGGTTCACAAGTCAATGCTCAGCTACTGAGCAACACCAGTGGGGTTAGTGATCTTTCTTTAAAAAAAAAAAAGCAGATTGAGTAAGGTATGAACACTACAAAATATATTAGCTTTTCTCAAAAGCTTTGAGCACAGCTAGACTTTATTTTGAGTGGATTTAAACATTTTTAAATTGTAACTGCCAAAATCAAAATCTTGGATTGTGAAGACAAGAAAGCTGTTTCTGCAGTTTACTAGTGTCTGGGAATATTTTCTTTTGTTAATGAAAAGACACAACTTATATGTTGTAAAATACAAATTTAACCCAGCTGGTGTGGCTCGGTGGTTGAGCGTCAGTCAGCCTGTGAAACAGGAGGTCACAGTTTGATTCCCAGGTAGGGCAAATGCCCCCGTTATGGGCTTGATTCCCAGAAGGGGGTGTACAGGAGGCAGCCATGGATGATTCTCATCATTGATGTTTCTATCTCTCCCTCTCCCTTCCTCTCTGAAATCAGTAAGAAATATGTTTCAAAAAATACAAATTTATTCTTGCTAGTAGTGGCAAGTATTACAACAGTTTAATTTGAGGTCTGTAATTAGCATGATTTGTTTTTAACATAGGTAAGTTTTGCCATAATGAGTATCCAAATACTTTGTTGGAATGTCATTATGAATAGCTATATGTGTGTGTGTGTGGGGGGGGGTGTTAGCTGTGGGCTGGAGTTTAAGAATTTAAGCCAGTATTTAACCTATTTCAAATGGAATTGAGGAATAAATTTTCTGATGTATTAACTGCAAACATTCATTTCCCATAACACACTTTGCTTATATAAGTTGCACCAAAGTAACTATGGGACTCCAGAAAACAGGGTAATGGGGTTAAGTACAGTTCCCATCCTTTAAGACATAGTAACCTCTGGTAATGGCATTCAGCTCCAAACATTTCCATATATTACATAAATCATAATGTCATTACAGCATCCTTCTTTTAGCAGGTGCGCTCCTCAGCAATGATAATCTTCATCAGGACTGTCTATGACAGCAGTCGCCACCCTTTCAGACCTCATGGACCACCAGTGGTCTGCGGATCACCCGTTGGTGACTGCTGGTCTATGATATTAACTCAGCATAAAACGAGTTTTTTTTTGGTTTGCTTTAATAAAGGAAAAAAAACAATATTGCAAGTGTTTTATATAAAATAAAGTAATGGCTATATGTGCAAAACTTTAGGTTCAGTGTTTTGGGAGGAGGAAGGGAATGGTGATAGGAAAGAAGAGTTCTTTGTTTCATAACCATGTTCTTCTGCCTGTTCTTTATTCCAAATCTCCTAAGGGTGTCAAGAAGACCAGTGTGACTGCAATACTTTATAGCATGAGGCAAAGTGTAACATGAAATGAAAGCAGCCTGTGTACTGTTTTAAGAGTTGTTAGAAACCACTCACTAATTCAGAAGCCAGTGAGTCATCAGGGCATGAGAACGGAAGGTGGGAAGGTGAACTTCCAAAGACAAAGTGATACCCACAGTTCTAAAATAGAACTGTGTTCTATGCCTTAATACAAACGTATGCCTGATAAACTGGCGATAATTCATAAGTTTAATAGTTCACAACATTTTTTAGAAAGCACATATTAGTAACATTCAAATAAGACATAGAAAGTTTTACAAAGAACAGATAGTTTGCTGTAATCCTTTTTAAAAGCCTTGGTCCATTTTGAAAGATCAAATTGAGTTTTTTTAAAAAATCAAAAGAAAGGAAAAGTTTTTTCCTCCCCACAAAATACATAAGAACGACTTATTGGCAGTTGAGTTTTAAGTGCCTAGAATAAAACAGATCCTATTTTCTGTTAATAACAGCTTGTACAAGGACTTGTTTCATTTGATTTGGCACCAAGCAAAGTCGGAGTACATAAGCCATTGAAGATACTGCTCCACTCCTCCTACCAGACCACAGTACATACACGCATGCATCCTGGTGGCCCCAGTAAGGAATCACATTTTTATTTTTTAGAACAGCTGCTTAGGTGACACTCATCAGCAAAGTTCTTTACCCTTAAGATAGGACAGCAGTGGATGTTAGGAATAAACTCCTTCAATAAACTCAATTAGTTCCTCGCCCTGGCATCCCTTTCATTGCCATACCAGTTAATTATAATTGCTACATTTGTCAAGGGAATTTTCCCCAGACAAACGTGATCTGTTTCCCAATGACAGCGCTTGCTTACTTTACCTAGTGCCATGGGTGTTTGGTTTCTTTTTCTACTTGAATGTTACTCATCAAGGCAGATCAAACATTTTGATTAAAAAGAGAAACTGGCAAGTAGATCCAAAAGCACATCTCTTAACCAAAGTAACATCTGAAAATATAGGTCTTTACATTTTCCTTTGAAAATTCAGCTCCAGTCTTTTTGCAGGACTTATGTCAATTTCTCATATAAATACTTTCCTGTATGCTAACTGATACATTTTTATAGCAAATTGAAAATTCTGAGTAACTTGAAGGTACATTTAACAAAATAAGTACAACATATATGGCTAGCTTATAAATTTCTTCATGTAGAGGCAGCAGTGAATTTGCATCCTACAACTAATCTGTAAATCCAGTTGCTTTTTTTCTGGGATTTTATAGACACATTGTACCACAACACTGTGTCCCACGGAGCTAGGTATGGCTTTTATGACATCACTCTAAGCAAAAGCCTCTGATGAGACTTTTCCCAAATGACATGGAATTTTTTTTCTTTACTTTCCCAGAAAAATAAGGAAATGTTATTAACCATTTAATCTTCTGTTAGAGTGCAACCAATTACTCTTTTAGTTATGCTCTAAAAGACTTTTCAAAAGTTTTATTAGACATCTTTGATGTATTCAAATTGCACACCTATGGAAGATAACTGGATAAAACATAATAGATGATGTCAAAAGCAAATCTTAGAATCTGTCTCATTTGGCACATCTTAATGAAATGAACTAATTAAAGAATTCATACATGTCTGAGTCTTAGGACAAGGAGCTTCTGCTCATCTTACTAGTTACATGGGCTTTTCCTCAAGGAGTAACAGATGATTTCTGGTTTGTTTGTGGCACTTTTGTTTGTAGGAAGGCATATACATGGGGCCAGATCTTGTTGGTTTCAGTTCCTGAGAATGTTTCCAACACTCCTTTTTTCCTAAAGGCGACAAAACAAAAAACACAAGTCTGAGTCTTCCTCATAAACTCTTTCAAAGTGATTCTTAAAAGACTAGAAGCCCAGTGTAGGAATTCGTGCACGGGTAGGGTCTTGCTGGCCTGGCCCAATCAGATGCGAGGTTGACCAGCCAACCCCAACCCCATTCGGGTGAGAAGGGCCAGCCAGGTGAAGGGGCCATGGGTGGTTGGCTGGCCGGCCCCACCTCCTGGTCAAACTCTCAGTTGAAGGGACAATTTGCATATTAGCCTTTTTTTATATAGGACTAGTAGCCCATCATGTGATACTGTGCACTGTGACTGCTGCTTCCGAGGGAGCTGGCGGGAATCACAGTGCGCCCGCCCGCTAGGAGCCGCACAGCTTCCATGGGAGGCCGAAGCGAGCTGCTGGGAGGGAGTTGCGCTGCGCTGCTTCTGTGAGAGGCAGGCCCTCTCCTTTCCGGGTCTGTACTTGGCCACGGAGGCTGCGGGCCAGCCCCCTGTCCCTGTCCGTGTCCACTCTGGCTCCGGGCATGGCAACGAAGCAAGCATTCCACCAGGCCGCTCATGCTGTCTGTTCTCAGTGGCCACCCCTCCCCTCCCCACAGGACTGGGGGACTCTGGCAAGGCTGAGAGAACTGGGTGCCGCCATCTTGTGGCTATGGGCGCCACCATCTTTGTTATGGAGTGACAGTTAATTTGCATATTACCCTTTTATTAGATAGGATGATAATGTTGATGTAGGGTCTCCATAAGTGTAGATCTGTGTGATCAAGAGAGAGAGGCATTTGGCTGGGCATTGGAAAACCTCCGTTTTGGTTTCAGTGGTATCCTCTGGCTTACGGAAATGGTTACAAGATTCCGGTGGGATTGTCCCCACTTCCCAGCATCACGGATGGACATGATGAGCTCACCAGTGTCAACGCTAGGACTTCTGTTGGCCAAGAGGCTCTTTTTTCTGCTGGGGTAGCTGAACTGGTAGGAGGTTAAGTGCAGTAAGCGGGAGTTGAGGGACTTAGGCAGGGAGAGCCCGCCTGAGATTGTGGCCAACACAGGAAAATGGAGCGGAGAGTGACGAGCCCAAGCGCACTCAACAAGCTGGACCCAGCATTCACCTTTGGACATTTTAATTACAGGACCAATAAATTTCCCTTTTGCTTAGACTAATGTGAATTAGGTCCATGATTGGTATAAGCACATTTTATGATAAATGTCATTTGCCCAGCTCTCTGTTTCACCCCCAGATAGAAGGTGAGGGTTTCTTGGGTTTGGACAGGGTAAATAATAGCTAACTCTGTGATTTAATAGTACCAAGGCTACTGTAAGTCTTTACGTGGATTCTTTTACTTAATTCCCTTAATGACCCTATAAAGGAGGTGCTATTTAATATTGCCCTGATTTTACAAATGAAAAAATTGTAGCACCGGGGCCCTGAGCAAGAGGTTGAATCCCTTGCCCAGGGCTCCGGTGCTGGCAATCTGCAGAGCCAGCCTCATTACACAAACCACAAAATTACTGTGACAGCCACTGTAGAAAGTGGATCGCCAACTCCCTTATAATTTTAACCTCCATAAATATCTATTAAAACAATTTGAAGACTTATTTTAGTTTCACTGCATACTTTCCCTATTATAACAACTGATCATTATAAAATGCTATGTGTCAGAAATAATTCTAAGAGTTATACATATGAACTCAATCTTTCAACCTTCTAACCCCCATTTTGCAGAGAAGAAAACAGGTTAAGACCAAGATAATAAAGGAGGAGCTGGGATTTGAACTTAGTCTGGCTCCAGAGTCTGTGTCCTAAACACAAGACTGTTCTGTCCTGACAACTGTGCCATTGTTCAGTAAGTGAATAAATAAAAGAGGGGACGGGTAAGGAAACTGGATTGTTTCTTAGCCTAAGTTAAATATTTTTTAGTATAGATACCATATTCTGTTGTGGGCAAATAAAACTACATTAGAATATAAGCTTTTAGCCAGGCTCGTGTGGCTCAGTGGTTGAGCGGCAACTTATGAAACAAGGGTCACGATTTGATTCCCAGTCAGGGCACATGACTTAGGTTGTGGGCTCAATCCCCAGTGTGGGGCATGCAGGAGACAGCCAATTGATGATTTGCTCTTATCATTGATGTTTCTATCCTTCTCTTTCCTTTTTGAAATGAATAAACATAAATTTTTTTAAAAAAAAATATAAGCTTTTAAAGATGATTAACCAAATAAATGATCTGAGAATTGGTTGCCATTTGAATCTTCTGTCCTAGAGGCTCAGGAAGTGGGTATTATTAGGGATGCTTCCCCAGCATTCATTCCAGCCCTCCCTCCACCAGACAGCAGAATTGGGGTGAGACTGACCCACTCCCAGCGCCAGGTGTGGGCCAGTCACTCCCACCCCAGTGACTGCCTTAGGGATGGGCAGAAATCTCGGCCTCCAACAGTTCATGCAGGGCATTCTCTGACCACAGTGGCTGTTGCAGTGGGTTCAGTCTGCATGGCACTCGGGGCTTGTGTTCACTGGGGAAAGGTGACCCCTCAGCCCTCAGGAAAGGGCTGTTCCTGACAACTGCCCAAGTCGATACGAAGCTGAGAGAATGGCAAAACTAATCAAGCTGAAGCATGACGGAAGCCCAACCTATCCTCTGGACTTCTCTATTACACGTGCAAATGCACTGCCTTTATGGTCTGATTCAATTTGAACGGGATCTTCTGGTGTTTTAACATTTTAGCTGTAAAGCATGGACGATGGAAAACTGCCTTAGTGCTTGATGGTGCAGAGAAGTTCTGAAAAGCGACAGACTCACTGGTAGTATTCCAGGACTGGCTGTGTCTGAGCTTCGTAAGCCTTCAGTCTCTTTTCAACCGTCTCGGGTTTATCGTCCTCCCGCTGCGCGAGGGGCTCCCCAGTCAGATCATCGAGGCCCTAAATGGGAGTCAGGGTATCAAACATTTTTATAAGCAATCACAGGGTTTTTTAAACAGAATTCTTCTCTATGCAAACACCAAGCACACAAATGTACTTTTAAAATAAACAGAATCAAATCCAAACCCAGATCGTTGCGGCACAGGGCCATGTCAGTCCCCTTCTCCTTACAGAAAAAGGTTTTCTAAGCAGCCTCTAAATAATTTCATGTTGTGGACGAAAAAGGGGTCTTACAAAAAGTACCCTCGCAGGGTGACCCGATCGTAAACTAACTGGGCAGGTCATAGTGGGTAGTCACGTCCCGGGCATATAACTTCTTTAGGAAAAGGCTTATCTTTGCCTTAAGTAAGCCCTGTCCATTGTTTCTGAGCACCTAGGTGACACACCTTTGTAATGACTCAGATCCCTCAGAAGCCACCCTCAAGAAAGCATATAATCTTTTTTTTTTTTTTTGCTAGCTTTCTAATCTCATCTTTTTTTTTTTAAATGGGTAAATGAATTCTTTTTTTTAAAATTAATTTTATTTTATTAAGGTATTATCTGTGTACATAGCTTACCATTGCCCCCCCCCCCCCACCTCCCATTTATGCCCTCCCTCCCCAGAGTTCTGTGTTCGTTGGTTGTACTTATGTTCATGCATACCAGTCCCTCGGTTGTTCTCTTATCTCCCCCCAGGTCTCCTTCCCCTCCCCACTGTCATTTGACAATCTGCTTGTTTTATGGTGACCATCTCAGGACCCCATGAATAAAATCTGCTCCTCATTTGGCAGTCTGCTTGTTTTATGGTGACTATCTCAGGACCATATGAATAGAGTCCGCTCCTCCTCTGGTTTTCACCGCCCCTTCCCCTGGGTCCCACTGCTTCCCCTGGGACACACGGCTCGCCCGGGGCACTCGGCTCACCCGGGGCTCTCGGCCCCCTGGGACACTCGGCTCACCCGGGGCACTCGGCCCCCTGGGACACTCGGCTCACCCGGGGCGAAAGCATATAATCTTGTTAACCATCCTGTAATCCAATCCCCACCTTCCTGTCATCTTCCTGATGTTCCCTCCTTAATTCCAAATGCATGAAAGAAGCTGTCACCTGCCATTCTGGGGAGCATTTTTCTTAGTCTGTTGGGATCTTGTTTCCAGGCGTTTCCTGTTTGTGTCCATTTTTTTATAGAAATTCTCTATAGGTTTGGGCGTTCTTATGTTGACCTAAATAAGCCAAGGTGTCGCTAACCCCTATTGCCCAACTCCTAACACACCCCCTGACACAGAGTAGAAAATCAATAAATGCTTTCGAAGGAATAACAAACCCAGTGGACCAGACAAGGGCACCAGAACTTGAGACTGTACCCTTAGGAGTTTGGGGCAGGAAGGATTTTCCAAGGTCATAAAACTTCTGTCTTTGAGAGCAAGAGGACTCGGAGACTGCTATGTGGAAGGCCAGTTCCATCACAACTACTCACCACACGTTTGGGAGGGTTGAATTCGGTGTTGTAGACTCGGCCGCTGGCTGGATGAATCCAGCGAACTGTGAGGCGCTGCTTAATGATCTCAAAGGGCACCTTCAGATTAATCACGGTGTCTATTTTATAAACATTATCCAGGGCTTTTGCCTGAGGAAGAGTCCTTGGGAAACCTTTGCGCGCGCGCGTGCACACACACACACACACACACACACACACACAAAGATAAAGAAGAGAAAAAGAAAGGAAGGGAGGGAAGAAGGAAGAGAATTAATGAATGTTGGGCAATCTGAACAGAAGCAGTAACACCAGCCAAGCAGATTACAGCTGTAGGGCAACCATGATAATTTCATGTGTTGACTTGATTGGGCCACAGGGTGCCCAGATATTCAGTCAAACATTGTTTTGGGTGTGTCGTGAGAGCGTTTTTGGATGAGAGTAATATGTAAATCAGTAGACTGAATAAGAAAGATTCTTCTCCCTAATGTGGGCGGGCCTCATCTAACCCACTGAAGGTCTGAATAGAACAAAAGGGCTGACCCTCACCCTGGATAAAGGGGAGCACCACCTGCCGTGGAGCTGGGATGTGGGCTTTCTTCTGCCTTCAGACTCACACTGGCACAGCTCTTCCTGGGGCTGGACCCTGCTGGCCTTCAGACTGGAAGCCCTCCTGCACCCCCAGCTCACCAGCTCACCCTGAAGATCCTGGGACTTGTCAGCCTCTGATCATGTGTGCCCAATGTTTACAAAAAATCTCTCTCTCTCTCTCTCTCTCTCTCTCTCTCTCTCTCCTCCCCCTCCCCCCTCCTTCTCTCTCTCCCTCTATTGAAACCCAACCCTCTCAACTGATCTCTGTGGCTCCAGCTATCTTGGTTGGGGGTTAATTTGCATACTTGCTCTCATTGGCTGGTGGGTGTGGTTGGTGGGCATGGCTTGAGCGGCATGATGGTTAATTTGCATATTACTCTTTTATTAGGTCACAATAGCCAAATCTAATAATAGAAAAACCTCTAAATATTTTGTTTTGTGAATAGTCCCAAGCATAGTCTAATAGTCTTTTTCATTTATTACTAACAACTCTCTATATCAATAAACAACTCCCTCCCTCCTTCCCCCCCCTCCCCCTCTAAAAACCAACCCATTCCGTCACCTCTGCCGGTTTACAGTTGATTTTAAGTTGCCCTCCAGGTTTCCTGTGTGGTAATCCTCCTTGCCATAAAATATTCTCAAGAGGGTAAGGAACTAAGGTCACATCCTAAGGGGCCTTAGGAATCATGCAGTCCACAGCCCTCCCATGCAGATGAAGGAAAGGGCCTGGAGAAGGCAACTGGCCCAGGCCACAGGGGGAGCAGTGGCAGAACTCGGGCTCTCTGCCCACTATCCATGAGGTCTCTGCAGCTCAGGAAATGCTCATTCTGCTGCCCACGCTCATTCCGGGCAGCTGAAATGCTAGGGACACATCACTTACCATCCAATAGCCAGTTATACTGGGTGAGGTTTTTCAGCTCATTCAAGGCCAGCCGAGTCATGATATCATCTGGGATGAGCTTCCCTTGTTCAATGAAAGTCTTGGCTAACACACCAATCTCTACAGCAGAAGGAGGGGGGAAAGCACATCAGCAATGATCACATAAGTGAAAAGACGACCCACTGAATGGAAGAGCGTTTTTATAAATCATGAATCTGATGAAGAACTTGTATCTAGAACACCTAAAGAATTCTTACACCGTAGCCCAGTGGTTGGCAAACTGTGTCTCGTGAGCCACATGCCGCTCTTTGGCCCCCTGAGTGTGGCTCAGCGTTAGAACCACTTCTTCAAAATAGACTGGCCCAGGCCAAAATCCTGCCATTTTTCTTGGGATTTATCTTCAATAATTGAAACTTTGTATCCTTGTGTTGGGGCCTAGGCTGGCCAAGGTGTGTGGAAAGCTTGGCTTCCTCTATTGAAACCCAATCCTCTCAACTGATCTCTGTGGCTCCAGCCATCTTGGTTGGGGTTAATTTGCATACTTGCTCTCATTGGCTGGTGGGTGTGGTTGGTGGGCACGGCTTGAGCAGAGTGATGGTTAATTTGCATATTACTCTTTTATTAGGTCACAATAGCCAAATCTAATAATAGAAAAACCTCTAAATATTGTTTTGTGAAAAAATAGTCCCAAGCATAGTCTAATAGTCTTTTTCATTTATTACTAACAACTCTCTATATCAATAAACATTTGTGTACAATAGTTATTAAAATCTAAAGCCTGTAATGCTCCCATTAGTTTATTTAAAAGAAAAAAAAATATTCAACTTCCTATGTTAAAGTCTAAAAAGTTTATTACATTTCAAATTTTTACTCCCTCCCAAAATTAAATGCAAGGAACCTTGTCCAGCATATTCTTTGAACAATTGGTTACATATATTCCCTTGATTTCCTATTATTTAATACTAGAGGCCCTGTGCACAAAATTCGTGCACAGGGGGTGGGGTGTCCCTCAGCCTGGCCTGCACCCTCTCCAATCTGGCACCGTCAGAGGATGTCATCCTAAACCAGCAGTCGGACATCTCTCTCAGTATCTGGGATCGCTGGTTCCTAACCACTTGCCTGCCTGCCAGCCTGATCCCCATAACTGCTCTCCCCTGCCGGCCTGATCCCCCCTAACTGCCCCTGCCTTGGCCTCATCACCATGGCTTTGTCTGAAAGGACAGCCAGTCTAATTAGCACATTACCCTTTTATTAGTATAGATTACATCTGAATAGACTCCTCATAAAAATACTATTTCTTTTTGGATTCAAAAATTAATACATTTGGGCTCTACTCGGTTTGGCTCAGTGGATGGAGTGTTGGCCTGTGGACTGGAGGGTCCCAGGCTCAGTTCTGGTCAAGGGCACATACCTTGGTTGCAGGCTCCACCGGGGCCCTAGTCGGGGAGTGTGCAGGAGGCAAACATCTCTCTCACATCAACGTTTCTCTCTCTGTGTCTCTCCCCCTCCCTTCTACTCTCTTTAAAAGTTGATTATTCAAAATAAGCTAATTTTCTACAAAGGTATACACAAATAAGAATAGAAAAGGAAGGCTAGAGGAAAATAGGGAAGGTTAAAACAAACTTTTGATGTTAAGGATAATAATCAGGAATTCTAAAACATACAGACATCAGTCTGAGAGATAAGTGTTAGCATTAAATAAAAAGCCATTTTTAATTCTACATCTTTTAGTTTGGTCATTCTTATAATATTATCTAAACCAACCACACCTCATATCTGAATTTGTTTGGAAAAATAAATAAAATAAATAGGCAATTTGTTTGGTTAGCTACGAAGAACAAAGGAGGGCCTGGCCAGCCTGTGAATAACAGTTGCTTTTTACATGTGCCAAGGGCTACAGAGAATTAAACTGGTTCCTGCCAAAATTACTTTTAGCAAGTGCATAAAAGTTTATTTTTAAAACATGTCAAAAGAGACCTAGACAGCTTGGCTCAGTGGATAGAGCATCAGCCTGTGGGCTAAAGGGTCCAGGGTTCAATTCCAGTCAAGGGCACATGCCTAAGTTGTGGGCTCCATCCCCAGTAGGGGGCATGCAGGAGGCAGCCAGTCAATGATTCTTTCTCATCATTGATGTTTCTCTCCCTTCCTCTCTGAAATCAATAAAAATATATGTTAAAAATAAAAAAACATGTCAAAAGAAAACAAAACTATCAGAATGACAGGGAATGAGACAAATAATAGGTTTATACCCAGTCAAAGATTTACATAAACCTTTCTCAAATAATAAAGCCTCAAGTCAACATAGTGGTTCCCTCTGGGGAAAGGAAGGAGATATGACAGTAGAGTTAGAGTGGGAGGCCCCAAAAGTGCTGTTTTTCTGCCTGGGGTAAATGGGCATTCATTTTATTCTTCTAACCATACATAATAAACAAGTGTAATACCCTCTTGCATGAGATATTTCACAAGATTATCTACACTAATAAAAGAGAAATATGCAAATTGACTGTACCTCCACAACACCCACCAGACAATTAGGAGTATGCAAACTAACCCAATGAAGATGGCAGGTTAATTTGCCTACACAGACACGGAGCGAAGACTGAAGAGGCTTGGCTTTTCCGCTGTGGCCAGAGTGAAGGCCTAGGTCCCGGGTGCCGGAGGAAAACGGTTGCTGGCAGCCAGGGAAAGGAAGGCCGATGGTCTTGGACGACTCTGCTAGCGGTTCTCAACCACTGCCGTAGAGCCCAAGACCATCGGAAAGCACAGATATCTACATTATGATTCATCAACAGTAGCAAAATTACAGTTATGAAATAGCAACGAAAATAATCTTTTTTTTTTTAATATGTTTTATTGAGTTTTTTTACAGAGAGGAAGGGAGAGAGATAGAGAGCTAGAAACGTCAATGTGAGAGAAACATCGACCAGCTGCCTCTTGCACACCCCCTAGCGGGGATGTGCCCGCAACCAAGGTACGTGCCCTTGACCGGAATCGAACCCGGGACCTTTCAGTCCGCAGGCCGACCGACGCTCTAACGAAAATAATCTTATGGTTGGGGGTCACCACAACATGAGGAGCTGTATTAAAGGGTGACAGCATTAGGAAGGTTGAGAACCACTGACCTAGAAAGAGCTCCCATCCCAGTTCTATACCCCTCCCCGCTTCCCAGTCTGCTTCAGGATCGAAATGCAATCCGAGAACTGTATGAAGGCCCTGGGTCTGGCTTGAATGTCTCTCCCCCTCCTTCCTCCCCACCCTGTCCACCAAACACACAAGCCATGCCCGTAGCAAGGAGCTCCGCATCGCCTGGGTCCTCTTAGCCTCTGCGTATGCCTCGGCATACGCCTCTGTCTCTTCTCTGCTGCCTGATAAGCTCTTCCCATCCTTCAGGATACATCCCTAAAGGGGCTTTCAATGCGAACCTCCAACCTTGTATGCAACTGGAAGTTCCTCCTTCGGACTTCCGTGTGGCAGACGTGTCTCCATTGGAGCACTATCACGCTGCTGAAACTAGCTGAGTATGTATTATTATGGATCAAACTGTGCCCCTCTCAACCCATACGTTGAAGCCCTAACCCCCAATGTAGCTGTATTTAGAGAGGGCCTTAAAGGAAACAATTAAGGTTCAATGAGTTCCCGAATGTGGGGCTTTCACCCAACCCGACTGATGTCTTTATAAGAAGAGGAAGAGACACCCAGAATGTATGCAGCAGAGGAAAAGTCACACGAGGACACAGTGAGAAGGCAGCCCTTTGCAAGCCACGAAGAAAGGCTACCCCAGAAACTAACCCTGTCAGCACTTTGATCTTGACTTCCAGCCTCCAGAACTATGAGGAAACACATTTCTGTTGCTGAAGCCATCTCGTCTACAGCATTCTCTTATGGCAAACCGAGAAGACTAACACACGTGGCCACTTGTCTCCAGTGCCCACATTCCAATTGTGAGCATCCTCAAGCCTGTCAAACTGGTGGCCGCATGCGGAGGCTGCGAGTTTGACATGCTTGAAGTGAAATATACTTGTCTCTGTTTCTCCAAGCACCTAGCATACATTAGGTACTTGATGGATCCCTGGGCGGATAGATGGAGAAATGAGCTGCCTTGATTCCCAGTGATCAGGGGAAGGCGACACCCCCATCACACCTCTGCTGCTGCCACTGCCAACAGCACAAGCCTCAGCCAGCCCTGGTTACCTCAGCCTTGGGCAGCCCTGGGGTCTGGGGGGGCTGAGGGGATGGGGGGGGGGGGAAGACTCCAGAGGCAGGTGTGTGGAGGGGCTGGGCCCACCTGTGGGCGGGCCTGGCCTTGCTGTGGGCCTGCCACCCTGGCAGGGCTGAGGGGCGTGACAGTCAATTAGCATATTCCCTCTTGATTAGATAGGATACTGTAATGACCATCCTTGTACAGGAACATTTGGCAACATCTCTGCTTATGTCCTTCAAATAAATTCCCTAGTGTGGAATTTCTATAGCTATGATACCATCAAATAGCGCTGCATAGAGGTATGGCACTAACTTACTCTCCAAACACCACTTCATGGCAGTATTTTAAAACCCATGGCTGTATTTTATAGCTGAAGTTTAAAATCATCCCAGCAGCTGAAACCAGTTTGGCTCAGTGGATAGAGCTGCAGACTGAAGGGTCCCAGGTTCGATTCCAGTCAAGGGCACGTACCTCAGTTGCCGGCACATTCCCAATAGGAGGTGTACAAAAGGCAGCTTATCAATGATTCTCTCTCATATATGTTTCTGACTCTCTATCCCTTTCTCTTCCTCTCTGTAAAAAATCATTAAAATATATTTTAAAAAATAATAAAAAATAAAATAAAATAAATTCATCCCAACAGATGTGAGTAAGACCTGGAAACACGATGCAACCTGTTGAGAGTAGCAAACCTGGAGTAGCTTTCAGCTGTGCCCTGGAGTCAAGAAACTGGAGTTTGACCTTAGACATTAGTCCTTTAAAGGTGAGGGAACTGAGTTCAGGGGAGGTAAAACTTGCTCAATAAAAAAATAGCAGTTACTGGGGACAAAGGTGAACACCCAGGTCTCTCGGGTGCCAATTAAATTACACTCTCCATGCAGCATTCACTACATTGAGATTCATGAGATAATTTTAGGTAGACAAAATATTGTCTCAAATAAAAATAAAATTCTAATTTAAAAACCAATAAAGATTTCATTTCAAAGTGTATTTGAAAAAAATAACTAGTAAAACAAACCTTTAATTTCCTGAACATGATGGCTTATTAAATTAAAAGGCTGAGCCACTTTAAAGAATCAAACCAGCGACCTCTCAGTGCACGGGACCTGGCACTCAACCTTCTGAGAAACAGCAAAGCAGTATTTTTTTAAAAAAATCAATTTCAGAGAGGAAGGAAGAGGGAGGGAGGAAGGGAGGGAGGGAGAGAGAAACATCAATGATAGAGAGAGAATCATTGATTGGCTGCCTCCAGCACACCCCATTGGGGATCGAGACCACAACCCGGGCATGTGCCCTGACTGGGAATGGAACCATGACCTCCTGGTTCATAGGTCGACACCCAACCACTGAGCCACACTGGCCGGGCCAAAGCAGTATTTTTTAAAAAAGATAAATGATAACATCTCTCTTTTGTGTCTGGGAAATATCCGATCCATTCACAAATATTTATTGAGAATGTGTTCTTGGTGCTGAGAAACAAAACACCTGTAATAATAATCTCATGACGCCTCCCTAAACTCCACTTTCTGTTTTCCTTGTTAAAGAATTCCCTGAAAAGACTCCAGAGAAAACAGATGCCTGAGGTAAGCACAACATCTTCCCTAGTGATCCTCTCCTCCCTCCCTCTCGCCTCTCTTTTCATGTTGTGGAGCCGGAAAGAGGACAGGAGGTGTGTCAGGGATGTTAAGGACAAACAAAGAACATTGTTTTTGAGTTTTAAAAAAGTTTACTTATTCGCTTTCATTTTTTTTTTTAACATTTTGTGCTTTCACAAATTAGCATATCATTAACCCCACTGAAGATGTTCTTTAACCACACAGGTATGCGTCAGTGCTGACTTATTTTTCAGCAAGTTGCTTAAGGATTCTCTTTACTCCTTTCCAACTGGGTGCAGTACTGGAGATTGCGTATTGTTACATAACTACTTCAGAGTGTTGCATCAAGAACACATAAGGGCCGAGGCTGGTTTGGCTCAGTGGTAGAGCGTCGGTCTGCGGACTGACGGGTCCCGGGTTCGATTCCGGTCAAGGGCATGTACATTAGTTGCGGGCGCATCCCCTGTGGGGGGTGTGCAAGAGGCAGCTAGTCGATGTTTCTCTCTCATCGATGTTTCTGGCTCTCTTTCTCTCTCCCTTCCTCTCTGTAAAATATCAATAAAATATATATATTTAAAAAAAAAAAAAAAAGAACACATAAGGGAGCCAAGCAATTTAATCGTTTGAAGAAGTAGAATTAACTACAAAATACTGTATGACCTTTTTTTTAAAAAAAAAATCAATGTTAAGAAGAGAAAAATAAAAGTAGTAATTCACCAGCTGAACACAAACTTAAAACCCTGGAGTGGTTGTTTTCTTTATTTAAATGTCAGTATTTTGAAACAAACAAATCCCACTTAGAAATATTCTACATGTTCATCTATAGGGGATCCATTAAATAAATTATAGTAGATTCCACAAATAGATACCTAAAGAAACACTGAAGGAATGAAAGAGCTGTCTATGTTGTGGAGTGGGAAGATAATCCAGATATAAAATGAAAACACACTGGTACAGAATACATAGACACTGAGTGGCCAGGCTATTATGATCTCTGAACGCATATTAATCTGGCCACTCGGTGTATATTCTATATAATAAAAGGCTAGTATGCAAATTGTCCCCTCGACCAGGAGTTCGACCAGCAGGCAGCCGCCAACCACCCATGTCCCCTCCCCATGGCCAGGCTGGCCAGACCCCACTATGCACGAATTTATGCACCGGGCCTCTAATACACACACACACACACACACACACACTCACACACACTCACACTCACACACACACACACACATTGAGTGGCCAGATTATGCGTGCAGAGATCATAATAATCTGGTTACTCAGTGTATAATGTGATTTCACTTTACATAAAATAGGGCATATATTTTATGTAAAGATCCCCGCTGGAGAGGTGCTTCAGCTTGAAGTATTGGGTAATTCACGACAACATACACACACTAAAGCTTGTTTCTAAAAAACAAACAAACAAGCAAACACAGGATACTTTTCTGGGAAGAATGGGACTGAGATAGTCATAGAAAGGGCTTTACTTTATGTACTTCCGTCCTGTTTCTAATCCCCCCCCCTTTTTTTTTAACCTTGTGCAAGCATTACTTCTGTAATTTATTTTTTTAAATATATTTGTGTTGATTTCAGGGAGGAAGGGAGAAGGAGAGAGAAACATCAATGATGAGAGAGAATCATTGATCCGCTGCCTCCTGCACACCCCCCACTGGGGATGGAGCCCAAAGCCTGGGCATGTGCCCTTAACTAACATGGAAGCCCGGACCCTTCAGTCCCAAGGCCCACACTCTATCCACTGAGCCAAACCAGCTGGGGCTGTAACTATTTTTTTTTTTTTTTATGAGCTTCAAAATGAGTTCTATTTTGGAAAATAAAGATCAGCACTTTTGAGGGGAAGGCGGGGAACCCACTTCACCCTGATGTTGACTTTTGGAAAACAGCCTTCTCAAGATATAATTCACATAAAATCGACCCATTGTCAAGTGTACAGTTTGTTGTTGTTGTTTTTTTACTGGATTTCGCGCTGAGTTATAAAAACTTACTTGGTATGAGAACAAAACCCCCTTTCAGATAACCACTCACAAGAATAGCTTTTGTGCCTAAGAAATCTCTGGGGGTATCCAAGATCGATGCCAATTGTGTGACTTGCAAGGAGGGCAAACAGTGCTCTGCCTTCAGATTATGGGGCAAAGGTCAGAATCAGAAAATCCCATCCAGTTAACCGAGAAGAGAAGAGAGAAGAGAGGAGAAGAGAAGAGAAGAGAAGAGAAGAGAAGAGAAGAGAAGAGAAGAGAAGAGAAGAGAAGAGAAGAGGAGGAGGAAGAAGAAGAAGAAGAAGAAGAAGAAGAAGAAGAAGAAGAAGAAGAAGAAGAAGAAAAGAAAAGAGAAGGAGAAGAGAATGAGAAGAGAAGAGGAGGAAGAAGAGAAGAGAGAGGAGGAAGAAGAGAAGAGAGAGGAGAAAGAAGACAGAAGGGAGGGAGGAAAGAAGGTTTTTTAGAGGCAAGGGCACGTGCAGAATAAGCCCCAGTTCGATGGACTCTCAGGAGCAGCTGCGACCGGGGCTGGACAGGCCTCTCAAAGGGTTTCCTTTGAACTTTGAGGCGCCCCAACTTCTTAGTTCCTTCCCCGGTGGCCCGCCTGCAGCTGTCCCGACGCCGCACCCGCACGAGCACCCCTACCCCCTCACCCCCCCAAATTCCAACCCCTCCCAGCCGGGGCTCCCACCTGTGCCTCGGAGCATGTTGCCGCGGAGCAGGTCCCCGCTGGAGAGGTGCTTCAGCTCGAAGTGCTGGGTAATGCGCGACGACACGGTGCCCTTGCCCGAGCCCGGCGCGCCCAGGATCACGGCGCGCAGCAGCCGCGCGGACGCCCCCATGGCGCCCGCAGGGCCCGGCGGCACGCCCGGGGACGGGGCCCCCGACTGGTCCGGCTGCAGCGGCCCGGCTCCCGGCCCGGCCGGCGGCGGACAGCACAGCACAGCGAGGCGGCGGACAGCACAGCACAGCGAGGCGGCGGCGGCCGCAGCCCAGGCGCTCCCGGAAGTGGCGGCGGGCACGGGGCGCCCCTCCCGCGCCCGGCCGGCCCGGCTCCGCCGCCGCCGCCGCTGCGCCCGCCCCTCGGTGACCCAGGCGCCTCTTCCCACGGCCCGGCCCGCCCCGCCCCGCCCGCCAGGCCGCGCCCCCGGGCCGCCCGGCGCCCACCTGCGCCCCTCGGCGCTCCCCGCTCCCGCCTACTTCCGCCCGGTCGCCCAGCCGCCCCTCCGCACCCACTCCGCCGTCCGCCGCCGCCGCCGCCGCCGCCGCCGCCGCCCGGCCCCCCCCCCCCCCCCCCGCGAGGTGCCCTCGGCCGCCGCAGGCCGCCACCCGACGTTCCGCAGGCCCGCCCCCGCCTCCGGCCCGTGCCCCGCCCCGGCCCGCCCGGTGGACGGCGCTCTCGGCCACCCCCGCGCGTCCCCTCCCTCCCTCCGGCCGCCCCCCTCCGCGCAGGGTGGGTGCTGGGTGCCACCGCACCCCCAGCATCTTCTACCCGCCCCTCTCCTCCTCTCGGGCAAGCCGCCGTGTGCTTCCCTGCCCAGCCCCAGCGGGATGGACGCGCCCCCCTCCCCCCCCATGCCTTCCCCACTCTGTGTCCCCTTCCCCCCGCCTCGGTGCCCCGCCTCTCCACTGCCCGTGCCCCTCCGCTCTCAGAGCCACCGGACCCGCCCCTGCTCCTCAACCGTCACTGCCTCTGCTCCGCTCCTCTGCTCTCTTTCCCCCCCCCCCCCCCATCCTTGCTGCTGAGCTACCTTAAAAGCACCTGCTCCTCCTCTCTTACTCGTCCTGGTTTTTTAGGTGCGTTGTGTGTGTGTGTGTGTGTGTGTGTGTGTGTGTGTGTGGAATCCCAAATAGGTGAAAATAAGCGAAAAGGGCCTTCCTCCTCATTCCACAGGGAGGACACCCAGTTGTGTGTGTGGAATCCCAAATAGGTGAAAATAAGCGAAAAGGGCCTTCCTCCTCATTCCACAGGGAGGACACCCAGTTGAAATGGAGCGAGGCGCCTTAAGCCACGCACACATCCTGAGGGGTGATTTTCATAGAAGTCAAGACTTTCACAACTTCACAGGTTCAAAAGTCGCTGACCGAAAGAACTGGTGTTTGCCTTTGGCAAGGCAAGGATTCCACAAATATATATATTCAGTGATTATTACGTGCCAGCTATATTGTTCTAAGGGCCTTGGGAAATGCTGTGGGTGCGAAAGACAAAAGTTCTGCTCCTGGGAGTTTAAAGTCTAGTGGGGGAGGCAAGCAGATGATAACCAGGAAAAGAATAAATGAGCAAGAGACTATGAGTTAGTGCTATGAACTAAATTGTGAAAGTGGGGGTGGTGGGTGGGGGGAGGCTGTTTTAGATCCATCCCAGGCTTGGGAGAAATGGCATTTGCTCCGAGTACTGACTTAGAAGACGGAAGGACAGCATACACAGGTAAGGAAGGGGGAAAGGCCCTGAAACCGAAGGTTTGGCATGTTTCAGGAAAAGAAGCACAGGACAAACGCCCAGTACGTATTTCCTCTGTGAAAGGGCCATGGAAGATCAGTGCTGAGGTGTTAAACTGTGGGTAAAGTATAAAGGGTAACAGCTCAATAAAGGTTTTCATCATTATTATCACTTATTGGTGCCAGGACACTATGCTAAGGCAGAACACGGTGCCATGCTCCACAGAGGTTGCCGAATGCGTAGCCCAGGAATGCTACTTTCAAAGAGAGAAATTATTTCAGAGAGGAATGGTAAAGGGAAAAATTGCTTGCTGGTGAGTCAGAGATGGGTGAATGGATTTAATATGTAGACAGTGCAATACACAGGGGGGGGGGGAAATTTAATAGCTCCAAAAAAATTCATTACCAAGAAGGAAAGAATGAAACTAAATGAATTAAACATTCAGTTGGCATAGTTAGAAAAAGGACATCAAAAGAATCCAAGGAAAGCAAAGAAAGGGACTAAGTAAAAGAACTCGATTAGCAAATTTAAGAAACAGAACCAATCAAAGGATGGAAAGATCTGGAAAAGTACAAGTTGCAAAACACTGGGAAAACCTAAAGGAATAAGGGACAGCACTTCTAATCTCCAAAGCTGGGAACATGTGTGGTTTGCGCCACAACAGAGACCTGCAAGCAAATCCTGAGGAAATTCGGTTTGGAAAAAGAATGTTGACACGAGACAAAAATAGCCTAGGAATCGTCCTGTCGCCGGGGAGGAAAAGCGGAGTGCTGTGGCCACATCTTCAGGCCTCACAAGATGCCAGCTAACCGGAGCTTGGCTAACGTGTGTTGATTACGAACGAGTAAGGAGCTGCCAAACTGCTCAGCACAGTCATTTCACCACACGTGCTCTTCAGTGTTTAACTTGCTCCAGTGGTAAAGACACTGAATTCAAATGAACACGTTAGAAACTGCGAATCGAGAAGAGATGTAAGACGTGCGTGTCTGTTGGAACTTGCCCTCCAGGAATCACGAAGCAGCCGGGATCTGAAGAAGCCTGAGAGAGAGCAGCCCAGCCGCCCGAGTCACTCCAGCCCGTCCAGCCGAGCTGCCACTGTGGCCACAGGAGCGAACCCAGGGGCAGGTGGACTAGAGGGCAGAGAAAGAATGTTTGCTGAAACCGATTTGGCTCAGTGGATAGAGCGTCGGTCTGCAGATTGAAAGGTCCCAGGTTCGATTCCGGTCAAGGGCATGTACCTTGGTTGCGGGCACATCCCCGGTAGGGGGTGTGCAGGAGGCAGCTGGTCGATGTTTCTATCTCATCGACGTTTCTAGCTCTCTATCCCTCTCCCTTCCTCTCTGTGAAAAATCAATAAAATATATATATATTTTTAAAAAGAATGTTTCCCTGAGCTACTAGAACAGAATTATCATTAACTAAGATTGGGAAGACGACAGGAGAAACAGGTTTTGGGGAAGGATATTAGAGTTCGTTAGGAGTAAGTTAAGATGGAGATACTTTTGGGACATCCGGAGGGAGTTGACAAGAAAGCAGTTAGATGTACGCATTTTGAGCGCATAGTAGAGGTCCAGGCGGGAGATATAAAACTTGGGAGTTGTTGGGATACTTACATGTATAGGGTTGTATTAACTTAAGGAGTGAGTTTAAATGAGAAAGGTCTGAAATCTGACTTCTGAGGTTCTCCAACATTTAGGAGATAAGGAGGAAACATTGAAAGAGTAGGTCAGGAGAGGCAGGTTAATTAGGAAGAAAAATGGGTGACTGTGGTGTCATAGACATCAGTTGAAGAATGTGTTTCAGGGCGGTGATTAAATTAGTCAAATTCTCCTGATAGGTAGGGACTGAGGCCTGACTGACAGTTATTTGTAGCTGTAAAGAAGAGAATAAAACAAAACAAAACAAAAAAAACCCCTACGAAATAGATTATTTTTCATTTACAATGTATAGATGAAAAAATACGAGGATGGTTTTGACCAAAATCCCATACCTATTCAGCAACTGAATTAGTGATTTCAAAACAATGTTACATGAAATACAGAAAATGCTTTCTCCAAGAGAAAGATTCTGGGAGGAGGATTCAAATTGTCCAGAAGAAGGCTATTGGGGAAGAAAGAAAGGGACGGTTTGGACAAGAGTGGGGGAACAAAACAGAGGAGAATGGAATAAAAAAGTACAAGGCCAAATCTTACAAAATCAGAGGCCAAAGGAACCCTTTTGGATGGTTTGAAGTTAAAAGTAAAAGCAAGTCACAGTGTTAGTTATGTCCTAGCCTTGTTTGTGCTTTTTTGTTTGTTTGTTTTTGTGTTTGTTTGTTTGTTCATTTGTTTGGTGTGTGTGTGTGTGTGTGTGTGTGTGTGTGTGTTTGCAGAGGTCAAACTTATTGAGCCTGTCTATTGTCTCTTTGCATCTAGGATAGCATACTTTTGGATTTTCAGGTAAATTTCCTTTTTTACAGACTCCTAAGGGCACAATCTCCAAGCACAGAAGACCAGAGAGCCGCAATTATTATTGTTGTGGTGGTAAATATTAACTGTTAACTATGTTACCTATTCAATAACATTTTAAAAAGAAGTTTGTCTGTTTGTTTGTTTGTTTACTTTTTATCTAATCCCAGAGATTTCCCTCATCAGTCCCCCCTTATGTCTTCTCCTTTGAATCTAAAGTAAAAAAAGGTGCAAAACTGCCCCCAAAATCAAAATTATACAAAGCCATCTTTTTTTTTTTTTAACACTTTGGAAAAGCAACAGAAGAGGGAACCTTAGAGTTAACCTATAAGGTTCATTAAAAAGGATGCATAAACAAGACTATTTGGGAAAGCCCTGAAAAAAGAAGAAAATGTGCAGAGGCGAGCCCTGCCAGTTAATAAGCCATTATAATAACAAGATGGTGTTGGCACATGAGTGCATAGATCAATAAAACAGGATAGAAAATTCAAACATAAACTTAACTGCACCTGAGAAGATATTTGCAACTCATATATCTGATAGGGCACTAGTAAGCAAAATATATAAAGAGTTCTTACAACTCAATGGCAAACAAACAATACAAGTTTTTTTTTAAAAAATGGGCAGAACATATGAATAGACATTTTTCCAAAGAAGACATACAGATGGCCAATACGCCCATGGAAAGGTGCTCAACATCACTACCCACCAGGCAGAAGCAAATCACAACCATAGTGAGCTATCACCTCACTCCTGTTAGAATGGCTATTATATTTATTTTTCTTTATTTTGTTTTTGTTTTTATGTTGTTAATCCTTACCTGAGGATTTTCCCCCCATTGATTTTTAGAGAGAGTGGAAGGGAGGGAGAGAGAGAGGAAAAACACACCAATGTGAGAGAGACACATTGATTGGTTCCTTCCCACGACAAACCAGGCCAAGGTATGTGCCCGTGCCCTTGACCAGAATAAAGTTTGTGGCCCTTCAGTCCACAGGCCAATGCTCTAACCAAGGGGTGGGCAAACTTTTTGACTCAAGGGCCACAATGGGTTCTTAAACTGGACCGGAGGGCCGGAAACAAAAGCAACCTGACCATGCTGGCACTCTCATCTTGGGCTGCTGGTGAAGGAGCGGAGGGGAGAGCAAGAGAACCCTCCACTCTTTCGGCTCTGCGGGCCGGATAGAACAGCCGATCGGGCCGGATTTGGTCTGCGGGCCGTAGTTTGCCCACGGCTGCTCTATTTGAACCAAACTGGGTAGGGCTATAATGGCTATTACAAAAAAAGAGAAGAAATAAAAAATGTTGGTGAGGATGTGGAGAAAAGGAAAGCCTTGGTAGAAAAGGTAAATTGGTGCAATCACTATAGAAAAAGTATGGAGGTTCTTCAAAATGTTAAAAATACAACTATCAGATGATCCAACAATTCCACTTCATATTATGTATATATTATGTAAATGTAATGCTGTGTCTACAAATCTCTCCAAGCAAATCTTGTCATTTGAATTTGAAATTCTCTTTATTCTCCTCCCTCTACTTTGGCTCAAGATTTTAAGTATTTCTATTAAAGACATACATATTAGCCGTAGCTAAGATTTGGAAACAGCCTAAGAGCCCATCAGCAGATGAGTGGATTAAAAACCTGTGGTACATCTACACAATGGAATACCATGCTGCAGTAAAAAAGAAGGAATTCTTACCATTTGCAACAGCAAATGGAGAGCATTATGCTAAGTGAAATAAGTCGGTCAGAAAAAGATAAATATCACATGATCTCACTCATTTATGGAATATAATGAACAACATAAAGTGATGGACAAAAACAGATCCAGAGGCAGAGAAGCATTGATCAGACCGTCAAACCTCAGAGGGAAGGTAGGGGAGGGTGGGGGTAAGGGGGAGAGATCAACCAAAGGGCTTGTGTGCATGCATATAAGCCTAACCAGTGGGCACAGACAATAGGGGTGAGGGCAAGAATGGGAGGTCAGGGTAGGGGGGAAATGAAGGCATAAGGACACATATATAATGCCTTAATCAAAAAAAAATTTTAAAAATAACCCACGGCCGAAACTGGTTTGGCTCAGTGGATAGAGCTTCGGCCTGGGGAATGAAAGGTCCCAGGTTCGATTCCAGTCAAGGGCATGTACCTTGGTTGCGGGCACATCCCCAGTGGGGGGTGTGCAAGAGGCAGCTGACCGATGATTCTCTCTCATGTTTCTAACTCTCTGTCCCTCTCTCTTCCTCTCTGTAAAAAATCAATAAAATATGCCGAAACCGGTTTGGCTCAGTGGTAGAGTGTCGGTCTGCGGACTGAAAGGTCCCGAGTTCAATTCCGGTCAAGGGCATGTACATTGGTTGCGGGCACATCCCCGGTAGGGGGTGTGCAGGAGGCAGCTGGTTGATGCTTCTCTCTCATCAACGTTTCTGGCTCTCTGTCTCTCTCCCTTCCTCTCTGTAAAATATCAATAAAATATATATTTTTTAAAACAAACCAAAAATCAATAAAATATATTTTAAAAAATAATCCAAAAACCTTGGGGGAAAAAAGCATGTTAGCAAATTATGATACTATTAAGATAACTTTTTAAAAAGTTGATTACTGAAGCCAGTCCTAGCAGACAGCAGATAGCCTTGGGCACAGTGAGGATTTGGCGGCAATGAGGAGGGCTTCAGGAACAACCTGGGTGCAGGCTACTGGTGCTTTTAAAGAAAACCCCTGACAGAAAGCGGGGTGGAAGGACCCTCAAGACTAACCTGCCCGTCTTTACAGTTTGGCCTCGGGCTTGTAGTGTACTAGTCCGGAGGATGACACATGTGTGGGTAAACAGATGAAGAATGTTTCTCAACAAGCACTAATTGGTAAGCAAAAAGAAAAGAGATTAATCCTTTGTATGCCATAAACCTCTAGAGACACAAGGCGAACCGACCTTCCCCATATGCCGCACGCCTCACATCTCAACTCTGGTTGCCCAGTTTTATTTTATTTTAAATATATATTTTATTGGGTTTTTTGTTGTTGTTTGTTTGTTTTTTACAGAGAGGAAGGGAGAGGGAGAGAGAATTAGAAACATCGATCAGCTGCTTCCTGCACGCCCCCACCTGGGGATGTGCCCGCAACCAAGGTACATGCCCTTGACTGGAATTGAACCCCGGGATCCTTCAGTCCGCAGGCCGATGCTCTATCCACTGAGCCACACCGGTTAGGGCTTGGTTGCTCAGTTTTAAAATCAGACTTGTTAGTGACATCTCTGGGTTTGTAAAGAAAATTATGGTAACTTAAATTTGTAAGCATTCCAGCGCATACGGAAGAAATTCCAATATCAATATATAGGGCTGCCACTCAGAGGCGCAAGAGATAAACACTGAGACACTTGAGATTTTTTTTTTTTGCTTCATTGTGACACTTGAGATTTGTTTGTGTTATCATGAATTTCACACCTAAAATGGTAAATATGGTGTGCATTCTTCGTTATTTTTTTTTTTTTACAGAGTTGGAGCATCAACAAAATTTAGTGTTTTCAAGGCTTTTCGTGTCAACGGTTTATTTTTATTTCACACTTGCTTTTGTTGGTATTTCCATAGAATTGAAAAATTATTATTTTATTATTGAATTTATTGTTGCAATATATTGTGCGAATAAAATTCAATCCCCATAAATGGCATCAGATGAAGAAATAATCGAACCAAGCACCTCGCAAGAAGAGGTTTCCATTTTGGACGCGTGACAGTTAACTGGTTAATTCTGTTAGAATCTAATCTGTTCTAAACATCTCACAAGTTTTCCCCAAGAGAGGCCAGTGCTGAATGGCCCTGCAATGGGATAATAAATTATCACAGGTCAGGGGGACAATCCTAAACTGCAGTGCAGATCCCGTGCCCAGACCAAAGTGAGGAGATTCCAAAGTGAGGAAAGGGCGAGCGGTGCAAATGCAACCAGGAGGGATGAGTCATAAAGCACTCACAGAGGGAACCTGGAAAAGGACAGAACCAGTAATGCCTCTGACTCTGACCCCCCCCATTCTGTTCCTCCGTGGTATATTGCAGTTCCTGAAATGAACAGAAGGGGCGCCGTTCCCGCATTCTTCCTGCTCAGTAATGAAGCCCCAGTGACAGGACTTACCACCTGCAGGTATTTCATTTTACAGTTTACGAGTGTTTCTCCTGTGATCTTTACAGCAACTAGGAAATGATTGGGGGCATGTCCTATTAGCTCTGTTTTACAGACAGAAAACTGAGAGGCAGCCAGATTAAGTGACTTAATCAGGGTCAGACAATTAAGCTGCAGAGTTAGCCTTTTGACTCCTGAGTCAGTGTCCTTCCCACTCTGCTTTAGTCTAGAGTGTTTCCCAAAGTGTGGTACGCGTACCCCCAGGAGTACAGGAAGAGTTTGGTGGGGGTACGCGTTGCACCGGTGTTTGATGGGGATATGCACTGCACCGTGCTTAGCTGCACCTAATTCTACGTTCTCATGAGTCAAGTCAATTTCATCCTTCTCATTGATCCACATAAATGCTATTTATAATATAACTTTTATTTATATTTTATTATGAATAATTTTATTTTTTGTTTATTATTATTTTGTGTATGTACCAAAAAAAGAAAAAATAAACATATTTTGATTGTTATTAAAATACATCCTTTTTTTAATGAGGGGTACTCGGCGTTATGAAAATTATAGAAGGGGTACACATATGTCAAAAGTTTGGGAAACACTGTCTTTAAAAGCAGGGCTGTCAGGTACAACCCAGAAAAGGATGGAGACACAGATTCTGACACAGGGAGCGGAGACCCACTCTGGGAGCCATCCCTCACAGACAGTGGCCTTGGGAACGTGCTGCTCTCAGGACAGACGCAGGTCAAGCTGAGCCTGCTCCTGGGTTCCAAGCTTATCACCGAATTTGGCTTCCGTGGGTCACTCTGCGATCAGGGCCATGAGCGGAGTTTGGTCAGGGAGAAAGAAGGGTATATGCAGAAGTGTGTTGGGCACCTGCCACACTTTTTTGGCTCATGCCTGTGTTCCCGGGGGCATGAAGACACCCAGTGTAACCCCTCAGTGGCTACAAGGTGGAAATCCTCTAAAACGATTACTCTTGGCAAAGACTGGGAGGCCGGCTAGACGGTCAGAGACCTAAGGTGCCTCCGCAGCCTCTGCTTGCAGGAAGCCGAGTATCGAGACGCAGAGCCTCTGAACCACTCTAAAAATTTGGCTGCAGAATGTTTCTCCATGTCAGCGTTTTAGCTAGCGATGGTAGCACTAGTGCTCTGTAACAAAAATACTTGTATCAGTGACACACAACCCAACACATTTATTTTCTTGTTCACTAGTCTGTGGGTTGAGCCTGGAGGCCTAGCTCAGGCCTGCTGCCTGGTCTGCATTATTCTAGCCTCCGAGATGGCATTGGGAACAATGGTCCAAAGTACTGAAATTGGTTCAAAATCTGACAAAAAATATTACTTATGAGTAACTTTTAAAAAATAATAAAACACCCCAGGCTTGTGTGGCTCTGTGCACAGAAGGATTGTAGGTTCAATTCCTGGTTAGGGCACATACCCAGGTTTCAGGTTCAATACCGGGTCAGAGTGCATATGGGAGGGAAGGATGCTTCTCTCACACATTGATGTCTCTCTCTTTCTCTCTCTCTCTCTTTCTGTACCTTACTCTCTCTCTAGAATCAATTAAAAACATATCCTTGGGTGAGGATTAAAAAATAAACCTTAAAAAATAATAAAACAACAGCTAACATTTATTGTCTTATTATATGCTAGGTACTTCTCTTATGAACTTAGCATGTATTAACTCATTTTAATCCTCACAACAATCCTATTATTGTGACCCATATTTTACAGATGAAACAACGAAAGCACAGCTGTGTTGAGGAAAATAAAAATCACACTACTAATAGCAAAGGAGGATGGCGACTATCACATTAGAGAGGACCACTCTCCGTTTCCTCTTTCCCTGTTGTGCGGCCCCCACCCTGTGTCCCTCCCTCTAAGCGCCCTGTTCTGGGAAACTACGACATCTGGCCACCCAAGCCGGAACTCCTTAGCATCACCCTTGAGGCCCCTCTCACTTGCCTCCTGCTCCGTGATTCAGTTCATCGGGCCCTACTGTCTGTACCTCCTCAACTCCCCCCGGGTCTGCTCCCTTCTCTTCAGTTTCTGCCATCGCCCTCCCACTTCTTTTTTGAATGGAATTTATTGGGGTGACATTGGTTAATAACATTATATAGGTTTCGGGTATACCGTTCCGTATACATGATCTGTACATAGTTCTGTGTGTTCACCACCCCAAGTCACGCCTCCTCCTGTCACCACGTGTCCCCCCTTGACTCTCCCCGACCTGCCCTGCTGCTTCTTCCCAAAAGACTCCTCTGGCCTTCGTCCTGCCCCGTTGCCATTGCTGCCACAGGGGTTTTCCTATGATTGCGATCTGGGCAAGTCGTTCTCCTGCTGAAAAAGTTTCCACGTTCCCTGGAGCCTTTAGGATAAAGTCAGCTTAGGATTCCAGGCCTTCATCTTCTGACACTCGGCCGCACTTTTCTATAACTTTCCACACTACCTGCAAGTCCTGGGCAGTGCCATACCCTCTTGCCTTTGCTCATACGACACCCTCTGTCTGCATCCCCTCTTCCCCTTCTTCATCTTGTCAACGCCTATGTATCTAGACTTCTACCGCTGGGAAGTCTTCCCCAATTTCCCCCTAGTCTGAATTAGATAGATGCCCCTTCTCTGGGCCTCCAGCAGACCCTGTCCCTACTTTGCGGCGTTTACCAGACTACGTTTCAATCATGGATTCCCCGGTCAGCTTCTCCATCATTCGTTTTGTTTTTTTTCCCCCTCAAAATGTGATTCATGAACTCCCTGTTTCAGAATCACTTGCGGTGTTTGCTTAACAAACGGGCTCCTGGGATCTTATCCCAGATCACCAACTCAGATTCTTTGCAGGACAGGGCCTAGAAATCTGCATTTTAAACATTTCCCGGGATGGTTCTAACTTGTACCAAGTGTAAGAACCACCACACTAGACAGGGAAGTGGCCATGCTTTCTTGTACCCCTGCATCTCGCACAGCGTCTGGCACAAAGCAAGCGCACCATGAAAGTGCTCTGAAGGAAGGAGTTCATGAGCAGCACTGGGCCAGGACAGCCCACACCGAAGGCAAATACGGTGTATCGGGCTGCAGAGATCCGAGGTGCCAGCAGATGGCGCTGTGTCGACAGAAATGCTTTTCCGTGAAGGGCGGGAAGACAGGAAGTTTTGTTTTACCGGAATTCAAGCCTCAAATGCTGCATAATGGAACTTATTTCCCCCCCCCCCCCCGTTCAGTTTACCTACCATTGTCCTACTTGCTTAAGTAAATTTATTTTTAAGGCACGAAGACTTCGAGAAGGAAAACCAGTAGAAGGAGACTGGTTACAGAGGAGAGCTGAGCAGGTAATGAGAGAGGTTGGGAAGGCTATTCTAATGACTCCTCTATTTCCAGAAAGCTGCGCCCACGAAGTGTTGTGAAATTACCCAAAGTATTCAAAAAAGGCTGTCATTCAGCCAGAGGGTGGAGCCATCCAGTAATTTCTGTTAGTCACCCACTGTTTCATTTATGCACTGTCAGTGCCTGAGTGACTAACCTTTTAAAATTGTTCCTCTTACATAACAAAGTCGGAAAGCCCGTGTCTTCCTCCTGGGGCGAGTATACTTCATTCTCCTGAGTATGCTGGAAGTGAGCACACAGTGTCAAGGCCAGGGGGCCCCCGTAGACAACTCTCCCTCCCCCTCCCAACTTCCCCTCTGACCCCCTCCCCCACACATCCCCGTGCGAATAACTGATAGGGCTGGCCTGGGGCACTGGGAAGACTATCGGGGAGGCCAGAGCTGAGGCTGAGCTGTTTTCCTCCCGAGGGGGGGCTTTCAGGAGGGAACCCAGGGAGGGGCTGGCAGCCTCACCAGCTCTGGGCAAAAGGAAACGAGTAGTGGACACAAAGAAAGAGGAGGCAATACCCCTGCCCTCAGCCCAGTCTCACTCTTTATTGGGAAGGAAGAATGTAAAAGCTTCCCACGAATTAAGGACGTTGTGCGGTAGAAATTACTATCAAGGTCTGAATGGCCATAACCAGATGGAAGCCCATAAAAGTAATGAGAGAAGATACAGTTCCCTTTTCCGTTTCCTTTTATGTCTTCTATTTTTAATTTATATTGATTTCAGAGAGGAAGGGAGAGTGAGAGAGAGAGAGAGAAACATCAAGGAAGAGAGAGAATCATTGACTGGCTGCCTCCTGCACGCCCCCTACTGAGGATGGAGCCTGCAACCCAGGCATGTGCTCTTGATCAGAATCAAACCCGGGGCCCTTCAGCCCACAGACCGATGCTCTATCCACTGAGCCAAATCAGCTAGGGCTCCTTTTATTCTTGAACAATCAAATCCAAAAGTCATTATGTGGAGACCAAACAAGATTGGTGCTAGGTTCTTTTTTGTTTGTTTGTTTTTTAATATAATTATTGATTTTTTACAGAGTGGAAGGGAGAGGGTTAGAGAGCTAGAAACATCAACCAGCTGCCTCCTGCACACCCCCCCACTGGGGATGCGCCCACAACCAAAGTACGTGCCCCTGACCGGAATCAAACCTGGGACCCTTCAGTCCACATGCCGGCGCTCTATCCACTGAGCCAAACCATCTAGGGCTCCTTTTATTTCTTGAACAACCAAATCCCAAAGTGGGAACCAAACAAGGCTGTTGATAGGTCTGATCAAGAATTGCACTCTTGCCAAAACCGGTTTGGCTCAGTGGTAGAGCGTTGGTCTGCGGACTGAAGGGTCCCAGGTTCGATTCTGGTCAAGGGCATGTACCTTGGCTGCGGGCACATCCCCGGTAGGGGGTGTGCAAGAGGCAGCTGATTGATGTTTCTCTCTCATCGACGTTTCTAGCTCTCTATCTCTCTCCCTTCCTCTCTGTAAAATATCAATAAAATATATTCTAAAAAAAAAAAAGAATTGCACTCTGACCTCATGTGTTCCTCCTTCAGCAACCTAACAGTTGGGACTTCAGGGCCTGCTCCAAGGGCATCCTACCAGGTTCTCACGTGAGGTTTGGTTGTCCTTGGGGTGAGGGGCTGGCCCACAGCTACCTTGGAATGGGGTCAGGGACCTGGAGATTGGGGAGCACCAGGCAGGAGTGTGTCAGGCCGCTGATGTTCCTGTCTTTGTCCAATGTCCCTTCTCCCAACCTGGGAAGAGGGGCGGTTCTGGGTCCGAGGGAGCGGTTCCTGGAAGCAGAGTGGAGCCTTCCCCAGGTGCGGGCAGCACCCATGGTCTCCAGCCAGACTAAGCACACAGAAAAGGCATTTGTCGTTGCTGTTCTTAATCTTCACCTGAGGATATTTTTTCCATTGACTGTTTTTAGAGAGAGTGGAGGAAAGGAAGAAGGGGGAGAGAGAGAGAGAAACACATCAATGTGAAAGAGACACAGCCATTGGTTGCCTCCCATACCCACCCCAACCTGGCAGGGGATGGAGCCACGGAGGTACATGCCCTCAACCAGGAATCGAACCCTCAACCCTTCGGTCCGTGGGCCTATGCTTCAACCACTGAGCCAAACCGGCGAGGGCCAGAGAAGGCATTTTGCGCGCTCTGGGCAGCCTAAGCGATAATGGCAGAAGGCAGAGCCTCTCCTGGTGGCTAAGGTGAGAGCAGCCAGCTGGCGGCAGGTTCCACAGGTCACAGAACACACCTTCTGTGGCCAGGGAGGCCGATCAGGTTCGGCTTGTTCAGGAAGGGCAGCCTGGAGTGGGCGGGCAGCCAGCCAGCCAGAGGCCCCAGCCCCACGGGACAGTGCTGGCCCACAGTGCCGGACTGGACAGGACGCCAGGACCAGCCTCAGAATGGGAGGGATGGAGGAGGAGCTGGTTTTGCCTGTCTGCTCGCAGCAGAGAGAGCACATCCTCCAGGTCCCAGAGAGGCAGATCTGCTTCCTCCTGACCCAGCAGGGAATTGGGGGGGTACTGAGGGGGATGCATCTGCTTGGAAAGGATCCCACCATTGGGGGGCTGGGAGGGAGGAATCCCCTTCTTTCTATTCCTCAGGCAGTCTAGAGAAGGTGGCCCTGTGCGATGGGGGGTCCTCGGGAGAAATCCCCCTCTCTCTGGCCCTCTGCTCAAGACCAGGGAAAAGCTGTGGCCAGACTTCCCCTGCGCGGGAGGCTGTAGAAGATAGCTCAACAGGCCAAGGTCAAAGCTGCTCTGGCTGGTCCCTAGCGCCAGGAGGCTTAGGTTCTCCCCGGGAGAGCTGGGTTTAAGGGTAGGGGTCGGGGGAGCCTGCTCCCTGGTGCTGTTAGCCCAGGACTGGATCTTCCTCCTCCTCCTTAGAGGACTGATTAGATCTAACATAGAACAGTTTCCAGTTCCTCACATCGTACTCTTCTCTCATACTCCTCATCTCAGAACTGGTGCCAAATTGTTTAAAACGGGAAGTTGGATATGATCAATGATTCAGGCCTTTCCCTACCCCTTCATATAACATTCATTAGCCAGTCCTCTAATTCCTACTTCTTATTATATATATATATCTAATATGACCACTTCCCCTTCTACTACCACCACAATAATCCGGAACATCCTCATCCGCTGCCCAGACAACGGACTCCCCACTTCCTCTTTTAGCTCCTCCCCCCTCCCCCCCCCCCCCAATTTACACATCACTCACCAAACAGTAGACCCTCCCTGTGGTTTTTGGGCACAGCACCCTGGTTATTTCCTTCAGTGTACTTGTCACAAGTTACATGTAAACTTTGTTCCCTTGATTGTCTGTCTCCCCCACTAGATTGTGGCACCACGGGCAGGGAATCTTGTCCGTTCAGGTGCATCATTTTCTACTTCCTCCCCAGCACAGTGCCTGGCAAGGGCAGACAACTAAACAGTTATTAGATGGCTGGCATTAGACGGAAGAATTTAGGTTTGAGTCAGTAAGCAATGAGGAGCTCTCACACATTTAATAAAAAGGACTGATAATACACATAAGGGCACTTTGGGGGAGGGGAGACGTGGAGGCAGCTGGATGTACAATAATTAAAGTCTTCCTTATTAGCAGAAGGTGGTGGCATACAATTCATGTGAAAGGGATGGGAATCCTAGAGAGAGTTTAAAGGAGCCATTGCTAGCTTCATGAATATGTCAGGAAGAGGCATGGATGTTGTAAGTCTGGGGAACGAGAAAAGTAACATTACTTCATCTCTTTAAAAAAGAATTGCTCTGCCCTGGCCAGTGTGGCTCAGTTGGTTGGGCGTCGCCCCATGCACCGAGGGATCATTGGGTTCCATTCCAGGTCAGTGAACGTGCCCTTTTTTGGGGGACTCCATTGCTGGTTGGGGGCGTGCAGGAGGCAGTCAATTGATGTTGAACTCGCACATTGATATTTTCTTCTCTCTCCCTCTCCTTTCAACTTTCTCTAAAAAAAAACAATTAAAAATGTACTGTTAAAATAGAATTGCTCAACATTTTAGATATGTTGAATTTAAAATGACATATTGCCAATGAGCCACTGAAAACAGCCAAACTGTTTTGACAGTTTGGTTAGCCATGAAATAGTCATGGGGTTTATTATTCTTGATTTCCCTACCTGTCAAGCCAAGGAATTGAAATACATTCTATAATTGTAGCAGAAAATAAAGAGCTAAAGCTTTATAATTCTAAATCCTGTTAAACAAACAATTTTAATGACACAGCCAGACAATTTTGTTACATCAAACATAACTATTAATAAGTATGCTATTATCTGTTGAATGCACAAATATGTTAATTATATGACTATTTGCCAGAGCTGATTTAATTTCTACTTATGTATATTTCCCCGAATTTTCTGTGGCAGCATGTATTTTTACAATTGAAAAAAAAAAGTAGGACACATTATTTTAAACCAGAAAATAAAAGACTCACTGTGTCAACTTTTGAATGAATACCTTTGGGGTAACCACTTGCCTTTACACACCAAACATGTGTAAGCACAAAAGTTACTAAATGTTCCCAGAAATCACTGGAAATTTCCCTCCAAGAAGTACACACATGTTGATGTTTCTTGGAATTTCTTACAGCTGGTTTCCCTTCTCTAATTTCAGACTGTCTTGGTCCTAAAAATCACTTGGGCTGCAATTATACAATAAATCCATTGTTTCAGTACTTCTCCCTGAAGGCAAACTCAGGGATTTGTCTTTTGTTGTTGTTGTTATTATAGTTCCTGACCTAACTATTAGCTATTCTTCTCAAGGTGGTTTTAATCTTTTAGAGCAGTGTTTCTCAAACTTCTCTCATGATGAGAATCACCTGGTGGAGTTGTTAAAATACAGATTCCTGAATCCCAACTAAGAAGTGCTAAACTAGAATTTTTGGGAACATATAGGTAAAATTGTATACTTAACTAGTGCTCTAAGCTTAAGTTTGGGAAACACTGTCTTAGAGGACTGTCACATTAAAAATGTCTTTTTTTGCCGAGACCAGTTTGGCTCAGTGGATAGAGCGTTGGTCTGTGGATTGAGGGGGTCCCAGGTTCGATTCTGGTCAAGGGCATGTGCATTGGTTGTGGGCACATCCCCGGGAAGGGGGGGGGGTACAGGAGGCAGCTGATTGATGATTCTCTCTCATCGATGTTTCTAGCTCTCTATCCCTCTCTCTTCCTCTCTGTAGGAAATCAATAAAATCTATATTTTTTTAAATGTCTTTTTTGGGTTTATTTTTTTACTAAAGTATGGCTTTCATTCCAGTGGCAACCAGCTTGGGAAGGTAGTGGTGGTGGGTGGGGAGAGTAGAAACCAGTGAATGCCAAATTCAGTCTTCTTGGTTATTAGATTAAAGAATGGCCCAAAGATGAGTGATGGGAAAGATAATGGTCTGGAAATATTGACATTAAGGAATACTCCAAAAAATGGTATATTTCACTAAGAGAAGAAGGAAATAGTATGCTACTCATAGAATCGATGCATTTCAATAAGAGAGAGAAAGGAGTCAACTTGGTATACAAAGAACTTTCAAACAATTAGAGTTATTGGAAAATGGAGCATGCTGCTTTCAGTTGACATAAGCTATCATCCCTCTATGTGGGCTTTCAAGAAACTTCTGTTGTAGCCATTAAATGAAAGGTCCACAAAAGAAGAAGAAGAAGAAGAAGAAGAAGAAGAAGAAGAAGAAGCAGCTTCAGGAAGACTACTGTCTGGAATGATACAGGGGCTGTGTATTGGGTAGAGCATCGAACTTGCTCATCTCGAAGATCCTATCAAGCTCTGAAAACCAATGATTCCATGAATAATTAATTACTTAATTAGTCTATAAACTGATATTTATCCCCACAGATGATATACATTGTTATTTTAGTTACATAATCATTTGGTACTTCTGTGTGATTTTGGAGGTACATTTTTCCAATCTCTTCAACTGCATTGAAACATTGGGTCTCCATAATATAGAGCCACATTAGACTCTTTAATGTAATAGTCAGGACAGTCTGGGTTATGTTAAAATAACAAGCAATCCCCAAATCTCAGTAGCTTAAAACAGCAACACGGGTCTATTTCTCACTCAGGCTCACGTTCATGGTGGATTGAGCCTTCTGCATCATATTTGTCTTCACTATGGGATCCGGGCTGATGATTGGCTAGATCTAACCTGTAACTGGAAAAATGCTGGTCCCCATGGCAAAGGGAAAGAGGAGCTTCTGCTTGAAAGTGACACTGGCCAGGGCAGAGGCATTGTTTTAAGGGGCAAATCAAAATGACTCATAATATAAAAGAGCATATAATTTTAAAGCACTTAGATGTGGAAAGAACTTTTGAAATGCTTCACTGGAATTGGGGACAGCTTATTCTTTGTACTTTTTGTTCTAAGAGCACCCAAGGTTATAGGCCTGAGAGTTAGGATCTAGTTCTTACTCAATGGTTAAGGAAAGGCAACTAACAAGATGGAAACTAACAAGAATCTATGTGTCATTATTAGGTTAGTTTTCCAATACAGAGCTTTATAACAGGTGTTGATTTCAAATATACAGCATCATTTGGGGTAGCTGGACAGAGTCTTGGGGTGATGAAACTCCTGAGCCTATTGTCTTTGGTAATGACTAGCCTCACTCTTCTACTCCTGAATGCCATTGCTAATAATAATGATAAATAGTATTATTTTATATGTACTGGCAAGAAACACTGGCTAGAGGAATGGTTCCTATATTCTGGAAACTAATACTAGCCTATAAGTAAGTCTTTACCAACCTAGTAAAGTGAGAAAAATAAGTAATATTTAATGAGTGCAATTGACTGAATGTTTATGTTCCCTCAAAATCCATTTGTTGAAATCTTGATCTAATGTGATAGTATTTGGAGACTTTTGGGGGTAATTACCGTATTTGCCAGCGTATAAGACGATTTTTTGGCCCTGAAAAATATGTATTTGCCGGCGTATAAGACGACTGGGCGTATAAGACAACCCCCTAACATTTCCACTAAAAATACAGAGTTTGTTATATACTCGCCGTATAAGACTACCCCCCACTTGGAGGCATATTTTTCAGGGCCAAAAAATCGTCTTATACGCCGGCAAATATGGTAGGTAAAAAGTGTGGAGCCTCAAGAATGAGATCAGTGCCCTTATAAGAAGAGGCCGAATGGCCATTTGTAAACTAAGAAGAATGTACTTACCAAGAACCTAGTCATGCTGGCATCTTCATCCCAGCCTCCCAGCCTCCAGAATGTGAGAAATAAATATTTGCTGCTTAAAGCCACTCAATTTGTGATAATTTGTTAGAGCAGCCCAGTATAAGACAGTGAGTAAGGTTTGCATTCAACTTTTTAATTCAAAAGACTGTACTTCATTTCGAAATTATAACCTTACTGTTTTGGAGAGAAAATAAATTTTTATAAATTAAAAACACCCCAAAATACTGCTTATTACCTATCAGATTGACAAAAATTCAAAAGTTAAACATTAATAGCCCAGCCAGTATTGCTCAGTGGTTGAGCATTTAACTATGAACCAGGGGGTTAAGGTTCGATTCCCTGTCAGGCACATGCCTGGGTTGCAATCCCCAGTGGGGGTGTGCAGGAGGCAGCCAATCAATGATTCTCTCTCATCGTTGATGTTTCTATCTCTGCCTCTCCCTTCCTCTCTGAAATCAATTAAAAAATATATATATATATTTATATATATATATAAAAGTTTAACCATATAATCTTTTGGTGAGGCTGTAGAATGACAGGCACTTTTATATATTGCAGGTGAGAATGTAAAATATTATTTGCATGAAGAGGAATTTAGCAATATCTAGAAAAATTATGTATTTACATTTGATCCAACCATCCTGCTTTTAGAAGTGTATCCCAAAGTTATACTGGCAAAATAGATGTGAGATGAGCTATTAGTTGCTCTAGTGTCATGGTAACAAGACACTGGAGATGCCCATTTTTTAGTGGGCTGTTGAATAACAAGTGGCCCATCCACACAAAGGAAGCTGTAAAGAAAATGAGAACTAACTGTGTGTACTGCTGTGGAGTGAATTCTAGGATATGTGTTTGTTGAAAACCAACATGAAGAAAATGTGTGTGGTATGTTACTACTTAACTAAGAAAGCTGAAGGGGGAGGGGATAAAATTACAGATATATGCTTATATTTTTAAAAAGGCTAACCCAAAACTAAAAAAAAATTTTTTTTTTAATGAAAAAGCAGTATTTATAGGAGAGAGCCGGTCAGGGTAAAGAGGACAAGGATAGTAGCTACATTTTTTCCTCTGTATACTTCGTTTAGTAAATGTGTCCTATTTTGTAAATTTTACACAATTATGAAATAAAGTTAAATTAAAAATTAAATCCCTGAACATTAGAATCAAAATGAAACAAATGAGTCTAACTTTCTATTGAGTAGATGCCATAACCACACAGAGAGGAACTATTTCAAGTACTTAAAAAAATACCAGTTACTTTATATTCTTTATGAAGTATACCCAAAGAATAAAAAACATTGTAAACTCTTTTCTGTAATCATACTGTTGATGGTAGAGTCAGCATTTTTTAAAAAATATATTTTTATTGATTTTAGAGAAGGGAGAGAGAGAAAGAGCGATAGAAATATCAATGATGAGAATCATTGATCAACTGCCTCCTGCATATCCCCTACTGGGGATCAAGCCTGCAACCCAGGCATGTGCCCTTGATCAGAATCAAACCTGGGACCTTTCAGTCTGCAGGCTGACACTCAATCCACTAAGCCAAACCAGCTAGGGGGAGTCAGTATTATTGATTTAAAACTATTTCTTGTGTGTGTTTTGTGGGAGAAAACAATTGGGCAATTATATTGAGGTATTTAGGAACCAAGATTTTTGCTACGGGAACAAAGATATACAAATGTAAGGACAGCAAGGTTCATTTAAATACCTTGAATCCTGTCCTAGCTGGTTTGGCTCAGTGGACCTTGGTTGCAGGCCAGATTCCCATCCCTGGTTTGTGGGAGGCAAGCCTCCCCTACGTTTCTCTCTCTCTCTATCTCTCCCCTCCCCCCTTCTTCCCCTTTCTCCCTCCTAAAACTCAATGGAAAAATATCATTGGGTGAGGATTAACAACAACAACAAAATACCTTGAATCCTGAATTTGAATTGGAAGTACCACTATGAACTCACAGTGTATTTTATTTTAAGTAGAGAAAAAAGCATTTTCCTGCTTTATCTATTGAAAAAGCCTAGAAACAAGAACAAAATAGCAAAGAGTACCCAGATTATGGCATCTGATTACCACTTCCCACTAAAAGAGATCAGGGCTTCTTGGAAAAATGGTTGGTTCCAGATTTGAAACAGAAAACATACAAGCTGAGCCTGGAACATCATGACATCCAAGAAAAAAAAGAAAGTAATCAAGGAATCCTTAAGTCATGCAAAAGGCTGAGAAATCCAAGAGAAAGAATGAGCAGGAGGCTGCATTGCCTTTTGTGACCTAGTCTCAGAAGTCATCCTGTCACTTCCGCCATATTGTATTCATTAGAAGTGAGTACTAAGTCCAACCCATACACAAGGGAAGGGAAATTAGGATCCACCCATTGATGGCAGTTTCGAAGAATTGGTAGACATATCCTAAAACCACCGCAATTGGTTTCCTTTTTTTCCTTTTTCTTTTACCTGCTTATGACATCCTAAAGTGATAAAAACGCTAGTCTCAGAAATTTATCCTAGTATAAGAAAGACTGCAGGGTCAGTTTTCAATATGTTGGGGGACGTACCTACATTTTTCTCATGAGATTAAGGTGCCTCCGTACTTATTATCAAGCTAAAAGGAACCCTAATCTATATATACAGAAGGCTAATATGCTAAGTGTCCAACCATCCAACGGGTCACTATGACACGCACTGACCACCAGGGGGCAGACGCTCAACACAGGAGCTGCTGTGACATGCATGGCCATTTATAAGGGAACGGCCCCATGGACCTGATGCCCGCAAAGCAACACTTGGCTTCCCCCAAGTAGGATACAGGTCCTGCCACCATCCTTGAACAACAGCCCACCAAATATCAGCGCAATAGTCCACCAAATCGCAGCTGACACTGCTGAGACCCCATGGCGCAAAATGCAGAAACAGTAGCTGTGGGCCCCAGGAAATGATGTCACGTAGCAACGCCTGGCTTCCTCTCCCTAACAACCAGCCTCCTTGCAGTTTCTTCAGCCCAGGAACACGATTTGCTTTATATCCAGGTGCAAATATTTTACATTTTAACCAAATGTCTATGAAGCGTTTTCATGTGCCTCATCTCCCTTGATCCTCACAGAAGTCCTAGAGTAGGTAGGTAGGAGACTCTGTAGAATCCTATTTTTCTTTTCATTAGCTGGAAAACAGAGATTTAGAAACTTGACCAGAGTGCAAAGAAGAAATGGTGGACCTTGAAAATTACTTCAGGTTTTTACACTGGGCAGAATATATTCAAACACTGCTGCAGTTAAATATCCTTTGTTCTCCTTGCGTGATCTACAATAATAATCCGCTTCATGTTGATATTTACTGCTCTGTTTCTGGCAATTACCTGAAAGAGAATTTCGGGTGCTTCATTGAGCTGGAAAAAGTTTACCTCGATCAGAAAGCAGGTCTAATTAAGCAAGTTTATTCTATATTTATAAAAGAATAAGTTGACTTGTGCATGTGTAATACATATAAAGCTCTTGCTAGCACCAATCACATGCATGTGTTTGAACCTGTCATAGTTTATTGTGAATTTGGTTGACACTATTATCGATATTAAAATATTTCTTTTAATTAATTTTCTTTCAATGTGCATGAATTCATGCACTGGGGCACTAGTAGTTTATAAAGTTAATTATTTTCAAAGGCGAAAATAATATATTGAAACAATTTGAAAGAAACAGAAGATTTTTAGGTAAGAAAACACTGAAGGAGCCTGGCCAGTGTAGCTCATTGGTTGAGCAGTGACCTATGAACCGGGAGATCATGCTTTGATTTCCAGTCATGGCACATTCTCGGGTTGTGGGCTCAACCCCCAGTGGAGGGTGTGCAAGAGGCAGCCAACCAATGATTCTCTCTCATCATTGATGTTTTCATCTCTCTCTCTCCTTCCTGCTTCCTTTCTGAAATTAATAAAAATATATTTTTTAAAAAAGATAAAATACTGCAGAGTAGGGTAAATTCTGAAGGATAAATTCGTTTGTAGCATCACTAAAAATTCTCAGTGGGATTAAAGGAGAGCAAATATACAGGATCATTACAAGCAAATGAACAAAGGCCAACTCTTAGTTTCTTGTCTCCCAAATATTCCCAGGCTCATCATAATCAGAAATATTCATAATAGGCTGGATATAATCCCATAGCTTCCTTGTACAAGATATGATTTCTTGTACAAAACACATGATACAAGCTCAACAAGAACGCCTTTTCCTGCTCATCTCTCACACATCGATCTGGTCTTGTACCAACTCTCAGATGCACTGTATCTTTCTTTTTGCATGTCTTTTTCCTCCATCAGATAATCTGAGTCAGTTCTTGGACTCTGTGAAGCATGGTCAGGGTGTTTATTTAAAGACACATATTTAGAGCCAACCACACACCTACCAAATCAGAACATATTGGATTGTTGCCTAGGAATATGTATCTTTAAAAAGATCCACAGGATGAATTTTTTGTATGATAAAACCCAAGAACTACTGAATTAGGCTGTGAACATCCTAAGAACAAGGTCTGAGTCTTACTTATCTTTGCATTCTTAGTCCCTCTTTCTTGTACCTTTACTGGCAGAGCCAGCCTTAACACTATAGTGAGTGTTAGATAAATGTCTGTGGAATTGAATTGAGTTGGAAAAGTATTCACATATTATGGAGGTTTAACTCCAAAAGTCATGATGTTATGATATTCTTTGGCCATACAACACTTTATGAATTTGATAAAGTGTCTTATATTCTTTTTGCCATCTAGCATCTGTTATCCCTTATAATAATAAAACTTTATTCTTTCTTTAAAAAATATATTTTATTGATTTTTCACGGAGAGAAAGAAAGAGGGATAGAGAGCTAGAAACATCGATGAGAAACATCGGTTAGTTGCCTCCTGCACACCCCCCACTGGGGATGTTCCCCCAACCAAAGCACATGAATCAAACCTGGGACCTTTCAGTCCGCAGGCTGATGTTCTATCCACTGAGCCAAACTGGTTTCGGCAATAAAACTTTATTTTTCATTATGAGAGCCACTCCTCTCTTATGCTCCATTCTCTCTCTCTCTCTCTCTCTCTCTCTCTCTCTCTCTCTCTCTCTCTCTCATGTTTTATTGCATGTTTAAAGAGAGAGAAAGGGAGAGGGAGAGGAAGATAGAAACACTGATTGGCTGTGCCACAACCAGTTTGGCTCAGTGGATAGAGCGTCGGCCTGTGGACTGAAAGGTCCCAGGTTCGATTCCAGTCAAGGGCATGTACCTTGGTTGCGGGCACATCCCTGGTAGGGGGTGTACAAGAGGCAGCTGATCGATGTTTCTCTCTTATTGATGTTTCTAACTCTCTATCCATCTCCCTTCCTCTCTGTAAAAAAAATCAATAAAATATATATTTAAAAAAAAAACACCAAAAAACATTGATTGGCTGCTTCTTGCATGCCCCCTACTTGGAATTGAGTCCACAACTGGGCATATGCTTTGACCTGGAATTGAACCAGTGATCTCTTAGTGCATGGGGGAAGAAGAGGATGAGGGTAACTCTCAATCCGCTGAGCCACACCAACTGGGCACATGCTCCATTTTTTGTAGTTTGAGAGGCACTGATAATACTTTCTCAGCAAAGGAGGTGAATATGCGACACAGGTTTGGCCAATCAGAGTTTGTAAAACAAGACTCCAGAGCACATGTTCTCCCGGATTACTGCCATTGGTTCAGAAATGGATGTGTGACCCAATAGCTCAACCCCAGATTTATTGGTGCTGTTAGGAAAAAGGTGGCTGCTACATTCTGGTTTTGCTAAGCTGGTGGAACACGAATCTGGATTTTCTAATGACCAACTTGACACCACCTAATCTACCTTTCGTCTCTATGGATTTGCCTATTTGGGACACTTCATATAAATAGAAGTGTACAAGATGTGGGTATTTTTGGATGACTTATTTCACTTAGCATAATGTCTTTATGGGGTTTTTTTTTCATGATATAGCGTGGAAAAGCTGACACTCTCACTTTGTGTGGTCTCTCTGCTTCATTTCTTTATATTGCCGAATAATATTCCACTGCACAGATATACTCCATTTTGTTTATCCATTCATCAGTTAATGGACATTTGGATACCCCCTGACCTCCAATGGATCAATACATTCTTTTTTTTATGGTTAAGTATTTTAAAAACAGTGAAAGAGTTGTAATACAGGTAGTCTAAATCAAATATTGAAACATGATATGATGAGTGATGAGTGTGATTTGATGGAGACAATTAATAAACTATGGAAATTTAAGGCAGTGCTAGAAAACCAGAAATGTAACATTTATGTAACAATGCTGAATTTGTGTATTAGGCTTCCATTCACATTTGAAGTTTCATAATTATATATCAGTGTTTCATAACTCTGATATGATGGCTTTAAGGTTGGCAGCTGGTGCCTTTAAAATTCGGCTCAGAGTGTTTGTCATCTGCTGATTGTCTGGGGCCTCCTGACTGTCTACCTCTCTTTCCCTTTCACAGTTAGTGAAGTTATTTATGGTTGTCTGTAAAACAAGACTCCAGTTCCTCCCCTTGTCCCTCTCCTAAAGGCTCTGAAACAAGGACACAAAGTTGTCCGAATTTTATCAGCATTTTTATGGCTAACAATTACAGGAAAGCATGTGAAATATCACAATCAATGGGTCTCCAACACACAATAGAGGTGGGGCCTTGAGAATCTTTCTCTATGGACTGGGAAGAATCAATTTCTACTTTGGCCCCTAAATCCAAAGTCCCATTGCTGAGCTAAGTATACTTTTGTCCTCATTAAAATGGAAGTATCTGTGATTAAAAGGTAAGGTATATGCCATTTATCATGTACCATGTAAAAGTATGAGCAGGTTAAAAACATTTGCAATGGATAATCTCAAATATAAAGTAAAGTAGAAAGAATTATATTAAAAAAAAGTCCCTCTGGCCGAGACCAGTTTGGCTCAGTGGATAGAGTGTCGGCCTGCGGACTGAAGGGTCCTAGGTTCGATTCTGGTCAAGGGCATGTACCTTGGTTGCGGGCACATCCCCAGTAGGGGGTGTGCAGGAGGCAGCTGATCGATGTCTCTCTCTCATCGATGTTTCTCACTCTCTATCCCTCTCCCTTCTTCTCTGTGAAAAATCAATTATATATATATATATATATATATATATATATATATATATTTAAAAAGTCTCTCTGTATTCATAATCCAACTCTTGAGCTAGTTGGGGTGAGGACCAAATGAGATCACATATAGAAAGCCTTTTAGCATAGAGCCTTAATCTCAGCTGGCTTTCAATAATGAATTCTGCACAGTCAAGTTTCAGTTGAAGAGGCAGAATTACGAAGTAGAGGTTTATCATAGGGATTTGACCTTACAATAATTGTGGGGGCTGGTTTCACAGTCTATGAGGCCGTTGTCTTTGTGCCCGGTGATGGAGCCCTGAAGTTAGCAGGATGAGCTAGAACCTTCAAGCCTCCAACTTCAGTGATGTGAGTGACCAGCAGAAGATGGTGTTCAAATGCATAGCTGGCCCAGCAGTTGGAGTTGCTAAAGTAGGATCAGGAGTTAGAGGATCTATGGGCCTGGGGCCTGCCCCATGCCAATAAGATCAGTATCGGGTAAGCATGTGAGCTACAAGAGAGCCTAGTACCCTGCAGTGACTTTTCTTTCTTTTTTTTTTTAATATATTTTTAATTGATATTTTACAGAGAGGAAGAGAGAGGGATAGAGAGTTAGAAACATCGATGAGAGAGAATCATCAATCAGCTGCCTCTTGCACACCCCCTACTGGGGATGTGCCCGCAACAAGGTACATGCCCTTGACTGGAATCAAACCTGGGACCTTTCAGTTGGCAGGCCAACGCTCTATCCACTGAGCCAAACCGGTCTCAGCTCCCTGCAATGACTTTTCAACATAAACAATGTGGCTGTGACTTCACTTTTGTGCAAGGTGTTTCTTGTGGTTTGCTATTCCAGAATTATGCAGGGAAAGGAGTTCAGGGATATGTAGTTTCTGTTATCTATCATTGTGTAACCAACTACCCCAAATCCATAGCTTAAAACAGTAGCCATCATTTATTTAGCTCAGGAAGATGCAACTTGGGCAGGGCGCAGTGAGGACAGCTTATCTCTGCTCCTTCGGCATCGACTAGGGTGGCTCTGGTCGGTCAGAGGCTGGCTGGGGACTGGAGTCATGTTAAGGCTAGCTACTCCCATGTCTGGTGGTTCGAGTTAGCTGTCAGCGGGAGCAGCTGGCAGCCTCATTTTGTGTGGTCTCTCTGACATGGCAGCTGCATGGTAGGCAGACTTTTAAATTGGAGGTTCAGGATTCCAAAATATATGAGCGGAGAGAGGATGAGCGATATAGAAATAGAGGGAGAGAGAGAGAAAGAGAGGGAGAAGTAGAGAGGGGAAGATAGACTTTCTATTCTGGTTCTGCCATTTATTAGCTGTGTCACTTTAAGCAGGTCATTTATTCTCTCTGAACCTCAGTTCTCAATTTTTAAAAATTGAGGACTTATTTTGGGTTGCCCAGAAGAAAGACCTTAGGGCAATAACTAGGGTGAAAGTAGTCTATTGGGGAGTTAATCTCAGAATTATCAGAAGGTTATTCGTGGCGCATACAGTGAAGGGAAGTAAGTCAGTAATAGGTACTTAATGAGGCAAGTTACTCCTGTGGACAACTGGTGCTAAAACCCCTGGGGAACCCTGGGGAACACTATAGAATTTCAGAGCTGTCTCACCCAAGGATCGAGGGAACTGGGATCCTTATACATGAACTCCCATCAGTCACTGGTTAAAGACTGGGGAGGAGGGGTGCATTAATTCCTCAGTACATTTGTTCTGTGAAGTTCCATGCAGGTGAGGAAAACTCCAGACAAAGAGATATAGGCATTGTTAGCAAAAAATTAAAGATTTTCACTGGAAATAGTAAGAGCTGAAGGGATATGAACGAGGCACTGACAGGCTTTGCTATGGAGGATATTAGTTGTTTTTTAAGGTGGTTGAGCTATTAAAAATGAGGTGATATTTAAAAAATCCTCTCCTGGTGGGATGGCTCCTCTCCTTGCTTTGGCATTCCCTCAGAATAGGAGTCAAGAGAGACCTGGAGCACCTGCTCCCCCAGAACTCCCCCCCCCCTCATTTTTTTTTGGGGGTGTTGTTGATTCTCACCTGAGGATATTTTCTCCATCGATTTTTAGACAGTGGAAGGGAGAGGGAGACACAGAGAGAAACTTGAATACATCAATTGGTTGCTGTGAGAGACACATCAATTGGCTGCCTCTTGCATGCCCTGCTCTATTGAGCCTGAAACCCTTTTAGTTTAGTACGCAGGTCCACACCCTATCCACTGAGCCAAACCAGCTAGGGCCCCGGAGCTTTCCACAGTCCCACATCACCACAGTCAACTTCCTAAAAGGCAGCATGGAGAAATGGCAATAATTGGCATGAATTACCTCCCTTCCTCAATGGATTTAAGGGCTAATTATCTTAAATTCTGCCTTTATCTCTAATAACGGATCACTAACCAGCTCAGACCTTTAGCTTGGTTTCTCATAAATGTAATTTGTTCACATAAGGCAAGCTACTCTCCTTAATCTTGTTTAGGCTCTTACTCTTTCTAGACCTCCTCCCTCCCCCAATGCGTTCTGGAACGCATGATCTGGTGGACATTGTCCAAGAATGACTGCAAAAACACACATTATTATGATATTGGGCTCCTAAATTTGTGGTCATTTGATAGTTAATCACACATCTTTTTTTTTTTTTTTTTTTTTTTTTTTACGTTTTTATTGATTTCAGAGAGTAAGGGGGCGGGAGAGATACAACCATGAGAGTCATTGATTGGCTGCCTCCAGCACGCTCCCTATTGGGGATGGAGCCCACAACCCCTGGCATGTGCCCTTGACCAGAATGGAAAACGGGACTCTTAAGTCCCCAGGCAAACCTACTAGGGTCCCACGCATCTTTGAAGGTTTTTTTTTTTTTTTTTTTTTTTTTTTTAACAGTGGACCGACAATCCAATCTTCGGTATGATTTAGGTGTGCAGGATTAGGAGAGGACAGGGAAGAGGGAAAAAGCAGGGTGTGGGGGGTATGTTTGCGTGTGGTCATTACACCAACCCACTTTGAGGTATGTGAGATGGCAGGATCTGACTTGGCGCCGTGGCTATAAAGGAAGAGACCAATGTGACAGGGGCAAGCGTGGTGCCTTACCCAGAACATAAACAAATAGCCTGGTGCCCGGAGGCTGGGGTCCCAGCGCATGCTGCCTTTGCCAGCTTTGCAATGCTCCCCGAGTCTTCCCCCGTGGGCATGGCAGGCAAGTGCTTCTCAGGGCTACAGCGAGGAGCGAGGGGACATGCCAGCAGCGCGCTCAGAACAGGGTTGCAGCAGGGCAAGCGCGCCAATCTTGTTTTCTCCTCTATTAGGAAAAAGGCGGGTTAGAGAATGCCGTCCGCATCCCGGTGGTTGCCAGTAAGTAGGAAGGCTAAGGAGCGGCATGTAGTAGGCCCGGAACCCCAGCCGTCCCCTCGCCTGGCTCCTACTCTCGGGGAGACCCCGCGCAAGGCTGCGGGGGCGGACGAGCTCCCCCCCAGTCGGAGCGATCAGGCCGCCCCCACCTCGCGCGCCTCTCCGCTCTGTTGCCGGGGCTCGGGCCCCGCCTACCTCGAGCGCGGGCCAATGGCGACGCGGCACGGGCTCCGCCCAGCTCCAGAGCGGGCCAATGGCGACGCGGCTTGAGCACCGCCCGGGCCAATAGCGGCGTGGCGTCCGGTAACGGGGCCGTCCTCGGCCCGGCGGGGAGGCGGGGAGGCGGTCCCCGGCTCCTCCCCGCTCCCCTCTGACCCGGTGTCTGGTTTCTCCGTCTTCCTGTTCCAAACCACGTGGACACGTCGGGGGCTGCGGGTCCGCGCGCGGGAGGGAACCCCGGTCGCCACCGCCGCCGCCGCCGCCGCCGCTGTCGCCGCGACCCCGCTCCCGTCGGAGGTAGCCGCGCCCCGGGCGCCCACGCCTTGCGCGGGGCGCGCACATGGCGACCCCGGCGCACTCCCTCAGCTACGCGGGCTGCAACTTCTTGCGCCAGCGTCTGGTTCTGTCGACTCTGAGCGGGCGCCCGGTCAAGATCCGAAAGATCCGGGCCAGAGACGACAACCCGGGCCTCCGAGGTAATTGGGGACTGGCCGCGCGGAGGGTGAGTGGAGGGGGGGCCCTCCCCCCCCCCGGGGAGACCGCGCTGAGGTCCTGGGGGCGCGCCGGCGCGCGGGGAGCCTCAGGGTCCCGAGGGCGCTTTGAGGGGGTGCGGGTGGCGGGTGGCGGGTCGCCCCTAATCAGGAACGCACCCGGGGCGGTGGGGAGGCGGGGTTCGGTCCCCAGGGGTGAGCTCGGCTGTGCGCCGCGCGCCGCGCCTCCGGGGCGCTGGTAGTAAACAGGTACACGTTTTCCTGCAAATCCCAAGGCTCGCTCCCTCACCTGCCGTCAGCACCCCTCTTGCTCTCTCCGTACACGTCGTCTCCAAGGAGAAAAAAACAGTTTGTTGGACCGAAATGTGGTGACTGGGCAGAGGTAAAGGTGGAGGGGGATTTGGAGAGAAAGGGTACCCCCCGGTGGGTCCCGTGCCCTGTCTCAGAACAGGTCTCAGATGCAGCTGCCCCTCTCTCCCCCCCTCCCCTTGGACAGCGGCTGTCCCTGTCGCCATGACTTCTCGCCTGTCCTCACACCTTCCCTAGACTGTGGATGAGAGAATCTTTAAAAAGCCTGTTTGTTTTCAACGGTGACGGAGGTCGATGTGCTCAGGACAGGAGCTTTGAGATACATTTTTAACAGTCATGGGCCTCGTTGCCTTGACTTGAGTCCAGTGTTGGTGACAAGCGCTAAACGACAGGCTTTTTCAAGGTACCCCCCCCCCCCAAAAAAAAAAAAAGTAGATAGGATTAAGAGCAGGTCCCGTTTAAACACACATAGATTACATGGCTCCGATGTGCAACTGGTCCCCTGGAGTAAGATGCATGCATTTTAAAAAGCTTTCAGTGTGTTTGTCCCTAACGGAGAGACTCGGTTAAAGAAAGAAAGGAAAAAAAGAACAAAACACAACCAACTCTTGTCTGCAGATTGAAGGAGACGGTTTTGTGGTTGGTCCTCGAAGCTTTCTGGGTCGTGTTGATGTATTCAATTTTGCACTGGCTTCTTCTGTACAAGGTGAGGCAGCCAGTTTCATCATCTGGCTGCCTGTTCTGGACAGTTACATTTGTGCCTCTCTTGAATGGTGATTGGTTTGCACGTTCAAAGGAAAATGCCATGTCATTGATGGAGATACAAGATTAGGAAAGAAAGAACCAGAAGACCTCCATTCCATGGAGAGGCACCTGGTGACAGTGGGAAAGGCTTATATTGATTGGTACATGATTCTTGCCCTTGCTGTCACTGAAGAGGTTGAGGAGAGACTGCTAGCCTGGTTTATGTCGGGTGCTCTTCCCCTCGACATCTCTGCCCTTATTTTGAGTCTGGCCCTTGGGCAAAGCAACTGCTTGATTGCTCTACTCTGTGGTGTTCCCAGCCAGCTCTCCCTTTGGCCTCCCAAATTAGCCTAGAGAATCCATCCCACTAGCTGGCTATGGAAAGAAGACAGGCTTTTACATCTATGAATACTGGGAATAGCTTTTTTTTCTTTTTTAGAGAGAGGAAGGGGAAAGGGATAGCGATAGAAACATGGATAGAAACATTGATGGCTGCCTGCTATGAGAGAGGAAATCATTGATGGATGCCCAAACCCCGGCATGCCCTCTAACTGGTGATGGAACTGGCATGGCAATCTCTTGGTTCCTGGGTTGATGCTCAACTGCTGAGCCACACAGGCTGGGCTCTCTTTCTTTTTCTTTTCTTTTTTTTAAAGGAATAGAAGTACTTTATCCTGGAGATTGGGATTTTTCAAGGAAATCTAGTGCCCGTAAGATAAGATTTTGGTGTTTGTCTCTCTTAAAATCCTCACCTGAGGATATTTTTCTTTCTTTTTTTCTAATTTTATTTTAGAAATATATTAAAGTTGGGACCCCGAAGCCTTTAGGGGTTGTTCAGACTCAGGTCTGGGAGGGCCAGACTAGGCAGCTATCAGACTCCCAGGTTCCTCCGGCCTGGCGGCCTGGCGGTGGAAGCATCGGAGGTTTTAAGCCCCTGCAGGGTAGTGAGTGAATTGAATCCTCCCGTCCTCCTGTGCACGCACTCACCGTAGCTCCCGAGGATATTTTTCCATTGATTTTCAGAGAAAGAGGAAGGGAGCAAAAGACAGAAAGAAATATTGATGTGAGAGAAACACGTTGATTGGTTGTCTCCTGCACATGCCTGAGCCAGGCCCGGGCCAGGAGGAGCCTGCAACCAAGGTACATGCTCTTGACGGGAATTGAATCCGGGACCCCTTCCGTCAGCAGGCTGACACTCTATCCACTGAGCTAAACTGGCTAGGGCTGGTGTTTGTCTCTTGACAGGTGGCCTCCAAACTAATATGTTGGTTTGTTTTTTTCAAACTAATGTTTTAATGTTCCAAAGGATGCTTTCCTGTCTTCCCTCTCCACTGTTTGTGGGCATCTCCTCACTCCCACATACACGAACAGGGCTTCGCCACTTGGCATTTTCCTGAGAGGATGCCCGGTCTGGTCCCTGGGAGAGGTAGCACTAGTTAGCAAATATGCTGGCATTTTTTGAGGAATACTATATATAGCATTATTTGCCTAACCTTATTAATATACTAGGGGAAGAAAGAGGCTCCTAATTTAGACCTCCTTGTGCTGGCTTCAAGTTTCAAAAATCGTACAGACATTGTTTAGTTTCTTATAGAGGTAACTGAGATATAGGTATATACTAGTACAGTTGGTTTTCTCTACCATGGTTTTCACATCTGCAGATTCAAACAATTGTGGGTCAAAAATACTCAGGGGGAAAAAAATCCCAGGAAGTTTCAAAAAGCAAAACTTGAATTTGCCACTCACCAAGCTCTATGCTAAATCCACACAAATGAAATGATGTGTAGGCATACCCTGCTGTAGCCTGATTCTGTTTTTTCTCATCTATAAAGTGGGGCCAGTACTGCAGCATTTTATATGAGGGACTTGAGCATCTACAGAGTTTTATATCTGCAGGGTCCTGGAACCAATCCTCCATGGTTGCCAAGGGATGACTGTACATGCATTCATAGATATGCATGGATATGTGTATATGTAATATACTCATGTAAGTGTGTGTGCATACACACATGTACATAAATACACATAGCCCCTGACACATGTTATCTGGTGATGATAGCCAAGCAAGTTCTTGTGAGCTTAAATTGGAGATTTAAGTCAATTACCTACCAGTCATCTTTCCCTTTCTGACTTTTCCTGAACTCAGGTTCTGAGAGTTGGAAAAAACCCAGAACATTTCCAATAAAATCTTCTGCTTATAGCTTATGTGCAGAATTACATCTCTCAAAAGTGCTTGCTTCAACATTCCTGCTGGTGTGGCTTTGGAGGGTGGGGATGGTGCAGTCATTCAGAAAAGGTTTATTGAGCCCCAGTATGTTGAAGGCTTTGTTGGGGTGTAAATGTGAGGAGCTGGTTTCCCCACTCTCCAGGAGTTTTCTAAGGAAGAGCTTGACAGAGTGGCTTGAGTAACTTGAAGTAGGAAGAGCTGAAGGTTGTAAAGGGGCTCATGGTGTAAGAGCGAGACTTCCTGGAGGTTATGAAGGAAGGCTTTCTGGATCTGCTTCTGATCTGGGCAGGTGGATTGAGATAGTGGCTACGAAGATGATTGTAGGTGAAAGAAACGGCTTTTAAGTCAAAGAGTTCTTTTTTAAAAATGTATTCTGTTGAGGCGGAATCTTTAATTTGTCATAGATAAAGTAGCTTGGGCTCAGAATTAGACCTCAGTTTCTGCTTTTGCTATTACCGTATTTGCCGGCGTATAAAACGACTTTTTGGCCCTGAAAAATATGCCTCCAAGTGGGGGGTAGTCTTATACGGCGAGTATATAACAAACTCTGTATTTTGAGTGGAAATGTTAGGGGGTCGTCTTATACGCCCAGTCTCTTATATGCCGGCAAATACGGTATTTTTCAGGGCCAAAAAATCGTCTTATACGCCGGCAAATACGGTAGCTCTTGGACCTTGAACGTATTTAACAATTCTGATACTGGTTCTTATTTTATTTATTTTATTTTTTAAAATTGATTTTCCACAGAGAGGAAGGGAGAGGGATAGAGAGCTAGAAATGTCGATGAGAGAGAAACATCGACCAGCTGCCCCCTGCACACCCCCTACTGGGGATATGCCTGCAACCAAGGTGCATGCCTTTGACCGGAATCGAACCTGGGACCTTTCAGCCCGCAGACTGATGTGATGCTCTATCCACTGAGCCAAACCGGTTTTGGCTCTGATTCTGTTTTTTTTCATCTATAAAGTGGGACTGGTACTACCAACTTCACAGAGTTATTGTGAAGGGTAAATGAAATATCACTTCAAAGTGCACCGAACAGTGCCTGGCATTTAGGAAGAGTAAGTGTTAGCTGGTTTTATCATATATACTTCTACCCACGGGGAATACTTCTGCTCTCTGGCATCTGAAATCTGTTCCCCCATCTATATGAAAACTGTTCAGATATTTAAAGAGAATTATGACTTCTCTTTGTTTTCCCTTTTCTGTCTAAAGGCTTTCTTTTTTGGGATGGCTTCCAGATATTTGTGTGTTACGCCATGTGTAATGTAATGGTTCTTTACCAGGGGCAGTTTTGCTCCCCAGGAGACAATTAAAAAAAAATGAATAGAGAGGGAGAGAGATAGAAGCATCTATGGTGAGAGAGAATCATTGATTGGCTACCTCTTGATCCCTATTGGGGATCAAGCCCACAACCCAGGCACGTACCCTCGACTGGAATCGAACCTGAGATCCTTCAGTCCGCAGGCCTACTGCTAGGGCTGGAGACATGTTTTTATTGTCACAACTGGGAGGCTGCTCCTGGCATGTAGTGGGTAGAGCCCAGGGATGCTGCTAACCATCCTAAAATGCATCAGACAGCTCCCCACACAAAGAATTATTCTGTCCAAAATATCAATAGTGCTGATGTTGAAAAACCTCCACCTTCTGGACTTAATTATTAAGCCTTTTCTTTTGTCCGATCCCTAATGTTTGGGAAAGCAGTATGTGGTCCCAAGAAAACTGTACTAAGATTCAGAAGGGGATGAAACAGCTCAAACTCTGTGACTTCCGACAGATCAATTAATCTTTTAAATAAAACTGCCTTCTTCCAAGCAGAGGGATTATAAATAATGCAAAGAATTTGAACCCCCCAAAAAGATGACCCTGGAATGGTTTTTATTATATAGCCACATGTAATTTTTGCTTCACTCTTGAGGAGTATGAACAGTTATGTTGTCTCATTAGACTCTTCCTCCCATTGAGGAGGAAATACATATTTTTTGATTGCTCTTTTACTAAAAGTGAAAAAGCCAAGATGGATAAGTGTGATAACTGGTTGAACATCCCTGAGAGACAGACTCCCCAGGAAAGAGAGTGCATCCACCTTCATCCTGGAGGGCCTGTTCCCCATCTAACTGCATGATGGACATGGCTGTTCCTCACGTTGTAAAGCAGCTGTCCAAATGCCTCTGTCTGGATTTCTCAAGGGCTTTGTCTTGCAAGGTTCAGTTTAGTTAACATTTTCTTGGTAAGGTAAGGTCTAAATGGAAAAAAAACTCACCAGAATGATAGTTTAAAGTGGGAATATAGAAATGATGGACTTGGCAAGAGCACACTGGTTTGGTAGTTAGGACACAGAACTGCCACCACCCAAGTTCTTGAGCAGGTCATGTGACCAAGCGTCACTGTCTTCCCCTGGGAAATCAGAGAGATTTGGGTCCATAGGAGTGTTGCACTTGGCTTAACCAGATGAGATTCTGAAAAAAGAGGAATAAATGGAGTTTTAATCAAAAGAATCCTTTAAAGTATTCTGATTAAACTTGCTACATAGAGGTTCTTTGAGAGATAAAACATCTTTTGATTAAACTGATGTATTGTTTTTGGATCAGTCTGGCTGTTTGTAAATTGGATTTTCTAATAGGAGAATTGTAAGGGAAAACTGTGTTTCTCCTCTACTCTCAATACTTTTGACACCAGATAAGTGGTTCCCTCCACGTCAAGCAATTCTCAGCTGACACCAACTGGGTGTGTACAAATTTAACTCTTAAGCTATCTGTTACGGGGAAAAGAATCAGATCCCATGCTAGTTTGGCTCAGTGGATAGAGCGTTGGCCTGCGGACTGAAGGGTTCAGGGTTCGATTCCGGTTAAGGGCATGTACCTTGGTTGCAGGCACATCCCCAGTGGGGGGTGGTGTGTAGGAGGCAGCTGATCAACGTTTCTCTCATTGATGTTTCTAACTCTCTGCCCCTCTCCCTTCCTCTATGTAAATATCAATAAAATATGTTTAAAAGAAAGAATAAAAAAGAATCAGATCCCAAAAGGTAGGAATTCAGTTCCACAAAGACTGCCTCATACTTCAGATGGCAATCACAAGTCCTGATCGAAAATCTCTGTCACTTGTACTTCTGACCAACCAGCTGTAAATTGGGGGTTTCCACAATCCCCACCTTGAGTCTGATAATTTGTTAGAATGACTCACAAAGCTCAGGGAGACATTTACTTACACTTGCCAGTTTATTATAAAGGATATTAAAAGGGATACTGATAAACAGCCAGAAGAAGAGTTTTATAGGGCCAGGTTTGGAAGGGTCCTGAAGTAGGGTCTGCCACCTTCCGAGAACTTGTATTCCTTCCCTATCTACAAGTTCTCTCCTTGTTCAGGATTTTTTATAGGTCTTGATCTCTGTGTTTGACACCCTCCTCTGCCCCTACTCCCATTCCTGCCTAGGCCTGAAAGTTCCAACCTTCATCATCCCCCTATCCCCCACCCAACCTTCTAATCATTTGGGGGGTTTTTTGGTAACCAACCCCAAGCTCCATTCTGAGGTTAGGTCACCTCATCAACATAAACCAGTGTTTCCCAAAGTGTGGTACGCATACCCCCAGAGGTATGGGAAAGAGTTTGGTGGGGGTATGCATTGCACTAGAGTTTGGTGGGAATATGCACTGCACCGTGCTTAGCTGCGCCTAATTCTACGTTCTCATGAGTCAAGTCAGTTTCATCCTTCTCATTGATCCAAATAAATGTTATTTATAATATAACTTTATGAATAATTTTATTTTTCATTTATTATTTTGTGTATGTACCAAAAAAAAGAAAGAATAAATATATTTTGATTGTTATTAAAATACACCTTTTTTTTTTTGACGAGGGGTACTCAACGTTACAAAAATTATAGAAGGGGTACACATATGTCAAAAGTTTGGGAAACACTGGCATGAACCTTCAAAGGGGCTCCTTATGAATAACTTTTATTTATTTATTTATTTATTTATTACAAATGCATTTATTTATTTATTTATTTATTTATTTATTTATTTATTTCATTTTTAAAAACATTTAGTATTAAGGTATTATATGTGTACATAGTTTACCATTGCCCCCCACTCTCCCACCTCCCATACATGCCCTCCCTCCCCAGAGTTCTGTGTTCGGTGGTTGTACTTAAATGCATGCATACCAGTCCTTCAGTTGATCTCTTATCTCCCCCCAGGTCTCCTTCCCCTCCCCGCTGTCATTTGGCAGTCTGCTTGTTTTATGGTGACTATCTCAGGACCACACGAATAGAATCCGCTCCTCCTCTGGTTCATTACCCCTCCCACCCCCCAATCCCACTGCTTCCCTGGGACACATGTCTCCCCCAGGGCACACTGCTCACCCGGGATGAATAACTTTTAAAAGACACTCTATCACTCTGAAACTTCCAAGGATTTTAGGAGATTTGTTCCAGGAACCAGGACACAGACCAAATGTTATTTCTTGTTATACCACAACGATGTATCAGTAGGGTCTGGGACCCAGAGTTGTTGATAGATAAGTGGTTTTGGGGAAGGCTGACAGCTATACTAATGATAAGTTTAGATTGAATATTGTCCTGTTAACTCTTTGCCTCTATTGACTGTGAAAGTTTGCTCCCTTGTGATGATTATTAATTGCTCTAAACAAGATGCTCATCTGTTAAAGACAAATGCCAAGAATCCTAATAGTCTATGTTCAGATCTGCTGTTGATTGGAAGCTGTAGAATGCTATTCTAGATGGAACTATGCACCATCTTTTTATTTTTTTAACTAAACTTTTTATTTTCAGATAATTGCACATTGTCACGCAGTTATCATAAATAATACAGAGAGATCTGTCTGCACTTTATCTCATTTTCCCCAGTGGTAACATCTGGAAAAACTAGAGTAACAATATTATAACCAGGATATTGACATTGATAACAGTGAAGATATTTAACATTTTCATCACCAAAAGGACTCCTCATTTTGCCCTTTTATAGCCACACTCACTTCCCTCCTTTAGGCAATCATGAAACTGTTCTCCATTCCTATAATTTTGTTATTTGTTTTCTAAATAGAATCATACAGTAAACAACTTTTTGTGGTTGACTTTTTTCTCTTAGCATGATTCTCTGGAGATTTATCCAAGTTTTTTTTTTTTTTTTTTTAAACTAAATTCGTTCCTTTTTATTGCCGAATAGCATTCCATTGTATGAAAGTAACACAATTAAAAAAAAAAAATCATTCACTTGTTGAAGGACATCTATATTGTTTCCAGTTTTTGTTTGCCTATTCTGAATAATGCTGCTAAAAATTTTTTCTTATAGGTGTTTATGTACACATAAAAGTTCTTCTTTCTCTGGGATAAATGTCCAAGAGTCTAGTTGCTGGGTGGTTTGATAGTTTATATGCTTAGGAAACTGACAAGCTGTTTTTCATTGTGGCCTTACTATTTTATATTTCCAGCAACAATATATGAGTGACTCAAATTTCTCTACATGCTTGCCAACACTTAGTGTTATATTTTAACTTTTTGAATTTTTAGGAGTTTATTTGAGCCAAACTGTTGACAACTGCTGGGAAGGAAACTCTGAATAGAGGGAGAAAATGCTCCTGTGTTGTAACTAATTTTAATTTTAGCCATTTTGATAGGTGTGTGGTACTATCTTGTAGCTTAATTTGCATATTCCTAATGATTAATGATGTTGAACATCTTTCGATGAGCTTATTTGCCATCGATATAGCCTCTAGTGAAATGTCTTCTGCTAATTTTCTAGTAGGATTGTTTGTTTTTCCTGTTAAGTTTTCAGATTGCTTTACATATTCTAGTTCTTTCTCAGATATATGTAGTTTGCTAACATTTTATCCATCTCCGGAGCTTGTCTTTTCATTCTCTTTTGCCGAGGAAAATATTTTAATTTTAATGAAATAGAATTTATCAAAAATTTCTTTTATTGCTTGTGCTTTTGGAGTCCAGTCTAAGAATTATTTGCCTCATCCTACATTCTGTAAGTTAATTTTTGTATGAGGTTTAAAACTTAAATCTAGGTTCATTTTTTTTTTTTTTTTTTGCTAAAAATGTCTGACTGCTCTTGTACCATTTGGAAAAACACCCTCAAGGATTTTACAGGGAAAATGTCCAGTATTTTGTCACTAAGTATAAGGTTAACTCTATATATTTTTTAGATACCATTATCAAGTTGAGGAAGTTTTCTATTCTCATTTTTGTTGTTGTTTTGTTAATCACCACTCGAGGATCTTTTTCCATTGATTTTTAGAGAGAGTGGAAGGAAGGAGAAACATCCATGTGAGAGAGTCACATCAATTAGTTGCCTCCTGCATGCACCCTGACCTGGGCCAGGGATCCTCCCAGATATGCCTGGATTTGGGCCGGGCATCGAGCCTGCAACCCAGGCATGTGCCCTTGACTGGAATCAAACCTGGGGCCCTTCAGTCTGAGGGCCAATACTCTATCCACTGAACCAAATAGGCTACGGCTACTCCTGTTTTTGAAGAGGTTTTTTAAAAATTGTGATTGAATATTTTTTTGTCATATGCTTCTTCAGCACCAGTTGATTCAATCATGTAACTTTTCTTCTTTAGCTTGTTAATATGGGTGATAGCCCCTGCTTCATTCCTAATATTGATGATTTTTCTCCCTATTTTCTTTGCCAGTGTTGCTAGAAGTTTGTTACTTTTAGAGCTAGCTTCTTTGATTTTTCTTTTTTTCAATTACATTTATTTTTGCTCTTTTATTATAATAATTTCTTTTACTTTGAAGTTTTGTTTTGTTTTAGGTTTTATTGCTCTTTTTGCCTAAGTTCTTAAGGTAGGGCTTAAATTATTGGAAACTTTTCCTTTTCCAATGTACATATTTAGTGCAATAAATTTCCCTCTCAACACTGCTTTAGCTGTGTTCACAGTTTTTGATATGTCATATTTTAATTTTCATTCACTTCAGTGGATTCTTTCCTTTCCTTTGGGATTTCCTCTTTGAACCATGAATTATTTATAAGTGTGTTTAGTTTCCAAGTGTGGGTATGTTTTTCTATCTTGCTCTTACTGATTTCAGTTTGATTCCATTATGATTAGAGAACATGGTCTGAATGAATTCAGTTGTTTTAGATTTGTTGATGTGGTTTTTTTGTTTTGTTGTTTGTTTGTTTTTAAATGGCCCAAGATAATGGTTTACCTGGGTATATATTCCATTGGCACTTAGAAAGAATGTGTATTCTGCTGTATGAATATAGTTAGGTCCTGTTGTTGATGACATTGCTTAGTTCTTTGCCCTTCCTGATTTTCTGTCTAGTTCAGCGATTTTCAACTGGTGTGCTGCAGCAGGCACACTGGCGTGCCATGAGAATTTTTAAAACATCTAATATCTGACTGTTTAGTCAGGGGCACTGACCTCTCATCCCTTAGATTGTCTAAAAAAAAAAAATGACAATAGCCAACACAATAGCCGTCCAGTGTGAATGAATCAAAATTATACCTTTTTGTTGTTGTTAGGTTGGCAAAAAAACATAAAATAGTTTTTGATGTGCTGCAGAATTTTAGTAATTTTTAAAAAATATATATTTCATTGATTTTTTTACCGAGAGGAAGAGAGGGATAGAGAGCTAGAAACAGCAATGAGAGAGAAACATTGATCAGTTGCCTCTGCACACTCCCTACTGGTGATGTGCCAGCAACCAAGGTACATGCCCTTGATCGGAATCGAACCTGGGACCCTTCAGTCTGCAGGCCGATGCTCTATTCATTGAGCCAAACCGGTTTGGCTAGTAATTTTTTTTATGTGTGCCATGAGATTTAAAAGGTTGAAAATCACTGGTTTAGTTCTATTGATTAGTGAGAGAGGGATATTGAAGTCTCTAATTATAATTGTAGATTTGTCTATCACTTTTCAGTTATAATAGTTTTAGCTTTATATATCTTTCAGCTTTGTTGTTTGGTACATCTGAGATTGGTGGATTGACTCTGGTTATTATATACCTAGAGGCCTGGGGCATGAGTTTGTGCATGGGTGGTGTCCAGCTGGCCTGCTCCAGTCAGGGTGGGGGGCGGCTGATTGATGGCAAGACTGGCTGGGGGGAGGGGTTATGGGACAATTTGCATATTAGCCTTTTATTATATAGGATGTTGTTTTTTATCTGACTCTAATAGTTTTCTGATGAAATGCTCTAGTGAATTTCTGCTAGAGAGAGCTTATCTCCTGATGTGTTTGTAAAGAAAAGGAGTAGAACTGAAGAGTTTTGATGTTAAATAGAAAACTTGAAAGGTATTAAAAATAGCATAAGCCAGAGAGTTAAGTTGCCCTTTGCTTATTTTATTTGTTTTACAGGTTTTTATATAAGCAAGCAAAATATCCAGGAAAATGTGAAGGTATGGAACAAAAAAGTAATCTTCAATGTTTGTTATCCTATATAATAAAGAGGTGATATGCAAATTGACCATCCAACACACAAGATGGTGCCCCCATTGTGGACACAAGATGGCCACCAGAAGATGGCCGGCAGGGGATGGCAGTTGTGGATGACCAGGCCAGCAGGGGAGGGCAGTTGGGAGGGACCAGACCTGAAAGGGAGGACAGTTGGGAGCAATCAGGCTTGCAGGGGAGGGCAGTTTGAGGGGACCAGCCCTGCAGGTGAGGGCAGTTGGGAGGGACAAGGCCTGCAGGGGAGGGCAGTTTGGTGTGACCAGGCCAGCAGGGGAGGACAGTTAGGGGCAATCAGGCCAGCAGGGGAGCAGTTAGACATTGATCAGGCTGGCAGGGTAGTGGGTAGGGGCAATGAGGCAGGCAGGCAAGGCGAACCGTTGGGAGCCAGTAGTCCTAAATTGTGAGAGGGAATCACAGATTTGAGAAGGTATAGGCTGGGCTGAGGGACAACATATCCCCCCCCCCCCCCCAATGAATTTTGTGCTCTGGGCCTCTAGTAATAACATGAAATACCTAACACATGAAAGTAGTACTTAAAGGATTATAAAATGAACACCTGTGTGACCTGGTCCAGATAAAGAAATAGAATTTAATTTACAAATCCTTCCACCTGCTCTGTGGTGACCACTTTTCTGATCATAATGGTATTCACGTTGTCTTCATAACTGTAACCTATGTATTCATAAGCTATGAGTAAACTTGTGCTTATTTTTGGAACTCTCCCCTAATGTTTTTAGATACCTGAAATTTTGTACCCCAGGAGCAGCCCTGAAGAGGAAGATCCATAGAGGGGTGTGTGGGAAGTGAAGGGGCAAGGATTCGACGCATCTTGTCTTAGTGAAGTTTGAGGAACTTAAGTCTTAGTATTATTAGGTGAACTTAAGATCTTTTTTGTACCAGGTGATGGAGCTATATCTTCACTGTTGCTAGGATTCCAGAGCTAGCTCTGTTTTTGTTTCTTTGAAGTACTGCTTCATAAGCACTTACTTGCTGTGACCAGGGCATAGAACTGCCTGGAGGTCTCCTTATATGCTCATTCTGTTTCTACTCGTGTTCTCTGCTCGACATTTTTTAACTGTGTGTGCATTGCAAAAAATAAAAGAGAAGATTTTTCTAAAGTTCTGCTCTTATTTTTTCTTTCCAAATCTGTAAAAGCTTTGGAGTTTAATTTAGGACTTTGTTTATAAATTAGTGAATTTTGCACATTAAAGGAAATGATTACAAGAAATATTTTAATATTGCCATTTGCCTTTTCTCTATAATAGAAGTGTCAAAGAGGTGAAAGAATTAGTAAAATGTACATGAAAATAATATGTAAATTGACTAAATCAAAAACAATAACAACATGATGTAACAACGAATATTTTTCATGAAATTTTTACTGTCAGAATCTTTATCATTAATTTAAAAAAATATGTCAGGTATTCTGGAAAATTTATATCCTTTCAACAAACTTTGCCTTTGCTACAACATCAAGTAAATTTTCCATCAGATGGGTTTTCATCGGAGAAATTTAGGGATAGGCAAAATTGACATGTAACAGTCATTCCACCACAACTGTGTTCGATGATTGTATCCTCATTTGCCTCATTTTTGCTATGAAGGCAATTCCTACCAGTATTGGTAGTACTTGTCGATGTCTGTTCTTCAGATATATTCTGTCGACGACGTCACTTTCTTTTGGCTTCAAGATATGTTTTGGCAATAGTTGGTTTTCAGACACATTCTGTCAACAATTTCAGCTTCAGAATGTCAACAAAAACGTGATGTCTTTACCCGGCGCCCACAGCCATCGTTTTCGGGCTGGGCCGAGCTGGGCTGTGGCCCGCATTTTGTGCCATGGGGTCTCAGCAGCATTGGCTGTGATTTGGTGGGCTGTCGCTCTGGGGTGGTGGTGGTGCCTGTGTCCCACTTGGGGGAAGCCTAGTGTTGCTTTGTCAGTGTCAGGTCCGCAGTGCTGTTTCTCTGTGTGGGACACAGCAGCTCCTGCATTGAGCGTCTGCCTTCTGGTGGTCAGTACGCGTCATAGCGACCAGTTGGATAGTGGGAAGGACACTTAACATATTAGCCTTTTATATATAGACTAGAGAGGCCCAGTGCATGAATTCATGCATGGGTGGGGTCCCTCTGGGTGGCCTGCGGGGATTGGGCCAAAACTTACAGTCCAACGCTGCCTGCAGCTCCTTCCTATAGCTCCTGCTCATCGTGGCCCCGGGCTCGTGCCCAATCAGTCCTAATCGGAAGAGGCTCATGCTGCCACAGCAGCACTTGCCAGCCATGAGTCCTGCATCTGGTACTCTCCCAATGGGAGTAGTCTGCGGGATCAAGCTGAAACTGGCTCTCTGGCATCTCCCGAGGGGTCCTGGATTGGGAGAGGGTGCAGGCCAGGCTGAAGGGACCCCCTGGTGGTCAGTGCACATCATAGTGACTGGTCAACCAGTTGACTCTGCTCCCAGGGGGTCAGTGCACGTCATAGTGAGGGGTAGAGCAACCTTAACATGTCATTGGCATATTACATTTTGTTTTGTTGTTGGGTTACCATTCAGTCTATTTGCATATTACCCTTTTATTGTATAGGATGCTTTTACCTATTTCGCATTTAGGGACCTTTGAAGCTTGAGCAAATTGATGTTTTTTTCTTTTTTGTGTCAACTATTTTTGCATTCTCTATAAACATAAGTAGAAATGGTATTATGGTATATAGATCATGCCTAATTTAAAAACACATACAAAATTATTTTGTATAGGAAGACCATTGAAATAATTTCTAGTTGTTTTCTAGTTAACTTTGGTAGTTAAGTTACTTTTAAAATTTGTGATGTTACTTACATCACCACCTAACACACATATGAATATACTAGAGGTCCAATGCATGAAATTCGTGCACTCTGTGGGGGAGGTCCCTCAGCCTGGCCTGCGCCCTCTCGCAGTCCAGGAGCCCTCTGGGGATGTCTGACTGACAGCTTAGGCCTGCTCCCTGATGTCAATGGGATATTAAAGTCCTCTATTATGACTGTTTTGCTGGAGTGGGCCTAAGCTGTCAGTTGGACATCCTTAGCGCTGCTGCAGAGGCAGGAGAGGCTTGTGCCACCGCCGCTGCACTCACCAGTCTTGAGCCCAGCTCAGGGCTTCTGGATCACCGTGTTTCCCCTGTGGGAGCGCACTGACTACCAGGGGACAGCTCCTACATTGAGTGTCTGCCCCCTGGTGGTCAGTGCGTGTCATAGCAATCGGTTGTTCCCCAATTCAGTCAATTTGCGTACTACCCTTTTATTATATAGGATATATGTGTGCTAAAATTTCAGTATGTACAGTTATCATGATATCATTTATTCTGTTGTAATTTTATTAAAAATAAGTGGAGATTGGGGACCCATTAAATTGTCTGCAGGATTCTTCAGTAGGTCACAGTTTGCAGTTGAAAAGGTGCCACAATTTTCTAGAGGGAAAAGGTTGGCTCCAATGGATTAAACTGAGTTAGGAAGCCCTGGCTGGTATGGCACAGTGGTTGATAGTTGACCTTTGAATCAGGAGGTCATGATTTGATTCCCAGTCAGGGCACATGCATGGGTTGTGGGTACAGTCTCCAGTAGGGGGCGAGCAGGAGGCAGCTAATCCATGATTTGCTCTCATCATGGATGTTTCTCTCTCCTGCTTTCGTGCTCTGAAATCAATAACAATATATTAAAAAATAAAAGTGAAGCAAACTAGAATCATGGTGTGCTTAAGAGCCTGGACTTGGGAGAAGAATGGACTTGGACTCAACTCTTGTCTCTGTCAATTGTCAGTCTAGTAGGCATTCTAGAGCTTAAAACTTTCATAAAATGGAAATGGCATTTCCTGCTTTGGGATTTTGAGGATTAAATTGAAGAATGTATGGCTATAATGAGAGTATTAACACACACCCATTGATTTTTGCCATTATTACTTGTTTCAGGAAAAATTGGAGTTTCTCTGACTTGAGCCTAGTGGTCTTAGTACAGATTGCAGGATCTACTAGGACAGGAGTTATGGGACAGTGTTAACTAGTAGAACAAGTGGATGGGAATTGTTTAGTTCAGTGGCTCGCGAGCCGCGGATTGCCGCTCTGTTGACTAATGAGCTTGCCGACTACTGGTTTAGTTGATTTGCTGACCCTTTGGGATCAGGTCAGGTGACTGCTGGAATGTGTGCTCACAAGTTCTGTTAGTTCTCTAGAGGAGTGAGAGCTGCATGAAGGTGTCAGGCAGTTGCAGTGCCTTCAGTGCAGAAGAGTTGGACTGCTATCCTTATTCATGGGACGGAGGTTGAAGCTAAAGTGTGTGTGTGTGTGTGTGTGTGTGTGTGTGTGTTTCTGTGTGTAAGATCAACTCTAGGGAAGGCTAGCGGGGACATATTCTCCTGAGTCCTGAGTTTTCCACTCCACGTCCTTCCATATTTTACATTTAAAATAATTTCCTGCCCTTCTACCCTCTTTTCTAAAGAATGACCAGCTTTTATATTTTAGATAGAAATCTGTTCTTAAAAGGAATTGAAGCCAATTTGAATGTTAAAATTTAAATGAGAAAATTAAATTCATATAAAATCCTAATATGAAGAGAAACCTATTATCATTTAGTGTTTTCCCTTCCAGTTTTTTCTCATGCATTTAAAAAAAAGGTGGCGGTAATACTGTATATCAGGCACCTTTATAATGAAATTAAAAACTGAACTGTCTAGATAGCTCTAGATCAGTAAGATGGTAGAGGAAGGGAGAAGGGAGAGTGTTGAATGGGAGAGATAGTGACCTTGTTTTAATCTGCCCTCTTAGGTGCTCTGTAAGAAATAGGTATTTGACTCCTATTCTCTCTTATTAGGCATGGGCTCCTGAGGTCAGAAGAGCAGACCTTATGATTGTTGTGCTGTTAAAATTAGTATCCCGTTAGATTGCTGGAATATAAAAGCTGAACTATTGTTTTTTTGTGGAATATGAAAGCTGAACTGTTTCTAACAGTTTTCTATTAACCTTATATTTGCTAGTCAGTGCTTTTCAACTGCTTCAGGTTCTCCACCAGTGATCCCCCTCAGGTCCTGAGAAAAACCCAAGCAGCCTACCCTCCATGGCAGAACTTGATTGGGCAGTGCTTCCTGGAAAGGGTGACTTAACATGAGTCCATTCTGTTTTCTTTTTCCCCCCACAGATTTTGAAGCCAGCTTCATAAGGCTTTTGGACAAAATAACAAATGGTTCTCGAATTGAAATAAATCAAACAGGTAAGTTCCTTTTCTTCCCGTACCGGAAAGCACCTACATATGCACTACTTAATCATTCTTCTGTTTCTCACTCCATTTGATCGTGTACATTTTATATGCAGATGGAAACGTCCAGTTTCCTGTCTGTGATACAATTGTTTGGAGATATGTGTGAACTCTGTCAATTTAAGGGGCCTACACTTGATTTAAGGAAGTTAGAAGACTGAAAATTTCAGATCAACAAACAAGCACTTCCTTTTTCTTTTCTTTTTTAACAGTAAAGTATTTTATACCTGCCATTTATTAACATACAACTTATCAAAGTTGTATGTTAATATACTTACTTACATTATCACAACAAAATCTTAAGACAAACTCTAGGAGGTAGTTGTATGTGCTGAATTTTATTTTGCTTTTAAGATTAGTTTAAATAAGTATATGCAAAAATTGTGAAAGCCCATTCAGCTGTTTCCTTTCCATTCCCTCCCCAGGTGCGGCCATGCTGGGGTGGGGGTGTACCCTTGTCTCCTTCCTCTATATTGCATTTGCTTATTTGGGCACCTCTGTATCTTAGATGAGCGATTTTCAACCAGTGTGCTGCAATAATTTTTAAAAAGATGCAATACCTGACTATTTCGTCAGGGGCACTGACCTCTTTTCCCTTAGATGGTCAGATAAAAAAAAAAAAAGACAATAACGAACACAATATCTGTCCAGTGTGAACGAGTCAGAGTTATACCTAATTTTTTTTTGATCAGGTCAGCAAAAACACTTGCTATCTTTTTTGGTGTGCCGTAGAATTTTAATAATTCGTGAGATGAGGACAGTTAAAAATAGCTGTCTTAGACCATCAACAGGGTTGTGCTCTTGCTATGTTCTACAGCCAGCTTTTTTCTTCACTAGCACAGATGTCACAGGTTAATCTCAGTTATTTCAGTAGGCCTGATATAGTATTCCATTGTATGGATGCATCATCATTTATTTCATTCAGTTTGCTTCTAAGTAGTTTTTGTTGTTTGTTTGCTATTAGAAACACTTTTACTAGTATATAACATTGTATAGGAAGCAAACATCTTTGCTGGGTTCTATGAAGGAATTATTTACCTTTCTGTACATGTGCAATAAAGGAAACTCTGAACTTGTTGACTCTTTTCTTTCTAATCCTCACCTGAGGATATGTTTATTGATACTAGAGAGGAAGGGAGAAAGAGAGAAACATCTATTCCTTGCCTCTCCTACACAACCCAACCAGGATCGAACCTGTAACCCAGGTATGTGCCCTGACTGGAACTCAAACCCGAAAATTTTTTATGTACGGGGAACGCTCCAACCAAATGAGCCACAGCGGTCAGGGCCCACATGTTGTCTCTTTTAAGAAAGAAGACAAGCTTGGCTTAGTAATTGGCCTGGTGCCACAGGAAATTTGTTGCAGAGAACAGGTCTTAGGTATGAGGCTTCAGATGCCCTTTGCAAGCTATGGTTCCATTAGTCTTCCGTGGCTTGTTTACTTTGAAATTCCTGGAGATTTTCTCAGCAGTTTATATTGGTGATTCAGAGGGCAGGTGAAATTATACAGGCAGTCCTCGGGTTACGCCGGGCTTGATGTAAGTGGTTATGTCACCATCTCCCATTTATTTATTAAAAAAAAAAAAAAGTTCTGTCATTTCGACGTATGTGCTTTATGTTTTTTATGATTTACCACAAGTAAAGGTCAGGAATTTATCTAAAATTTTTGTTTTTTACTGTTTCACTTCATTACTGCTGTGTATGTGCTCCATGTGAGTGACATAAGTGCTTATGTAGGTGGATTCAGAGATCCGACTTATGATGAAAATCGAGTTACGTCTCACTGTGTGAACGGCAGATCTCTTTTTTAAAAAAAAAATATATATTTTATTGATTTTTTTTACAGAGAGGAAGAGAGAGGGATAGAGAGTTAGAAACATCGATGAGAGAGAAACATCAATCAGTTGCCTCTTGCACACCCCCCACTGGGGATGAACTCACAACCAAGGTATATGCCCTTGACCGGAATCGAACCTGGGACCTTCCAGTCCACAGGCTGACGCTCTATCCACTGAGCCAAACCGGTTTCCGCTACGGCAGATCTCTTAACCGAGGACCCACTGTATTATTTTCTAATCACTTCTACAGTGTAGGTTGGGAAGCAGATATTTACATGATCCTGCTTCTACCTTGTATCTACTCTGTCCCAATGCCAAAATCACTCTCCCATACTCACCTCCATCCCAGGGTAGAATACTTCATTCTGATGACCTAGTCAGTTGCTCATTTGGTTAATTTGCAGGCATAAACAGATAAGCAGTGTTTAATGGTTACATAGCTTTTTTTAAAAAAATGGCTTTTTGTACTAGAGGATTAGTTTTGTGACTCATGAATAATGTTTAGAATAACTGATGTAGAATCTTTCCCTTAGAGAAGCTTGGGAGGAATATGATTCTAATTTTGATTGATTCTGATTGTGATAGATGGGATTTTAGTTTTTAATATAGTAAGATCTAAATTTATTTTATGAAACTCCCAAGAGCTGTTTTCCTTTGGAGTGACTGAATGTATCTCCTTCCTCTGTTGCTAAATTTGCTTATTGATAAATTGTGCCAAAAGACATTGCAAAACACTTGAGCAACAAAAAGACCTTGTTCACCCATTTATACTCCCAGATCATCTAGAGTATCTTATTTTGTTCTTCCTCTAGTATGTTATTCTGGTAAGAATCTTTTTGAATGTTATGAATATGTGAAAAGTGAATAAAGATAATAAAGCGTTTCTAATAAAGTTAGTAAGTAAATTTAAATATTTTTATTTGTTTACTTTTATAATAGCTACTATTAATGGAATTGCCATAAAGTACTTGCTTTTCTAGGCATCTTGTTTGGTGGGCGTGGTACGTGGGAAATCTCATTTCAAGGGCCCATAAGAAGCTGATCGCTGGTGTGATGGTTTCAGAGCATCGTTTGTAAACACCCTTGTTCAGCAAAGTCTGAGAATGTGGTGTTGGGAGATTTAAGATACCTGTTAGGATTTTTTTCTCTCTGCCTTGCCATGACTTTGGCAAGTCAGATGGCTTGGGGATGGGCTTAATTTATTACTGTTTATTAAATACACTCAGTTTATTATTATTACAAAGGCTTAACAGTAATGAGTCAGCTTTTGGACTGAAGTGTGGGCTCTTAGGAATGGCATTTTGAATTCCCTTGGATGCCCATGTCAGACTTTCCCCTTGGGATTCATTGCCTGTGTTGATTTTGTGACACTAAAGGGTTGTTGTTTTTTTTCCCCCCCTCCTGAATGTGGCTCTCTTTCCTCTTATGTAAGGGACGACCTTATATTACCAGCCAGGCCTCCTGTATGGTGGATCCGTGGAGCATGACTGCAGTGTCCTTCGTGGCATTGGCTATTACCTGGAGAGTCTTCTTTGCCTGGCTCCATTTATGAAACACCCATTAAGGATAGTTCTTCGAGGAGTGACCAATGACCAGGTTGACCCCTCGGTGAGTAGTGAAGCCACCCGTGGTGTGAATTTTGTTTCGTCTCATCACAACTCAACTTTTGATAAACAAGTTCCAGATAAAGCACAGGTTTATTGTTGAGTGTTTTTGTTTTGTTATTTACCTTGAGATTTAGAGATTAATCACTGCAGGATGTAGATGAACCAAGATTCATATCAGTCAATTTCAGTAAGGATTGTTGCCATTCATCAAGGTGCCTTTCATTGTGTCATGTCAGATGAACAGATGCTGGCAGCCTCACCACAGTTGACATGAAATATGGCTCTGTTGGCTGAAGTGTGTGGGAGTAAAACTTTCGCAAGGTCATGCGATTAGCTGGGGCTGGAAAGCAGCAGACCAAAATTTTAGACAGAAAATATTTCCTTGGCATTGTTGCAGCATAGTCTTGACTTATTTAAACTTCAGGACATTCTTCTGAGAAGAGTTTGCAGATTTAGGGAAAGGGCATAGGGACAGGGACTGTATATGTAACTTTTGATAATTTAAGGGCACAGCAACCTTCTTATTAAGTAGGCTAATTTTCCTGCATGTATGGGGAAGGCAGTTTAATATATATAGGTGGAATTTTCATTGTGGCTACCACGAGTGTCTTAGTGCCAGTCCAGGATGGGTTTCGTTTTGAGAGAGAGAGAGAGAGAGAGAGAGAGAGAGAGAGAGAGAGAGAATGAGAGAGAGAGAGAGAATGAGAGAGAGAGAGAAAGAAGAGAAATTAGAGAAGTTCTTTCCAGAACTTCGTTTTGAGAGAGAGAGAGAGAGAGAGAAGAAAGAGATTAGAGAAGTTCTTCTAGAGAGAGAGAGAGAGAGAGAGAGAGAGAGAGAGAGAGAGAGAGAAGAAAGAGATTAGAGAAGTTCTTCTAGAGAGAGAGAGAGAGAGAGAGAGAGAGAGAGAGAGAGAGAAGAAAGAGATTAGAGAAGTTCTTTCCAGACCTGCCTCAGACCTCTCACAGGAAGAGAAGGATCCTCACTCACCTTTAGATACTCTGCTGTCCAGAGAGGGTATCTTAATACCTGTGGCCACTCTGCCAAGTTTGGCTGAGGACTCTTATCTTCACCTCTACAGACATGGAACCAAGATTGATGAAGGGTCAATAATATTATAATAACTATGTATGGTGCCAGTTGCATACTGGAAATATCTGGGGGAACACCTTGTAAAGTACATGCTGTACACCTGAAACTAATATAAAATAATGCTGAATATAAAGTATAATTGAAAAAAAAAATTTTTCAATCTGAAGACCAATGAAGGGGTGGCTTCTAAGGTAGAATGTGAAGTATCTAGCTTCTCTAACCAGGGAAGACCAGTGAGGTGGTTCAGTGAGCTGCCCAGTGGAGACTGCTGGTGTTCACCTATACACTTTTAGAGTATCAACCTGGTTAATGTGTTCTTAGGCAGTAAAATACTTATTTCCCAATTCTTGGGAATTTGGGTACATAAACTCTTTTCCTAGAATCTTAGTACAGTGCATGATCTGAAATTCTTAGCTGTAAGGGAATGCTGAATAAACTGTCTAGAATTTTAAACTAATTTCAGAGGATTGCTTTTTTCTTGTATTTTTCTGGAAGATTCTAGGAAGTGGGCCCTTGAGTTTAAAGTGTTTCCTAGGGGGAGGCATCTATACTTCTAGGTGGAGGATGGAGAAGGTGCCTTGAGTAATGGGAAAGGCCCTGAGCATACAGGAGACTTTGGCACTGTGTCCCAGTTTTGTACTCTTTCTATAATTGCTAATGACCTTAAAAGCTGTTATCACTGGCAATATTTTTAAAAGTTTTATATATTAACAGACAAAGGTTAGTTGAAGAATTCCCCAGAAATTAACTCTTTTGTGCAGAAATATGTTCTTTTATATAAAAGAAATCTGTTTCCATAAGCTACAGGACTGCTTTTTGCTCCCTGCAAGATTTAAAATGACCTTGGATAGTACTTGGCTCCAACCCAGGATAAAACAAATATACCTAATCTTAGATAAAGAATAACTTCTTCAGCCTGTGGCTTCTTCATTTTGAAGCTTTCTCTTCAACATGTGGTTTCCCCATCAGTTCATGCCCACATTTGCTGTCTGCATCAGGATGACCATGATGCATTCTGCCCTTGGGGAACCTGTTCTCCTCGGGTGGACAGCTTTGAACACATAAGAGGGGAGGCTACACGGCCGAGTACCTCTGGGCTCTGATAGAGGCACAAACAAAGTGCCGAGGGTTAAGGAGGGTTTTGTAGAGGAAGGGAAACCACAGAATCATCCTGGTTTTTAGGAAGAGCATCCCGGAGGCTGAAAGAAGGATGAATTGGAGGTTTGTCAACTAGTTGGAACACAACAGAGATGGGAGTAGATAGGAAGGAACTGGTATGAAGGACAGTGTGGAGGGGAGACTTCATGATTGGACAGCTAATTGGAGATGGGATAGGAGGAAGTATTCATAAAATAACTTGATGATTTTTTAAAAATATACTTTATTGATATTTTACAGAAAGGAAGGAGAGAGAGAGAGAGCAAGAAACGTCGATGAGAGAGAAACATCGACCAGCTGCCTCTTGCACAACTCCTACCGGGAATGTGCCCGCAACCAGTGTATATGCCCTTGACCGGAATCGAACCCAGGACCTTTTAGTCCGCAGACCGACGCTCTACCACTGAGCCAAACCGGTTTCAGCTAACTTGATGATTTTTGTCCTGGTTGACTTGAAGGATAGTGGTCAGAAGGAGTTGAACACAGGGAAGAGGAAAATTGTGGTTGGTAGCTGGGTGATGTGTTTGATTTTGGTATGTTGGGAGGATATCCATGTGTGGCTGTCCATTTGGCAGTTGGACATTACTGTCTGGAGCTTCAGTGATAGGTCATCGGTATCTTACTTACTGGTAGTTAAATCCCTAGGAGAATGAGATTGACCATTGCTGAGCAAAGTTGAACACCAGCAGCTTTCTGTCCGAGTTAATCCTGATGCAGATAGTAAAACAATTATCAGTATTTTTCCTTTGGCCTGCACAGGGTGGTGGTGTGTGTATCTGAATTGAATGTTCGTGTTTGGAACCCAGATTTTATATTCTAGTAGGCTGATGCAGCAGCATTGATGGCAGTGCTTCCCCAACAGCCTCCCATTGGAGCTGAGCAGTAGCCGCCCTCTTGGGAAAAGGCATGAGCTCTCCAGTTAGTTGGAGGTCTTAGCTGATCTTATCATTCATTTACATCCTCCTTCTGGCCTGTATTGAGCATTAGAGGTTTTGCCGAATGGCCCCAGGGGCCGAGAATAGAAGAGGAAAAGGATATGTAAGGCATGAGTAAGGTGTGACATGTAAGGGAAGAGGAGCTGCAGACAGCGAGTGGAGGTAGAAGTGTTTGCAGAAGCCAAGCAGGAGTTGAGTTTTGAGAAGCCAGGAGTTGATTGAGGATTGGGTAGAGAGATTTAGCAATGAGAAGTTTTATTGACCTTTGAGAGAGCAGTGACAGCAGTGTGTAAGGACCGCCACAGGGTGAGGGATAGATAGGAAAGAGAACCATGGAAAGGAGATTCAGAAGGTTAGATAGGGTGATTCCTGAAGACCTGAGTTTGGAAATAGTTTTCTAAATGAGAGATTTGAGCTTGCATGTAGGCTGAGGAGATACTGCAGTGGAGAAGGAAAGAATGCAAGGGTTGGGGGACTTAGTAAGGGTAGTTTCTGCAGAAGTCCAGAGGGGATGAGCATCGAAAGCAGAAGTGATGGGATGAGCCCTATAAATAGGTAGAAACATTTTTTTCCCTTCAGAGGCAAAAGATAGAAAATGGGAAGACATTTTGGGAAGGAGCAAAGTTCCAGGACGTCTCCGTTGAAGCTCAGTGATTTGGCACCGGAACCCCCAATAGCAATAGATATTTATTGGTGCCAACATCCTGGTCAGATGGTGAGTGAAGATTCCACTCTGTTTCATTACCATTCTGGAAGGGGAATGAAGTACAATAAAGTCTGCTGTGTGTTGAGCACAGTTCTAGTAAATGTAGCCATATTTATTTAATTCTGGTACAAGTCCTGTGAAATGGGGTTCCTGCCACTGTTTCAGACAAGGCAACTGAGAGAAGTTTCTTCCCTTATAGTTGGCATTGTGTCTGATGACATTTCTACCTGTTGATTGATTGAGTGAACTTGTGCCCTGAGGTGCCACTTGGGTCAGACTTTTGCTTTTTCTTCCTGACCACTGAGTGTTCAGCTTTCCTTAAGTAGAACTTGCAGCCCACCCCCACGCTACTGAAACTGTGGTGCAGAGCCGGAGGAGACTGGAACATGTCCAGTCCAGCCCCTCCTGCGCAGCAGGAAGCCAAGGCCCTGGGGAGGTAGGGAGTGTGCAGGTTTCACAGCCAGTAAGAGGCAGAGTGAGACTCAAGCCTACATGTGTTCTTCCAGCCTCCGTCCCACCGCTCGAGTGGCCCGCCTTTTGCATCAGATGGAGAGTGATTTAGGAGACAGGACCACACCTGGATTTATACTCGGGCTTCTGGCTGAACCTCAGAGCAAATCTGACTTCATCCTGTGTGACTCTGGGTACAGGGAGGTTGAACCAGAAGGGCTGTTCTGCTTTCTTGCCTGTTCTGTCCCCAGGAGAGCTGGTGGCTGCCTAGTTCCAGGGAGTTATGTGGGTAGAGTAACCCACATCCTTGTGTCCCCTGGTTTTTCCAGAAGCTGCCTTGGCCCTCTCCCCAGCTGCCCTTAGTACTAGCCTAAGCGGAATTTTATCTCCTTGGTGCTGGCCATCCCAAATGTATGTTTTAAGTATTTGGGTGTATTTAACTTTACTATTTAGGTTGAAATAAGCTAATTTTCAATGAGTTTTCCTAGTAAGTTCTTCAGCTCCCCCATCATCCATTATCTACATCAGTGTTTCCCAAAGTGTGGTACACGTACCCCCAGGAGTACGAGAAGAGTTTGGTGGGGGTACACGTTGCACCGGAGTTTGGGGATGTGCACTGCACCGTGCTTAGCTGTACCTAATTCTACGTTCTCATGAGTCAAGTCAAGATAGTCTTGTGAGGCATGAGATGGTCCGGTGTGCAAATAAATGTTATTTATAATATAACTTTTATTTATATTTTATTACGAATAATTTTATTTTTTGTTTATTATTATTTTGTGTACCAAAAAATGAAAAAATAAATATATTTTGATTGTTATTAAAATACATCTTTTTTTTTTTTGACAAGGGGTACTCAGCATTTACGAAAATTATAGAAGTGGGTACATATATGTCAAAAGTTTGGGAAACATTGATCTACATGATCCTAGACTTCATAGGTCATTTCTATCTCATGTTAATTTTCTGACCCCAGAATGTGTAGGCAGAGTTTATTCTCTGCTATAAAGTCTTATTGGAGTATCATTCTATTTAGTCTTAGTATGTTGGGATGGGTAGCACCTTGAAGACAGGCTGACAGCCTTGCCTTAGAGATAAGGTAATTAGTAGACAGTTGTCTGAGACCATGCAGCTCACTAGAGGGAGAGCCTCAACCAGGACCAGCACTTTCCCTTACACCCTCTGCTTTTGCTGTCTGCCCTCACCGCTCCTGATTGGGTCAGCTCCCAAGTGCCTAGGAATGGCCATTGGCCCATTGGGAGCAAGGAAGGGAGTGACTTTCTTTCCCATGTTGCAGTTGAGTTAGCATTCACTGTCTTGTTGGGTCAACGTGCTTTGAGTGTCATCCTTATACTCTGAGGAATCTATATATGAACAGGATAGGACCCCAGGCCTCCTATGAGTTCTGAATAGGGAGGAGATAGTAGTCACACTTGACACAGCCTTGCCATGAACTGTGCCGTGTGGGCTTGTGCTGCTTCAGGTAGTCTGAGGGAATCATTCCTCCATTGCCCTCACTTTCTTACAGAAACACCCTTTCTGTCACTGCCTGTGTGATGGGCATCCGCAATATTCTTAAGTTGCCGTTGACTCCTTTTTTTGGTTTGCTTTGGCTTTGGCGTGCCACACGCTTTAAAGATTAAACAACCATGTTGGGAAAAGATTAACAAAAAATGTGGTATTTTTTTTTTCCTGTAGTGTAAATACATACAAGAATGAGCAGAGGTCCAAGTTTGTTCTATATGTATCCTGCAGTTTCTCATACTTTTTGCATGTGTTTTTGGTCCTGATCGTGACTTGTAAGCTAGGTATAAGTCTCCACGTCAAAAAGGAGGAAAGGAGCTCAGAGGAGCTAGTAGCTTATAAAACCTGTTGTACTCGGAAGCAGAGTGCTCCCATGCCCTCAGTGTAAGTCAGCATCCTCTTTCTTTACCAGAGTGTACATCATCTACCTGGTTGCTATGTCTCCACTTGTTTCATTGGCTGTTTCTTCTTCTCATCTGCTCAAGGTTTAATGAAATGTTTTATTTATTATGAAATAATTCTACAGGTTGATGTTCTTAAGGCAACGGCCCTCCCTGTTTTAAAACAGTTTGGAATTGATGGTGAATCACTTGAGCTAAAGGTAAGAATGAATTTTTTTTCCTGTGTACGTCTGTAAAACATTTCTTTACCAACTCATTGGAAGAGCTGTATGACGAGTGTGTGTGTGTGTGTGTGTGTGTGTGTGTACGTGTGTGATATTTGAAGTCAACATTTATGAGAAGACCCATAGGACATACAAACATGACAAACTTTGAGTTGAAAGGGACCCTTTAGAAGGTCAATAGTAACCAATAGTTATATTGTACTTTCTTTGTGGTGGGTATTGTTATAAACATTTTACAAGTATTAATACTTTACTACTCATAACAACTGCATTTGTGTCACTCAGCTAATAAGTAGTAGAGTTAGGATTCTAACTATAATGCTTCTCTAATCTAGATCATATGGATATAGATTTATATTTTAACATCATAGTGCAACATGTTGCTCACATTTTTATGGTGAGGCTGGTGTGCATAAACAAACACACTTCTCTGCCAGTCGTATAAAAGTATTTTTAAAAAAATATATTTTATTGATATTTTACAGAGAGGAAGGGAGAGAGAGAGAGAGAGAGAGAGAGAGAGAGAGAGAGAGAGAGAGAGAGAAATGTCAGTGAGAGAGAAACATCGACCAACTGCCTCTTGCACACCCCCTACTGGGGATGTGCCTGCAACCAATGTACATGCCCTTGACTGGAATCAAATCCGGGACCTTTCAGTCCGCTGACCGACACTCTACCACTGAGCCAAACCAGTTTTGGCCGTATAAAAGGATTAACACATACAGCACTAGCAGGTTTGGCTCAGTGGATAGAGCGTTGGCTTTCAATTTCGATCAAAGGCATATGCTGGGGTTGCAGGCTCGATCCCCAGGAGGGGCATGCAGGAGGCAGCCAAGCAATGATTCTTTCTCATCATTGATGTTTCTATCTCTCCCTCTCCCTTCCTCTCGCAAACCAATAAAAAAATATATTTAAAAAATAAAAGCATAACATATACAATTATGTATGAATCTCGTGTTGTTTTGTTTATAATAGCCCCTAAGCACACAGAGGCAACCGTAGCGTTCCCAGTAAGAGGCTATGTTGAGTGATTGACCTAGAAACAAAATTGAAAGGTGATTAGAGACTACAAAGGTAGAAAACCAGTGGTGGTTATTGCTCACCAGTCAGGCATGTCCTATTCCACCATAGCTATGGTATGATCTTGAAGAACAAAAACAAAGTAATGAAATCTAGCAAGACTAACACAAATTCGAGATGGGCCTGTATCAGACTTGGGGAAACTTCTAATGAATTGAAGACCAGACACAGAAGTGTATCCCTCTCAGCACTGTGATAATCACAGCCAAAACAAAAAGTTCGTTTGGGATGCTGAATGAAGGCTGGACTCGATTACGATGTTGAATATACTGCTAGCTCTGGGTGGTTTAAAGGATTCAAGCATATTTATTCATGACATAATGTGAAATTGAGTGGTGAGTCTGTGAGTGCCGTGAAGGGAGCTGAAGAATTTTGGGATACTCTAGATCAGCGGTTGCCAGCCTTTCGAACCTCACGGATCACCAGTGATCTGTGGACCACCAGTTGGCAACCGCTGCTCCAGAGGTTTCCTTAAACCAGTGGTCGCCAACCTTTTGGACCTCACAGACCACTGCTGCTCTAGGTAAGCTGTTTGTGGAAGAAAATTACTTGTCAGAACCAACATTCAGTATGGATGAAACCTCCCTATTCTGGAAATAGGGGCCTGGAAAGACTTGCATCTGTAAGAAGGTCAGGTCAGTCCCAAGTTTCAAGGCTTTTCAGAACAGGATAATGACTTGCTTGGGGGCATTGTTTCTGGCTACAAACTGAAACCTTTGTTAGCTGGCCAAGATGAACCCAAAGGCTTTGCACACACTGCCAATACACTACAGGTTTGGTGAGAAGTCAGCTGCTCTTCCAAGATGCCTGCCCTTTTTGAATTACTGTCAGTGGAATGGAAAAGTACTACTTGGAGAATTATATATCTTTTAAGATTTTGCTTATTGTTAACAATACTCCTGGACATCTTCCTTTTATTGGTGATCTTTATCCCAATATCAAAGTTATGTTTCTTTGCCCAAACACTACCTCTTCTATTGAATCAATTGATCAAGGAAGCTATAGTAGCTTTTAAGGCCTTCTACCTGAGGAGGACCTTTGCCCAAGTTATTGCTGCAACTGAGGAAGATACTGAAAAAAAACCAACACAGATGCAATTCCAGGATTACAGTATCCATGACTGCATCACCCCTGCTTGGGCTTAGGGTGATGTCACCAAGAAGTATATGAATGGCATCCGAAAGAAGACATTCAGTTAGTTTGTCCAAGACTTCAAAGGATTTTTCAAGGATGAGGACATTGTAAAAATCAACAGGGCTGTGGTTGAGTTGGCAAACAACTTTGACCTGCAAGTGGATGAGGCTGACTTTGAGGAACTCCTAGAGGTGGTTCCTGAGAAGATGGCTAATGGAGAGTTGTTGGAACTGGGACAGGAATGCATAGCTGAAAAAGAGAGAAGAGAAAAGGAAACTGCAGGAGAAGGGAAAGAAAATTCCCAATGAAGTGTTTAGCAGAAGCTTTTGAAGAACTCAAAAAGCACCTTAAAACATTTGAAAACAGACCCCCTCCCCAACATCAAAGGTTTTCATTAATAGAGAGGAGTTTTCGTGATGTAAATCTGCTTACCAGCAAAATATGATGAAAAAAGAAACAAACCAAGAAAACAAAAGCGGACATATTTCCTCAAGAAGAGCCTCAGGAGTCCTTTAGGAGGTATTCCAAAGGAAGGCATAGTTATAAGGAGAAGACAGCTCATTTTTATTATTATCTCTGAAGTCCTTTTAGTGGGACAAGATGTGAAGTGGGAAGACAATGAATTTAATGATCCTAACCTTGTGTAGGCCTAGCTAATGTGTGTGTTTTTTGTGTCTTAGTTTTTAACAAAAAAATTAGAAAATAGAAAAAGCTTATAGAATAAGGATATAAAGAAAATATTTTTGTACAGCTAGTTCGCATGTTTGTGTTTTAAGCTAAGTGTTATAAAATTTAGAAATTTAATTTATAAAGTAAAAATTACAAACCAAGGTTTATTTATTATTATTGAAAACACTTATTTTTTAAAATAAATTTCTTTATTGATTAAGTTGTTACATATGTGTCCTTATCCCCCTATTACCCCACCAACCCCTCCACTCATGCCCTCACCCCCCTGTGAAAACACTTAAATACATTTAATGGAGTCTAAGTCTACAATATTTAAAGTCCTCTGTAGTGCATAGTAATGTCCTAGACCAGTGGTCGGCAAACCTAGACTCTCGATTCCAATAATTACAGGCTGTTGTTGTTCATTATGATTAAGCCCCTATTCCAATGGTCGGCAAACTTATTAGTCAACAGAGAGGCAAACTGCGGGTGGCTTGTGAGCCTCAGTTTGCTGACCACTGTTAGACCTTCATGTTTGCTCACTACTTACTGATTCATCCAGAGCAACTTCCAGTGCTGTAAGCTCCATGTGTCATACTGCTTTTTTACTGTACCTTTTCTATGTTTAGATCTGTAGTCAGCATTGTGTTATAGTTACCTACAGTATTCAGTACAGTGACATGCTGTACAGTGCGGTAGCCTAGGAACAATAGGCTATATCATATGTAGTAGTCATACATGTTTGTGTAAGTATACTCTGTGATGTTCACACAGCAACCTCATCACCTAAAGGTGCATTTCTCAGAACATATCCCCTGTTGTTAAGTGGTGCATAACTTTAATATAGAGATTGGATAGATCAGTTAATTGCACAGGAGAAAAGGGTTAAGAAATGGGATTAACTCCTGAACCCTGCTAGTTCCTCCTGAGGATGAGGACCCGCCCGACTTTGAGATCTGTCTCCTTTCTAAGGAAGAACCCCTTGGTGTAAACCTTACTGAGTTGTGTCTGGGCCATCTACTCATTGCTGTATTCTTGCCTCTTTTTCTCACCATCTGTGCAGATTGTGCGTCGGGGAATGCCTCCTGGAGGAGGAGGTGAAGTGATTTTCTCGTGTCCCATAAGGAAGGTCCTGAAACCCATTCAGCTCACAGATCCAGGAAAAATCAAACGTATCAGAGGAATGGCGTATCCTTTGCATTTGGTTCGGATTTCTTTTTTTTTTTTTCTCTCCTCATGAAGAGTGACTCACAACCAGTTTACTTCTTCCCAGAGTTATTTACATTTTAGACAACAATCATGGAAAAATCTTAACAGTGAAACTAATTGTTGGGTGGGTTATGATGCTTAATTAGCTGCTGCACCACTACCTGATTGATTGATCCGTTCATTTTCTTATTTCAGGTAACCTTTAAATGGCTCCCATGTATGTTATACTCTTTTGAGGGCTTTGATTCAAAGCCCTCAAATGCTCAGTCCACATGGCCAGTGCACAGGCCATGTGGACTGAGCATTATAGACTAGAGGCTTGTGAAGTGGAGCAAGAAAGGAAGAGTGCTTCAGGCAGAAAAGTGGGCCTGTATGGAGGTAACAGACGCATGGGAGCGGTGAGCAATGTGCTGTGGCCCAAGTGCATCAGCTAGTGGTGTTTGGCAGTGGGAGGTGGTATAGGAAAGATGGGCGGGAGCCAGTGCAGGTGGAAGGCCATGCTGAGGCGTTGTTCTTCAATTCCGAAGTTAGCAGCTTTCTGTAAAATGAATTTGCATATTAAGAGGATAATACTGGTGGTACCAAAGAATTTTTGGTTCTTATAGAAATTTTGGCAAGTACAAGTTAAAAAACTAATAACCAGTCCTTAGAGGCAAAGATGGTGGAGTTACTGTGCCCTAAAGAGAACCAGTGAGGGTAGGTGCTGGAGGACAGGTAAGGCCTTTAGTTTATAGGATCCTCAAGGTAGGATGGATAGGACACGATGATTACCTGGGTCTGTAATAGAGGAACCCCTGAGTTGTGAGGATGATTTTGATGTTTCTCACTTAGGCACCTGGGTAGAGAGGTTTGTTCTGATAATAGCTACAAACGTTTGTGGTGATGTGTGGCGTTCGTTTTTGTTGTTGTCTGTTTTGATTTTTAAATACTTTGTGTGTTAAAAATACAGCAAAAATTTTTTGTTCAAAGAGGAAAAAATATACTCTCTGGTTGTGGTTCTAAGGATAGAGGTACCGTATTTGCCGGCGTATAAGACGATTTTTTGGCCCTGAAAAATACGTATTTGCCGGCGTATAAGAGACTGGGCGTATAAGACGACCCCCTAACATTTCCACTAAAAATACAGAGTTTGTTATATACTCGCCGTATAAGACTAACCCCCACTTGGAGGCATATTTTTCAGGGCCAAAAAGTCGTCTTATACGCCGGCAAATACGGTAAGTAGTCTCTGGCTGCTTGATGGTGTGACAGAGCTTGATGATGATTTCTTCCACGTGTGACTTCACCTGCCCTCCCTTGTGCATGTCTGTTGGGTCAAACACTCCCATGTTACCACTTGGCATCATAATGAACCAATATATATTCCAAGTGGCAACAGGCAGGTTGAGAAGGGAGGTGAACCAGTGCAATGAAAGGAGCATTACCGTATTTTTCGGACCATAAGACGCACCTTTTCTTCACCAAATAGTGGGAGGAAAAGTGCCTGCGTCTTATGGTCCGAATAGAAGAAGTGCCTGCGTCTTATGGTCCGAGTTGCAGAGCAGCAGCGGGTCCCCCGGGACCTTCCGTGTCCCTGGGGACTGCATCATCCCTCCCCGCCCCGTATCCAGGCTTCTCAGTAGTCCACTGAGATACTGGCAGAGTGGCAGCGGGTCCTCCCTCACCTTCCTTACGGAATCCGATGTGTGCAGGAAGGCGCGATGCTGCTGTACTGTGTCACCGCCGTGTGCTATTGGAGGATAGCATGTAGTAGGCGGTGTTACAGTACACAGCAGTGCGCATGCCCCTCACTCCAGTCATCGGTTTCTGAGGTAAAATGTCATACACACACACTACACTACACTACATTTTCCCAAGAAGACTAGAGTACTCAAACCTTTGTCTTTATGTTTTAATGACAGTGATAATGGTTCTCAATGCCACTGTTGACTGATGTTCAGTTTATATGGTTCAAATATTATTCTGTTATACTTTATTAAATATTTTATTACACTATTTGGTTCAGAATATTTTTTTCCCTATTTTTCTCCTCTAAAAACCAGGTGCGTCTTATGGTCGGGTACGTCTTATGGTGCGAAAAATACGGTATAATGCAGTGACAGTCGTGTGGCCAGTCAGTTCTGGAATTACTCACCACATTGTCTTCATGACATGCCCAACCAGCCATACCTTTCCACAGAATCTTGAGCCCCATAGAAGCAGGAGTCTTTAATGTTTCTTTTCTTTTTCTTTTAAAAATTTTTTTATTATTCAGATTATTACAGTTGGTCCTCCCTCGCCCCATAGTTCACCTCCACCCAGTTCCCACTCTACCCCATGTTCTTAACCACCCACCCCACTGTCCCCATCCACAGGTGTAAGATTTTTGTTCAATTTCTTCTCGCACCCCTCACATCCCTTTCCCCAAGAATTGTTAGTCCACTCCATTTCTATGTCCCTGATTCTATTATATTCATCAGTCCATTCTGTCCATCAGGTTTTTTATTCACTTGATTTTTAGATTCATTTGTTGATAGAAATGTATTTGTTGTCACTTTGTTGTTCATAATTTTTATCTTTACCTTTTTCTTTTTCTTCCTTTTCTTAAAGAATACCCTTCAGCATTTCATATAATTCTGGTTTAGTGGTGATGAACTTCTTTAGCTTTTTCTTATCTGTGAAGCTCTTTATCTGACCTTCAATTCCAAATAATAGCTTTGCTGGGTATAGTAATTTTGGTTGTAGGTTCTTGCTATTCATCACTTTGAATATTTCTTGCCACTTCCACCTGGCCTGCATAGCTTCTGTTGAGAAATTAGCTGACAGTTGTATGGGTGCTCCCTTGTAGGTAACTAACTGTTTTTCTCTTGCTGCTTTTTAATATTCTCTCTTTGTCTTTTGCCCTTGGCATTTTAATTATGATATATCTTGGAGTGGTCATCTTTGGATTCCTTTTGTTTGGGGTTCTCTGCGCTTCCTGGACTTGTAAGTCTATTTCTTTCACCAGGTAGGGGAAGTTTTGTGTCATCATTTCTTCAAATAGGTTTTCAATATCTTTTTCTCTCTCTTCTGGCACCCCATAATTTGGGTATTCGTATGCTTGAAGTTGTCCCAGAGGCTTCTTACACTATCTTCATACTTCTGGATTTTTTATTTTTTATTTGCTTTTCCGGTTGGGTGATTTTTTGCTTCTTCATATTTCAAATCTTTGACTTGATTCCTGGGATCCTCTAGTCTGCTGTTGGATCTCTGTGTATTCTTTATTCAGTCAGTGTATGCTTAATTTCTGATTGGTCCTTTTTCATATCCTTGAAGGTTTCACTAAATTTCTTGGAGGTTTCTAGAAGATTCTTGAGTAACCTTATAACTGTGGTTTTAAACTCTATATCCAGTAGTTTGCTTTTCTCCATTTCTTTCATTTGTGTCATGTTTCTTTGTCTCCACATTTTGGCTGCTCTCACCCCCCCCCCCCCCCGAGATTTGTTTCCTAGTGGTGAACTCTGCTTAGAATCCTCCTCTGGAAATGTGATTCCTGGAGTGTGCGTGTTTTGATACAATCTTGTGGTAACGACATGGGTTTCATGGAGGCTGACACACTGGGGTCCGGCCTGGTACCTACCCTCTTTTCTGGGTGTAGAAAAGCCTCATAAGTGAGCCTTTGATGTTGCTGGGAAAGGGGTGAGCAACCTGGGTTATATAGAGAACATGGAAGCTGAAGGCTATGGTTCTCCGGGCACTTGGGGTTTTATTTTGTTCCTAACTTCTTCCTCTGGTGTGTTCCTTGTGCAAAATCTGAGCCAGAGACTCTAGTGGAGGGCCCAAGCCCCTCCCCTTGCTTGAGGCAGCGGGTATAACCCCTGAGTCGTCCTCAGTCTTGCTCTAACCTCCCTGGGAAAATACCTTTGCTTAGATACCTGCCTCCAAACCAAACATTCCTGCCTCTGGTGTGCAGAGCAGTTCATTTCACAAACACCTCAAAGGAATGTGGGTTTGAATTGAGATCACCTTCTTGGCCAGGATTGGAGCCTGGGAAGAAAAGAGCTGCCTTTGGAGAAGTTTTAGCTGGGTTTGTGGTTTTTACTCGCAAGGCTGGTTAACTGTGTAACTGAGCTTGGAGTTTATATTCCCCACAGGAGGGCTCAAGAAGGGAGAACTATTCCCACTCTCCTCTGTGCATTTGTGGTTTTAAGGAGCTACCGCCCAAAGTGCATCTTTTCCCTTCTGATTGACTGGCCACAGGGCCTGGCAGGGAACTGGTGTTGGTTCCTGCTAGCAGCTGTGACTGAATGGTGCGGTTACTGCTTATTTAATGTCACCCACTCTCTTCTTCCCCCTGCCTGATGTGGGTGAGAGTGAAGGGAGCATTCTGTCTCAGTTTTACAGTGTGGCCTGGTAGCTCATGATCTGGTATGTAAGAGTTAATTGAGTAAACTGAGGTAGAGGCAGAAGTGGGGTGTGATTTGGAATTTGTGGGACAATATAGTTTTCTTTCTCTGACTAAAGGGAAGGTACTTAGAGAATCAATCTCTCTTTCTACACACACACACACACACACACACACACACACACACACACACTCCTTGGGGTTCTCTGACCTGTAGTCCTGGGGAGGGTGAAGTTCCATATGGACTGTAGTTATGAATGTGTCTCTCTAGGATGTGTAGTATTCATGAATGAGCTTCAGGGCATTCATAACCTCCAACTTGTCTATCACAGTGTGTGTTCATGTGTTTCTTGAGAGAGTGTCATAGCTTTCATCAGGTTCTCAGAGGGCTCGCTGGTCCATAAAGGAAAAGAACCCCTGCTTAGGGATTTGAATCTTGGACTAACGGTAAGAAAGGCAATAGCTGACATTTGTTGGGCTCCAACCGTCCACCAGGCACCACTAATCGAGTTACGTGCATCCTTTCATTTGAGCCTTTCATACAAACCCTGTAGGGAGAGTATTATGGTTGTTCTTCTCTTACTGATGAGGAAGTGAAGGACAGAGAAGAGCACACTTGAGCCAGCAGGATGCAGGTTGCTGGAGCTGGGACTTCCACACATTCTGATTCTAGAACCTTAATTGTTCCTTGGTGGGGCCTCCGTGCCAGGCCACGTGGCTCCGTGGTGACTCTGGGATGTACTGGTTTAAAAAGCTCCTTTACCTTCTTTACTTCATGGCCTGAATTCTAGCATACCTTTGCACTGGCCCTGCATTGGCGCAGTCTCCCTCCTAGTTTCCACATCTCTGGAAGGGTTGGGAGAGGAGGTTGTCTTTGGGAAGTGGATCTGTTTAATTTTGAATCTTAGTTGTGACTCGCCTGTCCTCGGTGTAAGTCCTGGACCTGGGGATCCATAGTCCCTGCCAAAGAAAGGGTTGCCATGAACATAGAGTAAGTTGACAGTGTACTTATGACAACTTTGGGAACCATGGACGCTGTGGGATTGTGTGTCAGGATAGTGACATCTGTGCTCTCCTAGGGAGAGTGAGCAGCCTCGGACCTCAGAAGGACAGCACCCACCCGGTCCAAAGGGTGTGAGACCCGGGCTTGTTTGTCGTGGCTATCTGTGGTCAAAAGTACACTCTGGACAGAGAGGTGGTGATGTAACTCGGCTCTGTGTGTGTATGTATTGAAAAATCCCTCTTTGCTCTTTCCTCATTTCAGGTGTGTCCTTTGAGACAAGTCAAATATTTGTCGAATATTTCTGAGTACAAAAGTAGTGTAGTGTAGAGTCGTGAGGGATGCAGCAGCAGAGCCCCTTTGCTGTGGAGTCTGTAGTCTCATTGACGAGTGAGAACATGTGTGTGTACGAAGGGAGATGGATGGTAAGTATAAGTGCAGATCACAGTTGGATGCTGGCTGAAGAGTTTCAGAAGAGGGAGGGAACTCTGGACTTGAAGGATGAAGGAAGGGTAGTTCGGGGTGAAGAATTTGGATGGGCGGAGGGGTGAGGTTGCCGGGTTAGGGATGAACACTGAGCAGACCAGAGGGTCTGGCAGCAGGATCTGGGAGGGTCTGGAGTTACTGGGAGATTCTCACCAGCATGAGGAAGATTAGTCTTTGGGTGGAATGTTTAGGATGGATCAAAAAGGGAAGCTAGATGCTAATCAAGTTTTTGCACAGACTCGAAGCATTTTATTCTACAGTTCAAATGCAAATTAAATGTGTCATTGATAGTAATTTTTGAGCTGAAACGGGCAGACCACACACCTTGTTTTCCCTGTTGGACTTGCCACAGGAGGTTTGTATAAGCGGAGTGGGAAGAGCACATGTTATTACTTCTCCCTTCTTTTAGCCCCTGCCCTGCATATCTCGCTGGCTTATGGCCATGCATTGCACATTAAAAGTGCTCATTACATACTTATATATATTTGATTCATAGGATTGGGGAGAGCCAATCTCTGTTTTCCACTTTCTTAAGCAACGGTCTTTTTACTTGTGTTGCTATTATCTTCCTCCTCTCCTCTCTGGGGTCCCTGTTATAAAAGTGCTAATTACCAGTATTTTGACCATATGGTAGCAGTTGTGCATAGTCTGAATCATCCACAAATGGAGTGATTGATACTCAAATAATTGAAAACAGTCTCTGTGCATTTAAAAAAACAACAAACCTGTTTAGACCTTTATATGCAGCAGCTATCATGCTGCTCTTCTTCTTTCTCTTTTTCTCTCTCTGTTTTTCCTCTCAGCAGTGTAGTATCTGATCCTATTTTAGGTTCTTAAGAGAGACTCATTGGTTACAGCAATGGGGATGATCAGAGAATTCCTCAAAAGGTGCCTGGCTCATGCCATACGAGGCAGTTGCCTTCATTTATTCCAGAATTGAGTTGAATAATTTCTAAGGGCAGGGGTCTGGGTGGGAAATTTACATCAAGATTGGGAGATTTTACTTTTCAACTCTTTATATTGTCTATTTGCCACCGTGAACATTTAAGCCTTTTATAACTATAATGTAAAGTTATATATTAAATAAAATAATAATATAAAAATTGGTGATGGTACTATACAGGTAAGTGATGAAGTACAGTTAGAAAATTAAATGCAGTTAGAGGTCTCAGTTTATCATTACAGTTTCACAAATATTTGCTAGCTCTTGTTTTTCTACTCTGAAGTCCAAAGGGAATGACGCCCTTAACTCTAGGTTGCAGGTACTCCGTCCGTGTTTCACCTCAGATGGCGAACCGGATTGTGGATTCCGCAAGGAGCATCCTCAATAAGTTTATACCCGACATCTACATTTACACAGACCACATGAAAGGAATCAACTCTGGGAAGTAAGTGTCTGTGCATTTTGGGTGCCTAATTCTGCCAGCTACCCTAGCCTTTTTCATACTCAGCTCTGAGGTTGGGCGGCCAGAGGAAGAACAATTTCAGATTTAATTTCCTTCTAACTTACTGCCACTACCACCGATAACTCCTATCTCAGGAAAGCATCACAATGTCCAGTACTGGGAGGTGAGGGGTCCATCCCTAGCTCGGGGGAATGAAAACCTAGCTATTTATTAGCAATTAAGCTTTAAATTCCACCTGTACTCTGTTCCCACAAAAAGTTAGTAAACAGGTTCTTGCACTCTGAGGAAATAACAGTTTAGGCAAAAATCCTTTGTTGGCCCAAGTGCCAGTCAGATTCTCTCTCTGTCGGGAAGAACACCCCTGGAGCCAAAGAAAGTTGTTTTTGCAGATTGGGTTTGCTTTAGTGAAAGTCATTGTGGAAAACCCCACTTTAGAAAAAAAAAAGTTAATGATCTGTTTTGGGCTTTTGTTGTATTTTTAGAAACCAGGAACAGGGAAGCAATTAAAACCGTGTTTTTTGTTTTGTTTTGTTTTACTCTGAAAATATTAAACATAAGAAAAGTTGACCTGAAACTAATACAAAATAATATCAAATATAAATTGATATTTTGGGGAAAAAATAAAGAAAACTTGAAAGGATATTGAAAAGATAGTATAGTGAACACCTATATATTCCTGTTACCTGTAGTTAACAATGAATATTTTGCAAAATTTACTTTACCTGTGTGGGTTTGTTTGTTTTTGCTAAAACATTTTAGTGACAGTATCATTTAGTGATAATACTTCAGATCTGAAGTTTGCAGGTTGTGTCTCCTTTAAAAAAAAAAAAAGAAGAAGAAGAATATTGGGGTAAAAGGTTGATGGTGCTGCAGCTAACCCTTTGCATGGGTGTTCCTTCTGAGGCTCCTTTTGACTTCAGCAACAAAAGGAAAGAGAGTTAAGGAGGGTGACTATGTTATAGGTTCTCCGATCTTTGTGAGGCCCAAGGAAAAGATAGTGATTTCAGAAACACTGTAGTGACTCATAGTCCAAAGCAACAGCGGCGGCGGCGGCGGTGGTGTCAGAGGTGAGAGTTGAGAAAGGATTTGTGTCCTCTGGGGTTGGAAAGGTCAGTGATGGTCCTAGACCTGTGTATATTGCTCAAATGTCACCAGTGTTTTCCTTGTTCAAACTGTGGCAGTGGTAACATCCTTAGGTAGTTGTAAAGATGAAAAGAAAAGATCACACATGTAAGCCACAAAGTCAAGCATGTCAAACTCGCAGCTCATGATTGCACTAAGGCAATGCCTGGCCCATAGTACGTGCTGCAGAAATGGTAGCTGCTAAGGCTGTTCTTTCCTTGCTCTTCCCTTGGCCACAGGTCTAGAATTAAGTCAGCATTTGGAATTTTGGCCTCAGTCTCTACCAAAGGGTGGCCAAGGGTGAAGCAGAGCAGCGTTGAGGCCATACGTCCACCAGTGTGGCTTTTTATGATGATTCAGCTGACTCCCAGTGCATGGTCACACTAGGAAGCTCACACATGGATCAAGATGTGGGTATTTGTGGACTTGTGGGTCATCAACTCCAAGCTTCCTTTAAAAAGTTAAAACCAATGCATGATAAAGTCCATGTTTAGTTTTCTGAATCTTAAGTTAAAGATGATATAGTGTTTTTCCTTCTCTGTTATGAAATTAGGAAGTCATGGATGGCTATTTTCTTCTTCTGAGTCGGTGAAGTATGCATGTCAGTTAGGCTTATGTTGTGGCCGGGGCCTGAACCTTGGGGCCAGCAGTTCCTGTGCCTCTGTCAGTGCTGTGACCAACATGCACACCTGTCCAGGATGGTATCATTTTGACTTTCACAGTCACGACTTAAAAAAAAATTAACAACCAGTCCTTTACTAGTTGGAACATTTTGGAGGCTGCCACTTGTAAAGCGCACCAATGTGCATTTTCAGTGAGGTCACCTGGCGATCAGCTGCTTGGTCAGTGTAACTTGAAATAGGGCTCCTCACATACACCCCAATTGGGGAGAAAATTGAAGTTACATACATACAGATTAATGTGTTATCTGGTTTTCTGTAAAAGAAATATAATATCAAATGGAACTATCTTGATCAACTATAAATTTTATTAAAATAAGTCCACATTGCCGAAACCGGTTTGGCTCGGTGGATTAGAGCGTCGGCCTGTGGACTGAAAGGTCCTGGGTTCGATTCCCTTCAAGGGCATGTACCTTGGTTGCAGGCACATCCCCGGTGGGGGGTGTGCAAGAGGCAGCTGATCGATGATTCTCTCTCATCGATGATTCTAACTCTCTATCCCTCTCTCTTCCTCTCTGTAAAAAAAAATCAATAAAATATATATAAAAAATAAGTCCACATTCCTCACAAAATTCATATGGATGAGAAAATTAGGAAGTTCTTGGGAAACAGAGGTAAGTGGTTTAAAGCAGTGATGAGAGCTTATCTCCTGGTTCTCCCTCCCCTCCGTTTCCTACTCATTTCATTTTACATTCTACTGCCTCTCCTGCAGAGCTGGGCGTCCCCTCCCTGCTCCTGGCCAAGCAACTCAAAGGCAACTTGAGATGGTGCAAAAGTGTCCCGTGACGATGGATGGGTGGCACAGTGTTAGATTGTTAAGCATTAGACAGAGTGCCCCCGAGCCTTTGATTACGTAGGTAGCTCACTGCCCCCTTTTCCCTTGGCAGGTGCCATTAACCTTGGACTGCATAGGTCATCGATTTAAAAATAAAAAAGAAATTGATAACTGACCATCATAGTTCCTATAGTGAGCTCACAGTGCATCTGAGGCATCATTAATTTTACACATAGTTTTTCTGAAACAAATATCTTGGCTAGTTTTGCAGAGAGCGCACAGAAAGTGCTTTATGAACTGTGTCAGAGGAGCAGGTCTGCACGTGCTGTGTGGACGGTGGCTGCTGCTCCTCTCCTGGTGACATGTTTACTGAAAAGGCATGAGGCAAAGGAAGATGTGAGGGGTCAGATCTGGAAGTTTTGTGGAGAGGTGCTTGTGCTCTGTTGTTTACGGACTGATTTTGTTTTGTGTCGAACCTGTTGTCTCTGAGGTCGGTGAGGGCAGGAACGCTTGTGTTTACCGCAGTGCCCCCAGTTCCTGGCCCATGGCAGCAGGCGTTTGTTGGAATTAGGAATGTGGTTCTTGACCAGAAGGGTGTTAGGTTCTGGCTGTTGGGTGGTAGAAACACAGTGGGAGAGAACGAACATGTGCCAACTCTTCGATGCTATTCATTGAATTCTGAGTTAGGGATGTCCCTTAGGGACGCAACCAAAGGTGAGCCTTTATCTGGGCTTTTCCTGGCTTATGTGGCACTTATCATTATTTGGGAAGTGGGAGCGGGGAGGGGGAGAGCTTGATGTATTCCAAGAGGAGCTGTAATGAGGTGGTCTCCGGGCCACTTAACACCTTCTGGGTTGGCTATAAGGGCTGTGGTGGTGAACTTGGGTAGGTTTGGGAATCTGGAAGACCTGCATTGGAAACACACCTCAGACACTTCCTAGCTCTGTGGACATGGTGCAGGTTGCTTAATTTCTCCATTGCCTCATTTGTAAGATGGGCACATATTACCTACTCGGCAGAATGTGTCAAAGCCCCTAGATCAGAAACTGGTAGAAAGGAGATGCTGAATATCTGGGAGCCCTTGTTAATGCTACTATAATCTCTCACAGTAGGATCTTTCACAGTGTGAGAGGGGCAGGAGGCAGGGATGGGAGGGGCTAATAGGAAAAGCGATGTAAACTTGCACTTGGTTCTGCCAGGTGCGCTCTCACCAAGTCATGTGTCTGTCCACTGCAAGCTGGTGGGAACTCCCAATAGGGCTTGATGTAACAACTCAGAATGCCATCAGAAAGATGTTTGTTTTCTCGTTCCTTTTGCTGGTGCCTGAACCCCACTTCATTAACCCTACTCAGTGTCTGTGCCTTTGAATCCCCAGGTCTCCAGGCTTTGGGTTGTCACTGGTTGCCGAGACCACCAACGGCACCTTCCTCGGTGCTGAGCTGACCTCCAACCCCCAGGGCCAGGGAGTGGCGGTGCTTCCGGAGGACCTGGGCAGGAACTGTGCCAAGCTGCTGCTGGAAGAAATCCACAGGGTAGGTCCTCAGCCTCTGCCAGTCGGGAGAGGAGCCATCGGGAAGCAGTTCATTGTTTTTATTCTCACTCCTTAGCACTTTCTTTCCTGTTCAAGGGCTTATGCCAAGGAGTTAACTCTTCCTCCCCATTAAACAGTTTAATATGAACTGGCTTAATGGATTAGCTGAACTAGTCAGTATGCAGAGATCCAGTTTACCTGATTTAGGACACAGGGCAGGTACTTTTTAACATTGTGGACACTATTAAAAAACTGAGACAGAGTTATTCAGGAAAGAAAAGGTGTAAAATGAAGCAGGTTAGCTGGTGACTGGCCACTTGAAGAGGATACAGTGCCGTGACCAAAACAGGTGTCACCTTCCAGCTCCTCCAGCTCCTCGCCATGTGGGGATGGGGGTTCATTGTTTTCAGGTTCTTTGAGGAGTTAAAAATCGTGATTTGTATGTGACAGCTGCTTTAGATACAAAATAGTGTCAGCAGACTAGAATTTGCAGTGTGTTCTGGAGCATAGAGGCAGGCAGGCCTGTGTCAGAGCATGGCAGGGGCTTTGGAAAGGCGAGAGCACAGGAGACAGAGTGACACGAAACCAACGACAAGACTTCATTCGTTGCCATTTGCTTCTGCAGTTCTTTTGATCGGACACAAGCTCAGACCAACTTGGGCCAACCTGTCCTCTCAGTTTTCACAGGTTTTTCGCTGTCGATCTATACAAACAACAGGTAGTTAGGCATACATACGCCCTTTCTGTTTCCCAAAAATAGTCTACATGACCTAAAATAAGCAAGGAAGGAATTGGGAGGGAAAGAAAGGTGATGGCAAGAGAAATAAGATGAAGCTGCCTGAAAAACACACACACATTCTTTAAGGTCCCTTATCCTTGGTTAGAGGAGAGTCATGAATCTGGCTTTAGGATTTCTGGTTGTCTACAATCCTTGCCGCGGACCCACGTCAGAAGGTGAAACCTTCTTGGCATGCAGAATCCAGGACAGGCTCCCGAGAATGCTTATTTCTCTGTTATGTGTGCGAGGCCCCTGATTCCCGAGCTGAGCACTAGCAAAAACTATACTCGGGGTGATTTGCAATTGCCTGTTGTATAGTGTTTGTAAATTGCCTTTTCTCTTCATCTGAAGAGCCTTTCGTCTCCGTATTTATCTGTGTAGTTAGTCTGTTAGTTGACATTTCTGTGGTTCTTTCCTGAAGTCTCCAAGAAAGCTTTGCCCTGTTTAAAGTAGCAGTAATCATATGTGAGCCCGTATGAAATAAAACAGAGGCGATTTTATTTTTTTTTAATACTTTTTGTCACTGTAATTTATTAATCGTCGTGGTAGAGTGGCGCCTGGTTCATGGGTATTGACTCCTGCACAGGCCTGGCTGAGGAAAATAGCCTACGGCCAAGTCTTCCCCTCATCCAGTCACGGTTCCCAGCAATACCTCATGGGTTGCAAGGTGGGACAAGTAAGAATGAACTGCTGTAGAGTTCACTAAAATGTCCAGGTCTTAATGGTTTTAATTAATGTCTAACTAAAATCTAAGACAAAGGACCTATAATTGTGTCTTCAGCGGAGTGATTCCACTCCCTGTCCTCACCATTCAGCTAGCAAATAGTGGCGGAAAGAAATCCCGCTCAAATGAAATCCTCCTGCAGGAGGAAGTATCTTCTCACACTTCCTATGTGGCCTAAGACTGGCCTTAGCTTTTTTTATGTTAAATCAGCCCAATGTTTGATGCTTAATTTAGTGATTTGTTTTTTGGAAGATGAGTAGTAACTAAAAGTTGGGGGGTGAATAAGCGATCAAGAGGTTACCATGCCACTTAGTGCAGGAAGTTAGTCATCTAGACCAGCGGTTGCCAACCTTTCGGACCTGACAGACCACCAATGGTCCTCGGACCATCGATTGGCGACTGCTGATCTAGACACCTGTGAAGACAGACTGTGCATGTGATCCGCTAGTTCAGGTTTCCCTTCTTGTGGCTTGCAGGCCTTCTGACCATGGGGACCCTCCCATCTCTTTCCAGTAGACCTAGGGGAGTTGGAAGCATCACATTACAGAAGATCCCCGCTGGAGGCTGGGTTCTGTATCCTCCCTCATAAATAGCACGTTATAGGCCTCAGGGTGAAAGCAAGGCCACAGAGAGAAAGCATACAATCTGGATTAGGTTATTTTATTTTTTCCCTTTACTCTGGTTAAGTTCTACTTAAAACCATTTCATTGTGCCTGTACCAAGTTGTTTTTTCTTTTTTTTTTAAAGAAAATTTCTTTTGTGTGTGTCTGTGGTCTTTAGTTGCCAAAAGGATGAAAATACTCCATGTTCTTGTGAATAATTCTTTATGTCTGTGACATGACATGTTTAAAAGAATAATAAAAATGTATCCCCTTTGAAGGTGCTGTTTATTTTTATTAACATTGTAGTCCTCTGATCTAATTCCTCTTATTCTATTTATATCTCAACAGTTACCAACCAAGTCCTCTTGATTGTGTTCCAGGCTTTCTGAAATTGCCTTTTCTGTCCATCTTTGAAGCTGCCTCTGTCTCCTGCCCCCTCCCTTTTCCCCCTTGTTCCCACCAGGTGTGCTGCTGTCCCCACCTGCAGGAGTGGAAGTCCTCCTCTGATCCTCTCCAACATACCCTTCTGTCTAAATCTCTTGAAACACTTACAATCTATGAAAAGGAGCAAATTTTGTAAAAACACTTTTTGTTGGTCCTCAGATTCTTCATGGGTCAGGGTTTTTTGTTTGTTTTTAATGGAAATACATACGTTGCACCTCTTGTCCTAACATTGGCTTAGAGATAATTACTGTCCTTTAAGGTAGTTTAGGAACAACAGTAGATTTTTCATAAAAGCTGGCAGTAGGATAAGCCCCCTTATTTTCCTACTCAGTTGTAAATGAAGTCTGACAGCAAAGAATGAGTGTTTGTGCCTGATAATTGATTTATTCTCTACACTGCATGCATTTGAGAGAGGTTGCCCTGGCTGGTGTGGCTTGGTGGTTGAACATCAAGAGGTTGCCGGTTTGGTTCCCATTCAGGGCACATGCCTGGGTTGCACATGCAGGAGGTGGCTAGTCATGTTTCTCTCTCACATCAGTGTTTCTCCCTCTTCCTTCTCCTTTCTCTAAAATCAATAAAAAACTTTTTTTTTTTTTTTTTTTTTTTTTTTTTTAAGGCCATGTGTTCTTTTTAAAGTCTGGGAATCTAGGCTTGAACAGTGATGTGTCATCATCAGAAACTGGGTTCTTTTTGTGGCATGTACAAAACATGTAGAAATTTAAGGTCATCCCACTTTCACTGTGTACAATATAAGTTTGAATTGTTTTAAATAAAGTTATCTCAGAAAGAATGATCAGAAATAAAGACTTTTGTTTGTTTGTTAATTCTCACCTGAGAAGATGTTTTTTTCCATTGCTTTTCAGAGAGAGTGGAAGGGAGAAAATGACGGAGAGAGAGAGAAAAACATTGATGTGTGAGAGACTGGTTGCCTCCCTGCACATGCCCCAGCTGGGGGCGGGGAGTGAACCTGAAACTCAAGTACGTGCCCTTGACCGGGAATTGAACCTGAGACCTTTTGGTGTTCAGGCTGACACTCTGACCACTTCAGCAACACTGGAAAGGGCAAGAAAGACATTTTTAAGGCACTCATATAAACAACAGTCATGCATGCATGTAATAGAAGTAGAATGGCTGAGATGGTCAAGAAACCCAAGAATGAAAGAGGAAAGGCAACCAAAACAATTCCCCAGGAGAAAGCTTGTGAGAATTCTGTTGTGCCTCTTGATTTGGAAGGAAAGGAAGAAAAAGCAGCGGGAAATAGTGCCTAAGTAGTAAGAATGGAGAAATCTGGTCTTAGTAATTCTTCAGTTTTAAGGTACACAGGAATAGTCAAAAGGAGAAACTAATGTAACTTGACAAGCAGTTTTGAATGTGACTGGATAAGTTATAGGTTAAGGCCCTTTTCATGTCAGATTGACTGTAGTGTTTCCCTGGCAGGTTAAAGAAACAAGCCGCATCCACCTCACCCTTCTTCTTCTTCTTCTTCTTCTTCTTCTTCTTTTTTTTTTTTAAATATATTTTATTGATATTTTACAGAGAGGAAGGGAGAGAGATAGAGAGCTAGAAACGTCGATGAGAGAGAAACATCGACCAGCTGCCTCTTGCACACGCCCCACCGGGGATGTACCCGCAGCCAATGTACATGCCCTTGACCGGAATCGAACCCAGGACACTTCAGTCCGCAGACAGATGCTCTAACACTGAGCCAAACCGGTTTTGGCGACCTCACCCTTCTTAATTACCTGTACGTTTCCTAGAAGTGATTATGCTTTTTTTGTTTATATGTCCTGCTGCTGCTGTTGCTGCTGCTGTGCTGCTGCTGCTTTAATTACAGAGAGGACGTATTATTCTTCCTTAGATACACCTCAGTAAACTTGAATGTCTATTTATTCTGATAGTCTCAACTAATAAAATTGTTTAGATGACCAGTTAGTTTAAACACCCCCCCCCCCGCCCCCAAATTAAATGATACAAGGATTCCTCTGAAAAGACTTGTATTCAGTTTTATTATTGCTTGAACTTTGCAATCTGTTCTTCTGTGGTTCTGATATTCTGGGTATTTGTGACTGTTTTCTTGGTTTTCCATTTTCTGGTTGGAATAACGACTAATCTTGAAAGTGTTTGTGTTTATAGGGTGGATGCGTGGACTCGACCAACCAAAGCCTGGCTCTATTGTTCATGACCCTTGGGCAGCAGGACGTTTCCAAAGCCCTGCTAGGACCGCTCTCTCCCTACACGTGAGTTGTTTTCTCTCAGCCTCATTACCCCTGTCCAATTTAATCTTCCAGTTGCACGAAATGACAAAGGTGTTGGACTGTGCATAGCCTATCACCATGAACACCTGCTTGTACTGATCCCGGAATGAGCTGGAGGTTGTCACTCTTAACCTGGAGTTTAGCAGGCCTCTTGCCTGCCTTTTCTCTTCTATAGTTGCACTATTTCCAAGCCATTGAAGTTATGTGGTATAGTAAACAGTTCTTTTGTCTGTGCTTTAGATTTTTCTCATTTTGGAGGTAATCTGGTTCCGTTATAACTTAGAATTTGTTGTTTGTTTACTATTTTTAAATCCCCTCTTTTCCCTACCTGTGAGCTGTCTTTTTGTCCAAGGTGATAGGGTATAAACTGGCTGGAAAGATGAAAAAAAAAGAGGCAAAGTTTATAGTAATGCCACTGGACTAGTAGGGATATTGCAAAGGTGAGTTTGAGGCCATTGGATGTTATCAGAAGATGGCTGCTGAGATATTAAAGCAAGCACTCTACAAAAATAGCAGCTGATGAGCTGAAACCGGTTTGACTCAATGGATGGAGCATCGGTCTGCAGACTGAAGGGTCCCGGGTTCAATTCCAGTCAAGGGCATGTACATTGGCTGCGGGTACATCCCCGGTGGGGATTGTGCAGGAGGCAGCTGGTTGATGTTTCTCTCTCATCGGTGTTTCTGGCTCTCTGTCCCTCTCTCTTCCTCTCTGTAAAAAAAAAAAAAATCAATAAAATATGCATTTTTTAAAAAGAGCAGCTGATGAGAAGACTTGGGCTGTTAACAGCACGGTGAAAGCAGCACTCCCCATAGGTAGCAGATGAGCTTGCTATAAGCAGCCTGTTTGAGCCCTGACGCCTGGGTGTGTGTACATGTGCTCGAAATCACCACATGGCCATCTGTGGGTGGGGCGGGAGTGGGCCTGTGTGGGAGGAGATACTCAGGTAGATATGAGACTGAACTGTCCTTTTTCGGTTATCATGGTACCGATGCTGTATATCTGAAAGGTACAGTACTGTGATAACTGAAGAATGGTGGTGCCATCACATTGAGTAAGGGGCAAGCACTGGGGAGGGGGGCTTGTACCTCTGGAACATCGCTTGGGGCACATGGAGACCAGAAGTTTGAAAGAGATTGTTTTGGAGGTTTTTTTTTATTTGGAGTTGGTAAGTGGTTTTTAGGAAAATGGCAGTGAATATAGCCTTAGCAGTAGGGGAGGACCGGTAAGCAAGAAGCTGGTAAGGAACCACATTATCTGCTAACAGTTGTAAAGTTTTTCATGGGACAGGGACCTGAAATTGAGTAATCCTCAGTGGAACACTAACCTCAGGAATCAACATTGCTGAAACAGACTTTGTAGCTGAGCTGTTTGGAGAGGGGGCGAGGGAACACACGCAGTGCCCGCGTGCAGAGATTCACTTTCTGTAGAGCGTTGGCTGGAAGCGCCGGCCGCTCTGTGACCACCCGGCCCCTTCAGCCAGCTCTCCCGCTGACGCTGCTGCCTTCCCCGCCTCTGCTTCCGGGCAGCAGAAGGCCTGACCGCTCACACCGCTTGAGGCTGTCTCTAGATGTGTGTGGTCGTGGGGCACGGCGTTTGGCAGAACATTATGTGCAAAAGGAAATCTATATTTTTAGTGTTCCTTGACCCTTTTTTTTTTTTTTGCTCTTAGAGTTTTTTTTTTTTTTTCTCTTTCAGTTTGACTACAGGGCCTTTATAATTTTTTTCAAGTCAGCAGCCCCTGTGGAGATGGTCAAGATGTGACTGGACATTTTTTTCAAGTTCCCGTGCCCTCCTCGACATACTCCCTCATCAGACATTAATTGCAGTCTTGCCTTCCAGAAACCTCTCTAAAATGACTACATCTCCCAAGAAAACAAAGTGGTCTGCTCTGAATGGAGCTTTAACAGACTGGAACAAATCGCAAAATTATGTTTGAAACTCGGGGCTATGTTTATCTGGGTTTCCTGCCTCCCAGGGTTTCACGCAAGAGGGGCTGCCATGGCGTGGACAGCGTCGCCAGCATCGCCTCCTTTCTTTTTGGCAAGCAAGCACAGAGTGGGGGCAGGGGGTTATAAGGAGTTTATTTTTGAAAGATATATTTGTTCGGGACCCTTGTTGCTCGTTATCATTGTGGAAGACTCCAGGGATCCAAAGTGATGAAGGGCAAAGCTGGGAAGAAATATATGTCCTTCCAGGACCGAATAGGCGAAGATATTGTCGTATTTGTGAGTACAGCTTAGCATGAAAAAGGCAGAGTCTATATAGTTAGTATAATTGTGGTCGGGGGAGGGTTTCAATTCATCCTAGTTGGATTCAAGAGTTTTGGAGACCCAAACTATCACTTATTTTTATAAAGTACACTTAAAAGTCATAAAAATATATTTTTTTGAAATCTCAAATTTCTCAAGAAAACTAGATCAAGAAATGTATTTCTTGTGGCAGTTTTCATGTTCTGATTTGTTTAAAAAGCTTTTTAAGTGTTGTTTTTTGCTTGTTTTTAACAGAGCATTGGGATTAAGGAGGATGTGTTTTCTTATAGTATTGCTTTGAAACCCTTTCTGGAAAATAAGGGTCTCTGTTCTTCCCTTTATTCTTCCCTCTGTCTGTCGGTGGTTTTCTGTGTTACTTGAGAAAGCATGTCTATATATGTGAAATCTTTCAGGAAGACCAGAGAGATGATTTTCAGAAGAATAAAACAGTATTGGTTAACATGCTGGTGTGTGGAAAATTTATATTTCTGTTCATTTTGTTGAGTTGCAGGTGGTTTACAATTGATTTACAGTGATTTCACCTTCCCCTGAAAAAGCTTAATATTATAGTTTAGAGAGGATTTATACTTTATTTAAAAGTGGAATTAACAGCAAGAAAATTGCACTTTCACAAATTATTTATGATTGGAGACTGCAGTTACAGAGCCTTCCACATGTTGTCGGTACATGATCGTTGAAGTGCAGCCTACCCGATTTCACACCGGGAGACCGTGGACAGCCTTCAGCACCTCTGAGCCTTGACTTTTTCTGTGGAGAAGGTGAATGGTCCTGAAGTCAGGTTTATGAAGACGGAGCAAGACTTAAAAAGTCAGGTACTTAGTGCTCCCAGCCAGCAATGCAGTGGGCCTGGCAGAGCCCAGTCAGTGCTGGACACTGCAGTTTCTGCCAGGATACCCCCTTGCTCTGCCCCAGCCTGGGAAAACCCAGTCTCCTGTTAAGGTCATTCTGAACACCAGTAAACTTGCTTTGGGTTACCTCAGGCCTGAAGTCAGTTGCAAAGTGTTTGCTCTCCTATCTATAAATCTTTATCCATTAATTTTTTAAATTTATGACTAACTCCTGCAGTCATATTGCTAAATAAACAACACACGTCTCACTGTTCCAAAGAACTGGGTAAGGTAGGTATTTATTTCACAAACATTTACAGTATTTACTGTTGGCCCAATGTTTTAAGCTCTTGACAAATACGAACTCGTTTAGTTTTATAATAACCCTAGGAGGTTACTATTGCGCAGTCCATTTTACAGGTGAGGGGATTGAGGCGCAGAGAAGTTGAGTCATGTGCCCAAGGTCACATAGTCAGCAAGTGGAGTCCAGAGCCAGGCCATCTTGTCCAGAGTCCATGCTTCCCTGACCCACTGCTCTTGTGCAAGGGCTGGGATTCCGCCCGTTGTTGGCCTTCAGGCACCTCCCTGCCCGAGACAAGATGCCATGCCACATCTTTCCAGAATCCTCAGTTCAGATCTTGCTGCAAAATGATCTGTCTTAAGAGTCTGAAATGAACCATGTCTGTCTGTTTTTTTTTTTTTTAACGTTTAACTAATGACCTCTTCTTGCTATGTGTGAAATGCTGGGTGGTGAGAGCCCATTGTCGTGTTAAACACCTCCAGGCCGAGGCTTCCTGGCTCACCCCGTCTTGTCACGCAGCAGTGTGAAGACTGAATGCATGTGCAGGGGAAACTGGACATGTGGCCAAACCCGCAGCTATTTGGGTTCAGTTGTTGAACTGCTCTCCTCAGCTGGCAGGATACCACTCCCCTTTACATGTGTGATTTAAGTGTGTTTAAATGCTGCAAAGCCCTGTCACCTTTAGTAAGCTGTTTGAGCAGACCATATTTGGCATATGGTAAAAGCAAGTGATGTTTTTACTTTTTGGATGAAAAAGAGAGTTCAGGGACCTGCTCCTAGTGAGTTTTTAGCCAAACCTGTCCTGGGACCCACATCTCTGAGCCATGCAACCAGCCTGTCTCTCTGTTTCCTTCTGCCTTTATAACCCAGTTTGTTCTTAGAGCAGAGGCAAGCTGGGCTTTGGGAAAGCCTCTGTCTGGAGAAGAAGCACCGCCAATATATCTAAAGCTGTGGTGTAATGACTACAGGGGTCCCCTCCAGCAGATTCTCTTCTCACCCCCAGCTCTCTCATTCCCTCCTTAGACCTGAGAAGTAGGCTACCCCAGTATCTGAGTTATTTGGTGGAGCAGGAATCAAGGCCTTCTGTTGTGGTTTGTGTTTGTGTTTGTGCTTGTGTTTGTGCTTGTGTTTGTATGTGGGAGAGGGAAAGGAAGAGGGAGGGAGGGAGGGAGGGAGAGAGAGAGAGAGAGAGAGAGAGAGAGAGAGAGAGAGAGAGAGAGAGATATCCCATGATTGCCTTCATCTCCACTCTCCAGCAGGCATGAGAAGAGGGACCTGGTGAGAGGTGTGCTGTATTTTAAGGGGCAGAGTCTGGCACCTGGTTAGTCCTGGGCAGTTGGGATTCAGCGGATAGATGACTTTGAGCCCAATGGCCGTCACTTGTTGATCAATAATGTGGTGGGAACAACCTATTCTTGGAAGATATAGGGGAAAAATCATCTCTGTGTTTCAGGATTCTCGAAACCTGCTTCTCGGGTGGCCTGGGGGGCTTTCATAGTCTGGGCTTTTATTTATTTATTTATTTATTATTTTTTTATAAGTCACTTTGTATTAGAAAAAAAGAGTTTATTATAGATTTAGTTCTCTAAATCCTTCATACAGGAATGACAGTCCCAGCTGCCTAATATGGGTGGCCTGAAAAGCTGCCAGTTTCCCCACTGCTCAGGTGAGCAGCCCTCTGTCACGGAGCAGAGCTGCCCTCGGCGTGCATGGCTGTGCGGCCATGTGGCTGTGTCTGGGAAGGGCGGATCTACAGAATGGTGCTTGGAAGAGAAGGAAGGGAAGAGGCGGGGCCCGGTGGGGCCTGTGTTTGGAGCTGTGGAGAAGGATGTGGATCAGCACCCATGTGACCTTTGCTCACTGCGTGTATATGTGGGGCGAGTTTATCCTCTGTTTGCTTTTCATTTTCTTAAAGAGACTGTTAGGATTTAATATTGTCTGTGGTTGTTTCTCAGCTCTGAGCATATTTGGTCTTAGATAGCTGGAGGCAGGAGGACATTCCGAAGCGTACCTTAATCCAGTCCCTTACACTCTTCCTCCGACAGGCCGTTGGCAGAACATTGTGTACAAAGGGAAACCGACTTCACTTTTTCTAACGCTTCCAAAGGCTACAAATACCTCAGAGCTGCAAATATGTAAGCCTGCACACTCAAACCTGTGTTTCTCCATCCTTCTCCAAGAGATCTGAAGCAAGCTGAGGCCTCTTAGGAGTTCTGCCAGCTGGGGAGGTGTCTGGTTTTTCCAGCACAGTGGAATAATTCAGAGAGAAGTAGGCTCTGGTAGCAGGCCTATATTAGAGCCCGGTCAGCAGCAAGAGACAGAGAGAGAGAGAGAGAGAGAGAGAGAGATGGGGATAGGAGTGGGGTGGGGGGGAGGAAGAGAAAGAGCTCAAGCTGTTTTCTCCTTAGAATGCAGAGGAGTGGGTGAGATGCTGGCTTTGTCTGCACTGCTGCCAGCTGGAGGCTTTGCCCAGTTTCCCAAACTTTTGACATACGTGTACCCCTTCTATAATTTTCGTAACACTGAGTACCCCTCGTCAAAAAAAAAAAAAAAAAAGAAAAGATGTATTTTAATAACAATCAAAATATATTTATTTTTCTTTTTTTTGGTACATACACAAAATAATAATAAACGAAAAATAAAATTATTCATAATAAAATATAAATAAAAGTTATATTATAACATTTATTTGCATACCGGACCATCTCACGTCTCACAAGACTGTCTTGACTTGACTCATGAGAACATAGAATTAGGCACAGCTAAGCACGGTGCAGTGTATATCAGTGCATATCCCCACCAAACTCCGGTGCAACTGGTACCCCCACCAAACTCTTCCGGTACCCCTGGGGGGTACGCGTACCACCCACTTTGGAAAACAATGATCTATGGGTTTGATGTTTTGTTTTCCCCTCTAGACAGGGCGGGGTGCAAAAAAAACTGAAAATTGGTAAGACAGGAAAGCCAGCAGGGGAAGAACTGACTTCCCTTAATTGCTAAATCATTTTTCAAAATTAGTCTTAACTCCAAAATTCCATTTCTTGCCTCATTATTGAATGCCAGATATAATGCCTATCAAGTATAATGGATTTCAGTGGAGGGAGAGTAAAGAAAAAGGAATTGCCCTCTCCAGGTAAATCAGTTGGTTAGAATGTTGTCCCGATATGCCAAGGTTGCAAGTTCAATCTCTGGTGAGGGCACATACAAGAAGCAGCCAATGAATGTATAAATAACATTTGTTTTGGAACAGCAAATCAATGCACTCCTTCCCCCCCCCCCCCAGCCCCTCCCCACACACGTTCTTTTTCCCTTCCCCCCCTTCTCTCTCTATAAAAAAGTCATTAGCCGAAACCGAGTAGATAGAGCGTCGGGCCTGCGGACTGAAGGGTCTCAGGTTCGATTCCGGTCAAGGGCATGTACCTTGGTTGAGGGCACATCCCCAGTGGGGCTGTGCAAGAGGCAGCTGATCAATGACTCTCTCTCATCGATATTTCTAACTCTATACCTCTCTCTTCCTCTCTGTAAAAAATCAATAAAATATATATTTAAAAAAAGTAATTAAATAAAAATTTTTTAGAAAGAGATGATGTTTGGCTAGTGTGGATCAGTGGTTGAGCATTGGCCCAGGAACCAAGAAATCACTAGTTTGATTCCGGGTCAGGGCCTGGGTTGCAGTCTCCATCCCCTGTAGAGGACATGCAGGAAGCAGCAGATGGATAATGGTTTCTCTATTTCTATCCTTTTCCCTCTCTCTCTCTCTCTCTCTCTCTTTCTCTCTCTCTCTCAAATAAATAAATAAATAAGTGGAAGAATTTTTAAAAGAAATACATTTTTTTATGTGCATGTAGTACTTACCAGAAATATTCTCCAGGGAGTTCCTGTTTTCATTTCTTAACAATTGACATGCCGGTCATGTCAGCCAGACAGGGTGAGGAATTGTTAGGGCCCCCTTTTCTCCTTTTTGTCTTTTCCTACTTTGACTAGATTGATTAGGACAGAGGGTCAGAAAGAGGTGGGAAATTCATTGCAGAAGACATTATATTGAGTTTGGTATATACTCTGCGGGTAGGAGTTGGGATCAATACTTATTATATATTATGTATTTAAATAGCTTTTTTGAGATATAATTCATATACTACCTTAAAGTGTAACGTTCAGTGTTTTTTTTTTGTTGTTGTTGTTGTTTTTTAGTATATTCACAAAGTTCACAAAGTAAATATAACTACCATCTAATTTTAGAACATTGCACCATCTCGGAAAGAAACCCTTTTACCCATTCATGGTTCTTCCCCATTCCTCCCAGTCCTCCCAATTCCAGACAATCATCTGCTTTCTGACTCTATAATAGAGTTGCCTGTTTTGTTCATTTCATGTAAGTGGAATCATACAATGAGTTCTTTGGTGACTGGCTTCTTTCACTTAGTATAATGTTTTCAAAGTTGATCCATATTGTAGCATGTACTGGTATTTTGTTTCTTTTTATGGCTGAATAGTATTCCATTGTATGGTTATACCACATTTTGTTTATCCATTCATCAGTTAAAAGGCATTTGAGTTTCTATTTTTTTTACTGTTATAAATAATGCTCTTTTGAGCATTTGTGTACAAGTTTTTTATGGGGGTGCATGTTTTCATTTCTCTTTTGTATATAAGAATTCTAAAAGTAGAATTCTTGGATCCCATGATAACTCCTTGTTTTTAACATTTTGAGGAACTGATAGACTTTTCCACAGTGATGACCATTTTTTATCTGATCCACTCATTGGTTATTATCTCTTTTTTACTGTAACCATTTTACTGGGCGTGAAATGATATCTCATAGTGGTTTTGATTTCCACTTCCCTAATGACTAATGATGTTGAACATGTTTTTGTGTGTTTATTGGTTATATGTATATCTTCTTTAGAAAAAGGTTGTTTTATATTCTTTGCCCATTTTTAAATTGGGTTATTGGATTTTTATTATTGAGTTGTAAGAATTCTTTATATATTCTATATACTAGACTCCTAACAGATATATGATTTAAGATATTTTCTCCCTGGGGGTATTGTATTTTCACTCTGTTTTTGATTTTAATATATTTTATTGATTTTTTTTACAGAGAGGAAGAGAGAGAGATAGAGAGCCAGAAACATCGGTGAGAGAGAAACATCGATCAGCTGCCTCCTGCACAGCCCCACTGGGGGTGTGCCCGCAACCAAGGTAAGTGCCCTTGACCGGAATCGAACCTGGGACCCTTCAGTCCGCAGGCCAACGCTCTATCCACTGAGCCAAACCGGTTTTGGCTATTTTCACTCTCTTGATAGTGTCCACAAAAGGTTTTAATTTTTATGAAGTCCAATTTATTCATTTTTTTTTTTATCATTCTGCTTTTCGTATTGTGTCTAATAAACCACCACCTAGCCCAAGATCATGAAGATCTACTTCTGTTTTCTTCTGTGAGTTTCATAGTTCTTGCTCTTATATGCAGATCTTGGGTCAGTATTGAGTTATTTTTTGTGTATGATGCTAAGGGGCTATGTGAAGTTGTTCCAGCACCATTCATTGATAAGTTTATTCTTTTCCTGTTGAATTATCTTGGCCTCTTTTTTCAATTGAATGTAAATGGTTTATTTCTTGACTCTCAAATCCATTCCATTGATCTGCGTATCAAGGTCAGTATTTTGAAAGTGCCTCAGGTGATTCCATGCACATTCAGGGCTGAGAACCATCTGGCTGGGGTAGGGAGTTTGGATGGTTTGATTGGTAGGGAGCACAACGCAAGATTGCTGGAATACTTTATTACAGGTATATAGACCATCTGTTCCTAACTAAACCAATGGTTTTTAAGCTTTCCTGATAAAAATTACCAGGGGTGTTTGTGAATAATAGCTTTCTGGCTCCTCTGCACTGGAGAGTCAGGGACTGGAAAAGGGTGGGAAGGGGGGGACTCTATGTGTGCCTGTGATTCTGGGCTCTTCCACATGGACATGCCTTCCCCATCCGTTGCCAGTGGATCAGAGCCTTCGGGAACCCGTATGTTTAATGAGTTCTCCAGATGAGTCTTATAGGGCAGACCAGCAGAAGCCTACATACTCATACCGTGGTCCTGCCACAGAATTGCTGTTGCCAAGGTACTCTTGGGGTGAAGCTATAGCTCTGTCTTAAGGGAGATGACAAGAAACAGCCTCATGAAACTTCTCGCCATATTTACTGTGAGCACTTTCCTGGCCACCTTATTTAATATTGCCTCCTTCCGTGTACACATAGATATTTTATACTCACATTTTCTCCTCATCTGCCATGTTTGTAATTTAAAATTCCCTTTTCAAGAACATTTAACTTACTTTGTCTGCTTCATTAGATTGAAAACTTCATATGAGAAGTGATTTTTAGTTGACTGCATCATCTGCATCAAGAACCGTGCCTGACACATTGTAAGGCATCAGTAAATATTTGTTAACTGAGCGGAAGGGGGCTGTCGAGGTTGACGAATGAAGAGACACCTTTCTGTTTTGACATCAGCAGTGGTCATTCTGCTTCGTTTTACTGCATGATGCTGTGAATCGTGATAGTATGTGTTCCTTTGCAGGAGCCATTCAGAGATGAATGCCACATTTATGTCCACTGTAACACGGGTGCTGGACAGGACTTATCTGTTGTGTACTAACTTCTAACATTATTTCTTTAAGCCATTTGCTTGTATTGTGTGCATCTCTACACACACACACACACACACACACACACACAAATCCTCTTTGGAAACTGGTAGGCTATAGAAGAATATTATTCAATCAGCTTGATGAGAATTGCTTAATTTTGGTCATTCCCCTTGATCTGAAATCAAAAGTTTGGGTTCTAGGTGGAGGAGAACTTTAAGAAAAATTAAATTCTGCCTGGCTGGTGTAGCTCAGTGGTTGAGCATCAACCTATTAACCAAGAAGTCATGGTTTGATTCTGGTTGATTCCCTTTCAGGGCAACGTGCTCGGGTTGCAGGCTCAATCCCAATTGGGGGGCGTGCATGAGGCAGCCAATCAATGATTATCTTTCATCATTGATGTATTTCTCTCTCCCTCTCCCTTCCTTTTTGAAATCAATAAAAATTTATTTTAAAAAATCAAATTCCTCTTTCATTCTTTTCCTTTTTTATATTTTAGGATAGAATTTTTGCGGCATTTGAAGAGCTTTTTCCAGATTATGTTTAAAATTGAAACCAAGCCATGTGGTGAAGAATGCAAGGGCGGGGATAAAGTGCTGATGACCTGTGTTGGCATTGGTTTCTCCAACCTTAGCAAGACCCTCAAGTGATACTGTGACAGGATAGAAGGCCCCAACGCCTCCAGACAAAGCAGAAGCTGCCAAGGACCCAGAGGGACTGCGTCCAAACAGGGCAGGATAGCCTTGGATATTAAGGCCTTTCTTCATTTTCCATTTAAAAACAATCAGAATATGCAAATAAAAGACATATTTATATCATGTGGTTTCCAGCCATTTCTCCAGTGGTATTGCCATTCCTCAGGAGGCCTGTCATGATGTGCTCCCTTCGCTTACCTGGACAAAGAACAGACCTTCAGGACACGGTCACGCCGCTAGACCATCGTCACAGCTCCACGTCCGCAGTGCTTCCTCAGCCTGTATCCCTGGGCTCCTGCCGTGTGGCCGTTTTCCCAACTTGTGGCATCTGTTACCGTCCTTTCTGCAAGGACTGACCTCTTTGAAACTTGGTTTCTGTGTAGGGATTAATTGAGACAACCACAGTGGAAACTCTATGAGTAATGCAGTGTTATGCAAGTTTCAGGAAAAAAATGGTATATGAGACCATTTCATCCCTCATCTTCAGAATGGACTCAGCTGTCTTGAATACAGATTCTGCTCCCTGTCTGGTTCATTGTGTGTGTGGGGATGAGTGCCTGGGGGTAGGGATGGGGGGGGGAAGGAAGGGGTCCAATTAAAGTTATTGGATATTTTCTCTATCTTGGGTGCACTATACATTTTCTTATTTTATTCTCATAATAACTGTGATGTAGAATTTATTGTCTCTGCAAGAATATTCCAAAAAGGCCGAAACCGGTTTGGCTCAGTGGATAGAGCGTCGGCCTGTGGACTGAAAGGTCCTGGGTTCGATTCCGGTCAAGGGCATGTACCTTGGTTGCGGGCATATCCCCAGTAGGGGGTGTGCAAGAGGCAGCTGATCGATGATTCTCTCTCATCGATGTTTCTAACTCTCTATCCCCCTCTCTTCCTCTCTGTAAAAAGTCAATAAAATATATTAAAAAAAAAAAGAATATTCCAAAAAGATATTTTGTTCCCTTGAAATTTATAATGTAAAGACATTAAGACCACCTGACTTAAAGATCTACTGTATTTGCCGGCGTATAAGACAATTTTTTTGGCCCTGAAAAATACGTATTTGCCGGCGTATAAGACGACTGGGCGTATAAGAAGACCCCCTAACATTTCCACTAAAAATACAGAGTTTGTTATATACTCGCCGTATAAGACTACCCCCCACTTGGAGGCATATTTTTCAGGGCCAAAAAATCGTCTTATACGCCGGCAAATACGGTAAGTGTAATAATGTCAGAGTCTGGAATTTTGCCTCATGTATAAGCTAGGAAGTTAGATTATTGGTGTTTCATGGGTGCTAGCAGAATACACGAGAGTCCTCACTCAGAGTCAGAAAACTGTCACTCAGAGCACAGTGAGCAGCAGCATGACTTCGTGTTTGAATTGGTTCCTCCCGTTTCCCAAGTCCCACATGGTGACGTGGAGGTGCTCAGGAAGATACCATTCACGCGGTGGGTTGCATCCCAGGCAAGGCACATGTATGCATGGGGACTCTGCCCCCTACAGCACACCTGCTCTTGCTCCAGGTATGGACATGACTTCATCCCTCCAGGTTGTTTTCAGTGAACGCAGTTATGAGAAGGGGGCCAGGTAAAGGTCTCCCCAGCACGAATGTGTGGGAATACTCAGGGTGGCGGCTGTGGCATTGGAGTTGGAAGAAGGGGGAAAGATCTAATTCTTTCTGTTAACATTCCAAGTGGTATTCCCGTCCTGGGGTGGGCTTTGGAAGTATGAAAAGTCTTAGCCTCCCTAATCCTCTTGGCACCTTTTTCTTTGTTAGTGAAAGGGGTCTGAGCAAGCCTGCTGTTAGGACTCAGGTGTGGGAGGATGTGGAGACGGAGGCTGACATTGAGGAAGGCCAGATCATTTTGACCTATGCACTCTACTTGCCGAGAGCTTTCCATGCTGTATTCGTTTCTGTTGTTGCATACCACAAACTTAGCAGCTTAAAACAATAACCCACTTATCACCTCCCAGTTCTGGAGATTAGCGGTCCTGGGGCCCCCAGCCCCTCCTCCCTCAGACCCAGGGGTCCAGGCCCCGCTGGATTCTCTGCTTAGGGTCTCACGGCTGATGTCAAGGTGTCAGCCGGTGCTGGGCTCTGGGAAAGAATGTGCTTCCAGGTCACTCAGCTGGCAAAATTCATGTTGTCGGACTTGAGGTCCTCATGTCTGGCTGCTTGGGGCCAACTCTCAACTTACGGAGACTGTACCCTTTTCTCACAACTTGGTTCACCCAGTCTTCAAGCCAGCAACGGTGCATCAACCCCTCCTGTTGCATCAGATCCTTCACGTGCTTTGAATCTAACTTCCTCTTGTACAGGCTGAGGAAAACATTCTTTTTAAATGATTCATATCACAGTCCCCCCTGGATAACCTTCCTATCTTCAGGTCATCGGGTCATAGCATACCTAGATTAGTGCCTGACTGGCCAGGGGATGGGAATCTGTCCCTCATCTGAGAATTTTTGCATACTGCACATGCTGAAGCCCTATTTAGTGCTGCTGATATTTGAACCCAGATCTTTCCAATGTTTGGATACAAGACTAAGGGGCTGCATGCCAAATACTCCTCCGGAGCCTTCGTCCGTAGAAGAAGCTGTGGCAGTGATACTGTTGGTCAGTTTAGGGTGTCCTATGGACCCCAGGCAGGTCATTGCAAGCAGTAGAAGGAGTGTGTAGCCCTACCTGCGGTAAACACAGAAGTGTCTGTTGGTTTTCAGCCTTCCATCTGGCTCAGCTGCTTTTGGAGTGGCAATATCTGGCAGTAGTGGTGATGATACAGCCACAAAAGAGGACATATTTAATATTTTCTCAAATGCCCAAGAGAAGCAGCACCACTCTTGGGAAGAAGCCATCCTGTGCAGGTCGCTGTTACATCTGAGTGACAATCAGCTCCTGTGGCCTCAGCCTTGTTCTTAGCTTAGCTCCTGATTGGTCAGCTACCTTGGGGTAGTTTGATGAGAGATTCCAGCATTTGGGGCTTCGTTTTCTGCCTTGGCTTATCTGCTCCCTTGACAGAGAGAGACCCCCGCTGAGATAGACCCTCAATGAGACCAGTGATGGTGGTGTGTTTTTGTTTGTTTTTGTTTTGTTTTGCTTTTAAGCATAATCTTACTGAGGTCCTGGGAGAATCATTGCCTTTACCTTCCTGTCATTTATCAGGCCCTGCTTCGCCTTTTGACACCTTTCAACTGTGTTCTGTGTAAACACCTCCATCTTCATGATTATGTTGCCATATTCATCAAGATAGTTGATAAGGGGTGAGGGAGCTAGGATATTGCAACATGCCATGCTGATGGGGAAAGAGCAACAGGAGACTCTGTGGAAATCCAAATTACCGTCATAAGGCAGCTAAGCCTCATGGGGTTTTGTTTTGTTTTTCTTTTATCTTTTCTGATAAAAAGTGAAGGACATCACTCATTACAGATCCAACCAAAAAAAAAAACCCCAAAACTTAAGTTGCAGCGTGTCCCTGTCCTCTCAGTCCCATCTACAACTAGAGACCAGGAGGTGGCCATTTTCCACTGGGAGGCTCCCAGGAGAGGCCAAAGGTGACCGAGGGGAAGAGTTGAGGGTGCAAAAGGCAGTGAAGGACGTAGGCAGGATGAATGGGAGGAGGCTTGAAAAAGTGGGTAAAACCAAATGCACATGAAAAAAAGGAGACAGCAGGGAACTAAATTGCCAGCGTTGGCTGTGCCCAAAGGGTTCACCTGGGTGAGATGGGGGGGACCACGGCAGGGTGAAGAAATGAATTTATTGGGGGTCGGGATTAGAATGTGCAATCCCATTGAGTTTTCCTGCTGGTTCTTTGTTGGAGGGCTGTAGAGGTGCCCATGGGCAATGCTAGCCAGTCTGTGATGAGTGGGAAGCAGTTCAGTAGCTGTGTGCCCAGCCTGGGTTTCCATTATTTCTTACCTGGCTCCAGAGTGGATGAGAGAAGTAGTGAGCTGGGCTTGGAGTGTCCACGTGCAGAGAATTCTGGCCCGTGTTTGGAAATGACGAATAGTTCAAAGGAGTGCCAACAGCAGCCAGGTCTCTGCGTGCTCCTGATGGGCTACCTCTTAAGAAGCCATTTGAGGGGGGCAGTTTACCAATGTTTGGCATCCTTCCTTTACTTACAAGCAAATAAAAACTCATTTTGCCAGGGGCTACCTGGGTTGGAGACTGCTTTAATTTTCTGTCACATTTGGCCCATACCTATGAGAGAGTCTGACACCACGCCTGAGGCAGGGGCCTCGGGCAGCACCTGTTTACTCTCCTCCTGATCCTGTGTTAGTGGCTCTGCTGAGACCTCTCTGTGGGGCCTGCGGGGGAGGTGATGGACATCTTTGGAGTAAGTGAGGCTCAGCTTGCTTTTCGCCCCAGCTCAGCTCCTAACCAGCTGTGACAGCCTTAAATAATTCACTTCTCCACACTTGGGTGTCTTCTGTGGAATCGGGGGGGGGGGGGGGGGGAATGTAGGCGATGGTCAGAAAGATCAGGAAAATGCCCTCTTGCCTCTTCTACCCCTCCCCTATTCTTACAGGTTTATTTGGGGTGGCAGGAAGGTGAGTTGCATTGTAGATGCTTTCTCTGAGTTCTCCGGGCACTCTTTATTTCTGTGTTTCCTCCCCAATTCCTAACCCCTTAAAGATCTTTACTTCCAAAGATATTCAGATTGATTTGAACACTTTCTGCTATGATTTGGAAACTGTATATTTGAATGAACTGTATATTTCTAGAAATCAGAGGCCAAATTAAAGATGAAGGAAAATGAACCAGCCCAACAGTAATACACATGACAACTTCACGTGTCCAGCCTGTGAATACTCTGTCGCCACAGCCGGAGAGCCGGACTGCCGCTGGGCTCTCTGGAGGCTGTTTGGCAACTTGTCTATGTTTTAGGAGCAGAGGGTGTTCCCAAGGAAGGAAGATGGTAGAGGCAGCTGTCTCTTCCTGCTGCAGCTGGGAGTAGTCAGGCATTTGGAAGCCCTTTCTCGTCTTTAAGGAAAGATATTCGTGGGGACCTTATATTTTGAAATGGTGCCTGGCTTGCTACATGTGGAGATCCAGTATCGGGGTCACAACAACTGACCTCTGGCTATTTTCAGTGCTGAGTGCACTTGGTTGCTGGACCTTCCCGCATGGTTTCGACCTCTGCTGTTTTATCTGTTAGGCAACTAAAGGCAGCATCGTGCCTAAGATCTGTAAACTTTTAAAAAACCAGTGAAAAGGTTTTAAAAAAACAGAGGGAAAGCAACACTGGCTCCAAATTATGCAAGGAAAAGAGCAAACAGTAAAATATGCTCAAAATGAAACAATTCTCACCTTGTTAGAATATTGAAAACAATATAGGTGAGACCATTTTTCTTTTTTTAGAAGATGTATTTAATTGATTTTTAACAGAGAGGAAGGGAGTTAGAAACATCAATGAGAGAGAAACATTGATGAGCTACCTCCTGCACACTCCCTTCTGGATATGTGCCTGCATCCAAGGTACATGCCCTTGGCCGGAATCGAACCTGGGACCCTTGAGTCAGCAGACCAATGCTCTATCCACTGAGCCAAACCAGTTAGGGCTGAGACTTTTTTTCTTCATAGCATTTCCAAGCCCCCATGATTGCCAAGAAATCATAGTTAATCATCTGTTAAATGAGTTGCCGGTCAAGCAATTTAAAAGACAAAGTTATAAAAAGCACCTCAGAATTTTGGGATAGAGCTGCGTTTTAACATGTGTGGTTTAATAATCCTGCCATAGAAGGCCTAGAGAGTAAAGCTGTGTAGCGCTCCCCTCACGGAGCCACCTTGCCAGTCTCAAAGTAGTTGCCGATGTAGCCCCTACCGCGTTCTCATCACCCCTGGGTGCCTCCACTGCCTCGCTCTCACCAACAGTTGTTTCTTAGTTCTCTTTCCTGTTAACCTAGGATGGTATGGACTGGGTTAATCTTTTTAAGTTTGGTGTGACTATGATCTTAAAGCTGTTTCTGAAAGCTTTGTTGTTGTTGTTTTTAAATCAATCATTTATAAGGAAATGATTGGTTTCTTGAGTTTTAGTAGAGCACTGTGGAAGGAGCAAAGGTCAGGAAGGAGACCTATGTTGGAACACTCGCTGTGTCAGTAGATGCTGGCACTGAGCAGGTCCTCCACCAGAGATGTGTCTCCTCATCTGCAAGCTGTGAAGTGTCTACTGCCCACCCTGGTATTGAGAGGATTGATTAACGTAATGGCTATGTATTACTTTTTTAGCTGTTCAGTCCCTGGTGGGATTCAAAGCAGTCTAACAGGTTAATGCCAGCATCAGTTAGAGGATTTATCTTTTCCTCTGGACTTGTATATACTCAGCTAGACCTGAGACATGCCCTAGCTGGGTAGCTCAGCTGGTTAGAGTTTCATCCCGATACCCTAAGGTTATGAGTTCGATCCCCTTATCAGGGCACATCTGAGAATCAGCCAGTGAATACATAAATAAGTGGAGCAACAAATGGCTGTTTCTCTTTCTCCTTTCCTCTCTCCCTAAAATAATAAAAAAAAATTAATAAAAAATTAAGAGAAGACCAGAGACAAAATATAGCACCTGCATGCATGTTGGGGATCAAGTGCCCATGCCAAATGTTACTGAGGTAAAAACTGGGCCTGCAGGCATCTCCAAGCAGTTCACTGTGTTCCAACGGGAACCATCCAGTCATGGGGGAGTGAAAAGGCAGGACTACCTCAGGGCTGTCAGATCCCAGAGCTGTTGTGTGTACCAATCCAAACAGGAACTGCAGTATCATCAGACTATAACATAGTCTACCAGTACAATGTAAAGAAAACAACTCCATCTTTCAGCTCTACTTTCCATTCTCTTCCCTCTCCAGCAGGCATTTGCTAATATTCTATTCTCCCAGCAACCCTACTGGGCAGGTTCCCATTACACAATACTTAAAAAATTATAATTCCCAGAATTGTGTCTCCCTCTGCTGACTCCAGCATGCTTTGATTGACCAGATTGTGGGTTCTGTTCTTAGCCCTGGAGTGGTAGTGATGTCAGCCTCACCCAAATTGTGTGGATTAAGAGGCAGTTCCAAAAGCAAAAGCTGAATGCTTTCTACAAAGAAGAGAGCAGACACTTGGGAAGGCAGAAACAACAGTTGTCCACGATAGGTTTCATTAACGAATCCTCTGAATATTCTTGAAACGATGTCCCACAATACTGCCAGCCCACCACAATCTTTCACCATCCAAAATCTTCCAGCATTATGGTATAGAATTGGGCAGGCTAGGATGAATTCATTTCAACAAATGAAGCCTGGCAAAGGCAAGATCTTTGTATCCAGAAGGCCAAGGTTGATATGAACACTGGGCAAAAGTTCATCATTTTAGCCAGTGGTATTTCTTTATATATATATATGGTATTTTTATTGTTTTGTTTTGTTTTTACAGAGAGGAAGGGGGAGGGATAGAGAGTTAGAAACATCGATGAGAGAAACATTGATCAGCTGCCTCCTACACACCCCCTCCTGGGGATGTGCCCGCGACCAAGGTACATGCCCTTGACCGGAATCAAACCTGAGACCTTTAGCCTGCAGGCCGACGCTCTATCCACTGATCCAAACAGGTTAGAGCTAGTCAGTGGTATTCTTGAGCTAAAGTGGGATCACACCCAGGATTCTAACATGGGAGAAGTGGCAGTGATCTGTTTTGGATTGTGGAACAGGAGGAAGAGTAGGGGTCGGTCTGAAGGAGAGGAGCCTCCGCAGTGTCTGGAATGGCAGAGTCGGAAGTAGGCGTCGAAGACTGGAGCTTTTTTTCATTTCCTGGAATACAGGAATTAAACAATATAAAGAGCTACCTATGGAAGAACAGTGAAGACATATATAAGTGATGATAGGGAATTAAAATGGAGTGTGATAGATGTTTTTCTTATTTTCCAGTAATTTGCACTATTTTGGTTTTATACGTTTTATAGTTTTATATATATATATATATATATATATATATATATATATATATTCACACACCTGTCTGTGGGTGCATGCATGTATGCTTAGTTATATTAAGAATTTCAGGCCGAAACCGGTTTGGCTCAGTTGATAGAGTGTCAGCCTGCGGACTGAAAGGTCCCAGGTTCGATTCCGGTCAAGGGCATGTACCTTGGTTGCGGGCACATCCCCAGTGGGGAGTGTGCAAGAGGCAGCTGGTCAATGTTTCTCTCTCATTGACATTTCTAACTATCCTATCCCTCTCCCTTCCTCTCTGTGTAAAATCAATAAAATATATTAAAAAAAAGAAAAGAATTTCAGGTATAACTCTTGTGATTTCCTATCCACTCCAAGGTCAATAAAGTTCAGGCATCCCTTTTGTCTCACTCTTCTGCATTTTTCCTCAAAGGAAGAAAACAAAGCACACACACACACAAGTGACTTACTTGTGATAAGGCAGGGGCGTGGGAAGGAGGTACCGCAGATGGAGGTAATCTCAACAGGGAGGCCTGCCTATAGTGCTGGGTAAGTGCCTTAGGCTCCTGCGCCTTAGTCTGCTTTCAGGGCCAGCAGCGGGATTAGGAGTCAGAGCACTGTGCACACCTCCAATTTAGAGCCCGTTCGGGCCACTGTGGCACTTCCCAGGCATGTTCCACGGTGCACGAGCATCACGGGATGCTTTCCCTGTTGAGGGCGCAATAGAAGTGTAGACGACATTGCAGTCTGCAGCCAAGAAGTGGAGAGTCACTATGTACATTAGCATAGTTCCGAGAAGTACAGGCAGCTGACGCTGTTTTTAAGCTGACTTGACCATGGGACTTTCCATACCCTGCTTTCCCCTCTCTATCCCACCCCCCCTCCAAGAAAGGGTAGTGCATGTAGTGCTCTTATTCTGCAGATCATACTTTAGGGATTCCTGGTCTAATAGGCTTGTCAAGGAGAAGGCACGGTTCCATGCTGGATTATGTAGGATTTGTGAGAAGCCGAGCAGTTGTAGGGAACCGGGTGGAAAATCCAGGCCTCATGCCTAACCCTTGCTCCAACTTATAGCATTGACCACCCACACACATGAGCTTCAAGTTAGTGGCCACCAGCCCCCAACAAGCCCTTTACCATCTTCTGGGCTTCTAGGAATTAGAGGGGTCAAGTATGTAAATAGGCTGGGACTTTACTTTTTTTCTCATCATGTAATAATTATGACCACTTCTGTTTCTTGAGAGTCACATTGTTCTTTTTTGGGGGGCTCAGAGCCTTCACGTGACAGGAGAGCCCGCTTGAGCTCTCAGCAAGGGGTTGGAAGGTGTGTGTAGAAGTTCTTTTTTTTTTTTTTTTTTTTTTTTATAATATATTTTATTGATATTTTACAGAGAGGAAGGGAGAGAAATAGAGAGCCCGAAATGTCGATGAGAGAGAAACATCGACCAGCTGCCTCTTGCACACCCCCTACTGGGGATGTGCCCGCAACCAATGTACATGCCCTTGGCCGGAATCGAACCCGGGACCTTTCAGTCCGCAGACCAACGCTCTACCACTGAGCCAAACCGACCTCGGCTAGAAGTTCTTTTGATTGGGGGAGTGGGGGAAGGGGAAGTGCCAGAGCATTGTGGAAGATGAGCCTTCTTGGTAATGGGTCAGGGAGAATCCCCTGGAGAAGGGGGTCATGGAGAAATGGTTGGCCATACTTCTTAGGCCAAGCCTGAGCCCCCAACCCCTGGATTTTCAGAGAACTCTGACCGGGGCACCACCAGGTAACTAGCAGTTACCACCAACATGCAGAGACAGGGGCCATGAGGCATTGGACCTGGGATGGGCTTTTTAAATGGGGTTTTAACAGAAACTCTTGTATTTAAAACAAGCCCCGGACACCCCCACTCCTCTGCTTAACGTGGGTGCTTTTAAAAGCTTAGATCCTGTCAGCGATTTTCAGCTGGTGTGCTGTAAGAATTTTTAAAACATGCAATACCTGACTGTTTAGACAGGGGCACTGACCTCTTTTCCCTTAATTTGTCAAATAAAAAACAAACAATAACAGTCAACACAATAGCCATCTGGTGTGAATGAACCAATATTAGAACCCCCCCCCTTTTTTTTTTAAGGTCAGCAAAAGATACATTTTTTTGGTGTGCCGCAGACTTTTAGTAATTGGTGTATGTGTGTCATGAGACGAAAAAGGTTGAAAATCACTGCTGTGCACCAGGGATAAACTTTTGCAGTTCTTGACAATCTGAATAGGTGCTATTTGCAGACTTGAGCTTTGTCTTTTGGGAGTTCAGAAGGTGAAATAGCTGCAAAGGTTCAGAGACCTGAATTTGCGACCCAGGTTAGGAAATAATGAAGAGAACTTGAACCCTCTGACCATCTACCTGAAAGGAAGAAAAGAATAAAAAGAAGTGTAAAACAACTTAACCTTGGAGGGAAGAGAGCATGTGGTGAGTGCCTTTGTTGACAAGACTGAGGAAACAGCTGTGGCAAAACAAGGGTGCTGCCCCCGCTCCAGGAGTAGCCGCGGGTCAGCTGCTCTAGTCCCTCAGGGGCTGCTCTACTTGTCTTATCTGTTTGCTAGGGAAATCATGTGCCCCAGAGGACTGCACACGTAATAATACGACATGTACATTCTTTTGTGACTGTTTCCCAGCAGAACTATTGCCGTTATGAATAATCCATGAATTCATTTTGAAGCATTACTGAATTTGTACTCTTTCCATTACATACTTAAATATTCTGTCATGTAGAAGACAGGTCTTTGAAAATGTTAGATGTTTTAAAAGAGGACCCTGTGCTTCTTGAAAAGGTTGGAGTGACTGTTGTATAACTATTCCACACCCCCCCCCCCAATAGTAATCTGTTGGTTACCTACTGTGGTAATGTGATTATTCTGGAATGATCTGGAACAGTGGTTGCCAACCTTTTGGACCCAATGGACCACCAGTGGTCCGCGGACCACCGGTTGGCGACCACTGGTCTGAAAGGTTTAAATTCTTGGCACAAACCTTGACTGTCAGCTTATATGTATGTGTGTGGGGAAGTAGGTTAGGAGAGAGAAGGGGGAAAACTATTAAGTCATTCTCAATCATCATTCAAAGAGATGAAGTACCATTTGACATCACTGATCTGCTGTTACTAAGATGTTGTCTAAACCGAGCCCTCTCCCTTTGAGATGAAGTGCTGCTTTCTTCCCCCAGGATGTCTCCCTCTACAAGGCAGCAGCCTTCCGCAGTGCCAAGTGTTCAGATTTGCCCTGACTGTTTTATGGATTTCAAAACACTTGCATGAACATTATCTCATTTCATCCTCACAGGCACATTTATTTAGATTTAGAGGAGCTTTGACACTTATTCAAAGTGTCAAAGAAACTGGAACATGGTCCAGTTAGCTATGAACCATGACATGTGAATGTCTCTAGTGGGTCATACCTTGGTGTCCTTTCAAATGATATTCTTTAAATGTTTGTTCAGTACTAACTTAGAGGTGAGAGGATGAGCGTTTTGTGAGGGAAGGGTAGATGCTAGACATGGAGGATGCTAGAGGTAGCACTTCAGTTTTTGTCATCTCAGTAGACTTGTTTTGTCCTATTTTGTTGCCCATACATCCCCCTTTCAGTTATATTAATCAAGATTTTCTTTTTTGGTGTAAGTGACTGAATACAAATAGGCTTAAGCAAAAGTGGGAATATATTGACTCATTTAAAGGAGAAGTCCAAGGATGCATCTCATTTTGGGCCTCGCTGTATCCAGGGGCTTACATGATGCCATTGAGACCATCACTTTTGCTCCATATCTCTGGTCTTTCTCCTGCTTTGTTCCCTAGTAGGGTCTCCCTACTGATGGCATTAAGAGACCACCAGAAGTTCTTAATTTATATCATGTTTTCCCAGCAGCCCCAATAGAAATGTTCTCTAACAGTATCCCCAAAGAGTTGAAAAACATGGGCTGATTTAGTTTTTTTGCCCAACCAGGAACCATAGGGATTGGCTGCTCTGATTGGCCATGCTTGGGTCACATGCCAATTCCTAGAGCCTGGTGGAGTCAAACCATATGGGAGTCCAACTCCCAAACCTTCACATGCACTAGAAGTGGGGGAAGTGGTCTCCCAAGGAAAATATGGCTTCTGGTGCCAAAATATAGGGAAATGGATGCTGCATAGGCCAAGGCAGCAAATATGTAATACAGAAATGTTCTGTCCCTTTAAATGCCCAGAAGTGTATCAAACTATTCTTAAACAACATTCAAAATGCTCCTTGAGCAGAATGCTGACCAATACAACTTCCTCTGTTACATTCCAGAGTGGCTCCATAGGCATTTTCCCAACTGGCTCCCTCTTATTCCAACTCACCAGGTAAGGAAGTTGAAGGACAGAGCAACTTGGCCCAGGTAACGCAGCCAGGATAGGGCAGATTTCAGACTAGATCCTGGCCCTAGAACCAGTAAGCACTGCTGACTTGGCCTCTTGGACAAGCTCAGCCGCACAGCCTTGCTTATCTCACAACCCACCCTGGTTGTGGCTGCTGGATGGTCATACCTTGAGATTTCCAGACTTAGAAATTAAGCCAGCCTGGCTCAACATAATCACAACCTACTTAAGGCTCTGCAGAGGGTTTGTAGCCACTGTGGCCACTGCAGTGGACTCTGTCTAGCCTACAAAATTTGGTCAATGATTTAGTTAAAAGAGCATGCTTAAGAGCCCCAAAGAGAAAATAAATGGAGGAATATACTCTATGTTGTTAAGAGGAATAGCCCAGGCATGTGAGATTGGGGAGGGGATGTCAATTTGGGCTTTAGGTATTCCCTATTGTTGGGGCGATTTAGGAGGCACCGAGCTGCAGTGGGATATCTGGAAGAATCACGTTTGGCCTTGAATGTTAGGTTTGAGAAAAACTGGCAAAGGACCTCTAACGGGGATCTGGGGGGTGGGGGACAAGACTCGGGACTCAAATATGAGGCTGCTACAGATCCAGAAAAGTTGTCTTCAAAGAATAAGTACTTTTTTTCTCAGTGGCACTGACTCTACTTAGACAATGCACTTAATACACTGGACCTAACACTGTTGACTGTTGAGCATGATGACCAGGGTCCCACAAGCCTGGCCCCTTCCCTTCTGGGCAATTTTACAAGATAAAAGGTAAAATCACTAAGCCAGCCACACCTAGAGTTTGGCTTAAAATGGAATTTGTTAGCTTATTGGCTGGGCTTCGCTCCAAGGGACTTTAGACTTGTTCGTCATCAAACATGTCCTGAAAACATTTGCCATTGCTGAGGACATCTAGAATGATAAAGTGTAAAACCTAAGGCTATAGATAGTTTTCTAGATATTTATAACAAAGGGCTCTTGTATGTGTGTATTCATACGCACATGACCTGACTGGGAATTGAACCAGCAACCTTATAGTGTATGAGACCATGCCCAATCATCTTGAGCCACATTGGCTAGAGCAAAGGGCTCCTCTTGTGAAATAAGGATCTCATCTTCCAAGGTGATCACTCTGAGAAAATTGCTATTTATTTGCTCACATCATTGACCTGAGAATCCTTATGGCACCAGCTATACTTGGGACTCCCCTTCTTGCTCTTTTTTCCAGATGATTGCTTCCCAGAGGGGTCTGGATCTATCCCCACCTTTACTTCATCCTTTCTTCTCTTGCATTAAGTGAATTCTACAGTGGCCAGACTGGCGGTTGCCATGGATGTATCCTTTTGCATCATTGGTACATGGATACTGCAATTCTGGGTCACTAAGGACCTGATAATTTTGGGTATTGGATTTTTTCTTATGGAGTCTATAAGAAAGAAAGAAATGATGATAAAATTGAGTAATTTTTTGTGTGTCCCCTTATTAACAGAAGTAAAACCTTTTAGAAGTGCAAAAGCGGTGTGCCTGAAGCAAAATGAAATTCTAAACCTTCAAGAGATGAGCGTTAGAAGGAGATGCCTAGAGGGATAATGAGTGTGGAGTTGGCTAGGACAGAGAAGCTGGCCAAGAACTCTACTGTGTGTCCCCGGGGTCTTTTGACTGGGTTTCCCTGGACCTATATCCATGCTGGCACTTGGTATGGTGTCAGAGTCGGTTATCCTTAAGGATAATTCCAACTACAGAATTTGATACCTTTAAGTGGTATATAAAAAAACTGAGAGCAGTGATAAAATAAAAATCCCAGACACAGGATTTTGTTTTTCTCCTTCATGACAATCTTCACTGAACAGCCATCTTGATGGCCTTGGAGATACCATCCTTTCTCAAGATGGTGACGAACTTGGTGTGGTGTGTACCTATCCCATAGCTCCTCATCTTCCAAAGGCTGAGGGCTCAGGTTGGGCTCTCGGGAGAGTGAAGAGAAGAGAGAAGGCTGGACAGGGCCCCGAGGCGTGGGCAGTTACGGGGCTGGATGAGGGGAGAAGAGATAGGGCTGCGTCAGTACCCTGAGGGAGAGACTCATCTTACACAGAAGCCTGACCTGGATTCCTTGGCTGCTGTGGGATCTCAGTCACCAGAATCTGTGTGGACTAAAGGACAAGAACAGTTTGATGGACTTCTTGGTGGTGACTTCACTTGGATATTAAATTAATAAATCCAATTGAATGGAGTCTTTGCTGGGAATCAAGGATCTGGCATCTAGGAGATTTTTTCCCCCTAAAGCCATAACTTGCATTTTTCTTACCCTTGAGGTTATTCTTTTTCAGTAGGAAAGTGGCTTCCCCCTTTCCCTCCATACTTCGTTGACACTTGAAACTGTACCCAGCAGCTGCTCTCACACTTAGCTGGAGGGTCAGGAGTGTCCAGGGTGGGAGGTCCTCCCAACAGGCAGAGTGAGGAGTTAGCTCGTGAAGAAAATTATGATCTGTTCAGAAGAAAAACTCTATAAAGGAAGGATATTTGAATGGCAATTAATTACTACCTCATCTTCTGAATGTCTTTTGCAGCTCTTTGAGACTACATTTCCAAAAGAACCATGTATCTCTCAGCATAGGCATCGTTGTCCTGTCCTGGTGAAGTGTCAGATCATCTTCACCTCCTGTTAGTTTGCTGTGGAGAACAGGAAGCCAAGCTGGGGTCTTCTCTCCTGTGTGTTGCGTAGGGACAGAGATGTCAGGTTTTGTGCTTGATTCATCTCGTGTCCTGTCCTGTCCTTCCCTGCCCTCCCTTTCTTGTGTCCTGGGTTGGCTGTCCAATAGTAGGGTCAGGTATGGAACTGGCTGTTTCTATGTTTTCCAGGATGCCTACCACACACATAGCCCAAACCCTAGCTGAGAATGAGGACGTTGATGCCAGCTGTTGGGTACCTGTCTTGCTGCTGGCTCTGCCAAGGCCTGTGATTCTTTCTATCTCCATTTTCCCACCTTGCAGCCAGTTACAAATACCAATTTCCTCAGATGTTTGAATCCCTTGGAAATTGAGCTCTGAACTCAGTTACACTGGGGTTGACTGTGGGCCACCCTATCAGAATTTCCATCTAGGACTCTGGTTTCCCTAGAGCAGTGGTCGGCAAACTCATTAGTCAAAGAGCCAAATATCAACAATACAACAATTGAAATTTCTTTTGAGAGCCAAATTTTTAAAACTTAAACTTCTAGATTCTGTTTAACAACATAGTAAAAGACCAGCTTCTTTGTGGACCCAGCAACATCTCTGCAGATTCTCTTGTGATGCATAATACTTGCCAGCTCCATCCATGCTGTTGCAAAAGGGATTAAGAAGAACTGAATTCATAATTCGTATCTTGGCTAATCCATTTACCAGTTGAGAGACCCTAGTGCCTTGTGTGTTGTACCTGGTTGTGTTGTATTTTGTGCCTTTAAATCAACGCAGAGGAGAGAGATCTATATAACCAGACGTCCTGAAAAGAGAGACCCTGGGGAGACAAAGAAACAGCCCACAAATCAAAGAAAAGCAGGGATCACCAGAAAAGGAAGGAAACGAGTTAGAGGCAAGCAACCTACCAGAGTAAGAATTCAGAGTAATGATCATAGGATGGCTAAAAAGAATGGAAGACAAATTTGACAATATGAGTAAGACACAAGAGGAAATGAAGAAGAACCAAGAAGAAATGAAAAATGACATCGCTACTGTAAAGAACTCAATAGAAAGCATCAAAAGTAGGCTAGATGAAGCAGAGGACCGAATCAGTGAGCTAGAAGACAAGATGGGAAAAAATACCCAATTAGAGCAGCTTCTAGAAAAAAAAAATTAAAAAGCAGGAAGAGAGCCTACGGGAACTTTGGGACATTACAAAATAAAACTTAAACTTCTAATGCCACTTCTTTAAAATAGACTCGCACAGGCTGTGGTATTTTGTGGAAGAGCCACACTCAAGGGGCCAAGGAGCTACATGTGGCTCGAGAGCTGCAGTTTGCCAACCATGGCCATAGAGCAAAAGGAAAATAAAACTGTGAAAGGGAAGTAGAAGAGTAGGAAGGTGGTATAAGGACAGTTTTTCTGATCTAAATAAAATACTGCCATCATCACCCAAACAGCACTTCCTGGTTTGGGCTCTGTATTAGTCTCCTAGGGCAGCTGCAACAAAGTACAACAAACCAGGTGGCTTAAAATAACAGAAAGTCATTGTCTCAAAGTTCTGGAGGCTGAAACTCCAAAATCAAGGTGTTAGCAGATTTGGTACCTTCTGAGGGAGAATCCCTCCATTCTCTCTCCTCAGCATTCCTTGGCTTGTAGCTATATTACTCTAATCCTCCATCTTCTGATGGTATTCTCCCTGGGTCTCTGTGTTGGCATGGAAGTCTTCTAATGACACCAGTCATATTGGATTACGGGCCCACCCCACTACAGTATGACCTCATCTTAACTTTTTCTTTAATGACTGCATTTCCAAATAAGGTCACATTCTGAGGCTCATCGTATCTTTTTTCTTCTTTTTTTTGGGGTAGGTGGGTAGGGGGCTGGAATGAACACATATTTCAACCCGAAACAAAGACCAAAGGCTGACAGACCTGCAACAAAGTGGGCCTGGAAGGAATTATGAGGGTAATTTGAAAACCCCATGCCAATATAGTGGTCTTGTTAAATCTAATAAGCAGTTGTCTAAAATCCAAGGCTTCATAAAACCCTATATTTGTATATACTGTTTTATTAGGACTTTGGTGGCAAGTAATAGACATAAACTTATGAGTCAGGTTCTTTGGATTGCAAGTGATGGGAACCCAATTCCAGCTGGCTTAAACAAAGAAATAAATGTATTGTCTTACATAGCCAGAAAGTCTAGGATGGGTTTGATGTTAGGCAGGATAGAATCTAATGCTCATAAGATGTCTCCATCTCTTGGGTTGGCTCGTCTCTGCTTGATTTCAGACAGCATCTCTTCACAAAGGGGGGAAAGTGGTGCTGAGTGTCCCAAACTTGCATCTTTCAGTTTAGCCAGCAGAAAAAGATCCAACTCCCTATTTCAAGCTAGGGAAGGCATTGATGGGCCTTGTGTGGGCGACGTACCTGAGCACAAACCAATCATTGTGGCCAGGGGTACATGGCCACCATCGATACCATGATTGGCCTGCCTGAATATCTTGGGGGAAGCATCCATGATAGTTTGTCCTAATATAGCCTCACGCAAATTGGGTGAGGAATTCCCCCAATTCAAAACAAGGAAGTGGGGAAATGCATTGTTAGGCAAACATCATCGCTGCTGTGACTCACTATATATTTCAAGTTAGTTAAAAGAAAAAAAAGGTGGGATTTATTATAAGGATACCTGCTTGTCCAATGGAATGCAAGGGCAGGCATATAGCTGAGCCTTGGGAAAGAACTTGAAAGCTATCCTGGCTTAGGCAGCTTCTTTCTGCTGATATGCTTCATTCTTCTCTCCCTGAATTTCTTCTTTCTTTGCTTCTTCGTCTATCTAGTGAGAAGAAAGTGAGTTCCCTATAGCCTCCCAGTTTTTACCTTCTCCATTTGAGGAACAGCCTAATGTAAAATCCCCAGGGAAGAATCTGATTGGCACAGCTTGTCAGTTCCCACCCCAAAACCAGTCAGTTATGCTCAGAAGGGTCGGGGGGGTCACATACCAGAAACATTGGGTATATTCAGAGGAGAAATAAATATGTCAGTTGATATCCTAAAAGTATAAGAAGTCCCTAAGATTATCCAGAAAATCATCTATTCTAAGACCTTCCTTTTGCAGATGAAGAAATGAAAGCTTACAAAGGTTAAAGGCTGGCTCAAGATGGCATATATATACACAGATAATGACTCATCTAGAACTGGTACCCAGGCCCCAGAATTTTTATCCCAGTTTTTTCTACAAGATTATGTTTATACCAGACACCTAGCCTTCATGGATTCCTACATTTTGTCCAGTAACAATCTCAATAATTTAATCCAATAATTCCAACACTTTATAGTTGCTTACTTTATTGAGCATCTATGATATGTCAAGTGTTTGGGTTTTTTTTTTTTTAACTGTAGGATCTTATGTGAGCCTCACAGTCTCACCCCATTTGGTCTCGAGTGGGTCTCTTCTTAGGATTTAATGCAAGAAACATACTATTCCAGCTATTTTGTTTGGGGCAATGATAAAGCAGAAAGGGATTTAAGTCAAAGAATGAGGTGCTTACAAAATCACTGGGAGGGCTGGAGGATAGGAAGCAACTGAGCTTTTGGTCTCAAGGTCATTTCACTACAGCTGAGATCTGGAGGTTTGTTGACCTGCCAGCCTATCACTGCTGTCACCGCCCCCACCCACTCAGCAGTGGAGCATGGAGTCTGGCCCCCACTAGCACTCCCATTCGATAAGCCCACTGTTTACCCAGAATTCCAAGGAAAGATGGCAAAGTGAAAATGCCTTCTTTCCACTTTCCAAATCTCGCAGGAATGCACCTAACCAGTTCACACCCAGAAGCTTCCCGAATCTCCACATAGGAGATGAAATTGAGTTGGAGAGAGTCAATGGCAGTGTCCAGCCATCCACATCTGCATGTTTTCTGCAGTCTCCCTTTTTTTTATAATGAAGTATGATTTTCATATAAAAAAGCATACATTTCAAGTGTACAGTTTGATGTTTTGCAAATGCATACACTCATTAAAGCTACACCAGAATCGATATAATCAATATTTCTGTATTGACAGTAAGTTCCCTCTGCCTCTTTCCAGTCAGTCCTTCCCACCTCCCATTCAGAGGTATTCATTGTTCTCATTTCATCTGTTTACTTGGCCTGATAATCACATCAATATACCTAGGACTTAAAGAAAATAAGAGCAATACGACATGTATTCTTCTGTATCTAACTTCTCTTGCTCAAAATAATACCTGAGAGACTCAACCACATTAAGTGAATCTATAGTCCCATCCTTTGAAAAGTATTCCTTTGTATGAGTAGATCATATCCTTTCACCAGTTAATGGGTATTGATATTGTTTCCAGTTTGGGGCTATTATAAAAATAGCTGCTTAAGTCGGTTTTTTAACAAACACTGCTGGTAATTCTGAGGTAAGTGGACACATTTTGAACAACACTGCTTTAATGCAGAAAACTGAAATTCATAAAGGTTAAGTATATCATCCAAAGCCACGTAGCCAAGAAGACATTGAGGCCAGAAGGGAATTCACAAGCTTGTGCTCCTCCTTCTTGCAGAGCAGGCCTAAGCATAGCAATGTGAAGAGTTGACAGAAGACCGTCAGGACTAAAACAGCTCTTCCACCAAAGACTCAGAGAAGGGCCTTGAAAATAGGATATATGTATTATAGCAAAACTTTGACTTAACCATAATTTCATATATATAGTTGATTTTTTTTTTTTTTTAACAGAGAAGAAGGGAGAGGGAGAGATATCCTGCACATATCCCACTGGGGATGTGCTGCAACCAAGGTACATGCCCTCAACCAGAATAGAACCTGGGACCTTTCAGTCCGCAGGCCGGTGCTCTATCCACTGAGCCAAACCAGTTAGGGCAACAATGATTTCTTATGATGCTGTGGCAGAGCTGGCTGGTTCTACTAGGGCTGTGGTCGGCAAACTTTGGCTCTCAAGCTACATGCCGCTCTTTGGCCCTTTGAGTGTGGCTCTTCCACAAAATGTCACAGCCTAGGCGAGTCTATTTTGAAGAAGTGGCATTAGAAGAAGTTTAAGTTTAAAAAATTTGGCTCTCAAAAGAAATTTCAATTGTTGTACTATTGATATTTGGCTCTGTTGACTAATGAGTTTGCCAACCACTGTGCTAGGGTCTTTTCTGGGCTCTCTCATGAGGCTGCATTCAGTAGATAGATCCACTGAATACTGGGAAAGATGGACTCTTTTTCTCCTTGATCTTTCACCCTCAAGGAGCTAGGGTCAGGCTTCTGCAGTGGCAGTATTCCTATGGAGAAGGCTGCAGTGTCCATGTACTTACCAAGCCTCTGCTTGCATTGTGTTTACTGATGTCCACTGACCCAAAACAAGCCATATGGCCAAGCTCAGATCCAAGATGGGAAGGGGCCATCCCAGGAAATGGTGTGAGTCAATTAGCCCTGTGGTTCCTTTCTGGCCATTCATGTAACAATCTATCAGAGCCTGGAAGTTTATGTTACAGTGGCAATGGGGAGCTAGAGAGAGCTGAGCTAGAGAGAGCCAGGGAGTTAGTAATAGAGTATTAACGAAAATTTCAATGGAGCTAGAAAAGCTCAAAAGAAATATTCTTTGAAGAAACATTTCCATGCTTTTCCTCATCATCATTGTGGCCATCACAGCACTTAAAGCCCTCATAACACTACAAGAACACTTTCTAACCTGAATTAAAGTGTCAGTGATAACACTGGGATTTTAGGGCCTAGAGGAAGGATGACTCGATAACACACTAAAACACTGTAACCATACCATCTTGCCCTTTTCTCTTTAGTGCAAGACAGAATATCCATCTTTGATTTCAGAGAGGAAGGAAGAGGGAGAGAGAGAAATAAAAACATCAGTGATGAGAGAGAATCACTGATTGGCTGCTGCCTGCACATCTCACACTGGGGTTCTAGCCTGCGACTCAGGCATGTACCCTGACCGGGATCAGACCATGACCTTCTCATAGGTCAACACTCAATGCTAGATGGGCAACAGAATATCTTATCTGCCAGCACCTCTATAATCTGCCAGAGGGCTTTCTGTGGCCACTCCCACTGTAGAGGGAGCAATCCTTAACCAAAGACTGACAGGTGTCGGTACAGAATATTAAAATCAAAACAATTATTTACTACCAACCTAGAAGCAAAGAATGTCCCTCATTCTACCAATCAAAATACAAGTTTTGTCAAAATACAAGTTTTGTCTTACTAATATCCTTTTTGTTGTTGTTGTTAATCCTCACTCAAGGATATTTTTCTATTGATTTTTAGAGAGTAGAAGGGAGGGGGAGAGACAGAGAGAAAGAAACTTTAATTTGAGAGAGACACAACAATTGGTTGCCTCCTACACACACTCTGACCAGAGTGGGGATTGAGCCTGCAACCGGAATCAAACCCAGTACCCTTTAATCCATGTGCCAGCACTTTACCCAGTGAGCCAAACCAGCTAAGGTATATCCTTCTACTTAGAAATGTTCAGTAAGGATTAAGGAACAAATCCTTCCTTGCATTTCTGCAGCTGCCTCCTACTTGGTTTTCTGACTCCAATATTAGTTCCATTGGATCTACTACTGAGTGACTTTTGATATACGAATATGAGTTTTAAGCTTTTTGGGAGCAGAGGTGAGGTCTCAGTCCCCTTATATCTTCAGCAGCTAGCAATGCCTACATATAATAGACAACCAATAAGTGTTTATTGACTGGATAGTATCTGCAACCCCTAGCTCATGAACAGGTTATATCCTAAAAGATTTCTCTTGTAAGAAGGTCTTTGGAATTTGGAATACATTTGGCCATCACAGTGATAGGTGATTTTTACCTTGTCAGACCAGCTTCTGAAAACTGAGTTTACCCATGATGTAGCCTAACCACAGTCCCAACTTTCCTGGTTCCATTGATCAGAAGAGCATAAGATGAAGAAGGGAGGAGAGAGAAATGGAAGGATAGGCATTAGGAGCCATTGGAAACGGGATCATGTGTCATTAAGTTCCTTTTCACACTTTCTTCTTTGCACTTCTCTGACACTGTGAGTGCCTTCTCTGCACCTGTTCCCCACCATGCCTTCCCCAACTATAGCAACACTCCCACTTACCTTCTCCACATTGCCAATCACAGTCCTATTCCAAATGGAAGTGATTTTAAATACTAAAAGCAAAGTGTCCTGATTTGAGCAAATTCATACCTCAGATGTATGTTTAATAGCTCTATATCAGCCGTGGGCAAACTACGGCCCGCGGGCCGGATCCAGCCCGTTCGGCTGTTCTATCCAGCTCGCAGAACCAAAAGCGGAGGGTTCTCTTGCTCTCCCCTTCACTCCTTCATCAGCAGCCCAAGATGAGAGTGCCAGCATGGTCAAGTTGCTTTTGTTTCCGGCCTTCCGGTCCAGTTTAAGAACCCATTGTGGCCCTTGAGTCAAAAAGTTTGCCCACCCCTGCTCTATAAACTTCCTAGAGATGTTTTCAATTTTATTTTATTTATTTTTTAAATAAATCTTTATTGTTCATATTATTACAAATGTTCCTCATTTTCTCCCTCTATTGCTCCTCTCCACCAGGTTCCCACCCCACCCTCTGCCCTTTCCCCACCCCCATTGTCCTCATCCATAGGTGCACAGTTTATGTTGTCTCTTCCAGCACCCCCCACTCCCCTTTCCCCTGAGAATCGTCAGTTTACTCCCCTTCCATACCTCTGATTTTATTATATTCACCAGTTAATATTGTTCATCAGATTTATTAATTCCCTTGGTTTTTAGATTCACTTGTTGATAGTTATGTATTTGTTGTTCATAATTTTTATCTTTATTTTCTTCCTCTTCAACAATTCATATAATTTTGGTTTGGCAGTGATGAACTCCTTTAGCTTTTTTTTTAATTTGTGAAGCTCTTTATCTGGCCTTCTATTCTGAGTGATAGCTTTGCTGGGTAGAGTATTTTTGGCTGTAGGTTCTTGCTATTCATCACCTTGAATATTTCTTGCCATTCCTGTCTGGCCTCCATGGTTTCTGTGGAGAAATCAGCTGACAATCGTATGGATGTTCCTTTATCGGTAACTACCTGCTTTTCTCTTGCTGCTTTTAATATTCTCTCTTTGTCTTTTGCTCTTGGAATTTTAATTATGATGTGTCTTGGTGTGATCCTCTTTGGATTCCTTTTGTTTGGGGTTCTGTGGGCTTCCTAGACTTGTAAGTCTAATTCTTTCACCAGGTGGGGGAAATTTTCTGGCACTATTTCTTCCAGTATGTTTTTGGTATCTTGCTCTCTCTCTTTTTCTGGGACCCCCATAACTCTGATGTTGGTTCGCTTGAAGTTATCCCAGAGGTTTTTCACACTATCTTCAACTTTCTGGATTCTCTTGTCTTCTTGCTTCTGCGGAGGAGTGTCCTCTGGGTCTTTGTGTTCCAAATCTTTGACTTGATTCTTGCAATCTTCCATTCTGTTTTTAGGACTCTGTATAATATTTTTTATTTCAGACAATGTATTATTTATTTATAGTTGATCCCTTTTCATGTCCTCATAGGTCTCGTTTATTTTATCGGCCTTTTCTAGAAAATCCTTGAAAAACCTTATAAGTGTGGTTTTGAACTCTATATCCAGTCGCTTGTTGTCTTCCATTTCTTTCGTTTGTGATCTGTTTTCTTGTCGTGGCATTTTCACTGCTTCCCTGAAATGGTAGGGTGGCTTTGTGTGCTAAGGTGTCCTATATGGGTCAGCCTCCCAGTTACCTGAGGTGGAAACTCTTGGTGCACCCCTTTGTGGACTGTGTGTACAGCCTTATTGTAGTTAAGTCTTGATTGTTGTTGGTATCACTGGGAGGAACTGACCTCCAGGCCAATTGGTTGTGAGGTTCAGCTGTGTCTATGCTGGGAGACAGCCTTATTTGACTAGACTTGGAAAATTGCAAAAGCCTCTGTGTTCAGCTTGGATGGGGTGGAATTTCAGGGTGGAGCCTACAGCCTTGGCTACCTGTGTGCCTGCCCTATGAGGTTCCTGAGTCTGTGTTCCTCAGTGTCTTTTGGTACTGACTGCTTTGGTACTCGCTGCAAGGACTTCTGAGAGAAAAGTGCCCTCGAGTTTTGCCCACTACCAGACAGTCTAGTCTCTCTCCCAATGAGCCCGGAACGGGTTCAGTGCAGTTGGAGGTGGGGTTGGAAGTGGAGTTCAGTGCAGTCCAGAGCTTTTGTCTCCTTCCCATTAGGGCAATCCAGCGGCACAGTCAGCAGCCTGTCCTCTGTGCACAATGTGCGTGACTCCAGGGCTCTGTCTTTCGCCACTCCCCTGGGTTTCTGCCTTACAGCCCAGATTCCCTCCGAATGAGCTTGGTCTACAACTGGGGTTCAGTGCAGTCGGAACTGGGGCTCAGCACAGTCGGGAGATTTGTCTCCTTCCTGCTGGGGCAATCTAGCAGCAGAGTCAATAGTCCGTCCTTTGCACACAATGTGCCTTTCGCCGCTTCTGAGTTTCCACCTTACAGCCTAGAATCCCTCTGTATGAGCCTGGGTCCCCAGGGTCTGGCTCAGAACTGGGGTTCAGTGCAGTAGGAACTGGGGTTCAGCACAGTCCGCAGCTTTTATCTCCTTCCTGCTAGGGAATGACAGCCAGGCACTCAGCCGCCTCCTCCTTTCTAGCTCCGTCCTCTCCCCACACGCACCATGTCTCTGTACCTTAGGCTTTTACAGCTCCTCTGATTTTCTTTCTTGTTTTCTCTTTCCTTCTAGTTGTAGAATTTCCAGTCAGTCAACTTTCCTGTAGTTCTGGATAACGTCCATTTTGTATTTTAATTCTATTTTTTTTTGAAATTGTTATGTGAGGCTGCAGTTAGGCATTTACCTATGCCGCCATCTTGGTTTCCTCTCAACACTTGATGTTTTCAATTAAAAAAATCAACATACATTAAATGAATCTTTAATTAGTAGAAGTCACTATTAACAAGAAATAAAGAAAATCTACACTAATAAAAGAAATATGCAAATTGATCATGACTCTGCAATGCACACAAGCCAATCAGGAGTGAGTATGTAAATCAACCCAACAAAGATGGAAGGTTAATTTGCATATGCAGACTCAGAGCGAAGACTGAAGGCTCCACCCCGAGTGAAGACTTAAGACTGAAGAGGCTTGGCTTCTCAACTGCAACCCAAGCAGAGAAGCTTCCAGGCTTGGCTTTTCTGCTGTGGCTGGAGCAAAGTGCTAGGTCCTGAGTGCTGGAGGAAAAGCAGTGCTGGCAGCCAGGGAAAGGAAGGCCTATTGCATAAATCTTCATGCAACAGGCCTCTAGTATACATATAGTGAAAGATATTTGGGGGCAGTCACTCTCATCAACTTTTCAGACTTTTTTTTTTGGGGGGGGAGCTAATTGTCTGGATTATTCTGAATTTTTATAATTAGTTTTTAATTCATTATTTTTAAAAATTTTATTTCATTTATTGGGGTGACATTGGTTAATAAAATTATATAGGTTACAGGTATACAATTCTATAATACATCACTTGTATATTGTTTTGTGTGTTCACCACTCCAAGTCAAGGCTCTTTCCATCGCCATTTGTCTCCCCTTTGCTCTTTTCTAGATCCCGTCAACTCCCTTTCCCTCTGGAAATCACCATGCTTCTATTTTGTTTGTTTTGTTCATTAGAGTCCACATATAAATGAAATAATATAGTACTTGTCTTTCTCCGAGGGGCTTATTCCACTTAGCATAATACTCTCCATGCTGTCTCAAAAGATAAGATTTCTTTCTTTTTTTATGTCCGAATAATATTCCATTATGCAATTTTTTATCTATTCATCTACTGATGGGCATTTGGACTGTTTCCAGTAATGCTGTATATACCGTAACTTAGGTTCTTAAAAATCCCACTCTGCCTTTTCTCCCACAGGCCTGGTTGACAAGGGGACATTTGAATGAGCACTGTTGTGGGTGGAAAGGTCTACAAAGTGGGTCCTTTTTATTGCCTTTACTGATTTGCCCCCTCCTTGGTGACTTTGTTCCAGCGTTGTGTACCTTTGACCTTGCTCTGCTTATGGGGACACTAGAAAGAAGTCCAACCTCAAACTGTGATTAGCATCAAAGAGCAAGAATCAAGACAATTGGAGGGAATTTCTAACTGGATAGTCTGGGGATTTCCATTCTAACAGTTGTATTTTCTTTAATTCTGTGTTATTCAAATGCGTTTAAATTCTGCCACCACAAAGAACTATGTGGCCAGGAGATTTCTGCTTTTTCAGCTGTAGGAAAGAAATAGAAAGGATTAAAGTGATAGTTTTCTAGGGTCACACAGTTACTTAGAAAAGAGCAAATCTCCCTACTTCTAATTCTATTCTTTTTTGATAAAACATAGATACTTCATATAACTTAAATTATAAGTTTTACCTTAATAAGCTTAAAGATTAGTTCTTCCCTCTTGAGTCAGAAAAATAATAAATTTATATTTGCAGCATTTCCCTATTGGCAGGAGATAATATTTCTCAAAGTACGTTATTCCGTTGAACACTAGTTATTTTTAGAAGGGTTTCAAACACAAAAGTCTACTCTCTGCCATCTTGGAGACTTATGGGGCATATTAAAATATTTAAAGGTTCTGAGAAATCCAGCTACAATAAAAATCAAAGTTTGTTGAACTCAGCAATCCCCAATCTTACTTGGTTAAGAAATTCCTCTCTCTCTCTTTCTTCCTCTTTCCCTCCCTTTTTATTTCCCCTCCCTCCTTTCCTTTCTTTCTTCCTTCCTTTCCATGAAATATCATTACCAATCAAAACACTTTGTGAAGTATTGTAGGCAGTTAGACACACATGAGCAGAGCAAGTGCTGGTACAGAAGGCCACCAGGTTGGAAAGCCTCGACTATGTATTTTTACAGTGTACATATAATATCCAAAATCCTATATAATAAAAGGCTAATATGCAAATTGTCTCCTGGACCAGGAGTTTGACCAGGAGTTCTACCTGGGGGCGGGGCCAGCCAGCCAACTGCCTGCAGGCTTTCCCCCCAGCTATTCCCCCTCCAGATTGAGGAGAGCGAACCCAACTCTACCCATGCACAAATTTGTGCACTAGGCCTCTAATTTCTAGACATAAAAAGAAATAGGATAATGTGATTCCATACTCAAGGAAAAAAAGAATCAATGGAGACCAACCTTAAAATTACTCAGATGTTTGATTTGGCAGATAAAGATTAAAAAAACACACAGCTATTATAACAACTCATAGAGATAAAGGAAAATATGCTCATCATAGAAGAACAAATAGGAAATCTCAGCAGAAAATGAGAGCATGTTTTTATACACATGAGGATATATGTCGCAGCTTGTTTTAGATTGCAAATATCAGACATCATTGTCAAATTGGTAAACAATGGGGCTCATATGGGTAATGTGTAATGGTAGTGTAGACTTCAGGTGCAGTATGTTCAGGGCTTTCAATTCATTCTCATCAACCACCTTGTTTCTTCCATTCTCATGTCTTGCCCATCCTCAGTCTGGTTTCCCTCATGGTTTCAAGATGGTGCCAGCAGCAACCACAGTTTATTTTCATACCCAGCACATAAGCTACACTAGCTTCTCCTTGGTCTCTCTTAAGGCTAAGAAAGACCTTTCCTACAAGTCTTTAGCAGCCATCACCTGGTTGTCTTATTGGTTGAAATTCAATCATATGCTCATTCTTTTTTTTTTGTTGTTGAATTTTCACAATTTTTATTAAGTCCTAGTCTAATTTAACAATATCTGATTCTATAGACATCATCCTATGGTGAACATGTTTAATAAGTGAAAGCAAATCAGACTCTAAGTCATTATTTTCTGCAGAGTAAGCAATAAGATTACTACTACACAGAACACTACAGGTCATGACATACACTTACTCAGAGTTTTCATACAAGCCATGTTGTTTATCAAACTATATCTCCTAATATTTAATACAGTAGGATTAGTGACTGTAGTTCTCATATAATATTTTAGTTACAAGTACCTTATTGAGATAACTAACATTTCAACAGTTTCACTGAATTTCCAGATTAGCAGAATATATTCAACAAAAAGCAAAAAGTGAAATGAAAGCTGAACATGACAAATTATCGAAGGAACATGAAGTAAATATAACAAGGGAAGTGAAGTATCAGTGGGGTTGAAAATCCAAGCGTAGACATTTGTTTAGAAGAGATCAACTATGGCTTTCACAGATCAAGTTTATAAATTCAATACAATATAAATCCTTTTAATGTAAAAGCCGAGTTGAAATTAAAAGATCTGTAAACTGTTAACTTTTGGCCTGTAATAGTAATAATTCTTCTGATCAAAGAAGGCCACACAGTTAAGATTGTATTACTTGATTTTATTTTACACTAGGTGGTGGACACAGAGCAACCCCTTAATAAAGTTGACAATTAGCTTCACTCAGAACATTTTTAATAATGCACATTAAAAAAATATTCTTACAAATTGTTCTGCAATCCAAATATATAATAGCCTGGAAAACAACATTTAAAAAACAAAAACCAATGTAAAAAGACAGGTTAAAACAACTACCGTGTTTCCCCGAAAATAAGACATCCTCCGAAAATAAGACCTATCTACAGGTTTCCTTCTGAGTGAAATATAAGGCATCCCCCGAAAATAAGGCGCCCAGGCTCTGTCTCAGAATGAAAATTAATTTACCGTAAACTGGTCGCTAGGGCCACCCCGACTGGCGTCTAGCAATCAGTGACATTACGCGGAGTCCTGATGTCACTGCTGTGTGAATGGAGAGAAATCAGCGTGGAAACTTTGTGAAACCTAAACTGCACGAAGTTGTGACTTGGGTGAAGAATTCATGGGAGAAAATCACTGACAGTTGCATTGCAAATGCACTGGGAGCAGGCTACCTTGACAAGAAGTACTCATTTAAAGACAGTGCTTTTGCTAAACATGAGAGATTTGGTCCACTGATTCTGAAAGAAATGGAGTCACAAGAAATTCACCAGGAAATTCAAGAATTGGATTGTTATGATGATGTTCCAGAAGATGATGACATGATTATCATTGAGTAAATGAGTAAATTCTTGATACTGTAGGATTCACAGTTTGTCTGGTTTGTGTTGACAACTACCGTACTACCGTACCATATACAGGTAATAAGTTTCCTTTATTTTCATTTAACAATAAATGTGTACCGTATTCTTCTTCATGGAAAAATAGAACATCCCCTGAAAATAAGACCTAGCGCATCTTTGGGAGCAAAAAATTAATATAAGACACTGTCTTATTTTTGGGGAAACAGGGTAGAACAGTACAGGTTTATATGGCTCAGATTTTACAGTTTTCTCACTGCATCGTCAATGTCAGAAATCTGTTCCTTTAGCTGGCTCCATTGCTCAGGATTTAAGGAAATACCTTTTCTTCCTGGTTTCATTTCACCTTCTGGATCCATCCAATATTCTCTAATATCAATTAGGACTTTTCCTTTAAAGTCCTGTACTCTGACGTACCTCATTTTCCCAATCTGGAACACGTTGTCATCCCTGCTGCTGCTGCTCTGCTTAGAGGAGGACAGGGCTCTGGAAGTCTCACCGGTTTTCTGCTTCTTTACGGGCTTTTCTGAAGCCACTTGCTTTTTCCTCTTTAACTTTTTGTCAACCTCACTGTCGGAATCGCTGCCAGAAGAGCTTGAAGAAACAAGTTCCTTTGACTTCGGCATTGCTGCGCTCCTGCCGCCCACCAGCCTCTGCCCCCTCGCTCCTCGCTGCTGACAGAGACCATAGGCTCATTCTTGAATCCATCACTGGTTGGCTTATAATAATCAGTTCAACTCTGGGATCAGATTCCTTCAGTTGCAAGGGCTGCATAAGAAGGGGGGTCAATACCTCAACAAAATTGAGATTCTGTTAGTAAAGATGAAGGGGAGAATGGATTCTGGCATGACAACCAATGATAGCCACCTCTATTTATTATGCTCTGAAAAATTGCCTTGCTTTTTTCTTAAAATTACTTTGCATTTTGTGACTGGGTTTATGTTTGATCCTACCTTGACAGTTGAAAGCTGTCATTCATAGGAAATGCACAAAGCTTCATTTCTGCTTCCTATTTCTGCGCCTACACTTTTTTTCTTTTGCTTCATCTTTCTTGTCCATTTCTAATTTATTCTCTATTTTTTTATATTTTATTAACCATATTCATTAAAACAAATACACTAGTTTTAAACAAACAGAATACAGACATTTTACTTACGATATGTGTTCTTCCCTCCCCACAATGTCACTTTGTCTGCAATATCGAGAAGCATGGATTTTTTACAGCTCCTTCCTGCCAGCCATAGACAAGAGGTAGTTGGTGCCACCAGTATGTCATTAGTTTTCACATTTTATTCCCACTCCCTTTTGGAATATTCTTCTTAAACTAATATTTTGAGAAGATAAATAAATGTTTTGTTATCTTTGATGACAGAAACCAGGATGAATTATGAAAATGTAATAATTTTATAGTCTTTCAAAACACCCTCAGTAGAAATTATTTTTAAAAAGATACAGTTTAACTAATTTTAGTATGAAAGAATTGCCTGTCCTTACTCTTGCTGGGAATTTTGTAGTATGTGATTATGGTTTTTAAAAAACTTTTACCTGGTCCGAAACAAGATGGCGGCCTAGGTAGTCTCCTAAGCTGCGGTCTCATCAACAATTTGGAAAAAAACAACAGCTAAAATTGAAAGGGATCACATCAAACCCACAGGAAAGCTGGTGGAATGGGATGGCTACAACTAGAGACAAGGAAAACCGCTGCCATGTGGAGTTTAAAACTATGGTGGAACCAGACCCGCCTGAGCCACCGTGAGTGAGGGAAGCCCACTGAGAGCACAGCTCGCTCCGCCCCGGGCCCAGGGAGTGGGCTGCTTCAGAGCCTTGCCTCTGCGTCCGCAGCCATCCCAGCCTGCCTGTCTTGGGAGCGAGGGAACCGATGACGATGGGCCTCAGCTGCACCTTCCGCTCCCGCCCGGACGCCTTGGAGCACGGTCTCCACGCCCGCAGCCATTTTGGCCTGGCCTCTGCACCTGCAGCCGTCCCAGCCCGCCTGCCATGAGCAGTGGGTCCTGGGGGATCCATGTGCCCTGGGTGAGCCGTGTGCCCCAGGGGGGCCGTGTGCCCCGGGAGAGCCACGTGCCCCTGGAAAGCTGTGTGCCCCTGGAGAGCCGTGTGCACAAGGGGGGCAGTGGGACCCGGGGCAGGGGGGCAGTGTGAACCGGAGGAGGAGCGGATTCTATTCCTGTGGTCCTGAAACATTTGGACAGTCTGCAGCCATTAGTTACAGAATACTCTATTGTATTTCCCTACAAAAACAAATGAGAGAGAGTGTCCCACTTGAAATTCACATACGGAAAAAAAGGAAAAAAGAAGGAAAAAAAAATCTGAGGAACAGAATAAAGTGGTGAATATAGTAGAATCAGGGGCAAAGAAGGGGAGTGGACTGATAATTGAGGATAAGGGGGTGGGGAAGCATTGAGAGACTGGATTGAAATCGTATAACCAATGGATGAAGACAATTGGGAGGATAGGGGGTAAGGGCAGAGGGGGGGAAGGGAACTGGGTGGTAGGGAGCTTTGGGGGAGAAAAAGGAGAAACAATTGTAATAATCTGAGTAATAAAGATTTATTTTTTTAAAAAACTATTACCTGTAACCATTTGGCAAAAAGCAAAGTCAGATCCCTTCCTTATTCTATATATCCAAATAAATTTAAAATAGGTATAAGATTTAAATGTAAATCTTAAGACCATACATAGACCCTGAGGGTATTATGCTAAGTGAAGTGTGCCAGTCACAGAAGGACAACTACTACATGCTTCCATTTATATGAGGTGTATGAAATAGTCAAGTTCATAGAAGCAAAGAGTAGGATGGTGGTTGCCAGGGGCTATGGGGAGATAGAAAAGGGGAGTTGCTAAGCAGTAGGCATAAAGTTTCAGTTAAGCAAAATGAATAAATTCTAGAGATCTGCTGTACAACGTTGTACTTATAGTTAACAATCTGTACTGTATCACAAACAGATTTAAGAGGATATCTCTCATGTTAAATGTTCTTACCACAATAAATTTTAAATATTTAAATGTAAAACATAAAACCATAAAAGAAAGTATGAGTGAATATAAAATCTTAGGGAGGGAAAGAACTTTCTGGGCATAATACCAAGCAAACACATTACAAATAGTAGCTAATATCTACTAAGGGATTACAGTGTGCTGGGCCATGTACTGAGAATTTGTATTATCTCATCAATCCTATGAAGTAGGTATGATTATCACCCTTTTGTGAATAAGAACTATTAGGCACAGCCGAAACCGGTTTGGCTCAGTGGTAGAGCGTCGGTCTGGGGACTGAAAGGTCCCAGGTTCGATTCTGGTCAAGGGCATGTACCTTGGTTGCGGGCACATCCCCGGTGGGGGGTGTGCAAGAGGCAGCTGGTCAATGTTTCTCTCTCATCGACGTTTCTAGCTCTCTATCTCTCTCCCTTCCTCTCTGTAAAATATCAATAAAATATATATTTTTTAAAAAAGAACTATTAGGCACAGACAAGTTAATTGTCTTACTTAAGGTTATACTGTCAGAAAGCCCAGTAGACTGACTCAAAAACCTAAAAACTAAATGGGATGTGATACAAAATAGGATTTACTGTATATACCTGCCATTTCTTCAACATAGGGATGTTGAGAAAGCCAAATGAGTTCTGTACATACAAAAGCTGGGTAAGCTATAAAGGACCACCTTGTGTTGGTTCCACCCTGCTTAACAGGGTGCCACAAAGACCAGCCAACGCCCAGTCCATGACTGCCCTGCTGCTTCCTCTCACCTTTTTTCCTTTGCCTTCTTTCAGTTTCTCTTATTTAAACTGTGCTGCTCACTTGGCCAGTGTGGTTCAGTGGTTAAGTGCCGACCATGCACCAAAATGTCGCCAGTTTGATTCCCAGTCAGGGCACATGCCCTGGTTGTGGGCTCAATCCCTGATCGGGGACATGCAAGAGGCAGCCAATGGATATTTTTTGTCTCATTGATGTTTCTCTCTCTCTCTCCCTCTCTGAAATAAAGATATAAAAAATAAAGTCAATAAAAACATTAAGAAAAAAAATCTTGTTCTAGTTGCTTTATTTGGAACATAAAACTTAAAAAATAACTGTGCTGCTCAATTGCTCCCATGGAACCCCCTCAGTTAACCCCGCAATACACGGTGCCTCCCTGACCCAGGCAAAGAACCTAGCAAGGAGCCTGCTTCTTATTTCCTAGGGACAAGATGGCATAGATTCTTCAGCTGAAAGATGGGAGAGAATTGAGTCCAAACACACACACACACACGGTAGCTCTCAATTACTTGGCAACTGGCCATTTCTTTTTTCTTTCCCCTTCTTTTTTTCTTCAGGCAGACAAACATGGTTAGCCCTCACAGCTTAAATAGAGTTGTGTGTAGAGATAGATGTTGAAATAATTGCTAAAATAAGCAACTTATAGTTTAAAATTCACAAGAGGGAAGTGGTTGTAGAGACAATATTGCCATTGCCAAAGAATTTGTGGAGCATCATATTCGGCGGTGGGATGCAGGAGCCATCACTGCTCTGTCATCTTCATCCACAGTCATTCTCTCAGTGTTTGTTTGCTCTATTGCTCCTAACAACGTGAAGGAAAACGAAGCCCTATCCTTTCTTAAAGCACTGGGAAATGCAAGCTACTGTGGTGAAGAAATGGATCCTTGACAAGAATAGAGGCTGAGAATTTCCCAATCTGCTGCATTCCAGTGGATGAGGGAATAGTCAGAAATTATGGGTGGTTCCCCAACGGGAAGAACACTGTTGGGATTACTGACCACAAGAAGAAAAATTTCAAAATTTCCAGTTATGTTACTTTAGATTGCATTTTTGTCTCTGGGAAATCCACTCTGAACAACATCAAAGCCAGTTTCTAGAGAAAAAAACAAAGATGCTACTTTGGAAGATGTCATTGCTCCATCCTTCAAATAGCCACATGGGGAATATGTAGCAATTCCCTTGTAAGGAAATTCTGTACAAAGCATCCTGTAGACTGGAACTTTTCTGAGAGCTGGACTGACAAACCTCACCTGGGCTCTGAGGAAAAGGTACTGAACTCTGAAGTCAGCGAATCCCATGAGTATTTAAAAATATATATATTTTATTGATATTTTACAGGGAGGAAGGGAGAGAGAGCTAGAAACGTCGATGAGAGAGAAACATCGACCAGTTGCCTCTTGCACACCCCCCACCGGGGATGCGCCTGCAACCAATGTACATGCTCCTGGCCGGAATCGAACCCGGGACCCCTCAGTCCACAGACCGACGCTCTACTACTGAGCCAAACCAGTTTCGGCCCCATGAGCATTTTTGACTAAGCCTTAAACCCTGAGGCAAAGTGGATATGTATTGGAGGCACAAGCTTTTTATTTTCTTATTTTTTACATTTCTCTGCAGGTGATTTTCATAACATGATGAGATTATTTAGTTAATGACTATGCTGTACTTCTACTGGGGAAGATAGTCTATATATTACAGTAGAGGCCTGACGCATGAAATTCATGTCAGAATAGGCCTTGATTAATTTCTAAAAAATATATTTTATTGATTTTTTACAGAGAGGGAGAGGGATAGAGAGTTAGAAACATCAATGAGAGAGAATCATCGATCAGCTGCCCCCTGCACACCTCCCACTGTGGATGTACTCGCAACCAAGGTACATGCTCCCGACCGGAATCGAACCTGGGACCTTTCAGTCCGCAGGCCAACGCTCCATCCACTGAGCCAAACCGGTTTTGGCTGCCTTGATTAATTTTCATTCCATTACTGATGAGCATTTGGATTGTTTTCCTTTTTTCTGTATTACCAGCAATGCTGCAGTAAACATCTTTTTACATTTGTGGTTGGGCTCATATACTAATACATCTGTAAGAATAATCTCAGAATTAGAATTACTGGGCCAAGGAGCAAACTCATTTGGAATCTGAAAGCTATTTGTCACATTGCTTTCCATAAGGACTTAAGCAATTTCTAGTCCTATTGATGTCTGTGAGATTCTCTATTTCCCCATTTAGGCTTTTATTTTATTTTCCTGTTTATAGGTATGTAGGAAATAAGTGAACCAATGCTTTGAAATAGTTTGCTAAGGTGTCCTTCTTCAAGTTAACTTCCAGTTTTTTTTTTTCTTAACCTGGTTAAATGATTAAAATGGCATCCAAATTTAGTAGGCTCAATACATGCTTGTCAAATTGAATTGGAGTGGTCTGCTCGGGCTGCCATAATAAAATAACACGATCTGGGTGGTTTAAACAACAGAAATTTATTTTCTTATAGTTCCATAACTATTGGATAGACTCCTCTAATTTAAGGTAGAGAGAACCATAGCCAAGTGTTATTCAAACTTTTTTGACTATGATCCTCCATAAGAAATATATTTTATGTTGTGACCTAATACCCGCCTCCCCACACCTGAAACAAAAGATTGATAAAAAAATACTTATCTTGCCCTAGCTGGTTTGGTTCTGTGCATAGAGTATTGGCCTGCAGACTGGAGGATCTCGGGTTTGATTTTGGTTAAGGGCACATGCGTGGGTTGCAGACTCAACCCCCCAGTAGAGGACGTGCAGGAGGCAGCCAATCAATGATTCTCTCTCATCATTGATGTTTCTCTCTCTCTCTCTCTCTCTCTCTCTCTCTTTCTCTCTCTCTCTCTCTCTCTCCCTTCTTTCTGAAATCAATAAAAATATACTTAAAACATACTTATCTTAAAAATGTGAGTAACTCTATTTTTTATTCTCAACTATTCTAATAATATAAATATAACATAATACAAATACTATACATATATTTATGCTCCACTATTCTGTTCTATTTAGTTCCTTAAAATAAAATGATTATGGCTCACTAAATTGATTTCATAACCCACTAAACTGTCCAGTCCAATTCCAAGAATTGAGATACAGGGAATTGAAGTGACTTATCCAATGACACAGAAAAGAATAAAAAAGGAGGGACCCATCATGCCCACTGCTTTCCCTCACAGTACAGCCCAGTTATTTCGGAAACATGGTCGATTTAGACAGTCGTATGGATTTGGCACATTCAGGTAGCTTTCATTCACTTTGCACTGAACTCATCTATAATAATAAAAGCAAAATATGCTAATTAGACCAGATAGCCAAATGACCTTCTGGATGTCATTGTGGATGAAGCCGCAGTGGCGGGGGCCAATGCAGAGGTGGTTAGGAGTGACCAGGCAGGCAGGTGAGTAGTTAGAAGCTATCAGGCATGCAGGCAAGTGGTTAGGGGTGACCAGGTAGGCAGGAAGAGTGGTTAGGGGCAGTCAGGCAGACCAGCAGGAGCCAGCAGACCTGGATTTGAGAGGGTGCAGGCCGGGCTGAGGCCCCCGCCCCCCACAACTCCGTGCATGAATTTCATGCACCAGGCCTCTAGTGTTTTTATAATTCGGTAAATAGTCTTTAACTTGCCCCCAGAGAGAGCCATTCGTAGGCCAGAGTTCTAGTGAAACTAGTAGACACAGTTTTGTGTGTTTTTTCCCAAGTCTTAGAGAGGAATGCATATGGTGGAACTGTGGGGGGTTCTGGATTTAAAGTAACACAGACAAGGGTATAAGTCCTGGCTGTAACCCTCTCTAGTTTTGTTATCTGTGGGCAAGAAGCTACTCTATTAATCAACTTCCTGAAATGTAACATGGTGTTAATAATAATGATGATGGTAACAACTGCCACCTTATAGAGTTGTATGGATTGGGTGAGGTCATTTCTGTGAAATATTCGTGTGTTAGTTTCATAAAATTTTAAACATGGTTTATACTCAGTATATGTAGATATTTTGATGATGACAGCCATGAGATAAGTCTAGTCCCAGGGAAAATGAGACAACCCTGTGGATAGAAACCTGAAAATCCAGGAGAGACTAATGGAAACTACCTGCATTGAAATCTGAAAAGAGGCAACTCTACTTGGGTTTCATCGATTCCAGGCTCAGGGGAGCATACATAAGATTCCAACAAACTTATGTTGATTTATAATAAAAATGATAATAGCAATCAATATCAAATGGTAGGTTTAAATATGAACTGGGATGCAGGGACTGAGTGATAAAAAACTCAGTATCAGTGCTCAACCCAGAATGGACTGGATTTGAAGAGAGTTTTGGTTTTCTTAAATTGGAAGTTTGTGACAGGTGGCTTGCTACTGTTTTGTTTTTTGTTTTTTTTTAAATATATATTTTATTGATTTTTTTACAGAGAGGAAGAGAGAGGAATAGAGAGTCAGAAACATCGATGAGAGAGAAACATCGACCAGCTGCCTCTTGCACACCCCGCACTGGGGATGTGCTCGCAACCAAGGTACATGCCCTTGACCGGAATCGAACCTGGGACCTTTAAGTCTGCAGGCCAATGCTCTATCCACTGAGCCAAACCAGTTTCGGCGGTAGCTTGCTACTGTTGCTGTTACCCTTCAACTAGCTGGAAGGCTCAGTCCTGTTGCTAAGAGCTCAACCCCTTCCCTTCTTCTCACTTTATTACACTTCATCAGAAGCACAAAATTCCAGAAGTGGCAACCTGTGGTGGGTCTCTGTCCCATTGCTTGTGCGTAGTAAGCCCTCAAAGAAAAATTTAAGATCAAATTGGTTGCTGATTCCATTCTCTTGCTTCTTAGTGCACTGTGGTTTCTTCTTGCAAATCATCAAATTCTTTTCTGCTATGACTCATACTAACAGAAAGACTGATAAAAATATTTTGTCAGCAGTAACTGAAATGTGTTGTTTTCTTTTTTTTTACTTAAAAATGCAGTGAACTCAATAACACTGAAATCTGAGCCAAGTCTGAATGATGACAGAAAGAAGGAAGTGAAGCACATTTTCTTACAGGACTAGCCTGAAACTTGCTCCTTCCCGTTTTATTTACCAGACCAATGATTATAAATGTAGCAATAATTATAGGGTAGACCCGGTGTTCTGAAAAATGTATCTACATGCTTTGAAAACACTCTTCACAAGAATTAATTATGACCACTAGTCATAAATGATCTACAACAGACATTCACATTTTTAATGAAGACCAAATATGAAATATCTGGAAAATTCACTAATTAGATAAAATTGCGCCCTCTTTCTCTACCATGGTATCCCTAAGCATTTTTTTGTGTGTGTGTGTGTGTGGGGGGGGTACTTGGTTTACTTATCATGTGAAGGACAAGAACTTTTATTACTTTCTGAGAATTTGAAACTATTGATACAGGAATGGGCAAGGGGAGAAATGACACAATCAGATTTTGATTTCTCTTGGGAAGCTGGATGTGTCAGTTCACTGAAGTTTTTTTTTTTTTTTTTTTTTTTTTTTTGTGTGTGTGTGTGTGTGTGTGTGTGTGTGTGTGTGTGTGGTTTTTCTTTGGAAGTTGACTTTTAATAATAAAATACAGGAGGGAGGGCAGAGGGAGTGCAGCAGGTGGTGTCGTGTGCTGCCACACCAGGGTCTGTGCTGGCTACACACACTGTTGCTGCTGCTTCTTGGTGGCTGCCTGGCTGGCAAGGTCCTTGGTCTTCTCTGTAGCTGCCAGTGTCATCTCCTTTGCCTTCTCCTCGGCTTCCTTGGCTGTCTCAACAAGGGTTTTTTTTTGTTTTGTTTTTATTGAAGGGGCCTCACCTTGCAGCTTGGCCAACGTGTATTCAAAACCCTTCCCTGACTTGGTCACATTGCTTTTGAAACAGGCAAGACCAAATTCCTGGACAGCTCCAGACCCAAGCTTCCCGGTGGATTTCGGTCCAGCTGCTGTTAGAGTAAACACATCATTCCTCCACCACCATCACCCGGGAGTGGTTGATGTTCCAAGTGAAGGTGGTCATAGTGTGGTTCTGTGGGTCCACAATAGAATCCTCCAGGATGTACACCGAGTGAGTAACATGGGCAGGAAATATTTGGTCGGCCCAGGAGGCATCCTGTTGGTCTTGGACAGTATTCTCCGGGATAGGAGCTTCTGGTTAGGGGTCACCTCCCGATGCACTATGTCTTCCGTCAACATATGTGTGCCATAGGGATTTGGGTACCGCTGCCAGAAGGCAGCGAACACTTGGTCCCAGGAACTCCAGAGCACGCTGCGGTCCAGGAAATACTTCACCATTGTTCTGTCCAGGCGGGGTCATCACCGGAGCAGCATCAGGGGTGCAGAGCCTGGGGGCACGCCCGCCTGGCACCAGCTCAGTCACTGCCACACTGCACCCAACAGCAGCTGCTGCCATGAGGAGTTGTTGGCCATTTCTGGAGTTTTGATCTAAGAGAATTGTCCTCTTTGAGATTTTTATTCCAATTATGATAAGTTATTGTTTAGATAATTTCTCTGAAGTAGACTATAAAATCAGATATCCTATATAATAAAGATGTAATATGCAAATGTTCATTACACTGTGAAGCATAAGGACTGACTGTGTAATGACTAGATCACAGATCATCAGGAGGTTGGGGCTGCTGAGAGATATAGGAGGGGGCAGGACAGCAAGCTATTGGGGGGTGTGTGGGGGGAGCTACAGGAGGGCAGGGCAGCAGACAGAGAGCTCATGGAGGGTGTCATTGAGCTACTGACGGATTCGTGCACAGGGCTACCAGTCCTATCTAATAAAAGAGTAATATGCAAATTGACTGTACATCCACCACACCCACAAAGCACGTCCACCGGCCACTCAGGAGCAAGTATGCAAATTAACCCCAACCAAGATGACTAAGGCCACAGAGAGAGCAGGAGGCTTGGGTTTCCCCAGCGATGGAAGAAGCCAAGTTTCCACACACCCTGGCCTGCCTTAGCCTCCACTTAAGGCTACAAAGTTTCAATTATAGAAGATAAATAAATCCCAGATACCAGAGCCTCCACTTGGGTCGTCGGGAGGCGTGGCCAGCCTGCAAACCACCACAGGCCCCTCGTCCAGGCTGTCCCATGCCCCAAGTGAACCCCCACCCTGATCTGGGACACCCTTCAGGGCAAATCAGCCGGTCCCCACCCATGTACCAGGCCTCTATCCTTATCTAATGAAGGAGTAATATGCAAATTGACCATCTCTCCAACACACAAGATGGATGTCCCCATGTGGTCAAAGGTGACTGACCCCATGTGGACACAAGCTGGCCACCACAAGAAGACCAGCAGGGAAGGGCATTTGGGAGGGACCAGGTCTGCAAGGGAAGGCAGTTGGGGGCAATCAAGCCTGCAGGGGAGGGAAGTTAGGGTGACCAGGCCAGTAAAGGAGGGAAGTTGGGGGCTACTGGGCCTGTAGGGAAGGCAGTTGGGGGAACCCAGGCCTGCAAGTGAGAGCAGTTGGGGTGACCAGGCCTGCAGGGGAGAGCAGTTAGGGGTTACTAGGCCTGCAGGGGAAGGCAGTTAGGAGCAAACAGGCTGGCAGGAGAGCAGTTAGGTATCAATCAGGTTGGCAGGGGAGTGGTTAGGATGTGATCAGGCTGGCAGGCAGAAGCAGTTAGGGGAAATCAGGAAGTCAGGCAGGCCAGCAGTTGGGAGCCAGCAGTCCTGGATTGTGAGAGGGATGTCCGACTCCCCATTGAGGCACAATCCCACTGGGATCGGGTCTAAACGGGCAGTCGGATATCCCTCAAGTAGGTCCCAGATAGGAGAGGGGTGCAGGTTGGGCTGAGGGAAACACACCCCTGTGCATAAATTTTGTGCACCGGGCCTCTAGTATAAAATAAAAACTGTCATGTCAGTGTCTTTGATTTTGATCCAGCAGTAAATTGGGGATTAAGATGTAATATTTAGTATTGCTTTTCCCACACTTTCACCTCCTGCCTTCTCCCCACTCCCAGATTTTAGGCTAGAGGGCAGAAAAGTGGGAGAAAAAAACTGGAGCATGGCCTTTTTTACGCTCTACCTTGTTTTTCAACCATGGTTCCCTAATAGCTGTTATTTGCTGAGAGCCTACTTTGAACTAAGAGTTAGATAAATCATATCTTACTTAATCCATACAATTCTCTATCAAAACTGCTACTATTATTGTCCTTATTTTTCTGATGTGTACACGGAGGCACAGAGATTGTAAGTGTGAATGGAGCCTGATTTCAATACAGTTCTATTTAATTCCCAAATGTCTTTTCAAACATAGAATATGTACTGTGTACATAGTTGATCCTTCTGATTCCTTCTTTCCCACAACACCGAGGACATAAAGCCCAGGGCCTCCTCAGTTCCCTATGAAACCAGGCTTAACAGAAGAGAAGGGAAGACCTAGTTTTAGGAGAGAAGAAAGACAAAATAGAGATGAGGCCAAGGAAAGAAAAAAGAAAAAGAAAGGATATTTGGGAAATTTTGTGAGAATGGGAAAGGAAAAATTAAATTCAAGTAAGTCCCCCCCCCCAAAAAAAAAAAAATCAGGAATGTCCTTCTTACTCAGGCTATTTTATGTGGAATATTTCCTAGGGTTTGTTTTTTGTTTTTGTTTTTTGCTGGAAGTTTCTCAAAAAATGAATATCTTGCACTAGAATTTTTACCATTTTGTATTTTAAGGAAATCAGATAATGATGATTTAACCATGATAGAAGTGAATAAAAGAGTCTCAAGTTACTTATGTCAACCAATGATTTCTGGCCCTTTATTATTTCCCTCCTGTTTAATATATTCTCTCCATTTCCTTCTCTTTTACTCATACCCTCTGACTGCATTCAAGTCAATAGCCATTGTATACCTAAGATGTTGTGGGGTGCAGTATGAAGAGAAAATCATTCCTCACGTAATAAGAGGAAATAAACACACACAAATAATTTTGATCCAAAAACAATGGTATAATTGAATAGAGATAGAATGTACTGTGAGCATCAGTACATTCTATCAAAGAGGATAAGGATCTCATCCTAGCCGGCTTGGCTCAGTGGATATATATATATATTTTAAAGAACTTTAGTTTATAAATATATATTTTTTATTGATTTCAAAGAGTGAAAGAGAGAGGGAGAGAGAGATAAGATACCAGGCATGTGTCCTTGGCCAGGTTTGATTCAGGCCAAGGATACATGCCTGGGTTGCAGGCTTGATCCCCAGTGCAGGAGGCAGCTGATCAATGATTCTCTCTCATCGTTGATGTTTCTACCTCTCTCTCCTTCTCCCTTCCTCTCTGAAATAAAGAAATATTTTTTAAAAAGGATAAGGATCTCATAAACTAATTCACTATGAGACTCTGGTGACAAGTTAAAGTGTGGCCGATGTGGAAAGAGCTGGTGGTGATGGTGAGGTAAGTGGAGGTTTTTATGCCTCCATTTCAAATCTTAATTCTCATATAACATATATTTATGTATTATTTGTTATGGTGGCCAATCCAAAGTCCTGAAATTGACTTTATTTTATATTCTTATTGGTTATTGCTAGTGTAGAAAAATTAATAATTTTTACTTTGTCTCTCTTGAACCTTGCTATATCATTAAATTATTTCATTAATTTGAGTGATTTTTCAGTCGATTCTCTTAGATTTTTTGTAATATTTGCAGTTAATAAGTCCCCCCACCAAAAAAAAATAGTTACCTTTTCTTTTCTTAATTCATTATCTATGCACTCTAGTACAATGATCAAAGATAGTGATGATAGTATATCCTCTTATTTCTCTAACATTAATTCTTGCAATGATTCACCATTAAATATGATGTTTAATTTAGTTTTCTGATTCTCTTTACCAAATTAAGGAAGTATCATTCTCTTTCTGGCTTGCTAAGAACATTTTAAAAAATTATGTATGAGTGTTGAATTAATAAAAACACATCGGAAGCTATTTAGACGTTCAAATGGTTTTGCTCCTTTAATCTATCAATATTAAAATATACTAATGAAAGTATATTATGATAAATGTTACTTGATTATGTTGTATTATTCTGTATTATTCTTTTCATACTTTGCTGAATTTGATTTGCTAGTATCTTACTAAGAATTTTTACATCTATATGTATATGTGAGATGTGTCTGTGATTTTTATCCCCTTCCCCATGCTATTCTTGTCTAATGTTTTGTAATGAGGCAATGCTAATCTTGTTGAAAGCATGCTTTTTCTTTTTCCTATGATCTGGAGCAATTTAAATAATTCAGGAATTATCTGTTCTTTGTGAATTTGATAGAACAGTCTTGGACTAGTGCCTTTTAGGGGTAGTAGATAATATAACTTTTTCAATTTAAATTATAGTTAGTGGCCTATTCAGATTTTTCTGAACTCTTCTTGAATTCATCTTCATCAATCACATTTCTATTGTAACAGACTTCAGTAATTTTTGCTTTTTTTTTTTTTTAACACTCTATGTCCTTTAGGAAGCTGTTCTCCCATTTATAGTGGTACCAGAGTGACTGTCAGATTAGGTGCCTACCCATCATTTCATCACAGGGATGGGCTCAAGATCCAAATAGTGCCAATTAGAATCTTCCCCTGGATTGATATATAGACATCAAAGGGGGAAACTTTCCTTTCTTCCACTTTAGTTCTTTAAAGACCATTGGTTGATTTCAGAGAGTGAAAGAGAGAGGGAGAGAGAGAGAGAAATATCAACAATGAGAGAGAATCATTGATCAGCTGTCTCCTGCATACCCCTTGCTGGATATTGAGCCCACAACCAGGCATGCTCACTACCCAGGAATCGAACCATGACCTCCAGGTTCATGAGTCAACGTTCAACTACTGAGCCACACTGGCTGGGCTCCCACTTTGATTCTTAAAACTAGGAAGATGAGATTTTGTGGCTGTAGGTGGCCCTTTTCTCTGATACATGGATGGAACTTGCCTGACCTGATTCAGATTTCTTTCGTTTTTATCTAATGTCTTTTTACTGTTCCAAAATCCCATCCAGGACATTGAATTACATGGGCTCCTCTTTGCTGTGACAGTTTCTCAGACTTCCCTTGTTTTTGATGACCTTGACCGTTTTGAGAAGTACTTGTCAAATATTGTAAACTGTCTCTCTGCTAGGAACTGTCTGATGTTTTTCTCATGATTTTAGGTTTTGAGGCGGAGGACAACAAAGGTAGTATCATTCTCAAGGATACATATCAAGGGTACTTATTATCAACATAGTATGCTAATGCTGATGCTAACCTTGACCATTGGTTGAGGTAGTGTATGTCAGGTTTCTCAACTATAAAGTCCCCCCCCCCCTTTCCACTCTGGACTCTTTGGAAGGAAGTCACTGTGTGCAGGCCACAATTAAGGAGAGGGGAGTTATGTTTCACCTCTGAATGGGGAGAACAAATCAACACAATGTATTTTGAATTCTTCTGCAAAGGAGATTTGTTTTTTTCTTAATTAATTAATTCACTAGTGTATTTATTGAATTATGATGGGCTCATGGATATACTTTGGGTTATAATTCAATATTGCTTTACTTATTTTGTTGCTTAAATTGTTCCAGCTTTGGCCATTAGAAGATCTTTTCCTTGACTTCAGTGTCCTTTCAACATACACTTATTTTTGTGATTTTGTGTGGGGGGGTGGGGGGCGGTAGCACTTCCTTGCTCTCTGCCGCTATAAGATGCTCCAGGCTTATCTCATCCATTTCTTGTTTTAGATCCAGAATGACTCATTTCTCCAAGGAAATTTGATTATAGATTGTATATTAGTGTTAGAAACTAATATTTGAATGCTGGAAGTTCTTGCTGCTTCAAAAGTATTTCTTTTCAAAATCTCTGCTGATGGAATAAGAAAGTATATATGTTTAGATAATCTGTGTACACACTCATAAGTAAATCTTTCTATTTGTAACTGTTTATATTAAACTACACATGAACTCATAGTAATATCTCTAATCTATTCCCACATGGATCATTCTAGCTTGCTCCCCTCGCTTATCTGTCTGGACTCCCACCACCCTGCATTCATTTTCTTAATTGTTCAATCATAATAAACAGGTATAACAGTATCAGAATTATTAACCCATCCCCCCCCAAGTATAATTTTAAAAACTAGAGTCAAGTGTTTATATAGTTTCTTTTCCTTTCATTTTTACAGACTTACTTATTTTCAGAGTTCCTTAGGTTAGTACCTTTCCTCCATCTGCTTCAGAGAAGTTGTTTCACAGATTTATAATACAGCAGATGGTTTTGTCACATTCTGCATAATGTCCTGGGACTTCCTTGACCTCTTAAATTATTTTTGTAATTTGCACACATTCAGATTCACTCTTTGTGCTGCATAATTCAATGGGCTTTGATAAATACATAATGTCAAATATCACAGTTACATTATCATACAGAATAATTTCATACCCCCCAAAGTTCCCTGTGCTTTATCTACTCAAATATCCATCTATTCCTCTGGAACTCCAGATAATTTTTATTGTCTAGTTTTGCCTTTTCCAAAATGTCATATTAGGCATCATATAGCAGGTAGCCTTTGCATTCTTGGCTTCTTTCATTTAGCAATATGTGGTTAAGATTCATCTGTGTCTTTTTGTGTTTGGTAGCTTAGTTTTTTTTATTGCTGAATAATTTTACATTGTATAGTTAGGTGTACCACAATTTTTTTATCCATTCTTCTCTTGAAGGACATCTTGACCATTTCCAATTTTTGGCTATTGTGAATAAAGCTGCTGTAAATATCCATGCTTACATTTTGTGTAGACTTAAGTTTTCACTTCAGTTACATAATATGAAGGTCTATGATCTTGGAATCCTTAAGTTTGTCTTGACACCTTGACATTTTGGGAAGTTTGATAATGCAGAGTTTAATTGCAATTAAATTCTTTTGGATATTTCCCCCACACTATCTCATTCCCAGCACACTGTGGTTTAAAAACACAATTACACAGTCTTTAATCTTTACCCTAAATTCAGTTGGTAGCAGTATGTTTTCAGAGGCTATGCCTAAAACTAGTATTTGTATTGAATGTGTTGCTGTTCACTCATTTAGGCTCTTTATTGTGTTTTTCATAATGTATGTATCAAGGCAAGCTTAAGTAATTTTTTCAAGCTGCAGACAAACAAACAAACAACACCCCCCGTCTCCTGCAAAAAAATTTACCATTTTTCATTCCCATCAGCAATGTATGTGTTACTCTTACTTTGCATTCTCATCAGCATTTCGTATCTTCAGTTTTATTTTATTTTTTTTTAAGTTTTGTGGGGTTTGTGGTTTTTTAAAAAATAAATCTTTATTGTTTGGATTATTATAGGTGCTCCTCCTTTTCCCCCAATAGCTCCCCTGCACCTGTTACTACCCCACCCCATGCCCTTACCCCCCACCACTCAATTCATCCATAGGTGTAAGATTTTGTCCAATCTCTTCCCGTACTCCTCACACCCTCTTCCCCCTGACAACTGTCAGTCCAGTTCCTTTCTATGTCCCTGATTCTATTATATTCATCAGTACATTTTGTTCATAAGATTTTTTATTCTAATGATTTTTATTTTATTTTTTAAATATTTTATTGATTTTTTTACAGAGAGGAAGAGAGAGGGATAGAAAGTTAGAAACATCGATGAGAGAGAAGTATCTGTCAGCTGCTTCCTGCACGCCCCCCACTGGGGATGTGCCCGCAACCAATATATATATATGCCCTTGACCAGAATCGAACCTGGGACCTTCCAGTCTGCAGGCCAACGCTCTATCCACTGAGCCAAACCGGTTTCAGCTTCACTTGATTTTTAGATTCACCTGTTGGTATGTATTTGTTGTCATTTTGTTGTTCATAATTATTATCTTTACCTTTTTCTTCTTCTTCCTCTTCTTAAAAAATACCCTTCAGCATCTTATATAATATTGGTATGGTGGTGATGAACTCCTTTAGCTTTTTCTTATTTGTGAAGCTCTTTATCTGACCTTCAATTCTGAATGATAGCTTTGCTGGGTAGAGTAATCTTGGTTGTAGGTTCTTTCTATTTATCACTTTGAATATTTCTTGCCACTCCCTTTTGGCCTGCATAGTTTCTGTTGAGAAATTAGATGACATAGTATGGGTACTCCCTTGTAGGTAACTGTTTTTCTCTTGCTGCTTTCAAGGTTTTCTCTTTGTCTTTTGCTCTTGGCATTTTAATTATGATGTGTCTTGATGTGGCCCTCTTTGGAATTTTTGTTTGTTTGGGGTTCTGTGTGCTTCCTAGACTTGTAAGTCAATTTCTTTCATGTAGGGGAAGTTTTCTGTCATTATTTCTTTCAATAGGCCTTCAATATCCTGCTCTCTCTCTTCTTCTGGCAATCCAATAATTCGGATGTTGGTTTGCTTAAAGTTTTCCCAGAGGCTCCTTACATTATCTTCATATTTTTGGATTCTTTTTGTTTTTTTTCTGGTTGGGTGTTTTTTGTTTCTTCACATTTCAGATCTTTGGTTTGATTTTTGGGGTCTGTTGATCTACAGTTAAATTTCTGTATATTCTTTATTTCAGACAGTGTATACTTAATTTCTGATTGGTCCTTTTTCATTATTTTTTTTTTTTTTTGCATTCTCATTAAGGTCCTTGAAGGTCTCACTAAGCTCCTTGGAGGTCTCATAAAGTTTCTTGGTGGTTTTTAGAAGATTGTTGAGTAACCTTATAAATGTGGTTTTGAACTCTATGTCCAGTAGTTTGCTTTCCTCCATTTCGTTGTCTCTGGATTTTGCTGCTTCCCTATGTTGATGGAGAGGCTTTGTGTAATAGGTGACCTATAGGGTCCAGTGGTTCTGCCTCTCCTGTCACCTGAGGTGGACACTCTTGGTGCACCCCTCTGTGGGCTGAGTGCAAAGTCTTAAAATAGTTAAGCTTTGATTGCTGTTGGTACACTTGGAGGAATTGACTTCCAGACCAATTGGCTGTGAGGACCTGCTGTGTCTGTAATGGAAGAACTGCTGTGCTGGAGACACAGCAGGAATTGTTTGGCGCAGGACTTGTTTCAGTGGGGCTTTGGTACTCACTGAGTCTGCTTCTTGAATGTGTCACTTATGGGTGTGAGAAGTTGAAATCTGGTGTCATCTCACACTGACCACTAGATACACTGGCTTCAAGATCTCCAATGGGGGGTGCAGGTCAGCTACTGTCTGAGGCCACCCAGCAGTAGCTACAGCGAGAACTAGTTTTCTCCTATTTACTTGGGGTTTGGAGGTTTTGGAGTTGTCTGACCAGAGCTTCAGTTTGTTAGGTAAGCTGCAATAGGGCAGGCCACTTACATGCAAAAGCCACTGCGTGAATCTTGAGTGGGTTTGTAGATTGTGCGGGACGGGATCTCAGAGAGTCACTAGGCTAGGGCATGGCAAACAGTGATGGCTGCCAGTCAGCGGTCTCTGTATCTCCAAGTTTCACCATTCCCATGTCTCATGCCCCAACGAAGTAAACAATTATTGTTGCGTGCACCTCTGCAAGAAAGCCACACTCACTTTCTAACCTGATGGCAGACAGTCTAGCTTCTTCCTATAGGAGTTTGGGTCCCCAGCGTCTCCTCAGAAACTGGAGTTCAGAGTAATCGGGAGCTTGTCTCCCTTCGGGTTGAAAAAAGCTGCACACCCATTCACCCGCCACCATCCTGATTCGCATGCCTCCGTACCTCAGCTTTTCAGCGCTTGTGCATGTCTCAATGCTCTTTTCTCTTTCCTTCTAGTTGTAGAACTTCCACTCAGCCAGCTTTCCCCTGGTTCTGGGGGATAGACATTTTGTCTTTTAGTTATAGTTTTGAAATTGTTGTGTGAGGCAGCAGTTTAGATGTTTACCTATGCTGCCATCTTGGTCTCCCCTATCAGTTTTTGGGATTTCAGTTATTCTAGTAGTTGTGTAGTAGATGTCATTATTATTTTAATTTGAAATTCCCTAGTGACAAATAATGCTGAGCATCTTTTCATATGCATTTCCCCCCATCTGTATATTTTCTTTGGAGAGGTGCCTGTGCAGGTCTTTTGCTATATTTAATTGAGTTATTTGTTTTCTTACTGTTGAGTATATTTTGGATAACGATCCTTTATCAAATATGTTTTTTGCAAATATTTTCTCCTAGTGTGGATTGTCTTCTCATTCTTACATAGTGTCTTTTATACAGCAGGCATTTTTAATTTAATGAAATCCAGCTTATAATTATTTATTTCATGGATTGTGCATTTAGTGCTGTATCTAAACCAAATTCATGTTGATTGTCTTTGATATCTTCTAAGAGTTATATAACTTGACATTTAGGTAATATATTTTAAATTATTTTATGAAGGATATACCGTATTTGCCAGCGTATAAGACGATTTTTTGGCCCTGAAAAATATGCCTCCAAGTGGGGGGTAGTCTTATACAGCGAGTATATAACAAACTCTGTATTTTGAGTGGAAATGTTAGGGGGTCGTCTTATACGCCCAGTCTCTTATACACCGGCAAATATGGTATTTTTCAGGGCCAAAAAATTGTCTTATACGCCGGCAAATACGGTAAACTGTATCGAGATTCTTTTTTGACATGTGCATATTAAGTTGTTTCAGCACCATTTATTAAAATGACTACTACCTTTTCTTGATTGTATTATCTTTCGCCTTTGTCTAAGATTGATTTACTATATTTTTATGAGTCTGTTTGGGGCTCTCTAGTCTATTCTATTAATATATTTGTTTATTCTTTTGCTCACCACACTGTCTTGATTATTATAGCTTTAGAGTAAGTCTTGTCATCAGGTAGTGTCAGTCCTCTGACTGTTCTTTTCCTTCAATGTTGTGTTGGCCATTCTGGGTCTTTTGCCCCTCGTATCCTTTAGATTCAGTTTGTTGGTACCTACAAAATCTCTTGTGGGGATTTTGACTGGGCTTGTATTGAATCTACAGATCAAATTAGGAAGAATCAACATATTTACAATAACTATCCATGAAAATGAAAATTCTCTCCATATAGTTAGTTCTTTTATTTCATTAATCAAAGTTTTATAGTTTTCCTCACATAGATCTTATACATATAGAAAGCAATTTAATTTTGTATATTAACCCTATATCCTGCAACCTTGCTCTAATTGCTTATTAGTTATAAGACTAGTTTGTTTTTACTTCTGATTTTCTATACAATCATGTCATCAGTAAAGACAGTTGTTTTCCTTCCTTGCTAGAATATATACCTTTTATTTCCTTTTTTTTTTGGGGGGGGTCTTATTTCACTATCTAGGACTTCCAATACTATGTGAAATAGGACTAGTGAGAGAGGATATCATTGCCTTGTTCCTAATCTTTGGAGAAAAGCATGTAGTTTCTCACCATTAAGTATGATGTTAGATGTAGATTTTTGTAGATGTTGTTTATCCAATTGAGGAAGTTTCCCTATTTCTAGTTTGCTGAGAGTTGTGTAGTTTTTTTAAAAATTATAAATAATTTTGCCAAAAGTCTTTTTTTTTTTTTTTGCATTAGTTGCTATGTTCATGTGATCCCCATACTCCCCCCCGCCCCCCTGCCTGCTGGAATAGTGCAGGGGTTGGAGAATATCCAGCCCGTGGGCCATATAAGGCATGTGAAATCATTTGGTCTGGCCCTGCCAAAGCATTTAGAGGTGAGTTAATTAAATGTTTGACCAAATATAGTAGGCTAATAATTAAGTTGACAATTATGCATGGCCTGCAAATGACATTGTAAATATCCAAATGGCCCTTGGCAGAAAAAAAGATCCCCTACTCCTGGTGTAGTGGGTTATGTTGAATTTTGTGGATTAAAAATTTTTTTTTGCCTAGGTAAAATTTATAAATGGTGAGAGACATAGGTGTTAAGTTTGCAATTAGATGAATTTTATACATAGATCAGCCATGTAACTAACACTCCAATTTATTACAGTCTGCTTAGAAATAATATGGTACCACTTTACATAAAAAGAATCTCACAATAGTAATTCCTTCTTTCCTTGAGCTATTGTTATTATTTATTTTAAATCTATCTATGTAATAATTTCCACCATACAGTATCATTATTTTTGCTTTACATTGTCAGTTGTCTTTCACAGAAATTGAGAAGAAAGAAATTACCTTTTTTTGCACTGGCATATTTACCATATCCTATTGCTTCCCATTGATTCATGCTTCATCTGATATCATTTTCTTCTAATCTGGGGAACTTCTTTTAGCATATAACGTTGTGCTAGTCTTCTGTCAATAGGTTCTTTAAGGTTTTATTATTTAAGGTTTTATATATAATAGGTCACCCTCAGTTTTGAAGCTTAATTCCCTGGATAGCAAATTTTGAGTTGAGTGTGTGTGTGTGTGTGTGTGTATATTTTGTTTGTTCCTCCAGCACTTCAAAAATGTTATCACATTGTTTTCTGGCTTTTTTTTTTTTCATGAGAAGTCAGCCATTGTTTTTCTGTTTGCAATATATAGTATTTTTCTGGCTGTTCTTAAGATTTTTTATTTATTTTTTAGTATTTTATTTTTATGACTCAGGGTGATAATTTTTAATCCTGCTTTGTTTTACCCATTTTCTTAGTTCTGTAAGTTTTTGTTTTTCACCAAATTTAGAATATTATCAACTATTTAATACTTTCCTGTCCCGCTCTTTTCCCAATCCCTCTGGGAATTTAATTTCATGAATATTATTTTGCATGTAAACTGAGGCTCCATTAAAAATTTCAGGGTTTTTTTTTGTGTGTGTCTTTCCTCATATTGGATAATTTCAATTGATTTGTCTGAAGTTTATTATCTTTTTCTTCTTTCTGTTAAGTCTATCCAGTAAAATTTTTATTTCCGATATGTACTTTTCTGTTGTAAAATTTCCACTTGTTTTTTTTTAATAATATATTCCTCTCTGCTTAAATCTATATCTGTTCACTCATTATATCCACTTTTTCCTTTTTATCCTTAAATATATTTATGCCAGCTGCTTTAAAATCAACATCTATAACTCAACATATGGGTCATTCAGTCCCTTTTCTATTAACATTTCTTTTTTTTTCTTTATTATAGATCAATATTTCCTGATTATTTGCTTGTTTAATATTTTGTTCTTAAATTTTGCTGGACTTGTGGATTATATGTTGTAAGCAAGACTACATTGTTTTATCACCCTTTAAAGAACGTTGAAAGAAAAAGATGTTGCATTTTGTTGTGTTAGGCAGTTAAATTACAGAGCTTTTTGGTCCTGTCTCAGTTGTTTTTACTTTCAGTTTTGAAATAAGTCTTAGGGCATGACTCTCCAGGGTGTCCTCCTTACTTTTAAAACCTTTATGGGGTTTCAGCTGAATAATTTAGTTATTACATATAGTTTCTTAACACTGGATGGGCGGGAAGCCAAATATCTTCAAGCACTTTAACTGAAAGTCGCACAACAGGTTATCTCTGCTAGACTTTGTGGAGTCACTTCTTGCATTAGTGCATTCAAGTTGCCAAGGACTCATGCTAAATTCCCATTTAAATGTATGTCTTCCCTCATGCCCAGAAATATTTGACTTCTCCAGTATTCAGGAGAATATTCCAACTCCTCAGAGGTCTGAGAGTATGATTTCTACTGTCAGTTCACTGGCACTCCTGCCATGTTTGGGTGCCCCACTTCCTCATCCCACACCAGAAAGTCAGTGAACTTGATCATTGTGTTCACCTTCTATATATCCTGTCCCAAAGATCATAGTACTATGCTGCATATTGTTCAATGCCTGAAAACAATCACCTCCTCTTTTTTTATAGCTGCTAATGGCAAAAGGGCAAATCTGGCACTGTTTACTATTGTTGTGGCTTTTATGAGAGTGGACTTGATGGGTCATATGATAATTCTATGTTTAACATTTTGAGAAATTGCCAGACTTTTCTCTATGGTGGCTACACCATTTTACATCCCCACTAGTAGTGCATATGGGTTCCAGTTTCTCCGTATCCTTCCCAACATTTGTCATCTGTCTTTTTTATTATAGTCATTATTTTATTTTGACTGCCTGAGTTGTCATTTTGTAAGGTAGTTCTCTTAAGTTCTTCTATCATGATTCAGTAAATGAGAGTTATTTATCAAAGAACTGTACTTCGGGCATTACTGGTAAACAAGATAAACTTGGTACCTTTCTCCACAGGGCTGACCACTAACAAGTCAACAAAACTTGTGACTTAACTGTAAAAAGGAAACAGATATGTTAAAGTGGTGGAAGGTAAGTTGAGTGGGTTCTTTTTTTTTCCCCAAATATATTTTATTGATTTTTTTACAGAGAGGAAGAGAGAGGGATAGAGAGTTAGAAACATCGATGAGAGAGAATCATCGATCAGCCGCCTCCTGCACACCCCCCACTGGGGATGTGCCCGCAACTAAGGTACATGCCCTTGACCAGAATCGAACCTGGGACCTTTTGGTCCGCAAACCAACGCTCGATCCACTGAGCCAAATTGATTTAGGCTTGAGTGGGTTCTTAAAGGAACAGCAGGATCAGCATTAAGTGGGAACTTTTAGAAATACAAATTCTCAGGCCCTAGCTCAGGTCTGCTAACTCAGGATCTCTGGGACCTAGAAATCTGTGTTTTACAAGCCCTTCAAGTGATTCTGATGTATGTTAGTTTGAGAACTACTGTTTTATTTATTTATTTAAAAAAATTTTTTTATTGATTTCAGAGAGATAGAAACATTGATGAGAGAGAATCATCAATCAACTGCCTCCTGCAGGGGATCCTTGAGCCGTGAATAGCTTTTGCCTTTTAAGGATTTGTAATATTGTAATAAATAAATAAATGAATGAATCAAAAGAATATGCAATAGAAGACATCTCACATGGCAGAATTTTCACAAGAGAACTACTGTTTTAAAACATTCTAATGTCTCTATCCTGACCTCCAAAGCTTCTGACTTAATTGGTCTAGACTAGAGCAATGCTGGAGAAAATATAGTCACCTATATGATTTTAAAGCAAACTGCATGATTCTAATATGCAGTTTGAGATGAGGAGCTGGGCTAGAGGGAGCAGAGAATAAGTTTGGAATTATTAGCAGATCCAGATGAAGCAAGGCTTTGAGAATTCAGCAGGTAAATCCCATGGTCTGATTTGTGTTTTAAAAGATGTCCCTTTTTATTTAAAAAAAATGGCTCCAAGCCAAAAGGTGGAAAACCCCAAATATTCATGCACTGTTGAATGATTAAACAAAAGTTGGTTTGCAGTCATACAAATAAATGAGGGAAGTGGCTGTACATTACAGGGAATTATTTCCAGGGTATATTTTAAATGAAAAAAAGTAAGATGCAGAGCACTGTTTGTAGCGGTCTGTCTTTGTGTAAGAGAGGCATATAAATGTTGGATTATGTCTCCAGAGCAGTGGAAGTGTAACTCAAAATCTAATAAAATTGTTGTCTCTGTGGGGGAGCAAGATTTGGGGAGGCAAGGTGGAGAGAGGCAGAACTTCTGTCAGGTTGTTTTGTAATATGGTGTTGACTTTGGAACTATGTACATGTTTTATATATAAAGTTGAATTTAAAAAGAATAAAAACAAATACTACAAATAGCCACAACTTTTATCAAGTTGATGCCAAAACTACACAAAGAATATCATTACTAGAATGTGCAGTTTTTGTTTTTGTTTACATTTCTAAGTTGGGTATATCCTAAGTACAAAAACCCACAAAAGAATATTAAATTACATTCAGTAGTCTTGTTTTAAATAATACTGGTATTGCTATTTTTAAATATTATACATCTGTTATAGGAAAAAGAAAGCAAGTAATTATGTTAATGTTAAAACCAAGATTTTCCATTTAAAAGAAAAAAGGCACATAGAAAACCAGAAAAAATAAGTAAACATCTGTGTTCTTCACTTTGAAATGGAAATACCAGTATAATTTATTTTTTTTCTTTCAAAAACCAGTACATGCTTCCTAACTTTATCCTAACCCTCCTAACCTGAAAGTCCTAAAAGCAATAAAAATGAAGTAGCAATAGCATTCATAGTATTAAAATTGTTTAGTTTTAACCAAAAGGAATCTGGGGTCCTTGGAAAAAAAACGATTGCAGGTTTAGGGTAAGAAATGTAATAAGATAAACTTGGACCCTCTCATTGTACCAGGAAACAAGCAAGCTATCAAAGACTAATGGGAAAAATCTGGACATCAGTAAAATAAAAGTAATTGCAATTCATTGACTCACATCTGATATGTAAAATTTCAGAATAATGCAAAACATAACAAACAAACTCATGGTTCACTGCTGAAGGTTACTAGGTTACCCACTTATCTGCAAATTGGTAAATAAAAAGAAAGGCTCAAGCATTTTTCCTGCCTTTCAAACTGTATTTCAGGGTAACCAAACAATTGATGAAAGTTCTTTATGGAAGAAGTCCAACTAATAAATGCAAAGGGAATGATAGAAATAGAAAGTCACCAGTTTGCAACCCTTGTGGACCTAAGAACTACGTTTGTCAATGCATGTTAAAGCTAAAGTGAAAAATTAATGGAGAATTTTATAATAGAGATACCACCTAATAAACCTTCTGATCACTTTGGCATCTATAAAAGAAACGACCAGATATTACATGTCTTATGATATAATATGATAGGAAATACATGCATTATCTGAAAAGTATTCTTAACTATGATAGCAGTATTTAATCTAATTAAATGTATTTATTAATTTGCTCTCCAACCTGCTCCCACTGACATACATACATACATACATACATACATACATACATCTTAACTGAGAACAAGAGGAAGCAATCTGCCAAATCCAAAATGTCAGTAAGATCTATAGGACAAATCTACAAGGCAAATGACTCAGTATCTTCAAAACTCTATAATATAGATACTAATATATTTGTACAATGGAATATTATTCAACAATAGAAATTACTACCACAGTGTGGATGAGCTAAAGTGAAAGAAGTCAATCATAAAGGACTAAATATTGTCTGAGTCCATTTTATTATTTATTTATTTAGAGAGAATTTATAGATACAGAAAATAGAGGATGCTTACAGCTGGGGCAGATGACAAGACTTGGGAGATGATGATTAAGGTGTAGAAAACCTAGCCTTCATCATAGAAAGTTTGAAAACTCTATCTATATAATGTAAATAGTCTCAATTTGGTAAATAATGTACCCTATTCATATGTACCATGGCTATATTTTTATTTTATGTTAGGTACATTGAGGATTTCTAATCCTTTTTCCATGAAATTTATTTTTTCCTAAATGTTTTCTAGCCCAGTTATGTCACCTCAATAAAACGAAATGCCTTAATGTAAAAATTGTTTGGGGCTCAGAGCTACTAGAGTTTGGTGCTTTCAACGGCAGTAAGTTGAACTGCCTCAGAGATACAATTTTCCTTCAGGGAAGCTTTCCTAAGATTTCTGAATTAGACTCCTAAGACCTGACTTGCCATTATCTCACCATTGGTTTTGGCTTTTAGCTTCCAACTTGAAGCTCCAACTCTTTAGCTCATAGGTTTCTTTTTCTTTTCTTTTCTTTTCTGTTCTGTTCATTTCTTCTTCTTCTTCTTCTTCTTCTTCTTCTTCTTCTTCTTCTTCTTCTTCTTCTTCTTCTTCTTCTTCTTCTTCTTCCTCTTCTTCTTTTTTTGTGTGTGTGTGTTTAAAATCTTTATTGTTGAAAGTATTACAGATGTTCCCCTTTCCCCCACTATTGTCCTCCTTCACCTGATTCCTGCCCTGCCCCAGGCCTTCACCACTCTATTGTCTGTGTCCCTAGGTAATGCATATATGCATATAAGATCTTTGGTTAATCTCTTCCCACCTCACCTACTCCCTTCCCTCTGAGATTCGTCAGTTTGTTCCAAGTTTCCATGCATCTGGATCTATTTTATTCATCAGTTTATTTTGTTCATTAGATTCCTTGTTCATTTATTTTGATTTTTAGGTACTATTATTGATAGATATGTATTTATTGCTATTTTATTTTTTATATTTTACTAGGGGCCCAGTGCATGAATTTGTGCAGCTTGAAAAGAACTGTGGTCCTTGAGGTTGCAGTGGGCACAGGTTGAGGGTCTCAGCCCCTCCCTTGATGACCCTTGGGCCCCCTGTCTGCCAGTAACCCCATTCCTGCCACCACTGCTCCCACATGCTGATGGCGCTGGCCCTGCTATCATCTGCTGATGGTGCGGAGCGATTGGGGCCAGTGCCAGCAGCAAGTGTGAGCAGTGGCTGCTGCCCTTATTGCCTCTCAGGAGTAGGGGGAGGTGGAGAAGCCCTGAGGGGTAATCAGGGCTGGCAGCTGCCACTTGCACCTGCTGACAGTGCTGAGCGATAGGGTTGGCTCCAGGTGCTGGCAGTGGGTGTGAGTGGTGGCTTTGGCACCAGCAATGGATGCGAGCAGGGTCAGTGCCAGCAGCAGTTGCAAGCACTAGGTGGGACCACGACGCATGGGAGCAAAGAATTTTCAGTAACCATGAGAGGCTCACCCCAATGACAGTGACCAGAGCCCCACCTTTGTCTGGAGCCCCCGTTCACCTGCTCCACCATTCCGACCTTGGCTGACGCCTACCATGTTCTACATGTGCCCCTTGGTGGTCAGCACATGTCATAGCAACCAGTTGTTCTGCCTTTCTGTCTATTTGCATATTAGCCTTTTATTATATTGGATTTCATCTTTTTCTCCTTCTTGCCATTCCCTTCTGGCCTGCAAAGTTTCTAATGAGAAATCAGCTGAAAGTCATATGGGAAATCAGCTGAAAGTCATATGGGTGCTCCCTTGTAGGTAACTAACTGTTTTTCTCTTGCTGCTTTTAAGATTCTCTCTTTGTCTTTTGCCCTTGTCGTTTTCATTATGATGTGTCTTGGTGGGGTCTCTTTGAGATCCTCTTGTTCAGGGTTCTCTGCACTTCCTGGACTTGTAAGTCTATTTCTTTCACCATGTAGGGGAAATTTTCTGTCATTATTTCTTCAAGTAGGTTTTTAAAAAATATATTTTATTGATATTTTACAGAGAGGAAGGGAGAGAGATAGAGAGCTAGACACGTCGATGAGAGAGAAACATCAACCAGCTGCCTCCTGCACACCCCTCACTGAGGATGTGCCCGCAACCAATGTACATACCCTTGACCGGAATCAAACCCAGGACCTTTCAGTCCGCAGACCAATGCTCTACCACTGAGCCAAACCAGTTTCGGCTTCAAGTAGGTTTTGATAACTTGCTTTCTTTCTTCTACTTCTGGTACCCCTATAATGCAAATATATGTATGTTTGACGTTGTCCCAGAGGCTCCTTACACTAGATTCATATTTTGGGATTCTTTTTTCTTTTTGATCTTCTGATTGGGCGTTTTTTTGCTTGCTCATATTCCAAATCATTGATATGATTCTCAGCATCATCTACTCTGTTGTTGATTCCCTGTAAGTTATTCTTGATTTCAGTTAGTGTATCCTTCATTTCTGACTGGACCTTTTCCATGTCTTGGAAATTCTCACTAAAATCCTTGAAAGTCTCACTAAGTCCCTTGAAGCTCTCATTAAGATCCTTGAGAAATCTCATAACCACTGTTTTGGATTCTGTATTCAGTAGTTTTCTTTTCTTTTTTCTTTAAAATTAAATATATTTTATTGATATTTTACAGAGAGGAAGGGAGAGAGATAGAGAGCTAGAAACATCGATGAGAGAGAAACATCGACCAGCTGCCTCTTGCACACCCCCTACTGGGGATGTGCCTGCAACCAAGGTACATGCCCTTGACCGGAATCGACGCTCTTCCACTGAGCCAAACCGGTTTCGGCATCAGTAGTTTTCTTGCTTCCATTTCACTGAGGTCTTTTTCTAGAGATTTCGTGTGTTCTTATATTTGGGACATGTTTCTTTGTCTCCACATTTTGGCTGCTTCCCTGTGTTTGTTTCTATGTATTAGGTAGAACTGCTATGTCTTCCGGAATTGATAGAGTGGCCTTGTGTAGTAGGTATTCTGTAGGGCCCAGTAATTCAGTTTCCCCAGTCACCTGATCTGAACACTTTAGGTGCACCTCTGTGTGTGCTATGTGCGCAGTCTTGTAATTGAGCCTTGAATGCTATTGGCACCCCTAGGAGTAATTGACCTCCAGGCCAATTAGCTGTGAAGACCAGCAGCAACTATAATTAAAGAGCTGCTGTGCAGGAGACACTCCTATGGAGCAAGACTTACTGCAGTGGGGCTTCAGTGCTCACTGAATCTGTCCCACGAGTGTCACTTGTGGATGTGTAGAGTTATAATCTGGTATGGTCTGAAGCTGTCCACTTAGTGCACTGGTTCTGGGGCCTCCTGGGAGGTGCAAAGTCAGCCACTGCCTTGAGCCAGCCCACAGGAACTAAAAAGGTATCTTCAGATGGCTGCTACTTATATTGGACTTGGAAGTGCCCAGGTGAAGCCAAGCTGTGACACAAGGCAGGCTGGTGCTAGTGCTGGGTCTTGGACCTCTTATTGATAGGTATTGATAGGTCTGGTGCATGCTGACACCAGCAGCTGCTTGTTTGAGAGATTTTAGGAATGTCTGAAGCCTGAGCCGTGATAGGCTATTCATATGGGAAAGCTGCTGCAAACAGCTTGGGAGGGGCTGCAAACTGGGTGGTGTTTGGTCTCAGGGAATTACCAGAATGGAGCAAACAGTGTGAGCCTCACTGATGGAAACTCAGATGTGGCTTCCGGTCACCTCTGCGATGGGGGAGGTCTCAGCACAGGAACAATGACGCCTGTCTGGTAGAAAGCTGCTCCAAGTTCCTGTTTCACTATCAAACAATCCAGCTCCTCCCCATATCTCCCTGAATTCCCCTCCCCCTAGCTGTTGCCCCAGTGCTGAAGCCCAGAGGGATTGAATCTGAGTAAGTCCATGCACTGGCTCTTTTTAGAGGGACTGCCTGGGTCTGTAGTAGTCTCCCTGCCACTCAGCCACAATCTCCCTTGATGTTTATAGCCTGAAATTATGGGGACTTCTCTTCCCAGCCCTAGAAACCTGGGCTAGGGGTCTGGTGTGGGACTGGAGGCCTCCACAGCAAAGTTATTCCTTTCAACTAAACACATGTGGGTGTTGGACCATCCCATTCCATGTCTCTGCCCCTTCTGCCCGTCTTGATGTACTTTCTTCTTACTTCTCTAGTTATAGGATTTCCATTCAGCCTGATTTTAGGTGGTTCTGAACGATGGTTGTTCTGTATTCTAGTTGTAATTTTGATGTGGTTGTGGGAGGTGGTGAGTACTGCCATTTACCTATGCTGTCATCTTGGTTCTCCTATGACTCTTCAGTAGTTCATGGGTTCCTACAGTAACTTTTCCCATTTTGCCTTCCTGTCTCTCATCCAATGTTACTTGAAATCAAGCCAGGGTTTTCAATTTTTTTAAACTCTTCCCTTGGGAACTTCAACAAATACCCTTCCCTCTCTTGGGAGCATTGCTTCTTTTTCTGAACCAAAAGTATAGCAACTTATTCTCTCACTTTGTTCCAGACAGCTTTAAAATAACATTTGTTAATATTTGCTATAAAATTTCTATGTGCAAAGCCGTATGCTATTTACTTGATACACATATCACTGAGGGGAAGGTTTGTTATTATCTTCACAGGGTCACACAGAACAGTAGAACTGACAAGTGGCAGAGTCAGGATCTTACCATAGATAGGCATAGAGTCCAACCATGAAGTCCTTCCCATTCAGGTTTGACAAATACATCTTGTTTTTATGAAAAAGTAAGGCTATTCTTTCTGTTTTATTTTCAATACCTGTAAGAAAACATTTAATAATAGTCTTTTGGTGAAGGGATAATTTTGGCCTCATAAACAAAATGGCTGTGAACTTTCAGCTGAATTTTTAAAGAATCAATGAGACAGATAATTTTTTTTATAAAGTTACGATTCATCCTTTTAGGCTCACATCTTAAACATTCTCCTATCCATATCTTTGAGAGAACTTTCAGTAGTTTATCGACATCTAGTTAGCACATCATCAGTTGGAAGTTAAATATGACTAATATATAAAATGTTAAGTAATCAGCTGAAACCGGTTTGGCTCAGTGGATAAAGCATCAGCCTGCAAACTGAAAGGTCCCGGGTTCGATTCCAGTCTAGGGCATGTACTTTGGTTGCGGGCACATCCCCAGTAAGGGATGTGCAAGAGGCAGCTGATCGATGACTCTCTCTCATCTATGTTTCTAACTCTCTATCCCTCTCTCTTCCTCTCTGTAAAAAATCAATAAAATATATATTTTTAAAAAAGAAAGTTAACTTAAAAAATGTTAAATAATCAATCTTGGTACCCATCCCTAGGATATAGCCAGTATTTAATACTTCTTCATTTTCTACAATAAAAGAACCATTTAGCTTTCTAATTTCATGTTTAATATCAATTCTTTATCCTTGATGTAACTTGCTTGAGAATCCTAAGTGCTGCTTCTAAAGGATATCTTCTGATAATCTTATTAAAGGTTTATTAAAACATAGAGAAATGGTCCTGGCTGCTGTTGCTCAGTGGTTAGAGTGTCAGCCCGAGCACCAAAGCATCATGGGTTCAATTCCAGATCAATGTGTCTCTCTTTCAATAAGATGACTTTTCTTGTGTGGCTTTGGAAGAAAATTAATGATGTCACATTTCTGTCCCTGCTTAGCATTTATTTCTGTGAATTGCTAGAAGCTTTAAAACTTAAAGCTTCTTTCACCTGGAGGAAGGAGATATTGAATTTATAATATCTATTTGGATATTGCCAACCCCCTCCAACATTACAACATAATTCTTTACATATCTATTAAATAGAAAAAAGGTAGAACTCCAAAGAAGAAAAATAGCAAGAGAAAACAATAACCAAAAGACATTCTTGGTTAATTTTCCACTAAATTATCATGAACTATATCTATTCCTTGGCCTTATGTAACTAACACCATGTGGCTTTCCTGTTGCAAAGGGAAAAGTCAAGGTAATTTTGGATCCAGTCAGCCAAAGAGATTAGTTTGATTCTAAAATATATATGACCCAGACTTCTGAACTCTGTTCTTATACCAATTTGGTAACTCAAAGAGGAAATTATCTTGAATCTAAGCTTACAGGGAAAAACAAACCTTGAAGGACGAACTATGGGGAGATATTTCAGTCTGGGAAGTGCAATTACTTTCAAATGAACTTGGATTTGAGAAATTAAACTAAGAGAAATAGAAGGATTTTCAGATGTGTCATCCTAAAATGACTAGCCATTTAGAATTTTTAACCTAAAATTCTCCTTGTCAATGAAAAATACAAAGGAGATAGATATGTAACTTCAATTCAGAGAAAATTGTCATGGAATATCCATTTAAAAGATATGTAAGATGAGATATATATTCAACAATAAAGAATTTCAGTTTTTAAAAAAATGTAAGAATAAGGGGATATAGAAAAATATTAAACTGTTGTCTATTTAGAACTAAACTGAGTTGATATGGGGGGTGATGGCAGAGAAAGAATTCCAGTCCAATGATGTATCATTGCCATAAATTGCTTTCAAAAAGCTGGTTCATAATATTCCAGGCCAGAGGATGGCTTTAACGGGAAATTTGAAAACAGCCCTACTTTCTACAATTAATGCTGTCAGCTCATTCTCTGAGTAAAGGTAGCAATATAGTTTTAAAGTGAAATAAAAACACAGAGGACAGTACCTGGCACAGAATCAGCACTCAAAGTCTTTTCCCTTTTTGGTGGTAAATGGACAATTAGGCCACTTTTAATCTTATTAAAAGATATTATGGTGATGCAAGGGCACTTGACTTAAAGGGGTGAACACACAATACAATGTACAGATGATATATTGTGGAATTGTACCCCTGAAACTATATAAATTTATTAACCAATGTCACTCTAATAAATTCAATAAAAATTAATAACTTACTTTTTAAAAAGCTATTAAACTTACAAAGTATGGTGAAGGGGATCTTTTCAGATTGTGTCATGTCCCTGTTTTTTCTGAGGATATAAGTGACAACCAGGTTACCTAGAAAGAGTCTCTGACAGAGTCTAAATATCAGACTAAGAGTTTCTAGTAGGTCCTTCATGGATTTTTGTGCTTGTGTGTGTGTGTGTGTGTGTGTGTGTGTGTGTTCAGGACCTAACAGTACTTCATGTCATCTCTTTCCTTTTGAGCAAACCAGTTCAACATCTTACTTTTTTAACAGGTTCTGTCCCCAGGATTGGGATTAGAAAGATGAATAAGACATGACCCAGGTCCTCTAAGACTTTAGAGTCTAGTAAGGACAATTAGACGTAGAAAGATATCACCCAGGTTTTATAGTGTGATAAGTATAATAATCATGATGCAAAAACAGCCCTGGCATGTGTTGCTAAGTGGTTAGAGTGTCATCCTGTGGACCCAAAGGGTTATGGGTTCAATTCCCAGTCAAGGGCAGGTACCTGAGTTGCAGGCTACATCTCTGCCCCAGTCGTGGCACATGTGGGAGGCAACCAATCAATGTCTTTCTCTCACATTGATGCTTTTCTCTCTTTGTTTCTTCCATTCCCTTCCACTCAGTCTAAAAATCAATGGAAAAACTATCCTCGGGTGAGGATTAACAAAACAAAAAAAAGTTAGAAGCAACAGCTGAAACAAAGAGAGGTTATTTTAATACTTGGAGTTTACACTAATACCAGATAATCCCTTTTATTGAAAAGGTAACCTAGAAATTATTAATAGCATCATTAATAAAATGTTGTCCTTGACAAAGGTATAGTTAAAAGCCAAACCCTGCAACCGAAGGATTTGTATGCATGCATATAAACATAACCAATGGATACAAGACACGGGGGGGTGGGTAGTTGAAGGCATATGCGGGGGGTGGGTAGGGGAGGGGGGAGAAGTCAAGGGGGGAAAAAAAGGAGACATAAGTACTGCTATTTGTAATGCTTCAAACAAACAAACAAACAAACAAACAAACAAAGTCAATCTGAAAAGGTTACATACTGTATGATTTCACCTATATAACATGTTGGAAAAGGAAAAACTATGGAAGTAATAAAAGACTCAGTGGTTGCTAGGGGTTAGGATCAGTGGTTGCTGGGAGAGGGATGAAAAGATGGAACACGGGACTTTTAAGGCAGTGAAACACCTCTGTATGATACCATTATGGTGGATGCATGTCTTTATATATTTGTCTATATCCATAGAATGTACAATACCAAGAGTGAGCGCTAATGTAAAATATGGACTTTGATGATTATGATGTATCAATGTAGGTTCATTGCTTTTGATAAATGATCAACTCTGGTGCAGGATATTGGTAACAGGGGAGACTGTGTGTATGTGGAGACAGGGGCTTAATTGGAACTCTTCTCAATCTTGCTGTGAACCTAAAACTGCTCTAAAAAAAATTTAGCCAAACCCTGCATTCTATTCTAATACATACTTCTTTTTTTTAAAATATATTTTATTGATTTTTCAGAGAGGAAGAGAGAGAGAGAGTTAGAAACATCGATGAGAGAGAATCATTGATCAGCTGCCTCTTGCACACCCCCTACTGGGGATGTGCTCCCAACCAAGGTACATGCCCTTGACCGGGATCGAACCTAGGACCTTTCAGTCCGCAGGCCGAAGCTCTATCCACTGAGCCAAACCGGTCCTGGCTATTCTAATACATACTTCAATTGCTGTCTGTTGGCTGAGCTAGGATGGTCTCAGTTGGGTTGACTGGGATTAGTAGAGTGACTTAGGCTAGCCAAGGTACGGAGAAGGAGCAATCCCAAGTGTGCCAATACTTTTCAAGCCTTTACTTGTATCCTATTTGCTAATACCTCATTGCCAAATCAAGTCACTTGACGGATTTTGGAGTCAGACTGGGAAAGCATTACAAAGTTACAAGACAAAGGGTATGGATGAGGGAGAGGTTAAGAATTAGGGTAATTTTTCCAATATTACAGTTTTCCCTTTGGCCAAAATTATTCAAATATTTCAATCGCAGAATATGCTCAAAAAGTCTCATTTAATCATGGAAGGAAGCTCAAAATCCATGTTCTTATGATCTATTTCAGATTCAGGTGTGATTCCTCTTGATGCAGAGACTTACAAACTAAAAAGACAGGTTACCTGCTCTTGTCTTTAATGGAAAATTTAGAACCTCCCTCCACCCCCCTCCATATACAGTGGGGCATTTTGTTGTTTATTGATTATACTTCAATCAAAATGCAAAAAAAAAAAAAAAAAAAAAGAGCTGCACAAGTGCTTTTTAAGGTCCTGCTGTATCACTTTTGCTAGCATCCTATTGGCCAAAGCAAGTCACATGATCAAACCCAACATAAGAGTGGAGGTCACTGAAACAGAAATAGTAGAAGGCACTGAGAGGTGGGGATAAAGAACCGTAGCCACATTTTTTACATCACCACAAAATCCATGCAGGAGGGCCCAATGGCAGACCTAGAATTAAGATATTGTAGTCTTCATTACACTCTCTTTAATGTTTCATCCCAGATTCATTACACTGCAGGCCACTAGAATAAATCTGAAGAAGCTAATTCACCTTCCAGTAAGCCTGGTCTCAAAAAGAATTTTTACTTAGTTTGTGATTTTTCTTTGAAGATGGTTTGGGTTAGTTGCATCTCTGCATGGTTACTCTTCTTTCTGACAATGTAGCCCACAGCTTAAAGGGGAAGCCAGATGCTTCAAGAACAAAGAAATTACCACTGCCCCCTGACCTTTAAGTTATTTTTTAATTGCAAAAATAACATCTTCTACTGAACACTGAAATAATACAGGAGTATACAAAGTTAAAATGGCAAGTCTCCTTTTTTTCCCTTAGCTGTCTCAGCCCCAGAGATAACAACTATTATAGTGTAGCATGATTACCTCTATAGCTTCTTTTTCTAACATATGTAAACATGTATACACATCACTTATAGTTTTGTTTTGTTCTGGTGTTTTGTTTTGTTTTGTTTCTGCAAAAGTGGGAATGACCATGCATCCAGTTATCCAATTTGATTCAAGCCTCCCTCCGATGGACATTATCTCAGTTTGGGTTTGCCTGAAATCAGAGTTTGAGTAAACGACTTGGGGTCAAGTAGTTTTTCTATTCTTTTCTTTCCTTCAAGACACTGGGAGGGACATATGATGGGGGATAGGGGAGGCTGGGGGAAGGTCAATGGGGGAAAAATATGTACTACTATATGTAATACTTTAAAGAATAAAAAATAGCATCTAACCTAATAATAGAATAATATGCAAATTAACCATCACTCTGCTACACAAGCCACTCCCACCAGTCAATCGGAGTGATTATGCAAATTAACCCAACCAAGATGGTGGTTAATTTGCATATCAAGACAGCATAGAAAGAACCCAAGCCTGCAGAAGGGAGCAAAGTGGCGGAGAGGCAAGTGGGGTGGGGAGAAGGGAGGAAAGCAGGCAGACAGCGACTGCAGCAGGAAGCTCTATTGTAAAATAAAATAAAATAAAATAAAATAAAATAAAATAAAATAAAATAAAATGAAGGCATTCCTTTTCCAGTCTCTTTGCTGATGTCCCAGCCTCCCCAGTTAGATCCACATCCATAACCAGTCCAGTACTACACTCTCAGGCTCATGACATAGCTGTGCTCCCACCGATGCAGTCTGGTTGGAGTAGACTCCACTGCCTTTCTTCTGACAACAGACTGCAGGAACCTGAGCTCACATCTTACTCAAGGTCCAGGTAAATTAAGCCTATGTAGCCCTAGGGATGCCAGCAGATCAAAACTGCAATTCAAGTGCCATGTTCCAGAAGGCAAATGAGGCCAGTTTCTCTAGTGCTCATGGCTCCTTGCACCATATTTCTGAAGGTCTAAAATAATCTGAAGCTTGTCAATATGGAGAACTAAAACAGATCTTTTTTAAAAAAAATCCCCTGTTTGCCCTACCTGGTTTCACTCAGTGGATAGAGCATTGGCCTGCAGACTGAAAGGTCCTGGGTTCGATTCCAGTCAAGGGCACATACCCAGGTTGCAGGCTCGATCCTCAGTGGGGGGCATGCAGGAGGCAGCCAATCCATGATCCTCTCGCATCATTAATGTTTCTATCCCTCTCCCTCTCCTTTCCTCTCTAAAGTCAATAAAAATATATTTTAACAAAAAAGTCCCCTTTCCTGTGACTTTTGTTATAATACATTTTATTATAGAAAATGTAGAGCTGTGTCAAAAAGGAAAAAAATATTCTCACAATTACATGACCCAGAATGTACTTTCAAGCACTCATTTCTTGGCTTGATACTTTTAGGACTTATAATTGCTTTGGTTTAGAAAGGTTCCACTAAGCATTAGACTGTGAGATAGAGTGGAAAGAGTATTTCCTGGTACCACTTCCATGTCTCAAAGGCCACCTTTACCTGTCTAATCACCTCTACTCTTACTAGATGGCCACCTGTGGGCTAAAGTAGGGAGGATACACTTGGAAGCAAGATCTGAGATAAGTGGTTCTGAGAATAACAATTTGAAGATTTTAAGGTTTTTATTTTTATGCATTTGAGATCAAGAAGGGATGTAAGGAAGATTACATGAAGGTAGGAAGAAGCTAAAGCAAGGGATGAGATACAAAATGGTTAAGATTATATGCTCTTTTGGAGGAGGTCATGTGGAAGTCAGATTTTACAGAGTAGTTAAAATTTTGTGCTCTCTAAAGGGTTATTTCTTTCTTTTTAAATAAAATCTATATTACATATTTATTTTTTCATTAAACTTCATTTCCACAACTATATTGATGCACAGAAACAATGGATAAGGCTTGCCTAAGGCAAAGATAAACCTTTTATTAAAAAATATTATAGGGCCAAAACCGGTTTGGCTCAGTGGTAGAGCGTCAGTCTGAGGACTGAAAGGTCCCGGGTTCGATTCCAGTCAAGGGCATGTACATTGGTTGCGGGCACATCCCCGGTAGGGGGCGTGCAGGAGGCAGCTGGTCGATGTTTCTCTCTTATCGACATCTCTAGCTCTCTATCTCTCTCCCTTCCTCTCTGTAAAATATCAATAAAAAAATATTTTTTAAAAAATGCTTGCTATGTGTCCCTCATTGCTTCCTTAAAAATGTACATGCATTATCTCATTTAATCTTCTTAAAAACTCTGAGTTAGATTCCATTAATACCACCTCTAATTTTTAGTGATGGAAACTGGCACCTAAAGAGATGAAGTCACTTGCCCAAGGTCAAACAGCCAGCAAGTGCCAGAAGTGGCACGCCAGCCTGGCAGTTGGATCCCAGAGCCCAAGTTCTTAACCCGTATGCTAAACTGTATCCAAAGGATAATTTAGATGATAATGTCTTGCCTCCAAGGATAATTGTATTCCAACAGAGACTCTTGAAAATGCAAATGATTTAACCAGAAGGATAGGATTAGTAGAGATTTTTCAGGTTCCGTAAATTATGCCAACTTGGATTGCTTCTCCTTTTTTTTTCTACTCTTTACTTTGCAAAACTCTTGTGCTGTGTATGTATTACTTAAAATTTTTAATAGAACATATTTTTAGAGCAGTTTTAGGTTCACAACCAAATTGAGCAGAAGATACGGAGATTTTCCATATACTCCCAACCCCCCCCCCCCCCCCCGCTCCTGCACAGCCTCCCCCATTTATCAACATCCTCCACCAGAATTGTAGAATTGTCCATTTGTTAAAACTGATGAACCTATATTGACACTGTGGATGAAAACAGGTGTTCTATGGATAGTAACCTCATAGGGTAATGTGATCACCAATTCCTAACTGGGCAGGTCATGGTGAGCAGTCACACCTCAGGCCCTTAACTTCGTTAGTGAAAGGTTTTCAGCTAGCCCTGTCCATTGTTCTTGTGCGTCTCAGTGCACACTCCTTTGAAATACCAGAGTGATGTGCTAGGGCCTAGCAGCTAGGCAGTTAGACAGACATGAGCAAAAGCAATGGCCATGTGTGGGCCATGTACAGAAGGTCACGGGGCAGAAAGCCCAGAGGCCCAGCAAAGGACAGTTGTAGGATGGCACCTCATCCCCAGGGTGACCCTTCCTCCCCTAGCAGATCCCAGGTCATGTGGTTTGGACCCCTCTGACCTTTCCTCTCTAGAGACAACATCTAGGCCTCCGTTGCATTTCAGCCCCAGGCCCCAAAACAAAACCAGACCAGCAATCTCATATCTGCCCTCAGAACCAGCTACATTGAATAATGACCCCTGACCAGTCAATCAGTGGAGACCACAATCCTGAAAGGACACACCTGGAAAACTGCCGAAGGTTTTATTGAAATTTCCCCCTAGGACCTCCCCTAAACTTAAAACCCTTAAAACGATTAGGACGGATAACCAGTGGGCTCTCCCTCCGGAAGCATGCCCGAGCCTTTCCTTTTCCCTTTCCCTTTCCTCCTTATATGTATTGTTTTAAATGGAGAAATATGTGATAATTAAAAAAAGGGAAAAGATACTATCTTATGTGGCTGTTCTTCTCTCTTTAACACGGGCATTTTGCTAAAAGATGAGAGAAGTGTCAAGCTAGAACTGTTGGAATCATCAAGCTAAGTCCCTGCTGAAAGGGATTTTTAAAAAAATATGTTTTTATTGCTTTCAGAGAGAGGAAGGGAGAGGGAGAGAGAGTTAGAGACATTGATGAGAGAGAAACCTCCAACGGCTGCCTTCTGCACCCTCCTCACCCCCCACTGACAGGAATTGGTAATATGTTGTTGTCAGGAAAAAAAAGTAAGCCAGAGGAAAAATCAAGCCTGGTGGTAAGTGAGAAGTGTACGTAATCAAAGCTGACTTTAGAAGACTTATTTTTAGAAGAGTTCATGGCTCTTAAGAAGACTGAGTGAATGGAGAATTCGCTGGGCATAATAGCAAAGCCAGCGTCACAGGAGCCTAGCGAAAAGATTTATGAAACGTTTAGATCCTCCAGAAAACCAGATGGTGCACCCTGAGCAGAACACACTTCGCAGTTTTAAATTGAGGTACCCTGTGGCGGTTGCAACGCGATATCTCGGGCTCCCTCACAAGGTCACAGGTGGGGAGAGGTTGTTCGTGCCCTTGTCACTGCTCCTCTGCCGGGGCAGTTGGGTGAGGCCAGGTGAAAGCAGCGAGAAGTCAGGGTGCTCTCCCCTATCTCCTGCAGTGCCTTCCAGGGACGCAGTGACCTTGTGTCTCCACGTAGCTGTAATCCTCTCTAGTTTCTGGAACTAATTTTCAGTTCAGTGTTCCCCACTTGGTCTGCTTGTCAATTCCCTGGCTCTTTGGTGTTATCTCTTCTCTCCTCGGATCTTTCTTCAACCTTCAGTCCTGCTTTCTCCCTCCTCTCCCCTGGTTCTACATGCATGGGTGGTGGGGCCAGCCTGTGCCATTATCTTATCACCACCTTACAGGAGCTCAGAGGAAATTGGAAGGATCTGTCAATACTTAGATGTGCCCTCTGCTGGTTGTCGGCAATGCAGCATCGACCTCAAAGTCTGGAAATAAGAGTTCCTTTGTTTAATAAAAATTTGGAGCAGAGGCACTCACAGGTAGGATAAAACACAAATAAAATGTTGCTGTATATTATAAAAGCTTTTAAATTCTACTGAATTGTGTTTGGTTTACTGTGGCTGACAATAGTGCAGTGGTTCCCTTCCGGGGGTGATTGTGCCCTCAAGGGAATATTTGGCAATATCTGGAAGCATTTTTGGTTGTCGCCACTTGGGGTAAGCTGTGCTACTGGCATAGAGTGGGCGGAATCAAAGGATCTTCTTCAACATCTCACAATGCAAGCGAGTCCTCTTCCCCACCTCCCACAAAGAATTGCCTGCTTCAGTGGCGTGAACCTAACTAACAGGCCTGAGAAAGCTGAAACTGGACTAGTAGAATTTTGGCATTTGGAGCAATTTAGATATTAGTTGAGTAGTTCCCAGCTTGTTTGCTCATGGGACCACCTGGGAAGCTTTAAAATACTGACACTTGGGTCCCTAGAGATTCTGATGCAATTTAATTGTAGTCAGATCCTCACGTGGGGGGATGAGGAATCAGGTCCTGAAGGATAAGGTCTCAGTTTTACAAAGTGACAGAACTGGGACTAACAATTTATTGGAAAACAGAAGATAAGGAGCACTAGCCTGTCTACACATCACACTTCAAAAAGCAAAAGCCGAGCCCTGGCCTGTATGGCTCAGTGGTGAGATCGTTGGCCCAAGCACCAAAGGGTCTTGAATTCCGATTCCCAGTCCATGTATCTGGGTTGCAGGTTTAATTCCCAGCCCCAGTTGAGTTGCACCCAGGAGACATCCAGTCAATGTGAGACATTGATGTTTCTCTCTCTTCCCTCCATCCCTTTCATTCTCTCTAAAAATCAATGGAAAATAACCTCAGGTGAAGATGAACAACAACAACAACAAATAATAATAATAATTTTTAAAAAGCAAAAGCTGAAAATATCTTGACTTTAAAAAACCTAAAAATCGTTTAAAAATATTTTTTTATTGGTTTCAGAGAGGAAGGGAGAGGGAAAGATAGGAACATCAATGAAGAGAGAGAATTATCGATTGGCTGCTTCCTGCACATTCCCACCAGACATCGAGCCCAAAACCCAGGCATGTGCCCTGACCAGGAACTGAACCATGATCTCCTGGTTCATAGGTTGAAGCTCAACCACTGGGCAATACTGGCTGGGCCTTTTTTCACCTTTTAAAAAAAATTATCTTTCATCTTGACTTTATTAATTTGTGTATTTTCTTCTGCATTCACTCTCATTATTTCCTTCATGACATCTATTCAAATTGTCATTGTTTCCTCCTTCACTGGGAATAAATTGCCTATTCCATTCCACCCCTTTTAAGAGCAATGTGCTGTTTTCTACTCACTTTTCTACAAACCAAGAGTATGGGCATGGTGTGAAGGAGGAAAGAGCTAGTCTGGGCTAAGTGCAATCTTTAGTTGGGTTCTGTAAGAATCTCCAAAAGGGTGTGATCACAAAGCTCACTCCACCCAGCCAATGCTATATCCCACTTCTTATTCATTCTCTGACTCAGCACAATGTCCTGAAGAAATGACAAGCTCCGGCAGCCCTTCCTGTCTCTGCAAATCCTGACTTTAACTTTTCCCAGGCTGCTCACTCATCTCTCACTTCATTTACAATTGAAGAGAATTAATGAGAGTTTTTATGTCATTGTTGACTTACTTTTCTTCAGTGCTATGCTTCCCTGGTTACCCACCAAGTTTTGAAGTCTATGACAGATCAGTGCTTTCTCATGTCCCATTACACATCTGGTAAAATTTTAAAATTTTTCTCCTATTTTTTGTTTTATCCAATAACCTTGGGAGTGAAGAGTCTCCGATTCTGCTTGGTTGTACCATCTTCACCTGGAAGTCTGCTTGTGCCATCACTTAATATCTTAGACCTGTTTTCTCAGCTGTACAAATAGGAGGAAAGCCTACCATTACATGAAACTTCCTAAGGAAAATTCTGGCTCTCTTTCTGTAAGTTATTTGGGGATTAGTAATTCAAGAGTGGCTCCAATTAGAGAATCCCGTAATATATTTGTCTGGTTTTAAGTAGAGGTCTGTCGTCAATCAGCTGTATATTCCAGATGTTGGCAATTTTTTTTTTTTCCTACAAAGGGCCAAATAGTAAACATTTTACGCTTTGCAGGCCACACAGTCTCTGTTGCAACACTTTCACTCTGCTGTTGTAGTATGAAAGTATTCATAGACAAAATGTAAATGAATGAGTTTGGCTGTGCCAAAACAACTTTATTAATAAACACTGAAGTTTGAATTTAATATTTTTCTCACATGTCAGAAAATACTATTCTTTTGACTTCTTCCACCCATTTAAGAAATGTAAAAACCATCCTTTACTTATGGTCCATAGAAAAACAAGTGGTGCGCCAGGTTTGGCCCATGGACTATTGTTTACTGATCCTTGTATATACCATCCGCACTCCCAGAAACTTGTTAGAGAGAATAATCTGGACCTTTTCAGCTCCTATTCAAATCCCCTTTGAGAGAAGTGAATTTAGGAAATATAAACCAAAGGCCATCCTATCTGTGCACTCTTCTACTAATTTTAGATTTTATCTTTGAGTCAAGTTCACTTACTGGAAGGATATTAACTTGGACCAAGTCCGCTCAACTCTGAACAGAATCTCCTTCACTGAATTAAATTTTAATACCGTGCTTTCTCCTTTTATCAATGGTCACTACAAAATAAAACTATTTTATTTCAGCGTTTGCACTTGCAAAACAAGCGTTGTTGAAAACATTCTCGAACAAATCACTCAATGTTCCTGTATGTGTTCCTCTGCAAGGACTTTCAGGATTCAGCACTAGGAAATCCTCTTTTTCCTTCCGGATATTTTCACAGTTCTTTCAGCTAAGTATAATTCTTACCAAACTTCCCTCTTTACACTGACTTCTGGGAAGCTTACAGTCAGATTTATTCTCACTCACAAGAGTGTTCATCTGAGGCCACTGTAAAGACAACTTCAGTGGCCCCAAATTAGGAGGCTTCTGCGGACAAATTTAGGTGAGAAAACAAATATCTGCAAAAATGAAGGACTTCTTTCTAAATCGGAGTCCAGGTTTACTTTGAAGGCCCTCACCGCCCCTTACCCCGGTGTCTTGAAGATTCATTGTTCCTTGGAAGAGGGCTATTTTTTGTGCTTCCTTAAAATAGATTATTCTCTTAGAAAAAGGCGGTAAAGGCCGAGGTCGGTTTGGCTCAGTCGTAGAGCGTCGGTCTGCGGTTCGATTCCTGCCGAGGGCATGTACATTGGTTGCGGGCACATCCCCGGTAGGGGGTGTGCAAGAGGCAGCTGGTTGATGTTTCTCTCTCATTGACATTTCTGGCTCTCTATCTCTCTCCCTTCCTCTCTGTAAAATATCAATAAAATATATTAAAAAAAAAAAAAAAGAAAAAAGAAAAAGGCGGTAAAGGAAACGTCAGGGAAAGTGATGACCTGAGGAATCTCTCTGGAAGCTCATCTTGAAGACAGACTCGCTTTACGAGGCGGGTGGAACTGCACAGAGAAGTGCTAGGAAAAACACTGGAAGAAGAGAAACTTGTCAGAACCTGGCAGGCCATTACTCTGCTTTCCCTGCGCCACAGTGCACCTGTGACTTGCTTTTCACTCTGGGAGGCCGTATGCACACAGGCCCAACCCCTGCTCTCCTGCATGCACATGCCTGTACAAGATCTGATGGGTCACACGGTAAATTTCCTAGGAAAGGATCGTCATTGACTCATCAAGGATTTGCACAATTGGAATCTTCTTGCACTCACAGAATAATTTTAATATTTCCACTGTCTCTACATTTCAGAAGGTATATATGCTCCTCTGCAAGGACTTTCAGGATTCAGCACTAGGAAATCCTCTTTTTCCTTCCGGAGAGTTTCACAGTTCTTTCAGCTAAGTATAATTCTTACTAACTTCCCTCTTTACACTGACTTCTGGGAAGCTGACAGTCAGATTTATTCTCACTCACACAACAGTATTTATTCATCTAAGATTGTGTGTAGGTTTGAAAAAAAAATCAACTTACTTTGAATTTACACTTTGTCTCTATGTTTAGGTGGAAAGCTGCATCTTTGCTTTTCCTTTTCCTCTTTTTTTCCCTCCTTCTTTATCTTTAAGATTTTATTCTGGAGTAAAAGTCATTTCTTTTATGAAATTATGGCCATAGCAGATGCTACTTTCTAAATTTTTTTTAATTTGCTTTTTAAAAAATGTTAATCTTTTCAAGTTTTGCTAATAGGTGAATTCTACATCTGAGCTCTGCAAGACTACAGAGTTCTGCACTGGGCTATATCTCTCTTGAGAAGGAGCCTGGATCTCATCTCGAGCAGCCAACATCCTCTTCCAGACAGTGGGGTGTAGTTTTAGAACACGCTGAGCTGATGGTCTCTGGGATCCTTTTCTTCTTAAAAACACCCCATCATCTCTCCTGGAACCACAGCGGGACTCTGGTTGGTCACTCTGAATTAGAGTGTAGGTTTTCCTTACTGCTAATTACTTAGGGCAGCTCTTAGAAGATTAGTAGAAATATGATTGGTCTTTCTACTTTGGGGACTCGTCAACATTTCTAAGATCTGAGCATTTCTACTAATACTCCAGCTGGTTTTACCCCAAGAATCAAATGTAATGGATCAAGTTCAAATCAAAGGTGAAGGAAGTCCTTTCCCCATGCTCGGAGTCAGGATCACTGTTGATTCTCTCGCCTGTAAAATTCCTGCTCCGTGAAGTCCAACAGTTTTCTCTGAGTTGGCATGTGTTTGCTTCTTCAGCCTCTTTGTGGCTCGCTGATCTACTTTGGCTTGTCTCTAGGCCATTGGGTACACACGCTGCTACACTGAGAGGGCCTGAGCCTCCCACTTGGGAAGAAGTGCAGCCATTACCTGCCTTTAGGAAACCAAATGTGAACCAGAGAAATAGAAGCCTCTGGGTCACCATCCTAGGGCTTCCAGAGAACCCCCCCTTTTCAGTTCTTCTTGTTGGATTCCTCCTCTCCATGAGTTGAGGGCCCCAGGGGATTGGGCCAAGAAGTTATTTGCCCATTTTTTTAAAAATCTAAGCCACTCATCTTGCTTCTAGACTGGGCAAATAGAATCCTTCCAGTACACACACCATGTGGTCCGGGTCTCTAGGTATAAGGGTGTTGATACCCAGCTAGTAAGAAAGGGCAAGTGTATGTTCGGAGTCTTCTTCATCTTTCCCTCCAGCACCTGTGGTCAGTAGAGATGTCAGTAATCCTGGGATCATCCATCTCCAACCCCTCTACCCTCTTTTCTCCCCTTGCCCTCTCCTTTTCCTCCCCTCTGCCTTTTTCTTCACCCCCTTTTTCTCCTCCACTGCTTAGAAACACACCTAACCTCACGCATCATATTCTCTACAGTTTTGCTCCTCCTACGATGCCTGTCACAGTGAGAGACACCACCTTTCTTTCTGCCCAAACTAGATGCTGCGTGTTATCCATGCCTCTTCCCCTTCCTCCTCTTACTGTTTAGCCACAGAATCCCATCCATTTTGCCTCATTTTTAACTCTTGTTCCTGTTTACTTCTCTCATCTCTACTTGCAATCATTCCCACAGCAGCTTCCCCTCCTGCCCTGCCCTTACTTATCCTCCAGGTCTCCCTTATTCATCCCATTCCTGCAATTAAGAGGCCTCTCATCTGTGCTTCCACAACATCTTGTACTTACTATAAGTAGAACTGCACCCCCCCCCACACACACACTAAACAATAAGCTCTTTTTCTCTCTCCTTCATTCTTTTTGTTTCTCTCACTCTTGTTTCCATTGCCCAGCCCAGACATGACACGTAGTAGTTAGTAGATGCCCAATAACTATCTGATGAGTGAATAAATGAGATATATAAAAGAAATGTGGAAAGTTGAGCTTTTAACTGAGGAGAGATTTGAGGCTACTGAGAAGATTTATAATTTTTTCTTTGCACACATTTTGAGACATCATTAACATTTCCATATCTTTATTTCTTTAAGTTTATAGCACCAATATATAGAATTGATGCTTTTAAAAAAATGTGGCTGGTATGGCTCAGTGAGCGTCAATCTATGAATCAGGAGGTCATAGTTTGATTCCCAGTCAGGGTACTTGCCCGGGTTCTAGGCTCCATCCCCAGTGGGAGGCATGCAGGAGGTAGCCTATCAGTGATTTTTTTTTTTTAAATCATCATTGAGGTGTCTGTCTTTCTCTCCCTCTCCCTTCCTTTCTGAAATCAATAAAAATATATATATATTTTAAAAAATCGTTACTAAGTGCTGTTTTGGTTGTCTTTCATTCTGTGATCCACCTTGTATTGAAAGAGACACTTAGAAAGAAAGCATGTGCTTGAATTCCCTTGATTCTTATGTGACTTTCATGGTGTCCTCCATGGTGACAAGACCTAGGCAGGCTCGATCAGATCTGGGCATTGCCAGAGTTGGCAGAGTTGGCTGTTGGAGGAGTTAGCCAGCTTGTTGGATTCACTAGGTGAGAGAACGGTTCTTATTAGGGATGCCAGTAAATGTTGGAAAAGGATCAGTGCGAAGGGAGACAGCAAAGCAGGAACAGGAAGGAGCGGGACCACCTCAGGCACACAGGCTCGTCAGAGATACAGATGCAAATCAGGGCAGTGCAGATGGTATGACCTCGTCAGCCAAAGGATCTCACATCTGAACTAGGATTGGGCTGAGCATTTTAATGCTGGTTTATGCAAATGATAGAGTCTTTTATAAGCCGTGGCTCCGGGAAGCCTGCTTAGTCCTGTCATCTTTTTTTTAAAATATGTTTTTATTGATTTTAGAGAGGAAGGGATAGGGTAGAGAGATAGAAACATCAATGATGGGAGAGAATAATTGATTGGCTGCCTCCAGCATGTCCCCTACTGGGGATTGAGCCCACAACCCAGACATGTGCCCTTGGCCAGAATTGAACCTAGGATTCTTCAGTCTGCAGGCTGACACTCTATCCACTGAACCAAACTGGCTAGGGCCTGTCCAGTCTTTCAAAGAGCCTATTCTGAAGATGTCCAGAGATTTCCAAAAGGTTTGTTATAATCCATTTTATCTCATTATATACTGTATTCAGATCTGAATTTGTATCAACTTATTTTTCATGATGTACTTTCAAAACAGGATTTGAAGTGGCTTAGAATAAACACATAGATACACTAAGTAATACAGATTAAATAGCAGAAATCCAAGCAGAAAGGGCAAAAATTATTATATTAAAAAGTGGCTAAAGAAAGTGACTTTTTTTCAAGAGCAACGTTTGGCCCTGTGGTTTCTAGTCGTTGCAACAAAATAGGAACTATATGAGTTTTGTATTTTTATATCTTCTGAGAAAGATCTAAACTTTTATCAGCTAAAAAAAAGAGTATCTGTCTATCAGGACAGGACATTCTGTCTTGGCTATGAGCTCTGAGAGGAATTTGTCATGTAGATCTTTATCTAAGAGGCATTGAGCAACATAATAAATTATTCAGATCTGTAGTAGTCTTATCAATGTTCTGTCTTATTGACAGGTACTGTTCTGAAAGCAGAGGATTAAAATCTCTTGGTCATGGTTACATTTTTACTTTATATCTGTTTTTATGTTATATACTCACTTGAGGACTGATGCAGGAAATTCGTGCAAGAGTAGGCCTTCCTTCCCTCTGGCCGCCAGCAGACACCTGGGACCCAGGCTTCCCTAGCAGCCCCAACTTCCTCTGGAAGGTTGCCCAGAGTATGTCTGGTCTAATTAGCATATTATGCTTTTATTATTATAGATTGTTCTATTTAAACATAAATTGAGGACTATTGGTTTTTGCATTATTAATTATGGCCCTGTTAATATAATGTCCTTATTTATTACTCTAAGTGCTTGCCTCAATGCTTTTAGCTATAAAATTGGCATTATCAGATATAATAATCAAACCCTTAAATTGTCATTAGGAGTTTGCTTAAATTAGCCACACTTTAAGTATTTATTATCACAAATCTGTGCTCAATTGGTTTGATTTTCTTCTTTTCCTCCTGTCAATGTTTTTAGATTTTATTACACCTTTACATGTGCATTGCTTTTATCCGTCAGTGCTGTGCATTGTAGGTTTATGAACTTTTTGTGGCTCTTGGACTATCTATTTTCCAGATGGGCTGTGCCAGTTAAACTCAGCACCAGCATGATATGTACCAGTCTCAGGCAAAAGCTAATTTTGAGTGAAACTCTGAATTTGCTCCTCTGTTCTTCTGGTTTATATATCATCTGAGAAACTGGTGCTAAAAGTGAACTGTCTTTTGAAGTAACACCTGTTTACCAACCTCTTTTAAATACCTCACAAAGAGCTTTTTAAACCTCCGGCTACTAATACTTAAATTCTTAATCAGAACCATTACTGGAGTCCTCGTGCATTTTATGTAAGACCCTTTGGACTCTAAAGTTTTTGCATCTTCTCTGTCAACAAAATTGTGTGATGAAATAATTTTGTTTGATAAATAATTTTTTCATCATTTTGAAATTCTTGGGAGTCTTAAATGTACGTTTTCAACTTTATTACTGCTTGAAATTGAGAAAGGGAATAGTTTTGACATTAGTGACAAAGCTGTCAAGATATTGCATGATTTATTCCTAAGTTATCAGGCACAAAGACTTACCAAAATGTTGACAGTTATATTTTATGTACTACATCCAAGATGTGGAAGTAACTTTAGCTCATTAAGTGGATATTCTTGATCCACTCTTGGATCTATAGGAACATGAAAAAGCAGACAAAAGCAGAAATGATCGGAAATATTCTCTTAGTTTAAGGTGGCTGATGATAAAATTGGGCATTTGGGGGAAGGATATGGGAGAATGTTTCAATAGGCTGAAGAACTATGGGTAATGAAAATGTGGTTGCATATAAAGACCTTCCTAAACATGAGGGCTGTAAGCCTTCCAGTCACTTTTTTAGGTGCCAATGGAAACATTTTTTTTTTTTCCTTAAGAGAATTGATACACATCTGGCCAAGAGGAGCCTTAGGGCTTTTCTATTCAAAACGTGATCCACAGGCCAGCAACCGGAATATCTCCTGGGAGCTAGTTAGAACTGCTGGGATTCCACCCACCACAGAGCTGCCCGCCAGAATCTACATTTTAACCAGATGCCCAGGTTATTGGTATGCATGTTAAAGTTTGGGAAGCAAATTGCCTTGGGGCACTGTTCTCAAACGTGGCTGCGTATGATGGGCACTTCCAGAGATTCTGACCGAGTAGGTCCGAGACGTGGTCCTGACATCGGGCATTTTAAACTCCCCAGATAACTCTAATGTGCCGCAGTACTCACTGCCTTAGGATTGGCTCCACAGCTAATAGATATGCCTCACCGATACAGAGAACAGGCTGACAGCTACCAGAGGGGAGGGATGCTGAGGTGCTGGGTGAAATAGGTGAACGGATTAAGCAAAATAACAAAACAAAACAAAACAAAACAAAACAAAAAACAACCCTCATAGACACAGACAACAGTACGGTGATTACCAAAGGGGAAGATGGGGTGAGGGGAGAAAGAAGAAGGTAAATGGGGGGATAAATGATGAGGGGAGGAGACCAGACATTAGGTGGTGAACACCCAATACAACATACAGATGATATATTATAGAATTGTAAACTTGAAACCTACATATTATTAATAATCAATGTAACCCCAATAAATTCAATAATAAAAAAATATAAAAAAGAGGAAAGGAAGTTGAGCTCTGAAAGGGAGAGTGAGTATTTGTGGCAATCAATAGTTTTTGCCAGTGGTTTTGGCTATTGCTTTTTTTTTTTAATTTCCTATGAACCTTTTCTGAAAGTGTATAGAAAAAAAGATGACATTTTACAAGGAAACTCCCACTAATTAAGAAAAAAAGAAAAAGAAAAGAATGAACAAAGCTTTTCATGACAGATATGGGTGCAAATCTTTCCATGACAGATATGATTGCCAAATGAAACACAGGATACCCAGTTAGATTTGAATTTCAGATAAATAATGAATAAACTTCAGATAAGCAACCTCAGTGTTGTGACATACACTGAAAACGTATTCATTGTTTTTTGTTTTTGTTTTTTTCTAAATTGGGCAACCTTAGTGACAGGAGATTCTTCACAGTGAAAGCTATTCCTTAGGAATGTTATGCAAAGGCCTGAGAAGAAGGAAATGGTCTGTGTCTGAGTCACTCCACCTATCTTCTGAAGGTGGAAGAATTTATTTGCATTATAGTATGTATTTTTGCAGTCTCTGTATAATTTAAGCCCACAGACTGTGTAGACAAGGGCCACTCACAGGCCTTGTGGCCACCTGTCATGGAACCTCTGCAGTGTCCCTCCAGGTAGGGAACTGGAGAAAATATGCCTCACCTTAACTCTCCTCCCTCCCTCTGTTCTCCTGTAGGGGCTCTAGGCGATCAAATCCAGGCCAGCCTCCCAGTAACAGGGAGGGTGGAGAAAAGCAGAGAGTCTATGGAGGGGCAAATGGAAGACTCAAGCCCAAATGCTTCCTCTGTGCCTGTTAATAATTTTTACATAGTCACCTCCCTTGGTCCACACAGCAGTTTTACACATAAGGAAAGTGCTATTAATGACCTCTTTTACTGATGTAGTGAAGGATTAGTGATATTGAAAAACTTGCTTTGGGGTCATGTAGATAGCAAACAGTACTAGAATCCAAAAATATTCACCTCCATTTCACTGTACAAGACTCCCTGGTGACATCTTTTCATTGTTATTATTTTATAAAAATTTATTTGAGCCAAACTATGGCATATGCTCCTCATTGTTATTTATTTTTTTGTTTTTTACTTTCATGGTGTTTTAAATTTTTCATTGTTTAAGTCTTATTGCCAATCATTGAAAAATCACCGCAGAACTAGTTTAGCAGATTGTATATGTGCTCACTGAATGTTTGTTAATTTTCTGTTTGATTTCTGTTGTTGAGGTGGCAGCAGTAACAGGGAGTCCAGGTCTAAGAGTTGGGTCTGTCAGTAGTTTCCTTATAGGAAAGCCAGTAGAAGAAGACACTTGACTCAGCGTCCATAGTTCACGTGGCATAAGGGAAGGCTCATCAAGTAAAGAACCTCCGGTAGCCGAAACCAGTTTGGCTCAGTGGGTAGAGCGTCGGCCTGCAGACTGAAGGGTCCCAGGTTCCATTCTAGTCAAGGACATATACCTTGGTTGTGGGCACATCCCCAGTAGGAGGTGTGCAGGAGGCAGCTGATCGATGTTTCACTCTCATCAATGTTTCTAACTCTCTATCTCTCTCCCTTCCTCTCTAAAAAAAAAAAAAAAAATCAATAAAATATTATAATATAATAAAATATATTATATAAAAAATAATATATAAAATAATATATAATATATAAAAAATATATAATATAAAATATATAATATATAAAAATAATATATTAAAAAATAATATAATAAAAAAGAACCTCAGGTATCCCAGAGTAATTTTATAGACTCTTAGACTTGGAAGGGACCTTAGAGACCCCCTATTACCTGAGGCGTGATTCCTCTTTGCCACTCAGTTCATCTCCTTGTACCTAGGATTGTCTTAGTCTAAGTAAACACACCAGAAAAGTGTCTGACCAATTTCCTTGAGTGGTTCTTTTCACTACTCAAGAATTCTGTTTCACTGCTGAACTTTGATGAGCCTTGGTCTTGGTTAATAATAACATGGATGTGGGTAATGTAAGACATATTAATCTTTTTGAAAATTTATAGCTCTACCTGAAGAAGGTGGCAAGTTGTGCTATTGAAATAAGTTGGAGCAAATGTAGACTCCCCCCCTAAGTTAAAATAGTTAAATCTCTGATATATAAATGTCAGAAGATGGAATGTGGGTTGGAAGTTTTCATTGTGAGTCAGAACATGGAAAATTATTTAGTTAGTGCAGCGATTTTCACCATGTGCAACAAGAATTTTTAAAATATGCAATACCTGACTGTTTAGTCAGGGATACAGACTTCTTTTCCCTAAGATTGCAAAGAGAGAGCTAGAAACGTCGATGAGAGAGAAACATCGACCAGCTGCCTCTTGCACACCCTCTACCGGGGATGTGCCCGCAACCAATGTACATGCCCTTGACTGGAGTCGAACTCGGGACCTTTCAGTCCGCAGACCGATGCTCTACCACTGAGCCAAACTGGTTTCAGCAAGGGTGAGGATTTTTTAAAAAATAACAAAGGCTGTGAGATGGAGCCTGGTCTAAAAGAGGCTTCCTTTCTAGCTTTGTGCTTTGTAACAAGGCTTCTAAAAATAATACCTAGGTCTTTGATATCTAATTCTAGTTGACAAGAAAAATAGCTTCAGGAATGACTTGAATGGTGGAAACTGCAGGTTGGGAAAGTGGATAGTCCTATTGAAGTCTGGGTGATTTGTGGGACAAAATGGCCATTGTGGTAGCCCTTAAATCATACAAAATCAATGAGTTAGCTTAGTCTGCCTGCTTTCAAGATCAATCCTGGATAATGCTGTGACTTATTGTTGGCAATAAGTAAGGCGACCAACTGACTTGGTTTCTTAAAGACTTTCCCCTTTTTAGCACTGAAAATTCCATATCTTGGGGGATCCGCAGTCTTGGGGAAAACAGGGAATTTGGTCCCTTATAAGACCCAAATGTAAGAGAATTATAGTCTCTTAATTTTAACATTTATACAGCTTCTAACTTGGTCTCCAGTACCTCTGAGGAATATAGAAATTATTAAATAAGTAAACAGCTAGCTCAGTTTTGGAAGGTGTCAGATCTGCTATCTCATTATGATAAGGCAATATTACAACCAGTAGAGAACTCCCAAATGTGGCTATATAAATAGCAATAGTTATATAACTAACCTGCCTTGGCTTAAACCACTGAAACACTGCCAAATTTTAGCTTCACATGTGGAGATAATACCTTACATCTGGAAAGATGTTGCATTACACACATACAACAAATGATTTTTATTTTTATTTTTAGTATACTTTTGTTTTAATTACAGGTTCCATCAGTTTTCACCATAATAACAGAATACAGTTGGTTTGTTTTTGCAGAATATCATTTAAATGGATACCAGTTGCTATTGTTTGCAGAAAGCACTACATATACTATTATTTATTTTTAAAAACATATTTAACAAAACATCCTTTCATTGGTAGTTCATCTGCATATAATATAAACTTTTGGGAGTTAGCATCATCTATGGAGATTATAAATAGAGAGAGAGGAGATCAAGAGTGGAGAAGGAACCACCAAATGACTACATGCTGGTCTTCTAATGCCTAATGTGCTGCATTTATTTATCATGAGAATATAGACAGCAAGACTATTTATGAATCACAAATCAATAACAATTCCAAATGAAATCATACATTTTAAAAATTAAAAGCACATTACTAAATAGTGTGGGTTAAGGAGAAAAGCAAATGGGAATTATAAAACATAAAGATGAGTAGACACAAAAGCATTACTTTACAAAATCTGTGGATTATAGTCAACATGTTGCTTAGAACGAAATCTATAGCCTTAAGTATATGTATTAGAAAATAAGGAATACTGAAACTAAATTAAGCAAACTTTCAAATAAAAATTTAACAGCCCAGTCCAAGAATCAAATAAGAATAACAAAATGAACATAAAGAAAAGGGAAAATAGCTCAGTAGATAGAGTGTTGGCCTGAGGACTGAAAGGTACCGGTTTCAGTTCCAGTCAAGGGCATGTACCTTAGTTGCGGACATGTCCCCAGTGGGAGGTGTGCAGGAGGCAGCTGATCAATGTTTCTCTCTCATCGATGTTTTTGACTCTCTGTCCCTCTTCCTTCCTCTCTGTGAAAAATCAATAAAATGTATTTTTTATAAAAAGGGAAAATATAAAAAGTACTACAGGCCCAGTATACAAAATTTGTACACTGGGGGAGGGGAGGTTCCTCAGCCCAACCGCCATCCTCTCCAATTTGGGACCCCTTGAGGGATGTCCTACTGTCCATTGCAGAATATCAGTCGGACATCCCTCTCACAATCCAGGATTGCTGGCTCCCAACTGCTTGCCTGCCTGGGCAAGGTGCCGGTGGTGGTTTGCAGGCTGGCCATGCCCCCTGGCTACCCAAGCGAAGGCCCTGCTATCTGGGATTTATTTATTTTCTATAATTGAAGCCTTGAGTGGAGACCAAGGCAGGTCAGGGCTGTGGGAGCTTGGCTTCCTCATTGCTGGGAGCAACTCAAGCCTCCTGCTCTTTCCAGTTCCGTGGCTGCTGCCATTTTTGTTGGGATTTATTTGTCTTCTATAATTGAAACTTTGTATAATTGGGCCGGCCAGGGTGTGTGGGAAGCTTGGCTTCCTCCCTTGCCAGGGAAACCCAAGTCTCCTGCTCTCTCTGTGGCCATAACCATCTTGGTTGTGTTAATTTGCATACTCACTTCTGATTGGCTGGCGGACATGACTTGTGGGTATAGTGGAGTGATGGTTAATTTGCATGTTAATCTTTTATTATATAGGGTTATGGAAGAAAATATGCAATATAAAAGGATAGTAAAGTCAGCTGAACTTGAGGAAGTCCTCCTTTTATATAGAACTCTCAGCTTCCCAGACTTTGACTCAGATACTCACTTCACAGCCCAAGGGATATGGGTTATGGATGTTGAAGAGGAGAAAGAATAAGAGCAAGGAATCCATGATTGTGCTTCTGCATGGAGGACTGCAGAAGGGAGAATAATAACTAGCATTTATGAAGATCTCTGTGTCAAGCAATAAGCTAGGCAGGGTATATACATTTTTTTAAAAATTTAATAATTTGTCTTCCTCATTTACAGATGAGAGGATTGAAGCAAAGCATGGGTTAATAGTTCCCTCAGTTCACCAGACAGTACGTAATGGAACTTGGATTTGAACTCTAGAAGGGCTATTAAATTGGAGTTTAATTTACAACATGTCAGTTGCCATTAGTTTTAGAGACATCTTGTTTTGAAAACTCATACCTGTCTGGAAAGGTCATGGGACTATTAGTCATTCATACTATTTTTTTAAAAACCTCACCCGAGGATATGTGTCTATTGATTTAGAAAAAGAGAGAGAGGGAGGGAGGGGAAAAGGAGGGAAGAGAGAGAGAGAGAGAAAGAGAGAGAGAGAGAAAGAGAGAGAGAGAGAGAGAGAGAGAGAGAGAGAGAGAGAGAGAAATATGGATCAGTTGCCTCCTGTATGCACCCTGTCCCAGGATTGAACCTGAAACCTGGTATGTGTCCTGATAGGGAACTAAGTTCCACAGCCTTTCAGTGTCTGCGATGACAACCCAACCAACTGGGCCACCCTAGCTAGGGCCAGTCATTTGCATTATAGAGGGAAATGGTTTAAACAGATTGCTTACTTCTTTACACCATCTGTTTTCTTCTTTTTACTAACGTTATCTGCATTAAAAGAATGGGGCGTTTGAAATGATTTGAGAGAGGGAAGTGATGCAATAGAGTGGTCCTGTTTGGAGACTAGGTGCCTCATGGGAATATAGGGCAGCTGAGGCCTGGGTGAGTTGGTAAACAAGAGTACAAAAAGGGAAGTGGGAAGATGTCAAGATAAACCTGAAGATTTCAAAATTCTGGCTAGGGTTAGCCCCACCCTTAAGAAAAGAAAGACAGGTTCTTCCTCTTTCTTTCTTATACAAATCAGTCCAGTATTCCCAAGGATCAAGTGGTCCAGGCACACAAGACTTTGCTAGGGAAAATTGATTTGGAAGGGGCTTTAGAGTCCATCCATCCTACTCACCACCAGGCTTCTCCTACATTCATTCATTACCCAAAGTACACCGGGCCTCCAGTAAAACATATAAAGATGAGTGGTCACAAAAGCATTACTTTACAAAAATCTGTGGATTGTAGTCTCCCCTAACTGCCCTCCCCTGCCGGCCTGATTTCGCCCCTAACTGTTCTCCCCCGCTGTGAAGCAAAGTGATAAGAAACTTGCTTCGTAACCATCCAGTCCATATCCATTTTGGGTTTAAGATAATTATTAGAAAGTCCTACTAATTATTAGCAAAATTTTGTATTCCTCAACTTCCCCTCTTTGGTCCTACTTCTGTCCTCTGGAATTTCTCAGTCTGTGTGGTATTTATTTAAATGGAATTTGGTCTGTCATGTACTGTTGTTTTTGGCTAATTTGCTAAGTTGATTAGATCCCTTAGTAAACTCAGTGCTTTTAGATCAAGGTAAATTCTGGTAAAATGTTCAATTAATTATTATTTTTAAATACATTTTTAAAATTGATTTCAGAGAGGGAGAGAGATAGAAACATCAACCATGAGAGAGAATAATTAATAGGCTGCCTCCTGGACATTCTCTACTGGGGATGGATCCTGCAACCCTGACATGTACCCTGACTGGGAATTGAACTATAACCTCCTGGTTCATAGGTTGATGCTCAAGCACTTTACACCATCGAGGCCTTATCAATTATTTTTTCAGAAAAAATTTGACTCTACTTTGTTTACAAGAGGAAAAAGAAAATACTCTCAACTTAAGAGATTCATTTTGTGAGAACAGCTTTATGTTCAAATCCATAGAGTAATTTGCACTTGGAAATCCCTATAAGTATGCTGTCTTTTTTTAAAGACATTGCTTGAAAGCTACTGTGTTGTGTTTTTTTTTGTGTGTGTTTTGTGGGTTTTTTTGTATAATAAAGTAAACAGATTATGAGAAGAGGAGAACAACTAGCTAGCCAACTTGGGAAAATGTTCCATTTCACTTTTATTATTTTATTTTGTTTTTCAATTACAGTTTACATTAAATATCATTTTCTATTCGTGTCAGGTATACAGCATAGTGGTTAGACAGTCAAATACTTACAAAGTGTTCCCACAATATTTCCAGTACCCACCTGGCACTATACATAGTTCTTACAATATTATTGACTGTATTAGAGGCCCAGTGCATGAAATTCATACACGGAGGGGGTTCCTCAGCCTAACCTGCACTCTCTCCAATCTGGGACTCCTCAGAGGATGTCCAACTGCCAGTTTAGGCCCGATCCCACAGGGGTGATCCTAACCACTCACCTGCCTGCCTGATCAACCCTTATCCCGCTGCCTGCCCGTCTGATCACTCCCACCTTGCCCCCCTGCTGGACTGTTTGCCCCTACCTTGACCCCCTGCCTGCTTGATCTGCTCACTGTAGTCTGTGCTCTGGGAGTAAAAAGCACTACTATGCTTGGTTGCAAATGAAAGGGAGGAAAAGATTAGAGATGCTGGGAGAGTGAAACTCTCCTGGCCCTCTGACGCCCAGAGAAGAATTCAGAGCTGGGCTATATGAGTCTTTGGCCAGTGGAGAGGAAGGCAGATTGTGTGGTTAAATATAAACCTTTTTCCCACTCTTGCTATTTCTCCTGGGTTCTTACAGGAACTTTAGAATTTTTACACATTTTGGTTGATTCTTTTACTCCATTTTTATTCTCCAACTTTAGTATGGAAGACTATCTAGTGTTTCCAATTTGTCTGGCCCCATTAATAGTGGTAAGAAACATTGGCTATTGATTATTTGAGTCTCCAAAGCCCTTGGTCATTACTGACTATGGTACCAAGAGTTAATTTAAGGGTATGACTCTGCCAGACAGTGTTCACGCAGGTGTGCCACGCAACACACAAAAATGTGGCATATATTGGTCAGCTACTGGTACACTAAATCTGAGGAACCACCAGCCCCCAAACCCAGGCTTGTAATGAGCTAGGATTACTGTGCTTCTGTTGCAGGTTAGCTAGGCAGCAACTCTGACTTCTACAACTTCAGACCAAGGTCTTCTAGCAGGGTACCTCCCTGGGACCATGTCTCACAACCCCATTAGCTACTTGAGGCGTACTTTTTTTTTCCTGGTGGGCCAACAGTGCAAGAGACCAAGCCAGACCACTTACTAAGGGCTGTACTCATGTCTGCCTTTATTCAGTAGGACAAAGCAAGTCACATGCATGATTGTTCCCAATGTCAGTGCAATGGGGGAAATACCTCCCATCAGATGTTCACATGGCAGAGGGAGATTTGAGAACTATGATCTAAACTGTCACCGAGGACAACATGGAAATGAATTACCATATTTGCCGGCGTATAAGACGATTTTTTGGCCCTGAAAATACCGTATTTGCCGGCGTATAAGACGACTGGGCGTATAAGACGACCCCCTAACATTTCCACTCAAAATACAGAGTTTGTTATATACTCGCCGTATAAGACTACCCCCCACTTGGAGGCATATTTTTCAGGGCCAAAAAATCGTCTTATACGCCGGCAAATACGGTAATTCAAATCATCAACAGCAATACCTACTGACTCTCAGAATGAGTAGTATCATTTCCATGTGTGAAAAATATCCCATTTTTTACATATAGACTAATGAAAAGTTAATAGGTCAGCTCAGTTTCCATGTATTTCTTTCTTTTTTAATTTATTGATTTTTAGAGAGAGAGGAAGGGAGAGAGAGAAACATTAATTTGTTGTTCCACTTATTTATGCATTTAATGGTTGATTCTTGTTTGTGCCCTGACTGAGGATGGAACCTGCAACGCAAGTATGTGCCATTGACTGGGAATTGAGCCCTTCAGTGTGCAAGCTGATACTCTAACTACTTAACAACACCAGCCAGAGCTCCTGAACCTTTTTGAAGAAACTACTGAAGGCTGAACCTCATAGATAAACAGAAAAACTATGGCAAAATGACTGGTGAATGTTGAATCTCTTTTGTTGTAGAACTAAGAATGAAGTAAAGGTAGAGATTATAGCTACAGGACAGAATGTAAATTTTTAAAAGAAACAATGTAAGTTACAAAATAGTCCTCATACAACCCATTTTTTTTAAAGCTCAAATGACATCTACTTTAAGAGAACATCCTTTGTGGGGAGGCAGAGATAGCTTCAAATAGCAACTTTAGTACTTAGTGGTTATATTATTTTGGGCCAGTTAACTTGGCTAAATTTCATTTCTTGTCTGTAAGATAGAGATAACACTTACCTAATAAAATGTACTGTGGGACCAAGAGTTAATATAAGGGCGATAATGAGAAGTTCATTCATTCAATAGATATTTATTGGCTTCTACCACATACCTGGCACTGTCCTAGGTGGTAGGTATATAGTTTGAATATAATAGACACGAAGTTCACCTTCTACTTAGGGGAAGACAGACAAATAAATAAATAAATGAAATACGTTATATGTGAAATGATAATAAGTGCTATAGAGAAAGACAAAACAGGGGACCTGCGTGACATTGAAATTTCAACTGTACCTCACCTGAAGGAGGTGATGGAGCAAGTTATGTGGATGGGAGAAGAGCCCAGGGAAGGTCACTGCCCTAATTCCCGGCTGTGGCTGTGGTGACTGTTGTGTATATATCTCTTGTAATGACCCACATTAGCGTTCCTGAAGCAGCAGCTCTGACTTCTACAACTTCAGACCAAGGCCTTCCAGTGGGGTACCTTCCTGGTTGCACTCTGTCACTGAACCACAAGTAGCCCTGACTGGAGCTCTCAGTTTCCTACTGAGGCCTGGCTATAGATGTATTTTATCTGGCATGCCCTTAATTACAGCCCTTTCTCTCCATTCCCCTCCTAATTCTGACACAGGGGCTGGAGGGCTGGGCTGGAGGGAAATCTTGAACAAAACCATTCTGTGATGAACTAAGTTATCACTCATCACACCTCCTGATACTTATCATGTTCTCCAGGCTAAATTTCTGCAACTCACATTCTTCCCTTACGGTGTGTTACCTCCATATCTAGGCCTCTCTGCCCAATGAGTTAAGTGGTAACCTATTTCCTGGTAGTTTAGCCGTATTGTTAGTATGGAGGATCTAACCAACCATCACCAACCAACATCACGTTCTTATTCATTAATTTACGTATACAGCATGTGTTTAGCACCTGCTGTGTGCCAAACTCTGATTGGTACTGGGCATGCAGTGGAGAGTGAATCAGATATGTTTCCTGCCTTCACTGTCTAAAAGAGTATCTGTGGGTTTTTATGCAATAGACTCTTCCTATACTTGCCCTTCCAGACAAGAAATAGGCACATTGCTTGAACTGTGTCATCGTTGCAACCTCTGTAACTTATAGGCCATGGTACTATTTAGATTTGATGATGGTATCTAATCAATGACCTTCAGCATTAATGTTCTGGGAGTTTAGAATTTGTATTTAAAGTACTCAACGCTATCTGACGTAAATTCATTGCATGTGATGTCTAGGGGCTCCTATGTGGTCTCTATGCTTTCAAATAAAAACAAATTTAATAGCCAAGAGTAATTGAGGATAAAACTTGAGGTTTTGTTGTTTAAAGGCATGAAAGTGGCCCAATGTATAACATTAAAGCAAAACGCTCTAAATTTCTCTTCTGCACCCATCTCTTATTTCCCTCCGCCTAACTGCAGCAACTTGAAATAAAGGACTCTTTTTTTGTTCATCCCTTAAGTCAGGTTCTGCATTAGGGCCTTATGTGACTTTTATCCCTTCTTGTGCCCCCCTCCCCCCTCTTCCTTTACCCCCTTCTGCGTATCACCATTTATTAGGAAAGCCAACCTACGCTCTTTGGTTTATTTCTTTTCTTTTCACTTCCCCCATTATGTGGAGTTGCTGCAACAGTGGTTCTTAAACTTTTGCACACATCAAACGATTTGGAAGTCTTGTTTAAAACACAAGTGGCTGGGCCTCACCTTCAGCGTTTGACACAGGAGGTCTGGTTTGGAGCTCGGTACACTGCATTTCTAACAAAGTTTGTAGGTAGTGCTGTTCCTTCTGGTCTGGGGACCGAACTTTGAGAACCACTGCTCTACAATTTAGGAACATTTGGGAGCTGTTCTGGCAAACAGGACTCCTCCTTGGGAGGAAGCCTTTGTTATACATAAATAATATCGCCTGATTTTTTTATATGTTAATATAAAGCTTAAGAATTTAATGAGTCATCTTCTATCACCATGTTTAACGTTCTGTAGATGGGGATCTGTATTTGGTAGACTCTACCATAACGCAAGAATAATAAAGGAAATACTATTTATTGCTCGGTTGCCTATAAGGGAGATAGTAGAGTGGGGTTGGTAGGAGAGTTAGGCATGAAGCCAGGTCTTCTGGGGTTCCGTCTTGAGGAGGCAGGATTTATGGAGAGTCCTGGAAAAGTTCTCTTGTGCCTCAGATTCTTCCTTTTGAAATGAAGATATTGGAAGTAACCATCTCAGAGTTGTTGTGAGGTTCAGATGATTTAATCATAGCCCCTGAAGAATGATTAGGGTGTGTTGTGTGTGTTACAAGGTTACCTGTCATTTTTATTATTATTATTATTAGGAACTTGAGTGTTTTCTTTATTATTCCTTTATAGCCTAAAATTAGATATAAAAGGTGAATACCCATTATTTTCCACAAATGGCCCTGGCTGGAGCTAGGAAACAGAAGGTCAGAAAGGTACCCCAGCTGGTAAAAATCTCTGCTTTTTGCATTTCACCAGTATTTTCCCAAAGGAATTATTTTCTCCCATAAGAAAAAATGGTAAAGTGGAGCCAATTTCAAAAGAATATTTGAATATGACTGAATAATTACTTCCTTGATCAAGATGATTAATGAATTTTATAATCTAATATTGTTATGTCTATTTTAAAATGTATTAAAGACAAATAAAGGCAAGGATAGGTATCATAGTGACTGTATCACACTCCACGAGTGTCTAATACTTGCACAATACCTGTCACATAATGTTTTTGATAAGTATTTGTTGAACTATTAGAAAGAATGTGATTTGGAATTAAAGGCTCCTAATATCCAGAGTTAGTGAGATTACATATACAGAAATGGGCATTTATATACTATTATGAGATTTTTGGAAATCAATTTGGCAATAGCCAACAAATTTTAAATATATATTTCCTTTGGCCCAGAGAGTCTAAGTGTCTATCCTGGTAAATACTTCTGCATCCCATGAAATGTATGCATAGTGAGGTCCATAGGTAGCATTGTTTCTAACTGTGAAAATTATAGCCCTAAGTGTTCAGAAATGGGGGAATTGTTTAATAAATGATGAATCATCTATGTTATTGGACACTAGTATATAAGAGTTAAAGAAAAAAAGAGAGCTGCAGTGATTTATATTGAAGTAAAAATATCTCCTGATGTGTTAAGGTGACAAAGTGGTAATAGGAAAAGTATATAATTGTCCATTTTGTTCACACAGCTCAAAACTACATCTATAAAAAATATAGAAAAAATGCTCAGGAAAAAGTTGGAAAAGTTACACACCAAACAGTTATCTGTTGTTACTTCTGGGAAGTCAAGAGGGTTAGGAAAAGAGGGTCAAGGAGAACTTCCACCTTGTATACTTTATATTCTATATTATTTGGACTTTCCATAGTTGGTATTTATTGTTTACTTGTAAGATGGAGAAAAGAGAAAAAAAGTAGATTTATCAACAAATATACTTAACAACCCTTTAATTAGGATAGTAGATGCTCAATATGTAAGAGTAAGCTTTCACAAGCCTTAAAACATGTCTATTCTAATAAGTAGTAGTTATTTTTAAAAATTTCCAAAGTCATCATTCTTATTAAAAACTTTATTACTTGTAATGCTGTTGATTCCCAGAACATTTCCTGTAAATAGTGAAAGAGCTGAATTGGCACCTGACTAGAAAGCACACAGTACTAAAATTCTTGCACATTAGAGTATCTCACCCAGGGGATTTGCCTTAGGACTACTGTTATGTTGTTTTATGCTTAATCGGTAAGAGATGAAGGTGACAGTGAAAAACAGACAAAAATCCAAAAATCTCTCCGTTACATAAAAGAAGAAAGCAAAGAAACAGTATTTTTTCCCCCTTTAAATGAATGATTATATCACAGTTCAATAGGAGAGAGTATTAGGTGTGGATAAGAAAAGAAAAAGTTATTCTCAAGGCTTTCCTGGTTTCAATTTGAGGAATGTAGGGTAGTGTGTTGTGGTTACTTCTGGGAAATCAACAGGGTTAGGAAAAGAGTATCAAGGAGATTCCACAATCTGGGCATGTGCCCTGACAAGGAATTGAGCCATGGCCTCCTGATTCACAGGTCGATGCTTAATCACCCAGCCATACCCAGCCAAGCTAAAATAACTTATTTTAAAGGGAAACTTCATATCATTTCCTAGACTGACATAACAAAGTATCACAGACTGGGTGGCTTAATACAACAAAAAGTTTTTGCCTCCAAGTTCTGGAGGCTAGATGTCTGAGTCATAAATTATGAGTCACCTATGTTATTGGACACTGTATAAGTGTTAAAAAAAAATGAGGGGCAGTGATATTTATTGAAGTAAAAGATCTCCAGGATGTGGTTAGTGACAAAGTGGTAACAGAGAAAAAGTATGTAATCATCCATTTCGTTTGCACAGCTCATGTGAGTGTGCTTTCCACATAAATGCCAATTCAGCTCTTTCGCTATTGACAGGAAATGTCCTGGGAATCAGCAGCATCACAGTTAGCAGGGCCATGCTCCCCCCGGAGCCTCGAGGGGAGATTCCCTCCTTGCCTCTCCCAGCTTCTGGTAGCCCCAAGTGTTCCTTTGTGGTAGATAACATCACTCCAGTCTCTGCCTCTGTTTCACCTGGCTGTTTTCTCCCTGAGTGTGTCTTTCTCCTCTTCTTATAAGGAAACCAATCATACTGTAATAGGGCACACCCCAATGACCTTATCTTAAATAGATTATATCAGCAAAAACCCTATTTCCAAATAAGGTCTTCACAGGTGGTGAGGACTTCAATATATATACATGTATATGTATATGTATATGTATATGTATATGTATATGTATATGTATATGTATATTTTTTTCCGGCGGGGGGGGGGGGGAAGTGGACAATTCAACCCAGAATAGATGGGTTGAAGTCTAATCAGTTATTTGTAATAGTTAATTAAAATGTATGAATGTTGGGTAATACTTTGAATCAGTGGGCTTTAAAGTACTTCATAGTCATTCAGTTACAATAATCTCAACAGTATCCCAGAATGACATAGGTGTCTTTTAAAAAAAAATAAAATAAAGCAAAGTTCAGCCCTGTCGGTGTGGCTCAGTGGTTAAAGAGTTGGTGTCTGCCCCCTCCCTCCCCCCCCCCCCCCCACACACACACCAAAGATTCTCAGGTTCAGTTCCCAATCAAGGGCACACACCTGGTCGAAAACGGTTTGGCTCAGTGGATAGAGCGTCTGTGGACTGAAGGGTCCCAGGTTTGATTCCAGTCAAGGGCATGTACCTTGGTTGTGGGCACATCCCCAGTGGGCGGAGGGGGGGTGGGAAGGGGGGGTTTGCAGGAGGCAGCTGATCGATGATTCTCTCTCATCGATGTTTCTAGCTCTCTGTCCCTCTCTCTTCCTCTCTGTGAAAAATCAATAAAATATATTAAAAAATAAAAATAAAAGAACATTAAAAAAAAGAAAAAGAAAAAAGAACACATACCTGGGTTGCAAGTTCCATCCCTGGCCAGGTCAGGGTCTGTGCAGGAGACAACCAATCGATGTGTCCCTCTCACATCAATGTTTTTCTCTATCCCACTATCTAAAGATCAATGGAAAAAATGTCCTTTTATGAGGATTAACAACAACAACAATAATAAAAGCAAATTTCAGGTAAACAAATGTATGGATTTTAAGTAAAGAAGACAACAAATAGGTCAGAAATGGCGATAAAGTAAGATCACCCTAATATGCTCTTTCCTCCTTTGCTAGAGAAAACACTGATTTTCCTTTTGCCCAAGTTTCATGATGTAGAGACAAAGAGGTATAGCCTCTTAAAATAACTTATTTTCAATATATTGATTTCAGAGAGAAAGGGAGAGGGAGAAATAGAAACACCAGTGATGAGAGAGAGTCATTGATTGGCTGTCTCCTACAAGCCCACAACCTGGGCATGTTCCCTGACCAGGAAATGAACCATGACCTCCTGGTTCATATGTTGATGCTTAACCATTGAGCCATACCGGCCAAGCTAAAATAACTTATTTTAAAAGGAAACTTCATATCATTACTGTAACTGGAAATTAGTATCCCCTGCCAAACCGAGAAGGTATTGTAGGTGGTAATCTTCATTTTTAAATATGCTTTTATTGACTTTAGAGAGGAAGGGACACAGAAACATTGATGAGAGAGAAATATCAATCTGCTGCTTCTACACACCGCCTACTGAGGTTATGGAAATCGAGCCTGAAACCCAGGCATGTGCCCTGACCAGGAATTGAACTGGAGACCTCTTGGTGCATGGGACGATGCTCAACAAACTAAGCCACACCAGCCAGGGTAATGGTAATCTTAAAAGCTAATATGATGTTATTAAATTCTAGATAATGTTGACAACCTGAGTTTATTGAAAAGGAAGATTAGCTATGCTAGATGTTACAGATTTATTTGCTTAAACTGAGACTTTCGCCGAAACCGGTTTGGCTCAGTGGTAGAGCGTCGGTCCAGGACTGAAAGGTCCCGGGTTCGATTCCGGTCAAGGGCATGTACCTTGGCTGCGGGCACATCCCCAGTAGGGGGTGTGCAGGAGGCAGCTGGTCGATGTTTCTCTCTCATCAATGTTTCTAACTCTCTCTCTCTCCCTTCTCTCTGTAAAAAATCAATAAAATATATTAAAAAAATAAAAAATAAACTGAGACTTTCTCCCTTAGTATAAATCAGAAGGATTAAGAGAAACAGAAGGAATGACTTTCTCAATATGTCATTTAATTGTACTTACTGTGTCAAATCCAAAATTACCTCTGGTACTACCAGAGACACATGCCCCATATTTTGGGAAATACTATAAGTAAAACTATAAGTAATACTTTAGGTATTTCCCCAAATACTCTAAGTAAGTAGAGAACTAATTCACTCTTTTGACTTAATTTCTTTAAAAAATATATATATTTTATTGATTTTTCACAGAGAGGAAGGGAGAGGACAGAGTTAGAAACATTGATGAGAGAAACATTGATCAGCAGCTGCCTCCTGCACACTCCTTATTTGGGATGTACCTGCAACCAAGGTACATGCCCTTGACCGGAATCAAACCTGGAACCCTTCGGTCCACAGGCTGACACTTTATCCACTGAGCCAAACCAGTTAGGGCTTGACTTAATTTCTTAAATCACAAACCAAATGAATTGAGGTAAAATAAATTTTCTTCTGAAAGTTTGTAGAATCTGACACTACTTCCTTCCTTTCTTGGAAGTCTCCACTTTTATTTGTTTGTTATAGATTATGGTATCACATAATTGTCCTCATCCCTCCATTCCCTCCCTGCAACCCCCTCCTCACGTATCCCCCTACCTCCCTGTTGTCTGTGACCACTGGTTAGGGTTATATGCATGCATACAAGTCATTTGATGATAGGTCTTCCCCCTTTTCCCCACCCTCCCCTATCTTCCCTCTGAGGTTTGAGAGCCTGATCGATGCTTCCCTGTCTCCGGGTCTGTTTTTGTTCATCAATGAGTTTATGTTGCTCATTATTTCCCCTACATGCATGAGATCATGTGATATAAGAAATAACTTGTAAGGACTGAAAACGAGACTAGTCATAATGGTTATGCTGAAAGGCAAATGAATCAGTCTGTAGTGAGTTTCTTTCTGGGCCAACAGTTCTTTTGAGTCCTTATTTCAATGCAGTCCTTACGTGTAGATGTCAGCAATGATAGTTCAGTTCTGGAAGTCTCCACTTTTTTCACTTCTATGACACTAATTATAAGACATCTGACTTGCAGTGTGCCTAATGTTTTACCAAAGCACTTTCACATTCACCATCTTGTAAACCCATCCTTGGGGGTTATGTATTACAAATAAAAAAAGTCGAAGGTCAGGAAAGTTAATAAAAATTATTTGAGCCTGGCTGGTGTTGCTCAGTGGTTGAACATCAACTTATGAACCAGTAGGTCATGGTTCAATTCCCAGTTAGGGCACATGCCTGGGTTGTGGGTTTGATCCACAGTGTGGAGCATGCAGGAAGCAGCCAATCAATGATTCTCAACATTGATATCTCTCTCTCTCTCTCTTTCTCTCTTAAATCAATAAAAATATATTTAAAATATTTGAAACACTAGGAAGAAAACCAATCTCTTTTGCCTATATATGTTTTCTAGACCTCTTCTCTTATTCATTGGTTCCTTTTTTACTCACTTGTAAGGGGATAAAAAGATACATCCTCAAAACTTTAGGAGAAAAAAGGCATCAGGGGAAAGACAAGGAGAAGGGGAAAAAGACCTAATGAAAGAGAAATTATAGACATTGGGGGTATGCAGCTAATGCCAGACATAGGGCGTCATTTAATACTGGTGGTCTTGATCCAGCATCTAGAAGGGTTCAGGAATCTGGAGAAAGGGCTGTGAGTAGATTAGAGTTCAGAGACAAAACATAATTTTGAAAGGCATATTGGGGGAGACAGAGGAACCTGGCTTAAAAAAAAAAAACCAAGTTCTCCTTGTCTCAGGATCCCTTGCTTTTTATTAACACAATTTCCCTAAGGCAAGGTGGAGATATACACTTCAAAGGGTAGGGTTTCACACAGAGTTCATTGTCAGAATGGGGAATTGCCTTTGGCTATTCAGGTGTTTGGCAATAACATGTAAATTAATGCCTTGTTCAGGAGGCAATACCATGTAAATTAATGCCTTGAGCTGTCTGGCAGTAAAAATCAATTTAATGCATCATTTTCAGGTTTGGGGAAATGCCTTGAGCCATTCCCAACAGGTGATAACATATGTGACTCAGCCCTTGTTGAGTCCCCAAGTTTCATCAACCTTTCAATGAAACTCTTTCAATTATAACATGCTGGAATTGGCTTCCAGCATGTAGCCAGGTAGGAATAGAAGTAAAAAAATTGAGAACTGTTTCTTACAGCATTTTTTGGTACAGTTGTGTATTTCATAGGTAAAACTGAAATACACAGTATTTAAATGATTTATTCTAATGAGGCTTTAATATCAAATTGGCTTTTGCTTTGGTCAGTAGTATAGCTAGGGTGGAGTTACCAAGCAATTACTGTAGCTACCGCCCAGAAGATCTACAAAATTAAGTTACAGAGGAAATAGAGTGAAGTGAGTAAGAAAACTGAACAGTGGTGAGGGCGGTGATGGTTGGGAAGAGGAGGGTGAAAGAAATTTCCCTGTAGGAAGTATCCATCATGCTCAAAGCTTATTTTCTTCTAACCTATGGGTTTGTTTAGCATTTTTGATTGTGACAAATACATAGTTATGCTTGACTTTATGATTGAAGATAGACTTTCAAAGTTTGTGGGTAAATTGGCTTTTTAAAAGGTATACATTTTCCCTATTGTAATCTGAGAAAGTATTTTATCCCCTTTCTTTCTACCAGTGTACAATAATAACTATCTTTCTCCGACTTATTTTATTGCAAGTACTCTGAACACTGCTAGACCCAGCTTAAATAAAAAAGGAGAAATACTTTCATGAGGAAGTATTTTCAAGATACCAAATACAGGAAGTTTCTTTGGGCCTTATAAGGAAGAGGAAACTAAAAAGCTATGAGGACTATTCCTGGTGCCTGCTTTCTCTTTTGTCATTCTTTTCTCCCACAGCAAATCAGCTTTCTGTGCAACTCCATATACTTAATAAAGATGACAACCTCACAGTGGTTAACTTTAGAGCATGGTAACTTTATTTTAAATGAACAAAAGTCTGAACAACTGTCTTGAAATCCCAGTTCCAACTTCCCCTGAAGGGAGACCCTGATTGGCTTAGTCAGGCAGTTAAGGGTTTGGGGGCTGGGTCACAAATAGTAATGTAGGGGCTAGATGCTGGCTACTCTGGGTGAAGAGAACACAGAGAAAGAGGGCACAATCCTTAATCTAAATAAGGACTCAGGAATTAATGCTTTGTAACTAACAATTATGCCAGGGGAATTTCTAGACTGAATCTTGGTATGGATCCTTTTATTTATTTCATTTTGAAAAATATATCTTTATTGTTGAGAGCATTACATATGTGTCTCCCCCCACCCCCATTAACCACCTTCAGCCTGCCCTGCCCCGCTGAATCCTTTTACAAAGAAAAATATTTTTAGTGAATTGTTAACTATACCTCTGCTTCAGTTAACTATTTTTGTGAAATAGAACATAATTATAATCAACATTTTGCATAATGTAATTATCCTCACCTAAGGGAGGTTATTAGTTCCTGGCTTACATAGGGGGACAATGTTTGTCTTTTCATGCACAGAGTTAAACTTACCTGGTTATCTCAAGGGAAGGAGGGAACAGTTTGCCAGGAATACATTTGTCTTGGGGACTATAAGGAAGGATGAGAGGATTGGTACAGAGACACAGTTTAGTCTGGAGTGCTGAGGAGGTTTTGAAATTTTTTTTGCCATATTCAACCAAACTGGTTGTGTGTGTGTGTGTGTGTGTGTGTGTGTGTGTGTGTAACACATGAATGAGACCAAGTGTGTCCCTGGCTGCTATAGGAGTATAGTAGACAATTATAGTGAAGAAACAACTTTATTTTTAACCAAACTTTGACATGAATAGTCCTAAAATATCTGGATGATTCAGAGTAAAAAACGATGCTTGCTCGTCTGTCTCTCTGATTCATAGTCCTACTTTTGCCTTACGTTACTAGACCTGGGATAAATCAGCCTCTTCATAGCTACTTCCTTCCCACCTTCAGAAAAGTACATCTCCCCTGTCTTGGAAAGAAACTGACCACAGGACCTACCCCAGCCCTTTGCTTGGGCCTGTTCCCCTTTTCATGGACTCTCCTATATCTTTTTTGCTCTCACATTTATTATCCTCTTAATATTGTTTTTATTATTTCATTACTTAAAGGCAAAGCTTTATTTTTTTAAAATCCAAATGGAGGTTATCTCTATTAAAACTCAGCCCTAGAATCATGCCAGCCCACAGTTATGTGTAATGCAATCAATTGTGACAAATCCTTCAAGATTATAAAGAAAATTCAACATATTTCTTATACCTCTCAGCTTGGTGATATCTGTAAATTGTCCCTATAACAACCATAGGCACATTTAGCTGTGCTAAAAGTTTAAAAATAGTTTTTCATTAATCTTCAAAACAACTCTTCAAGGAAGATAGTATTATCCCCATTATATTTACGAGGAGATGGAAGTTTAGGAAATCTAAATGACTTCCTTAGTGAAAGCTGTGTGGGCCAGACTCTCAAGCTTAAGTTCTTGAATCCTTTGCCCTGGATTTTCAACCTTGGCTTTTTATCAAAACTACCTATGAACTTTCTTTTAAAAAAATTTGTTTTTCTTTTTCACAATATATAAAATAAATCTGTTACTAGGTTGTAGATGCAAAATAATTATCCATTTATATGCAATAAACATTAATATTTCACTAAAAATATTTTAAATATAATATTACCAAAACTGTACTAACATAGTATAATATCACAGAAGTTGTAGGAGATATTAAAAAATCTGTAAATGACAGGATTATTTCTTTTATGTTCTAAAACATTTTTTTACCCTCTGGCTCTATTTTTCTTCATCAGTTTATATTGTTCATTATATTCTGCAAATGAGTGAGATCATGTGATATTTATCTTTCTCCAACTGGCTTATCTCACTTAGCATAATGCTCTCTAGGCCCACCCATGCTGTTGCAAATGGTAAGAGTTCCATCTTTTTTTGTAGCAGCATAGTATTCCATTGTGTAGATGTACCAGTTTTTTAAATCCATTCATCTGCTGATGGGCACATAGGCTAAATCTACATAAGAACTTTCAAAAGAGATAGAAGCCAAGGTTCTGGCTCACACATATGATCACAGGTTGTGTGTGTGTGTGTGTGTGTGTGTGTGTGTGTATGTTTAAATCACCTGAGGATATATTAATTAATTTTAAAGAGAAGGGAAGGGAGAGATAGAAATAGAGATAGAGATGAGAGAGAGAGAAGGAAAGAGACACACAGAGAGAAACATCAATGTGAGAGGGAAACATGGATTGCTTGCTTCCTGTATACATTGGCTAGGGACTGAACACCCGAAACCTAGGCATGTGTCCTGATTAGGAACTGAACCTGTATGTTTTTGGTATGTGGGATGACACTCGGACCAGCGGAGCCTCTTGGCTAGGGCTGGTCACAGTTTTTTGGCAGGCATGGGTTTGGGGAGTGGCAGTCAAGAACCAGTTCTACTGCAGTGGAAGAATAGAATTTTGCTGCGTACATTACATACTTCCCCATAGTTGACAATTAATTGCTTGCTAATTTTTATTTTTAGAAATGGGCCATACAATCAGTTTTTAATCTAAATGTGTTATCATTCGACCCACATTTCTTGTTTCTCCATATTGTGTAAGAGAAGGTTGTGAAAGACTTGGTCAAATTTTTTTTTTTTGGTATACTTTTTTTTTTAATATATATTTTTATTGATTTTATACAGCGAGGAAGAGAGAGGGATAGAGAGTTAGAAACCTCGATGAGAGAGAATCATCGATCAGCTGCCCTTTGACCGGAATCGAACCTGTGACCTTTCAGTCCCCAGGCCAACGCTCCATCCATTGAACCAAACCGGTTTCAGCTGGTATACTTTTTTTGTCTTTATCAAAGGGCTAGAGGCCTGGTGTGCAACCTTCATACACTGGATGGGGCGTCTCTCAACCTGGCCTGCACCCTCTCAGTCTGGAACCCGTTGGGGGATGTCTGTAGGCCTAAGTTGGCAGTTGGACATCCCCTGAGGGGTCCTTAGCGCTGCCACAGAGGCAGGAGAGGCTCCCGCCACCACTGCTGCACGCGCCAACTATGAGCTCTGCGTCTGGCTGAGTGGTGCTCCCCCTATGAGAGTGCACTGACCACCAGGGGGAAGCTCCTGCATTGAGCATCTGCCCTCTGGTGTCAGTGCGCATCATAGCGACCAGTCTGGTGTTTGGTCAATTTGCATATTAGGGTTTTATTATATAGGATATGCCAAACTTTCTAAAATGTTTGCCCTGGGAGAAAATTTCTAGCTACTAGGGATCACATAAAGAGCTAAAAAATTATCTACAAATGAAAAGAATTAAATATTCCATGTCAGTATTAGCTTAAAGTCCTTCACACACTAAGCAAGTAATTTCATTGTTCTGCATAGGTATATTGATGTCTCAATTGGATAAGCCTATGAATATATATTTTCCTTGTCCACATGCTTTCCATATCCAAATCTCTAATAAGAAATAATCCATTTCTCCCACAAGAAACCCTTAATACATATTCACTACTGCCAAATGGCTCTTTCTTGCAAACAGGCTGTGGACAGTAACAGATACCATGCTTGGTTGAATAGATACATCATTGCAAAATACAGAAATATCACTTATCTACAATGAATGTATCTGCACTGTTACAGAGTTCTAAAACAGACTTTTTTTTCCCTCAGAAAAAAGAATGTTTCTATTTCCACAGCTCAGCTACTTTCCATTTTAACCCTGACATTAAAGCCACATTCAGCACTTTATCTTCTTTTGTGTAGGCCTGTGTTCTAGTTTCTACTACGGTAGAAACATTTTTTGTTTTGCAGGAGAAGAAAACTCTAATAATGGTTGCTGCTTATAATTTTAGCCCTAATATTCTAAGCAGATTTTAGCTCTGTTGTTTGACTGACAACTTACATTTCCTTTTTTTTTTTAAGAAATGAAAAAAGGGGAGAGAAACCAAGATGGTGGCATAGGTAAACACCTAAACTGCTGCCTCGCACAACAATTTGAAAACTACAACTAAAAAATAAAACAAACATCATACAGAACCACAGGGAAGCTGGCTGAATGGAAATTCCACAACTAGAAGGAAAGAGGAAAGCACACTGAGACTCAGAGGAGCTGCAAAAGGCTGAGGAAAGGAGACATGCACATGGGTGGCTGAGTGCCTGGCTGGCTTTCTCTAGTAGAGAGGAGACAAAAGCTCCCGACTGCACTAAACCCCAGTTCCAACTGCACTGAACCCCAGTTCTGGGCAAGACCCTGGGGACCCAGGCTGATACAAGGGGAATCTGGACTGTTGGGTGGAAACTCAGGGGAGCCACAAAAGGCAGAAATCTGAAGGCGCATTTGCGAGTGTGCTAAGAGAGGACTGACTGCTGAGTGTGCTGATGGCTTTCTCTAGGAGTGGTGGTGGGGGCTCCCGACTGCACTGAACACCACTTCCAGGCACGAATCTGGGAATCCAAATTTATTGGAGGAGAAACTGGACTGTCTGGCAGGAGAAACTCGAGGGCAGCTTTCTCTCAGAGTTGCTTGCAGCCATTACCAGGGACACTGAGACCCAGGGGCCTCATAGAAGCCTCATCTGCCAGTCTTGTCTCATAAGGCTATCTTCAGCGCAGAAGTTCTCCCAGCGTAGACACAGCTGATCCTCACAGCCAATTGGCCTGGAGGTCAATTCATCCCACTGATACCAACAATAATCAAAGACTTAACTACAACAAGGCTGTACACACAGTCCACAAAGAGGTGCACCAAGAGTGTCCACCTCAGGTAACTGGGAAAGCCAAGCCACTGGGCCATATAGGACACGTAGCACACAAAGCTACCTTACCAACTCAGGGAAGCAGCCAAAATGTGGAGCCAAAGAAACAGATTACAAATGAAAGAAATGGAGGAAAACAAACTACTGGATATAGAGTTCAAAACCACAGTTATAAGGTTTTTCAAGAATTTCCTAGAAAAGGACGATAAATTTAGCGAGACCTGTGATAATATGAAAAAAGACCAACTAGAAATTAACATACACTGACTGAAATAGAAAAATATTTTACAGAGATCCAATAGCAGACTAGAGGAACGCAAGAATCAAGTCAAAGATTTGAAATACAAAGAAGCAAAAAACACCCAAACAGAAAAGCAAAAAGCAAAAAGAATCCAAAAATATGAAGATAAGGAGCCTCTGGGACAACTTCAAACATATCAACATCCAAATTATAGGAGTGCCAGAAGAAGAGAGAGAGCAAGATACTGGAAACCTATTTGAAGAAATAATTACTGAAAACTTCCCCTACCTGGTGAAAGAAATAGACTTACAAGTTCAGGAAGCCCAAAGAATCTTAAACAAAAGGAATCCAAAGAGGACCACACTAAGACACATCATAATTAAAATGCCAAGGACAAAAGACAAAGAGAAAATCTTAAAAGCAACAAGGGAAAAACAATTAGTTACCTACAAGGGAGCACCCTAACAATTGTCAGCTGATTTCTCAAAAGAAACTATGCAGGCCAGAAGAGAGTGGCAAGAAATATTCAAAGTGACAAATAGCAAGAACCTATAACCACGATTACTCTACCCAGAAATGTTAACATTCAGAATTGAAGGGCAGATAAAGAGCTTCACAGATAAGAAAAAGCTAAAGGAGTTCATCAACACCAAACCAGTATCATATGAAATGCTGAAGGGTATTCTTTAAGAAGAGTAAGAAGAAGAAAAAGGTAAAGATAAAAAATTATGAACAACAAATACATTTCTATCAACAAGTGAATCTAAAAATCAAGTGAATTAAAAATCTGATGAACAGAATAAACTGAACAATATAATACAATCAGGGGCATAGAAAGGGAGTGGACTGACAATTCTTAGGGGGTAGAGGGTGTGGGGATGCAGAAAGAGACTGGACAAAAATTGTACACCTAAGGATGAGGACAGTGTGGGGGAGGTAAGGGTGGAGGGTGGGGTGGGAACTGGGTGAAGGGGAGCTATGTGGGGGAAAAAGAGGAACAATTGTAATAATACGAACAATAAAGATTTATTAAATTAAAAAAAAAAGAATTAGAAAAAGAAATGAAAAAAGGGATTCTGAAGCATATTTTGCTTGTAAGACAGACAGTAGCCACATGAACAGTTTCCAGACCCAATTCTACCATGGTTCCTCTCATACTAACAAACAGTTTTTACTCAGACACCAGCTGGGTGTCCAAGAATTCAGCTTGATTCTGACACTTTCTATTGGGAGCATCAGATTTCACAGGATAAAGGGTCAGACCTACATCCCCAAACACCCCCTACTCCTCCCCAGAACACACACTTTATTCATTCATTTAGAAATCTTTATTGTTCAGATTATTACAGTTCTTCCTCTTCATCCCCCTTACCCCCGCCCTAGAGCTCCCCTCCATCTGGTTCCCACCCCACTCCTGTCCTTACCCCCCACCACTGTCCTCATAGATGTACAAATTTTTGTCCAGTCTTTTCCTGCACCCCCACACTTTCTTCCCCCTGAGAATTGTCAGTCCACTCCCTTTCTATGCCCTGATTCTATTATATTCACCAGTTTATTCTGTTCATCAGATTTTTTTATTTACTTGATTTTTAGATTCACTTGTTGATAGAAATGTATTTGTTGTCACTTTGTTGTTCATAATTTTTATCTTTACCTTTTTCTTCTTCTTACTCTTCTTAAAGAATACCCTTCAGTATTTCATATAATACTGGTTTGGTGTTTATGAACTTCTTTAGCCTTTTCTTATCTCTGAAACTCTTTATCTGCCCTTCAATTCTGAATGATAGCTTTGTTGGATAGAGTAATCTTGGTTGTAGGTTCTTGCTATTCATCACTTTTAATATTTCTTGCTACTCCCTTCAGGCCTGCATACTTTCTGTTGAGAAATCAGCTGACAGTCGTATGGGTACTCCCTTGTAGGTAACTAATTGTTTTTCTCTTGCTGCTTTTAATATTTTCTCTTTGTCTTTTGTCCTTGGCATTTTAATTATGATGTGTCTTGGTGTGGTCCTCTTTGGATTCCTCTTGTTTGGGGTTCTTTGGGCTTCCTATACTTGTAAGTATATTTCTTTCACCAGTGGGGGAAGTTTTCTGATATTATTTCTTCAAATATGTTTTCAGTATCTTGCACTCTCTCTTCTTCTGACATCCCCATAATTCTGATGTTGGTAGCTTGAAGTTGTCCCAGAGGCTCCTTATAATATCTTCAACTTTCTGGCTTCTCTTTTCTTCTTGCTTATCCAGAGGAGTGTCTTTTGGCTTTTTGTATTCCTTTATTCTGCTGTTGGATCTCTGCATAATATTTTCCAATTTAGTCAGTTTATGTTTAATTTTTAGTTGGGTCTCATGAAATTTATTAGCCTTTTCTAGGAAATTCTTGCATGACCGATAACCATGGTTCTGAACTCTATATCCTCCATCTCTTCCGTTTGAGACCTATTTCCTTGTCTCAGCATTTTCGCTGCTTCCCAGAATTGGTAGGATGGCTTTGTGTGTTTGGTGTCCTATATGGCCCAGTGGGTCAGCCTCTCAGTGCTCCCCATTGTAGACTGTGTGTACAGCCTTGTTATAGTTAAGTCTTGATTTTTTATGGTATCCCTGGGAGGAATTGACCTTCAGGCCAATTGGATGTGAATATCAGTTGTGTCTTCTCTGGGATACCTTCTGTATTGGAGACAGTCTTATAGGATCAGACTTGCAATATTGCAGAAACCTTTGTGCTCAGCTTGGATGGGGTGGAGTCTTAGGGATGAGCTGACAGTCTTGGCTTCCCGTCAGCCCTGCCCTTGTGTGCTCACCTGAGTTTCCGCCTGACCATTCCAGATTCCCCGTGCAAGAGCGTGGGTGCCCCAGGGGCTCACCCAGAATTGGGTTGGGTCTCTGTAATCTGAAGCTTCTGACTCCTTCCGCTATGGGGAGGCTGAGGCAACCTCTGAGGTCCAACCTCTGCGTGTACTCACTGGTGTATAATTGTGGCTCCCAGCTCCCCTGGTCTCCTAGTCTCTGAGTCTCTGGGTGCCTTTCTCTACAGTCCAGACTCCACCCATATGAGCATGGGTTCACAGGGTTTTGACTGGGGTTCTGGTTCAGTACAGTCGGAAGGGGTTCAGTGCAATCGGAAATTCCTTTCCCCTCCCACCAGCCAGGCACTCGGCCGCCCTTCCTCTCTGCGAGCGTCTCCCTACTTCAGCGCTTTGCGGTTCCCAATATGATCTGTGAGCCTCTCTCCTTTTTTCTAGTTGTAGATTTCCCACTCCACCAGCTTTCCTGTGTTTTTGAATGAAGTCTGTTCTGATTTTAGTTGTTGTTTTTGAAATTGTTGTTCGAGGTGGCAGCTTAGGTGCTTACCTAGGCCACCATCTTGGTTCTCCCCCCATGCTTAATTTCTGATTGGTCCTTTTTCATATCCTTGAGGGTATGAAAAAAAGGACCAATTTCACTAAATTTCTCGAATATTTCTAGAAGATTCTCGAGTAACCTTATAACCATGTTTTTCAACTCTATATCCAATAGTTTGTTTTTCTCCATTTATTTAATTTGTGACCTGTTTCTTTGTCTCCACATTTTGGCTGCTTCCTTGTGTTGATAGAGTGGCTTTGTGTGTTAGGTGTCCTCAAGGGCCCAGTGGCTCAGCCTCCCTAATTATCTGAGGTGAACACTCTTGGTGCACCCCTTTGTGGGCTGTGTGCACAGTCTTGTTGTAGTTAATCCTTAATTGTTGTTGGTATCATTGGGAGGAATTGACCTCCAGGCCTGTGAGGATCAGTTGTGTCTACAATGGGAGAACTGCTGTGCTGGAGACACCCTTATGGGGCAAGACTTGCTTCAGTGCAGCATTGGTGCTCAGTGAATCTACCCCGAGTGTGTCTCTTATGAATGTGAAGAGTTGTAATCTGGATGGTCTCACTCTGACTACTGAGTACACTGGTTCTTATATCTCCAAGGAGGTGCAAATTCAGCCACTGCCTGAGGCCACCCAGCAGGAGCTACAAAGAGATCTTAAGATTCCTCCTGTTTGTTTGGGGTTTGGAGGTGCCCAGATGAGGCCCAGCTGTGACACAATGCAAGTTGCTGTCCAGCCTTGGGCCTTCTTTTGGAAGCTCTGGGGCTCTCTGACCCAGATGCAGTTTGTTAGGTTTTAGATTGCAAAAATCCAGGTCATTCATATGCAAAAGCCTCTGTGCACAGCTTGGGTGGGCTGGGGTTCAGGGAATCACTTGGACAGAGTAAACAGCAATGGCTGACCACCAGCCCTGCCCCGAAGAAGCCCCTGGGTCTCTGTGTCCGGTGGCACCAAGCAGGAACAATGATCACTGCAAACACCTCTGAGAGAAAAATGCCCTCATGTTCCGGCCTGATCCCAGACAGTCCAGTTTCTCTTCGTATGAGTCTGGGTCCTCAGAGTCTCACCAGGAATTGGAGTTCAGGGCAGTTGGCAGCTTGTATCTCCCTCCCTCCCGAAAAAAATATGCAACAGTGTATCCAGTTGCCAGCCCTTTTTCTGTGCACACCTCTGTACCTCCACTCTTCATTTTTGCACCTCCTCCCAGTCTGTGTGCTTTTCTCTTTCCTTCTAGTTGTATAAATTCCACTCAGCCAGCCTTCCCGTGGTTCTGGATGATATCTGTTTTGTCTTTTAGTAGTAGTTTTGAAGTGGCTGGGTGAGGCAGCAAATTCAGGTGCTTACCTATTCTGCCATCTTGGTTTGACATCCACACTTGATTTCTTTCTTTATTTTTTAAAATATTATTTTATTGTTTTTTTTTGTTTTGTTTTTTTTTTTTTTTTTTTTTTTTTTTACAGAGAGGAAGGGAGAGGAAGAGTGAGAAACATTGATGAGAGAGAAACATTAATCAGCTGCCTCTTGCACACCCCCTACTTGGGATGTGCCTACAACCAAATACATGCCCTTGCCTGGAATTGAACCTGGGACCCTCAGCATCACAGGCTGAGAGATGCTCTATTCACTGGGCCAAACCAACTAGGGTCACACACATACTTTTATGCCAACAGCAAGCCCAGGCTCTTATTTGTGTTTCTGATCAACTTATTATAGATTGGAGGTTCCAAAGGCCCATCCAATTTAGAATGCTAATCTCATGTTCAAGTTGTTACCTAGACTTCTGACTGGCTGGCTATATATCAGAGATTCCCACAACCCTCTCCTTGGGCTCATTAATTTGCTAGAATGGCTCACAAAACTCAGAGAAACATTTTACTGACTAGATTATCAATTTATTAGAAAAGGATATTAAAGACAAGGCGGCACTCACATGGAAGTAGTATAGTTCTGCATGAGAGGTCTCTGAAAAAGGAAAAGCTGTCTTCCTGGCTTTTTATGGAGGCTTCATTATACAGTCATGATTGACTGAGTCATTGACCATGGGCACTTGAATTTAATTTCCAGCTCCTTTCCCTTATCCCAAAACGTGGTAGATGGGACTCAAAGGTATGTCTAGTCATTTGTTTGGTTCTCTTGGCCACCAGATCCAACCCCTGGGTGAGGTTCAGAAGTCACCTTATTAATATAACAAAAGACACCTTGATCACTCTCAACACTTAGGAAATTCCAAGGGTTTGCGGAGCTGCGGACGATAAACACCAAATATTGTCTACATCACAAGATTGCACCATAGGGATGCAATTCCCCTATAATCTCTTTCTCTTATGAGAAAACAGGACCTTAGTTCATTATTTACTTTAAAGAAGTCAGTGTGAATTCAACTTATTTTCTATCCTGCTATCATTTGCTCAAAGACCTTTTACAATGGGTCTTATGTAAAAAGAAATGCAGGAGTTGCTGTGGTGAGGTTTATTTAAAGAAACCATTTAATACAAGCCAAACCTGAATGGCAACATCATTTGTGTATGGGGAAACAGGGGCTATAAATGCATCAATTCCTCCAACTTGACAGAAAAAGGGCTAATAATAAGTGTAAAAGGCCCTACTCGGTTGTTTAAAGGATACTTCTTTGCCTCACCTCTTACCACTGCCCCCTCCTTCCCTGTCCTCCAGCCACAGTGACCTCTTTCCTGGTCCTTGCTGGCCAAGCACATTCCCTTCTGGGGGTCTTTGCCTCTTTGCCAGCCCTTCTGCCTGAAACGCTTTCCCAAGATAATCCCAGGACTGGTCCATGCTCATGCCTCAGATCTCTGCTGAAATGTCAGTTACTCTGGGAGGCCGTTCCTGACCATCCTAACTGCAACAGCACACCGACTGTTCACTTTCTACTCCTTCACTTTGCAGTATTTTTTTTTTTTTGTGGCAATTATACAGTTGCACATTATACGTTTAAGGCAAAAATTTTTTTTTGTCACTGTATCAGAATACTAGCTCCAGCATGCAAGGAATATGCAGTTAATTAGTATTCACATAGCATCCTGGGGGGAACCTAGTAGGAGCTCTGTAAATATTTGTTGAATGGGTGAATGAAGGAAGAAGCTCTTTGGGATGGTGGAAGTGGCTTCTCCTCAATCGCCAAGGCCTCCTGGTCAATCTGCAGGCAGCTGGGAGCACCCAGCCACCCGCACTGCTTCCCAGCAGAGGTGACGAACTGGGAGTCAGGCCCTCGGGGATTGCACTGGGGAGAAACGACCAGGCTGAGCACGCTCTGCACCCCCCCCCCCCCCATCTCCGGGGGCGCCGCTACCCCTCGGACCGGAGGCCAAACCTGGGAAGCACAGGTTTGCAGCAGCACCGGGAGACGACGTACGTGGAAGCGGAGGCAGAAAAAAGCAACAGTGCGCGGGCGGGGGAAGTCTGCGCGGGGCCGGGCTGCGCGCAGAGGGCGCCTTCCCGGTCGGGCTGACTCATTCCCGGCCGCCTCCACTGCGGGTGGCGGCCACACACACTCACGCACACACACTCACGCACACACACACACACATACACACACACATACGCCTATCTCGGGGAGGGCCGTCCCCGCGAGCCCCCGCCGCCAGCTCAGCTTCTCCGCCCGCTCGGGCCCGGGGTCCTTCCCCGGAATCTCCGCGCGCGCGCGCCACGGGAAGCCACGGTCCCGCGAGGCTCGCCGCCGCCGCCGGCGCCGCGGCGCGCGCCCCGGGAGACGTCCGCCCCCCCCCCCCCCCCGCCCCCGGGAGCGGCGCACGCGCAGTGCGGACGCGCGCTCCCGCCCCCCGCCCGGCTCCGGCCCGGCCTCAGACCGCGGCGGCGAGTCGGCTGCCCCGACCCGAAGGCCCCGACTCCCAGTGTCGCCCTCGGTTCCGAAGACTCTGCGCGGCCCCGGGGGAGGGCGGAGAAGACGGCGGCGGCGGCGGCGGTTGACGACGAGCTTCCCGGCTGCCGGCGGCCGGAGCGGAGCGGCGTGGGTGCAGGAAGTGGAAGCCGAGGAGCCGAAGGGGGCAGCCGCGCCTGCAGCTAACGGCCTCCCGGGGCGCTGACCGCTGGGCGGGCGAACCGCTCGCTCCGGAGTTCGCGCCGCCGCCGCCTCCTCCGCCTCCGCCGCCGCCGCCTCCGCCTCCGCCGCCGCCTCCGCCGTCGCTCTGTCGTGGGGCCCGGACTTGGAGGCGGCGCGTCTGGGAGGAGAGAGCCTGTGCCCGCCGCCGAGGGAGGGAGAAGAGGCCGGGTCCTCGCCGCCGCCGAGGGATGTGAGTGGGAGCCGCCGCCGCCGCACGGGAGGGGATCCGGAGGTCCCAGCCTGGCGGATGCTCGGACCCGAACCCGTGCCCGCTCCGGGGGCTTCGCAGACCGTGGCCGGCCCGAGGCGCCCGGTAGGAGCAGCCTGGGGTCTGGGGGGGCGCGTCCTCGCCGCCCGGGCCGTGCAGCGAGCGAGCGAGCGGGTGGGTGTTCCTGCCCCTCGTCTCCCCGCCGCCCTCCCCGCGTTCTCCCCGGCTTTTGACAGCCAGGAAGATCTTCCTCTCGGCGGGGGAACGACCGAGGGTTTTGCTGCTGCTATTTGCACCCATGTGCGCCCGATCCCCACCGCCCACCCTTCCTTTATTCACCCCCTTTAAGACCTTCTCCGACGCCCCAACAGCCCAGAGAAGAGCGAGTATTTCCCCTGGATTTCTGCGGCAGTAACTTCTTCTTCTTTAGGTTTCAGAAACGGGCAAGGGATCAAGATGTGAACTGTTTTCCTTCTGCAGAACAAGAGGCCCTTCCTCCCCGCCCCGCGAAGGTGGGTAAAAGCGATCTGGGCCGCCGGGAAGGTGAGGGTATCGCCGCCGAGTGGGAGCGAAGGGAGGTGGGGAGCGTGTGGCAGGACTTGTTGGCTTCTTACTCCCCCCGAGCATGGCAGAGCTGAACTTTTTGGCCCGGGAGAGGGTATGTTGGGGGGGGGGGTGTTTGCTGTTGTTGTCCTGGGATCCTTGAAGAAGCATTCATTGTTTCTTTCTCTGCTGACTTATACACACGTAACGTGGCTTTGCAGAAAAAACAACAGCGTTGTCAGTTACTCTCTTCCCTTCCAAGCAGCCAGGGAAGTCTTCCTCTTTCCAAAGAGGAGCATTTTCTAGTTACTAAGGGATAGCTACTGAGAGCACACGGTGGCCGTTCTTGCTGGGGTTTCAGTGCTGCCACATTGAGTGCTTCCTGGATAGTTTTTTATCTGCCTAAGTTTGCTCTGTCGGTTGAATTTGCCCAGTTTGCTTTCCGGTGGTTATTCATCTGACAGGAGAAACTCCCGTGTTTTTGTTGGTTGGTTGGTTGGTTGGTTTGTTTTTCTGAATGAAGCAGCCAAGGTGTGTCATGCATATTGGGTAGGAGAAATGTGGAGAAGGAAACAAGAAGTGGGAATAAGAGAGGTGCTTTTGGTTTCATAATGGGTTTGTGTTAACCGAGTTGTTGGGCTACTGCAAATGTTTTCTCATATCACACACCCAGCAGATTTGAAGATGGGTGATCAACCTTTGGTCTCCCTCTCCCCAGCCTCTCTACCTTTTTACCACTTGAAGCGCAAGAATCGTTTGCTTGTATATGTGCCTATGTGTTAGTGTGTAACAAACATACCTGCAGACTGGATGTGTTCAACACTTGTTTTTAATAGTACATGTATTCACCTGTATAGGAAAGCTCCACTATATAAGCATATAATACTTGTTTTTGCTCTAGTTGAATGATCTGTGTTTGGAGTTTATATTGGGTTGTTGTTGTTGCTTTTTAGAGGCCATTTAAGGAATAGTAGGGGGGATATTTAAGGACCATTGTTTGATTGGAGACAGATGTCTTAAGTATGGGATGGGAACTGATATCTTTTCTCTACCTTCACCTGGCTACATTGCTGAAAGATGGGATGCTTTTTGTGGCAGAATAGGAAACAGCTTTGGCTTTGAAGTCAGGTCCGGGTTGAATCCTGGTGTATTGCTTAAAATCTCATTGGGCCTCACTTTTCTTATGGTTGTTGTGAAGATTGACTAAGATTATGCATGCAAAGTAGTACATTGCTTGGTAACTATGAAAGTCTTGGCTGCTATCGTGGCTGGGCAGGCCAAGGAGCCTCAGACAAGGACAGGATGACGCTGCATAAGGTGACCTGCCAGGGACCAGTATTTCTTCCTCTTTAGTATACGGACAAAAAGGACCTTTGGGTCTTTAAATGGTTAAGGGACTTGATAGTCTTTTTATGGAAAGATTGTACTTATCTCCTGGACACCCCCCTCCCACATTGTAGTGTCCCTACCAACTCTTGTGCTGCCCTCTTGTGGTTAATTATGCTAAGAACTTTCTTTTGCTCCTCCCACATTGCATTTTTTGGTTTTCTTTTTAGACCCCTTCCCTGTACTCCCAGTTCCCAAATTGTGTGCTGAGCCAGGTGCCTCACAGCACCGGTGAACTCAGGCCGGTTTGAGGTAGTTCATGGTTTCAACATGAAATTGACACATTCCTTTCTACCATGTCATGTCTTTGCAAAGCGGTATTTTTAGAGGTCGCTGTGATAAAGAACAAATACTGCATGAAAATTAATGATACAGGCAAGGAGAATGTGGTATCTGATTTAATTCCAAGGTTTGGGAAGTTGTAAGTTTTAAGGACATTAATGCTTAAATGGTTTGAACCCACCTACCTGCTTAAGCATTTCTTTTGCCTAGGGTTCCTATGAAAAAAATTATTAAGACTGAGGACTCCCTGAATGGAGAAAGTTTGAGAACCCCTGCCTTATCTTTTGGTTGGCTTTTCTGATTTAAAAAATGTTTATTTAATGGAAAAACTGCATTTTTAAAATGTTGGTCACTAACGGATCCCCTCTCCACCAAAACTATTGCTATAATTGTTGATACAAGGCTATTATCAGCTGGTCATGGCTTAATATAGTTCCTTTCCTATTCAGTATCTTCATAGCTTCTGCTCATTTCTTTCATTTTAAAACTAATCTTGTTGCCCATTTGCCATTCTAGTCATAGTACTGTTTGTTTGTTTTTTGTATATTTGATAATCTCCTCATACTTAACATCCCTCAAATGAAAATCATTATTTTATATCCCTTTGTAATGTCCTTCTCTCCTGGTTATGTAGGATTTAAATTAGGGGTCATTTTAAAACTGTCTCTTTCATATTAACCCATCCAACATTTCCTGTCCATATTTCTGTTGTCCCTCTGTCTCTGCTTCCCTCACTTTAACCCCTGAATCCCAGGACTCATTTCCTCAGCCTCAAATATTGAAAGTCGTAGCAACCTCTGAGAATCCAGCATCTCTTCCTTCCAGTTATCTTTTATAAAAATGTCACTTTAGCTCTAGCCAGTCCCTCAGTGGTTAGAGCGTCAACCTTTGGACTGAAGGGTGCCAGGTTCAATTCCAGTCAAGGGCATGCACTTCAGTTGCAGGCTTGATCCCCAGTCCGGGTTTGTGCAGGTGGCAACCAGTTGATGTGTGTCTCTCTCACATCGATGTTTCTCTCTCTCTCTCTCTCTCTCTCTCTCTCTCTCTCTCTCTCTCTCTCTTCCTTCCTCTCTCCCTTCCATTCTCTCTCTCTAAAAGAAAAAAAAAAGGAAAAAATATCCTCTGATGAGAATTAACAAAAAATAAAAATATCACTCTGTTATGCCTTATTGTTGGTTTTCTCTTGACCCATATTTTCACTAGCTTCTCACTTTATACTTATTAAATTTAAGTTCCTTTTTCTGGCTTTCAAGATACTCTATCATTATTCCCTGTTCTATTTATTCAATCTTTTGTCTAAGGACCCTCTGTAAGCATTCTCTGCTATTGACTTCCAAGCTGCTTCTCACCTTTCTAATAGCAGCTGTGCTTATTTCCCACCTTTTAACTTTCATTCTTGTTTTCCATACTTTTCCCACCAAGCCCAGTTCTGTTTCCTATTGCGCTGCTCACTAGATGTGGAATAATTGAGCAGGGCTTTAGTCTCCTCATCTGAGAAATGAGGAGAATTATAGTATTTTCCCCTTGTGTTTGTAGTGAACATTGAGTTAATACATGAAAAGTCCTCAAGATCAGTGCCTGGCACATTAAGCACACCTTGAGTTTTAGGTCTTATTATAATTATTTATTACCACTGCTATTACTACTACTATTATTATCATTATACTTCCAGTTAAAATTCTATCCCATTTGTGAAACTGTTTCACTAAATACTGCTTTTACCCTTCTCTGTATTTCTATAGTTTCTATTTTTGCATAGTTTACTTGTATACCATGCTTTGGTTGTTTGTTAGTTATTTCCCTAGAGTTAATCATATTTTTAAAAATTGACAGTGTATGCTTTGATGAACAATACCTAGAATTAAACCAGCAAACTCACAGCCTGATCAGTGTGGCTCAGTGGTTGAGCGTTGACCTATGAGCCAAGACATCCCAGGTTCAATTACTGGTCAGGGCACATGCTCAGGTGGCAGGCTCGATTCCCATTGGGGGAGAGAGAGGTAGAAACTTCAATGATGAGAGAGAATAATTGATCAGCTGCCTTTTGCACTATCCCCACTAGGGACTGAGCCCGCAACCCAGGCATGTGCCCTTGACTGGAATTGAACTGGGGATCCTTCAGTCTACAGGCCGATGCTCTATCCACGGAGCAAACTGGCTAGGGCCAATAAAAATCTATTTTTTCAAAAAGCACACACAGAGTGCTAACTACATGGGGAGCATTCAGTAAATGCTGTCTATTCAAAAGGAACTTTAGTCAGTCACCAAACAAACATTTATTAATACTTAAAATGTGAAAGTACATTGTTATGCCCAAAAGACTCTTAGAAAAATATTAAATAGGTCCCTTTCACTAAGGACTTAAAATGTAATTGGGGAGATAAGTAATGAAAGTTATAGATATTTGAGGCCATAAGTGAGCAAAAAGGCCCAGAGGAGGTAGAATCAAATCTAGACAAGATTTGTTTTTGCATAAAAGGAAGGAACTTGTATAGGAGGTAAAGGCAAAATATGCATGACATGTCCAGAGAACATTACATAAAATAACTTGATTGAAATGAAGGTTTGTGTGGAGAATAGTAAGAAATCTGGTTGAAAATGTCAGTTGGAATTAGATTATGGATACCTTTAAGAGCTGGGATGAGAAGAATGTACTTGGCTCTTTACGTAACAGAAGTTTTTAAAATTTTGCATTGAGAAAGAGCTTGCTAAAAGAAATATTTTAGGAAATCAGGGAGGCTCCAATGCGAAGCATAGTATGTGTTGAAGTGATATGTGAGAAGTGATAGAGTAGGAAAATAATCTAGGCCTAAAGTAATGAGGATTTGCACTTAGTTGGGGTAAGACTGGAGAGATGTCACACAAGATTTCATTATAGATTGTATAGGAAAGGAAGATGTGGAGCGGGGTTGGGGGAGGCAGAGAGGAAGAAGAGTAATCAAAGATGACTTTGAAATTTTGATCTGTGACAGAGGAAATGAAATGTTGCAACTCTAAGACATCTGGGCCACAATATATACATTTTGTGCATTAGGAATGAGACCCAGAGAGATTTAAGTGTGTCCCAAAATTATTCAGCTAGTTAGTGACAAAGAAATAACTATAATTTTATTAATGGACAGAAATAGGTGTGGAAGTATTAGTAGATGGTTGAGAAGATACAGATATAAGCTGGATTTATATTTTGCATATTTTGAGTTTGAGGATAGTCAAGTGAAAATAGAGAGACAGTGGGATATATAACTACAACTTGGTAGAAAATTTTAAGGCTGGGATTGCAGTGCTCAGAGTAAAGAGTAGTAGACCTAAAATTGAGCCTTGGGAATTGCCTATAATTAGAGAACTGGCAAAGGAGACAAAGGAGGAGCAGTTAATATGAGAAGTAAGGGGATAAGTAGGTTAAGAAGGTGAGAATGATTAAAAATGTTGATTGTTGTTGATTATTGGCATCAAATGAAAAGAATCATAACTGAAAAAAGATCTTAGAAATGTGTGCTAGTATTTTACCTGGTATGAAATCTAGAAAAGCAGAATAAAGAAGAAAATTGTTTATAGTTTCCTCATACTATCTAATGAAAGCAATATGCAAATTGATCATTCCTCTGCCACACCCACAAGCCATGCCCACCAGCCAAGTCTGGAATAAGAATGCAAATGACACAACCAAGATGGCTGTAGCCACAGAGTGAGTAGGAGGCTTGGATTTCCCTGGCAATGGAGGAAGCCAAACTTTTCGCACACCCTGTCCTGCTTTGGCCTTTCAAACTTTACTTTGTAAAGTTTCAATTATAGAAGATAAATAAATCCCAAGAAAAAGGCTGCAGCTCTGGAGCAAGCAGGAGGCTTGGCTCTGCTCTGGGCTACAAAGTTTCAATTACAGATGATAAATAAATCCCAGATACCAGGGCCTCTGCTTGGGTCACAGGGCTGCAAAACACCACAGGCCCCACACCTCAAGGAAACCCCCATCCTGATCCGGGACACATTCAGAGCAAACCAGCTGGCCCTCACCAATTCACCAGGCCTCTGTCGTCCTAAATAATAAAAGAATAATATGCAAATTGACCATCATTCAAACACACAAGATGGCTGCCCCCATGTAGTCAAAGATGGCTGCCCCCATTGGGGGTGGGGGCATGGCTAAACCTGGTTTGACTCAATGGATAGAGCATCAGTTCTGTGGACTGAAAGGTCCCAGGTTCGATTCTGGTCAAAGACATGTACATTGGTTGCAGGCACATCCCCAGTAGGGGGTGTGCAGGAGGCAGCTGGTCGATGTTTCTCTCTCATTGCTGTTTCTAGCTCTCTATTCCTCTCCCTTCCTCTCTGTAAAAAAAAAAAAAAAAAAGATAGCCAGCAGGGGAGGGCAGTTGGAAGGGACCAGGCCTGCAAGGGAGGGCAGTTGGAGGCAATTAAGCCTGCAGGGGAGGGCAGATAGGGGTGATCAGGCTGACAGAGGAGGGAGGTTGGGAGCAACTAATTCTGTTGGGAAGGGCAGTTGTGGGGGACCCAGGCCTGCAGGGGAGATCAGTTGGTGGGGGGGGGATCAGGCCTGCAGGGGAGGCAGTTAGGGGAAAACAGGCTGGCAGGGGAGCAGCTAGGCTTCAATCAGGCTGGCAGGGAGTGGTTAGGGGTGATCAGGCTGGCAGGCAGAATTGGTTACAGGCAATCAGGAAGGCAGGCAGGTGAACAGTTGGGAGCCAGCAGTCCTGGATTGTGAGAGGGATGTCCAACTGCCCGTTTAGGCCTGATCCTGATAGGACAGGGGTTGGGGGGTGGGGGGAGTCCCAGATTGAAGAGTTTGCAGGCTGGGATGAGGAACACTCTCCTCCCCTGCAAGAATTTCGTGCACCAGACCTCTAGTGCAGAAATAACTGCTATTAATATTTTGTTCTTTCTAGTATGATAGATGATCGTTGGATTTGACAGTTGGCTGAAAAGTGGAGACTTCTATCCAAAGCTCTTATCACTGGGACTAATGAGAATTTTGAGCATAATAAACATTGGGAGGTATTTTCTACAGAGTGTTTGTCATTTTTCTGTGTCCTTCAATTTCATACTACGTAGGTATTGCTAATACTTATGGACATTAGCCCTGCATTTATATTATTTGAGTAAGTAGACATTCAGTGATCATCTTTAGACATTTAGTGACCCAATAGGTTCGAAAGTGATCTCTGGGTGCTATTGTGCTGGTAAAATCTGAATAAAATTCTAATGGATGAGTTTCTAAAAGGAAGAGGAATTTACCCTGGTTGGTGTGGTTCGGTTGGAATGTCATCTGTATGAAAGGTGATGGGTTTGATTTCCAGTCAGGGCACATGCCCGGGTTGCATCTTGATCCCCAATAAGGGCATGAATGGGAGACAACTGATCAATGTTTCTTTCTCGTGTCTTTTCTTCCTCTCTCTCCCTCTCTTTAAAAAAAAAAAATCAATAAAAAGCATATCCTTGGCTGAAGAAAAAAAATTAAATAAATAAAAGGAAGAGAAATTTTTGATAACTTAAACTGAAGTTAGCATGGTTGAAAGTTATTCAGTTTTGGAGACTGAAAGCGTTATCTATTTTTGAAGCCCACGTGGCATAGCTAACAGAGGTGGACTAGGTTGCGATCCATGGGCTGTTTGTTTTGTTTGAATGCTTATTTTGATTTTCCAAAGGAAAATCAGCTTTATTTTTTTATTTAGCCCTTTGGATAAGGTATTAACTTTTGTTTATTAAATTATTTTATTTTTAATAAATTCTGACTATGAAATATAATGCCACTAGGCAATATTTTTGAAATATGAAAGGTATTGTGATGATTTGGGAATCGGGATCAGGGCCAGACTCTGCTGTCAGTGTGGTGTATGATTTGGAGCTATGCTCGTCATCATTGAGTCTCCTATTTTCCTTATTTATATAATGAAGAATGGAATAAGTCTTTTTTTTTAAACTTTATTTTAAAAGGGTGGAATCATATAGTAAAATGTATATAAATTTCATAAGTGTCTTCTGTCGTTTACCTCTATATTTTAAATAACAATCTGCCATCAATATTCCCCCTTCCTCATTCTGTGTCTGTACCTCTCCTCTGCCTTTTTCCCCTACGCAGTGAATGAACTGCTCAGTGCCACATCTAAGGCTTCGCCATCTACTTGTGTAGAGGAATCCATCTCTGTTTGCATCCAAGGACTTTGCCATTCTACCTCTCCCTTTTTTTCTTGCATCCTCATCTTCTCTCTCTACTAGATCATTTCCATCAGTATGTAGTCTGGTTGCTATTGCTTCATGACATAACTACCCCAAAACTTGCTAATGTCAAATAACTATTTTGTTAGACTCGCAGATATTTTGGGTCAGTAATTCAGTTGGGGCACACCAATGATGGCTTGTTTCTACTCCACAATGTCTAGGACCTCAGTTGGGAAGACTTGTTGGCTGGGGGTAATATGAAGGTGGGGGACTGGAATCATTTGAAGGTATCTTCACTCTTATCACTGATAGTTGATGCTGGCAGTTAACTAAGATTTCAGCTGGGGCTCTTAACTGGAGCATGTACATGTGGCCTGGTCCTCCTTACAATGTGAAGGCCTCAAGATAGTTGACTTTCTTGGTGAATCAGGATTTAAAAGCTAGTGTTTTGGTGAACATGCTGGTGAGGGAGGGGTCTGCGGATTAGACTCCACTTACTAATAGGGGGATTGTAGAAGAAAACATGTGGAATGGGAGATACTGCTGTGGCCATCTCTGGACAATACTATTGCCATTGTTTGCCATCTTGACATACTTCACATCCATTCCACACCCAAAACATGCAAAATACATTAACCTCTGCCTCAGAGACCTCTAATTCATATCCCTGACATTAGCTCAAAATCTAGTATGTCATCATCCAAATCAGGTCAAGATACGGATTGGTATGGTTTCTTGAGAATGAATGCTCTTTACTTGTCTGTTTTCTTGATTTATCTGGAATTTATTGGTGCAATATAAACTCACCAATATAATTACCGTTTTATCTCATATAGAAAATGTACCTTTTTTTTGGGTGCAGGTCTGCTATAAGAAAGACATAACTATGGACTGTAATATAATTCCAAAAAATGTTAACTTATCATATGAAAACTTAAAGCAAAATAAAGGTAAAGAATCTAATGCTGGAGAATTTAATGCCAGCAAAAGAACGTTTTGATAATTTTAGGAAGATATTTGGTATAAAAAATGTCAAGGTAACAAGAGAAACAGCTTCTGCCAAACAAGAAGCAGCAAATGGATTTCTGGATGTTATTAAGAAAATCATTCAGAAGGATATCTGCCTGAACAGGTTTTTAATATAGACAAAAGTGCCCAATTCTAGAAAATGCCAAAGGACATTTATTAGTTAAGGAAGGGAAATGAGCACCAGGCTTCAGGCAAGGGTAGGCTAACTCCACTGTTCTGTGCAAATGCAGTCAGATTTATGATCAGGACTGCCCTTATCTATAAAGCTGCTAACCCTGGAGAATTGAAAAGAAAAACATCAGCTGCCAGTCTTTCAGTTATATAAGAAAACCTGGACAACAAGAACCCTTTTTTCATAGGATTTATGACAGAGCCAGTGAAGAAAATCATGAAAGAAATTGTGGATATGGCAAAAGGGGGCGGGGTGATAGGTTTTAAGATATGGATCTTGGAGAAATTCAAGAGCTAAAAAGCACCACACCAGAGCAACTAACAGGAGAGGACATGTAGATGAATGCTTCAGAACCAGTGCCATATGATGAAGAAGCCATAGAAGAAGCAGTGCCAGAGAATGAGTTGACATTAGACAGTCTGGCAGAAGCGTTCTGATTATTCATGATGGCTTTTGACTTCTTTTATGTCATGGATCTTTTTATGATACAGGCACTAAAACTAAAGCAAATGGTAGGAGAAAAATTGGTACCATGTAGAAACATTTTTAGAGAAATGAGAAAGCAAAAAAGTCAGACAGATTATGATGTGTTTCTGTAAAGTTTCATCGAGGGTGCCTGCCTCTCCAGTCTCCCTTTCCACTTCCTCCATATATTCTGCCTCTGCCGTCCCTGTGACAAAGGCCAGTGCTTCCTCTTTCTCCTCCTTAGCCTGCTCAATGTGAAGATGAGGATGAAGATTTTGATGATGATTCACTGCCACTTAATGAATAGTAAATAACCATCAGACAATGTAAACTGTAAATGTATTTTCTTTATGACTTCTTTAACATTCTCTTTAGTTTACATTATTATAAGAATCTACACTAATAAAAGAGAAACATGCAAATTAACCATCACTCTGCTAAGCCCACCAGCCAATCAGGAGAGAATATGCAAATTGGGAGAAAGATGGCAGTGGCTGGGCAGGGCAGGATGCCTGCTATGAGAGGGAGGGCGGGGCTGGGGATGGGTGGGTGAGCGGATCTACAGGAGCAGCATGCCTGCTCTGCAGCAAATACGAAGACTGCAGACTCTGGCTGGAGTCTGCAGCAAAGGTGGCAGCCAGAGCAAAGGCCTGGGTCCCAGGTGCCAGAGGAAAACCAGTGCTGGAAGCTATCAAAGAGGGCTTAAAGGAAAGTGAGGAAAATACTTTTGAAGGCTGGATTAAAGGAGATCCTTTAATTTCAGGGAAGGAAGGCCTATTGCAGGAATCTCTTCATGTGACAGGCCTCTAGTAAAGTACGTAAAACTTATATAAAAGTATGTGTCAATCGATTATATTATTGGTAAGGCTTCTGGACAACAGTAGGCTATTAATAGTTAAGGTTTTTGGGAATCCAAACTTAAATGCAGGTTTTTGACTGTACAGGGATCAGCACTGTTAATTCCTGTGTTGTTTAAGGGTCAATTGTATATATTTTATTTTCCAAATTACTGTAGGTCAGTGTTTCCCAAACTTTTGACATATGTGTACCCCTTCTATAATTTTTGTAACGCTGAGTACCCCTTGTCAAAAAAAATGGATGTATTTTAATAACAATCAAAATATATTTATTTTTTATTTTTTTGTTACATACACAAAATAATAATAAATGAAAAATAAAATTATTCATAATAAAATATAAATAAAAGTTCTAAATAACATTTACTTGTACACTGGACCATCTCACGCCTCATAAAACTGTCTTGACTCATGAGAACGGTGCAGTGTATATCCCCACCAAACTCTTCCCGTACCCCTGGGGGTACGCGTACCACACTTTGGGAAACACTGCTAGGTGATAGTTTCGCCAAACTTTCCACTACTGTGTAACAAGGATCTCCTTTAATTCACCTTCAAAAGTATTTTCCTCACTTTCCGTTAGGCCCTCTTTGATAGCATCCTTGAGGCTTATTAGGCTTCCATTAAATCTCCTCAAGGCCCTTTATATCTGTGAACACAAACGTTTGTCAGATGGGTCCTCATCTCTTCCTGTCTATGCTAGAACTGTTCCCTACCCCAGCGGATCTTATCAGAATTACCTAAAGGGCTGGTTGAAACAAATTGCTGAGTTTCTCTTTCAGTTGGTCTGGAGTGGGGCCTGAGATTCTGCATTTCTTACAAGTTCCCAGATGATGCTGTTGATGTTGGTTTGGGAACCAGACTGAAAATCACTGATGTATAAACCAGGGTTGGCAAATTTTTTTCCAGTAAGGACCAGATAGTCAATATTTTAGGCGTTGTTGGCAAGATTGTCCCTATTGCAACTACTCCACACTGCCTTTGTGGTGCAAAAGCCATCGAGGAGAATACAAAAATGAAAGGATTCAAAAGGTTTATTTACAAACAGGCAACTGGCTGAATTTGACCTGTGAACATTAGTTTGCCAATTCTCAATTTAGTACCATTACTTGACACATTTTCTTCAAGCTACTCCTACATTTTCTACTTCCCTTTAAAGCAAAGCTCTTTGTCTCTTCTTTTTATTCTCTCAAAAAATTTATCTACTCTGAACAGATGGCATTTTAAAAGTTTTAGAATTCAAAAAGTAGTGAATATCTCTGTAATATAAATTTGTACATGTAGGACCATAGCTAGGTTATGTAGGAGAAGAATTACTGATTCAAAAGTTATGTTATTAATTTCAATAAATATTACCAAATTGATCTTCAAAGAAATGCCAGCTTATACTTTTCTACACTTGTTTTCAGATAGTTTGATATTTATCAATTTGAGATGTGAAAAATGGAATCTTATAATTTTAATTTGCTTTGAATTTTTCTTTCCTTGGAACTATAAACTCATATCCTGGCCCATTTTCTGCCTTGATTGTTGACCTTTTACTTTGATTTGTAGAAGCTCTTTCTCGACTAAAAAAATAGCTCTTGTTTGTGAAATGAATTGTAAATATTTTTTCCAGGTTATCTTTTTATCTTTTTGACTCTGTTGATAGTGTGATTTTTTTCTCATGCATACTTTTTTGTTTTTATGCTATTCTTTTTGTTAGTTATTCTTTTTATTACTTAAAAAAAAATCCTACTTATGTCCCTGCTTAACCCTGAAATTCTATTTTGAAACTGTCCCATGTTTTCTTGATTTATTTGGAATTTATATTGGTGCAATATAAATTCACCAATATAACTACTGTTTTATCTCATATAGAAAATGTACCTTTTATGTGGGTGCAGGCTTATTATAAGAATGACATAACTAGTTGTCTAGTTGTTCTAATACTATTTGTTGAATAATCCATATTTTCTCTGCTGCTATGAAATAGTAGTATTTTAAATTATGAATATAGTTGTATTAATTTTCAGACTCTGTTTTGTTCCAGCATTGACTATTGTGAAAGTATACTGTGATTTCTGAGTCAGGGAATATTTCTATATTGGTATTTAAAAATTACATTAATCCATAAAAAAGGGCAAAAAGAATTGCAAGTGCTTCTTGTGACTGACAGAACTTCTTTAACAAGTTTTGAACCTTTCTGGATGTTTGTGTATAGTGACAAATTCAAATATAGTCAGTCTTAAACGAATAGGACCATCCTGTAGGTCATCACTCACTCAGTCATTTATCAGCTTATCAGTCAGTCACTCAAGCCACTCACTCAGTGTGTCAATTGTTTACTCAGTTGATTAATCAGTCACTCACCCACCTACATAGTCAAGTAATCCGTCAGTGTATAATCAATCACTCATTAAATAAACCATTAATGTAATCAATTACTCAATAAATACTTACTTGGTTCCATTTTGTGCTATGATAAGAATATAATGTAAGCCATGAATTTCATTTTTAATGTCTTCATGCTATTTTATTGGCTATGTATATTATGCTATAATATCAGATCCCTTTAATGTTATTTTTCATTATTACTATTTCAGATAATTCTTAGATAGACATCCTACTATAATGCTCTTGTCCTCTTTAAAGGAACAATTCTTAGATATTCTTTTTTAAATATTCTTGCCAACACTATTGCCAATCTTAATTTTTGCCAGTGATAAGGAAGAAACAATATTACATTTTTATTTATGTTTCTTTCATTATTAATGGTGTTAACAATATCTTCATATTAGGAAATATTTACATTTCTTTTATGAAATGCCTATTAATGTTCTTTATTCATTTTCTCATTGATTTGTAAAGGTTACTTATATAAACTGTAGCATATGTTTTTCCTCAATTAAAAAATACTTGATTAAGATGTTTATAATTTTATGTAGTCAAGTTTATCAGTCTTTATTTCCTTTATTTTATTTTATTTTTTGCTTAGATGGTAAGTTTGGAAAGGATGTACATATGCAAAAGACTTTTTGGTAAATAAATAAAAGTGGATGTATTTAAAGAAACAAAGAAATTACTGAAAATGTCCACCTTCAAATATGTAAGGAGATGAGTCAGAGAATATTAAAAGAGCTAACAAAAATGAATTTTAAAGAGTATTTTGAAAGAATAGAATAGAAATAGGAAGAGAAATGAAATAAAGACATATATACTCATTGCAAAATTTGTTTCCTAGTTGCAGGTACTCTAAATTGAGGTAATTTTTTTGATTTTCTTATGCTTAGTTTTAATTTTCTTTCTTTAATTTTGAGCATGTGTTTTCTTATGATTAATGTTTAAAATATTTCATATGTGCTCAAAATATATTTTTTGTGGAAGGTTATAAATAATTAGTCATATTTCTAGTAGATTGTCTTTAATCAGCTTGTGGCACTCTTTGTATATTGGTGATACTCCTTGTTTGACAAATGAAATGCAAATATTTTCTGTTAGTCTGTCTTTTGGTTTTGTTTATAATTCCTTTTCTCTAGAGAAATGGAAAATTTAATATAATCTTTTTCTTTATTGTATAGGTAAAAAACTTGATTGATTTCCATGTCATTAGTGTTTATAAAGATAAAGAGGCTTGTTACGTAAGATAGTAGGGAGAAGGGCAGACCATGGGGAACTGACAGTGCATTTTCTGCCTAACGCATTGTAATTCAAATGGGAATAAAAATTACTTTATTAGCCAGAGAAAATAAGGACTCAGACAGGCAATTTATGTGACTTTTATTATATGGATTTTGGGTTTTTTTTCCCTAGTTTGCCTAAGAAAGTTTTTCCATTCCAGATAAAAGTCACCTCAAAGGTTCTTTCATTATTTTAATTCTTTTTTAGTTTACATTAAATATTTAATTTATATATACTTTATTTTTTACTTAAGTATAGGTTTAGCATGTTTTCTCTAGTTGTACTGTCAGTTATGTTAGTGCCGTTTGTAAACAAATATACTTTTTCTACTGTATCAAAATATTGTTATATTAAATTCCTATATATTCTTGAATTTATTTTTAGATGCTGTTTTGGTCTACTGATCTGTCTATGTGTATACCAATACTATTTTGGCTTTAAATGACTATCAAATGCATTCAAATAGAATTTAACAGGATTTCTACATATTTTTAATGCATAATTTGCCTTTACTCTTGTTTATAAGAGATAGATGTTTTTATGTAATCAATGAGCATATTACCCTTTTAACCGGCAGGGGAGGGCAGTTAGGGACAATCAAGCAGGCAGAGGCAGTTAGGGGTGATCAGGCTGGCAGGGGAGAGCAATTGGGGGTAAAATCAGGCTGTCAAGGGAGGGCAGTTGGGGCAATCAGGCTGGCAGGGGAGGACAGTTGGGGGAGAGATTTTGTCAGCAGAGGACTGTATCTATTAATAGCTCTTTTAGTAAGAGACTGTGGGCGGTTTAACATTTTGTCTTCATATGGCTTTGAATGTCTGAAAATGCCATCCCTCCCACTCCCTGAATCTTGTTTCCTGGGTTATTTTCTTTAATCAATTTGAAGATATTACTGCCTTGTCATCTAGTATTGATTGTTGTTGAGAAGATGCCAGTTTAATTTTTATTCATTTGTAAATAATCTCCCACTTGTCTTTCGTAGCTCTTCAGTTTCTTTTTTCTTTCTATATGACATTCTAAAGGTTCTGTTGTTTACCCAAGATGCATCTAGGTATGGATTTTTGAAATTTATTTTAGTCCACTCAACTCCTGATAATATCTTCATTTGGTTTTGGAAAATTTTTAGCCATTATTGCTTTCAGTGTTTGTTCATATTGATTGCATCTTAGATGTATTCTGGAACCTCACAATCCTTTCTCTTAACTATATTTTCAAAAATTTTTTAATTAAAAATGTTTTTTATTGATTTCAGAGAGAGGAATGGAGAGGGAGAGATAGGAACATCAATGATGAGAGTGAATGATTGATTGGCTGCCTCCTGCACACCCTGTACTCTGGATGGAACTGGCAATCTGCATGTACCCTGACAGAATCAAATCGTGGTCTCCTGGTTCCTGGATTGACACTCAACCATTGAGCCATACTGGCCTGGCTCCTAATATTTTCCATTTGAATAACCTGAAAACACTATTATTAGAAAGTGGTAGATAAATACAATAAAATCATTTAAAAAAACCCTTTTATAGGGAGAATTTTGAACATGCAAAAATGTACATAATAATATAATACTTTAATCACTGTGTCACCTAATTTTCACTACTGTGAAAAGCACATTATAGACATCATTTCTTTCATTAATAGTTCTGTGTGTATCTCTAAAATATTAGAACTCTTTTATTAATAAGATAATCTCAATTCCTCAATTCTTTAAATATTCAGCAAGTAATCAAATTTCTAATTGCTTGTTTTATCACAAATTTTTTTTCTTTTTTATAATTAAAAAATATATATTTTATTGATTTTTTACAGAGAGGAAGGGAGAGGGATAGAGAGCTAGAAACGTCGATGAGAGAGAAACATCGACCAGCTGCCTCCTGCACACCCCCTACCAGGGATGTACCCTCAACCAAGGTACATGCCCTTGACCAGAATCGAACCGGGGACCTTCCAGTCCCCAGGCCGACACTCTATCCACTGAGCCAATCTGGTTTCAGCTCTTTTTTTATAATTTTTAAAAACCAGGATTCAAATAAGGTCCACACATTGCAACTTTACAGTCTCAATTAATCTGTTTGTTTTCCTGCATTACTTCTCTTTTTACTTTTTTAACCAGGTTGGTTAGTTTCCCACAATCTAGATTTTGCTGGTCACAGCCTCATGGCAAAGTTTAATGTGTTTCTCTGTTCATATACTTTCAGAAAACATTTTCTTATGTATTCCTATTTTACTATTTCTTTTTCTTTTTTTAAAATATATTTTATTGATTTTTTACAGAGAGGAGAAAGAAGGATAGAGAGCTAGAAACATCGACGAGAGAGAAACTTTGACCAGCTGCCTCTTGCACACCCCCTAAAGGGGATGTGCCCACAACCAATGTACAAGCCCTTGCCCGGAATCGAACCTGGGACCTTTCATTCTGCAGGCCGATGCTCTATCCACTGAGCCAAACCGGCTTCAGCCTATCTTACTATTTCTACTTCTTCAGCTGATTGCCTTTCTGTTTAGAAGTCATAATTAATTCCTTAGTGCTTTGTAGGTGATTAATTTGTAAAAACAATAATGTTGCCTATATTATAATAAGGATTGTTTGTTACAGAGCCAAGGAGTATCTATACTGTTATTTCACCCCTTGTCAAGTTTTCTTCCATTGGAATTACCTTTTTCTTTCTTTAAAAAATATTTTTATTGATTTCAGAAAGGAAGGGAAAGGGAGAGAGAGACAGAAACATCAATGATGAGAATCATTGACAGCAGCCTCTTGCTTGCCCCCCACTGGGGATCAAGCTTACATACAACCCAGGCATGTGCCCCTGACTGGAATCAAACTTGGGCCCCCCCAGACTGCAGGCCAATGGTCCATCCACTGAGCCAAACCAGCCAGGGTGCCTTTTTCTTTTCTGTCACTGCTTTCCTTTTTTATATCATCTGTAGGTGTTTATGTTTTGTTTAGCTTTGGTTTCCACTCCATCTTAGCAAGTAGCCTAGCACCACTTTTTTCTCAAGTCTTTCAGAGGCAGAGGGCTCCTGTCTGAGGCCTGCTGCCCAGCTGTTATCATAATTCTTTACTGTTTCCCAGGATTGGATCTATTTTTTTTTTTTTTGGACCAGATGTCATACTTTTTTATTTACTCCTTTGTTCTAGCATGTTATAGCTCAGAAAAGTAACTTGTTAAATGCTGCTTTTGGGGTAAACTTTGAATCTTCAAATGTTTGAAAATGCCTTTTTTTTTTTCTGGGTAAAAATTCTAAGTTGTAAACTATGTATGAGATTAGAAAATTCAAAATAATAATACAAAATAAAAAGGAAAAGCCATTTTTACCTCTCAGATCCTTTTCCTATAGGTAGTCTTCTTTTAAAATCCAGTGGATTGCCAAAACCGGTTTGGCACAATGGACAGAGCGTTGGCATGCGGACTGAAAGGTCGTGGGTTCAATTCCGGTCAAGGGCATGTACCTTGGTTGCGGGCTCATCCTCAGTAGGGGGTGTGCAAGAAGCAGCTGATCGATAATTCTCTCTCATCGATGTTTCTAACTCTCTATCCCTCTCTCTTCCTCTCTGTAAAAATATCAATTATATATATATATATATATATATATATATATATTTTTTTTTTTTTTAAAGAAGAGAACATTTTCATAAAAAAAAAATCCAGTGGATTTGTTTCCCTTTGTTTCTATCTTATTGAACCTCTTGGTAGTACTTAATAACTTCCCTCATAAAACTTTCTTCTTTATTTAAAAAAGAAAACCTTATTTTTATTTAAATATACATACAAAAATACACTAATCTGAAGTATACATAGAAGAATGATTTTTTACAAAATAAATATTTACAGTTTTTCTCCTTCTCTGGCCATTACTTTGCAAGAGTCGGCTGCATTCCTCTCTACTAGTATGCATATCTTTGGCAATCTTACTAGCCTCAAAGACTTGTTGTGACCTCAGAGATTTAGTTTTTCATTCTCTTCTCATCTTATACTTTATAAAGGACAACATTATAAGACTATGATATAGCTACCTTCTTTTTGCCTGATTACTATGAAATCTGTTTTAAAATTGTCCACATTATTTCCTTCAGATGAAGAGCTTTTGAGGCAAGGGATTATATCTTTCTTTTGGAAAGTGTTGAATGAGTAAATGAATAGAGGTAAATTGAAATGAAGGCAGATGATATAATGATATGTGGACAGAAAGTGATGGAATGCATTTAGATTAGAAAATTTGACCTGAACAAATTTTAAATTTCTAATATTTCTCATAAACTATCAAATATGATACACTTGTATTTTATCTAGGTCATAGTTGAATTACTCCTAAAATACTTTTGTAAAGACATGGGGAAAACATAAGTATGCATGGTATAATGGCATTTTATCTTGTTTTGTCAAAAATTCATAAAGCAGCATTGTATATTTTCCTGTATCACCAGGAAATTTCTGTCACAGATAATTGTAGTATACTTTCAAAAATAGTCTCCTTTCTCTTAACATTGATTTTAAGTTTTAAGTGATTTTTTTCTACTTTAACTTTTTGTGAAGAATAATCCTATATAATAAAAGCCTATGTGGTGTGATACCCTTGCTCAATGTCATCACAAGATGGCTGGCAGGGGAGGGCAGTTGGGGGTGATCAGGCTGGCAGGGGAGGGCAGTTGGGGGTGATCAGGCTGGCAGGGGAGCAGTTAAGCATCAATCAGGCTGGCAGAGGAGTGGTTTGGGAGCAATCAGGCTGGCAGGCAGAAGAGGTTAGGGGCAATCAGGCAGGTGAGCAGTTAGGAGTTAGCAGTCCCAGATTGTGAAAGGGATGTCTGACTGCCTGTTTAGTCCCGATCCCTAAACCGGTAGTCAGACATCCCCTAAGTGTTGGAGAGGGTGCAGGCCAGGCTGTGTACAAATTTCGTGCACCGGGCCTCTAGTATCAAATAATGGAAATTAGCATTCACATAAAGAAAATATAGCTAAAATCCAACAAATTAATTATAATAAAGTCTAAATATTATAAATGAATTAAAAATATTTATAAACTGTATAATAAAATTGTTTTAAGGTTAGCTCAGAGGCTAATTAATGAAGTAATTTAAAAATGTATTTTTATTGATTTCAGAGAGGAAGAAAGAGTGAGAGATAGAAACATTAATGATGACAAAGAATCATTGATAGGCTGCCTCCTGCATGCCCCCTACTGAGGATTGAGCTCACAGTCTGGACATGTGCCCTGATTGGGAGTAAAACTGTAACTTCCTGGTTCATAGGTTGACAACCATCTAAGCCACTTCAACTGGGCAATGGGATCATTTTTATTTCAGTTAAAATACTTTTTAAACCTTTACTTGAGGATATGTTTATTGATTTCTGAGAGAGACAGAGAGAGAGAGAGAAAGAGAGAGCGGGGCGAAAGAGAAACATTGATTGGTCCCTTCCTGTAAACCCTTTGACTGGGGATTGAACTCACATTGTGCGTGAGAGAGAGATTGAGAGGTATAACAATTTTACCTATATGTTCCCAAAATTCTAGTTTAGCACTTCTTAGTTGGGATTCAGGAATCTATAGTTTAACAACTCCACCAGGTGATTGTCATCATGAGAGAAGTTTGGGAAACACTGATGTAGTAGGACAACGTTCTAATCAAATGAGCTACCTGTCAGGCCTGAGGCCTTTTAAAAAACAATAGTTGCTGAAAAGTAGATCCAGGTTCTTATCACTGATGATATTTGTTAGACGTGATATTCCTATTATCATTGACAAGAAGCTTGAATTGGACTCTGCCCTTGTGCAGTTCATGTATGTAACTTCTCTTGGCTGTGCTCTTACTTGGATGTTTGATTATATTTTGGAGAGTTATTGCTTTAGATATAATTGGCCAAATGTACTCTTGAAAATATGTTTAGGTAGCCAAATATCTGGTAGAAACCAACTCACCTAAAGTATACCTGAGAATAGATAAAAACAAGAAAAGTTTGTTTGATGTTAACAGGTATCTGGGGGGAAATGTTTAACATATATGAAAAAATGCTGAACAAATTGCTAGCATCTTGAATCCAGTAATATTTAAAAAATAATAAATCTTTAAAAAAATTCTTCATTGATGAAAGTATTACATATGTCCCCCTTTTCCCCCCATTGCCTCCCTTCAGTCTGCCCCTCTCCCCTTTCCCTTCCCCAGGCCTTCAGCACCTATTGTCTCTGTCCACGGGTTATGCAATTTAGGTCTTTGGTTGATTATTTCTCCCCCCCCCCCACTTCCCTCTGAGATTCTGCCCTCTGTTCCTGCTTCCATGTCTCTAGGTCCATTCTGTTCATTAATTTATTTTGTTACTTAGATTCCACATGAATGCAATCTATCTATCTATCTATCTATCTATCTATCTATCTATCTATCTATCTATAAGCTTAATATGCTAAGTGTCCAACTGTTCGATCATTCAACTGTTCAACTGGTAACTATGATGTGCACTGGTCACAAGATTTGGGTAGGAAGAGAGTGAAGGGGAAAAAAACAAAAGGAGTCATCCTCCTTTTAAGTACAATCCAACAACTTTCATTTAATCTTATTTGCTAACACTGGCTCACATGGTTATCCACCTCTGGGGAAGTACAGTGTGTTGTTTTGTTTTTCTGATACATTAACTCTCCTTAACAAAATTGAGCTTCAGTATCACGGAAGAAGGAAAAATGCAGATTGGGTATGTAACTGCAGTTTTGCCATAAGTATCAATTATTCTAAATGATATAACTTCTCAAATTCTATACTTTTGCCCAATAACTTATTGAACATATTTTATATCTTTCTACTCTTTAACAGTTTTATTCTCTTGGAATGTTTTTACTCTTCCATCCATTTAAATTCAATCCATTGTTCAAGATAAGTTTTAAATATTAACTCCTCTTATAAAAAATCATATTGAAATGTTTTCCCCCTTCAGACATTAATAAGCTATTGTCAGAGTAATTCATTTGTTAAGAAATCATGTTGCCTCATGGGATATTTTTGGTAGTCTGCAACTGATTTTCTCTGTTTTGTGTTACATATTTATGTTTCTTCAGTTAAATGGTAAACTTTACAATTTTATAGTCCTTGTCTACAGGAAGTTTATAATCTTTATGGTTTTCACAATCATTGATTAACTGTGTTGTTTTCTCTTATAGGCAAATGTCCTGAAAAAGACTGCATGGAAATGGCTTGCCTCACAATGACAGAAATGGAAGGAACATGCACACCTCCTATGCATCAGAATGGTGATATTCCTGGAATTACTGATCCTGTGAAACAAATAGATCCAGTCCTTCAGGTGTATCTTTATCATTCCCTTGGGAAAACTGAGGGAGAGTACCTGAAGTTTTCAACTGGGGAATATGTTGCAGAAGAAATTTGTGTTGCTGCTTCTAAAGCCTGTGGTAACTATTAAAAATATTTTTCTATTTATTAATAGATGATTGCTTTAATTATGCTAATCTAATACAACACACATGTAGAACATGCATAAAACATGAGGACATCACTAGAGTAGAATTTAAGGCAAATCTGCCTTGGTCTGGTCCATAGATGGAATGTTTGTGTTCCCCTTCAAACTTATGTTGAAATCTATTCTCTCAGTGCTGTGGTCGGCGAACTGCGGCTCTTAAGCCGCATGCGGCTCTTTGGCTCCTTGAGTGTATAGGACCTTTGGGAAGTGATTAGGTCTTGGGGGGGGGGAGGGGATGTCCTTCATCAGTGGGATTAGTACCCTAAAAGAGACTCCAGAGAGCATCTTTGCCCCTTCTGACATGTGAGGACATGGTAAGAAGATGAATCAGCAGATGAACCAGGCGTAGGTCCTTATTAGAACCCGAATCTGCCAGATACTTCTCTTACTCTTTTTGCTAGTTGAATGGATATAAATTGATGTCACATAATTTTAATTTGCATTTCTTCAATACTAGTTATTAGGTATACCATCCCTTCAAATTTTATTAGACTCGTAAACTTGCTTTACTGTGAATAACTTATTTCCACTTTTTCACTTTACTTTTTTATTTTGCTTTTAAAATTTTCTTTCTTTATTATAAAATGAAATTCATGCACGGTGTGTGTGTGTGTGTGTGTGTGTGTGTGTGTGTGTGTGTCCATCAGCCCAAACTGCACTGTCTCTAATCTGGGAGCCCTCAAGGGATATCCGACTGCCCATTTAGACCCAATCTCATTAGGATTGGGTCTAAATGGGCAGTCGGACATTCCTCTCACAATCCAGGACTGCTTGCTCCCAACTGCTTGCCTGCCTGCCAGCCTGATAACCCCCTAACCACTCCCCTGCCTGCCTGATTGATGTCTGACTGCTCCCCTGCCAGCCTGTTTTCCCCCAACTTCCCTCCTTTGCCGGCCTGGTCACCCTAACTGCACTACCCGCAGGCTTGATTATCCCCAACTGCCCTCCCTTTTAGACCTGGTGCCTCCCAACTGCCCTCCCTGCTGGCCATCTTGTGGTGGTCATCTTGTGTCCACATGGGGGCAGGATCTTTGACCACATGGGATAACCATCTTTTGTGTTGGAGTAATGGTCAATCTGCATGTTACTCTTTTATTAGATAGGAGGAGGATAGAGGCTTGGTACACAGGTGGGGGCCTGCTGGTTTGCCCTGAAGGGTGTCCCGGATCAGGGTGGTGGTTCCCTTGGGGCATGGGGTGGCCTGGGCGAGGGGCCTGTGGTGGTTTGCAGGCTGGCCATGCCCCCCAGTGACCCAAGCAGAGGCCCTGGTATCTGGGATTTATTTATCTTCTACAACTGAAACTTTGTAGCCTTGAGTGGAGCCTTCTGCTCACTCTGTGGCTACAGCCATTTCTGTTGGGATTTATTTATCTTCTATAAATAAAACTTTGTAGCCTTAAGTGGAGGCCTGGGCCAGTCAGGGTATGCGTAAAGCTTGGCTTCCTCCATCACTGGGGAAACCCAAGTCTCCCTCCTACTCTCTCTGTGGCCTTAGCCATCTTGATTGGGTTAATTTGCATACTTGCTCCTAATTGGCTTGTGGGTGCAGTTGAGTGATGGTTAATTTACATATTACTCTTTTATTAGATAGGATATTTTAAGTAATACTTTGTATAAAAATATAATACATACCAGTGTATTCACTACCCAACTTTTCAAATCTGTGATTTTTGCCATTTTACTGCAGTTTTTCCCCAGTATGTTATTGTGATAAATTATATGAATGGAGTTTTCTAATTTAGTCATTTTTGCAATCTTAGGGTGAATGAACTTCGTTAATAAAAAACAACAACATTGTTGTTGCCCTGACTGGTTTGGCTCAGTGCATTGATTGGCCTGTGGACTCAAGGGTGTCCCAGGTTCGATTCCAGTCAGGGCATGTATCTTGTTTGCAGGCATATCCCCAGTAGGGGGTATGCAGGAGGCAGCTGATTGATGTTTCTCACTCTCTATCCCTCTCCTTTCCTCTCTCTGTAAAAAATCAAATCATATATATATATATATATATATATATATATATATATATTTTTTTTTTTTTTTTAATAAAAAAACAATGTTGGATTTGATTTGCTAATATTTAGTTTAGGATTGTTAGTATCTAATATTTAGTTTCGGATTGTTAGTATCTATTTTGGTGAGATAATTCTTTTATGATGTCTTTGTTTAGTTTTGGTATCATAGTCAAACTAAATCCACAATATTTGCCATTTTTTCTGTTCTCTTTTTAAATTCTCTGTAATTAAGATTAGAATTGTCTTTCATGTTTGGTTGAACATATATACATTTCCTCTGGGTCTTATGGAGGTTTTCCTTCTTTCTGATCATTCTTTATTTCTCTTTCCTTCTTCCTTCTTCCTTCTTCCTTCTCTACTTTTTAAAAGTGGGAGATTGTTTTTTTTTAATGATTGTAGTTCTTTTGAAATCCATTTTTAAAGTTATATATTTTTAAATTTAACTTTTATACATTTTCTTTTTTAAAATATATTTTATTGATTTTTTACAGAGAGGAAGAGAGAGGGATAGAGAGTTAGAAACATCAATGAGAGAGAAACATCGATCAGCTGCCTCCTGCATACCCCCTACTGGAGATATGCCTGCAACCAAGGTACATGCCCTTGACCGGAATCAAACCTGGGACCTCTCATTCCGCAGGCCGACGCTCTATCCACTGAGCCAAACAGGTTTCAGCAATTTGTATACATATTCAAGTTTATTGACATAATTTATTCTAGCACTCCCTTTTTGTCTTCAGAACTTATATTTTAAAAAATTCTTAGTGTTTATCTGTGGGTAGAACATTGGCCTGCAGACTGAAGGGTCCTGGGTTCGATTCTGATCAAGGGCACGTACCTTGGTTGCAGGCTTCTTCCTGGCCTGGGCCCTGATCTGGGCATGTGCAGGAGGCAACAATGTGTTTCTCTCACAGTGATATTTCTCTCCATCTTTCCCTTTCTCTTTCACTTTCTCTAAAAATCAATAGAAAAATATTCTCAGGTGATGTTTAAAAAAATGTATTTGTAAATACAAGGATGAATGCAAGGATACAGTTTGAATTTTTACTGAATAAGCTTTTTTATATATAACTTGCTGAAATTATTATATATCTATGAGCAGACAGTTTTAATAATTTAACTATAAATTTAGTGTGTCAAGTTGATGTCATTTTTGCCTACAATGGAAAAGAATGAAAATGTCACTAAAATAAAAACTCTCTTGTTTTTTGAGGCTTATGTTTTCAAATATATAGGATAAAAAATTTTAAGTATTAATTTCTGAGTTAAGTCAAGCATGATTAGAGAATATGCTATGTATGACTCTTCTCTGGCATTTTGGGAGACTTATTTTTAGTCTCCACATGATTGGTTTGAATATGTGTGTATGCATGTGTGAATGTTCTATATGTGCTAGGAAATAAAAAGCATTGTGTGGCTTAAATATTTTATATGTTTTAATAAAGTTTAGTGGTCTTCAACTTTTTGTCCATGTACATCCTAAAATATCTTTGAAAATAAATTATATACTGCATTTTAAGTTTACAATTAAATTTTTTTCTAAAATTTTTTACAATTTAAATTTTTTTCTAAATTTAAATAGGGCAGAGAATTTAATTATTAGTATTATGTAAAATTTGATATTTAAAAATAAGGCTGTTTCACTGTTTTCTTAAAAGTATCCAGTGACTTCTATATATTAATTACTTGATATGATATCCTTTTTATAAATTTAAATACACTGATTTAAATCTATTTATCTGTAAAGACATTTTAAAAAAATTGAATAATTAAAAAATGTGTTTGGAAAAGTCCCAGCAGTCATGTTTTAAAACATAGGACAAAATGATATTAAATTAAGAATTTAGTTAGAGTTTGTGTTGAACTAAAAGATTTCAACTGCTACTGCATTTTGTGCTGAATTTAAATTGTTACTTTAGACCCACTATAAATTATAGATGTTATATAAATGTACTTTTAGCTATCTGTACTCATTTATTTTTCTGCTTCTTTTTTTAGGAATCACACCTGTGTATCATAGTATGTTTGCTTTAATGAATGAAACAGAAAGGATCTGGTATCCACCCAACCATGTCTTCCATATAGATGAGTCAACTAGGCACAGTGTACTCTACAGAATAAGGTATGTTCTTCAGTAAAGTGATTCACTTTAGTGGCAAAAGAACAAAATGGATGAAATTATTGAACATTTTTAAAATTGTAAGGTATCTAATATCAGAGACTACAGCTAATTAGCATTTAATCTTCTTGTAAGACTATTTCTCCATTAGAGGTCAGGGCAAAGCAGTCTCTTTAAAATTAGGAAAAAGATGCCAAAACCAGTTTGGCTCAGTGGATATAGCATCAGCCTGCGGACTGAAAAGTCCCGGGTTCGATTTCGGTTTGGGCACATCCCCAGTAGGGGGTGTGCAAGAGGCAGCTGATGGATGATTCTCTCTCATTGATGTTTCTAGTTCTCTATCCCTCTCTGAAAAAAAATCAATGAAATATATTTTAAAAAAATAAAATTAGGAAAAAGATAACTACAGTTACTGTTTTTGTTTAGGATTTTAATGGTGTTCTTAACCAATAAGACAGGAAATAAAAGTTTAATAATTGAGAACAAAAAAGCAAAAAGTCATTATTTGGAGGTGATATTATGCATATTTCTCTGTTTCCTATTATTATTTCTACAGTCTATGCATGAAGGCAGTATATTGATTTTTCACTTAAGTTTCTTATATTTTCTACCTATTATTTTTATTATAGTCTTATCTAGATTTTTTTTTTTTTTGCTCTCAACTTATATTTAACTTTATTAGCTGTGTTTTCTCATTATGGGATAATACCTTTCATTATGCTGGAAGTGGTTATATGTACACAGTATGTTTATATTTGATTTATTTGGAGGCTGACAGAGTGTTTCAACTGTCTTGTAGATTTTATTTTCCTTACTGGTACTGTAGCGGCAGCAACAGAACTTATCGACATGGAATAGCTCGAGGTGCTGAAGCTCCTCTTCTTGATGACTTTGTCATGTCTTACCTTTTTGCTCAGGTATGATATATTATCTGCTTTTCACGTGTTAAATGATAAAAACCTCTTAGGAAAATCTTCATATATGGCAAAATTGTTCCGTTTTGCACAGAAGGTACAGCTAGGTAACAAAGTGAAGTCTTTATTACTAATTTTTAATCCTATGATTTATGGTTATGGACAATAGAATTTACTTTATAGATTCCTCGAATTGGCCATTTTTAACATTCTTCTTTTTTTAGGGCTTTAAGTTATTTTAATGATTTCATAAAGTTTAGACTGAGTTTTATAACATGACTTATGCAAACATAAGTAGCTGGAACATAGGACAATAAAATATCTTTAGAGAAGTTTGTTTTTTAATTTCTGAACAAATTCAGACTTAAATAGTGGGAAGTGAAATGTAAAGAAACTTGGTAACTGCATAAAAAGTTGAGCTATAATAGTTTGTGTAGTTTCTCATGGGAGGTTGACAGTCTGATACTGAGTCTGAGCAGTTTTTTCTAGTTATTTTTTATTAATACTATTATGTTAATTTTTTATAGTGTATTTGAACAATGCTTTTTTTCTCTATTACCTTGATTTAAACAGTAATTAAAATGTCTTATCATTAAATAACTTGTTTTTGTGTGCTAAAGACCGAGGAGTAGAAACTAAAGAAAGAAAAGTTATTTGTACTTTTGGGAAAAGATATGTTCTTGTTATTCCCCATTAAAGAGTAAGTTCCCATACCCCTCTCTTTTGGCCCCTGACAGCCACCTGTGTACTTAATGTCTTTATGAATTTGCCTATTTGAGGTACCTCATATAATTAGAGTTATATAGTACTAGATGCCCGATGCATGAAGATTCATGCAAAAATGGGCCTTCCTGCCAAAACCGGTTTGGCTCAGTGGTGGAGCGTCGGTCTGAGGACTGAAAGGTCCCGGGTTCGATTCCGGTCGGGGGCATGTACATTGGTTGCGGGCACATCCCCGGTAGGGGGTGTGCAGGAGGCAGCTGGTCGATGTTTCTCCCTCATCGACGTTTCTGGCACTCTATCTCTCTCCCTTCCTCTCTGTAAAATATCAATAAAATATATTTAAAAAAAAAAAAAATGGGCCTTCCTTCCCCTGGCTGCCGGTGCCTCCTTCGCTCCAGGCCCAGAGCCGCCTTTCTGCCTTTGCTCTGGCCCGGAGCTGCCTTTCCACCTTCCCACGCTACCTAGAGGCCCAGAGAGGCTGGGGCGCTGTGAAAGGCCTGCATTGTCGCCATGGCTACGATGCAAGCGTCCTGCCCTGCCCTCGGCCTCTCAGTGTCTGCGAATGCAAATTAACCCTCCATCTCTGTTGAGTTAATTTGCATACTTACTCCTGATTGGCTGGTGGGCGTTGTGAAGGTATGGTCAGTGCATCTTTCTCTTTTATTAGTGTAGATTATCTCTTTTGTGACTGGCTTATTTCTCTTAGCATAATATCTTCAAGGTTCATTCATGTTGTAGTGTGTGTCAGAATTTCCTTCCTTTTTAACCAGTTTTAACTGCCACACATCCCCACATTCTACGATATTTTGAATTTAATTGCATCTATAGATGCTTATGGTGTACAAAGGGTTAAGGCTGACAATTCCATTGTACATGGTATCACATTTTGTTTATACATGCATCTGTTGATTTGAGTTGCTTCCTCCTTTTGGCTATTGTGAATAGTGCTGCAGTGAACATTGACATACAAATATCTGAGACCCTGCTTTTAATTTTTTTGAATATGTAACCAGAAGTGGAATTAATTACATTAAATGATAATTGGTTTTTTAAATATTTTTTTGAAGAACTGCTATACTGGTATTCCTAGTAGTGCACAAAGCATTTCAATTTCTTCACATCCTTGCCAACACTTACCTTCTATTTTTTTTTATAATAGTTATTCTGGTAGGTATAAAGTGGTATCTCATAGTTTTGATTTGCATTTCCTTAATGATTAGTGATGTTGATTGTTTTTTCATAAGCTTGTTGGCCATTTGTATATCTTCTTTAGGGAAACTATTATTCAAATCCTTGCCCATTTAAAAATGAGTTTTTTTGTTTGTTTTGTTTGTTTTGTTGAGTTATAAGTGTTCTTTACACATTCAAGACATTTACCCCTTAATAAATATATGTTGCAGTTATTTTCTCTCATTCTATAGGTTTATTTTTCACTATGTTGATTGTGCCCTGTGGTATGCAATAGTTTTTAATTTTTATGTGGTCTAATTTATTTTTTTCTTTGGTTATCTGCTTTTGGTGTCATACTTGAGAAGTCATTGCCTGTTCCAATATCATGCACTTTTCTCCTACATTTTAAAATTTATTATTATGTTATTGACTTTAGTTGGAGTGCTTTCATGGTTCTAAGTTCAATTGGGGCTGGGACCCAAGGAAAACTAGCTAGCTTCCACTTCCTCCAAGGGCACCAATAACTGACCTTGACACTGAAATTTGGCTCAGGAGATTTAAAGAACAGAAATTTCACGCCATGATAAAAGGAAGAGGGATTTTTTTCATATAGACAGAGATAAATAGCTGGTCTATTTAGACTGGAGTTGACCCATTAAAAGTATTTGGAAATGTCTCAATTTGGTAAGATTTGGATTTCAGACCTTTCTCAAGAGTTGTGAGTGTGTTAGTCATCACACTGAAGATAAGTCCTAGCCTTACCCCCTCAACTAGAACACTGCTGGGGCAATCATCCCCAGGAAAGGCATATCCTATATAATAAAAACCTAGGTGGCATCATGCCCTCGTGCACTGTCATCACAAGATGGCTGCCACAAGATGGCCACCACAAAATGGCTGGCAGGAGAGGGCAGTTGTGGGTAATCAGGCCAGCAGTGGAAGGCAGTTGGGGGAGATTAGGCTTGCAGGGGAGCAGTTAGGCATAAATCAGACTGGCAGGGGAGCAGTTATGGGTGATCAGGCTGGTAGGTAGAAGTGGTTAGGAGCAATCAGGCAGGCAGGCAGAAGTGGTTAGGGGTAATCAGTCAGGCAGGCAGGCGAGCAATTAGGAGGCAGCAGCCCTGGATTGTGAGAGGGATGTCCCAGATTGGAGAAGGTGCAGGCTGGGCTGAGGGATAATCCCCTCACCCCACATGAATTTTGCGCACGAGGCCTCTAGTAGTTGTATAAACTGATCCATGTCATAGGGAATGGAGGCCCAAGGAGGATCAGAGAACCCAACATATCTGTTGGAGATTATGAGGCTGAGAATCCCATGATGCATTCCACACAGTGGCACTAGCTAACCCCTCCAGGTTGCACAATACTAGAAGCCTTAGGTGGTTGATGGTCATAGGCATTTGCAATGCTGGGATTCATGGGATGAGTGTAGAAGTTACTGATAAAAAATCTCCTCCTCTTCAATGAAATGATTTGATTGGGTGCTTCAGTGCCAGACTTGGCTGAGTTTGTGGAATCTGCTTTCTCATTTTTATGCACTGGTTCTTAAATGAGTGAACCAGCGATCCTTTCTGTCAAAGAAAGGAGTTCACTGCCATCTTAGGTTCCCCCATTTTGATATGACCAACAGACTCACAGGGGGCTGCCATCTTAGGCTCCATCTTTCCATCTTATCTCTCCCCCTCCTCTGAATTAGCCAATCACGCAATAATGGGAACTGAGCTCTGAGCCCTGACCAATCAAGTCAGAGTGAGGGGCAGGGCACCTGTGTCAGGAAATAAAACCCCAACGGACTTCTCATTGGGTGTGCTTTGCCCATGATTTCCAGCTGGTAACAGCACCCTTTTGTGCAGGAGTAAATTTGCTTTGCTGATCCAGTTTAAGTGTTTGTCTCATTCCTGCGACATCGACATTGTTGAGAGTATTTCTAACAAACCAAGTCTTTATTACTAACTCATCAAGCTATTTAAGTTCCACCATGGTAGCTCAATGTGGGTACATGGTCTTTTCAAATGCATTGAAAGCTATTCCAGACTAAAATTTGTGTAGTACTGGTGGGAAGATCTCGGCATTCCTGATCTATTTTATATGGAAGATGTATGTAGGAGGCTCTTATTCTTTATACAAATACACACCCAAAAAAGCCAGCATGCTTCCTAATCACCCAAATGTGAAGACAGGAGATCAAACACCCAGATTTCATTTAGCTTTTTAGCATCTGCCATGTACTCTAATTAAGGAACCACATGAGGATGTGAATCAACCTACCATAATCTTTTAGAAATAGAATGATCAGCTGTGTGTGTTTCTGAGATCCTGAATTTCATCTGTCTTTCCCTAAATTTCCTTATATGAGTTTTATGTTTTCTTTTATTTTGGCTCTTACATGTAGGTCTTTTGTCCATTTGGGTAAATTTTTATATATGATGTAAGATAAGAGCCCAACTTCATTTTTGCATGTGGATATCCAGTTTTTTGTTTTTGTTTTTATTTTTAGGATCATTTGTTGAAAAAACTGTCCTTTCTTCACTTAATGATCTTGGCATTCATTAAAAATTATTTGACTACTAACCAATTTTTCAGCTTCCTTTGTTTCAGGAAGTTGAATAAAAGTTGGTTAGTTGTTTCCCTTAACCATTGAAAGAGAGAGGCTTTGAGAATAATATTCTATGAGATAATGACTTTCTGCTGCTTTTATGATTTTATTATTTCATCTATACTATAAACCTGATTTCTTTTGGTGGCATGCTAGTTAAATCCCATTAATAAGGCAACCATTCAGTTACTTTTCTCTGATATTAATACTAGGATATCTCAGATTTTTAAAAAAATATTTTTTATTGTTTGACAGTATTACAGATGCATTTATTTTCCCTTTCTTTCCCCCCTTCCACTCAGTACCCGCCTCAATGCAAGCCTTCAACACACTGTTATTTATGACCGTGGTTATAGTTTGATCTAGAAACGTTATGACTGAATGCAGATAAAAATTGTTTTGTTCAGCTACCCATATAAAATTACTTTTCTACAGTTTAAATGAAAATTTATTGATACATTCTGTGATATTGAATGCAAGCTAGTTTAAAATAAATTGATTTGGCATTTGGGACTCTATTTGTAGCTTTTCTCTAGTGGGTATTTGGTTGATTACATTCTTAGCACTAATGTTACTGATTTTTCATGTATTTGTTTTCTTTTGGGCATGAGTTAAACAGAATATCTTCATGAACAAAATTTATTATCCACTGGTCCTAGATTGTATATGGAAGAAAAAGCAAACTATTTTTTTTTTAAATTCACCTAGCTATCAATTTGATAGCTCCTTTAAAAAAAAAATCCTCACCTGAGGATATGGAGAGAGAGAGAAAGAGAGAGAGAGAGAGAGAGAGAGAGAGAGAGAGATCAATTTCTACTTATTTATGCATTCATTGGTTGCTTTTTGTATGTGCCCTAATGGGATCAAACCTGAAACATTGGCTCATTGGAACGATGATCTAACCAAGCTCTCTGGCCAGGGCCCTTAGTATAATGCTTTGAACATATTTGGAACTAAGTACATATTTAATTAATATGTATTTTGGTTTAGGTAATTTTGCTGTAGAAGATATAATTTTAAGATAAGATCAATGAAATAGATTGGTGTATATCTGTCTAGTTGGGAACCAATTTAAATCAGTTTCCATTTTCAAAATAACTTTTATTAAAATTTTAAGGAAAAATGGTTGAAAATCAAAAGAGTTGGTATTCTTTTAAATATATGTGTTCTGGAAATTATATTATTGTTTAAAATATGATAATATATTAAAATGTAATATTGAAGCTTATGAAATATTTCTTTCTCAATATATTTTCCTTTAGTGGCGGCATGATTTTTTGTATGGATGGATAAAAGTACCTGTGACTCATGAAACACAGGAAGAGTGTCTTGGGATGGCAGTGTTAGATATGATGAGAATAGCCAAAGAAAATGATCAAACCCCACTGGACGTCTATAGCTCTATCAGGTAATTTTCTTATGTAAATCCATATACATAAATGGAACTTTTGGAATTTTTATATGATTTATTTGTATTTAGTGAACTTCCCCATACTTTCTAATTTTATGATTAAAAGTTGTATGAGTAAATTTCCCTTCTTATGTACAACACACACTTTCTTCTAATTTTATTGAATAATAGAGGCTCAGTGCATGAAATCGTGCATGGGGGTGTGTGTGTCCCTCAGCCCAGCCTATACCCTCTTCAATCTGGGACATCCCTCTCACAATCCATGGCTGTTGGCTCCCAAACACTTACCTGTCTACCTATCTGATTGCCCCTAAACGCTTATGGCTACCAGCCTGATTACCCCTAACCACTCCCTGCCAGCCTGATCAATGCCTAACTGCTTCCCTGCTGGCCCGATTGCCCCTAACTGTTCTCCCCTGCCCTCCCCTGCCAGCCTGGTCACCCCTAACTGCCCTCCCTTGCAGGCCTGGTCCCTCCAAACTGCCCTTCCCTGCTAGCCTGATCACCCACAATGACCCTCCCCTGTTGGCCATTTTGCTGTGGCTATCTTGTGTCCACGTGGGGGCAACCATCTTTGACCACATGAAGGCGGCTATCTTGTATGTTGGAGTGATGGTCAATTTGCATATTACTCTTTTATTAGATAGGATTGACATAAACACTGTATAAGTGTAAGGTATACAGCATAATGACTTACCGTATTTGCCGGCATATAAGACGATTTTTTGGCCCTGAAAAATATGCCTCCAAGTGGGGGGTAGTCTTATACGGCGAGTATATAACAAACTCTGTATTTTGATTGGAAATGTTAGGGGGTCGTCTTATACGCCCAGTCTCTTATACGCCGGCAAATACGGTATTTTTCAGGGCCAAAAATTCGTCTTATACGCCGGCAAATACGGTACATATATCGTGACATGATTACTACTATGAATTCAGTTATAACATCAATCATTTCATATAGATAGAAAAAAGAGAAAGAAAAAAATATTTTTCCCTTGTGATGAGAACTCTTAGGATGTACTGTCTTAACAATGTTCATGTATACATAAGCTGTAGCATAAGCTGTAGTCATCATATTGTACATTACATCTGAGTAGTACTTATTTATCAAAGAAATTATTGAAAGAGTTGGTATACTATAGAAAATATTATAGGTGTTTGATACCTATTTATTATTTGAGTTATTTATTCTAAAAAGGCTAGGAAAGGTTGGAGGACTGAAAAGAGCACCTGGAGTCATAATTTCTACCAGTAGATCCTCACATTTTCTATATAAATAATTTTGAATCAGAATATCTCTAAAAGGGTCCATATTTTTACTTGGATTACTATCACCTGAGGTTCCTGCTAAAATGGAAGATTCTTGGGCTCTAACTCAACAATTTGGATTCAGTAAATCTGAGGTGAAGTCTACAAATATGAATTTTTAAAAGTGCTTCATGAGATTGAAAAAAATTAGTTTTATTGAAGTAAAATTGACAAATAGAATTGTAAGATATAGTTAATGTAAAAAAAATTCAAACCTGTAAAGAATTTTTGTAAGTGTATCTGAGCCAAACTGTCAACAATTGCCAGGAAGCAGTATCTCAACAGATTGGGATAATGCTCCAGAGAATGGTGGGTTTTTCATTGATTTTTATACATTGCAATCAAAAGAGGGGATGCAGGTGGGTTACATGATAGATTAGAGAAGTGGGAGAAAGCAAAGCAGGGGGTGTGGGGGTAGGGGCAGAAACTCTGGGATTGGATAAAAAGTAAAATGATAGATACATACTTATCTGTCCTTGTGCCCAGGTACATTGGTTGTGACCCAAGGGAAAAAGGGAAGTTACAAGTTACCCAGACATTTCAAGGATATGTTATCATAGGTACAAAAAGACAGATAGGCTCAGTTAAGGTAAAGATTGACTTTGTCAGTGAAGATACTGGCCTATGACATAACTACCCACCATAACTGCTTTTAGTTAAAGTTTAATTTCAGGCCATCCTTTGTGGTCACTTTAGGTCTCTGAGATTGCAAGACCGCCATGCAGGCCTTCTCTGAGTTTATCAGGTTAGCATGTGGCCCCTTTCATACACAATATTTAAAGTGTAGATCATCATAATTTGATATACATAGTGAAAGGATCCCCTAATAAGTTTATTAATACATCCACCACCTCACATATTTATCTTTTTTGAGTTTTTGGGTTTTTTTTTGGGTGGTGGGGGGGAGAAACTCTAACAAATTTCACTTATACATATATAGTGTTGTTAATTATAATCACTGTGTTGTACATTAGATCCTCACACCTTATTCATCTTATAAGTGATTCAGCAAAATCTTACACAAGTAAAGCATACTCCACACTCTTCAAATTATTCTTCTGCACATTGAATTTTGACAATCATGCCAAATATAATTTTTAACATTTATTTTATTTTTAAATAATTCTTTATTATTGAAAATATTACCAAATACAATTTTTGAAACACTACTCCTGCAGCCCAGCTTTTATGGCTGGAAAACTTCCACTCTTTTTTAAAGACATATAGGAAGATGGATATATAGTATATAAAATTGCTTTGGGGTTTTTAAAAGTCTGAATATGAAATAATATGTCTTAACTATTACATATTTACCAGAGTAAAAGTTTGAAGATGCCATGTATCTGGTTAAAACTCCCTTTATCCTTTGAAACACTTCTCTCAATGACAGACTTAAGTCACTTCTTTGCTGAGTGTCTGCAAAACAGTTTTCAGGGTATCAATTTCCTGTTTCCCTCTTGGTTTTAAGTGTTCCTTTCTTGCTTTCAGATGTTCATTAAGCCTTAACATAAGGGTAGGGGCTATAGAGTATGAGTTCAGGAACTCACTGAGGAATCTAGAAGATGCTAAAACCCAAAGGAAAAACAGAAACATTTCTTTTTTTCCCTAAGGCCTCATTCATTCATTAACAGCATTTATTGAATACCTGCTATATACCAGACCATAGGAGATCAGAGTCAATGAAGGAGTATTTTACATATCATTGATAGAAACTGAAGGAATTGAAGGGAGCACAGTTGAAGAACAGAGAAACTTTGAATTTTATAAATACGAAGCTTATGCTATCTTGGAACACTTCTGCTTTGGAGACCATGATAGTGCCCAAAGTCTTGGCATAATCCTGTGGTTTCTTGAGGTCAGGAATCATTCCCTCTCCCTATATTATTTAATCTAGTGTCCTAAACTCAAGTGAAGGTTTAGTAATTGTATTTCTATGGTTTTTCTTAATCAGGATATAAATGCATCTGCAAATTCTTCATAATTTTTCTTTTAAAATTATACAGATATCAAACATTCATTATAAAATTGCATGATATTTTAAAACAGTTTTATTGACATACCATAAAATTCACACACTTAAAATGTACAATCAATATTTTTTATTATTAACTTGTAAGGAGCCTATATATTTGGATACAAGTCTACACATATAAGTTACCATATATATGTTTGCAAATATTTTCCCCATTCTGTGTATTTTTTTTCACTTTCTTAAAAATAATATTTGTAGTACCAGAATTTAAATTTTGAAGTAGTATAACTTTTCAGTTTTTTATTTTGTCTGCTGTACCATGATATTTTAATATTCGATAGGTAATTTATTCCTGTCCTGAAGTTAAAAACATGCCTGCCTTGCTTGCCCTGTTAATATAACTCACTGATAGTTCCTGCATTCTCATTTAGTGCTTATTTTTGAGAAATAAAAACTCTGCTCAGATTTAAAATATTTAGGATTAATGGGAAAACAGATGAATTATTAGTTTGGGACAGAATCTATACTAATAAAAGAGAAACATGCAAATTAACCATTACTCTGCTACACCCACCAGTCAATCAGGAGCAAGTTTGCAAATTAACCCAACTAAGTTGGTGGCTGCCATAGAGCTGGAGTGAGTAGGAGGCTTGGGTTGCCCCTGGTGATGGAGGAAGCCAAGCTTCCCACCCACCCTGGCCAGCCCTGGCCTCTGCTCAAGGCTATAAAGTTTTAATTGTAGAAGATAAATAAATCCCAGATACCTGCTTCCAGCTGGCCTTGACCTCTGCTAAAGGAGGCACTGAAAAAAAGAAAAAGAAAAAGAAAAAATGCCCCTTACCCAGGCTGGCCACACCCCCGTTGGGTGAAAGTCACTGCTGGGTGGCTTGACCAACCTGCAAATTGCCATCATCCATCACCCAGACTGGCCAGGTACCCCAGTGGGGACCACCACCCTGAAGCATGTGTGGCCAGCCTGCAAACAGCCCTCGACCTCTCACCCAGGTTGGTCACACCAACATGGCCTGGTCCCTGTAAATGGGCAGTCGAACATACCTTGAGGGGTCCAGATTAGAGAGGGTGCAGGTTGGGCTGAGGGACAACCCTCCCCATGCACACATTTTGTGCACCAGGCCTCTCGTCTATAATAAAAGGGTAATATCCTAATTAGACCGGACGTCCTTCCTTCCAAACAAAGCCGCAGTAGGCAGGGGATAGGGCCAAGACTCTTGCACGAATTTCATGCATCTGGCCTCTAATTAAATAAATAAGCTGCTTTGTTCCCAGAAATATCCAGTAGAGTATGGAACTCTGATTAGTATAACTAAATACATATCCTCTCCCAGACTTAAAAAAAAATCCATACAAGGTACATCTCTTGCCGAAACCGGTTTGGCTCAGTGGTAGAGCGTCGGTCTGCAGACTGAAAGGTCCCGGGTTCGATTCCGGTCAAGGGCATGTACATTGGTTTCGGGCACATCCCCGGTAGGGGGTGTGCAAGAGGCAGCTGTTCAATGTTTCTCTTTCATCGATGTTTCTAGCTCTCTATCTCTCTCCCTTCCTCTCTGTAAAATATCAAATATATATATATATATATATATATATATATATATATAGGTGCATCTCTTTGTATCTGTGCCTGTGTGTTGGGTATGTCTGTGTCTGTCAGCACATGCCTCTGTGTGCATATGCACCTATATGAGTTTGTGCATCTATATGTGTTAGCTACTTAATTGTTTGTTATTATTAATCCTCACCCAATGATATTTTTCCATTGATTTTCAGAGAGTGGAAGGAAGGGGGGAGGAAGAGGAAGAGAGATATAGAGAAGAGAGAGGAGAGAGAGTAACAATGATGTGAGAGAGACACATCGATTGGTTCCCTCTGCACATGCCCTGACCCATCTGGGAATTAAACCTGCAACCCAGGTATGTGCCCTTGATGAGGGAACAAACTTTCTACCCTTTGGTGCACAGGTCAACACTCTAACCACTAAGCACACTTGCCAGGGTGATACTTTTTATTTATTTAATATTTTCAGCAAGAAAGGGAGAGGGAGAGATAGAAATATCAGTAATGAAAGAGAATCATTGATTGGCTGCCTCCCACATGTACCCTATATTAGAGATTGAGTCTGCAACCTGGGCATGTAACAAGATGCACATACAGATAACTTCATGGTTCATGGGTCAATGCTCAACCACTTAGCCATACCAGCTGGGCGATACTTAATTTTTTGTATGTCAATCCCTAATTGGATATTTTGGCTTAGGTATTGGAGTATAGAAAGTGAAGGAAATAAATAAGATTTTTCTATTTTCATTTTTCACCTGCTCTTTAAAGTCTTACATTTGCTAAAGGGTGGGAAGAAGAGAACTGCAGAATGGAAGGAGTTTAAAGGAGAGTGTTGAATTTGGAAACACTAGGTCAGGGCCAAGAACACTTACATAGCAAGAAGGTTCATTCCTCATATCATTAAGACTCACTTTCTATTTTTAAAAAAATATATATTTTATTGATATTTTACAGAGAGGAAGGGAGAGAGATAGAGAACTAGAAACGTCAATGAAAGAGAAACATCAACCAGCTGCCTCTTGCACACCCACTACCTGGGATGTACCCACAACCAATGTACATGCCCTTGACCGGAATCGAACCTGGGACCCTTCAGTCCGCAGACCGATGCTCTACCACTGAGCCAAACCGGTTTCGGCAAGACTCAACTTTCTAAATAAGCAAATAGGAGAATTTCCAGTGGCTTACTTCAACTTTAACAGTAAGATGAAGATTTCATTTATAGTACAAAATATAGTTCCTAAGGCACAACTCAATTTCAGAGTCTTAATTTTAGGATTCTTTAAAAAATTCAATATAAGAGAAGTATCAGGAAAAATGTTTTCATGTTCCAAGAGATAACAATTTGTGTCTCTTGAAATATTTTAGTGTTTCTAACAAATCTGGTTCTGATAACATGACATGAAGTGTATTCATAATATTCAAGAACCACATACTCCTGTGGTATTCCCAAAAGGTATCTAAGTCTGCTCCTTAATTCTAGGAATCAAAATGGAAAGCCTTGCTGTATGATGTTATCTTAAACTCCTCTTTTTATCTTCAATTTATTTTTCAAAGCTTTATTGAATCAAGTAGTCATTGATGTTTATGTAAATCACATTCTACATTTAATAAGGCTCTTGGTAACTAATTTTTTTTTTACAAAAGTATATAAAGTAGGCATTGGAATTTGCATTCTGATTGTATTTTAAATCTTTTTTTCAGTGTTTTCTAAACTTACTGAGGCTCTCCTATTTGCTGTATAAACTTTTTTAAATTTTATGTATTTCTTTACTTGCAGATATGTAGTTTGTATGAAAAGGAACAGTATTTGACTTTTTTTTTAAAATTTCATTTTATTAAGGTATTTTCTGTGTACATAGTTTACCATTACCCCCCCACCTCCCATTTATGCCCTCCCTCCCCAGAGTTCTGTGTTCATTGGTTGTACTTATGTTCATGTATACCAGTCCCTCGGTTGTTCTCCTATCTCCCCCCAGGTCTCCTTTCCCTCCCCGCTGTCATTTGGCTGTCTGCTTGTTTTATGGTGACTATCTCAGGACCATATGAATAGAGTCCGCTCCTCCTCTGGTTTTCACCGCCCCTTCCCCTGGGTCCCACTGCTTCCCCTGGGACACACGGCTCGCCCGGGGCACACTGCACCCTGGGACACTCGGCTCACCCGGGGCACTCGGCCCCATGGGACTCACGGCTCACCCGGGGCACTCGGCTCACCCGGGGCACTCGGCCCCCTGGGACACTCGGCTCACCCGGGGCACTCGGCCCCCTGGGACACTCGGCTCACCCGGGGCACTCGGCCCCCTGGGACACTCGGCTCACCCGGGGCACTCGGCCCCCTGGGACACACGGCTCACCCGGGGCACTCGGCCCCCTGGGACACTCGGCTCACCCGGGGCACTCGGCCCCCTGGGACACTCGGCTCACCCGGGGCACTCGGCCCCCTGGGACACTCGGCTCACCCGGGGCACTCGGCCCCCTGGGACACTCGGCTCACCCGGGGCACTCGGCCCCCTGGGACACTCGGCTCACCCGGGGCACTCGGCCCCCTGGGACACTCGGCTCACCCGGGGCTCTCGGCCCCCTGGGACACTCGGCTCACCCGGGGCACACGGCCCCTCTAGGGTGTTGGGGTCGCATATTGGAGGCGCCGCACTAGCTCCTTGCTAGCATGGCAGGCAGGCTGGGACAGCTGCAGTTGGGCTGAGATGGTTGCAGGCGGGGGGACCACCTTCAATGGTGTCTCGTTCGGTGTGGGAGCGGAGCAGCTGCAGACATGGAGGCTAAGTTCTGCGGTCGCCCACTCCCTGAGCCCAAGGCGTGGTGAGCTCTGTTCTTGGTGGATTTCCATTATTCTCGGCGGCAGTGGAGGGTGGCGGTGCCAGGTGCAATATTGACGGTCGCTCCTGTGATTCACTTACCACTGTAGTTTTAAAGTTCACATGGCGGTGGTGGTGAGCGCTTCGGCTTGGCCATGTGGCATCGAAGGATGGGCTCGCCTGGGTGGGTAATGCAAGGCACTGTGCCATTTCCTCACCAGCGCGCTCCATCTCCCTCCCAGCATGGTGGGTGTGCTGGGAAGATTGTGGGCGGGCTGTGATGGCTGCATGGGGATAGTCCGCCCTCAATGGTGTCCTCTTTTTTGCGGATGTGGAGCTGCTGTGGATGCAGAGGCTAATTTCTGAAGCCACACTCTCTATGAGCCCGGTGCGTAGTGAGCTCTGATTTCGGTGGATTCCCATTCTTGGGGGCGGCAGTGGGTGCGGCAGCGATGGTAGCTCCTGTGGCTCAATTTCCCCTGTAGTTTTAAAATCCGCATGGTGGTAGTGTCTGATGCTTTGGCCTGGCCATGTGGCAGCAGAGAGAGGATTCTCCGGGTCTGCCAATGGAAGGCGCAGTGCCAGCACAGCGCGCACGAAGGCCTGGCAGAGCAGGCCGCGGGCGGTGACGGAGAGTCCCCGCGATGCCTTAGTCTTTCAGACTTAGTGGAACGCTTCCCCTGAGCCAGGACAAGCAGTACCACCACAAATATTGGCCAGCTCAGTGCTGCCCCTCTACAGGTGACAGTAGGGGCATCCTCACCTTGGTAGGCCTTTGCTCTTGGAGGTCTTAACCAGTGGAAGGCAGCACGGTACAGAACTGCCCCACCTTCTCAGTCCTCCGCAGTATTTGACTTTTAAGGTCTGACAAATGAGTAGAATTTAATGGGTGGAAAGAAGTTAGTGATGGAAAAGGCCTCATAGCAGAAGGGAGCATAGGAAGACTGAAGAGAGTCAGGCAGAGCTCAGAGTTAGTAAGAGATGAGGCAGGAGTTTGACCATGTAGAACCTTAGAGTTCCAGAGTTATGTGGTCAAGGTTAAGAACACTAAGAAACCATGCAAGATTATTAAGCAATGGTGACATTATTCGATTTGTGTTTTTAAAAGCTCCCCATGACTCCAGTATAGAAAACAGAGGGGCATAAATATAAATGGAAACGAGAGTCAAACAAAGTAAGGTCATTTCTGTAGTTCTTCCAGGAGATGCAGTTGAATGGTTTTAGTAATAAGAAAAAAATGGACAAATAAGAGAAATATGTAAAATACAAAGCCCAGGGACTGTGGTAATGGATTGAATAATGGGGGTCGAGGGAGAAGATGGTATAAAGGGTGATTCCTGGGACTTGCAGAAGTAGCTGAATTGTGGTGCTGTTTACTCAAATAGAGAATGTTGTAAGAGGATCTTGGGAGGACTTTAGGGAGATTCATGAGTTTGCTTTGACACATTGTTTGAGGAGCTTTGGGGCTATCCAAATTAAATGGGTAGATTGACTGGATTGTGAAAGATGAGAGTCTGAAGTTTAGGTATTTAGATGGAAATATCAAGTGATTTGCATATAGAGTTAAGGAAGACAATCTGTAAAAATAAGAGGGCCCATAATTAAGTTTTGAGGAATGTCAACATTTAATCACTAGGCAAAAGGGAATGTTCCTTTAAAGAAGTTATTTTAGTAAGAACAGCTTCTGTGGGATTATTGAGCAGAAGTCAAATTTGAGTAAGTTGAAAGTAAATGGAAGGCAGGAAAACAAAAATAGTTTTAAATGCTTTCCAAAAAAGGCCAGATAAGCCGTAGCTGGAGAGGATGTAGGATAAAGAGATTTTATATTTAGGATGGGAAGAAGATTACTATTTTGAAAACATGTGGATAGAAGAGAAATAATAAGTAGAGTAAAAATCCCCAGAAGCAGATGTCTATTAGAGGAAGACAGGGTATAGGGAATACATGTTAAAGAAATGGCTTTAGCTAGCAGGTTTATACCTACCTCAGTCATTGTAGTAGGTGGAAAGGAGGGGAGACTGAGTGCAGATATATATAGGCTGCCAGCAGGACATTGAGAGAACTCTGCTGAGAGATGCTTTAAAAAATTATTTATTTATTTATTTATTTTTTAAAGAAAGGGATGAAGTCATCAGCTAAAAGTGAGGCAGGATGTAGCTGAGGTTTGAGGGAGGAGTTGTGAAGAAATTGGAGAAGGTTTGGCATGGTTGTGGGACTTGGGAAATATACTTGAACAGAGAAATGTCATAAAAGTGATGAAAACCTATTTAAAATAGGTGATTATGAATTTACAATGCAGCACATATACCCTGTCAAATGACTTTCTCCAGCAGCGCTGGCTGTTTACAAAAGAGAGTTCCTCCAAGGACTTTCAGTGGAGAGAGTGTGTGAGAGGGGGGCGAGGAGGAGGGATCAGGGAGAATAGGGAGTAAGAAGTGGTAAACTGGTAAATGTTTAACAACCTGTTCTCAGAGAGGTGGCAGGGAAGGTCTGGTTTATAGTTTTTGCTGATATCCATGGATACTCCCTTCATGGCCAATCTCAAGCTATCAACTTGACACCACTGAATTGGAAAAAGATGAGCAGTGTCAAACCCTTTTCACCACTCATATATGATAAACATCCATAACCTTAAAAGCATAGATAGTACTAAAATATAAAATAAAAATTTAAATGTAAAATAATTAGGAAATAATATGTTTTGAGTACTTATCTATACTAATAATAGAGAAATGTGCAAATTGTTTGGACGCTGTCACAGTAACAGTAGTGACCAAACAGCAGCCTGCATGGGCAACAAGGCCAGCAGGGGGATTAGTGAGGGATGACCAAAAGACTGAGCAGCAGGCTGCGTGGGGTGACCATGCTAGCTGGGGTGGGCAGTTTGGAGCAACCAGGCTGGCAGGGGAGGGAAGTTGGGGGTGACTAGGCTGGCAGGGGGGGCAGTTGGGTGATCAGGCTGGCAGGCAGAGACAGTTAGGGGTTATCAGGCTGGCAGTGGGGCCAGTTAGGGGCTATCAGATGGGCAGGCAGGTGAGCAGTTAGAAGGCAGCAGTCCCAGATTGTAAGAGGGATATCTAAACTGGCAGTTGGACATCCCCTGAGGAGTCCTGGATTAGAGAGGGTGCAGGCAGGGCTTAGGGGATCCCTCCACAACCCGTGCAAAATTTTGTGCACTGGGCCTCTATTTATCTATATTTTAATTTATTCAGTTGTAAGTTTTTATAACTTAAATTTTCATTATGACTGTTTAAAAGTCAACTTAAAATAATTCCTAAAGTGTAATAATAAGCTGTTAGCATAAGCCACTCCAAGCTGTGGATACTCAGGTACAGTTTAGTGTGATAAATAATGTATGGAGCATTGCACAGAATACTATCAGACAAATCAGACTGCATCTAGAGGTTCTAAAGGTTTCCTGGATTTGATGATGCTTGAGCTGAGTCTTACACAATGAGTGAGAGCTAACCTTTTAGGGGTTGAGTGATAGGAAGAAGGATTAGCATATGTGAAAGGAATGGAAATTTAATATAGTTGTTTTTGCAGAAATAAAATGTTAATTATTTGTCAGATAATTTGAGCAGGAGGGAAATAAGTTACCTGCTTTCTTTAGGATATTTTACACAGAGAAGGAAGTACAAAAGAGTCCAAATGAAATTGTTTGATTGCAAAAGAATTAGGAGTTATTGAAGCTGGCCTATAAAAATAATGTTTACCAAACTATACATTATTGACTATCTTCTGCACAGTGAGAAAACCTCAAGTCATTTTCAGGTCCACCATTTCTTACTTCTTTTCAGTGGTAACTATGTCACCTTTCTCCATTTGTGTACTTATAGCACTTATGGATAAAGGTGGTAAGTTCTCTTTTACTTTTGTTTTAGATTTATATTCCAAATGTTTTCTTTCACCATGTGTGTTCTTTATGCCTAGCTATAAGACATTCTTACCAAAATGTATTCGAGCAAAGATCCAAGACTATCATATTTTGACAAGAAAGCGAATAAGGTACCGATTTCGCAGATTTATTGAGCAATTCAGCCATTGCAAAGCCACTGCCAGAAACTTGAAACTTAAATATCTTATAAATCTGGAAACTCTTCAGTCTGCCTTCTACACAGAGCAATTTGAAGTAAAAGAACCTGGAAGAGGTCCTTCAGGTGAGGAGATTTTTGCAACCATTATAATAACTGGAAACGGTGGAATTCAGTGGTCAAGAGGGAAACATAAAGAAAGTGAAACACTGACAGAACAGGTAATTCTTAATGATATGTTCTCATTCTTTGTTAATTTAAGTAGAATGGCAATAGAAGTAAAGTAATTTTAGTCATTTGACACATGGCCTTGTACTTTTCTTCTCCCATTGATAGAAGTGTAAGTGTAGATGTTATATCTATAGATCTTTTCTGATTGCTCTTAAATATTTTTATTTAATTATTTATGACAAAATAATTAGTAATGATATTCTTATAATTTCAGAAATGGCATAAAGTTATTTTTAAGGTAGTTTTGCATCTTTATTTCTTTTATTATTGTTTAATATATTTTTTCTTTTACTATTACTGATATAGGCATAATCATAAAATTTAATATCCTAGAAAATATTAATTTTATTAATTTAATGATGATATATGATAATTTAATATGTTTTAGGATTGTACTATAAGTTTTTAAATTTGTTCATATCTGTTCTTAGATTATTATTAGAGCTTTAAAAATATTCTAGTCTTCATTCTGTGGTAAACTTTTAATTTTCTGACAATTGTTGCTATTACTATTGATTGGATTAAAGGGTACTAGAGCACACTTAAGATTTCTGGCACCTTTTGATGCTCTCATTTTTAAGTCAAAGCAAGATACAGTGTAGTCTAGGGTGAATATTGGGGGAGAGAATCCCATTTAATATTTACCTATTGCTATCAATACTTTTTTATTTTAAAAATTTGTTAATGAATGTTATATCATTCATAAGTCTTAGTTTAAAATGGCTCCATAGATTGTTTTTAATTTCAAATACTCTTAATTATAGGATTTACAGTTATATTGTGACTTTCCCGATATCATTGATGTCACTATTAAGCAGGCAAGCCAAGAAGGCTCAAATGAAAGCAGAATTGTAACTATTCATAAGCAAGATGGTAAAAATCTGGTAAGTTTGCTTTATAACTAAATAATGGTTATATTATACAGTTTTTGGAAGTATTTATTTATTTTACATGTTATTGATTTTAGAGAGGAAGGAAGAGGGAGAGGGAGATAGAAACATCAATGATGAGAGAGAATCATTGATTGGTGCCTCCTTCATGCCCCTGACTGGGGATCAGGCCCACAATTCAGGCATGTGCCTTTGGCCAGAATTGAATGTGGGATCATTCATTCCGCAGGCTGATGCTCTATCCATTGAGCTAAACCAGACAGGGATAGAAGTATTTATTTTTAATATCCAAGGTATCTTGTAGAAATTTAATTATAGTTTTAAATATAGCTCTAAATATCAGTTTAGTCAGCTTTTTTATTACATCTAGCTTTTTGTATCACTACTGAAACTATCTTCCCATAGAGTTTCTTGTACATTAATGTGTTTTTCATTCATTTTTATGATTAGTAAAGCATTAGCTACTTTTTCTTCCCACTCTGGGTTGCATTAATTCCCTGTGGTTCTTTTGTTTGTTTGTTTGCTTGTTTGTTTGTTTGTTTGTTTGTTTTGTTAATCCTCACTGGAGGATATTTTTTCATTGATTTTTAGGGAGAGTGGAAAAGAGAGGGGAAGACGGAGAGAAACACATCAGTTGGTTGCCTCCTGCATGATCCATGACCAGGGCTAGGGCTGGGGATACCTGCAACTGAGGTATGTGCCCTCAATCAGAATTGAACCCGGACAACTTTGGTCCACAAACTAATGCTCTTTCCACTGAGCCAAACTGGCTAGGGCCCTGTTGTAGTTCTTATTCCTGATTATCATTTTTTTTTTTTACCAATAGATATGTGAATAATACCAGTCATATTGCCTAATTAAAGGAGAGAAAGAAATCAAAACAATACTGCCAAGAATTTATATAGCAAAATCTCAGCTCTGCCCAAGCTGTAAAACATGATTGATTATAAAAGATTTAACCCTTTCTCTTTTATTAAATATCTTAAAAAATCCTACTTATTTTAATTGAAGTGAAATGTAACTAGACACTAAATGGGTCCAAGGCCGACTGTCACATCACTACTTGAGCCAAATTAAGCAGAGACAAGATTGAATCATATATGAGTGTTTATTCCAATAATGTCAGCAGTATTGAGAAAGCAGCAGGTCATCCTGAACATCCTGCTCTCTGACATTTCATTTCAAACAAATTCTTCTGTAGGATTAGTGGGTGGGGAAAATCTTCAGTTAGTGAGTTCCTAGGGACTGCCTACTTTCCTTGTCCTTGTAAAGATTAGCCCCGAATGCTGCCTCCCTTCAGATAGGTTCTGTCCTTGATCTGGGCTCTGGGATGCCTTATCTCCCAGGCCTGTTCTTCTTGTAACATGTTCTTCAGTTTCCCAGAGTCCGTAAGAAAATCCTTCTTCTTCTTCTTCTTTTTTTTTTTTTAAGGTGAGTAGTTACTAAACAACCATGATACTGTTTCTATTACATGCCCCTCCTCTATAAAAAAGAAATATACTCTTTTATACTCTGCTCTTAAATGTCTTTATCTGGCTCTGTCTTCTTTTCAACTCAGACATTTAGCTTCCTGGCTTAAATGTCATATTAGTGTTATTTGTTTAACTTAAGTATCTATATGTACCTCTCTGGCCAGTTCAGGTTTATATTACCAAAATTATAATTAATTTGCAACTCGGTCAGCAAGCTTTCCTGTTCTTAGATAAAAATATGATTAATAGTGTGCACCTACTTCCTACTAGACTTTATAAGATTTTAGTTTATACTATATACATTTTCACTTATAGCATAAGTACTTTAACTTAGCAGTGTATATTTGATATGTAAAAGTAAATCATTATTTCTAAATAATACAAACTTTTATATTGGATTAGACAGATTTCTAATTGAGATGACTGGCATTTTTCTAATGGGGAAAATATAGTAAAATTATGGATGTAGAGTGAACTATAACTAGAAAGGCATGATAAGCCCATATTCAAGAGGGTCTTAAATATTAGACATAATAATTTATAATTCAAATTGGACATATAAAAGACATTTGCATACCATGGAAAAAATTAGAAGAATTAATCTAACAACATGGGGCAAAAAGAATTTTTGATATGTAGCATGCAGTTGACTTTTTAAATGATACCTTTTTTTCTTTTCTCTGCTTAGGAAATTGAACTTAGTTCATTAAAAGAGGCTTTGTCTTTTGTGTCATTAGTTGATGGATATTACAGATTAACTGCAGATGCACATCATTACCTCTGTAAAGAAGTAGCATCTCCAGTGGTGCTTGAAAATTTACAAAGCAACTGTCATGGCCCAATTTCGTAAGTAAAACAGTTTAAAAGTAAATTTTTGTTGTTGTTAATCTTCACCTGTGGATATTTTTCCATTGATTTTGATAAAGTAAGAGAGAGAGTTGCCTAGGTGTGTTACTAGATAGTGATAGATGATTCTTGCTTTCATGTAGATTACACTTTGACTTTTCTTTCAAAACCTGCAGCTTCCGTAAAACATATAGCAGATTTTAAAAATCAGTAGTCTTTGTTACTTGCAATGGGTCTTCTACTAGACTTTGGAATATATTGAATATTATAATAATACACATAAATTTTTTATATTAGAAATTGCTATGGTAGAAGAGTCATAAGTGTTTATGATATATTCTTTGCATAAATGAAGTTTTATGAGAGTATTGTTTTTAAAATACTAAGTTTGCAATCAGAAGGCAGAAAATTCAAATGAATGAATTATTCTTTGTGATTTTGTGTGTCCTCTAAAGCCATTGATTTGTTTTGAAAGCAATATAATTGTCCCTTGAATTGGTTTGAACTTAATATTTTTCCTTACAAGATTATTGATAAACAAAGTAGAAGAGACTTCTAAAACTTTTGAGTTTTAGATTTTACTTTTGATCTTTTAGATGACATCTTGCTATGTTACCATTCACATTACTTCTTTACCTTTAGAATGGATTTTGCCATAAGTAAACTGAAGAAAGCAGGTAATCAGACTGGACTTTATGTACTTCGATGCAGTCCTAAGGAGTTTAATAAATATTTTTTGACTTTTGCTGTTGAGGTTAGTATATCATATTCATTAATATTAACATCTTTATTTAGTCTATATAATTTCCCCTTTATGTTTAGGTACCATATGAATTTCCTTTTTAATTCTCTGAATTATAGCTCTAGATATAGCTAGCATAATATTTAATTTACCTCAGGGATCCTGCATGTATAATAAATTAGAATTCCTAGGATTTATATAAAAATATAAAATGATTTATAATGTCCTTCTGTCTTTTAATGTAGAATTTGTTTTACTTTATTTTTTGGTGTTTGAGTGTCATATTGCATTTGTTCTCTTAAAGTCTGTTTTTTCAGAAAAAACGCAAATCTTTACCAATACATATAGAACACAATACATCAAAAGTAAACTTTCCTTTTACTAGTAATGGTTATAAGATTTGAGTGAAATAAGGTAATAACAAAGAAAAAACATTGAATTTTTAACTAGTGGTGGGTTTTTTCTTTTTTAAAAAAATCCTTACTTGAGGATTTTTAAATTTATTTATGTGAGAGAGAGAAAGAGAGAGAAACATCAATGTGAGAGAGAAACATTGATTGGTTGCCTCTCTTACGCTTCCCACAGGGGATTGAACCTGCAACCCAGGTATGCACCCTGACCAGGAATCAAACCGCAACCTTTTGATGTAAAATGCTCCAGTCAACTGAGCTACCCAGCCAGGGCTAACCTCTTTCAAGAATAACAATCTACAAAGTATGTTTTAAGCATAAAACTAAAATGAAAGCTCATAGGCATAGACAATAACAGAAAATACAGTGAAGAAATGTCTTTTGGAGTAGGAAGGATTTGAGACTGACCTTGAAGTATTTAGTTGAGTTTATACAAATGGTCCTAAATAGGTTGATATGCTTATTAAGAAGCCGTTCAAAAAATAGATGAATGAACAAGCTTGTAATGAACAAGCACATAAGACAGACATTGAAAAATTGAAAAATATTAACATCCCCATATTGGAGACAATTATAGAAATACAGTAGTGGCACAGTGGAATGGGTAATGACCTTTGCTTATGGAATGTAGTAAGTTATATGAAGGACCTTACAGGAAATGGTATTTAGGAACTAAGTTTTAGGAATGAATAAAAGTCCATTGCTCAGAAAGAAAACATGTACATCCATAGGTAGAGAGAGAGCATGTACAGTTATCATGAAATAGCATGGCACTTGCCAACCACTGGACCCTATACAATATAGTTCTTTTTGAGGAATCAAGCACCTCTATTAGCCTAAACTGGTACCATTTTAGGATTCATGATTCAAATGTCTAAATATTTTGTTGGTTATTTTTGTGAAATCCATTTTGAAACAGTAATCACTATGATGTGATTTTCTCTCCCTCTCTTTATAATTAAACTTATATAGCGTGATAATGTCATTGAATATAAGCACTGTTTGATTACAAAAAATGAGAATGGAGAATTCAACCTCAGTGGGACTAAGAAGAACTTCAATAATCTTAAAGATCTTTTGAATTGCTACCAGATGGAAACTGTTCGCTCAGACAATATAATTTTCCAATTTACAAAATGCTGTCCTCCAAAGCCAAAAGGTAAAATAATTTTCTAGTTATTTTAAACATGGATCATGACTTGTGTATATATAGTGAGTGATATTTATTTAAAAAGAAAGATGAAAGAAGCAGTTCCATAAGCAGATTAATTTTGTCATATTCTTTATAAATATATCCTCAAGTAGGATTGTTCAGTTTGGTTTAGGTTTTCTAGAAATGACATGAAGTTCTATATTTCTAAAATTATATTAAAAATAATAATGCTTGGTATAAATCAATAATTTATTAATTGAAGTGAAAGACCTCATTACCAAATTCTCATATGTGGTTCTAAGTAAACACTTTCATACTCTTAGAATTTTAATTTCTTACATATGTATTTTTAAATAAATTTTTATTGTTCAGATTATTACAGTTGTTTCCCCCCCCCCCCATAGCTTCCCTCCATCCAGTTCCCATACCACCCCCTGCTCTTACTCCCCACCACTGTCCTCATCCTTAGGTGTATGATTTTTTTCCAGTCTCTTTCTGCACTCCCCCACACCCCTAAGAATTGTCAGTCCACTCCCTTTCTATGCCCCTGATTCCATTATATTTACCAGTTTATTCTGTTCATCAGATTTTTTATTCACTTGATTTTTAGATTCACTTGTGTTTTTTTTGTGTGTTTTTTTTCTGTGTACATAGTTTACCATTGCCCCCCCCCTCCCATTTATGCCCTCCCTCCCCAGAGTTCTGTGTTCATTGGTTGTACTTATGTTCATGCATACCAGTCCCTCGGTTGTTCTCCTATCTCCCCCAGGTCTCCTTCCCCTCCCCGCTGTCATTTGGCAATCTGCTTGTTTTATGGTGACTATCTCAGGACCCCATGAATAAAATCCGCTCCTCATTTGGCAGTCTGCTTGTTTTATGGTGACTATCTCAGGACCATATGTATAGAGTCCGCTCCTCCTCTGGTTTTCACTGCCCCTTCCCCTGGGTCCCACTGCTTCCCCTGGGACACACGGCTCGCCCGGGGCACACTGCACCCTGGGACACTCGGCTCACCCGGGGCACTCGGCCCCATGGGACACTTGGCTCACCCGGGGCACTCGGCCCCCTGGGACACACGGCTCACCCGGGACATCCTTCCCCTTTGGGGGATACGGCTTACCCGGGGCACATGGGCCCCTGGGACACTCGGCTCCCCCGGGGCACTCGGACCCGTGGGACACTCGGCTCACCCGGGGCACTCGGCCCCATGGGACACTCGGCTCACCCGGGGCCCTTGGCCCCCTGGGACACACGGCTCACCCGGGACACCCTTCCCCTTTGGGGGATACGGCTTACCCGGGACACATGGCCCCCTGGGACACTCGGCTTACCCGGGGCACTCGGCCCCATGGGACACTCGGCTCACCCGGGGCACTCGGCCCCCTGGGACACTCGGCTCACCCGGGGCACTCGGCCCCCTGGGACACTCGGCTCACCCGGGGCACTCGGCCCCATGGGACACTCGGCTCACCCGGGGCACTCGGCCCCATGGGACACTCGGCTCACCCGGGGCACTCGGCCCCGTGGGACACTCGGCTCACCCAGGGTACTCGGCCCCCTGGGACACTCGGCTCACCCGGGGCACTCGGCCCCCTGGGACACTCGGCTCACCCGGGGCACTTGGCCCCCTGGGACACACGGCTCACCCGGGACACCCTTCCCCTTTGGGGGATTCGGCTTACCCGGGGCACATGGCCCCCTGGGACACTCGGCTCACCCGGGGCACTCGGCCCCATGGGACACTCGGCTCACCCGGGGCACTCGGCCCCCTGGGACACTCGGCTCACCCGGGGCACTCGGCCCCCTGGGACACTCGGCTCACCCGGGGCACTCGGCCCCATGGGACACTCGGCTCACCCGGGGCACTCCGCCCCCTGGGATACTCGGCTCACCCGGGGCACTTGGCCCCCTGGGACACACGGCTCACCCGGGACACCCTTCCCCTTTGGGGGATTCGGCTTACCCGGGGCACATGGCCCCCTGGGACACTCGGCTCACCCGGGGCACTCGGCCCCCTGGGACACTCGGCTCACCCGGGGCACTCGGCCCCCTGGGCACTCGGCTCACCTGGGACACTTGGCTCACCCGGGGCACTCAGCCCAATGGGACACTCGGCTCACCCGGGGCACTCGGCCCCCTGGGGCACTCGGCTCACCCGGGGCACTCGGCTCACCCGGGGCACTCGGCCCCCTGGGACACTCGGCTCACCCGGGGCACTCGGCCCCATGGGACACTCGGCTCACCCGGGGCACTCGGCCCCCTGGGACACTCGGCTCACCCTGGGCACTCGGCCCCCTGGGACACTCGGCTCACCCGGGGCACTCGGCCCCCTGGGACACTCGGCTCACCCGGGGCACTCGGCCCCCTGGGATACTCGGCTCACCCGGGGCACTCGGCCCCCTGGGACACTCGGCCCCCTGGGACACTCGGCTCACCCGGGGCACTCAGCTCCCTGGGACACACGGCTCACCCGGGGCACTCGGCCCCCTGGGACACACGGCTCACCCGGGATCCCCTTCCCCTTTGAGGGGTACGGTTCACCCGGGGCACATGGCCCCCTGGGACACTCGGCTCACCCGGGGCACTCGGCCCCCTGGGACACTCGGCTCACCCGGGGCACACGGCCCCTCTAGGGTGTTGGGGTCGCATATTGGAGGCGCCGCGCTAGCTCCTTGCTAGCATGGCGGGCAGGCTGGGACAGCTGCAGTTGGGCTGAGATGGTTGCAGGCAGGGGGACCACCTTCAAAGTGTCTCGTTTGGTGTGGGGGTGGAGCAGCTGCAGACATGGAGGCTAAGTTCTGAGGTCGCCCACTCCCTGAGCCCAAGGCGTGGTGAGCTCTGTTCTTGGTGGATTTCCTTTATTCTTGGCGGCAGTGGCGAGTGGCGGTGCCAGGTGCAATATTGACGGTCGCTCCTGTGGTTCAATTACCACTGTAGTTTTAAAGTTCACATGGCGGTCGGTGGTGGTGAGAGCTTCGGCTTGGCCATGTGGCATCGGAGGATGGGCTCGCCTGGGTGGGCAATGGAAGGCACCGTGCCATTTCCTCACCAGCGCGCTCCTTTTCCCTCCCAGCATGGTGGGTGTGCTGGGAAGATTGTGGGCGGGCTGTGATGGCTGCATGGGGAGAGTCCGCCCTCAATGGTGTCCTCTTTGTTGCGGATGTGGAGCTGCTGTGGATGCAGAGGCTAACCTCTGAAGCCACACTCTCTATGAGCCCTGTGTGTAGTGAGCTCTGATTTTGGTGGACTCCCATTCTTGGGTGCGACGGTGGGTGCGGCAGCGATGGTAGCTCCTGTGGGTCAATTTCCCCTGTAGTTTTAAAATCCGCATGGTGGTAGTGTCTGATGCTTTGGCCTGGCCATGTGCAGCGGAGAGAGGATTCTCCGGGTCTGCCAATGGAAGGCACAGCGCCAGCACAGCGCGCGCGAAGGCCTGGCAGAGCAGGCCGAGGGCGGTGATGGAGAGTCCCTGCGATATCTTAGTCTTTCAGACTTAGTGGAACGCTTCCCCTGAGCCAGGACAAGCAGTACCACCACAAATATTGGCCAGCTCAGTGCTGCCCCTCTACAGGTGACAGTAGGGGCATCCTCACCTTGGTAGGCCTTTGCTCTTGGAGGTCTTAACCAGTGGAAGGCAGTACGGTACAGAACTGCCCCACCTTCTCAGTCCTCCGCTAGATTCACTTGTTGATAGATATGTATTTGTTGTCACTTTGTTGTTCATAATTTTTGTCTTTACCTTTTTCTTCTTCTTACTCTTCTTAAAGAATACCCTTCAGCATTTCATATAATACTGGTTTGGCAGTGATGAACTCCTTTAGCTTTTTCTTATCTGTGAAGCTCTTTATCTGTCCTTCAATTCTAAATGATAGCTTTTGCTGGGTAGAGTAATATTGGTTATAGGTTCTTGCTGTTCATCACTTTGAATATTTCTTGCTATTCCCTTCAGGCCTGCATACTTTCTGTTGAGAAATCAGCTGACAGTCTTATGGGTACTCCCTTGTAGGTAACTAACTATTTTTCTCTTGCTGCTTTTATTATTTTCTCTTTGTCTTTTGCTCTTGGCATTTTAATTATGATGTTTCTTGGTGTATTCCTCTTTGGATATCTCCTGTTTGGGGTCCTGTGCGCTTCCTGAACTTGTAGGTCAATTTCTTTCACCAGGTATGGAAAGTTTTCTGTCATTATTTCTTCCATTAAACCTTCAATATTCTCTCGCTCTCTTCTTCTGGCTCCCCAAAAATCCAGATGTTGCTACATTTTAAGCTGTCCTGGAGGCTCCTTACACTATCCTCGCACTTTTGGATTCTTCTTTCTTTTTGCCTCTCTGGTTGGGTGATTTTTTGCTTTCTTATATTCCAGTTCTTTGGTTTGATTTTTGGAGCATGTTGATCTATAGTTGGGTTTCTGTATATTCTTTATTTCAGACTTTGTATGCTTAATTTCTGGCTGGTCCTTTTCCATTTTTTTTTTTTTTTTTTTTTTTGGTATTCTCATTAAGGTCCTTGAAGGTCTCACTAAGCTTCTTGTAGGTCTCATCAAGTTTCTCAAAGGTTTTTAGAAGATTCTTGAGTAATCTTAGAAATGTGATTCTGAACTGTGTGTCGTCCAGTAGTTTACTCTCCTCCATCTCTCCCATTCGTGTCATGTTTCTGTGTTTCTTCATTTTGACTGTCTCCCTGGAGTGGCTTTGTGTGGTCGGTGACCTATAGGGGTCAGTAGCTCAGCTTTCCCAATCACCTGAGGTGATAGCTTTTGCTATATCCCTTTGTGGGCTTAGTGCAAAGTCTTGGTCTAATTGAGCCTTGATTGCTGTTGGTATACTGGGAGGAATTGACCTCTAGGCCAATTGTCTGTGAGGATCCGTGTGTCTATAAAGGAAGAACTGCTGTGCTGGAGAGACACCTTGTTTCAGTGGGGCTTTGGTGCTCACTGAGACTGTCTCCCGAATGTGTCACTTTTGGGTGAGAGGTATTGAAACCGAGCACTAGAACTCTGGTTTCTGGGTCTCAATGAGGTACAGTTCAGCTACTGAGGCCAGTACTGTCGCAGAAGTTACTGCGTGAACCACAGTCTTGTCCTCCTTGGATCTGTTTGCCCCAGGTTGCAATTTTTGTTAAACTGCAACAGTATGGCCATTCATATGCAAAGTCTGATGCTTGTAGCTAGGATATGTCCTGAGGGGCGGAGTCTCAGGGCGGAGTCTCAGGGAGTCCCTAGACTGGGGCATGGCCAACAGCGATGGCTGCCCTTCCGCTGCCTCTCCTATGGTGTCCCTGCCTCGACCCCGCATCTCGCAACACAGCACAGTAAACAATCCCAGTTCTGCAAGCAACTTGCCTCACTTTCTGACCTGATGACTGACAGTGAGAGAGCTCTAGCCTCTCCCTAGAAACTGGATTTTAGAGCGATCTGGTGCTTGTCTCTCCAGGTTGAAGAAAGCACTGCCCTCCGCTAGCCTGGGTTCCCGCCAGCCCTTATCGCGTCCACGCCCTCCCTACCTCAGTTTTTCAGTGCTTGTGTACTGGATTCTCTTCTTTCGTTTCAGTCTAGATGTAGGGTTTTCTCTCAGCCAGCTTTGTTTTATAGTTGTTTTCCCTTGGACTTGTTGTGCCCGGCAGCCATTTAGGAGTGTTTACCTAACGCCACCATCTTGTTGTCTTGGGAATGTCAGCATGTTTTGATTATATGTTTTTCATTATTTCTTTTATTTCTTTTACAGATAAATCAAACCTTCTAGTCTTCAGAACAAATAGTGTTTCTGATGTACCAACCTCACCAACATTACAGAGGCATAATAATGTGAGCCAAATGGTGTTTCACAAAATCAGAAATGAAGATTTAATATTTGTAAGTCATTAGATGCTGATTATGGTCCTTTAAAAATAACAAATGTTTCCCACTTATATCCATGTGACATTTGGAAGTATTTTATTATAATCTATATTAAATATTTTTGCACTTTAAATATTTTTATTTCTTGTGAAAGTGTAATATCAAACTTGAGTGAGAAATTAATAAAATATTTTAAGAAGGGAATTGTATATTTTACAGGATTTTAAAAATTTCTTTATAAATCTTAAATTAAAAATCTTTTCCAAAAGAACTATATCTTAATTCTCAAATTGTAGAGAAAATAAGAGAAATTTAAGGGATTAAAAAAGAAACTGAAAATAAAGTAGTACTTAAGATCTGATGGCTATAGAATGATGGGGGTTGGGATTGGTCTCACTAATCAAGGAGGTTAAGATCTAAAAGTAGGGCCAGCTCTTAAGGCCTAACGAAGAGCAAGAGTTAAAAATGGGGCCATGTCTGAATAAAGCCATGACCTTCAAATAAAGACATTCTCAGTAAAACAATATGTGGAACGTGAAAAATTCACTCACTAGCAAAAGGGGAAGAGAAGTGTTGTTTTAAGTGGGCTCTTAGGAAAACATGTCTCTCCTGAGAATTTGTAAGCATAGACTTTTGAGTTTGGTTTCTTTATACCACCCACCTGATCTAGGCTAATAAATTAATATAAAAAATGATACTCCCCTAGTAATACTTTGTAGTGCTTGGAGGAAGCAGAAACAAAATCTTTTTGGAAGAACATACTCTTAACCTTGCTCACTCAGAAGTCTACTGATGAAATGACTTAAAGCATGAGCTTTTTTTCTCAATCCTCCCTGAGGATATTTTTTCATTGATTTTAGGAGAGAGTGGAAAGAGAGCGAAAGACAGAGAAATATCCATGAGATAGAAACACTTCGTTTGGTTGCCTCCTGCATGCATCCTGACCAGGGAACAGGCAGTGGGGGGGCCTGTAACTGAGATATGTGCCCCGCATTCCCCATTGGAATCAAACCCAGGACCCTCAGTCCAGACACTATGCACTGAGCCAAACTGGCCCTATAGGGTCAAGCATGAGCTTTTAATTGAAAAAATTAAAAAGGAAAAGCCCAAGAATAAGAAGACCAACAAATCTCTTTTAGAAAGAGATTATAAAATTATTTTTTAAAGATATAAAAGGCAGTGGAAGCATTTTTTTAAAAGAATAAAAATATTTAAATGAAATATAAAAAGAAAAATATAGAAATGAAAAATCACACTCATTGATAGAGATACAAAATGAACAGGTTAATAAGAAGATTCCCTGAATCTTAATAAGAAGATAATTAGTAAATTGGAAAATAGATCTGAAAATTTTTCACGTTGAGCCAGAATGAGTAAGAAAATGATCAACTGATTTCCACGTTCCATAAAGAGACAGTAGATATAATTATCAAGAATTGTAAAGATATGCATCAGAGAGTTACCAGGTAACCTAATGTAATAAAACTAATAATAGTAGACTTTCAGTTTGAACATAGGCAGCCCTGCTTCAGAGTTCAGGGTTTCAACAATTACTCTGGAAGGATGTATAAGAAATACCAATAATAGCTAATTATTGAGCATTTACTATGTCTCATAGACTATACTAAGTGCCTTATGTATTTATTTACTTATTTCTCATAACAATCTATGGACAAATAGTTATTCCTATTCCTCCAATGAGGAAAAGACAGCTGCAGTGGAGAGAGATTAAATTGCCTGTACAGGGTCAAACAACTAGAAAGTGGTAGGTAATATGGAACACATCAGATATGCTGCCTCTACAGACCATACTGTACTGCCATTCTACTGCACTAGTAGGAAAGGCAACAATAACAAAATTTCACATGTAAATAAATGTAGGTAAATAAAAATAAATGTAGGTAAATATAGGTGATAATTATAGCCAGCCCAGCAGGTTTAATAACGGATGGAACCAAAGTACATTTTATTCATTAATCCTTTGTTTGTTTGTTTTTTATTACTGTATAAGGAAGCAGAATATAATTAATTCGGCGGAGTCTTAAATCTGGGAGATATTTGCTCATGGACTTTTTTTTTTTATTCTTTGTCATTGAACATATTTTCTAATTTTCACATCTTTATCCATCTTTACTCATTTTTTTTCTTTCCTTTCTTTTAAAGAATGAAAGTCTTGGCCAAGGCACTTTTACAAAAATTTTTAAAGGTGTAAGAAGAGAAGTAGGAGATTATGGTCAGCTGCATGAAACAGAAGTTCTTCTAAAAGTTCTGGATAAAACACATAGAAACTATTCAGAGGTATGTAGTATGCTCTTTATGTAGTTTATATAGTTTATGATATTTAAAGATGTGGTCTTAATATGCACACAACACATCATGCTTGTAGCTTTTATATCAACAAACTTTTTAAGAATGCCTTCTAGTGTAGCTATAGAAAATTATAGAATCCTAGAGGCCCAATGCACAACATTCATGCACTTCGGGGTTTGGGGAGAGGTTCCACAGCCCAGCCTGTGCCCTCTCGCAGTCCAGGACCTCTCGGAGGATGTTCAGCTGCTGGGTTAGGCCTGCTCCCCAGCAGGCGGGCATTCCCCGAGGGGTCCTTAGTGCTACTGCAGAGGTGGGAGAGGCTCCCAGCTCTCCACCACTGTGCTCGCCAGCCATGAGCCCAGCTGCTGGCTGAGTGGCCATCCCCTTATGGGAATGCACTAATCACCAGGGGGCAGTTCCTGCATTGAGCATCTTTCCTGTGGTGGTCAGTATGCATCAGAGTGACCAGTCATTTGCCTTTTGGTTAATTTGCATATTAGTGTTTTATTATATAGGATTTTTATAATAACACCAGAGGCCCAATATATGAACATTTGTGCACTGGGGGAATGGAGTCTCTCAGCCCGGCCTGCCCCCCTCACAGTCCGGGAGCCCTCAGAGGATGTCCGATTGATGGGTTAGGCCCGCTCCCTAAGCCACAGCCTGGCCTCCCTGTGCAGGAGGCAACTGGCTGATCAGGGGAAGGTGACGCCCCCATCACACATCTGCTGCGGGCTTCACAGCTGCCTGAGCCTTGGCCCACACCTGGTTGCCTGAGTCTTGGGCCCTCACAGCAGCTGCTGCCATCCAAGGCCTGCCTGAGCCTCGGGCCAGCCATGGCAGTGGCTGCCGCCATCCACAGCTTGCCTGAGCCTTAGGCAGCTACTGCGACTTTGTCCAGAAGACGTCTGCTCTAATTAGCATATTATCCTTTTTATTAGCTTAGATTTTAAAACTAATTTCTTTTGGCATTGTATTAAGGTTATCATTACACCTCTGTACATACTAAGGGAGTGGTTTTCAGATTTGGTTCCCAGAGCTTTTTGGGCTTTGCAGATTTCTTTCATATTTTAATCTACTTAAAAATAAAAAGAGAGAGAGTTTAGCTTTGGTCTGTGTGGCTTGGGGGCATTGTCCTGTGCACCGAAGGGTTGCTGGTTTGGTTCCTGGTTGGGGCACATACCACTTTTTCAGGCTTAATCCCCAGTGGAGGGTGTGCAGGAGTCTGATTGAAGTTTTGCTCTCACATTGATGTTTCTTTCTCTCTTTTCTTCTCCATCTAAAAATCAATTTTTTAAAAAAATTTTGTACTACGAAACAGTCTAGTTGAAATACGGATTGCAGAGATACAAGCCCACAGCAACCCCGCTGCCATTTGCTTTGAGTTCTTAGCATAGCAAGACATAACCAAACATTTGTGATGCTTAAAATATCTTAAGGGATGTTAGTAAGAAGAGGATGTGAAACATATAGGTCAAAGAGTTGTTCTAATCCAGAACACCACGGTGTTGATGAATGTAATTCTCAAAAGCTATAGCCAGAAGTTCTAGTCCAAGTTTAGTTGAGTTAGAGTGATGTTAATACCATGCTAATCTCCTAATATAATTGTCATGATATTTTATATACAGAGATAATTTTTTTGTTTTAAATTTAAATCATTTTCAATTTTCAATTACAGTTGCCATACATTATTATTAGTTCTAGGTATACACTCCAATTCCTTACTTGAAGCTCCCACCCATTAACTTCAATCTCATATCATTATCTCTGGTGTCTACTTCTGTTTGAACCTCTGTCTTCTACTCTAGGTATCATTAGTCTAGGACTGTTTATCTTCCATCATTCATGCTGCCTTGTGTCACTATTGCTTTTTTTCATGGCTATCTTCTATTCCAGCTGTATTGAGGGGATTCTTCAGAGTGAACTCTTGAATTAAGATTGGTGGCATTGCAAGACCATATAAGGGGACTAAAGCACTTGGTAGCCTTACATATGTATTCTGCAGAGAAGAGGAGAAAGTACATTTCTCTATGTCAAAGAATATCTTTCTGAACTGTGAATACTTATAGGCACAAACAATAATTCTTTTGCATTTTTTGTATGGTTGTCTTTTCCTTAGTCTTTCTTTGAAGCAGCAAGCATGATGAGCCAGCTTTCTCATAAGCATCTGGTTTTAAATTATGGAGTATGTGTCTGTGGAGAGGAGAGTAAGTAAATCTCTACTTCTTTATGTTAATGTTAAACCTTTCTCAGTACATTCATTTTTTTATATAGAAAATTCTTTTTCAGGATCATAGTTATGTATCAGTATAAACTATAGTTTTAATAGGAATTTAATATTATTAAAACAAAAAACATTATAGAACTGTTCAGTTAGGCCTTCTAAAAAAGGAAACTAATGAGTGGAATTAAAATGCAGAAAATTGTTTATATGGCTTATGTTAAACAGTAGAATATTATAATAAACATTGTTTACTAATCTTTTACCATAATATATAAGGTTGGCAAAAGTAGGTTTACATTTGAGTATTCTAAATGAAGTTTATTCTTTCTTGTATATTATTTGTTAATTATTGTATTATTTTTCCATATGAACAACTGTAAGTCTAGTTTTGCCCAACCCTGTAGATTATGGCTGATTTACATAATAATGGAATAACTGGACATATCTGTACCATTTATTTGGAATTACAAAGATAAAGCATATTGCCGAAACCGGTTTGGCTCAGTGGATAGAGCGTCGGCCTACGGACTCAAGGTTCCCAGGTTCGATTCCAGTCAAAGGCATGTATCTTGGTTGTGGCCACATCACCAGTGGGGGATGTGCAGGAGGCAGCTAGTCGATGTTTATCTCTCATTGATGTTTCTAACTCTCTATCCCTCTCTCTTCCTCTCTGTAAAAAAATCAATAAAATATATATTTTTAAAAAGATAAAGCATATAAATTATAGGTTGATTTTTAAAAAATAGTTCATTGATTTTTAGAGAGGTTAAGGGAGGGAGAGGGAGGAACATCAATGTGAAAGCACATAGATCTGCTGCCTCCTGCACATGCCCTGCTGGGGATCAAGCCTGCAACTTGGGCATAAACCCTGACTGGGAATTGAACCAGCAACTTTTCAGTGTACAGCACAATGCCCAACCAACTGAGCCACACTGGCCAGGCCTAGACTAATTTTGAATGAAGCTGACTGAAATTATTAGATGTTGATATTAGATATATTCTATGTCTAAATTTAGACTGTTCATAAAAACTCACAAAGTTTACATTCAGAAACTTTATGTAATTCCCATTTTCAATTAATAATGTAGATTAGATATGCATCCACACTCATATAACATTGCTTCATATATTTAAATATTGATAATATTTTTAAAGGCTTTCAAATCTGTTTTCTGGAAGTTCCTCAGTTATTTCAGAGGAGTTAATAAAATGACTATAAATCTAAGTGCAGTAGTGGAGAGTTTTACCCATTTACCACCAAATAGAGTGGTTCTGTATTTATCTCTTATTTATTGATGTTTCTCATAATTTTTCACTTGGGGAAGATATACTTAGAGCATATAATTCCAATTCTTACACCTGCTTTTATATTTACTTCATTGTTTCTGTGATGTACTCTTCTCATTTAAAAAAAATTAAAATTGAGAAGCTGTGATATAATTGATGGCATGTCAACTTCATGGGTACTTTTTTCTTTTTTCTTCTTTTTTATTTTTTATTTTTTATTTTAAATATATTTTATTGATATTTTACAGAGAGGAAGGGAGAGAGATAGAGAGCTAGAAACGTCAATGAGAGAGAAACATCGACCAGTTGCCTCCTGCACACCCCCCACTGGGGATGTGCCCGCAACCAATGCACATGCCCTTGACTGGAATCAAACCGGGGACCCCTCAGTCTGCAGACTGACACTCTACCACTACTGAGCCAAACCGGTTTCGGTGGTACTTTTTTCTTGTATAACATAAAATAAGGGGACATGATAATATGTGGTATCTGTGAAAAATAGTAAGTCTTAAATGTCACATAAAAAAGGTTTATTAAGCTCTTGTTCACTGCAGCATTGCAGCTACTAGGTCTTTTTCTGGATATTTTCCCTGACAAATTTACCTGTAGGCATTTTTCTAAAATTAAATTTATTGGGATAACATTGGTCAATTTTTAAATATTGGTATGTGGATTGTTTTCCAAATTAACTATGGGCAGCAAAACTTTAATTTGTGTTACTCAGCAAGGTCCAAAGGCAACTTTTGTCAATAACAGTTATTACATACCAAATGAAAACTAAGTCATTTTAATATTAGATCAAGCAGCATTGCAATTTGAGATTAGATCTACAATATGCATTTTAAAGCAAATATATGAAATATAGGCATATATGAAATTTATAACTTACTGGGCCATGAGCTAATATGGATAACAATGTGAAATCTGTGAGAATTCCTTCAAAAATATATATCATATTATATATGTTATATAATTATATATAATATATATAATATATATAAATATATATATAAATATATAAATATATATAATATCATATAATATTATGCCATGTTAACTATTTTTTTACTTGAATTTTTGTGAGTTTTATTTTGTATCTTAATTTTCCATTATTTAATTTTGAAAACACTATGCTTGATAAAAACAAAAGATCAATAAGTTCAAATTTGAAATCAAGAACTTATGCTTACTCTTTTACAAATTATTACTAGTAAAATGTAAATAATCCTTAAACCCAGTTAATTATTAAATAACCTGCATTTATGTAGAAAACAGTCTTGTCTTTAAGGAACTAAGTCAATACTAACAGGGTTGGTAATTTTTACTGTTTCATAATAGCAGTTAGCACTTTTTTTTAAGAGCAAATACTTGCTTGTCTGAAAAAATATATCTTAATAGTATTTTAAAAAATAGTTTTAAAGATAAAGCAATGCAAAACAATTTTTATAGCATAAATTAAAGAATGGATGTAGTTCAAACTCATATGTTCCTTTATACCTCCAATAGAATAGACATTATTATTAATTTTTGTGTGTGGAAGAAGAATTCAGGAAGTATTGAATGTCTAAATATTTTCGTGGAAGAAAAATTAATAATGAGAGACATTTTTATTTGTTTTAAAAAGCAGCCATAATTCAGTGATAGAGGTGTGCTGAAGTATTATTTTATATGTGTGGGGGTATGTAAAATGTATATAATTATAAAATGTTTATGTACATATATATAATGCATTTATTGTGTACATATAATATATTTCACTGGGTATTATTTATTACTATGAGTAATGCATATTATGTATAATATTTTACATATAAAAATGTAGATTCCTACCTCTTGCTGTTGTGAATAAACTAACACCCCCTTCTGAATAATATGCAGCTGATTAGCTTTTTAAATTAGTGAATTGTATGTAGTTTAATCTCTTTTCCTATAATACCCACAGGTAACTAAAATACATTTACATAAGTTTCAAGTTATATATATTTTGTATTGTCTGTGTACTTGAGCCTTATCATTATTATATTTTAATGCAGATATTCTGGTTCAGGAGTTTGTGAAATTTGGATCACTAGATACGTATATGAAAAAGAATAAAATTTCTATAAATATATTATGGAAACTTGAAGTGGCTAAACAATTGGCATGGGCCATGCATTTTCTAGTAAGTAATTAATATATTCTTTTAAAAAAAATCACCCAAGGATATATTTTATTGGTTTGAAAGAGAGAGAGAGAAAGAGAGAGAGAGAGAGAGAGAGAGAGAGAGAGAGAGAGAGAGAAAGAGAGAAAGAGAGAAAGAGAGAAAAACATTGATGTAAGAGAAAACATTGATTGGCTGCCTCCCATACATGCCTGACTGAGGCTCAAACCTGTAACCTTTTGGTATATGGGATGTCGCTCCAACCAACTGAGCTACCCAGTCAAAGTAGTAATATATTCTTCATCAGGAATTTATTTTTTTTAGTGAAGCAATGTAGAAAGGATCTTGACCTGGGAATAAGAAATAAATCTGTAAATGGATGCTGACTTATTTAAAATAATGTTTTATGAAAGATATTATTTTAGGCATATGTTTATTTATGTAAAGTCACTTTTATTGTAAATAGTTTTGTCATTTCACCAATCTCTTAAAATTGATGACACACAATCTAAGGTTTATGCCAGTTGTGTTTAAAGAATTTAACAAAAAATTATGCAGAAATGTGCTAAATCCGGATAGCAGAAAACTCCTTAGAATATACTTTGTTGTAGTGTTTGTGGGCAATTAGAAATTATGTCCAATAAGAAAGCAATATTTCTGGAGAAGCACAATATCAGAGGGCCAGCTAGGGATCAGACCCCTCAGAGCACACCTATATTCTGCTGCTGAAAATAAATAGTATTTCTCAGCTACTGCCTAAAATTAGGTACTATTTAAAATCTCAACTTTAGAAAGTGAAGTGGCATTGGTTAGTCTTAATGTATTTGTTTTATTTTGGCCATAGATTATTGAGTCATTTAAAATGTAAAACAGGAAGCACAGTGTTGCCATAAAAATTCCTTTTATTATCTCAAAGCATACCTCCAAATTAATGTTTATTAATTAATAATCTCATTTTGATTTTTTAAAATCCATTGGGGGCTTAAGGCATATTAAATGTTCATATGTTTGTGGATTGGTATTTGAATGTATTTATATTTTACTCTAATAGGAAGAAAAAAACCTTATTCATGGGAATGTGTGTGCCAAAAACATTCTACTTATTAGAGAAGAAGACAGGAAGACAAGAAATCCTCCTTTCATCAAACTTAGTGATCCTGGTATTAGTGTTACAGTTTTGCCAAAGGACAGTAAGTTCTGTAGGGATTATATATTTTATAATTTTATTAAGCTTTACTTGGAGGGTTGCATAAACAACATGTTAATTTTTCTTAAACCATTTTATTAGCATGTTCTCGATTAATAATAAAATGTATTTACCATTTTTAGCAATCTCAATTAAGTTATAGTTACATCCCAGTATCTGTCCATTTGTCCTTATAAGCATGTTACTCGGTTTTAATGCTAATTCAATGTCAGCAGGAATCTCCATTTGGGGTATAGTGAAAAGGGAAATTTTATTAGTGCAAACAGCTTAATTGTGATATAGCACTACTGTGAATACAGCAAGGCTGTGAGGCAACTCTGGGTCAGGCCCCTCTCTGGCTAGACAGCTCTGCTCTGCTCCTTGATGGTCTGGCTCTGCTCCGTGCCAGTCTGCTTTGCTGCACTGCGCTAATCTACTTTGCACTGTGCTAATCTGCTGTGCAGTGCTTTGGTCTGCTCTGTTCTGTGCAAGTCTGCTCTGGCCTGCACTGGTCTGCTCTATGTTCTCTGCTGAGAAGCCAGGGAAATGCAGTTCTCAGTATTTGGAGGATATAGAAAGTGCCTTCTAGAGCCAGCGGGGAGCTGGCTTATATAGACAGAAATTCCAGATCCTGGTCCTTGTTTGGACTGTCCTGATGCAAATGAATACTCTAAATCCTCAGTTTGATTGATCCAAAAAGCACTGTCCTTATTGATCAGAATAGAGCCCTCTGATTGGTTGCAGCTGCACAGCTTTAGTTGGATGGGGAAAATTTTAGTCTTGTGTTTGAAATACGATTTTAGGAACTCCTTTATAAGGACTAATTCAAATGGCAGAAATACAACGTAGCAAGCAGTTCAGTGCAGAGGCTAGTAGTATAATGTAGACGTCTTTCTAAAGTGCAGTTTGCATGAGAGCCCTTGTACAAAAAATGGCTGGGTTTTTTGTTTTTAAATTTGAGCCCAGTTAGCTATCAGGAGCTCCTCTTAGTAGGCATCTTCTTTTATCAGGGTTCACAGGACTATAAAATAATGTTTTAGAAAATACTTTATTTTTGGAAGTATTACAGATATTCCTCTTTTTCCCCCACTGACTCCTTCTAGCCCTCACCCAACCCCACCCCTGCCTTCCTTTTGTGATTTGACAGTCTGTTCTTTACTTCTATACCTCTGGATCTATTTTGTTCATCATTTTATTTTGTTCTTTAGATTCCACATATGAGTGAGATTATGTGATACTTGTCTTTCTCTGACTGGCTTATTTTGCTTAGCTTAATACTCACCAGGTATAAAATGTCCATACTACCCAAAGCAATTTATAGATTTAATGCAATCTCTTTTAAAATACCAATAGCATATAACACAGATCTAGAACAAATACTCCAAAAATTTATGTGGAGCCAATAAGACCCTCAGAAAGAAGAACAAAGTTGGAGGGATTACAGTACCAGATATCAAATTATACTAACAGCCACTGTTCTCAAAACTGCCTGGTACTGGCACTAGAACAGACCTATAGATCAATGGAACACAACAGAGACCCCCACAAATCAACCCAAGTTGATTTACTTTTAATATTTGACAAAGGAAGCAAGAGCATACAATGGAGTCAAGACAGTCTCTTCAATCAATGGTATTGGGAAAATTGGACAGGTACATGCAAAAAAAAAAAATGAAACTACACCACCAGCTTACCCCATGCACAAGAATAAACTCAAGCCCTAGCCAGATTTGCTCAGTGGCTAAGCATCGACCTACGGACTTAAGAGTCCCAGGTTCAGTTCTGGTCAAGGGCACGTGCCTGGGTTGTGGGCTTGATGCCCAGTAGGGGGCATCCAGGAGGCAGCTGATCAATGATTCTCATCATTGATGTTTCTATTCTCTCTCTCTCTCTCACTTCCTCTCTGAAATCAATAAAAACATATTTTAAAAAAAGAGTAACTCAAAATGGATAAAAGACTTTAAGTTGTGAGACCATGAAAATCCTAGAAGAAACCTATAGGCAGCAAAATTTCAGACATTTCTCCTAGCAATATGTTTGCTGATACATCTCCTAGGGCAGTGGTTGGCAAACTGCGGCTCACGAGCCAAGGTTTGCCGCTCTGTTGACAAAGGAGTTTGCTGACCACTGTCTTAGGGCAAGGGAAACGAGAAAATAAACAAATGGGACTACATCAAAATAAAAAGCTTTTGCACAGCAAAAGAAACCATCAACAAAATGGAAAGGGTGTTCACTATATGGAAGAATGTATTTGCAAATGATACATCAGATAGAGACAATTATTTTGTTGTTAATCCTCACCCAAGGATATTTTTCCATTAACTTTTAGAGTGAGTAGAAGGGAGGGAGACAGAGATAAACATCAGTGTGAGAGAGACACATTGATTGGTTGCCTCCTGCATGTGCCCCAACTGGGTCAGGGATTGAGCCTGCAACCTAAGTATGTACCCTTGACTGGAATGAATTTGTGACACTTCAATCCCTGGGCCAGTGCTCTATCCACTTAGCCAAACTGACTAGGGCTGATAAAGATAATTTAAAAAAACAGTGTTAATCCCTAATTTTGTATGAAAGATCAGATTTTATTTTTATTTATTTTTACATTTATTTATTTATTTATTTAGAGACTATGATAATATGTGAAAATCTTAGCTATATTTCTGAATATTTCCTTAGAGTAGATCACTACAGTGCAATTATTGGATCAAGGAATGGGAACATTTTTAAGGCTCTCAATACAAATCATCAGGGAGTTCTCTGAAAAAGTGGTACTCAGTGACCTCAGAGGGCTTTCAGGCATTGGAGAGCTCTTAATATGTTAAAACCACACCTCACTGTTTTTGCTCTGTTGTTCTGTGATTATTCATGACTACACTAAAGAATTTTTCATAAATTTACTATATGTTTCTAATTGTTATATTTATTTTCATTTTTAAAATATATTTTTATTTCAGAAGAGAGGCAGAGGGAGACAGAGATAGAAACATCAATAATGAGAGAGAACCATTGATCGGCTGCCTCCTGCACACCCACAGTGCGGCAAAAGCCTGCAACTCAGTCATATACACTGACTGGGAATCAAACCATGACCTCTTGGCTCATAGGTTAATGCTAAACCACTTAGCCACACCAGCAGGCATGTATTTGTTTTTTACTGCACTGTTTCTTCACATCTTTTGTTCATTTTTCTCTTTGGGTCTTAGTGAATTTTTTTTGATATGTGTGTATTTTTCATGAAACAATTTGGTTAACCTTTATCATTTAAAAAAAATATTTTTTATTGATTTTTTACAGAGTGGAAGGAAGAGGGATAGTTAGTTAGAAACATCGATGTGAGAGAAACATCGATCAGCTGCCTCCTGCACATTCACCACTGGGGATGTGCCCACAACCCTGGTACATGCCCTTGACCAGAATCGAACCTGGGACCTTTCAGTCCGCAGGCCAACACTCTATCCACTGAGCCAAACCAGTCCTGGCTAACCCTTCTCATTTTGGTTGAATTCTTTACAATCCTGATTTACCTTTTAATTTTTTAACCTTAACATTTTTTAAATACGAAAATTTATTGATAGTTTCTTTTATAATTTCTTCCATTGTTTTTATACTTTGAAAATTCTTTCCAATCAACAGATCAAATATTTACCTAAATGTTTTTTCTAAATATTGTATGTTTTTTGTTTACATGTTCTGCTCTTTGAACTGGAGTTTATTTTGATGTTGTGCAATGTATCTAAATTGGCATTTTTTTGAATACTTAGCCAGTTTTACCCTCTGACTCTTTGTTATTAATTAATAAGTCCTTCCTTTGTCATCTAGTGCATTCCTCTAAATACTGGGATATTCTTTAGATGTGTATTTCTCATACCTTTGTCAAATGACTTTTGTTTTCTTTACTATTTTATACACAATTTTTAAACATTAGTTTTAATTCCTAATTATGTATGGAAGTGCAGATTTTATCAATTTTTGAAGTAAAATTTTCTATCATTCTTAGAGCCACAAGTAAATTTTCTAAATTTTTCTTTCCTTGGTCACTAAATAAAAATGAGAAAATATGTTTATGTAGTTTGAGTTCTTATTTAGTTTAATTCAGCTAATCCTGACTTTCAAAGCTTTTTTAAAAAACACACACACATGCCAAAATCGGTTTGGCTCAGTGGATAGAGCGTCAGCCTGCTGACTAAAAGGTCCCGGGTTCGATTCCGGTCAAGGGCATGTACCTTGGTTGCGGGCACATCCCCAGTAGGGGGTGTGTAAGAGGCAGCTGATCAATGATTCTCTCTCATGAATGTTTCTAACTTTCTATCCCTCTTCTTCCTCTCTGTAAAAAAAATTAAATAAATAAATAATAAATTTTTTTTTTAAAAAAAATCAATAAAATATTTTTTAAAAAAGAAGCGCACACACACACACCAAAAAATCTTTCTTTTATGTTTGTTAACCTACTTACCATGTTTAGTTAAAATGGAAATTTCAGTTTTATAGTTGAGAGCAGTTATTTTGGTCCAAATAATGAAACTGTATTTCATTATCTTAACCTAATTTCTCCAATCAAATGTTCTAAATTTAGAATCAAAGTTGACTAACTTTTTGCATTGATTTATGGTATCCTGAACCAATAGTACTTAAACTTGATGGCTTATCTAACAGTGAAGAGGGATTATAAGGCAGAAAATGTTATAGAATCTTAGACCTGGTACTCAGTGAAATTTTACCCTCTGGAATGGGATGTGAAGAAAGAGAAAATGTCTTCATATGGTGAAGGAGGAAGGCAGATGTACTCTTTGAATATACCAAAAAAGGCAACAGGTTATCCTTCATTTTTTATCTATCTACCTACCTACCTATCCCAGCATACCAGAAGGTGAAATTAAAGTGCTCTTTTCTGACTACTGTTTTTTGAGGTTATTTCATGGTCCGAACAGAACCCACATATATTGATTCTGTACCTGTATATCTTGGTAAAATTTAGTCACTTATCTGCCTATTGGTCCTTATTTTTTCATCCACAAAATAGAACTACCACTGCTATTTAAAACAGATTAGAATGATGCTCACTTTACCTTTACTACTTAAATGTTGTAAAAAAAACAAAACAACAACAACAAACAAACACAAAAAATATCAAGAGACAATTTTAAGATAAATTGTATGGGGAAAAAAATTTTTTTTGAATACAGAATTAATAGAAATGGGTAGAGAGACACTATGAGAATGCAGCAATTTTCAACCTTTTTTGTCTTATGGTACACAAACTAATTATTAAAATTTCGTGGCACACCAAAAATATATTTTTTTGCTGATCTTACAAAAAGAAGTATAACTTTGACGCATTCACATGGGATGTCTATTGTTGTGTTGGCTGTTGTAATTTTTTTTTTATTTGACAGTTTAAGGAAAAGAAGTCATTGCCCTTGACTAAGTAGTCAGGTATTACATGTTTTAAAAATTCTTGGGGCACATGGGCTTAAAATTGGTGATTTATGGAAAAAGTTTAGTTGATCGAGGATTTGTTGTATAGGATTCTAATTCTCTTAGTGCTAATAACAAATTGTGTGATTTTGGGTAAATTATTCAGTCTTTATGGATCTCAGTGTTGACTTTGTTAAAAATGAGATCTTAAATTAGATGATTATTCAAACCAGTTTGAAAATTATTTGCATATAAAAGAATTACTTATTTGTGAGACCTATTTAACCATATTATGTTCCTACCACTTAAAAGTTCTACAGGAGAGAATACCATGGGTACCACCTGAATGTATTGAAAATCCTAAAAACTTAAACTTGGCAACAGACAAATGGAGTTTTGGTACCACTTTGTGGGAAATCTGCAGTGGAGGAGATAAGCCTCTGAATGCTTTGGATTCTCAAAGAGTAAGTTTATATAGACTGCGGGGTTGGATTAATTTTGTGATCCTTGATGATTCTCTTTCACATGGTTTTATATTTTTTAGCCCATCTAATGTTAAAAAAGAAGGAGTTGATAAGGTATTACACAATTCTCAATGTGTGGTTCTTTAATTATAGAAACTACAGTTTTATGAAGATAGACACCAGCTTCCTGCACCAAAGTGGACAGAATTAGCAAATCTTATTAATAATTGTATGGATTATGAACCAGATTTTAGACCTTCTTTCAGAGCCATCATACGAGATCTTAATAGTTTGTTTACTCCGGGTATGTATTGATGGAACAATCTTAATGATTCTCCAACTATCTTTCTATTTTTGTTGTATTTAACAAATCTTTACTAATTTTGTAACCCTCCCAATAAGTTCTTTGATGTCATTTAGAATCTTATATGGCCATATGACTTTCCTACTTTACTCATATTTTAGACTCCTTGATTGAGCAATTTTTACATAAAAAAAGACCTTTTTCTCCTTCACTTACCCAGTTTTAGCCTGCCACTTGATGAGTAGTATATTATAAAAGTTTGTCTTATTTGAGTTTTTAAAAAACAATTATTTTTTAAAAAAACTAGTTTTCATACATTTTATAATTCATTTTCTAAACATGGAGTAGATTTGTTTTTGTTTGTCCACTCCTTTAAAATATGTAGCTAAAAGTGCATGTGTCTGACCTACAGGTATTTCCTTTTCCAGTATTACTAATATCACAACAAAATCAGGATATATTCTTCACAAATATAAAAACTGCCTATTTTATAAAGTAATTATCCTTTGTAAAAATCTTTCTTTAAAGCCTGTCAGATTGTGTGTAATAAGTAGAGGCTCCATTAATATAATCTAAACTATTAACCTTAAGCTGTGTTTAGTATTTCTAACTCATTTTAATTATTTTGGTCAGCTTGAATACATATCAACCTAGATAATTTATTTGCAAGCTTATAGTATAATAGCCATTATTTCTGCAGATTATGAAATACTACTAGAGAATGACATGTTACCAAATATGAGGATAGGTGCCCTAGGGTTTTCTGGTGCTTTTGAAGACCGAGACCCTACTCAGTTTGAAGAGAGACACTTGAAATTTCTGCAGCAACTTGGCAAGGTAAGATGAAAGAAGTTTTTAAAATAGTTAAATTATGACCATAGAACATTTTATTTAGGAAAAAAAATGCTTTAAACATTCTCTAAAGTTAACATTTCATAAAACTTTTAAGGAATATTTGTAGAAAAAAATTTAGTTGTCAGATGTTGGAGAAGTGCTGTGTTAAACAACTGTCTTTAAAAAGAACTTTTCAGAATCTTTAACATGTAATATGCATTGAACATCTTCAAAAATTAGGTAACATTTCCCCAATTGATTTGGCCATGGGACTGTTCCTGGGTAGAGGGTGTTTTATTTATGAAATAGAGAAAGGGAAAATTAAGCCCTTCTTCTTCTTTTAAATCCTCAACTGAGGATATATTTATTGATTTTAGAGAAAGGAAGAGAGAGAGAGAAATATTGATGTGAGAGACAAACATTTGTTCGTTGCCTCTCATATGCACCATAACAACAAATGGGCAACCTAGCTAGGTATGTGTGCTGCCTGGGAATTGGACGTGTAAGCTTTTGATGTACAGGATGCTCCAACCAACTGAGCCACACCAACCAGGGCTAAATTAAGCCTTTCTACTCACTTTCTTGTTTAGTCATCTGAGGAAGAAATAATCTGATTGTTCAGAGTCTAGAAGTTGACTGGACTATGTTCACTTACAAGGCCTCTCACAACATGGCAGCTGAGGGCAGACACCCAATGTGGAAACTATGGTCTTTTTATAACCTAATCTCAGTAGTGACATCTCATCACTGATGTGTGGCCTGTGTAATTAGAGATTTAACTTTAAGCTTATATGTGGTCAAAGTTTTTTTTTTTTTAATTGACTTCAAAAATATAACTGAAAATAGTCGATTAGAAACTTTAGCTCAACACTGTGTTGTTCTGTTCTTTAAGAATGCAATTATAGCCGAAACCGGTTTGGCTCAGTGGATAGAGCGTCGGTCTGTGGACTGAAAGGTCCCAGGTTCGATTCTGGTCAAGGGCATGTACCTTGGTTGAGGGCACATTCCCAGTAGGGGGTGTGCAAGAGGCAGCTGTTCGATGATTCTCTCTCATCGATGTTTCTAACTCTATCCCTCTCCCATCCTCTGTAAAAAATCAATAAAATATATATATATATATATATATATATATATATATATATATATATATAAAGAATGCAGTAATATCCAAAATATCTCCTCCTCCTTCTTCCCTTCACCCTCCCTCTCCCCCCCCCTTCTTCTTCTATCAGATGAAGGCCTCACCCTTATGACCCCATTTATCCTTTATCATCTCTTCACAGGCTCAGTCTCCAAATACATTCATTAGGGGGTTAGGGCTTTATCATATGAATTTTGGGGAGACCTACATATCCAGTCCATAATAGGCCCTTACTCCATCCAGTTCACTGACAGTGAGTGATACCAAAGGATGTATTGTGAAAAAGTTCTTCCTCGAAGTTAGTGATAGATAGCATGTTCCTTGGGTTGTCTTAATAATTAATGTTCATGATTTGTGTCTAAAAGCTTTTGGAAATCGTTTATATTTCAGCTTTTAATTCCTTTAAAGAAATTAAATATATATGTTTACTACCCACTTGTGGAATTACTGTTTTCTTTTTTTTCCTGAAAGTTACTCAATCTATGCTTGGGGATGTGTGTTAATTCTGGCTGTTGGAATTGCTCATGTAATTAGAATTTGTTAGTGTTTGTGTGGAAAACTTGAGATTTCTATCCAAATGTGCTGTATTGTTCAGGGTAATTTTGGGAGTGTCGAGATGTGCCGGTATGACCCTCTACAAGACAACACTGGGGAGGTGGTGGCTGTGAAAAAGCTCCAGCACAGTACTGAAGAGCACCTCAGAGACTTTGAAAGGGAAATTGAAATCCTTAAATCCCTGCAGCATGACAACATTGTAAAGTACAAGGGAGTGTGCTACAGTGCCGGTATGTTGCCCATCGAAACCTATTTTGAACTCAAGCTATATTGTTGGCATCCTGGGTAACAGAACATCCTGTCTCAAGATGTGGACTTATAATATAAAAGTACCCAGAGAGAGAAGACTGAAGACTGGTTGGTGATGGTGAACTGTAGCTACAGGAAGTCTGTGGCTAGTCGGTTAATCATTCTCTTCACTGAAAATGGTCGCTATCACCCTTGTTTATGCTTATTAAGTGAATATCATTTTCAAAGAAAGAAATTGTCTCTGCTCATATTTTCTTTAAAAATATAAAATTTAAATTAGGTACTTTTTGTTCAGTACAAAATGAAGAGAAAGGAAGTTTTCTCAGCTTATTTTGATTTGCATACAGGGTTACAGAAGACTAAAACAACTATTTTGATTCAAAAAACCTATGTTCTTTACTATTTCACCTTTAATTTACAATAAAATTCTTTAATCTTAGACTCAGATTTTATATATCTTTAAGTCATTTATATATGGTTGTTTTTTAATATTTCATCAGTAAAATATAGCAAAGTTTACATTATGTTCCCATTTGTGTTTTAAAAGGCCGGCGTAATCTAAGATTAATTATGGAATATTTACCATATGGAAGTTTACGAGACTATCTCCAAAAGCATAAAGAACGCATAGATCATAAGAAACTTTTGCAATATACATCACAAATATGCAAGGTACCTAATATTCTGACTATTAGTTGTAGATGAAGTGAACATGTTTAGGTAATTGTTAAGAAATTCTCTAGTTTATCTTAGATAATTAAGGGGGTATAAATAGGTAAGACCATTGAAATTGTTTATGTTTACAAAATTGGCTGAAAGAAAAAATGCTATTTTTTTATCCATAGGGTATGGAATATCTTGGTACAAAAAGGTATATCCACAGGGATCTGGCAACAAGGAATATATTGGTAGAGAATGAAAACAGAGTTAAAATTGGAGATTTTGGGTTAACAAAAGTCTTGCCACAAGATAAAGAATACTACAAAGTGAAAGAACCTGGTGAAAGTCCTATATTCTGGTGAGTATATTTTAGTACAGTAAAATGAAGTTTTAGAGCATAAGCTTCAAACTTTATTTTTACCATTACTAATGGTTTGTCATTTATATATTTACTAGAGGCCTGGTGCACAAATACATGCATGGGTGGGGTCCAGCTGGCTTGCCCTGATTGGGGTGGGAGAGGCGATTGGATGAGGGGCTGGCTGGGGGGCAGTTGGCAGGATGGCTCTGCCCCCTGGTCAAACTCCCGGTTGAACTCCCAGTCAAGGGGACAATTTGCATATTAGCCTTATAGTATATAGGATAACAGTAGCAAAAAGTTCTCATGTATTTACATTGGGCTTAAATGCATGTCATGGATTATCTCATTTTAATCCTCATAAGAATCCTTGGAGAATATGTATTTGTTTCTCATTTTAAGCATGAAGGAACTGAATTCTAGACAGGGTAAAATCTCAAGATCAAGATTTTTTAGATTCTACCTATTATATCAAGTGAAATCATAGGGTATTTGTCCTTTTCTGTCTGACTTATTTCACTAGGCATGATACCCTACAGGTGTTGGAGGTGTCCTAGGGAGATGGATGAAAATGGTGAAAGGGAATAAGCAGTACAAACTTCCAGTTATAAAATAAGTCACAAGGGTGTAATGTACAGCACAAGGAAGATAGTTAGTGGTATCATAACTTTGTATGGTGACAGATGGTTACAAGATTTATCATTGTGATCACCTCATAAGATATAAATGTTGATTAAGAATGTTGTATATCTGAAACTCATATTATATGTCAATAGAAAGAAAGTGTTAGTTAATTTTTTTAAAATTTATTGTAAGAGGAGGACAAGAGCAAGAGGACAGGGCTTGTAAGTGAATGGCATAATTGCAGAGCAAACAGGGAGCAATTGGGGCTAGAATGATATTGAGCGCTGTACAACATGTTAATGAGTTCAGCCTTTATTTAGTAAACATTGTGTAGGGGAAAGATTTAGAGGCTTTATCCAGGGAATAACATTGTGGGAGTCATATTTTAGGAATTTGAATTTACTTTCCCCCCCCCCCTCCTCTACTTTTGGTGCAGAACATCAGTTTTCAAAGTATGGGGCCTCTAGTTACCAAAAGTTATTTTAATACTAATACTAAGATGTTATTTGCCTTTTTCCTCTCTTTTTTTCATGAGTAGATAGTGGGAATTTCCAGAGCTTATACTCTTATACTCTCTATTAAACCAAACAGTAAAGAAACTTTTAAAATATAAAACAATGCTACTCTTCTCACAGAAGCATTCTTTTTATAGTAATTTTTTTCAGTAATAGGAGCCTTTGACCAAATGGTTGGAGAACTGGTATAGAGGGTACGTTGTATTAAGGTGAGGTTAACAGCAGGGAGAAGCTAGAAAGAAAACAGTTTTATTACCGAATAAGCATTAATTCAGAAGGTATTGCACATCAAAAGTAATCTGTTTATAGATTGATTACAAAGAGAGAAAGAAATCTTATTCTTTCTTATGGCCAAGCAAATTCAACCCATTACATACATTTTTCTCATGATAAACCAGTAACTAGTCCTCAAGTGAGAGGACTTGACATCACATTTGTCACACGTGGTTCATCCTAAATTCACTGGGTAATTGAAGTCACCATGTGTTAGCTAATTGGCTTTATCAGAGGAAAAATAAAGTCATAACTCAAGACAAGAGATAATTTTGTAACTTGGAAGGAGGCTCCTACTGAAGTCAAGTTCCTACCGTCTTACAAAAACTGAGAAGTAGCGGCACTAACTTCCTTGATGATTATATTACAAAGAAAGGGTTCACAGGTTCCAGAGAAAAACATATTATAAAGCTGGCAAGAGGCTTTTGAGCAAAAGCTTTAAAAATATTTACATTTGAAAGAGATAAAGAATTTACAGTGGTAAGTTTTCTAAAGTAAATGCTTTAAGAAAAGAGGGGGAAGAGTCCTTTTCCTCATTTTTAACAAGGAAAGTTATATTTTTTCTTTTTGACTTGTATTTATTCTTAAATTAGTGATGGGAGAGAGAAACAATCTTAGAGATTGGGGGAGGGAGAAGTGAGGAGGTGATTCTAGGAGTGCTTTCAGGAAAAACAAAGGATGAGAATATTTTACAATGGATGGGGGAGTAGCACTGTCTTCAGGGATGTTATGTTCCATTTGTGGGCTAAAGCTAACATTTATTAAAATATAACTGAAGATATAATGTATTTTAAAAAGCTAAATATAAAATGAAAATAGCATTGCATGGTTAATTGTGTGGCATATACTTACTACAGGTATTATAGAAATTCAGTAGCATTGAGTCATGAAAACCTTGAGTAGTCAAAGAAGGATTTATGGAAATGAGTATATTTTAAAGGAGAGATTAAATTCTTGTAATTCATATTTTAATCTCATCAATTAAAAAATGTATTGTTTACGGTATTAAAACTAGTAATGCATATGTCTCTCCCCCCCTTCCTGTCCCCCATTGACCTCCTCCCAGCCTCCCCTATCCCCTAGCACTTGCCCTCACCACTGTCTCCCCCCGCCCCCGCCCTCAGTGTCTTGTGTCTATTGATTTGCTTATATGCATGCATATAAGTCCTTTGGTTGATCTCTTCCCCCCTAACCCTCCCCTGCCTTACCACTGTAATTTGACAGTCTGTTCTATGCTTCTTTGCCTCTATCTATTTTTGTTCAGCAGTTTATAATGTTCTTTATATTCCACAAATGAATGAAATCATGTGGTATTTATCTTTCACTGACTGGCTTATGTCACTTAGCGTAATACTCTCCAGTTCTATCCATGCTATTGCAAATGTTAAGAATTCTGTCTTTTTTGTAGTAGCATAGTATTCCATGGTGTAGTTGTACCACAGTTTTCTAATCCACTCATTTGCTAATGGGTATTTAAGCTGTTTCCAAATCTTAGCTATGGTAAATTGTGCTGCTATGAACATAGGGGTACATATATTCTTTCTGATTGGTATTTTATTTCTGTTTTATTGGGATAATCTCATCAATCTTAAACAGATCTCTATCATCACTCTCTATAATAAGGATAAACTTAGCAATGTAACCAGGACATTCACAGTCCATTAGCCGAAATTCTCCTTTGGTTAGTGTTAATACTTGAGTAGATAGTAGCATTATTTCTTCCTGGACTTTCTGTTTTCTGAGCTCCTTCACAAAAATCACTTTCTTGAGATGAGCAGCTTCTTTCTTTTGTATGTTAACTAGAGGCCCAGTGCATGAAATCTGTGCATGGATAGGATCCCTAGTGGCTACCAGCTGGGGCCTCCCTTCACACCCACCTTGGTCTGGTGCAGCCCACTCAACTGCTCCATCATCCGGCCATAGTCCCACTCTCATTGGGGCCCATCGGGGCTGGCAGCACCTCCACTGCCACCACAGCCAGCACCACGTTGCCAATGCCCGCCATGCTCTGCACCATCCCTGGTGGTCAGGACATGTCTAATTCCTGATCGGTCAAACTCCTGCTCGTAGGGACAATTTGCATGTTATCTTTTTATTATATAGGATAGTTTCAAGTCTTGCTCCAGTTTAGAAGCAACTTTTTCTCTCTATGGTACTTTGTAGTTAATCCTGATGTTTCCTATAGAGGCAAAAAAGATTTTTTTTGAGTGTTTTTTTGTTGTTGTTGTTTTGGTTTTTTTTTTTTTTTTTTTTTTTGAGTTTTGAGTTATCTTTGTGTATTTGGAGGTGTGGACCACTCTCAGGTTTGATATTCACTAGGAGGATTCGTAGCAGTCAGAATACAGCCGTATTTGTAGCTGTGATTCTATACAGAGAACAACACAGAGCAAATCAGCAAAGGAAAAGGAGTCTGGGACAAAACTGGAGGGAACCAAGTTCAATCTTCCAAGGGTCCTCTCTCAGTAAAGTATATGGGACACACTTCCTTTTACCAGCAGTAAGTTGAACAACACAGTGCACAAGGCTTGTATTGGTACTGGACACGAGAGCACCCTCTGCCTGGTATGACCACCATTTCAGACTCCTAGAGAGAAAATAGGCATTTGGCACAAACCATGTAGTTGGCAGAATTTTAGGCACAGTGAGCCACTCTTATCATTTAGGGAATTGTGGAAACACTCATGAAATCTAAGTTTCGGGTACCAGTCAAACGTCAACATTGCAAGCAGGCCTTTTTTAGGATGACAGCCTCAAGCCTGCTATGGTAACTCTTTCCTGTACATCTTGCTTGCTTTTTTTTTTAAAATCCATTTGGTTTTCAGGTATAAACAAGAGTTGGCACATTAAGTAACCACCTTTTAAATGCTTTCCTATTTCACAGGTATGCTCCAGAATCACTGACAGAGAGCAAGTTTTCTGTGGCCTCAGATGTTTGGAGCTTTGGAGTAGTGCTATATGAACTCTTCACCTATATTGAGAAGAGTAAAAGTCCACCAGCGGTCAGTATGTTTTTATTTTCATTTTTTTTTAATATGAGAAAAGCTTTTTACAAAGAATAATAGTAAGCTTAAAGCTTATCTAGCCTTTTCTTGCTTATTTGTAATACAACATCCAATAAAATAACTAAACTTATTCATTAAATTAACTTGAATTTTTAAAAAGAAGAGGGGTAGAGTACTATTTACTATATTCTCTTAATATTATTCTTAATACATCCAATAAACTCATTCATTCTAGGGATTATTGCAAAAGTTAAAATAAACCTTTTAAAGTAATTTTTTTCCTGATCATTGTAGAATTTTCTTTAATATAGAAAAGTATGAAAAAATCCACTTCAGTTCAACTACTCAGAGATAGTACTGTATCTCTATATATTTTCTTCCTGGCCTCTTTTAATTTTATATGTAAAAGTGAAACTATTAAATATTTTTTAATAAAATTAAGGTTATATTATACAGCTTGCTATCTTGTTGGGTTTTTTTTAAATTAAGTATTAGAGCATAAATATTTTCCTATATTAATAACTACTGAAAATATGGTTCCTAACTTTTGGATAGCATTTCATAATAAGGATATAATTTCTAAACAATTATTTTCTATTTTCAGTCTTTTAAGTAACACCTCAATGAACATAGTGAACATCCTTATACATAAATATTTGTTTCTCTCTGGTTGTCACCTTAGAATAAAAGTTTAATGATAGTTGAAAGGATATGAACTCTTTTAAAGGTTCTTGAGTATTTCAAAAGGGTTTCCAGAAAAGCTGTATCACATTACACTCTCAATAGCAGCGCACAGGGTATGTGCATTTCATCATTTGATAGTATCCACTATTAATGTTTTTATGCAGCTTTGCCAAATTGGTAGGAGAAAAGTGGCATATATTTTATCTGAAATTGCTTTTCTCCTATTACTGTGATTGAACACATACTTATTGGGTATTTGGTGTTTATATGTGTGTACATTGTCTCCTTATGTGCTTTGCCCATTTTTATTTTAGTAGTTTTTCTTACCAGTTTATAAGAGCTCTCTACATTTCAATAAAGAATGTGTTGCAAATATTTTCCTAGGTTACAAGTCAGATTTTTATGAATTTTTAAGATTTGAATATATTTTCCTCTCCATGTACTTTTACTTAAACATTTATTCTGCAATTTCTTTTTATTATGCCCTTTTACATTCAACTTTTTATTTCAGCTAAAATGTAATGTAATGTGACATGTTATAACAATAGTCACCAAAAAAAAAAATGTGAATATGGTCCTAGTTCACTTGTTTTGGGCCCTTCTCAGAGAATTTGGGTTGAGTATATTACATTTATATAAATGGCATTATAGAAGTTCCATATATAACAATCCTATGTGAAGTATTCCTGAAAAGGAAGTTTTAAAATAGTTTGATTTTTAAAAATATTTTTTATTGATTTTATTTTTATTTTTATTTTTTTTAGGGAGAGGAATAGAGAGATAGAAACACCGATGAGAGAGGAACATTATCAATCAGTTGCCTCCTGCATGCCCCTCTGGGGAACACGCCTGCAACCCAGGCATGTGCCCTGGCCAGGAATCGAACCAGCAACCTCTTTTTTTTTAATGATATTTTTAAAAACATCTTTATTGTTCATATTATTACAAATGTTCCTCATTTTTCTCCCTCCATTGCTCCCCTCCACCAAGTTTCCATCCCACTCTCTGCCCTTTCCCCATCCCCCATTGTCCTCATCTATAGGTGCAGTTTATGTTCAGTCTCTTCCCGCCTGCCCCCCCCTACTCCCCATTTCCCCAAGAATCATCAGTCCACTCCCTTTCTATACCTCTGATTCTATTATATTCACCAGTTGATATTGTTCATCATGATTTTTACTTCCCTTGGTTTTTAGATTCACTTGTTGATAGTTACGTATTTGTTGTTCATAATTTTTATCTTTATTTTCTTCCTCTTCCTAAAGAACCCCTTTTAGCAATTCATATAATTCTGGTTTGGCGGTGATGAACTCCTTTAGCTTAAATTTATTTGTGAAGCTCTTTATCTGGCCTTCAATTCTGAGTGATAGCTTTGCTGGGTAGAGTATTTTTGGCTGTAGGTTCTTGCTATTCACCACCTTGAATATTTCTTGCCATTCCCATCTGGCCTGCATGGTTTCTGTTGAGAAATCAGCTGACAGTCGTATGGGTGCTCCTTTATAGGTAACTACCTGCTTTTGTCTTGCTCCTTTTAATATTCTCTTTTTGTCTTTAGCTCTTGGAATTTTAATTATGATGTGTCTTGGTGTGGCTCTCTTTGGATTCCTTTTGTTTGGGGTTCTGTGTGCTTCCTGGACTTGTAAGTCTATTTCTTTCCCCAGGTGAGAGAAGTTTTCTTGTCACTATTTCTTTCTATATGTTTTCGGTATCTTGCTCTCTGTCATCTTCTGGGACGCCCATAATTCTGATGTTGGTTCGCTTGAAGTTGTCCCAGAGGTTTCTTACACTATCTTCAACTTTCTGGATTCTCTTGTCTTCTTGCTTCTGTGGAGGAGTGTCCTCTGGGTCTTTGTGTTCCAAATCTTTGACTTGATTCTTACAATCTTCCATTCTGTTTTTAGTACTCTGTATAATATTTTTTATTTCGAAAATGTATTCTTTATTTCTTGTTGATCCCTTTTCATATCCTCATAGGTCTCATTTATTTTATCGGCCTTTTCTAGGAAATTCTTGAACAACCTTATAAGCGTAGTTTTGAACTCTATGTCCAGTTGCTTTTTGTCCTCCATTTCTTTTGTTTGTTATCTGTTTCCTTGTCTTGGCATTTTCGCTGCTCCCCTGAGTTGGTAGGATGCGAGGATCAGCTGTGTCTATGCCAGGAGACAGCCTATTCCACTAGACTTGGAAACCTGCAAAAGCCTCTGTGTTCAGCGTGGATGGGGCAGAGTTTCAGGGTGGAGCTTACAGCCTTGGCTTCTGGTTAGCCCTGCCCTCTGAGGTTCCTGAGTCTCAGTGTACCTCAGTGTCCTTTGGTATTAGCTGCAAGCACCTCTGAGAGAAAGGCTCCCTAGAGTTTCGCCCGCTACCAGACAGTCTAGTCTCTCCCCCAAGGAGCTCGCAACTGGGGTTCAGTGCAGTTGGAAGTGGGGTTAAGAGCAGTCCGGAGCTTATGTCTCCTTCTTGCTAGGGCAATCCAGCGGCCCAATCAACCGTCTGTCCTCTGTGCGAATTGTGTGCAACTCGGGGGGCTCTGCCTTTCGCTGCTCCCCTGAGCTTCTGCCTTTCAGCCAAGATTCCCTCTGTATGAGCTTGGGACCCCAGGGTCTCCTCCAGAACTGGGGTTCAGTGCAGTCAGAGTTGGGGCTCAGCACAGTCCGGAGCTTTTATCTCCTTCCTGCTAGGGAATGCCAGCCAGGCACTCAGCTGCTCCCTCCTCTCTGGCTCTGTCCTCTCCCCACGCACGCACCTTAGGCTTTTACAGCTCCTCTGATTTTCCTTCTGGTTTTCTCTTTCCTTCTAGTTGTAGACTTTCCAGTCAGTCAACTTTCCTGTAGTTCTGGATAATGTCCACTTTATGTTTTAGTTGTATTTTTTGAAATTGTTGAATGAGGCTGCAGTTAGGCGGTTACCTATGCAGCCATCTTGGTTTTATTTTTCTTTTTGATCCAGCAACCTCTTGGTTCCTGGGTTGATGCTCAACCACTGAGTCACACCAACCAGACAAAATAGTCTGTTTTTAAATGTTTCAAGCATATTAGAAAGCATACATATACAGAATTTTTCTCATTTATTGGCAGAAGTTGAGAAAGATTTCTGCTTCAAATAAAATGTACCCAAAAAATCTCACTGAAATGTGGGTTTATGTTTCAGGAATTCATGCGTATGATTGGCAACGACAAACAAGGACAGATGATTGTGTTTCATTTGATAGAACTCTTGAAGAATAATGGAAGATTACCAAGACCAGATGGATGCCCTGATGAGGTCACAAATTTATTTTTTTATCCATAGTAATCATACAGTTTCTTGCTCTTTTAGGACAAGGACTTCAGGTCACTTCATCAAATTAAATTAATGAGCTTTTAAATAAATAGCATAATTATATAACTATGGCTCTGGGCACAGATACCTACCGTATTTGCTGGCGTATAAGACGATTTTTTGGCCCTGAAAAATACGTATTTGCCGGCGTATAAGACGACCCCCTAACATTTCCACTAAAAATACAGAGTTTGTTATATACTCGCCGAATAAGACTACCCCCCACTTGGAGGCATATTTTTCAGGGCCAAAGGGTCGTCTTATACGCCGGCAAATACGGTATATGAAAAAATTAAGTGGGAGTTCTGAATTCATGTGTTCTGCCAATTAAAAATATAGCACTTTGTGTTCTTTGTAATTCTGGTTTATTTTATCTTTTACAGATCTATGTGATCATGACAGAATGCTGGAATAATAATGTAAATCAACGCCCCTCTTTCAGACACCTAGCTCTTCGAGTTGATCAAATAAGGGACAGCATAGCTGGATGAACGAAATGAACTTCACTCTGAGACCAAACTAAAGTTAGAGAACAAAGTTTTGTATTTCACGTTGCTGTGGACTATTACTACATATATCATTGCTATGTATATCATGTTGCTAGCCACAAAGATGTGGAAATATCTGCTCAAAACTTTCAAAGTATAGTGAGTTTTTCTTTATGGGGACACCAGTAAAAAAAGTTGTGAGTAAAGAATTTTGTAAAAAATTTCATGAACTTACTAGGCAATTAACATCACTTCTCTTTGGCAAAAGAAAAAAAATAGATGTTTTTTAACTCAGAATTTTGAGAGATGAAAAAATTATAAATTTTACAATGTTAAAGAAGCACAGAATACATATGTACAGTTTTTACCACAGTGAATGTATAATACCTTGGCATCTTGTGTGATCTTTTACACAAGGGCTGGCTCATTAATGGTGTTTTATAATTTTTCCATAGTTGATCTATAATAACTTCACTATACAAACAAATTAAGATGCTCAAATAATTGGATAAGCACTTTTGTGTTCTTGTTCATCTATATCACTGGCCAGCAATATAAGCAGGTGTACACTTTTTGCTTATCATTCTATGTACTGTAAATATTTTTCAAAGAAAAGGGAACAAATGTTTAGTTTTATTTGTATAGGAATTTCCTTGACTATAAAGAATACATTTTGAAATGGAACAAGTTTACAAAGCTGTAACACAATCTATTTTCTTATTTGTCTCCTTTGTATCTATTTGTGATGTTTGTTGTGTGTGTTTTTAAATAGATCTCTAAATTTTTCTAAGACTGGTAAATAGTTTTCTTTTAAAATTTTGAGATTACGAATGCAGGAATATTGTCATCCCTTGAGCTATTGGCTGCCAATATGATTCGTCAATCCTTGGGACCTATCATCATGCATTAAATTTAAGTGTAAGCCATATGATACGTTGTTTTTTAAATGTATAAACCTATTAAGATTCATAGTGTGGGCTAGGGATTTTTTTTAAAGACTGTATTTTAGGGATTTCAGAAATCTCTTGTAGTCACAGAAGAAATTTTCTCTGAGAAAAATTCAGAAAGTCATATATTCAAAGGAGAAATGAGAGGAAATTGGTAAAAACAAAAACAAAACAAAAAAGTATGCTTGTTATTTTATTCCAGAATGCCAGTAGAAAATTCATAATATTCCTCTAAGAAAAATGAGAGTCTACATGTTTTCAGTGAAGTATAATGGGTTGTTTGTTGTCTTCGTCATTTGTTTTAGTGCTACTTCATTTTAGACACCGTACATAATATGAGGTGGCATTTATTGTTATTTATAAAAAGTTTAAAATACTTAGTATTTGGGTTAAAAAGAAGAAAATTTCTTACTCTTGTTTCAGTGGTATGTGCTGTTTTTAAAACTTAGATTTTTAATAATTTTTCTGATTATTTTTTGGAGCTAGTTTTAAAGTGCAAATTCTCTAAGAAAAAAATGTTTCATATGTAACGTTTGAGATTCTTTTGGTTGGAAGAAAGGAAAGAGGAGAAATTCTTTTTACATGATCTTTAAAATATTTTAGTGGTTACTGAATGAAAAAATCTTTAAAATCTTGAAAAATTTTTAGTAGATATTTTGATGAAAGTTTAATATAATTTTTATTTAATTTGTAAAGACTCTTAAAGATCTGTAAATACAGTGCAATTAAAGATCTCCGTTTTTGCTACTTTCCAAGTCAAAAGTATGATGATGTGCTTGATTTTAGATTTTTATATTAAAACTTAAGTTCTGAAAGATAGAATTTTAAAGGTCTAAAACATTTTTTTTGGTTTTTATTTATTTTATTATTATTATTATTTTCTATTGATTTCAGAGAGGAAAGGAGAGGGAGAGAGAATGGAAACATCAATGAGAGAGAATCATTGATTGGCTGTCTCCTGCATGCCTCCTACTGCATGTCCACAATCCCAGGCATGTGCCCCTGACTGGAATGGGATGCTTCAGTCTGCAGGACGATGCTGTATTCACTGAGCCAAACCAATGAGGGCTATCTTGTTTATTTTTAAAAATGAGGATGTTAACTAGATTTTTTTTTAAATCACATTTTTAACGTTTCATTTTTAGTTTTAGAGAAGAAATACTTTATAAACATATTTAAGTATTTAGAGTTGATGACTACCTTATTGTAAAATGTTAAATTTTCAAGAGAATTATTATTCATTAAGGATTAATATTTTAGATTTTGATTCTGACTATACATAGAAAAAAATTGAACCTATAGCTGTTTAGTTGGTTCTACTCAAGAAATAGGTAATTATTGTTCTAGTTAATGCCAAAATGTTTCTTCAAATTAATATTCTTCAGAAATGAGGATAAAGATATTCTTAGAATTCTGTAATTCTGTAAATATTCTGTTATAGTAAATTATACAGTCTTTATATAAATAATTCCTTATATCCATAGCTACCTGCTTTGGGAAATAGTCATTTTTTTTAATGTTATTTATACATGTGCTGCCAGTACACTGTAATTTGCTGTGAAGGAGTGCTTTCTTACAACCCAAGATTTCTGCTATAAAGTCAAGTGAAATTTTTATCACAACTATAACTTCTGATATTTCAGTTTTATTTAAATAATTCTATTATGGAGTAGACATTAGAAAATACCCACAGTTCTATGCCTGGGAGCCATTCTCCATGGGGTGATGTTATATGGCCAGTTTCTGAACACTGTGTTATTTTTTCAATTGTGCCTTTAGCATGTTCCCACAAAATTGAAATATTGATGTAATAAATATTCAGAAGTTATTTTCTTTTTTATTGTCTTTTAAATACCTCCACTAAGGAAGTGGGGGTATACACATTGGTTTAGGATTGTGCAGAGAAAGCCTTTTATAACAGTAAACTTACCTTTAGGTTTGTGTTTTGTTTTTTTTAAAGAAATGCTTCCTTAGATTACTACCAACTACTGCATGTTCTTATGAACATTACCATATCTACTCTAGTTCTGGTACTTACATGATTTATAATGAAAGTTTCTTTGGTTTTCCAGTATTACTTGCCAAAGCCTTTTCACTTTGCTGTACTATATAATATCGACTGAACAGTGGAAGGGCTGGTTGCTATGACGCGCAATTGGTTATTTTAGAAAAGCTCCTGGTCCAAGTCGAGATAGTATAATCCCAGGGCGCCGAGTTCTCTCTCAGGGACCTGTGCTGGCCCCATTTGTTGCTCTCTGCAGTAACCAGGTGGGTTTGGCAGTCCCACCTGGGGCCTGTAGCAAACTGCAGGGGCTCCTAAGGACTAAGCTTTAATATGAAACAGAACTCTGGACACTGGCCTTTATTTTGGCCTTGACGAAGACAAGTTTGGACTTTTCCCACGGCAGGAGGAATGGAGATGGGACATTGAAAACCCAGGGAACAGCCTTCAATTTCCACCCAAATAAATTTTACCACCTGCCCTTTAGGAGACCCATTTATTTCCAAAACGGTTACAGAGGAAGAAATTTCCAAAAGTTGATAGTACTGTACAGAACAGTCTATTGCCCAGTCAGTGTGGTTCGTTGAGCGTTGACCTGTGAACTAGAAGGTCACGGTTCGATTCCGGGTCAGGACACATGCCTGGGTTGCGGGTTTGATCCCCAGTGTGGGGTGTGCAGGAGGCAGCCAATCCATGTGCCTTGTGGGGATCAAGCCTGCAGCCCAGCCATGTGCCCTGACTAGGAACCAGACCAGTGACCTGGTGCCTGGGATGACAACCAACCACCTGAGCCACTCTGGCCAGGTCCTGGGTCATTTTCTTTTAGCTCCAACTCCCCTACTTAATGGCTATATTTTTAGTAGAGTGCTTTCTTCTTTCTAAATTAAAAAAAAAGAAAAAGAAAGACTGTATATGTGAGAGTTTATTTCTGAGCTCTTCATTTCCCCCCATGGGTTTATATGTTTGTTTGTATGCCAGTACCATGTTGTTTTGATCACTGTAGCTTTGGTAATAAGTTTTAAAATTGGGAAGTGTGAGACTTTCCACTTTGTTGTAAGTTTTTTTTTTTTTTTTTTAACTTTTGGTTATTTGGTGTCATGAAAATTCCATATAATTTTTAAGATGGATTTTTCTACTTCCACAAAAAGTGTCATTGGGATTTTGATGGGGATTGCAGTAAATCTTTAGTATACTTTTGGGTAGGAACAATGTCCCTCTTTGTGGATTATCTCATTTTATCCATACAACTATGAGGTAGGTGATATTTTTTTCTCATTTTAAATGCCTGCAGACTGAAGTTTAGCAAGATACAATAAATTCCCAAATCTTACATGTAGAAAGAATGGATGCCGGAATTGCTTGAATTTTAATTTAGGCAGTCTGATTCCAATACCAGAGTTTGTATCACTTCATCATGCTGCCTTTAACAGTTTTGGCAGCATACATATAAAACAGCAATAAACTAGATAAACTCTGCAGTTACATTTCCCAGGTAGCAAGATGAAAAAATCATTTTAGTTCCCAGTATAAACAGTATATTTTTAGTTGGATAACTAACTATATCCTATCCTCTAAACAAAATAATTAAAGTGCACAACAATTTGATTAAATGTAGAAGGTAAGACTTTATGAAAGGAGCAATGTAAGGATGAGGAAATATGAAAGTAAATGAACTCCCCGACCAATCTTGCTCAATGGTTGAGCATCAACTCATGTACCAAGAGATCACAATTCAATTCCAGGTCAGGACACATGCCCAGGTTGTGGGCTCGATCCCCAGTAGGGGGCGTGTAGGAGGCAGCAGATTGATGTTGATGCTTCTCTCACTTGGATATTTCTATCCTCTCTTCCTCTCTCTAAAAATCATATTTTATAAAAAGTAAATGAACTTTTTATAAAACTCGTGTTGGATGACCTCTGACTATTATTTAAATTGAACACTCTCAAGTCTAGACATATATATGATTGTTTAAGGAACTGAATCATGTTTTCCAAAGTCACCATAATATTTTCTACATGAAGGAGGATTACTGGTGTGCAAGAAGAGGATCAAAGGTTTAGTTGAAGCCATTTTATAGCGAAGTGCAAAGAAGTTACCTTAACTCGACATCACAGATCTGAATAAGAACAAAGCCAGTCTAAAGCCCAGCTCTTCTGACTCTGATGGATGTTGTATTAACTAAAACATGCTAAATTACCTCATTTTTGAAGAAATGAGCCCAGTTTATAAACCATAAATTTTACTTAACCTTTTAACAAATCTTTTTTGAGAGACTACAGTGAACAAGGCACTATGCTACACACTGTTAGTAAACAAACATGTTCAGATGCTCAGGGATTTTTAGTTGAGAAGGGAGTAGAATGTATCTTTAGAAAGCATTACAAAGATAACTTGCAAATATCTATGGGGGGAAAAACAGAACATGAAGTATCACATCTCTAAAAGGAAGTTACTTCTGATGAATTGGCAGTAGAGGAAATAAGTGGTAGGTAAAACTGAAGCAGCATCATTTATGCATATAATACAGCAAACATATTTAATATATTGGAATTACATAACCTTGGAAGCATAAACCTAGAACCAAGGTTACAAAACTATTTTGTATGATGGTGAATGACAGAGAATTATGCCAAGTGCAGCCATACCTAACTATCATCTACAGCTGTCAGTTCAGAACTTGTAGGCAGAACACATTGTATTTTTCTCCATGAAATAACCTCCCTTCCTAATGTACTTAATCATCATAATGACACCATAATTTTCTTGTCATCAGAGATGAGAATCCTTTAATAAAAACGTTTAATTCTTGTTTTTATTTCTTTTACTCTTTCCAATTTTTCTCCTCACTGCCTCCATCAATCTCATATTTTGCACTCTCTTATAATTTCATGTTTGTTCTATTGTAATAACCTAATTACTCTTTCTACATTTTCTCATTAGTCCTGCTCGTCATTGTCAGAACATTATTCCCAAAATACAGTTTTAACCATGTCACTCTTCTGCTCAAAAGCTTTTCAACTCACCCCATTTCTTGCAGAATAAAGTTCAACCCCAGAGTGTCACCAGAGGTGGAGCCAGATTTTAACATCAAAAGAGTCTGGGGTAGGGCCTGCTGTGTTGATTGAACAGGAAGAAAGTACTTTCTAAAGATACTATCATTTTACTACCTTTTTCACCTGTCTCCTTGTATTACCTTCATATACCTTTAATTAGCATCCTTTTATTATAATATTAACAACTGTTATGCCAATATATTTTAAGTTATTGAAAATGTGCCACTTTTCAGGAGATTATTTTTAAAAATATATATTTCATTGATTTTTAACAGAGAAATCATTAGAAACATCGATGAGAAAGAATCATGAATCAGCTGCCTCCTGCACACCCCCTACTGGGGATGTGCCCGCAACCAAAATACATACCCTTGACCGGAATACACTCTATCCACTGAGCAAAACTGGTTTCAGCAACTTTTCAGGAGAATTATGCTCAGGAAGGATAACTTTGTCTGCTCCCCTTTGGAAACAAGGATTCTGTCATTTGAAGACCTTCAAAACATGTCCTAAACTGCCGTACCTGGATTTTAATTCCACTATTCATCAACAATAACTTTCCGTTCCAGCTAGACTAGTTTACTCACCATTTTCTGAAAGTACCTTGTAGCCTGAACTAGAGAGGAGGGGATAGAAATGGAAAGAAGCAGAAAAGTATGCTACTGATAACTTGGATGGGAGGGGTTATAAAAAAGAAATTAAGCATGACTCTTAGGTTTTGGTTAGAGCAAATACCATCCATCTAGTTGCTATGAGGGAGGGTGGGTTTAGAAGAATTCCATTTTGAACATGTTAAATTTGAGATGCCTATTGGCTATCCAAGTAGAAATGTCACATAGGTAGTCATTTAAATAATGGATATAGTTAAGGTAACATAAAGTGTTGTTAGAAAAAGGAAGCAAGTAAAGGATCAAAACCTGAGACAATCAATTGAGGGTGAAGAGACAAAGACTGGTCAGTGAAGTGAGAGTGTGGTTTCCTGAAAGCAAGAGAACAATGTGCTTTAAGTAGAAGTGGTCAACTCTGTTGAATGTATTTATTGAAGGACCAAGTAATAGGAGCACTGTGAACTGATGGATAAGCTTCCAGACTATCAGGTTGAAGAAGTTATGAGGTTGGTAAAGAAGTGGAGACAGTAACTACAGACAACTGTTTTGACAAGTTTTTCCCTGAAGGAAAGCAGGAAAATAAGGTGAAACTTCATGTGGGTGTGAAGTTTTTAATTGGGAGATCTTAAACCACTTTTATATGGTGATGGCTTGAGTCATAGAGAAAGAGTGACAGATGATGTTGGGGCGAGAATTATAAAAGGAGTGAAATTTTGAATGGAATCCAGAGCACAAGAGAGAAATATCTCTTTAATAGATCATGGACACTTTTACAACTGGGGGGAAGATGGTAAAATGGAGTAAATACAGGTAGGTTTATAGATTTGGTAGTGGAAACTTGAGAGCTTTTTTCTCTGATTATCTACTTTCTCACTGAAGTTTGAAATCAAATTGCGATCTAAGAATGGTAATCTGATGCTATGCCCATGTCTGATTTGATTATTCTTGCCTTAAAAATTAAGCTGAAGTGTCTGCTTTCTGACCACATGGCATAACTTGAACCAGGTTTGCCCATCCTCTACAGTGGTTCTCAACCTTTCTAATGCCACCACCCTTTAATACAGTTCCTCATGTTGTGGTGACCCCCAAACATAAAATTATTTTTGTTGCTACTTCATAACTGTAATTTGGCTACTGCTATGAATTGTAATGTAAATATCTGTTTTCCGATGGTCTTAGGTGACCCTGCTTAGAGAGATATTTACGATTCATAACAACAGCAAAATTACAGTTATGAAGTAGCAACAAAAATAATTTTATGGTTGGGGGTCACCACAACATGAGGAACTGTATTAAAGGGTCGCGGCATTAGGAAGGTTGAGAACCACTGCTCTATAAGGAAGTGGAGAAGGAAACAAAGCACCCAAATTCAGATATTGGGTAATACACGCAACTGTGCTTCCCTAAGAGAAGGGAAACAAATGAGGCGAGTCTTATATTGGTTCCAATAAAAGCTATCTAAGCTGAAGCACAAAGAGAAAACACAAGCAAGCAAACAAAAACCAGACTATCCCTGACCTGGGGGATACTATCAGGCAGTATAATCTGTGTAATGGAGCTCCAGAATAAACAGGTGAATTTAAAATTTTGAAGAAAGAGTGAAATTTTTCTAAATTCCAAATAATATCACACAAATTAAAGACCATGAGCCCTAAGTAGAAGGAACACAATTCCAGTCACACCAAGGTGCATTAAAAACTATGAACTTGGACTTATATAAAATATCCAAAATAAAAATACCCTTCAAAGTAAAGACTTTTAAATAAAATATCATCCAAAATAAAGACTTTTTCAGAAAATCAAAAGCTGAGAAAACATCATTAGCTTACCTGTACCACAAGAAATAATGAAGTTCTGTTCTTCAGACAGAAATTTAATGGAAATGTGATTCTAAAATAAGTAAAAAGAACCAGATGATGAATCTGAGGACAAGTTTAAAATATTTTCTTCTTTGTGATTTCCTTAAAATTGGATAGGACAGGGCCATTCATCCTCCTACTTCCAGTGCTGCTCTCCCCCCTCAGCCTACCTCTTCCCCACCAAGTGGCCATGGCCTTTTTTCCTATAAATTTTATTGTATATTGGTTTCAGGTGTACAGTTTGGTGATTAATCAATCATATAATTTACATATTATTCCCCTCCATATTTCCAGTTCCCCAACTGGCACCAGATATAGTTAGTGCAATATTGTTGACTGTAATTGTATTCTTTTTGACTTTACTTAATCCCTGTGACTATGTTGTAACTCCCAATCTGTACTTGTATTTCTTAATCCCTTCACCTCTTTCACCCAGTCCCCAACACTCTCTCCTCTGGCAATTACCAGTTGGCTCTCTCTGTCTATGAGTCTGTTTAAATTTTATTTTGTTCTTTAGATTTCATGTATAAGTGAAATCATATGGTATTTGTCTTTCTTCACTGAGTATAATACCCTCTAGGTCCATCCATGCTGGTAAGATTTCATCCTTTTTTATGCCTGAATAATATTCCATTATATGTATTTACCACCTCCTTTTTAACTCACTCATCTATTGATGGGCACTTAAGTTGCTTCTGTATCTTGGATATTGCAAATAATGCAGAAATGAACATGGGTGTGTATGTATTCTTCCAAATTTGTATTTTGGGTTTCTTTGGATAAATCCCCAGAAGTGGAATCACTGGGTCATAAGGCAGTTTGATTTTAATTTTTTGAGGAAACTCCATACTGTTTCTAAGTGGCTGCACCAATCTACATTCTCACCACCAGTGCACAAGGGTTTCCTTTTCTCCACATCCTCTCCAACACTTGTTGATTTATTGATGATAGCCATTCTGACAGCTATGAGTTGATATCTCATTTTGATTTTGATTTGCATTTTTCTGACAATTAGTGATATTGAGCAACCTTTCCTATGTCTTTCGGTCATCTATATGTCTTCCTTTGAGAAGTGTCAATTCAGGTCTTCCGACCACTTTCTAATTGGGTTGTTTTTCTGGTGTTAGTTGTCCGAGTTCTGATAATTTTTATATTAATCCCTTATCAGATGTGTCACTGGCAAATATGTTCTCTCATTCAGTAGATTATCTCTTCATTTTGATTGTTTCCTTTGTTGTGCAAAAGCTTTTTAGTTGATTTAATTCCATTTGTTTATTTTTTCTTTTGTTTCCCTTGCCTGAGAAGATACATTAGAAAAAATGTTGAGAAATGCCAGAGATTATACTGCCTATGTTTTTTTTCTAGGATTTCCATGACTTCAATCTGACATTTAAGTCTTTAATCCATTTTAAGTTTATTCTTTTATATAAATTTATCTAGTTTCATTTTTTTTGCAAGTATCTGTTCCATTTTCCCAGCACCATTTATTGAATAGACTGTCTTTATCCCATTGTATGTTCTTGCCCCCTTTGTCAAATATTAATTGGCCATAAAGGTATGGGTTTATTTCTGGGTTCTCTATTCTGTTCCATTGATCTATATGTCTGTTTTTATGCCAGTACCATGCTGTTTTGATTACTAAGGATGTCTAGTATATTTTGATATCAGCTAGTGTGATATCTCCAACTTTAAAAATATATATATATATTTTATTGATTTTTCACAGAGAGGAAGGGAGAGGGATAGAGAGCTAGAAGCATCGATGAGAGTGAAACATCAACTGGCTGCCTCCTGCACAGCCACCACTGGGAATGTGCCTGTAACCAAGGTACATGCCCTTGACCAGAATCAAACCTGGGACCTTTCACTCTGCAGGCTGATGCTCTATCCACTGAGCCAAACTGGTTCTGGCACAGCTTTGTTCTTTGTCAATATTGCTGATGTTATTTGGGCTTTTTGTGTGGTTCTATATACATTTTTGGATTATTTCTTCTAGTTCTGTGAAAAACGGCATTGGCATTTTGATAAGAATTGCATTGAATCTATAGTTTGCTGTGGGTAGTATGGACATTTTAATGATATTAATTCTACCTATCAATGAACACAGTATATGCTTCCACTTATTTGTATTTTCTTCAGTTTTTTTTCTTTAGTGCCTTGTAATTTTCTGAGGATAGGTCTTTTACATCCTTGGTTAAATTTATTCTAAGATAGTATTTTTTAATGCAATTGTAAATGAAAAGTTTCCCTTTCTGATATTTTATTAATGGTATGTAAAATGCAACTGATTTCTGAGTATTAATTTTATATCCTGCTGCTTTCCTGAACTCATTTACCAGCTCTAATAGGTTTTTTTTTTTAAATGGAGTCTTTAGTGTTATTTATATACAGTATCATGTTATCTGCAAATAATGAAAGTTTCATTTCTTCCTTTCCAATTTGGATGCCTTTTATTTCTGTTTTGTTGTTGTTTTTGGTTGTTTTGTTTTTGTCTGCTGTGGCTTTGACTTCCGGTACTATGTTAAATAAGAGTGGTGATAGTGAACATCCTGTCTTGTTCCTTAAGAGAAATGCTTTTAGTTTTCCCCATTGAGTAAAATATTAGCAGAATGCCATGGCCATTCTTGGCATCCCTTATGAGTGATAGCATCTCATCATTGCAGATCATAGAGATAATGAGCTTCAAGACTATCATAAAACAAAATGCTTGGAGCACAAGATCAACAACTGTTTTAAACAGCTAAGGAAACAATCAAGGCCAGCTCCACAATCACCAAATCTGGGCAGATTCCGAGTGAAGTACTTAAGGAATTAATTTTAAAAATTTCATTGTTAAATCTACAAATTCACCTTGAAAAAGTAACCTGAAGCCAGGAATAAGAATTGCTTTAATATGATTACAAAGATATTAAGATCCACTGGTTTATAGTATGTCTCATAAAGACACAGGGAATATTTATTTTTTTTCTAAGACTGGGGATTATCAGAACAGATCAGAGAATTGAGAGAGGTAATAGAACTACTTTTGACAAACCTCGAATTATTCCAGTGCAGGAATAATACTTCTAAAAGGCTGTTATTATGTGGACCAATAGTTAAAAGACACTAATAAAAAGAGCTGTTGTTATCCAACTAGACTGCAATTTCTTTCTTTTTTAAAATATATTTTTATTTATTTCAGAGAGGAAGAGAGACATAGAAACATCAATGGTGAGAACCATTTATCGTCTGCCACCTGCACATCCACACTGGGGATCAAGCCCATAACCCAGGCATGTGCTCTGACTAGGAATCGAACCATGACCTCTTGGTTCATAGGTCGATGCTCAACCACTGAACCATGCGGGCCAGGCTCTTAAACATTGTTTCTAGTTCCATTGCAGACAAGTGCAAGGGGGAAAGTGCTTATTTGATTAGAGAAATGTTTAATTATAAAGATCATCAGCCATGCATCATTTGTGGAATATAATGAACAACATGACCTGATGAAAAAAAACAGATCCAGAGACAGAGAAGCATCGATCAGACCATCAAACCTCAGAGAGAAGGCAGGGGAGGGAGGGTAGAGGGAAGGGAGAGAGATCAACCAAAGGACTTGTATGCATGTATATAAACATAACCAATGGACACAGACACTAGGAGGGTGAGGGCATGAGAGGGGGAGTGGGAAGGGCAATGGGAGGGTAAGGACACATATGCAATGCCTTAATAAAGAAAAAAAATTTTAAAATATATTTTATTGATTTTTTTACAGAGACGAAGGGAGAGGGATAGACAGTTAGAAACATCGATGAGAGAGAAATATCGATTAGCTGCCTCCTGCACATCCCCTACTGGGGATGTGCCTGCAATCAAGGTACATGCCCTTGACGGGAATCGAACCTGGAACTTTTCAGTCCGCAGGCTGACACTCTATCCACTGAGCCAAGCCGGTTTCGGCAAGAATTTTTTTTAAAAAAAGGATGAACAGGTAGTTCTTAAGTGTCTACATGGATCATGCCATCTCCAATAACATCTTTAATTGCAAAAATAATGAAAAAATAGAGGTCAACAAAGAAAATACTGATTCCTATTATCACTATAAATTATTGTCAGGTGCTTGCAGTACATTTAGGTGTTCACAACAGAGAACCTACAAGGACAAATATAAAAATAAAGTAAGTAAAGTACATAAATGTAAAATATTAAGCTTTTATTAAGTCAGTATAATTCCTATGATGATTAATACATCTTAGTCACAACTGAGACTCCTCTTTCTTTAAGTTTTTATGAGTATATGGAAGGCATGCAATATTAAGTTCTTGTTCTGTACATCCTTTAAGACAACACTTTTCTGAATATCCTCTGCGTACCCTTTGTGGATGATTCCCCCGAAACAATTTCCTTAAGGCTTTAATTTTGTTTGTATTTTGCTTCTGAAATTCTACAATCTCATGAACATATGAACTGATAGCCCGTGATGAGGCAAGTTCTCTTGTCTTATTAGGTAGCAAGTTGGCCTTGTTATACTGATACTCAGGAGGTGGCTGTATCTCCAAATTGTTTGTTGCTTCTTCCTGAGAGGCAGTAGAAGAGACTGTTGAGAGATGAGAAAAATTCTATATTAAACTCATACTCTGGCTGTAAATTTAATCATAATATTGGAATACTAAAGTCAGTAAATTATTTAAAAAACAAGTAATCATATTTTAAACAATAAAATGTTTTTCAGCAATTATATATATATATATATATATATATATATATATATGATACTATAGACAGTGTTTTCCTATAAAAGGCTTAGACATGCAAAAAACATTTTTTGAGATATTCACATGCCATAAAAGTCAGCATTTTAAAGCAGACATTCAGTGACTTTTTAGTGTATTCACAAGGCTGTACAGCCATCATCACTATGTAATTGTAGAACATTTCTATCAACCACCCAAAAGCTTGTGATGAAACATTAATGGTTTCACCTGCACTAAGATCTGGGAAGCACAATATACTCAGCCAGAATTTAGAAACATCATGAAGCCACATTTTGGGGTAGGTTTTGGAGACATGGCCCATACATTCAGGATCCACTAACAAAAAGTACACAATATCAGATTCAAGTTATGTATGAGTAGCTTTGAAAAAAATATTTTTAATATCAGTGTACCAAATTATCTTTTCCATTGTTAGAGGTAAATAGATCACCAGAAGGTTAAAACGATAGATGATTTCACTTTTATATGGAATCTAAAAAACAAAATAAGCAAGCAGGGCAGAAACACTCATAGATACAAAGAACATTTGGACAGTTGCTAGATGGTAGAGGGGTTGGGAAAATTAATGAAAAAAGGGAAGAGATTTATTTTATTAAAAAAACATTTTCATTGATTTCAGAGAGGAAGGGAGGGGTAGAGAAAGATAGAAACATAAACAATGAGAGAATCATTGATCAACTGCCTCCTGCACACCCCTAACTGGAGATCGAGCCTGCAACCTGGATATGTGCCCTGACTGGGAATTGAACTATGACCTCCTGATTCATATATTGATGCTTAACTACTGAGCCATACATCCCAGTGACTTTTTTTTTTTAATTAAGAAAATTGTCTCCATAGCAGGCTTTGTCAAGAAAAGTGATTCCAAGCTCTTTTAAAATAATAAACTCGAGCTTGGATATCTGAAAGTAAAATTTTGACTGTAATATAGGTAGTGAAAGCACAGTATTAGATGTGAGAGAAATGCCCACCCAACACAATGTAGAAAGTGAAGGTTCTCCTTGCATGTCTGAAAGACATGAATAAGGAATAGAGAGGTGTACTAGACCCATGTTACTAAAAAAGCATCATCCAGCTGAAACCGGTTTGGCTCAGAGGATAGAGTGTCAACCTGCGGCTTGAAGGGTCCCAGGTTCGATTCTGGTCAAGTGCTTTTACCTTGGTTGCAGGCACATTCCCAGTGGGGGTGTGTGCAGGAGGCAGCTGATCGATATTTCTAACTCTCTATCCCTCTCCCTTCCTCTTTGTAAAAAAAAAAAAAATCAATAAAATATATATATTTTTAAAATCACTAAATTAATGTACAAGTGGAAGATTTCAGGGAGACCCTTCTTCCTTTATAAGAGCAGGGTAAAGTGAGTTTGTATGTAGGTAGGTTTGATGGTGGAAAATGATCAAGATTTAGTTTCTATGTTGTCTGTCTTTCAAAGTTTCATTCCCATTGCAGCACTAATATTATAAGTTTCATTCCTTCATTCCTTCATTAAAAAATAAGTTAATGAGTACCTACAATGAGACAGGCACTTTCTTACTTTGTTTCAGTCATCTACATTAAGGTCTCTTTCTTTTTTCTTTGTTTCTTTTTTTTGACATGATACTCCTAGTCTTAATTTCAGAAATCTTGACTTTTGCAAAGTTTGTGCCAATACATATAATTACCTTGAAAAGACAATAATTTTTATCATACTATGCTGTGGACAACCTATAAATAAAATTTATTTTGTTTTTGAAAAAAAATGGTAAACCCTATGGGACTAAAATGTGCTAGTCACAAAATGTAAAAAACATAGTTCGAAGATAACAACAGCTCTGAAACAAGAATATTCTTCCTAAAATCTGCTTAAAAGCATTCAGGATGACTTCAATATATATTAAGCACATACAATACGCTAGGCCCTCTGCTAGGCACGTGGGGGAAGAAACATGCCTGAGATAGCCGCTATACTGTGGGATGGTATCGGCTGGAGTTACTGGAAAAAAGGCTCATACAGTTGCACAGACATGGTGCTTCGAAGGACCCTGAATGGTGTTTAATGCTCAATTGTCGCAGTCTTGACATTCTCAATAATTTTATCTTTGAACTTGTGAGGTCTGGTGGGACAATAGACCACGGAGATAAAGCACAAGAAAAGGGGGCGGGAGGTGGGAGTGGGGGCGGAGCTTTATATTTTAGCAACCTCAATGGTCCTTTCCTGCTCCTTGCACTGGGCCAGGCCAAGCATGAAGCCGGACGGAGAATGGAGAAGCCATGGCAGGGTCAGGGATGATCTCACAGGGAAAAATGACACCTAAAATGAAAAGGTTAGCCTTGGAAGGACAAATGGAATGTGCCAGGTGACAAGGAGACTCCAGAAAGGGAAAGCTAGGGAAGAAGCAGCATCCTTACATAAATGTGTACACTTACAGATGTATACATTTATTTCCCCTCAGTTAAAAAGAAAAAAATCTTCTTAGAGGTTTTGTATATCCACAATACACTGGCTTATAATTATTTTTTTTTTCAAATCTACCTGTGTACTAGGCACAAATCCCATTTCTTGGGGAAGCTCGCCCTCTTGGCAGAGCATGTTCAGGGATAGGAAATACACAGCGAGTCCAACACGCCTTTGGGTTCAGATGTTTACCTGCGTTTGTGCCTCTGCCCCGGCCCTGGGAAGGGTTTGGGGAGCTTTTCGGCCGGCCAGGGGGGAAGCTTTCCACCTTCTCCATGCCCCGGAGGGCCAGCTGCTTCTGTAAAGGGGTGTCCTCCTTGGCGTGGCTCCAGTCAGCATCGCCGCAGAGTCTGACGATTTCGCTCAGGAGCTGCCTGCCGCACAGCTTCCTGGCTCTGCTCCCGTAGCTTTGCTCCTGGGAGCACCGAGCCAGCTGGAGCCCGAGCCACAGCAGACACAGGTGGAAGAGCGGAGGCATCCCTCCCCCGAGGTAGGCCTGCCACGCACGCACGCAGGCACGCACGCACACACGCAAGCCAACGGCCTCATGGCCCTGCGCATGCGCCCGAGCCGGGCACGTGCACACGCATGCGCGCACGGCTGTAGGTCTACTGAGCACGTGCGGGCCTTGGGGACCTCGTGAGGACGACGCGGACCTGACGGAAGCGGCGCGAGGTGGACGCTGGGCCTGGGCTCCCCGCGCTCCCCGCTGGCTCTCAGGCGGTGGTGAGTGGCATGTTGATTTCATTCTTCTTGCCTCCCTCACTAGGGAGACGAATCAAATGGAACATGGCCCCCCCCCCCCCCCCGTTAAAGGAAAAAGTCACAGAAGATGTGTTGTTCCTTCCAGTGTAGCCTTTTTGTTGTTGTTGTTGTTGTTGTTGTTGTTGTTGTTGTTTTGCTTGGTTGGTAGTGGGGCGCCACTTCCTCAGAGAAACCTCTCGTTTCCTTCATGGTGTTTGTCGCAGGAGGCGTGTTCTCCTTGGCGTGCTTGCTCAGTACCTTCTTCCTCCGCACCCCCAAGCTTCGTGCCGGCGGGACCTGTGTCTGCTGTCTGTTTCCCCTCGTGCCTCCGGGCGAGACGCGGAGTTGGCGGTGAAAGACGGTGAAACTGTCATGAGTGCTGGGGGATGTGTCATGTGCATTTTTAAAGTCAGATGCAAAGCTGCTTCGGACAACTTCTGCCCGTTCCGCAGGGAGACGTGGGCCTCGGGTACCTGGGCTTTGGGTTCTAGATGGCAGAGGACTGCCTACTGCCACGTGGTAATTAGTCCGTGACAGGGACTCGTAGAGGGTTTGCCTGAATAGCAGGATTTTGTTAAGTGAGGAGGGAAAGGGCGGGAAAGAGCAGTGTGGTTTCTGTAGGACACTCTTGTCATTTTAAGTTTTTTGGGGTTTTTTGTTGTTAGTGTTGGCTGTGAGACAGGTACTGCCAGCCACGAGGGGGCAGGCAGGGGCCATCTCAGGAGTAACAGGTTTAAGGAGGCCAAAGCCTTGGAGAGGCGCCAGCAGTTGTCAATGATGTTCTCCATTTCCCTTCACATTTTAATTTTTCTCTTCCCCTTTCTCTCTGCCTCCTGACTTTGTCTTTGTCTCCATTTTTCCCCATCCTCCAGCTTTGCCCTGCTTTCCCAGTGGCATCCATGAATACTGTTAAATTACCTGGCAGCCAGTTTTAAAGGTTGATGTGATTTGATTAGCTTGATTTCATTGCCTTCCTTAAAAAATAACTAATGTCCAAATTACAGTGGGCCATGAGTCCTAGCCAGAACTTTATCAGTGAAACTCTGTGAAAAAGGAAAACATTTGTTACAGCTGAAAGGAAGATTGTGTGTGCGCGCGCACACACACACGCAATAAGCAATATGTGTCAGAAACTGGTAAATTTAATTTATACTATCTTTCTCTTTGCACCTTCTCTACCCTTGCTCTGCTTTATATTTCTTCATATCATTCATCACAGACTAACATGCTATATCTTTTACTTCTCTATATATTTACTATTAGTCTCTTCCAGAACGTGAACTCCATGTAGGCAGTGATTTTATTGATTTTGTCTATCTTGATATCATTTTCCTTGAAAAGTGTCTGGCACATAGTTGGTTCTCAATTTTATTATTTAACATTAATAATTATAACTAATAATGTGAATAACATAATAAGTGAAATGTTAATATCAACAATCATATCACATTTGGTGAATGAAAGAATAACTGAATAAGCTTCTTAAGAATTCACTACTTGTCACTTTATATCCTACCGTATTTTATGTTTATATCATAATTATACTTCTTTGTTGCACTATGGTGAATTTTGAAAAAAATAATGTACTAGTAATTATCTCTTAGTTGTAAGCTCATTGAGAGTTTTGGAAAAAAAATCATGTACCTACCGTGTTTCCCTGAAAATAAGACATCCTCCTAAAATAAGACCTACTTACAGGTTTCCTTCTGAGTGAAATATAAGGCATCTCCCTGAAAATAAGGCCCCCAGGCTCTGTCTCAGAATAAAAATTAATTTACCGTAAACTGGTCACTAAGGCAGCCCCAACTGGTGTCTAGCAACCAGTGACGTTATGCAGAGTCCTGATGTCACTGCTGTGTGAATGGAGAAAAATCAGCTTGGAAACTTTGTGAAACCTAAACTGCAACAAGTTGTGACTTGGGTGAAGAATTCATTGGAGAAAATCACTGACAGTTGCATTGCAAATGCACTGCGAGCAGGCTACCTTGACAAGAAGTACTCATTTAAAGACAGTGCTATTGCTAAATGTGAGAGATTTGGTCCACTGATTCTGAAAGACATGGAGTCACAAGAAATTCACCAGGAAATTCAAGAATTGGATTGTTATGATGATGTTCCAGAAGATGATGACATGATTGTCATTGAATAAATGAGTAAATTCTTGATATTGTAGGATTCACAGTTTGTCTGGTTTGTGTTGACAACTACCGTACTACCATACCATATACAGGTAATAAATTTCCTTTATTTTCATTTAACAATAAATGTGTACCGTATTCTTCATGGAAAAATAAGACATCCCCTGAAAATAAGAACTAGCGCATCTTTGGGAGCAAAAATTAATATAAGACACTGTCTTATTTTTGGGGAAACAGGGTAGTAATTATCTCTTCGCTACTAGTTGTAAGCTCATTGATAGTGGAACTTTAAAAAAAAATGTATAGGGATGCCTGCTTTATTTCTTACTAGGTGACTGCATTTCAGGCTGGTGACATCAAGTAATCTAATTACCAGCTAATTTTGTACCTCTGAACTACACATCAGCAATCCAATTCATAAAGGAGCAGTGGTATTACTGCTAATAGGGGGCTGTGGTTTCCAAATAAATTGTCTTGGTTGACAGAGTCCTGTAGAGTGGAACCAAGGTTAGGACCTGGGGTTGCTTTAAAGACCCCAACACCTGGTTGACAGAGGCTAAAACCGTGCAGGTCCCTAGGTGAAGCCCTCCATTCCAAATGCTAAGAACACAGGTGTTATTATTTTTGTGGTCAGTGAAGCCCAAATAAGGAGCCAAGCCACCAGGGCCTAGCAAAGTGGACCCAAGGCACACTCTTCACTGGCATGTCTTCTGCCCTCATTCCCACCCGCGGGCGCAGCTTTTTCTGCAGGTGCTTAAGAAAAAGCTAGGCTTCTGGTAATAAGTTGTTTTTGTTTTGTTTTTTGTTTTTGTTTTTGTTTTCTTTTTTAGTTCTGCTTTGAAAAGAAAAGGGAATGACATGGGTAACCAAAGTTGGGCACAGACACCTCAACAGAGTTCATGTAGTCCCAGGCCCAGAGCTGTGCGACGTCAGAGGAATGCACTATGGCGGCGATGCCCCTTTAAGAACCAGGGCCAGGTGCAACTTCTTGGAAAGATGTTCCAAGGGGAGAAGTTATTAACACAATTCCAAGCTAGAAGGGGCTGTTTGTATGAGAAGGCAGAAACTTAAAGAAGGTCAAGATCAAGGAAGAAAGTGAGATAAGAAAGGAATGAGAACTCTTATTGCATGGCTCAAAGTAAGCAGTTGCTCTATGAATCACCAGAGAAGAACACAAACTTCCTTTGAAATCCGAGATCCCTGCGCAAGTACCAGTTAACAAGCTAGTGTTTTTCACTCAGACCAAGACAGACAAATTACCTAGAAAAGGATTTCTCACCAGACCTCTAAGCCGAGGCCTAACAAGGCAGCCCTTTCCCTGTTCCACCTGTGTCACTGAACTGTGTGAGCCAGAGCACATATGTACTGCACCTTTTTGCTCAGTGGGCAGAACACCTTGGCAAATAAATACTTCACCAAGAGCTGGTGACTAAGAGAGTGAGGGGTGCAGTGCCAACTTTGGGCAGGTTTGGGCAGCCTGTGAATCCCAAGCAGAGTCTCCAAGCATGGGTTCTTATGCTGCTGAGAGGATGCGCACCCCAGGGCACTAGCTGAGAAGCTAATGTAGAAAACAAGGTACCATAGAGAGGCTGAACACTTGGGTTATGTGATTCAGGACACACTGGAAAAGTCCGTGGAAATAAGGAAGGAAGGAGAGGAGGGAAGGAAGGAAAGACTGAGTTTTAAGTAATGTGTCATGAGGCCGGAGGCCTACTACACAGACTCTGGTTTGAGCTTTTCTTCTAGGAGTCATTCAAGAAGCCTCTATAATGGTAGGGCTGATCTCCACATCCATCATGTACTTGACCCAGACTGCCATGTCCAGTAGCCTCTGGCAGGTTGGCGTAATCTCTCAGGGAGTCAATCATATCATCCTCCTCCATCATGAAGAACAGAAGTGGTACCTCCTCTTTGGCTTTGTACTTGGCAATGATCTTCTCAGCTATTGGCTGGATCACCTGCTTGGCTGCCTGGGATTTCTCATCATCCTCAGAATCTACAAAAAGGATGAGGTCAGGGATCTAGGGCATTGGAGTCAGATAGCACAGGCATAGTGTGCTACAGGAATTCCCTTCAGTTCTCGTCCTCGGTCAGCACCTCTACTTGACCCTGCGGGTCCAACATGAGGAGAATGGGAATGCCTTGGATTCCATACATCCAGTTGAGGCACAGCCACCGGCCCTCCTCAGTGTAGGCTACAGCAAGCCAGGGATCTCACTGAAGTTCTGTTTGAATATAAGTTCTCTGACTTGTCTGCACTAACAAGGATGACTTCAAATTTCTGACCTGCCTTCTTGATCTTCCGGTAGGATTCCACCAGGACCGGGGTGGGGCTTTGGCAGGGGGGATACCAGTCTACGGAGAAATAGACTTCCACGTGAGACCCCTCCAGGCTGCTACTCTCCATGATTTCTAAGCAGGAGCCCTGCAATGACTTCCCTGAAGGGTTTAGGTCCCCAAAGGAATTCTAAATTTTCTGAGTTGCCATGAATCACCAGCAGCCCATTCCTGCACATTATCCTCCCAGTGGTGGCATCCAAGAATATTAGTGATGAATGTTGGAAATTTGATATTTGTTCCAAAGTTTAAGCTTCCTGTTGGGTATGGTCAACCAAGACATACCACGAAATAAGTCCTGCTACTGCTGCTGGTCCTGGTCCAAGGGCACAAAGACATTTCCAGGCAGCGCTGGGGCTCCGGCTCTGTGGCCACCAGCCAACCCCTCTTCCTTCCCCCTCAGCCCCAAGCCTCTGTATTCCCTTATTCTGGTTTAGGCGGCCATAGAAAGCAGCTAGGCTGGCATTAAGCTGTGCGCAGGGGGGCACTCAGGCTGCAGCTGAAGTAGAGCTACGAGTGTAAATCCACCTCCTCCCTGTGTCTGCACAGTGGGCGGAGGCCACAGGGATGTCGGAGGCAAGAGCCAGGAGCCAGGAGTGGAACTATTTTTGTTTAATATATATTATACAGTGCCTGCTAAACATTTAATGAATGAATGGACACATTCTACCTACACACACTACTTACTATATTTATTAGCAAGATTCAATGAATTTAGTGAATTGAACAAATTATTAGTGAAGTGATTTATTTTGAATGAATAAATTAGTTATTACTGAATGAATTCCTGCCTGATTTATTTATTAGTTTCCCATCCTAGCTACCTTATTCCAGAACATTGTCATAAAATGGGAGCTGCCTAGTAAAAACACATTTAAGTATTTATAAATAAGAATTTAATTTATGAAAGATAAAACATGAGATTGTTAGGAATTATACTAGAATATTTGTTTCTCAAGTTATTTTAACATTTTATGTTGATATCTTGATGTGGAAACTAGGATTTCCATGACTTAATCCTTAAAAGTTTTAGTTTAACAATGTTAATTGTGGGTAGAATGAATTATAATAACTAAAAATAATTGCTCGGCTGTAATATATATCTCCTTATTTTTGCTTTCTGTTCAATTATTTATTTGCCTTCCCTACTGTAATGGTGTTTTTATTACACTTTATTCTTGGTATTTACAGCAAGTATGTATTATTGAATATATATCAGTAATATGTATACAAAGATAGGTTTTTACATTTTCTTTAAATTACAGTTTATATTCAATATTATTTATATTATTTTCAGGTGTACAGTATAGTAATTAGACAGTCATGTACTTTACAAAGTGATTTCTCTCAATATTTTAAGCACTCACCTGGCGGCATACTAGACACACTGCGCATGAATCCTTTCGCAGGTAGCTCACTGCCTGCTGCTCCACCCTCCTGTAGCTCTTCCCACCTCCTTCATAGCTTGCTTCCCTGCTCCCTCCTGTAGCTCTGCCACCCGCTTGTAGCTCGCTGCCCCACCCTCCTACTGATCCATGATCAGATCCGTCATTACACAGTCGGTCATCATTCTTCATGGGGTAACGACCATTTGCATATTACATCTTTATTATATAGGATTATTGACTATATCCCCAATGTTGTAGTTACATTCATGTAGTTACATGAATATTTTGTAACTACCAATTTGTATTTCTTAATCCCTTCTCCTTTTTCACCCACCCCCCCAACCCCCCACGAATCTGGCAACTATTAGTCTGATCTTTATGTTTCTGAGTGTTTCTATTCTGTTTGTTCATTTGGTTCACTCTTTTATTTTCCACACATAAATGAAATCAAATGCTAATTATCACCCTCTCTGACTTATTTCACTTAGTATACCCTCTAAGTCCATCTATGCTGTTGCAAATAGCAAGGTTTCATTCTTTTTTATGCCCAAGTAATATTTCATAGTTTCTCTGTACCACTGCTTTTTTTATCCACTTATCTACTAATTTATTTATTTCAGAGACAAAAGGAGAGGGAAAGAGAGATATAGAAACATCAGTGATGAGAGAGAATCATTGATCAGCTGCCTTCTGCATGCTCCCCACTGGGGATTGAGCCTGCAACCTAGGCATGTGCCCTAACTGGGAATCAAACTATGATCTCCTGGTTCATAGATTGATGCTCAACCACTGATCATACCATCTTGGCAATGCACTCATCTATTGATGGGCATTTGGATTACTTCCATCTTTTGTCTATTGTAAATAACACTGCAGTGAGCATAGAGGTGCATATATTCTTTTTAATTATACTTTGGGTTTCTTCAGATATATACCCAGAAGTGGAATCACTGGTTCATAAGGCAGTTTCATTTTTAATTTTGAGGAACCTCCATATTGTTTTCCATAGTGGCTACACTGATCTGCATTTCCACCAATAGTGCACTAGGGTTCCCTTTTCTCAACACCCTCTCCAACACCTGTTTATTGATTTATTGATGATAGCCATTCTGACAGGTGTGAAGTGATATCTCATTATGGTTTTAATTTGCAATTCTCTGAGGACTAGTGATGTGCAGCATCATTTCATATATCTATTAGCCATTTGTATGTCCTCTTTGGAGAAGTATCCATTGGTTCTCGCCCATTTTAAAAAAATTAAATTATTTGTGTGTGTGGGTTTTTTTTGTGTATGTTGAGTTGTATGAATTCTTTATAAATTTTGGATATTAATACCTTATTGGATCTATCATTGGTGAATATATTCTTTCATTCATAGGTTGTCTTTTTGTTTTATTGATGGTTTCCTTTGCTGTGCAGAATCATTTTAGTTTGATGTAGTCCTATTTGTTTATTTATTTTTTTTGTTTTCCTTGTCTAAGGAGATAAATCAAATAAATATTGCTAAAATAAATGTTTTTTTTCCTGCCTATGTTTTCTTTTAGAAGTTCTATGGTTTTGAGTCTTTATTTAAATCTTTAATCAATTTTGAATTTATTCTTGTGTATGGTGTAAGAAGGTGCTCTATTTTTACTTTTTGTAAGCATCTGTCCAATTTTCCAAGCACTGTTGATTGGATATATGGTCTTTGTATGTTCTTGCTACCTTTGTCATATATTAATTAACCATATAGGTGTGGGTTTATTTATGGGATTTCTATACTGTTTCATTGATCTATGTGTCTGTTTTTATGCCAGTACCATACTGTTTTGATTACTAGAGCTATATAATATTGTCTGATATCAAAGATATGTTTTGAAAGAATGATTATAATGACAGATTATTTGTTGAGTGATTTTACCACATCAGGCTTATACATGTTTTACCCCATCAATTATTATAGCAGTACTGTAATTATCCCCATTTTATGGATGAGGGAGCTCAGACTTATAGAAGTTAAGAAATTTGCCAAAGATTACAGAGATGGTAAGCAGAAGAGGCCTGAGTAATTGAAAACATTGGGTCCTGGGGACTTGGGCATCCTCCCACAATCAAATAAAAATTACAGCTAAACTACAGAACAACCATCATTCAGAACCACATGAAATCTGGGTAAACAGAAATTGTACAACTAAGGATTTAAAGAAAAAAGCCCCACATCAAGATTGGTAGGAGGGACAGATATGTGGAAAGGGGCTGGTGCTACATCCATTTTTGGCAGATAAAAGTTGGGAGGGATATCTTGGCTATGAAAGTCCCCCCTGAGAAGTGAGGAGTCCCGGTCACCCTTCACTTAGACCAGGATTCCAGGAAGACAAGTCCCCATAACTTCTGCCTGTAAAAATCAGCAAGGATTTGGCTGAGAAAGCAGGCTGTTGGAGTTCCAGGCATTCCTGTTAAAGGGTCCATACATGGACTCATTTTAACTTGGTTGCTCTGAGCTCTAGTATTGGGGCAGCAGCTCAAAAAGCATTAAGGCCATATAGGAAGAAACTGAGTTGTCTGGTATCAGAGTGAGAGCTTAAGAGTGGTTTTCTCCTGGACAGTGCTGGCAGAGGCTATTGTGTGTGTGTGTGTGTTTTGAGCCCTTCCCCCATGGAACCAGTGGACTGGTGCCGTATCAGTCTCCATCAACCTGGCTATCACTCTTCACCCTACTCTGGTGATACACTGAGACCCTTCCCTATCCAGCTTGTTGGACCTGTCTAAGCTGTTTCCAATGTTTTTTTCCCCCTCATACAAATTGTCTGCCTTGGCTTATGCTCCAGATTTTTCTAAAATCTCTCAAACAAGCAGCCTCAGGTCTCAGCATGCCCCATACCTCTTGCTAAGTGGCCTCAGGCCCAGCACTAGTGGTAGCCAGCCTTGGTTTGCAGCTTGACATCTCCTGGGCACCTTTAAGCCCAGCACAAGTAGAAGCTATCTGCAGATTGCTTTGTTGCTCATAATAGATGGCCCCAGGTAGAATACATGTGATGGCTGACCTTGGCCACACCTTCCAGGTGGCTCAAGAGCCAGTACACCCCGTGGACAGATTCAGACTATGCTGGAGCACCATTCAACCACCTTCATGAGTAACATACTCAAGGGGTGAACTCATCAATTACCAGAGTAGATATTTCTTGCAGCAATATTTTTTTCTGATATATCTCATAGGGCAAGAGAAACAAAAGAAAAAAACAAATAAACAAATGGGACTGCATCAAACAAACTTTTTTTCACAGCAAGAGAAATCATGAACAAAATAAAGAGACAACCCACAGAAAAGGAAGACACTTCTGATAAGGAGTTAATATTTCAAAATTTATGAAGAACTCAACACCAAAAAATAAACAAAAACCCTCCAAAACAATCCAATTTCAAAACAGGCAAAGAACCTGATTAGACACTTCTCCAAAGAAGATATACAGTTGGCCAATATACATATGAAAAGATGCCAAATGTCACTAATTATCAGATAAATGCAAATTAAAACCACAATTAGATATCACCTCACACTTCTCATAATGGCTATCATCAATAAATCTACAAATGACAAATGTTGGCAAGGATGTGGAGAAAAGGGAACCCTAGTGAACCATTATTTGGCCATAATGCAAATTGGTACAGCCACTATGGAAAACAGTGTAGAGTTTCCTCAAAAACTTAAAAGTGTAACTGCCTTTTGACCCAGCTACTCTACTTATATTATATCCAAAGAAAATTGAAACACAGATTTGAAAGAATTTATGCATCCCAGTGTTCATTGCAGTTCAATTTAGAATAGCCAAGATTGGAAGGAGCTCAAGTGCCCATCAGCAGATGAGTGGGAGAAAAAGTTGTGTTACATTTACACAATAGGAATACTACTCAGCCATAACAAAGAAGAAAATCTTACCTTTCATAATAGCATGGATCCTAGAGAGTATTATGCTGAGTGAGATAAGCCAATTAGAAAAATAGAAGTATCACATGATTTCACTTATATGTGGGATTTAATGAACAAAAATAAACTAACCATGTGGAGACAGACTCATGGATACAGAGAACAGAATGGGTGAGAAGGTGAAGGGATTAAACAAAGAAAAAAAGAAAGACTCATGAACACAGACTACAGTATAGTGATTGCCAAAGGGAAAGAGGCATGGGGGAGGTAGAAGAAGGTAAAGGGGTATAAATGGTGATGGAAGAAGACTTGACTTGGGGTGGTAAACACAATACAATATTCAGATAATGTATTATAGAATTGTATACCTGGGACTTGTATAATTTTATTAACCAATGTCACCCCAATAAATTCAATTAAAACAACAACGAGATACCATTGCACTTATTAGAATGACCAAAATCCAGAACACTGACAACAATTAATGCTGGGGAGGATCTGAGTAAGAGGAACTCATTCATTGCTGTTGGTAATGTACCGTAAAATGGTACAGCCACTTTGAAAGACAGCTTAGAAATTTTTGTGTTTGTTTTTTTCAGATTAGTCACTTTATTTTCTCTTTCCTGTGGGTGACAGAAGTATGTTGCCATTCTAAAACAATAGATTTTAGTAATAACATTTTTATTTATATGTTTTCAGCTACCAAATTTCTCAAAGATATCCAATATATATTCTATCATATTTTTAAAAAATATTGATTTTAGAGAAAGGAAGAGAGAAGGAGAGATAGAAATGCCAATAAGAGAGAAACATGCACATTCCCTACTGGGGATTGAGCCTGCAACCTGGGCATTTGACCTGACTGAAAATCCATCCAGTGACCCTCTGGTTCATGGATTGACCATGAACTAATTGAGCCACACTGGTCACACCATTCTATCACATTTTAAATATTATTTTCCCAACGTTCTTCATGTAAGCTAAATAATAGATTTCATTAAACCCATTTTACAAATAACAGCATCTTATAAAGTATAACATACTGAATGCTAAAGAGAGTATGTTTTCATGAAGAGAAAATGTCTTAAAATTTTCTTAAGCATTTCTCAGTATTACTGTCTGTTACTCTTCTAGAAGTTTTTTTTTTTTAAAAAAACTAAACATCCTCTTATCATATCATCTAGCAATTATGTTTCTTGCTATTTACCCACATGACCTGAAAACATGTTCACACAAAAACCTGCACATGAATGTTTTTATGGCAGCTCTATTCATAATTGTCAAAACTTGAATGCAACCAAGATCAATGAATGAAAGAACTGTGGTATTGGGTGCCAGATATACATTGGGTGCCAGATATAGGAATCTGTTTCACGGCCCACATGGAAAGAGTTCCAATTCAGGGTTCGAGTTCTGGAGAAGGGCCACACACAAATGAAAAGACTTGAGACTTGAAGAAATTCAATTTGGCAATATGAGGGGCCAGGCGGTAGTCCAACTCTAGTGGGAGAACTACTCCCTGCTCTAGTCCTGCTATCCCCTGTTATTGAGGCTTTGGGGAAAATATCTTAGTCAATATAAACAGAAATTTACATGTAGCCCTTAGGCAGGAAATAACAGAAACTTACACGGAACAAACAAGGTGGAGGCTGCTTCAGCTAACAATGTCTCAACTAAAGGGTGAGTGGTTAGAGCAATTAATGTTGTTGACCAGCCTTCCTTGCTTCCTGTCAACATCTCTTTTTATTGAAACTGATTTGTTTTCCAGGACTGTGGTACTTTCATGCTAGTGTTATTCAGTGCCATTAAGAAATGAATAATCTCCGAAGCCAGTTTGGCTCAATGGATAGAGCGTTGGCCTGCAGACTGAAAGGTCCCGGGTTCGATTCCGATCAAGGGCATGTACCTTGGTTGCGGGCACATCCCCAGTAGGGGGTGTGCAAGAGGAAGCTGATTGATGATTCTCTCTCATCGATGTTTCTAACTCTCTATCCCTCTTCCTCTCTGTAAAAAAATCAATAAAATGTATTTTTTTTAAAAGAAATGAATAATCAAGCTCTGGAAAAACATGGAGAAATCTTTTTAAAAAAAATATATTTTTTATTGATTTTTTACAGAGAGGAAGAGAGAGGGACAGAGAGTTAGAAACATCGATGAATCATTGATCAACTGCCTCTTGCACACCCCCTACTGGGGATGTGCCTGCAACCAAGGTACATGCCCTTTATCGGAATCGAACCCGGGACCTATCAGCCCGCAGGCCGACGCTCTATCCACTGAGCCAAACCGCTTTCGGCAACATGGAGAAATCTTAAGACATATTACTAAGTGAAAGAAGACAATCTGAAAAGGCTATATACTATGTGATAATGAGTTTCTGGAGAGGCAAAACTGTGGGGGCAGTAAAAGAATTGGTGATAGAGATTTGGGGGAAGGGAAGGAATTTTAGGACAATGACATTGTCCTATGGTGGTATAAGAATGGATACATGTCATTATAGATTTCTCAAAATCTATAGAATGTACAACACCAGGCATAAACTATGGGCTTTGGTTGACAACAATATATCAAAGTTGGTTTATCAATTATAACAAATGTACAAATATTGGGGGGGGGGGTAGGTGAGTGGGTGCCCCGGAAAAGATGGGAATATATGGGAGCTTTCTGTACTTTTCACTCAGATTTTCTGTGAACCTAAAACTAGTCTAAAAACAAAGTCAATTAATTAAAAAATAGAATTTATAACACAAAGAGTAAGCCCTAATGTAAACTATAGACTTAAGTTAATAATAAAAATATAGCCTTGACTGGTATGGCTCAGTGTTTGAGCATCAACTCATGAACCAGAAGGTCACAGTTTGATTCCCAGTCAGGGCACATGGCCCAGTTGCAGGCTTGATCCCCAATAGGGGTTGTACAGAAGGCAGTGATTAATGATTCTTTCTCATCATTGATGTTTCTATCTTTCTCTCCCTTCTCTGAAATCAATTAAAAAAATTTTTTTAAGTAGCCATATGATCAGAGGTAGTGAATACAGATTCTGGACCAGAAGTTCTGCCTCCAGGGTTTTTGCGGAGGAGCAGATTAGGGACTTGGGCCAGGGCAGGGTCTGGGGAAATGCCTTCTGTGTCCAAGGATGTCTCTGTCCTGTCTGGGCTGTAAATTTCCTGATCACTGTCCTTGTTCTTTTGAGTTGGACTTTTCATTTCAGACAGAATTCTTCCTGGCTTTGTCCAAGATGTCTTAATGGCTTCTGAGGTTCTGCAGCCATTTATGAAGGTTTATAAGTTATCCTTGGTGAGGACTTAATAAAGCTTGGTTATTATTAATCATGTATGAGTATTTGAAATATGAGAATTACTGCCTTAAAACCTTTAAATTCACAGACATTTGGTGGAGATTTACTTGATATTTAAGTGAGCTTGTCTAAAATTTTATGTCTATGTAAATTGAAGGAACTAGGTAAATACTAAAATGCTAAGTTTGTTAATTTACCATTCTAACAAGTTTTCATATCAATTCAGTTACTTTGTTATAGAAATGTTTTGTAAATTCTGCTACCTATATATATAAAAGCCTAAACAACTGTCCGACCGTTCAACCATCTGTAGCTATGATGCACACTGACTACCAGGGGGGCAGACACTCAAGGCAGGAGCTGCTGAGCTGCAGTGACTTGGCAGCTGCAGTTCTCGGGTGATGCACCCGGAACCAGAGAGGAAGGAGCCCGATTCCAGGGTGTGTTACTCTAGAACCACCCTCTCATAATCGGGGATCCCTTGGGGGATATCAGAGAGCCAGTTTTGGCCTAATCCCTTGCAGGCCAGGCTGAGGGACTCCACCAATGCACAAATCCGTGCTCTGGTCCTCTAATAGTAAATATAAAGTACATCCCCCTGTTAAACCACTTTTTCTGTAATATAAATTAGGACATCCATTCTTTACTAATGCAAGACATAGAGTTTTACTATCTAGTTAAAACATTTCTAAGTTGAGTTATTTGTGTGTGGTTGAAATGATAAAGTTTTTTATTGCCATTTTAAGTTATTAGCATTAAAAAAGCAATTAACAAAATTCCATTTATAAAAAAGACAAAATACTTTTTAGCATGAAAATATTTATTAACAGAAACTACAATAAAGCAAAGAATATTTTCTCACAAAATTAAAAATCCAAACACTAATAATGATTTCTCATATTCTAATAATCAGTGGGATAACAGAGGCATTAGTGAATGTTGTTGCAAATACATGTGAACATTACATGAAATGCACCATTAGTTTCATCTCAGCAGAAGACAGCCACCTCTTTTTTGGTACAGCCTACATAACAACACTTACTAGATAATAGGTAAGGGACCTCTCTCTTTTTTAGGAAATGTTTAACTAAGCGTATGTTTTTTAATTCTGAAAGACTTTTGTTTTCTGCTTCACTCTGTCTCTGGAGACCATTTTTCTTAAATTCTTCAAAGGTAATATTTATATCCTTTGATGAAGCTTGTTGTAGTAGTTCTTTCAATAATATCTGCCTCTCGGCCAGTGTTGTCTTCAGTTCCTGTTGAGAAGTAGGAATGAATTCCATCCTCATATTTAAGGGTCCTTCATTCTTAGTGGTGGAAAATGGCATGATTTCTAAGTTAAAAAGAAGAGGGGGAGAAGAAAAAAATACTCATGTCAATGGACATCAGGACAACTAAAAATAGATATAAAAGAAAACATTGCCAAAACTGGTGTGGCTCAGTGGATAGAGCGTCGCCTGCGGACTGAAAGGTCCTGTGTTTGATTCCCGTCAAAGGGCATGTATCTTGGTTGCGGGCACATCCCCAGTAGGGGGTGTGCAAGAGGCAGCTAATTGATGTCTCTCTCTCATCGATGTTTCTATCTCTCTCTCTCTCTTCCTCTCTGTAAAAAATCAATAGAATATATTTTTAAAAATTAAAAAAATTAAAAAAGGAAAGCATTGCCTCAATAAAATTAAATATCAAAATAATCAACAAATATCTTGATATGTAAGCAATTTAGATTATATAGTTGAGCAGTATAAAATACTACAAATTTACCAAGGTTATAATGCTTTATTCTACTTGGATCATCTGTTACTTCTCCTTATGTCCCTTTAATGCTTTCATCAAAGGCCTTCACCTCTCCCCGACATAGCTGAAGTCATCTTGGTCATTAAAAACACTCAGTTTGACCACATATAATTTTCTTCCATTGCTAAGTAACCACTGAGTTATAATAACCCTTGAAGAGTATATTAGTTATTTTAAACTATCAAATATTCTATGGTGGAAAATTACTGCTTCAAGATAAAGTTAAAAAGGCAGAGTTTTCAACTGTTCCAATCTCTTCGGGAGGTGAAACCAGTCCTTGACACCCTCATACATCTATTTAACAATTTCTCTTCTTCAGAATATTTACTCCAAATTGTAGCTGATCCCCTTGTGATTTCAATGCCCCTAGTATTTTTTTTACTAGAATTAAATAATTTAATTCTTAACCAGGTCTTTGTTCACATATTAAGCACTTTTCCTACTCAACTCTTTTGTTCTCACAAATGGATTCAAGTTGCTGATGTACTATCTCTTTGTCAAGCAGTAAATAACTACAGGGTCACGAGGAGAATTTTTGAGTTTGTTTTGCAGAAGGAAAGAATGTCTTCGAAGTAGCTGCGACCAGCTGTTGACACTCAGGAGTCTGATATGGAAAAGCATCATCTGTGACTAAAGATATATAGACTTCTCTCAGTTCCCTGGAACTCTCCTTCTATTCCCTAGCTACATAAAAACTCCATACTTCTGCTTTTAGGAACAGATGGATTTGTGAGATCTTGCTCTCCCATCCTGTCACCTCAGCCAAATTGAGGTGACAGGATGGGAGACCTTTCTTTATCTCCAAGAACCAGTGTCTCAATGTTTTGGCCCACTAACACATTAATACACACCTGAATTTTGGGCAGTGATTCTGCAACAAAATCATTTAGTTGTCTGAAGGGCAAACTTCTTTGACTCTTGGTCCCTTGCAGTTTCCTAGAGTTGACAAGGCCCTTTTCTTTATCATCAATCCCTTCTATCACAAATGAATTTCAAGACCCAGTTCAAAGCTATGGGTCCCTGGCTGGTGTGGCTCAGTTGATTGAGTGTCCATGCACCAAGAGTTTGCCTGCTCCATTCTTGGTCAGGACACATGCCTGCCTTGGGGAAGGGCTCAATCCCCAGTAAGGGGTGTGCAGGAGGCAACCAATCAGTGTTTCTCTCACTGATTGATATTTCTCTAACTCATCAATGTTTCTCTCTCTCCCTTTCCCTCTAAAATATCAGTAAAAGCATGTAAATAAAAGCAGTGGGAAGGTAGGCTCTCCCCTTTGGTGAAGTTTACAAAGAAAATGCATAAAACAAAACAGGAGGTTTTCAATGGCATGGGCCATGGCCCAGCTCTTTTTTTTTTTTCTTTTCTTTTTTAACAGAGGAAGAGAGTTGTTAAATCCAAGGCTTTCATGACCACCTTCCAGGACCCTATGGGAGGTCTCTCGAGTTCTGTGAGGTATGATAACTGGTTCATACCTCACTGCCCCCTATCCTCTCAAGATGCCCTGCCCAGTTGCCCCAGCCAGAAGCAATCCTGCTCTCTAGGCCACAGACCTTGACTCTGGGGTCTAGCCCCAATTTTCCCTGCCCTTTACAGATCTTTGGGCAGCCTTATCTCCTCTGTGGCTATCCCCTTCTCCCCCACCAAGTCTCCCTGGCTGCCAGGAGGTGAAGGGCATGCCTCTCAGATAAGACTGTTAACTGTTTCCATAGCTTTGCCTTGCTCTGCCAAGATCCCTGGTAAGACCCTTACTAGAAAAGCAAGTTATAAGTGAACAACCCAAATTTTTAGGCACCAGCAGCTCTCACCTGTAGATGGTCCAGATCTTTTCTTACGCTGCTTCCTTATGTCCTCTGCCCAGATGTGAGTGCCGCAGACACCGATGAAGAAACGGACTAATTCGAGGTTGCACTTAGTAAAAACTTCCATGTCCTGGCCTTGGACCTCTCTGGGAAGTTGGCTTAGTAGCAGCCAAATTCCTAGCAGGTGGAACAAGAACAGGCACAGCATCCTGGACCTTATCTCTCTTGTTCTGGGCATTTCAGTCTTTGTCTAAAGACTGCAGCTGCTGCCACCTACCAGCCTCTGCCAGTGTGCCAATCCTGGACTTCAGGATACTTTCCTTTGGTTCTACCAGGCTTTTATAGCTCTCAGAATCCCTTAGACCTTGAGGCAATAGTCCAAGCTCCACCCCTGTCCCTACCCAGCTCCTTGTAATCCACTACCCATACCTCTCTTCCCCCGCTCAAATTTATCTTTCCAACCTTTCCTCCACTTGCCCATCTTTCTGTTCTTGACCTTCTTATAGTTGTATTTTTTACCCTCTTTATCCTCAAGCTATTTTGTATACTTAAATAAAGCTAGTCAATATTTGAAGTATTTCCTTTATTATAAAGGTAGTCTGGCCATTACACTAAATTTATCATCAAAAATAAAATAGAAATTGCCCAGCTGGTGTGGTTTAGTGGTTGAGTGTCAACTTGGAAGTCACGGTTCAATTCCTGGTCAGGACACATGCCTGGGTTGTAGTGTGGGGCGTGCAGGAGGCAGCTGATCAATGATTCTCTCATATCATTGATCTCTCTCTCTCTCTCTCTCTCTCTCTCTCTCTCTCTCTCTCTCTCTCCCCCTCTCTCCCCCCTTCCTCTCTGAATTTAATAAAAATATATTTTAAAAAATAAATAAAATAGAAACTATTCATATTCTTACAACCTAGAGTTTCCCAGCATGAACATTTGCTGCATAACCTGTTGATCTAAATAAGATTATAGTTAGATTAATGAGTATAGTATGTGTATATCAATCTATAAAAATATAATGAATGAAATTATAAGTTATTGACAAGAGAAGGAAAACTGATGAATTTTTATCCAAATTGCAGTAGAAAATTAAAATTCTCAATGCATCACTTTAGGCTTGCACAATGTCTTTAGTTTGCATGCACTTTCTCCACTGACTCTCATCCAATTCCTCTGGGAGGTGGTTTGATAGCAACCCAGTTTCTTGAATACTTTGATGTTGCATTTTATATTTTAGAGACTAGAGAACACACACACACATACACACACACAGACCATAAAAGGGGGAAAAAGCAGTAGAATCCCACAATTACCAAAAGAAAATTTTGATAGTACATATTACAGCATAAAATTCATGTGTGTTTTTGTTGTTGTTTTTACTGTATCCTATGTTTGTTATTTTTGGTGAGGTAATTTTTTTTTCAATGATACAAACATTTTTATTTTATTTGGTTAGAAACATTCCCTGGATAACATATTAAGTAAAAGAGGGTTTGGTAGAAAAAAACCAATAGTTGCATATGGAACAGTCCTTAAGCATATAACCTGGGAATCACATAAACCTCTTAAGCCAGCTTCAAATTACATCTTTCTTTCAAGGCACAGCAAATATGCATCCAAAGATTTTATTTTTAAATAAGATACACATTGCTATGTAAAATAATTTTATATATGAGTGCAATTGGGATCTTTCTTTTGTCCACATTTCAAACTTAAACATTTAATTGTTAAATAATCCCTTGGTATAGTATTTAAATACAGAATTAAAAAGATTACATAGTTTTGCCCTAGCCAGTTTTGCTCAGTAGATAGAGCATCAGCCCGGGAACTGAAGGGTCCTGGGTTCAGTTCTTATCAAGGGCATGTACCCCAGTTGCAGGCTCCTCCCTGATCCAGGCCCTGGTTGGGGCATGTGTGGGAGGCAATCAATTGATATTTTTCTCTCACATTGATATTTCTCTCCGTCTTTCTCTTCCACTCTCTCTAAAACTCAATGGAAAAATATTCTCGGGTGAGGATTAAAAAAAAAAAAAAAAAAAGAGGTTATATACTTTTTCTAATGGACTTGGAGCCAGTATAATATATAACTATTAATGGCTTCAAATAAGAAAATATATCAGGCCAACCAGAAATTTTCACATAGCCTTCTCTTTAGACATTTTTAAAAGTAAGGATCTTTTTAATATTTCAATAAAAACCTCTAGGCTAGTGGTCGTCAAACTCATTAGTCAGCAACGCCAAATATCAACAGTACAAAAGATTGAAATTTCTTTTGAGAACCGAAAACCGGCTTCTGCACATGAGCCATGAAGGTTTAATCGCACTGTATGTGCACGCCCATGTGTGATGTTTTGTGAAAGAGCCACACTCAAGGGGCCAAAGAGCCGCATGTGGCTTGTGAGCCACAGTTTGCCGACCACTGCTCTAGGCTAATAAAATAAGCAGTGGATTTGGTAGGGGGGAAAAAACACTATATGTATAAAAGCCTAAGTGACTGTCAGACTGTTTGACTCTCTGACTGGTAGCTGTGATGCAAAATGACCACCAGGGAGCAGACACTCCAACCAGTAGCTATGATGTGCACTGACCACCAGGGGGCAGATACTCAATGCAGGAGCTGCCGAGCTATGGTGACTTGGCAGCTGCAGTTCTCAGGTGATGCACCTGGAATTAGAGAGGAGGGAGGCTGATTCAGGGGTTCGTCACCCGAGAACTGCCCTCCCACAATCTGGGATCTCATGGGATGTAGGAGAGCCGGTTTCAGTCTAATCCCTGCAGGCCAGGCTGAAGGACCCCACCAGTACACAAATCTGTGCACCAGGCCTCTAGTAAGTTAAGAAGCAAGGAATATGTATCTTAGTATGCAAAAATAATACATAGACTGGCATATTTCTCTTTTGCTGTACCCAACATGTAGGATCATAATGAACAGGGCCACAGGAAAGCTAGACCAGTCAAGCCTGACACTGACTCCTCATAGCCATTCCACTCCCAGTTTGTATGATTTAGGTACCTGCCATTAGGGATGTGTATGATAGAAAGTTATAACTTATGAGAAGTATGTTTGATACTAGAGGCCTAGTCTACAAAATTCATGCATGGGTAGGGTCCCTAGGCCTGGCTGATGATCAGGGCCAACAGGGCCTTCTGGCTGCCAGCTGGGGCCTTCCCTGCTGCTGGCTGCCATCAGGGGCCTACTTTCACTCTGTGCTGCCTTCTGGTGATCAGTGCGTGTCATAGCTAGCAATTTCACTCCCGGTCTCCTGGTTGAACTTCTGAGGGAACACTTTGCATATTATGCTTTTATATTCTATCTAATAAAGATGGAATATGCAATTTGACTGTAATTCCATGACAAAGATGGTGGTGACCACCGCCAATAAGGAGGGAATATGCAAATTGACACAACTAGACAAGAGGCAAAAGGGGGCTCCAGGCTGGAGTGAAGGTGGAGAGGCAGCTCCGGGCTGTAGTGAAGGCGGTGCTGGCCGCCAGGGGAAGGAAGGCCTGTCTTGCACGAATCTTTGTGCATCGGGCCTCTAGTATACAAATAATTTCCTTATCCATTCAGCTTATTCCCAGGCAACTACTCCCCCACTTAAGTCCACTGAATTAAGTTCTAGAGATATTTAACTGGAAGTCCAGGAGTACAAAGTACTTTGCCATGATAAAAATAGGTTAGGGAGGATGAGGAGCAAGAATCTGATGGTGGGTTTTGGGAATAATTCATTGAATTTTTTACTTAACAATCCCCAAAATTTGATAAAATTGAAATTCCTAAATATACCAGTCTTCAGCATGAATGTGTTATGCAATACTTTAAATATCTTCTAAAGAGTTAGTATAAGGATGTGCTAATTAATATGGTGAAAAACAAATGTGTATTATGGAAAAGGAAATATGTTTTGTAACTTGTCTAAAGTTTTAGCCAGTTTTTAAAAATTTAAATTTATTGGGGTGACATTGGTTAATGACATTATCTGTTCACCCCTCTAAGTCTAATCTTTGTCTCTCACTATATATTTGACCCTCTTTACTCTTTTATTCTCTCCCCATTCTTCTTTCTCTCTGGTAATCACCCTTTTATTGTATGTGTCTATGAGTTTGTTTTTTGTCCATTTATTGCTTTCTGTTTTATATCTCATGTAAGAATGAAATCAAGTTTTGTCCTTTTTTGTCTGACTTATTGGCTTAGCATGATACTCTCAAGATACATCCATATTGTTGTAAATGACCGTATTTCATCTTTTCTTATTCTAACAAATGTTTTATTTAATTTTTAAAAGTAATTTTTTATTGTTAAAAGTATTACATATGTCCCCATTTCTCTCCATTGCCCCTTCTAGCCTTCCCGTTTCCCTACCCCAGACCTTCACTACCCTATTGTCTGTGTCCATGGTTAGGCATGTGTGCATACAAGTTCATTGATCTCTTCTCACACACCCACCTACCCACCCACCCACCTTTGCCTTCCTTCTGAGATTCCACAGTCTATTTCATGCGTCTATGTCTCTGAATATATTTTGTTTATCAGTTTATTTTATTCTTTAGATTTTACATATGAGTGAGATCATGTGATATTTGTCTTTTTTTGACTGGCTTATTTCATTAAGATGATACTTCCAGGTCCCTCCATGCTGTCACAAAGGGTAATAGAGCCTTCTTTCTTACTGATGTATAGTATTCCATGGTGTAAATGTACCACAGCTTTTTTATTCACTCATCCACTGATGGGTACTTGGGCTATTTCCAGATCTTAGCTATTGTAATTTGCCCTGCTATGAATATAGGGGAGCATATATTCTTTCTGATTGGTATTTCAGGTATCTTAGGTTAAATACCTAGAAGTGAGATCCCTGGGTCAAATTGCAGTACCATATTTAATTTTTTGAGGAAGCTCCATAGTGTTTTCCATAATGGTGTAGCAGCCTGCATTCTCACCACCAGTGTACTAGGGTTCCTTTTCTCTACACACTTGCCAGCACTTGTCATTTATTGATTTGTTGATGGTAGCCATTCTGACAGGTCTGAGGTGATACCTCATTATCATTTTAATTTGCATCTCTCTGATGATCATTGTCTTTGATGAGCATTTTTTCATATGTCTTTTGGCCATCTGTATGTCCACTTTGGAGAAGTGTCTAGGTTCTTTGCTCATTTCTAAATTGGATTGTTTGTCTTCCTTTTGTTAAATTGTATGGGTTCCTTATATATTTTGAATATTAACCCTTTATCATATGTGTCACTGCCAAGTACTTTCTCCCATACAGTGGGCTTCATTCAGTGAAGTCAGCAGGGTTTTAAAGTCCCCCCACTCTGACTGTATTGCTGTCAATCTCTCTTCAAGTCCTCTAGAAATTTTATTATATATTTAGGTGCTCCTACATTGGGAGCATATGTGTTTACCAGGTTTATATCTGCTTGATGGAATGATCCCTTTAGTATTATATAGTGACCTTTATAATCTCTTGTGATGGCCTTCATTTTGAAGTCTATTTTGTCAAATATGAGTATTTCTAACCCAGTTTTTTTTCATTTCCATTTGCATGTAATTTCCCCCCCCTCTTCACTCTCAGCCTGCATGAGTCTTTTGTTATTAGGTAGGTCTCTGTAGACAGCATATAAGCGGGTCATTTTTTAATATATATTCAGCTACCCTATGTCTTTGGATTGGAACCTTTAATCCATTTATATTGAAGGTTATTATTGATAAGTATTGCCATTTTAATTATTTATGCAGATCCTTTAGCATTTCTTGCAGTCCTGGTTTTGTGGTGACACATTCCTTTAACCTTTTTTTTTTTTTTTTGTCTGGGTAGCTCTTTATTTCACCATCTATTTTGAACAATAGCCTTGTTGATACAGTAATATTGGTTTCAGAACCTTGCTTTTCATTACCTTGAATACTTCATGCCATTCTCTTCTGGTCTGTAGAGCTTCTAATGAGAAATCATCTTACAGCCTTATGGGAGATCCTTTGTAGGTAACAAATTGCTTTTTGCTTGCTACCTTTAAGATTTTCTCTTTGTCTTTAATTTTTGGCATTTTGATTATGATGTATCTGAGTGTGGGCCTGTTTGGGTTCTTCTTGCTTGGGAGTCTCTGTGTCTCCTGAACTTTTGTGACATTTTTCTTCACCAGGTTCTGCCATTATTTCTTCGAACACATTCTCTATTTCTTGCTCATTTTATTCCCCTTTTGGCAGGCCTATTATGTGAATATTGCTAGATTTCATGTTATCCCACAGCTCCCTTAAGCTGTCCTCCTGTTTATTGTTTTTTCTTTTTGGTTCTCTGAGTGACTTTTTCTACCTTGTTTTCTAATTCACTGATCTGATCCTCGGTTTCCCCTAATCTGCTATGTATTCCTTCCACTGTATTTATTAGTGCTATGCTATTTTTTTATAGTTACTGTATCTTGTTTCATGCTGTTGAGCATTTTTGTCACCATTATTCTTAACTCTATGTCTGATAAATTTCTTATCTCCTGCTTGGGTTTGTTTCTGTGTAGTAGGTAGATCTGTTCAACTCTCAATCTCTAGTGCAGGACAGTGTCAGATATGGTTTGTGGCTGGTCCTTAGAATCCTATTTGGAACTATCAGCAATTCATAGTTCGTGACTCCATCTGCTGGGACTGGGTGCCTTTGGAAAGGACCAAGATGTGCACCAAGGTCTGCTTTTCCTAACTCTGGGCCTGGGATTAGATCAGGCAAAGATTCAAAGCCTCCAGAGACCCAGCTATGCCTGCAGTCCCATTGACACTGAGACTTGATTAGCCTCAGGCTACCACTCATAGGGTGGGGCAATGGCCTTTTCCCCCAGGCATAAACTGCCTAGGTAGCAAAGGTCCCTGGAGAAAGATTTCCTCTGTAGCATGAGAGAATGACTCAACACAGGAAACCAGGGTGGGTGCCCTCCATGCTCCAACCTCAGAGCCCCTATTCCTGGCTTTTGCTCACACAGCTCCAGTCCACTCTGCCCTCCCTCTGCCAGAGCCCAAGGTGAGTGGCTGCACACAAAATTTTGTGCATTGGTCCTTTAAGAACGTGCTTGCTTTTCCAGCTGTCTCTGTCTCTCACTGGTCAGCAGCAACCCTGCTGCTTTTCACAGCCTGATCTTATGTGGGCACCTTTCTCGGTTCTGGTGCTCTGGGCTGGGAATCCTGCTTGGGGTTTAAACACCAGAGTTTTCAGTGGGAACTCCCCACAGGTGAGATATCGTTTCGGAACTTCAGCTGCTTTCTTTGGGACCCCAGTCAGCACTTTCAAACCTCTGTATTTCCTACCAGTCTCTATACAATCTCCACTTTCTATTCCAGGTTATCAGAGTTCTCTCCAGCTAGTCTTCCATTGATTTTTCAGGGTGGTTCTTCTGTATTTTAAGTTGTATTTCCAGTTTGGTCCTGGGAGAGTGCTAGTGTAGCTTCCACTTACTCTACCATCATTTTGGAATCCTAGCCAATGCTTTTATAGAAACACACTAGAGGCCCAGTGCATGTAATTCCTGCCTGGTGGGGTGTGCCCCTCAGCCCAGCCTGTACCCCCTCCAATATGGGATATCCCTCTCACAATCCAGGACTGCTGGCTCCCAACTGCTTGCCTACCTGCCTTCCTAACTGCCCCTAACCGCTTCTGCCTACCAGCCTGATCACCCCTTAACCACTCCCTGACAGCCTAATTGATGCCTAACTTCTCCCCTGCCAAATTGATTTCCCCTAACTTCCCTCCCCTGCAAGCCTGGGTCTCACACAACTGCCCTTCCCTGCAGGCCCAGTCGCCCCCAACTTCCCTCCTCTGCTGTCCTGGCCACCCCTACATGCCCTCCCCCTGCAGGCTTGATCACCCCCAACTGCTCTCCCTTGCAGGCCTGGTCCCTCCCAACTACCCTCCTCTACTGGCCATCTTGTGTCCACATGGGGGCAGCCATCTTGTGTGTTGGAGTGATGGTCAATTTGCATATTCTTCTTTTATTAGATAGGATAGAGGCCTGGTGCATGGGTCGGGGCTTTCTGGTTTGCCCTGAAAGGTGTCCTGGATCAGAGTGGGGGTTCCCTTGGGGTGTGGGACAACCTGGGCAAGGGGCCTGTGGTGGTTTTCAGGCCGGCCATGCCTCCCAGTGACCCATTAAATAAATGAATAAATAAGTAAGTAAATAAATAAATAAATCCCTGGGATCTTGGATTTATTTATCTTCTATAATTGAAACTTTGTAGCCTTGAGCAGAGGCCAGGGCAGGCTAGGGCAGGCGGGAAGCTTGACTTCCTTCCATTGCTAGGGGAAAACCAAGCCTCCTGCCCTCTCCAGCTCCATGGCTGCCACCATTTTTGTTGGAATTTATTTATCTTCTATAATTGAAACTTTGTAGCCTTGAGTGGAGGCCAGAGCCATCCAAGGCAGTTGGGAAGCTTGGCTTCCTCCATCACTGGGGGCAACCCAAGCCTCCTGCTTACTCCAGCTCTGTGGCTGCCACCATATTTATTTGGTTAATTTGCATATCCATTCCTGATTGGATGGTGGGGGTGGCTTGGCATAGCGGAGGTACATTCAATTTGCATGTTTCTCTTTTATTAGATAGGATTATTCTGCTTCAATCTGTGACAATGGCATAAGTGAAAAATTAATACAGAGATGTTCAGTAATGAATATAAAACCTGATCAGTCATACTTTATTTCTTCTTTCTTGACTTTCAAGAATAGTTAACCTTGCTTATTTTGCAAGGATATCAAATGTCACTTATAATCTGTATATATTTGAAGAGATTAATGAGTTATATTTAATATTTACTTGTACCTTGCTTAATATACTAACCTGGAAACATCTCAGAATAATCCTTACAAGTGTTTTAAAACAATTTTAAGCACTTATTAGCATGCCAGAATTACATTTTAATGCTTTAGAAAAACATACAGTTCTGTTGATTTTTAAGAGGTATTATTTTTATAGTATCAACTTTGAACATAAGTTTAAATTTTCTTTCTCATAAAATGAAGTTTAATTATTTTTATAGGTATAAATATATATATATATATATATATATATATATATATATATATATATATATATATATAAATTAATGGGGTGTTGACTTTAAACAGATAGCCAGATAGTCCTCCAGCAAAATAGGTTTACTATTTGGAAGGAATAAGTAATTGCAATTCAAGACATGTAGTCTAATAGCACATCACACACTTCCCCATGAATGAAATCCAGAGAAACAATGAAGAGAAATACTCTTGCAGATTTGAAGGGGCTGTTGTAAATGAAGAGTTTATTAGAGGAAACGAAGTTGGGAGAATAGTGACTTTTCAGTAGCTGAGTTTGGTAGTCTTTCATCAGCTGAGCAGTTACTGGGCAAGGAGGGGTCTTCTCTCCTCCAGCTGAGGTAGTAAAGTAATATTACTTCCTGTTGTAGTTGCAAGGTAGTCTCTTCACTTTGGGGTCAGTAATGTGCTATTAAGTGATTTGGGCATGAGCATTTTCTCTTATAGCCCCTGACTCCATTATAAATGAATTTTTTGTTTATTAATTTTCACAGGGGATACCCAAAAGCATTTGACAAAGGATCATTTTGAACTAAGCTGACTGGAGAGAAAAATTGTTAAGTGTCTAGGGAAAGTTGTGTATATCTGTATGATTATGAGTTATCTTCATCTGTGATTCTGTGGTTTTGATCATGTGATTTATGAACTTTGAATGAAGGTGTTCTTCCTTATATTTAGTGTGTATAGAATACCTTCTTCTCACTCACTCCCAAAGATTGAATCTATTAGATTTAATAATCAGCTGTTTTGAATGCCTAGAACTACTTTCCTGAAAGATACAATTTTTTTTTCAGAACACTGTATTTTCCTGCTTTCAGGTTTTCTTATCCACAGGCCCAGATATCTCACATTCTAAATTTTTCTAGGATAGTCCTGATTTTAATTTTATTCTTTTCAGTAAATACCATTTGTTTAATGCATAACTAAATATTAGTTGAATTTATACCATTTTTTTGGTCTGAAGTGTCATCTAAATGAACCAATGAAATATGGCCCCTTATCACATCACTTACTCTTAGTTTTAGTTTTCAAGTATGTTCATTGTGTTCATAGAAATCAGTAATTTTATTGAGAAATAAGATATACAATCAGCTGCTTAACAGAGAAGGGTTTGCCATCAGCTATCAGTTTCTCCTTTGTAAATAAAACTCATTAATTTACAGAGTAGAATAAACATAGCAATCGACAGGGGATATGTCAGTAAACATAGAACAGTAACATTAGGAAATATTGAATGCTTATTATCCGCTGAACATTTTATCTGTGTTATCTCATTTTTATCCCTCTCAGCAGTGCTCTGAGCTGAGTAATGTTAGTATTACCAAACTACAAATAAGGTGATAGAGAGATGGTGATTCAGACGCATGTTTAAGTCTAGTGAGTGGTGAAATGAGGGTTTAAACTGAGACTGTTTCTACAGAGCTTGGGCTCTTAACACTTGGTTATCAAACATAGTTTGTTGAGAAATTTTATAAACATGACTTCATTTTGCCTACATAACAGTCATGTTACATAGATATTTACCCCATTTTATAGATAATACTCAGAATGTTTTGCCAGAGATCACACAGTTATCTTTGTGGTGGGACTCAAGCAAAGACTTCAGATATCAAGTTAGTGTCTTTTTTTAATCACATGAAAGTTTCATGTCCTCTTAGTGCCTACTGAGCAGTCAGCACAGCAATGGCATATAGTCAATTTTCAAAATCAAATCAATAATTTTAATTTTTATAGTTATCATATGCACATATGTAATACAAACCTTCATCCTTTGAGGATGAATGGCACATTTTATGACTCTATGCACTTAACGGCAAATCAACAAGTTTAAAATATTAATTCTAAAATCCTGCCCTAATTAGGATTCCTGTGGAGATATGTGGACTCTTCCTGTCTACCCTTTAAAAATTTGAGGCTTGAGAAATAAGTTAATAAAAATAATAGAACATAAAGAAAAGAATCTATTTGCTAAATAAGTAGCCACTATGGAAAACAATATGGAGTAACCTCAAAAAATTTAAAACAGGGCTGCCTTATGACCCAGCAATTCTATTTCTGGGACTATAGCTGAAGAAACCTGAAACACTAATTCAAAAGAACATATGCATCCCTATGTTCATTGCAGCATTATTTACAATAGCCAAGATTTGGAAGCAGCCCAAATGTTCATCAGTAGATGAGTGAATAAAAATGCTGTGGTACATTTACACAATGAAGTACTACTTAACCATTAAAAAATATAAGAAGCTCACCTTTTTGTGACAGTATGGATAGACCTAGAGAATATTATGCTAAGTGAAATAAGTCAATTAGAGAAAGACAGTTGTCATATGATTTCACTTATATGTGGAATCTAATGAACAAAGTACACAAACTAAATAGAGGCAGACTTATAGATACAGAAAACAGACTGACAGATATCAGAAGGGACAGGTTGGAGTGGGCAGGTTGAAAAAAGTAAAGGGGTTACAAAAAAAAGCACCTCATAGACACAGACAACATTATGGCGATTACAAGAAGGAAAAAAGTGGTGGGGAGAAGTAGAAAAGGGTAAAGAGGGGATAAATGTAGATGGAAAAAGACTTCACTGGAATGGTGAACACACTATACAATGTACAGATAATGTATTATAGAGTTGTACACTTGAAACCTATATAATTTTATATATATATATATATATATATATATATATATATATATATATATATATAATTGATTTTTTTACAGAGAGGAAGGGGGAGAGAGAGAGAGCTAGAAACGTTGATGAGAGAGAAACATCGACCAGCTGCCTCTGGCACACCCCCTAACGGGGATGTGTCCGCAACCAATGTACATGCCCCTGACCGGAATCAAACCCGGAACCCTTCAGTCTGCAGACCGACGCTCTACCACTGAGCCAAACCGGTTTCGGTAAAGCCTATATAATTTTATTAATTAACTAGAGGCCCAGTGCACGAAATTCATATACTGGAGGGGGGTGTCCCTCAGCGCAGTCTGCACCCTCTCCAATCTGGGACCCCTCACAATCAGAACTGCTGGCTGCTTGATTGCCCCTAACCGCTTCTGCCTACTAACCTGATCACCTCCTAACCACTCCCCTGCCAGCCTGATCAATGCCTAATTGCTCCCCAGCCGGCCTGATTGCCCCTAATTGCCCTCCCCAGCCATCCTGGTCACCCATAACTGCCCTCCCCTGGCAGTCTGGTCACCCCTAACTGTCTTCCCCTGCAGGCCTGATCACCCCTAACTGCCCTCCCCTGCTGGCCCGGTCAACCCTAACTGTCCTCTCCTGTAGGCCTGGTCTCCCCCAAACTGCCCTTCCCTGCAGGCCTGGGTCCTCCCAACTATCATCCACTGAAGGCCTGGTCCCCCCCTTAACTGCCCCCACTGCAGGCCTGGTCCCTCCTCAAATGCCTTTCATGCAGGCCTGGTCCTCCCCAAGTGCCCTCCCCTGCAGTTCTGCCCTGCCCCCCCCCCAAACTGCCCTCCCTTGCAGTCCTGGTCCCCCAAACTGCCCTCCCTTGCAGTCCTGGTCCCCCCAACTGCCCTCCTCTGCCAGCCCAGTTACCCCTAACTGCCCTCCCCTGCAGGCCTGGTCACCCCTGACAGCCTTCCCCTGCAGGCCTGGTCCTCTCCCCCCCCCCAACTACCCTCCCTTGTAGGCCTGAGTGTCCCCCAACTGCCCTCCCTTGCTGGTCTGGTCTCCCCCAACTTCCCCTCCTCTGCCAACTTGGTCACCCCCAACTGCCCTCCCCTACTGGTCTGGTCAACCCTAACTGCCCACAACTGCCCTCCCCTGCACACCATCTTTGGCAGCCATCTTTGACCACATGGGGGAGGCCATCTTGTGTCTTGGAGTGACAGTCAATTTTCATATTATTCTTTAATTAGATAGGATGTCACCCCAATAAATTGAATAAAAATTTAAAAAATAAAATAAGGGTTACTTGAACACACAAAAATAAAAACAATTTTGTTTAAAAATTCTAAATATATGTATTAGATGAAAAATATTAAAATTCAGTTATTTTGCTTTTTCTTTTCCCTTCTATTCTGAATAATTTTCTGCTAAATCCGTTCATTTGGGCAGGACAAAGAATGTATCCAGGCTGTCAGGCGTAGGGGAAGGCTCTGGTGATTCCCATGGGGCTGTTGTAATCGAGAAGAGTGAGGAAGGCATCTACACTGGGAGCATGGAGGAAAGGAAGGTGACCCCAGTGAGAGATGTGTGAGCCTGAACTGGTTAAGAAAGGCTTTTGTAGGGTGGTGCAGGCTAGTGTTGTTAGCATTTGAATGGGATGAGGAATATATCTAACTATGTGAAGGGTGGCCAGCATAAGTGGTTGGAGCTCAAGCAAGGTGAGGAGGAGGATCGGTGTAGGAGGGCTTTCCAGCATAGTGCTGACACCCAAGCAGGCTGAGAAATGCCTTAGAAATCCTGATGGAAAGTCATTAACAACCAGGAATTCTGTACCCGGCCAATTTATCAATCAAGTGTAAGAAAAAGTTATTTTTAGACATATAAGGTCTCAACATTTTTATTTTCCATTCACTCTTTGTCACAAACCTAAGAAGGGATGAGTTCCAGCAAATGAGGGAGCACAACATAGAATATAGGAAGCAAAAGATCCAACCCCGATATAAGAAGAAAGGACCCTCCCCCTCCACCATGGTGGTAAAGAGAAAACTCAGGGGGAGAGAGCTGCCTTTTAGATGTAGGAAAAAACCCCTATAAAAAACAGTACAGGTAAGAACAGGTCAGAAGCCTCCAATTTTTTTTTCAAGAAGGTATTAATAAAATACTTGATGTGAATGGAAGTCTTTGAAGGAGATTTAAAAACCAACAAAGAATTTGAGGTTAATGAAGTTATAAAGAACATTAAGCACATAAAACAACAAAAAACTAATTCTAGAGAAATCAGGAAGCTGAGCAAAAAAGGGAAGTAATTATACTTTATTATATGACACAGTTGTGAACAGTGTTGGCATCATCATTATAATGTAAACAATGAATATTGATCCAACCAAAATGATCGCATAACATTATTGAAAGGATGGGGATGCATGTAGTGGTGGCTGTTGGGGTTGAGGGAGTTAAGAGAGCTAATTCTTTTTTAAAAAAATATATATTTTATTTATTTTTTACAGAGAGGAAGATGGAGAGTTAGAAACATCGATGAGAGAATCATCGAACAGCTGCCTCTTGCACACTCCCCACTGGGGATGTGCCCGCAACCAAGGTACATGCCCTTGACCGGAATCGAACCCAGGACCCTTGAGTCTGCAGGCCAACACTCTACCCACTGAGCCAAACCGGTTTCGGCGATAATAATAATTCTTTATTATCTTTATGATATGTCAAGAAATAATATATTTTTGAAACATAAGAAGCAGCTACACCGGAATGTTACTTTAGAGATGTAAAGTTAAAGTAGCACTATCAGTAACTAAAATATGAGTTGCTTTCAACTACTTTTTAGCTCTTATTGCTTCAGTTTGAGTTGATCTGACTTCCAGTGTCTAACATCTGCATTTCTTGCTTAAGATTTATTCTGGTTTCCAGAGCCCACTTTCTCTGTACATTCTAAGCTGGGAAAATTTTACTCCTTGGATTGGATAACTCAGGTGGGAGTAGGGGATGTTTTAAACTATTTCCTAAAGTTCTTCATCAGGATTAAGCTACAGTGGTCTGCAAGGATCACTTTCTGGATTAGACTTCATTTACTAGTTTCTTTCTCTGTCCTCTCTACTTCCTCAATACCCCATCAATGTTTTTGGAATCATCTCCAAAATCAATGACTTTCTCAAGTGATGGGTGCCAAATCTGCTTTGGGGAAATCCTATATTGAGATAGGATTATCTAAAAGAGATAAAGTAATGGAAGGAAGAAAAGAATATCTTAACTATGAGCCCATTTGAACTTTTCCTATAACACATCTATTCTAGTTGGAAATTGATGTCTTCTTGAATTGCTGAAAAGCAATTATGAAAGTCAGTAGATGAACAAAACTCCCTTCACCTGCCTAGTAAGACTTTCAGGCTATTTCAGAGGTGGTAGGCTTGTCCTTTGTTTTAAGTCCATAGATGAAAACTGGATGGAAGGTCATTCTAGCATCCTGTGTTTCTCATGGCTATTGAATTCAAAGCAGTAATGATCTAGAGCAGGGTTGGGGAATCTTTTTTCTGCCAAGGGCCATTTGGATATTTATAACATTATTCTCAGGCTATACAAAACTATTAATTTAAAAATTAGGCTGTTATATTTGGTCAAACATTTAATTAACTCACCCCTAATGCCTTGGTAGGGCCAGGCCAAATGATTTCAGGGACCTTATACAGCCTGCAGACTGGATGTTTCCCACCCCTGACCTAGAGGCACAAACTATTCAAACCATAGGTCTTTTTGTTATTGCTAATTTGAAATACATAGCATTCGTTGGACTCCTTTCAAATATCTTAGTTCCTTGAAGATGAAAAGCATTCTTGATGCCAAGTCTTCTCTGGAGTATTTCAAGAAATGAAATTGTTGAGTATCCAGAATCCATATTAAATTTCTATGGGATGTAATCTCTCTCTTTCTCTTACACACACACACACACACACACACACACACACACACACACACCACACACACACACACACACACACACACACACACACACACACACACCTTGGTAGATATAGTTGATACTACTTTCTACTTGTGTCAGATCTTCATCAGCAGAAAATTAATGGTGTGGGAATATTAGAAAAAATAGTTATAGATGTTCCTTAAAGCCCAATCCTGATACCCTGATAACTTTTCACAGACCTTCCTTATTTTATTTCAATTGATTAAAATCCATTGACTTTTACATACCTTCAACAGCTGTTTCCTTATAGTCTTTTGAAATCCCCACCAAGCTAGAATCCCAGATTTCCAGTCCTCTCTAGGATGTGACTTCTTGAGACATATTCTGAACTCTGTTCTTTAACACCAAATGAAATGCCCAAACCAACGGAGGCTCAGGGGTTGCCTGTCCTTCATGTCCTGGCAGAGCAGAAAACATCTACACAGCGCTTCTGACCACAGATGAAGTTCTCCAAGAAAAAGAATAAACTGAGGTTAACAATCTATCTTTTAACCCCATGACACCTGTGAACTGAGAAATAATGAACTGAGAACCAGAAATGCTATCTAAACCTCAGACTCCATGATCACTGAGTATCAGTGGGATGTAGAGTTCCAGTTACTTTTATCAGCAGTTAAGATAAATTTGTGTTGTTCCAGATACACTCTTTACTAACATCCACGTAGCCAAAGAACAAGTTATCACAGCAAAATAAACAGACCTCTAAGGGGATCCCATGGATGACTTTGGTCCCTAGGGAGCTCAGCTCTCCCAAGCAAGCCAGTAATGGAACCCTGTAATGGCAGCCATTTTCTGTGAGAGGCATTTGAGTCAGCTCCATCCCTTCATGAAGACTACTCTTCCTTGGCTCTCTTATTTTCTAGACCTGTCGCCCCCAACGCTCCTCTGCTTCCAGCCAGCCTGGGCTTCCTGGTACACCTGCAGCCCAAGTACTGCTTCAGTCTTCATAAACTCCAAGACCCAAAGTTACCAGTAAAAAAATCAGTAGAGATGCTAAATAGTCAGCCCTGAATATTAGAAACTACTTTCTCCAAATTGGACAGTTTGTAGCTTGCAAGGTATTTCTGAAATCTCCTGTAGGCACCCACAAGGCCAAACCTAGGAGAGCATTTTCCAACCCTCTCACAGAACAGACATATTCCAAGGTTAAGAGACACCACAATGCATGAGTAATGAGGCTTAATTAATAATATTTTCCCTGCAAGGGCTTGTTCTTTTTTCATAAGAGTGGAGCAGAAAAGCTTTCTAGGTTCTGGCTGGTGTCTCTAAAATATCACATTTGAACATGCATATATTAAAATTGTTGAAGCCTATATAGTATCAACGTCAGATTATTCATATTCCAATTACATTGGTTGTAGATTATTTTTTCAGTTTGACTCTGATACTTCACTATCCTATTCTAACCTCATCTCTGGGACATTTTCTAAGGCTCTGAAATTGAACATACCTCATAATTTTTAAAAATTATTTTTGATATTTACTTTGTCACTTTCTTTTGAAGTCAAGCAGCATGTTGCATTGGAAAGAATCCTTCTAGGGATATCAGACATCAGGGTTTTAGTATCCACTATCATTACCAGACGTGGAACTTTAGGTAAATCACTATGAACATCCATTTTCTCAATTGTAAAATGTGATTTAGACTAGATCATTTCTAAGGGTCTTCCTTCCTTTAATATCTTGACAATATAGTTTCAATATTTGTTACTAAAACTGTTTTGAGTGGATCTGGGGCACTGCTATAATCTTTTACAAAGTGCAATTAAGTACTATACCACAAGGACCCTTCAGAATTATCCCCAAACACAAACTGAATTAGGTGGATTACCATATAAACTTGATTGAGTTGTAATTTTAGTCCCCATAGGATAGAGCACAACCTCCTTGGTGTTACACCAAAGGAGTTGAGCTGTGCTTCCAAGTTTATTTCTTAACAAGTCTCCCAAGTAAGGAACCTCTTGCCCCAGGCAAACCCAGTAACCAACAGCAAATCCCTGGACTTGACATGCATGGCACTCCCTTTAGTCATTCTTCTTTTTCTGCCAAGGATGTACTTCCTTTTCATCCCCTTGTCTTCATGGAGAACTCAATGCATACTTCAAGATCTGGCCCCAAGGTTCCCTTCAACTATAATTATATCAAAGCCATATGTCAATGTATCATCAGCTTCATAAGCCATGTATTTGTGCTTGTTTCTCTCCTTCAGATTTCATCTCCTATGATTCTCCCTGGGCTTCTTCCCATTCTTTGACAAGTCTCAGAGCCTTTCTTTTGGCTCTTCCCTTTGCCTAGAAATTCCTTCCCTGCCCCTATACTGACGTTTTACACAACTGGCTCATTCATTATTCAGTTCTCAGCTCAAATGTAATCTCTGCAGAGAAGCAGTCCTTCCTGTACTAGATCTATACAAACCATTCAGAAGAGTGACTGGCCATAGGAAGCACAATATACATATTAGCCATTATATGAATTGTTTCTGTCAGATAGAGACAGGGCACAACTGACAAATCCAAATTAAAGATGAATGTGATGGGGAAGGTGTGTAAGACAGAAAAATAAGAGCTGTAGGACATTTGCTTTCAGTAATTCAAAACAATATAGTTATTAATTTTATATTTACATATTTATAATATACATATATAGGAAATTTAAAAGTTACTTAGAATACCTCCTTTTTTGTTTAATGCTATAAATTTTATTTCAAAATAGATTAACAAACCTGATCTTATATTTTAATATTTTAAAATAAAATCCATTTTATCAAAATCTTGAACACTTAAACAATTGTGAAAACCATTATTCAAGTCAACAATTTTGTGTTTTGAGTTTCAGTGGGTAAACATGATATTATTTGTCTATGAAGAATTTACTTTGTTCTCTTCTGGCTTTTTCAAGGCTTTCAAAAGTAATCATTCCTTTTGGCATCTGTAACTTACTCTTTTCTATTTCCAGGATGTTCTCAGCTTCACCTTAAACAAAGTACAGACATATACAAGGTGACAATGGAGTATCAGCAGTTTGTGAGAAGACCTACTTGCTGTGTTCCTCAAATCTTACAGTTAAATATTTCACCCGCTGTCCTCAGAAGTGGTCTCCCAGAGGAAATATAGTGATGAATTTTGAAGACTCACAGAAAGATAAATCAGATGCCATTTTATTTGACAGAAAGTCAGAGTGCTAAAGATTAGTTGTGTTTGGAGGGAGTTTGAGGTAGTCACCTTCTTTTTGCCTTTTAATATGTCACAAGTGACATGTGAGAAAATAAAATTTACTGAAAATTCTAAATTTTTAGGAAAGCCAATATTTGACCTGAAACTACTTATAAATACCCCAAATAATATTAAATATTCTTTAATCTGTATGCCTACATACACACACATCTACACATTTCTATAAGCAGTTCCTTTTTTAGATAACAGCTTGTAATTTGTTGGACCAATTAACATTTGCCAACTTTTAATGTTGAAGACTAATTAGCAAAATTAATTTTAAAATTGTGTCATAATACACATTGACATTTTATAAACTTTGGGGATGAAGGCAAATGTTTTCTTTAAGTTCTTGTCTTTTAGCACACAATTTATACTCCAAACCTAACAGACTAAAATTTTTCAAATTATAAGAGTATTTCAGCCATCTCCCAACACTTCTTTCTTCAGTCTCAAATAGTAAGTAAAGATCATTCTAACTTGAAATAATTAGGCCGGCCATTGATGACAGACTAGATGTTTCCATGTGAGAATGTCTTGCTGGCATGTAGCAAGTCTCAATATGTGTTTACAGAATGATTGATGATAAATTTAGTCAAACAGGGATTTTATATCTTGGGGTTCATCATTAGTTAACAATGCTAAATGTGATAACCCAAAGTTTCTAATATGGTAAGTTTCATGGTAGATTCTAAAGATATATTTCTTTTTACAAGAAATTTCCACAACATGCCCTAAAGTATAAAATTTTGAATTCTGTAGACTCTGATGGACCTGTAATAAAATTACTTTAAAAATATACAATCAAATGTTTCCAGAAAGTAAATTTACTCTGTGAATTCTAATGTCCATTATAAAACAGTGAGACATAGGTGGATTCAGACTAATGAAACCTTTAGCAGATGAGTGATGTGAAACTGAGCTGGTTAATTCCCAGCTTCAAATGGGATTGTACCAAAAAAATTAATTTGTAGATCAGCGTTTTAGTAGTCAGAATACATTTTCCCATATTAATAATGCTATAAATCAATTTCTAGGCCATCAACAAAGAACTCTAAGCTGAACTGTGATATCAATAACACCTGACCACAAAAACCACTTTTACATAGTATCTATGCAGAAATATATTTCCATTTTCAATTTTTCCCCCCAGAACATATAATCCCTCCATTTCCACAGGCCCTGGAATGAGATAGATGTTCTACTCCCTACTCACAAACCTGTTCCTCCTCCTCTATCACATCAAAACAGTTCCCACAAAGCTTTAAGGATAGGCCCATAGCCCAGGAGAGAGCAGGATGGCAAAATGAAGGCTTGGGAAATACTGTTTCCAATGTTCTATGGGTTAAATGCTCGAAAAGTGGGGACACAGAGATACTCGTATGAGTGTAGTTCCCAGAGAAGTGGTAGGAATTTGGAAGCAGAAATATCCTAGACCAGTGATTGGCAAACTGCGGTTTGGGAGTCACATGCGGCTCTTCCACAAAATACCTCCTGTGGGTGCGCACATATTGTGCAATTGAAACTTTGTGGCCCATGCGCAGAAGTCGGTTTTCAGCTCTCAAAAGAAATTTCAATCATTGTACTTGTTGATATTTGGCTCTGTTGACTAATGAGTTTGCCAACCACTGTCCTAGACTAATGGGAAACTATCTTCCTAGGACAGGAATGGCTTCTGACAGCAGTGCTACTTGCTAGGGCAGTGACAGCCAAGGTTCTGTGAGAGCAGCACTGTCTGGTGAATATTTAACAACCAGCTCTGGGGCGGGGGGAAGATAAAATGTAAAGTTTATTAAGCACATATGTTTATTATAGATTTACTTATAGAAAATATATGTAGCACATAAGTTATAAATAATAAAATGTACAATACATTGTATCATAAATTCCATGTAGCAAATTGGTTCTCACAGAATGTTTTCATTGATTTTTGCTGAACCCTTGTAGTCATAGCTAGCCTATAATAGCAGTTGGTGAACGAGTATAATTTCACTATGAATAATGGTTGGTGTTTTCTTTTACATTAATGAGTATGACAAAAGTGAAACGATAACATATGTTGGAACTTTACTCATTTGAGAATGGCTATGGACACAACACACTTTTAAACATAATCTGCATTATTAACATAGCCTTCATCACTATCTTAAGTCTAAACCATGGGTTGGTAAACTTTGTTAAAGGACCAGATAGTAAATATTTTAGGCTTGTGTGAGGCCTGCAAAGCAGCCAAAGCCAACTAAAAAAATGAATGGGATGGCAATGTTCCAATAAAACTTTATTTTCAAAAACAGGTGGCCAGCCCACAGGCCGTAGTATATCAACTCCTGGTCTAAATAAACAACAACAACAACAAAATAAGTCAAGTCTTGATTTAACATTTGCAGATTTCCATGGTGTAAATACTTCCACCATAGTCAACTTCAGGGTACCAATGGGATGTCACTAAAGTCAGAGTTGTATCTGTATTTTATTGTATTTGTATATTGTATCTGCATTTCTACTATATCTGCATTTCTACCATACAGATACAATAGATATTCATACTTAAGAGTATACTAAATGTGGAGCTTACAGTATAATAATTAGAAGCTGATCAGTTAAGTACTTTTTAATATTGTTTTTAATATAATGCTTTTTGGTAATTTATTTCATTGTAAATTTATATAACCTAAATTTTAATAATTATTATATTTAAAAACCAGGGAGAGGGTCTTGTCAGAATCTTATTAAGTCAAGGAGTCATAAGAAAGGGATCCTTTAACCAGGTAATGAGTAAGAAATAGAGTCTGGTTTATCAAAAGCTTACCTTTCATTCTTTGTAGAAGAGTTCCATAGCCCAAGTCATATTGGTAGGTGAGGACAAAGCCTAATGGAATAATAGGAAAGAGGAAGGCTGGCTTCTTCCTTTTTATTGCTCTGGTTCAAGAACAAAGAAAAATAAATATCAAGAAATAGCCAGTAAATACATATCTTTATACTCGATGAAAATTTTTTTACCTCCTTTTTGAAAGAATGTCCTTTATTTCAAAAGTTACTAAATTCATTAGCATTATCTTTGAAAATAGGACTTACTTACCCATAACCCTTCACCAGATTCTACAGTTCTCCAGGACAGGCAGGCAAATATAAATTACTCATTTATATTTGATGTTGAGGCTCAGATTACTCATTTTATAAATAGTGAAGTGTTGATATCTACTGTTTAAGGATTGTAGAGATAAACTTGTAGAAGCCTCCTGTCTCAATTCCAAGTAGTTCTTTAACTTTTAAAATGGAGAAAAGAGCAGAGGCAATCTAATAAACTAAAGGCAGAATTAACTATTGCTACCCTGTTTCTACAGAATTACCTCCAGGGGTTAAGCTATAATGGATTACTTTGTTTATATGCATAGTATTTGGACCAACATCCTGTCTTGGCCAACTGAATAATCCTATCTAATAAAAGAGTAATATGCAAGTTGACCATACCTCCATCAACCATCAAACCACACTCACCAGCCAATCAGGAGCAAGTATGCAAATTAACCCAAGCAAGATGGCTGTGGCCATGGAGTGAGCAGGAGGCTTGGGTTTCCCCAGCAATGGAGGAAGCCAAACTTAATGCACACTGTGGCCTGTCCAAGGCTACAAAGTTTCAGTTATAGAAGATAAATCCCAGATCCCAGGGCCTCCACTTGGGTTGCTGGGAGTGGGAGGTGGAGGGGAATAGGGGGTGGCTGGCCTGAAAACCACCACAAGCCCTTTGCCCAGGCCACCTCATGCCCCAAGGGAACCCCCACTCTGATCCAGGACATTCTTCAGGGCAAACCAGCTGGCCCCCACCCGTGCAGCAGGCCTTTATCCTATCTAATAAAAGAGTAATATGCAAATTGACCATCACTCCAACGCACAAAATGGCTGCCCCATGTGGTCAAAGATGGCTGCACCCATGTGGACACAAGATGGCCACCACAAGATGGCCAGCAGGGGAGGGTAGTTGGGCAGGATCAGGCCTGCAGGGGAGGGCAGTTGTGGGCAATCAGGCCAGCAGGGAAGGGTAGTTGGGAGGGACCAGGGCAGCAGAAAAGGACAGTAGGGGAGAACCAGGCCTGCAGTGGAGAGCAGTTAGGGGCAATCAGGCTGACAGGGGAGCAGTTAGGCATCAATCAAGCTGGCAGGGGAATTGTTAGGGGGTGATCAGGCTGGTAGGCAGAGCGGTTAGGGACAATCAGGAAGGCAGGCAGGTGAGGTTGGGAGCCAGCAGTCCTGGATTGTGAGAGGGATGTCCGGCTGCCCATTTAGACCCGATCCTATGGGGAACGGTCCCAAACAGGCAGTTGGACATCCCTTGAGGGGTCCCAGATTGGAGAGGGTGCATGAATTTTGTGCACCGGGCCTCTAATAATATGATAATGGAAAAGATAAAATAAGTTACTTAAGAAAATTTTAAAGTAAATAACAAACATACCCAGCTGTTAAAAGGGTAGCTGCAATGCCATAAAATGTTCCAAAATATTTGAGGAATTCCCGAGACCAAGCAATCTGCATGGCCATTTGTCTTTCTCTCATTTCATTTTGCATCGTTAGCTGTCTTTCCAACTGAATAACAATAACAAAAAACAAACAAACAAAACAATAACAACAACAAAACACAAAGAAAAAAAAAGAGTATAGTTACTCCCCTTTTGAACCTGAGCAGAGTAAATAATCTGCTTTTCCAGTGAATTTTCATTCTTCAATTGCTTTGATTAATCTTTTTTTTTTTTTTTTAAGAAAACACAAGAGATACACCAATCTAAAAGCCCCAGTCCATTATTAAAGTCAGGTTCTTGAAAGAAAAGTTGTCATTTTCCATTCTAAAATCTTGGCACAGTGTATTATTAGCAAAGCATAGAAGATAGAAAAAATACAATTCATGATGTAAACCATAGGGTGAAATATTATGTGACTCAGTTTCCTTTCCATATCTTCTTTCTACTGTTTGAAGAAACTGGGAGAGGAGAATGAGATTTTAGATAGATAGTGCTTGGCCCCGCTGGCATGGCTCAGTGGTTAAGCATCGACCTGTGAACCAGGAGGTCATGGTTTAGTTCCTGGTCGGCGCACATGCCCGGGTTTTGGACTCTATCCCCAATTGGGGGCATGCGGGAGGCAGCCGGTCATTGATTCTTTCTTATCATGGATGTTTCCATCTCTCCCTCCCTATCCCTTCCCGCTGTGAAATCAATAAAAATATATTAATTTTTTTTAAAAAAAGACAGGGCTTAACTCCTTGGTCCCTCTTGAGAGTTGAAGTTGGATCTGGGGTTTGGGAACCCCCCCTGAGCAAGAAGCAAACATTTGTTTGTCCCATTAGCACACATGTAGATTTTTCTTAATCTCCAGGTATCATTTCTTCTTCAGGCCCAAAGACCATCTCTTCTTTTTCATCATTATCAAACGCATCATTCCTGGTTCATTTCATCACAGGCAAATCTTGCACTGGAAGTAAACAGGTTCTTTAGGAGTTAAGATTTGGTCATTTTTACCTGGCTGTGGTGTAGCTCAGTGGTTGGATGTCGATCCATGAACCAGGAGATCACAGTTTGATTCCTTGTCAAGGCACATGCCCTGGTTCCAATCTCAGTTCCCAGTAGGGGTGTGTATACAGGAGGCAGCCAATCAATGATTCTCTCTCATCATTGATATTTCTTTCTTTTTTAAAAAAATATTTTATTGAAGTTTTTACAGAGAGGAAGGGAGAGGGATAGAGAGTTAGAAACATCGATGAGAGAGAAACATCAATCAGCTGCCTCCTGCACACTCCCTACTGGGGATGTGCCAGCAACCAAGGTACATGCTCTTGATTGGAATCGAACCTGGAACCCTTCAGTCCACAGGCTGATGCTCTACCCACTGAGCCACACCGGTTAGGGGAACATCATTAATGTTTCTATCTCTCTCTCCTCACTTCCTCTCTGAAATCAATAAAAATATATGAAAGCCATTCCGCCTCAGAAACAATGTTTACTTACAAAAAAAGAAAAGATTTGATCCTTCTTTGTCAAAGTAAAAAATCTCCAGGAATGTGTTGATCGCCCCTGGGCTATTATGGCTGCCAGCAATTCTTAGAATTTCCTGGCTTGTGATGCATCACTTTAATCTCTGCCTCCATTCTCACACAACCTTCCTCTCTGTAAGAATTCTAGCTCTTTTAATAGACAGTTGTCTAAAAGCTGTAATATACTGCTGCCTTCATTATAGGATTATAGCAAATAAAAATTGCTTGGTTGTTTATTTATTTATAAATTTAATTAAATAATTGTCATATACAGGGTGGGGCAAAAGTAGGTTTACAGTTGTTTGTATGGAAAATAATATAACAATTAATAAAAAATAATAGAAGAATAATCTCTGTTTTGTGCACTCACAGCTATAAACCTACTTTTGCCCAACCTACTCCACTTCCAGGAAGGAGTGGAGGTAGTTTGAATATAAGGAAACTTATTTTCATAGAGACAGAGAGTCATTGTTAGCTCTCTCAAACTATCATGCAATGGTGCTGTCAGAGTTGGTCACCCTGCAGGCCTTTTGTGTCCATTTTCTGTCTCTTCTATCGCCCTGTTACTTCCCACTCTTAGCAATAAGTCCTTCTCTAAGAACCAATCTCTCCTGGCTCCTCTTCTTCTTCTGTCTCTTCCTATCGATTTCTCATCTGTTGTTTTTGATTGTGTAGGGCAGAGGTCAGCAAACTGCGGCTCGCAAGCCACATGCGACTCTTTGGCCCCTTGAATGTGGCTCTTCCACAAAATACCACGGCCTGGGTGAGACTATTTTGAAGAAGTGGTGTTAGAAGAAGTTTAAGTTTAAAACATTCGGCTCCCAAAAGAAATTTCAATCGTTGTACTGTTGATATTTGGCTCTGTTGCCTAATGAGTTTGCCGACAACTGGGGCAGTGAAAGAACAAACCTTTTTAGAACTGTGTATAAAATAAAAGTACTTAGTTCCTAATGAGGAATGGAAGCCAGGGGCTTCCCATGAATATGTTGCATACATTTTAGAACATGGCCTTGTTATAATTATTTGGTTCCTTTGTCTTTAAATACTTTTTCTTGCTTCCTCATCATGTCCCAGATAAGAGTTTGTCAGTTTATATGACTTTAGTTTAATGAGATGGCATTATAGTTAAAATGAAATGGAGAGTAATATTGTTTTTACCATTTATAATAATAGCCAGAAAATTAAAGTACTTACTTGCAAAAGAGAAGTAAAAAAGACAAAACTAAACACAGTAACTATCCTGTTTCTCCGAAAATAAGACAGTGTCTTATATTAATTTTTGCCCCCAAAGATGCGCTAGGTCTTATTTTCAGGGGATCTTATTTTTCCATGAAGAAGAATACGGTACACATTTATTGTTAAATGAAAATAAAGGAAATTTATTACCTGTATACGGTATGGTAGTACGGTAGTTGTCAACACAAACCAGACACACTGTGAATCCTATAGTATCAAGAATTTACTAATTTATTCAATAACAATCATGTCATCATCTTCTGGAACATCATTATAACAATCCAATTCCTGAATTCCCTGGTGAATTTCTTGTGACCAAATCTCTCATGTTTAACAATAGCACTGTGTTTAAATGAGTACTTATTGTCAAGGTAGCTTGCTTGCAATGCATTCGCAATGCAACTGTCAGTGATTTTCTCCCATGAATTCTTCACCCAAGTCACAACTTCTTGCAGTTTAGGTTTCACCAAGTTTCCACGCTGATTTCTCTCCATTCACACAGCAGTGAAGTCAGGACTCTGCATAACGTCACTGGTTGCTAGATGCCAGTCGGGGCGGCCCTAGCGACCAGTTTAGGGTAAATTAATTTTCATTCTGAGACAGAGCCTGGGGGCCTTATATATCACTTAGAAGGAAACCTGTAAGTAGGTCTTATTTTCGGAAGATGTTTTGTTTTGGGAGGAAATGGTATGGATGAGGACATTGGGGGATGGGGAAAGGACAGAGGGCAGGATGGAGGAAGCCAAGTTTCCCACACACACTGGGTGGCCCTGGACTCCACTCAAGGCTACAAAGTTTCAATTATAGAAGATAAACAAATCCCACCAAAAATGGTGGCAGCCACAGAGCTGGAGAGAGCAGGAGATTTGGGTTGCCTCCAGTGATGGAGGAAGCCAAGCTTCCTGGCCTGCCTTGGCCTCCACTCACTCAAGGCTACAAAGTTTCAATTATAGAAGATAAATAAATCCCAACAAAAATGGCTGCAGCCACAGAGTGAGCAGGAGGCTTGGGTTTCTCCAGCGATGGAGGAAGCCAGGCTTTCTGCCTGCCCTGGCCTGCCCTGGCCTCTGCTCAAGGCTACAAAGTTTCAATTATCCTATCTAATAAAAGAGTAATATGCAAATTGACTGTACCTCTGCCACACACAAGCCATGCCCATCAGTCATGCCCACCAGCCAATCAGCAGCAAATATTCAAATAAACTCAACCAAGATGGCTGTGGCCACAAAGAGCAGGAGGGAGGCTTGGGTTTCCCCAGCAATGGAGGAAGCCAAGCTTTCTGCCTGCCCTTGCTGGCCCAGGCCTCCACTCAATGCTACAAAGTTTCAATGATAGAAGATAAATAAATCTCCATAAAAAATGGTGGCAGCCATGGAGCTAGAAAGAGCAGGAGGCTTTAGTTGCCCCTAGAGATGGGGAAGCTAAGCTTTACACCTTCCCTGGCCTGCCCAGGCCTCCACTTAAGACTACAAAGTTTCAATTATAGTAAATAAATGAATCCCAACAGAAATGGCTGCTGTCACAAAGCGAGCAGAAGGCTTGGATCTGCTCCAGGCTACAAAGTTGCAATTGTAGAAGATAAATCCCAGATACCAGGGCTTCTACTTGGGTCGCTGGGATGTGTGGCCAGCCTGGAAACCACCATATGCCCCTCACTCAGGCTGCCCCATGCCCCAAGGGAACCCCCACCCTGATCTAGGACACCAAGGCAAACCAGCTGGCCCCCACTTGTGCACCTGGCCTTTATCCTATCTAATAAAAGAGTAATATGCAAATTGACTGTCACTCCAACACACAATATGGCTGCCCCCATGTGGATACAAGATGACCAGCAGAGGAAGGCAGTTGGGAGGGACCAGGCCTACAAGGGAGGGCATTTGGGGGTAATCAAGCCTGCAGGGGAGGGCAGTTGAGGGGGACCCAAACCTGTAGGGGAGAGCAGTTGGGGGGGGGACCAGGCCTGCAGGGGAGGGCGGTTGTGATCAGGCCAGCAGGGGAGGGCAGTTGGGAGGGACCAGGCCTATAAGGGAGGGCATTTGGGGGCAATCAAGCCTGCAGGGAAGGGCAGTTGAGGGGGACCCAAACCTGTAGGGGAGAGCAGTTGGGGGGGGGACTAGGCCTGTGGGGGAGGGTAGTTAGGGGTGACCAGGCCCGCAGGGGAGGGCAGTTAGGGGTGACCAAGTCTGCAGTGGAGGGCAGTTGAGGGGGACCCAAGCCTGTAGGGGAGAGCAATTTGGTGAGACAAATTATTTGGTGAAACAATTTGTCTCACCAAAATTCCTAGTAATTTTGGTGAAATTTTGTCGAGGGGACCAGGCCTTCAGGGAGGACAGTGAGAGGCAATCAGGCTGGCAGGGGAGTGGTTAAGGAGGTGATCAGACTGGCAGGCAGAAACAGTTAGGGGCAATAAGGAAGGCAGCCAAGCGAGCAGTTGGAGGCCAGCAGTTCTGGATTGTGAGAGGGATGTCCAACTGCCCAGTTAGGCCCAATCCTACTGGGCAGTCAGACATCCCCAGAGAGGTCCCAGATTAGAGAAGGTGCAGGCTGGGCTGAAGGACCTCTCACCCCCTCCCCCCGCCCCATGCAAGAATTTCATGCATTGGGCCTCTAGTATTAAATAAAGAAGAAGGGAAATATTTTTGCCTTCTGGGCAGTCTATACTAAGACATTTATATCACTGTTGGTCTTAATGTAACAGATGGAAGCCAGTGTGGATAGTTCTAATGCTACAAGGACTGAAACAATTTGTCTCACCAAAATTACTAGGATCTTTGTTTTATAGTAAGTTGAGGGATCATGGAATGATTTTCTTTCTTTATTTTCTTTTCTTTTTCAGATGTATCATGTGGAACATTTTTATTCCTAATTTATATTTTGCAAGATATTTGACAGTGTATAAAAATGGTGTCTTAGGTGTTGATTATTTTGTATTATACTTTATTTATAAAATTTCACCATATAATAGTAACTACCTTTCAAAAATCAGCACTGTTAATTAGCTTAACAATAACACACAACCATTGGACTGACATGTACACATAAGGAACTGTTTGTCATTGAAATTGGGTCTCAAAAGAACTGTTGGCCCAGAAAGAAACTCACTACAGACTGATCCATATGCCTTTCAGCATAACAGTTATAGCTTGTCTCATTTTTTATTCTTATAAGTATATTTCCAGTAGGACATGATCTCACTCATCTGGGGGAAATGGTGAACAACATAGACTGATGAACAAGAACAGACCTAGAGATAAGGAGCCATGGGTCAGACTGTTGGACCTCATAGGGAGGGTGGGGATAAAAGGGAGCCATCAACCAAAGGACTTGTGTGCATATATATGAGCCTAACCAATGGTCAAGGACAATAGGGGGCTGGGGGCATGAGTAGGGAGGGATGGAGATTGGAATGGGGGTTGAGGACAAATATATGATACCTTAATCAATAAAGAAATTTTAAAAAATAAGCACTGGTCCTTATCAGTCTTTAGGATAAATTGTTAACCTTACAAAAGTCACCTTAGTACCACTGTTCCCAAGCATTTTATTGTTAATTAAAATCTGATTCCAAAGCCCACCTGTAGTTTCTAGTTCTGATTATGCACAGTCATTTTGAGGTACAATCTAACTCAAGCAGTCCTACCAACCTCTATCAGAAGTGTGCATTAGTGCCCTTGACAGTTTGGCTCAGTATATAGAGTGTTGACTCGCAGTCCGAAGGGTCCCAGGTTTGATTCAGGTTGCAGAGCACGTACCTTGGTTACAAGCTTGATCCCTGGCCCAAGTCGGGGCATGTGTAGGAGGCAACCAATCAATGTATCTCTCTCACATCACCCTTCTAACTGTATCACTATTTATTTATAATGGGACCACTCAGTCACCCGTTATGCAAAAATATGGTTCTTTTGGAAAAAAAACAAAGCATTCTCTAGATCAGCAAGGCTGGTCAACAGTGAATAAAAAGTGACTGTCAGTAATAAAAAATGATTTAATTTCTTTGAAATTTTTCCTTCTTTTCTGCACTCCTTATCTGTTTCTGATTTTGAAGGCCTTGATGATTTTGTCTTTTTCTTAATCTCAGGATTACTTTCCATAGCATCTTGCTCTTTCTCATCAGATTGAGAATCATCTTCATTTATTTCGGTTGAGCTCAGAATCCAGTGGTAGGCCTGTGCTTGCCTGCAGTGAATATGGAGTAAGGTGTAAGTGTTTCCTTAGTGCATGCTCTCGCTTTGTAAAGGCTGCTTTCACATAGGGATCTTAGAGAAGGGACTAGATTTACCATCCCAGTTGCTAATTTACGCGATATTCTCCAAGTCTTTTCATAAAATAATACATATCCATAAGAGCAACAGTATCCTGTACTCCTACCCCTTGTGAGATCAAGGACTGTACAAATGCATCCCTTATGTGTGACAGATCATCTACTGATATAGGCATAGTCTTTTAGCTGGAGTAAGTTCTGGGACTCTTGAACAGTACATTTTTGTTTGCCCATTGACAAGTACTTACTCAAACCAGCTTGGGAAGGTAAGAAATTGAATTCCTCCCCTGTCCTCATTATTTGCCATGCCATACTTTGAGCTTACCAAATGGGGTGCTAACCTTGAATAAATGCCTTTGATGCTGCTATTATTCAGTGGCACAGCAACAGTTTCCCTCAATCTGTTCTTACTGTGAGTATCACGTGCATTCAGTTCCAATTTGCCAACAACTGGAAGGCCTGAGAGCAGTGCTTCTTTAAAACTAGAGCGATCATCTTTGCCAACAAATTTACCAGGCTTTGAGTGTTTCTTATCTTCAGATAGATCCTTGTGCCAGTTTTGGAGGCAGGGTAGGAATTTATTGGCACAGATCTGGTCGCCTTGCTGTCCAATTATGGACTCGAATGAGGTTGGCTTATATTTATTCACCCAGAGCAAATTTTCCACTTTGTCTTCACTGCTGTCATTAGCTAAATTCCTAGCTTGGCTAACACCATTTGTCTCCTCAGTGACCTGCTCCTTGAAGTCCAGGCCTCTCCGAAACACACTTGTTTTCTTTTTTCCTGACTTTATAGAACTGTTCCTTTTACAAGTCACTTTTGTCTTTTGGATTCTGATTCCTTCTTAGTTGGACTAATTTTTTTCCTTGCTCATTTTTTTTGGGAGTGTTCTCTGTAACTTATACTTTTCTCTATTCATCTCAGCTTCAACTATTTAATATTTGAACTTCTTGCCTGGCATAGTTTGAATCAGATCTAATATGCCATCCTCATCAATAATTTTTGTTCCAAAGGTCCCCAAGGATAGTAGACTGACTGTCCACTATCATGACCCATGACAAGGCATTTCTTGCTGACATTTCCAGTTACTTTTTGCTCTGTAATGTTCAGTTAGAGACTTGGCTTCTTATTTATTTATTTATTTATTTATTTATTTATTTATTTATTTTTGATTTCAGAGAGGAAGGGAGAGGGAGAGATAGAAACATTAATGATGAGAGCGTATCATTGATCGGTTGCCTCCTTCATGACCCCTACTAAGGGATCAAGCCCTCAATTGGAGCAAGTGCCCTTGACTGGAATCGAACCCAGGACCTTTCAGTCCGCAGTCCAATGCTCTATTCACTGAGCCAAACCAGCTAGGGTTATACAACCAGTAAGTGATGGAGCCAGGGTTGGCCCCAGGTGTGTCTGATTCCAATGCCTGTGAACTTCTCATTGCACACAAGGAGAGTGAAACCATAGTCCTTGGCAGCTGTGTCCTGGCTATAAATCCACCTGGTAGCAGGCAATGGCCATTTTCCCTTCTAGATTTTCCATTTTGTTACACCATCCTGCCTGGAAAATCTGCTGTTCTTTCTCTTCCTCCTCTTTAGTCTCACATATTTCAGAGTAAGGATGTCCCTTCAGGAGAAACCAAGATGGAGGCGTAGGTAAACAACTGGTCTGCCGCCTTGCACATCAATTTCAAAATTAAAACTAATATAAAGGACATCTATCACCGAAAACAACGGGAAGGCTGGCTGAAAGAGAAAGGAGCGCAAGCGCTGAAAATTGAAGGTCAAATAAAGAGCTTCACAGACAAGAAAAAGTTAAAGGAGTTCATCAACACCAAACCAGGATTACATGAAATGCTGAAGGGTATTCTTTAAGAATAGGAAGAAGAAGAAAAAGGTAAAGATAAAAATTATGAACAACAAAAAGACATCAAACACATACCTACCAACAAGTGAATATAAAAATCAAGTGAACACAAAAATCTGAAGAACAAAATGGACTGGTGATTATAATAGAATCAGGGACATAGGAAGGGATTGGACTAACAATTCTCAGGGGGAAGGGGTTTGAGGGGTGTAGGAAGGGATTGGACAAAAATCTTACACCTATGGATGAAGACAGGGGTGGGGGTAAGGGCATGGGGTGGAGTTGGGAATCAGGTGGAGGGAAGCTGTGGGGGAGGAGGGGGGGGAGAAGAGGAACACCTGTAACAATCTGAACAATAAATATTTATTAAAAAAAAAGAATGTCCCTTCATCATATGCACTGCTAATACAGTCCATTGCCAGGTATGCAAGAAATTCAACTACAAGAATATTTTTATAATCATGTATAGGAAAAAATAACTTAAAAATTTTATTTTTCCATACACAGTAAAACATTTGCTTAGTTTGTAAGTCATGTATAAACTCTTGGAAATCAAAGTAGATTAAACAAATGGAAAAGCATCTCCTGTTCTTGGATAGGATGACTTAATAATTCTTAAATAAATTTATACATGCATGGAATCCCATTTTTTTGAAAAATCAATAAACTATGTTCTAGAGTTGGACAAGTTGAACTAAAGTTTCTATGAAAAAGCAAACATAGGCCGAAACCAGTTTGGCTCAGTAGTAGAGTGTCGGTCTGCGGACTGAAAGGTCCCGGGTTCGATTCCAGTCAAGGGCATGTACATTGGTTGTGGGCACATCCCCGGTAGGGGGTGTGCAAGAGGCAGCTGGTCAATGTTTCTTTCTCATCGATGTTTCTAGCTCTCTATCTCTCTCCCTTTCTCTCTGTAAAATATCAATAAAATATATTTTTTTAAAAAGCAAACATCATAAACACTGACAAGATAAATTGCAGTTGTATATACTAGATTAACTAGGCATCAAAACATACTAAAAAGCATCTCTAATTATGATAGTGTGATTCTGGTGTATGAATAGACATCCTGGCCAGTTGAATAGCATGTCTAGAGACAAACCCAAGTACTTATAGACCCTTAATAGAGGTGACATCTCAAATCACTGGAGGAAAATATGGGTTTTTTTAATAAATGTAGACACTATGACATAGTCGTTAGGGAAAAGATAAAATTACATCCGTATCTTACACTGTATATGAGGACAAATTTCAAATGGACTAGAGAGCTAAATGTAAATAAATGAAGCTATAAAAGTAGCATAGGGAGACAAAAGGAGCTTTTGTAACTTTGGTATAGGAAAAGATGTTCTAAATACTCAAAATACAGAGGCAATAAAATAAAGGACTGTTAATTTGAACACATAAAAATTAAAAAAATTTTCATGCAAAAACATCCCAATATAGCCCAGACCTAGGGCTCAGTGTTTGAACATCAGTCCATGAACCAGGAGGTTACGGTTCAATTCCCAGTCAGGGCATATGCCCAATTTCCAGGCTTGATCTCCAATATGGGGTGTGCATGAGGCAGCCAATCAATGATTTTCTCTCATCATTGATGTTTATATCGCTCTCTCCCTATTCCTTCCTCTCTGAAATCAATATATTAAAGCACACACACACACACACACACACACACAAAACAACAACAACAACAACAAAAAAAACACAAACCAAAAAACAAACAAACAAACAAAAAACCCTCCATAAACAAAGACAAATGACAATGTGGAAGAAAAAATGGCAATATTTCCAAGAGAGGTCAAATCCATAATGTATAAAGAACTCTTAAAAATTGAGGGACAGGGGATTAAAAAAAAGGATAAAGTGACAATTCACAAAAACGTGATATATAAAAGGCCCTCAAACATGCATTAATGTTCAAGTTTACTCATATTAAATGAATGCAAATTAAAACAAGACTAAGATACCATTTTTTTTTTTTTTTGCCTGTCACAGTGGCAAAAATTAAAAAGCAACACCACAAATTCTGTTGGTGAGACTAACCAAACTACCCAGGCACTCACCTTTGACCCAGTAATTCCACTTCTGGAAATCAACCCTGAAGATATACTTTCAACAGTACAAAAATGTGAAAACACAAGGTTATTTATTGTAACACCGTTTATAATAGCAAATATTGGAAATCATAAGTACCTGTGGTAGGCACAATAATAATACCTCCACCCCATCAAAGAAATCTGTGCCTTGCATCTGTGGGTTTTTACCTTACATGGCAAAAAGGGAGTTTGCAGGTGAGATTAACAAAAGGATTTTGAGATGGGGAGATTATCTGGGATTATAGAGATGGACCCAATGCAATCACAAAAGGGTCCTTCAGTGAACGATGGAGGCAAGAGAGTCAGAGGTGGAGAGACATGAAGATGCCACACTGCTGGCTTAGAGAGGGAGGAAGGGAACATGAGCCAAGGAATTCAGGGAGCCTCTAGAAAAGCTTCTCACTGTCTGAAAAAGAATTGCAAATAAAGAAGGGTAAAAGCTCCACTAAAATGTCATCCTGGATTGGAATCAGAGGTATCAGTATGAATTTATGGTTTATTATTCAGGGTGGGGCAAAAGTAGATTTACAGTTGTGAATAAATCCAACCACAGTTTATTCCTGTGTTGCTATTTATTAATTATTGTATTATTTTCTATATGAACAACTATAAATCTACTTTTGACCCACTCTGTATATACTTACAGGCCTATGTAGAAATAGGTATGAATGTATGTTTATGCATGGGTTAGTATATGTGCATGTCCTTATTGAGAGGACCAAGGAACAATGGCTATAGTGGTAAGTCCACCTAGAGCCCTGATCTCGATTTCTAAATACCATTCTCTAACAAAAGGAACTAGACACCTTGAATAAGTGGTTAATTCCAGACTGGCTACAGGGCAGTAGATGTGGAATATCTTATTATTCTAGTAAATAAGCAACTATCCTTGAAAATAAGCATCTATCAAAAGGACATAGGAGCCAACAGGAAGAAGTTTCCAATAGCCAAAACAATTTAAGCCATAAAATAAATAACTACATTATAACCCATAACATAAAATGTTCATGAGACCATATTTATATAATGAGTGCAATAAATAATCATGGAGAAGGTGCAGCTTTTCCAATGAACAAATGTAGATGAAATGAAGGTGATAAAATCACAATTAGGCAAACACCCCAGAAATAATTGTTGCATGTAAATCCCACCAATGGATGCTAAAATGAGTTGGCAAAAGATTGAAGAGAAGCAAGATATCAACAGACTCAAGTATATATCCAAAGATATTTATCAGAGAAAAAAAAGTAACTTTATAGTGGAGAAATCTGGTGGATACCGCCTTAACCAAGAGATTAAGATTAAATTAACCAAAAATACGACATCACATCAGGTGTCCTCTGAAATGATGCAATGGCAAAGACAAAATAGCATTCTGTGGTTTAAGAATAGTATGCCAAACAATCCTTAAAACCACAATCTCAGTCTAATCATGAGAACATACTGGGAAAAACCACAAGTGAGAAAACTTCTAAGTAACTGACTATTGCTTATCAAAAGTTCTTATCATGAAAGCCAGGGAAAGAATGAGGCACATCACTGGCGACTAATGAGGAACATCATAGGAGACTAATGAGACACAACAATGAAGTGCAATATAAGATCTTGAATTGGGTCCTGGAACCTAAAAGGGACATTATGAGAACAATTGGTGAAATTTCAAATGGATCAGTAATTTATTTAATAGTATTATACTGCTGCTAATGTTCTGATTTTGATCATTATAAACTGTTAAATCAGCTAGACAAGGGTACATTTAAACTTTCTGTACTAGTTTTGCCACTTTTATGTAAATTTAAAATTATTTCAACTAAACATGTCTTAAAATGTAAAAGAGAAATAATTGTTAAAGCTATAGGAGCATTTTTAATTAATAGTCTCATGCCACAACTCTCTATATACTAGATATCCTATCAATGCTTTACTGAGTTAATAAATAAATGACCCTTCTTGCTCAAGCAATGAAGAACTAAAACTGAATTAAAATTCACCCTGCTCAGAGTTAGGAAAATAGAATTACAGTTGAGGGAAGAAAAAGAAAAAAAGGAAGATCTGCCAGTCTATAACAGGATTTATTGATCTCATTTAAGTTTGTGAACAAACATAAAACCAGTGTCTCCCCCTGGAGAACTGAGTGTAGAAAGTGTCCTGGACCCACTGTCAGCATGGAAGGGCTGGGAGCCAAGAATCGACTTGGTGGCTTGACTTTTCGTTGTCATTTGTTTATCCTTGTAGAAGTAAGTGCCTGGGGTACCAACAACCTTTATCAATTATTTTATTTTCATTTCTCACCATGCCTGAACATAGAGAGTATCCAGAAAGTTAAGTTTTAAGAGTATGTTTATTAACTCCTCTAGGTGACCCCAGACATGTTAATACCTTGCCCACCTTTAAGAGACTTGCTGAACATTTTTAGCAGCTGCTTTTAAAATCAAGCAACTCAACTCTTAACTGGTTTGGCTATGTGGTTGGAGCATGGACCTGAGGATTTAAGGGTCCTGGATTTGATTCTGATGAAGGGTATGTGCCTTGGTTGTAGGCTTGATCCCCGCTGTGTGTTGGAGACAATCAATAAATGTGTCTTTCTCATATTGATGTTTTTATCTGTGTCTCTTCCTCTCCCTTCCACTCTTGTCTAAAAAGCAAAAGGAAAAATATCCTCAAATGAGGATTAACAACAACAGAAAAAAACATCCAAAAACCTTAAATCAAGCACTCATTATATTATTTGCATTTAGACCCAATCCTTCCTTCATTATACAGTTCAATTAACTTATTTTCATCTGTTTTACTTTGCTAGAGGAAGACACCACACATGGAAGGCCTCACAAACCCAGAAATTGAAAAAAACCCACATGGTCTGAACATGAAAATTCCCAACTAAAAGTGGGTGATGGTAGTAGTCTCATCCTAAGCCAATATCTATCTTCCTGACAAAGGTCGGTCTTTTCCTTAATGGAGCCTGTCTATTGCTTCTAAGATAACATACCTTTGCAATGTCAAAGTAATCATCATTTTCAGACCCACTGCGCCAGTGTTACCTTGTTCCCAGCATACCATCTCTATGTGCTGTAAATACTAATTATTAACTATCTTGTACCCACCAATGTACAAAAAGTATGTCTCCTTGCATTTTGCTTTTTACCCAGTCCTCCAGATTTCCCTGCTTTGCTTTCTTCCTCTTAACCTATCACCAAGAATTTCATATAACCCTACTTACATTTCCTCCTTTGAATTTAATGTATAAAGCAAGCCGCAAAGCTGCAATTCTCTGGAGTGTTTTCTCAATCCATTGAGGTTTTGCTTCTTGGAAATTTTCCTCAGTTTGGCTCACACAAACTCATAAAAATTCTTTACAGGTTTGGTGGTTTCTTATGACACACAAGTCAGAGTATTGGCACTAGCAGAGGCTAAAACTCGGGGCTCTTGGAGGCCAGGGATGCACATGGGAGGAAGCTGCACCCATGCTGGGTTCAGGAGCCAAAGGGCAAAAAGCTTCTAGCCACTTTGCACTCCCCAGTTCCCCCAGCTCGCTGGGGGTAGCACCTCTCCTACCACTGCTAAAAACCCTGAATCCCTGTGTTAATTTCTGTGGCCTGTTTTCCCAGAGGGAAAACGCTCTGGAATTCAACTGATAGGATTTGAACAAAGTTTGCCTTGAGGAAGGGAAATTAAGTGACCTCTGAGCTGCTTCAAGATCTTACAGTTGTTTTCCCTGTTATATGAATGTGTAATGAAATTTATGTTACTTGTTTATATAGTAAATATTCATAGTGACACCCTTTCATTTAGGGATTCCCAGGCTCCTTCCCGTGGTCTAATAGAAACAATATAGAATCCCAGAAAGAAAAACAGAAAATCATAGCTGATCTCCAGAGAGGCCCAGTACTGCAGTGTCACCTGCTGGACACAGGCACCAAATACATCCTGTATTAGTTCCTAGAGCTGCCACAACAAAGTACCCAAACTGCATGGCTTAAACAACAAAAATATATTGTCTCCGTCTGGAGTTTGGAAGTCAAAAATTAAGGTGTCAGCAGGGTTAGTTCATTTCTGGGGCAGTAATGTTCAGACCTCTCTCCTTGGCTTATAAATGGCCAATTTCATATTCACACGGATTTCTATATGCCTATTTCTATGTCCAAATTTCCCCCTTTTTATAAGGATGCCAGTCATATTGGATTAGGGCTCACCCCGAAGACCTCATTTTAAGTTGATTACCTCTATGAAGCATCTATCTCTAAATAAGGCCACATGCTGAGGCAGTGAGAGTAAGGACTTTAACATAGACATTTGGGGGGGGGGGGAGGGCAGTGTCACACTGAACCTGTAATATACCCCATTCACTAATGTGAGGCAACTGTTGGTCTACTACAGAGCCCTTGTTAAAAATGAATACCTGACTCATGGCAGTCTTGTGCCACCTAGATCTGACATCTCCATTTTGGGTGGGTTAACTAGAACAGGACAACTAAAATGCAAGCACTCATTTGCTGGTCAAATTAAAATATATTTGAAGGTATGGCTGGCCTGGCCCAGTTATCATCTCAATTTTGCATAAAGTAGCAGCTACCCCTTTGGGAAAAATTTATCCCATTCTGCCACCTGAGGCAAAGCTACTGACTGAATAAGGGCCCCACAAAGATTCTCCTAAATGCCTGGGCCTGTTTCACTTCTGATTCAACTAAGCTGAAAACTGATGCCAACAATAGTGCTCTTGCCAGTCTGACCTCAGTGCTCACTATGGTGGTCGCTGGAATCATTGGGCAGAAGTCAAGTTTGTTCTCAAAGCTCTGGTCAGTTGGGCTGAGGAGCAGATTGTCAGGAGGAATAATCTGTCATCGGCCCTGAATGTCCCAGGACATTCTTGCTGGGTAGGCCAAGAATTCAAGGCCTAGAGTGCTCTTTATTCAGGCCATTTCTCTGGGCTGTGTTTGTAGTGAACAGTCTTGAGAAATAAGGTAACCCTTGGCTGGCCAGTGTGGCTCTGTGGTTGTGTCGACCTATGAACCAGATCATGGTTTGATTCCCAGTCAGGCACATTCCTGAGTTGCCTTTTGATCCCCAGAGTAGGGTGTACAGGAGGCAACTAATCAATGATTCTCTCTCATCATTGATAGTTCTATCTATCTTTCCCTCTCCCTTCCTCTCTTAAATGAATAAAAACATATTAGGAAAAAAGAAAAAAAAAAGAAAATAACCCTCCCCAACTCCAGGAGCTCACCGCTCATTATAAAAGTAGTAGACTCCAGCCATGAAGACAGAAGAGATACAACTCAGAGATGGAAGATGCTGATGACGCCTCACCATACCAGCAGACAGCAGCTGCGTGTTGCTGAAGGATGCCCAAGACCAAATCAGAGATGGTCACACCTGCATTATCACCATTTGTCCACCAACCAGATCTGAAATATCATGGCTGACATGTACACACAAGAAACTATTTGACATTGAAATTGGGGCTCAAAAGAACTGTTGGCCCACAAAGGAACTCACTGCAGACTGATTCATTTGCCTCTCAGCATAACCACTAAGGTTTGTCGCAGTTTAGGTTCTTACAATGGTATTTCTTGGATCACATAATCTCACACATCTAGAGGAAATAATGAACAACATAAACTGATAAAAACAACAACAACAACAAAAGCAGACCCAGAGAAAGAGAAGCAGCAATCAGACTCTCAAACCTCAGAGGGAAAGTAGGGGAGGGTGGGGGTAAGAGGAAGAGATCAACCAAAGGACTTGTGTGCATGCACATGGGCCTAGCCAGTGGCCATGGACAACAGGGGGGTGGGGCATATGTAGGGAGGGGTTTGGGATGGGACTGGGGGGATAAGGACAATTATGTGATACCATAATCAATAAAAAAAATTTAAAAAGTAGTAGATTCCCTAAGCTTGGTGTTCTTCAAATGTGCCACAAACCCACTGAATGCCCAGCATCCATCTAAAGCCATATTTGTAACCTCTGTGAGACTTGAGGGGAATGGGATATTGATAGCAATCTCATGCTTATGCTCCTTGCTATGTTATGAGTAATTAAGATCTCTGTCTCTGACATGGATATATCCTGAATTTTGCCAGCATCCATGAAATGATCACAGGCTAATTTGTTAACTTGTAAATATGTTAAAATCCCAGTTCCTTCACAGATCCTGACTTCATGAGGACTGATGTAAGAGTAAAATCCCTATCATTTCCAAAGGTCTTGGAGAAGGACTCTGAGTATGTGACATTCATAGCTGGTTTGTATGCCTAACGTCTGGTCTTCCCTAGGTCACTCTGCTCTGTTGCAGTAATTCATCTGCCCATTCTTTCCATTGTTCCATTCCCCAAAATACATTATCCTGCATAAGACACTCTTGTCACTCTTTAATAACAACAGCAGCAGCAGCAACTAATATTTATAGAGTGAGAGACATTGTTCTAAAGACTTGAGGTTTTGTTCACACTTTTTTCCATTTTTTATTAAGGTATTACATGTGTACATATCTTCCCATTGTCCGTCCCCCCCCCCCTCCACTGCCATACATGGCCTCACCCCCGTGTCTTGCGTCCATTGGTTATGCTTGCATGCATGCATACAAGTCCTTCGGTTGATCTCTTATCCCCTACACCTCTCCCTAACCTTCCTGCTGTAATTTCACAGTCTGTTTGATGCTTTACTGCCTCTGTCTCTATCTTTTTGTTCATCAGTTTATAATGTTCTTTATTATCCACAAATGAGATCATGTGGTATTTTTCTTTCATTGACTGGCTTGTTTCACTTAGCATAATGCTCTCCAGTTCTATCCAGGTTGCTGCAAATGGTAAGAATTCCTTCTTTTTTATGGAAGCACTAGAGGCTCGGTGCATAGGGAGGGGGGTGTTCCTCAGCCCAGCCTTCACCCTTTCCAATCTGGGACATCTCTCTCACAATCCAGGACTGCTGGCTCCCAATTGCTTGCCTGCTTGCCTTCCTGATTGCCCCTAACCACTTCTGCCTGCCAGCCTGATCACCCCCTAACCACTCCCTTGCCAACCTGATTGATGCCTAACTGCTCCCCTGCCAGCCTGTTTGCCCCTAATTTCCCTCCCCTATAGGCCTGGGTCCCTCCCAACTGCCCTTCCCTGCAGGTCTGGTCGCCCCCAACTTCCCTCCTCTGCTGGCTTGGTCACCCCTAACTGCCCTCCCGTGCAGGCTTGATTGCCTCCAACTGCCCTACCCTGTTGGCCATCTTGTGGTGACTATCTTGTGTTCACATGGAGGCAGGATCTTTGACCACATGGGGGCAGCCATCTTGTGTGTTGGTGTGATGGTCAATCTGCATATTACTTTTTTATTAGATAGGATAGAGGCCTGGTACAAGGGTGGGGGTCGGCTGGTTTGCCCTGAAGGGTGTCCCAGATCAGGGTGGGAGATCCCTTGGGGTGTGGGGCAGCCTGGGCAAGGGTTCTGTGATGGTTTCCAGGCTGGCCATGAACCCTGGCAAGCTAAGTGGAGGCCCTGGTATCTGGGGTTTATCTTCTACAATTGAAATTTTGTAGCTTGGAATGGAGCCAAGCCTTCTGCTTGCTCCCTGGCAGCAGCCATTTCTGCTGGGACTTATGTATCTTCTATAATTGAAACTTTGTAGCCTTGAGTGGAGGCCTGGGCTTCCTCCATTGCCAGGGGCAACCCTAGTCTCCTGCTCTTCCCAGCTCCATGGCTGCTACCATTTCTTTTTGGATTTATATATCTTCTATCATTGAAACTTTGTAGCCTTAAGTGGCGGCCTGGGCTAGCCAGGGCAGGCAGAAAGCTTGGCTTCTTCTATTGCCAGGGATGTTTATACATCTTGCTCTCTCCATGGCCACAGCCATCTTGGTTGGGTTAGTTTGCATAATTGCTCCTGATTGGTTGGTGGGTATGGCTGGTGGGTATAGCAGAGTGATGGTTAATTTGCATGTCATTCTTTTATTAGATAGGATAGTATTCCATTGTGTAGATATACCATAGTTTTCTGATCCAGTCATCTACTGACGGGCACCTAGGCAGTTTCCAAATCCTAGCTATTGTAAATTGTGCTGCTGTGAACATAGGGGTACATATATCCTTTCTGATTGGTGTTTCTAGGAGTGGGATTACTGGGTCAAATGGGAGTTCCATTTTTAGTCTTTTGAGGAAACTCCATACTGTTCTCCACAGTTGCTGCACCAGTCTGCATTCCAACCAGCAGTACATGAGAGTACCTTTTTCTCCGCATCCTTGCCAGCACTTGTGTTTATTGATTTTTGATGATAGCCATTCTGACAGGTGTAAAATGGTACTGCATTGTCATTTTGATTTGCATCTCTCAGATAATTAGTGACTTTGAGCATGTTTTCATATGTCTCTTGGCCTTCCTTTTGTCTTCTTTCAAAAAGTGTCTATGTCTGCCGAAACGGGTTTGGCTCAGTGGTAGAGCGTCGGTCTGCAGACTGAAATTGAAAGGTCCCAGGTTCGATTCCGGTCAAGGGCATGTACATTGGTTGCGGGCACATCCCCAGTAGGGGGTGTGCAGGAGGCAGCCGGTCAATGTTCCTCTCTCATTGACGTTTCTAGCTCTCTATCTCTCTCCCTTCCTCTCTGTAAAATATCAATAAAATATATATTTTTTAAAAAGTGTCTATGTCTGTTGCCCATTTTTTTATTGGATAACTTATTTTCCTTTTATTAAGTTGTATAAGTTCCCTGTAGATGTTGGAGATTAAACCTTTATCAGTAATAGCATTTGCAAATATGCTCTCCCATACAGTGGGCTTTCTTATTGTTTTGTTGATGGTTTCTTTTGCTGTGCAAAAGCTTTTTATTTTGATGTAGTCCCATTTGTTTATTTTCTCTTTAGTTTCCATTACTCTAGGAGTGGTGTCATAGAAGAAATTGCTTTGGCATATGTCTGATATTTTTCTGCCTGTGGATTCTTCTAGTATTTTTATGATTTCCCATCTTATGTTTAAGTCCTTTATCCATTTCGAGTTTACTTTTGTGTATGGTGTAAGTTGGTGGTCTAGTTTCATTTTTTTGCATGTATCTGTCCAATTTTCCCAACACCATTTATTGAAGAGACTGTCTTGACTCCATTGTATGTTCATGCCTCCTTTGTCAAATATTAATTGAGCATAGTGGTTTGGGTCGATATCTGGGTTCTCTATTCTATTCCATTGGTCTGTATACCTATTCTTGTGGCAGTTTTGAGAACAGTGGCTTTGTAATTCAGCTTGAAATCTGATATTGAGATCCCTCTTACTTTGTTCTTCTTTCTTAGGATTGCTGTGGCTATTCGGGGTCTTTTTTTTATTCTAGATGAATTTTGGAGAGTTCTTCCTAGGTCTGTGAAATACGCCACTGGTATTTTAATGGGGAATGCATTGAATCTATAGATTGCTTTGGGTAGTATGGACATTTTAATGATGTTGATTCTACTAATCCATGACACAGTATGCTCTTCCATCTATTTATGTCTTCCTCTATCTCTTTTTTCAATATCTTGTAGTTTTCTGAGTAAAGGTCTTTTACCTCCTCAGTTAAGTTTATTCCTAGATATCTTAAATTTTTTTTGGTGCAATGGTAAATGGATTGTTTTTTTAGTCTCTCTGTAAGTTCACTGTTAGTATATAGATATTCCATAGATTTCTTGGCATTAATTTTGTTTGCACACTTTTTATACACTACCATCTTTACTCTTCAAAATAACTCCTCTGCAGAGATACTATCACCTCCAGCTTACAGATTAGGAGACAGAGGCACAGACTTAAAGTTATTCAGGGGTAGAGATAGGGTTTAAAATCAGACAGCCTGACTTTATTCCTCACTTTTAACCACTCTATATACTGCCTCAGAGTAGGACTTTCTATTCTTGGAGTCATAATGATCCACAGAAGCCTAGAGATCTTAATTTGATATTTTAGGAAGATGATTCCAGTCAAACTTTTAACAATTGATTTTGATATACAACATTTTAAAATACTTTTTTGACAATCTATATATAGGCAATTAGATAATCTACTTTGCTTTGATCTTTTCTATGCAGCCTATGCATAAATCTAGTTTCAAGTTTTCATACTCTGTATTAGTGTCCTATTGTTATATCACAAATTATCAAATTTAGTAGCTTAAAACAACACAAATTTATTTTCTTACAGTTCTGGAGGTCAGCAGTCTAAAATGGGTAGGTAGAACTGCACTGCTTCTGGAGGTTCCAGAGGAGAATCCATATCCTTGCCTTTTCCATTTTCTAGAAGTTGTGTTTCTTGACTCATGGTCCTTTACTCCATCTTCAAAGCCAGCAGCAAGGCATTTTCAACCTCCCTCCCCCGTCCCTCCTCTGGCTCTCCTGCCTCTCTCTTTCCCTTATAAGGACTCTTGTGATTACATTGTGCCCATTCAGATCATCCAAGATAACACAGGATCTTCTCCATCTCAAGCTCTTAATCACATTGCAGAGTCCTTTTACCATATAAGGAAAAACAGTCACAGGGGATCAGGATGCAAATATCTGCAGGAGTTGCCATGATGCACACTGGCCATTTTGAAGAGGGTAACATTCTCCCTACCCTACATTGTAAGCAGCTGTCTCTTACTATGGTATAGAGACGTTTTGTTTCCTTTAATTCTCATCGGAGGATTTTTTCATTGATTTTTAGAGAGAGTGGAATGGAGGGGAAGAGACAGATAAACATCCAGTGAGAGAGACATATTGTTGGGCTGCTTCCTGCCCCTGAGGCTCGGGATCCAGCCTAAAGCCTGCCTACAACTGAGATACAGGTCCTTGACCAGAATCAAACCTGGGACCCTTCAGTCTGTGGGCCGATGCTCTATCCACTGAGCCAAACCAGCCAGGGCTATGGTATGGACATTTTAACACAAATATCTGGATTGGAGATTTTTAAACATCCATTCACTAGATAATTAACAGTTCATTTCATCTTGGCTTTGAGGATAGAGCCCCAAGAGCATTTTACCTTTTGGGGTCAAAGAGAACATACTTCTGGAGCACATGTTAGAAACTTTAACATTATATATATTATATATATAATGTGCTAAGTTTATGACCATTTGACCAGTCAGTATGATGCACACTGACCATCAGGGGGCAGACCTTCAACGCAGGAGCTGCCATGATGCACACTGCCATTTTCAAAGAAATGGCACTGTTGACAAAAAGCAACACAGGTCCCACCACCACCCCAGAGTGACAGCTCAACAAACTGCAGCTGATACTGTAGAGACCCCATGGTGCAAAATGTGGCCCACCGCCTAGCCTAGGTCAGAAACAGTGTCTGTGGGCCCTGGGTAATGACGTCATGTAACAATACCCAGCTTCCTCTCCCTATCAGCAGGCCATTTAACAATAAATGCCACCGCAGACCTGGCACCCACAAAGCAACATTCTGTTTCCCCTAAGTGGGACACAGACCCCACCACCACCCCAGAATGACAGCCCACCAAATCTCAGCCAACACTGTCAAGACCCCATGGCGCAAAATGTGGCCCACAGCCCAAACCAGTCCAGAAACAGTGGCTGTGGGCACCGGGTAATGATGTCTTGTAGCAATGCCCAGTTTCCTTTCCCTAGCAACTGGCCTCCTTGGAGTTTCTTCAGCCCAGGAAAACAATTTGCTTTATAGCCAGATGAAAACATTTCACAGTTTAACCAAAGGTCTGTGAATTGTTTTCACATGCCTCATCCCTCTTGATCTTCACAGAAGTTCTGGGATAGGTATATAGGAGACTTGGTAGAATCCTATTTTCTTTTCTTTTCATTAGCCAGCAAAACTGAGATTTAGAAAGTTTAGAAACTTGACCCGACTGAAAAGAAGTAAGAAATGGTGGAACTTGAAAATGACTTCAGGTTTACTTACTGTGCAGAATATAGTCAAACACTGCTGCAGTTAAATATTTTACCCTTTGTTCTCCCTGCATGATCTACAATAATAATCTGCTTTGTGTTGATATTTACTGCTGTGTTGCTGACAGTTACCTGAAAGGGAAGTTGGGGTGCTTCACTGGGCTGGAAAACGTTTAGCTAAATCAGAAAGCAGATCTAATTAAACAAGTGTATTTATATATATAAAGCTCTTATTGTCGCTAATCACATGCATGTGTTTTCATCTGTTATTGTCTATCAAGGATTTGGTTGACACTTCTATTATAGAGAAAGGGTGAATAGCGATATTAAAATCTTTTAATTAATTTCCTTTTCATGAGCATGATTTTGTGCACTGGGCCTCTAGTAACAACCTAAAAGCTTAATTATTTTAAAAAGTACCTGAAGTCGAGCATTCATAAGCATGAATTCCTGTTGGTTTTTCATGTTTTCGTTCATAGATTTTGAAAATATAAACCCCATCTTGACCTAAATATAAAAAAAAACACAAAGAGATTTAAAACAATATATTCTACATGCATCCTTCATGTGCTGTGCCTTGGAATATTGTGAACTCATAACAATGTAAGAAAAAAACTCTAACCTGGGAACACAATGTGGATTCTAGTCCTTACTCCCAACTAACTGTCTGATTGTGGGCAAACTTAACTGGGTTGGCTGTCACTGATTAAGACCAGCTAATTGAACTAGACGACTTCCAAAATCTGATGCTCTGTAAATATTTGGCTCCATTTTTCCTGATTTTGTTTTGCACTTTAAATCTTGAAGAACTGAATACTTAAAAACATACAGAAAAAACTCTGGTTGTGTGTGTGTGTATATATACCATCTATACTCTACCTTCTGTACAGTTGGATGATATAATCTTTGTTTCTGAGAAGGGATGATGCAGAAGATGCATCATGCACTTTGAGGACAGATTTGTCTGTGCTCTGTGCATTTGTGTTTTAGGAGGTTTTAAGTATCTCAGTGTCACTATATCAATATTCTTCTTGTAATCCCTGCCCCTATCCTATACACCCTCTATTTCCAGCCACCCACTCCTGACATTCCTTGGCCATCCTCCTCAAGTTTCACTTTTGTTCTCTTCAAACTACTACTGAAGTTCTCAAGGGGGAAAGCATAAGGATAATTAAATGTCATGGGAAACTCAGTTTTTAAATCAATATATGGTATTGTCTATCTTATCTGGGCTATCAATTCTTGGGAGGCCAGAACTCTTAGTATTTTGTTCTTAATTCAATTGGGTAGGTACAGAAGACCTTCAGTTGTTGTTTTACTTTCAGAATGCAAAACTCAAGGATGTTACAATTGCTCTTCCCTTCTCAATAGTGCTGCTGATTCCCTTTGGTGAGTTGTTGAGCAGAGGGCCAGTTTTAATGCCTCTACCAGGATTCATAGTATTCTGTGGAAGCCATTGGAGCTTCTGTTTTCCATATCTCTATCAGAAAATTTTTTGTTCTGACTAATTGTGGAGAAGAATGGAGAGACAGCATTTCATTCCAAGTGAAATGAGTTATCTCTGCTATTAGGGCTTCAGGTGAGTGAGAACTGCAAGCCAGATGTCAGTGGCTTTCCTGTATTCTGACTGTAGACACACTCTGGAATTATAGGGGCCTCTGGTCCAGAGTCAGCTTTAGTGTTGGGAAGAGGCCAGTTTTTCACCAGAAAATAGAAGCACGGCCCTGAACAGGCCTGGGAAGTCATGAGGTTTCTCTCCTGCTCTGCCACTGCCCCCCTCCATCCTGTGACCAGAATTGGAGGCCATTGAGAGTGGGGAATCTAGCATAAATTCTCTCATTTGTGCAAATTCTGACAGTCCCATGTCAGTGGTCTCCAATAGCAGACCAGAAATTGCCTGAAGGCGGAAGCAATGTATTATCCATCTTAGCAATGTCCATGGTGTCTCTTTCCCATAAAAGTTTGCAGAAGGCAATGAGTGACACTAGAGAAAGGCTGGCTCAGGTCACTTGCCATTTCTTACTTTTCTTCTGCATATAGGAGTGGATAATTGAAATTTTACATATGTTGCAAACATTTCTAAAGAAAAAAATTGTCACCTAATCCTATTCTTACACACATACACAAACATAGTACCGTATTTGCCGGCGTATAAGACGATTTTTTGGCCCTGAAAAATACGTATTTGCCGGCGTATAAGACGACTGGGCGTATAAGACGACCCCCTAACATTTCCACTAAAAATACAGAGTTTGTTATATACTCGCCGTATAAGACTACCCCCCACTTGGAGGCATATTTTTCAGGGCCAAAAAATCCTCTTATACGCTGGCAAATACGGTATGTCACAGAGCTATGTCTCTGACAGTTGCTACTATTTATTAAGGGGTGGAATCTCCCTTGAAGTATAGGAAGAGTCTGTATATCAGCCATCTAGGGGAAAGAAACTATGGGGAAAGTTAGGATTTAAGTTTACCTCTTTCTGGGCCTTGCTCTCTTGGGTCTAGATTATAGTTTGAATGTATTAGGCAACGTTCCCAAGGGTTAAAGCTAGAAGCAAACTCAGGAGAAGAGCTTTCTTGTGGTCCTCAGGAGATCACACCTGGAAACAAGTGCACCACACCTTGTAAAATACATCTTGGAGTTCAGTATTTTCAACTTTTTCCACTCTAATAGCCATTTTCCAATGTTTGGAATGTGTTCATAATACTTTCAATCTTCTCTCTCCCACTCACTACACACACACACACACACACACACACACACACACACACACACACATATATATATACACACACACACACACACACACACACACACACACACACACACACACATACTAGAGGCCCAATGCACGAAATTGTGCAAGGGGCTCAGCCCTTGCAGCTCTGAACAGCCCTCACAGCCCCTGCTTCGTCTGAAATGTCATCCAGGCAGTCTCTTCTGCTGTTTGATATAATTAGCATATTAGCTCTTTATTATATATGATATACACTGAGTGGCCAGATTATTATAATCTCTGAACACATAATAATCTGGACACTTAGTGTGTGTGTGTGTGTGTGTTTGTGTATATCTCCCAGTGTATGAATTCATGCATGGGTGGGGTCAGGGTGAGGGGACATGAGTGATTGGCTGGCTGGCCTGCCTGCTGGTCCAACACCTGGTCCAGGGGACAATTTGCATATTAGCCATTTATTATGTAGTATATACACTGAGTGGCCAGATTATTATGCATTCAGAGATCAGTGTGTGTGTGTGTGTGTGTGTGTGTGTGTGTGTGTGTGTGTGTGTGTTTTGGTTTCAGAGAGGATGGAAGAGGGAGAAGAGAGAGATAGTAACATCAATAATGAGAGAGAATAATTGATTGGCTGCCTCCTGCAAGCCCTACACTGGGAATCACCTACAACCTGGCATGTGCCATGACTGGGAATCGAACTGTTGACACTCAACCACGAGCCACACCAGGTGGACTCACAAAATATTAATAAAAGGATGATTATCGTTCATACTGTTGTATGATACATAGGAAAGTTAAGAGGATAAATCCTAATAGTTATCATCACAAGAAGGAAAAGTTCTTTTTTTTCTTTCTTCTTACTGTATCTACATGATAGATATTAGCTGAACCTGTTGTGGCAATCATTTAACAATATATGTAAGTCCAACCATCATACTGTATACCTTAAACTTAGACAATGATATGTCAATTATTTGTCAGTAAAAGTGGGGAAAGAAAATAAGCAAGAGTGATCTCACAATAGGAATAACTGAATTCACTCAGTTGTATAAGTAAGCCTTTCATAAATTCCAACACTCATACCATTGGTGAAAATTTTTTTGATACTTAAAATTTAGACCCCAGTGTGTCTCAGAGGACTGAGAATGTTGATTTGAGTTCTTAATGACTGCATTTTTCCTTTTATTACTCCCGAGGCCTTAAAATGGGCTCTGCAATACTTCAGCCCAGTGTCAGCTGTGCTATAGATTACAATGGGAAGGGATATTTCTGAGGAGAGTTGGGGCTGCAGCTTACTTACAGGCACCGCTAGAAACATGCATTTAATTCTACTTTTTTTTTAAAGGATAATCCCATAACCCACGACCTCTGTCATCCAAATTTCTGCACTGACTCATATCCTGATCAAATTACACATAACCTACATTTATGACTGGTTGCATGATTACAATCATTTTCTTTTTATAACTTTTTTTATTGATTAAGGTATTATATATGTGTCCGTATCCCCCCAATTGCCCCCCCCATTCCCATACATGCCCTCACCCCCCAGTACAATCATTTTCAATAAATCGTTGCGTTCTGTTCACATTAGTCCACTTCCCCTGCAAATTCCAGCCTTTAACCTACAACTTCCGGAGGGTTTCCCTAATTTAACTCCACCCGCCCTGATGACATTATGTCTGGGTATTTCCTGAATGGCGTGCTGATTTCCGTGGATAGTGCTCCGTATACTTTCCCAATGTGATTACAAGGTTACGGGAAAGGCCCGGAGTCCTGTTGACAGGAAGGGATTCTTTCCGAAATGAGTAGGAGACCTTCCCCGCTGGGAGCGGGGAGGAAGCCGAGGGCGGGCGCGCACTAGAAGCGAGAGCGCCACGAGGGCCGGCGCGCCTGGGGCCCGGCTGCTCAGCGTCGGAGGGCGCGGACCCGCGCTCTCCACCCACCTGTGGCCGGCGGTTCCCGCCAGGCTGGCTCTCAATCACCAGGCAGCAGATAGTGGAGGAGCGGGGCACGGTGATGGCCGCAGAGACCCTCGGGTTTCGGGTCCCCTAGTCCGCAGCAAGCACCGGGATTCCGCCTCGCGGATGGACTAGCCTTGACAGTGGATGACAACCCTTAGCCAATCAGCGCAGCCCTGGCCTTCTTTAAAGGGCCCGCGCGCCGGACCTAGGCCTGCCGTGTTACACACCAGGCACCGGAAAGGGGCAGGTGGAAGAGGCAACTTCAAAACCCCAGCGACTGAGCTGTCAGATTTTGAGGGGAGGCAGAGGAAGCAGAATGACAGTCTCACTTAAAAGCTTCCAGTGACCTTTGTCAGTACACGAGAATCCATAAGCCTCCATAGACTTTAATGAGCTGTTTTACTGTTATTCTCTAGAAATGCTATCAACCACCACTGTTGGATCTGTTTCCAGGAAGAGAATGTATCTCGTGAGAAGTTGTCACTTAAGCATATAACCCTTCTAAACATTTTTAAGGTCTTTTCTACTGGCAGAATAGATTTAATGTTGAGGGTTGACAGGAAGGCCTGAGAAAGAAGGAGACAGGTGGGTGCAGTCTATAGAGGCAAGCCTCCTAGGGACAAAGACTGACAGGACAAACGGAAAATACCCAGCACACCTCTTCTACAACCTTGGGTTAATCATTTTTGCAAGTCCTAGTTCAAAAGAAAGAAATGTTACCACTTGAGGACACAGCCATGGTTCTATTGAGTTGAAAGCTGAAATTGAGCCCTGATTATTTTGGTTCCTTATAGTAATAGAATTGGGATGACTGATCCCAATCACTGAGAGGAAATTGGGTTGCAGCTATACAATGAAGGGAAGGGGAACTGTGCATGACACCCAGAGATTCACTGGACCTGTCTTATTCCTCCCATCTACAATAATAATGCTCATTAGAGAACTGCAGCAACCTGATATATGACATTTTTAAGAATGTGGGAGAGAAATTTAACTGGTATATACATTATTTCTAATTATATAAATGTGTGTATATATATGTTTTTACACACATGTACAAATAGTTGCTTTAAAAATCATTTTGCATTATAGCATAAAGATTTTCATGTTAAATAGCATTCATGTATGTCATTTTTAACAGGTGTCAGATTTCCCAGAGTATGTATACAATTCCCATTGTTGGATATTTCTGATTTATTTTTCACTGTTGCCAATAATATCATGATGACCATACACACACACACACACACACACACACATATATGTGTGTGTGTGTGTGTGTGTGTGTGTATATATTTTGATTGGAAATACTGAGTTAAATAGTATAAATATTTTAGAGAATTGATGTAAAATACTCAACTCATTGAAAGTCTCCTACCCTAGGAAAAGGGAATTACTCATTATTTCTCTTTATAGCCATAAAGTACTTGTTTTAAAAACAACAACAAAGTTTTTTGAAAGTTTAAGACGTGCTTAGAGGTATTTTTTTATTTTTTTGGTTTCTTACAGAGAGGAAGGGAGAGGGATAGAGAGATAGAATCATTGATCAGCTGCCTCCTGCACACCTCCCACAAGGGATGTGTCTGCAACCAATGTAGGTGTCCTTCACCTGAATCGGAGCTTTCAGTCCGCAGGCTGACGCTCTATCCACTGAGCCAAACTGGTTTTGGCATGGAGGTATTTATTTTTAACATAGATGCTTTTGAAAACAGTATGAATTTCACCATTAATATGGGAACCAGGATTAGCCCAAAACCTCAGTCTGTTATGGAGGGCAAGTAGTTGCACACTGTCTGGGGCTAAGGCTAGAAGATCTTGAATTAAGCTTTTTTGGAATGGTGTTTCCCATGCTCTGGGGAACATGGTCTGAAATTTAACTTTACACTTCAATCATGAAGCACACCTGTAGCCTGGACATGGTCTGAGCCTGCAAAACATTACTGAGCTTTGTACAAACCTCAACAGTGACTCTTTGATGCCAAGTGGCAGTGATGCCATTCCTCAACAGTGACACCAAGTGGCAGTATAATATAATGGCAACAATGGACAGGAGATCTTAGTCTCTCCCTACCTAGAAAATTTTAAATTGAGATCTAATTCACATACCATAAAATTCACCATTTAAGTGTACAAATTAGAAATATTTAGTATTTTAAAAGGTTGTACAATTATCGTTGCTATTTAATTCCATAACATTTTCATCACCCCCAAAAGAAACCCTGTACCATTAGCAATCACACTCCATTCTCACCCTTCTTCTAGTTTTGGGAAACTCCTACTCTGCTTTCTGTCTCAATAGATTTTCCTATTCTATACAGTTTATATAAATGGAGTCATACAATATACAGCCTTTTTTACATGGCTTCTTTCACTTAGCATAAAGTTTTCAGGGTTCATCCAAGTTGCAACATTGTTTAGTACTTTATTCCTTTTGTGGCTAAGTAATATTCTAGTGTACGGATATACCACATTTTGTTAATCCATTCAAAATTGATGGACATTTGGGTTGCTCCCACTTTTTTGATGTTATGAATAATGCTGCTATGAACATTTGTACATATGTTTTCAATTCTCTTGGGAGATAATATGTAGGAGTGAAATTATTGAGTCATGGTAACTCTATGTTTAAATGTTTGAAGTTGAACAAATTCACAGTGCCAACAGGTGTGAATAAGGATACTTATTTTACCATATACATTATAGTTAGGAGCCCAGACACTGGAGCTATAGTACCTGGGATGGAATCCTTAGCTGTGCCATTTCCCAGCTATGTAAGTTTAGACCAGTTGCTTAAGCTCTGTGCCTCAGTATTTGCATCTCTAAAATAGAGGCAATAATTATAAAGGCAGTGTTTATTAAAATACATTTCATTTTTAAAATTGAGCTATCAGGTGTTAAAGTTTGTATACATTTTTTGGGACACCCTGTATATTGTTTTTTGTTTTAATATGAAACAGCATATTAAAATATATACAAGATGGGGGGAAAGTAGGTTTAAAGTTATTCATATGGAAATAATAAAATAATTAATAAGTAATAATATAAGAATAAACTCTGTTTCACATACAATTAATTGTAAACCTACTTTTGCCCCACCCTGTATACCATCCTTGATTTTCATTTTCTCCCTTCTAATAAGTTCTGTAAGTTCTACTTTCAAAATGTGGTTTACCTAAAGGTCTCCAAGCTTCCTTGCTGCCCCTCGGCCCTCTAGTCTTTAGACCACAGTTAGAGTGACATTTTCAGAACATTCATCAAGTAACTCCCCTGTTTTAACTCATCTAGTGACTTTCCATTGCAATTGGAATCCAACCTCTTTCCTTGGTTTACAAGCACTTTCAGGATATGATCTGATCCACCTCTGCTCCCTTCATTCTACATTCCAGACACAATGACCTTCTTTCCAACTTTGTTCCATCCTTATGATTCCTCTGCCAGGAATGCTCTTCGTGCAGATCTTTGCATAGTTGTCTTCATAACTCATGTCTCAGATATTGCCTCTTAGAGAGGCCTTCCCTGTCTACCTTAACTAAAGGAGCCTCACATGCAGGCATTCTGCAATATTGGATCACCATTTTTTTTTCTTTCTTTAAATAGGACTTTTTAATATTTGAAATTTTAGCTTATTAGTTTATGTTTGGAATCTCTTTCTCTTGAAACTAAGAAAGGATATTTCTTATTTTCTTTTCAGAAAAAGTAGGGAAAAGAAAAAACTGATTCTTTTATGATGGGTCTATAATCATGAAAGGCAAATTGATTAGGTTGAGGATCCTGTTAACCCAGGTGTGACTACAATTGGTTTTGAATAGCCACTTACTCATAACAGAAAATAAAACCCAGTTGTTCCCTTCAAACCCTTCAAAGCAGGGGTTTTGAACACTTTTAGACCTAGAGCTCATATTGTTCTTGGTTTAAAACCATTTCTGGAGGCCATTCCACAAGAGCCATTGAACTTACTCATCTCCTTAAACCAAGTGAAGTGACTCACAAGGGGACTTACATTTCTACAACATTCAGTTAGGTTATTTAGTTCTAGGATATTAAATCAATAAAACATTTCCCTTTATCATCTGAAAGGATATCTCTATTTTTCATGGCCTTCAATTCATTTATTGAGATTCCTTAAAATTAAATTACTTACCATACAGTGTTCCCAAGTTCCCACAGCATTTACCCAAGGCATCCTGTATAATAAAAGCCCAGCTATCGAACGGCAGAACAACCAGAACAACTGCTCGACAAGTCACATGCTGCATACTGACCACCAGGGGGAAGATGCTCAATGAAGGAGCTTCCCCCTGGTGGTCAGTGCACTCCCACAGTGGGAGCGCTACTCTCCTGACTGGGATGAGCAGCACTCCCACAGTGAGCTGATTCCTGCAGGCCACGCCCCCCACCAGTGCACAAATCCCATGCACTGGGCCTCTAATAATTACATATTTATGTCTGGATTTGTAAATTCCTTGAGTACAGGAACATTGTTGGAGGCCTCATCTTTGTATTAAAGTATGCACAGCATGGGAGCTGCCTTTTGAAGGCAAGCACTCTTTCCCTGGCCAGCTCTTTCCCAGCTCAGCATAGGAAGAAAGGAGACAAATAGGGGGTAAGTGAAACATCTGAACATGGGTGTCAAGTGATGACAGCTGCTTCCCCCTGGCCATCCACACATGTTAATTACTCCTATGTTTTAAATAGTTGTGTGACCAGGGCAAAGTGTTCTGCTCAATGAAGTCTGTTTAGCACCAATCTATGGAGTTTGAATAGATAGCAGAGAGGGAGGAAACAAAAGGTGGGCAGAGGAAGAGTGAAGGGCGGTATTGATATTAAACAACTAAATTAGATGGAGGAAAGGAAGTTATAACTATACTTGCAAAGAACACTTGATTTAATTTCCCTCCTTTAAACATTATACAATCAGTATTTAAAATTTTCGTGTGCACATGAATCATCTCTGGTTGGTGTTGAAATGTAGACTCCTAGGACCACTCCTCAAAGAACTGGATTCAACAGGTCTGTGTTAAAGCCCTGAAATTTGTAAACACCCAGCTCAAGTCAACTGCGATGCAAATGACCCTCAGAAACAGTACATCGGCAGAAATGAGATTTTACCCTTAAAAATGAACAAAGTAAGAGGGTCGTACTGGGAAATAGCAATACTGGAGATAATCAGGGTATCTGCTCTTCTCCTATCTCAGCACTTTTCCATCTACTTCACCCAAATCATAAAACTTACACAGGGTTTTGGAACTGATGCTCCCCAACCCCTCAGCTGTTTGGATGCTCATGTATTTTTAAATGATAAAATATTTTTTCTAAACATATTCTGTTTTTCTAACTCCAGAGTATGTATATCAAAACTTCATTAAGAAGCTTGATAAACAGTATAAATTATGAATGACTGAAGGATGGAAACAGGTGAATGAGATGAACAAGATCACAAGTCCTCAGATTACTAATATGTTAATCACTGAGCCCCAAAATGAGTAACACCTCCCATTCCTGTCAACAACTTCAGAGAAAGGTCAGTTCCATTTGTCTCTTGTTTTTCCTATTGATCATATGTGCACTTTGAACACTGCTTGGATAAAACAAAAAGCCTGACCAGCATGGGTCAGTGGTTGAGCATCGACCTATAAACCAGGAGGTCACAGATTCTATTCCTGGTCAGAGCACATGCCTGGGTTGTGAGCTCGATCCCCATTGGAGGGCGTGCAGGAGGCAGCTAATCAGTGAATGTCTCTCATCATTGATGTTTCTATCTATCTCTTCCTCTTCCTTCCTCTCTGAAATAAAAATATTAAAAAGAATGTGGTCTTAAAAAGCAAACTAATCACCCACCCACACACACAGTTTTATGTGTGTGTTTTTTAAAATTTTATTGAGAGAGAAAGAGAAATATCAATTTGTTGTTCCACTTATTTATGAATTCATTGGTTGATTCTTATATGTGCCCTGACTACACCCTTGGAGGACCTATCAGGATGACACTCTAACTAACTGAGCTACCAGGCCAGGGCTCCCTGCCCAGTTTTAAAAATCATTCATAGGTCATAGAGGCTATCTAAGAGGAGATTACTTAATCCTGAATACTCAATAAATTATTTGCCCAAGACTTCTCCACTAGTTAGTGGTAGGTGACCCTAGAGTTGGTTTTTTTCTGATTTGATAGGCATGACCACACTAGTAGGTCATGAAATATATGTTTTAGGGTCTTGATAGTCATTTAAAGAAACATTAAGTAGCAAATATCAGAGGTACTAAATTTAGGAAAACACTGCATTATTCCACTATGTGACCTCCACAAGAGATTTGCAAGAGGGAGCATTGTTAGCTTAATCTCCAAGTCTATTTCAATTTTATTAAGGCTAAATAGAATTTCACATTCCCCACCAGATTTTTTAAAATCTTCACGGAAGATACGTTTATTGATTTTTTTAGAGGAAGAGGAAGGGGTGTGTGGTGGGGAGGAGGAAGGAGAGAGAGAGAAGAGAGGGAGAGGGAGAAGGAGAAGGAGAGGAGGGGGAGAGGAGAGAGAGACAAAGAGAGAAAAATATTAATGGACATTTCAATATTCATTTATTATACAGTATTTTGAATTGCATTTAAAATGAATAAGTAGAAAAAGCAAACCATGAAGAGTTCAATATATCAATTTAAAAATTACGAAGTTTATAAAGAAAGAAAGGTGTGAGAAGGGAAGGAGAAAGAGCGGCAAACACCTAAAAGTCTAAGGGGGTGAAAGCTTGAGTAAATTATGTCACCACCCTCTGTATGAGTCACATGGTTTCAGCTTGGGCTCAACTGATCAGTTACCAGATCAGTTACCAGAACACCTAGAACATGCTCTCCCAAATGAATAGCAAGATGGCAGTGATCCCAGAGCATTCTTACAAATTGTAAGTCATGATGGGAAATTCTTTTAATGACGAAGCAATTGAAGTTTCATTATGTCGAGGAACTCGTAAGTATCACAATACAAAATTTAAAAATATATTTCCTATTATTATACACACACACACACACACACCCACTTTCTAGAATAAATACCAAAGTCATACTGACCTGATCTCTCACTTTCTATATGTTGCAGAATTATGTCAAGTTGTTCTGTTTTCTTGGAAAAGCTTTTTTGTCGAAAGAGGGCAACCTGATGGCAGAATTTAAAGTGCCTGGATTCTGAAGCCAAAACCAGCTGAACGTTTGTGATGATTTCAGGCTTTGGTTTGTTTTATACCTTAAAAACAAAACAAAAACAAAAAAAAAACCACAATGGATTTGAACCATGAAGCTTCTTTTTAAAAGCTGATTTATGGGAAACCTCATTGGTAAGTTTCATTTTTGGTTTCATGCGTATATATTTCCAAGGAAGAAGGACCCGCTAGTTTACTTTTAGCTGTTGAAAAAGCCCTCGCTGACTGAAGTGCAGCGGAACTCTCTGCAACAGAGGGCGGGGACTCCACCCTTCCGCTCCGAGCGCCCTTAACGTGCGGCCCTCTGCAAGTTCGACTGGCAGTCCCTGGCTCAGCGCCTGACAGGCAGTCCCTTGCGCAGCGCCTGGCACAGGTAGGGAGCGTGCTATGCCCGCCAGTGGCCCACTGGCCAGAATCTCTGGCCATCTCACTTGGCATTTTAAAAATGCATGGCCTATGGTCTCCTTTATTTGAGATGAAAAGAGAAGGGAAAAGGAAAACTGGATGGGTGGGGATGGGGGTGGGGGTGGGGGTGGGCAATAGAGCCAATTACTTGTCATAGTTAATAAGAACAGGTAACACGTGAACTGTCCCTAGGCAGGATCCAGTTATGCTTAATGTCAATTGTGTAAGTATATGTTTCTGTGAGTTCATAGATATGGTCCTGAGGCTGGTAGAGAGTTTATTGGAAATTTTCTGGGGTGGAAATCCATCCTCAGCCACTCACAAGCAGTGTTCTGTGGATAAGTCAGCACACCTGCAGCATCTCCCTAAGGTCCTTTCCTGTGGTAAGACCCAGGATACTGGAACCCGAGTTGTTTGCCCTATTTGCTTTGAGGACTTAAAAGAAGTCCTGAAGGAGGAAGAAAGGAGGAAGAAGAGGATGAGTTAAAACATTTCTTAGACACACTGACCATGGCTTAGGTCAAGAATAGTTTGGGTTTGTTTTATAACACAGGGAGTACTTCAAGTACCATTGTTCCATCTTGTTTATTTGCACCTAAAATAAATATATAGACAAACTGTGGATGATTTTCTGTGGATTAAATAGCCTTGTTAAATGTGATTTTTTTAAGTGGCTATATTCCATGGTGCTGGATAACCAAACAGAAATAATCCATGTTGGGCAAAAGATTATAGTTACAGTGACTTACTATTTTAGTCATTCACTAGACATTTTTGCTCTCTAGGACATAGCTGATTATTTCCTTCAGGTAAACTTATAGAAGCGTAACTATTTAGCCAAAGAGTCTGAATATTTTGATTAAATGATGATGGAAGGAGACCTGACTTGGAGTGGTAAACACACAATATACTATACAGATGATGCATTGTAGAATTATATACCTGAAACGATATACTTTTATTAACTAATGTCACCTCAATAAATTCAATAGTAAATAAATGAAATGAAAATTGCCTTTCAGAAAGATTGTGTGTGTGTGCCAGTGTGTGCCAGTTCACACTGACAGTTGCTAGCAAATTTTTAAAAAAACTAATGATACTTTGAAGGAAAAAAATAGCCATTTTCAATGGAAGAAGGTAGTAGAGATTATAGGACAACAATTAGTGTATAGTCATAAAGAATGCCATAGATAGATTGTGGGGGAATTAAAGCAAGACCTGGGAAATGTACAAGTGTGTCTCAGGGTCACTGAAGAGAAGGCTACTGATCAACTCTCTTGATCTGTTAATGGGGTGAGTTTTCATTTCATTTGGAGATACATTATCAAATTCTAAGAATTTTTAAAAATCAAATCATAGTTCATATACATTAGAGAAAAATCAAAGGAAACCCTAAACTAACATATATCATTCTATACTACTACTTTTGAGAAATAAAGCTTGAATTCTTTTCCTATATCTTCCTCCTATCCATTCTGCCATGGGAGGAAGAGAAGTAGTATCAGTTCCATAGTATTATACTGGATTCTCCAAGGGACAAACCTTCTTCCCATCCTGAATGAATCATTATCCTCTAGTTCACATTTCCTTGGTCTTGGAACACATCAGTTCTTGTCTGGGACTTCAGACACTCATTGACAAAAGTTAAAATCCATGAGTAGATATAATGTCCTTCTGATTTATTCAATGGTTCTTTGCTTGGGATCTTAAGTTTTCTTCTGCCCAATAAGTGCATTTTTGCTTATACCAGTGCATTTGTATTTCATAATTGTAGTATATCAACTCTGGCCCAAGGAAGGACAGTCAAATAGCTATCATACAGCAGCTTCATTTCAACAGCCTTTATGTTCTCAAGGTCTGAATGCCATCTCTTTCCCATCTACAGTGCAGATGATAAGGAGAGAAATAAGCCAAAACCGGTTTGGCTCAGTGGATAGAGCGTTGGCCTGCGGACTGAAAGGTCCCGGGTTCAATTCTGGTCAAGGGCATGTACCTTGGTTGTGGACACATCCCCAGTAGGGGATGTGCAAGAGGCAGCTGATCGGTGATTCTCTCTCATCGATGTTTCTCATTCTCTATCCCTCTCTGTAAAAAAAAAATCAATAAAATATATTTTAAAAAGGAGAGAAATAAGAATTATGCACCTCACACTAGCAAGAGAACAATGACTCATTTTATTTTACCCTTTTTGTATATGTATATGAACATGAAGGATTGTATAGGTTGTTAGAGAAGTGAAAATCAACCTGTCCTTCCTCTAATTTCACTCCTGGAGATAATCACTGTCAGCACTTGATATGGCTTATTCTAGATATCTATGTTTAAACACATACACACAGATTTTTAAGTAAATTTCACTACTGTTCTGCGACTTACTTTTTACATTTCTGCACAATCAATACATGTACATGTACTTAATTCTGTCCTTAATGTATTATATTGTATGACTATACCAAAATTTATTTGACTACTTATATTATCTAGAGTATTCCCAGTTTTAAGCTAATATTAGCAATGCTAATCCCTTTACATATATTCTTATATGTATGTATTTTTGTTTTAGTAGGATATATTTCTAGAAGAGGAAAGGAAAGCTAATATGACATACACATTTAAATTTTTAATGTTTAAAATTGCCTTCCATAAAAAGGTTATATAACTTCATATTCCTTCCTACCATCAGAGGGTGAGAGGTTCATATCCTCAAAAAACACTAAATATTAGGAATCTTTCTAATTTTGCTCAAGCTAATAAGTAGAAAATGCTATCTTGTGTTTTAATTTTATGCTTTTTAAAAATTGGTGAGATTTTGCATTCTTTTGTTTAAATATCATTTCTTGTCCTCTAAACTGTATGTTAGAACATTTTATTCATTTTCTTGTTGATTTTTATTTCTTTCTGATTTTCAGGAGCTGTCTATATATTAGGGGCATTAATCTTCTGCCTTATATATGTGTCACATAGATTAGTAGGTCATTTGTGAGTTTTTATACATATACAGAAGTCAAAGACACCGAAAGAGGAAAACTGACTTTCTTTTCAATGTGTATAAATGTATGTATAACACCACAGAGAAACTATTTTATTAAATAAACAGCTTGGATGAAATCCATTACAAATCTTGAATATAAGCTCCAAGAGAGGAGTAAGTTTCCTTTTCTGTTCACTGATATATCCACAGTGCCTAAAATAGTGCCAGGCACAGAGGAGCTACCCAGTCAGTGTTTGCTGAGAAAGAATTGGGAGAATTTCAAGCAGGAAGACAGCATAAAGAATAGCCTCTAGGCAAATACTCCTCAAAGAGTGGCTGTAAGACATTTACATCTTAGTATGAATTAGTCAAATCCAACTGTTTCTACTTTTCACTTTCCCTGCTACTAGTGGAATCAATTTATTGCATGGATAGGATTAATTGTCTAGAATAAATGAAAAGCAGAAGAGATTTTTGAAGGATGGCACCTGGGGGAGGACTGGCATGGTTGGAGTACTGGTGTGGAAGGCTTGAATAGTCAATTAAAGGGTATGATGAAAGTATCCAGCTGCTAGAGGGAGAAGGGGAAGAAAAGAAGCATTGAGAGGTGGGATGATATGGAAATAAGATTCTCCTGGCTTTGATTTGCACAGGGCAGGTTTAGATTTCTAGATATGTTATACTACAGAAAAACACACATGAAATAATGGAGAGTATTTTGATGCAATATTGTCTTCTTGGCTTCTTTTAGTGTACATTATAGGTTTTTTTTTTTTAATGAGGCTTGTAATTAAATTTTAAAATTCTTATCACAGTAGCTTTTCTTAAATTTGCCTTTAAATGGCTTGGGGATATTAAGTGACGGTATTGAATTTCTAAATTCCCTGCTGCATTTCTACACTTAAAAATCAATCATTGTCTGATTATCTGAAGACTATTTCAGTTAGAACTGCCAAGTCTCATAATGTCTGGGTATTTAATTATTGAGTAAAGTAGTTTCCTTCTTGTGTTTTCTATAATTAGGGCATTTCAGAAAAATGAGGATACTTACTAGTTTTGCACTCTTGGCCTACTGTCATTTGTTGAAAGGTAAGACACCAAATAAGGATTTGTCATATAGTTTAAATATTTTAACTATAAGTTAAAGACAAAAATAAATTTAAATACATATAATTTTTAATAGAGAGGACATTCTATTTTTCCTTCTTTATTTCATAAAAATATTTCATAATCTCATATCATTGGACAAAGATTTAGGCAACACGGATAAGCCAAAAAACAAAATTAACTCATTATCCATTATGCATTGTTCATTTCTCAGGTATATTTACTGAAAATATCTGGGGAAATAGTCTATGATGCGTTTTTAAACAACAAAAGGATCATTTTATCCATCTTGCTTGGTGATGTGCTCTTCCCTGAAGAGTATATTCTAAGGAAGAATTTTGGAAAGCATCAGGCTAATAACAGTACTAGCATTATTCTAAGACCATCCCCAAATCTTCAGACTCACATACCTCAGGCCAGACAACTGTTCAAGAGTTAGAACTACAGTAATGTGATGCTTAAAGATGATTTGGTCAATGATGGACTGTATGTACCACAGTGGTCCCTTAGGATTATAATGGAACTGAAAATTTCCTATCACCTAGTAACATTGTAGCCATCATAATGTCACATTAATTACTCACTTGTGTGTGGTGAGATTGGTATAAACAAACCTACTCTACTGCTAATCATATAAAAGTAGAGCACATACAATTATGTAGAATACATAATATTTGATACTTATAATAAAATGACTGTTACTGGTTTATGTATTTACTATGCTATACTTTTTTTAAAAATATATATTTTATTGTTATTTTACAGAGAGGAAGGGAGAGGAGAGAGAGAGAGCTAGAAACGTCGATGAGAGAGAAACATCGACCAGCTGCCTCCTGCACACCCCCCACGGGGGATGTGCCTGCAACCAAGGTACATGCTCTTGACCGGAATCGAACCCGGGACCTTTCAGTCCGCAGGCCGACGCTCTATCCACTGAGCCAAACCGGTTTCGGCTATGCTATACTTTTTATTGTTATTTTAGAATACTCTTTCTACTTATAAAGAAAGGTTTGTTTCTAAACATTATACCATATTAGGCCAACAACAGCCTCATACATCCTGTGTTTACATCTTTTGATTGCATTATTTTCTCTTGTGCTTCATTTAATGTCATGTTATTTTGTACAGTAAAATGTCACACAGGATTGTAGCATAGGAGCAATAAGCTATATCAGATAGCCTACGTATGTAGTAGGTTATACCATATAGGTATGTGTAAGTGCACTCTGTGGTATTTGCTCAACAGCAGAATCGCCTAACAATGCATTTCGAGGAATGTGTTCCCATTGTTAAGCAGTGCATGACTGTATTGGAATCTGCCATTCAGACTATGCAGAAAGCAAATATGTGTCCAGTAAAAGGACATTCTGGGGATGTCCACATGAGACAAAGTCTTCAGATTTAAGTACCCCGTTACCATATAGTATTTCCATAGTAATGTATGTTTATGAATTTTATTATTTTTATCTCAAAGATGAAATATAGCATCCCAAAATGCGTTTCAAACCCACCAAATAAAATACGTATTTTAAGTAAGTCCTTTAACGTAATCATCACATAAGTGACTAAGTAAAATGTTTGTAATATATGTGCTCATTATGTAAAAATTTTAAGGAATTTTCCAAGTTCTGAAGATTGGTCATTTTTCTTTTCAGCATTTACTATCACAGTTACCAAGGACTTATATGTGGTAGAGTATGGCAGCAATGTGACAATGGAATGTAAATTCCCAGTAACAACACCATTAGACCTGTTTGCATTAGTTGTCTACTGGGAAATGGGAGAAAAGAAAGTTACTCAATTTGTAAATGGGCAAGAAGACCTGAAAGTTCAACACAGTAGCTACAGCCAAAGGGCCCATCTATTGAAAGACCAGCTCTTTTTGGGAAAGGCTGCACTTCAGATCACCGACGTGAAACTGCAGGATGCCGGGGTTTACTATTGCTTGATCAGCTATGGTGGTGCCGACTACAAGCGGATTACTTTGAAAGTCAATGGTAAGAATTATTATAGGTAAAGAGGCCCAGCCTTTATTAAAATCATATCAGCAATGAGAACTTTTCATTCTTGGAAGTCCACTCTTATTCTCCACAGTAGCAATCTGTTCATTCATTCATTCACACACCCATCCAATGAACATTTCTTTTTCCTTTTTAATTTTCACCCAATTACATGTTTTACTGATTTTAGAGAGAGGGGAATGGAGAGAGATAGAGACAGAAGATAGAAACATCAATGTATGAGAGAAATATCAATTGATTGCCTGCCATATACACCCCCTCCAGGAATCAACCCACCATTTTCAGTGTGTTCTGACCGGGAATGGAACCAACAACCCTTTGGTGTACTGCATGACACCTCAACCAGCTGAGTCACACTGGCCAGGGCCCAATGAGAATTTCTTGAGACCCTCCTATTTGATAGTCCCTAGAGATTCACAGCCAAATATGATAGAGCCATGTTCCATAGAATATTCAGTTTTCCTAAAATAAATTCTCAGTCTTTACTTTGCTATTATTATAAAAGTAATATATATTATGGAAGGAAATAAAATGAATTACAAAAGTGTCCCTCCACCCATGACATACAGAGATAAGATAACCAGGTAACCACTATTTATGTGTTTTCTCTAGGCTTTTTAAAAAAAATTTAACTACTATTTTTATTTTATTAGATCTGCCAGCATTTTCCTTCCTTTGAACCTCTCTATAGCATATTCAACTAAAGCAAACGTTAGAAACAAATTTCGCTGTAAGGTTCACATTTTAAAAGAATTGAAATCAATTTATGAAGGCAAAATATAGTTATATCAGAAATAGAAAAAAACTATTCTTCCTTAGCGATGGTATAAATTATGCTCACTGGGCATTCATCTTGAAAAATCTATACAGCATTATCTTGGAGTATTAAAGATGAACTGTGAGTGACAAATCCCTGAGTTCTGAACCACAGATATGTCATCAGGTCACCTGGGTTCAAAGTTTGGGTCAAGGAAAACACCTTAGCTGACCACCTCTGCTTTCACAGTTAAGATTCCTAGAATTGAGAGGTGAAATGATCCCAGGCAAGAGCAGCTAACCCAAACTCCCAAGGAACAGAAATTCCCCCAAAGGGTCTTCTGCTGACATACTTCCCACAATTGTTGAAATTACTTTCTGGTATTAAGCTGAAATCTGCCCTATTTACTTACAGTTTTGAAATTATGTGCCTACTTTTCCCCCCCATCTTTTAATGTGAAAAACACCCTTGAGATTTAAACTGTTGTTTTCCTTTAGAATTAAATCATCATCTCTTGGTATTTCCGTTCCTATAATAACTACAATTAATCTAAAGGTCAATAAGTAGAAAAAGTTTGAATTTATCATAAAGGGATAACTGATCATTATAATCTCAAAATCAAAATTACATATGAATTAGAAATGCACCTGTTTTATGGTATATTACTGGGTCTCTGATTCTGGCTCAATTAATGCTACTGTTGTCAAGAAAATGCCACTTGTGTTGTGAAGTAGGTTAAATATTCATCATATTTTGTCATATGCTTCTCCAGAATAGTGATATTCATGAAAATAGAATAGTGGGATTCCAAGTGGGATTTTTAACTTTTCATTAGTCCATCAGCAAATATCACACACTTTACTGTGTTTCAATGCATCAAAAAAATTATTAAGACATCATCCTATAAACAGCCAGGTATCTGGGGTAGAAAAGAAGAGCATAAGCTCAGCAGTCAAGTAGAAATATAGAGTATAAGTCTCTCATTAGCCTGCAGGCCCTATACAGAGTGGGACAGCTGTCCCTGCAGTGGGAAAGGTGTTCTTCCAGGTCACCTGAACTCTGTACGTCTCCTGTGGAGCTACAGTTTCCTCTCCTATGGCTTGACACAATAGGAAATCTATGAGTCTGATAGTTTTTCCAAAGCGAAGCCCCTGGTGGAATACTGTAGATGACCAATATCTGATTTGACTATCCTACTTTGTGTTATAAATTACTAAATTGACATCCTACTCCCCAACCATCTTGTCATATTGTAGTTTGGGGGATTAAATTGAGCTGCATTGAAAGCCAGCTACCAATTTCAGCTAAGGCTGAATCACCAAGAGAAGTTTGATCTCCAGGTTTCTTGAGCTACATAGTTCAAAGAAGTAGAGCTCCTGAGTCATCTCCATATGCAAATGATTTCACAGTAATTCTATCAGGCTTCTCTTCCCATCACTGAAAACATGTGGTACACAGCTTCCCCACAGGGAGTTTACTTACCATGGCCTTTCAAACTTGAGGTATTTCAAAACTGAAATCAGAAACTGAAGTTTTGGATTAACTCCATTGTTATTATCACTTTAGGTATGGATGTTAGGGCCTCCTTCGTTTTTTTTTGTTTTGTTTTGTTTTGTTTTTTTGTTTTTTGTTTTTTGTTTAAATACCAGGTTTTCAGGCACCTGACTTGCAATTTAAACTGTTGTTTTCCTTTAACCATTGAATCTAATAGCAAGGAAAATGAAGTGCCCTTTTGTACTTTCAAGATCTAATTGGGATTGGGCAATTGAAAGAACAAAAATTGCATAGTTAACCTGATAAAGCTAATTTGTTCCTGTGGACCAAGGGTTAACTGCTGTTATTCCCCACCATCTCTCCCCCAAATTTACCAACCAGCCCTTTTAAAGTTTTCTTTTTATTCCCCCATCTAACCTATCATATAGCATATCATTTAAGTGAATCTATTTTATTTGTCTTCTGTCTCCTCTTTTTAGAATAGATGTTCCACAAAGGTAGAGATTTTGATGCTTTGTTCATTGCTACATCCCTAGACTTGGCATATAAGGGGAGTGGTGTGACAGGAGCACACAAGAAATGTTTGTTGAATGAATGAATGAAATATTACCTCAAATAGGATAAGCCTAAACATTTTGAAACATGAGCAGGTTTGGATGTATGAGGATTTATTTCCAAGACCATACTTTCAAATGAGTTCACTTAAGTGATAGTAGTAAGAGGAGGAGGAGTTCTAATAGTAACAATAGTAATTAATATTAATGTAGTTCTTATTAGGTGCCAGGCCCTGACCCAAGCACTTGGCCTAAATTAACTCATTTAGTCCTCAAATAACTCTATAGAGTAGGGACTTCATCATGCCTAAGATGCATATTTTTTTATATTTTTATATCTGTGAATCTGAGGGTGTCAATGATGACATCTTTTTTTTCTTGTTTTTTTGTTAATCCTCACCTGGAGATATTTTTCCATTGAGTTTAGATAGAGTGGAAGGGAAGGAGGGAGGGAGGAAGGGAAAGCGGGGGTAGAGAGAGAGGGAAAGAGAGAGAGAGAAACATTGATGTGAGAAAGACACATTGATTGGTTGCCTCTTGCACGTGCCGTACCAGCCAGGCTGTGTATCAAACTTGCAACCCAGGTACATGCCCTTGAACGGGAATCAAACCTGCTACCTTTTAGTGTGCATGTATGTGTGGGGGAGGCTGTAACCACTGAGCACACCAGCCAGAGCAGTAATGGCATCTTAGATTCAATGATGTGTGATCATTCATTATTTTTAATTTTTTTAACTTATTCATTTTAACATACAGCCCTCATATGATAGTACATTCTTATAATTACTCCATATTTACATAGACACTGGTGAAGTTGCAAGCTTGGACGAGGAAACTGAGTTCCAAAGAAATTAAGTAATTTTCCCAAGTTCACTCAGCTATTAAGTGGCGAAGCCAGGTTCTAAATTCAAGCAATCTGGCTCTGATATGTGTGTCTTTACCAACCAGGTTTTACTGCCTGTATTTATACCTCCAGACTGTGTATCGAGTTGTGTGTTGACTCCAGTTCTTTGTGCCATAAGCTTTCCTTGGTCTTGATGTGACCATTGCATTAGCCCATGCGTGCTCTAGATCTAATAAACCAGGATCTGCCTATGTTTTTTATTATATACCCCATTAGTAAAGCGTGTTAAACTAACACATGTATGTGCATGTGTGTGTAGTATAGGGAATATATTATGCTATTACATAGGTTATATCATAAGAAATTAACATTTTTAAACATCACCAATTTCACATGGTTCAAATCAATACATTATGTATTATATAATATACAAAAATAGAAATTTAAACAGATGCAATCAATTTTAAAAAATATATATTGTATTGATTTTTTACAGAGAGGAAAGGAGAGGGATAGAGAGTTAGAAACGTCGATGAGAGAGAATCATTGACCAGCTGCCTCCTGCACACCCCCTACTGGGGATGTGCCCGCAACCAAGGCACATGCCCCTGACCGGAATCAAACCTGGGACCCTTCAGTCCGCAGGCCGACGCTCCATCCACTGAGCCAAACCGGTTTTGGCCAGATGCAATAAAATTTAATAAGTAATATTTTCAGTTTCTTGCTAATTATGATGCTTCACTATCATTTGCTAATATTTTAAGGCATACTGTATCTTAGATGAAATTCATCATTAGCAACGGTAGATGGTCCTGACAGCCTTGAGATTTTATTTTAACCAATATCTTGTCATATTCAATCACTGTACTGAATTGAATTGTCAGGTACTTACTGTTTTAACTTTATAAAGTGATGGTAAAAAGTGTCACTCCTCACATTTCCTTTTTGTCTGTGCTTGAATTATTAGTCAGTCCTCAGTGTTTTTTTGTGGGAAACTTTTAAATTAGTTGTTTACTTTTATAAGCAGAGTAGTTTAGTTAAAATTAGATAAGAATACCTAAACATTTATAAGGCCAAACAAGTTGCTGTTCTTTCTTTGGTATTATAAAACTCCTCTCTCCCCACAAGACCCTCATGTGGCACACAAAGTGAGGCCCAGTGTCAATTAGTAAAGCTTCTTAAGCTTAGATTGTTTTTTAATTGTTACAATAAAAATGCATCTAAGTAGAAGTTTTAATATTTTCTTTCTATACCCCAATACATGTGCCCCACTTTAGAGACTAAAGTAGTGGATATTTAATCAATGAGTATAATGCATGCACTCATTTATTGTGCCACATTTATACATATGTCTAGGCATGAAATGACATTCTCCCCGTTATTGGACCATTAAAAATGATAATGGAAGAGTAAACAAGCAAACATTTTATCTTTAACACTTTACCAATAACTATGATTTTAGACTTGAAATTTTAATTGTCCAGAAATCAAGCTATGTTTTATATGAATTCGACCCTGTTATGGTAATGTTATTTCATGAAGTATAATCAGTGGATTTGTTTTTTCAATAATTCTTAAATACAACAAATTTGAGGTTGAGGACTCAAGTACATATGAAAACCATATTTAATGTGCTTTCAAGTTATGATTATGTTGATTTTCAATGTTTTCATTTGTGGTTTTATTGATTTAAAAGGTCAAAAATATCACATCATTATTCCAGTTTTATTTATTCCTGGCTATAATAAATCTCTGCAAATATATCACAAAGCCATTGTTAGGATTTCATTAAAGGAACAGAGAGCTAAGGCTCTCTAGGTGGACCAGTAGTGGTTACACTAAAGTATTATAAGAGTAAGGTAAAGATTATACCCACAGAACAATAACACGTTAACATGATTGTAATGAATAAACATGAATAAAGATATTAGGTGATATAAATTCACTAAATAGTAGTACACTGAGTATCTTAATCCTAAAAGTGTGCCTAACCAATTCTCTAAAATTTAATCAAACTTTCTTCCTTATGTATAGTTATTTAAATGACTTATGAAAATAGCCAGCATTAAGAAAGTTAAAAAAAATAAGTACTCTAATATGGTATTCTGGATGAGATCAAACATTAGGGAAAAACTAGTGAAATGGAATAAATTATGAAGTTTAGTTAATAGTAATGTACTAATGTTGTTTCCTTAGTTATAAGAAATGTACCCTAGTGAAGTCAGATGTTAAGAATGAGAGAGCCTGGGGGAGAAGTATGCAGGAATTCTGCACTATCTTTGCAACTTTTCATAAATCTAAATCTATTGTAAAATAAAATATATATTTTTTAAAACTAAGATTTAAAAATTTTTTATCTGGGAACTTGTGTCAATTTTTATAATGACAACATACTGTTTTCATACCTAATTTCTGAACATTGACCTAAAGTTGAAAAGTGAATGGCACATCAGAATCAGAGTTTTTGTTTATTTGGTAGCCTGAGAAGCAGAGAGATTCATGTTTATGAAGAGTGCATTATAACAACAAAAACAAAATATCCAGAAAAAAATTTAAGAAGAAATGTGCCCTATGTAAAAACTTTAAAATTTTACTGAGGAACATATGAAGACTTGAGAAAGTGGACAGACATATTTTATATTTGGATAGAAATATACTGTTTTAAAGATAATTCTTTTAACATTAATCTATATATTTATTTTGAGTCCAATGAAAATAGCAATATGTTATTTATAGTAAGATAATTGTTCCTTTAAGTCCAAACTTGGCCCAAGTATGAATAGAAGAGTTAAGGCAGAACTAGCAGTTCCCCACTGCTGAGACATCCGAACATGAAGCTGATTTCTATGAGAACCAGCCTGGATTTATATTCTTTCTAATGTGGACAACACCAAGCCACGTGTCTAGTTCTGTGCTAAGTGAAAGCCCTGACTTTTCTTTCTGCTCATGACCTAGCCCCATACCGCAAAATCAACCAAAGAATTTCTGTGGATCTGGACACCTCTGAACACGAACTAACATGTCAGGCTGAGGGTTACCCTGAGGCTGAAGTCACCTGGACAAGCAGTGACCACCGAGTCCTGAATGGCAGAACCACCATCACGAGTTCTGAGAGGGATGAGAAACTTCTCAATGTGACCAGCACGCTTATAGTCAACACAACAGCTAATGAGATTTTCTACTGCACTTTTCGGAGATCAGGTTTTGAGGAAAACAGTACATCTGAATTGGTCATCCCAGGTAATATTTTGAAAGTCTCAATTAAAATGTGCCTAGTGCTATCCCCTGGCACCAAGCATGATGCCTGCTCATGCCTGTTTGTTGATTGAATATGCAGCCTGCTTCTTCATCTCCATTCACCCAAGTCATTTTGCTATATTTATTGAATATTTATATATCAACAAATATTTATTGAATATAGCCTATGTGCAAAGCATTGGGAGCGCTTCGAAGAATAAGACAGTTCCTATTCTTTAGGAAACAGATTAAAGAAAAACAGGCAATCTCATCCATGCAGAAATGCTGTTGTGGCTGAGGTACCCAAAAGAGCCCCTGAGAAGAATACTCAATACAGGCCATTTGCCTCTCTCAAGGTAGTCGATGACATTTCGGCTCAGAGCAGTCTGCTTAGTGCATAGGGCTAAAGGCTGTATGTCCCTGGGCAAGTTACTCAACTTCTATAGGCCTCATTATTCTCATATGCTTATAATCTCTTGGGCAAAATTATCATGGGATTACTTGAGCTATAGTATATGACAATGATTTTAGACTTCTACCTGCACAGATTCAGCTATTTTGTTTTTTTTTTTTTTTTTTTTTAATACCCCTACCCTCCAGAAGTCGGTAAGGCAGGGAACAGTCTGATGACAGGCTCAGACCTTTAAAAAAAAAGTATGGTGGACGAGCATGAAGTTAAATAAAATCAGAGTATTCTAAGAAGCACTTTTTATCATTCTCTCCCTCACTAGACATTGATAGTAAAGCTAGATACTTCAGCGAAAACAACTTTTTAAAAAAATGGGTAGAAAAGTCGAGCAATAGGAAAATGCAATCCAGCCCCCCCCACCAAAAAAAAAAAAGTTTAGTTAATAGAAGAGATGCTCTTACTGGACAAGAGTCACTTTGGTAGGAGCTGCATTAGTGGTTTTCTGCCATTTAACAGCTGTTTTATGACAGCTTATTTGTGGAATGACTTAGAATAACTTGAACTGCTTGGAGTCTGTTTCCTCATCTGTAATCTTGGGGTTTTTTTTTTAATACCTGGCATACCTAACTCAAACTTATTTTGAGACTCAAAATAGATATGAGCAGGCTTTATAGACTGTAAGGTACTAGATGAAGGCTGACTGCTGATGTGGCTTTAAAATTTGAACTAGGTAGTCAGCAATCATGACTAATGGTGGGAGGTTAGCAGTCTCTGAGCCTCATGTGTCTGCATGGGACCACAGACAGAAAGATTGGGAGATTGGTGGGGGGCACTACTGATTAGATGTCCCGAGATTCAAGCTGTGGAAAAAGAAAAGATAAAAATTGGTCCCCACAGATATAGGGAGGGGAGCATTCTTTGGCAGTGCTAGTTGGCCTTCATATTCCATGTATATTAGGCTGTTAACTTCAATATTAAAGCTTACTAGAGAAAGTGAAATAATCAAGGCTGCCATTAAGGATTGAGTAGCCCCCCCACTGTGGTACTGTGCTAAACACTTTACAAACATTAGCCTTATTGTTTCCAACTTGTAGGCTGGTTAAAGAACTTGTCAGATATGTCAAAGCTAGTGAGTGGCAGCAGAATTTAACCGCAGGTTCGTCTTTCCAAAGCCTGGGCTGCTTCTGTTTTTCCATGCTGCTCTCACTTTCATATTGGAGGTATTCTCACCATTCCAGGCACTCACTGGCCAGGAACTTTTGAAAATTAACCTAAAGCTAACTAACCTCAATCATTTTCAAGGATGATTATTCTCTTGACTCCTTCCCATCTATTTTTGTTTTGTTTTGATTTTCAGAACCTACAGAACCTACAATTTCAAGACATAAAAGGACTCACTGGGCAATTCTGGGAGCCATCCTGTTGTTACTTGTAGCCCTGGCAGTAGTCTTCTGTCTACAAAAAGATGGTATTTCCTTTATTGAAAGGGTCTTCACTGGGGATGTGGGGAAATGTATGGGGTGCTAATGTTGACACAATGGTATATAGTAGGCAGAGCCAAGGATGCTAAACCTGTTGCAATGTGCAGGGCAGTCCCACATAACAGGGAACAGTCCTATCCCAAATGCTTGCAGTACCCCCACCAGGAAACATGGATTTATAAAATGCTACCTTCCTATTAGCCTTTTCTTTCAGGGCTTGTTTTCAATTATGCAAAGTATATGTTAGCTATGCCACCATGTCAACCTGTATATCACCTCTTCCTCTAGTCCTGTTCATTCTCCTATCCAGCAGCATCACCAGCATTGGAGGGCAACAGTGCACACTGTAGGAGCATTTCTGAGGGAGTGTCAGTTGGATCATGACTGCAGGGGAACCTGACTTCCCTTTTCAAGGTGGCACAAAGACATTCTGCTGTTTAATAGCAATTACAGTGATGCTGAGCAGGATTGCTGAGTGAAGATCCATGTGTATAGAAGTGAGGGGTAGGAGAGCAGGAGAGAATAGAGGTTAAAGAAGACCATCATCATGCAGTTTCTATTATGGAAATAACTAATAGCCACAGACTTAGAGGAGAGAAAACGCTAAAATACCTGTTGGTTTTAGTTAAATTTGAGTCTTATATTAGTTGCACTATTATATTGAGCTGGTTTCTGGATACCCTAAGTTATAAAAATAGTTTCTTCTAAAATAGCTATGATACTTTTACCAAGAGTATTTTGCTGATTATGCAATTTTCTAAATAATTTGAATGTGCTTATCTCTCTGTTTACTTATGGCAACAATTGAAATGCAGGAAAATGAGCCTATTCAAATAATTTCTTCCCATTTTAAGATGACTCAGAGAAAGCATTTCTCCATTTCTTTGAGAAGTATATTAAATGGTAGTTTGTGTGGAGTTATCTGTTGTCAATAAGGAAGTAGAAAATGGAAGGGAATTCCAGTAGTTGTTAAGAAATTCCCCACAACCCTTTAAGAGGGGATCTGAGAAAGTAGTGTAATTGAGGGAGTGGAGGTTGCTGATTCTAAAGACTAAATACTTAATGCTTAACAGTACACAGACAGCCAGAATATAAGGACCAAGTTTCAATGATTGGAAGATCCTGAGATGGAATTGATTTGTCCAAAGAAGTGGCTATTACCAACCTGCATTTTGAATATTTTCCTATGGAAATTATTAGTTGGCATTAGAAATGACTAGGAAACCAGTGTGTGATAAGGTACCTAAAGGTTTGGTCCATCTCTGAGGGAAGAATGGAAAATAAAAGTATATACTTATAAAGAAAATCTAGGAGTAAAAGCCCTAAACTATTGAATTAACCTCAGGGGTTGAGACCTGTGGAATAAGGAAGTCTACCATATTTCCTAGGGATTAAAAATGTTTCGTGGGAACCTGGAATTTAAACTTGAGTCACTGTGTGGGATGTAGAATTGTGTTTTGTGGAAATAAAAATTTTTTTTTTTCAAGTGAGAATGACAGATGTGGAAAAATGTGTCACCCGAGACATGAACTCAAAGAAACAAAATGGTAAGAATATTAGCAGGGATTGAAAAATTGAAGAAAAAAGAAACAAAAAGCTAAAGTAATAATAAGGAGGAATCTATCAGCTATAATTTATCTTCTTTTTAAAAAATACTAGCTGTTGGAACTGGTGGCTTCTTTTTGCCTCACAACTCTAATATAAGAACTCCTCTCCCCCTGCAGTCTGAGAAGGTTTAGGGATGGCCTGGAGAGTAAAGAATGATGAGCAGCTCTGTGTGTGTGTTGGGGGTGGAGGAGGAAGAGGCTTGAGCTGGGGGGGAGGCAGTTTCTCCCTGCTAGGTTTCTATTGCTTTGCATCCTAACTTCTCCCTGGAAGAGGACCAAGTTGACTTATGTAGATAGATCGATCAATAAAAGTTGTATGTCAGGAACTCTGTTAGTACCCCCTTTAGTTCCCTCCAACTCCTCTAATGAAGGAGATAAAAATTAGGATTATCTCCATTTTATATTTGAGAGTACAGGGCCAAGAAGATCATGTAAATTGCACCAAAATATACAGCTGATAAATGACAAAAATCAGGCTTTGAGGCCCATTAGCTTGACCATAGAACCTTATCTTAGCCTATCTGCTTGATTCCATTTTGCCACAAAAAATGTCTATATTTATAAAAGGTCAGAAAGATCTCACCCAACTGAATTAAGAGAAATGAAGTTTTCAATTTGCTTTAATATATTTAGAAACCAAACTTCACAAGAAGCCCAACTTTAAAGTAATCTAATCAGATTGGACAAGCTCAGGCAGGTTTTATTACATGGTTTCCTTTGTGTATAAAGCTAACTAGTGAATGTTGTTTGGGTCATCCTAGGGTGACCAACCATCCCAGTTTTCTCAAGATTAAAGGTTTCTCAGATCAGGGAACTCTCAGTTTTAAAATCAGGACAGTCTGGGACAAACTGGGATGGTTGGTCACCCTTTATCAAGTAAAGGTATTTGAGCAAAAATATACTCTGCTTTTTTATCTTCTTGCAAATGTATTATACCATCTAGCAAACATAAAATATTTCTCATTATTGCTCTCCAGCTACACAGTTTGAGGAGACGTAATCCAACATTGAAACTTCTGGTCTTAAAGCAGGGATTCTCAGCCTGTGTTTGCATTTGTCGGAGCTGAGCATGACCAGAGGTGTGCAATAGGCCGGCAGGCTGCAGGCGATGTAGGGCTCAAAAGGCTCAAGCACTGAAAATGGAAGCTGGAAAAGAAGAGGAGAACAAAGAGCAAAGGAAACCTTGATACTTCAGAATGACGGGGAGACTCATCAGTGCCTATGGAAGGGAGAAAGGAAACTTCTGTATGATGAGCCTCCATGCAAATTGTCCATCGCTCTTCCTAGGAAAACAAGTTGAGATTCCCTGATTTATTGGTCAGTTCCTACAGAAGTGTCTTCTTCATTGGTGTCTTGATTGTCTTCTGTGTGACTGAGAGTGCTGGTGTCTTAACAGTATTTAAATATGAATGATTTCTATTTATTTTGAGTTTGTGGGGTCTTGTGGTGTGAATGTGATTGTGAATGATTTTCTTTGGAAGATATATTGTCACCAAACTAAACTTCCTGCTTAATCGCTTGTATGTGTCCAGGAAAATGTATAGTATTTTTTATCTATAATTATTGTTATGTAGGAAGCACACGAACAAACCATTGGTTTGTATAGGATGAGGGAGTGGTAAATAGCAGACCTCAGATTTCCCGGACTACCACCCTCTGTCCTTTTAGAATATAATTTACAGCTGCTAATTCATTCATTCAGCAAACATTTAGGAAATGCCTTTGCATGCTAATCACTGTGCCAGGCATTGAGTCTACAGATGTGAGCAAAATAAAGTACTTCCCCTAAAGGAGCTCATAGCATAGTGGGGAGAATGGTAGGAAAATGTATTATTACACTTCGTACAGTGTCATAGCATAAGGTGTTACAGGAGAATGATAGTGAGAGGGAGAAAGTCTAGATAGGCTGCCAAAAGGAGGGGGTACTCTTGGTGGCCAGTCAGTGTGTTCCTGGACAACTAAAAATACTTTAACAATCGAAGCAATTTTAGTTTGTGACACAATATCAATACCGTATTTGCCGGCATATAAGACGATTTTTTTGGCCCTGAAAAATACGTATTTGCTGGCGTATAAGACGACCCCCTAACATTTCCACTAAAAATACAGAGTTTGTTATATACTCGCCGTATAAGACTACCCCCCACTTGGAGGCATATTTTTCAGGGCCAAAGGGTTGTCTTATACGCCGGCAAATACGGTAATTTTATTTTTTATGTTTTTAAGATGTCGAATTTCTAAAAACTGTAGAAAATAACTTTTGAATTTATTTTCTATCATTATATTTACCCCTTATTTATTCGTTTTGTCATGCAACCTGATGCTTATTTATATAGTGTCTGGTATTATTTAACAGCTCTTTTTTATTTAAATGCATTGAATTTTTAACTTAGATCTTTCCATGATTCAAAATGCAGGAATTCAACTAGGAAACATTAAAAAGTCTCCACTCCATCCGTGTATCATCCAGGTTGCCTTTCTAGAAGCAACCACTCTTGCCTTTTGTTTATTATGCTTCTGAAGATAGTCTGTGAATGTTTGTGGAAATACATATATATACGAACAGTCTTCGGGTTACATCAGACTCGACATACATCGTTTCATGGTTACATCGCCATCTCCCATTCCATCATTTCGATGTATGTATATGTGTGCTTTATGTGTTTTATTATTTATTTACCACAAGTAAAGATCAGGAACTGTTCTCTTTCTTTTCAATGTTTCTTACCTTTTCACTTTATTTCTGCTGTGTCTGTGCTCCATGTGAGTGACATAGGTGCTTATGTAGGAGGGTTTGGTCTTATGGCGAAAATCACATTTCGTCTCGCAGTAGGAATGTAACCCGAAGACCTACTGTATCGCATATATTTTTCTTTCTTCCTCTTTTTCACATGTGTGATAACACATTACGTGCCTGCTGTATACTTTGCTATTTTTATTTAATGTATTATTTTATATGTAGCAATGGGGCAAATATGAAGTGCCCAGAGGTCAGACACTGTGTATTGTTAGTTTCTAGAGCACCTTTTCTATAGCCTCTTAGTATCTTTCACATGACTTAGTACATGCTAAATAGGTACCACATCTACATTTAGACAACCAGCAATTCATTGAATACTTGCTTTATGACTGAGGAGTGATTTGTCTTTCTCAAAAGGTGACCTATGGGCTCTCTAACTGGGTCAATTTTGTCCTAAAGGATGACTTTATTACTAATTCTGTGTGACAGAATCATGTCTGCAACTTGTTTTGTTTGTTTTCTCCTGTTCTCTCTTGAGTATAAATTTGACTTTGATATTGTACTTGCAAAATTATATGTTCTTTTGGGAAATTCCAATAGAGCTGATAAAGACCCATGAGTTATGCTTAAACCCTTGAGTCCTGCCAGTTTTCATCACTACAGAGGCGTCTTAAGATCTTGCTTTCCAAAGATGTTGAAAATTCAGATGCCTTCTCAGAAGCTCCCAGAGCACTCCTTCCCTTTTAACCATTTACCTGGATTGATGACAAGGAAAACCTTCTTTGCTTTTTCACATGTCAAAACTGAAGAAACAGGATCTCCAACAAAATGAAAAAAGATCTCTTTTATCTTTTTGCACATGTTCATTTGTACAATATCCCTTGTTTGTGTGATGTACAAGCAAGGATCCAGTCTTCTCCATTCCTAAGTCCTAATGCCTTCGTGGTGTTAGATTTATAAAGCACTTTAGCCCTTTGTCTTGTGTTTTGTTGTAAATGACTTAGGCAGAAATGATATATAATTCTGCATTTGATTGTTACTGTATACACCTGCATTAATTTAATAAACCATTATTGTTTATTGTGTTTCCAGTACACCAGCATGACCATTTTTTGTTTTGTTTTCTATATGTCTTATAAAAACCACTCCTAATTTAGCATCCCAGTGAAGACAGTTACTTGAAAGATCTTCAGCCATCTTCCTAGTTCTTTTCTTTTCATAGCTTCTTAGTCTATACAGCATGCTCTTGAGTCCTGCATAATGAAAAATATCAAAAGAATTATTTTTAAAAGAATATGCTGAAAATTTTTATTCTCTGTTACTCAGTAGCTTCTTTTAGGAGAATAAAAAAATTGTCAAAATTTTGCCATCCAAATTGAAGAGTTGAGGGTGGGAAAGTGGAAGAGAAGGAGTGGTAAAGAGAACTATAGGGAAACAAAGGGGCTTTCCTTTATGCGAGTACTCTTCTCGGATCAGTAAACATAGATATGTAAGCCAACACACATGAAGCTGGATGTAATTCAATATTCAGGTTCTGAATAGGAAGTGAGAAACCTAGAGCAGAGCCAAGGTTAGAATTGAGGCCTGATACAGAGTGCTACCATAAGATGTATTGTTTTACAACAAATGACAACATTTGTCATTCAAGGAAGTATAGAACTTTTAATGCTGTCATCTAGCTTAATTAGTCACCAAGTTCACTTTATAGAGGCTTTTGGTCATTTCTCTGAATCAGACACTCAAAAGGTGATGATTTCTAAGAATATACACTGAGTGGCCAGATTATGATGATCTCTGAACGCATAATAACCTGGCCAGTCAGTGTATATCCTATATAATAAAAGGCTAATATGCAAATTGTCCCCTCAACCAGGAGTTCAACCAGCAGGCAGGCCGGCAAACCGCCCATGTCCCCTCCCCTGGCTAGGCTGGCCAGACCCCACCCATTAATGAATTCATGCACTGTGCCTCAAATACACACACACACACACACACACACACACACACACACACTCTGAGTGGCCAGATTATTATACTTTCAGAGATCATAATAATCTGGTCACTCCATGTATGTCACATTCTGCATGGTTTTTAAAAATATATACATATACACAGTACATATATAATCACTGATCGGCTGCCACCTGTACACCCACTACTGACGATTGAGCCTGTAACCCATACATGTGCCCTGATTGAGAATCAAACCGTGACCTTCTGGTTCATGGGTTGTCACTCAATCACTGAGGCATACTGGCCAGATTCCTTGTTATAATTTAAATATTTACAGAATTATTTTTATTTTAAGAAAACTTAAAGTTTGACCAAACTGAAGCAGTTGTCAGTAGTTGGGTTCTATAATTAATGATCATGATAATTACCATTCGTTGAACATATATTCTATGTTAGACACTAAGAGTTACATACATTATATCATTTAATGCCATGAACCAGCAAGGAGGTGTTCCAAACAAGGAAACCACGTTTGCCTGGATGACTGCCAAATCAGCAAAGTTAAGGAAAAGTGGAGCATTAAGGAGGCAAAAATAAATAGGACTGTATAATTACAGTGATATTATGGGGAAGCTTTAAAAAGAGTTTTGATTGAAATTTCTGCTGCTGCGGAGGACTGAGAAGGTGGGGCAGTTCTGTACCGTGCTGCCTTCCACTGGTTAAGACCTCCAAGAGCAAAGGCCTACCGAGGTGAGGATGCCCCTACTGTCACCTGTAGAGGGGCAGCACTGAGCTGGCCAATATTTGTGGTGCTGCTTGTCCTGGCTCAGGGGAAGCATTCCACTAAGTCTGAAAGACTAAGACATCGCGGGGACTCTCCGCCACCGCCCGCGACCAGCTTGGCCCTGCCTTTGCGCCACACCCGAGGATCCTGCGGCCTCCACCGCTGCCACCGCCCGCGGCCTGCTCTGCCAGGCCTTCACGAGCGCTGTGCTGGCGCTGCACCTTCCGTTGGCAGACCCGGAGAATCCTCTATCCGCTGCCACATGGCCAGGCCAAAGCATCAGACACTACCGCCATGCGGATTTTAAAACTACAGGGGAAAGTGAGCCACAGGAGCTACCATCACTGCCGCACCTGCCGCCGCCCCCAAGAATGGGAATCCACCGAAATCAGAGCTCACTACGCCCCGGGCTCACAGAGAGTGTGGCTTCAGAAATTAGCCTCTGCATCTGCAACAGCTCCACATCCGCACCAAAGAGGACACCATTGAGGGCGGACTCTCCCCATGCAGCCATCACAGCCCGCCCACAATCTTCCCAGCACACCCACCATGCTGGGAGGGAGATGGAGCGCACTGGTGAGGAAATGGCACGGCGCCTTCCATTAGCCGCCCAGGCGAGCCCTTCCTCCAATGCCGCATGGCCGAGCCGAAGCTCTCGCCACCACCGCCATGTGAACTTTAAAACTACAGTGGTAATTGAACCACAGGAGTGACCATCACTGCTGCACCTGGCACCGCCACCTGCCACTGCCGCCGCGAATAAAGGAAATCCACCAAGAACAGAGCTTACCACGCCTTGGGCTCAGGGAGTGGGCGACCTCAGAACTTAGCCTCCATGTCTGCAGCTGCTCCACTCCCACACCGAACGAGACACCTTTGAAGGTGGCCCCCCCGCCTGCAACGATCCCAGCCCAACTGCAGCTGTCCCAGCCTGCCTGCCATGCTAGCAAGGAGCTAGCGCGGTGCCTCCAATATGCGACCCCAACACCCTAGAGGGGCCGTGTGCCCCGGGTGAGCCGAGTGTCCCAGGAGGCCGTGTGCCCCAGGTGAGCCGTACCCCCCCAAAGGGGAAGGGTGTCCCGGGTGAGCCGTGTGTCCCAGGGGGCCGTGTACCCCGGGTGAGCTGAGTGTCCCAGGGGCCCATGTGCCCCGGGTGAGCCGTGTGTCCCAGGGGAAGCAGTGGGTCCCAGGGGAAGGGGCGGTGAAAACCAGAGGAGGAGCGGACTCTATTCATATGGTCCTGAGATAGTCACCATAAAACAAGCAGACTGCCAAATGAGGAGCAGATTCTATTTATGGGGTCCTGAGATGGTCACCATAAAACAAGCAAATTGTCAAATGACAGCCGGGAGGGGAAGGAGACCTGGGGGGAGATAGGAGAACAACCGAGGGACTGGTATTCATGAACATAAGTACAACCAACGAACACAGAACTCTGGGGAGGGAGGGCATAAATGGGCGGGGGGGGGGGGGCAATGGTAAGCTATGTACACAGATAATACCTTAATAAAATAAAAAAGAAAAAGAAAAAGAAAAAATAAAAAAAGAAAAAAGAAAGAAATTTCTGCTGCTTATTTACTTACATCTTTTCCCTCAACAAAAAATGTAAAATAGTCATTTAAAAGTATTATATATAAGACTATGACATTAATTTTGAATGGACAGTAAGTAGCCAAATATTGGCTTCTTAGTTTCTGAATTATTGTGAAGCTATCATATTTTGGCTCCATTTTCCCCACTTACTAATGATCTGATTACATATTCTATAACCGAAAAATGCAGTTGGGTGGACAGGAAGTTTAGAATATCCATTTCCATTGAGGAGACATTATTGGTAAACACAGATTCCCCATCTCCTCTTTCCACTCAGTGTGAACTCTGTAGGAGATATCTTCTTGCAGAAAATGAGTGTCTAATCCTGTCTTGGCTGAGGAGAAAGTCCGGCTTGGGAGATAGGCAGCCATGGAGCGAGATCTCATTCACAACCAGGATTCAGTCCCTCACCAGAGCCTTTCAAGTCAGGCGAGAAACCAGGGGGTGATGTAAGGGCTTAGGGCAGGTCAGAAGTGCTAAGGGACACCCATTGCAGAGATAGGCCTGAGGAAACGAGCAGCAGCAACCTGGTTGACGGTGAGGCAAAGGGAGGTGAAGATCCACCCAGTCTCTGAACTTGCATTACCTCTAGGCGAGGGACTAACCAAAGGATCCCACAAAGGTTCTCGAGGTGTTGATATCCGTGGGGATGACAATGATGGTGGTGTAATGAGGTCAAGTAGTGTTTCAGTGCCTACATTTTGAGAAGGGGTAGTACTTTTCAAGATAATAACCGAATAGGCTGTGATAATAACGGAAGAAGGCTCTGTGGCAGGATTGCACTATACTTCCACATATCAGTCTGATTTTCCCTGTGTAGTTCCCTTTACCTCCCCTTTCTCTCTCTGTAGCCCGAGGGTCCATTTCCCTCTCCAGCCCCATGCCAGAGCTCAGACATAGAAAGCACCACAATAACACCTGCAGTTTCCACAATCACTCCAAACAGCTCAGTGGCTCACAGTTACTCATCAGGCATCTTCTACAGGCCAGGCATTTACAGTGCGTTGTGGGAAGTTAAATACATTAAATGTGGCTCATGTAGTCATGGAGCTTACTGTCTGAGGAGACAATACATACATTCATGAAGAATTAAGTAGTAACTCAAGTGTTAGGGGATGTGAGACTCTCTAAGAAAATGTCTCAAAACAGTGAGAAGAGAGGACATCAAAAGCTGTGAAGCAGAGGAAGGAGGAAATCCTAGGTGCTCAGAAACCTGCAGCAAGGAGGACAGATCCCACTTGGCCCCCGGAGAATGGAGAGATGCCTACCTCTGAGCGTGTGCATTTTAGTCCACTCAGGCTGCCATAACAAAGCAACACAGGTGGCTTATCAACAGCAGTTTCTTCCTCACATTTCTGGAGTTTGGGAAATCTAAGATAAGGCACCAGCAGAGTTGTGTTGTGGTCAGGACTTTCTCCCTGGCTGATGTATCCTCGCATGGTAGAAGGGACAAGGGATCTCCTTGGGGTCTCATAAGAACAGTAATCTCATTCATGAGACCTCCACCTAAGCACTTCCCAAAGACCCCATTGTCCTAAAACCATTATTTTGGGAATTAGAATTTGGGATGGAGAAGGGGACCAAAACTTTCAAACCATAGCTGTATAGAAAGCAGGGTTGCTGGTTGTTTTTTTTTTTCCTTTTTATAAAGGACTAGAGGTCCGATGCACAAAATTCATGTGAGAATAGGCCTTCCTTCCCCCGGCTGCTGGCACTGGCTTCCCTCTGGCACATGAGCCCCGGGCTTCCCTTGCAGCTCTGGCTTCGTCCTGAAGGTTGTCTGGTCTAATTAGCATATTATGCTTTTATTATTATAGATAAGTTTAATGATTGAAGAAAGTTTGTGATCCCTTATATTTCTAGTGGAAATCTAAATTGGTAAAACCTCTAACAAGGATAATTTGGCAATATTTATAAAAGTTATAAATAGCAGAGCAATTCCATTTAGAGAAATTAACCCTACACTATATTCTCATAGGGGTAAAATGACCTATGTATAAAGGATATTTATTGCAATTTTATAATAAAAAAAAAACATTGGAAACAACCCAAACACCCATCACTAGGGAACTGATAAAATGTGGTGGCACATCAAAACAATAGAATACTTTATTAGGTAGCCATGTAAACAAGGAAATTCTTTCTGTACTGTTATAAATTAGATCTCCAATACATATGGTTTAAAAAGGAAGTTACAGAACAGTGGACAGTAAGCCACTGTACACTATTATGCACATAATATGTATACTATGAACACTTACTTTGCATACTAGGTACTTACTAGTAGTATGTATAGTATGTACACTTAAAGCATATATTATGTGCAATATGTATCTTTCCAGATACACATTTTGCACCTTTGAAAGGAAAAAATATAGATGTATATTTGCTATGTATGCAAACTATATATATCAGAAAGGAAAAATAAGAAATTGGTAAAACTGGTTGCCTTTGGGATGGCATATTGGTTTCCTGGTGGGAGAATTTTACTAGTGTAATCTTTTGGCTTTTGAATCCTGTGAACATATTACCTATCTATAATAATGAAAGCATAATATGCTAATTAGTCCAAATGTCCTTCTGGACAAACTTGGATGAAGACAGGGCTACAAGGGAAGCCCAGGTCCCAGGTGTCAGAGGGAAGCCAGTGCTGGCAACTGGGGGAAGGAAGGCCTACTCTTGCACAAATTTCATGCATTTGGGTCTCTAGTCATAAATAAACATAGTTTTTTTTTTTAAAGTTTGAGCTTAATTACTTGCCTTCCAAGGATTTTTATAAACTTTGAAGGAAATAATAACTCTCAGTGTATAAGTCCAATACAAACATCAGTCGTGAGGAAGTTTGAACAACTAAATTCCATCACCACCGAATTTCAGTCTGGACTTGAACCCGACTGATTTGAATTTTTTTTCCATTTAATTTTCCTCTATTTTCCACTGGTTTCACCCCCAACACACCTCTAGTATGAGGAAGCATGATCAGGTAAATTATAGCCTCTGATTAAGCAGCTATGGGTTTAGATCCACAGGATGTAAATGATATTATTGTAAACAAAAGAATCAAATCAACCCATTGTTAATAGACTTGAAAGATGCTTCCATAGACATGAAATAACTAAAACATTTGGACCTTGGGAAAGCTTGCAAAAATGATTCCAACTTAACATTTATCCAGGCTGAGAACTGAGTTTAGGATGTGCTGTTTTTGCATAAGAACGAGGTGAAGCTATTTGGTCAGCATTTCAGGGGATATTGGTGACTATAGAAACCCCCAACCTAGGCTTCCCCTTTTAGCATCTTGGCTTCTCTGTGGGAAACTTTGGCTGCCTGCCCCCAAACTGAGCATCCAGCCTTTGTTTGACAAGACACAAAAAAGCTGTTTCACCTCAAAAATCTCTGCAGTGGTAAAAACTGAAAAGGGTAAGATCATGGAGAAGTTACTCAAAAGACAACAAAATTTACATAACTGAAACTAAGAAAACTGTTGTGAGAATTTTAAAAAATGCCATGTCACGCTTGAGTAATAAAAAAACAAAACACCTAATATCAGCAACAGCAGATGACTAACAGCAGCCAAACACCTTTCTTCCTTTTGGACACATAACTTAGCAAGCTTGAGGTAATGCTAATGTATATGAGACCATACAAGGTTATGTCTTTTTAGAATACTAAGGGTGTTTAGGGGCTTTAAAATGAGATTAAAATAATTCAGGTTTTTAGCAGAGAACTTAAAAGAAAAAGAAAAAACAAACACAAACCACTGCTCTAAAAGTTGCTTTATACTAGATGACTATGAAAAGGGAAAAAAATGTAGCTGCCTTGAGAAATGTACATATAATTGGTTAGATTGGGAATTTGCTTCAAAGACCTATAGTCAGTCGGTCAGACCCAAGTTCCAATTTCATTAATTCTATGACTTTGGGTATGTAATTTAATTTCATTAAGCCTGTTTTCTAATGAGTGAAATAGAATAAGGACTATATAAGGCAGCATATCTAAAATGCTTAGAACAATGCCTGATGTAGTCAATTTGTTTACTGATATCACTGGTGGCAAGAAATGGTTTATTAAATTATTTTAAGGTGTAAGAGCTATGAATCCAACCAGACTGTTATTGTTATGAATGACTTAAAAACTATTTTTTAAAAAAATTATTCATTTCAGAGATGAAGGAGAGAGAGAAAGAGATAATCATCAATGATGAGAGAGAATCACTGATGGCTGCCCCCTGCACACCCCACACTGGGGATTGAGCCTGCAACCTGGGCATGTGCCCTGATCAGGAATTGAACTGCGACCTCCTGGCTCATGGGTCAACACTCAACCACTGAGCCACTGGCTGGGCTTTAAAATATTTTTAATTAAAATTAATTTTGTGTTTATTAAATTTTTATTTTTAAAAACTAAAAACATTTAAGTTAAAATATTTAACTTTTCTTTCTACTCTTAAAATAAAAATAACTGTGAATTAAAATTCTGCTGGGTTGATGGTCCAAGTCTTAATAATTTTGGAATTTTTCATAATGTTTAACTAGAATTTCTTTACTTTTTCAGTTTGTACATTTAACATTCTGGCATCAATTCCTTTTTTATTCAGCTGGCATCCCTCATATCAGTTATTATGGAGCTACTGTAAAACAGAAGTTGTATAGCATAACATAACATTTTTAGGGAAATTTAGTAAATTTTTTTGGATAAACTATATTTTGTTTTGTTTTTAAAGAAAGATGCTTCATTCTTTGCTAATTTCAGAACAAACATCTTCCTAGTGAAAGTAATTTCTCTTTTTATGTTAAGTTAAATTTCTGTCTATTTAGTCAAATTGAACACAAAATCATAACAAAACAATGATGCAGCTTGTCTTCTAACTACACAGAAATGAATGTACCATAAATGAGAACTTATAATTTTATTGGACATTTGTTGAGCATCTACTGTATCCTCTAGGCATTATAGAGAATGCAGAGATGACACAGATATTCACACTGTCCTTAAAAACATGAAGATTTAAACATTATTATTATTAAGGGCATAACTCACCCCCAAAAAACAAAACATAGAAATAACAGGACTTGTCACAAATATAGACACAAACATTGAATCACTGGAAAATATTTAAAGCAGTTTGAACTCAATTGTTACACTCTCTACTACTTCAGTTGAATTTGATCAAACCTTTGAGAGTTAGTTTATGTATTTTGGTGCACCACTGAGTTTAATCCAAATATGGTATTTTTGTAGTTTCATGTCATATCACAACACTAGAACATATGGAAAAGATTTAATAAATAGTATTAACTTTTTTTTTTAGTATCTAATACATGCTAGGCAGTGTTCTAAATGCTTTGTTAATTCATTTAGTCCTTGGAGGAGGTGAGTGTAGCTTCCATCTACTCCGTTGCCAACTTGAATTCTCTCTATTTATGTCCTTTGATTCTAAATGATAGTTTTGCTGGGTAGAGTAATCTTGGTTGTAGGTCCATGCTTTTCATCACTTTGGATATTTGGTGCCAAAAACTTCTGGTCTGCAAAGTTTCTGTTGAGAAGTCAACTATAGTCTATGGGAGTACCCTTTTAGGAAACTAACTGTTTTTCTGTTGCTGCTTTTAAGATTCTCTCTTTGTCTTTAACCCTTGGCATTTTAATTATGATGTGTCTTTGTGTGGGTCTCTTTGTGTTCATCTTGTTTGGGACTTTCTATGCTTCTTGGACTTGTATGTTTATTTCCTTTGCCTGGTTAGGGATGTTTTCCATCATTTTTTTTCTTCCTTTTTTTTTTTAAAGGTTGCATTCTTTTATTTTTTACATATTTATTGAATGTATTGGGATTATATTTATAAATAAAATTATATGTCTCTAGTATACAATTCTATAATACACCATCTATATATTGTGTGCAATCCACCCAAAGTCTAGCCTCCTTCTGTCACCATTTATCCCCCCTTAACCCTCTTTAACCTGCCCCACCCACCTTTCCTTTTAGTAATCACCATACTCTTGTCTGTATCTATGAGTTTTTTTTGTTTGGGTTTTTTTATTTTTTTCCTTAATTCCTTCATCTATTTCATCTAGCCCTTAACCCCCCTTCCCATCTGACAGCTGTCAGTCTGCTCTCCTTATCTGTGAGTCTGTTTCTATTTTGTTTATTATTTTGTTCATTTGATTTCACATATAGGTGAAATCATATGCTACTTGTTTTTCTCTGACTGGCTTATTTCACTTAGCATAATACCCTCAAGGTCCATCCATGATGTAGCAAAAAGAAAGATTAAGATTTTTTTCCTTTATATGACTAACAGCAGGTTTTTAATTCCTTGCTCTCTTTCTTCTCTTCTTATATCCCTATGTTTTGAATGTTCTTACACTAGGTTTTTTCCCAAAGGCCCCTTAAACTATCTTTATTTTTTCAATTTTTTTTCTTTTTGCTCTTCTGATTGGGTGTTATTTGCTACTTTATCTTTCAAATTGCTGATTCCATTCTCTGCTTCATCTAAACTATTGTTGACAGTCTTAAGTCCTTTTGAGATTTTCTTGATAGTCATTAAATCCAAGGATATATATCCTTCTTAATTCCAAAAATGATTTTATTATATTGCCTAGAAAGAAGAAATATTATTTCTTATTGTTTTTCAAGGCGGTTGGTTAGTTAAGAATATTAAGTCCTAAAGAAATTTGGGACTTTTAGAGAAAGTGAATTCAGAGAACCCAAATTACTAATAAGAACAATTTATGAATGTAGGCCATGGAGCTCGAAAAGAAGTTTCTTTTTTATGTTTCTCTCGGATTCTGTGAAAGGTTGACACTGTTAAATTCTGTGGACAGTCAGGGAAGCCTTGAGTTTGGTTGCTATGAAGAGAAGAGTTACAATTGGGAAATCAAAATGTGAATGTGGAGAGGATGAAGTAAGCCATGGGACTACTTACTCAGATGGTTATGAAATATCTCTGGTTTGAACTTTAAGAAATTACTGGAAATGAATAATTTCATACACACACTCATGCATACATACACATCTATTGAAAAGAAAAGACATAACAAATAACAAATGTCTTCTGCAATTGAGCTTGTGGCTACCATGAGTATCCTTAAATCGCCTGCTAGGAGGGAAGAGTTTTGCCTGTCAGGTGCCGGTATGACAGGGGGTGAATATCCTGGCTGTTATATCCATAATGCAATGTGCTGCTCCCCCTCGTCACATCAGCTCTTCCAACCCTCCCAGTTTCCTTCCTCCCATTCACTGTATGATGGGTTGTCCACACTTTGGCCACTTTTTCTGGCATTCCTGTTTCTTCACTCTCGGAATCATATTAAGACTGGGCCTTCTGACTAGGCCTTCTGACTGGGTCTCTGGCAGTCTTTAGTACCTCATTTGACCTAACTATTTTCCTGTTCTCTTGAACAAGTCAGGTCACATTTCACAAGCTTAGACATACTATTGAGTAAAATGTTTATTAAATATGATTACTTAATATTTTTAGAAAATTAATAATTTGTGGAGACAAGTTATTTATGTAGGAAATATGCATGTATATATATATTCTTTCTGTGTGTATGTTGATTTACATCTATCTATCTATTTACATATATATATATATATATATATATATATATATATGAGATCAGTAGTGTATATGTCTAGTGTGGATACAAAGCAGTTGCAGCCTATGAAGAAGGAAGAGAAGAAACAGGGAGGAAAAAGTAAAAGAACTAGAGTTGACAGAGTAAGAAAGCAAAGATGCCCACATATCTTCTACTTTTAATGCACAGTATGACACTGTCAGATAATGTCATGAATCCCCAGGGTTCTGCCACTAACTTTTTTTTCTTTCCCACTCCCAGAGCCACTTTTGATCACTCTTAAAAGGTTTTACTTCCCATTAGCTTCTCTAAGGCTATCCCTGATATACATATTTTTAAGGATTATTTCAGGAGTCTCTGGTTGAAAAGAAATTGCAGATTCTATTTTTACAGAAATAAAAAGGAGCAATAGTAAACAGAGAAAACCCAGAGCTAGGTGATGGAAGTTAAATGTCAGTTCTCTTATTTACTCAATGTGTAATCTCCAGCAAATTGTCTATACAATCTGTACCTCAGTTTCCCTCCTCATAAAATTGGACCAATGATTATACCTACCTCCTAGGATTGTTGCAAGAGTTAAATGAGTTCATACACATAAAGCACGTAGAGCTGCTCTGGCAACATTTGGACCTTTGTAAATATTAACCTGTATTACTGTTTTCCTCTTTGGTTAAGAATTGCTTAAAAGTAGAAATAGACTGCACATTCCGCTAATCCCTTGGCTACTCTTCCACACCAGGCTTCCACCCTAGAAGAGCATCAGGAAGGGAGGCTGGCGTGAAATGTACAGCTGACCTCTAGCTTAGGGTGGGGGGCCAGGTGTTTCCTTACCTTCCTCCACCTATGACAGGAGCCAGTCTGAACTAGCCAAGCCTTGTTGCAATCCAGCATTTCCTCTGCATTCTCTCTTTCATTATCTGCTGGTGTCCTGGCCACCACTCTTGTTTGTTGCCTTACATTCCAGCTTTATTTGCTGAGGAATAATGTTCAGGATCACCGGCTAAGCAAAGAGGAAACTTTGGGGCTAGGAAAAGTCTTCCCTAAGCCTGACGGGAGCAAAATTCCCTTGTACATTATATCCTTAGAAGGTTCCTCAAAAGTTTACGTAACATTTTTTTTTTTCTCAGCCAATTGAACTTCCTTAACCTGATTTCCTAGAAAAGCCAGATATTCAGAGAAGTTGTAAGGCACTGGTGATCTAACTAAGAGGTCAGTAAATTCTCCCCCAGAGTCCCTCCTCAGGCCTGAAATATTACCTGCCAGCACAGGAACATGTTCAAACCTGTTGGCAGGGACAGCCTCCAGCTATTGGCCTTCCCTCAAACTGGTCATTGTATAATTGCATTCCCACACCAAGGTCCTGAGTTGCTACAAAAGCCCTGTCAAGCAGGCCGACAATATGGGACATGTGTCTTCAGGTACACACCCTTGGTATCCAGAGATTCCACACACAGCAAGAGTTTCCAAGAAATAACTAGACAGGGCTCAGAGCCAGCTATACAGCATCATTCGTGGGGCCATTCTTTTATAATATCAACAATATTTAAAATAACCTAAGTGGGCATCACTAGGGAAAGGCTTAAATAAATGATGGTATCACCATACAATGAAATAGTAATTAAGATTTATAAATAATCATTGGATCTATAATTATTGACATGAAAAGATGCCCATACTATCTTTGATGAGTGATAAAAGCAGCTCATTGGGCAGCATTCTGATATAAGGACACTTTAAATTAAAGTTTCATTCATATAGACATATCCAGAGAGCTATAGAGAATTATAGTCACCAAAATATTAACAACAATTAACTCGGGTTAGGTATTTGGGTAATTTTTCTTTTTTTATTTAAATATTATTTTACAATAATACAATGTGTTGTTTCACAACCTGCAAAACAAAAACAAAACAAAAAAACAACCCTAAGCTTTTTATATATTTTTTTCAATTAACTTCCATGGAGACTCTGAATTTATTTTAGAAATGCATATTATGTAGCTTTTTATATTTTAATTCTAAGGGAAAAAATAGGCTAAGAGTTTTTTTTAATCTTCTTTATTGAATTTATTAGGGTGGCATTGGTTAATAAAGTGATATAGGTTTCAGGAATATAATTCTATAATACATCATCTATATACAAGAGGCCCATGCACATGATGGGATCTGCCAGCCTGCCCCAGTTGTAGTGGGAGGGGAGAGAAGGAGGTAAGGTTGGCTGGGGGGAGGGGCTGCGGGTGATTGGCCATCCGGTCCCACCCCCTGGTTGAACTTCCGGTGGAATTCCAGTCCAACTCCTGGTTGAGAGGACAATTTGCATATTAGCCTTTTATTATATAGGATTGCCTTGTGTGTTTGTGTGACCATCTCAAGTCAAATCTCCTTCCATCACATCTATCCCCCCTATACGCTCTTTGAACTAGGTTTTGGGAATGTGACCTTGTGTTGGCCACACTAACCAGGTGATGGCATACAAATCATGGAATTACTATTTATTGAGCACTTAATATATACCAATAGTCCCTGTTTCCGTGTCTCAAATCATTTATACAGCGATGCTATAAGGCAGGTCTTTTATGATCCCTGTTACAGGCAATAAAAGAGGAACCAAAAGAGAAAGTCATTAGTTCAAGGACCCGGGGCTCGGGGCTGATAAAAGATGAAACAGTTTTGGACAGAGGTCTCTGATCATGATCTCTGTGCTGCCCCAAGTAAAGTTCACCGGCTCCTTATCTTCAGGGAGCTGTGAGAGGGGCTGAGGTATGAGGAGCCAGGGAGTGAGGGAGCAGGATTCTGTCCTCCCTGCTGTTCCCGAAAGGCTCTTCAGCCTCCCACTGGCCACCTGTTCACTTAATCCCTCTAAGCTTCAGTTTCCTCTGTTGTAAAACAGGGAAGCCTTCTCTGGCCATCCTACTTAAATTAATTAGTCCCCACTGTATGCCATATATGTGTTGTGCCCCTGTACCTGAACCCCAAAGACCATCAGGGAGCCGCATCCGATGTAACTGCAGGAAGCCTGGATTTATTTCGGACCAGTCCGAGCTCAGTCCCACCAACGCCGGCAACAGCGAGGCGAGAAAGAGGGCGAAAGTCCCATTTCCATGGGTTTTATACCCGGGGGCATATCACCCTGATTGGTTGGGTTACGGATAGGGGATCGGGTTGTCGGGGGCTGGCTCCCCCCCCCCCCCCCCCCGCAGGGAAGGAGCACACAGAGGTGTCCGCTGGGGCCTGGCACATGAGCGCTGGTCCCGGCTGTTCATATGGATCTAGTAACTACTTGTCTTATGACACTTATACTTCCCCTCACCTTCATTACCATCCTCCTCTCAGGCCAAGAGACAGGCCCCAGCTGCACCCAGTGGGATTGTCCTTAGAGCAGGCTGGGAGACAGTGGGCATTCTCTAAGCCTGCGTTTATCACCTGGTACAAAATTTCTGTTCATTTGCCATTTCCCACAGTGGACATGAGCCCCCCCAAGTCAGAAACAATGTCTTGCACCCCAGTGTCTAGAAAATGATGTTGTTCAAATAATAAACATCCTTTCTGGAATGAGTAGCTGGAAATCAAAGCCACGTGGCCTTATGATTCTACAGTAATATAGTTAAGGAAGGCAATGCTTGCATAGCAATTCTTTTTATTTTTTATTTTCCACCTCATCTGGCAAAAAGTTCATGGTAAGAATTGCCATTAGATAAAGAAGTCACTAATTTTAACATGTGTCTACATAAGAAATGTCCAAACCAAATAGATAGTTTTTATGAGTTTGTTTGAACCAAATTGAAAACAACTGCTGGGAAGCAAAATCTCAATGGATTGAGAAAAAGCTCAGGAGAATGACAGTTTTGCAACTTATACATTGGAATCAAAGGAAGAGATGTAAGGTTACATGAAATTCATTTGGTGGTAGAGTAAGGGAGCAGGAGAAAGCAAAGTGAGGAAATCTGAAGGATTGGATAAAAGCAAAATGCAAAGAGACATGCGTTTCTTTTACATTGGTGGGTCTGAGATAGTTAATAATTAGCATTACACAGCACATAGAATTGGTATGCCAGGAATGAGGAGAGATTCTGCTGGTGGGGGGGGGGGGTGCTCTAGTGCAGCGGGTCTGGAAATGATGATTACTCAAAGGCATGCTATCTTAGAATCAAAAAGACAATAGACAGGCATCATAGAGGAAAAGACTGACCTTTGTCAGGAAGATATTGCCTTAGGACATGACTACCATTATCACCCACTTTTAGTTGGGAATTCTCATGTTCGGACCATCCTATGTGGTTATTTTCAGTTTCTGGGTTTGTGAGGCCTGCCATGCAGACCTCCCCTTAGCTTGTCAGGTTTAGAAGGGGGAGTCCCCTTTTCATCCACACCTGTATTCTCAGCACTTTGGGCCACCAGGTGCTTAGCTCACCCTCCTTCTGCTTGGAAATAACTAGACTTGGGTACATCTGTCCAACAGAGCCATAAGAATTTGAATGCTCTCTCCCCTCCCTAAAGTTCCCCGGAACACTCAGCCTTCTTTCCTGATGCTGCTGAAGTTTGAGAGAGAGACAAGGGGGAGAGCAGCTCAATGCCAGTAAGTGAGCCTTTGCATACACTCTGTTTTGTTGTGGGGTTGAACCCTGGGTTCAAAATAAGACCACCGGAGGCTGACAATTGATTAAAAAAAAAAAAAAAGGAGGCAAGGATTTATTGAAATCACTGGCCAGGACAGCCGTGAGAGCACCACACGCAGATGGACTCCATACGACTGCACTGTTCCAGGGGTAGGCAGTTCTTTTTAAAGGTTCTGAGAAGGAAACCCCCTATTTTGTTAACAAACTGCTGTTTGGAATTTTCTGTTGTTCTTCCCAGATAAAATGGTTGCTTTCTAGTCTGCTTCAGCCTGTTTGAAGAATGATGAAGATAAACTTAGCTGTCTGACCTTGGAGACCAGAGACTAGATATGCCCATAATCTTAATACCATGCCAGTTGCATTTTTTTTTAATTGGATAGAACTGTATTGTTTTTCAAGGCCAGCATCGAGATAACCACTAAGTGTATATAGGGCTGGCTCTTTAATAAAAAGGGAAGTTCTGCTTGTAGCCTTGCTTAGAATTTGAATTCATTTTCTCTAAGCCCATCCCGTGATGAATAAAGTAAGTCTCTCCAAACTCTCCTTCTGCATTGTTTGATTGCTGGGGAACTCTGTAACAGTTCAAACCACAGGAATTTTCCTTTGTTCTAAATTCTAAATCCTAAAGACTACATTCTAAAAACTGGGGTCAGCCCACAGGGTCATTCCCAGTCACATCCTGCAGGACATTGGAATGTGGCCCTATCTTGCAAAAGCTGAATTCAGTGGTTAATCTCTAAAGGTTATCTAAGGTTTCTATCCCTGAAGCTACTGAGTCAGTGGGAATCAATTTCCTATGTTCCTGGTCCTAGCTAAAGTAAATATTCTGTGTTTAATCAGGTGCAAGAGACAGACTAGAAGAGTTAAAATTCAAAGAGTAGTTTTTACTAAAGTATGATTGCTACCATATTTCATGTTTCATGGGGCCTCCTACCACAAGGCTCAACAAACAAGTTTCTTTTGTTTGTTTGCAGGCTACCCCAAATTCTGTAACTTCTATACTGACACCATTATTTCAGCCCTGGGGACCCTTGACCCATCAGCCATAGTCACCCTGCATGCCTTTGGGCTGAGGTGTGGGACTTGATGCCCCATTGTCATGATAACATTCTTCCTTCTCCCCCCAGAAGAGAATGTGCCACAACCAAAGTACCCTCTGGGTGACCTGTTCTGACCCTCCCTTTTGTGTCTCAGCCTCATTTAACACCTAGGACAATGAGAGACCCTTACTCTACCCTCCCACCCTCAGCACCACCTAGGTGAGAGCATTTCCTATTGGATCTCAGGGAGTGTTCTTATATCCAATAACCCGTATCTACTGAGCGCTCTTGTCCTTTCTCTATCAGCATCTAAGCTTTGTCACCAAGGCAGGCAGGCTCTGTGAGGGTCTGGAATTTACCCTTGTGTCAGGTTAACAGGATAGCCTGTTACTGTTTCAGGGGGGGCAGGCAGGAGACTGTGTTACTCACAGGGCAGCAAACAGCCTAAGTAGACTCATGATGAGCATGAAATGTTTTCCATGCACCTCAAGTCCTGTGGAGGGCATGGGGGTGGACCTCCTTGGACTGGACACTGAGGTGGATGCAGGAGGTTTGTGAGTTAACTGGGGAACAGTGAGCTGTCAAATCTACCACTTTTATGGTGAGTGCTCAGCACAGCCACTTTTTTTGTGAGAGAGGTTACTTCATCCCTCAAGTCTGTTCACTGCAAACACAACCCTGAGAAATGGCCCAGATAAAGAGCAGGCAGGCTGCATCCTTGGCCTACCCAGCAAGAAAGAGCAGGAATGCTTGGGGCCTGAGCTGACTGACTCTCTAAACTTGTGTGTTGGTTAAGATGATTAGGTTTCCTTGTTGCTCAGAAAATACTTTATTATTTATCTTTATTAATATTATTTATTATCTTCTGATTTCAAGGAAGAAGACAAAGAGAACGTAGATCAACATGGTTGCAGGACCTTTCCAACCCTAAAGCCACTCGAATTCTCATCCTAAGTGGGCAAGCCTAGAAGGAAACTCATCCACAGCCGTTTTTGGAAGATCAGGTTGGTCCTTGAATGTTTCACAGTTAGAGGACTTAAACTTTTAGCATCATTCTTAGGGTTGAAGCTATTTTTATTTTTGAAAAAAGTATCATGAAATATAGATACATATAAGAGAATAGAGTTATAAGTTTTGAAGTATAATGAAATAAACACTAATGAACCCGTCACTGAATTAAATGATTATGACCTCACCCTAGCCGGTTTGGCTACAGTGGACAGAGCGTCGGCCTGTGGACCGAAGGGTCCAGGTTTGGTTCCAGTCAAGGGCACATGCCTGGTTGCGGGCTCGGTCCCTAGTGGGGAGGCCTGCAAGAGGCGGCGGCGGATCAATGATTCTGTCTCATCATTGGTGTTTCTATTTCTCTCTCATTCTGCATTCCTCTCTGAAATCAATAAAAAAAAATATTTTTAAAATAATAATTATTATGACCTCAGGCTATTTTTGGGTTCCTTCCCACATGTTGAGTAAACACTACCAGATAAAGCTAGGCTGGAATTGACCTCCTGTCCCAGAGCCCTGAGGTCTGAGTAGGACTCTGCCAACAGAAGAGATAGGCCACTGGGGTGGAAGAAAACAGCTCTTTGTAAGTTCTTCAAAGGGGACATTTTTCAAACTCCTGAGTGAAACACCATACCTACTCATATCTTTAGCCTACTATGACCTTGAACTTTTTCCTCAATAAATGTCACCTCAATAAATAGGGTACACAGAAGAAATAAAGCAAGAAAGTACAGTGTTTGCTTTGTAGACAGTCTTGTGGTGACAAGGAACCCAAAATGTAGAGTAGGCAATGAAGAGGAGGGGAAAGCAGCCAACCTTATATCTTTAGGTATCAGGATAAGCAACTGGAAGTTGGTTCAAGAACTAGAAGTGTCAGAAGACTTAACCTGGAAGTGCCTTGAATAAGAGAAGTAGAATTACCGTATTTGCCGGCGTATAAGACAACTTTTTGGCCCTGAAAAATATGCCTCCAAGTGGGGGGTAGTCTTATACGGCGAGTATATAACAAACTCTGTATTTTTAGTGGAAATTTTAGGGGGTCGTCTTATACGCCCAGTCGTCTTATATGCTGGCAAATACGTATTTTTCAGGGCCAAAAAATCGTCTTATACGCCAGCAAATATGGTATCAACACAAGTTCTTGGACAGTGGGGCTACGAGGAAGGCTACAGTGGCCTAACTGTTGTGTTTGCATTTACAATCATCTTTTCCATCTGCATTACTTGCCTGTAACCTCCCTATGTCCCTCACTTACAATCCTTCTTCTGAAATTAATTTTTTTATTGTGGTAAAATATATCTCTCTATATAAAATCCTAATGGTGGAACAACTGAACAACCAAACAACTGGTTGCTATGACATGCGTTGACCACCAGGGAGCGCATATGGAACATGGCTGCTGTTGGCTGCCGTGGAGCAGGTTAGCAGGAGCGCCAGACCAAGGTGGGGTGCCGGTCACTATCATCAAGGCGAGACTCCGCTGCTTACTGAAAATTCTTTGCTCCTGCGTGCCACAGTCCCACCAGCCAGTGTTCACATCTGCTGCTGGCGCCAGCCCCACTCGCTCCACGCCATCAGCAGGTGAGACTGGGGCCAAGGCCATCAGTGTGTGGGAATGGCAGCAGCGGGAGTGGGGCTGCTGGCAGAGAGAGGATAGGGGGAGGGAGCCATAGCAGGAGGGCCAGGGTGAGGGCACAGAGGATAGGCCAAGATTTGCTCCTGTGCCTACTGTAGCCTTGTGGCCCACAGTTCCTTTCAAGGTGCACAAATTTGTGCAGTGGGCCCCTAGTCCTATATAATAAAGAGGTAATATGCAAATTGACCCTCATACCCTTGCAAAAGATGGCCGCCCCCATGTTGTCAAAGATGGCAGCCACAAGATGGCTGGCAGGGGAGGATAGTTATGGGTGATCAGGCCAGCAGGGAAGGGCAGTTAGGGGCGACCAGGTCTGCAGGGTAGGGCAGTTGGGGACAATCGGGCTGGCAGGGGAGCAGTTAGGCATTGATCAGGCTGGCAGGGGAGAGGTTAGGGGTTGATCAGGCTGGCAGGCAGGCAGGCAAGCAGTTGGGGGCCAGCAGTCCCAGATTGGAGAGGGTACAGGCTGGACTGAGGGACACCTCCTCCCCAAGTGCACAAATTTTGTGCACTGGGCCTCTAATACAATATAAAAGTCACCATTTTACAATGCACAACTCAGTGACATTTGGTATATTTACACTGTTGTGCAACCATCATCACTTTTAAATTTGATAGCATTATCATCACCCAATAGGAGACTCCATACCAATTAAGCAGTTACCTCTCCTTCTTTCTCTTCCCGCAGTCCCTGGCAACCACTAACCTCCTTTCTGTCTATGGATTTGCCTGTTCTGGACATTTCATATACATGGATTCATATAACAGAAAGTTTTTTGTATCTGACTTCTTTCACATAGCATAATCTTTCCAAGGTTCATTTATATTTTAGCATGTATCGGTATTACATTCCTATTTATGGCTAAATAACATTACATTGTATAGACAAACCACGTTTTCTTTATCCATTCATTAGCTTATAGAAATAAAGGATTTTTTTACCTTTTGGTTATTAATGAGAGTGCTGCTATGGATATTCTTGTACATTTTTTAAACACTTCCTTTTCAATTCTTTTGATTTTACTTAGAAGGGGAATTGCAAGATCATATAATAATTTTATGACCTAACTTACTAAAGGAACCATTGAAATGTTTAAAATAGTGCCTAACTGCTAGTGTCTTTCTCTATCAAAATTAAAACAGATGAAAATAAGTTAATAGAACTGCATCATGAAGGACTGGAACTAAATGCAAAGAATATAATGAGTTGCTTGATTTTAAAAGCAGCTGCTAAAAATGTTCAGCAAGTCTCTTAAAGGTGGGCAAAGTATTAACATGTCTGGGATCACCTAGAGGAGTTAATAAAAATACTCTTAAAACTTAACTTTCTGGATACTCTCTATGTTCAGGCATGGTGGGAAATGAAAATAAAATAATTGATAAAGGTTGTTGTACCCCAGGCACTTCTATAAGGATAAACAAATGACAACAAAAAGTCAAGCCACCAAGTCGATTCTTGGCTCCCAGCCCTTCCATGCTGACAGTGGGTCCAGGACACTTTCTACACTCGGTTCTCCAGGGGGACACACTGGTTTTAGGTTTGTTCACAAACTTAAATGAGACCAATAAATCCTGTTATAGACTGACAGAAAGATCTTCTCTTTCTTTTCTTTCCTCTGTAATTCTATTTTCATAACTCTGAGCAGGGTGAATTTTAATTCAGTTTTAGTTCTTCATTGCTTGAGCAAGAAGGGTCACTTATTTATTAACTCAGTAAAGCATTTAATGGATGCTGAGACTTGTGGCACAAAACAATTAAAAAATGCTCCTATCGCCTTAACAATTCTTTCTTTTTTTTCTATAAATCTTCATTTTATGTGCACATGCACACATACCCCACCTTGTTCCTAAAAGAATTTCAGATAGGCTGTTGTTTAAATCTTTAGACTTCTCATGTGTGTTTTGTTTCTACTTCATTTTCTTCCTTAAGATCATAAAGAATGTAGGGCAGCAGGGAGAGAAGGATTTGAAAAAGAGTAGGCTCTATAAAAATCTTTAATATTTAACACAGCGAAAAATCCCAAGTGTTGTTATTCTTGAATCAATTTACTTAATGCCGAAAAAGAATGAATCCACATTTTAAGAAGTATTTAGTTGAAATACAGTAATTTTAGAATTGCAGAAAAGTGGCAAAGTATGGAAAGTTTACATATAGCCTTATCTAGCTGATGTTAACAATTTACAATGGTCAAAACCAAAACATAAGCATCAGTATAATGCCATTGACTAACTTACTGATCCTTTTGAAATTTCACCAGTTGTTCTCATAATGTCCCTTTTATGATCCAGGACCCAATTCAAGATCTTATATTGCACTTCATTGTTGTGTCTCATTAGTCTCCTCCAGCCTGTGAAGTTCCTCATTCTTTCCCTGGCTTTCATGATAAGAACTTTTGATAAACACTAGTCAGTTATTTAGAAGTTTTCTCACTTGTGGGTTTCCCCCTTATGTTCTTCTGATTAGATTGAGGTTGTGGTTTTAAAGGATTGTTTGCATACTATTCTGACACCAGAATGTCTTTGTTGTTGCATAATTTCTGAGGACACCTCATGAGGTGTCCTCTGGTGAATTTAATCTTGATCTCTTGGTCAAAGTGGTAAGCACCAGGTTTCTCCACTTTAAAGTTACTCTTTTTTTTTTCCTCTTTTCTAAGTGATGAATATCTTTGAATATGTGCTTTGAGACTGTTAACATCTTGCTTCTCTTCAGTCTTTTGCTGACTCACTTTAGCATCCATTGGTAGGATTTACATGCAACAATTATTTCTGAGGTGTTTGCCTAATTGTGATATTTTTTTCTCTCCTTCATTTAATCTATATTTGTTCATTACAAAAGCCTCATCTTCTCCATATGATTATTTATTATACTAGGACATTTTTTTTATTTGGTGGGTTATAATGTAGTACCATCATTATTTATTTTATTGGTTAAATTGTTTTGACTATTGGGAACTCCTTCCGTTGGCTCCTATGTCCTTTTGATACATCCATCTTTTATTTAATACTTGCTTATTTTCTGGGGTCATAAGATATTCCACATCTATTAACCCTGCCCCATGTCTGGAATTAACCACTTATTCAAGGTGTCTGCTTCCTTTTGTTAGAGAATGGTATTTAGAAATCAAGATCAGGGCTCTAGGTAGGCTTATTGCTATGGCCATTGTTTCTTGGTCCTCTCAGCAAGACATGCACATATACTAACCCATGCATATACATACACTAATACCTATATCTACATCTGCCTGTAAAAAAGTAGGTTTATAGTTGTTCATATGGAAAATAATACAATTTTTATATGTATTAAAAGGCTAATATGCAAATCGACCGAACAACTGATCGCTATGATATGCACTGACCACCAGGGTGCAGATGCTCAATGTAGGGGGAGCACTGCTCAGCCAGAAGCCCTGAGCCAGGCTCACAGCTGGCAAGTGCAGCCTGTCTGAATAATCCTGGATAGTCTCCCCATCTCAAAATCCTTTAGTTAATCACATCTACAAACTCACTTTTTTGTCTTTTAAGTGAGGTTTAGGATATAGACTTTTCTCCCTTTATATTATTTTATTTTATTTTTTCCCATCACCATTTACCCTCTTCAACCACCCCTATCCTCCACCCAATCACCACACTGTTTTCTGTATCCATGAGTTCTTTCTCATTTTTTTTATTCAATCATTCCATCCACCCCAACAAACACCTTCCCTGCCAGAGTTGTCAGCCTGCTCTCTATCTATGAATCTGTCTCTACTTTGCTTGTTAATTCAGTTTGTTTATTTTTTAGGATGTGAATATTTTTGGCAAGGCACTATTATTATTATTATTATTTATTATTATTATTATTATTATTTTTTTGGCTCAGAGGATAGAGCATCAGACTATGGGCCGAAGGGGCCTGTGTTTGACTCCAGTCAAGGGCACGTGCTCAGGGATTGTGGGCTAAATCCCCAGTGTGGGGCCTGCATGAGGCAGCCAACAATGATTCTTTCTTATCATTGATGTTTCTATCTCTCCCTCTCTCTTCCTCTCTCAAATCAATACAAATATTTTTTAAAAAATAAAAGAAACATCAATAATGAAAGAGAATCGTTGATCGGCTGCCTCCTGCCCACCCCCCATTATTAGGGACTGAGCCCACAACCCAGACTTATGCCTGACAGGGAATCAAACCATGACCTCCAGATTCATAGGTTGACACTCAACTACCGATTCACACAGGCCAGGCGTGGCAAGGCACCATTCTGCCTACCACGGGTACTTATTATTTACAATATTTGCTACTATAAACAATGCTGCCATGAATAACCCTGTACTTTCATATTTTGTACTGTCAGAGGTCTGTCTTCAGGGTAGATAGAAGTGGGACTGCTGGGCCAAAGGCAGGTATCTTGGTAGTTCTGTTAGGTATTGCCACATTCCCTTGCCTGGGATATGACTACCACCATGACCCACTGTTAGTTAGGAATTTTTATGTTCAAACCACCTTATTTGGGTACTTTTGGCCTCTGGGTGTGTGTAGTCCCCCCCTGGGCTTTCAGGTTTAATATGTGCCCCCTTTTTAGTCACACATACCGCTCAAGTGAAGGGGACCAAGAGGCCCTATTTTACTTTGCCTAATTCAAGAAATTCTAGGCATTTTATACGTATCATAAAATCTCAAACTTCCTCAGGTATTTTACCACCAATGTAACCACATGTTAAAATAGCCATTATTTATCTTTGGGTTCTACCCTGCCTCTTCTCCATTTTACTCACTTTTTTTTTTTTTTGTATGAGGATCAATGTGACCAGTGTCATCAAACCCAGGGATTCCCTAAGGCTGAACCACCAATTAGGGCATGTTATCTCAGTACCACCTGATCAGTTTCAAAAATGCAAATTTCTGGATCCCACCCATGGAGATTTTGAATGAGGACATCAGGGGTAGTGCCCAGACGTTTCTTTTCTTTTCTTTTTTTTTTTCAAGTTCCCCAGGGGATTCTGATGTGCAGCCAGATTTGGGAACCACTGATCTGACCCCAAAATATGAGCCAGCTGTTTCCTCCTGCCCATGACTGTATATGAAGAGATGAATCCTCATTTGAGTCCACGTGAGAACTTCTGATTTCCTTTACCTGAGGTTGAGGTCAGATATCCCCTCCACTTTGACCAAGCAATGCATCTGCTTCCCCAAACCTTAAGGCCAAAAGGCATTGGTTTTGGCTTCAGGAGGTAGATTCCCCCTTTCATTTAGTCCTGGGAGCATGTTGCTGTCCTGATCAGCCCTGGTTAGGCAGTCCCTGTGTGAAACAGCTATGTGATATTGTGATTTATAATTAGAAATATATGTTTGGCTCAGCTGGTGTGGTTCAGTGGTTGAATGTCAGCCTATGAGCCAGGAGGGCACAGTTCAATTCCCAGTCAGGACATATGCCCAGGTTGTGGGCTTAATCTCTGATACAGGGCATGAAGGAGGCAGTCGATCAATGATTCTCTCTTATCATTGACTAGAGGCCCAGTGCACGAATTTGTGCACAGGTGGGGTCCCTCAGGGTGGTTGTGGGGATGGGGCTCACACCCCCAGGCTCCCAGCCCCAGCCTCAAAGCCCCCAAGTCCCGCCTGGCACCCTGCCATGGCCTAACACTGCCCCCTCACCTGCTCCACCATCCCACCTGCGTGGTGATTGATCAGGGCCACACCCCCCACCCCCAAATCCTGCTCCCTCAGTGCCTGGGAGCTGGGCAGTGGCCCTGCCTCCCTACCATCACCACTAGTCACCATCTGCAGGGTGATCAGTGGGGTGATCGGGCTCCCACTTGCACCCACGTTGGCCTGGCGCCACCCACTCACCTGTTCCACCATCCCACCATCCCGCCGTGGTCCTGCTCTCATTGGGGTCCATCAGGGCCAGCACTGCCTCCACTGCCACCCACTGCCAGTGCTGCATCACCGATGCCCACCGTGTTCCATGCCGCCCCCTGATGGTCAGCGCACATCATAGCAAGAGGTCAAACTCCCAGTTGAACTCACGGTTGAACAATTTGCATATTAGGCTTTTATTATATAGGATGTTTCTCTTTCCCTCTCTCTTCCTTCTCTGAGATCAATAAAAATATATTTTAAAAAAGAAGAAATAGCAGTATATGTTTGCTCTTTTGTCCATTTCTGGCTCAGAGTTCTTAAAACCTTGGGAATTACCTAAGTGTTAAGAGCTACAAAGGTGTCTTTTGTTATTTGAATGAGGTAACAATGGGACACACCCAAGGTTGGGGGCTGTTTGCCAGGAGAACCAACCATGAGATTAGAGGGCTGGAACTTTCAGTCCTACCTCCTCATGACCTGGCAGGGGATAGGGCTGGCGGTTAAACCAATCACCAATTGCCAATGATTTAATCAATTATAGCTGTGAATGAAGACTCGTAAAAAAACGTGAAAGGAAAGGGTTCAGAGAGCTTCCAGGTTGGAGGAGCAGTGCACTTCCATGCTCACTGTGCTGGGCCCAAACTCTGTTGTTTGGGAAGCACCTTTGTTTGGGATATCAATATTGCCCCATGTATCTTTTCATCTGGCTGGTGATTCTTATCCTTTATTATCCGTTGTAATAAGTCAATAATCTAGTGAGTAAATGTTTGTGTGTGTGTGTGGGGGGGGGGGGTTGTTACTGTTGTGTGTGTCGGTTTTTTTGTTTCGTTTTGTTTTTGAGTTCTGTGAAATGCTCTAGCAAGTTAATCAAACCCAAGGTTGAGGTCATGGGAACCTTCAGCCTGTAGCTGATTAGTCAGAAATACAGATCACATCTGGACTTCTGATTGGCATCTGAAGTGGAGAGTATCTTACGAAATCTGATTGTTTCTAGAAAGATTGTGTCAGAATTCAGTTGAATTGTGAGACACACAGCTGGTGTCCAAAAATTGCTTCATTGATAGTATGGGAAAACCCCAGACACTCGAACTGGGTTCAGAATTTTAGACAGGCTCTGGGGGGCCTTTGATCCCAGGTTGCTGGGACCACACCAGGTTCGTCTTATAGCCAGCCCAGACTTCTGGGTCCAGCAAAGTTGAACCAAGATCAGGAAAATAAGAGACTTTGGGAAGCATGTAGATTATTTAGTGCCTTAGGTCTGCCTTCTTCTTCTCCCCTCAACCACCTGCAAAATGAGGTCAGACTTGGCTCAGCATGCAGCAGGAGGTGAATCTCGGGCACTTAAGCTTTTGTGTGTTTTAGAATTGGCAGAAAGAACAGAGACCCACTTGAGTAAAAAGCATAATTGCTCATTGGTATCTAGCCAAATCTGAGGCTAAGACCACAACCCAGACTGCAGAAGGGACTGGAACAAAGAACAGGATGCTAGATACCTCTCTGTCTTGTCTGCGTCTTTCTTCAGTTACTCTCTTAAGAACTTCTTGGTTACATGGCTAAACATACTCTCCACCTTCTCACATGCACATCAGCTCCCACAGTTACATTCTGCACTTTCTTCCACAGGAGGTAACTGACTCACTATCTCTTAGGCCCACTTCAAGTGCCCAGGGAAAAGAATCTGATAAGCATGGGCATAGGAAGTAAAGTGATATAGCACAGATATGGCCACCAGAAACCAATTTTATGTTCTAGATAAGTTTCTAGACAAGATGTGGGTCCCCGTGCCCTAACAAGACACGAAGGTATTGTTTACTTTGGATGGGATGCAGGGACAGGTGCCTGATCTTCTGCTCTAAATCAGAAGAGCTGATGCAATGGCAGAAACCCTTCTGAGAATCTGAACTATAATTCCAGCCCAGGGCTGTTTGCCAGGCCTCAGCCCTCAGCAGAGGCGTCTGCCTTCTCCCCATGACCTCTTTTAGTCAGAGCACCCGTCCCTTTTCTGAGAGAAGTTTCCCTGCCTTCTCCTGTTGTCCAAAAGGGCACCCACGGGAGCCAGATTGGTTGTTGTTGTTGTTGTTCTGTGTGACCCGCCCCCCTCCCACAACTTCTCAGTGGGCTAAGGAACGGTGGATTTAGATGTGGGCTCATGACACAGGGTATGGCTGGCTTCGGGAGACTGTCACCCAATCAGATGCTCAAAACAGACGCAGGTAGGCCAGCGCTGAAGAGTTATGATGTTTCTAGACTCGAGATAGGAAATGTGGTGTTGAGGCCGCAGAAACTTTGAAAAAGCAAAATCAACAAGGAAGAGAACAGAGGTTCCGACTAGAGAGAAAGAATGAGGATGTCAGCAGTGCAGGGAGAACAGAGGAGATGTGCAGAAAGAAGTAGAGACAAACAGAAGGGGAGACAACACCATGAGCTGGTGCTGGTGTGGTCTTGCTTCTGACCGTCGGGGGCCCCACCCATCCTTACGTCACCAATTTGACTGAGCAAACTGAGTTCATTAAAATGTTTTACTTTTCCAATAACTGTTTTCAAGAATATTCTGTTAACGCTCCCAGCCTGCCAGGTAGAGAATGACCTTCGTCATTATATCAGTTCAGCTTCATAATGTGTATGTCACATGTTATGGCAGTCCAGTCCCATGTTTCCTAATAGCTTTTTGAGACATAATTCACATACCATGCAATCCACCCATTTAAAGTGTACCCTTCAGTGGCTTTTAGTAAATGCACAGAATTGTGCAACAATCACTCTAAAAGCATTTTCATGATACCAAAATGAAATCCCATTCACTTAGTCATTCACCCTTCTATCCCCGCCCCCCCCCCCACCTTTCTTCCACTCTCAGGCAACCACTAATTATTTTCTGTCTCTATGGATTTGTCTGATATGGACATGTCATATAAATGGAATTACATAATATGTAGTCTTTATGACTGGCTTCTTTGGCTGAACATGATGTTTTCAAGGTTCACCCACATTGTAGCATGCATTAGTAGGTCATTCCTTTTTAAGGCTGAATTATATTCTGCTCTATGGATGTACCCAGATTTATTAGTCCATTCATCACCTGCTGGACAGGTGAACTCTCTGCTTTTTGGCTATTGTGAATAATGCTGCTGTAGCAATTCATGTACAGGTTTTTGTGTGCACAAATATTTCTCTCTCTCTCTCCTGGATCGATACCTCAGAGTAGAATGCTGGGTCATCCAGCGACTTTATGTTTAACATTCTGAAGCACTGCCAGAGTTCCATCCCACTTGAAATTCCAATCATATATCCTTTTCAGATTCCCCGCTCTCTTCCCAGAGCAGACTACATTTCTGGCTCTGCCCTTGAGTGGGGAGGGACATGCCTCCAGGCTCCGTGTGGTTCAGTCTGAAGTCAAGTGGCTTGTTGAGGGCCCAGGACTGTGTCCCTGATTTCCCTTCCTTCTGCTTCCTCTGAAGTCACAGAAACTGTTGGGGTCTTTTGTGGTCACTGAGAGCTCAGCCATTTGGGATGAAGAATGCCCCCATTTTCTTCATCTTTGAAAGCAGTCCCACAGCTCTTCACCCCCTCCAGGTATGGGGTACTCCAGTGAGCCTCCCCATTCAGAAGCTTCAGGCAAGAAGCAGATGCTGATCGCTATGTAGGAACACCCTACAACTTCAAGGATGTGTGTCCAGTGTCCTCTTCCCTCCAAGAATGAGAGGGGAAGAGGACAGGATACCTTCCCTCTGGGCCCCAGAATCTCCTCCTCATCACTAATCCCTCCCTTTTATTTTTCCACTGTGCATGAAATTCATGCACTGGAGGGGTGGTCCCTCAGCCCGGCCTGCCCCTTCTCACAGTCCAGAAGCCCTCAGGGGATGTCCTACTGACAGCTTAGGCCCGCTCCCCATGGGGAGCCACAGCCTAGCCTCCCTCTGCCCCTGAGGTGACTAGCTGACCAGGGAAAGGCACTGCCGCCGCCGGCATACCCCTTCACTGCTGCTGCCTCTGGCCTCGCTCTGCAGGAGGCAGCCTGGTGATCAGGGGAAGGCGACACTCCCATCACGCCTCTGCTGCCGCCACTGGCAGTGGTGAGGCTGCCTGAACCTCGGCTTTCACAGCTACTGTGGCTTGCCTGAGCCTCGCCTGGCCCTCATTGCCTGAGCCTTGGGCCCTTCCATGGCAGCCGCCATTGGTGGCTTGCCTGAGCCCTGGGCCAGCCCAGGGCAACTGGAGTGCCCATCAGCGGCTTGCTTGAGCCCAGGCTGGTCCTGGGCAAGTGGCAGCCGCCATCGCCTTCCCAATGCTGTAAGTCCCCACCCACCTACCTGCTTCACACTTTGCCGGCTGATTAATCATTATGTGAGGGTGTCCCAACTAATTGCGTATTATCTTTTTACTACTATAGATTGTTAAAGGCCAGTGAACCAGTTCAACCTCTCTAATCCCCACCTCTTCTCTACTCTCATTTCCTGACTCAAACCTATACCTGGGAGACTCACCTGAGGAATTAGGCCTTATTGAAATTTGTGACTTCAGTAACCTTTTTCTCAACACGGAACTATCTCTGCAGCTACTTTTTTCCTGTTCAGGAAATGTTAGAGCAGGAAAAATACCTAACCAGTAGCTTACATCAACCCATTAAACTGAAAGTAAGCCTCCCTTTTATCTGAATTTTTTTCCAAGAAACAAGCCAAACCTAAACCTTTTTTTCTTCTAAAAACAAGCAACATCTCGTTGCTCTGGTCAGAATATCTACCCACACCTTCCTTCCCTCACTTGTAAGGCCAGGCCTTCCTTATAGACAAAGGTCAGGTGGGATTCCAAGCTAAGCGTTTGACTTTTGGTGTGATAAATGACTGATCTCTATTCCCTGGGCTGACTGTGAGTCAAGGAAGACCAATTTTCAGGGTAGCCCCCGTGTGGACTCCTCTCTGCCCTCTTCCCTCTGGCTGCCTGTGACTTTCTCCCACCTCTGAACCCTCTATCCTCATTTTAAGAGAGGGGCCTGCCATCATTCCCTTCCATCACATTCCAGATAAACTCCGTCACCTTGGTCCCTGGCTTTGGAAAGGTTGCTGAGCCTGGTTCCGGGTAAGCTGCTGGGTCCCTGTAGTTCTCACCCCTTCCTGCGCTGTGCCTTCTTACCCATGTTTCAGAGCCCTGTGCGCATTTCCTTTCACTCTTAGACTGTGTTCTTTCCTTTCCGCCCCCTTCCCTAGAAGGCCTAATAGAGTGAAGAAAGAGCGGACTTATTTTTTTGGACCTGAACTAGTTAACACTGATTTAGTATCTGTTATGCGGCAAGTGCTGTTCTGAGTGTTTCATATGAACATTTACATCACATCGCATTGCATTGCATTGCATTACATTGCATTGTATTGCACTGCATTTGGAGGAAAATATTCTGAGAAGCTCTGCCTTATCTTCACAAGCGATCCTTTTGGTGTGATAAATGACTGTGTAACCTCTCTTCGCCTTGACCTTTCTTTCTATAAAGTGGAAGGGGCCTTTGCAGACTGGTTGTTTACACTGGTGAGATTATGATTATGATAGTGCAATATCTCTGACCTAAATTCCAATTTTCCATGATCAAGTATCATCTAACACACTGTTAAAAGCAAATTTTATATCTATCATAATCCTATCCCAAACCTGAATTTCTGTTGAAAAAACTTAATACAGATCTCACTTTGGAGATAGACCATTATAAGGACAATACCATTTTTGAAAATAAATTTTAAATAAGTTCTGAAAAAGAAAATAAAACAAAACTTCAACTGAGTACAGTTTAAAAATCTTATTGGATTTATTCAATTATTCATGAATCTGGAAGTATCTAATTTAGCAAATAGAAAGGGGCTTCAAGGAGCTGTAAGAAACTAAAGATTTTCATAAGCAGGAGGGAGCAGGAACAAAGAAGCTATACTAGACAAAAAAGCAAATTGGTTATAGGAAAGTCACTTTCCTTTAGGGGATGGCAGGGTCTGTCAGGCAGATTAATCAAGCAATTCTCTATTTTTTATTGGAAATGAAGAGGAAAACGGTCTTTATTCACTGATAACATTATTATCTGTATACTAGAAAATCCAATAAGATGTATAAAAAGCTACTCAAACTAATAAGTTTAAAAAGTTTACAGGATACAAGATCAATATAAAAATTAATTATATTTCTATACATTAGCAATAAGCTATTTAAAAAAAACTTAAAAATAATACTGTTTACAATAGCATAGCTTTGTTTGTAATAGCCAGAAACTGAAAACAACCTAAAGGTCCAGCAGTATGTGAATAGGTAAATTATATTATATCCATATAATGGACTATTACTCAGCAATAAAAAGAAATTAACTATGGATACACTTGGTAATTCGGATGAATCTCAAAATAATTAAGCCCAATTACCGCCCCCCCCCCAAGCACATATTATGTTATTCCATTTTATGCAATTCTAAAATGCAAAATGCAAACTAATTTATAGCAACCAAAAGCAGATCTGTGGTTATTTAAGAAGTAGTTATAGAAGATTGTGACTAGGAGGAGGGATTACAAATGGGCAGAAGGAAACTTTTGGGGATGATGGATATGTTCATTCTCTGGATTGTACTGATGATTTCAGGGGCATATTTGATTTTATGTATGTAAAAACCAAATAACAAACTTTAAATATGTGTATGTTTTTGTATGTCAACAAAAATTTCCCACCTGAGGTGTGTGGAAAGGAGAATTTTATTCAGGTGAACAGCTTGCAAAGTGGGAAATGCAACCTCTTTGAGAGGCATAGCTAAATTGTGTGTGTGCCCCTAAAAACAAGACCTCAGGCTCAAAACAGAGAGAGTTAAACTATGACCCCTGTCACCAAACCAAGACTTAATTATAGTTTTGGCTCCCCCACATGGAATCTTAAGCCATCAAGAATGCTCTCCACTGCCCTAGCTGGTTTGGCTCAGTGGATAGAGCTTGGCCTTGGACCAAAGAGACCCAGATTCGATTCCGGTCAAGGGCACATACTTGGGTTGCAGGCTCCTCCCAGGTCGGGCTCATGCAGGAGGCAATCAATTGATGTGTTCTTTTCACATCAATATTTCTGTCTTTCCCTCTCTCTTCCAGGCTCCCTAAAAATCAATGGAAAAATATCCTTGGGCAAGGATTAACAAAGATATATAAAAATATATGAAAATAAAGGTTAACCTTTTTTTTTTTTTTTACCATGCAGAACACTAAACTTTATTCACTTTATTTATATATTTAACAGTTCTAAAGTATTTACTTCTTAAAAATAAAGGTTAACCTTTAAAAAAAAGAAAAAAGAATTCGCTCCAGTGAGACAAGGGGTGGGTCACCTTTTATGGAGGAGGGTCCCACCCTGGTTCCCAATTGACACATATTTTTTTCTGCAATTGAATCATTTTTATGCAAATAAGGAATCCAGATCTGCACAGTCCTGTTTGGTCCGAATTGTGTGTTCTGATTGATCCCTATGGAGCAGTTCTGATTGGTTGGTATAGGTGCAAACGAGGATATACTTGTCCAGTTTTGATCGTATAGGGCAGGTCTCAGTCCACTGGTGGAAAGATGAAACTCCCTGGTAAGGGTTGGGTTGGGAGGAACAGCACAGTGGCAGGCTGACAGCTCAACTTGTGACTTTCCCCGAAATTCAGAGAACATGAGAGGCCTCAGTTAGCAATAGCCATAGACCCTGATTATGAATTTGGGCCCAGTTAACCACGCTCTTTGGCAAATATATTTCTTCTCAGGATTCACATCAATAAAACTGTTTATAGAGGTGGGGAAGGTGAGGGTGTAGAGAAACACAGAGGCCACACGTGATACTATAAATTTCCAGGGTTTGCCATCAGGCAAGGCGGGGCTGATGTTCTTGTACAAGTCACTTGGGATTCTCAGCTGTGGAAATAATACCGCCCTCCCAGGCTTTTAAGAAATAGTGGAAACTTTGGTAAATAAAGCACATGGCACTTGGCTAGACATTCCGTTTGGTGTTGGGCAAGGTGGAAGGGAAATGTGCACCTGCAATCAACTTCAAGGCTAGTTTATTTTGGATCTGTGACTTTATGCAAGTTCCTTAACTTCTCTGTCACTGTCTCAGTTTCAGGGAGATTCAATGACACAATCTGTGTAACTATTATAGTGCCAGGTACAGGAGGAAAGGAACCATCAGTGGCATTTCTCAGAAAGGACAGAGGGTGGTAGACTGACCCCGTTGGCAGGGGTGTCCAGGGCTGGGGTGGCAGGGAGGCTCAGAAGGCGGAACAGAAGCAGCAGCAAAACCGACATCCAGACACTCCAGCAAATACCAACAGTACAATTCTTGATGGACTGGTTTAAGATTCCATGTGGGAAGAGGCAAACTACAATTAAGTCTTGGTTTGGTGATGGAGGTCATAGTGTAACTCTCCACTTTGAGCCTGTTGTCTTGTTTTTAGGAGCACAAACACAATTTAGCTTTGCCTCTCAGGGATCTCCCATTATATAAAAAAATAATAATAATATATAAAGGGAACAAAGCTAAATTAAATAAACTAGAAACAAAAATACGCCCTTTGCAAAGTTCTTGAAAGGTTTTCTTGTTGCTGTTTAGCAATTTAATTTTCTATTACTGATTTTTAAAAATTATTTTCATGTCTTTACAAAAGTGCATTGTGTTCATGGCAAGTTATTTAGAAAATGAAATATAAACAAAAAGAAGAAACTAAAAAATCACCTATGAGTTCTCTACATAGAGGCCCCTGTTAACATGTTGATATCTCCCCCTCCAGTGTCTTTTCAAGGCATATAGATTTATGAGGCAGGAAAACATGCTGAGATATTAGTTTGAGTTGTCTGTGGGCCCTGTGGTGAAAACACGGAGGGCCTTGTTGTGAAAACACCCTTGCTCTGAGATAAGTCTGTTTTCCAAAACCTACGGGAATGAAGAAAGAGCCTGGGAACCTACAGCACCAGGTGTCTGACTGGTGAGGTCAGACCAAACCTGGGTTCAGCAACCTGGGTTCTGGCTAGGAAAGAATTCAGAGTCAGTCTCAAACTGTAAGAGAATATTTATTTGGTAAACCACACAGGTAGAAGTAATTCCTAGAAGAAATGGGCATAAGGAACCAAGTTATGCAGGTAAAGGAAGGGCCCTTGAAGCTCCGAGTGAGGGAAGGGAGGGAGAAGGGAGGGAAAGCCTTGGGCATGCTCCCAGGGTCCTCCATCCTAAGGGTTTTAAGGGTGGAGATTTTAGGGGAGGTCCCAGGGGAAGATCTCAGAAGGAAATTCATCAGTTTTCTAGACTGTGTCCTGTTCTTGTTATAGTCTCCACTGATTGATTCGCCAGCACCAGGGCAGGGGGTCATTATTCAATGCTACTGGTCCTGAGGTCAGCCTTGGCTGGTATTGTTGCTTTTTCTGGGCCTAGAGCTGAAACACAATGGAAGCATGAATGTCTCTAGGGGCGAAAGATCGGGGGGGGGGGGGGGGGAGGGCCAAACCTCATAATCAGCAATATGCTAGGGGAGGAAATGTCACCATGGGGGGTGACGTCCCACCCTATAATTGACTAAAAGCCCAGTGCATGAATTCATGCAACAGTGGGGTCCCTCGGCCTGGCCTGCTGGATCGGACCACAACTGGCTCTCCAACATCCCCCAAGGGGTCCCACATTGCGAGAGGGTGCAGGTCAGGCCAAGGGACCCCACTGTGCACCATTGAGGGGCCAGGGAGGGACAGCAGGAGGGCTTCAGGATGTGTCTGGGCCGTCTCGCTCAGTCCTGATCAGCTGGACCCCAGCAGCAAGCTAAGCTACCAGTTGGAGTGTCTGCCCGCTGGTGGTCAGTGCAAGTCATAGTGACTGGTTAATTTATAGTGAGCAGTTGAGCAGCCTTGGCATATCATTAGCATATTACACTTTGATTGGTTGAACAGCCAACCATGCAACTGGGCACTTAACATATTAGGCTTTTTTATATAGGATTGCCCATTGCTAGGTACCTGGGACTTTCCACCCTGGTGACCTTCTGTACCTGGTTCATTGTTCTTGCTTTGCTCATGTCTGTCTAACTGCCTGCAGCAAGAGGAAGGGGAGTGGGGTGGAGTGGGAGGAAACTTGGACAAGACAGAAAAAAGAAACAGTGACAAGTATATCTCCCTCCTAAAGAGGGATGGCACTCTGACAGGTGGTATGTGGATCTCATGTAGACACTAAACTCTCAGAGCCATGCAGAGGACATATGCCCACTCCTCGGGCCTCTGTGGTCCCACTACACTGTGGGGCTTTACAGTGATGAGACTGAAAACCAGTTGGCAAAGAAAGGCCAACTTGGATATAGACCTAGATGACCAATCTCATTTCTCCTGAGACAGACTAGTAGTAAGCCAGGACAAATGGAATAGGGAAACTAAGGCAGATAGTTAAATGCCCAAGCAGTTTACAGACATCAAGTAAATGGCAAAACCCTATTTTTCCTAACCAAGAACACTTAAAAATAAATAGTTTACACTTCCAGAGGGTAAATAGCTTAAATCATCCTATTCAGTGAGATAGGTAACAAAAATTCAATTAGTGCCATTGTGCCAAGGCTGTGTGAAGTCAGGGGAATGAATCTCATTTTGGCACATCCGCATAAAACTGCTGGATATTCTCTTGTGACTCCCCTCAGACCTCCACTAAACTCCCAGCCTTTAAAACCATCAAGATGAAGGACCCAGGCACATTGTCTTTGCATTTCCAAGGGCTCTTCTGACTCTTTAACTTGTTTCCTGTGCCCATCAGTACAGCTGGCTCAGTTCTTCTACCTCTGTGACTTTTTCTTGTAATTTGAGTTTTTAACTCTGAATTCTTTTTTTTGCTGAACTCAAGAACCAAGGTGTGACTTCACTGGCAATAACTGGTGCCATTTGGCCAGCAACATCTCAGGTAGCACCCTGGTTCCCTTGGGCTCATAGGAGTGGGGTCAGCAGAGATGGAACTCTGACACTCAGACAGGGTGTGTTTTCTGAGCCACATTTCTCTAATGTGTTCTTGTCTTCTCTCCATGCCTTGCCTCTAAGTCACCGCTGCCTAATCGTTTTTCTTTCTATTGAATATTTTTAGAGATTTTTTAAAAAAATAAGTTTTTTATTGATTTCAGATTTTTAAAAAATATACTGTACCTGAGTATGTATGTATGTGTGTGTGTGTATATAATATATATATATATATATATATATATATATATATATATATATATATTACTGAGTTCAGAGAAGAAGGAAGAGGAAGAGAGACATAGAAGCATCAATGATGAGAGAAAATCATTGATCAGCTGCCTCCTACATGCCTCTTACTGAGGATCAAGCCTTGCAACCCAGCCATGTGCCCTGATAGGGAATTGAACTGTGACCTCCTGGTTCATAGGTTGATGCTCAACCACTGAGCCGCACTAGCGGGGTTATTGTTTTTCTTTTGAAAGGGCAGTGTTCTCCTTTCCTCCTTGTTCTTTTGAGTCCATCCCTCAAACATGAAACAACTGTGGTAGCTACAGTTGGGAGTGGCTGCCTAAATCCCAAAATGGGACTGTCTGTACAACTGAGGAAAGGCATATATAAAATGGGTCTAACAGTATCTAAGCCACGAGTTCCTCCAAGAATGAAATGAAGTCCTGTAGTGGGTTGAATAGTGTTCCCTCCAAATTCATATTCACCGGGAGCCTCAAAATGTGACCTAATTTAGAAGTAGGGTATCTACAGCTGTAATCAGTGAAGACGAGGTCATACCAGATTAGTGGCTGGTGTTCCTGTAAGAAGAGGAGAGGACACTCAGAGACACACACAGGGAAGAAGGCCATATGATGATGGGAGAAGTGATTGGAGGGAAGCAGCCACAAACCAAGGGATGCCAAGGCTTACCGAAAGCTGTTGGGAGCCAGGAAGAGGCAGGGAGTATTTCCTTCCTGGAACCTTCAGAGGGAGTGGCCCTGTGGCAGGTTGATTGCAGATTTATAGCTTCCAGACCTGTGAGAGAACAACCAGGGAGTTGTGAGAGCAGAGTCTGTTGCTTTAAGCCACCCAGTTTATGGTCTTTTGTTATGCAGCCACAGAAAACTATTAAAAAAAATACCTGTGTAAAATTACTGGCACACAGCTAGAACAGGCTAGCAATTCTTTCCTCAGCCTTCTTTTCTAGTCACTTTACAACTTAGTTTTCCCAAATACCAGTCAGTTTTTTTGCTTATACGAAGTGATCCTGAAAGCAAAACCAAAACTCAGGCTGGGCTTTAGTTGTTCCTAAGAATTAGTCGTGATTTGAATCACAGCTGACTGGCAATGACGTCTTGTCTTTTCTCGTGTGGAATCATTATCTGATGGCTTTTCACTGTCCATCTTCCTGGTGCCCCTGGACCAGCTACAACAAGTCCTGGCTTCAAGTTTACTGGCTGTTACAGTGGTTCAGGCAGCAACCTAGGGTTTTTGTTTTGTTTTCTTTTGGCTGTTTGTTTAGCTGTGGTTTCTATGAAGGAATCTGATGCAAAGAGCAACTTTTATTGTTTTGTTTTGTGTGGCTTTTCCCTTTGCCTGAGGAACAAGTGCCAAGTCGTGATGTGAGTATCCAGGGGGTTGAGGTTTTTCTGGTTCTTTGAGTTGGTGTGGCACACGATGAGGCTGTCGCAGGGGGGTAAGTGTAGGCACCCTTTCTCTCCACAGCATTGGAGGCAGGGGAGATTCTGCCTCAGACATTGTGCTCCGGGACACAAACAAGCTAATTTCTGCCTGCTCCCCAAACAGTGGGATTTCTCTTGCTTTTCCCTATGCTTATTGTTATTGTTGGGCGGTTTTATGAGGTGAGATATTTTTATGCACAAAATAAACTGAAAAATATTGAACTATTCTTGAGATTATCTCAGCTTAAGAATTTTTGAAGAGTTAATAGAACTTAAAATTTTGTTTTCCTGTGTCTGACATGTTTTGAGTTATCCCCTTTGGCAGGGAGAGAACATTCCTGGCTAGCCTGTGTTTAGAAGCTATGCTCTATAAAAAGAAGCTGTTTAAAAACAAAAGTAAAATAGTAATTACATTAACTTACACTACAGACAACCATTATTTAACAACAATGTGATGTGGGATCTACCAAAAGGCTTATTTTTCTATGTGAAATGATGAAAGATTAGTAAAATGGAAGAAAACTGAAAGTATTTATTGTTCTCCACCTGGGTGCACATAGTAGTTGAAATGACAGAGGATTCATGGAAGAGAGCATTAAAGTAAGGAGGTCAAGTTTCAGTGAAAGTGCCTATTAAAAAGGCCTTCTGAACCTGAAATTCTCAGGTCTGATGGAAGGGAATAATGGACAATATGTCTGACAAACTTCACCGTAAGAATTTTAAGGCTGAGCAGTAATCACACAGTTGCATCAGGAGTCAAATGCTCCCTCCCAAGATTCTAAGATGCTAAGATTCCAGGAATGGATGAACCATATCATTTTTGCCACTCAAAACTGGTTTATTCACCTTCATTACCTAACCTCCCACTGTCAGCAGGATCTTCCTTGTCTACTGCTTCAAAGTGTCTTCTTCCTGCTGTCTGTGAGCCTTTCCATTAAGTTAGAGTTTTAGGTTCTCTGGATCCCAAGTGCCTAGCACAATCTATGATCATTGGGTGCTTGTTGAGTTATTTAATGCATTGATTTGATGAAATGGCAGGTGAACCACCAGATGTGGGTCATTTGTGTAATATACAGGATACAGTTTGAGGTTGATTTGAGGAGATGATGTTAACATCTTCAGAGATGGGCCATGTTTCAGAGTTGACTTGTTTTACAAGGCACTGGAAGGGAACCATAGATTGTGGTGTGTCTTTTTCTTTAAATAATATATTTTATTGACTTTTTACAGAGAGGAAGGGAGAGGGATAGAGAGTTAGAAACATCGATGAGACAGAAACATTGATTAGCTGCCTCCTGCACACCTCCCACTGGGCATATGCCCGCAACCAAAGTACGTGCTGTTGACCAGAATCGAACCTGGGACCTTTCAGCCTGCAGGCCAATGCTCTATCCACTGAGCCAAACCGGTTACGGCTGTTGTATATATTTTTTATTCCACATGGAATAAATACATCGAATGCCTTAATTGCTTAATACCTAGGTTACCATGTAATGAGACAACTATAGCCTGGCCTCCTATTGTCATACCCCACTATAGCAGGGCTTATTTATTTATCTATTTTAGAAAGAAAGGAAGGAAGAGGGAGAGAGAAACATTGATCGGTTGCTTCCTGACCAGGGATGGAATCCACAACCTGGGTATGTGCCCTAATTGAGAATTGAACCTGCGACCTTTTGGTGTCTGGGATGCCACTCAACCAAACCAGCCACACAGCCAGGGCAGTAGGATTCATTTAGATTATACTATGTATTCCCTTGATCTTCAAAAAACTCACTATATTGCAGAATAAAGGACTCTGAAAGATTATCCAGCCCCAACCACCTCAATGCTTTCCAGCTGTCTCTACCACAACGAAGGGCTTATTCCCAGTTCTTATTCTCCAGATTTCTCTATTATCTTCTTGGAATTTTCCTCCCTTGGGCCTGAAACACTGGAATGGGGGAAGCTTCTCTTACTCTTAGGACTATTTCTTCTCTGCCTTCTCTGGTCTCCTACTCCTGCTCTCCAAACTTGGGAGCATTCCTAGTTCAGACCTCTTTTTTCTAGTCTCACCTTCTATCTTCTCCCCCACAGAGAGTTAGTTCATTCCCCAATGTCAACTAACATCAACATATTTGAAATAACTTCTTTATATTTATCTCTAGCCCTCAATTATGTCGAGAACTCTACACTTACATTTTTCTTGAATGCCTTGCATTACTTCATGACTCAAACTCAACTTATCAGCATTTCTCTAAAAATTAACTTTCCTTTTTTATTTTAATTTCATGTTTAAAGTATATTTTTATTGATTTCAGAGAAGAAGGGGGGAGAGAGAGAGATAGAAACATCAATGATAAGAATCATTGATTGGCTGCCTTTTGCATGCCCCTTACTGGGGATTGAGCCCATAGCCTGGGCAGGTGTCCTTGACTGGAATAGAACCTGGCACCTTTCAGTCCATAGACCAACATTCTATCCACAGAGCCAAATTGGACAGGGTTCTTTGTCTTAAAAAGACACACACACACACACACACACACACACACACACACACACACACTAGAAGCCCAATGCATGAAGATTCGTGCTAGAATGGGCCTTCCTTTCCCTGGCTGCTGGCACCACTTTCCACTCTAGCCCAGCCTCAGAGCCTCCTCTTTCCACTCAGGCCCCACCTTCCCATGCTGCCATGGTGATGACACAAGTATCCCACCCACCCCTGGTCACTTGGGGTGCCTGTATATGCAAATAAACCACCATCTTTATTGGGTTAATTTGCATATCACTCCTGATTGGCTCGTGGGTGTAGCAAAGTGATGATTAATTTACATGTTTCTCTTTTATTAGGTAAGATGTGTATTTTTATTGATTTCATAGAGGGAGATCATCAACGATGAGAGAGAATCATTGATAGGCTGCCTCCTGCACACTCCACACTGGGGATTGAGCCCACAACCCGAGCATGTGCCCTGACCAGGAATGAAACTGTGACCTTCTGGTTCATAGGTCAGTGCTCAACTTTTGAGCCACACTGGCAGGGCAGAATCACCTCTTTCTTGATCTTGTACCTCCTTTTTATTTTCTCCCAGTGGTAGCAATATTGTCTTGATAGTTTGTCCTCAAAACTGTAGTCAACTTTTTGCTTCTCTTTCTTTCCTGTATGGCTGATCATTTATTAATTGTTCTGTCAGTAGTCGTGACAATTGTCTTATCAAGGTTCATCTCCAGGTAGCTCCTCCTTAGATGAGAATGCAGCTGACAGACATTTCTGGCCACTGGCTCTGCCAGAATTTAGGCAACAATTTTTATAGAAATCCCTACATTGGTTTGTGTTACTAGTAACAAAGTACCAAAATTATCAGAGGTTTAGCAAATAATTCTAAGGACCCAATGAAGTACAAAGAGTTCTTGTTCTAGAGGGAAACAGAAGTGCACCCATTTAACATACTAGGAATTACTTACACTAGTGTTATCACTAGAGGTAAATATACTTACACTAGTGTTATCACTAGAGGTAAATAGCAGATACAATTGAGGCAAAGGGAACAGCTTAAGACATTTAAGAGAGGCTTATATACTGTGTTAAATGCATAAGAATGTAAGGCTATTTAAGGAGATACTTAAGATTCAATACTATTTTTTTATTTTTAAATCCTCACCTGAGGATATTTTTCCATTGATTTTCAGAGAAAGGAAAAGACACAGAGAAATATCGATGTGAGGGAAACTCATTGATTGGTTGTCTCCTGCTCATGCTTCAACCTTGGCTCAGGAGAAGCCTGCATCACGAGTATGTTCCCTTGACTGAAATCAAACGTGGTACCCTTGGGTCCGCACCCCAGTGCTCTGTCCACTGAGTAAACTGACTAGGGATGCAATACTATTTTTAAGTACCTGAAAAAACTGAAATAGAGGAAAAATAAGATTAGAAAAGAAATAAGATGAGATCAGACATGAGAGATTAGAGTTCTCAAAGCACCTGTGAGGTCCTGGTCATGGAAAGTGCATATATTTTTCTGTGGCTCAGGCAAGAGGGGCCAGGCTAGGGAAGGTTTTGCAGGCCACACTAAGGAGAACTGTACCTTGTAAATAATGGGAGCTATGGAAGTCTTTTAAGCAGGAGTAACATGGTCAGGATTAGTCGTTCAGTATTCAGGAGATTACTCTGCCTGCTAGATAAAAGCATAATTTATTTGACAAATATTAACAAAGTGTTTACTTACTGCCAGACAATGTTCTTGGGGCTGAAGGCTTAACAGTAAGCAAAACAAAGATCCTTGATTTAAGCGATCATATTCTTATGAAAGATGGCAGGCTATATAATAAAGGGATAGTATGCAAATTGACCATCACTCTAACACACAAGATGGCCAGCAGGGGTGGGCAGTTGGGAGAGACCAGGCCAGCAGGGGAGGGCAGTTAGGAGTGACCAGGACAGCCGGGGAGAGCAGTTAGGGGCAATTGGGCCAGCAGGGGAGCAGTTAGGCATCGATCAGGCTAGCAGGGGAGTGGTTAGGCAGCAATCAGGCAGGCAGGCGAGTGGTTGGGAACCAGCATCCCTGGATTGTGAGAGGGATGTCCGACCCCTCGAGGGTCCCAGATTGGAGAGGACACCCTCCCCCGCTCTCCGTGCAGGAATTTTGTGCACAGGGCCTCTAATAATATAGTAATATAATAAACAGGTACATTATATGGCATGTCTGCTGGTAATGAGTGCTTTGGAAAAGAGACCGATAAGGAGAATTGGGAATGCCGGAGGGCTGGTGCGCTGGCAGTTTTACAGAAGGGAGTCTCAAGCAGAAAGAGCAGAGAGGTGCCTGTTTATGGAAATATGCACACTGGCAGAAACGTTCATCCTTGGAGGGATGGAGCTGGGAAAGGCACTGCACAGGCCTAGACATGGGCTTAGAGTCATTGGGAGTGAAATTCCAGCATCTCAAGGACCCAGACTGTGATGGGGAGAGGCCCAAGATGACGCCTCTCAGCCCTGCAGACACCTCACACTGCAGGGAGAGAGAGGCATGGCCACAGTGGGAGACTCTGAAGCAGGAAGCTTGAAACAGTCCCCTTCCCTGGGCTTTTGGAAGGATTTAGGATTTTACTCTCAGTGAAATATTGAGCCATCAAAAGTTTTGAGCAGCCAAAACCGGTTTGGCTCAGTGGATAGAGCGTTGGTCTGCAGACTGAAAGGTCCCAGGTTTGATTCCAGTCAAGGGCATATACCTTGCCTGTGGGCACATCCCCAGTATGGGGTGTACAGGAGGCAGCTGACCGATATTTCTCTCTCATGGATGTTTCTAACTATCCCTCTTCCTCTCTGTAAAAAATCAATAATATATATATATTTTAAAAGTTTTGAGCACACCTGCTTTATATTTTTAAACAATTTTTCTGGCTGCTGTGTTGAGAATCAACTGTAGGAAGGTAAGGTCAGAATCATAAAGTCCAGCTGCCTGGCTATTGCAATAATCACTCCAAGAGATAATAATGATCCAGGCTGATATGGAAATAGTGAGAGCCTAAGGGCCTACTGGTATAAGACCTGTTAATGAATTGGATGCAAGTGAGAGAAGAAAGCAGTGGAGGAGGATGCCAAGGTTTGTGTCTGCCACCTCGCAAAGTGGAAGACGGAGCAGAGAGCAGCAAAACTGGCAGGTAAAAAATTACAGCGAGGAGGCTGTGCTGCGGTGTAAGATATGATGAGGAGCTGAATTTAAGACATTAGCCGTGGGAAGGTGTAAGATGAGAGATGAGTAGGTTTAAGAAAACACCCAAGATTCTGACTTGAAGTGGGTGCTATTACTGGCATCACAGGAAAATGGGGCACAAAGAGCTTTTATAACTGCCAAAGGTCTCAGAGGCTAATAGTGTCTAGAACCAAGATTTGAACTCAGATGTGTCTGACTTTAGAACCAGAGCTCTTAAACATTATGTGGGGGCATATTATCCCTAAAAGAGAGAAGGCTGCTGGCTGGAAAGTACCTTCACAACAGTGTCCACCTCTCAGTTAGCAGTAGCTCAAGCAGGCAGTGTACAAGGAAAGCCCCCTTGGATGGGCAAGGAAGAAGGGGAAGTCAAGCCCCGTGGTGGCTGAGCCAAGAGTCCTTTCTGTTGCCAGCACTACATGCTATGTGCTATCCTTTTGTTCTCTAGAAGTAAGAATGCTGGACAAGTCCCAGGCCTGCAGGTGCAGCTTAAGATGATAATCTTTTGTGGATATATTTGCATTTTCGATAAGGAAAGTGATCTTCCGGTCTAGCTACGGTGTGCCTTGCGCATTTCCCTATGGAAACTGTGGGTGTGTTTCTGTCCCTGATGTACTATCTCCTTCTGTAAAATAAAAGCAAGGATACAGTCTACTGTAGACCTCACATTATATTCCCTTCTAACTGCTCCCTCGTCACTCTTTCCTGAAGAGTGGCCTATATTCTGCTGCCTCCATATCTTTACCTGCTATTTTCTTTTGAATCCACACAGGCTTTCATCAGCACCAGATCCACCAGGACCAGGCCACCCATGACCTTCACACTGTTTAACCCAACTCTCCGGAGTTTGGGGCTCCCTCTTTGTAGCACAATATTTTCAATTCTAGGTTTTTATTGTTATTTAGCTGTGGCGAGGTCAACAAATCAGGGCATGGCTGTCACTGGGGGAAAAAAATGGTATCCTCTTTCCCAAGAGAAAGGAACATGTTACACCACAGGGGGCCACCCAGGAAGCATCAGGGCCATATGGGGGCAGAGGGAGAAGGGGAAATGTGGGCAGGAGACTTTATTGGTTTTCACAGAAAGGAATGGGCAAGGTGGGATAGGCAGGCTTAGAATTGGCTAATTTGAATAATTTCAGTAGGCTCTGAGGCATAGGGTCTGTCCCTTGTCCTCTGGTACCTGGCCCTGGAGTGATTAGTGCAGATAAGTAGTGGCAGAGTGTGTGAGAACCAAGTTTAAAAAAAAAAAAAAGGAGCTTTTATAAACTGCCAAAGGTCTTAGCCAAAGGGGGTGGGGGTTCTGGATTGGTTGGTGTGCATTTGAAAGATGAACTTCATAAGAAAGTGGTTAATTCTAGGAGGGGCAGTCCCTCCAGAGTCATCAAGTCCCCAGATGTCAAAGCATTAGAATACAGAAAGGGAAAGATATTGCTAATTTGTCTTTTTACTTCTACTCTCAACCCTCTTTTGCTAGTAGCCTCCCTCAAGGACCGATAAATGTTGAAATGCCCCACATCTCAGTCCTTGGACACTCTCTTTTTCCTGTCTCTCTTTAGGGGAAGTCATGCATCCTCATGGCTTTAAGTAACACTTATATTTTGATGACTCCCAAATTTATATCTCTATCCTCAAACTCTAGACCACCTATTACCCAACTGCTTACTAAACATCTTGGATGTCTAAGAGGCATCTCAAACCAAACATATTTCAAATATATTCCAAGCATATTCTAATTTTGATTTCTGCTTCCTAATCTGCTACTCTCTGTCTTCTCCATTTTAATAAATAGCACCTGCATTTGCCCTAGTGACTCAAGCCCTAAACCTATAAATTTTACTAGATTTTTCTATTTTTGTCAAACCTGTGAGAAATTCCCATCAGGTCTTCTTTGAAAGTATAGATAAATGGAAAGACATTATATGTTGTCCATGGATTGGAAGACAATATTATTAGATAGCTATATATTCTAATAAACATATAGATACAGTGCAGTTACTATCAAAATTTCAGATGTGTGCTTGTGTGTGTGTATAAGCAGATTTTAAAATTCACATGGAAATGCAAGAGAGCCAGAAGAGCTCTCCTGCCAAACACACACACACCTGCAAAATCTTGGAAAAAAGCAAAGTTGGAGTACTCACATTTTCTGATCTCAAAACCTACCACGGAACTACTGTAATCAAGTCTCTGGTACTGACATAAAATAGACATAGCTCAATGGAATAAGCTTGAGAGTCCAGAAATAAACCTATACATCCATAGTTTATTGGATTTTGGTTAGGAGGCCAAGACAATCAATGAAGAAAGAATAATCTTAAAATATATATATATATATATATATATATATATATATATATATATATATATATATATAAAATATATTTTATTGATATTTCACAGAGAGGAAGGGAGAGAGATAGAGAGCTAGAAACGTCGATGAGAGAGAAACATCGACCAGCCACCTCCTGCACACCCCCCACCGGGGATGTGCCCGCAACCAATGTACATGCCCTTGACCAGAATCAAACCCGGGACCTTTCAGTCTGCAGACCGATGCTCTACCACTGAACCAAACCGGTTTCGGCAAAAGAATAATCTTTTAAACAAATTGTGCAGGGGCAATTGGATGTCCACATGCAAAATAATGAATCTGAAGCCTTGCCTCAGACAAAAATTAACTCAAAATGCATCAAAGACCTAAATATAAGAAGAAAAGTGATAAAATTCTCAGGAGAAAACATAGATGTAAATCTTTTTTTTTTTTTTTTTACCTTGGATTAGGCAGTGGTTTCTTAAATAAGACACCTACAGCACAAGCAATAAAAGACAAAACAGATAAATAGATTTTATCAAAATGAGTTATTTTTAAAATTAAATTAAAACATTTGTGCTTCAGAGAACCTATCAAGAAGCTGAAAAATAATTTGCAGACTTGGAGAAAATATCTGTTAACCATGTATTTGATAAACAACTTGGCAGTTTCTCAAAAAGCTGAACATAGAATTATCATTTAACCAAGCAACGCCTACATATGTACATACCCAAGAGAACTGAAAACATGTCTACACTAAAACTTATATATAAATAGTCATAGAATTATTCAGAATAGCCAACAAGTGGAAACAACCCAAATGTCCATCAACTGATGAATGGATAAACAAGATGTGGTGGTATAGCCATACAATAGAATATTATTCAGATGTAAAAAGGAATGAAGTACTGATATGTGCTACAACATAAGTGAATCTTAAAAATATGCCTGGTGAAAGAAGCTAGACATAAAAGGCCACATATTATATGATTACATTTGTATGAAATATCCACAATAAGCAAATTTATAGAGACAGAAAGTAGGTTAGTGGTTGCCAAGGGCTGGAGGGAAAGAGAAGGGGAATTGGGGAGTTTCTTCTCATGGGTATGGGGTTCCTTTTTGGGATGATGAAAATAAACTAAAATTAGTGGTATAGGTTGCACAATTCTGTGAATATATTAAAAACCACCCAATTGTACCACTGAATCATCTATGTTTTATGTCTATAAATGTGTATAAATATATGGTAGAGGCCTGATGCACAAAATTCATGCAAAAATAGGCCTTCCTTCCCAAGGCTGCAGGCACCGGTTTCTCTCATAGTCCGGGCTTCCCTCAAAGCCCTGGCTTCGTCCAGAAAGATATCCGATCTAATTAGCATGTTACCCTTTTATTATTATAGATATGCAGGCACAAACATACAAATATACTTACACATATAATTCTCTATTATATGTCAATTATACTTCAATAAACATGTTGAAAAAATTTTAATAAATTTAAAGGACAAAGTAAATATATGTATATATACTGAACTTTCAACAAGAACCATTTCTCACCTCCACTGGCCCCACAACTCGAATCCAAACTATCATCACTTCTGCAAAAATATTCCTCACTGATGATCCTACCCAGTCTCCTTCCCAACAATAGTCTATTATCTACACCAAGCATGTCAAACTCATGGCCCACAGGCTGCATGCGGCCCACAAGGAATATTTTTGCAGCCCAGCCAATATAACGGTATGTAAGAAACGTTTTAATAAAATTTCAGAACTTAATTTTTACATTATCCTGTTATACATAATTATCAATAATGAACTACAACATTCGATAATGACTGATTGCAATAATCATATTGCATTCATTTCCCTTATGAGCCCGCTCACCATTTCTCTCCATTAATACTAGCAGCAAATATTTTAGCAGCCGTTTGCCATGCCATTAGTCTTGTACTGACTTATTTGGTGTGAGCAACAGGAAATATTTCGCTTTCAGAGAACAAGAAAAATAGGTTTATTTATGTTACATTTATTAATTTGTGCAGTTATTCAGTGTCTGGTAACTTAATGTTCAAGAAAAAATATTAATTTTTATTAAAATGTTCTATTATTTTATGTTTTTATGAAAATTGAAGCTTTTGTTTTTTTGTGGCCCATATAAACTTAAAACTTGTTTATTTGGCCCGAGTTTGACTTGCTGGATCTACACCAAAGCTGAGTCCTCTTTTAAAAGTGTAAATGAGATTATGTCATTCTGATGCAAATCCTCCACTGGCCTTCTCCATTGTACTCAGAGCAGCTCTGCTTCTAAACTGATTTACATGTGTGGCTCTAACTTATTTCCCCTGAAGAAAGGGTTCCATGGCTAATACAATGTTGACAGACTCTTGGAGGTCAAACTAGCTGACAGTCCTGTGTCCTGTCCCTTTTTGCCTTCAACCATGAAAAGTCCTTGGATGGAAAAAAAAAAACAAAAAACAAAAACCTGGAGCAAAGGTAGAAGTATAAGAGGTGAAACAGGACAAAGGTTAGGAACACAATCAATAGAGCCATTTCTCTGCTCTCCCTGTCTAAACCTCTTAATAAGAGATCATCCAAGTGATGGGAAAACTCATTCACAGCATTCAAAAGAGCTTGACTACTTTACCTGCTCAGTGAAATATTTATTGATAATCTAGTTCTGTGCTCCTGAGCACTAATCGGAATGCCTGATACCAGAGTTCTGGCCCAGCTGGTTTATTTATTTGACAAGCAAAATTTGGTTTTCAAGGGCCTACTCCTGAATCTATGGAAGGCTCAGTGGGAGAAACAAAGAGATAACCACCAGTGTGGGTTAAGACAGAGGATTGCTTCATATTCAGAAGTCTGTTAGAAAAGGAGGAAGAGCTTCTAATTTGTATTGATAAAGAGGCCCTCGCTTCCTCTTACCTTATCTTCCCTCTCTCAGAGGCCCATAACTTCCCTTCCCAGCTTCACTCTGCCATGGCCCACTTAAAGATTTGTTTATGAGTCCTGGCCGATGTGATTCAGTTGGTTGAACATCCAGTACACCCAGGGGTTGTTGGTTTGATTTCTCCGCCAGGGCATGTGCTGGGTTGCAGCTCAATCCCCTGTGGTGGTGGGCTTGCAGGAGGAAGCCAGTCCATATTTTCATCTCACATCGATCTTTCTCTCTCTTCCTCTTCTCTCCCTAAAATCTATAAAAATATTTTTAAAAAATATTTGTTTATAAGTCATTTCCTTGTTTTCAGGAGTGAACAAGTCATCAAGTCATGAGATCAGCAAAACTACAGAAAGCAAAACTTCAGAAGGGCCTGAGACTTGCAATTGTCTGTTTCAGATCCGGTAGAGAACATGTTCCTACTCCTGCTAATTTTGACCCTGGGAGTACAGCTTCATCGGACCAGAGGTAAGACGGACAGAGGGAGGGGCCCGAGGAAGAGGAGCAGGTGGTGGCCCCTAGCTGAAGCCAACGATGACAGTGTGGTCCTCAGGCTAGAGGCTTTCTTTGAGGGGAAGAGTGATTGCTGGCTGTTACAAGCAGAGCAAAAGAATGGTGGCTTGTGCATGCCCATGTTCCAGTCTTACAAAAGCAGGGACTGAGAATATTGGTTCATCCAGTCCCACTCTGCAATGAAGGTGGTGACAAGAAGACAGAACCTCTCAGACCATTCAGCTCAGAACTGATACAAGAGGGCATTGTTTGTTTGTCCTGAAAGGTGAGATGCTGGCCAGCTGTCCCCTTCTCTTCTGACAGGTGGAGGGAGGAGACAAAGGTCAGGGGGACACCTAAAGGACTCTGTTACTTTAAAAGAGTCTCTTGTAGACATTCCGCTGATTATTAAATATTTATTTCAGTTCCTCTTTTAAATTGTTCATTCAAACGCTAATAGTGGATTACTTGAATTGGAAAATAAGAGTTTTCCTAATGTTTAAATGAATAATGAACCTTAATGTGATGTCTTTAGATACTGAACGGAGTTCTACCAGCAGGTGGACGCTCACAGGTTTTTTCCCATCTAAAGAACTTTTCATGGTTGAAGGCAAAAGGCAGTTTCACAGTTTGTGGCTCTCCGAGGAAAGGTAGTTCAGACCCTTTGTGTGAGCAGTGAGGATAATGAGTATGTTATTTTGGGTGAACACCAGGAGGTAAGAAAGGAAGACAGAAGTGGGCGCAGGGGTTTAAGCCCTCAGTGATAGCAGCCCCAATCCTTGGGAAGTCCTCCCACATTCTGCCTTTGGCTGAGAAAGAATGGCTTCTTTGGCGCTGATAACCTTTTGAAGAACTTTCCCCTACCTTCCAGGTGATCCCAAGCTGCTCTTTACCCAGTCACATTCCTTTTCCTCCCTTGGGCTGGACAGCCTGGTCTGGTAGGGGCCATCCTTGGAGAACACCCCAATATGCTGCTTATTCCAGCCCTGCCCTATAGAGCCAGTTAAAGAAAGTCCTGTTTCCTTTCTAAGGCACCCTCAGATTTTAGAGACATATGAAAGGCAAAGATGCCTCCTTGCTACCATAGAACTTTAAATTTCCAACCTATATAATAAAAGCCTAATATGCTAAGTGTCCAGTCGTCCGTTCAACCAATCAAAGCATAATTTGCTAATGATATGCTAAGGCCACTCAACCTCTTGCTATGAGGTGCACTGACCACCAGGGGACAGATGCTTTGACTGGTAGGTGAGCTTGCTGCTAGGGTTCAGCTGATCAGGACAGAGCAAGATGGGCCGAACATACCCTGGAGTCCTCCCGAGGTCCCTCCCCAGCTGGCCAACCTCCCGCACCCCTCCCTGGCCCCGATCATGCACTGGCGGGGTCTCTCAGCCTAGCCTGTGCCCTCTCGCAATTCAGGACCCTCAGGGGATGTTGGAGAGCTGGTTTTGGCCCGACCCTGCAGGCCAGGCCCAGGGACCCTACTGGTATACGAATTCATACATCAGGCCTCTAGTAAAGTGATAAGAAAACCAAAGGTCAAAAGAAGGTTCTAAAGCTGCTGTACCCCATTCCCTGTTAGGACTGGAGACTCCAGGAGAAACCTTGGGAATCATGAAATTTCTGGAGGTTTGCAGCTTAGAAACATTGAGACCTGTGTGTGTGTGTGTGTGTGTGTGTGTGTGTGTGTGTGTGTGTGTATGTGTGTGTTTAATTTTCTCTTAAGAAAAGAGTGAGCTTGGATAACAAGTGGTATCATTTTGTATCTCCTACTGAATTTTTCTCTAGTGGTAGTACCTTTCTTTCTAAAATAAGTAGCACAAGGAAATGAAAGTAGGTTCTAACAATTAGGGATACTAATGGAGCATACGGAAGAGAATGTATATTTATTGAGGACATTAAATGTCAAATAACTGTACTAGGAAATTTATATATCTTATTTAATCTTCACAGTAACCATTTGGTAGGTGAGGAAACTGGGACTCAGAAAAGTTATTTAATTTACCAAACATTACATAGTAATTAGGTGGTATGGGCAAGCTTTCTACAAAGCTACTGTTCTTTCTACCTTACTGGGCTACAATGATGGTGAGCAAGTATTGCAGACAATGCCTAACCCATACACTCTGGATGGATTGGGTTTTTGGAATTAAGTTTGATTATGGGCACATATTAAACATTTACTCTGGACAATCACAAAACCAAAAAATATGTATGCTGAATTATTTTTATGAATTAACCAAGAGGAAGCTATATACATATTGTTGGGGGAGAGCAGGCTGGCGGTAGGTGGCAGTTGGGGGCAAGCAGGCTGGCAGGCAGAGTTGTTAGGGCCAATCAGGCAGGCAGGCAGGTGAGCAGCTGGAGCCAGCAGTCCCTGATTGTGAGGGGGATGTCTGACCGCTGGTTTAGGCCCGATCCCTGTAAACCAGCAGTAGTACATCCTTCGAGATGTCTCAGATTGGAAAGGGTGCAGGCTGGACTGAGGAACAACCTCCCCCCCATCCTGTGCATGAATTTCGTGCACACTAACCAGGCCACTAGTTAAAGTATAACTATTAAAATATAGGAATCCTTTAAAATCACATGAGAGCAGGTAGGCCATGGCATTCAGTCCCCAGAGAGCCCTGGCTATCAGGGAGGTCTGATGGATGACCTCCCTCCCCTCATTGCCCTGAGCATCCATAGACCTGCACTCTCACTGAAACGGGGGAAAAATAGATATATGAATTGGATCAATATAATTTTGTGTTACCCTGTCTGTTTAAATTTCTACTCTGAAACTTTAAAAATAATATTTATAACAGTATTGTTAGTCATTAAAAAACCACCTAATGTCCATCAATAGGAGAATGCATTCCCACCAGCAAAGTATTAGAGTTCCAATTGTTCCACATCCTTGTCAATACTTGGTATTGACATTATCATTTTCTTGTTTTAAGTCATTCTAAAAGGTGTGTGGAAATATCTCATTTGGTTTTAATTTGCATGTCCCTAATATCTAGTGATGATAAGCATAGTTTCACATGCTATGGCCATTTATATATCTTGTTTGGTGAAGTATTAAAATTATTTGAATTGTATTTTTCCAATTGAAATTTTAATTGGATTGTTTATTTTCTTATTGTTAAGGTTGTTTTTGTTTTGTTTTGTTTTGTTTTGTTTTGTTTAAATATGTTTTCATTGATTTCAGAGAGGAAAGGGGGGGGGGAGAGAGCATGAGAGAGAAACATCAATGATGAGAGAATTCTTGATCAGCTGCTTCCTGCATGTTCCCCCGCCCCCCACCCCTGGAAATCAAGCCTGAAACCCAGGCATGTGGCCTGATCAGGAATTGAACAATGTCATCCTAGTTCATGGTTGATTCCCAACCACTTAGCCACACTGGCTGGGTGTAGTTTCTTATATTTTTTTACTTAAAGTCCTGGTGCATGGATTCATGCAATGGTGGGGATTGGGCTGAAACTGCCTCTCTGATATCCCTCAAGGGATCCTGGATTGCGAGAGGGCTCAGGCCAGGCCAAGGGTCTCCACTGGTACATGATTGGGGTTGGGGAGGGACTGCAGAGGAGGGCTCCAGGGCATGTCCAGCCTGTCTCACCCAGTCCCTATTGGCTGGACCCCAGCAGCAAGCTAACCTACTGGTCAGAACGTCTGTCCCCTGGTGGTCAGTGTGCATCATAGCAGCTGATCAAATGGTCAGACAGTCAGAAGGACACTTAGCATATTAGCCTTTTATATATAGAGATTTCAAAACCTAACAATATCTTGTAACTCATCTTGTAATACATTTAAGAAAGATATTTACTTTTATCTTTTGTCACGTCTTGGGAGAAAAAGTAACCTAGATTTTACTCTCTTCATTGATGTTTCTTTCTTTCTTCATCCTCCAAAGATATATAAAACCAGGAGGGCACGTGACCATGGTGATGTTTGATGTCACTCTGGGGCAGGGCCTACACCCTGGGTCACTCCACTTATTCTGTCTTCATTCTCCAAAACTACTTCTGTTGACCCCTGAGGCATACAACACAGAAGAATCAGGTTGGGGGATGAATATCTAAGATGTCTCCATACAGAGTTCCTATACAGAGGAGCGCCTGAGTCAGCTGCCCAGAGCAGGCTTCTATCTTGAACCAGAAATTAGAGTTCTCTGAAAACTGGCTTTTCTAAAGCAGCCCCCAACTTACAAGCACATTAGGTAGGAAGTAGGAACAAGTCTGAAGTTCTGTTGTCAAGTAGAAAAAAAAAGTATAAAATTAGCTTAAAGAGGAAGCTATCTTGGAGGCAATGCAAATGATTTATTTTGTGTTTACTGGAGATGTGACAGGTGCTAGCTCCCATTGATTCCTGACTGCAAATAAAATGTAAAGTTACCCCAACAACTTTCAAAAAGACTCCAGCACTATACATGCACCCTAATGGCATGCAGGTTGAACTGGATTATATAGCTTTTTATCTTTTGTATAATATAGATTCAGTGGATCAATATATTATTAAAGTATGTGTACATTATATAAAATTTTTCAAAGGCTCCAGCATTAGTCAAGGCAACTGTTTAACTTGCCTAAAAAACCTGCACGTATGAATTTTTCATGCCCTGGCCAACTCCTTTACCCTTTAACTTAGTCAAGGGCCTCAAATAATGGCGAAACCTATTTAATTAGCTTAAATTTTTAGTCATGAAAATTTTCCAATTTTCTCCTTTGTCTGATAACTTCAGGAGTGCAATGCTAAGCTGAAGGTTAATTTAATAACCACGAGGTGTATAAAATATAAGACAAATGTATTTTTCATAGTACAAAGATGAAAAAATTTTCTGTTTCATTCATGGGTGTAGTATATACATGCCAGTGAGTATATAGTCATATCTGTAAAGTTGTTAGGAGTATAAGTTTTCAAGTCACAGATATATAAATTTGAAATCTGACTCCATGACCTTGCGCAAGTGTATCACTTCTTTAAGCCTCAGTTTCCCCAACTGTAAAATGGGAGCAGTAACTCCTACCTTGCAGGATTTAGGAAACATCAAATGAGATAATGATGTAAAGGTAGCCCAGTGTCTGTCTCATTGCATTCAATAAATATTAACTACTACTCTACTTCCCATTAAAAGTCCCAATGCAGACCAGAGCTTTAACTCAGCTTCTCAAATGTTAATGGGCACGTGAATCACACCATCAATGCTAAGATGCAGATTCTGCTCCTCTAGGTCTGGGGCAGGCCCTGACACTCTGCATTCCTAACTAGCTCCAAGGTGAAACTGAGGACAACACTTTAAATGGCAGGATGATAAAAGGTGTTTGCAAGTGCAGGTGTTTTGTCTAACCAGTGGTTCTCAATGTTCTTTGCATATTAGGGAAATTAAAAAAAAATTGATGCTAGCCTCATAAAAGAATTAGAATTTAATTTTAAAGGCTTCTAAGTGAGGCTGGAGCATTAGTTAGTATGCTTTAAAAGCCTTCCCAAATAACAATTTCCTAGTTATTCTGAGGTATTCATATACATGATTCATGTTTGCTAATTGCTTTTTTCTCTTGTGAACATTAGCTGAAAAACATCACTTGTCTGAGAGGTGGCATGCTGTATGCCTACAGCCTGGAGCACACACCCCTGTACAAGGCAGAGTGGGGAAGCAAGCAGAAGATGCATTTTTGTCAAAGGCCCAGACAGTCAAGAGGGGAGTTCTGCTCTGTGCTATGGGGAGTTCCAGAGGAAGTTGCAGGCGTTCCTCTCATGAAAAGAAAGCATAGTGTGATAAATACATTTGTTAAATTGCACCCAGACTCCTCTAATTCTTGTTACATCTCAGACTCAGCAACTAATTTTCCTTGCAAACCCCATTTCTCTTCCCTGTTTCCTATTTTATCATGTGTTATAAAATAAAAAAAAGGAAGTGCTATGAGGAAAGTTTAAGTAGTGTAAATTCCTGAACCTGGCTCATTGAAGATAGTTAATGCATTTTTGATAAATGAGTTAGCAGAACATAGTAAGAACTCAACACGCGGTAGTTGTAATTATTATCACTGGTGAAAGGTAATTCATGTTTTTTTTCAGGGAATGATGTAATTTCATTCACATGAAAAAAAGATGAGCCTGGATAATAGGTGGAGGGAGGGCCATCAGGTGTACAGGTGGGGAGTGTGGAGAGGAGAGAACTACCTCAGAACAGTGTGTAGAGAATTCCACTCTCGCCCAGACTGGATGGGGAAGGGACAGAAATGAGCCCAAGCAATGCCCAGATAATGATGGATATTCCCTAGAAAAGCAGGGTGGCCTGAGTCTCTTTGGCTTCCACTCTGCACAGAACTGAAATGTGAAGGCAGACAATGGGAGAATATCTTGTTTTCTCTTTAGCTTTATTCAGAGTGGTGATCCCTAAAGAACTATACACAGCGGAACACGGCAGCAATGTGACCCTGGAGTGCGATTTTTATTCTGAAGATGACCTGGATGTTGAATATATACAAGCCAGTTTGCAAAAGTTGGGAGACAATACATCCTTGAACAGCGCCACTTTGCTGAAGGAGCAGCTGCCCCTGGGGAAGGCCCTATTCCACTTCCCTCGAGTCCAGCTGGGCGATGCGGGGAAGTACCGCTGCGTGATCGTCTATAGGAGCTCCTGGGACTACAAGTACCTGACTCTAAAAGTCAAGGGTGAGTAGTTTTGGGGCCTGGAATCTGTGGAAACATCTCTCCAACAAGGACCAAAAGCGAGCTCGAGCTAAAGCTGGGAGGATGGTTCTAAGGAGACAGAGCTATCTCAAAGAAAGGAAAAGTACCTGTTCAGTAATAACTTTTTACATATGCATACAAGGCTGCTGAGGTAAGGGAAATAGGAGCAGGAGTAGCAGGAGAATAGGTTTGGATCTTCATTGCCTTATAGTTTTCAGTCTTCATTGACTATTCTGAGTGAAACAATGCCAGTTTTCCTCTGTTTCCTCCTGTCTCCCATTAGACCTCTACTCTGTCTTCTCAAGGATCTGTGGAGTTTGGTCCCTAAAGACTGGTCAGTGACGTTGGCAGCAATGATGTGACCTTATGATCTGGTACAGAGACGGGCCCACTAAAAGGATTAAACGTGAGGGTGAATGTTGCTTTCACCTGTGACTTTGGGCAGATTATTTCACCTTTTTCATAATCTCATATCTTTTCTTATTTGTAAAAAGCTAACAACAGTAGCACCTACCACAAAGGATTATTGTAAAAATTAAAAGAAATAATGGACATAAAGAACTGAGCATAGTACCTGGCATATAATATGGTGAATGCCCAGAGATTTTATTCAAACACTCTCAGTTATTACAGGGACAGTGACTTCCTCAGACCTCACCTATCCATGAATCATCAGGAAAGTCTTTAGCCCAGAGGTAACTGGGATATATATATATCACAGAGGAAAGGAGAGATAGAAATATCAATGATGAGAGAGAAACATTGGCTGCCTCCTGCATGCCCCCACTGGGGACCAAGCCCACAACCCAAGGATTTGCCCTTGATCAGAATCAAACCTGGGACCCTTCACTCCATAGGCCAGCACTCTATCCACCAAGCCAAACCAGCTAGGACCTGTTTTCTATCTTCATTGCATTTCCTATATCCAGACTTAAACTGGGAGGAACTTCCAGAACATTGAAGTTAGTCTGAGTTCAATTAACAGGAAGAGAGAAGACTGTACATTTCATGACCCCCTAATGGCCCCCACGTTTGTGGATCTCTATTTGAATGCTGTAAAATGTCTAGGATTTTGGATCAATTAGGGGTCAAACATCCCATTTTTTCTCTGTGGCTGAGGGCTATTTTTTATTCTTGAGAAGGCACACTGCTTGCTTCCTCACCTAGACCAGGGATGGCTCAGCTATGGAGCAGATTTATTTCTTATATAATTAATTAATTAAACAATTAACTAATTAATTTCTTAACTTGTTAATGGTCTCCAAAGTAGGCTATATGGGGATCACAAAGACTTTATCTAAGGAGTGCATAGGCACAGGCAGTTTTAGGAAGTGAGTTTCTCAATCTTCGTCTTCCCCAAGTACTTTTTCCCCAAACTGAATGCGCCTGAGAATGTGCCTTCCAGGCAAGGCTCTTGGGGTTCCCCTAGAATACTTCCTCTTTTAGTATTGCTTTCTCCCACTTCAGAAAAGCCCACCTGTCACCCATCACGAATACAGTGCATTGCCCCACAGTGCAAAAACCTCCATAACCCGGGAAGTGGCCTTGTTCTCCACATTTCTCTTTTGATTCTGCTGATGCTGTCCCACTCTTGTCAGCCTCCGGCCCGCTCTCTCCTTGAGACCGAGCACCATGCCTGCAATTAAGTTGCAGAGTTTTGATGGAGAGATATTTGAAACTGATGTTGAAACTGCCAAACAAGCTGTAACTATCAAGACCATGTTAGAAGATTTGGGAATGGATGCTGAAGGCGATGATGACACAGTTCCTCTACCAAATGGTAATGCAGCAACATTAAAAAAAGGTCACTCAGTGGTGCACCCACCACAAGGATGGCCTCTTCCTTCCGAGGACGATGAGAACAAAGAAAAGCAAATAGGTGATATCCCTGTTTGGAACCAAGAATTCCTCAGAGTTGACAAGTAACACTATTTGAACTTATTCTGACTGCAAACTATTTTGACATCAAAGGTTTGCTTGATGCTACATACAAGACTTGTTGCCAATATGATCAAGGGGAAAACCCTTGAAGAGATTCGCAAGAACTTCAATCTCAAAGATGACTTTACTGAAGAAGAGGAAGCCCATGTACGCAAAGAGAACCAGTGGTGTGAAGAGAAGTGAAAAGTTGTGTCTGGCACTATAAAGGATTGTTTCAAATCGTTGCGCTGCTCTGTTTGTAATTGTTAATATCGGACAAACAGAAGACAAATGCAGCATTAAATCAATGAAAATTCAAAGACTAAAAAGAAATAAAGTAAAGCTCTGACCATTAGAGAAAAAATTTTATATGCATTTTTCAATAGATGGCAGTGTCTATAAAAATTTTTCTTCCATATCTAGATGACATTGGGTACATATGTAAGAATGAAATAATTGTTTTGCTAAAAATATAAATGTTTCTAAACTTCTAAATGTCATATATTTTTCCAACCTAGAAACACTAAAATCTTTAAGAATTAACTTAAATATGTGAGAAGGTGCACACTGCATCACAATCTTTTTCAGAGAAATGCAAGAAAAAAATAAGTTGAAGATCATCACCTAAGAGTATTTTATCCTGATCAGGGATCTCTGAAGGAAGCAGGGAAGAACTGGAGCCCCAGTCAGGGGTTTGTTTACATGAAATAGGACTAAAGGAAGGACAAGCTTTTTTCTTAAAATGTCTGACCTATGGTATAAACATTGAAAAAAAAATTTTTTGCACCTTATTTAATGTCTGGGCAACAGTTCATATTAAATATAGTGAAAAGAGAACTGATTAACTGATTTCAAAAGCAAAGGGAGGGAAACAGTAGGTAAGATGGCTGGCGAGTTTGGAAGAGACAGTAACAAGAGGCTGCAGCTTCTGAAAAGCCAGGTTGCAACTGCAAAAACAGGGAAAAATCTGTCCAAGGAAGAGCAAGGAGCATGGCTGGGAAAACAGAATACAGTGGCTCTGAGAGACTGGGACAGCCCAGGAATTGAGCCCACAGGTTGAGAACTGGCCTGTGCAAAGAATGCCCAACAGACACAGAGCAAGTACTAAGAATAGAAGGACCACCCCAACCTGAAGACCTGGGCAAAGCATGAAGATAAGGATGGGGAGAGCCAACACCTGGAATGAACCGAGGCTTATAGAAGTACCTCAAATCAAGAAAAAGGCCCCAGAGAGACAAAGAGTGCAACTTTAGCAAGTGGAGGAAGGAGGCAGCATGGCTTCCATTCTTAATTACTAGAGAAATAGTCTTCACCCTAAGAAGGGAAGAAAAAAGGCATAAGGAGGAAACAGCCCTAGAGGAGCCACGTGGTAGTGAAAAGATGGCTATGCTTTCAGCCTCTAGGCCCAGAGAAAGCACTTGCTAAAAGAACTTACTGATGGGGCTCTGATCTTGGTGTCTTTTCTCCACTGGGGAAACAGAAGGGAATAAGGAAAGCTGGAGTTAAGGAGCAATGAATTTTGAAGGGGAGGAAAAGCTTCTGTGAATTATAAACTCTTTAACTTGAGGTTCCTCTCCAGACAAATGAGAGTCAGTGATTATTGAGATCTGTTGGAATTGTCTGAGGCTAGGACATGGAAACCTACTTTTTTGTTTTTTTTTAAAATATATTTTATTGATTTTCCATGGAGAGGAAAGGAGAGGGACAGAGAGTTAGAAACATCGATGAGAGAGAATCATCGATCAGCTGCCTCTTGCACACCCCCTACTGGGGATGTGCCCGCAACCAAGGTACATGCCCTTGACCAGAATCGAACCTGTGACCTTTCAGTCCGCAGGCTGACGCTCTATCCACTGAGCCAAACCGGTTTCAGCGAAACCTACTTTTTAATTTTAACCATAGTTACAGTCATTATGATGATAAAACAGATAATACTATGTACAGCTTATATTTATTTCAGCAATGCTAGAGTTGCCAGTAATTTATAAATCATATAGTTCAAGAAAACAGAAACCACTTAAACCATTGGAGATTTAAATCAGGAAATCTTTTGATGGAATAGACTGAGAAGCCTACCTAGGAAGCTGCTACCACCAGGGGGCTGGAGGGAAAACAGGAAGGCAGGTTGATGGAGCATAGGGCCCAGAGTCACATGACACACATTGGAATCCCAGTTGGGCTTGTCCAATGGTAACTGGAGCCAGAGAAGAGATGTAGCTGTTGCTGGAGAGACCAGTATAGCATAGCGCAAGGGGGAGGAACACCCTAACATTTCCCCTTCTCTCACGCTTCAAGCTTCCCATCATGTTCCTATTGGCTGTCAAGAACCTGGAATACACAGCCTGCAGGAATCAGTCTTCCTGCAGTAAAAAGCAGAGAAGAAAAATTGAGGGATGGACCTGTGGACAAATAGGCCCAGGACCACACAGCACACACCTTGTGCATAAAGCAGTAAAATGTGGGTTGAATAGTAGTAGACTACTATAACAGACTGAACAACCAGTAGTTGTTGAGTCAGGGGCAGCAAAGGGTGATTGATGGTCTTGGATCAACCTGGAGATGATCTCCAAGTGCCAAGCAGTCTGTTACAGCGAACCAGGCTAGGCAGTAATTCATTTATTTAACAAAATTCATCTTATGACCCTAGCCTGTTGGGCCTAAAGTGTGCCCAGTGCATAGGAGGTAATTAGTCACACTATACTTTGTACTGCTTAGATAATACCTGGAATATAGCTCACATTACATGGGGGGGAAAAGAAAGTGAATCCAAAAGCTGGTATCTAGCACTGGGTTTGACAACTATGTCCTGTGAGAAATGGTTGATTGAAAAAGATCTGTTTATCTGCAAGTGAAAAGACTCTATGGAGTTTCATCAGTTATCTTCAAATACTGGAAGAGTTGCCTTCTCATATGGGAGAGCTAATAATTACTAACACTAATTGAGTATTTATTATGTTTTAGACACGTAACTCATTTAATCATTCTAACACTCCTGTTAAGGATAAGTATTATTGTACCAATTTTATAGATGAAAAACTTAAAGGCTCAATAGGTGTATAAGCAGTCCTAGGCTCAAGCCCAGTCAAACCTTTCATATTCTGAAGCCTATGTTCCAACTACTGTGCTTACCATGTATTGTTCTACTAAATCAGACAGGAACTAATGGTTGAAGTCACCATGAGGCAAACTTTGACTTGGCATAAGGATGCTTTTTTTCAATGAAAGTTGAACTTTTTATTGTCTAATAATGGCAATAACTACTTCTAGAAGTAAGAGCTTCCATTCATAGATTTACTTAATGAAAAGTTAGTTATCTAGCAAGTTACTAATATTAGAAAATAAAATGTTACTAAAAATAAAAAGGGACATTTCATAATGATAAAAAAAGTCAACTCAATAGGAAGACATGTGTGTACATCAAACACATAGCTTAAATAAAAAAGTTACTAAAGATATTTCTAGAGCAGAAGTTGGGCTCGTTGTATTTTAAGAATACTCCCACCTCTGAAATTCTAAAATGTTCTCATCTTTTCCTAAGAATAATGCCCTCAATCCAGGTTCCTCATTGTGTTACTGGTAGTGATGCCATTTCAGCCACTTCCCAAATACAAGAGGCTGTGGAAATGTCTTTAAGTTTTATAAATGTAGATGTGTTCTCCTGACCCTTTCCTAAACTTTGCTGATTCTTTTAGTTTAACATCCCTCCCATCTCTATCTCTGTCTCTGTCTCTGTCTCTGTCTCTGTCTCTGTCTCTGTATATACCTATACCTATACCTATACCTATACCTATACCTATACCTATACCTATACCTATACCTATATCTATATCATCTATATCTCCAGGTGCAAGCCTTGGCCCAACTCCTGATTCCTTACTCTCTTAGCTCTGAAATCACCTATCAACCTGGCCATGAAGATCAGCTTCTTATCCCAAGCTGCCCTGTGGGAGCAGGCCAGACGTACAACACACTAGTCCTATAAATTCATTTATGCTCCTCCATCTCCCCCAAATACCCCAGAGCTTCAAAATTAACCTACAACATAATAGGACAACATGACTATAAAAGAACATCATACCAAGGAGGGAAAACTATAGCTAAATAACACAAAATTAGTATTCAGAATGCATGACTAATTATTAGTATTTGGCTCTGAGGCTGGTCAGTCAGTCCAGTGGTTGGCAAACTCATTAGTCAACAGCGCCAAATTAGTCAATAGTGCAATGATTGAAATTTCTTTTGAGAGCCAAATTTTTTAAACTTAAACTTTTCTAATGCCTCTTCTTCAAAATAGACTCGCCGAGCCATGGTATTTTGTGGGAGAGCCACATACAAGGGGCCAAAGAGCCACATGTGACTCGCAAGCCACAGTTTGCCAACCATGGGATTAGTCTAACTGGTTCAATTCCTTCAGTAGGCTGGTTCAGAACCTGATTCTCCTTGTATACTAGTTCTGGGTACTCTGGAAAACATCCTTCCTCTATATTGCTCCATCCCTAGACATTTTCAGTTACATAGAGAATCATCCTCTGATGATGATTCCAATACAAAATTGAGAATACAGTAGCTGTGAAGGGCATGGGTTCAATTCTCCCCCCCCCCCAATCCATCCCTGAGTCCAGCTGTTTCCTTATTTACAAAATAAGAATATGAATTTTACCTACCCCACAAGGTCCTTGTGTAGTTTAAATGACATAATGTATATTAAGGGGAAGGATTCAGGAATTAGAAGGATTCAGGAACTCTCCACTATTCCTCTTCATGTTCTAAAATAAGTGAGCAATATACACAAGAATTAATACCAAATGGAAAATGACCTCCATTTTTAAATAAATGAATAAGCACATGATATTCCCCTTTCCCCTCTCCTTATTCTGGGGCTTCTCTAGTAATTAACATGGGAGAATATAATAGAGTCCTTTTGTTTTTTGTTCCTTCAGCTTAACCTAAGACTCCAGGTTTGCAGATCAAACTCTCAGGTCACTCATCGCACAAAGCGTTCAACCTCTCTAGCTTCAGTTACCTCCAACAAGAATTGGGAATATCAACAATACCCATTTTTGTTGTCTTGTAAAACTTAAATAACTCAATGTGTGTAAAATGTGTTCCATTTCCTGGAACAAAGGAAATGTTTTTAAAAAAGTAAAAGCATTATTACTTAATATCGATAACGATTATTTTCTTTACTTCATATGGTATTGGGTACAAGCTCTACAGGAATCAGAAAAGAAAGACTTATTATTATTTTTTTCTTCTTCTGTTGCCCAGCTTCCTACAAGAAAATAAACACTCGCATTCTTCAGGTTCCAGGGACAGATGAGGTGGAGCTCACCTGCCAGGCTGAAGGGTACCCCCTGGCAGAAGTCTCCTGGCCAAATGTCAGTGTTTCTGCCAACACTAGCCACATGGAGGCCTCTGATGGCCTCTACCAGGTCACAAGCATTCTGCGCCTAAAGCCACTCCCTGGCAGAAACTTCACCTGTGAGTTCTGGAACGCTGATGTGAAAGAACTTACTTCAGCCATCATTGACCCTCAAGGTAAGAGCAGCCGCCCTCGCTGACTATCAGTCAGGGTTCACTCAGAATGAGTAATTTGAGGAGAAGGTAATAAAGGGGCTATTTATGAAGTTATGATCAGGATTTAAAGAAACTACTGAGGAGAGTGAAGGATTCTGGGGCTTCAGCAGTCAGGGAGCCATGACCACTATTGCAGTGGTGACTGAAACCTGGCGAAGGGAGCTGTGGGGAAAGCTCCAAGTGACAGAGCTGTGCCCTCCAGCAAGAGGATGCTGCCACTCGCAGCATCTGCCAAAGGGTGTAAGTGGGTGAACAGATATCCCACCCTCATGCTCCTCCCACCCTCTGATCTCCTTCTGGTGTATCCCATTATGCTAGATCCAACTGTCAGAGAACAAGGGAATCCACTGATCCAGTCTATAAAGATCAACCCCTCAGAGCTCAGAACAGTGTTGAAGTGTAGATAATGGGTCTGAAGAGAAAACAGAAAATATCCAGCACAAAAGCTAATCACTCAGCAGGATGAATATCACTTTCCTGGCTTTGCTGCCAGATAAATGGTTTGGGGGTTTTACAGAACTGGCCTCTCACAAAAAATCTTGCAGAGCTTACACTGGCTATGCTGAGTCCCATACCATACTTTTAGAACTTCATACACTAGCAAAATCTCAAATGCTTTTTGAAGCCTGGCCATTTTTTAATATGCCAAGTAAGGACATTTATTTGACAAATAAGAGCAGCTAACATGTAGTATCGCAATCATTTCATAAGAGACAGGTCATTTATCACCAAGTGCACAAGTCTCCTGGTGGTCCTGTAACAAATTACCACAAACTTTGTGGGCTTAGGACAATACAAATTTATTATTTTATACTTCTGGGAGTCAGAAGTCTGAAAAAGACTTCACTAAGCTCAAATCAAATCAAGGAAGAACGCATTTTCTTGTTTTTTCCCCACCTTTTAATGGCCACCTGCATTCCTTAGCTCATGGACCCTTCCTCCACGTTCAAAGCCAGCAGCCTCATTACTCAGACCTCTGCTTCTGTAATCACATCTTTTTCTTTAACTCTCTTGCCTCCCCTTTCTACCTCTTAGGGACCCTTGTGACTACTGGAACTCAATAATTCAGGATATTTGACCCATTTCAAGTTCCTTAACATAATCACATCTGTAAAGCTCCTCTCAATGTAGGATAACATATTCACAGGTTTCAGGGATTAGAACATGGACATTTTTGAGGGAAGTTATTATTCTACTAGTAAACAAATAAAGAATATCATCTCAGAATAAAGGACATTTTCTAGTACTGGTTAATTTGACTATAGAAAATTAACTATGTTGTCATTATATGTCACTTCTTGTCCTTTGTCTTAGACAAAACTGAGCCCATGATAAGGGCTCATAGGCATGTGGTTATTTAGGTGTTGATCTCAGGGAGTAGAAATGAGAGGTTTATGAGGAAAGAAGGAAAAGCAAAATAAGGATGCATTATCAAAGCTGATATGGGTAACAGGAGCTCAAATATGCAAGAACTTGCTGAGCAGCATACAGATGGCCTCCTAAGATGTTCACTCAGAGGACTTCACGTGGAAGGACTAATGCATCTGCTTTCATCCCCAGTGGTTGACATTTGTCCCTTCCACCGTGAGCTGAGCATGCTTGTGGTCTGAGTGAGCTCCCCCAGCATCTGCAGGGTCAGAGTCATCCCAGGACAGAAGGCAAATGTCCACTTGACAGAATCACTGACTGTGAAGTGAATCAAAGCCCAAACAGGATTCCACACAATCTGTGGCTGAACTCAGGCATCAAGTTGAGAGGAAGTGAGGCACGGCTACAACAGTCTAACCTTTGTACTGTTCGAGCCCACTCATGCCCTACATTAAGTCTACTGTGTCTGAGCCTTCAGGTGGAGAAGCAGCTACAATTTCTGCAAAAGATGTCATATGGAAAAATTGGTAGAACAAACTACTGTTCCTGCTGCTGCAATTGATTCCAATTGATATTTATCATCTATCTCATCCACCATACATTCTAACATTCTAGATTTCCCTCATTTAGCACTTCACATGCAATAGTTTGTTTGCGTAAGGGACTTAGACTTTCAACCCTTACCTTTAGTTGCTTTACCCTTAGCTGACTGAGGTTGCTACAATTGCCTTTTCATTGTTAGTAATGGGAAAGGAAGTAACCAGAATCAGAATCTGTGGATCCCTGAATTCTAGACATAGTCTTTCTTGCCTCCATTATGTAACAGCTTTCAAGTTCTTCATGGTAATTAAGATCAATTACTCCACCAATATAATAATTCTTTTCTTTCCTGCTGGTCCATCAGTGGGTAGAGCTCAAGCAGATGAGATAGTAGCTATACCATTAGATACAGTAGAAATATTTATTGGTATAAACATTCCATAATAGAAGCATTCGCCACCAGGAAGCTGGATTTTTAATCCAGGAAACTAAAATTTGTGGAGATGAGGAGCAAACATTCTACAAGTGGGTCACTAGAAGTAATAGTGAGAGGGATCAGCTTTCAGCATGGGGGATCCCTGTCACAGAAGCAGCACATGCTTGAGATGAGATTGGCAGGGGGGAGTGAGTCCGTACCTGGGGTGGGATGGACAGAATATGAGTTGGGGGCATCAGAATTATCTGCTCCACCTCAAATTAAAGTAACGTTTACCAATCATACCAGGCTGAACATTTTGAAGTGACTCAATGGACATTAATTTTCTAGTGTTTACTTCTGAGGAAAAAAATCACAAAACTTCCTGATACAGTTCTTAGAGGCATCCAGATGCACTGTTATTTCCAAGCCCCCAACTGTCCCCCAATTCCCTGCCCACCTACACATCTCTATGCAGTTCCAACACTAATGTTAGCCATAAAGAGAGGAATCATGCTAAGGATATTGATAGAAATAAAGACATAAAAAACATCATTTTTAGGGTAGACTTTGAATGAAAATAGTTAATTAGGCAAGCTGGCTTTTCAATAATCTTTATTTCTGTTTTTATCACAGCAAAGACCACAAGACTTGTCACCTTATGAATATAGAGCTATAACTAATTCATACTATAGCTTTAGAAGCTTAAATACTCACAATCCCAGGGGACTTTATTTTCCCTCGACTGTCCTCTATGTTTACTCGACTGTGCTTTGTTATGTGGCATTTTCTGTTTGGTTAAGTGTAAGCCAGTGCTTCAGATGGAATGTGGTTTTCTAGAAGGACACTTATATAAGGATCTCCACAGAGAAATACACATCTGGCTAAGAAGAATTTGGAAACAACTAGAATCTGTCCTTTGCATCGGTGTTTTTTCTTTGGGTTAGAGAAGTGGAAGGGCAGACTGATCATTTCTCCGGAAGCCTTGAGGCTGTGAGAAGTTAAGAATAAAGTAAGGGGGCCCCTTTTTCTCTGGGGAGCCAAAACACCTGACTTAATAGTCAACCGTTGTGGGAGAGACCTGTGGGGCCTGCATCAAAGCCTGGAATATCACTCAAGAATGCAACCAACAGGGAGATGGAGAAATCTTTGCAATTAGAAATCCTCAACCTAGCTTTGCTCATCCTCCTCAGCTTTAAATCCATCCTACTGTCCCCTGACATGATCCTCTGCTCCAGTCAGCTCCCCTTCCTCACTATGTACTTTGTGAACTTGCTTGACCCTTTCCCACATCCATGACCTCTTTGCTCAGGCACTTTATTCCACATAAAATATCATTATTCACCAGTTCCAAGCCCACTCTCTCTCTAGAGCAGCTCAGGTAGCCCCAGGATACAAGCAGCCTTCCCTCATCTTGCCTCCTGGACCAATTGTGCCACTTCTTTGTTTGCCTGTGACTGTACCTACCTTTTCTCTTCCATTACTATTTTATTTTCCATGTATTTTAATTATTCACTTGAGTCTTCTTTATACCCAGATAAAACAAAAACAGAGTGTTCTGTTCATAATAAGTGCTCAACCAATGTCAGTTTTAATGGGTTGAAGGCTTAGTCTTAGATGATCCCAGACCCGTCGTCTCAGCCTCCAGACTGTGTGGACAGTCAGTCAGCACAGTCAAATGATGCCCTGACTTGTGGTACAAATACCAAACCACAGTCACACATCCTCCCACGGGTTCCTAGCTTCTATTTCTCAAAGGCCTTTTAAGTTGTCTTATGACTGACCCCTTTCTACTCATTCTCATAAATTGAGCTGCTGAGGGAGGATTTCTGTGACCCACCACAGGTTTTTCCAGAAATCAATGAATCAAACAAAGACAGCAATTAAATTCTTGGGGTGGGTGGTGCTCCCATGACTCTAGAATGGATGAATGAGCATCCTAACTTTCTATCAGAAATTAAGGAGCAGTGAGACAATTTTCCTTTCAAAACAGAGTTTTTTCTGCTTAGTTGGTTGTTGCATTTTCATTAGGAAGCATACAGTGAGACAGGGGCCCAGGTTCTTATAGGGCTGTCAAGAGAAGCCCTTCTAGGAGGCCTGGCAGTGACCCTGGCAGTAGTCAAGCAAGCGGGCTCTGAAGTCAGATGGGCTTAAGTTTCAAATCCTCTCTGCTACCTATGGCTTTGAGAACTCGAGCCACCCTAGAAGTGTCCCTTGTCTTCCTTTGTTGAATGAGGATAAATAATGGTAGCTACCTTACAAGGCTATTGGGACTATTAAATGAAACATACTAATAAAGTCCTTAGCACTCTGAAAAGATGGAAACAGGAAAAGAAATGGCACCTTTAGCACAAGGCATGGCCTCCTTGTGAGTAAGGATGAAAGAAATTGCTTTCCCATGCAGCATCACATCATTGTTAAGTAGCATGCAAGTACTAGAAAACAGTTCCGAAGAACTTGTATTAGGATATGGACTAAGAGACCTGAAAATACAGTGACTCGAACAAGACAAAAGTATAGGTCTCCCTTGTGTAATATTCAGAGCAGGTAAGTAGCTATATTCCATAAAGTCATTCTGTGGTCCGGGTTCTTTCCATCTTTTTCTGCCATTCTCCAGAGTGGTATCCCTGTTGAATTGTCAAGGCTGGGTCACTGCCATATCAATGTTTCAGTCTTCAGAAAGGAAAAAGAGACACACTCAGTGTTTTAAAGCCAAAACTCAGAAGACCCATTCTCTTGGCTTGAAATCAACTTACATGTCTGGCCACACCTATCTATAGGAGGACTTAGAAATGTAGTCTCTGAGAAGCCATGTGTCCAGCTAACACCTAGCTAACACTAGGGAAGAAAAGCAGAATGGATTTAAGGGCAGTCTGCCACAAGTTAACTGCTGACAAGGAAGATAGGGGTAGGTGGACTAGGTAGATGGTCAGTTCAGTCCAACAAATCCTTACTTACACTATTCATGTAGCTTGGCTTTTTAGGGGATTCAGAGGTGACTTAAATAAAGTCTTTGCACTTCAAATACTTACAATCTAAACAGACTGATATTCCACTGGATATTCAACGTTAGAAAGTCTTTAGGGACGAGTAAGCTTTTGTTTGTGGAAAGGACTATGAGGGAACTGGACAGGACAAGTGTCTGCATAAAGGCCCTGGGTAGGCACTTTTCCTGTTGTGGGAACAGTGAAGTCCCAATGCACCCTGACTCATGGTATTACATGCGGCAAGAGCTTAAATAGCACTTCCTAGGGGTGAAGGAAATGACTGTAATCTATATGGATTATGCATTGAGGGATGGTGACTAGACTTACTGTGGTGATCATTTCACAGTATGTACAAATATTGAATCATTATGTTGTACACCTCAAACCAAATGTAATGTTGTATGTCAATTATACCTCAATAAAAGTGTTTTTTGAAGGATGGGTTACCCAATGTATGGATGAGCCAATCTTTCTACTCCTTTTCCTCCTCAGTGTTCCACACTTTCTTAGAGAATAGTATCTATTGGGCCAGAGCTTTGGATCAGAGAGATATAAGTTTACAATTTCAGCTTAGCCACTTGCTTAGCAATGATGACCTTAGATAGGTTATTTCTCATCTTTGAGCTTACTTTGTCAATTCTCAAATGAGGGGCTCAGATTAAATGATGTCTATGCCCTTCTCAGCTAAAACTGCCTATGGTTCTCAGAAGACACTGTGTTGGGAGAGGGAAGGCAGTAGGAAGGACTGAACCTTTCCCCTTGAACAGTGTTTCCAGGATTTTCTGTGTTTATTCTGTACAAGTTACTCCGTGAGGCAGACTTCAGGTTTATGGAAAAGGTATAGCTTATCTTGGGTCCCCTTCTATCTCCCTGCAGTGAACCCCACTCCAGCCCTGTCTTTGGTCAGCCTGGGCTCTCATTCTAACCTTTAGATATCCAGAGCTCTCCTTTATAAGGTTTTCCCCAGGCTCCCAAATTACTGTCTCATCCACTTCTCTACTAAACTCATCTTTTCCACAGCGCCAGGACCTTCATTAGCTGTGACAAGGAAAGGGACTAATTATTGTAATTTTCAATGACTAGAGTTTGTATATGAATACTACTTATAAGATTTTATTTTTTCCACAGGATCCTGTAATTCTTTGAAATTTAATAACAAATGCATATAGATTCTAAACACAATGAAAGGGAGACAGTGTTGGACTGAGAGACTACCCTACTGGAAAGATAAAAGAAATGATGATGATGATAGGTAAACAGGTAGGTAGGTAGATAGATACATAGAATATAATACATGTGTCAGAATGTTGCAAAGCCTAGAATCTGGAACAAGACAGCCTAGATTATATCTCACTTCTGACGCTCACTGTATAACTCTGAGAAAGCTTCCTAGGTCTCACTTTCTTTACCAGTAAAATGGAGTCATGGTAGAGCCTGCCTCATAGAGTGGTTATGAGGAGTGAATGAGCATAGGGCACATAGAAAGTACCACTCATGAATTAGATGCTCAATGCAAGTTGGCTATGTTGGTTATAACCCACTCAGAAAGCCAACTTGTTGATTTACCTCTGAGCTACCATGTAATTGTGGTGCTTTTCTTTCACCCAGGTGAGATGGAACCCGAGATCCCTTCAACTTGGCTGCTTCATATTATCATCCCTTCCTTCGTCATTGTTTTAATGTTCATAGTTGTAATGATAATCATAAAAAAACAACGCTTCCAAAAGCTTTCTTCAAGAAAAGGTAGGTGAGTTTTATTTACAGTAACCATGTGGACTGGCTCTCTGCAGTGAAGGGCTCTGCTTTTGCCACTGGCCTTACGCTTCCTGGTTTCACACCAAATCCACTAAATGGTTATGAATTGCTTTGGGTTTGTCCTGATGGTTTTTTCCCTCAGGAAAAAAAATGGCTCTGGTCTTCAGTGAGCTAAAACTCTTACACTGACTATTTTAAAAGGAATATTTTGTTTCTGTGGATGAACTTGTTTGCTTTGTTCTTTGAGCCAAGAAGTGCCATCAGCCTCATGAGACTGGTGTTATTTTGGCAATGTTGGACAGCTATGTGGTCAGCATTCACTGGTGGGAAGGTGCTAGGATCCTTTCTAACAACTCCTTCAGCTCTCATTTCTCCTTGCCTCATTCTGGATATGAGCTGGACTAAGCCCTCCCTTTTCCCCAGCAATCTGAATCTCCTGGTGGGGTAAGAAGAGGAGAAAAGTGTGTGAGGTAATTTGGGGGTGGGGAAAGCACCTGTTTGGTGGTACCCTGAGGTCTTTCAGCAGATCCCACTTCTACTGTGCAAGTCGGGACACAGCATGCCTGCAGCCTTGGAGCCCTGGCCTGAATTTCTGCAGCCTCATCTGGTACTTCCCTAAACTATCCCTTTGTCAGCACCCAACTAGCTCCTGCCAAGATTGAGACACAGCCTTGTCTATAGAAATAGGATTGGCATCTGGGAGTAACTCTATAGAATTTGGGGTGATCACTATTTGGGTGATGTTTAGGTGGCTGTTCTCTCACATTTATAAACTAACTTCTATATTCTCATCTGTCATGAAATATTATCATACCCTATTTTTGCCCATTGCTCTATATGTATTAGCTTGGGTAATATCTACAAACCCCTCTAAGGTAGACTTAAAGAAACTATTGTCAAAGAAGGGAGGGGGGGGAAGGAAAAGGGAAGGAGGAAGAAGAGAGAAATAAAAGAGAGAAATGACAAAAGTGGAGGGGAAGGACACTCCACCATAAAGAGGGAATCACAAGTTCCTGTTGGACAGAACTTTGACTAAACAGAATCATTTCTGCAAACCTGTGACCTCAGAGTTGTGGCAGATGCAGTGCAGTTCACTAGAATCTTACCTTTATTCCATATTTCCAGACCTGGGGCCTGAGAACTCTATAGTCACCTCAGAAATGAACAGCAGAGCCTTCTATTCTTATTCCCTTTTGCAAAATAAAGTGGAGTTATACTCAAAGGTAGAGCAGGAGAAAAATCCTCTCCTCATCCCTCATCTCGATCTCCAGAGTGAGTGAGGACATCAGTAACTCCTGGGTGCAAGGCTCAAGCACCAACTGTAGTGGAAAGATTGTTACTAATAAGGGCTGAATGAATAAATTTGCGAATGATTCCTTTTTTGTTTGTTTTTAATGAAGCAGAGTGAAATCATGGTTGCCTATATAATAACCTCCCTAACTCTTATGCATTGGAATATGCTTTCTTACATAGGAGATACATGGATACAAATGTGGAAATGTGGTGGCCATGCACACAAACCCATGTGTCACGAAAAAAGGTTGAGGATAGCTGGTTCTGTGGATAGAGCTTTAAACCAAAGTCAGGTTAGGTGTGGAGCTGGTGCTATCATTTATTGGTTCTAGGGTCTTGCACGAATCACCTAACTCCTTTGAGATGATTTTTCTATCTGTAAAGTGGGTAGCGACCTGGGAATGAACATATTGCAGTTGATTAACCCAGTCTCACTGCCACTAACAGGATTTTACCTGGACTAGGGCAGAACCCTCCTCACTCATCTCCCTGCATCCACTCCTGCTGTCTCCAATATTTTCACTTTTAACTAGCATGGGCTTTTAATTTCTCAAATCTATTATGTCTCCTCTGTTCATATCTCTTCCATGTCTTCACCTTGCTCACGAGGAGTTGTGACACATGTATGCAGCTTTATATGGGACCACTGACACCTTTGTTACCCCAGCTTTAGACATAAAGGATTTTCTAGTCTTCAGAAACGCCCCCCTCTTTCAAACCTGAGTTTCTCATATAGTATTTGCTCTTCTTAAATTACTTTATTTTTCCTTGTCCACCTGAGTTGGTATCATTCATTAAGTCTCTACTAAGCGGTCACTTCATCAAGCCTCCCCTGACTCTACCCCCTCACCACACGCATTACATTAAATCCCCTTGTCAGGTGCTTGCCTCGCGCCTACTTCTCCCTCCAATATACTCAGCACAAAAGTACAAGGGGCCTATTTTAATAGCTTGAGCTAAAAATGCAATTGCATCTCTTCTCATTTTCCAATTAATTTCTCAAGCCACCGTCCTTCACATCTTAGCAAAAAGTCCAATGTCTCCTTCTTACAGTATGTACTTCCCCAACTCCCACAAACTGCCAGGAGACTTACTTAGCCCACAGAGCTAATGCTGCTTCTGAGAAAGCAACTGGGGAACTAGGTCAGTTCACCAGATATCCTTGGTTTTAAGCTACTTCTGTTTCTACTCCTGCCATGCAACATCCCTGTTCCCTTCAGGTGTCTCTATCCACTATGCAAAGGTTCCCTTGCTGGTCTAGATCCCCACACAGACCAGAGCAATGCAGGATGACAAATCTCCTGGCTCCCCTCACATGTTCTGGCCTTTCTCACAAAACAGGACCCTCAGGGGCAGGCTAATAAGGGAGGAGAGCCTTCCTGCCTCAGCCACCGCTGTGTGTAGCCATCCTCTTCTGCTCTCGAACCTTCATGTGGGACACCAGTCCTGACTTCCTTTTCTGGAATAGTTTATGTTCTGAACTTCTCAATCTATTGGAGAGAGTCAATTTTAGTCTCTTTCTGTCCAGAAAGCTCCTCGGCTCCTCAACACATTTACCCCTTTATGCCTCAGCGACCAGCTCTGCACACTGAGGTTTTTGGGGAGGGCAACCATTGTCAGTCCATAAAAGGTTCCTCCTTTTACCATCCCCCACCAAGAGGGACCATTCAATAGATCAGGGCTCCAGGGTGATATTGACATTATTGTAAAAATAATGTCAAGTTATGTTTCATCTGCTAGTCTATAAGTTTAAGAAGGAGCTATGTTTCTCTTATTCACCAATATATGTCCAGTGTCTAAAACATTACCTGGCAATACAGTTCTTCAAGAAAACTTTAACATTGAACCTACTATATGCAGGTGCATAGGCTAAACTTCTCTGTAAAATATACTAGCCATATGAGGTTTTTAAATTTAAATGAAATAAAAATTCAATTCTTCGGTCAGATTTTAAGTGCCTACATATTTCAAGTGCTCAGTAGCCATGTGGGTCTGTATGGGACAGAGCAGATATTACTTATTTCCATCATTGCAGAAAGCTCTCTTGGACAGCATTGTGCTAGACCCTTTGCAGTTAATTTCACAAAAACTGCTTGAGGCAAGGAGTAATGTCTACTTTGTAAATGAAGAAACTGAAGCTCAGAAAATATTTCTGAAGTTATATAGCTGGGCTTGAACACAAGTCTGACTCTAAAACTTGTGGCCCTTTGTTGCAAATGTGCTTAATAAAAATTGGCCCAATCTGAATACATTTTACATTATAATTTTCTTTGGGCAAAGGAAAGAAAAAGTCTCAACCCAAAGTACTTGAGCAGGAGAAACCAAGATGACGGCATAAGTAAACGCCTAACTGCAGCCTCACTCAAAAATTTCAAAAAAAATACAACTAAAATACAAAATGGACATTATCCAGAACTACAGGAAAGTTGACTGACTGGAAATTCTACAACTAGAAGGAAAGAGAAAACCAGAAGGAAAATCAGAGGAATTGTAAAAGTCTAAGGTACAGAGTCACGGTGCGCGTGTGGGGAGAAGACTGAGCTGGAAAGGAGGGGGCGGCTGAGTGCCTGGCTGGCGTTCCATAGCGGGAAGGAAATAAAAGCTCTGGACTGTGCTGAATCCCAGTTCCGACTTCACTGAAGCCCAGTCCTAGGCCAGACCCTGGGGACCCAGGCTCATACAGAGGGAATCTGGGCTGTAAGGCAGAAACTCAGGGGAGCGGCGAAAGGCAGAGTCCCGGAGACACACATGTTGCACACAGAGGACAGAGTGTTGACTGTGCCATTGGATTGCCCTAGCGAGAAGGAGACAAAAGCTCCGGACTGCACTGAACCCCACTTCCAATTGCACTGAACCCCAGTTCCGGGCTCATTGGGAGAGAGACTAGACTAGGGGTGGGCAAACTTTTTGACTTGAGGGCCACAATGGGTTCTTAAACTGGACTGGAGAGCCGGAACAAAAGCAACCTGACCATGCTGGCACTCTCATCTTGAGCTGCTGGTGAAGGAGCGGAGGGGAGAGCAAGAGAACCCTCTGCTCTTTTGGCTCCGCAGGTCGGATAGAACAGCCGAACGGGCAGGATCCAGCCCTCGGGCCATAGTTTGCCCACGGCTGGACTAGCAGGCCTGGTAGCAGGCGAAACTCGAGGGCACCTTTCTCTCAGAGGTCCTTTCAGCGAGTACCGAAGGACACTGAGGAACACTGAGACTCAGGAACCTCATAGGGCGGGGCTGATGGGAAGCCAAGGCTGTAGGCTCCACCCTGAAACTCTGCCCCATCCAAGCTGAGCACAGAGGCTTTTGCAGTTTTCCAAGTCTAGTCGAATAAGGCTGTCTCCTGGCATAGACACAGATGTTCCTCACAGCCAATTGGCCTGAAGGTCAGTTCCTCCCAGTGATACCAACAACAATCAAGACTTAACTACAGTAAGGCTGTACACACAGTCCACAAAGGGGTGCACCAAGAGTTTCCACCTCAGGTAACTGGGAGGCTGACCCACTGAACCAAAGAGAACAAACCCACCCTACCAACTCAGGAAAGCTGTGAAAATCCCGAGACAAGGAAACAGATCACAAACAAAAGAAATGGAGGACAACAAGCGACTGGATATAGATTTCAAAACCATTGTTATAAGGTTTTTCAAGAATTTCCTAGAAAAGGCCAATAAAATAAATGAGACCTATAAGGATATGAAAATGGATCAACTAGAAATAAAGAATACATTGTCTGAAATAAAAAATATTATACAGAGTCCTAAAAACAGAATGGAAGATCTCAAGAATCAAGTCAAAGATTTGGAACATAAAGAGCCAGAAGACACTCCTCCACAGAAGCAAGAAGACAAGAGAATCCAGAAATTTGAAGATAATGTAAGAGACCTCTGGGACGACTTCAAGCGAACCAACATCAGAATTATGGGGGAAGATACCCATAAGAAGAAGAGAGAGAGCAAGATACTGAACACATATTGGAAGAAATTGTGACAGAAACTTCCCCCACCTGGTGAAAGAATTAGACTTAAAAGTCCAGGAGTACAGAGAACCCCAAACAAAAGGAATCCAAAGAGGACCACACCAAGACACATCATAATTAAAATTCCAAGAGCAAAAGACAGAGAATATTAAAAGCAGCAAGAGAAAAGCAGATAGTTACCTATAAAGGAGCACCCATATGATTGTCAGCTGATTTCTCAACAGAAACCATGCAGGCCAGATGGGAATGGCAAGAAATATTCAATGTGATGAATAGCAAGAACCTACAGCCAAAAATACTCTACCAGCAAAGCTATCACTCAGAATAGAAGGCCAGATAAAGAGCTTCACAAATAAAAAAAAGCTAAAGGAGCTCATCACCACCAAACCAGAATTATATGAATTGCTGAAAGGGGTTCTTTAAGAAGAGGAAGAAAATAAAGATAAAAATTATGAACAACAAATATGTAACTATCAACAAGTGAATCTAAAAACCAAGGGAATTAATAAATCTGATGAACAATATTAACTGGTGAATATAATAGAATCAGAGGTATGGAAGGGGAGTGGACTGATGATTCTCAGGGAAAAGGGGAGTGGGGAGTGTGGGAAAAGACTGAACATAAACTGTGCACCTATGGATGAGGACAATGGGGGTGGGAAAAGGGCAGAGGGTGGGGTGGGAACCTGGTGGAGGGGAGCAATAGAGGGGGAAAAATGAGGAAAATTTGTAATAATATGGGAGAGAGAGGGGATTACATTTGTAATAATATGAGCAATAAAGATTTATTTTTTTTAAAAAGTACTTGAGCAACTTATTCATTGACTTGCTGGGCCAGTGGCAATGCCAATAAAAGAATCCAGCAAGAATTGTGAGCTATAGAGACCAGATCTCCAAAACAGGTCTCTAGATTTCTATTTCTCGAACTCTTGATAATAAACAACTATTTTTTTCAAATTTCTAATATGTTATAAATTGGTACTTTTGTAATTGGTACTTTTATGTATATATGGAAAAATTACTAATAATAAAATAGAAAAGAACACACAAACATAAAGCAATAAGCCCAATTCTTACTGGAGTCAATAAATATAAAATGACATTTGAATAAATATGTTCAGAAATATAACCTAGTAAAATAATTACTATGCATTTTTCTAAATGTTTACACTCCACTTCTGTAGTTATCTCATTGTGGACAAATAAATAGTTCACCTACCAGCACCAGCTTGTAGACCACACTTTTGGTGGCACTGTCCTAAAGGATTGACCAAGGACTTTCCAGGGATTTAAACCAAAGGCCAAATGTGCAGGTTTCTGATGTATAAGGACAACAGAGAATGGGAGCACAGGCATTAGACGGAGGCCTTCCCCGAAACTCCAACATTCCAGGGCAATCTCTCTGAGTTAATCATTGAGCTCCTTTCAAGTACAAACCCTCTTGGTGGAGATTGCATTGCTGAATTAGAGATCAAAGGTGGTCATGAGAGAGTTACTAAAAATCTGGTATATAGAGCAAAAACAGAATTAGAGATGGACTGAATTTAGATACCTAAGCAACTGCAGGAGATGGGCATCAAGCCCTGGAAGAAAATAAAAGTGGAAAGGTACATATGAAATCAGGGATTGAGAAAGATGAAACCAGGGAAACAGTGGGGAGCAGCATCCCATTATGCGAAATTTTGGCTTCTGCCCCCAGAGTTGCTTTGAACCAGTAGTAGTCATTTACACCTTAGTGCAAATTAATTGATCAGACCTTCTGCTCTGTGTAGGGCAGAGGGAAGGTAGTGGCAGTAAAGACTAAAGTTGATTCCCTGTAAAGCATTCATCATTCTTCATTTTTGACTTTAAAAAAATATTTTCTAGCTCAATTTTTATCTCTCTGTTCAAATTATCAGAAAGATAAGAAACATAATTTCATCTGCTCTTCCCCCCAATTCATTGAGCATCCGTATAACCAGTGTCTTAAACTCTGCATCTAGTAGGTTGTTTGTCTCCATTTTGTTTAGTTCTTTTTCTGGAGTTTTGTCCTGTTCTTTCATTGGGACAGGTTTCGTTGTCTCCTCATTTTGGCTGCCCCTCCTTCCCCCCATGTTTGTTTCTATGTATTAGGTAGAGTTTCTATGTCTCCTAGTCTTGGCAGAGTGGCCTTATGTAGTAGATGTCCTATGAGACCCACTGGCACAACCTTCCTGATTACCCAAGCGTGGAATTCCAGGTGCACCCCCTGTGTGGGCTGTGTGCACCCTCCTGCTGCGTTTGAGTCTTGATTGGTATTGGCATGTCCATGGGAGAGATTCACCCCAGGTCAATTGGCTGCAAGCACTGGCTGTGACCATTGTGGAGGATCTGCTGTGCAGGAGCCCACCCCATGGAACAGGACATTCTTCAGTGGGGCTCTGGTGCTGGACCAAGGTCATCCACCACTTGTGCCCTGCCCAGGGCCACCCATCATGAGTTATGGAGCAATCTTCAGATGGCTACTAAATATGCTGAGTTTAGAGGTGCCCAGGAGAGATCAAGCTGCAAACCAAGCCTGGATGCTGCAATGCTGGGACTGGAGCCACTTAGTGAGAGGTAGGGGTTATGCCAAGGCCAGATGCTGCTTATTTGAAAGATTTTAGGAAAGTCCAAAGCATGAGCCAAGATGGCTATTTGTATGGAAAAGCCACTGAAAATGGCTTGGGTGGGCCTGCAAGTTGGGTGGGGTGGGATCTGGGGGAATCATCAGGGCAGAGTGAACAGTATGAAGCCAGGTTGATGGAGACTCAGATATGAAGCCCACCTACCAGCTCTGTAGGGGGGAAAGGCTCATCAAAGGTACAGCTGTCTGAGAGAAAGCTGTGTCTCCAGCCCTTGCCCTGATACCACACAATTCAGTTCCTCCCAATATGCTCCTCACATGCCTCCAAGCTGCTGCCACAGCACTGGAGCTCAGAGTGAGAAAGTCTGAGTAAGTTCGTGCATGGACCCTTTAAGAGGAACTTCATGAGATTCCAGGAACCCTCCGTCTCCCTCACCCTCAATCCAAGATGGTTTTCACAGCCAGAAGTTATGGGCACTTCCCTTTCTCGAACTGGAAACCTGGGTTGGGGAGCCTGGTATGGGACTAGGACCCCTCCTTGGGGGTACCTCAGCAGCAAGATATCCCTCCCAATCTTCATCCACCACATGTAGGTGTAGGACCAGCCCATTCAGAGTCTCCTCTTCCCCTCCTGCTAGTATCAATGTGGCTTCTGCTTTATATCCTTAGTTATAGGACTTCTATTCAGTTAGATTTCAGGTGGTTTTCAATGATGGTTGTTTTGTAGTCTCACTGTAATTTTTATGTGGTTGTGGGAGGAAGTGAGTCGCATATTTACCTACGCCACCATCTTGACCGCTGGTCTGTTTTGGATTGACTTTTTGTTCTGCCATCTTTTGGCCTATAAATTTTCTCACTAATTTTATTTCATCACTGGGATTTTTCTTTTTCAGACGCAACAAAAGGTTGTCACCACAGACAGGAGGGAAGTGAACAGAGCTATGAGTAGTCATGATTTTTCTTTTTCATCTCTTTTTCTCTCCCAGATTGAATTAAGAAATAGCCATTGTGCTTTAATGCATAAAGGGTAACCGAATAGTTTAGACCTGTACAGAATCTTCCTATTCAATGGTATTTCAGCTAGTTGTTCTCTAGAACTTGCATTGTTCCATATCTTTCTTGGAGGACAAAAATGGTAACTTCTGTGCAGCTACACAACCGTTGTATAGCCTTCAGTCTGCCTATAAGTCTAAGCACAGCTGGGGAACACTGCACAGGGCATGTTAGAAACATGGTTAAACTTCAACACCAAGGGGTAGGTATTCCGTTGTGATGCAATCATAGCCATTGTTTTTGCAACAATTGTTAAGTACTTGGTGAGGACTGTGGGTCAAGGATAATACTGGGGGAATAGAAATCTTTTCATGAGGTTGACAAGCTTGGAGCTAGAATTTATAGAAGGAGGTCAGGAGAAGTTAGGTTGCTGAAATTATTCAGTTTGGCTGGATGAAAAGTTTAGAACTGGGACAGCAGTGTGCTCGGTGGGGACTGACAGGCCTGACTCATGTTGAGGACTGGGTATTTTTAGCTTTTTTGGGAAAGTCACCTTCCTTTGTAATCTAAAAAGCACATGTGACACATGAGTTCACCAAAATGCTGATAGGAACATCACAGAAATTTCTAAATAACTTTGCATCAGCTACTCAGAATATTCACAGCTATTCATTTTAGAATTCTGCGGAATATATCCCCAAAATCCCAGAATCATCAATTGTGAAAACAACCCTAGGAAGCCCTAACAGGGTCTGTGTCTAGCTTATGCATAAGATAGGGCAGCACATAAGCATAAAATATAACTCAAAAGAGTGAAATTGGCCCCTGTACCTTCTCTTTCCCCCACCACTTCCCTGAAAGCCAGTTATAGAAATACATCCTGCACAGCCAGTAAGGATCAGTGGCTGAGCATTGACCTATGAACCAGGCCAGGTTTTCAGGCTCAGTTCCCAGTGTGGGGCGTGTGAGAGGCAGCTGATCAATGATTCTCTCTCACTATTGATGTTTCTATCTCTCCCTCTCCTCCTCTCTGAAATAATTAAAAATATATATTTTTAAAAGGCACATCCTGTGACAGTACACTCTGCCCTGTGCACAGAATCAAGGAAAGACATACAGCACAGGCTGGACTTGAGGTCAGGTTACACTGAGCTTCTCTGAATCAGCAACAAGGTTTTCTTGACTCAGATAAGTTTCAACATTGAAACTGAAACAGCCATTTCCTGAGAAATCCTTCATTCCTGTAAATTGGTCTACGTGGCCTACAGTCGGTTACTATTATGGGAGAGGCCCTAGCATTTCATGAACTTGAAGTCTTTGTATAAGTGACTTCAGTTGCTCAGCATAATAAATAGTGAAAGGCCTGACAGCAGAGGTGGTCAACTCAGATGTGCACCAGGGCCAGGCAGGTGATGAAATGAGTGGAAAAGGCCTAGTGTAATCAAATAGGGAGAGGTGGGGACTGTGTCAAATCAGAGAGCTTATTCTCTGTCAGTGTAAGCACTAGCCTAACATTGCTGGAGTAGACAGCCAGATTTTTATATAGAATGCCCTCGATATTTCAAAAACTATTTCAAATACCACACCCACCAAACAAAATGTGCCCATGGGCTAATTGAGCCTGTCAATGACCACTTCGCAAAACCTCTTTCTAGCTAGAGAGTAATGAAGGCAGAAACATCTATTTGAGGAGTTGAGAAATGCTCAAAGGCTTCCTGCCATTCCTAAATCTTTCACCCTATAGCCTGTCACCGGTCTGAATGTTGCACTAATATAGAGCAACTTCTTTGGATTACAGGATAGCATGACCATTTTTAACCAATATATCTCCTTATAAACAGGGGAAAAACAAACAAATAAAAAAACCTCACACCCTCTTAATGGTATCTAAAATTCAAAATAAAGTAACGATCTTAATCAAAAGTCAAATGGAAGAAATGCACCTAATTCTGTTTCACCAACCCCACCAGCCAATTACAATCTTTTTATAAACAAAATCTTATTGAAATAGAGCCATACTTATTGTTTCTATATTGCCCTTCCTCCACACAGCATTTACACCCCTTCCCCTGCCTTGACATCAGGGTTTAAGAATTCCAATAGGGACTCTATGGGGTATGTATTCTAAATTTTTTACAATCTAGCCCTTTACAGAAAAAGTTTGCTGACCCTGATCTCAAGGTTCTCCCTGGGCTGTACCTTCTCCCATAGTCAATGTACTTTGTTCCTGTGTTAAATGGTCTAATGCCACTCCTACTCCTACCTGAGCTATCTAAGGAAGAGAGCCCCACTAGGAAGTACTTGGGCCCAGCTAGCTCAAGGCTCTCACTCTCCCATACCCATTCTCTGCCATTACAGCTCTGCCTCACCCCCAAACTACTATGTTGGGACAGTGTTGAGTTCCAGCTGTTCCAGAGCCATCCTGGGCTCTCATGGCCTTACCTAGCATAATCTTGGGAGGTGGAATCTTGGGACTTGTCCCGAGCATGTCCATCACACTTACTTCTACCAAGACTTTATTCAGATAAATATTTTCCCTTTCTACTTAAGCAGGGAAGAGCTTGTAGGTTTTGCTTCAGTGACCAGAGACTGAAGTGAGATGTGATTATTGTGGGAGTGCCCAACAGGGCTCAGAGGCTCAAGAAACAGCTGCCTATGGTTTGGTTTTCCACTCCATAGCTCTGCCCATAACTTTCTGGGCAACGCTGAGAAAGATGTTGCCTGTTCTTATTCTTATGGATATCCAGACTTCTAGAAGGGCCTTCGAGACCTTCACTTTGTTATTATAAGATAAAAAGATTCAGATAGTATGACTGAAGAAATAGCTTATTCTCATCCTTCCCTGTCATGGATGTGATGGTCATTAGTATTATTTCACACATTTCCTGGATGTCTTATTTTTGTATACATCATGGGTTTGCACTTCTCTGTAGTTAACTGGTAATTAGGTATGGTCATGTGACTTGCTTTGGTCAAGTAAATGTAAGCATAAGTGATGTAACACACACTTATGTGTAAAAGATATAAGAGCTAGAGTGTGCTTTGCCATATTTTCTTTTTCCATCTGATATGATAACCAGCAACATTTGAGCTAGTGATTACTATATCAGCCTGGGTCTCTGAGTAGTTAACTACAAATAACAGAGTACCCTGATGACTTGCGATGGACATGGAATATAAGCAAAAATATACCTTTGTTTATTATATTGGAGTTGTTTGTTATTGCATCATAAACTAGTCTACCCTAACTGATATAACAGGGGAAAACTGGAACCTCTACTAAATAATCCATACGTTACCATTTAAAATACTGTTTCTGAGAAATAATAATATGGAAAATGTTTTCTATATAATAAAAAGAAAAAAATAATATATGAAAATATACTTACTATATCATGAATGCTATATTTTTTAAAAAATGGTTTTACTATACCCACCATAATGCTTTCTTCCGAAAACTTAAAATAAAAACATTAAAAGGTCCATAATTACTATCTTTATATTAGGAACCTTGTATTGTTTTCTTCTTTTGTTTCCTGAATTTTTTCTGTAGTTTAATGCATTTTTAGCTGTCCCAATGTATCACTTTTAATTACACAGGGATGCTTGCTAGATGAAGAACTAACTTTCTGAAGTCCTTCTAACTACCCCCCACTCACCTCTCTATATCCCAGTAGTCGTGTGTATTGCATAGAACTCTTCATTGGGTCCTTGTCAACTTTATGGAGGGAAACACTATACACTGAGTGGCCAGATTATTATGATCTCTGAACCCATAATAATCTGGTCACTCAGTGTGCACAGGGGGTTAGGGGTGTTCCCCAGCCCAGCCTGCACGCTCTCTAATCTGGGATCCCTCTCACAATCCAGGACTGCTGGCTCCCAACCACTCACCTGCCTGCCTGCCTGATTGCACCTAGTCACTTCTTCCTGCCAGCCTGATCACCCCCTAACCACTCCCCTACCAGCCTGATTGATGCCTAACTGCTCCCCTGTCTGCCCAATTGCCCCTAAATGCCCTCCCCTGCTAGCTTGGTCACCCCTAACTGCCCTCCCCTGCAGGCCTGGGTTCCCCCTAACTGTCCTCCCCTGCAGGCATGGTCGCCCTCAACTGCCCTCCTCTGCTGGCCTGATCACCCACAACTGCCCTCCCCTGCCGGCCATCTTATGGCAGCTATCTTGTGTCCACATGGGGACAGCCATCTTTGACCAGATGAGGGCAGCCATCTTGTGTGTTAGCATGACAGTCAATTTGCATATTACTCTTTTATTATATAGGATATATATATATATATATATATATATATATATATATATATATATATATATAAGACCTGGTGCATGAATTCGTGCATGGGTGGGATCTGGCCATCCTGGCCAGGAGAAGGGGACATGGGCTTTTGGCTGGCCTGCCTGCTGGTTGAACTCCTGGTCAAGGAGACAATTTGCATATTAGCCTTTTATTATATAGGATATACACTGAGTGGCCAGATTATTATGCGTTCAGAGATCATAATAATCTGGCCACTCAGTGTATGTCCTTTCAATGATACTTACTAATGTCTTTTAGTTGCCTTTCAAAGATTACTAGCCCAGCCAACCTGGAAGGGGTGAATACACACTGCAAGGATGTAAAACATGAGGTGACTTGCACAAGGTCATCTTATAACTGAATGGTAGAACTGGAGTTAGAATGCATGCCACCTGAGCCCTTGTCTATGGCTCACAGCCCTTTCCATTTGTGTAAATTCTTCTTGCCGCTAACCTTACTCGCTTGTGCTATGGGGCCCATGGCTTCTTGATCTTATACAAGTAACCAGGCTGTCAACTGTAGTAGTTGATATTGATACCAAAGGTATATATTATGCTTTCTTTAAAAAAAAATTTATTCTTGTCATCAAGCTGTGGTTTGTTAGAGTTTATAGACCTGACTTCCTTATTTTAGAGGTAGTGAGATGTTAAGTTACTTTCTTGAGTGATATAATCACAGAAAAACACGTCTTGTTATTCCCAGTATAGTGCTATTCATTCATTCACTATTGAAAGTATTAAGTTTCTGCTATTTTGCATCAGGTACACTGTGTAGGAATTGTAAGAGTGAAATAAATACATCATTAGTTATCAAAGATTAATAGAGTATTAGAGATAAGGTACTCAAACTGTTCTTATTGGTCCAAGTTAAAATTAAAAAAGATCAGCTTTTTGTATGCCCCCTGGCAACTGACCCAATCTCTGTTTTGTTTGTTTTGTTTTGTTTATGAATTTCTTATCTAAACAGAGGAGACCTAGGAGATACAGCAGAGAAGCAGGGAGATCTGGGGCATCAGAAGGAAAAGGCATGTGATCCTAGTTGAAAAGAGCCATGTGTGAGACAAGAGGAAAGATTGTTGGGGGCATTATGAGTCATAAATTCCAGGCAAAGGAGATTAGATTTTTTTCACTGGGCATGATGCCTCAGTCAGTTCTCAGAAGGAAAGGTTAGAAGGGGTGATAGAGCAATTTTTAAGTTTTTACTATTTACAAAGACATGAGCAGGGTTAGGGGGTATCAGCAAGGGATATTGAGCACCCTGGAATTAGCAAGAGCAGGGAACAGTTAAGCATCCCTGGGCCTGAAGGAGAAAAGGGAAGGTGTAGTTACCAGAACCCTGGAGAGGACAGCAAGAGGAGGGGACACCCACAAGGCACTATAGCCTTTGACAGAGGGATGAAGTCGACCTGCAACCTGTCTGGGAGGTTGCTGAGGAATGCATACCCTAACCTCACTCTCTCCCCACTGCAATCTCCTTTCTCCCCTATGCTGAGGGGAAGGATGGGATGGAAGCCAGTGACATAGTCTACAGTGTCATCCTCCTGGGGCATGCGTGGGAAAGAGCAGCATGGAGTCTCTAGGAACAAACAGAACTATCTGGCACAGTGAGGAACTACAAAAAAGCCTGACTAGGGAACTACAAAAGAGTCGAACCATGAACTGTGCTGCAGTAGCACTGAGCTGTCTTCAGCCCAGAGAATGGAGGGAAGAAGGCTTTTGCAATAGGTCTGCACAGAGAGGCTGAAGACTTGGACTAGGCTAGGGCAATGGCAAGAGGATTAAAAAGAGAGATTTTGAACCATGCTGCCTCCAGATAGAAGAGCTTTTTTTTTTCCTGAAGTATTTTCTCACTTCAATCTTTTCTTTTTTTTTTTTTTTTTTTTGAGAAGTTCTATTTTTCCTAATCAGAAAAGTGATTTTCCTGTTTATGGACTTTTCTCCTCAGATTCGAACATGTGATCTCCGGAGATGGGGTGACTCGATGGGACATCCTCAAGAAGCCTCTGGACTCTGAACGAGAATCCCTTGGCCCTCAAAGCTTGTTTGTACTTTTCAAATGCCCATACATGACCAGCACTTTAATGAGGAGACTACAGCAAGGCTAGGCAGCCCCTGGCCACTGTAAGCTCAGAGGAAGGCAGGCAGCCCACCCCATCCGGCTCTCACCTCTACTGACTGAGCAAGCACTATCATGAGCAAGCAATATTCGTGACTGAGCAAGCACTATTGCACTTTAGAAAATGACCACATTGGATCCTGGACCCCAGTTCATGTCCTCAGGCTTCTTCTTGCTGTCAGAGTAAAATCAAAGGGAATTATTTTTCCCCTAAGTTTCCAAAAACTTCCCAGAGCGGAGATGAATGGAAATCTTTAGTTACAGAAATGGACAGATTGCCAGTAATTTTTATCTATAGGAAAAGCCTATTGAAACTGTCAGCTCACAGACAGGGCATTCTACAAAGTCAAGCCATAAGTGATGTGTTTTATGACTTGCTGGAATCTTGAAAGCATTTAAATCATTCTCATCAACAGGAAGCATTTAAGTTCACAGAGTGGCCAACTAAAATCACGGAGAAAAGCCATTGTGAAGTCTAAATCACAAAGCATTTATTTGGTTTGTAATCCTATATAATAAAAGGCTAATATGCAAACCAAGCAAACAGCAGAACGACCAGTCGCTATGATGTGCACTGACCTCCAGGGGGCAGATGCTCAATGCAGGAGCTGACACACACACCACCCCTCTCCCCCTGGGGGTCAGTGCACTCCACAGGGGGAGCACCACTCAAGCGAGACAGCGGTGGTGGTGGGAGCCTCTCCTGCGTCCATGGCAGTCAGACATCCCCCAAGGGCTCCTGGACTGCAAGAGGGCTCCGGCTGGGCTGAAGAATCCTCCCACATGCACAAATTTTGTGCACCGGGCCTCTAGTAACATAATGTTGAGTGGTAGTTTTGTTGTTATTTTAACTACATCTTTCCTTCCAAACATTCTGTTGGGTTATTATTGGTTTTTAACCTTGGAAATCAATTATATATATTTAAAATTTCTGACAGACTAATATGCTGTGCCTAAAAAAATTTCAGATGAGTAGTCATATGGTCAGACCCCCAAAGGAAAGCTCATTTCCTGGTTCTCTATATGACTTTTAATTTACCTTTTCGCCGGCTCAGTTTCTAATTCTGGGATATGGTGGTGATACCCACTAATCAAGGTCTTTGATTGTTGGCACTATAGAAATCCTGTGGAGGGAGGGTGGGAGGAAGAGGGAGAGATCAACCAAAGGACTTGTATGCATGAATATAAGCCTAACCAGTGGTCACGGACAACAGGGGCGTGGGAGCATACACGGGGAGGGGTTTGGGATGGGAATGAGGGGATGAGGACAATTATGTGATACCATAATCAATAAAGAAATTTAAAAAAAAACCTGGAAGAATCAGGACCAGGGCAGTTGAGAACTAGCTAGGCATCTCTTCCCTGAAAGTCTCAGGGCTAGATTCTTTACATGGTCTTTCTCTGTGGGCTACTTTGGGCTTCTTCGAGTGAACAAAGCATAAGCTTTATCACTATTTTATGGCCCAGTTTGAAAGTCACCTAGTGTCACCTGTACCATATTCTTTTGACCAAAACACACTCAGTTTCAGGAGAAAGAACACAGACACCCACCTCTCAATGGGAGGAGTGTCAGCCAGATTCTAAGAAGAGCATGTGGGATGGAAGATATTGTAACCATTCCTGGGAAAGAGAATCTGCCCCATAACAACTCCATCTAATTTTTTCTATGTAATTTTTTGTATGACCAAAAAGTTTTTAAATTATGAAATATTTCAGTCATACAAAAAATATAATGAACACTTTTTTATTTATCACCTTGTTTTAGAAACAAAACACCTTTCCCTCCTTTTTTCCAAAGAAATTAAAATATTGTCCTTAGTTGGGTATTTATTATTGGTATATCTGTCTTTTTACTTTTAATACTGTACATGTATCTCTAAACAATAGTAAATTGGGGTCTTTTAAAGCTAAAAAGAAAAAGAAAAGAAAAATCCTGTGAATCCCAGTGTGTTTGTCAAGCGGGAGAATGTCTGGGCATACCAACAATAGTTTCATCATGTTAAATTTTATCTCTATGCCAGGGCCATGAAGTTCAGAGCATTAGTTGACTCAGAGACGACTATCCAAATGTAGATATTAGCAAGTATAACAATGTCTTAGGGCCTAAAGCAAGCTCTTGAACTTGTGCTCAGGCTAAAGAGAATTTGGAGTTAATGAGAATGAAGGTGTGTGAAAATGAGTAACAGACAAGTCATATAATACCTAAATTCCTCCATTCCCTGTCTTTAAAAATCAAAAAATGCCTTTGAAGGATAAAACTCAATTGTTTTTTCTTCTAATTTTGCCTAAGTGCCCATCCAGGGCCCATCCAAGTCAGTAAGTTTAATATTCATCAGGAGAGTTGGCTCCTAGAGGTTAGAAAGCCTTTCACTTTGATGTCCTCTTCAGGAGGGAGGGGTCCCAGAGCTGTTTCCCAGGGGTTGGTCTGGGGTCCCTGCTGGAGGAGCAGTACCTCCTAATGCTGTGGAGATCAGGGCAGGCAGTAAGGCCTTCCACTGGGGAAGTAAGCCCACCTATTCTGTATCCCCACCTGCCCCCAGATATGTGGTGAGCGTGCTAAATCCTTGATTGGTGGTATTTAACTTAAGAACCTAGTAGCATAATGGTTTCTGTAAAAATACTGCCATCGTTGGTCCTATATTGGGGCTATTCTCCAGAATACAAATAGTGAGAGGGATCCCCAGTTCCAGTAACCCAAAATTCAGACTTCCTCAGGGAAGTATGATACATGTTCTATGCTACAGTATCTATAATAATAAAAGCATAATATGCTAACTAGACTGGATGTCCTTCTGGGTGACCTTCCAAACGAAGCCGGGGCTTCGAGGGAAGCCCGGGTCCCAGGTGCCAGAGGGAAGCTGATACCGGCAGCTGGGGGAAGGAAGGCCTACTCTTGCGTGAATTTCATGCATCAGGCCTCTAGTATTCATTATAATATTGAGGAGAATGGCTACACTTGACCTTCCTACCTTTAATGACTTTAATATGATCGACTAAAAAAGTATATAAATGGCCATTTTAAAAATAAAATCGCTAGATAAGTTTTAAGTCTTTAAAAAAAAAAAGTACCTTTTAAAAGGGAAGCAAAAATGACATTTGGGAGAGTTTGAGGAATTGAGAAAGACCAAACAAACCGAAAAGACCTATGATCTCATCATCCAAGCAAAAGTATTTTCATTTTTGCTGTCAGCATCTGCTCTTCTTCCAGACATGTACATACCTTTAGTGATAGTTAGATGTAACATGTAATTTTCTATTCTTTGTAACATAAGAAACGATGTTGCTGACTGGTCTCCCTAATTATCATCTTGAATGGCTTCGTGGATCACAGATTCATGACAACAAGATGGAATTAGGTCCAAACTCTATTTATCACCTGGCCTCTGTACACCTCTCTCCGCTTAACTGTGGGCATTATGTTCCAAGACATCCAGTGGATGCCTGAAGCCACAGACAGTGCTGATATATGTATACTGTACTACATTTTCCCTGCCCATACATACATATATACATACTTATGGTAAAGTTTAATTTATAAAGTAAGCACAGTAAGAGATTAACAACATTAATAATAAAACAGAATAAAATTTATGTGAATGTGGCCTCTCCCTTTCAAAGTAGCTTATTGTTCTCAACTCACCTTTTCACTTAAAGGAAGCATTTTTTAAAAAATATACTTCCTTGATATTTTACAGAGAGGAAGGGAGAGAGATAGAGAGCTAGAAACACCAATGAGAGAGAAACATCGACCAGCCGCCTCTTGCACACCCCCTACTGGGGATGTGCCCGCAACCAATGTACATGCCCTTGACCGGAATCGAACCTGGGACCTTTCAGCCCGCAGACCGGCACTCTACCACTGAGCCAAACCGGTTTCGGCTAAAGGAAGCATTTTACAACTTCTGTTTGGCATATCCTACTTTTCAGCATTACTACTCTTTATGCTTTGGGACCATTACTAAGTGAAATAGGGATTACTTAAACACAATCACTGAGATTCTGCGACAGTCAATCTGATAACCGACCTGGCTACTAAGTAGCAAATGGGCAGTGAAGATATACAGCACGGATATACTGGCCAAAGGTACAGACACATGGGTCAGGAAAAAGCAGCAGGTCAGTGTGAGATTTTATCTTTATGCTCAAAAGGTCTAACAATTTAAAACTTTTGAAGTAGTTGTTTCTGAGATTTTTCATTTAATGTTTTTGTATCACTGTTGTACTGCAGGGAAGTGAAACCACAGATAAGCGGGACTACTCTAAACCCCTATTTGACCAGCGGACCACAGTGACATTTGGGGTTCCCGAAGGATTAGTATCACTTCAGAATAGTGTTTAGGAATCCCTGAAAAGCTGGAGTATTTCCATTTCTCCCAATGTACAGACACCTTAGGAAATAATTTGGGGATGGCTTGGAGGAAGATCTACATAAGTATTTGTGGCATTGTTGCAGGGTCCTTTCTTAAGGGGTCCCCTTCTTCCTCCCCAACCCAGAACTTCAGATCTGTGAACTAATAAGGTCTGAGAACTCAAGTTGTATTTCTATTGCTTAGGTAGGCCAGCCATGTAGTTAATTCTTAGGGTCATCCACCACCAAATATATATATTTTTTTACTTTGAGTAAAAAATTCTAATTGCCACTCTGGGATCTCATTATCCCCACTGAAATTAGGAAGCCCATCTCAATGGCAGCATTTCTCACAATCGTCCTTGGGCTACCTGGAGGTGTTTAAGGATGCTGGGGCTGCCTCACTAATGCATTTCCCAATACTTTAGTGAATTGAATATTCCTTGGACCCTTTCAGGGCCCAGGGGTGTGAGGAAAGGTGGACAGGTTACACATAATAAACTACTCCGTTATTCCTATCTCTCTAAGCCTTTAGAATTCTTCCTGTACATTATGTCAGAGAAATCCTTCTGTCAACCAAACACCACTGAATGCAGCTTGCTATTGAGCACAGGTTTCAGCCAACCACGTAAGCCAATTGTGCTGTCTCCAGCTGTTCAAGCAAAAGCACGTATTTTAGCTAGCTCTTGCTGCATAGAACCTATGGCTTATGTTCATCATTTATGATTTTATGGTTTGGGAGGTTAACAATTTGGGCTGGGCTCAGCTGGTGCGAGTCATTTTTTGCTTTACATGGTGTCAGCTGGGCTCACTTATGCATTTGCAGTCAGTTGGCAGATAGGCTGGAGGATGCTGGTCTCAGATGACTCACAGATCTTGGAGTTGGTGCTGGCTCTCAGTTGGACCATGTGTCTCCAGCGGATTAGTTCATGCTTCTTCAATATGAAGGCTTGTCCAAAAACAGCACAATGAGAGCAAGCCCCAAAGTCAAGCGCTTTTCCGGTTTCTGTTTGTATCACATTTGCTAATGTCTCATTGGCCAAAGAAAGAGAGCCATGCCAAAAATAAATTTCGAAGGGTGTCACATGAGGGCATAATATACAAGCTTGTCCAAGCCTGTCAGTCTGTCCCTCCAGTGGTGATCAATGCATCAAATTTACATACTGGATGACATCAGCCATTGAAATCATTTCAGCCACCATCCCCTCTCCACACCCCATACTGATTCAATGGATACTGAGAATCTGATTATAATTTCATTTCTCTCTTTTAAAAATATATATATATATTATTGATACTTTACAGAGAGGAAGGGAGAGAGATAGAGAGCTAGAAATGTCGATGAGAGAGAAACATCGACCAGCCGCCTCTTGCACACCCCCTACCGGGGATGTGCCCGCAACCAATGTACATGCCCTTGACCGGAATCGAACCCGGGACCTTTCAGTCCGCAGACCGACGCTCTGCCACTGAGCCAAACTGGTTTCGGCATAATTTCATTTCATATAGACTTTTCTATGGAAATAGAATGTTCTGAAGCAAATTCTGATCTGCACATTAATGGTATTTTTTTAATTGTAGAAAAGTCTTTTTAGGAGTTTGGTTAGGGAAATCCAGTTTTTCAGACTTATTCTGAGTATACAGAATCATTTTTCTGAACTTTTACCTGGTAAGATAAGGCCTTGCTGATGCCAATAGGAAATTCAAAAAGCTTCGCCATAACAATAAATGAAAAAAGCAAGTTACAAAACTTGATGTTCACTTAGATTACTTTCTAAGTTTAAAAAAATGAGCTAAAAAATATACTTGGATGTACTGCAAGAACCATGTCAAGGTTCATACTTTCCCAAGAATTTTCAAAAAGAAATCTGTAGATTGAAGTGAAATATGTATTATGTGAAAAATAATACATTAATTACAGTATTATCTAGAGGCCCAAAACTGGAAATAACCTGTCAAGCAAAAAGGAAAGTTAATTAGTCTTAGTAATTTGTATATTTGCATTATACTACTATCTAGCAATAAAAATGACAGGAAGATTATATAGAAATATTAAATAGTTCTATGATATAATTTTAAGCGAAAAAAAAAAGTTTCTATATATTGAACCCTTACTTTGAGTTTATCACTCTGTCACTCAATTTTCACACATTATCTCTTTTCATGCTCATAGAACCCATTGAGTAGGGATGAGAAAATTATACAGATGAGAAAATTGAGACCAAGTTGCATAATAATTTTCTCAAGTCCACACAGTAGAGCTAGAATTCAAACCTCAGCTAGCAAACTCAAAGCCATTTCTCTGTATCCAACGTGCTATAAAAGCTCTAACTCATGAGAATAATAAGCAAAGGGAGAGGGAGAGAGTGGGGGAAGGGGGGCATTGATGTGAGAGAGATACATTGATTGGTTGCCTCCCGCACATGTTCTGACTGGGCTCTGGCTAGCACTACAACCCAGGTATGTGCCTTGACCAGGAATCAAACCTGCCACCCTTCGGTGTGAGGGCCGTTACTCTATTTACTTAGCCACACCAGCCAGGGCAACACATTTCACATTTTAAATCTGAAAAAATAATATTTATACCTTAGTGTCTTAAATTATCTTATTCGAGTTCTAAAGCTTCTTTAATATTTTGAAATTTTAGAATTGTATTGTCTGTCTATTGAAAATCAAAAGTCATTGCTTGGCCAACATGACTCAGTGGTTGAGTATCGACCTATGAACCAGGAGTCACAGTTGGATTCCTGGTGGGTCTCAGGCTCAATCCCCAGTAGGGTACATGATTCTGTCTCATCACTGATGTTTCTCTCTCTCCCTTCCTTTCTGAATTAAATTTAAAAATATTTTTTTAAGAAGTCACCCAAATATCAAATATAGTGGTATTTTTGCCAAAATTTTTATATGTACAACCCAAGTTTTTCCCCTTATGTCAGGTGCAAAGTTTCACCTATGTTTTTAAGGGAATCTGAAGAGAAACTAAAAGATGAGTTTATTAAGTGAAAGTTTGAAAAAGCGCTGGGGTTGCCAGCATCCTGCCTGCTTAACCAAATCTGTGTCTGCACACAATGCATGACTGGGCTGCCACGCGGCATGTGACGCACATGTGACGGGATGAGCCGCTCAGTCTTTTCAAACAGTACCCTGGGGAGTTGTCCTCTAGCACCACCCTCCTGAAAGCAGGAGATTCAGAGGGAGGGAGGGAGGGAGGGAGAGGGTTCTTTCTAAAGCACAAAAACTTTTTTGATGTCCTAAAATGAAAAGAAGTGAGGAACAAGGGGTGCTGGATGCTGGAATGTGACATTTGAAAGCTGTTAGGAAAATGTCAGCCTAACAGGCTCCAGGCTACGGTCCCCGAGAGGCAAAACAAGTGCCAGCCCAGGCTGACAGAGGCTCTGCTGTTCTAAGTGTTCATCGTTGAGACTGGGGATTCATTGCACGATCCTGACAACATCTCCCTCCCCCCCACCCTTTCAGGGCTGTGGTGAGGAACAGTCCCCAGGCTCTATCAGATTCTGTCTTAGGGCTTTAAACCCCCAGTTAGCACTGTAGGAGATGTTGCAATGGATACACGGGCTGTATCAGAGCTGCTCCAGCTTGAGGAGTTCGTGGGAGCTGGGGAAATACATTACCCACGGGACAGGTTGTGTGAAAGAAACAAGGCCAGGTACAATGAGCTATCTGGTGATTTAGAAACAGAATATAAGACTCAAAGGAATTCAGAGTAGGTGGGAGCTCTGCCTGGGTGGGAGAAGCACAAGAGAGCAGGGGGGGGAAGGAGAAATGCCCTGGACGTGGGAGGTTTTCAGTGATGGGGAGAGAGTGGGTTAGTAATGGAGGCAGGGCTGATACTGAAATCTCTCACCAACCTGCCTGGCAGTGGACGTGGCCAATCCGAATGCACACTAATCCAAATGCTAGGGAATCATCCTGGAAGCTCGGGGCTGAGCCTGGGGTTATTCCTGGGTTGTTGGGTTGTGGAAACATCAGGGAGTCCTGGGGGAAGGGCAAGTCTCGGGAGATGGCCTGGGTGGTGAAGCACTCAGGGTGCTGTGGGCACGTCTGTCCCCAACAATGACGCCACCACGCCAGTGAGTGTCTGCTGAAAATCAGCCTTGAAAGAGGACAATGGTATAACAAGAACATTTAAAACATGCTTTGGGGATTTCATATGGGATTTTATTCAACCCACCTGTCAGTCTAACTACCTACCTAACTGTCTAACAGGCCACCTCTCTATCTGTCTGTTGCTCTGTGTATGTATTTGTCTCTCTGTCTTTTTGAGAGAATAAAAATACAGTAAAGGTACAGAAATGAGAATGAAAGTGGCCTTCCTTAATCTTTCATTCAGTTAAGCAGTCATTCCTCTAACAAAATCGGTGTCCCTAGGTATTGGATGCCCAGCTGGGCACTGAGTCGAAGACCCTGCCCAGGGTTGGAATTGTCACAAGGGAACTGGGCATCATGCAACAAGCCCTGATGTGTATCCGGGTCTGAAACTGAAAATGACAACAGAAGGAAGCAAGCAAACCACAGTCTGAGCATGAATCTGTTGCAGGTGTTGGAGGAGTAGGTCCAACAGGGAGAAACCCAGACTCAGTATTGAGTCAGAAACTGGTGGGCTCACAGACATTGCAATAACATTAAGTAAAGCAAGTCAGGCCTGAGTCATTCACATTCAGCATTATTAACAGACCACCGTCATCATCATTTAGATTTCTGTGGCAAGATAAAATTTGCAAAGCATTTTCAAATGTTTTATACTAGTTGAACCATACTAATTAAAAGCTGGTAAAGAGAGTATGGCAAATACTGGCATTTTATAGATAAGGAAATGGATTAGAGAAGTTAACTTGACTAACTTACCCTACATCATATATATAATTGATTTTTTTACAGAAAGGAAGGGAGAGGGATAGAGAGTTAGAAACATCAATGAGAGAGAAACATTGATCAGCTTCCTCCTGCACACCCCCTACTGGGGATGTGCCTGCAACAAAGCTACATGCCCTTGACTGGAATCAAACCTGTGACCTTTCAGTCCCCAGGCCAACGCTCTATCCACTGAGCCAAACCGGTTAGGGCACCCTACATCTTTTTTTTCTTTAAGTAGCATTACTAGTTTGGTAACTCAGGGAGATGTATTAGGCACAGACTATCTTGATTTTTATCACAGCACATCGCAAAAGGTTGCATTTACATACATGTGAATGAGTTAATATAGTTGGGAAAACAGGCTGGGCTGACCAAATAACTATTTAAAAATCCTCTTATTTCTGTGTACCTCTCTGTTACTGGTGACTGGGTTGAAGACATAGAAGATTGGTTTATGCTACTTGAAGATGAATCAGCAGGGAGAATATTAGTTACATATATGAGAGTTACCTGAAGTAAGCATTTCTTAGGAATTTCCAGAAATCCTTGAGGAGGAGAGGTCAAGGCTAGCTTTCTTACAGGCATGTGAGGGGATGGGGCTCAGTTATTTGCATATTAATTAGGAGTGTGAACCTCTGAAAGACGACACCTCTGTTACACATTTGTCCTTGTGGGGGGCTTGCACGTCCTCACACAGTCACTGGGCACACTCCCATGATACCAAATCGCTGGGCACAGGGGAGCAAGCTAGAGCGGTTTCCTCTCCATAGCGTGAATAATGCAAAAAATGCAAGTTACTTCATATGATGGGATGAAAATATCCTGAACCACCTGACTGAAATGGATTACAGATTGCCAATCCAAGGTTGTTTCCTTCGATTCCTGTCTTTTCCTTTTTTACCTAGCATCCATTCTTCTCTCAAGCCCTAACCCAGTTATCCAAGAAGAAATGGGACACATATGGAAATCTGCTATGCTACACTGGGCTGTTCTGCATAAATTATTTCACTTAACCCCTTATAACAACTTGGTAAAAATAGGTAGAGTTTTCCCCAGTTTTCTTGGGACAAATGGAAGCTGAGAGTCCTATGTCCAAAGTAATACAGCCAGTAAATGGGTAAAGTCCTGGGTTCCTTTACACAAATCTCAAAGAAAAATGTATTTTAGGATTAGTCTAAAGCCAAACATAAGTAATCATAAATTATTGCCTATTAGTGGACACTGACTTCCGATTGTAACTGAAACCAGAGCTCCAGGGGGCTCAGGTGTAGACACTTCCTCTCTACCTAGAAAACTGCCACAAAAAAGGAAGTAGTGAGAGGCAGTTACAGGCAGATCGTGGCAAAATCAAACAACTTTCTCAAGTGGTAGGAGTAAAGGGGCCATGTCTATCTGTCCTGAGGAATCAAACTATTGCCTAGAGGTTAACAGAAATCTGTGGTTTCAAACCCAAGTTGTTTTATACATCTGGCCCAACAGTTGATACTTAAAAAATATATCCCCCACTCATACAAAATTGTCCTATATAATAAGAGCCTCATATGCAAATTGTCCCCTCAACCGGGAGTGTGACCACTCGTTATGACATGTGCTGGCCTCCAGGGGGTGGCACAAAACGTGGCAGGTGTTGGCGACGCAGCGCTGGCAGCAGGTGGGGCAGGTGGAGCAGGTGAGTGGGCCACACCAGGCCAAAGCAGTTGTGAGCAGGGGCCCAATCGCCCCGCCTATCATCCTGCAGACAGCAGCCAGCAGCGGTGGCAGGGGTCAGGGCCACCACCTGGCTCCTAGGCGCTGAGGTGGCAGAATGTGGGTGGCGAGGGAAGGAGGAGGTGGGGAAGCAGGGAGGCAGGGAACTTAATTGGCCTTGATCGCTGACCAGACCTAGGGACCTCACCCGTGCACTGATTTCGTGCACCAAACTTCTAGTGTTTACATATAAAGGTATTTCTGTGGTCCACAATTTGGCCTCTTATGAAAGACTGGACAAGTAGGCTCTTGTAGACCAGTTTGTGGATTGGCTCAAATGCACGGATTACATTTTCAGAAGCACTGATACTACTAGTACTTCCCTTTTTTATACAAAAAGCCTTATTGTCAGTTACTTCTAAGATAAATCTAACCATTTGACCCTCTACCTATCAATTCATTGCAAATGATTTCTTTCCTCTTTATCTTTTTGTCTTTTTTTTTTTTTTTTTTTTTTTTGTAGTTCAAACAACCTGCAGGCCTGCTTAAATTACCACAGTCTTTAATTACAACAGACTTTGAAGGAAATAAAAGAGATTAGAGGTCTAGATTTTTATGTTCTTTCCAATTGTTGCTGTGTAGGCTATTTTTTATCCTTTCAGAGATGAAAGTTGCCTCTGACAGCACTAGGGTAGAACCTCAATATTTGCATGTTTCTTCTCCTAATTTCCTCCTTTCCTGGTCCTGCACCCATGTTTTTAGAGAAACCACCTATCAGTGGGAAAGAGGTAGAGAGAATACTTTAGCAGGCCTACCAACTCATGGTAAGCATCTACATTGGTCTCTCTGCAGTCTTCTTGTAGAATTTAATTTAAAAGCCAACTCAGACACCACCATTCCACCCCCTGGATCTTCCCTTTGTTATCCCTGTTTTGTGGTAACATCATTTTCTATCATAGAATGACGATACTATTGCAACCTTAAAGGGTGCTATGCTGAATTGTCAGAAACGGTTTGTGGGAAGAGTGTAATTTCTCTTTTGCTTCCTCTCCCCCTGAAGGTCCCTCCGTGCACCTCAAACTCACTCCTCAACCCAATCTTCTTTTGAAGAAAACTTAGTAAATGGGAGACATCCCAGCTTTGACCTCTGTGACTCACCAAAACCAGAGCCAGGACCTCCCTCAGTCAAGTTCAGTAATGATCTTTCACAGTTTGCTGAAGCCCCACTTATACCTGGATCCCCTTTAAGATTTCCCTTGGGAGAAAAAATAGGGGAAGTTGAGCAGAGAACAGAAACTACAAAGTCTCCCATCTACAACTGTTCCTACTGTTCTGATGAGCTGCCTGGGGCTGGAAAGGGGTGAAATCTAACATAGGAACATGATGGCTTTTAAAGGCTTTGGGAAGGGATCTTTGGGGATCTCCCATGAGGTTTGAAAAAAAAAAGATCTGTAGAAAGCCCTGTACTTACTAGGAAAGTGCAGATATCAGTGCCGGGCAGACAGTAGGTGCTCAATACATGCATTAAATAATTGAATGGTTGGATGACTGACAGGGCAAAAGGGAAGAAGCAGGAGAGATGAGGGTGAAGCTGGGCTGAGTACAAATGACATTCACCTTCCTTTCTTCCTGGGATCTTTCTTAGGGTTGCTTTTGTTTTTTTCCATTTGTTCCAGGAGGATACCCAAGACACCACCTCCGAGGTGATGGCTTCATGATCATCTCACCCTTCCAACCTTAGTGATTGTTAGATTCGGAGTTCTATACCTCCTAGGTGGAGGCTTAAGATGAGCAAGCCAGGAGAGTAAGAAAAAAAAAGAGGGAGGGAAGGGGCAAGCAGAGAAGTCTGCATTCTTTTCCTTCCATTTTAATTTGCTGGTGGTTATGGGCAAGTCACTTCTTTCCCCCTTTTGTTTTCCATAACTGTGAGTTATAGGTCATATCACGGAGGCACCCAACACTAAATCTATTGACAGTACCTGTGAAAGGAAAACCAAAATGAAATTGTGAAGCGGGCAGTTATCCTTAGGAACTTCCTTCTATTTTAGGACCACTTTAGGTCCCCGGTTCTCTAATTTCTTCATCCACATCTGCTCTTCAAAAAACATTTGAAAATCTCAAATAATCTCAGTTTAAAAGATAAACTAATGATGAGACACTGTACTTCAATGCTAATACGAGAGCACAGCCTCAAACCAAAGGAATGATAGCACCACTATGGATCTTATAGTGCTTATATGGATCTTTCTATATGCCAGGCACTGTTCCAAGCACTTAATAGTCTCAGCAACACTGAGGTAGAAACCATTTTACCGGTGAGAAAATGGAGACACCGAGAGGCTAAATGACTTGTCCCAGCTCACACAGCCAACTAATAATAATAGACCAAGAAACATACCCTGGAAGTGTGGCTCTAGAATCCATTCCTGTAACTACACTGGGAATGAAAGCATAAGGGTGGACATTTAAGAAGAGCAGTCAATTTTGTGGGAAGACTCAGCAAAATTCAGATTCATTCTGCAAGTCACTGTGACATATGTGCTCTGCAAGGAATTGACCTCAGGCAACTTAATCTTTTTTCAGTTTCATTTTCCTCATCCTGTCTAATAAAAGAGTAATATGCAAGTTGACCATACCTCCACTACAGCCACAAGCCACACCCACCAGCCAACCAGAAGCAACTATGCCAATTAATCGATCAAGATGGCTCTGGCCATGGAGAGAGCAGGAGGCCTGGATTTCCCCAGCAATGAAGGAAGCCAAGCTTTCTGCCTGCCCTGGCCTGCCTTGGCCTCTGCTTAAGGCTACAAAGTTTCAATTATAGAAGATAAATAAATCCCAGATACCAGGGCCTCTGCTTGGGTTGCCTGGGGTGTGGCCAGCCTGCAACCCACCACAGGCCCCTCACCCAGGCTGCCCCATGCCCCAAGGGAACCCCCACCCATACACAAGGCCTCTATCCTATCTAATCCTATCTAATAAAAGAATAATATGCAGATTGACCATCACTCCAACACACAAGGTGGCTACCCCCATGTGGACATAAGATGGCCATCAGGGGAAGGCAGTTGGGAGGGACCAGGTCTGCAAGGGAGGGCAGTTGTGGGTGATCAGGCTAGCAGGGGAGGGCAGTTGAGAGAGATCAAGCCTGCAAGGGAGGGCAGTTGGGGACAATTGAGCCTGCAGGGGAGGGCAGTTAGGGGTGACCCAGGCCTGCAGGGGAGAGCAGTTGGGGGTGACCAGGCCTTCAGGGGAGGGCAGTGAGGAGTAAACAGGCTGGCAGGGGAGCAGTTAGGCATCAATCAGGCTGTCAGGGGAGTGGTTAGGAGGTGATCAGGCTGGTAGGCAGAAGCGGTTAGGGGCAATGAGGAAGGCAGGCAGGTGAGCAGTTTGGAGTCAGCAGTCCTGGATCGTGAGAGGGATGTCCAATTGCCCGATTCTACTTGGATCTGGCCTAAATGGGCATTTGGACGTCCCTCAAGGGGTCCCAGATTGGTGAGGGTACAGGCTGGGCTGAGTAATACCACTTCTTCTCCCCCCGCCCCACGAATTTCGTGCACTGGGCCTCTAGTACATAAAATAAGGAGAAATGACTCATGTACAAGATTATTTCTTGTAGCAATGTTTTGTAATAGCAAGTGATTGGAAACAACCTAAATGTCTATTGATAGGAGACTGACTAAAATATAATCATATATTTTAAATGGAGTATAATGAAGCCATGAAAAGGAGTAAGGTAAATCTCTATATACTACTTGAAAGTGATTTCTAGAGTATATTATTGCATACATTAAGAACTACAGTGCTTCCCTGGGCATATAGTGTGCTACAACTTGAGTAAGTAATGGTGATAGGAACATAAAACATATTCCTTTATGCTTTTCCTTTATGCTTGTATGTGCGTGCATACATTAAACCTATGAAATTCAGTGCTTGGGGAGAGCTGAGTGGATGGGGAACAGAGAAAGGAGGAAGTGAGCCCTGCCCTAGTTAGGATCCCAGCAGGAAATACATGACACACTCAAAAGGTGTAATGGGAAGGAGTTTAAAGAAAGAATGGAGCACAAAGGTGTGGACAGGGCTCAGGTGCCCGACAAAGGACGGTGATGTGCCCGCCTTTGGGCTAGCTACAGTGGGGAATGATTACCAGGCCTAGGCCCTACGGGACAAGGTAAATGGTTACCTGAACTCGGAGAGAGCTCTAGGTTTAGAAGGGGCCACTGAATAAAAGCCATAGCCTTCTCTAGATAAGCCCACAGCCAGCAGGGTAGGAGCTGGGGAAATAAATACCCTGACCTCCCCCTCCCCTCCTGCCCTCAGTTCTCTTGCCAGTGCTTCTCCATGAGAGAACCCCACCAGAAGCCCAAGTGTGAGGGCACTGCCAATTCGGCCTTGGAGATGAGCCTCTCAGAGTACAAGGGCATCTGGAGGGCAGACAGGAACTATCTACTGAAGAGACTGTAATACCCTTTTTACCTTGTAAATTATAGCATCAGCATAGATAACTTATTTGAAAAGTAGTCTTTTTTTGTACACACAATAAAAGAAATTTATATCCGAAACTGGCTTGGCTCAGTGGATAGAGCATCGGTCTGTGGACTGAAGGGTCCCAGGTTCAATTCCGGTCAAGGGCATGTACATTGGTTGCGGGCACATCCCCGGTGGGGGGTGTGCAGGAGGCAGCTGGTCGATGTTTCTCTCTCATGGATGTTTCTGACTCTCTGTCCCTCTCTCTTCCTCTCTGTGAAAAATCAATAGAATATATCTTTTTTAAAAATTTACAAATAAAACATAGACGGAGGTGGGGGGAGGGGTGGAGTTAAAGCAGATAGGTTTCCCTGTCTCTCCAAATTCTACTTATTTCTCTGAAGCCTTTTTTCACCAAATCACCTCCATGGCTCCACCTAGTGTCAAAGCCGTGCCTCGCTGAGGTCAATAGCACAGTCTCATTCCAGGGGAATCCCGTGACTTTCAAGCTCTCTTCATCAAAGTGACAGTGGAAATTTACTTAAATTCAATTTTGAACCAAGTAGTTATGATTGTTCCCCATATTGCAAACTGCTAAGTGGACTTAGAGGTAAACAACATGTGACCCAAGACTGTAAATCATCCGCGCGTCCTTAATGCCGTGATTCTCAACCCTCCCTGCACAACACTACCCCTGGGGAGTTTTAGGATGCTCCTAGAGGAGATCGCATTTAATGGGCCTGAGATGGGACTCGGGCATCCATCGATTTATTTTATTTTATTGATTGATTGATTGATTGATTGATGATTGATTGTCTTCTCCCCCCTCCCCCCCCAACCCCATGGTTGTAATGCGCAGCCAGGGCTGAATGCCCCTGTTTTCATGATTCCTTTGCTGTCAAGCAGGTGTGTTTCCCTCGCTACTCGGATGTGCTTCCTCCGCTTAAGACAAGCTCGGTAAGACATTGTCCCACCCTCTGTGTCTAGCTCAGGCTGCACTGTCTACGCTGCTCACGCCCTCAGTGCTTTGCCCTTTGCCTCCACCTCAGCTGCGAGTTCTATTCCAGACACCCCCGGAGGGCTACCTCCTCCGAGAATGCCCGCCCCTCACTCCCACACAGAAGGTTCTTCTTCCGTGGAACCCCCGAAGAGTCTGTAAAATAACTCTCGTGATCTTTTTTCTTAATCGAAAGTTAATGCGATTACAGGGTGTTCTTTTTAATATCAGACTGACAACAATCAAAAAATGTCTGATATTTCTGTGAGGAAAATGAGCACTGCCTGTGTGATGAGAGTGTAACAGCTTTAAGGACAGCCTGGCAATAGTTGTCAAGATGCATTCTGTTTGACCCAGCTGTTCTAGGAATCTGTCCTACCCACGTAATCACACATATGGACAATGATGCCTGTAAAAGATATATCGTGGCAAAATATCAAAAGATGGGAAATAACTGAAATATTGTTCATAATAATAATAATATGAACAATAGTAATATTGTTCATAATATCAAAAGATGGGAAAATAACTGTAATGTCTCATTACCAGAGGACTAGTTTAATAAATGATGGTACATCTATAAAATGGAATGCTGGCAAATAAAAAAAATACAGTATATCTATAGATGCTGATATAGGACAATTCTAAAATATACTGATAATAGAAAAAGATCCAATACAATGTTAGAGAATGCTCTCGTGTTTTTTTTTTTAGCAAAAGAATAAATATGCATTAATTTATGTTTGCAAATCCATTCAATGTTTTTGAAAGGATACACAAGCAACTGTTTACAACTGACTCTAGAAAGCAAACTACAAGTGATGGGGTCAGGGGGAGGGGAGCAATGGTAAGCTATGTACACATATAATACCTTAATAAATAAAAAATAAAAAATAATATTTAAAAATTTGTAAAATTCCCCATATATTTGAAAATATTGAAACCTACATATGTTTTATAATTCATGTGTCAAAGAAGAAATGCTAGTGAAAAATTGTACATACTAAAAACTCAATGATAATAAAAAAAATACTATCTCACTTAATTGGTCTGAGATGGGATTCAGAACAATAGGATAGTTAAAAACGATTCTTTTAAGGGAAACTTGTTAATTTAAATGATTAATTTAGACAAGAAGAAAGGTTGAAAATTAGTGAGCTATGTGTTCAATTTAAGAAATTAAGAGAACAATAGAAAAAAGTATAAAAAGGAGATAATAAAGATAAACACAGAAGTTCATGAAAAAATAAGCAAAGATACAAAAGAGAATGCATAAAATTAAAAGTTCTGTTTTATAAATAGAGAAATATCTCCAGAGATTGAGAAAAGAGAGAAAGAACAAATAAGCAACATTAGAAGTGAAAGGGATATAATCAAAGGCAAGGCAAAGTATTTTTAAATGTATCAATTTAGGTCAATCATTTGAAAACTTAAATGAAATTGGCAAATTCCTTAAAAAGTATAACTTACTAGAACTTATTCAAAAATAGAGAACCTGAATTGTCCCCTTACTGAAGAAATATCATCAAAGTCTTTCCACAAAGAAAATACCAAGCTCAGATATTTTTACAGATGACATATCAGGCTTTTAAGAAAGAGATCGTTCCAATCTTTAAAACAATCTCAGAGAACAGTAACAACAAAATTAGACTATGATGCAATTCATTATATATAACCTTTATATCAAAACAAAGCAAGGACAGTACAATAAAGAAACATTATGGCCAATCTCAATTTTAAAAGCAGCTACAAAATTCAAATGAAATTTGCTAATAAAACAAATCCCAGGAGACTTTTTAAAGATAATAGATCATAAACAAGCTGGATTTTTCCAGAAATGCAAGAGTAGTTAAACACTAAAAAATATATATAAATATAATTGACAACATTACAGATTAAAGAGGAAAAAACATGATCATCTCAGAAGATGCTGCAAACCATACTCCTAACGATTTAAATAAAGAGAGAGAAGCAGACCCTTAAATGTCAGGAACAAGAGAAAGTTGTTCTACTAACTATTATGCAGGATTTCCTGACAAGTGCTGTAAGACAAGAAGTAACAGAGAACAAAGCAGGGAAAAGAGGTAAAGGTAGAAGTATTGAAATAGAAAAATGGTTAAAGGCATGAAGAGCCATTTTACAGAAGAGAAAAAATGAGGACTAGAAATAGGTTCTCCATTTTCATTAGCATTATATTAATATTAACTTTAATTATAATGAGAAACGATATTATACTCTGCAGATGGGCTAAAATAAAGAAGTATTATTATGCTAAGTAATTGCAAAGACTTGGATCAAGAGGACTCTTTTAAGAAGCTAAATGCTGGTGTGAGGTAAATTGGCACAACCACTCTGGAATGAATTTGACGTTGTCTTATAAAGTTGAACATTTGAATACCCTATAATGCAGCAATCTGCACTCTTTAGGTATACATTGTAGAGGAATTCTTGCCTAAGTGCACCAGAAAAATACAAACATGAACATTCACAGTGGCATTTTTGCAGTAGTAAACACTGAAACCCTAAAAATCCAACCCAAGTGTATCAGTCTGGGTTTGTTTAGAGAAGCAGAACCACGATGACAAACAAACACAATGGGGGGATTTATTGAGGTAAATAAATGGCTGTATGCAGCTATGGGGGCTGGTCATACTCTCTGTGTGAGGCTGGTGTTCTTCTGTCTAGTGCTGGAGTTCAAGCCCCCAGGACAGGCAGTCAGGATGTGACATCAGGGAGGCAAGGACACACTAGAACCCACCAGGATGGACTGGAATCTGCATTAGTCTCTCCGCACTTCTAAACTTTGGTGCCATTCATGGAGTTAAACGTAAGCACACCTGACCCAAGAGCTGGGCAGGCTGAAGCAGAAGGTCTGCAAGGATGTGGAGGAACTGTGGGCCTGCGCAGACCTCCTCGGTGTAAGGAAATTTGCCATTCCTTCACTTCCGCCTTCTGCACTGGGAGCACAGTGCCTCCTGGCTTTTCACGTGAGAAGTCTAAGAGGCCTAGCGCAGCGAAGTGATCTGTAGCCTAGGAGCCATTTTAAAGAAAAATACTTATGCATCTGACACTCTTCTCGAGAGAGTCGATGTTGGTGTTTTGGATCCGGGTACATGTTATTCCACCTCTCCAAGGGACATTCCTGACCTATGAACTTGTGACTATTGCCTTTGATGGTGTCTAATAAGTAGGCTTAGGTAGTATTTGCCGGCGTATAAGACGATTTTTTGGCCCTGAAAAATATGCCTCCAAGTGGGGGGTAGTCTTATACGGCGAGTATATAACAAACTCTGTATTTTTAGTGGAAATGTTAGGGGGTCGTCTTATATGCCCAGTCTCTTATACGCCGGCAAATACGGTATTTTTCAGGGCCAAAAAATTGTCTTATACGCCGGCAAATACGGTAGGTTTGCAATAACAGATCAACTTGTACTTTTATTATACAATGGATAACAGATGTGATTTTTGGACTGACTTCCTCCTGAATTAGCCTATATAATAAAGATGTAACATGCAAATGGTCGTTACGCAGTGAAGCACGTAACAACCGGATCATGGATCATCAGGAGGGTGGGGCAGCAAGCTACAAGTAGGTGGCCGAGAGGTACAGGAGGGGGCAGGGCAGCAAGCTATGGGGGGCGGGCAGAGGGGGCTACAGGAGGGCAGGGCAGCAGGCGGAGAGCCACGGGAGGGTGGCAGTGAGCTACTGGCGAGCTACTGGTACATGGATTCGTGCACAGGGCTACTAGTTATAATATAATCTTATGTAAATGTGGGCATTGTATCCAAATGTTCATTTCATTTAAATGTGAACTGCTTGCTTCGAGCTAAGACCAAGTTCTCAATCTCTATCCAAATCTAGTATGAAATTATCCATGCTTACTCTATGCCAGTGGTCAGCAAACCGTGGCTCACGAGCCACATGCGGTTCTTTGGCCCCTTGAATCTAGCTCTTCCACAAAATACCACTTGCTGGTGCACACGTGGCAGAAGAGAATAAGGAAATTCTTGACCTATATTTCTCTATTTTTGGCTACTCATTCAGGATGAAGTTTAAATCCATTACCAAAACAAAGTATTAGTATTGAATTTATTAAAGGAGAGAATGATGTCTTTGTTAATGGATTTATTTTGAGACATAATACAACAAAGTTCCAGTACTGGGAAAGAGTTTGGCTAATTTCCTCCAAAATATGATAGTGCCGAAACTGGTTTGGCTCAGTGGATAGAGCGTCGGTCTGAGGACTGAAGGGTCCCAGGTTTGATTCTGGTCAAGGGCATGTACATTGGTTGCGGGCACATCCCTGGTGGGGATGTGCAGGAGGCAGCTGATCGATGTTTCTCTTTCATCAATGTTTCTAACTCTCTATCTCTCTTCCTTCTCTCTGTAAAAAATCAATAAAATATATATATTTTTAAAATATGATAGTAACATGTAACCTAAAGTGACTTTTTCTCCCTCTGTATCTGAAAAGCTTGGGCCAAGAGTAATTAAAGCTTAATGCAATTTTGTATTTGATGTTTTGCTGTGGTATTAGATTTTGAAAAACAAATACTTTAAATCAGTTCAGTGTGTGAAAAATCTAGTTTTATTAAATAGCAAATTGAAAGGTGGTGATTTAAATTTACAATTTTTCCCCTGCAAAACAGTTTGTCATAAAAATGTTTAAATGGTGAGTTTCAATATTGACTTTAAAATATGACTCAGACCAATTTTTCGGAAATGTATTTTTTTACAAAGTGAGAAGTATTGGCACTTCTTTTGTTTCAATACTTTTTTTTTTGCTACTTTACTTTTACTCTATTTTTAAGATAGTTTACAGTGAAATGCTCCACCACCCACATTTTTATAAACATTGTGCTTATTGGGTTACTCTCTGATATGATTATTATTCAGAGATGCTTTTTTGTTCTTTTTTATTTATCTACTTGTTTATTTTTCCTTTTTAGTGAATTTATTGGAGTGGCATTGTTTAATAAAATTATATGGGTTTCGGGTGTACAATTCTATTATATATCATTTGTATGTCGTATTGTGTGTTCGCCATCCCAAGTCCAGTTTTTTTCTATCACCATTTATTCCCCTAAACCATCTTCTACCTCCCCCACTCTCTTTCCTTCTGGTAATCACCATACTGTTGTCTGTGTCTGTGAGTTTTTTTGTGTGTGTTTTGTTTTTGTGTAATCCCTTCACCCTTTTCACCCAGCCCTGTAACTCCTGCCCCCTCAGACAGCTGTTCTCTATACGAGTCTGTTTCTATTTTACTTATTTTGTTCATTAGATTCCATATATGAGTGAAATTATATGGTACTTGTCTTTCTCTGACTAGCTTATTTCACTTAGCATAATGCTCTCCAGGTCCATCCATGCTGTCCCAAATGGTAAGACTTCCTTTTCTTTTACAGCTGAGTAGTATTCCATTGTGTAAATATCCCACAGCTTTTTCTTTTTTTTTAAAATCCACTCACCTACTGATGGATACTTGGGCTGCTTCCAAATCTTGGCTATTGTAAATAATGCTGCAATGAATATAGGGGTGCATATATTCTTTCTAATTAGTATTTTTGGGTTTCTTCGGATATATTCCCAGAACTGGAATCAAATCACTGGGTCATAAGGCAGTTTCATTTTTAATCTGTTGAAGTTACTTAAAAGAAAGATAGCCCAGCCAACGTGGCTCAGTGGTTGACTGTTCACCTATGAACCAGGAGGTCACAATTCCATGCCTGGTCAAGGCATATGCCCAAGTTGCGAGCTCGATTCCCAGTGGAGGACGTACTGGAAGCAGTCTATCGATGATTCCCTTTCATTGATGTTTCTGTCTCTCTATCCTTCTCCCTTCCTCTGAAATCAATAAAAATATTTTTTTTAAAAAGAAAGATAGGTAAGGGAGGGTGAGGGTCAGGGGAAGAGATCAATCAAAGGACTTGCATGCATATGGACCTAGCCAGTGGCCATGGACAACAGGAGGGTGGGGGCATATGTAGGGAGGGATTTGGTATGAGAATGGGGGAATAAGGACAATTATGTGATATCATAATAAAAAAATAAAAGAAAGAAAGAAAGAAAGAAAGAAAGAAAGAAAGATAGGTAACTTTCCTCCTGAAAGTGATTATTAAGACTACCAATTAAGTGAACACAAGACAGTTTCACATGGAAACAGTAATACCCTGTTTCCCCGAAAATAAGACAGTGTCTTATATTAATTTTTGCTCCCAAAGATGTGCTAGGTCTTATTTTCAGGGGATGTATTATGTTTCCATGAAGTAGGTCTTATTTTCGGAGGATGTCTTATTTTCGGGGAAACACGGTAATCTGCTTTGACTTCCTTTACTCTTTTGGGTTTAGACTTGAGGGTTTCAGGTGTTGCTGGGCTGTGGGTACCTGCCACAAATTGGGTTTTCAGGGAAGCTTGCCCTGAGGCAGAGACTAGGAAACAGGGGGTTCATTAGGAAGTTCTCTTAGGATCAAACCAGGTCTGGCTAAGGCCAACATTAAAAGAGAGCTGTGTCCTCTACCCGGCACAAGGGGAAGGATGAGTCAAGGGAGACATAAGGTCCAGCTCTTCCTCTCTAATCAAAACCAATTCTGGAGGATATGTGTTTATTTTAATTAAGGAAGGCCACAGTTTTAAATCAAGGGTCTGTAAGTATTAGTAGCTAAATATTTTTTTTAAGTTGCAATTTGAATTGTAATCTTCATGATCAGGAAGTGATTTAGAAAAATACTGCATTATACTGAAATAAACTACATATTTATTATCTTAGAGACCTGGGGAAAAAATAGCATTCTCTGTTTTTTGGAAAATACTCTCAACTTTCTCCAAGTTTCCTTTTGTTTGCTGTCTTTATGTGGCTGCAAAGAGCTCTCTCCATGCCCTCTGCACCACTTCCCAAATCTGTTCTTGCCGTCAGTTACGTAGAGATGTTTAGTAACAAAGAAAAACCTAAGCAGGACCCACCCAGCTTTTATATTCTGTACTGCTGAACTGTAATGAAAGTTTGGGTCTTTCCCAAAAGTCTGGTCTTCACACCGTGGAGGAAAAACAGTTGGGGGGTGGGGGGGGGAGGCGGAAATGCTTTGAGCATGTGAACCATGTAATTTCATCTGAACTACGGAATTCCAAAAATACTTGCTTATTGAAAGGGAAATTATATTTTTGTGTTAGAACTTGTTGTGGAGAGGGATAAGTACTAGTTCTCTCCTCCTTTCCTTTTTCTCATAAATGTAAGCATGAAACCCCGTCTGGGTAGCTGGGCAGGAAAATAGTGTGGAGAAGGGAGGCTGGACCCTGAGGTGAGCTTGCCCTAGAGCCCACTTTTGCTGGAGATCCATCTCCTCTTCTGTTGAGCCACGCTCAGCTGGAGACAATTCCCTCCCCCTCTAAGGATAATCCAGGGGTCTGGCCAGGTCCTCAAGACTAGGTGGGCAGAGTCCCAGAGATTTCATCAGTTCCGCTCACGGGTGCCAGTGTAAACACCATACCGGGAGCAGTCTCTCCTGGGCAGCCTGGTCAAGCAGAACATTTTTTATTTTTAGTTAATCCTCACCCAAGGACATTTTTCCATTATTTATTTTGTAGAGAGAGTAGAAGGGAAGGGGAGAAACAGAGAAACCTTGATGCAAGAGAGAGAGAGAGAGAGAGAGAGAGAGAGAGAGAGAGAGAGAGAGAGAGAGAGAGAGAAAGAAAGAAAGAAAGAAAGAAAGAGAGATTGGTTGCTTCCTGCACATACGCTGACCAGGGTCGGGATGGAGCCTGCGACCAAGGTACCCTTCAGTCTTTGGTCCCACGCTCTAGCCATTGAGGCAAAATGGCCAGGACAATCGGAACATTTTAAGTTTCTGTTTGGTTTTAGGTCTCTGTAAGGTCAAGTGTTAGTAGTAATATTAATAACTTGAATTTGAAGAAATGTGTACTATGTGCCAGTTGCAAGCAACACTGTATACTTTTACATGAGTTGCATTACTCAATCCCCACAACAATCCTTTGTGGAATGTGAAGCTTGGAGGAGAATCCAGATATTGGAACCAATCAGTCCCCTCTTCATCCCTGTTCTGTGAGCCCTGGCTTTTGATAGTGGGTCTCAGTTGTTCCAGATTGAAATCTCAGACAACAGAGCAGCAGGTGACGTCGGGGCCCTGCCCATGTCTCATTGGGGCTTTACCAACAGCCAGCAGCCAGCAGCCAGCAGCAAGCGGCAGCACCTTGCAATGGCTCCCTCTGGTGGCTGGAGGTCCAATTGTGAGCATGGAGGCTGGGTGTTGTATGGAGACTTAATGCCTCCCAGAACAGCCCTTAACTAATGATCGATTAGAGTCGGTGTGCAGGGGTGGGCAAACAGGTTTACCATTGTAACGTGAATACTATAATTAATAAATAGTATGAAAATAAACTGTTTCACATTCTCACGACTGCAAGCCTACGTTGGCCCACCCCTGTATAAATCTCCAGCTCCCTCGATCCTCAGGCAGAATAACCAAGAGACAAGGGTTCTACACTGATTCCCGGCATCCCACAGAGGGACTGCGCACCTGTTGTCCACCGTGCCCACACGCTTGAAAACACTGCCTTTCTTGGCTGTCTTCCCTTCCTTCTGTTACATCCCTGATGGCATTTCCTGAGGGCACCACCAAAGTAAACCACGTGGCGTATTCTCAAGGTCGGCTCCTTGGGGAACTAAAATGAAGACAAAGATGAAAAGAAAGGTGGGTCTTTGAAGCACCAGGTGGAGGAGGGGCTGGGAGAGTCCAGGGTTGCATCTGTGGGGCGCAGCCTCTCATAGATGGCCCCCTGTTCTCGAAGGCGAGGTGTCTTTGTGAGACAGCAGAGAAAGGTTTTGGAGGATGATTGAATTTTGACCCACTGAGCGTTTCTTTGACTGCTCGGGTGGTTGGAGCTTCTATCAGAAGTTCTCTTTTGCTCCTATTCCTTGCTTGTCCAACATTTAATAAGAAATAGCCGAGCCGCGGTGGCTCAGTGATTGAGCGTCAACCAATGAACTATGGGGTCACAGTTCCATTCCTGGTCAGGACACATGTTGACTTGATCCCCTGTAGGGGGCATGCAGGAGGCAGAGGATTAATGATTCTCGTCATTGATGTTTCTATCTCTCCCTCTCCCTTCCTCTCTGAAATCAATAATAAAAATATTTTTAAAACATGAGAACACAGGGAATGCGACCATTAGCAAATGAAATCAGGAAACAAGATAAAAACCCCAACATGTTCTCAATAGAGCATTGGGGAAGTAATAATGAGTAAATGAAAGAAAACAAGTACACAGTGTCTAATTTTGGAGGATTTATAACTTACCTATGTAGTCTGAACATAAGATATGTGCCGTGTAACTGAAACTGAATTGAGCTCTTTTGCCAAGTTTATTACACTGAAAAGGATAGTTTCTCAACTTGTGACTCTAGGGTCTCTTTTTATTAAATGGACTTTCAGTGGTGCTGAATCTATTTTCAGGGACTAAAATGGGCTTTGAGAAACTCCTTCTTGTTGAGGTTAATGGCATCGTGAAGTGTTAACTATTGCATTCATACATTTTAATTCCTTGGCTGTCCTTAATTCCATGTACTCAAATTTGTACCTGCATTAAGTTTTGCCTGAAACTAGACATTTTAAAAATGTATTATATGGTCTGAGTAAGTTTGTTTCAAAACTTGCTTGAGGGTATTGTTACGAGTGCTTTCATGATGAACAAACTTAGAAATGTTCATTCTTTTTTTACAAAACCAAGACAACCCTGTAGATAAGATGATAAAACCTCAAGTAGATGTTTCTTCTAGCCACAAGAGGGAACTGTATGAGCAGTTGTAGGATATTTCGAGCCTTGAAGCACCCCAGTTTTCTTGCCACATTTCAGTCAAACAGTATTTCCACCGGAGATTGGGTTGGGTTACAGAGCTGAATAATGCTTTACTCCTTTTTAAGATGTTTGTATTCTTTATTGTTTAAAGTATCACACGTCTCCTTTTTCCCCCATCAACCTCTCCCTGGCCACTCTCACCCCCAGCACATGCTCCCCCCCCTCCTGTGTCCATGTCCATTGGTAATGCACACACACACACACACACACACACACACACACACACACACGTCCTTTGGTTGATCTCTTAACACCCCCACATCCTCCCCAGCTTCCCTCTCCTTACTGCTTTTTAACAGGTAAACTGCTTTTTATCTGCTTGACTGGGGAAGAACACGGACTTAACCACAAAGTATACACAGGCAATGGCCAACTTCCTTTTGAAATCCACACACCCACTTCTATAAACCCGTCTGTTTGCTCCAAACTGGTCAAGGTCAAAACATGGAAGGACCTCTTGCCATCCTTGTCAATGTTCTTGTCCTTACTGCAGAGGAGCCCTAAGACAGCTTCTGGAAACAGTGTGCTTGCTTGGGACTGGGGAAGGATAGGCTGAGGAGAGACGCTGGGATACTAGGTTCTGTTCCTCAGGGGTCTACCGAAGCTTTTCCTCTGATGGGATGCAGCAGACAAGGCAGCACGAGGCAAGAACACAATCGAGTTTCGGAATCTTTGAAGGAAAGTAACAGCCTGGCGTCTAGCAACCAGTGACGTTACGTGGAGTCCTGGCGTCACTGCTGTGTGAATGGAGAGAAATCAGCGTGGAAACTGTGAAACCTAAACTGCAAGAAGTTGTGACTTGGGTGAAGAATTCATGGGAGAAAATCACTGATAGTTGCATTGCAAATGCACTGCGAGCAGGCTACCTTGACAAGAAATACTAATTTGAAGACAGTGCTATTGCTAAACATGAGAGATTTGGTCCACTGATTCTGAAAGAAATGGAGTCACAAAAAATTCACCAGGAAATTCAAGAATTGGATTGTTATGATGATGTTCCAGAAGATGATGACATGATTGTCATTGAATAAATGAGTAAATTCTTGATACTGTAGGATTCACAGTTTGTCTGGTTTGTGTTGACAACTACCGTACTACCGTACCGTATACAGATAATAAATTTCCTTTATTTTCATTTAACAATAAATGTGTACTGTATTCTTCTTCGTGAAAAAATAAGACATCCCCTGAAAATAAGACCTAGCGCATCTTTGGGGGCAAAAATTAATATAAGACACTGTCTTTTTTTCGGGGAAACAGGGTATCCAATGTGTTTAGAAGTTAGTTCCTTGATTCATTTATAACCTGCAACATCATATATGGGTGATATGCTTCCACTCCTTATTTTCAAGAATTCACATGACCTTGTCCATAAATCATTATTTTCATTTTTAAACATATTTTTTATTTATTTCAGGGAGGAAGGGAAAGGGGGAGAGAGATAAAAACATTAATGAGAGAGAACCACTGATTGGCTTCCTCCTGCATGTCCCCCACTCAGGATCAGCCCCCAACTCTGCCAGGTGCCCTTGACTGGAATCAAACCTGGGACCCTTCAGTCCAAAGGCCGACGCTCTATCCATGAGCCAAGCCAGTTAGGGCTATTATTTTCATTTTTGTTTAAGACACAAAGAATGTTATTCTCCAGGTGAATGTGGAAATCCTGATTTCATTCATTAATTTTTCTGCATGAAAGTTTAAGAATAAAGTTAAGAATTAAGAAAAGTTAGTTAAGAAACCAGAAGTATTGTGCATATTTAATTAATGAGAAAGTAAGTTTGTGAAAAGAGGCAGTATAGTTAAGTTTTCAAGTGGTGAGGTTCTAGGTTCAAGTTTTGACTACCACTTTCCAACTCCGTAAACTGAGTCTCTCTAAGCCCTCCTTTCTTCATTTGTAAAAACAAGGATAATAATAACTACCTCATGTAATTGTTTAGAGGGTAAATATTAAATAAAGCATTTACAGTAGTATCTAGCTCATAATAAAAGCTGAATATATCCTAATTACGACGATGATTTGTGTAACAGCACCAATCATCGGGAAGTTCTTCATGGCTAATCCGAAATATACTGCTAAGGGCATGGATTTACTCCGAGCTCTTGGTCTCCAGCATTAAAAAAAGAAAAAAGAAGAGAAAAATCTGAAAAGACGGGTATTATTACCGCCTTCACTTTACAGATGAGGAACAGTTAGGAGCAGTTCCGAGGGCTGGGAGGGCCACATGAAGGTGATCAGCCCGGAGCAGGAAGCCCATCCGCATGGGCTCAGTCATGATGTTGCTACTGAATGACCCAAGATCCTCTCACCCATTTGATCTCATCAGGTCTCTATAGCAGGGTTGTTCTGTCCTTCAGATAGCTCCTTTTATCAGGAAATAGGGAAAATTCAGAATTGCTGGAGGAGGAATCATGCCCACATTTCTTAGAAATCCAGTGGACTTTCTGACTTTACACGCTGGTAGGAGAATTGGAAGATTTAGTAGAAATTCTAGCCTAAATATAAAGACAGTACCGAGAGGGGGTACTTTAGATTATTTAATCCTAATCAACTCTTTATGGACCTTATGAATATGCATGAGAAATCATCAAAGTATTTATTTAAAATGCTATTCTTGGGGTCATACCATCAAGAACTTCTGATTAAGGAAGGCGGGGATGTGGCTAAGGAATCTGCATTTTAAATGTACAGCCAGGTAATTCTGATGTAGGTGATGGGTGGACCACACTTTGGGAAAACTAATCTCCTCAAGTAACATAGTTTTTTTAAAAATAGCACTTATTGTTTTCTGATTATAAAATAAAAAATTAGAAAATGCTAAGAATGGCCCTGGCCCACTTGGCTCAGTTGGTTAAGCATCGTTCCATACACCAAGAAGTCACAGGTTTGATTCCCCATCAGTTGCCCAGGTTGCAAGCTCAATCCCCAGTAGGCTGCCAGTTAATGTATCCCTTGCATTGATGTCTTCCCCTCTCTCCCTCTCCCTTCCTCTCTCTCTATTTAAAAAAAAAAGTGTGTGTGTGGGGGCGGGGAGAGTAAATAAAAATATTTTAAAAAAGAACATGCTAAGAATAAAAAAATTTAAAAACCATTCATAATTACACTTTTTTAGCATGACTATTGTAAATATATTTCTGGCTATCCCTCTAATCTTTTATAAATATGCAGCCACTTTTCCATATATCTTTTCAGGTACTTATAAGCAAGTTTATTGAGTATTCAATTTGATATGTTCTTTTTATATTAATCCTTTAGTGGTTTTATAAATTATTTCTGTGTTGAAATATATATAAATTCATGCTATGAAATTCACTTTTATTTCTGTTGGGTCTGGAAATTGGACTATATAATATTTAAGGTCCATTCTGACTAAGAGGTCATATGTGTAAGATTCTTGCAATTCTTTCAGCATAAGAATTAACTGTGTTCATAATTGATGGATAATATAAAAATTACATAATTCAAAACTTAAACTCAAAGTTTTGCCCTTGAACTTTATCTTTTGGTGTACACTTGCTGATGTGACATTGCATTTCTTAAAAAATGATATACTCTGAAACCGGTTTGGCTCAGTGGATAGAGCGATGTTTCTAGCTCTCTGTCCCTCTCTCTTCCTCTCTGTGAAAAATCAATAAAATATATTTTTTTAAAAATGATATACACCATGGACACAGACAATAGGGTTGTGAAGGCCTGGGGTGAGGGGCAAGGATGAGCTAGAAGAGGTAAATGGGGCAAAAAGGGGACATATGTAATACTTTCTTTTTAAAAAAATATATTTTATTGATATTTTACAGAGAGGAAGGGAAAGAGATAGAGAGCTAGAAACGTCGATGAGAGAGAAACATCGACCAGCTGCCTCTTGCACACCCCCTACCGGGGATGTGCCCGCAACCAATGTACATGTCCTTGACCGGAATTGAACCCGGGACCTTTCAGTCCGCAGACCGATGCTCCACCACTGAGCCAAACTGGTTTCGGTTATAATACTTTCAACAATAAATATTTTTAAAGGTATACAAATGACCAAGTATGTGAAAAAATATTCAGCATCACTAATAACCAGTTATGCAAATCAAAACCAAAATAAGGTATGATCTTATATCCATCTAGATGGCTAGTATAAAAAAAAACACACCCAGAAAATAACACGTGTTGATGAGGATATGGAGAGATTGGAACCTTTGTGTGCTAATAGTAAGATTATAAAATGTTGCCAATTCTATGGAGAACAGTATGGAGGTTCCTAAAAAAATTAAAAATAGAACTACCATATAATCCAGCAATCCCACTTCTGGATATTTACCCAAAAAGAACTGAAAGCAGGAACTTGAATAGTTATTTGTACAGCAATGTTCATAGCAGCTTCATTCACAATAGCCAAAATGTAGAAGCTACCCAAGTAGCCACCGCTGGATGAATGGATAATCAAATGTCATATACGTACTAAGTGAGAAAGCCAGTCACAGAAAGACAAATACTGTATGGTTCCACTTATTTGAGCCATCTGAAGTAGTCAAATTCACAGAAACAGAAAGTAGTATGGTGGTTATCGGGGCCTGAGGGGAGAGGAAAAGAGAAGTTATTGTTTAATGTATACAGTTTCAGTTTTGCAAGAAGAAAAAGTTCTGATGATCTGTTTCACAACAATGTGGATATACTTATGCTATTGAGCTGTACATTTAAAAATGGTTGAGGTGGTAAATTTTATGTTTTGTGTTTACCACGTTAGAAGAATGTAACTTGTAAAAAAAAGATAATAAAAAGAACATTGTTGCCCTTTTATTGTATTTTGGACTGTCACACAAAACATAACAGTCTGGCCCTAGCCAGTTTGGTTCAATGGATAAGTGTCAGTCTGTGGGCTGAGGGGTCCTGGGTTCAATTCTAGCCATGCCTGGGTTACAAGCTCCATCCTCAGTAGGGGGATGTGCAGGAGGCAGCCAATCAAAGATTCTCTCTCATCATTGATGTTTCTATTTCTCTCTTCTTGTCCTTTCCTCTCTGAATATATGTATTAAAAAACACTTAATAGTTTGGCTTGATAAAAATTTCATGGAACTTAGTATTACATAAGAATAATTGAATGAGAATACGATAGAAGCCCAAACTATTATATGCCAGAATAGTTTGTTACAACTGGGCACTAAATTTGACTCACTAATAAATACAATGAATATGAATTTTTTGTCCAAATTAATGAAGGCATATATGTCTAAATAGAGGAGAAGGATGAGGAGGAGGAAGTAGAGGTAGAGAAGAAGGAAGAAGAAAGATCTGATTAGAATTGTGGTGAACTTTTTACTGCTTCACATTATAAGGTTAGACAATTTTTCTTTTCAACCCCTCTTGCTATTTTAATAAAGAATGCACACAGAAATTCAGGTATAACATTTTTTTTTTAATACTGGAAACTCATTGGCTGCTAACTTGAATGGAATCAGGTCTGTTTCCAACAATGTTTTAATTTCTAAAAAGACTGAAGGGAAAGAATAGTGATTCTTTTCCCATTTTGCTTGATTAGGAACAAGGGGCTTCTTCACTTTATTTTCCATTAAGGCTTATTCATAAGAAACCATCCTGCCTTTATGGTTAATTAAAAGTTTTCAAGTTATAGTTAACACTGTTTACTATAAGGGGTATTGTGGACAAGGTGGACTGGTTAGTCACAAATAACCAGAGTTACTGAGATGTTCTTTTTAATTTAAAAGTTTAAATTTTCTATTAGTGAAAATTTCAACAATATAGAAAAGGAGCAAGACTGACACATTAAATTCTCAAGAACCCATCAATTAGCTTCAAAAATTATCAACTCACAGGCAACCTTGTTTCATATATATTTCCAACTTCTCCACTCACCCCCCAGATTATTTTGAAGCAAAACACAGACATCACATCATTTAAGCTGAAATATTCAGTGCCAATCTTCAGAAGGGGAAAAATTATAATCAAGAATCCAGCCGAGACCGATTTGGCTCAGTGGATAGAGCGTCGGCCTCTGGATTGAAATGTCCCAGGTTCGATTCCTGTCAAGGGCATGTACCATGGTTGCAGGCTCATCCCCAGTAGGGGGTGTGCAAGAGGCAGCTGGTCTATGATTCTCTCTCATTGATGTTTCTGGCTCTCTATCCCTCTCTCTTCCTCTCTGTAAAAAAATCAATAAAAAATGTATTAAAAAAAAAAAAGAATCCAGCATAGTCATATGTGAACTATTTTTGTTAAAATAAATCACACACACACACACACACACACACACACACACACATATATATATATGAAGAACTTGGACATTTTCAGTGGTTACTTAACATATATGGGTAGTGTGGTAGCCACACACACACACACACACACACACACACAGTCTAACCCAGAAGCAAATACATCAGATGCACATAATGAAAGTATAATAAGTTTGAATATTAAATTTGAAGAGTCATAGATTAAGGCAATATCATTGTCAGTAAATATTATCATTTGAACACACTTGGTTCTGAGCACACTACTCCCAGTATTTGGTGACCAAGTTCTGGTCGCAGTCCTGTGCCGTCAGCAGAAGTCTGTGAGTGTGTGAAGTACACAGGGCCTACTTTCAGTCTTGTGACTCAGGGTGCCTGTTCTCCAAACCCTCCCCTCACCAGTCTTGGGACTGTGCCTGAAACGCCACATTACAACATCACTCCCAGTGGTTTGCCAGCACTGCTGGGCCCACTGAGAGCGGGACAACTGGGGCATTTTCAACCATGAGTAATTTAACTCTGTTTTACGTTAACCTTTTTTCCTCATTGCAGAAGTCATGGCTTCATTACAGACAATTTGGAAAATACAAAAAAGAACATAAAAAACACCTGTAATCAGTGGTAAGCACCAATATTATACAGCATTTTCTTCCCTTTTATTTCTAAGCACATTTTTTGTGTGAATATATGATATTTTAGATACTGTCTTTAATCTGCTTTCATTATTTCAGAGTATATAGTGAAATACTTCTATATAGTTAAATATTCTTTCCCACCATAATTTTTTATTCTTACAAAATATTCCATTGTAAGGAAGGACTATAATTAATGTCTTTTGGGAAACATTTAGATTATTTCCTTTTAGCTCCACCTTTGTGGGGTGCATGCACTGTTAAAGCTAAAGCTCTGTACATATCTGTTTATTTCCTTAGAAAACAATCATCGGAAAAAATAGTTGGGGCCAAGGGTATGCATATTTAAAGATATCTTTTTTTTTAGGTATAATGTCAACTGCCCTTTAGAAAAATTGTACCAAATTATATTCTCACCAAGAGTTTATAAATGTACCTGTTCCTGCTTACCCTTACCAACATTATTTATTTTTTCTTTCCACCTTTTTTTTTTTTATTTCAGAGAGAAAGGAAGCGGGAGAGAGATATAGAAACACCAATGATGAGAGATAACCATTGATTGGTTGCCTCACGAAACCTGGGCTTGTGCCCTGACCTGGAATCGAACTGCAACTTCCTGATTCATAGGTTGCCGCTCAACCACTGAGTTACATCAGCTGAGTCCAAGATTATTTTCTGTAATTAAAAAAAAAAGCCTGTTAGTTTGATAGATGAAGACATGCACTTATTAATTTTCTTTTATCCATTTAGTCTTAGTCCAGAATAGAATTGAATAAGTTTGACTAAAGAGTGATAGTGATGAGGTAGGAGAAGGAGGAGAAGCAAGATCCAGAATATGGGAACTGCTGATGGATTTTATAAAAGAACACTAGTGTCCTGATGCACAGATTTCTGCAGATTGCAAGGAAATTAATTAGAAGAAATATTTTAATATCACTATTCGCCCTTTCTCTATACTAGAAGTGTCAACCAAATTCATGATTGGCAATGACAGGTGGAAACTCACATGTGTGATTGGTGCCAGCAAGAGGCTTACATGTATCAATGTATCACACATGCTCAAGTCAACTTAGCCTTTAATATATGAAGAATAAACTTGCTTAATTAGACCTGCTTTCTGATTTAGCTAAGCTTTTTCTAGCCCAGTGAAGCACCCCAACTTCTCTTTCAGGTCATTGTCAGAAACACAGCAGTAAATATGAACACGAAGCAGATTATTATTATAGATCACGCAGGGAGAACAAAAGGTACTTAACTGCAGCAGTGTTTGACTGCATTCTGTGCAGTGAGAAAACCCGAAGTCATTTTCAAGTTCCACCATTTCTTGCTTTTTAGTCAGGCCAAGTTTCTAAGCTTTCTAGATCTCCGTTTTCCAGCTAATGAAAAGAAAATAGGATTCAACAAGTCTCCTATCTACCTACTCCAGGACTTCTGTGAGGATCAAATGAGATGAGGCACGAGAAAACGCTTCACAGACATTTGGTCACAGTGTAAAATGTATAAAGCAAGTCAGGTTCCTGGGCTGAAGAAACTCCAAGGAGGCTAGTCACTAGGGAGAGGAAGCTGGGTGCTGCTACGTAATGTCATTACCTGGCGCCCACAGCCACCATGGCTGGGCTGGGCTGGGCTGGGCTGGGGGCTGCATTTTGTGCCATGGGTTCTTGGCAGTGTTGGCTGTGATTTGGCGGGGTGAAGCTCCAGAGTGGTGGTGGGGCCTGTGTCCCACTTGGGGGAAACCAAGTGTTGGTTTGTCGGGGCCAGGTCCATGGTGCCTCTCTGACCAAGAGCCAAGACAAATACAGTCTCAGTAAAATTGCCAGTGGAATTGCTGCAGTGTAACTTCTTTTCATTTTCCCTTTCTGCCAAGTGCATAAATGAATCCGAGTAAGTTAGAAGAAAGTATGATGCAACTGTTATTCTACAATTTTATATTGGCAAGGCAAGAAACCTCCCTGGGCTCCTTTATTTGCCAAATGGTATAGCTCAGCTGCATCAGGGTCTCATCCAATATTTCATTTGACAATTATTTTCATTGCTTACTATTCTTACTACATTCCAGGCTGCTGTGCTGGATTGGGGGGATGGGAGGGACCACCTGTAAGACATAGTCTTGCAGGCAGTATGACCACAACAGGCTGGCTAGTGGTGAGACAGTTTCAACTTTGATTTGAGGAATCTGGTTCTTTGATCACGTTCTGAGGAATGCAGCGAATGTTTAGGAAGATAAAGTAGAGTTACATGGTTTGTTATGAATACTAGCTACAATGCTACCTCTGATATCGATTAAGTTACTGACGTTTTTTGTTTGTGTTGCCACTTTTTTTTTTATTCGTGCTAACTTCTTGTTTTCAACCTGGGCTAACTCAAGTGTTTTTAATTGAAAAGTAATATACACATATGGAAAAAAACAAAACAAAAGTGTACTAAAAAGGTAAACAATGAGAAACAAGTATTTTATTCTAGACCCCCCTACTCCCACTCCACACACTCTACCCCCCACTCATGCTATCCTCCTATTCACGGGTAATCTCTGAGCCAGTGCTTTTTAAAAGAAACAGCGAAGGTGATCCCCGTGGTCCAGAAGTTAAACACCGAACTCCAGTGTAATGTCTAAAGTCCCTTCCAGCTCCAACACGGAGGCCGAGTCTTTCCGGGGGACATACTACCCTGGCCAGCCTCGCCTTGCCTCAAATTATGGCTGGTAAAGGGACAGCTGGATGCAAACTGAACTGAAACACATCCGCTAGAAGGACAGAGGGCAGGACTCCCGGGACTTTGGCCGTCGGTTATGTACATCCCTCTGGGATGCAAACTCCACGAGGGCAGGAACCTCACCACCAATCGTCACCGCGGACCTTGGCACTCCGGAAGGGTCGCCTGGGACCGCTGGGGCCGCAGCAGGGGAACGCAGGAAGGGACGGTCACGTGACCCTTTCCCTCCCCCCTGGGTCTCTCCCCGCCCGCCCCGGCCCGGCCCTGACCGGCCGCCCTCCAGGGAGGCCTCACCAGCCCACAGGGGAAGTCTGATCTGGCTGGGCCAGGGGAGGGGCGTGGACTGCGGGCCCAGACGCCTCCCCGCCGGGCCCCGCCTGGCTCGGCCGGAGCCGCCTCCGAGCCTCACGTGTCCCGGGCTGCCAGTGGGAGGTGCAGGAGGGGGAGGAGGGAGGCGACGTCGTCGGCCGGCGTCGGCACGCCGCGCGGCGCCGGAGGCCGCACGAGACGACGGGGGCGGGGCTTCCGAGGGCGGGGGCGGGGCCGCGCGAGGCCTCCAGTGCGCGCGTGCGCGGCCGCCTTCCCACGCGGCGCGGGGTGCTGACGCCCGCGCGGCCCGAGGACGGGGCGGGGCCGGGGCGGGTCCCCGCGCTCCTCCGCCCCTCCGAGTCCCGACTCGCCCTCCTCCCCCCCTCCTTCTCCCCCCGCCCCCCCCCACACACTGGGCCCCGTCAGCTCGGAGGTGCCTTCGTAGGTTGGCATCGCGGTGGCCCGGCCCGCCCCGCGGGCAGATGCCCCGAGCTGCCGGCGGCGGCGGCGGCGGCGGCGGTGCGGGAGGCGGGCGTCCGGCCCCGGGCCGCTGAGTGGGACGGACGGACCGGGCTGGGGGGCCGCCGGGCGCCGCGGCGTCGGCGGCGGCGGCGGCTCCGCGCGCGCGGACCATGTATTTCTTGAGCGGCTGGCCCAAGAGGCTGCTGTGCCCGGTGGGGAGCCCGGCCGAGGCGCCCGTCCACGTCCAGTCCGACCCGCAGAGGACTCTCCTCGCCGTGCTGGCCGCGGCCCGCCTCAGCATCTGGTACAGCCGAGTGAGTAGAGCCGCCGCCGCCGCCGCTCCCTCCCTCCCTCCCCGCGTCCCGGCGCCGCCCAGCCCTCCGCTTCCACCCCGGGTCCCGAACCCCTACCCTTCGGCGCAGACCCACTGGTCCTGGCCGTCCACCTCCCCGCACCCGGGTCTGGGCTAGTCCTGCGACCGAGGCTCCGGGGTGGAGGCAGCCGCCGCTGCTGCCGCCGCCGCCGCCGCCGCCGAAAACCCCCGGTGCCGCCCGCCCGGTTGGACCGACCGCCCTGCACCGGGCAGCCCCGCGCGCTCCCTCCGGCTGAGCCCAGACTTGCCCCCCCCCCCCATTCCCCCGGGAGCAGATTTGTTTATTTAAACTCCCCACCATTAGAAATCTGGCCGCTGTGGTGTTTCCAGCCCTCGGGGGGTGGAGAGGCCGTTGATTTGGAGTTGGGGGAAGCCTGTTGGGCTGCTTATCCAGTGCCAGACTTCACAGGCCTCTGATAACTTATTTCTGGCAACTACGGCTCAGCCGCCGGAGTTTTCTGATCCCCCCCCCCTCCTCCCTTCCCCCTTAAAGGTCGGGTTATACAACTCGCGGCTTCTCCTCCCCGGCATCTCCCCACACCTGGAAATAGTAAGGTTTGGGTAGAGCATGAGACTGAGTTCTGATCTTGCTTTCTGTGAATCCTGTGGGTTGTTTTTTTTTTCTTCCTTTCTTTCTTGTATCTAATTACTGAGTAGATCAAAGAAAAAGTTGCAAAAGTAAATGGTGGACGAGATACACTGTATTTTTTGAGAGCTGTCTCTACAAAGCTACAGAGTAGGGTATAAAAGTGTTCTATTTTTTTTTTTTAAAGAAGGCACTACTAATCGACGTCCGAGTGAAGTTTTTCTCTTTTCGGAGGTTGCTTGACCATCTGGAAATAGGTTGTGACCTTGGCTTTATTAGATCTACGTGAAACACTGGTTTTAGTTAAATTAGTTAAAACCCCCCCAGCTTTCTGTGTTTAACCATTTGAAAGCCTGCTAGGTCTTTGGCTAGCCTCACACACGACCCTAGCAAAAGTGATGATGAGATTTAGACATTTCTGGTACTGTATCTCCTTTAAATAACTATCATAGACAGTAAATCAGATTTTTACCATTAAGTTTTGGCTGATTTACTTTTTAAATTATATATTAAAACAAAATAGGTTGTCATAAATACGACAATATGACTTCTGCCTGTTGCTTGTTGCATTTTTTAATATATATTGCATATCATTTGGTTCTTAAATGATATACTAATTCATTTACATTGTGTATGCCAATTAAATAATTTTTTTGTTTGGGTGTATCCAATTATTATTTTAAATACATGAAAAAAATAATTATACCTTGAATTTTAAATTGTCAGTTGTCTTCTGAGTTTAGTGGTTAATTTCGCTCTTAATGTAACACGTTTTAAAAAGACTAATATTTAGTTTCTCTTATCTCTAAAAAGGCAGACCTAACTAAATTAATATGAGGGATGAATAGACCAAAAGCCTGTAAATTACTTAAATCCTTTGTAAAAGAAACAAAAATTTGCCTCAATTTTGTGAATATTGAGAATATCTGTGTTTGTTTTTGGAGTTACCATGTAAATACTAAGTACATCTAAGACAGTCTAGAATTTAAAAGTACTCATACCTTTAATTCAAACTCCCACCCTACACACAGATAGCTACTTTCTCTAGGCGCACTACATTAAGGCCCTGTGTATAAAAAGTTAGGTTGTAGGGAAGCTATGGGTTCAGAAGTATAAGGTAAAATGAAATGTAAGTATACCTTGTGAGTGGAGGAGAGACCACAAGTACTATAGGTTTATCAATGGTTCGTTTTGCTCTTTGGCATCAGCTTTGTCACTTTAAAAATTAAGTATTAGACCAGATGATTTTAAGGTATTTGATGATATAACTGGGCGAATGAGGAACAGGTGCCTGTAACTGGGTGGATGCAGAACAGGTGCCAGACTCCTGTCTCCAGATTCCTCTTCCTGATATACGCTCTCCCCCCACTAAATCAGAAAAATTTTAAATGTCTAGCCAAAACCGGTTTGGCTCAGTGGTAGAGCGTCAGCCTGCGGACTGAAAGGTCCTGGGTTTGATTCCGGTCAAGGGCATGTACATTGGTTGCGGGCACATCCCCGGTTGGGGGGGGTGGTGCAGGAGGCAGCTGGTCGATGTTTCTCTCTCATCGACGTTTCTAGCTCTCTTTCTCCCTTCCTCTCTGTAAAATATCAGTAAAATATATTTAAAAATTTTTTTTTAAATTTAAATGTCTAAATGTACTGAAACTGTATGTTAAAATAAATTTAGGTCAACAATCTTTTTTTAAAAAAACATGAAAACACCTCTAGCTAAATTGAGGAGCTATCAGTTAGTCCTCCTACATAATTTAGAGTGAATTGGTGTAAAATAATGTGTATGCGTGAGAACATGAAAGCTTTGATTTTGGAGAGGTTGTATATGCAAGTATTTTTACAGAATAAAGTGAATTTTGAAGATCGAAAGGGTTTTGAGGAATAGTTGAGACTTTAAAAGCTGCTTGAGGGCTTTTGGAGACAGGGAGAGAGACATCAAAGAGATGAGACAATATACAATTTGCTTACTTCAAATTTGGGTCTTAGCTAAGTTAAACTCAGGAGAATGTATCTTTTAAAAAAAGAAAAATAGGCTTGTTGAAGAAACATGCACTTATAGTCTAAGCTGGTTTGTTTAAAAAAAAAAATATATATATATATATATTGATTTTTAGAGAGAGAGGAAGGGAGAGGGACAGAGAGAAATATCATTGATCAGCTGCCTTCTGCACACCCTCTACTGGAGATTGAGCCCCACTAGCTGGGCATGTGCCCTGACCGGGAATTGACCCCGTGACCTCTTGGCTTAGCCACACCAGGCTGGGCCTAAGCTGGCTTTTTTAATACCCAAAAGAATTATTATGTGTAAAAGGTTGATTAGTCACTAAACTGGAAACAAAGTGAAATCACTAAGAATAACTTCTTTTTTTTTCATGGATTTTCTAGTGAACTTTTATTCCTTATAACTACTATTATATTATATAGCCTAAGTATCTAATGGAATCCCAGTGTCAAGAGTCATATCTCTTCAAAATTCTTTCCAGACTCCAAATTTGAGAAATATAATATGCTGCTATTTAGATGTGTTAATGAACAAGAGTTCCTGTTCATACTTTGAACAAAGTATCCTGTAGATACTTTGCTTTTTTATTTCATCTTTAGTGTGAGGATGTAACTTGTTTTTTCTGTGTAACTTTATATAAATTTGGTTTTTCTACTTTGTGATTCCACTTAGAAGTTTTTGGGTGTTTTTCCCCCCCACCTTCTTTCATTTTTTTATTAAGGTATTATATGTGTACATATCTTACCAATCTGCCCCCCCCCCATACATGCCCTCTCCACTTAGAAGTTCTAAACATACTCAAGAGTTTACAACAAGGATCATTTAGATATTTTAGAATCCTCAAAAGGGGTGCTCAAAAAAGATTTGGCATGTATATGTTAAATTGGGGTGGTAGAGGTGTAATTTTATGAAACAGTTCATGATGTATTTCTGCCAAGGGTATTGTAGAAGGACTTGTGTCAGCTTTGAGGATGAGGCTGCTGTTTAAAACACATTATGATTAATGATTGACATGGGTGATTTTTGAAATGAGTTGTTTTGTATTGTACCAGAGATACTAGAATTATTCCTATAGTATACATTTAACTATGGATATGGAAGTCTGCATATGTGAATCACAAAATGATACCTTAGAATGCTCGAATTCTAAATTAGTCTTATCTCAATTTTCAGGACATTGTTTCAAATATATAAATTAGCCTCAGCAGTATTTTTGAACACCTCCTGGGAAAGAAAGCCCAAATGAGCTATATACTAGTATGAAAGGGATGAAGGGGCATGCTCTATGTAGTAAAACATTTTATCCAAATATATTAGTGTGTTAATATGATAGTAAATGAAAATTTGTGAGTTATCACTGTGAAAATTACTAGTAAAATTAGCTTATGAAGTAAATTATGAGTCTTGAGTAACTCTAATTAGAATCTTGTTCTCCTTGGTGTATGCTAATAATAGAAAATAGTGAGTTAGGTGTTCAACCAAGCAAGTTGTAGGATCAGGTATCTGGTTAACCCTGTGACCTCAGGAAAGACATTTAATTTGTCCTACAGTTTCCCAACTCTCCCATTTCTTACTCTTCCTTATCTATTCTATTACTACTTCAGAGAGCCTTCCTTATGAACCACTGTTTGGAAGTCTATTAGGGTTCAGTGTTGGTTAAAGAATGAAGTTCAAACTCTACTTAGTTTGATATCATAGACACTCCCCTATTGGAATGTTCTCTTGCACCATCTCTGCCTATCAGCATATTATTCATCCTTTAGCTTCTGTTGAAATTCTGCTTTCTATATGAGTCATTCTCTATCATAATCAGAATGTACTTTTTTTTTTTTTTGATGAACTGTTTGTATTGTAAGTTTACCACACGCTTTATTTCTCTATCTAGATTATAACTGTATGGAGGGCAGAAAAGATCTTATTTTGTGTTATTAATATTGCCTTGCATAAAAAGTGCTTAATAAGTATTTGTAAAATAAATGAATTCAGGCTATCTGTCCTATGTGTAGCATACAATTTTTTTAAGGTTTAATAACGGGAAGACTTTTAAGTGTTGACATGTTATTTTAAAAATATGGTATGGTCGAAACCGGTTTGGCTCAGTGGATAGAGCGTCGGTCTGCGGACTGAAAGGTCCCAGGTTCGATTCTGGTCAAGGGCATGTACATGGGTTTCAGGCACATCCCCAGTAGGGGTGTGCAGGAGGCAGCTGGTCGATGTTTCTCTCTCATCCACGTTTCTAGCTCTATCCCTCTCCCTTCTTCTCTGTGGAAAATCAATTTAAAAAAATGGTATGGTAAGTTTCAGGTTAAATTTAGAAAAACTTCTTTAAAGAGGATTACATAAGTGCAGGTAAATTAAGTACTATTTTCTACACATAGTCCACATTATTATAGAAAAGTAGTTTATGTTATTTACAGTAGCCAAGATATGGAAACCTAAGTATCTGCCAGTGGATGAATGGATAAAGATGTGAATATATACTACATGATGGAATATTATCCAGCCACTATAAAGAAGGACGTCTTGCCATTTATAACAACATGGATGGACCTTGAAAGCATTATGCTAAGTGAAATAAGTCATACAAAGACAAATGCTACATATCGCTTATATATGGAATCTAAAAAAGCTGAAGTCATTGAAACAGAGGTTAGAATGGTGGTTACCAGGAGCTGAGTGGGTAGGGGAAAAGGGATTTTGGTCAGGGAGTACAAACTTCCACCTGTAATATGAGTAAGTTCTGGGGATCTAATGTACAACATTGTGATTTATGGTTAATACTACTATATTATATACTTGAAAGTTGCTAATGGTAATTATGTGACCTGATTCTGGGGCAGACGGGGGTGGGGGAGGAGGTGGAAGGGGAGGTAGGGAGCCATGTGGTGATTGGCTGCCTGGGCCCCCTGGTTGAACTCCCAGTTGAGAGGACAGTTTGCATATTAGACTTCTATTATATAGGCTAATCTTGGAAAAAGAAAGACACACAAGAAAGCAGCATAAACAAATAAAGATATTTCACTCATCTTTAGGTGCTTTTGAATCATTGACATCCATATTGTAGGTAAACATTCATTCTGAGTTTTCTGTGCACCTGGTGCCTTACATCATAGGAAGCAGTTTTCTGAATTTAGGTCCTTCACACGCCTTGTTCATGATTTTTGTCCTGTTCTCATAGTACATATCCAATTTAACTCTTAAACTTGAGATTATCTTTCAAAATACATCAATTTATATCTTTACTACAAAATGGAAAGCTAGCACCACTTGTATGAGTAGAGGGTTACTGTTTGAGGGGCATCCAATGAAAACAATGTTAGGAAAATTTCGTCCTATTAAAGGCTCTTGTCCTTTTCTTAAAAAAGGCAGTTAGCAGATACATGAGAAAGGCTTAAAAATAAATTAGCACTTTATACAGATTTCTTCCCTATTTAAATTAAAAGGATTAAAGAGGGAATTGAAAATTATTTTCTCACTATTTGAATATTTAATACATTTGTTTGTATGTCGCCTAAAATGCTGGTATAGGAAATGCTGTATTAAAGCATTTCACTTACTGCTAAATAAAGCATTTATTATACACTTTATGAAATTAGAAAAAATAAATTTACAATTTAAAATATTTTTAAATATTCTGGAATTCAGAAGTGCTATAAGTTACTTAAAGTTTTCTTTTGTTATTGTTTTTATTTGTGTGTTTTTTTTTATTGACCAGCAAGCATTAATTGGTTGGAGTCAGGTATCTTATTTTTCTCTTAAGGTCATTATAATAATTATTTTTCTCTAAGTTGCCATTACAGATCTACCTGTTTCCCAAAGTGATTTTCTATTTCAATAGTAAATCATACATAAATTTACATATGAAATTTTGGCTATATTGTGGTTTTATGATAGAATTTGCTATGGTTTAATTTTCTAACAGCTTTATTGAGGTTTATGAATATATAAGTGCATAGTAATTTTGAGTAAACTTATAGAGTTGTGCTACCATCATCACAGTCTAGTTTAAAGACATAATAATCCAAAAAGCATATCCCCATTTGCATTCATCCTCTGCTCCCACTCCAGAAACCATTGACTGGCCTTTCTGTCCCTAGGATTTGACTTTTTTGGAAATTTCATATGATATAGTCATATAATATGGCTTTTACTTAGCATAATGCTTTTGTTGTATTTCTTTTTATTGCTGAATATTATTCCATCATATGAATAAGGCAGTTTTGTTTGTTTTTTTGTTTGTTTGTTTGCTGTTTAGAGGTACTACACCCCACCGAGAGGCTGAGACTTTATTTTTTTATTATTATTTTTTAAATTTATTTTTATTGATTATGGTATCACATAATTGTCCTTATCCCCCCATTCCCATCCCAAACTCCTCCCTACATATTCCCCCAGAATAAATCAGTTTTAAATCCATTCACCAGTTGATGGGTATTTGGATTGTTTCTAACATGGGACCGTCATGATTAATGCTGCTATATAAACCTTTTTTTACAATCTGTGTGTGGATATATATTATCATTTCTTGTGGGGAGATACCTAGACCTAGGAATGGAACTGCTAGGTCATGTGGTAAATTATGTTTAGCTTTTCAGAAAACTGCCAATCAGACCCTTTTTAGTATAGCAGTCTCAGGCCCATTTTATTAACACTTTTCTGCATACCATTTGATGTCATTTCCATTTTTTTCTGAGTGATTTCTTTTAGTATTTCAGGTTTGCTAGCAACAAATCCTAGTCTCTTTGCCTAAATGTTTGCTTTGCCTACAGCTTTGAAGAATAGTTTTGTTGGAATACAGAATTCATGTTTGATTTTCTATTTCAGCATTTAAATATGACATTGCTTTCTCACCTTCATTGTTTCTGATAACACATCATCCATTAATTATATTTTTTATTCTCTTGTATGTGATCAGGCATTTTACTTTTGCTCTTGCAACATTTTCTGATGGTTGGCTTTCAGTAGTTTGAGTATGGTGTATGTGTGTATGTAAGTGTTCATTCCACTCGGGTTTTGTCAAGCATTCTGAAGCTGGGGCTTAGTGTCTTTCATCAAACTTGGGACATTTGCAATCATTATTTCTTCAAATATCTTTATATCTAATGTGTCTCCTGAAGCCCCATTATACATATGTTGTTGCACTTGGGTGTTTCACAGATCTCTTTCCACTTTCTGTCCTTTCTCTGTTTTTTTAGATAGAATAACTTTTTTGAACTATTTTCATGCTTTTGAATTCTTTTGCCATCTCAAATATGCTGTGGAACCTATATGATGAAGTTTCCACTTCAGGTATTAAACTTTTAAACTCTAGAATTAGTTCTTTTTTTAGATTCCCCGCATGTTGAGGTATTATCATATTTCCCTTTGATTCTTTAAACATACTTTCCTTTGTTTCTGTAATATATTATACCTGTTAATTGTTTTGATTTCATCTGCTATTCTGGGCCCACTCAGAGATAGTTTCTTTTTCCTTCCATCTGGGTCACACTTTCTGGTTTCTTTGTATTTTCTTTTAATTTTTGATTGATAGGCATTTTATTTAATTTTAGTTTTTTAACCAAAACTACCTTTGAGTCTTCAAAGAGCAAACTTCTCTTCAAGATAATCATGGTTAACTTATAATAATGGCATTTGCAAAAAGCATTCCCCTTTAACGGGAAACTTAGTTTCACAGACCCAGACAGACATTGAAAGGTTTAAAAAATGTTTATATATTTTTTATTTATATAAGACAAAACAGAATGTAGCATAAGTCAAGGGAAATTCATTCATAGTTCAGGTCCTTCTCCAGGAACCAAAATTGTTATATTATTTCCTTTTAGCAAAATCCGGTATAATTTAGTAATTCTCTTCCTTCTGGTGTGATTTCAAAAGTCATCAAGTCCTAGAAGTATCCCAACAATTTCCTTGTCACTCTTCATGACAGTGTGAATTCTTGACCCACCAAGCTCTAGAGGCAATAACTGCAACAGGTTAGTAGTAGTGTTAGCCACCTTGGCTACACTGGAAGTTGGGATGGCAAGATTTTCTATAATTGGGCATTTTATTTTAACAGCTCCTGAGTCTTATTTTATTCCCCCCCTACATCCCCCATGCACCCCCACCCCCACCCCGTGAGTCATCGTTGCTGATTTTTTTTAAAGTATTTCCTAGTAACTTACATGGAGTTAATCTACAAAATTTATCTTCCCTGCTATATGCAACCACTGAGTGACATCTCTGCTTATTCTTATCATGGCTTCCTAGGGGTTGCCTCTATATTTACATAGTGAGTGTTTACAGATTTTATTTTATTTTTTCAAATATCTTAAGCCAGTATGACATCCATTCTCCGTTGATTGCTTCTTGGGTTGGAGAGTACACGCAAAATTCAGGGTGTTGGTATGTCTGTTCCAGCTTTTACTTCCTACCGGATCCTTCTGGGATTTCCTTGTGAACAGTCTCCCAGTGAGCCAGTGATGTGTAGGGAGCTTGGCTTTTTTTTGGTCTTATCTTTGCATGTACACAGTCCCCCTGTCAGACAGGAATGAGTGGAAAGCTTGGGTCCTTCAGGGTTTTCCTGTTAGTAAGTATTGTTTCCCAGTGCACTGGGGATGTGTGATAAATTTCTATTTCTAGCTGGTTGAGGAATATGCTCCTTGCCCAAATGGAGTCTGCAACCTCTTGTTAGCAGGACTGCTTGTTTTCTAGGGAGTTTCCTATACTTTAACTGGCAATGTTAGAATATTGCCCTCTGCTGCATATCAAAGCAGCCCACCTCTAGCAGCAAAGCTGCTGTGTTTTCACTAACAGGTCCATCCTGATGGCTCTGCTGTTTGCCAAGCTTTGAGGAGGGAATGAGCACAGTCCCAACAAGAATACCATTTATTCCCACTGTTCTGACCTAGAGTTCAGCAGTTTTTCATGAACAAAGGATTTTAATATATTGCTTGCCTTTGGTCAATTTCCAAATATTATAAATATTTCTTTTGATTTTGTTTAGTTTTATGCTTTTTTTGCGGTGAGGAGAGAACTTGCCAATTTCTACTCTGCCATTGTTGGAAGTCCTTGTAATTTGACTTTTGCTGGCAATTTTATGTTTTCCTGTCTTAGTGGGTTAAAACTGATCAAATTATGCCGAAACCGGTTTGGCTCAGTGGATAGAGCATCGGCCTGCGGACTGAAATGTCCCAGGTTCGATTCTGGTCAAGGGCATGTACTTTGGTTCCTGGCACATCCCCAGCAGGGGGTGTGCAAGAGGCAGCTGATCAATGATTCTCATCGATATTTCTAACTCTCTATCCCTCTCTCTTCCTCTCTGTAAAAATCAATAAAATATATATTTTTAAAAACACAAAAACTGATCAAATTAGTTACTGGTTTCATAATTCTCAGTCATACATTTAGAAGAAATACTTCTTACTTTATCTCTTCAAGCCTATTCAGTTTTTTATAATGGCTGCTGTCTTGTCCTTTGGGAGACTGAGCAGTTTGGTTCCTTTGTGTGTGTATAGTGTGGAGGGTAGATAGTAAGGAGACAGTATGTTTGCAGTTTGGCTATTTACAATACAATATTCATTAGTTGTTAGGTCTCACTTGTTTGTCATTGCTATGGTTATCACTTCCTTTACATCATCAGTATCACTTGCTTTTGTTTTTTTTAAAAAATATATATATTTTATTGATTTTTCACAGAGAGGAAGAGAGAGATCTAGAGAGCTAGAAATATCGAACAGCTGCCTCCTGCACACCCCCCAACTGGGGTAGTGCCCATAACCAAGGTATATGCCCTTGACCGGAATCGAACCTGGGACCTTTCAGTCTGCAGGCCGATGCTCTATCCACTGAGCCAAACCAGTCAGGGCAGTATCACTTGCTTTTGAAGCACAAAGGTAACACAGTTTTTGTTCACTATCAATCATATGGAATATAAATCCCATTGACTTATTTAAAAACTAAAAGAAAACAAATACAAACTAACAAGTGATTAGTTCCTATTAGTCCTTTTTAAAGGTCTCTCCCTCTCTCTCTCTCTTTCTCTCTCTCTTTCTCTCTCTCTCTCTATATATATCCACACACACACTGTGTTTCCCCGAAAATAAGACATCCTCCGAAAATAAGACCTACTTCATGGAAACATAACATATCCCCTGAAAATAAGACCTAGCGCATCTTCGGGAGCAAAAATTAATATAAGACACTGTCTTATTTTCGGGTAAACAGGATATATATATATATATATATATATATATATATCGTATTTAATATACTCTTTATAGTAACTTTGGGAATTTGGCCTTAATTCTATTTCCAAATAAGAAAAGTGAGACTTAAAAGTAAGACTTATTTTATGATAGGAGAAATTATTTAATAAGTGGCAGAGCTGATATACAAATTCACATTTAATGCTAAAGCTTATTTTGTGAAGGTTGTTCTGTGCTATTTTTCATATAAAGTAGGAATGATACAACTTGAAAAAAAATCTGTTTGAAAGATATCTTAGCAACAGCTGACTTTAAAAAACAACATATTCAGACAGTTATATTCACATGAAAGATTGTTTAAGAAATGTTAAATTCCAAGCACAATACTCAGAACCTTTTAGTATATTACTAGGGGCCCAGTGCACGAAATTCATGCACAGTGTTTGTGGGGGGGAATCCCTTAGCATGGCCTGTACCCTCTTGCAACCCGGGATTCCTTGGGTAGGGTCCCTGTCCTCTGGTGATCAGGGCTTTCCTTCTCCCAGCTGTCAGCAGCTGGCCTGCTGCCACTGCTTGCCATCTGTGCGGCGCTGCTCCCCCTGCCCCGCCACCAGTCACCTCCCTCTGTGGGGGACAGGCATGGGATATGATCGCTTGGCTAGCCTGGGCCTCCCTCTGTGGGGTGATCAATCGTGGGGTCTTTAAAAAGTACCCAGTTTTTACAAAACTTTTTCTGAAGCCCATTATGTATTTTTCTTTATATAGCATGTAAATAATATGTAATAGTGAAGACTGTAAGCCATATAGTAAGATTTAAAGTCTGCATTATTAATATCATGATTTGAGGTATGTTGTCTTCTGACCCAGTTAACATTTAACTATATGGTAGGAAATTGAGATAAATTATAGAGATTATTTACCTTCAGCTCTATATAGAATTTGTGTGTAGAAATTTCCATCTCTAAATCCAATGTGTACATATATTGCACTGAACTGAAATGCTTGTCTAGAAAGGACCATTACATACAGATCTCAGAGATCCTGTAGTTTCAGTTACCTAGATTTATTTTTAATAAAGCCACTTTTCTTACAACTCACCACCACATTATCTATGGGTTTGTCTAGTTGTTAATGTTTTCTTGAATCCTCTATATTTCTTATACCCTTGAAATTATGTTTGAAGGCTTGATTAAAGTTAAACATATCTGGTGTGAATACTTTATGAATGATGTATTCATGAAAATAATTTAAAAAGTATTTTGTTCATTATATTCTACATATGAGTGAGATCATGTGATATTTGTCTTTCTCTGATTGACTTATTTCACTTACCATGATACTCTTCAGGTCCCTCCATGCTATCTCAATGGGTAAGAGATTCTTCTTTTTTATAGCTGCACTAGAAGCCCAATGCACGAAGATTTGTGCAAGAATGGGCCTTCCTTTCCCTGGCTGCCGGCACCAGACCCTGAGCAGCTGGGGCAGTGCAGAATGCCTGCATCATCACCATGGCTACCATGCAAGGGTCCCGCCCTGCCCCCAGCCTCTCAGCGCCTGCATATGCAAATTATCCCACAAGCTTTGTTGGGTTAATTTGCATACTCACTCCTGATTGATGGGTATCCTAAAAGTATGGTCAATTTGCATCTTTCTCTTTTATTAGTGTAGATAGTATCCTATGGTGTAAATGTACCACAGCTTTTTTATTCACTCTTCCACTGATGGGTACTTGGGCTGTTTCCAATTAGCTATTATAAATTGTGCTGTTATGAGTACAGGGGTGCATACATTCTTTCTGATTGATATTTTGGGTTTCTTAGGATGTATTCCTATAAATGAGATCACTGGGTCAAATGGGAGTTCCATATTTAGTGTGGAGTTTGTTTTCCATAATGGCTGCATCAGTCTGCATTCCAACCGGCAGTGTACTAAGATTCCCTTTTCTCCACATCCTCACCAGCTCTTGTCATTTGTTGATTTGTTGATGGTAGCCATTCTGACAGATGTGAGGTGATACCTCATTGTCATTTTAATTTATCTCTCTGATGATCAATGACTTTGAGCATTTTTTCATATGTCTCTTGGCTTTCTGTATGTCCACTTTGGAGAAGTGTCTATTTAGTCCTTTGCCCATTTTTTAATTGGATTGTGTGTCTTCCTTTTGTTAAATTGTATGGGTTCCTTACATATTTTGAATATTAACCCTTTTTCAGATGTATCATTGGCAAATATGTTCTCCCATACAGTAGGCTCCATTTTCATTTTGTTGGTTTCCTTTGCTGTGCAGAAGCTTTTTATTTAGTCCCATTTGTTTATTTTCTCCTCAGTTTTTTGTTTTTAGCAAATGTATCCATAAACATATTGCTAGAGCAGATGTCTGAGATTTTGCTGCCTATGGTTTCTTCTAGGATTGTTATGGTGTCACCACTTACATTTAAGTCTTTTATACATTTTGAGTTTATTCTTGTGTCTGGTGTAAGTTAGTGGTCTAGTTTCATTTTTTTGCATTTATCTAAGTTTCCCAAAACCATTTATTGAAGAGACTATCTTGACTCCATTGTATGCTCTTGCCTACTTTAACAAATATTAATGGCTTGCGTTGATTTCTGAGGTCTCTGTTCTGTTCCATTGATCTATATACCTGTTCTTGTGCCAGTACCAGGCTATTTTGATTATGGTAGCTCTGTGATATAACTTGAAATCTGGTATTGTGATTTCTCCAGCTTTGTTTTTTTCTCTCAAGATTGCTGTGGCTAGTTGGTGTCTTTTTTGGCTTCCACATAAATTTTTGGAGTATTTGTTCTACATCTGTGAAATATACTGTTGGTATTTTAATAGGGATTGCATTGAATCTACAGATTGCCTTGGGTAGTATTTATATTTTAATTATGCCGATTCTACCAGTTTATGAACACAGTATAGTCTTCCACTTGTTTATGTCTTATTCTATCTCTTTTTTCAATGTCCTGTAATTTTCCAAGTACAGCTCTTTTGCCTCCTTGGTTAAATTTATCCCTAAGTATTGTAATTTTTTGTTGCAATGGTAAATGGTATTGCTTGTTTAGTTTCTCTTTCTGATAATTCACTATTAGTGTATAAAAAAGCCATCGATTTTGGGGTGTTGATTTTGTATCCTGCTACATTGCCAAATTTATGTATTAAATCTACCTTTTTTGTGTGTGGATTCTTTAGGGTTTTTTTATGTTCAATATCATGTCATTGCGAATAATGAGTTTTACTTCCTCCTTTCTAATTTGGATGCCTTTTATTTCTTTTTGTATGATCACTGTGGCTTGGACTTACAGTACTATCCTATATAATAAAAGGCTAATATGCAAATTGTCCTCTTGACTGGGAGTTCGACCAGAGGTGGGGCCAGCAGGACAACTGCCTGCAGCCCCTCCCCACAGCCGTCACCACCCCTGATCGTGTCCCGTCCCCCCCCCTCCCCCATTGGGGACGGGACTGGCCCACCAACTGCCCGTGGGTCCTCCCCCTGGCTGGCCAGACCTAATTGGCCCTGATTGGGGTGGGCCGGCTGGACCCCACCTGTGCACAAATTCATGAACCGGGCCTCTAGTGTTGAATACGATTGGTGAAAGCAGATATCCCTTTCTTGTTCCTGTTTTTAGGTTTTAGTTTTTGCCCATTGAGTATGATGTTTGCTGTAGGTTTGTCATATATGGCCTTTATCATGTTGATATAAACTCCTATTTTGCTGAGAGTTTTTATCAGAAATGGGTGTTGGACTTTGCCGAATGCTTTTTTCTGCGTTTATTGATATTGATTTTTGTCTTTCAGTTTGTTTATATGATGTATCACGTTTATTGATTTGTGAATATTGTATTAGCCTTGCATCCAAGGAATGTATACCACTTGATCATGGTGTATGATTTTTTGTAATACATTGCTGGGTCCGATTTGCTAATATTTTGTTGAGGATTTTAGCATCTATGTTCATCAGGTATATTATTAGCCTGTAATTCTCTTTCTTTGTAGTTTCTTTATCTGGTTTTGGAATTAGGATAATACTGGTTTCATAAAGAGAGTTTCGTAGTGTTTCTTCCTCTTGGATTTTTGACATAGTTTGAAGAGTATAGGTGTTAGTGCTTTGAATGTTTGGTAAAACTCCTACATGAAGCTCTCTGGACCTGGACTTTTGTTTGCTGGGAGTTATCTATGTATCCTTAAATAATGGCTTACTTATTTACTTTTGGACTTTTTTTAAGGTAAAACTTATGTACAGTGAAATGTTTATCTTAAACAGATTTTTACAAGTGTATATACTTGTCTAACCACCATTCCTATCAAGATTCAGGATATTTCCATCACTCCAGAAAGTCCTGTGTGCCCCCTTGCAATTGGTCTGCTTCCCTTTTCCCCTTTTTGGTTGTTTGCCTTGGTCCAAGCCCTGTACTTCCAGAATGTTCAGCAGTTCTTGTCGTCAAAGACTAAGCTGTATATAGCAGGAAATAATATATTACTGTTGTCTTAAGTAGGAGTTTTTGAATAAATTATTTCAAAGAAGCTGTTGGTAGTTTTGTTTTATAGCATTTTAATTGAATTTATTGGGGTGACATTCCTATATAATAAAGACTAATTATGCTAATTAGACTGAACAGCAGAACAACCTTCCAGATGACCTTCAGATGAAGCCGGGGCTGTGAGGGGCTGCGAGGGCTGAGCCCCTTTGCACAAATTTTGTGCATCGGACCTCTAGTTGGTTAATGAAATTAAATAGGTTTCAGGTCTATGATTCTGTAATACATCTGTATGTTGTATTGTGTGTTCACCACCTCAAATCAGGTCTCCTTCCATCACCATCTATCATGCTCCTTTACCCTCTCCTATCGCCCACTCCTTTTCCCTCTGGTAATCATTAGACTGTGAGGTGTTTTTTTTTTCAATTCCGTCACCTCTGTTTTATAGTGTTTTAAATTATGTGATCCTGATACTTAAAATATTAAAACTGTACTATAATAAATAATCTTTAGGATTTACTATATTAATTATTGTACTTTTCATATACATTGTAAGCCTACTTTTGCCCCACTCTGTCTATAATTTGCCTATTTTGGACATTTCATATAAACAAAATCATACAATATGTATTTTTTCCCCCCACTTAACCTAATGCTTTAAGATTCATCCACTTTGTAGCATGTATCAGTACTTCATTCCTTTCATGAGTGAATAATATTCCTTTGTATGCATATATCACCTGGTAATTATCCAGTCATCTGCTGATGGATATTTGGGTTGTTTACACCTTTTGGGGGTCAAGCCCACAACCTGGTCATGTGCCCTGACTAGGAATTGAACTGTGATCTGCTGGTTCATAAGTTGATGCTCACCATTGAGCCACATCGGCCAGGCAGAAACTCTTGATACTGTATAATAAATCTAGGGGAACAATGAGATGTTTAAATGGTTATGAGCTTGGGAAATAATACATACTGTATTATATTGAAAATTAACAGGGTACATCAACCTACTAAAGTTTTCCTAAACTTCTGTAATGAAGAGACTTGTTGAACTTTAGCACAGCATAATTGAGGCTGAATTGGTCTCCAACCTTTTTATTTAAGTAAATAATCATCAGTTCTCTAGAACCTACTTTGGTCTATCCAATATGGAAACCACTAGCCACATGTTGTTATGAATTTTAATTTATTAATAATTAAGTAAAAAAATAAAACCCACTGTTTCTTATACCAGCCACATTTCAGGTGCTCAGTAGTCGTATGTGACAACCATGTATTGTATAAGATAGTTGAGATACAAAACATTTTTCTCATTGCAGAAAGTTTGACATACATAGATTCCTACTTCTCGATATTATGGAGCATTTACAAAGAGAGAAAGTTAAAGGTTGATGCATGTTCCCCCATAAATATATGTTGAAATTCTACCCTCAGTATAGGAATGTGCTCATGTTTATAAAGGTAATGAAGTTAAAATGAGTTCGTTAGATTAGGCTCTAATTCTAAATGACATTGTCTTTATAAAAAGGGGAGATTTGAACACAGAAACAGACATCACAGGGTGAAGACACACAGGGAGAAGATGGCAATGTGATTGGAGTGATATCCTGTATAATAAAGAGGTGATATGCAAAGTGGCCATTACGCTATAGCACAGTCACAGAATGGCTTTGTGCACAGAGGGGGCGGGGCCTGGCTGTATGCAGCCCAGAGGTGGGGCATTGGGGCAGCACTCTGGGACTCTGGGAGGGGAGGGGTCACATGATTTTGTACGAGTCACTAGTTTTTATATAAGCCAAGAAACAAGCTACACAAAGCAAGGAAGAATTTTCCCATAGACCTGTCATGGCCCTGCTGATACTTTGATTTTGTATTTCCGGTCTCCAAATTGGAACAGTATAAATTTTGGTTGTTTTAAGCCACCCAGATTTTGGTATTTATTATTATTATTTTTTGTTCTTACCTGAGGATATGTTTATCGATTTAGGAAAGAGAGGGAGGGGGAGGGGAAGAGAGACAAAGAGAAGGGAGAAAGAGAAACATTAATGTGAGAAACATCATTAAGTTGCCTCCCTTACATGCCCCGCCACCTTTTGTTGTACAAAACAACACCCAACCAACTAAGCCACACCAGCCAGGGCTGCATAGAGAGACTAAGGTCATTTCTAGTTCTGCTTTGCCTCTATCTTGGGATTGTTTGAGTCTCTAATTGAGTTTTTTATTACCGTATTTGCCGGCGTATAAGACGATTTTTTGGCCCTGAAAAATACCGTATTTGCCGGCGTATAAGAGACTGGGCGTATAAGACGACCCCCTAACATTTCCACTCAAAATACAGAGTTTGTTATATACTCGCCGTATAAGACTACTCCCCACTTGGAGGCATATTTTTCAGGGCCAAAAAATCGTCTTATACGCCGGCAAATACGTACTTACTTTCTGGACTTCATTGGTCTTTGCATTTGGCTGACAGTAATGCACTAATTGAGTCTCTATTTTCTATCTCCCTGACCAGGGTGATTTAAGCTATTTACTCTTTGATTGGGGAGGAGAGGTGTAAACTATTTGTTTTCAAGTGTCCTTGGTTAGGGAATATAAGCGCTTACTATTTACTATCTGGCTGTAAATTGCTTGACTTGTTTGGCTCTATTTGTCTAACCATTTGCCTCAGTTTCCCTTTTCCCAGAAAAATGTCTTCTAACAGCTAACTATCCTGCCTCAAGTCTAATTGAAGTTTCCTCAATTTTGTTTATTTTTTTTAAAGCCAACCGTTTTGTTATTTCTATGTTGTTTTACTCTTCTCTGTTTACTTAATTTCTCCTCTAGTTTTATTTAACTTTAGACTTTGTTCTTTTTCTAGTTCCCGGAGGCATAAAATCAGGTTGTTGTGAGATCTTTTTAAATGTAGGTGTTTATCACTATAAGCGTTCTTTTGCTGCATTCCATAGATTTTGGTATGTTGCATTTTAGTCTTTAAGATATTTTCTAAGTTTCCTTTTGATTTTTTCTTTGATCCCTTTGTTGTTGTTCAAGAGTATGTTTAATTTCCACATATTTGTGAATTTTCTAGTTTTTCTTTTGGTCTTGGCTTCAAGTAGCATTCCATTGTGGTCAGAAAAGATAGTTGGTATGATTTCAGTCTTCTGAAATTTGTTAAGACTTGTTTTGTAACTTAGCCATTGCAGCATTACAATATTCTATTATTTGTGTACATATTGACCGATACCAACCACTTTTATACTTGTTTATGCTATTGTGTTGCTGTTTAGTGACCTTTCCTGTCAACATAAAGAACCCCTTTTAGCATTTCTGGCAAGTGGGTCTAGTAGTGATAAACTTCCTCAGCTTTTGTTTGTTTAGGAAAGACTGTCTTTTATTTTTGAAGGACATTTTTGCCAGATGTAATAATAATCTTGTTTGGCAGCTTTTTTCTTTCAGCACTTATATATATATATATATATATATATATATATATATATATATATATATATATATATATATATATATATATAATCATCCCACTCCTCTCTGGCCTGCACGGTTTCTGCTCAGAAATCACTTATATTTTTATGGGGGTTGGTTCCCTGGTACCTGACAAGTTGCCTTTTTATTCTGTTTTCAATATATTCTCTTTGCCTTTACTTTTGACAATTTATAATTTCTCTCAGTGCGGATTTGAGTTTCTTTTAGGGGACTTTGATCTGGATGTCCATTTCTGTTTCCAGTCATTATTTCTTTGAATAAGCTTTCTGGTCATTTCTCTCTCTCTTCTATGTTATATTAGTCTGCTTGTTGGTCCCTTAAACTTTATTCACTCTTATGATTTAGTGATTTCAAATGACCTTTCTTAGAATCTGCTCATTCTTTTTATGCATGATTTAGTCTTTTTGTTGAACTCCTCAAGATAATTATCTTTAACTCCATGATTTCTGTTTGTTACTTTAAAATTTTTTCTCCTTATTGAAACTCACTTGTTCATCCATTGTTTTCCTGACCTTAGTTGGCATCTTTCTGATGGTTATTTTGAATTATTTGCCTGGTAAATCATCTCTCTCTGTCTCATTGGGGTTTGTTTCTGGAGATTTCATTCCTTTCTTTGGAACATACTTGCTTGTTTTTTTCATCTTCATTAACTCTCCGTGTGTTAGAGCAGTCACCTCTCCCAGTCTTCACAAACTGGCCTCATATATTAAAAGTCTCCTAACAATCAGACAGCCAGAGATTTCTTATAGTCTCTCAAACCTCATGTTAATCCAGTGTGCTTCCTTTATTCTTTGCAGTTCTTAGTTGTCTAGGATATGCTGGATTCCCTAAATGTGCTTCAACAGTTGAAACTGAAATTGTTCATCCTGAAAAGTTGGATCCAACTCTTTCCAACCCTAGGGATAAGCTGGGACCTGAAGTTTTCCCCCATGCTCTGTGCTGAGATGGGGAGAGGCTGTGGCAACTCACACACCTCTTGCCTGGATTCTCACTTGATTTGGCAGGTCTCATCAATGTCCTGTGAAAGGCAAGGTAGAAAACCCTCCCCTTTGGGCAGCCCCAAGAATGGTTTGGGCATTAAAGCAGTGGACTAACTTGCTCCCCAGAGAGAAGTTTGGAGCTGGGGTTTATTGTCCACTTGTTCTGTGTTGAGCCAGGGGGGAGGGGCTATGGCAACTGCTTGCCTAAATTTCTGTTTCTGTTCTCACTTACTCCCAGACAGCTAGGTTTTTCTAGATCTCATCAGCACTCTAATAACAGAAAGGCAGAAGTCATTCCTTTGGGTAGCTTCCATAGAAGTTTGTGGACAAATGATTTCTTTGCCTAGGAAAGAGCTGTGAATTTTTTTCTCATTCATTCATTTATTGTTAAATATAAAGTGCTTACACTTTTATGTAGCAACTTTACTTATTTGAAAATTGACTAGAATTATGACTTAAATTCATACAAAGTCTGAGACATTAAACTAGTTATTACAAAGACTATGTATTAAATCACATATATGTTACTTATTTTTTGTTTATTTTAATTTTATTCTTTTTTAAAAATAAATCTTTATTGTTTAGATTATTACAATTGTTTTTCCTTCTCCCCCCCCCCCCATAGCTCCCTTCCACCTGGTCCCCACTCCACCCTCTGCTCTTATCTCCCCCCCACACACCACCCCAGTCCTCATCCACAGGTATATGATTTTTGTCCAGTAAGAGCTGTGAATCTTTGTTCTCTCAGTGCTGATGAGACATGATGACTATACGTCCATGCCACTATCTATATTCTCTGTCGGATGGCTAGATTATGCTGGTTCTGTCACTTCCAAGACTGGCAAGACAGAAGTCAGTGGAAAGGTTGGGGCATTGGACATGCAGTTTATGTCTTTTATTCCTTGGGGATTAACTGCGAATGGGAAGATTTCTTGGCACTGTTGAGAGTGTTCTGATCTCCCTACCAAGTTTGATTAGTCTAATTTCACGTTCATTCAGCATTCATGTGCCTTTCAACTAATTTTTGGATTACTCAGAAGCAGAATTTTTTTCTGTGAATTGTTACTGAATCTGTGTGTGGGGGACAGAGTCCAAGTTTTCTGTTCTCTTGCTGATGTTACTCCTCCCAAGGTACTTGTTTTTAAACTTTGGTTGATATTTGAAGTAAAAACAGTTAATGTCTACGGAGTTTTCCCGAAAATAAGAAATCCTCCGAAAATAAGACCTAGTTACAGGTTTCCTTCTAAGTGAAATATAAGGCATCCCCCCGAAAATAAGGCCTCCAGGCTCTGTCTCAGAATGAAAATTAATTTACCCTAAACTGGTCGCTAAGGCCACCCCCGACTTGGTCTAGCAACCAGTGATGTTACGCGGAGTCCTGGTGTCACTGCTGTGTGAATGGAGAGAAATCAGCATGGAAACTTTGTGAAACTTAAACTGCAGGAAGTTGTGACTTGGGTGAAGAATTCATGGGAGAAAATGCACTGCAAGCAGGCTACCTTGACAAAGAAGTACTCATTTAAAGACAGTGCTATTGCTAAACATGAGAGATTTGATCCACTGATTCTGAAAGAAATGGAGTCACAAGAAATTCACCAGGAAATTCAGGAATTGGATTGTTACGATGATGTTCCAGAAGATGATGACATGATTGTCATTGAATAAATGAGTAAATTCTTGATACTGTAGGATTCACAGTTTGTCTGGTTTGTGTTGACAACTACTGTACTACTGTACTGTATACAGGTAATAAATTCCTTTATTTTCATTTAACAATAAATATGTGCTGTATTCTTCTTCATGGAAAAATAAGACATCCCCTGAAAATAAGACCTAGCGCATCTTTGGGAGCAAAAATTAACATAAGACACTATCTTATTTTCGGGGAAACAGGGTAGCAGTTTTAATATGTTTGGAGTATTGTTAGCTTCTGAGGAACTTGTATTTAGTTTTTAGAGATCAAAGAAAACTTTTAAAAGGGTGGCCTACATAACTTTGGAAAACTGTTTTAACTGGTTATCCTAAGGCTAAACTAAAAAGAGCTATTCATAAAAACTATTCTGGTTGTAAATTACTAGTAGTTTCTTTTAGGGTTATAGTTAACACTTCCAAAGAACTCAATTTTAAGAAATAATAGCCAGGTTTCTCCTTATCTTAAAAAAAAAAAGTTAAAAGGGAGAAGACTAGAGTGAACCACCATGTGCTTGATTGTAATCACATGTATTTCTGGGTATAACAACATGCATACACACACACACACACACACACATATATATATATAGAGAGAGAGAGAGAAATATAAAGAGGTATATGTGTATATATAGGATATGTATATGTATTTTACACTGTTATCTGAGAGTGCCTAGAAGCTAGACGCAATGACATCTCACTAGCAATAAATATCTTGTTTTCAGATCTTGATTTCTAAATACTATTCTTTAATAAAAAGAAACAGGAACCCTGGCTGGTGTTGCTCAGTGGTGAGTTCGATTCTAGGTTAAGGGCACATACCGGAGTTGCATGTTCAATCCCTAGCCCTGGTCAGGGCACTTGACGAAGGCAACCAATCCCTCTCACATCAGTGTTTCTCTCTCTCCCTCCCTCCCTTCTACTCTTTCTAAAAGTCAATGAGGAAAGTATTCTTGGATAAGAATTAACAGAAAAAAGAGAGAAACAGAATTGCCTGGAAAAAATAGCTAATTCTAATGCAAGGGCAGAGAAAGTACAAGATGATTCTGTGGAACCTTCTTGTGTGCAGAAAGTGAATGTCCAGTTATTCCACCACAATTTGTTGAAAAGACCATCCAGTTTTTATTGCGCTACCTTTATTCTTTTTTTAAAAGTCACTTGACTATTTATATGGGTCTATTTCTGGACTCTCTATTCTGTTACATTGCTATATTTTCTTTTTCTTTTCTTTTTTTTTCTTTTCTTTCTTTCTTTCTCTCTCTTTTTTTTTTTTTTTTTTTGCCAGTACAAGTTTGTCTTCATTATTATATCTTTACTATAGGCTCATTGCGCAAAATTCATGCAAGCGTAGGCCTTCTTTCCCCTGGCTGCTGGCATCTGGGACCAGGGCTTTCCTCACAGTCCCTGCTTAGTCCAGAAGGTTGTCCAGAAGGGCGTTTGGTCTAATTAGCATATTAGCTTTTATTATTATAGATAATAAGTCTTGAAGTTGGGTAATGTCAGTTCTCTTAGTTCTTTTTCTTCAACATTGAATTGGCTATTCTGGGTATTTTGCTTCTCCATTATCCCATTATGATGGGTTACACTAATGGATATTCAAACATTGATTAAGTCAACCTCACATTCCTGGAATAAATCCCACTTGTTTATATTTTATAATTCTTATACATTGTTGGATTAGATTTGATCATTTGTTGAGACTTTTTGTAGCTGTGTTCATGAGTGCTATTGGACTGTTGTTTTCCTTTTTTGTAATGTTTTTGTCTGGTTTCAGTATTAGGGTGATGCTCTCTTCATAGAAAAAGTTAGGAACTATTTCTCTGCTTCAGTCTTCTGGAAGATATTGTGGAGAATTTGTTCCTTAAATATTTGGTAGAATTCACCAGTAAACACATCTGGGCCTATTTCTGTTTTGTTTTTTTAATGATTATTAATTAGAAATTCAATTTCTTTAATAGATATAGACCTATTTAGATTACCTTTCTTTTTGGTTATTTTTAGTTGATTTCCTTGGACTAACTTAAAGTAATTAATGATTTAGTATTCAATTACATTTTATTACACTTTTAGAATCACTAAAATATTTTGGGTACTTCATGATAAATTATCTTACATTTTTTGTATATATTCTTATAATACATTAATAAAACACAACTCTCTTCTTCCAGCCTAGTGTGTTAATCGTAACCTACAAGGAACTTACGAAATCATCTTCTCAGTTTGGACCCTACAAGCAAGCTGAATGGAGGCCAGATAGTACAATGATAGCTGTGTCAGTAAGTAGATTTTTCAATTTTAGCAGTGTATCTGAAGACTCAAATGTTTCTACAGCTAGGGAATTTGTCTTCTATGATTTTTTTAAATAATAGAAGTACAGAACAAGATTTGTCATGTCCTATGTTACTTCTTGATTTTTTTATTCACTATTTGCAAACCTCTCAAATTTGCCATTTATAACAACATGGATGGACCTCGAGAGCATTATGCTAAGTTACTGAGCTCCCATAAAGTGGAATTTTCCTTTCTTGCGTTCTGTTTGCTACCCAAGAGGTCAGGCTTTCCTGTGGTTCTCTCTGGCCAAGCAAACCAACAGGTGTTAGCTCAAATGGTAGTTTGCAGAGGCACACAGCTTACAAACTCTTCTCCTATGTTGAAGTTTAGGATGAGTGTCCTTTACTTTTAGGCAGTTTCTTCTAGTTGAAGGATCTTAAACTGAAGGCTCCTTCAGACCCTGAGGTCTGGGAGCAATGTAGCTCACCAGTGCAACCTCTATGCTGGCTGGAGTCACAGGGTTATGTGGACAGTTCTGTCAATATCCACTTCTGGGAGCAGTCACATTCAGCCATGGGCTTTTGCTTTTAAGGCATACTTACGGAACCAGAACCTTGAGGAGTGGCAAAGCAGAACTTTCCCTGGTCCTGGTCCCTCAGCACCCATTCCTCAAGGGAACTCAAGAGCATCCTCTAGGCCCATCCACACAAGTTTTGGTAAATGTACTCTGAGAAGGAAAAGGTTAGAAATGTGTCCTCTGTCTTTCCATCTCTCCAGAACCCAGAAACTCAACTTAAAATAAACCATTTCTACTGGTTCAACTTATTTGCCTCTGCCTACAAAAGAGATTGTTTTAAATTTTTATTTCTTACATTATAATGTAGACTAATGCAGAAGGGGAATAATTATCCTATCTAATAAAGAGGGAATATGCTAATTGACTGTCCTGCTCTCAAAGATGGCATCCAGTCCTCTTAGCCCCGCTGAGGCAGCAGTAGCATGCAAGGCTGGACCCATCCCACACGCCTGCCTCTGGAGTCTCCCAGTCTCATATCCCCCACAGGGCTGCCCCGAGGTGCAGGCAAGCCTCGGATGGTGGCTGCCCAGCCACTCAGGGTCACCCGAGGCTCAGGTAATCAGGGTTGGCCAAGGATTGCGCTGCCCGTAGTGGCAGCAGCAGAGGTGTGATGGGGCATCACCTTCCCCTGACCGCCAGGTTGCCTTCCGCCCCTGAGGGCTCCCAGACTGAAGAGGGCAGGCTTGGATGAGGGACCCCCCTCTAGTGCATGAATTTTCATGTATAGAGCCTATAGGATGGTAATAATTGAGAAAGGTCACTGATGTTTTCATATTATCTACTCAGCAAAGCAATCACTCTTTGCAAATAGCCATCTATACTAAAAGATAAACTATAACCCTGGCCAGTTTGACTCAATGGATAGAGCATTGATCTGCTGACTGAAGGGTCCCAGGTTCGATTCCAGCCAAGGGCACTTGCCCGGGTTGCAGGCTCAATCCTCAGTGGGGGCGTGTGCAGGAGGCAGCCAGTTAGTGATTCTCTCTTATCATTGCTGTTTCTATCTCTTCCTCTCCCTTCCTCTCTGAAATCAATAAAAAAAATATTTTTTAAAGAAAAAAATAAATAAAAGTTAAACTATCAAGGTATAATAAAAATAAATGTTAAGGAAGCGTATATTGCAATGGAATGAGTACTAGATAAGTGAACTTCCTTGTAACCAAAGTATACCAGGTAATTGGATTCTGAAGCTTTACTAATTTTGATGGTCCTTTTCACTCAAATGTATTGTACATTTTCTTAACCTGACATGAAATATATTGATTATGAATTAACTATTTAATTGAGGATTCCGTGTTATTATGGCAGGCATAATTATTCCTAATGTTTCTCTAAATTTATTTTATTTAAAAAATATTTTTATTAATTTCAGAGAGGAAAGGAGAGAGAGAGAGAAAGAGAGAGAGAGAGAGAGAGAGAGAGAGACATCAATGATGAGAGAGAATCATTGATTGCTTGCTTCCTGCATATCCCCCACTGGGAATCAAACCCAAAACCTGGGCTTGTGCCCTTGACCAGAATTGAACCCAGGACCCTTCAATCCACAGGCTGACATTTTATCCACTGAGCCAAACCAAGTAGGGCAGTTTTTCTAAATTTTAAACAATGAATAGATATTCATCACAAGGAGCATTGAAATCAATTTTAAGTACTGTTTCATTTCTATGATTATATCTGATAAGTATTAACACAATTGTATTCATTGATCTTTTTATTTTGTGTTTTTTTATTTGAGAGAAATAGAGACAGACAGACATTGATGTGGGTGAGATCCATGGATGGGTTGCCTCCCACACCCACCTTTACTGGGGAATCAAACCAGAAACCCGAGTTATGTGCCTGACCGGGAAATGAACCCACCATCTTTTGGGGTATGGGACAACACTCCAACCATCTGAGCCATAGCAGCCAGAACAGCACTGGTGTATTTAGGCATATGTGTATTTTCATTGTAACCTTCTTATAATAAGAAAGCACTCTGGCATCTTTTGATTTGCATTCCCTTCTAGTCACCAATATGCTGTAAGTCCTATCTCTAGTTTACTGTCATCCTTTTCTCTTTATTCTCATTGTCATGACCTTAGTAGAGATCATTTTTATATTTTGTGTAGATTACCTAGAACTCAAAACTTTTAGCTAGTGTTTTCTCCACTTGAAAGGCATCTTAATTGTGCATAGCTAAGTCACAGCTCTTATATTGTTATTTTCAAACCTTGCATTGGTTTCCCGTTGCAAACAAAATACGTTCAAAACTGCTTAGCGTAGTATTCAGGGTCTCCTGTGATCTGGCCCCAACCTGCCATTCTAACTCGGTTTCCCACTGCTACCTATAATACTCCCCTTCACACCCAGCTAAATGGAAGTCTGTTCTACTGCAACCAGAGAGGCACTGTAACATAAATTAGAATGTAATTTGTTTAGAATAAAGGAAAGTTGTCAGTTACTTGAGAATTTCTTTGTTTCATTGTGATATTTTTTCCTTAAGATTTTGAACCACCAAGTAACAGCTGAGAGCAGTTTCTAAAGGAATGGAATATAGTAAGTTGCAGAGCAGTGCAATCCTGTATACAGTACACATTCATCTCATTTCCCTTCATCTTGGTATGACAGAAGTGTTTCGGAAGTGATGATTATGTGATTCTGCTGGTTCTCATAGTCTTACCCTTTAATTTATGGTAAATAAAATTTATCTTTCAGACAGCAAATGGCTACATCTTGTTTTTTCACATTACATCTACAAGAGGGGACAAGTACCTTTATGAACCAGTGTATCCCAAGTAAGTTCGTTTTTCATTTTAATATTTGATATGCACACTTTGAATTTACAGAAACATTACAATTCTGGGTTGTCTGAAATAATTAAAATAAGCTAAGCTTGCATTTCCAAAATAGTGTTTACAAAATTACCAGGTCTTTGAACTATCATTACTTGAAAAAACAATTCTGTAGTTAAGTTTTAAGTCAGAATTTTGGGTAAATGTACTATATCCCTTCTTAGACAATCAGAATTACTATTAACATACTCCATTTCTAGCATTCTCCCATCCTTATCAAGGGGCTGCTAAGAGATCATGAGGGGGAGAGGTGTATTGTAAGTAAGTAAGTTGAAAGGGCACTTTTTCTTGTATATATTTTTGTATGTGAATAGAAAAGAATTTGAAGGAACATATTTTAGATCTTTAAACTATGTTATTCTGTATCTTTTGTATTTTTTCTTATCTTTTTTAACCTTACTTTTAAAGTGAAAGAAATGTTTTATTGAAAGAACTTTGAAAATAAAAGAACATATAATTTTAAAGAATAACATCTTTTTTTAAAAAGATTGAGTCATTAATGTGTATGTAAATATAGACAAGGATCTCATTTCATTGTAGGAAATGATTAAAATAAGCCAAAGATTATCATGAATGTAAGAACTTACAGGGAAAATTGATTTTATTATATGAAAATTTACATTTCTGAGAATAGGGGAAAAAAGAACAACATTAAAAGGGCAAGGAACAAACAGGAAATTTTTGCAGTAAATAAGACCAAGGCTTACTATTTTTATATTAACACTTGTTGATATTATTGAGAATATATTTTGGGAAAGGCTAACGTACATCATATCATGTAGCTCATAGGTTTTAGGAAACTAGATTTTCCTTGATGCTATTAGTCACTTTTTTGTAAGAAATATAGTATTAATTGAGCTGTTCTGAGTTTTGGCAATCTTTTGTAAAGAACAGAAATTCTTTTGATGATAAAATTTAACTTGATTATTTTTCTTTTCTTTTTTTCTTTTTTTAAATTTCTTTTTTTCTTTTTTTTATTGCCCCCGCCCAACCCCCATGTCCCATACATGCCCTCCATCCCCAGAGTTTTGTGTTCATTGGTTGTACTTATATGCATGCATACCAGTCCTTCGGTTGATCTCTTATCTCCCCCAGATCTCCCTATCCGCCTTGCTGTCATTTGATAGTCTGCTTGTTGTTTTACTGTCACTATATCTATCTTTCTGTTCATTCGTTTATAATGTTCTTTATTATCCATAAATGAGTGAGATCATGTGGTGTTTCTCTTCCATTGACTGGCTTCACTCAGCATGTTGTTCTCTAATTCCATTCAGGTTGCTGCAAATGATGAGAATTCCTTCTTTTTTATGGCAGCATAGTATTCCATTGTGTAGATGTACCATAGTTTTCTGATCCAATCATCTGCTGACGGGCACCTAGGCTGTTTCCAAATCCTAGCTATTGTAAATTGTGCTGCTATGAACATAAGGGTGCATATATCCTTTCTGATTGGTGTTTCTAGTTTCTTGGGGTATATTCCTAGTAGTGGGATTACTGGGTCAAATGGGAGTTCCATTTTCAGTTTTTTGAGGAAGCTCCATACTGTTCTCCACAGTGGTTGTACCAGTCTGCATTCCCACCAGCAGTGCACTAGGGTTCCTTTTTCTCCGCAACCTCGCCAACATTTGTCCTTTGTTGATTTGTTGACAGGTGTGAGATGGTACCGCATTGTTGTTTTGATTTGCATCTCTCGGATAATTAGTGACTTTGAGCATGTTTTCATGTGCCTCTTAGCCTTCCTTCTGTCTTCTTTTGAGAGAATTCTATTTAGGTCCATTGCCCACTTTTTAATTGGCTCATTTATTTTCCTTTTATTGAGTTGTATAAGCTGTCTGTAGATGTTGGAGATTAACCCTTTATCAGTGATATCATTTGCAAATATGTTCTCCCATATAGTGGGTTTTCTTGTTGTTTTGTTGATGATTTCTTTTGCTGTAAAACTTTTTATTTTGATGTAGTCCCATTTGTTCATTTTCTCTTTTGCTTCCATTGTCCTAGGGTTAGTATCAGTGAAGAAGTTCTTTAGGCATATGTCTGAGATTTTGCTAACTGTGGATGTCTCTAGTATTTTTATGGTTTCCCGTCTTATGTTTAAGTCCTGTATCCATTTTGAGTTTATTTTTGTGTATGGTGTAAGTTGGTGATCTAGTTTCATTCTTTTGCATGTATCTGTCCAGTTTTCCCAACACCATTTATTGAAGAGACTGTCTTGACTCCATTGTATGCTCATGCCTCCTTTGTCAAATATTAATTGAGCATAGTGATTTGGGTTGATATCTGGATTCTCTAATCTATTCCATTGATCTATATGTCTGTTCTTGTGCCAGTACCAGGCTGTTTTGAGAACAGTTGCTTTGTAATACAGCTTGAAATCTGGTATTGAGATCCCTGCTACTTTACTCTTCTTTCTCAAGATTGCTGAGGCTATTTGGGGTCTTTTATTGTTCCAAATGAATTTTTTTTTTAATTACAAAAAGCAGACAAAGATTTATTGAAATTACTGGCCAGGACAGCCACAAGAGCACACACACACACAGGCGGCTCCATATGACTGCACTGTTCTAGTTCTAGGCAAGTCTTTTTAAAGGCTCAAACCACAGGAATTTTCCTTTGTTTTAATTTTAAAGGCTAAAGACTGCATTCTAAAGACTGGGGACAGCCCGCAGGGCTGTTCCCAGTCACATTCTGCTGGACATTGGAATGTGGCCCTACCTTGAGCTGAGGATAGCCCATAACACAAAACAAAAGCAGAGCTCAGCAGTTAGTCTTTAAACGTTATCTACAGTTTCTATCCCTGAAGCTACTGAGTCAGTCCAAATGAATTTTGGGGGAGTTCTTTCTAGGTCTGTGAAGTATGATGTTGGTATTTTAATGGGGAGTGCATTGAACTTACAAATTGCTTTGGGAAGTATGCCCATTTTGATGATGTTGATTCTACCAATCCATGAACATGGTATGTTCTTCCATCTGTTTACATCTTCCTCTATTTCTTTTTTCAGTGTCGTGTAGTTTTATGCATATAGGTCTTTTACCTCCTTAGTTAAGTTTATTCCTAGGTATCTTAATTTTTTTTGTGCGATGGTAAATGGGATTGCTTTTTTAGTCTCTGTTTCTGTAAGTTCACTATTAGTGTATAGAAATGCCATTGATTTCTTGGCGTTGATTTTGTATCCTGCTACATTGCCAAATTCATTTATCAAGTCTATTAGTTTTTTGATGGAGTCTTTTGGGTTTTTCATGTACAATATCATGTCATCTGCAAATAGGGACAGCTTTACTTCTTTTCCAATTTGGATGCCTTTTATTTCCTCTTCCTGTCTAATTGCAATGGCGAGCACTTCCAGTACTATGTCAAAGAGGAGTGGTGAGAGTGGGCATCCCTGTCTTGTTCCTGTTCTTAGAGGGAATGGTTTTAGTTTTTGCCCATTGAGGATGATGTTGGCTGTGGGTTTATCATATATAGCTTTTATTATGTTGAGGTATGATCCTTGTACTCCCACCTTGTTGAGAGTTTTTATCAGGAAAGGCTGTTGGATTTTATCAAATGCCTTTTCTGCGTCGATTGATATGACTATATGACTTTTATCTCTCAATTTGTTTATGTGATATATCACGTTTATTGTTTTGCGGATATTGTACTATCCTTGCATTCCGGGAATAAATCCTACTTGGTCATGGTGTATGATCTTTCTGATGTTCTGTTGGAGCCGATTTGCTAGAATTTTCTTGAGGATTTTGGCATCTATGTTCATGAGGGATATTGGCCTGTAATTCTCTTTCATTGAGTTGTCTTTATCTGGTTTTGGTATTAGGGTGATGCTGGCTTCATAAAAGGAGTTTGGTAGTGTTCCTTCCTCTTGAATTTTTTTGAAAAGTCTGAGGAGGATAGGTTTTAGTTCTTCCTTAAATGTTTGATAAAACTCTCCTGTGAAGCCATCTGGCCCTGGGCTTTTGTTTGCTGGAAGCTTTTTGATGACTACTTCAATTTCTTCCAAAGTCACTGGTCTATTGAGATTTTTAGATTCTTCCTGATTGAGTTTTGGAAGGTTGTATTTTTCTAGGAATATGTCCATTTCCTCCAGGTTGTCCATTTTGTTGGAATAGAGTTGCTCATAGTATTTTGTAACAATCCTTTGTATTTCGGTGGGGTCTGTTGTTATTTCACCTCTTTCGTTTCTGATTTTACTTGGGTCCTCTCTCTTTGTTTCTTGGTTAGCCTGGCTAGAGGTTCATCAATCTTGTTTATCCTTTCAGAGAATCAGCTCTTGGATTTGTTGATCTTATGTATTGTTTCTTTGGTCTCTATGTCATTTATCTCTAATCTGATTTTTATTATTTCCTTCCTTCAGCTTACACTGGGCCTTTCTTGCTGTTCTTTTTCTATTTGAGTTGTAGGGTTAGATAACTTGTTACCATTCTTTCTTGTTTTTTGAAATAGGCTTGTAGAGATATGAACTTCCCTCTCAAGATTGCTTTTGCTATGTCCCATAGATTTTGGATTGTCGTGTTTTAATTGTCATTAGTTGCCATGATATTTTTTATTTCTTCCTTGATTTCTCTGGTAACCCAGTCTTTGTTCAATAGCATGCTATTCAGTCTCCATGTGTTTGATTTCTTTGGATTATTTTTATTGTAGTTGATTTCCAATTTTATGCCACTATGATCTGAGAAAATGCTTGATATGATTTCTATCTTCTTGAATTTGAAGAGACTTTGCCTATGTCCCAACATGTAGTCTATCTTTGAAAATGACCCATGAGCACTTGAGAAGAATGTATATTCTGTGGCTTTGGGGTGAAATGTTTTGAAGATGTCAATTAATTCCATCTGGTCTAGTATTTCATTTAGGATTGATGTTTCTTTGCTGATTTTTTTGTTTAGATGATTTGTCCAAAGGTGACAGTGGGGTATTAAAATCTCCTACTATGATTGTACTGCTATTAATCTCTCCCTTAATGTCTTCCAGCAGTTTTTTGTTTTTTTTTAATGTATTTGGGTGCTCCTGTATTGGGTGCATATATGTTTACCAGGGTTATTTCTTCTTGTTGGATTGCTCCCCTTAGTATTATGAAGTGGCCTTCATTATCTCTTGTTATGTCCTTCACTTTGAGATCTAATTTGTCAGATATAAGTATTGCTACCCCAACTTTTTTTTCATTTCCGTTCGCCTGGAAAACCTTTTTCCATTCCTTCACCCTCAGTCTGTGGGTGTCTTTTTTTCTGAAGTGGGTTTCTTGTAGACAGCAGATGTATGGGTTTTGCTTTTTTATCCAATCTGTTACTCTATGTCTTTTGATTGGAGCATTTAAACCATTTACATTTAAAGTAATTATTGATAGGTAGGTATTTGATGCCATTTTTATTCTAACCCCATGTGTTCCTTCTTTGCTTCCTATTTCTTTTTTTTTCTTTTTTTTACAGTAGACCCTTTAGCATTTCTTGCATTGCTGGTTTGTTGGAGATAATTCTTTTAGCCTTTTTTTTTGTCTGTGAAGCTCCTGATTTCACCTTCAATTTTGATTGAAAGCCTTGCTGGGTACAGTATTCTTGGATTCAGACCTTTCCTTTGCATGACTCTGTATATTTCATCCCATTCCCTTCTGGCCTGATGAGTTTCTGTTGAGAAATAAGTTGCTACTCTGATGGGGGTTCCTTTATATGTAACTTTCTGTCTCTCTCTGGCTGCTTTTAAGATTCTGGTTTTGTCATTGGTGTTTGCCAATTTGAGTATAATGTGCGTAGGTGTTGGTCTTTGGGGATTCATTTTGTTTGGGACTCTGCGAGCATCTTGGATTTGTGTGGGGTTTTTTCCTTCTCTTTCTCAGGAAAGTTTTGTGTTATTATTTTTTGAAATACTTTTTCCATATCTTGCTCAGTTTCCTTTCTTTCTGGAATGCCTATTATTCTAATATTGTTTTGTTTTGTATTGTCCCAAAGCTCCCTTAGGCTCTCCTCCTATTTTTAAATTTTTTTTCCCTCGCAGCTGCTCTAATTGGGTATTTTTTTCCATCTTGTCTTCTAGCTCACTGATGCGGTCCTCTGCTTTTTGTAGTCTACTCTTGATGCTTTCTATTGAGTTCTTCATAGTAGCGATGTCATTTTTTATTTCTTCTTGGGTCATCTTCATTTCCTCTTGGTTCTTCTTCAGATCCTCTTGGTTCTTCTTGGTCTTACTCATATTGTCAAATTTGTCTTCCATTCTTTTTAGCCATCTTATGATCATTACTCTGAATTCTTGCTCTGGTAGGTTGCTTGCCTCTAACTCGTTTACTTCCTTTTCTGGTGATGCCTGATTTTCTTTTATAAGCGGGTTGTTTCTTTGCCTCTCCATGATCTCTCTTTTTAGGATGTCTGGTTATGTAGATCTCTCTCTCCTGCTTTGATTTAAAGGCACAAGCTACAACACAACCAGGCACCAACCACAAGGCACTGAGCAGAAATGTGTTTGCAATATTAATATCCTCCAATAAAGGTGACTAGAACCCAGCTAACAAAAACATACAATCAAATAAAAAGAATAAGCAAACCAATCTTACAAAAAAGTATGAAACTTCTATATAGTTAGCATTCAATATACAAATACAAAGGGGTAGAGAGGATTTTATTTTTTTTATTTTTTAGGACAGCAACAAGGTAGGTGTGAATGGGCTTGGAGCAGGGGGTTGGGAATTAGATATACACAGGTAGGGTCAAATTTTAGGAGAGGGTAAGCAGAAAGAGTAGGGAAAATCTATAGCAGTAAAGGGTTAAGATAAGCAGGACACCAAAGGGAAAGGGTTAGGAAGAGAGTGATGGCATAAAGGTAGGGTTGAGATAGAACAGAGCATTGGAGAAGGAAAGGTATAACGTCCGTAGAATAGTAATCCCGAAGAGGGGAAAAAGAGAAGAAAAAGAAAGATAAATAATATGGCACTTAAAAAATAATAATAAAAATAAACAAAAGAAAATAAGATAAAAAAGGTAAAATAGTAGTAGTAACAATGTTGATTACATATAAAAATGAATTAATTAATAGGGTAAAATCAAGTAAGGGAAGATGAAAAAAATAATTACTTGAGTAAACATTGCAACTAATGTAAATAAAAACCAAAAATTAAACAATTAAAAAATAAAAATTAAAAATTAAGTAAAATTTGCAGTAATGAAGGTCATTCACTTCCTCTGTTGTTCTGTCTGGCTCGCCTGTTCCCAGTTCTCTTGGCTTGCTGACGAGCACCTCCAGCATGACCCTCTGCTGCTCTCTCTCTCTTCTTCGGGACAAGGCTCAGAACCTGCCTACCTGTTCTTCCGCCATTTTCCTTCCTAACTTGATTATTTTTCAATAAAAATCTTTAATGCAAAGACCCTTTAGCAGAAAAAAGTTATGTTAAAATAGTATGGACATTGTAATAGGTAGTTGATATATTTAGAAATTTTAAATATGAAGCTTATTATGTTTTCATTGTAAGTAGTAATTTTGTGAATCTTATAAGAATTTGTAATCAGTGCCTAAAATGTCATTTACTTGTGCATTTTGAGCTACTGCATCTAAGTCAGTTTTACACATGCTCTTGTCAATAAAAACAATAATCAGGATAATCTGAATTTTACTGGAATAATTTATACTATAAAAGATGGGCTGGGTCTTGAAACAGTGAAAATACTGTTTTCTTTATCCCAGCTCACTAACATGACTTACATATATACATACTAGAGACCCAGTGCACAAAATTTGTGTACTGGGGTGTGGAGGGGTAGGGTACCTCAGCCTGGCCTGCACCCTCTCCAATCTGGGATGCCTTGGGGGATGTCCAGCTACCTCTCCCAATCTGGGACCACTGGCTCCTAACTGCTTGCCTTCCTGCCTGCCTGATTACCCCTAACTGCTCTCCTGCTAGCCTGATTGCCCTGAACCACCTCTGCCTCGCCCCACACCCTAGACCCAGGATTCCCTCCTCCAGCCGGTCGCAAGCACCGGGACCTGGGCTTTCCTCCCTCAGGCTGGCCGCAGGCACCCAGGACCTGATCTGGCTTGGCCCGGGCCAGCATAGCCACAGGGAACTGGGACTATGGGATGGGCGGCTTGTCCCTCTCCCGGGCCACAGCCCCAGCCACTGGTGCCTGGGACCATGAGGTGGGTGGCTTGTCCCTCTCCCAGGCTGCAGGCGCTGGTGCCCAGGTCCACAGGGTGGGCGGCTTGTCCCTCTCCCAGGCCGCATCCTGGCTGGTCCCCATTCCTCTCTCCCCGATTTTGAGTGTCTGAGCCTTTACAGTGTGAGGGCATGACCATTTGCATATTAGCACTTTATTATATAGGCTATAGTGTTTTGGATAGTATTTTAAGAATCACTTTTGTGTTCCAGAAAAGTTTCCTGCCTTCTGTTTCTAGGACTTGCGGGGAGACCACTTAACTAACTACTAATAGTCCTGACATTGCTTGAACTTGGCTGTATTTGACTGTGTATATTAGGCTAGAGAACTAATAAAGAGCATTGTTTTTATTTTTTACTTAAGTGTTCTTCCACATACATATTGGGATTTTCCGTTTGAATACGTGAGCTCAATAAAATGTGTATAAGCTTAGAGCAGCACGAATACTAGTGGTTAAAAGAACAGACTTTCGCATCAGATAGACCTGGAATTGAATGTCAGCTCTGCTTCTGTTCAGCTGTATGACTTCTATTTGGTTATTTAATACCTCCAAAACCTGTTTCCTCATCCATAGAATGAGATCACAGTAGTAATTATTTCCAAGGATTAAGTGAGATCATGCATATTAAATGTTCAGATAAGTGCCCTGCTCATGGGAAAATCAATAAAGGATAGCTGCTGTTATCACTAATGTATTTTTTCCTTCACCAAATTCTTACCTCATTGCTAATATTTTAAATGATTTTATATAATGTACAAATAATATGTACTATGTATTAAGTAATCATTTTTATGTTTTACTGGATAATAAGGTATTTTCCCCCTAGAGTTTTATTCTTAGTAACTGCTGCATAAACTTTATTAAAAATCTCTTCTAGGGAAACAGTTTTGCAGAGCAGAGTGAATGCGAGGATTTAGAGTCAGCCTGTTGTATATTTGTGTGCTAAACCACTTTCTAGTTGAGTTACTTAGTTTGAGTTGGTAGTTTTTCTGTAGAACCTATTTGCAAAATTGAAATAAAAGTATTTCCTTCTTCAATTGTTTTGAGAATTATATAAGTTTAGATTTTTTAAACCTGGAAAATTGTGGCTCATGTATTGATTTAAGGAGGGTTTTAGAAATGTTTTACTTTAAGAAAAATATTTTTATTGACTTCAGAGAGGAAGAGAAAGGGAGAGAGAGAAACATCAATGATGAGAGAGAATTATTGAACAGCTGCCTCCTGCACACCCGCTACTGGGGATGGAGCCCGCAGCCTGGGCATGTGCCCTGACTGGGAATCAAACTGGGACCTCCTGGTTCATAGGTGGATGCTCAACCACTGAGCCATTCAAGCCAGGCAGAGATATTTTACTTTTGACAATGTATTCTTGTTGTCATTTGTATAATTGTAAATATTTATGCAGTTCAAGATGCTATTCTAAGCACTTTTTCAAGTTCATTTAATCCCTGTAACAACCCTGAAAGGTAGTTAGGCACAGTTACTCTGCAAATCACACCAGAGATGGAGAGGCCAAGTAACTCATTCATAGTCACACTACTAAGTGGCACAAGACTCAGACATAATTGTTGTATCTTCAAAGTTTATGCTCTTTATCACTAATACTACATTGCCTCAACCATATTTACGCCTATCTAGCTGTCTACTTTGAGATTTATTTAGAAATTAGGGGATAAAAAATTAGGAGAAATGATCTGGAGGGTTTATTATATTCTTTATTATAGTTTTGAAGAATAGAAGTATCATAATCGAGGCCAATAATTAGTAGTTGTCTTCTCAGTTATAGAACCTATTATCTCTTGTTTCTGTGTTCTAAATCTTATGAGTCCATCACTCGAGTTTTTCTAGAGTACCTCTGCTTCCCTGTATTATGTAACAGCATCTTAACTCAGACCGCATGTCATTTTCCAGTGTGCTCCACTTGAGACAGGTCAGATGCCTCCTGATCTGTTCGTAGTTTCCAGAGTGCTGTTTCCAGCATTCTTGCTATTGATATTCAGCCAGCCTTCAACAATGATGATAGTCTTATTAAATGACTTTTTATGCCTCAAAGGCCATTTATTCTTTAATTAATGAATGTTTCAGTTTTATCTTTTGTGTCTTTATAAATTCTGCTGTATATTAAACTATACCTTCTGAACATGGATAGACTTACGTAATCTACTGAAGGTTGTCTGGCTTTTCTTTTGTGTCTTGGAAATTGAAGTGAAATTAATGAAAGATAAATCAGGGATAAATCAGAAAATAAATGTGTGTTTAGCTTTATAACATTTTCATATATTTGTCTTTAAATATGAGTTTAGTAGATCTTGAAATTGCAAATCAAATTTATTTCATTATAATGAAAATAATTTCAACAAATATGTTATGTTATTGTATACTTTGTTGAATGCAGATTTCTCCCCTCCCCCTTACTTATCTTTCCACTTCTGTTAACCTTGTATTTTTAAAAGACTAGCCTATTGATGCCAAAGTTATTTTTTTTTAAATTTGTACATTCTAAAATCCAGTACATTTAATTATCAAATATTTAAAATGTAGATATTATCTCTAAAACAACTATCAAAACTTCCTGTCCCCCACAAAATAATTAGATTTTGAGAAAAAAAAATAATCATTTTCTCTTGGTTCTTACTCATATTGTCAAATTTGTCTTCCATTCTTTTTAGCCATTTAATGATCATTACTCAGAATTCTTGCTCTGGTACCAGTAGGTTGCCCATCTCTAACTCGTTTACTTCCTTTTCTGGTGACTCCTGCTTTTCTTTAGTATGCGGGCTGTTTCTTTGTTTCCCCATGATCTTTCTTTTCAGGATGTCTGGTTATGTACTTCCCTCTCTCCCTATCTCGGCCAAATCTGATCTTTTCATCCTGCGGTGGAGCAGTCCTTTGAGTCCAAGTGTTCTCACTGCCTGGGACCAGCGTTCTGGGGCTCACAGTTGCTCTGGGGTCACTGCAACTGTTGGTATTCGGGCCTCTGACAAGACCCACTCTTCTTTTAAAGATGGCGAGATTTTTCCTGTCCTCGCCCGTAGATAGCTCCGGGAAGGGACCCAGCCCAGCCGTGGGTACTTCCCTGTCAGGGGCACCCTGCTCAGCAGACCCCCACTTTCTCCTGGAGTTCACCTGTCTCTTAGCTTGCTAATAAACACTCCCAGTGCGACCCTCAGCTGCTCTCTCTTTCGGCTTCAGGACAAGGCTCAGAACCCGTCCATCTAGTCTTCCGCCATTTTGTCTCCTCCCTGTCTACATTTTAATTATTCCTTAATGTAGTACCATTTTCTTGAGCTCCAGGCCCACCTACCAGGATATATCCATTTAGATGTCCCTGTAGGCAATGTCAAGTTCATCGTGTCTAAACAACTCATTTCCTTTCTTCCAACCCAAACATGCTGTTGCTTTTCTAAAATTAAAAAGCCAGGCTTTACCTAAATTTGCTTTAAAATTCAAACGCAACTTAAATACACAGAGCTTATAATTAGCTTGTTCTTGTTAACTTGTTTTTGTTAATTAATGGCCAAAGATTGTTAGACATTTTAGGAAAGTGTCAAATTTTAAAAAGAGGCATTATAGAAAAAACGGAAATCCGAAGGAAATAGGCAATACAGGAAACAAAAACACTTTGAGAAATTATAAACAACCTCAGATACTAATTAAAAAAAACCCAAACAAACCCATGAATGCTATAAGAACAAAGGGTAGGTGGGTGAGAAAGATCCTGGAATAAAAAGTATAATAAGCTAATATAAAAGAATTGGAAAAAATAGTTCAGGAACTCTCCTAGAATATAGAACTAAAGACAAAGTCAAGGGAATATTAAAAGTTAATTTAAGCTTCAATATCTAACCTAATGGGAGTTCCAGGAAAAGAGAACAGAATTGGAGAATCTCATTAGTATATGAAGGAAATAAAGCATAAATTTTCCAGACTTAAACTAAGCACATCAGTCACTAGATTGTCACTAAGCTTCTATATGGAACGTAATTGGAGTCTAAAAAGTAAGCAAAAAGCTTTCTGAGCATCAGAGTAATTTTCAAAAGTGAAGTACCTTGAAAGCTATTGCTCTTGTTAGTTTCCTTGCACATAGTTTTAATAGTATTAACAAATTGGTTTCCAGGGTTATAGATGACTAGAGAAAGAGAGATGACTTGGGCAGGCTAATTGTTGCCAAGAGTACATGATAGCTGATGGTAAGAAAAGAGGCAGCTATTAAATTCCAGCACAGGCGTTGAGAAAGATGGTCCTATGCCATGCGGAGATAAGGATTCCAGGGCAGCTTTATAATCCTTTTAAGTGGCAGCATGGTACAGCTTGGTTATGTTGACCTCGTTCCAGCCATTCTAGTTGTAGCCATTTAATGCCACAAAAATTTCAAATTTAGCCATTTTGCTATTTATTACCAAATATTTTGTGAAACATCTATTTGCGTCCCTGAATCAGACCTAATTCTAATATATACCCAAAGGATAGAAATGAAGGATGAGGTGTGGAGTAAGGTAAGATGAGGCAATGATTTGGATCACTTTGGATATGCACTATATAGAATGGTGTATATCTTCCCATAGTTGCTCATCTCAGTAAAGGCAGTCAGATAATTAAAACAAAATCTCTGTTGGTTTTCTTCTTGAATGTTCGCTTTTATCTTGTGATTTTTTCTTAAGATTCTTTGTTCTCCCTTCACTCCCACCTCTCCAACACAAGTTACATTGGTCAAATGTATTTATTTCTAATTGATAAACAGATATGCCTGTTATAGTAGAATTTAGGTCTGCTTTTCAACAGAGAACCTAAAGAATGAACAGTTTCTTTCTCTGTAATCCTGTTCTTTGCTATGTTTTAGAGGAAGCCCACAAATGAAGGGGACACCCCATTTTAAGGAAGAACAGTGTGCTCCCGCATTAACTTTAGAGATGAAGAAAGTATTGGATTTGCAAGCACCCATTACAAGGTACAGTACTTTGGTTAAATATAGCATTTTGTGATAATAGGCGATATAGTTGGTTAATCATCTGATCAATAAGATGGTTGATTTCATGTTTTTTCATTGAGGATAACTTTTTTAACCCTAGAAATTCTTGATTAATCCTTATAAAAATGTAAAAATTTATACATGGTACATTATTGTGCTTAAGTCTTTATAATAAAGCCCATAACTATAATGTTATTTTAGAACTTTGTATTTATAGTAAGATCTACAAGTTGTTTGAACAGTATGTCATAGTCCATATTATTTAAAAGATACTGATGAGAAAAGGTTGAGAAAAAGAGAAGTGCCTTTGTTTTTATAGCCTTTACAACTTTTGGAGAATTATGTCTGTATTTGGGAGAAGGTTGAGCTTTCTGATCTAAGTGTCAGTAAGGGTTTTGTAATAAGAAGATCAGAATACCAAGGTAGCACAAATTATTTTATATTCATTGGTAGAAAAACAAATGACTGTACCTTTATTTCCTTATTTGCTTCACATTTGACATTTTATATCTGTGGAAATTGATTAAGCAATGTCTATCAAAATTATAAATGTTCATAGCCTTTGCCTCGCATTTCTACTTGCAAGAATTAGTCTTGCAAATAATATAATAATACATATTGGGAATGACATACTTACAGAGTTGTTTATTGTACACTAGAGGCCTGGTGCATGATACTCATGCACTGGGGGGTGGGGGGGGGTAGGTGCTCAGCCTAGCCTGCACCCTCTCACAGTCCAGGACCACTCGGGAGATTCTTAGCACTGCCACTGCTACTGCCTGGCTTCTGGCTAAGTGGCGCTCCCCCTGTGGGAGCGTACTGACCACCAGGGGACAACTCCTGCATTGAGGTCTGCTCCTGGTAGTCAATGCACATCATAGCAACCTGTCGTTCTGAGGTTTGGTCAATTTGCATATTAGCCTTTTGTTATGTAGGATTGTTAACTATAGTAAAAGGTTGAAAACTACCTAAATATCTTATCAGTAGGGATGTGTTTAAATACATTTTCTTACATCTGTACAGTGGGAATAAGATGCATCTGTAAAACTAGTGAGGGTATTCTTTACTGAAGAAAACTTCCCAAATATGTGTTTGTTTTTTTGTGAAAAGCAAGGTGTGCTGTGTACAGGAATGCTATTATTCGTGGGTTTTTTTTTCTTCAAAGGAGCTGGTGGTATTAGACTTTGTATTATTCTGGAAGAATACATGAGACTAGGCATGAGAACTGAGTGGCGGAGGACAGTTTTGGGAAAAAGACTTTTTACTATATACTCTTAATAATACTGAACTATATGGATGTAATATGTGAATATATTGAACTATAAAAATATAATACCTATTTAAAAAAAATTCTTGTGATTCACAGTTCTGATGAACAGCTTCTTTCACTATTTTGTTAGCATATAGTACAGATACTGGTCCATAGTAAGTGAAATTGTATATAGGTGGCTGGCAATTGTCTTGCCTTGTTTAATCTATCTTTTTATATACTCTCCTTATAGGAAAAAAAATACTTTCGTATTTTGTTTGCTTAAATGTGATCAGGGTTATAAAAGATTGAATACACATTACTCATCACCTTAGTAAAAAAAAAAGATGCTCTTTCCGAAGCCGGTTTGGCTCAGTGGATAGAGCGTCAGCCTACGGACTGAAAGGTCCTGGGTTCGATTTAGGTCAAGGGCATGTGCCTCGGTTGCGGTCATATCCCTGGTTTGGGGTGTGCAGGAGGTAGCTGATCGATGATTCTCTCTCATCGATGTTTCTGACTCTCTATCCCTCTCTCTTCCTCTCTGTAAAAAATCAATAAAATATATATATTTTTAAAAGTTGCTCTTTACTTCAGATTTTATTTCAGCATATAGGTATCTTTTCAAGAATGTAATTTGTTGCAAAGAGATTTTGAATGTCTGCCAAACAGGGTGGAACTTTACAGCATAGTGTTCTATCTCCACCTGGTGGCAACAGTTGTGTGGTTCATGGAAATGCCAGAGAAAAAGAGCCTTTAAACAAAGAATTCCTGCTATCTTGTACAACTTACCCTCTCACTACCAAAAATATGTCATATACAGTTATGGGTAATGGTTACACTGTTGCTTTTAGGCATAAGATGGCAAAAGTATGCCGAAACTGGTTTGGCTCAGTGGTAGAGCGTCGGTCTGCGGACTGAAAGGTCCCAGGTTCGATTCCGGTCAAGGGCATGTACATTGGTTGTGGGCACATCCCCGGTAGTGGGTGTGCAAGAGGCGGCTGGTCGATGTTTCTCTCTCATCGATGTTTCTAGCTCTCTATCTCTCTCCCTTCCTCTCTGTGAAATATCAATAAAATATATTTTAAAAAAAAGATGGCAAAAGTACTACCATTTTTAAAAATTAATTTATTTTTTATTATTTGAGTGTTTTAATTTGTTTTTCCCAAACATTACTGCCATCTTTTATTTTTTGTTTAAAAAATGTAGGATTAATGTTAAGCATCCAAACTTTGTTATTAATGGAGATGGAAAGGTAAAAAGTACTAACCATTACCACACAATAAATCACAATAAATACCATTGTTTATTCCATATCTTGTTCCATCCTAGGCACTTAGGAAAGCTGTATGTAATATGTAGTATTTAATATTAGTTATGTATTAAATATATTTTCATATTTGAGAATTGATAATTATGAAATATATATATATATATATATATATATATATATATATATAAATTTCAAAACCTTTGCAATATCAGACAGCTATTATAAAGCCCATGATGAAGTTAGTAATTAGAGAGGCTCACTGAGGACATATTGTATCTTTATGTGGTTTCAAAATATTTTTTTAAAAAAGAGTATAAATGTAAGGATATGGGATATTGGTTACTGGTACAGGGTCCTGGTATCCCGTGATGCCAAACATTAATCCTTTAGTAGTTAGAGCTTTGCGAGTGTGGGAATCAGTGATTGATAGGCACCTGAGTGGCTTGGAACAAAGTCTGTTTAACTTTTTTGGTACTATTCAGTACTTTAACAATTGACATCAGCCTTTGTTTAATGAGTTTGTTTAGTTCTAATAAAATGAGGCTATGTGTCTTTTCCTATAGATTTTAAAAATTATTATCACAATTATTTTAAAGTCGTTATCTTTATATTCAACATGAGGATTTTGTATGTATGTTGATTGATTTTTTTTCCCCTCTTGACTCTTGGTCACATTTCCTGTTTACTCACATATGTGGGCATATTTTGTCACAGCATTGTGGGTGATGTAGAGATTCTTAATTCTGTTAACTTTGTCAGAAGAGTTTTGCCTCGCAGGCAGTTAAAATGTTCAGGATAACCTGGTCATATGCAGTAATTCTAGGAAGATAGGAGCAGGGGAGAGGGAGAAAAATATAGTTTGAAAAAAACCTTGGTTGAGTCCTGCTGAATGAAAATCACTGGTAACACAATGACTGTTCTGCTCACTCGCCTCTTTTGATATGTATCAGCAGATCTAAAATGTAGGTTTTTGTATTCTGCTCAACACATGCTACATAAAAACTTTATCACAAAAATATAAATTTGAAATGAAAGAACACGTATAATACTTAACAAAGTGAACATTAAAACTGGGATTTTTACTTGATTATAAATGCTCTGGTGTTCAAGAGATGGATCTGTTTTGTGGGGCTATGTTCTACTCTGTTTCAGTATTATCTCAAATCCTTGGGGAATGAGTCATTGAACTCAACTTTCCAAAATTTGAAGGTTTAATTTAAGAATTAAAACATTTTTACCATTATGGATTTAGATGTTTATGAATTCTTTTTAATAGTGTATATTAGAGTATATATTATAGACACACAACATTTTATCATTCTTGTTTCTACTTTGATACTCTTGAGTTCTCTTTCTTAAACTCATCTATTTCTTAGGTTTTCTTGGTACTAATTTCTGCTGTTTCTTCCCTGTTCTCTTTTTTTTTCTTCTTGCCAGTACTTTTGCAGTTTCACTTATGGATTCCCCCTTTTTCTTTTTCTTCCTTCCACAAACAATTACTGCCAAATATAACTAGCACTGCACTAGGGACTGGGCAGGTAAGATTAAGCCAAGTAGGCATTTATTTGCCATTCGGTAAGTAAATGTTAAATCACATTGCAGTGTGACTCAGTGGTTGAGCATCAACTTATGAATCAGGAAGTCTTGGTTCGATCCCTGGTCAGGGCATATGCCTGCTAGATCCTGAGTGTGGGGCCTGCAGGTGGCAGCCAATCTATGATTCTCTCTCAACATTGATGTTTCTCTCTCTCTTTCTCCCTCATCATCTCTGTGAAATCAATAAAAATATATTTAAAAAATTATCTCTTTGAAAATATCAGTAAGTGCTGAGATCATACTACATAATTACTTTTTTAATACTTAATCAACTGGGAGTTCTTCTGAAGGGAGAAACTTATTTTATTGACCTTGGAATCTCCAACAGAGAGCATAGCACCTGCTACAGAGCATAGGCTTAATAAATATTTGTTCAGTAAATGAACAAATTGAGACTCATGATAACCTTGGAAGCACAGTGGTCTAAAACTGTGCTCTCCAGTACAGTAGCCACTAATCAAATGAATTCATTTCCTTTTAGTTAAAAGTAAGCAAAACTTAAAACTCGGTTCTGTCACGCTAGCCATATTTCAAGAGTGTAGTTATCATATGTGGCTAGTGGCTACTGTGCTTGACTGTGCAGATACAGAACACTTTATCACAGGTGTGGAAGTCCCATTGGACAGGGTGAGCAGATTGTTACTCTGTGCTCTGTGGCCAGATCGTCATCCTTTCATTAGTTCTTTTTATATTTTCTCTGCCTCTTTAATTATTAGCTATCACTTGTCCTTCCATCTTCTAATTTGTTGTTCAATACTTCTAGTTTTTAACTCAGTTCATCAAATTTGTGACTGTGGCTGCCCATAGTCTTCCATTTCTTCCGGAATTTCTGATTCTAGTTTGAATTATACAACAAGTTACTATGTAACTAAATTGTAAATAAATGACAGTTTTGTAAGTGGTTTCATTATCTTTGAATGAATTAATATTCTCTAGGGCAATTATATTAATACTCATTGATTTCCCACTATGCTCTCTTAAAAGGTAACTGATAATAAATTGCTTACTTCTCTACAGTTTGCAGTCTGTGCTGGAAGATCTCCTCGTTGCTACTTCTGATGGACAGCTTCATCTTATTCACTGGGAAGGAATGACAAATGGAAAGAAAGCTATTAATCTTTCCACAGTACCCTTTTCACTCGATCTACAATCATCTAGAGGTAGTTATACTTTCTGCATGGGGTAGAACCAGATGATTAATATTTTATATAACCTAGCTAGATATTGCAATGGATGAACATTGATTTTTATACTTTGGAATTAATTACACAAGGGAGTTGTTTGTTTATGTCTGTCTCAGTAGAAAGAAGTAGTTGCATTGTTTAGTGTTTTTAGGTCATTATTGCCTTTTTAACTATCCTTACAGAGTTTTTAAGCAAGAATGTGAGGGAATTATTTATTATTTCATGTACTTATTTTTTTTATCAGCAGGTTCATTCCTGGGCTTTGCAGATGTGCACGTCAGAGACATGGAATACTGTGCCACACTTGATGGGTTTGCTGTGGTGTTTAATGATGGTAAAGTGGGATTTATTACACCAGTGTCCAGTAGATTTACTGCAGAGGTATGACTGGCTTACTTTGAATGTTTGTTTTATTTATTGTGCATTGAATAATTTTATCTGTTACTAAAATCCTTCCCCATTTTTTAATTTATGATTTTATGGGTTGTTAATTAATTTTATTTATTTATTTAGTATCTTTATTGTTGAAAGTATTACAGAGGTCTACTCCCTCCATCCCATTCACCTGTGAATTTTTAAAATAAAAACTAAATATGTACACACATATATATAGTATAAGTAGACCAATAATTATCTATTAGACATACTAAAAAAAGAGAGATTTCCTGCCCTCCCTGCTCTCTTAACATCCAATTTTCATTCTTGTAGGCAACTACTTTTTGTTCCTTTGCTGTTTATTTTGCTATTCATCTTTACTAATATTTCCTTTAATTTTTAGTTTTTAGGCTGTGTTTATATACCTCCAACTGTGGGAAATGACCATGTACTTCCCTCTTCCCAGCTTCTCCACATACTTTTCAGCATAGCTGTTGTGGTTTTGATTAGATTACTATCCATTGTTTACATTGATATTGCTTTATACACTTATGTTAGTACCTGCCCCATGTGAGATGTTATATTTTTCTTTTTTTGTAGATTTTTCTCCTACTTGGAATTAATATATGTTAAGTTCTTTACATTTGCTTAGTTTCTATGTATTTACTAGTAACTCAGCCCCAAACTGTCAGCTGGTTGTGTAAATATCCTCTCAGTTTTTTCAAACACATAGGTGTTCTATCATTTCATATTCTTGAAGAAATTTCTCTTGGAGCCTCTGACCTGCTCTAGTCTGGAGTGTTGCTCACTATACACGCCTTTAACACAGGTGTATTGGGGCTCTCCATCATCATCCAGAGGATCTTTTACTCCTTTATTTATATGTCATTATTTCACAGTGAATGGCTAATTCATATGTGATTAGTTAATTTATGAATTTGGCTGCTGTATAGAGACCCAAAATAAGACGTTGGGTTCATTGACAAGCTCTGTGGAGTTTGGTTGATGATGATCTTTACTATATGGTGAGCTAACTGGATTATTTCCTTTCCTCCCATCTCTGTATCCAAAGTGCATTTGAAGAGAGTCCTGCAGTCCTTTACAGAAAGTATACACCTGGCTGACCAAGTATTCTAGGATTTGAGTTGTGGAAGAGTTAGACTAGAGGGTACAGATTCAGAAAATAAACTTTTACTTATCCCTGTTTTCATTGAGGTCCAGAGATCACTGGAAGTTGTTTATTTGTTTTTCTCCAACAAAAACCCTCCTGTTTTCTGTTAGAGCGGAGGTGGGCTATTTCTTAGAAGCTCAAATTGGGGAAGTACTCCTGGAAAACCTAGCTGCTGCTTACACAGGCTTTAAACCAGTCCTGTTTGAGTCCAGCCTTTCAGAGACATCTAGCTTCCCAAGCCTTTGCGTGCCCATAATGTAAACATAGCTGCTTCTCAACATTCTTTACTGCTGGTTAAGGATTCTCTACCCTTATACTTTCCAGCTTCCAGGATTTTCTGATACTACCTTATCTCCCACTTTTTGTTCTTATGGTTTATGCTTTTTGAAAAAAATCTTTTTTGTTACAGTAGTCAGAGAAGATAAATATTAATGTTAAATGTGCTCTTTTTAATTGGAAAGGATTTTAAAGTATGTGATTGTTTTTGAGGGCATATTTTTTTCTACATGGTATCAGCTTTAAGGTTTCTAATAACTATTTCCATTACCAACTTTATTCAGGTAGTAAGGTACTAAATAATACATTTGTAATAACATGTCGGTATGTAAATTAGAATAAGCTTTTGAAGAACCTTTTTTTTTTAAAACAAGGTACAAATATATTTGTAATTATATTAGGGATTTTAATGTTTTTTACTAAAAGCAAAAATATTAGAGCTGAAAAAGTGATTGACTCTTTTCTGAGTATCAAATTTTATTAGTATTTAATTAAAGAAATTTTGCTAGTCAATTAAGGTTTAAAATATAATGGAAAGTAGATGGTCATTATTAAATGTTATAATTAGAAAATATAAATTACAAGAAAACAATACAAATGTATTACTGGTAGTTAGGAAACACAGTGGCATCTTTATATTTGACATTATTTTTTAAATATATTTTTATTCAGAGAGGAAGGGAGAGGGAAAAAGAAATAGAAATATCAATAATGAGAGAGAATTATTAATCAGCTGCCTCCTGCATACCCCATACTGGGAATCAAGCCTGCAACCCAGGCATATGAGAATTGAACCGTGACCTCCTGGTTCATAGTTTGATGCCCAACCTCCAAGCCACACCAACCAGGCTGTATCAGACATTGTTTAAATGCTTTATAAAAATTCTGTTCAGCATTGTTTAATATATTTAACAAATAAAATATGTCAGATTATGCCACGCCTCTGCTCAAAATACCTTCAGTAGGACTGTATAATTAGGATAAAACCTGCTGGGGACAACTAGGAAAGCTGATGAAAAACATTTTTTAAATGTGCTTAACTGTTTTGGAGAACTAGTTAAGACAGTAAAGAATACCAGGCTGGAGGAGGCCAGAGGCCTAGTGAACTAAGCCCCGTGTTTGAGGTAACAGTGGGGATGAACAAACGAGACTGTGTGCAGCAACGTGGATGGAACTCACAAACATGTTGAGTGGAAGCAACTAGACACAAAGGGATACATGCTATGAGTCTATTGTATGTAAATTTAAAGGAAAAATAAAAAGTTTGTATGGATGTATGTTTAAGTGGTAATTGGTTTAAAGGGAAAGAAAGAAGTGATTCCCATGTAGGTTACATTTGTGATAGGGTATTGGTTACATTTGTGATAGGGGCAAGAATATATTGATCAGAAGGGACACTATTGAGGACCTTTGGGTACTCATAATTACCACTTGTAGAGTGGTAATTCTACAAGTGTTTACTTGGTGATGTTATTGAAATGTACATTTTTATTTTGTTTTATTTTTCTCTGATGTATTTATAATTCACTAGAGGTCCGGGGGATGGATGTCTGACTGCCTGTTTGGGATCGGGCCAAAACCAGCAGTTGGACATCCCTCTCACAATCCGGGACTGCTGGCTCCCAACTGCTTACCTGCCTGCATGCCTGAGTGCCCCTAACGGCTTCTGCCTGCCAGCCTGATCATCCCCTAATAATTCCCCTGCCAGCCTAATCAATGCCAAACTGCTCCCCTGCCAGCCTGGTCATATCCAATGCCCTCCCCTGCAGGCCTGGTTGTCCCCAACTGCCCTTCCCTGCAGGCCTGGTCCCTGCAAACTGCCCTTCCCCACTGGCCTGGTCCCTGCAAACTGCCCTTCCCTGCTGGCCTTGTTGCCCCCGATCCCCTCCCCTGCAGACCTGGTCTGCCCCAACTGCCCTCCCATGCAGACCTGGTCCCCCCTAACTACCCTCCGCTGCAGGCCTGGTCCCCCCCCAACTGCCCTTTCCTGCAGGCCTAGTCACCCCTAACTGCCCTCCCCTGTTGGCCATCTTGTGGTGGCCATCTTGTGCCAGGTTATGATGGTCAATTTGCATATTATCTCATTATATAGGATAATTGAAAAGGTTAAAAAATAAAGGCACTCCAATGATTCTGATATATAAAGTGGAGAAAAAGCTGTTATCTCATCTTCTACTTCCTCTTCCTCCACTCCACTCCTTCTGCACAGCCTCTTTGATATTCTTTGAACACACCAGAAATGCAATCTATGATAGGGCGTTAGTACTTGATATATCTCCTCAGTACTTTCCTTAAAGCACATGTTTACAGACAAATCCATTTAGTATTACATCCTTCCTCCACACTCACCCTTCTCCATAATTGCATTATTGGTTATTTCTGTAGCATTTGCCAACTTATAGTAAACTCGATAATTGTTTTAATTTGTCAGCCTCTTAACAAATGTAAGGCAGGATACAAGTAAGGATTTGGGTGTGTTTGAATACCTGCCCTTTCCTCAGCACCTAGAGCAGTGCCTGGTGTATAATAATGGGCACCTGAAAAATACTTACTGCAGGAATGAATTTCAGTAAGCAGTCATCCAAAGAAATAATACTCAATGCCATCTTTACCATTTTTTGTAACCTAAATTTTAGGTCCTAAAATAATGCCAGCTTTATTATTAAAATTAAATTCCTACAAAAAAAAGCAAATATTCCATGTTTAGATAGGAGATTACAAAGCTCATTAAGTAATTAAATTAAGTGTAGTGTTATATTTTCAAAAAAGTCAATTAGATTTGAGTCTTCTAATGTTTACTATTGGGATCATCTAAAAGTAAAGCGTATATTGTAGTGTGCTATTTTTTGTGCTTACTGAACTGTCATGATGAGCTTTGCTTTAGAATTTATAATCTAAGTCGTCCTTGATTGACAAGCACAATGGAGCTGACCTATTCTATCTCTTATTCAGAATAAAGTAGCATATAAATTTAATAATGATGACATTTATATATTGAATGCTTAATTCAATGAATGGTAGCCATTGTATTAAGTAGTTTACATGTGTGTACACTCACATTTAATCTTCAAAACAGTCTAAGAGGTAAGAACTTTACAGACTAAAAAAAATATATACCAAAGCTTGGAAAAGTAAAATAACCATTTCAGCAAGTGAGAGGTAGACCTGAGATAACAGGCTGCCGGATACCATGCTATTAACCATTATTCCATAAAGCAAAGGAATAATAGAAAATAGTAAGTAATTGACAAATTATGAATTGCTTATAAGAATATACCAAATAACATGGATATAAAGTAAAGCATAGGAAATATACTCAATAATATTGTAATAGTTATGGATGGTGCCAAGTGGGTGCTGGAAGTATCAGGAGGAACATTTTGTGAAGTGTATGATTGTCTAAACATTATGCTGTGTACTTAAAACTATGTGCTAGTTAGCCACAAGAATAATAATAGTGAACAAGTTAGATGCAGTTTATGCTGTCAAGAGGTTTATATCCTAACAGGAAAGTCAACATCATTTAATTTGAATTTAGAGATCAAACACCCATTTTTTAGTGTTCTGTAAATAGATCAGCACTGGACTGAGCTCATTTGGAAATATTTATTGAAAGAATTAATGAAATTAATGTTTTCAGGGAGAAAATTCAGTAGTAGTCCTGATGGAATATTTTTCTATCTAGTTGAAACCAAATAAGATAAAACCTTATGAAATTCTGTTTATTGAAGGAGAATTATGTTGATTATAGTGTGTTTTGGAGAACACTTTTTAAACCTTAACTGCTTTCCTTTTATTATAGCAGCTTCATGGAGTTTGGCCACAAGATGTTGTTGATGGAACTTGTGTAGCAGTAAATAACAAGTATCGACTAATGGCATTTGGTTGTGCGAGGTAATGGATATAGACTTACGCAATTTAAGTATTACTGCAAAAAATACTATTTTTTAAAACATCAGATGTTCCTAATATACTTGTAAAGTTTGTCATCCCATTATAATTTATGAATAAGCCTCAATATAAAATATAACAGTATTTTATTTTATTTTTAATATATTTTCATTGATTTCAGAGAGGCAGGGAGAGGGACAGAGAAACAGAAACATCAGTAATGAGAGAGAATCATTAATCGGCTGCCTCCTGTGCAACCCCTACTGGGGATCAAGCCCACAACCTGGGCATGTGCCCTGACCAGGATTCAAATTGGGGCCCTTCAGTCCACAGGCCGACGCTCTATCCACTGAGCCAAACCAGCTAGGGCAAATGTAACTATTTTAGGTTGGAACAAACCAACCTAAATAGTGTGTGGATCCAGAGGGGTGCCGGGAGAGCACATCCATCAAGCTGCAGGAGGAGGAGAGGGAGAGGAGAGAGAACTGTGTGCCCGAGGTCTCTGCCCTGGATCATTGAAGTTGATCCTGACATTAAGGAAATGCTGAAGCTCTTGGACTGGGTAGTCTGTCCAACCTGCAGGTCACTCAGCGTACAGTTGGGATGAATTTCAAAACACTGCGTGGAGCCGTTTGAATCTTTTGTTATGCTGTAATATCAATATGGACAACAAAATATTTTACAATATTAGTGTTAAAAATTTTTTTGAAAACTTCATAAGCAGAAATTTTTAAAATGATCATTAAGTTTAGTTTTGAAATGTAGTGTAGAAGTAACATATACTTTGTTTTGCTTTCTTGTCCTTCATAAATTTGATCCTTGTAAAGATGTTTTTTAAATATATTTTTATTGATTTTAGGGAGGGGGGGAAGGAAAGGAAATGGAGAGAGAAGCATGGATTGGCTGTCTCCTGCATGCCCCCTACTAGGGATCAAGCCCATAACCTAGCCATGTACCCTGACCAGAAATAAAACCAGCAACCTCTTAGTGCATGGAATGACACCCAACCAACTACGCCACACCAGCCAGGCTGTAAAGATGTTTTAAATGAAATAATTACATATACCTTATACCCAAAAGGGCTTGTATTGTGTATAGATTTAAAAAGCAATGGGATAAAACAATAATAAAAATGAAAGTCTGTATAAATTACCGTCTAACATGAGAAATGGCACATTACCAATGCTGACGAAGCCCTGCCTGCCCCCTTCTCCACAAGCTCAGCCACTGATCTACTGTAGTTAGTGTGCCTTAGGACTTTGCTGCATTTTTACCAGATGTATATGTATGTACTGTGTTTTGAATGCTTTTTATTATATAGAAACAGAATTATACTCTATACCTATTTTAGTGCATGTAACTAAATTTTATTTCTTTTTAATACTATATGATATATTACTGTATGATTATACCACTGCTCATTTTCCTTTGTTATTGCTGGACATTCAGATTTTCTTGTTTTGCACTTTACAGAATACTATGATGAACATTATACATGACAAAGATGTTCTGGGGTTATAGCTAGAGGTGAAGTTGCTAGATTACAGAATATGTATCTGGTCAAATTTATGAGATGACTATAACTTATTTAAAATTTCATTTTGTTCTAGTTTATATTCCTACCAGCAGTACATAAGCATTCCCATAATAATGCTTTTTATACTTGCATTTATCTTTTTTTAACTGAAGTTTGTTTGTTTTTTACAGTGGTTCTGTACAGGTGTATACAATAGATAACACCACTGGAGCTATGCTGCTGTCTCATAAACTAGAGTTAACAGCAAAACAGTATCCTGGTGAGTCTTCTTCTGATTTTAACATTTTAATGTACAGATATGTGTAGTGAATGCTAATTTCAAATGACTGAAAATTATGTCCTGGAACCCCTTGTGAGTTTTCTACGGTGCTGTGAGATACTTTGGCTGAGAACTGCAGTCTTATGGTTCATTTAACTATGAAAGTACATGCAGGTCCTTGAGAGTCAGCCTCTGTCTCATCTGTTCTTTATCTCACCTGAAATGCCCCATATTTCTACAGGGAGGGTACATTTTCATCTTTTAACATTTCCATCAAGTTATAGCTCTAGTGAAAAAAAAATTTTTAATGGTTAGAATACTATTCCCTCTTATGCTCCATTGCTCCTTAAGTTTTTATCATTCTTTCTGTATAGCCTTTAAAGGTCAGCATATAGTATTTTTTAAAATTTATTCTTTATTACATATGTCTTAAGGTATTATATATGTCTCCTTTTTCCTCCATTGACCTCTCCACAGCCACTCTGATCCCCCAGCACATGCCCTCATCCCCCTGTCTGTCCATAGGTTATGCTTATAGGCATGCATACAAGTCCTTTGGTTGATCTCTTATCTCTTCCTCCTCTTCCCGCTCCAAAGACATTTCCCTGCCTTCCCTCTTAGGTTTGATGGTCTGTTCTGATGCTTCTAATTTTTTTTTTATCAGTTTATGTTGTTCATTATATTCCACAAATGAGTGAGATCATGTGATATTTATCTTTCTCTGCCTGACTTATTTCCCTTAGCATAATGCTCTCCAGATCCATCCATGCTGTTGCAATGGTAGGAGTTCCTTCCTTTTTATAGCAGTGTAGTATTCCATTGTATAGATCAGTGTTTCCCAAAGTGTGGTACGCATACCCCCAGGGGTACGGGAAGAGTTTGGTGGGGGTACGCATTGCACTGGAATTTGGTGGGGATATGCACTGCACCGTGCTTTGCTGCGCCTAATTCTACGTTCTCATGAGTCAAGTCAAGACAGTCTTGTGAGGCATGAGATGGTCCGGTGTGCAAATAAATGTTATTTATAATATAACTTTTATTTATATTTTATTATGAATAATTTTATTTTTGTTATTATTTTGTATATGTACCAAAAAAAGAAAAAATAAATATATTTTGATTGGTATTAAAATACATTCTTTTTTTTTTTTTTTTTTTTTTTTGGGATGAGGGATACTCAGTGATACGAAAATTATAGAAGGGGTACACATATGTCAAAAGTTTGGGAAACACTGATGTAGATGCACCACAATTTTTTTAATCCACTTATCTGCTGATGAGCACTTAGGCTCCAAATCTTAGCTATTGTAAATTGCACTGCTATGAACCAGGGGTGCATATATCCTTTCTGATTGGTGTTTCTGATTTCTTGGGATATATTCTTAGAAGTGGAATTTCTGGGTCAAATGGGAATTACATTTTTACTTTTTTGAGGAAACTCCTTACGGTTTCCACAGTGGCTGCAGCAGTCTGAATTCCCATCAGCAGTGCACGAGGGCTCCTTTTAATCCACATCCTCACCAGCACTTGTCCTTTGTTGATTTGTTGATGATAGCCATTCTGACAGATGTGAGATGGTACCTCATTGTTGTTTTGACTTGCAGTTTATTCAATTTGATTTGCATCTCTCAGATGATTAATGACTTTGAGCATGTTTTCATGTGCCTCAGCCTTCTGTATGTCCTCTTTTGAAATCTGTCTATTTAGGTCCTCTGCCCATTTTTTGATTGAATCGTTTATCTTCCTTTTGTTGTATGAGATTTCTGTAAATTTTGGAGATTAAACTCTAATTCGAAATATCATTGTATGTTCTTCAATGTAATGGGCTTTCTTGTTGTTTTGTTGATGATTTATTTTGTTGTGCAGAAGCTTTTTATTTTGATGTAGTCCAATTTGTTTATTTTCTCCTTAGTCTCCAGTGCACTAGGAGCTGTGTCGGTAAAGATATTGCTACGACATATGTCTGCTATTTTGCTGCCTATGGAGTCTTGTAAAATTTTTATGATTTTCCGTCTTACATTTAAGTCTTTTAGCCATTTTGAGTTTGTTTTTGTGTATGGTGTAAGTTGATGATCTAGTATCTTTTTCTTTTTCTTTTTTATTTCTTTTTGTTTTTGCATGTATCTGACAAATTTCCTAGCACCATTTATTGACTCCATTGTATGCTCTTGCCTCCTTTGTCAAATATTAATTGAGCATAATGGCTTGGGTTGATTTCTGGGTTCTCTATTCTGTTTCACTGGTCTATATGTCTGTTCTTATGCCAGTACCAGGCAGTTTTGAGAACCGTGGCTTGGTAATATAGCTTGATATCTGGTATTGTGATCTCTCCAACTTTGTTCTTCTTTCTCAGGATTCTGTGGCTATTTGGGATCTTTTTTTATTCCATATGAATTTTTTTAGAGTTCTAGATCTTTGAAGTATGCTGTTGGTATTTTAATGGGGATTGCATTGAATCTGTAGATTGCTTTGGGTAGAATGGACATTTTAATGATGTTGATTTTACCAACCCATGAACATGATATGTTTTTCCATTTGTTTATGTATTCCTCTATCTCTTTTTTCAATGTTCTGTAGCTTTCTGAGAACAGGTGTTTTACTTCCTTAAAGTTTATTCCTAGGTATCTTAATTTTTTTTGGTGCAATGGTAAATGGGATTGTTTTTTTGTTTGTTTCTCTTTATATAAGTTCATCATCTATATAATAAAGAGCTAATATGCAAATGATTGTGATGCTCTCACTCATAACAATCAATCAGCAGGAGGCTGCATGCACAGCAGAAGTGGGTGGGTGGGGACTTGCAGCGTTGGGGACTTGAGTGAGGCTCATGTCCCCACCCCTCGTGCCGGCCCCCAGGACATGAGACTCTCGGCACCAGCCCTGGGGATATGAGGCTTGCAGCACCGGGCCCAGGGATGTGAGGCTTTTGGAGGCTTACCTCTTTGGGACAGTGGTTCTCAGGGCTCCCACACTGTGACAGGGCACAGGCTGGGGGGGTGAATTTTGTGCACTGGACCACTAGTTGGTGTATAAAAAGACCATAGATTTCTGGGTGTTAATTTAGTATCCTGCTACATTGCCAGACTCACTTATTAGGTCTAGTAGTTTTTTGATGGAGTCTTTGGGGTTTTCTATGTATAGTATCATGTCATCAGTGAATAAGGACAGTTTTACTTCTTCTTTTTTCAGTTTGAATGCTTTTTCTTTCTTCTTCTTGTGTAATTGCTATGGCTAGCACTTCCAGTACTGTATCGAAAGTGGGCATCCCTGTCTTCTTCCCGTTCTCAGGGGAAATGAGTTTTGTTTTTGCCCATTGAGTATGATGTTGGCTGTAGGTTTGCCATAGAAGGCTTTTATTATGTTGATTTATGATTCCTCTATTCCCACTTTGCTGAGAGTTTTTATCAAGAAAGGGTGTTGGATTTTGTCAAATGCTTTTTCTGCATCGAAATATAAGATTATGTGATTTTTTTTGGTCTTTTTCTTTAAGTGATGTATCACATTTATTGATTTGCAATTATTATACCATCCTTGCATCCCCAGAATAAATCCCACTTGGTCATGGTGTATGAAACTTCAGGTGTTTTTTTAACTTGAATCCCTCTGATATTGTCAGTAGAGCATGAAGATAGTGGGGAAAGTATTTTACATTTTAAAATACCTTATTTTTTATGATCTACTTTAACATTTATGTTAAATCATTCAAGGAAAGGCTTAGCCCAATTTTATAGAGACTGATTCACCCAAAGCCAAAGACCTTTAAAAAAATGTTTTTGTTGATTTGAAAGAGAGAAAGAGAAACATTGATGGCCTTCTACACTCACCCCACTCAGGGATAGAGCCAGCAACATTTCAAGTGCATAGTACAATGCTCAACCAACTGAGCCACACCAGCCAGGGCCAAAGCCAAACACTTTAACGCTCCATACACTGTTGTAGTTATCAAAGTTGATACTATCCCAAACTGCTTTCATTTCTTCTTATGAGTAACTTGGGCACTGAATTAATTCTGCTTAGGTCAGGGTCAGATCAAGGCTAATGTCCTTACAGTCTTCAAATAACCCTAAATGATCAGGATTTATCTCATTATTTGAAGCAGGCATGCCTTTCTATCTATTTCAACTTGAAAATACAGACTAAAAAATAAGTATTTCTGGAGCAATCATTTATTTTTAATTCTTCTCATAATTTCTTAACAGATGTTTGGAACAAAACAGGAGCAGTTAAATTGGTCAGGTGGTCTCCTGACAATAGTGTTGTAATGGTGGCCTGGGAATGCGGAGGCTTTTCTTTATGGAGTGTGTTTGGAGCTCAACTGATTTGTACACTTGGAGGAGATTTTGCGTGAGTCAATAAAGACAAATTTTAGATAAAAGTTTAACTCTACTATCTCTCAGACAGTCCACACACTCAAAAACTTTGTCATATAGCTACCATTTGCCTTGACTGTTACCCCAAAACAATTTGTAAGGTACAGAATTAATTTGTTCATAATGTATTGATACTGCAAATATCCATCCTCTTAAAACTTGCAGTTTATTCAATAAAATGCAGTTATTTATTGAACCCCTTTGTGTATATGATAGCACAATGATGGGCAAACTGCGGCTCAAAAGCCACATGCATCTCTTTGGCCCTTTGAGTTTTTAGCAAAAGCCAGCTTAGGAGATCCCTAATTAAGTTAATAACAATGTACCTACCTATATAGTTTAAGTTTAGAAAATTTGGCTCGCAAAAGAAATTTCAATCGTTGTACTGTTGATACTTGGCTCTATTGACTAATGACTTTGCCGACCACTGTGATAGCATGTTAGATTCAGGGTTAAATATGGTTCTCTTCAAGTAGCTTATTATATAATTAGAGGCCTGGTGCATAAAATCCATGCACTGGTAGGATCTCTAGGGCAGGCTGGTGATCAGGGCCTTCCAGCTGCCAGCCAGGGCCTTTCTTCATTCCATGCTGCACCCTGGTGGTCAGCGCATGTCATAACTAGTGATCAGTTTCCTGGTCAAACTCCCTCATGGACAATTTGCATATTAGGCTTTTATAGCCTATATAATAAAAGCCTAATATGCTAAGTGTCCAGTGGTCTGGTTGGCCATTCAACCAATCAAAGTGTAATATGCTAATGATATGCTAAGGCCACTCAACTGCTCGCTATGATGTGAACTGACCACCGGGGGGGGGGGGGGAGACAGACAATCGATCGGTTGACCAGTCGCTATGATGTGCACTGACCACCAGGGTCAGGCACTCTGACCAGTAAGTTAGCTTGCTGCTGAGGTCCAGCCAATTGGGACTGAGTGAGATGGGCTGGACATGCCCTGGAGCCCTCCTGCAGTCCCTCCCCAGCTGGCCAACCTCACATGTCCCTCCCCGGCCCTCATTGTTCACCGGTGGAGTTTCTCATCCTGTTCTGCACCCTCTCACAATCCAGGACTCCTTGGGGGATGTCGGAGAGCCAGTTTTGGTCCAATCCACAGGCCAGGCCAAGGGACCCCACTGGTATATGAATTTGTGCACCGGGCCTCTAGTATATTAGAGTGATGTAAGCCATGTGGATAAGTAACTAGTAGGAAATGGAAAATTACATTATCTCATAGGGTTAATGTAAGTTATCACATGGACTGATAGGGGTGGGTTGATCGTCTACCCTCTTCCTATACTACTGTGAACCTCGGTGCTGATGAAAGGAATTCATGTTCCCAAAGTGCATGGTGATGCCAGGAAGTTACTTAGGGCCTGGAAGACTGTGCCTCAGTGGGAGACCTAGGCTGTCTTCTATTTCAGGCATCATTATGTAGTTTAAAGAAACAAAATAAATTTGATTTTTTAAAATTAAAGCCCTAAGTGACCATTAGGCCATAATGACCTGTTGCTATGATGCGCACTGATCACCAGGGGGAAGATGCTCAACGCAGGAGCTGCCCCCTGGTAGTCAGTGCACTCCCATGGGGGGAGTGCCGCTCAGCCAGAAGCTGGGCTCATGGCTGGCTAGTGCAGCAACAGTGATGGGAACCTCTCCTGCCTCCATAGCAGTGCTAAAGAGCAGCAAGCCACGTGGTAAGGAGCAGCAAGCAGGTGGGCAGTAAGGAACAAGGGATCCTGGACTGTAAGAGGGATGTCCGACTGTCGACTTAGGCCCACTCCCAACATCCCCTGAGGGGTCCCAGACTGCAAGAGGGCACAGGCTGGGCTGAGGGACCCTCTCACCCCCAATTGATGAATTTAGTGCACCAGGTCTCTAGTCTATATATATAAAAAGCTAATATGCTAAGTGTCCCATCAACTGTCTGCTCGGTCGCTATGACACGCATTGACCACCAGGGGGCAGATGCTCAACACAGGAGCTGCCATGACGTGCACTGGCCATTTACAAAGAAACAGCACTGCGGACCTGGCACCAACAAAGCAACACTTGGCTTCTCCCAAGTCGATCACAGGCCCCACCACCACCCCAGAGTGACACCCCACCAAATCACAGCCAATGCTGCTGAGACCCCATAGCACAAAATGTGGCCCAAAGCCCAGCCCAGCCTGGAAAAGGTTGCTGTGCATACTGGATAATGACATCATGTAGCAATGCCCAGCATTTCTTCAGCCCAGGAATACTTGCTTTATAGCCAGGTGCAAACATTTTACACTTGGACCAAATGTCTGTGAGGCATTTTCCTGTGCCTCATCTCTGTTCCTCACAGAAGTCCTGGGGTAGATAAATAGGAGACTTGGTAGAATCCTATTTTCTTTTCATTATCTGGCAAAAAGAGATTTAGAAAATTTAGTCATTTGACCAGACTGAAAAGAAGTAAGAAATGGTGGACCTTGAAAATGACTTAAGGTTTTCTCACTGCACAGAATATGGTCAAACACTGCTGCAGTTAAATGTTTTACCCTTTATTCTCCATGCATGATCTATAATAATAATCTGCTTCATGTTGATATTTACTGCTGTGTTTCTGACAATTACCTGAAAGAGAAGTTAGGGTGCTTCACTTGGCTGGAAAAAGTTTAGCTAAATTAGAAAGCAGGTCCATTTAAGCAAGTTTATATATATAAAAGGCTAAGTTGATTCACACATGTGTGATACAGATAAAGCTCTTGCTAGCACCAATCACACAGGTGTGTTTTGATCTGTAATTGTCAATTGTGAATTTAATTGATACTTCTATTAATAGAGAAAGGGTGAATAGCGATATTAAAATATGTCTTCTAGTTCAGTGTGCATGAATCTGTGCACTGGGCCACTAGTTATATATAATTAGATGACTCTTTTTAATTAAATTTTTATTCTATTTTAGTTATAGGTCTGATGGTACCAAAAAAGATCCCCTTAAGATCAATTCTATGGTAAGTACTTTCTATGAAATACTGGTATAGTGTGGAAAACTTGGATTTTTTTCTTCTTTTTTCCCCCTCACCTTGGTCTGATAAAATTACAAAGCAATTTTAGTCTTAGCAGCCTCTTCTCATACAGTTCTTGCTTTGAAAAATAAATAAGTAAATAAATAAATAAATAAGTAAAGTTGTTTTTGTTTGTAGTTTTAATCAGGAGTCTGTTCAACTTTTAGTATTCGATTTTGGTTTTGCTTAGCAAGCCCCATCATCTTTGAAAACATAGTCGCAGTGAAATGAAACCATTGCATTTCCTAAATATACCTCCATTTCTTGTGTGACTCACTAGCATCCACTTCTCATGACCTCTTTTCTTTTAACATGAAGTGAAATGCCCATTGACTATTTTTCCTGGAGGACATGCTCTTGTGCATTACTTGTGCACATTTTTAGAACTTTCTATAAATGTATCTCAAGAGAATAGTAGTTGCTTTAACAACAGTATTTTCATATGTTTCTTTAGAAAGCATTGAAGTGCAACCCGTCTTTATATAAAAGCAGTGTCTCACTGCAGTCCCTCTGCGTACCATCTCTGTGATGTTAGTGCTATGAGTGCTGTACATGGGAAGAAATTTCCTGATCTTCTGTTTCTTGAAGAATTAAAATGTCCATAAGACTTGAATAGTGTTTCCTAACCTTTCACAATCAAGAACCCAGTTGATGTCTATTCCAACCTCCATATTTTAAAATAGGTTTTGAAAAAATGCCATTTCTCTAACTACCAGTCAGTGCTTCTGCATGGCATGCAACAGCCAGTGTTATCAGCCTCACTAAGTTATTTCAGTCATAAACTAAGAACCTAATAAGCATTTTAGTTAGCTTGTGCAACTTTTACCATGGGAAGGCAAAAATATGACACTTTTGCAATTTGGTAACAGCTCTTGGACTCCCCAGTACTGTTTTCTTGGCCTTGCAGATTGGAAACCACGAATTTTTTGTTGGTGGTGGTTTTGTTGTTTTAACTATCATGGGACTTATAGAATGTTAAAATTGGCTGGGCCTGAAGAATTTATTGGAATGTTTCCATTTTATAGAGGAAGAAACTTATACCCTGAAAAGCCAAATAGATTGGCCAAGCTGGAGTGAAAACCCAAGTCACATGGCTTCCAATCCACTGCTATTTGCTCCATGCAAACTGCACCTGTTTGGGGTGGTTTTTTTGTTGTTGTTTTTGGTTTTTTGGTCAGGCTTTAGCTAGGCAACTGGGTCTTCCTCTGAAAGGAATGTCTTTGTATTTGAGAGTCAGTTAAATTAATGGAGAAGAGTTAAGACTGACATGTAGTGTTTTCACTGTTATAGGTAGAGAGCAGGGTTGGGGGTTTCCACTGAGACAGTGGCATGTGGTTGATGTAGGTATTTATAGTGGATGCAGACGCTTGTCTGGGTTGTTTGTCATAGTTTCTCTGACCTTCAAAAGCCTGTTGTTGGTTATTTCAGAATTTGAATATTTGAAGCTAAGAAAGGATAACAATAAACTTTAGTGTTTTGATTTCCCACCCTTTACCTTCTCTTTCTCCCTCCTCTCTCTCAGAGCTGGGGTGCAGAAGGCTATCACTTATGGGTAATCAGCGGATTTGTTTCTCAAAATACGGAAATTGAGTCTGAGCCCAAGAGTATAGTTAAACAGCCCGGCATTCTGCTGTTTCAATTTATCAAGAGTGCACTCACTGTAAACCCTTGTATGGTAAGTTTATTTAATTAAAACTGTTTTGGGTGTGTGTGTGTGTTTTAGTGGCTTTCATATTAGAATCAGATTTTTCCTATGACACACATGTGTTGAGTATACTCTTAAAATTGACATATTCTTTTGTATATTTTCTGTGATTCTGCATTGTGTTTTTTTTAATTTCTATTAAATTTACACCAAAATTTTATTTTTGAGCTGTTGTTTTTTAAAAAGAAAGGATCACAAGCAACTTGAGGAAAAGCAGTGTTTACTGGTTTATTTAAATAGCTTGAATAAATTTTAGTCTTTATCTGAATAGCATTTCCCAAAGTGTGTTCCAGCAGGCTTTATGAGAAATAGCCATAGCAATTACACAGGATAAGAAAAGGTTATGTTCTGTTTGAAATAAGGAATTTAAAGCTATAGAGATTTCTTCATTGTACGTCTCCAAGGCCTTCCCATGCTAGTATGCATTATGAAGTCCAGGACTTCATAATGGTGTATAAAAAACCAGTCCTGGTGTATAAAAAACCAGAGTTTCCCAAGTTTATGTAACTGAAATTTTAAGGGATACCTTGAAGAAAATATGCCTAGGAATCTGTTTGGGGAAATATTGCCCCAAATTATAATGTAAACTCATTTTTTATCAATCTGAAGTAACATATATTAATAGTATATATTGTTAATATGTAATAATAGTATATGTTACATGTTTGAAGTGCATATCTAAATATCTGCCACCAATGGGTTTTAAAATATTTGGTGCAGCTAAAATTTACAGCACATTGAGAAAGAATGTGGAAATAGCCTGAATCTTTTATCTTATTACTATAGTTGAAGAATAAGGATGCCCAGAAAAACTAAAATAGAGTATTTCTTATTCTCCCCATCCCAAAAAATAATTTAAAAGCACCCTTGAGCTTTATGTCAGGACAACATTTGTACTACAGTGGGGCAGTGAGGATCTCTGGGGCACTGATCTGTCTGATTTGAATAGCCACTAAAGAATTTTGCTCGTGTTCCCTGGCCTTTTGATTGAAAACCAGGGCATTGTCATTAAGAAAAGAAACTGTCTTATTTGTCTCAGTATCCTCGGAGCTTGGCACTAACCAAGCATTTTCCCAAGTGATCACTGAATTGTTCCAAACCAGGACCACGGACTTAACCTGTCCTTCCTCCTCCCATGGCTTAAAGATCCTCCAGCATCATGTTATCCCCTTCCCAACCCTCCCCTTCCTGCCATGTGGGCATGAGTGAGCACATACACAAGCTGTTCAACCAGACATGTTCTCTTACCACCATTCATGAGGCATTTTATGTGAAACTAACTTGTAAACTTAGATAATGAGTAGTTAGGTTTAGTTTTCAGATGGACAATCTCATAGCATTGCCATGCTGGAGTAGTAATCAAAGATACTGCTATAGCAGTTGCAAACCTGGACATGTTTTGGAATCTATATGATAAAAGGACTTAAAAATTTCATTTACACTGGGAAGTAAGCATTGAAATATAATAGTACGTTAGATCATTTTGTAGTCATGTCTTCTGTGAGGAAAATCACCATTAAGATATATGGTACATTTCCTGTAATAAAACTAAATTCATGTACTTACTTTCCTCTACCTAATACTGAGTTGTTTTTATTTCCTTCTTTGCCCTGCTGCTTCTTTTTCCCCTCATCTAGAGTAACCAAGAGCAGGTGTTGCTTCAAGGGGAAGATCGATTGTACTTGAACTGCGGAGAGGCCTCACAAACCCAGAACCCCAGGAGTTCCTCAGTTCACTATAAGCCCAGCTCGTTGGCAGAGGGTGGTTTTGAGTCTCAGGGTTTAAGCACTTTACTCGGACACCGACATTGGCATGTAGTCCAAGTAAGTCTTCGTTGGCTGTTGACTTAGTCCTTGGTAAGACAGCACCTGGAGCAGATTTGTAAATATTTCCTCTGTGGCTTTAGAAAACAGAACCTTTTTGACTGTCATGTCTCTCTTTTGCTTTTCCATGTTTTTGTTTTTTTGTCTTCTGCTTCCTTTCTTTCCACTTGATGTAGAGCATATTACCACCTGCTTTAAGTCATTTAATAGTAAGTAGTTTCAAAAATAGGAAGTTTATGTTTTGCCCTCTTACTGGGGCAAACCTTTATTTCCAAACTTTTTTGGGTGTATAAATTTAGCTCTGTAAATTTGCATAGACAAAAATGTAGTAATTTCATGGAAACTAACAATATTGATTAGTACCCTGTGCAGCAGCTGGCCTTGTAGTTGTAATTGGGACATATTGGGGTTGTTTGACTTTAGACCAAATTTTCAGACTTCTGGTCAGTATAAAACTTTAATGTTAATAATTTTGTTATTACTTAATCTTGTTCTAAATTACTCAATCTACAACTTTAAATGAGCAGTTTCTTATAGTAATTCTGACAAGTTGGCATTTAATATGAAAATTTTGATACCAAATAAAATTAATTTAATTTAATCAATAAGTTGAAGTTTCTTGAAAGAAACTTTAATATAGATTTTCAGTCCTGAGTTTGTTCTTTCACCTTTTGATATCAAAATGCCTTAGGTACATCAGTGCCTACTCTTGAATTATGGTTTTAGTCAGTTTCTCTTTCCACAATTCTTTGCCTTCTATATTCTGTATTTTTCCCTCACTAGCTTACTTCAGCTCCCATGTCACTTTCAGTTGGCTCTGAATAGAGATAATGAGAGACAGAAGAATGGTCATTAGGTGAAAAATTGAAGAAAATCTCCTACATTGACGTGGTATACACTAAAATGTCAAGTGTATTTAACTTACATTAATAAATTCATAAAATCAAACAATGTGCATACCATTTTATAATTAGTAACAATTTTTAAATAAAACTGCATCAGCTACTTCCTTGACTAAAATTTTCCACTGCTCCCTTCTCTCCTATAGCCATTTCTCTGCTATTTTCATTTCCCCATACTTTGAACTATTCATTCTACACTGACCTAGCATCAATGCCAGTTCTGCCTAGCCAGGTCTGTGTTGCCAGAGCCAAGTAGAGCAGAGGATCAAAGAAGGTAGGTCTGGAACTCAAAATCCCTCAGGCAATAACAAAAATTGAATTTCCTTCCAGCTCAAAAATTCAGTGATTCTTAACCATCTATGAAGTATCCCATATTAGAATCCTATAACACTGATTTTACAACTCTAGACTATAAGTAGGTACTAGCAAGATTCTTCTGTCATTCTGTTCTTCAAATATCTACTACAATATTCGGAAAAATGAACTCTTTGAACTCTAGCTTTACCTAATTTATTCCAATTCCTTAACACTAATGAAAATAATGCAGTTTTATACTCCCACAACAATTAACTTACAATAGACTCATAGAATTTTTAGAGCTGGGAGGACCTCAGAGATCATGTAGTCCAACTGGATTTTATACATGAGGACACTGAGGCTCAGGGAAGTTAGGTGAGTTGCCCAAGGTCACACAGCAGAGTAGTGTCAGACTTATTCTTACCATAATGTAAGCTAAAGTAATAGTCTCTGACCTATTTCAAAACCTCCGTACTAAATATTGAATCATGTAATATGCTGCTGACCTTGAGCTAAAACCTAGAATATGCCTTTTTGGCAATGTTTTTACTGGATTTACCCTGTATTTTGTTTGCTGGCACTCTAGCTGCATGAGTCAGTGCGGTGTGGTGATGTTTTGGTGAGGGGTTTTAGTGTTCATGTAATTTGATGCTTTACTTTTCATGTCCTTAGCCATTAGTAATGATTTTCTGAAGAAACAGGTCAAGACATCATTCCCCACTTCAACACATGCTCTTGTCTAGGATAAGTGCCCACATAGACCATCAAAGTGGCTTTGTTTGTATGCTTTTTGTACAGCTAGAGCTCCTCAAATAAGCTCCAGCTAACTCTGCCACTGTCTGTTCCTCATCTAGATTACTGGGTGTTTTGTTTAAGTTTTCTCCCTTGCGTTTGTTAGTTTCCTGATCAGAATATTCTATGTTATGTTTTTTTCCTTTAAAACATCACAGATACTTACTTATAAGAAGCAGGGTTGGTTAGTTGCTGGTAGAGATGGTGTTTGTTTGTTTGTTTGTCTGTCTGTTTGTTTGTTTTAACTTAGTTTCCCTAGCTACACATTTTTTTAAAAATTTGGAAGTAGTTTGTTGACAGATGGAGCACAAATTAATAAAATATGAAATTAAAAACAGTATGCTTGTGGAATTAGGGTATGTTCCTTCTTTGATTGCCCTTTATTTTAATACTCAGCATTTTGTGTAATATAAATGTTTATTTCTGAAAGGTGCACGAATCATTACCATCCAGTGTTCTGAAATGTTGGTTTTCTAGTTAACCTGGCTATTTAGAGAGTAAGCTTCATGAAATGTGGGAGATAAAACACAGTGTGTTAAGCATGTCAGCAGTGAGGATTCTAAAAGCTATTTTATTTACAAATGATTTATTTACTCTCATTCCTATGTACCATGTGTGGTCTTGGCATAAATCAAATCTTCTAGGAAGAAGGCTCTCACAGTCTCACCAGTTACAGACAGAAGTGGGTTTAGGCAGAAGACAGGGTTTTAGCAGAATGACTAAGAGAAAAAATTAGGTTCTTTGAGACTGAAGAGAACCTTAAGAAGTTAGGAGTAGAGATTCTGTACCCCAGCACTCAGTTTTCTCAGTGGCTTTGAGCCTTGACTATGGAATCCTGACCTGAGTTTAGGCAGTATTTATTAGCCACCACTTTTCCTTCTGCCATTTCTTGCTCTCAGTATTACAGGCAGAGCTCAAAGTTCAGGTGGCACAGATCAGTAAAGGTGACCTATTGAGGTAAAAAATTAAAGTTTTTATTATTTTATGGCATCTTCAGATACAAAACTACATGGGTAGTAAAGTACTTTGAATTTTGAAAATAAACCATTTGTGGCACCTCAGACTTTCGGGGGTTAAAAGAATAAATTGTTTCTTCTTACAGATATTCATCAGTGTGATCAGATAAGATTTAATGTAGGTTCCCATGATTAGAAACTCCTTGTGTTGGCACCCACCTCGTGCTCTACCCAGCCACACATTTCATAAATGCTTATGAAACACCAAGATATTGGAGAAAGGGGTTCTTTTTAGTATCATGGGTGGCTGACCCAGTTATACTCTAGATACATCCTTCAGGTGACAGTTTTCTTCATCCAAAAAAGAAAAGAATTTTGCTTACAGCCTCCTACAAAACTACTTTCATCTTTTATTTTGCCACCTGTTCATGACCTTAGATTATCATTATTCTGAATTAATTTCACCCATCAAGTGAGTTTTATTATTGGCCTGAATAATATGGCATATCCATTAAGATACAAGTTAAGCATTCTTCAAGCATATATTGTGACACTGTTATCTTTAATTCCAGCACTGGAGTTAAAATTTTCTAATGTACAAATAGTAATTTATTTAGAATATAGGTTGGCTTACTAGATAACTACTAGATAACAAGTGAAGTCTAACAAATGGTTTTATGATAAACTTTGTCCAGGTTAATGCAGATGTTTTCAGCATATTATTTTTTACTTGGTTTTGTTTTATCTTCATATCATGCAAAGAATTCCACTGGGTTTGATAACATTTTCCTGACTTTTTAATTTGACTTTCTTTTTTTGAATATGTAATACTTTTTCTTGGAGTAAAATGAATATAAATTTAAATAAACTGAAGGTTCACTTATTCCAAGATCAGAAGATTCTTTCCTTGTTCTCTCGTTCTGTTAATTTTCACCCCACATTCACCACATGTTCATGAAAATGACTTAATTAGTAGGCTAGTAAAAAAAAAAAAATCGGTCTCTGTAAAGCTGTAATTTATTTAATCTACATTGATAGCTCATAGAGAATTCGTTAAGTTTAAAATTCTTGTTGGAGTGATACAAAGACCCCATGTAAACAGATGTAAGACAAACAACATGAGGAGGCACTTTTATTCTTTAGGTAATATAAAAGTTCTTATACATGACACCTCAATAAAAATAGTAGCTTATACACAATATTACATGTATATGGATGTTTGTTTAGAGATAGAGTAAGAACTACCCAGTAGTGAGCCCTGGGCAATGATGTTACAGGAGCATTTCATTTTGTACTTTGTACATTTTTATATTGATTAATTTTTAAAAATTTTATAAGCATGCATTGCTTTTCTATTCAGAAATGAAAAAATATATAAAAATAATAAAAACAAAGCTCTTGCAGGAGCTCTAATTTTATTAGGTAAGGTTGTTTTGGGGGATAGTTCTGATCAGCAAGCCCAAACTGTAGATAACATCTACACAATGCTTGGCAGATGTGGGTGTATCTCTAAAAATCAAAGTCAATTCGTGTTTGCTGTGTATTGAATATTTAAAACAAAGAAAAACTGTGTAAAGAAAAAGGAAAAAGTCGGGTGTCTAGAAACTTAAAATGAAATAACTAAGAGAGAAAATGTGAAATATTGGCTGGTATACAAATGGTAAATGCCAAGTACTCTGCTAGTAATACCCATATTTGGACACTCTTTAAATATTGTATGAGAAAATGAATCTCATATTGTGACATTAATGCTTTAAGGTTTAAATTCGTTTCATAAGTCTCACCAAACTAATGTGTTATTTTCTTTAGATTTCCAGCACCTATCTAGAGAGCAATTGGCCTATACGGGTAAGTTATTTTGTTGGTGTTAACTTTCGTTGGATAGCATTTGCTATTAAGAGGCATTCTGGGAATTGGGCATTAATAAAAGTAAAGATTTTAATACTTGATCCTTTTTACATTGTTAGTTTATAACATCTATAATTTAGTTAAATGTAAGTTGTATATAAATATACTAGAGGTCCGGTGCATGAAATTCATGCATGGGGGAGAGGGGTGTCCCTCAGCCCAGTCTGCACCCTCTCACAATCCAAGACTGCTGGCTCCCAACTGCTCGCCTCCCTGCAAGCCTGATCACCCCCTAACCACTCCCCTGCCAGCCTGATTGACACCTAACTGCTCCCCTGTCAGACCGATTGCTCCTAACTACCCTACCCTGCCAGCCTGGTCGCCTCCGACTGCCCTCCCCTGCAGGCCTGGTCGCCCCCAACTTCCCTTCCCTGCTGGCCCAGTCACCCATAACTGCCCTCCCTTGTCAGCCTGGTCATCCCTAACTGCCCTCCCCTGCAGGCCTGGTCACCCCCAATGCCACCCCTGCAAGGCCTGATCTCCCCTAACTGTCCTCCCCTGCAGGCCTGGTCCCCGCCCCCCCCCCCATCTGTCCTTCCCTGCAGGCCTGCCCCCTCCCCCCCAAATTGTCCTCCCTTGCAGGCCTGGTGTCCCCCAGCTGTTTCTTCCCTGCTGGCCAACTTGTGGTGGCCATCTTGTGTCCACATGAGGGTATCTATCTTTAACCACATGGGGGTGGCCATCTTGTGTGTTGGAATGATGGTCATTTTGCATATTACCGCATTATTATATAGGATAGAAGTTTAAAATTTACATTTCATTTATTAATAGTCTTTTTGCCTGGTGCAATACTAAGCTCTTTATATCTAATAAAGAATATAATTTTGGCCGAAACCGGTTTGGCTCAGTGGTAGAGCGTCGGTCTGCGGACTGAAAGGTCCCGGGTTCGATTCCGGTCAGGGGCATGTACATTGGTGCGGGCACATCCCCGGTGAGGGGTGTGCAGGAGGCAGCTGGTCGATGTTTCTCTCTCATCGACGTTTCTAGCTCTCTATCTCTCTCCCTTCCTCTCTGTAAAATACCAATAAAATATATATTTTTTAAAGAATATAATTTTGTAAGGAAGAGTTTTTAATTATTATTCTTTAATCAGTTTTCAGCGATTGATAAGCTTGGACAGAATATTGCTGTGGTTGGCAAGTTTGGTTTTGCACATTACTCTTTACTCACCAAAAAATGGAAACTTTTTGGAAACATTACCCAGGTTAGTCATTTTGAAATTAAAAATTGACTTCTTAAAGTAAAAGAGGACTTCAGTATGAAATAACTACAATGTAAATCACTGGTTGCTTATTTAGAAATGAAATCAAATATTAACTGATGATGGATTATGTATGAGTCAATTCTCAAAGTATTTGATACTTGATGAAGGATTTTGTGTTGAGATAGTTGGTTTGTCTTTCATTTTCTTTAAGATCAGAGACTATAACTTTTTAAATTGAGGATTTACTTTTACATTCCAACTTGAGTTCATCAGATATAATCAGGATATATTTCCACAAAATTTGAGATCATTTTTCTGCTTGTCTTGTGTGCATGTGATATGAATATTTGGGTAGCATACAAACAAATGCAGTTGAATCAAATAGGAAATTAATATTTAAAGGGTATCTACCATGTATCAGGCATTTTAAGATGCTTTCATATATGTTAGTCCATTGATCTTCATATCAACCCAATGAGAGCACTATTGTTACTTACCATTTTATAGAAGAAATTAGGATTCAGAACCAAGCAGCTGATAAATGATAAAGCTAGAATTTAAATGAGGGTCTTTGAATATGCAAATAATGATGCTCCATTATTCCCATTATTTTGAATGATGTATTTTCTGTCTTACAGAAATGTTTATTTTTCAATAGAATATGAATCAGTAATAAAGGCCCTAGAGTAATCCTTAATTGGAAGTATGAGACTAGATCAGAAATAACTTCAGTTTTCATTATTTGTTTAGAATATGTTATTCGTGTATTAATGTAATTTCTGGCAGCATAAATAAAGGTAATTTTCTTTTTTCTTTTAAGGAGCAAAATATGATTGTGACAGGTGGCTTAGCCTGGTGGAATGATTTTATTGTCCTTGCATGTTATAACATAAGTGACCGTCAAGAAGAGGTAAGTTTTTTCTCTTAAAAATAGCATTGTTTTATTTTGAAAGATGTTAATCACTTTTGTTTTATATGAAAACTAATGGCCCAGTGCACAAAATTTGTGCATGAGGGTGGAAGGGGTGTCCCTCAGCCCGGCCTGCACCCTCTTCAGTCTGGGACCCTTCAGGGCCACAGGGATCAGGCCTACACTGGCTGTTAGACATCCCTCTTGCAATCCAGGAACGCTGGCTCCTAGCCACTCGCCTGCTTGCCTGCCTGATTGCCCCTAACCACTCTGCCTGCCAGCCTGATCACTCCCAACTTGCTCCCCCCTGCTCGCCTGACCACCCCTAATGACCTCTGCCTTGGCCCGCCACCGTGACTTTGTCTGGAAGGACATCCGGAAGGTCTCCCGGTCTAATTAGCATATTACCCTTTTATTAGGATAGATAATTTATTGGAAAATAAATAAAACTTTTTATTTTTTAATCAAGAATTTGGCATTTTTAGATCAGGGATTTTCATTTCAGGTTACTACTTTTTTTTCTAATTATATAATTTAATGACATTTACACACCAAGAATCAATCACCAAAGTTGAGGTAATAAATATATCCATTACGCCTAAGAGTTTCCTTTGGGTTCCTTATAATTTTTCCTCCTAAACCACATTCCCAACTACAATTTCCCATCACCTCATTCTCTGGCAACCTTGTACCTGATACTTTGGATTAGTTTACATTTTTCTAGAAATGTTAAAGGAATAATAGAAAAAATTAAAGGAATAATAATAAGGAGTTCTAGGTAACTTTTTCTAATGATTTTTATCTGTTAGACATTCTCTATAAAGTTTTTAAAAAGTTAAAAAATAAATGAAAGGAAGAAAAGTTTGTAAGGGTTGTTTATTGACTTGTATGTTTATTTTTGAGAAATTGTTGGTCTCCTTGAGTCATGTCTAAATATTCAGATCTAAAAGGAGTATCATAACAGTACAGTCTCAGTTTTGATCACTTCGTCTTTTCATTATTTGTAGAATCAGCCTTCCCTGTCAAAATATAAACATCGATTTATTATTCATGTTCACAATAGCCTTTTAACTCCTTTGATTTGAAGAACATCAGTAGATAAAGAGCATGAATTTAGGCATCTCTGGTAGGCATCTTGTTTTTCCAATTTTCTTTATTTCTGTTTTCTGCAGCTCAGAGTTTACTTGCGAACATCGAATCTGGACAATGCCTTTGCTCACGTCACCAAAGCACAAGCAGAGACCTTACTACTTAGTGTCTTCCGGGACATGGTGGTAGTGTTTAGAGCTGACTGCTCAATATGCCTGTACAGTATTGAGACGAAGTCTGAGGGGTAAGTCCAGAGCAGGGGACAAGTCACTCTTTGCTCCTGTGTATCATGTTTCCTCTGTAGTTTCTATTTTATTTTAATATATTTTTATTCATTTCAGAGAGGAAGGGAGAGGGAGAGATAGAAACATCAATGAGGAGAGAGAATCATTAATTGGCTGCCTCCTGCACGCCCCCTACTGGGTATTGAGCTCACAATTCGGGGCATGTGCCCTTAACTTGAATCAAACCCAGAACCTTTTGGTCTGCAGGCTGATACTCTATCCACTGTGCCAAACCAGCTAGGGCTGTAGTTTTTATTTTTTTAAAGCTACCCTAATTTCATATTTAGTAGGGGGTTTGTTTGTTTTAGGAGTTTTAAAAACAAGGAATTTTAATTGGTGATATTTATACAGCATTTTTTAGCTACAAAAGTAATTAAGTAAATAAGCCTGCACTAACTTCTTCGGGTAATTTTATTGGATTCATTTGAAAAAAATATCTAGTTTGGGATGGGGTAAACCTTTCAGATATTAATTTTTTCACAACCTTAAAAGCAAGTGGTCAGTCACTACCCATGTATCCTGGACACCTGGGGAAATTTAAGGACTCCGCAGCTTTAAGGTATTAGGAAGCATGTCCTCAGCAGATGCAGCTTTTCTACTGAGCTGGTTGCTGTGGTCTGGGCAGGAAAAGTGGGCAGTCCTATCGCTGCTGTGTGTTGCCTGCATTCCTCTTGGCATCTGGTTGGCTTTCAGAGTTTAGATCATGCCTCTCGAGTTTTGTGGGGGTTTTTTGCTCTCAGGTTTTCTATTTGTTTGTTTCTTTTTTTAAGCAGCCATGAAGTGTGTATTTGGTAAAGTAGCATAGTGATTGAGGTTTATTGTAAAGATAAAAATTAAGAAATCTTAACTAGTCTAGATAGAACTATAATGTTTCTCAACCAACTAAACTATTCTTATACATTCTTCCCTAGCTTTTCTTCCCTTTTACATCTTACTTCCTTTCTTTCTCCCTCATCTCCCTGTGGATGCCTCAACCTTGTCAGTCTGCTGCTTACTAGTAAAGGATACTCGGGGAGGAGGGAACAATAGATAGAAGGCATTTGGGTCTCCGTAGTATGAAATCTAATACTTTTAGTAGTGGGGTGTGGGGGAGCAACCTTGCTAGCATTGTTTTTGAGGTATGAGGGTTTCTTTTTTGTTGTTACAGACCAAATACAACTGCTGGTATCCAAGTTCTTCAGGAAGTCTCCATGTCACGCTACATTCCTCACCCTTTCCTGGTAGTATCTGTCTCTCTGACATCAGTGAGCACAGAGAATGGAATCACCTTGAAAATGCCACAGCAGGTATCATTCTGTTATGAGCTCTTTAGAATTGTCGTCTCAGTTTTTTAGTTTTTTAAGTTGATATTGGAGACTATTTGTTCACTAAATAAATACTGTCTAGTATATGTTTTAAATGTAGATGCTAAGTTACAGTGACAAGCTAAATATGGTTTCTGCTCAGCAATAAAGAAGTAATTACAGCCGAAACCGGTTTGGCTCAGTGGATAGAATGTCGGCCTGAAGGGTCCCAGGTTCGATTCCGTTCAAGGGCATGTACCTTGGTTGCGGGCACATCCCCAGTAGGGGGTGTATAGGAGGCAGCTGGTCGAAGTTTCTCCCTCATCGATGTTTCTAGTTCTCTATCCCTCTCCCTTCCTCTCTGTAAAAAATTAATAAAATATGTATATATTTTATATAATTACATAAGTAATTATAATTGTGAGGTATGTACCAAAAGTAGTACAGGTTACTCTAAGTGTGTGTAACGAAAACATGAAGTAGTCTAAACAATCAGAGAAGATTTCTGGTACCATTCAGATGGAGACCTGAAGAACAAGTGGTGATTATCTAAGTAAAGTGGGGCAGGGGGAGAGGGAGAGGCAATTGAGGCCGAAGGAACAGCAGTACAAAGACCTGTACATAAGAGAGAACATGACATGTGCAGGGAATTGGAAGAGTTTCAGGGTGACCGAAGCATAGAATGTCAGGACATGAGTCCTGTTTTTTTGTGTGTGTTTTTTAAAATATATTTTATTGATTTTTTTACAGAGAGGAAGAGAGAGGGATAGAGAGTTAGAAACATCGATGATAGAGAAACATCGATCAGCTGCCTCTTGCACACCCCCTACTGGGGATGTGCTTGCAACCAAGGCACATGCCCTTGACCGGAATCGAACCGGGGACCTTTCAGTCTGCAAGCAGATGCTCTATCCACTGAGCCAAACTGGTTTTGGCAAGTCCTGTTGTTGATACAGACTTCAGACTATCTTAAAGTCTAAAATATTTTAAGCTGGATATTACTACATGTAAACCTTATAACATGTACTGTAAGGAGGAAAATGAACTAGAGTAGGACAAAACAGGATGTAGGGAAAGTCTCTGGAAGGCAATGTAATGATCTAGGTGAGTTACGTTTAGTGGCCCAAACTTGGGGAGCGACAAAGAAGATGGAAAGAAGTAGCATGGATTTAAGTTTAGAGGACTCCATTAGTTAATGACGAGGAAAGAGGAAGGAGAATGCTATCTTTTATGGTGAAAGCATGTAGTGGTGCCACCAGGACTTCTACTCCAAGGCTCCTTCCATTAAACCAATGGTTTCCAAACTTCATGTCAATGTGGAACCCATTTTCATAGGAAAATTCCATGTAGACTTGTCATTCCTCTCTTCTCAGTCTGTCTTTTGCTTCCTATTAAGGCACTTTCATGAAAATCCTTTAAAGTAAAGGTCCTGTTTCCTCTGCAAAATATGTCATGGTGACCAGATAGTCCTAGTTGATAAGGAAAAGTTCTTTTTTACATAAGAATTCTAGGTAAAAGATGTGGGAGAAATGTAAGAATTAAAGAGTCACCCAAGGAAATAACTGATTCAGGCAATGGTTATTGTTAGGTGAAATCATCAGACAAAAGGTGGGTGGGGGCTTTACTGTGAAAGGATGAAGTGGTCATACCTTAGTCTTAATAAATCTTATCACTAAAGTGAGAGAGTGAGGTGTGCCATGCTTCCCGGGTGATGCAACATGAAGAATTACTACCAAAAACATTGAACCCAAATTGTACAAACATTTTCCATTCACAGGAGATTCAGGGAATTTTAGTTTTAACACCACAGGAAACAGAATGTAGAACGTTCTGTAGGCCAGCTAGAACAAGTTAATGACATGGGAGAGAAAAGTATAGTAAGAGGAGACTCTTCAAAATAAGGCTTTAGAGCCATAACAGGTACTGTGTTTCCCCGAAAATAAGACCTACTTCATGGAAACATAATACATCCCCTGAAAATAAGACCTAGCGCATCTTTGGGAGCAAAAATTAATATAAGACACTGTCTTATTTTCGGGGAAACGGGTAAATGTAATGCGTATCCTGAGTTAGACTGACTATAAAGAGACACTGTTAAAACAAGTAAAGATATTTAAGTGTGGACTGAGAGATGATACTAAGGAAGAATTGTAAATTTTATTAGATGTGATACTGGCATTATGATTATGTAAACAAACATATATTTTAGAGATGCAGATTAAGTGTACAGAGAGAAGATGGCTATCTTTAAAATACTTTGGCAAAATAAATTTTATAAAAGGGGTTGATAGAACAAATACAACAAAATCTTGATAATTGCGAATTAGGATGATTGTTATATGGGGCTTCATTATACTATTCTTCATACTTTTAATTATGTTTGCCATTTTCATATTAGGAAAAAAGGGACTTCTGATATCTCAGATATAATAGGCAATCAGTAGCATAAGTATTACTGGGTGCCCTGTTTTAGGAAGGGATTTCACAAAGAGGAAATATCTAAATTGGTAAAGAGCAGATTGAGGTCGAACTGTAATGGGAAATAGATGGAATACATCTTGCACAGAGGGAAGACCAAGATTGCTACAGCAAAGCATGGCTTCATTAATATTAAAGATTTTTAAAAAGTTAGCAGTGAGGACAGTTCAACAGTGAGATAGATGCCTCTACCATGAGAGGGAGCTCTTATCTGTGAAACTCCAATGAGAATAATCTTTTGGGGATTTGGGGAGGTAAGAGATGGTGTGTAGGGTTCCTTTAGATTTAGGGTTTAAAGGATACAGGTTATCCCTTCTTTTGGGTGATAGGTTTCTGAATAGTTCATTAAAATTGCCTGAAAATGCTGTTGTGGTCACCTGTTCTTGCATATTATAATATTATTAGAAAATGTTGAATGCATGGGTTCAGCTGAAGAAAACAGAATTTGCTTCAGTTCTCTTTTTCTACCTTTTATATGTAGGATATCAATAAGCTTTTGTTTTGTGGGCTTTTGGGGTTTTTTTTTAAGTCAAATTACTCTTCCTCTTTACAACTGAAGATTTGTTAGCATCCACTGTTTTTCTCATAATACCCCTAATCTAAACAGATTGTTTTCACTTTCCCGAAAGAATTATTCCAGCCTATGCATGTAATTTACATTTTTTCTTCAATTAGAGTACCAAACCTTTCCCACCTACCCATGTATGTCTTCCTCATGCTTCAAGCTTTCTCTAGCTGTGCCGCCTAGATCACTGAATTGAGCTCTTATTTTTATGAACTCCTGAAGATCTCTTAGTTTTTCCAAGATAATTCATTTGCATGTTCATTAATTACATTGTGTTAGGCATTTCCTACCCTAGTCAGAAAACTTCTTGAACATACCCACAGAGCCTAACAGAATGGCTACACAGGGTACACACACAAATATTGTTGGTCGTTTAAACTAAACCTTAGGGGTTGGGGAGAAAATGCTGAAAACATACCTAAAAATTAGTATGGATTCAATTTCTTTTTCTTCAGGCTCGTGATGCAGAAAGCATTATGCTGAATCTTGCAGGGCAGCTCATCATGATGCAGAGGGACCGGTCAGGCCCACAGATCCGGGAGAAGGACAGTAACCCGAACCAGAGGAAATTGGTGAGTGAATGCACATCGTCTAGAACGTTAAGAATGTATGGGATCAGGGTGAGGAAATAAAATGATTTAAGAGGAGAGTATTGTCTTGTGATTTGGACACTAAGAAAGTACATGAAATTAGTCTTAAGCCTCAGGGTATAAAATAATTTGTAAAGGGTGAAGGATAAGATCCCAAAATAATAATAATAATAAAAATGTTATTGTTTAGGCTGTATAGGTTCTAATGGGAAAATAGTATAAACTGGTGATGTTCATAGGTTTTGGTTTTTAGGTTTAAATACACATACTCTGAAAGGCCAAGGGACTATTATTAACGAAATAAGTTACCATAATTTTCCTAAAAAGTTGTACTTGCATTTTGAAAGTCTTGGGAAATTAGTGCCTAGGGACTTAACCTACAGATTTAATAGGGAAAAAAAAACCTGATTCTTGTCTCCTTTTCCAGCTGCCATTCTGTCCTCCTGTTGTACTAGCTCAGTCTGTTGAAAATGTATGGACTACGTGTCGAGCCAATAAACAAAAGCGGCACCTTCTGGAGGCCCTCTGGCTGAGCTGCGGAGGGGCCGGGATGAAAGTGTGGCTCCCTCTCTTCCCCAGGGACCACCGCAAGCCCCATTCCTTCTTGTCCCAGCGGATCATGCTGCCTTTCCACATCAACATTTACCCGCTGGCGGTTCTGTTTGAAGATGCGTTAGTCCTCGGTGCTGTCAATGACACTGTGCTCTACGACTCTCTGTACACTCGGAGCAGTGCTAGGGAGCAGCTGGAGGTGCTCTTCCCCTTCTGTGTCGTGGAGAGAACCTCGCAGATCTACCTCCACCACATCCTCCGTCAGCTGCTGGTCAGGAACCTTGGGGAGCAGGCCTTGCTCCTGGCCCAGTCCTGCTCCACGTTGCCCTACTTCCCTCACGTGCTGGAGCTCATGCTGCACGAAGTGCTGGAAGAGGAAGCTACCTCACGGGAGCCCATTCCCGACCCTCTGCTTCCCACGGTGGCGAAGTTTATCACCGAGTTCCCGCTCTTCCTGCAGACTGTGGTGCACTGTGCCAGGAAGACGGAGTACGCCCTGTGGAACTACCTTTTTGCAGCTGTGGGAAACCCTAAGGACTTGTTCGAGGAGTGTTTGATGGCTCAGGATCTGGACACAGCTGCCTCTTACCTTATTATCCTACAGGTAACAGTTCTCTTCTCACAAAGGTGCAAGAATTAATGACCTTAAACTGTGGTTGTGCTTAAGGAATTAATTCAGTCCTGTTTTCTATTCAGTTTATATCTTTGCTTTTGAAGAACTTATTTTTATAAAATAACAGAAAATTTTTTTGAATATTAAAAAGGAACATTGCAGGTTTTTTTTAATTGTATTTATTTTCAGAGAGAAAGGAAGGGACACAGAGAAACATCATGTATTCCACTTATTTATGCATTCATTGCTTGATAGTAACATTGTAGAGTTTTTAAAATCCTGTTTGTCCATAAATAGGCCTAAAACAGACTGATGAGTTTATAATATTATTTTGAGTAATACTGAAGAAGTGTCATATTATATGTATTATAGTACATATAACATGAATATTACTGGGTTTGTCTGAGCCGCCCCAGCATAATAGGCATTTCCTTGTGATGTGAACTTGATGCAGGGACTCTGGTTAGAGCTTGGGTTATAACAGAGCCTGGGATATAATATCTTATATGAGGCTCCCCACCGTGAGTTAAGAGGTCTCAGGCCTGCCACAATAATTACTGTCATTGCAATTCTCAAAACAATATGTTCTTTGTGACTGTAGAAAATTTGCTTCATTATATATTTGACAAGGCTGCTTATAGTTGTTGTTCCTGTGTGTCTGATGTAAAATTTCGATGATTGCAAAGTTCTGTTGCTGATGTAAGAAGCTAACCATAAACCTGGTTTCATGCTGCCTGAAGCAGATTTCCTGTGTACAGTGACAACTGATTGAAACCAGAGATATTCCAGCAGAGTATCTGCTGGACGGCCATGAAATTCTGTTCTGATTCCTTGATTAATCTTAAAGAGCCACAGAATCATAAAAATAGAAACAAATTAATGCAGCCATTTGTTGTTTTTTTAGGTCACACCTTAGACTTTGAGTGATCTCTGAAGCAATGGAGTTGGAAACTTTTGTTCTATCGGAATTCCTAAGTTGCTGAGGATTAATTACAGTTAAACTTGTCTATTAATCACCTTTCCATGAGGGCCAAAGCAGGCAGTAAGGTTAAATTTGTGGAAGAGCCCTGGCCATGTGGGTTAGCTGATTTCTAGTGTTGTCCTGTACATGAGAGGTTTGCAGGTTTGACTCCTGGTCAAGGCACATACTGAGGTTGCAGGTTCAGTCTCCAGTCGGGGCAAGTACAGGAGGCAGACGTACCATGTCACTCAAATCGATGTTTTTCTTGCTCTCTCTTTCCCTTCCTTTTTCTCTAAAATCAATAAACATATCCTTGGGTGAGGGTAACAAATACATTTGTGAAAGAATTATTTAGGATACTGTTTGTGTAACAGTACTACACACTATTGCCCAAAGCAACGATTTTAAGTCCCATCTTCAGAAAGCTGTCCCAGGAGACAGACCTCGGCTTTTTTGGAGTCTGGCAAATCTAGATTTTTATTCTTGTTTCAAGTTACTTAACTCAGTTTCCTCATCTGTAAAAGAGGAATGATGTACCTATTTTGCCTATTCACTAGGAGAAATGAAAGAGTGTGTGTGAGGTTATATAATGACCTGGCATGTAGTGGAGTTCAGTAATCTGAATATGCACCTCAGCTCTTCTTATCTGATATTCTTTAATTTTACTGCTAAACTGTCCCCTGCAGTGTTGCAACTTCATTTCTCCTCTGGGTTTAGGGAGCCATGGAGATAAAGAGTTGCTCATAGTTTCCCAAATTATTTGCAGTATAAAAGGAATGCTTGTCTTCCTTGGTTGTTTTTATAGAATATGGAAGTCCCAGCAGTAAGCAGGCAACATGCCACACTTCTGTTCAACACAGCCCTGGAGCAAGGCAAGTGGGACTTATGTCGGCACATGATTCGGTTTCTTAAAGCCATTGGCTCTGGAGAATCTGAGACCCCTCCGTCCACACCTACAGCTCAGGTTAGTTGCGAATAGGGCGGCTTCTCTGGGCATGTTTCCATGCGGCGTCCCCTCTAATCGCACTGCACGTTGTGTGCACTCTCAGGAACCCAGTTCAAGCGGAGGATTTGAGTTCTTCAGGAATCGCAGCATCAGTTTGTCCCAGTCCGCCGACAACGTTCCTGCTAGTAAATTCAGCTTACAGAAAACACTAAGTATGCCATCTGGGCCTTCGGGAAAAAGGTAAAAGGATGAAAAGCTTTTAGGGCGTTGAGTGACACATTGCATTTCAAGGCATTTGTAAAGGCAGATCTCATGAAAACAACTACTTGATATACTTGCACTTCCTTTTGCAGTTCTCAAAAATCTTCACTTCTTCCTCCAAAGTTCACTTCTACAGTTTCTGCCCCTGCATTAGAGTAGGTCTCGATATACCTGTTCTGAATGTAATTAACTTTAAATTACTTGATTATAGGATAAAAAGGAAGATAATAAAATTATAGGTAATCCGAAAGCCTTCCTACAGTCACCAATTTTATCCTCCTTTCCAACTGTACCTCTTGACCAAAAAAAAATAAAATTCAGTCCTCATATGCTTGACTCCCCTGTGACTTTGATTGGAGGAGTCATTAAAACAGTGGGGAGCAACAAGGAAGTGCATCTGGAGATGGAAACCTCCATCCCCCATGCGTGGGCTGTTGCTTCTGAGAGGTCAGCTACGGACTCACACTGAACTTTATAAAATACAATTTCCCCGTTTGTGAGGCCCATGATTCCTTCTTGTGTTGCATGTTCTTGGCTCCTGCTTTTTTTTTTTTTTTTTTTTTTTTCTTCCCTCTTCCCTAATCCTTTCATAATGTTCGTATTGTGTCTGCAGTGCCTGGCACATAGAGCTTACTGAACTTTTTTTATTGTGATGTTTAACTGCTTTTTCTTATCACGCCGTTAATATCACTCCCACTGGCAACATGCACACAATCTTGGGCTATATACAGGTGAAATGCAACCCATAAACAGTTGTCAGGCGAACAGAAGCTTCTCAGCCATACCCTGAACTTAAATCCTACTGCAGATTCAGTGCTCACTATGTGCTAAGCATGGTTCTGGCATTTACATGTGTAGGTTTTAATTCTTTCAACAACTAATGTACCTAAGGGTACATAGGGTAGGTACTGTTGTTGCCCACATGATTCAGGTGAAGAAACAGAGGTCCAGAAAATTAACATGGTGATTTTTCACACAACTAGTGAGTGCAGAGCTGAGACTTGTGTTCATGCCGCCTGCTCCAGTGCTGCCTCCCTCCAGAAGCACCACATTCCCTTACAGACCGGTGGCCACACCAGCGCCCATCAGTAAGGAATGATAGGCTGGACTTGGTGAAGTCATTAATTTTTTTAAATTATTTTTATTTGTATTTTTTACATAACTACGTAACTCAGATTAAGAGACTTCATTTCACTTTTCTTATTAGTTTCTTTGATCTGATTTCATCCCCTCTTTTCCTTGGTCTTTTCAAATATAGCATTTAGGTGCTCCCTTTCTTTCCTTTAAGCAGTTACCACCTCTTTCCTGCTTTGGCTTTGCCTCCTGTTTTCTCCTGTTCCATGTATTTATTCTACAATTACGTTGTGAAAGCCTGCTGAGTTCCAGGCATTGTTCAGCGAGTTGGTGTATCACAGGAGGAGAAGACCTAAAACTTTATCCTCCTCTTCAATCACAACTAGACCTTCGATCTTTTACCTCCCTATCAGCGCACTCGGTGCTACTATGTAAAAGTATGTGAAGTCTTCCAGTAAAGCCTTTCCTGCAGCTTCCTTGTGTTCACACCTACAGATGGAGCAAAGACAGCGACTGTGCAGAAAACATGTATATTGACATGATGCTCTGGAGACATGCCCGGCGTCTCTTAGAAGAAGTGCGGCTCAAGGACCTGGGCTGCTTTGCAGCCCAGTTGGGCTTTGAACTCATTAGTTGGCTCTGTAAGGAGCGTGCCCGCGCTGCCCGGGTGGACAACTTTGTGATAGCCCTGAAGAGACTCCATAAAGATTTCCTGTGGCCGCTTCCCATCATCCCGGCCTCTTCTCTCAGTTCTCCTTTCAAGAATGGCAAGCTCCGAACAGGTAGTGCAAGCTTGTGTCAAGGTACAGGCGAGTGTATTTTACTCCAAGAACTTAGACGTTTTGCAATTAGTTGATATTCAGAGAAGTCTTTTCATTCCAAACTCAGGAAGAGATAAAAGCCAAGTTTTTGTACATCAGTCAGATCATCCACCATTTTGATCAAGGACGTGAATAAAGTAGAACCTATGTCTCAGAGACGTGTGACCTTGAAATCCAATGTATAAATATAGCAATTGTTATCTCAGATTCTCAATAGGTTGAGAATTGATTGAATATAGAACTAACACACTTATTATGGGAAGAGAGTTTTGGAATTGTTCCTTACCTGACAGAGCTCATTTCAGAAAAATAGTAAAAATGCATTTTTGAGAGCCCAGCTTCTAAACTAAGAGAGGACAAAGTGAAACTGCAAGAAAAACTAAAAGATAAAGTTTTTTAGTTCAGGTCTTTTTAAGGAAGACTGTTTTAATTGTCACTTAAGAAAATTGAAACAAAAATCTTTAACTATGGCACTTGGAAACTTCATGTCATCTTAGAACCAAAGAAAATCACATCAAAGATGAACAGAGTAAAATTTTGCCTAGTTCTAGTAAGATTTGATGATATTAGATGACTCTTAGGTGGCATTAATAGTCCATTTTGTTATAGTCCCACAGCCCTGATTTATGGGCAGGGGATGCATGTAGAACAGTAATTGGCTTTGAACTTCTAATATTGAGAAGTGTAGAAAGAGAGTCTGAAATAACTGAATTGGAAATGGCAGTGTGTGCATCTTGAATTTCCATTTTCTTGTTTTTGAACCTGCCTTGCAGTGGGAGAGCAGCTGTTAAAGTCTCAATCAGCTGACCGTTTCTTAAACCTTGAAATAGATGCTGGCCTTTCTAATGTCCAACGAAGTCAGAGCTGGCTCAGCAACATTGGCCCTACCCACCACGAGATAGACACAGCCTCGTCCCCGGGACCACAAATGCAAGAGGCCTTCCTGTCACCTTTATCTAACAAAGGTGAGTGTCACTTTAAGACCTAGCTCTTCTTCAGTTCCTTTGGGAGGGAGTTGAGGTGCTGCAGCACTTCACAGAGAGAGAGAGAGAGAGAGAGAGAGAGAGAGAGAGAACTGCATTCTTCTTTGAAGATGTTTCCTTGAGGATCACTCATTAGCATCTGCTGGGTAGGTGAGGGTCACTAGAACCAGGCCAATTGACCTTGACTATATGCCACCATATTTATTTTAGGTAAAATGAAATAGGCAAATCTTGTTACATATCAGCACTAATAGTTGAACTTTTGCAATAGATTTTAATGTACAGAAACACTGACTTTGAACCTCATGTAAGCAGAATGTTAACTATCCCCATATAAAAATTCCATTTTTCTCATAAGTATACCTGTGTCATAAAAAATTATATTCACTTATCTTCTTTTTATTTTGTTTATTTTTAAATGTGGACATTTTCTTTTAATTTCCTACATAATAACATCCTTAATTTTGCCTCTTACACTTTAAACTCTAAAATATTTACTATCTGGTCCTTTACCAAAATATGTACGCCAACCTCTGCTCTTAAAGTAATGGTTCCACATATCCATCACCCAGCTTCAATTACCAACTCATGACCAAATTTGTTTGACCACTTCCCCCTCCTGTATTTTTTTAACCAAATCCAAAACATACAGTGAGTGGCCGATTATTATGATCTATGAACGCATAATAATCTGGCCACTCAGTGTGTCAGTGTGTGTGTGTGTGTGTGTGTGTGTGTGTGTGTGTGTTATTTATGTCCCCTCCCCCTGGTGCAGCCTGGCCAGGGGGAGGGGACATGGGCAGTTGGCCGGCCTGCCTGCTGGTTGAACTCCTGGTTGAGGGGGCAATTTGCTTATTAGCCTTTTATTATATTGGATCTACACTCTGGCCAGATTATTATGTGTTCAGAGATCATAATAAACTGGCCACTCAGTGTATATTTTGTGAATATTTCAGTATCTCTAAAAGGACTCTTAAAAAAATAGCCATAATACCATATCATCCTTCTAAATTTTTAACCCATCAGATATCCAGTAAGCTTTCAGAGTCCTATTGTTTTTGATACATTGCGGTTCTTATGTTTTTAATTCTCTTTTTAGTGATTGTTCCGCTCCCCATCTTTTTTTTTCTTCTATCTACTTATACATTGAAGAAACTTGCTTAATGGATTTTCCCCTAATGTGGATTTTGGTAATTGCATCTTGATGATTTAGTTTAACAGTTTTCTCTCTTTTTCTTGCCAATTGGTAATTAAATCTAGAGACTTGAGCAGATTATAGCTTGCTTTTTTTTTTTTTTAATAGGTAGTGGCATATTTTTCCATGTGAAGGCACATAATGCCTGGTTACCTCTCTAATGTGTTTTTTTTTTTTAAATAAACGTTTTTATCCATTTCAGAGAGGAAGGGAGAGGGAGAGAGAAACATCAATGATGAGAATCATTGATTGGTTGTCTCCTACATCTCAATGGGGATCAAACCCACATCCCAGGCATATGCCCTGATCAGGAATCGAACCATAACTTCGTGGTTCATAGGTCAGCATTCAACCACTGGGCCACACTGGCCAGGTTCTAATGGCTTTTTTAAAAAAAATCTACCACTGTTAATATAGCTTGGGAATTTCAGCAATGGGTTTATATTTTAGTTTCAAATTCTTCAAGAGAAATCAACATCTCAGAAGCAGCAGTGTTTAAAACTAAAGTTAAAACATTTTCCACATGAAGTTTGTTTATAACTTTTGGCACTTCTTCGTCAGGTGATGAATGCAGCATTGGTTCAGCCACAGACCTGACTGAAAGTAGCTCCATGGTGGATGGGGACTGGACAGTGGTGGACGAAAACTTCTCCACACTCAGTCTAACTCAGTCAGAGCTGGAGCACATCTCCATGGAGTTGGCCAGTAAAGGCCCTCACAAATCCCAGGTCCAGCTGCGGTGAGTTCCTCGGCCTTTTGAAAGTACAGAATCCCTACTTGGGATATTTGGGCAAATAAGGTACAAGGACTACTTTCCTGATAGATTGCCCTTCTGACATCTAGATTCTTCTTAGCTCCATACTTCCTTCTCAGTTACTCTCCTGTTTACGTATAGGTATTTGCTGCACATCTTCATGGAGGCAGGATGTCTGGACTGGTGCATTGTCATAGGCTTGATTCTTAGAGAATCCTCAATAATCAACCAGATTTTGGCCATTATACAGACGACGGAGGTAGATGGAGAGATGTTACAGAACATAAAGACGGGGCTCCATGCGGTGGACCGATGGGCCTCTGCAGACTGGTAAGTGCTCGTTTGTCAGCTTGTTTCTCTGCTGTTCATTGGTGAACCCTGTCCTTTCCCACTAAGGCTTAGCTCTGGTTCATTTATTTAGATATGTTAGGTTGGTCAGTATAAAAATGCTTTAATATGTTCATTTTAAGGCTGTGTTCTTTATCTACTGTTCTATACCAAACATTTAGATGAGTGATGTCCAGAGAGAGACTGTTGGTCTTTTTAAAGTGGAATGCATATCACTGACTTAAGATTGATGCAGCACAAATGATGTTTGTTTTTTTGTTTTTTGTTTTCTTTATTGATTAAGGTATTACATATGTGTCCTTTTCCCCCCAATTGCCCCCACCCCACTCATGCCCTCACCCACCTGGTGTCTGTGTCCATTGGTTAGGCTTAAATGCATGCACACAAGTCCTTTGGTTGATTTCTCCCCTTTACCTCCACCCTCCTCTACCTTCCCCCTGAAGTTGATGGTCTGATCAATGCTTCTCTGTCTCTGGATCTGTTTTGCTTCATCGGTTTATATTGTTCATTATATTCCACTAATAAGTGAGATCGTGTGATATTTATCTTTCTCTGACTAGCTTATGAATTAAGACTGGAACTTAAGGTTTGTGGTTCTGTAGAATTAAATAATCTAAAAAGTTCTACTTGAAAAAAATAAAAGCTTAGTGTATATGAATTTAACATTGCATGGCCATTACTACCGAACCAAATTAAGAGTAGTGAATGGCCTGGCCAGTGTGGCTCAGTGGTTGAGCATCAATCCATGAACAAAGAGGTCACCAGTTTGATTCCAGATCAGGGCACATGCCTGGGTTGTGGGCTGGATCCCCAGTAGGGGGCATGCAGGAGGCAACTGATCTATATTTCTCTCTCATCAATGTTTCTATCACCCTGTCCCTCTCCCCTCCTCTCTCTCTCTACAAATCAATAAAAACATTTTTTTTTTAAAAAGTGGATGCTAATAAAACTCTGTTATGACATATAGAATAAAGGATATTTTAGTTTTAAAAAAAAAAGTAGTAGTAGTGGATAGAAGTTAGGTGCCTGGGGTTCTAGCCCTTACCAATTGTGTGTGGATTTGGGGGCTTCCCTTACTTGGATGTAGTTTTCCTTAATTGGAAAGTTCTTTTTCCAGTCTAAAATCCTGTTGGTCCTTACGCTGTGGAAGATGATTTTCAATTATAATACTAGATAATTTGCTCCTAGTGCTCAGAAATTTAAGGCTCACGCTAATGCTATGTGCAGTCCTTCTATGCTGGCCAGGGCACCTAAGAAACCTTCCCTTCCTACCTCCCTCTGCTGCCTCCTCCACCCCACCCCACCCCCATAATCAATCACTGACCTTACTGAATCTATGTTTAGTAGGAATTTTCCAATAACACTATAATGTCTGGCCAGTGTCGCTCAGTGATTGAGCATCAACCTATGAACCAGGAGGTCATGGTTCGATTCCCTGTCAGGGCACATTCCCAGGTTGCGAGTGTGATCCCCAGGGGGGGGGGGGGGCATGAAGTAGGCAGCCTATCAGTGATTCTTTCCATCATTATGATTGTCTCCCCCTTCCTCTCTGAAATCAATAGAAAAAGTGTATTTGTATATATAAAAGGCTAATATGCAAAGTGTCCCCTCAGGAATTTGACCAGGAGACCAGAGTTTAATCACTCGCTATAACGTGCACTGACCACTGAGGGGTGGGCGCAGAATGAAGGCAGGCCCCAGCCAGCAGCCAGAAGGCCCTGATTGACCCTGATCATGGGCCAGGCCTAGGGATCCTGCCCGTGCAAATTTCATGCATCAGGCCTCTAGTATGTACATAACACTCTGTGGAGCCTTTTGAATATGGCTGATGAAAACTAATTTCCTCTTTCTTTTACTTAGTCCTGGATATAAGCCATTTTTGAACATCATTAAGCCACAATTACAGAAGCTCAGTGAGATAACAGAAGAGCAGGTCCATCCTGAAGCCTTCCAGCCCATAACTGTGGGTAAGACTCCCGAGCAGACTACTCCCCGGGCCGAGGAGAGCAGGGGCTCCTCAGGCCATGGAGGCGCCCCCCAGGGCGAAGCCGGAGGTGGCGGTGTGGTCAGCCGGAAGGAGGAGAACACAGCCCGCACAGAGGAGGAGGAAACCTTTCAGGATGGGACTTACGACTGTTGTGTGTCCTAACAACAGTGAGGTGCCGTCACCTCGGCAGTATTAATTAGCAGCAGCGTGCATGCAACTGAGGACACTGTGACCTCGTTGGATGATTTAACCAGGGAGCTCAGCTCAGAGACTCTGGTAAGGTATTAAATTTTAACTAACTCTTCTCTAAGAAATCTCCTTGACTCCAGAAAAATGTGATACCAGAATAAATCATCTTTCATAAAAAAAATTTTTAAAGCTTTGGTGGAAAGTAATAAAGAATACTGTACAGATGTACATGAGAATATTTTGGTTTTATTCTTAAAGGTTGGTAGCTCTTCAACTATAGGGATTATTTTGCCCCAGATGAGCTTGCTTTTTCACTACATATAGCTTCTTACATGTTTTGTTTAGTGTGTGCAGGCTGCTTTTTAAAAAAATAAATGCTCATGTGCTTGCTGTAGCTTGTCAAGTACCTGAGCTACCTGGAATGCCCTAGATTGAGCGCACTGGACTCTAGCTGGGCCTCCTGAGCAGATGCCTGCCCTGGCACAGGCCATGCCAGTCCTGAATGACGGGAGCACTTGACCTGTGAGTCAGTGTGCCAGCGGCATTCCTGCTGGGCCAGCGTGGGTAGAGGCCGAAGGGGTTCTTGTCCAATTATGTGTTAGATACCACTAAACTATTTTGTATCACGAGCTTTATCTTTTTGTGAATAACCTGTGTAAATATACTCAAAGGCACTGTTCATATTTTTAGGGCTTGTATTATATTTGTAAGGTTTATGCTGGATTCTGCATGGCTATGTATACTCACTCTTGGAACAAAGACAGGGCTTGCTGTTCTTTCCAAACATGAGCAGTCTTCATAGAGAAAGACAGGTGGATTCACAGAGGAAGACAGGTTTATTTTATTGGCTTGGTCATAAAATAACAGAAATGGTCACACCAATCATGAAATGAAACCGGTTTTGTGCAAATTGATGTAGTTTCTTATTTATTGCTTTTGTAAATTGAGTAAAAATGGACTTTTATGTAAATATACTGAATCCTGTATTATCTGGCTAACTAAAAATTAGTATGTAAAGAATGCATTCTTCATTGTAATTTTTAAAATATTTTATGTATTTCTAGATATGACTTAATTTTAGTTTTCATATATTATGAAAACTGCATACTCCTTAATTGCTTCAGACTAAACACATACCCACTGTATGTACTTCTAATTACCTTATAACAGTATTAATTTAGATAGCTTGTTTGTACTGTGCAATTTGAACAAAGGAATGCAATGTTATTTTTTACAAAAACAAACTTGTTTATTTTTATAACAATGTATTTCATGTGGACCAAATTCATACCACTATGTAAAACAGCCTCTCTTAGTGCAATTACAGTTTAGAAATAAAATGTGGTCCTCTATCCTTGTTTTTAAACGTAAGTGGCTAGAGTTAGCTGTCCTAGCCGGGTTTCCTTTGACGGGAAACTCAAAACCATTTTGAAATTGCTTAGTTCAGAATTCATCAAACTGTTTTAAATTATTGGGTTTGGTAATTTACTATCATTTACTTTTTACAAGTGCAATAATTTTACATACTGAAACTCGTGAATGGGTGGAATATGTGATTATTGGTACCTGACCTGGTCCTTCTGGTGCTACTTTTATTTAAGCCTTTGTTTTAAACCACCTTTCCCTGAATCTTAAGGTAGAATTGTTTCCCAGGTGAGTACATCATGAGCTCAGCAAGAAACTAAACTGAAATTTCTTCTGCCCTAGTCCACTAGGAGAAGACCTAGCATTACTTTTGTGTTTGGTGTGAATATCCCGTCAATAAAAATGATTTACCATTTAAACAGCTGTCATCTTTTCAAATAGCCTAATGTGCCGCTGGCTTCATCTTGCACTGGACCACGCAGGCGTCAATAAGAGCTGCATTCCTGGGGTTAATGCCATAAACGAGTCCTCTAGAAATTACTTGTTTTTCAGCCAATACGAATGGGTGGCCCCCAAGGCAAAAGAGACAAATTTATAGGAAATTTCTCTGATAATTTGTTAATACAATTTAATATTTAAAAATTTAGTCTTATTTTGCCTTGTGTGGTTCACTTATCAACTGTTCAAGCCATATTTTTAACCAGTGAATTTAAATATTCAGTATAACCGAGGTTTAAATTGTTTGCTAATACCAAAACAATGAGTCATTTGGGGATAGAGCCAACCTTTGCTTGAATTAAAGTTGCTGCTGCTTCTGAATGTGTGCTTTTTTACTTGGTAAAGGACAATAAAACCATTCCATGAACTTTTGTTTGTTCACCATCTCAGGTTAACAGCAAAAAGTATATGTATTAAAAGGCACATAAATATTCTTTTGATCATATAATTCCACCTCTTGGAATTTTTCTTATGAAATAACTTAGAAATTCAGCAGACTTAATATTTATTTATATGCAGAATTATTTAGAATAGGAGCCTCAAGAGTTGGCGGCATCCTAGATGCTTGACTATGCAAGATTGGAACAAATGATCCATGTTGATGTTTTAAACTATCATGAAAAATTATATGAAATCATGCATACCCTATGATTTCCACCAAGCAAAACTTTAAATATAAAAGTGTAGAGGACACCTGGCATCATCTCTTAACAGGTGGGATTAACAATTTGATTTTAACTTTTTCCTGTTGTGTCCTATATTCCTAAATCTGCTGTGTCTATGGATTTGCCTATTCTGGACATTTCACATAAATGGAATAATGTTATATGTGGCTTTTTCACTGAGCATGATGTTCATCTTTGTATATCAATGCTTCATTCCTTTTCAAGGTTGAATATTTCATTTTATAGACATGCTATATTTATCTAGTTACTTAAGGAATTGGGTGGTTTCCACGTTTTGACTCTCATAAAAATACTACTATGAACATGCATGTACAAGTAGTTTGTGTGGACATATTGTCAGTTCTGTCTAGGAGTGGAAATGCTGAGTGATGTGTTGCGAGTTAATTCTTTGAGGAGATGCCTAACCATATTCCCAAAGTGCCTGGGCTATTTTTTTTCTTCAATTCCCATTAGCAATGGCTCCTATCTATACTTGTTATTGTTGTATTTTTGGTTATAGCCATCTGTGTTAATATAAGTGGTGGTATCTCATTATAGATTTGCATTTCCCTTATAGCTGCCTTTTCATGATTATTAGCTGTTTGTGTATCTTTGGATAAACATGTTCACATTTGGGTCATTTATCTTTCTATTGTTGATTTGTAAGAGTTTTTACGTATTTTGGATACTAGATGCTTGTCCGATAGAGGTCTCATTCCCCCACTACCCAAGAGCAGGGTCTTCCTGCTTTCTGAAAGTTCGTTCTGTGGCACTCGGCTTTTTTGAAAGACCTACGTTAGTACAGTAACAGCTTTTTTCAAAAAAGTGAAAATCCTCTCATTTCTTTCAGTTAGCAAAAGCAGGTACTAATGCCAATGTTTTCTAAGGGTTTCATGATTTTAGTTTCCACATGTTAGTCTTTGATCCATTTGAGTTCATTTCTTATGTCCTGTGAAGTGAGGGGGTGTCTTTGTATGTGTATGTGAATGTGAAGATTCAGTGTCCCAGAACCATTTACTGAGTTTGTCTCCCATTGAATTGTCAAAACTCAATAGACTATGAATGTATGAGTCTATTTCTGGACTGATTGAACTACACTGATCTATGTATGTTTTCATTACTGTTCCTACTTTGTAGGAAGTTTTAAAAGTGTGAGTCCTCTAAGTTTTTCTCAAGACTGTTTTGTGTCCCTTGCAGGATCAAGTTATGTGTGTGCACACACAAAAGGCAGCTGGAATTTGATAGGAACTGTACTCATTCTATAGATCAATTTGGAGAATATTGCCATCTTAATATTAAGCCTGTTGGTCTTAGAACATGTCTTTAATTTCTTTCAGCAATGTTTTATATAGTTAGGAATAAGCTTACAAAAGTATAAGATTTTTATAATACTAAGTATTTTATTCTTTTCCATGCTATTGCAAATAGGATTACTGTTAGTATGTTGAAATTAGATCCTACAATAATTAGTAATTAGATCCTACAATAATAATTAGTAATTATAGTTAACGGTAATAGTTTTTGTGGCTTCCTTAGGATTTTCTTTAAAGATCATGTCATCAGCTAATCTGGATGCCTCTTGTTAGAGCTAGAACCTCCAGCACTCAACAGAAGTGAGTAGTGTATACATCTTTGTCTTCTTCCTGAACTTAGGGGGGAAACATTATATTCAGTCTTTAATCACAAATTATTTTCTTAAATGATTTCTATTAGGTTAAGGAAGTTCCCGTCTATTATTAGTTTATTGAGTGTTTTTTTTTTTTTTATCATGAAAAGGTGTTAGGCTTTGTCAATATTTACCAAATAATTGGTCATCTATTGAAATGATTATATGGTAATTGTCCTTTATTTTATGAATATGGTATATTGAATTGATTTTTCAGGTAGTAAGCCAACTTTGCATGCTTGTGATAAATGAAATTATCAACATGTTAAATAATGTAGTAGTATCAAAAATATATATTGATGTACTTCCAAATTGGCTAGGCCAGTGGTCGGCAAACTGCAGCTCTTTGGCCCCTTGAGTGTAGCTCTTCCACAAGATACCATGTGCGGGCACGCACGTACAGTGCGATTGAAACTTTGTGGCCCATGCACAGAAGTCGGTTTTCGGATCTCAAAAGAAATTTTAATCATTGTACTGTTGATATTTGGCTCTACTGACTGAGTTTGCTGACCACTGGGCTAGCCCGTTTTTTTAAAATAAAGAGGTATTAAGTGCATTTTGGCTTTATTGGCCATAAATTTCTGTAAAATAGTAGGAAAGTCATTCTGCTATTACACCTTGTACTGGACTATTTTGAGGAGTAGTGGTACCCTTTTTTTGTGTGTGGAGATAAAAATGAACTCTATCTCCCAACAAAATGCCATTTTCATTAGCTTTTCAGTAATTTCCTTTGTCAATGCATATGATTTAAAGCTGCTAAATATGCTGAAACTCAACATTTACCAATAATTGGTCATTTCACAGCCAAAGGATTCCAGTTGAAGTAAATTTCCATGATGAGTTCTTTGTTCACATGTCCCATTAAAACAGCAGCTACAACCACAGGCCTTTTAACAGCTATTAAAAAGGAATTAAGACTTGAACATTTTTTCAAATATGAGGATACAGAATACAATAAAGATCTAGTTTTCAATATACTAACTAGTATATTAATAAAGTTTATTTCAGTAACATTGTAAGGCAACAATTAATTCTCAAGTGAAACCAGTGAAAAGTAATGGACAATCATTTTTTCTATAGCTTCCTGAGTCAGCAAGCTGGGTTATGGCCCCCTCAGTGGTAACATTTTAAGAATCCTAGCATGCTGGAAACAGATACTTCATGCTACAATAATTCTTTTAGGACAACACAGTAAATTTTAAGAAATGATTCCTTCAAAATCACAATTATTTACCCTTTCCCTGAATGTGCAGTACTGTGCTACTTACATTTAAATTCTGTAGGAAATCATGTATTTTAGAATTTGCAAAGACTCTTTTTGAAAACAACATTCTTTAATTTCAGAGAGCTTCTCATCTAACAGTGGTGTGCTTATTAACAGAGCCATGAATATCAGATTTAACCATTTCTGCCATTAAGTCAATATCCCAGGATATTAAGCATCCCCAGAGATTTGTTACCAACCTTGCATAATATGAAAGCTTTAGAATACTAAAGAAAGCCTAAAAACATAATTGTTTACATATGAAGGTACAATTCAAGGGCAAAAAGAAAACCATGATTGTTACTGAAAAAAGGAGTAATAACATCCTTCCCAAAGGAAACTGATCACAAGTAAAACATTTGGGCTTTTACCTTCCCCCCCACCCCCTAAAAACAATTTCTGGTAATTTCAGATTACGCACAAAAATATGTTTGTACAGTCATCCCTTAGAACCCAGGTGGGATGGTGTGTTAAACCACCCTCTTGGATGCTTAAGTCCCATTTATAAAATAGCATAGTATTTGTATAGAGCCTACATCCATCCTCCCATATACTTTAAATCATCTCTACATTACTTATACTGGTAATATCTAATACAATGTAAGTAGTTGTTATACTGTATTTTTTAAGGAAAAAATATGTTTACTACTGACACAACCCTTGTAGGCCTAACCACTTAGTCCATGTCAACACTAACTTTTCCCCCCCAGCATATTTTCCATCTGTGGGTGTGGAACCTACAAATATGGAGGACTGACTGTATTTTAAAATTCATTGAGCTATTAAGTTTCTAACTTTTCCCTCACAACTGCGATTCCATACAAGCTACAAACACTTTATTACTGCCTGACAGATAAACGTGGCAGGAGTCAGGCACTTGAGGCTAAGAGTATGTGGTTTCTACAAAGTCAAAAAAAAAAAAAAGCAACGGCTCCCGTGTCCATGCATGTCCCAGCCAGCATGTCATCTTTCTGCTCTGGCTGCAGCCCTGTGTGGGGGGGGCCAGGGAGTTTTAAAGAGCCACGAATTAGGCAGGCAATATGAGGAGCATGATTAGAAATGGTATTGTGTATCGCACAATAAGAATTTCCTCCCATGATGCATACTTACTATACTCTTTCTGTTCAAATGGGTCCAAGTGCCAATTTTTACTGTGGCTTTTCTTTAAAAATATTTTTTTTCAGGGGGGGGGGGATAGGGAGGGTGCTTACTAAACTCAGAATTTGTCCGACATTTACATCTCTAAAAAAAAAGCTAGCAAAATTTACCAGTGACCTCTCACCAACCCCTTCCACTGCTGGCGCCAGGAACCCAGGGGCACCGCTGTGACATGCTCACAAGCCACCTTCTTCAGAACAAAAAGCACCTCTTAAGTCCTAGGGTTGCCATTATGCAGGGTCTGAACCCCAACAGCTCCAGGGAAGCCAGTTCTGCTGGACAGTAAGTTACTGAGAAAGCAATCTGGTTAGATAACAGACAAAGATAAGGACCCCATGCATCAATAAAATGACGCCCTTAAGGATTAACTTTGGAAAATCCCCTTCTACAAAACAAAGAGAATAAGTATGTATAAAATGCTCAGTCACTATTACCCACCCTCCCCCCAGAACAGCCGCCATGGCAACCGGCTCTGAGGCAGGAAGTGCAAGTCCTGTGTTTGCACAAACAACTGACATTCTGGACCTAGAGAACCGGTGAGGTGGAGGGGGCAACATGGACTGACTGCCCACTCCTCAGGAGGCTCGGGGCCACCAGGGGTGCTGGGCTCCAGCGCACACAAAGCACATGCTAGTAGCTGCCTGAAGAAGCACTTCTCCCAGCACAGGCTGGGGTCTCAAAAGCCCCACGCTGCTTCCCGTCCTTTTGTAATGGTTTCCTAGTGACCTACAGCAGGCCTCGAGGGGCATCATTACTCCACTGACTGGCAATTTGCCCACCATCCGTGACACAACCAATGGTCTTGGGCTTTCATTGGAAATGTCATTTGTCTCGTTAACAATGGTCTTGAAGTACTTTCAGCATCTTTCGTGACCCTCAGGGGACAACGGCTGCAGTGGTCTGTTGGCTTTTGTCCATAAGTCACATAAAATGACACGTTAGTGCAGTGGTAGTACCCACGTGTGCTTGAGCGCCAGAAAGCTGGCATTTTCAAGTTTTAAAAAGGCCTTGTGTCACTGCCCCACAAAACTTACTAAAATTCACCGACTTACATTACAAACGTCCGTGTAGCATAAGGAGAGACCGTGTCACCTGAAGGATCCCACGGGGCATTTACCTAGAGCTCGTTCACTAGGTTAAAACGCATAGAGATCGTAGGTGCACACCCAGGCAGAAGGGAACGTCCAGTCTGGGAACTTGTCTTTCAGAGCGTCCAGCTGGGAGGACCGCTTGTCTGCCCCAGAGAAGTAGTGGGCGGCAATGGCCACCGTGACGGCTCCCTCCGGCTGCTCTTCCGAAACCTGGCAGAGAAAAGCCGTTAGTTTTCTAGCTCTGGGGGCAGAAGGCCGATCCCAAGCACTTGATCCTTGCCAGCCGCCCAGGGAAGCCAGCAGCGCCGGGGAATTCCCACCTGCACTTCTATCCAGAACCGCCAGGCGGAGGCGTGGAGGCCGTGGGAGTAAAACACAAAGTAGTCCCCTCCTTTACTCGTGACGGGGGTGCCGTTGCCGAGAGACCACTGAGACAGCGTGGACCCTTTGTGAGGTCGAACATACAGTGACATATGGCTTGGTCCTGTAGCAGAAGAGGAAGAAAGGTCAGTTATAACTCTCTTTAAAACAGCATCTACCAGAAAAGCAAGCCACCAACCAAACCAGACTATGAAATTCACGCCTTTTATCACTTAGAAGATGCTCGTTGCAAACCGGAGGGAGGTTTGCCGATCTGTGGAGATCAGTAAAGGTAAGTGATGAGGTGCAGCACAAACCTGGGTTCAAGTCTTAGCCTTGCCATTGAAACGGTCTAGCACTCATGAGAGCCCTTCTTCAGAAATCTAGAAAATAGGTGTCATCGAGCCAAGAGATAACTGCAAAAACCATAGCAAAAGAATTGGGGGGGGGGGGGGAGACACGGGGGGACTGCTGTGTAAATGCTTCATGTAGCAAAGCTAGTAAGAGCACTCCCAACACAGTGAAAGGTTAAATAGGTGATCAAAACAAAAATAAAATATAAACTTTCTTAAATGCCAGGAAATCTTTTTTTAATTAAAGAACAAAGTAGACATCAAAGGAAAGGGAGTGTTACATGTAAGTCACGTAACAAAGAGCCACTGACAAAGACAGAAAGCACTAGTTGTAAAATGTGAATAGATCTAACTCGGCCACTAAAAGGAAAGTTTTCAGCTTGGCTTACAAAGCCAGACCAATCATGTACTATATTCAAGGAATATACTTAGATTCAGAAAAGGTATGAACAAAGGTTTATAGGCAATTGGACACAAGGTTAAAAAGAGCTCTTTGATGTCAGGAGAAAATAGAATTCAAAATAAAAGCATTAAAGTAAAGGCATTTTGATACTAAAAACTATAAGTTCACATAAAAACTTAGTTCTGTATAGCAACTATTTTATGAAGTAAAACTACATGGGATGCAAAACATATATATATAGAGAGAGAAATACATATAAGACTATAATATTTCACTCTAAGATGTCAATTGAACAAAATATGATATAAAAGACCTAAACAACATGATCAGTGAAAAAGACCATATGAAATCTGTATCAAATTTTACATGCTGATCATATAGATATATATCATCTTGGGTGAGCATAAAATACAAAAGTAAACTGTTAGATCATTAAAATAGCAAAATGCTATAACATTGAGATTACAAATAACACTGATCATAAATCAAAGCTTGAAATTATCAATAAAACAAACCAGTCTTCTAACCTGGAAATTAAGGGTGTCCTACTTAAAAGATGCATGGGTAAAAGGAAATAGAAACAAAAATTATAAAAATTTTTATAATAAAAATACTACATATCCCAGAAACTATTGGACACAAGTAAATTGATGATAAGAGTCCATAGCAGTAAACATTGTTTTCAATAAAATAGCAAGTATATAAAAGGACAACAAAATAAAAAGCACATGTTAGGAAATATTATAGACAAAATCAGAAATCAATGAATCGGAGAACAGGACTCAAAACAGATCCACCTTAAACGAAAGTCTGTTACTATTTTAAATTAAGATAACCATTAGCTAACTTGATTGGGATGGTGGGGATGGAGCAAAAACAAGTATGGGAAAAGAGAAATAAAAATACAAAGTGATGAATAGCAAGAACCTACAACCAAGATTACTGTATCCAGCAAAGTTATTCAGAATTGAAGGACAGATTAAGAGCTTCACAGATAAGAAAAAGTTAAAGGAGTTCATCACCACCAAACCAGTATTATATGAAATGCTGAAAGGTATTACTTAAGAAGAGGAAGAAGATCGAGTGAATTAAAAATCTGAGGAATAGAGTAAATTGTCCCTGATTCTATTATATTCACCAAAGAAAGGGAGTGGATTGATAATTATCAGGGTCAAAGGGGTGTGGGGGTGCAGAAAGAGACTGGATTAAAATCCTATAACCTATGGATGAGGACAATGCAGGGGGAGGGGGTAAGGGCAGAGAGTGGGGGTGGGAATTGGGTGGAAGGGAGCTATGGGGGAGAAAAAGGAGAAACAATTGCAATAATCTGAGCAATAAAGATTTATTTTAAAAAATAAAAATAAACAGAAGTTTGTAAATCACATATGGCTGCTTTGAAAAACTCTATACTAATAACTTTGAAAACCCAGATGAAATGGAGATTTTTCTAGGAAAATACAGTCAACCAAAACTGAATGCAAAGCCATAAAGCTGAAGTAGACCAGTTAGTTACCCTAGAAAAATAAATTAAGCTATTCCACAAAAGACACAGGTGGTTTCAGAGAGGAATTCAGGCCAACTTTTCAACCAAGTGGTTCCAATGCTTCCAAAGCATTGAAAATTAAGGAAAACCTACCAACTGTTTTCATGATGTGTGACATTTATGATGCTTTTACATTTATAATGCATAACACTGGTAACTTAAATATGATAGAGTGTAAAACACACAGACCAATATACACTGAGTGGCCAGATTATTATGATCTCTGAACGCATAATAACCTGGCCAGTCAGTGTATATCCTATATAATAAAAGGCTTATATGCAAATTGTCCCCTTGATCAGTAGTTTGACCAGCAGGCAGGCTGGCCAACCGCCCATGTCCCCTCCCCCTGGCCAGGCTGGCCGGCCCCCACCCATGTACAAATTCATGCACTGGGCCTCTAATACACACACACTGAGTGGCCAGATTATTATGTGTTCAGAGATCATAATAATCTGGCCACTCTGTCACTCATGAGATATGCAAAATTTCTAAAGAAAATATTAGCAAACATCCTAGATCATCACATTAAGAAAATAACAGGCCATAACCTGATGGAATATGACATATCAAAATATCCGAAGAAGAAAAGACCTATGATTATCTTTACAGATAGCTGCTAAAAAATAAAAAGCCTATAAGAGATCAACCGAAGGACTTGTATGCATGCATATAAACATAACCAATGGATACAAGACAGGGGGGAGGGGGGCAGGTGAAGGCATATGTAGGGGGGTAGGGGAGGCTAGGGATAGGTCAAGGGGGGGGGGGAGGAGACATATGTACTGCTATTTGTAATGCTTCAAACAATAAAAAAAGCCTTTCACAAAATTAAAAATAATTCCTTATTTTAAAAAAGATTTCAAGGAGTACCAACTGATGAATGCTAAACATGATTAAAAAAAAATCATCTATCGCTGAAACCAATTTGGCTCAATGGATACAGCGTCAGCCTGCAGACTGAAAGGTACCAGGTTCGATTCTGGTCAAGGGCATGTACCTTGGTTGCGGGCACATATCCCCAGTAGAGCATGTGCAGGAGGCAGTTGATCAATGATTCTCTCATCGATGTTTCTAACTATCTCTCTCTCTCTTCCTCTCTGTAAAAAATTAATAAAATATATGTTTTTTAAAAAATCATCTATCATGGGAAAACACTATAGACTTTGCATAAGAACAAGGCAAGAATGCCCCTGTGTCAGCAGCTGTTTTACACAATGCTAGAAGTATTAATCACTTAAACCAATTAGAGGCGTAAGAATTGGTAAAGAAGAAATACTACGTTTGCAGATGATATGCTGTAGTCAATAAGCTATGCTTTTGTATAGCTCTCATGCAAAAAATGGTTTTTGTTTTTAATCTGTTGTTTTTATTCAATTCTCACCTGAGGATTTTTTAAAATTAAATTTAGAAAGAAAACATCGGTTGCATCCTGTACAAACCCCAACCAGGGACTCAACCCACAGCCTACGTATATGCTGACCGGGCATTGAACCTACAGCCTCTTTGGTGTACAGGACGACGCGCCAACCAACTGAACCACTTAGGCTTAGATTATGGCAAAGCCTAAAATATTTACTATCTGGCCCTTTAAAGTTTGGCAATTTCTGGTATACCTGGAGAATCCTAAAGTTTCAAGAATTAAAAAATAAAAGATTCAATGAGGTAGCAAGATATAAAATTGAGATAAGTCAATTGCCTTCACACAAATTATAACCAGTTAAAAGACATACTGGTAGAGAAAAATCCAATTAAAATAGCAACAAAACCTAGATAAGAAAAATTTTATAACACTTTTGAGAGTCAAAAAAAAAGTAGGTTTGAATAAATAAAAGGACATTCCAAGTTCATGGATAAGGAGACTCAAGGTAACTGCAAAACAATGAAAAAAACTACAAAGGATCTTAGCTGTCCCAATCATTACCTATACGCTTCTATAATTTAAAGTGAGGTAACTGGTACACAGACAGACATACATATAAACAGTCAAAAAAACCTTTTCTGATTTCTTGACATCTGTGATCACAAAACATAGGATGGGTGGTGTACAGCTTGCCAACCAGGAACCTGCCTTTACTGGAATTCTCCAAATTGTGCATAAAGGATAGAGGACGGTGAGTGCTTCCTGTTAAATTTTCTTTAAAAAAATCAATCAGCTGCAATTGCTTTTAGAAACACTAAGCTACTGGTCACTATTATAAACCTGAGGAAAAAACACTCACGCTTAAAAATTTTAAGAACAATAGGCAAGAAGAAAACTGCCATATGACTTACTTACCTGATGCTTCAAAGGTCAGCTTTACAGAATCCCAGGGAGTCTGCTCTTTGGATAAAAGTCTGAAATGAACAGGTTCTCTGGGAGCAACTTCCGAGGCAGGAAGATACCAGTTTTTCCTATTTGGAAAGGAATTCAATATTCACTATTTCAAAAATATTTAGGATGCTTGTGTTCAGAATATTTAAAACAGATTTGGGGGGCATAAAATAAACTCTGATGAATATAATCCTCTTATATAATAAAGAGCTAATGTGCAAATTGTCCCCTTGACTGGGGGTTCACCGGGGGGCGGGGGAATCCAGCCAACCTCCTGGCCCCCCCATCTGGTTGGGCCGGTCAGACTCCACTGTGCACAAATTCGTGCACCCGGCCTCTAGAAATAAATAATGCCAATTCCTTGGAAGCCCAGGTTACTGCACAATAAAACCTTCCCATGGTTAAGAATAAAGGATCGTAAGGTGATCTTGATTCCACTACCCAAACTATTTCTTCTCATCTAATCCTCCACTGCCAAACACTAGGAATTTCTCAGAAATGGCCAGTGAGGAGCAAAGGTTAGAGTGTTGTGGATTGGATTCCTGGTCAAGGGCACATACCTCAGTTGTGGGTTTGCTCCCTGCCCCAGGTTGGGGCACGTGCAGAAGGCAACCCATCAATGTGTCTCTCTCACATCAATATTTCTCCCTCTCCCCCCTCCCCTTCGCTCTCTGAAAAGCAACAGAAAAAAAAAAAATATCCTCAGGTGAGAATTAACAACACAAAAATTTTTCCCAGAAGTGAAACACACGTTTTGAACTTGATGCTTAACTACTGTCTAATGGCTCAGTTAAGAAGGCCGCCTTTCTAACTGCTGAGATTTCTAGAGGACTTTTCTAAATTTGAAAAAAAAAAAAGCAAAACTGCTCTCCTGCTTCATCCCACCGAACACAGAACTGCTGCAGTGATAGGGAAACGCAACGTGAATGGCACTTGACTTCCGCGTTGACCGGTTCAGACAATAAAGTGCAGGCACAGTGACAGGCCCCGAGGACAAACTCACCCCCAGAGGGAGCAGGAGAGCAGCGAACCCACCTGATCAGAAAGTGCACGGGGAGGTACCACGGGAACCCGCAGAGGGGAGCCTTCTCCTCGCAGCGTGCTCGGATGGTGTCGTTGATCTCCGGAACGTGAGGGGTGATGTGCGACATTCCCGTGTAATCAAACCCATTGATCCATATTCCAGAGTCTCGTTTAACTACTTTTCCATCCAAGTCATGAAATGTCCTTGTCATGTGCTGAGAAGAACAAAACGAATGAGAAAATGGTCTCGATTCCTTCACCCACGTCCCCTCCCCAGGCTAACCGGAACGAGTAAGTCTGACAACAGCAGAAATGAGGCGGCTGTGGGGCAGCGACAGGCGCGCTCGCACACTGCCGGCCGGAGTGTGTGCGGCGCGGTCACGTCAGGACGCAGGGCACAGGCACACACCCTTCCAGCCAGCAGTTCCGCTCCCGAACAGTCACCGTAGAGCAGTGTTTCCCAAACTTTTGACATATGTGTGCCCCTTCTATAATTTTCGTAACGCTGAGTACCCCTCATCAAAAAAAAAATGGATGTATTTTAATAACAATCAAAATATATTTATTTTTTCTGTTTTTGGTACACAAAGAAATAATAAAACACAAAATATATATAAAATAATATACACAAAATAATAATAAAAAAATAATAAAATTATTCATAATAAATAAAATATAAATAAAAGTTATATTATAAATAACATTTATTTGCACACCGGACCATTTCACGCCTCACAAGACTTGTCTTGACTCATGAGAACGTAGAATTGGGTGCAGCTAAGCACGGGGCAGTGCATATCCCCACCAAACTCCTGTACCCCTGGGGATACGCGTACCACTTTGGGAAACACTACCTCAGAGAAACCTCTGCACCGCCCACCTCAGCAAAAACCGGAAACAACCCAGATGTCTATGAACAGTAAGTAACGTGAGCGCACTGGGGGGTCGTCCTACAACAGAAGTCTGCTCAGCAAGGAAGAGGATGCACTACGGTGACACAAATCAACAGACTCTGGGGCAGAAGACTGTGTATGGAGTGGCTTTCCCTGTAAGAAATTCAAAAGCAGGCAAAACTATGTGCTGTTGTTTAGGGATTTCTTCATATGTGGTAAAATAAAGAAAAGTAAGGTAATGATTAACTCCAAACTTCAAAATGTTGGGGGAGTGCTTCTTTAGGGGCTGGGAAGAGGGAGAAAGAGTGGGATCAGTAAGGGCCCAGAGGGTTTTCTTAAGTACCGTTAATGTTCCTTCCTTTAAACTCAAAGATGGGTTGTTTTGTTTTATTATTTCTTACAAATATATTTACATAGTGCAGCACACATTTCCCTTACAGTGTTACATGAGACTAATTCACGTACAGAGAAAAATGGGAATCACAGCTCACCAGTACGTGGCAGACTTGTGCTTAATAGAATTCTGGGAAGGGACACCAAATTCCTTCTGGAACAGCCTTTTTTTTTTTTAATACATTTTTTTGATTATTTTTACCGAGGGAGAGTTAGAAACATCGATGAGAAACATCGATCAGCTGCCTCCTGCACAACCCCTCCTGGGGATGTGCCCACAACCAAGGTACATGCCCTTGACCAGAATCGAACCTGGAACCCTTGAGTCCACAGGCTGACACTCTATCTACTGAGCCAGACTGGTTAGGGCTGGAATCGCTTTATTAATAACAGCAGCCTGAAGAATATCACACAGGAGAAGAAAAAGGGTTGCAGAGGGCTTAGGTACTGTCTGTGGCTGCTTTCACTAAAAAAAAACAGCAGCTGGAAGACCTTAAAGTATTATCTGCCCTTCACAGAAAAAGTTCACCACTGGCACTGAAACAAACCCCAATCCCAATCAGAACAGGAGTTTTTAAAAACAAAAATCTGGTTTGTCCTCACTAGTACTGATTTAATCAATTATAAACATTAGAAAGACATTCTGTTCTACACCTGGAACTAATATTGAATGTTAATTATACTTTTAAATTGAAAACAGTAAGTCACAGAAAACCTTAAATCTCCTAAAAAATTAGCTGCTCTCACCCAGCTGGTGTGGCTTAGTGGTTGTGTGTCGAACTATGAATCAGGGGGTCACAGTTCGACTGCGGCTCAATCCCCAGCAGGGGCCATGCAGGAGGCAGCCAATCAATGATTCTATCATCGATGTTTCTATCTCTCCCTTCCTCTCTGAAATCAGTAACTTTTTTTAAAAAAAATTAGCTGTTCTTCACCAAAGGTTTTTTTGCAAACTGTAAAATGTCACATAAAATGTATCACTGTGTCCTCCAGTATATAAACAAGGGCTAGTTGGCCCTTTTTCAAAATCTCCCTGATATTTAAGTTCAAATATTATTATTACTTATGCAAGTCCTTGAGTAATTACCGAGGCTGTGACCCGGCTTTTCTGTCGGGCATCTCCACCACCTCTAACAGAGAACTGCAAACAAAGCAACTGCTTTATGGAGCCAGATCTAAAAGTTTGCAGAAAAACTTGAAATAGCCGAAACCGGTTTGGCTCAGTGGTAGAGCGTCGGTCTGCAGACTGAAAGGTCCCGGGTTCGATTCCGGTTAAGGGCATGTACCTTGGTTGCGGGCACATCCCCGGTGGGGGGTGTGCAGGAGGCAGCTGGTCGATGTATCTCTCTCATCGACGTTTCTATCTCTCTATCCCTTCTCCCTTCCTCTCTGTAAAAAATCAATAAATTTTTTTTTTAATCTTGAAAAATAAGAAAATTCTGAATTTCATTTTGTTAAACCCTTTCTAAATTACTGTAGTTTCATGGTCACACATTGCTTTGAGTGTTAACTAAGATCAATTTTACTAGCATTTAAAAATATCTACGTTAGTCCCCTCCCAGGCAGCTCAGCTGGTTAGAGCAGCGGTCACAACCAGGGCTCCGTGAGGGCTGCCCGCTGGGTCAGGGCGTCGTCCCTGTTCTCCACAACTGAGTCCGGTCCTTGGTCAGGACACACGAAAGTGTCAACCCATGAGTGCATAAGTAAGCAGAACAACAAATCAATGTTTCTCTCTTTCCCTTCCTATCCCCTCCCTTCCTCTCTACTCTAAAATCAATAAATTTAATAAATAAATGAAATACCAATTTTATTTTGCCAGTTGATAGTTCAGATTTTACTGGCCTGCAGAAATTCTTACCATCTGTACTTCTAAAAGCTCATTACCCCATGCTATTTTTCAAAGTGGGTGCATTTTTACAATTTGGACAGTGATAAAACAACAGGCAGAGATTTCCAATTTGGTCTCTTGAGAAGTATCTACCGTATTTGCCGGCGTATAAGACGACTTTTTGGCCCTGAAAAATATGCCTCCAAGTGGGGGGTAGTCTTATACGGCGAGTATATAACAAACTCTATATTTTTAGTGGAAATGTTAGGGAGTCGTCTTATACGCCCAGTCTCTTATACGCCGGCAAATACGTATTTTTCATGGCCAAAAAATCGTCTTATACGCCGACAAATACGGTACTACCCTGTTTCCCCAAAAATAAGACAGTGTCTTATATTAATTTTTGCTCCCAAAGATGCACTGGGTCTTATTTTCAGGGGATGTATTATGTTTCTATGAAGTAGGTCTTATTTTCGGAAAAACACGGTATTAGTAGCTGATAAGAATGCCTCTTGATGGTCAGTCTTTTCCTCACTGTGGTGCACAGAACAGTCGAGTACAGCTCAATAGGTCAACAGCAGGAATGTCAGCTGGTTTTCCTGTTGACTAGTGAAGCTCAAAACACACGAGGCTTTCCTCTCCAGAATTTCAAATAGCTCACGCAGAATTGCTCTTACCTGGAGAAACACCCTCTTTGGCTTTGGACTGGCGGGGTTGGAGCTGTATGGGAAAAAAGTTCCACTGCAAACCAGGAGGAATGTAACCGCACACACCAGCGTTAGAGTTAGCATGGTTTTCTGTGTGCTTTTGGCAAGGTAGATGAAGTTAATCTAAAACACAAAAACAGGGAAAATTACCACTGGCAGAGAGGTGGCTTTTAACTGACTTTACTTTGTGACAGGTGTTATACACAGATAATGAAGAAAATCTGTCAGCACTAACATAAAATTTATCGGTGCTCACAGACCCCTAGTAAACAAAGCACTAATTCTAAGGGATTTCCACTCAGAACCTAGAGGAGTGAGGAATGCCCCCAGCTGCCGTGGTGGTGCCTTTCCGACAGCCCCCAGCCCGCGGTGGGAAAGAGAACAATCAGTGTGTTTGACCAGAGGATGCAGATCCATCACCAAACCATGACCTCATTTTGTTTCCTGTTCTGTCAACGTGCTGTTAACGCCGCATGACTGTTAACACAGATGCCTTCACAACCAACACTTCGTGACATCAGGCCTTAAATAAAGGAGCTGGGGTAAGCTTTCAGGCCCATTTCAATAAAAACACATTTCACTCATAATGCTTTTACGTGCCAAGGTGTTGGATCCCTTTGGATAGACTTGCAAGACTTTCCTCCGGAACGTGAGGGAAAACTACAACACAGAGTAACAGTGTCCCTCCAGACGTGGGCACGAGAGTGTCTCAGTCTCAACGCAGCAGCCAAAATCCTAAGTATGCTTATTAAGTGTAAAGAAATCACTGAATCAAAAGTTACAGGGGCCACACATGACTCAGATGCCTTAGGGAACCCCTCTGAGAAACAATGATCTAATCCCAGCTTCCCCTTTTGTCTTCTCTTCTTTATTACCTACCCTCTAGGGTCAATACGTAGAAAAGAGCATAAATATGAAAATAGAAAATTAAGCCAATATTCATAACATACCATATACTACATAAAATTAAAGAACTCTTTAGTGTACCAATACCCATTCATGTACTCTCCAGCAAAGCAATAATGGTCTTAGATAACGGATCTTAGGTTTTTACACTGTGAGCACAGCACTAAGTTCCCCAGGACTCAAAGCAGTGAGTTAGCAGAACACAATCTACTACCCCGTTTCACCAGCAGAACCGTGACAGCCGCACACGGCACCGGGGAATCTCCAGGACCTGCTAACTCATCACTTGACAGGAATTCAATTGCTTTCTAGCAAATGCAATTAATAAGTCCCTAAGGACTGAAAGAAACGCTCTCCGAAGCATGCCTTGTGTTTAAATTTTCCATTGCCCAAACGGAATGGCTCACCCTATTAATAAGCCACTGTCCTTAGCACTCCCCACACAAGAAAATAGTGGGAATGGTAATCCACAGCATCAAAGAGCAGCAGAGCCATTTCACGTAATGAAAATTATATGAGGTTTTAAGGTATTCCAAGAGGCACTTTTTAAAATCTATTTTTATTGATTTCAGAGAGGAAAGGAGGGAGAGAGAGAGAAACATCAATGATGAGAGAATCATTGATCAGGTGCCTCCTTCACGCCCCCTACTGGGGATTGAGCCCGAAACTCTCGGCATATGCCCTTGACCAGAACCGAACCCGGGACTCTTCAGTCCACAGGCCAACGCTCTATCCACTGAGCCAAACTGGTTAGTGCCAAGAGGCACTTTTAATAAAGTCAAAGCTTCCCCAAGAAAATATAACTTATAAGATAATATACTTTAATCCCCTTTCTTGTGATTTCCAAGATTCCATGCTTTGGGGTCATTTTCAGTTTCCCAAGTGAGGTTCTCAGATCACATGTGGAACAGAACTGACTGTCCCTTCACTGACTATGACTTAACTACTCAGAGGGCCCAGTTCATAACTCAGCTGACTCTAGAGTAGAACCTTTCTACAAGACAATGTTCCACCATCTTTAATCTTCACAACAGCAAACCTGTCTAGTAATATGTACAGAGGATTTAAAGGCTTAATATTAAAACCAAAATACATAAACCCTGAAGGTAATAAGAAACATTTTAGGATTTTCCACCCATCTCGGCAAATACCAGTAAGGACTTAATCGTTATATTAAAGGTAAAAGGCTGGAACTGGCTCCGATTTTTTTTTTTTTTTTTTGGATTAGTACAGCTGCCTGCAAACAACAGAGTGCCTAGGAATCTACAGGACTGTGTGTGCTGCTGCATATACAGCTGCTCACTGGCTAGTAAGGGACGTGCGTGGACAATGCTGGTCATGCATGTGGCGTGCTGACCTGCTGTCACTAGACCCTAACGTCCTCCACACAGATGCCCTTTAACTGAAGCAAAGAGGAGAAAGCTCACTATCATCTCCACAGAGGGAAGAACACAATAAAGCCACAACCACTTTTTCTATTTGGCCCCCTAGCTCCAAACTTCAGAGTGTGCCCACGGGTATCAGTAAGCCGGAACCCCGATGAGAAGAGCCACACAGAGTCCGGGCCGGCGTCTGCACCACACGGGGCGGGACCTCGCCTGGAGCCTGGTCTAACCAACGGGGTCCGGCCATCACCTCGGCTCATGTCCGTCCTTCCCTCTGCAGAGTCCCGGGGAAGAGACACTGGGTGGCAAGGGTGGAACTCTCTTCGAGGGCAGAATACTGACGACGCAAACCGACAAGCCTGTGACACTCTCATCACTGCTACAGAAAGGCACTGTGGGTGTCCCCAGTGTCCATCACTCTAGGAGACAGACTCAGTTGTAAGCCGAGTAAATCCCTCTATGGAAAAAGCCTCATCAGCATTAGTCTTCCTTCCCTCGCTCTAACAAGCACCAATAAAACTACTCTGTCTTATCACTGGCCGCTAACGAGCGAGTTCAAAGGGCACTACTAGGAATCATTCTAAAAATTCACCGCGAAGCCACCCTGCCAGACCTCGCTTGGTCATAAGCATCCTGCAAAGCCACGTTCAGGTCCTTTGAGACGTTATTTGAAAAGCGACACAGGATCAGGTGAGGGGCAAAAATAACAACAAAAACCCATTCTACGCTTCCTTACCATACCAAGCCCGCCGTATGCACAGCCATTCACTATTTCTTTTGCTTAAGAATTTCCCGATAAATTATAAGCAACACTATATGACAGAATGGTATGGTTACCCTCATCACGTATCTGATATTTTTTTTAAAAAAAAAAAAAAAGAAGAAGAAGAAAAACTTTCTTACAAAGTAAGAGGAGAGAATCATCGTACAGCCAGCCAGAATGGAGGCCAGCACGACGTCGGGTGGGATTTCGGAGCCGCTCCTCCCGAGGATCGGGGTAAACATCTCGAACACCGCCCAGATGAGGTATAACGCGTAAAGGTAAGGAATAAACATCCCCAGGAGGTAAAAGGCAATGAACTTTCCTCGGGCACCTGGGGAAAGAGAGAGAGAAACCACAGGTCTCTGAAGCTCCCAGTGAGAGAGGACTTTATGGCACTGGTGCGCCTCGGCCCGCGGCAGGAATTGGGCTGGAGGTGACCCTGCCCTTTTGGCTCAGGCTCTCCAGGGAGATAAACACTTTCCCTCAGAGAGGCTAAGGTACAAATAGCAATCAAACAAAACACATAATAGATTGGCATGTGTTCACAAACGTATAAGGTATGAGATAAAAATCTGCGTGATCTGAAAATTTAAAAAAAAACAAAAAACACAAAAAAACACAACACAACAATTTGGAAAACTTCCCCAAAAAGATGAACTAGTCCCCCAAAGCCTTATCCTATGTGTGTTCAGGTGTTTTCCCATGTGTAGCCAAACCGAAAACACCGTACCGTGCTGCTGGAAGTCCTTGTGCACGCAAAGCTTGGTGAGCAACGGGAAGGCCACCCAGACGGCGCTGATGAACGCCGAGCAGAAGCCTCCGTAGATGAGCACTGTGAGGGTGCCGCAATTCACAAACAGCGCGATGTCAAAGAACACCTCTCCCAGATACTGGTCACCGGCGTTCTGGAAGAGAGAACGACACTCCGCAGTCTATTCCCGGGCCACTCATACAGATACTCTATTGGAACATCATCCCCACTGCCCAGAGAAGCTACACGTTAAGTGGGATATGGCCTTTATAAACAAAGCTACCTCCTATTAGGAAGCACTAAATTCAAAACTGCTGCACAGGAGAGGGGAACTTAACCAGATGGGGTAAAAAATCATCACTTGTATATAACCTGTGCTTTTCCTCCACCGGGCTGTAAGTAAACTTGAAAATGTTATAAAATAGAAAACAAAGTTCCTCCTAAAAACATTCACCTCGGGAAGCTTTCCCATTTACACAACTTCCAAAGAATTTCACGCAAACTAGAGAAACGACCTGGGAAGGACGGTGCGTCCGCCCTCCGTGTCTTCGGGTGCTGCATTAAGTGGGTTCAACCAACAACAGGCTGAAAAATTCCTCTAAATGTTACATTGTTGCTGACATGTACTGAACACGCAGCTTTTCTCTTTGTCATTTTCCCCTAAACAATACTGCAACTGTTGACATAACATTTACATTGTATTAGCATTGTAAGTAAAGGGACCACTGGTGGTCTGTGAGCTGATTTAAGTTATCAGCAAGAATGTGCTTAATTGGTTTATGTCAAACACTTCACCATTTTATATAAGGGACTTGAGCATCGGAGGATTTTTATATCCCAGGCACCTCCCCCCTACCCTTACCCAACCCCCTCTACCCCTCCTCCCCCCAATCCAATCCCCCAGGGACACTAAGGGGATGCCTGTATAGGCTGCTGCAGTGCCACCAACAGCGCACCAGGGGAACTGTCAGAATCTACGTCAACAACATACAGGTTAAAAAAAAAAAAAAAGTGAAGGAAACCAAGGAGAAAACTTTAAGTGCAGCTGTAATTGCATTATTCTTTTCTTAAAAATAGTTTTTGTTGATTTTTTACAGAGAGGAAGGGGGAGGGATAGAGAGTTAGAAACATCGATGAGAGAGAAACATCAACCAGCTGCTTCCTGCACACCCCCTACTGGGGATGTGCCCGCAACCAAGGTACATGCCCTTGACGGGAATCGAACCTGGGACCCTTCAGTCCGCAGGCCTACGCTCTACCCACGGAGCCAAACCTGTTAGGGCTTTGCAGGTGGCAAACACTTACTGTGTGTTAGCGCTGTCAGATGCTGCCTCAGCCCAGGGGATAGATAATACACAAAACAATCCCTGCCCTCAGGGAGCCTACAGCCAGTGGCGAGCAGAGTGATTCAAACAGAAGCAGCGGGCAGATTCAAGGGCAGGGTTACAACAACGGAGGCAGAAGCAGCAGTGCTATCGCCCCTAACACCCTCACAGCTTTGTCACGTCTGAAGTCTGCAGGAAAGCCCTCAGAGTAAGAAGCCTTTGGGAAATGTCACACAGCCCTGGGAGCCGGTTTCCTGTGGCCATGCCACCCAAGTTTTGGTAGCTCAAAGGCCAGGTCCGGCCATGTATGTGATCTGTGCTTCTCCACGGGGGAGGACCGCACGAGGCAGCCGAGGACAGACCCATAACGGGGGCAGTTCCATCGCATTGTAACGAGCTGAAAACGTCCTGTCGCCTCGGGACACCACAGTGCACCGCCCCGCCTCTGCGGTGACGGACACTGCGCACAGCTCGGGCAGTTCCTGCAGCAGCTACACCGTCCGGGCCTGTGTGCGCGCACTGGATGAGGTTACACAATGATGAGGTCGCCTAATGGCCTTTTCCAGAATGCATCTCACGGCTAAGTGGCCCATGATGAGTTTGTCTTCAGTCCTTGAAGGCAGCAAACAGAAATCAATAAACGTGCTTAACACTTACCACGTAATAAAATCGTTTCGCAAGGGTGTGTATGAATATTATCTTGGCCGCGGCAGCAGTTCCGTAGAGACAAACGGAGACGTAGAAGTGGCTGTACCATGAGAGAGACTGTCCGATCAGAGAGACGAACACGGCTATGATGAGGACGGTCACCAGGCTGGTGAACCAGCCTGTCACGGTGATGCCAAGCCCACAGAAGAAGTCTTTGGTATAGTTAGCTGCCAAGGAAGAGAGAAGCACAACGTGGAGACCACCACCTTTACCACACAATCTCACACCCATCAGCGGGGTCAGAGGGGCGCACATTAAATCGGAAACTCTGCCATGTCCCTGAAAAGTGGTGAAACGACCCGGGGAGAAGATTTGTTAAATACTAGACCAGGGAAGGTAGAAAGGAATACTATTCAGGTAACACTGACGGAGAGTGTGTGGGTATTCAAGGCTCAGAGACAATCTCTCGGGACTACTTCAGAATCACCGGGCAGGTGGGTCGCCTTAACCTTTGTCCGTTCGGGATGCTCTGTGGATCCAACCATCAGCAAGAATGGAAAACAAAGTTCCACCTAAAACTGTGCTGAAAGAAGCCATCCCAGGAGAAGCAGCAGCAGCACAGAGAATAGCTGGTGACTAAGGATTATGTAAATTGGCTGCTGAATATTGTATCTCAAGACAGCAGACACCCGCTCAGGCTGGAAAACACCTCAAGCAGGTGGGGGACCCGCTGAACCGGCAGCAGCCCGTTCACACTTCAGAGCAGTGCGCCGGTGGCCTGCAGGGCAGGCCTCGTGCTTTAACGGGGCTTTTCGCTAAAAGTCAGCCGGTACAAACCGGTGTTCAGTGGTTCCGAGGCATGCGTGAGCCCCTAGAAACTGTCTGCTTCGCCAAGCCTGAGAACCTGATGAGCACACTAATCTGATATTCATGAAGAAGTTTCTTACATTACAAATCAAAAACAGTATTTTTCTTGGGATGTTTAATGTCTTGGAAAGACAAAGCAAACTGACTTTAAAAAAAAACAAACACAAAAACACACTTCCGGCAAATCCTACACCCGTGCGGGCACCGCAGCCCCAGGGGAGAACACTCACCGTTGTGTTTGGGCTGCAACAGCTTTCTGCCCAGGTAGAGGACGGCGGCCGCCAGCACCATGCAGTTAATGATGGCGCCGACGCGGGAGGGGTAGGCAATGACAAACAGGCCGAGCACATCAAAGAAGACCATGTTCCCGTGCCGGTACTTAGAGGAAGAAACCAACACATCAGATGTAGCTAGATACTTAAGAACTGCTAAAATGTTGTCACCTATCAGTAAAGAAAAGAAAGGTAAAGTTGAATAAGCCATCCGGTATCCGAATAAAGAAACACCTATCAAGAATGCGATAAGAATTCGCTTTCTGCCATCTTCTTGCTCGGCACCCCCCCCCCCCCCCGTTTCTTACTAAATTTTTCAGATGAGCTCTCCAAGCTCGTGTCCCACTCCCTCTCCACCTATAAACCCAGCCAAATGGCCTTCATCCCCTTCCTTCTATTGGAACTACATTTACTGCCATCAGCTGTACCCTGGCTGTCGACAAACTCAATAGCTGTTTCTTGGTGCCCATTCATTTACTGCACGTGTAATGCGGCAAACGCTGCTCCGGACACCACCATTCAGTGGTGAGCCAAGAGGCAAAACCTCTCGTGAAGCTCACAGACACCAAACCACGAGTTAGTACACCAGTTATTAAGGATTGATAAGGAGTGTCGATGGTATCTGAATAAAAATAATTAATAAGGAGAGGTATCAGAGGCCCCTAGAAATAGATCGTGGGAGACTAATGGGGTCTGGGAAGTCAGAGAAGCATCCCTGAGGAAGTGCCATGTGTGGCTCACACAGTGGGAGACTGTCCAGACAGAACTGTGGAGATGCAGGCCCTGAGGAGGGAAAGTCATGAGTGAGGAGAGACCGCTCAGCAGTGGCGGGGAGAGTCACTATCGCGCAGAACCTGGTACATCAGAGGTGGTGAACGTTTGCTGCGTCAATGGGAGAATGAAGGCGTTTGAGCCGACACAGGAGAAATGAAAAGCCTTGAATGACTGGCGTTTCCTCTGCTTGTCCGCCCATCCCTGACTTTCTCTTCCCTTCACTTCAGACACCACACTGCCTTACCACGGGATCTCTTACACTGCCTCCCGGGCTCCCTAAAAACGTGTAAATGGGACTTTAAAAGCTCACGTGTAATCCTCTACCTTTGCTTTGCTCTCCCCAAAAAACATGTCCATTCTCCATACTTGTCGTGGTGTTCTCTATGCCGTTCACACCCAAACCCACGTAACCAAGCTCTTCCAAGAGCTCTAAACTCCTGTATTTCCACCTGGCGGTTCACAGACGCCCCCCACCCGTGGGTCTCACAGGGTTCCTGGTGCCCTTCCCTCCTCTGCTCCTGATCCGGATGAGGCTCGCCTTCCCACAGCCCCACTGCAGTCCACGGCGTCGTCTCTCCCTGCCAGCTAAGCTTTATATTTCACAATCATTGTTGCTGCCGTCCATCTGATTCATCCCTTCTAACTTGTCAAGCCTTGTTGAATTTTCATTAAAATGAATCCCCCTTCCTTTCTATTTTTTTGTCAACACCACAGTCTAGGTCAGGGGTGGGCAAACTTTTTGACTCGAGGGCCACAATGGGTTCTTAAACTGGACCGGAGGGCCGGAACAAAAGCAACCTGACCATGCTGGCACTCTCATCTGGGGCTGCTGGTGAAGGAGCGGAGGGGAGAGCAAGAGAACCCTCCGCTCTTTTGGCTCCGTGGACTGGATAGAACAGCTGAATGGGCCGGATCCGGCCTGCGGGCTGAAGTTTGCCCACGGCTGGTCTAGGTCCTCATTGTTCCACACTTAAATTATTGTCGCCTGGCTTAAATTACCTCATTCATGGCTCCCCTCCTTCTCCACCATCCACTCCAGAGAGCATCATGAGACTCACAGCATTCAAAGCCATCATTCATTCATTCATTCATTCATATACTCGGGCCTTTCATTATCCTTTATTTCTACAGCATCTCCTGGCTGATTTGTAAAGCTTTCTACCATTTTTTCTACCCTCACACTTCTACCTCATTTCCTTTTATTGCTGAAAACACAGCTTCCATTAGACTGCATTCTGTCAATCTCCTCACCAACAGCCCCCACAACCACCACACACAAGCACACCCTACCCCGTGCGGTGCTCTGATGGGAATGTAATCCCCACCAGGCCAAATCCCAACTCTTTAAGGCTCAGCAGCAGACTGACCTCCCCTCACGGCGCCACCTCTCTCTGAGAGCACTTGAGCTCCCTTGCCTTGTTCTCCTAACACGTGTCCTCCAGCCCTCACCACCCAACCTTGGATCAGTGTCACCTGGACGAGATACCCAAATGTGTCGGTGCCACCTCCAAAGCACAGCGTCCATGTTAGCTAGATGGAATCCTCGGTAACTCAGCAATCCTACCGCAACCCCTTTCCAATTCCCCACAATGAATAACGCTCCGAATCGCTAAACTAGTCTTCGAGGCTACATTTCAGTCCTCGGATCTCTCACTCCAAAGCCCCAGCTCATTCACACCACACACTGCCTCCCCAATGCTCGGGCCACGAAGCATTTATAGATTTATAGGTCATCCCTAATATTCCATCTTACCACGTATGAAAAGTCTAAATTAAGAATACCAACCTGCTCTCTGAATGGAATCTGTTAGAATTCTGTCCGCTGTGTCATACTTGGTGTGATAAATGTATCCGTTTTCAATAAAAGCTAAGTCTATTCCTAAAACATACACACACAAAAAAAAGGTCATTTTGCTTTAAAGGTCAATTTGATTCAGGCCTATTTATTTAATATATTCAATTCCTAGAAGACAAAATGTCAAAGCAGCAGCATGACTGTTTTGTCCCATTTATGAGTGAAATCGCCTTCCAAATGCTTACAGGGTCTATAGCTGTGGCACGTAATTCAAAACACGGGTGAGTAGGCACACTACTTCACATTAAGGTCCCACAGCAAGGAGCAGGAATACCGCGCTTGGGTCATCCTCGAAACTCTGCCACCTATAGCCTGGACAGGCCAGAGCCAAGTTTAACTTCCAATAAGCCATACAGTCCACCAGGGCTGCTGGCAAAGCAAAACAGCAATCAAAGTCAAAAACCCCCGAACCATCTATCACTGTCTTTGGGGAGTGAACTGCTGAACAGTTCTCCTCAGTTCTCCTGTGGCACCGTGGGGCAAGGTGACATGTTCTAAAAAAAGGCAAACACTTGCCGAAACCGGTTTGGCTCAGTGGATAGAGCGTCGGCCTGTGGACTCAAAGGTCCCAGGTTCGATTCCGGTCAAGGGCATGTACCTTGGTTGCGGGCACATCCCCAGTAGTGGGTGTGCAGGAGGCAGCTGGTCGATGTTTCTCTCTCATCGATGTTTCTAGCTCTCTATCCCTCTCTCTTCCTCTCTGTAAAAAATCAATAAAATGTGTTTAAAAAAAAAAAAAAAGGGCAAACACTTTAACTAGAGCAGAATTTAAAAGAAAAGGAAAATACCAGGAGCTTAGTTTCAGTGAGTCAGGATACACAGCTCTCACAGAGAATGTGCTCAGAAAATGCTGTCTACGCACAGACTTCCAAAATGGAAAACTTGCTACTAAGTAAGCATCGTCACACTGACGCCCACAACTGACAAAATACCTGGAATGTTGCCAAAGTCCCTGTAGATGCGGAAGTCGGTGTCTGAAGGAATGATGCCACTCTGAAAAACCTCCTGAGCCACCACGGAAGCAAAAGGATGTTTGGCTGTGGAAACGTACGCTTGGACCAACCAAGGATTTTCAGGTCCTGAAATGAAACATGACAGCATAACCCTTCAGAAAATAAAACTATTTTTAATTATAAAATAACACCATAAAAAGTTTTGTTTAAAAATCACTCAAAAGTCCCTTCATCCTAACTTTTCAAATCTTCAATTTTTTAAAAATATATTTTTATTGATTTCAGAAAGGAAGGGAGAGGGAGAGAGAGATAGAAACATCAATGATGAGAATCACTGATCGGTTTGCCTTCTGCATGCTCCCTACCAGGAATCAAGCCCACAACCCAAGCATGTACCCTTGACTGGAATCGAACCTGGGACCCTTCAGTCCACAGGCCAACGCTCTAGCCACTGAGCCAAAACGGTGAAGGCCATATCTTCAATTTTTTTTTAAAAAAAAGTATGATTGTGTATATGTAGCTATACTCATAAAGTATATATAATTATAAATTGCTCTTTTTAAAAATATATATTTTATTGATTTTTTTTTTTTTACAGAGAGAGGGATAGAGAGCTAGAAACATCGATGAGAGAGAAACATCGACCAGCTGCCTCCTGCACACCCCCTACTGGGGATGTGCCCGCAACCAATGCACATGCCCTTGACCGGAATCGAACATGGGACCTTTCAGTCCGCAGACCGACATCCAATCCACTGAGCCAAACCGGTTTCGGCGTAAATTGTTCTTTCACTAAACATTAAGTTCAATGCTTTTCCTATGTTGCTAGATATTACAATGGTCATTTCAATAACTGCAAAACACTGAATATACCACAAAGTTCCTTATTACTATTTATAACTTTTATCATCATTAATAACTAGAGGCCTGGTGCACGAATTTGTGCACGGGGGGGGGGGGTCTGGCCGGTCTGCCCCGATCGGGGCCAATCGGGCCAGGCCAGCTTGGGGGAGGGGCCACAGGTGGTTTATTGGCTGGTCTGCCCCCAGATCAGGGTGGCGGGGGCCATTTGGGGGCAGGGCTGGCTGGGGTGAGGGGCTGCAGGTGGTTGGCCAGCTGGCCCCGCCTTCTGGTCAAAATCCCAGTTGAGGGGACAATTTGCCTATTAGCCTTTTATTATGTAGGATTCTGCACTCATATCTTCATACATATACAACTTTTTCCAAATATGGCCTTTTTCTCTTTAGGGTAGTGAGAGAAAATGTATTTCTGTTCCCAGTTCCTTCTTCCTCCTCCCGTGTAACTGCTAATGCCTCCCTGTGGAAGCAGCACGTACATTTCTTCACCCTGTGACCGGCAAGCTCAGCCACAGGAACCACTGTGGCAAATTAATTCTGAATGCGAGAGAACTGAAACTTAACCAAGAAGACTTCTCAGAGCACCACATGATCCATCCCTTTGGCCATGAGATCAACTCATCGCAGACTGGAGTGTCTCCTTCAGCCTGGATCTCAGCATGAATAAGGCACGTGGGACATAATAACGGTGAAACATAACTTCAGTTATCCAGCAACCAAAATGTAACGCAAGGAAGAAATAAGCCTCTACTATTTATTGTAACCCACTGAGATTCAGTGTTGTTACAAAGAAGCTGACGAATGGTGACAGATAAGGTAACTGTATGCCAGCTCTAGATTTGCTTGTTGGATGTGCTTGTTGGATGTGCTCGCTCTCCCCCATCAAAAAAATTTGTTTTGCCACCACTCACTGAACTTTTCTTTCTTTTTTAAAAAAATATATTTTATTGATTTTTTTACAGAGAGGAAGAGAGAGGGATAGAGAATTAGAAACATCGATGAGAGAGAAACATCGACCAGCCGCCTCCTGCACACCTCCCACGGGGGATGTGCCCGCAACCAAGGCACATGCCCTTGACCGGAATCGAACCCGGGACCCTTCAATCCACAGGCCTATGCTCTATCCACTGAGCCAAACTGGTTTTAGCGAACTTTTCTTTTCTTTTTTCTTTCTTTCTTATGTGTTTCTTTTCTCCATGGCATAATTCAGTTTTTTATTTTTATGTTTTTACTTGGGGGTTCTGGTGGTTCTTTGCTTTTATCATTTTCTTTTTTCTGTTCTAAGCCTTCATTTTTCCATAGTGTTTTGAGGATTAAGTGGCATATAAATATATATCCATCCTATATAATAAAAGGCTAATATGCTAATTAGACATGACGGCAGAACAACCCTCCAGAAAGACCAGTGGGCGGGGAGCGGGGGGCAGTGAGCCCGCACGACCAGGCCAGCCATGGTGGTCCCGTGCTTCCTCTCCCACAGAGGCGGCGGCGGGAGAGGGAGCAGCGTGGTCCCTGTGCCTCCACAGAGGTGGGACGGGGCATGACTGTGGCACCTCAACTTCCCATAGCCGCTCCCCAGCCAGCCTGGCCCCCAGTCGGCACCCCCCACCGGTGGGCAGGGGGCGGGGCCAGCTCGAAGGAGCAGTGAGACAGCTTCGGGTTGAGCGGCGCTCCCCCCTGCTCAGCAGGAAGCCAGGCTCATATGATAGTTTTAGCTTGTCTTTGTTAAAAATTTTAACCAAATAATAATAGCACCTAATACTTATGTAGTGCTTATTTATTCATATGCTTTAAAAAGAATGTTCAGCCCTACCCAGTTTGGCTCAGTAGATAGAGCATCGGCCTATGGACTGTAGGGTCTCAGGTTTGATTACAATCAAGGGCATGTACCTTGTTTGCGGGCACATCCCCAGTGGGCAGCTGATCGATGTTTCTCTCTCATCGATGTTTCTAACTCTCTATCCCTCTCCCTTCCTCTCTGTTAAAAAAAAAAAAAAATCAATAAAATATATATTTTTTTAAATGTTCATTTCATTAGAGAGATAACTTATTTTCACAAACGTTCCACTTTTATAAAAACAAGAATTACATTAAACTATACAATGCAACTGTGTTCAAATATAAAATACAGGGTGGAGCAAATGCAGATTTACAGTTGTCCATATGGGAAATAATACAATAATTAGTAAGAATACAGTCTGTGTTTCATGTACTCACAACTGTAAACCTACCTTGTCCCATCCTGTAAAGGCTCACATACCTGTTTGGAATACAAGCTCTTTCCCTCCCACACCTGCCGCCTCCAGGTTAATAAATGCACGGATTGAGGTGGCCCAGGAGTGCTGAGTAATGAAACCATGACTGGCCTGAATGAGAGAGAAAGAAAACAAATAGAAGTTAAACAAGTTGAGATTATCGAAGACTCTATTCTGCTTAAAGACGGAACCTCTACGTTGACAAGGGGAAGAAGAGAAAAATAATCATTTCTCTAAAGGCAGTATGTAAAGACACACACGATTCTCTCTCAATGCGTGATGGCCGTGTGCAGTCTGCTGAGTGGAAAGTCACCACCACAGAAAACATCCCGGTTTCCATGAGCGGCGCCAAACAACATCCTCAGTGTGAGGCTACGCAGAAGAAAGAATTAAAAAAAAAAAAAAAAAACCCGAGAGGGACGATCCCCATGGCTGGGTGTTCGTGCTGTGTGCCTGCCTTGAAACATCTCTGACACTGCAGTCAAAGAAAACCTGAGGTGCATAATTATGCCATCACACTGACAAGGTGACCTGTTCTAAGTTGGGTTTTCAAACACTGAACATCCTATACAATAATAGCGTTGTATGTAAATTGTCCCCCGGCGGGGAGCGGTCCAGGAGTTGGACCAGAAGGCGGGGCTGGCTGGGGGAAGGGAGGGGGTACCCAGCGGGTGGCCAGCGGCCGGCAGCTAAGGTATACAGAAGTGGCTGTAGAATTTTTATAGCAATGCAGGTACAATATTTCTTCTGCATATGATTTTATGATAATATTCAAATGAAGAATCAAAATGCATAAGTTATTAATAATATTACTGTCATTATTATCCAAGCCTAGTACTTACAACAGTCAAATCTTACCTGCAAAACATTTTCCTCAGCACCATTAAAGAGAAATATGACAGCATGATGCAAGGCTTCTGAGGATGTTGACAAGACATGGAGGACTTCCAGCATCACCGAACAGCTAACAGCATCATCACTGGCACCTTTAAATAAAATAAATAAATAAACAGACAGACAGACAGACAGACCTGCTCCTCAGATTTTAAAACCTTTACAGTATGAAGCATCAGGGCAAGGAATGGGGTTTCTCACCAGGGAGCATCACAGAGCTACCAGACCAGAAGCACGCTCCATCTGTCACCATCCTGTGACATCATTCCCACCGGCAGGAAACGCCACGAGAACAGGGATCTTTGGTTTGCTGGTTGACTTACGCTGTGTCTAGAACTATACCTAGGCCAGGATATTAATGTCTGTTGTATAATCAACCAGATTAGACCTAAATTAGTACTAAAATCTGGCATTCTCTCCCCTGGCTGGTGTGGCTCAGCTGGTTGTAGCATCATCCTATACCAGGAAAGGTCAAAGGTTCGATTCCCCATCAGGACACAACCTAGATTTCTGTTCCATCCCTGGTCGGGGCACCTGCAGGAAGCAACCCATCAATGCTCACTCGCACATCGATGTTTCTCTTTCTCCATCTCCCTTTCTCTCTCAAATCAATAAAAGCATGTCCTCAGGTGAGGATTAAAATAAAAAAAAATCTGATATTCTTATTAACCCAAAGTACTTTATTCCCTTCTTTATCCTTATTCCACATCCTCTGTAATACCCTCACTCCCAGTGCTCACAGCTTCCTCGATCGTTTCCCCTGCCACCCACTTCTTGCCTGTTTTCCTGCCAAAACCATAAAATCTTCAGATCATTCGCATTTACAGAGGGGTCAGTCGGGATGGTATAGCAGTTCTTAAGATTTCTCCAAGGAGATGTGATTTTAAAAAGTACAAAGAAGACACTAAATCTAATAAGACAGGGAAGGAGACTAATGAATTGAGTACCCTGTTTCCCCGAAAATAAGACAGTGTCTTATATTAATTTTTGCTCCCAAAGATGCGCTAGGTCTTATTTTCAGGGGATGTATTATGTTTCCATGAAGTGGGTCTTATTTTCGGAGGATGTCTTATTTTCGGGGAAACACGGTAGTATCCCTAGTCTTAGCACTGATAAAGCAGAGGACTTCATCAAATCACTTTACTTCTCCATTCGGAAGCTTTACCTGTTAATTAATAAAGGTGACTATAAAGATGGCTTTAGTGCCTTGATTTTTTTAAAGCACTGTAAGAGGTAAAGTAACTGATTAGATGCTTGATGATATTAAGGAATTATTATTTTTCGAATGAGGTAATTAATAGTATGATGAGCATGTCAAAGAAGAGCCCCTATCTTTCAGTGATGTAGACTGAAATACAGAGAAACGGATACAACTGAGATCTGCTTCAAAATAATTAAGAGTGGCAGGGGTGGAGGTAAAGAAACAGATCAGAATGTCGAAGCTGGGTGACATTCAACAGGTTCATTAAACAATCCTGTTTTTATACGTATTTGACATTTTCCATAATAAAAAATGTAAAGAGTAATCGAAGTAAATAGGCACAGTAATAACCCAGACAACAGCATCTTCAGGTTTAGCCACTGGGAGACAGGGCGCTACAGAGATTAGCACGGGCTTTGTTTTGTTTTCTAATCCTTACCGAAGGACATGCTTAGAGGGAGAAAGGGAGAGAAACATAGATGTGTGAGAGAAACACATTGCCTTCCATACGTGTGCACAGGATGATGCTCAACCAACTGAGCTACTCTGGCTGGACAGTTTATTTTTTATTTATTTTTTTAATATATTTTATTGGTTTTTCACAGAGAGGAAGGGAGAGGGATAGTTAGAAACATTGATGAGAATCATTGATCAGCTACCTCTTGCACACCCCCTACTGGGGATGCGACCGCAGCCAAGGTACATGCCCTTGACCGGAATCGAACCCGGGACCCTTCAGTCCGCAGGCCAACGCTCTATCCACTGAGCCAAACCGGTTTCGGCCTGGGTGGTTTAGCATGGTTGTTAAAGAAAGAATTGGAAATAAATTCTAGCTCTGTCATTTACCTACAACTTCCTGGTGTAGAGAGCAGGCTAATGATACCTACCTCACAGGTGTGTTGTGAGGATTACAAAATAATGTGACCTGCATTCAATGTTAGTTTTTCCTTCTCTTTGCAAACTTAAGGAAGGCTCTGTAACTAGCTAAAATGCTTGTTGTGGTGTTGTTAAATTCCAGACCCCATTCCAACTCGAGAAGAAATTACATATTACCTATTATTATTGTCTTGGCAGTGAATACTGAATTGCACTTTAAATCCAAGTGAAACTAAGTAATAACTACCTAACTACTATCAAACCAGAAGTAGATGTAGCCGTCAGTAAAAACTACCACATTCCAGGATCAAAAGGAAATGAATGGTCTTTAAACTCAGACTGTGAGTTACTTTACATTAAAAATCAAGCCATAAAAAAATGTTCTTTATTCAAAGAGAAAGGGAAATAGAAAGAGACATACCTATACAGGGTTGACTTAAAAGTTAAAACTGTACATTTATCCTCCTTCATTTTAATGGTTCTGTTGTCTGAGAACAGAACCAGAGGGGGTCAAATATCTTTAAGAAAGTGAAGGAAAGCTAGAGAGCAGTATCTACCACGGCGGAGTGGATAACCAACATCTCTTTCTATTTAGAATGAGCCCAGAAATCGAAGCCACTCCTAAAATAACTCAGTGTCTCTTCTACCAACAACCTGGGACCACGCAGCCAACCCGAGAAGACACTGAAGTCCTTCCTGTGGGTCACGTTACTTCTAACGGGTAATGATGCCTGAGGTCCAGATATGCTGCTGAGAACAACTTGAAAAGAATGCCCAGCCGACACAAGTTTGGCTCAGTAGATAGAGCGTCGACCTTCAGACTGAAAGGTCCCGGGTCCGAGACCTTTCAGTCTGAAGGTCGACGCTCTATCTACTGAGCCAAACCCTGGTAGGGGATGTGCAAGAGGCAGCTGATCAATGATTTTCTCTCACCGATGTTTCTAACTCTCTATCCCTCTCTCTTCCTCTCTATAAAAAAATCAATAAAAATATAAAAAGAATGCCCAGCCGAAACCGGTTTGGCTCAGTGGATAGAGGGGTCCCAGGTTCGATTCCGGTCAGGGGCATGTGCCTTGGTTGCGGGCACACCCCTGGTAGGGGGTATGCAGGAGGCAGCTGGTCAATGTTTCTCTCTCATCGATGTTTCTAGCTCTCTGTCCTCTCTCTTCCTCTCTGTGAAAAATCAATAAAATATATTTTAAAATAAATAAATAGTAATAAAAGAATGCCCATGTTTCAATTAGTTCACGCACTGAAAGGATTTAGGTGATCATCTATTTCAAGAGTGTGTTTTTTAAAACTATTTTTAGCAATTTATTATTGACAGAAATGTCCTTGGGACTGTTGGTATAGGTGATCTTATAAAATTTTAATTTAAAATGAGTTCCAATGACTCACAAAAATGCCATCCTTTCATTATTGGACTCCATATATATAATTTGTAGCATTTGGCACTATGTTTCTGATGCTTGTATGCACATTTTTTTTATACAGTGCTCTTAAATAACCTTGATATTAATTTGTCCCATCCTAGAATTTAAGCATCGTCATAGTGGACACAGGGTAACACTTATTACTGCTTTGAAACAAGCATAAAAGACCACTGGCTTGAAACCCTAGCACACACAAAGATATTTCTGACTTTATAAAAACAAATGGGGACAAACCGGTTTGGCTCAGTGGATAGAGCGTCGGCCTGTGGACTGAAAGGTCCCGGGTTTGATTCCGGTCAAGGGCATGTACCTTGGTTGTAGGCACATCCCCAGTGGGGGGTGTGCAAGAGGCAGCTGATCGATGTTTCTCTTTCATCGATGTTTCTAACTCTCTATCCCTCTCCCTCTCTGTAAAAAAATCAATAAAATATATTTTTTAAAAATAAATAAAAATAAAAACAAATGGGTATATACTGACTTTTTCTAACATTTGAAAAAAATATTTGATAGAAACAAGACGGTTTTATAATAAACATGTCATTGGGACATTGTGCCAATATAGAAGAGATGATGTCCATCTCTTCTCATGCTACAAACGCATGTGAATCTCTCCTACCCTAAGCAATTCCTGCTGACCTCGCTATTGACAGCTGATAACTCACCTTTTGTCACCAGATCATTCTGTACTCACTGTGCTCAACTGTTTTTGTTGAAAACTCAAAAAAAAATTTTTTTTTCCAAATCTAGTTGCTTTTATCTTAGAAATATATGTATGATTTTTTAAAAAGCATGCTACAGCATGGCCAGTATGGCCCAGTGGTTGAGCATGACCCATGAACCAAGAGGTCACCCATTCGATTCCTGGTCAGAGCCATGCCCAGGTTGCTGGCTTGATCCCCAGTGCAGGGAGGGAGGGGAGAGAAGAGGAAGGAGTGGTGCAGGAGGCAGCCAATCGATATTCATTGATGTTTCTATCTCTCTATCCCTCTTCCTTCCATTCTCTAAAAAAAAAAAAAAAATCAATAAAACATTAAATTAAAAAAGCATGCTGCATTCTAAATGCAACTGACAAGCTTCCTGATTAAAGATGTCCTAGGATGAATCAAGCAAATAAATGTTATTTTGTATTTTGTGTAGTTCTAGATCATCACATTGGGCCTGCTGTAGGTTTAAGCAAACCAGAAATATTAATATTAAATAACAATTAAGAGTGGGGGAAATGTTAATAGAAAAGCATTATCGTCAAAACCGGTTTGGCTCAGTGGTAGAGCGTCGGTCTGCGGACTGAAAGGTCCCAGGTTCAATTCCGGTCAAGGGCATGTGCATTGGTTGCGGGCACATCCCCGGAAGGGGGTGTGCAAGAGGCAGCTGGTCCATGTTTCTCTCTCATCGACGTTTCTAGCTCTCTATCTCTCTCTCTTCCTCTCTGTAAAAAAGCATTATCATCTCCACTTCACAGATCAGAAACTGAGGAGAAAAGAGGTTAAGGAGACGGCCAAAGAGAGCCTTTACTCTCCTTCCTTTCCAATGCAGATGACAGAACTGACTGGCCAGGAAACCGGGCCACTGGTCCCACCGCTGTCTCTGATCAGGGCTGGTCAGTTGTCTATTCCTGTGTCAAACGAGGGGCGGAGTTTGAACCAGATGCCTTCTCAGGTCTTGGCTACCTCTAACCTGCCATGATTCCATCGTAAATGCTACAATTTCCTATTCCTCCCTGCTTACAACCTTTTTCACAATTACTAAAAACATTTTTCTCATGAATCTTACGTTTTTCAATGAAAGATTAATTTAGGGGATTCTCATTCATTCAAAATATTTATTGTGTCAGGCACTGTCGTAAAATCAGGTATCCTATTCTGACAAAGTATTTTCAGAGGAAGTCTTGTGGATTAATGAGGTATTCTAACAGAACGGCATCCCCAGGGGGCTGCCACTTTACTGGTTGACAGAAACTGCTAGGAAAGATGCCCTCCAAACCCTGTGCCTGTGAAGGCGAGGACTGCTCCTTTATCCTATGTCCCCAAAGCTTAGCACAATGCCGAGGTGAGTGAACACTTAAAGAGGCAGAACCTAACTCCAGGATTCGGGGACACATATTGGTAACACTGATAAAGCTGCTTCAGTCTACCACCAACATGCCATGTCCTGTCCTTGGGCTGCTGGCACAATCCTATATAATAAAAGCCTAATAAGCAAATTGACAGAACAGTGGAACGACTGGTCACTATCACACGCACTGACCACCAGGGGGCAGACGCTCAATGCAGGAGCTGCCCCCAGCCTGCAGGCCCCAGGCCAGCCACGGCGGGTACCAGTGAGGATCCCCCAATCTCCCCACCAGTCACCCACAGATCAGCCCTGATCACCGGCCAGGCCTAGGGGCCCTACCCATGCACAATTTCATGCACTAGCCCTCTAATCTATACATATATATATATATATATATATATATATATATATATATATGGCTAAATGGCCGTTCAACCAGTAGCTATGATCCACAATGACCACCAGGGGGCAGATGTTCAATGCACGGGCATTGAAACCTGGAACAGACTGATGAATATCAGAGTCAAGGGGGATGGGGGAGGGTGGGAAGAGATTACCCAAAGATCTTATATGCATACTAGAAGCCAACTTGGCCTGCAGGGATCAGGCCAAAACCAGCCCAGTGCATGGATTTGTGCACCCATGGGGACCCTCAGCCTGGCCTGCGGGTGGCCCAGGGGATAGGGCAGAATCCATGCACCTGGCTTCTAAGATCCCCCAAGGGATCCCGGGTTGTGAGAGGGCACAGGCCAGGCTAAGGGAAGCCACCGGCGCACGAATCTGTGCACTGGCCTCTAGTGTTTAATGATAATTAAAAAAGCACTTGAGAACATAGCAGGGGGTTAAATCTTAAACTAAATGATACTATTCTAATTATCCTGGCCTGCCAAAACTAAAAAGGTTTGCCCGAGAAAAGGATATCCCAGAATTGACCAAGCAGGCTTGGCATTCACAAGCTTTCTGGACTGGGGTGACTTCGAGGAGACTGAAAAACGGGCACATACCTGGTGAGTTTGCCACAGAGTCAAAGTGACAATTAGCCAGAACAGCGTGCTGGGCGCCATCCCTGGGCTCCAGCTTGACCACGACGTTGGTGATGTTGTCATAGTAGCTGGTAAAACCTCCCAAAAAGTCGATGCTGAAGGAGCCCGTGGGCCGCTGCACGTCCACGGAAATCTTGTGAAGGCTGCTGCTTTGAACTTCAATCAGCTTGATCTGTTCCAGGAGGTAACGCACAGTCAGGATTTCATTTTCCGGACTTCCCGTGGTCCTGGGGCCAATGGATGTTATGTGTTCAAGATGGTCCCTGCAAGTCCCCAAAAGAATGATGATTAGCACTTAGCACAGGACAACTTTTCCTCTGAACTCCCCTCACCCTGAAAAACAAGTTCTTTCACTTCTCACATAAAAATAAAAGGGTACTTGCCCTGACCGGTTTGGCTCGATGGATAGAGCATCGGCCTGCAGACTGAAGGGCCCCGGGTTCAATTCAGGTCAAGGGCTGGTACCTCGGTCGTGGGCACATCTCCAGTAGGAGGTGTGCAGGAGGCAGCTGATTGATGTTTCTCTCTCATCAATGTTCCTAACTCTCTATCCCTCTCCCTTGCTCTCTGTAAAAGAAATCAATAAAATATATACTTTTTTTAAAAAGTATCTTTTGCCAAAACCGGTTTGGCTCAGTGGATAGAGCATCGGCCTGCAGACTGAAAGGTCCCGGGTTCGATTCTGGTCAAGGGCATGTACTTTGGTTGCGGGCACATCCCCAGTGGGGGGTGTGCAAGAGGCAGCTGATTGATGATTCTCTCTCATCAATCTTTCTAACTCTCTATCTCTCTTTTTTCCTCTCTGTGAAAAATCAATAAAATATATATTTTAAAAAAGTATCTTTTTGGGGGCAACACTTGATGAAGTATATGACTGTCTAATCACTATGCTGTATACCCAAAACTAATACACAAAAAAATATTGAATGTAGGCTATAACTGAAAAAATAAATTTAATTTAAAAATAAAACATAATTTTTGCTTTTTATCATTTCAGGAATGTTCCATCATTTCATCTCCCACGAATGAATCCCTTCAAAGTTTTCTCTACCCGGCCCCCGACTCCAAATTCTCTCAATCCTCATACAAAGACTAGAGATTCTATTCAAAATGTGTAAATGCTGAAGACTAGACAGCACAGAGCGCAATTTCATTGTGCCACACTCTGGGGGCCTACTGATTCTGGGGAACCAATGAGCAAAGACAATTAAGTCAAGAGGTTAAACAAACAAACAAAACTTTTTTATTGTAAGGAAGGGGCTCAGCCCTCCTATTGTGCACTCAAGGCCTAATAACGTCAATTCAGGCCAAAACTAACTCTACTCCTAAACACACACACACACACACACACACACACACACACACAATTGTTTTGTCTTTTCGCTGCATTCCAAGTGGGGAGAGGGAGGAGGGGGAGAGGGGGGTGTTCCGGAAAGCCCTTCTTAAAGCCCTTCCAGCACACTGTACTCGAAAGAAAAAGTTTTTAAGTCACAATCGCTGTTGAAAACTCTGCTAGCTGAAGATTCTGAGCCCACACTTATGCTACAATACATTTGACTTCATCACCTTTCTAGCACACGTAATGGTGCCTTCTAATTTTTTTTTTTAAGTTAAACCTTACACACCAGGGATCCAAGAATAACCGCCGGGAATCTGAGAGCTTCTGAAATTGTAAATTTTTTTGAAGTGCATGTATAGTCTTCCAGGCTGCGCCTCCACAGCGTGCAGACGTGAGGGCTGCGACCCTCAAAAAGTTGGACCTCTGACTGCAATGATCCCCTTCCCATACCTCCCCTGGAACCGAATTCACAAAACCGGCTAGGCACACAAACCTCACGCTCCTGCATGTCATTTGGAAAGCAGAAGGGTTACTAGTTAAAAGAAAAGAAAAAAGTGAAAGCTGCTCCAGAAGATGAGGGAAGGCTAACCAGCAAACCGTCTGCAGGTGGGGCAAGAAAGGGAGCGGAGTGCTGGCGCGGTCCCCTTGGCCGCCCGCACCTGCACCACCAGCTCAGCGGCGGGCAACGCCAGCCAGCCAGCCCGCCCCGCGTCCTGTAAATCGGGTGTCCAGGGGAGGGACGCACAAGGGCACGGCACCCCACTCACTCCACCCGACCCCACCCGACCCCCCGCGGAGGCAGGTGCGCCGGCGAGCCCGGGCGGTCCCGCAGGGGTGGGTGGCCCAGGTGCGGCGCCCGCGCCCCGGCGGGGGACGCGAGGAGGGCACGCGCGGGCGGGGGACGGCGGCCGGTATACCTGGCTTGGCGCGCGTTGAACTCGCGGGGGTGGCCGGGGGCCCCGCGCAGCACGAGCTGCTGCAGCGACAGCTGCACGAGCGTCCGCAGCGCGAGCAGGTAGAGCGCCAGCCCCAGCGCGGCGCGCGCCTCGGACAGCCCGGTCCGCGCAGCCCCGCTCGCGCCGCCGCCGCCCGCCCCGCTCCGCTTCCGCGTCCTCGCGCCGCCGCCGCCGCCGGAGCCGCCGGAGCCGCCGCCGGAGCCGCCGCCGCGCGCGTCCACCAGGGTCTCCAGCGCCCGGGCCTCCCGCTCCGGGGGCGGCGCGGCGGCCGGGCCGTCCCGGCGCTCGCCTCCGACGCGGTGCCGCCTCACGGCCGCCGACTCCGAAACCCACTCCATGGCCACGAGCCGCCGCCGCCGCCAGCCCAACAGCCCCAGCCCGCGACCGCCCGCCCGCCCGCCCCGGAGCAGCCGGGGCCGCCGCCGCCGCAGCGCCGCCTAGTGAGCGGACGGAAACTGCAGAGGGCCAAACTTGTTCTGATTGGCCCGTCCCGCCCGCCCGCGCGGAGACCCAGCCTCCGCGGGCCGAGGTCCGCGGTGGGCGCCGCGGCGGGGCGGGCCCCGGGCGGGGCGGGCCCCGGCTGGGCGTGGTGGGTGTGCCTTTCTCCTGCCGGGCTCCCCTGCCAGGTGTGTAGGATGGAGATTTCCAAACGGAAAGATACCCATACAACCTAGAAACCCGAGGAAAGCGAGAGGTGGCTTTTAAAAAAGAAGGCACGTGGGGTAGCAGGCAGATGAAGAAGACAAATGGCCCGGCTTTGCTAAGCAGCATCAGAACCGGCTCTCTGGACATTGTAGGCTTTTAAAATGGGGAGAAAAAGAAAAGAAAGGGCCAGGACCGGTTTGGCTCAGTGGATAGAGCGTCAGCCTGCGGACTGAAGGGTTCCGGGTTCGATTCCGGTCAAGGGCATGTACATTGGTTGCGGGCCCATCCCCGGTAGGGGGGTGTGCGGGAGGCAGCTGATTGATGATTCTCTTTCATCGATGTTTCTAGCTCTCTATCCCTCTCTCTTCCTCTCTGTAAAAAATCAATAAGATATATATATTTATAAAAAAAGAAAAGAAAAGAAAGGACCGCCCAAAGGAGGCCTAGATTCATGCTTCCACATATCTTAACCGTGGGAGGTAACCAGCATGATCGTGGCCTCCATGAACAGCTGAAGAAAAAGAAGAGCTATTATTTACTGAACGCCTGCCACGAGCCCAAGCACCGTGCTAAACGATTTAACATATTAACTCACTGGAGTCTCATAAGAACCATGAGAGGGAAACGTTTTGATTCCCATAATAGCTGAGACACTTACAAGCAACAGCTGACGAACTTGAAAGTCAGTGGGCTCTCCAAACAGCATTCTGTCCCAGGACTGCATGTGGCACTCCGGAAAGTGACCGCCTGGTCTTCTTCCTGCCCGCCGCCGCCGCCGATGCAGCCAGCCTCTCTGCTTCAGAGTTCTGTGTCTCCAGCCTGGACGTGGCAGGGGCACCTGGGCCATTAACCCAGAGACCAACTGGGAAGGCGCACTACCCTTCTGCCTGCCCGACCTGCTGCCCAGGCCCCCCTGACCTCAGGCCTCTCCTCATGTTCTCAGCTCTCCAGCTTGGCCCCTTTCAAAATCCTTCCTGCTCACCCATCTCTCCTCCTCCGACAGGATCGTCTCACCTGCTGTTTGAGCTGCCTGGCATGTCCTTCCCTCCGTTCGTTGCCTACTTAACTCTTATTTAGCCCTCGTGTCAGCTTAAGCGGTACTTCCGCAAGCAAGGATCTCCTCCCCTAACGAAGCCCGTGCCCCCTCTTGGTAGGACCTCACGGCACCACGGGTGCTACGTGATTCTGTAATGTCCTCCTCGTTGGACGGTAAGCTCCATGAAGGCAAGAATCACACCTGGCTTCATTCAACTCATCCCTCCATCCCCTGCTCTTCACACAAAGCGCGACATGCAGCATGTAACCGAGAGACGGCTGTTGATTAAATAAATGACAGCGTAGCGATGTTATGGCAGCAGCATTAAGTTTAGCTCAGTAAGACCCTTTTTCAACCGGCCAGGTAAATAAGACCAAAGACAGTGTCTATCTGATTTACTCATCACTGTGTCCCCAGTGCCTAGCTCTGCGCCTAGCAAATGAATATACATTGTCTTTTTATAGGAACCAGCTGTCTTGCTGTTCTTTCCGAAAACTCTATCGCCTGCACCGTCTTTGGAAAATAGCAGCTCAGAAACAAAACACTGTCCACCAGAGCAAAACAAGACATTGGGGGTCTGTGGTTCTTAAGCAATGGGCACAAGTGTAGGTGTGGGGGTTTTTGTGTGTGTGTGTGTGTGTGTGTTTTAAGTTTTAGTTATTTTATGCTGTCACTTGCTGGGCTGGGTGGATGTCAGAAAACCCAGAGACCAGGTGCAACTATCAGGAGCCGGGTTATTGGTTAAATCACTGAGCTCTCCTTCGGAATGGGTAATGCACGTCCAGCATCTCTGACCATACTCCGGCAGTGCACCTCTCACGGAATACCGTCAGAGGCAGAGCTGAAGCCCAGCCGCTGAAGTCAGCCCGTCTGAGTCCCTGACGCAGGAACCCTCACTACACACGGCGTTAAGCCAGCCAGTCCCAGCTCGCGGCGTCCTCGCCTGTGATAGTGGAGATAACGCCTGCCTCACGGGGGATTAATCAGCTGGCACTTGCAAAACATCTTCACACGGATGTCTCATCAAATGCCATTTCCCAGAAAATTTTTTTCCCTTATACGATCATTTGCCGATGGGATTAAAAGCCATTTCCCCCCTCCTGATAACCATAGTGCCCAAGGTGGGAGAAACTGAATTATTATCACTGGAGTCTTGGAAGGCAGGTCTTCTCTGGGTTTGTGTACACAGTGGTCGTCACGTCTGGATATTTTTAAGCTGCCAGTTGTTGGACATCTACTCTGGGTCAGAGACTGATCCAGGTGGGAAAACACACAGAAGAAGAACAAATCGATTTTTCTTCCTTCACAGACCTTACATTGTAGTTGGGAGACAATAAACGAGAGAGAGAGAGAGAGAGAGAGAGAGAGAGAGAGAGAGAGAGAGAGAGAGAGAGAGAGAGAGAGAGAAAATAAAATGTCATATAAATTGCTACAAAGAAAAACAAAGCAAGGAGCTGGGAATGATCAAGGCCGCTGTGTTAAGTAGGCTAATCATCAAAGAAGCGCCCTCTGAGGAGACGACATTTGAAGTGACCTGAATGAAATGAGAAACGGGGCCTCAAAACCCGAGGCCAGACCGTCCCGGGCAGAGAGAGACGAGACGGGGTGATGTTCAGGGCACGTGGCTGAGGCGGACTGAGCACGCGGGCAGCGGCCGAGGCAGGCGAGGTCAGAGGGGTGGGCAGGGGCCAGGGCAGGAGGCCTTCCCGGCCACCCCAAGGACGCCAGGGCCGTTGTAAACAGTAAAGGCTCACGCACACGACACGTGCTGTCTTCTGATACAGCTCGGAGCCTCGGTATCAGGCAGAGCAGCCCAAGGACCACACCTAGATCACAGAGGCTCATAAAGGACGTGGCTAGCGCCGGGCCTTTGAAGTGCTGGAGGCCGCTGAGCTGTTACTTCGCGTGTGTGTGGGAGGCACAGCGCAGTGAATTGAAACACATACTCCCGTTCCCACGTATCAAATCGCTGATGAGGACAGAACAAGATGTGAAAGGCTCCCGATCGCCGGGGCTGACTCAGTTCCTCGGACCCGACAGAGAATCGTGTTTTTCTTGTGGGCAAAGTGGAAGCCAGGCCCCTGCCGACCGTAGGCAGAGATGTCCCAAGTGTCCTCCGTTTTGCCCTCTCTCTGGTATTCCCTAGTAAGCTGGCTGAGGTGAGTAGAAAGGCAGGTTGGGCCCTGGTCAATTTGGCTCAGTGGATAGAGCGTCGGCCTGCGGACTGAAAGGTCCCAGGTTTGATTCCGGTCAAGGGCACGTACCTTGGCTGCAGGCACATCCCCTGTGGGAGGTGTGCAGGAGGCGGCTGATGTTTCTCTCTCGTCGATGTTTCTAACTCTCTATCCCTCTTCCTTCCTCTCTGTAAAAAAAAAAATCAATAAAATATATATATATTTTTTAAATAAAAAGGCACATGAGGTGTCAGGATTCAGGTGAATTGTTACTCTGTCTTCCACAGAGGTCACTCCCCCTTCCCCCCCCTCCCCCCGCCCCAGCCTAAGTGCACTTTTCCTCAGAAAAAGGGGCTGCTGTGGCCCTTGGTGAAAGTTCTCTGTGGCTGAGGCCGGCTTTTATCTGATGGTACAGTGACACTGAAATCAAGGGAGATGCCACACCAAGAGGAAACAAGGGAATTCAAATCAGTCGTATAGGAAACAGAAGCAGATGTCCAGAACTGACGGGCAGAGCGAGCCAAGGATTGAAAAATCAAGAACAAAGATTCAAAAGGGAAAAATAAGTCTAGGATAAATACTGCAGGCAGGTACTGCTGCCTACAGCTCAGTCTTATTGAGGTGGCTTATTGAGGTGGCCAGCTGTGCGTACAGGGCCCGAAATGGAGGCTCGTGACCATGTTTTGGGATCAGCGCTAGGCTCCTTTGTTGTTGTTGCTGTGGTTGAGATCCCTGCAGGCTGAAGCTGGGGCTTCCTCCCCACAGAGGTCTGCCGTGGAATATTCTGGAGCTGGAGACCATGGTCCGTTGCACGGAGCACCTGCCGTAAGCCAGGCAGCCTGGCAGAGAGGGGGCATCTAAAAGGTACGCAGGCCAGACCTGTAAAACCCCTGTTCCCTCCGAGCCTAGGAGAGCACGAGGGCACCCCACTGCTACCTCCTGCTGCCTGGCCCCCCGGAGCCGTGGCCACACGGGAGTCACACAGCCAGCCCCGCTGCATTACTAATTGAAACCTCATGTCAGGTTACCCTTCGCCGCGGCCAGAGAGAAAGGAGAGCCTCGCATTTCGGGAGTAACCTGTCTCCAGCTAAAGAGCCCTTCTGGAAACAAGTAAGAGCGAAGAAAATGAGCTCTTCAGGGGAAAGAAAGTCAAATATGAAAGAACTTCCATATCAAGTAGAATTCAGAATTAAACACTTTTTTTTAACTGATAAGAAATGTTAATAATCAAGACTCAAAATGGACAAGGACTCTATGGAAGAAATCACAAAGGTAAAAATGACATGGTTGACTAAACAAAATAAAAAAAATCTATAAGCAAAAAAAAAAGTCTAATGATAAACTTGGAACATTATTTTCAACAAATTTTTAAAATAAGGGAATAATTTATACTCTCTCTCTGCTATTGTCTCTCTCTCTCTCTCTCTGTCCCAACATATAGATTTAATTTATATTTTTATATATTATATAATAAAAGCCTAATATTCAAATTATCCTCATGACCGAAGTTCAACTGGGGGCAAGGGGGGGTGTGAGACCACCCTCTGGCCGGCCCGGCCCTGATCAGCCCTGATCAGGATGGGCCGGCTGGACCCCACCTGTGTCCGGGTTCATGCACTGAGCCTCTAGTTTATTATAATGTAACAGATATATTTAATTTAATATATATTAAAAATCAGTAAGAAAAATACCAATGCTTCGGTAGAAAAATATGTGATGTGTTTACCCTTTGCATTAAAGGAACCACATGAAAATGTGGGCCACTCTTAACTCATCACATTGAAAAAGCTTTTTGTTTTAAGTTGTCCTGTGCCCTGCTGACAGTTTTATTTAATGATGGGCACTTTGACACGACACAGGTGGGCTACATTTGGAAAAGACCCTTCTGGAAAGCAACTGGATAAGATCTATCAGGAGCCTTTAGGAAAATTCACTTTTTAAAAAAAAAACATGGCATTCTCACATAGAGGTGATAAGGAAAACAAAAAGGCAAAAGAATGTTCATCTATAAAAATCAAATGTGTGGAAACTGCATCAACATGTAAACATTTTTTTTAAAAAAAGGTTAAAAAAATTATAGTACATCCAAAGTATGAAGCATCATGTTAAATGCAACATTACCAAAGTCTATTTAATAAGTTTGGGGAAAATGCTCATGTTATAATAGAAAGGAAAAAAATAAAGAGCAAGACTGAATAAAGAATATGCTGCATAAACAATAGGTGGAAGGAAGTACGCCGGGGCAATGACAGCGGCTCTCTGTGGGTGGTCTTTTTTTTCTTCCTTATTCATTTCTCTATTTTCCAACTTTTTCTACCATGAGCTGGGTTCCCTTTAGGAGCCTCGGGCTCCTCAGCCCCGTGCCCGGGAAGACACTTAAAATCTACTGCGTTTTGATCCTTAGGAAGGTATAGTCTATAACCTGATCCCAACACGGATGTAATCCAGCCGGGGAACACAGCGTCGGGAAGCTCATTCCTGGCCCGCGCTCCTCAAGCACATTTCTAGGCTACAAAGTGTAGGGAGAAGGTTCAATTGCTAAAGCAATACAATTTTTTTTTTTGAGAGCATGCTCACCTAATTATTCTTTAAATCCAGCCCGTGATGCAGAAGAACTGATACTTTTAAGTGGCTTTTTAAAATTTTTTTTCTTTTCCCTCCTTCACAGCATCTTCCTCGGAATAGAGGTGGGGGGGGGGTACCCAGGAAGCCAAAAGTCTCCAGGCATTTATTGGAGGCTCACTTGCCCAGGGCTTTGCATTTCTCCCTGGGCTGCAGGGCAGGTGAGCCAAGACAGAGGGGGTGAGTCAGCAGTTTAGGGGCCGGGGGGGGGGGGGGGGGGGGGGGCGGAGGCTGACTCCATGCTGAAGCTCGGCCCCCCCATCTCTCTGCCCGAGCCCCACGCTGAGGATCCGTCTCCCCCTGCAGCTCCGGGACTCCTCTCGCAGGCTCTGTCCGGGACCCGTTTCACGTGGCCTGTGAGCCAGTGACCTTCATCGGGTCCTTTGCCGGCTGAAAATAGCTTCTGCAAACGGCTGCTTTCCCAGGATGCTCCAAGGAGAACGGGGACAACAATGGGTCCTGGAGGAGCGTGACCAATCTCTCTCTCTCAGCATCCAGTCCGAGGGCCAGGCGGCCCGGGGAACCCCCCGGGGGCCTTCTAACGTCCCCTCTTTCGTCCTCACCCCTCTGCCTCCTCTGACTCTGGAGGCAGCGAGACGGGTGCCATTCACTCGCTGAGGACTAGCTGGAAAGCAGCGAAGGGAAGGCCGGGGACGGAGGCTTGCCATCTGTGCCAGGAAGCTGCAGCTCCGCAGCTCCACGTCCGTCCCCCCCAAAGCACCCGGAGGAAGGGACTGGACGGAGGAAGAATAAACGCAGGCTCCCGGTTCCTCCGTGGCTCTAACTTCTCTTCACGCAAGGAGCTGCCCCCCAAACCTCCCAGCCTGAGGCAGACCTCGTGTTCCAGGGTCTCCGGCTAGGGGGGGAGCCCACCTGGCGAGAGACTCGGGGGGCGGGGGAGGGGGATTAAAACCCCCAAATGAAGAGCAGACCTTGCTGACTCACAGGTGCCACCACTGTGCCAGCAAGATGGCCGTGGCTGACTGGAGCGACGGAGCAGAGCATTTTACACACCACTTACTTCCTGACAGGGGAGGAGAAGGGGACAGTCAAGCAGATCAGGTCAGGATTGTAGGGACCGGGGTGACCGGCAACCCCGAGCCCCCCCGCCCTCCATGAGGAACGTGGGGCTCTGCATAGCCAGGTCTTCTAATTTTTCCAAAAGAGAAAAAAAAAATGGCACACGTTCATGTTACCTTTATCTCTGTTAATGTTCGAAACCAATTGCACAAAGAGAAGACAGTCGCACGGGCCAAGCAAAACAGGTCTGGAAACTGGATTCCTCCCACCTGCTGCCAGTCAGGAGCCTCTGCGCCCTCACCTCTACGCCCTCAAGGACAGACACACCGGCTGCAGATAAAATATTTCCCTGACCGTCAGGCTGCCTGCCGGTGGAATCCTTCTCCCTCAAATTCAGGGGAGAGTGTACTGTGCCAGAGGGGATCCGAGCTAGCCAGCCAGGCCTCTCTCTCCCGCCTCTCTCAGAGGAAAGGTGAGTGCTGTCAAAAGCTCCTCTCCCCACCCACCCCCTTCCCAGCCGCACTCGGCCCTGATGATTTGGCACCGACCGAGGAACGAGGAGGAGAGCCCTTTTCTGAAACATTAGCCGATGCGGAGCGGAAGGTTCTGAGCGGGATTACTCCCTCTTCACTCCCATCCTGTGACACAGTATAATTTTCAGAGGCACTGAGGCATGAAAACTGAAATGTCTAGTAGTTAAGCCCCTTGTTCCACCCTCCTGGGTTTTGGACCAACCCCGGGGCGATGGCAGCTGTATTTACTCTCCCTGCGTGTCCTACGGGGAGCAAGCCGGGAGGGAGTGGGCCTGCAGTGAGCTCACAGCCATGGAAAACAACAAGCATTCCTCCACGCCATGGCCCGTGCCAGCAACACAGATTTTCTTTTTCTTTTTTAAAAAAAATATGTTTTTATTGATTTCAGAGAGGAAGGGAGAGGGAGGGAGAGAGATAGATTCATCAATGAGGAGAGAGAGTCATTGATCAGCTGCCTCCTGCCCGTCCCACACTGGGGACCGAGCCCGCAACCCCGGGTATGTGCCCCGACCGAGAATCCAACCGTGGCATCCTGGGTCACAGGTCGACGCTCAACCACAGAGCCACGCCAGTCCGGCATACCGGGAAGATTCTCAAAGTGTCATCTTCTGTGCGCTGTGACCGCGTTCCCAGGATGTTGAGACTCACCCAAACCTTCGCATTGGTCCGGTTACTAAGGAAGGTGGCTTTGCTCTGAAAAATGGAGACGCCGTGTCTTGGCAAACTCTGGCATCCTCAGCCCCGAGCGCCCCTTCCTGCAGCCTTCCAGCGCTTTCTACCCAGGCTCACACACAGTGGCCAGGGAGCCGCAGGGAGCCCACAGGAGAGATTAAATTCGGTTTTTGTGAAAACTGAAGCGAAGCCTCTACAGGCCACCTTGCTGAGACCCGACGAGGAGCGTCTGGGGTCAGACTGAAAGGAGCTGCTCAGGAGCAATCCTGGGCCTGCCGCCTGCATCCCTGCCCGCCCCGTTATGTTTACATGGGGGCAGATCCCCCCGTACCCCCACCACCTCTTCATCATCCCTTTAGGAAGCCATACAGAGATTTCCAGTTGACATTCATACTCTCTGGTTCTGTCAGCCCCAGTCCCTCCTTCCAGAGACGCCATGCTGGCGGTAGGTAGCGATAAAGATCAACAAACACCACATTCTTTCCAACCAGTCCACCATAAATTACGGCTTAGATCAAGCATGTCAGCCTTCTGGTTTTCTCCAGAATGCAGGTATGTCCTGGCCTCGCAGGTGGTTGAAGCCGGGTTTCCCGCTGGCACACACCGGAAACGGGCCCCTCCGTGGTGTCCGGGCCCTCCTCCCCGGGGCCAGCGCTGGGCCTCTGAGGCTTCTTACCACTCACACTCGCTGAGCCTCGAACCCGGGCGGTGGGGTTTCGCCTGTCTCTGTTTTCACCGGGTAGCCTTCACGGTCCTTTTTTGTGTGTTGGCTCTAAAAAAAATAGATTTCTGTTTATTTTTAAACTGCAATGCCCCTGACCAGTGACCCTGAGAGAATTTGACAATTATTTGTGCTCTTAAAAAAAAACGTTTCTTAAAGCTTGGGCATGTAGGGGGGAAAGCTATCAACCATGAGAATGAAAGAATAACGTTGTTCAAGTTATTTATCTGCTGTCTTTTCTCTCTCACAAAATGGACTCCCAATTAATTGATTATTTGGACTCTGCCTGCCTGTGGGTTAATCACACCCCTCCTCATCTCTCGCTCCTCAAGGTTTTTTTTTTTTTGTAATCTCTGCCACAGAGGAGGGAAGAAAAAAAAAAAACAACCTTCAAATGAGTCCTCTTTTATTGCACCAGGGAGGGTGGTGGGTCCAATTCTTATCTCGCCCTTCTTAGAACAAACAGTGGGGTCAGTTCTCTCCTCTCACACCTTGCTGAGCGCGCTGTGGGTGCTTCTGTGAGGAAACTTCCTTGAGTGAACTGCTTGCTAGCGTGAGCCAGGATTCCAAGGTCGCTGGGCTCCGTGGGCCTGACAAGTTCTTTTTTTATTTTTATTTTTTTAATATATCTTATTGATTTTTTTACAGAGAGGAAGGGAGAGGGATAGACAGTTAGAAACATCGATGAGAGGGGAAACATCGATCAGCCGCCTCCTGCACACCCCCTACAGAGGACGTGCCCGCAACCAAGGTTACGTGCCCTTGACCAGAGTCAAACCTGGGACCCACAGGCCGACGCTCTATCCACTGAGCCAAATCGGCGCCACCCTGACAAGAGTTCTTTTGAGGTCACATAGAGCCATTGACTGTATAGGGGGAAGTTCCAGAGGGAGAGAGGAAGTGAGTGAAACTCTACTGTTTGGGGCCAGGAGAAGGGGAGAGAAGCCGCTGTGAGTTCCAGGCAGGGGGGGGTGGGGGGATTGATTGGGGGGGAGGGAAGCGGGGTAGAGGGCAGGGCCTCCTGAACTTGACCGTATATAGGAACTTCCCGGATCTGGGTCGGAAGGCCTGGGGCAGGAGAGATCCTGCATGTGTGACAGGTTCCCTAATAATGCCGGTTCTGCCTGACCACCCTGGTTAACCGCGCTTTGTGAGGCAAAAGGGTAGAGTATTTTGAAAGCTAGGGACAGGAGAGAGCAGGCAAAGCAGTCTGCACTCCCCACAAAGGCAACAGAGGGGCTCGTCTGACAGGGAGGCTGCCGAGAGAGGAACCAGACAAAGCCCCCCATCCCCCTCGGGCCCTCCCCGTCCCCCGTGGTGGACAGATCTGGGTTCAAGGACGGAGTCTGCCACTAATGCACCGTGTGACTTAAGGAACTTATTTCAACCCTCGGAGCCTTAGTTTCTTCACCTGTAAAAACAAGAGAATTAAAACCCCCTTGGGTCACTTCACAGGCTTACTCCAAGGATTAGATGGAATAAATGTGAGAAAGCTTTTTTGGGTGCCAAAGTGCTTTGCAAATGTAATCTATGACTATGTCGTAACATTGCAAAGTTTCACCCGTATATGAGTAATAGCCACATCTAACCGCATTTCTCAGGGGACTGGGTGAGGGGGCAGAGGAGCAGCTCCCGTCTGTCTCACCGCGCCTCTCTCTCTCTCTCTCTCTCTCTCTCTCTCTCTCTCTCTCTCTCTCTCCTTCTCTCTCTCTCTCTCTCTCTCTCTCTCTCTCTCTCTCTCTCTCTCTCACACACACACACACACACACACACACACACCCCAGTCCTTGCCCCGGGTCTTTCCCATCTCTCTGGCTCAAGATCAATCATTTTCCTTGTTTAACGGATGATCGTTCCTTTCTGAAAGAATGAAGAACCCGTGTGTGTTGATGGAAACTCTTTTCTATTTTGGACCATCTCACATTTCACCTACACTGGGGGCAGAATTGTTGATTTTCCTGTTTGACCTGGAACGAGAGGCCCTTATCCCCGGGAACGCCGATGGGCAGGCTGCAGAGCCTGCTGCAGGTGCCCCGAAAAGAGGGCTCATTGCCCCCCCAGTTTGACAGAGTGTGACAGCGTCCCTCCCACTCGGCTCAGTGCGTTCCCTGCTGCGTCTCCACGACTTTGGTCGTCCCGGGGAGCGGGGTAGGGAATCCTGGCAAATGAAAATTTCCATTTAACTCACTGTTGTATCTAGAGAATAAGCAACCTCTCCCTCTCCTGAATTCTTATAATTAAAAAAAGCCTCTCTAAACAGCTCTCCGATTTACTACCTGAACAATGAAAGCTTTTTTGAAGATTAGGATTTTGTAACATCTGAGTCATCGTCCTGAATATCACCACTGATTACCCAGTGATGCCAAGAGGCAGATGACTGCAGACAGGTTGGTTTTTTTACCTAAAGCCCAACTTTTTCTCGGCTCTGGATAACATGCACCAGGCAAGCAGTGTGACACATGACATGCTTAACCAGCATCACCTTACTTAATCCTCGAAACACCAACCAACCTCAATCACCACCAAAAACAAAATCCGTGCGGTGGATTTGTTATTAACCCACTTTTACTCATTATCCTTTATTGATAGATTAGATTAGCTCTATATAGAATTGTTAGGCTTTAAATAATTTTTCTCCCAACACTTTTTAAAATCCTCACCCGAGGATATGTTTATTGATTTTAGATGGAGAGAGGGGAGAGGGAGGGAGGGAAGGAGAAAGAGAGAGACACACATCCTCGTGAGAGAGCAACATCAGTCAGTTGCCTCCTGTGCACGCCCTGACTGGGGATTCAACCCGCAACCTCTTGGTGTAAGGCAGTGGTCGGCAAACCGCGGCTCTCGGGAGCCACATGCGGCTCTTTGGCCCCCTGAGTCAATTTTTAGCAAAGGCCAGCTTGGGAGTATCCTAATTAAGTTAGTAACAATGTACCTACCTACATAGTTTCAGTTTAAAAAACAGTTGGCTCTCCAAAGAAATTTCCATCGGTGTACTGTGGATACTTGGCTCGGCTGACTAGTGAGTCTGCCGACACCTGGTGTAAGGGATGGAGCTCCCACCAACCGAGCCACCCATCCAGGAACCTACTGTTACCGAAGAGGAAACTGAAGCTCCAAGAAACGATGTAAGTGGCCTCGGTAGGGTTTGAAGGTAAGTCTGGGTGGTAAGCAAAACAGCAGCCCCCTAAGGATGCCCACACTTTCAACCCAGAACCTATGACTGTCTCACAAAAGGGCTTTGCAGATGCGCTTCAATGAAGGGCCCGGAGAGGGGGCAGCCACGCTGGGTTATCTGGATGGGCTCAATACAGACACGAGGCTCCTTGTAAGGAAAAGTGGGAGACGGGAGGACCAGCAAAGTGAGGGTGGACACTCAGGTGGGAGTGCTGCGGGGCCACAGGCCGAGGACACAGCCAGCCCGTCGGAGCCGGGAGGCACGGAGACGGATTCCCCGGGGCCCCCGGCAGGAACACAGCCCGGCCCGGCCACGCTGGGCTTCCGGCCTCCGTGGCGGTACGTTATAAATACGGGTTGACTAATGTCACTACAGTTGTGATGATTCCTTACCGCAGAAATAGGAAGCTAACACATCTACTGACATGAGGAGTAACGGGGCGGGCGGGGAGGGAAGAGTCTGGTTTTGTCTGTGAGTCATACATATGTCGCTGTTAGACATTTCCATGTAGATTTAGGGAATCATAATCATTTCTTAAAATATTTTTATTGGGTTTTTACAGAGAGGAAGGGATAGAGAGTTAGAAACACCGATGAGAGAGAAACATTGATCAGCTGCCTCTTGCACACCCCCTACTGGGGATGTGCCCACAATCAAGGTACATGCTCTTGACCGGAATCAAACCTGGGACCTTTCAGTCCACAGACAGACGCTCTTGCCACTGAGCCAAACCGGTTTCGGCCATAATCATTTTTTTTTAATGCTCAGAGCCTGAATTCTTTTTTTTTTAAAATATATTTTATTGATATTTTACAGAGAGGATGGGAGAGAGATAGAGAGCTAGAAACATCGACGAGAGAGAAACACCGATCAGCTGCTTCTTGCACACTCCCCACTGGGGACGTGCCCGCAACCAATGTACATGCCCCCGACCGGAATCGAACCGGGACCCCCCAGTCCACAGACCGACGCTCTACCACTGAGCTAAACCGGTTTTGGCCGGAGCCTGAACTCTTAACCACTGAGCTGATGGCCTCTCCCCACCTTTGTTCCCCAAAGCCCTTTGTTGTTTGAAGGTTGTTTCTGGCTAGAATTCTGGTTTAATAGGAGTTGCTACAAAGAGGCCTACAAAGATTATTTGTATTGGAAATTACCGGTGAGACTACTTTGCATATCACCTGTCCGAGAGGGAATGGTGTGGATGGCTTACGAGGGTGTCCATTTGCGTACAGGCGGATGCCAGAAAGAGAAGCAGGGACCCACCTGACTGTCCACGGTCAGAAGGGGCCATTCTGACCTCGCAGAGAAAATGAATGGAGAAGCCCTTCTGAGCGTCAGTCTTGCAATCAGGTAGCCACAACCCCTGGGGGGCAGAAGGGACTCCCGGGATCGTCATCCAGCCCCTTCATTTTCCAGACGAGGAACGTGGTCCCAGAGAGGAGAACTGGCCGTCTGAGACACACAGTGAGGAGTCCTGGGCCAGAACCAGGACCCAGATCGGGACCCAGATTGGGACCCTGGTCCCTGTTTCCCTGCTCCACCCGCTTCCCTCATCTTGGCACTTGGTGTGTTTTGTGTTCACTTGTTGGGCATTTCACATACATAAGGCCGTGGTCTGGTCACGGAAGGCGATATTTGTAGACACTCTTCTCTCGGATCTCCGGGAAATGTCCACACGTGGCCAAGAAAACCCCCGCTGCTGTGACAAGTTTACTCAGAGCCGCCTGTGCCGTAACATAAATCACTGCGGCTCACCTCTGGCATGTCAGTGGCCAACTGAATCAGCTGCCTGTTGGGACGTGTATAGATTCACCCACATTTTGACACAAGATAGATGAAACTAGGCCAAACTAGGTCAGCCAGCCCTTTCCCCGAGCATCCAAACTCACACGCAAAGGCTTGGAATGAATGAACCCAGAGACCTGGGATATCCATCTGGGCTTGTGGATTCCAGCCCAGCCCCCTACACACACACACACACGGCATACCTGGTGACCACAGATATACTTAATTCTTTCTAATCTGCTTTCCAAAAGATGAGTTCATTTTTTTTTTTAATTTACTTGAGCGCTTACTACGTGCCAGGCATTGATCTAGGTCCTGGGGATACAGAACGAACAGACCCCGGTCCCCGGTGTGGTGGAGCCCCCACTCTCGTTGGGAGCCGTGGGAAATTTGACCAACGAGGGAGCAGAGCCAGGGTGCTTACATAACAGGCCCAAGGAGACACGGCCTGCTGTTCCCCGAGCGGCCTGCAGCCCAGGTCTCTTCCCCTTCAAGCTCTGTGGACTGGTGGAGCCTGTGGATGGGCTGCGTTAGAATTTCCTGGGGTTCTTGTTTAGAATATGGAATTGTCTGGGCTTCGGAGGAGGTTAGGGTGTGGGGAGGAAGAGTATGGCTGGAGAATCTTGAGCTCCTATGGTGGCTGATAGACACTGTGAGCCTCCGAGTAGGTCCAGTTGTCAGTGGGTCTCCACCCATCAGTATGTAAATATTAGCTGGAGCATGGAAAAAAAAAAATATATATATATATCTCACTTCCCGGGCCTGATCCCAGAGATATGCACTCAATTAATCTGGGTGGTGCCCAGGCCATTATGCAATGTTGGGAAGTTCCCCACACGATTCTAATGTGCAGAGTTGGAAACCCACACAGTCCTGTGGACAGTGGTAACAACTACTGTGTACCCCAAAGTCAGAGTAACCGCCCCCACCTAAATCTACCTATTTTTCTGGCTGTATCCTAGCTTGCCGGCTCCCCGGGGGAAGCAGAGGGCTTAGGGAGGATGGAGAAGGAATGAGGAGCAAGGGCGGGGCCCCCTGACCACCCAGGGCTTTGGATCGGCAAACCTCATCCACAGATCAGCGAGAAAGGAACTGCCCAGACCCCGGCACCCTCCCCAGACGCCTCATACCAGAGACCCCGCCAGGGGTCCCCGGGGCGGCGTTGGACGTGCTGGAATCAAGCAAAGCCTCTGGAGTGGCTCCATGTACTGACATAGCCGACAGCCCCGACCCATGACCCGTTTAAAGCCACAGACCTTTTACTCAACCCACAGTAAACTTGCACTCCTCACCCCACCCAGCTCCAGGTCTGTTCTAGATATGGCCGCAGGCCGGCCTGAGGACAAAGCGTGCCGTCCATCTGGAGCCTGCTGATGGCGGCCCCATCCCAGAGTCCCCGCCGTGACCTGCTTTCTCAGGCCAGCCGGAGGCAGCTGCGTGTCATCCCTTGTCCTTTGTAGCCTTGAGTGAGATCCCTTGGGGATCTGCCCATCTCACCATTCATTCATTCATTCTTCATCCCCCCTCCCATTTGTCCACCAAGCATTTCTTGAGCACTCAGCACTAGACTATACACTACGATGTGTAGTAGAAGGTTGAAAGGTTAGACGCTATCGTCCCCATGGAGATATCTGAGCACCTGCTGCTAGTGTTTTTGGTGCCCAGGAAAAGTCAAGACCCAAAGAAATGTGTGTCGTCCCCCACCCACCCCGACAGAACGCACAGGGCAGGAAAAAGACGAGTGGGTGAAGGGCCTTGCCCTCGGGATGGTCAATGGAACGTGTCAGGGGAACCATGAGGGCGCCCAGATCTAATGAGGGCTGGGAGGGTGACCATGGCGCTCTCAGGGAGAGCTTTCTGGTGGTTTGAAGGACTCTGAGTCAGTGTCTGCAACCCAGGAAAGGGGAAGTAAAAATGGCAAGGGTTTGCCGAAACGCTCTATCCACTGGTCTGGCTCAGTGGATAGAGCGTCAGCCTGCAGACTGAAAGGTCCCAGGCTCGATTCCGGTCAAGGGCATGTTTCTTGGTTGCGGGCACATCCCCGGTAGGTGGTATGCAGGAGGCAGCTGGTCAATGTTTCTCTCTCATCGACATTTCCAGCTCTCTACCCCTCTCCATTCCTCTCTGTGGGAAATCAATAAAATATATACATTTTTTAAATGGCAAGGGATGAAGCCATGTTTGTCCACACATGCGATGATTTTATGTGTTCGAACGCTGAGAAGTGCCAATGGGAGGATCAGATAAAGCACGGTAGGCGCTCCCAGGAGGGTAAGGTCCCATGGAACCGGCCCTACAAGGCTGAAAAGGACTCGGGCCTGTGGAGAAGGAGCAGACGAGGCATTTCCGGGCTCCTGGAGTACCTAGCAGACCGGACTCGCTCCACCGCTCCCCATCCTCTGGGCGAGCCACACACAGCGCCACTCATTCTTCCGATCTCCTGGGGCTTCCCATCGCCCGAGCTCATGCGTCTAGCCCACAGCCGCCTTCCACTGCCCACCCTCCGGTCTTGAGCTCAAGAGTCCGAGTTGAAAGCAAAGTTCCCTAAAGAGAGACTCAAAAAAGTTTAAAAAGGGTGGAATTGTGGGACAATAGGAACACTAGGGATCTGTTCAAGTCATGTCATGCAAAATGGCCCCCTTCACCCTCACGGCGGCCTGGAGATCAGAGAAGTCATGGCGTTGACTGAAAGGGCAGAGCAGGGCAGGGCTAACTCCTGACTCCATTTTGTATTGTGGGGCAGGGCTGAGCTATCCTCCATTTTGTGTAACTGGAGCCTAGCCCTCACCCAACCAATCAGGGTCAGCCAAAGCAGTGACATCACCACCCTTATAAAACCCCTGGGCCTGTATAAGTTCGGCCTCTCTTCCGCCATGCTGTCGGCCTGAGTGGGACGGAGCCCATGCTAGCATGGAAGAGGCTCTTTTGTTTATTGCATCGGACTCGGCTCCCTGGTGGTCCTTGGGGATCACGAAGTCTGGGCGTTACACTGACTTTCCCAGCTCGACAGACAGCAAGTGGACACGGGCCGTGGAAGTGGGAAGGGAAGGAAAGGGGAACAGAAAGGGGAAGGGAAGAAAAGGGAAAGAAAATAGCAAATTTACATTCAATTCACTGTGTGAGACTGGGCTGGCTCCGAGCTGTAATTTCTTCCACACACCGAGGCTGGGAGTTCACCATGTCCCTACTGTGTGCCGGGCTCAGCACTAAACCCTCTCACAGACATGAAACCGTTTCACATTTCCAATTACCCTGAGAGGTGGACGTCCCACCTAATGGCCGAGGAGCATGAGGCCCAGAGACGCTTAGTGACCAGTTTCTACAGCGCGTCTGCCCGCAGGCAGATCTGAGGCTTGAATCTAAGCCTCTGCCTCCAACTTGCGTCCTCTTCCTTCCCCTGCTTCCTTTTCATTTTGCTTCCTCTTTTCTTTCCCTTTTTCATCAGTAAGGAGGAAGTCCTCTGGAAACAGTATCTTCTCTGTCCTACACAGGCCTTCAATGGAGCTTGGTCTTCTGGCAAAGATGCCTTCTTTTGTTTTTGTGAATTCTGGGAGCTCTCGGGAGTGCCTGGCTCTTTTCCTCTTTCAAGCATTTCCCATCCCTCATACCATTGAAATCTCCTAAGGGCCGCCTGGGAACAGTTAGGGAAAGCTATGATCTCCATTTTACAGATAAGCAAAAACATGCTCAGAGGAATTTAATGACTTATCTCAAAGTCATGCACCTTTGACCTTGAGAGAAAAATAAGAAAGGATTGTTAGACGCCCAGTTTCTTTCCCCTGGCTGAGGAATGGCAAATGGGATCTATAACTTTCGACGAGAGGAGGATTAGGAAGCTGAGTGCAGGCTCAATGGAAAACAGACCTGCAGTCGGTTAGCAATGTCTGCCATGGGCAGGGAAGGGGTTCAATGCAGACACCGTCCTGGCCTGTAGTAACTATTTCAAAGCCTTCTGTCGTGTCTTACCTTAATGAAGAATTATGTTCATTCTCTTAGGCTGGCACACAGTCGATGCTCAGTCCAGAGAGCTACGATCATTTATGGAGTGACTACTATTCCTCAGGCCCCGAGCCAGGCTACGTGGCCAATGCACAGCCATTCACCTCGATCATAGACATACATCCAGATTCAGCTAACGTTAAACTTGGTGAGCTGTTTCCACTCCCAGGAGTTCTAACCAAATCTGTGGTGTTTTCCCCAACACCCACAGACCCTGTGGCTCTCTCTGGATACCAACTGGGTGCCCCCAAATTTAATTCAATCCTGACACTAACTACCCAGAGTTAGCGGAGACCCCAAAGGTTCAGGGCTCAGTCCCATAACACTGCCCCCACGTAAGATACCAGCCGCAAGCCCCAGGGTGCCACCTGCACTCCTGACTGGCTATAATTTGGGGTTCCCATGACCCCCCTCCTCTGGTTTGATCACTTACCAGAATAGCTCACAGAAGTCAGAAAAAACACTTAACTTATATTTATTAGTTTTTAAAATAAAGGACGCAACTCCGGAATAGCCAAACAGAAGATATTCCTAGGGTAAGATGTGTGTGTGTGTGTGTGGGGGGGGATAAGAGGGGAGAAGCAGGGTGAGGGGTGGGGAGAGCCGGGTGTGCCTAGAGCTGCCAGGCCCTCCTAGGAGTGCTGTCCTCTCTGGGCGTGTCCCTCTCCCAGCACCAGCCCCAAAGCTCTTGAAACCCAGCATTTAGCACAGTGGGTCTCAACCTTCCTAATGCCACGTGACCCTTTAATACGGTTCCTCATGTTGTGGTGACCCCCAACCATAAAACCATTTTTGTTGCTACTTCATACCAGTAATTTTGCTACTGTTATGAATCATAATGTAAATACCTGTGTTTTCTGATGGTCTTAGGAGACCCCTGTGAAAGGGGCGAGACCCACAGGATGAGAACCGCTGATTTAGTGTTTTTATGATGGTTTTGTTAGGAGGCAAGATGGATTAAGTTATCGTCCATTGGTGATGAGCTCAACTCCAGACCCCCTCCCCTCCCTGGTGGTGAAAGTTCCAGCTTCCTAGCCAAGCCCTGGTCTTTCTGGAGATGACACCCATGCTGCTGGAGATGACACCCAGGCATCTCATTAGCATGCAGAAGACCCTGGCCCCTCTGGTGACCCCACGGGTTTTAGGAGCTGTGTGCCATGAACCAGGGAAAACAACCAAATGTGCATTTGTCACACACGACCTTCGATATAGCTTGGAAAAGCACATCTCTCCTATACAGATTTCCAACATCAGGATGACAAGAACCCTAATAAAGCGTTCCCAGGCACCTAATGGGCTTAACCGACGCTTGTGAAGGCAGCACTCACGTACTGTCAGTATTCGGGGTGTGGCAGTTACTGCCGGGACCAATGAAGCTCTGTCCATGTCATGTCTCCAATGTTTGGGCTACTGTGGGCATCCGGAGAGAACGCATGAAGCTGAGAGCCCTTTGCTGACCATGTAACCAGTGACGCGTCACATGTCCTCCCTCTAGTGGCCGTGAAAGTTGCCAGGACAATTCCTACACTCTCTGCCTTCATTTTCTCTTAGGTGTTTTTATTTTTTTAATACATTTTTATTGATTTCAGAGAGGAAGGGAGAGAGGTAGAAACATCAATGAGGAGAAAGAATCATTGGTCAGCTGCCTCCTGCACGCCTCACACTGGGGGGTCAAACCCACAACCCAGGCGTGTGTTCGACTAGGTCAATGCTCAACCACGCAGCCTCGCTGGCTGGGCTCTTAAATGCTCTTCTTGTGGACACTCTGAACCGCTCAGACCACTGGTGATCACCTTCTGTGTGTACGTGGACATGTGCAAAGGTGGTGACGAAGACCAAGGAGCAAGTCGAGGTGACCTTCCAGCGTTCCGACCCCTGATTGGCACAGGGGACAACAGGCCCCGCCCTGGGGAAGGGAGAGAAAGTCTGGGGCCTAAGTCTGGTCAAGGTTTGAGGGCAAGAGAGGAGTGTTTCCTGCCTGAGAGACAGATTCCAAAGCGTGAGCCTCACTGGGCGAGAGCAACAAGAGGAGGAGCATCCCAACTCATGTCCATGGGAAGATGGGAAGTCTGGGCAGCGGGAGCTTGTTATTCATCCCAATACCACCTGCTGGCCTCTCAGCCTCTGCTCCTGACCCTGGGCCACCTGCTCGGGTGGGAGGAGAGAGAGTGCCGTGCCGGCGTTCAGGCCCAGACTCAGAAGCCAGGGACGGCACTCGCTCTCTCTCGCCTTCGGTTTCTCTATTCAATTTCTACGTCAAGTAAGTCTCATCCGACGGTGGCTCAACTGGCCCACTGCTATTTGTCTTTGCCAATCCCTGCTGAGATGCCTGGGTCCTGATGTTTCTGCCCCCAGTCTGCCAGCCGGGCACCCGGGAGTCATTCTGCTTTCTCGTGCCCCTGGGACTCGCGCAAAGGCCTGCCAGCCTGAGCGCCCTCTGCCGGGCCCCTCACGGAGGCCTGGCCCGGGGAGCAGGGCCCAGGGCCCAGGTTGGAACCCACCAACTTTATCCGTCACTTCCGCTGTTTAGCCCCATTTTAAGTCAGGGAATCTTTTGCAGTCTGGGGAGGTGAGGGGCTTGGTAAAGAAGCCCATGATCTAGGTTAACAGAACTAAAAGGATCATTTTTGCACACTGTCTAACCTTTCAATAAAGCAAATTGCTAAATATGCTGGTAAACCTAAAGATTCCTCACATTATGTTTCAAAATGCATAGGCAAATCTAAACTGAATTTCCTAATGACTCACTGTTACAAGTATATCAAATTAAATAGATATGAAGTAAAGTCAAAATGGTAAAATATGGTCAAAATAAATCGACACTTATGTTACAGGTAAATACAGAACAACAGCATTTAAGTCTTAATATACACAGGAAGGAAGGGGAAAAACTGAAACTTACTGCGAGTGTATTCAACATACTAATGCTTGTGTTCTACTGTGCTAATATTTTAAGTACATTATTTCAGAAAAATAAAAACTTGTGGTATATGTAAAAAAAAAAGCTGTGTTCTCCATTGTTTCTGCATTCTTGGGAGACAATAAACACACAATTGCCTGTGTGTGTGGGTGTGTGTGTGTGTGCGCGCGTAATCCAAGGAAAAAGAAACCATCAGGGAGGGGGGAAATTAGTCAATAACTCAACTCTCCCAGGATGTCATTCTGGGCTGAGTTTGAGTAAAAATGGGACATCTAGGAAGGGTGTATGAGTCTTTACAATTGTACTTCCTGATTTTTTACTATATATATATATATATATATTTATATATATATATATATATATATATATATATATATATATATATATTTTTTTTTTTTTTTTTTTTTTTGAGGCACATGAGGAGGAGGAAGCAGGAGCCATGTGAGTCAGGCTTACTAAAGACCTACTAACAGCAGGCTCATTTCCTTCTAAAGGGGTGGACAGTTAACTGGAAACTCAGACCCCAAAGCCCAAGGATTTCAGGATGAGCCACAGCATCACGAGGGCGGGACACAGCTTACTCCATTCGCCCAGGCAGCCCTGCGGGGACGGCTCCTCGCCCCTCTCTGTCTAAGGGGCCAATTGGATGGGGCCTTCCCGTTACCCAAAGTGGCCAGATGTTCAGGGGCTGCCGACCTAGACACAGGCCAACAACCAATCCTTTAAAAACAGAGACCTAAGAGACAACCACACTTTTCGCTTTTTTTTCATATATTTTATTGATTTTTTACAGAGAGGAAGAGAGAGAGTTAGAAACATCAATGAGAGAGAATCATCCATCAGCTGCCTCTTGCACACCCCCTACTGGGGATGTGCCTGCAACCAAGGTACATGCCCTTGACCGGAATCGAACCCGGGACCTTTCAGTCTGCAGGCCGATGCTCTATCCACTGAGCCAAACCGGTTTCGGCGACAACCACACTTTTCCTTTCACATGCAGCACTGGTGCCTAAAGTGAAACTCCTGTATTACAATCCAGGGCCCTCGGCCAGCTGCATCGTCTTTTTTTTTTTTTTAATTTTATTTTATTAAAGTATTTTCTGTGTACATAGTTTAGTGAGCCGAGTGTCCCAGGGGGCCGAGTGCCCCGGGTGAGCCGAGTGTCCCAGGGGGCCGAGTGCCCCGGGTGAGCCGAGTGTCCCAGGGTGCAGTCTGCCCCGGGTGAGCCGAGTGTCCCAGGGGGCCGAGTGCCCCGGGTGAGCCGAGTGTCCCAGGGGGCCGAGTGCCCCGGGTGAGCCGAGTGTCCCAGGGGGCCGAGTGCCCCGGGTGAGCTGAGTGTCCCAGGGTGCAGTCTGCCCCGGGTGAGCCGTGAGTCCCATGGGGCCGAGTGCCCCGGGTGAGCCGAGTGTCCCAGGGGGCCGAGTGCCCCGGGTGAGCCGAGTGTCCCAGGGTGCAGTCTGCCCCGGGCGAGCCGTGTGTCCCAGGGGAAGCAGTGGGACCCAGGGGAAGGGGCGGTGAAAACCAGCTGCATCATCTTTAAGGCCAACGGCTTTCCCTCTTTCAGGGTCCAGGCCAATCACCCCAGCAAGGCCCCATAACAAAGGCGTGTTTGCCTGGGGCCTTGGGATGGACCTCAGGCTCCATGAAGGGACTTGCCCCCAGGACTGGAACCAAAACAGCGGGCGACGACCCAGGGGGACACAATAGGAAAGCCCCAACCCACGTTTCCCTTAACTGTGGCAGAGCTGATGGAGCAAACGTGTGTGTACAGGGGGAAGAGGCTTACACAGGAGAGAGAGATCAAAGCATGGTTTCTGGCAGAACGGGAATCCAGAGGAAAGATTCCTTGGAGAGAATTTCTGCTTCGAGTTTGGACACAGCTCCCGGAGGCGAGGCGCTTCTCACCCCCTTCGTGGCGGCTCCGTGCTCTGAGGGAGGGAGAGGGCCAGGACCCGGCTTTCTCAGGCTCGGGCCGGGCGAAAGGCCCCACTCGACACACGGTGGTGGTCACGTCGCATTTCTGAGTCGCCTTTGCCCTTCATCGCAGCTGCAGCCGAGTTTAAAGGCTTGAAAGTCTCTGCGAATGCTACCACCCAACAACGTGAAAATACGCTGTTTCCACAATACAGATTAAAGGGGGGGGGGGGGAATACACTGTGCTTATAATCAGAGCGTCAGCAAATTCCAAGAGCTGCTTTTCCATCCCCACCACATGTAAAACTTTCGTGTTCCGATTCCAGTTTGCATTCAACACTCTGCTGTGTTCGTTTCGGGCGGGCAGCGGGGGAAAGGCCCGCAGAGAGGTCACCAAGGGCTCCCACCCGGCACCGCACGTAGCGGTTCCACGCTCACCGGCTGTGCCTTCTGCCTCCCCACACCCATTCGCTAACCACCAGTTAGCACTGCCTCGCCCATCTCACCTCACCCGCCCTCCGTCACCACCAAGGGTGACCAAATCAGACTTCCATTCTGACTCCTTGCCAGCAAGTGCCCTTCAAGACGGCAGTTGTTTTTAATGGAGGTGAGAAAGAGAAAGGGGTAAGAGCCGTGGTGATAATGAACCGGCAGGGACAGCGTGAGGTGAGGGTGTGCTGAGCTGTGCCGAGGGCGGCGTGCCCGGGTGACCTTCTCTGGGGCTGATGCAGGCTCCCCTCCCACGTCTCATTGTTGACACATTGTGTAAGGCCCAGGCGAAGGTCAAGGGCATACCTGCCCTTTGAAAGCCAAGCAGAGATTTCCAGAGCCTTCAAAAAATAATTTCAAACACGATTTCCTTATCTCAGAAGCCAGGCCTTTTCGTTATCAACATTTATCAAATTGTTTATAGCTTTCCAGACACACTTTCTCGCCCCCCCCCCTTTTTTTTAACAACAAAAATGGGATCATTCTATTCTATAACTTGTACCTTTCACCTAACAATACAGTATGGGCATTTTTTTTATGTATCAACAAATATTTACCTACATCATTTTTGTGTGTGACTGAGTAATAGTCTAGTAACGTAGAACTCTTATACTTTATCTGAAATCTTTTATCAAGTATTTTGAACATTCCAATTTTTCACTTTTACAAATAACAGCCTTCCTTGTAAAAATGCATTTCTGTTGTCTACATCCATTACAAAAATTCATGATAGCCCTGACCAGGTGGCTCAGTTGCTTGGAGCCTCATCCCATAGACCAAAAGGTTGCGGGTTCGATTCCCAGTCAGAGCACATAACGAGGTTGTGGACTGGATCCCCAGTCTGGGTGCGTATGAGAGGCAACCAATCAATGTCTCTCTCTCATATTGATGTTTCTCCCTCTCTCTCTTTCCCTTCCTCTTACTCTAAAATCAATAAAGACTATATCCTCTGGGTGAGGATTGAAAAAAATAAAAAGACAGTTTATGATAGCTATTACCAAGTTCACTTCCAGAATATAATATTTTAGTATTGTACATTTTTACTAGTAGTAAAGTATCATGTCTCCTCACAGATTTGTCCTCTGAGGCCGTTTTCAAAAGGGAGCAGAACCTCTGAGTGAGTGTTGTTGCCTTCTCCTCGCCTCTGCTGACACTCAGTATCGGGGGACACCACTGCTCACTCAGGCAGGAAAGGGCTAACCTGGGGACACCGTACACAGACCCACTCGTCACTAAGAGACAAAACATCCTCCCACATCCGGTCCCACAGCCCCTTCCGCACCCATCCAAACCCACTGTCACACACACACACACACACACACACACACACACACCCCAGACACTCGTTTACAGGAGAGACTGGCAGTTCTGCTGAGCCACCTGCCCAGGAATAGTCAATCTGAAAACCTTACGCTTTTGGTGGGAAGAAACTATTCTTTTCAGACCTGAGAATCACAGCCCCACGTTTTACCAGGAGGCGGTCTGATCTGCTAGGAGAGGGTGGCGTTGGACAGAAGGCTGTGCTTCAGTGTTAACCTCTGGACACCCGCCTCCCACCCCAGCCTCCGTTCTGAGCGTCAGGGAGCAGCTGCCCTGCAGTTCCGTGCGACTGTTGGCGCCTAATGCGTGTGTGGATGCCGAGGTCCAGTGCGATAACGTGGTGTTAAGGTGAATAAGCTGAAAGATGTTCTGCTGCTTCGTATACTTATAACCTGGGCTCAAGCCTCTGACTCAACAACATCCCTCCCTTGTTTCGAGGGAAAAAATGACTGTGGGGGAAATAATCTATATTCATGAAGATGGTTATTGGAACATAACTGGCCAGCCACTTGGAAATGGGATAGTACATTATGGGACAACTGCTGGATTAAAAGTTAGGCAATCACTGTGATCACACACACACACACACACACACACACACACACACACACGATTCAGCCATAAAAAGGAGGAAATCTGCCTTTAAAGACAACACAGACAGACTTAGAGGACAGTACGCTACATGTGATAAGTCGGAGAAAGACAAATACTGCCCAGCCTCACTTATAAGGGCACTCTAAGGTCAAACTTGTGGAAATGGAGAGTAGAATGGGAGTTGCCAGGGCCCAGAGCGTGGAAGAAATGGGGAGATATTGGTCAAAGGGTACAAATTTCCACTTATTACCAGTAAGATAAATGAGATGTGGGGATCTAATGCACAGTGAGGTGACCATAATTATCCGTACTATATTAAATACCCTGAAAAATTATAAGAGAGTAGGTCTTAAACATTATCACCACATACACACGTAAATCATAATTATGCAAAGGGGTAGAAATGTTAACTTTATTATTGTCCTAATAATTTTGCAATAATATATACATATATATTACCATTACACTGTAACTTAAATGTTATATGTCAATACCATTTCAATAAAGCTGGGGGGGGAAAGTTATGCAACCATTAAAAATGACCATCAGGATTATTCCTTTATATAAAACTAAATGAAAAACATATATGCACTATACTAGAGGCCCGATGCACGAAATTCATGCACTGGGGTAGGGGGTTCCCCTCAGCCCAGCCTGCACCCTCTCCAATCTGGGACCCATTGAGGGATGTCTGACTGCCGGTTTAGGCCCAATCCTGGGGATCAGACATCCCTCTCACAATCCTGAACTGCTGGCTCCTAATCGCTCACCAGTCTGCCTGCCTGGTTGCCTCTAACTGCCCCCCACTCCCTGCTGGCCTGATTGCCCCTCACTGCCTCTGTGTGCTGCCCCAATCACCCCTAACTGACCCCCCCCAGCCAGCCTGGTTGCCCCTCACACCCCCCCGGCCTAGTTGCCCCTCACAGCCTGGGGGGGAGGGGGTGTGAGGGGCAACCAGGCCGGGGGTGTGTGTGATTTGTTTAGTCATTTGGTCTTTCCTTACCACCCCCTGCTGGCCTGTTCGTAGGCAGCCATCTTGTGAGGGTGTGAGGGTTAATTTGCATATTATCTCTTTATTATATAGGATAGTATGATGGCCAATTATCCTTTAAAGTATATATACAAATGGAAGAATCTAGAAGGTAATAAAATAAAGATAGCAGGGGTTATATTTAGGTTCTGGAGATAGTATTTTCTTCCTTATTCTTTTTGTGCCTTTCAACTTTTTGCCAATACGTATGTATTGATTTTAGAATAGAATAATGTTTCTTTATAAAAAAAATAAACATTTAAATTACTATGTGACTGTGTATGTGGTAGAATAGAAATAAGTAAAAGCAGCTTTCAAAAACGTAGTCATGCCATTCTACATGTGTGTTCATTGCATGTAGGAAAGGCTCGAAGGAAGCACATGGAAGTGAAAGCCCTTCAGTTTGGGGCTGATTTGGGGGAACGTTTTTTTACGCCCGCTTGCAGGAGTGCTGGGGCTGTCACCAGAAAGGGAGCCCGGCCTGGAGCGGGTCTCCTCGGCGGCCGGAGGGTGAGGGCTCTTGGCTCCCTGCAGGAACAGCTCCACGACCAGGGCCCAGGAGGTAGATTTGAGAGGACGCTCGTTAAAGCTGGGGGCACGGAACAGGAAGGCTGGTCTGCCTTGGCTGGGAATTCAGAGAAAAGGGGGCCCTGAGGACAGATTCGGGGGGTTGTCTGGGATGAACTGCTGCTGCCATCGCTGCCCTGGTTATAAGCCTCAGGGGGTCCCCTAGAAGTTAGGAGCTGCTGCCTGCTGGGGAGGGGGCGGGCATGCTCATGGGAAGGGAGCATGCAGGAGCTCTTTGCCTCGTGGCTTTTCTCTCTCTTGCAGGCTTAGGGGAGGCCAGGGAAGGGTTTCAGCAGAATATCCATCAGTTTTCTAGGTGTGCTCCTCCAGGGCCATGGTCTCCGCTGACTGGTCAGTGTCCGGGCAGGGGGTCGCCAGTCAGGGCAGCTGGCCCTGGTGTCACCGCGTCACCGCGTGGTTTTGCTGCTTTTCTGGGTCTGGAGCTGAAACACAGCCGAGGCCTAGATGTTATCTCTGCGGGGTGGGGGTGGGGGGGTGTCTCCAGGAGTCTGTCCCTGCTGTAAACTGCCCTGCCAGTTTGCTCAGCTGTCGGTCTCAGTTTCCCTGTCCCACTTGTCCCGGCTTTCCGGCCCGTCTCAGGAGGACGCTATTTGTAGCACGGCTCCCAGTCACCTTTGCGGTTTCTAGGTTGAGCAGACCCTATCCGGTTGGGTGAAACCGGCGCTGCTCTGGGACTTCACAGAGCGAGCTGTGCCTCCACACGGCCCGGAAACTGTGCCAGATGCTATTAATAAAGATGAAAATGAAATAATGGCCCAGAATGGGTGGATAACTCGATGCTTTTGAAATCATTTGCACCTATATCACCTCACCTCTCTCTCCACCACCTCAAAAGACCAAGTTGGGGGATGGCTCAACTTATCGTCTCAGGGAACTGGAGACGTGGAAACATTAAAGCGAACTGCAGCCAAATTTGAAAAGAAGGCATTGCAACCCCAAATACTTGCTTTGCGTTAAATATGTAAATAAAGGTTCCTTTTCCACAAATTGGAAGGTGATGAGGAAATCGGGGCGATGGCACCATCAGTGTGGGGAGATGGGGGAGAGAGCGTGGTGCATGGGCTGGTACAGTATTTCCTGTTCCTTTTCTAGCTGTGGGCCTGCAGGCAAAGTTGCACGTGCTCCCTATACCTCGTTGTCCTCATCTGTAAAATGGGACTGGTCATAAGGATGGGTTGTTTCAGTAAATGAAATGAGTTAATATACATGAGAGGGCAGGGATAGATCTGGGCCTCAGGAAACGGGGATCAGGAACCAGGATACCCAGGGATATCAGCATCTCCCTGATCAGGGGCCTGCTCCTGGGCCAACCCAAGAAGCCAGGAGGGAAGGCTCTATAAGACCATGAAAATCCCCACATGTACCTCATGGAGGAGGGGGCAGGAGGGTGGACCTCAGATGAAGGACATGCCATTCCACAGAGAAAGAGAAAGATAACAGCCTTCCGGGTCTCTTTTTCCAAGAAGGGGAGTGGCACCGTGGCCCTGGGCCAGGCCCTGGAAAAGTCTGGGAGTTGGGAGCGGGGTGGAGGGGACTAAGTCCATTTTTGCTCAAGGCCGTGGGGAGGAGCATCTCTGTTCCTCCGGGTTGTCTTTCCCTGCTTCTTCTTGCTCTCTGGTGGTGAGTCCTCCAGGTCCAAGATTAGGGCGTGGGGCATCCGTCGAGGAGCTAAGCCTTAAACCAAGCATAAAACAAGTGCTCAGGGCTCCCATAAGTTCCAGCCCTGGAGGATCCACACGGGGCTTTGAGATCCAAAACTGGTCCGTAGTAAGTGTCCCCTGTTGTGTACCTCCCTCCGGCACCTGTCGTGGCGGAAAGCTGAGGATGTGGGGCTTAGGAACCCTGGCCAAATACCTGTTCATCACGTCATGGCTAACAAAACGGGGAGCACATCATTAGGGCCTTGGAGACATTGTCAGGTTGCTGTCCTGAAAACTGCACCCCTTTAGCAAGGGAAAGAGTCCAATCCAGGGTGTCTCTTGACAATCCTGGACCCATCTCAACCAGCTACCATTCACCCCTGTGTTATGCACGAGATGGAGTTTTCCTCAGAATCAATCAATCAAATACGACCATCACCATGATACACTGGCACCTGACAAAATATTGTATTGATTTCTTCAATGCAAAGTTCTTCAAAGAACCATTTTTCTCTAGTTCTTAAAAAATAAGGAATTGTGAAGGAGTGTTTTCAAGTGGTGTAGCGTTCAGAAGGGTTTCTTTGGGAAACCTCGTGCTGCGTGCTTTTTTCTCACACAGACGTTTCCTGTGAGCACAGGCGTTAGCATTTGGGGTGTAAGTTTTTCTGCTTCTTCGGGGGTTGAGATCCATAGTTTGAAGCCTGAACAAACGTGAATGGACATGGTGCTGCTGGCCATGACTTCCCTCAGCAAACACGGTATGATGGGCAGTGGGCTACCAGGGCATCTGAAGGGCCAGGCCAGTAAGCACAGGTGTCCTAGGTGGGCCACCCAGCCGTTTGCAGCTGCATCATTTGAATGAGAGAGTGATGGAGCCGGGAGAGCTGGAGACCATCTATTCCGGACATTTCCACCAGAATCTGTGCAGAATATGTCCAGATGAGGGAACTGAGATCCTGGGAATGGAAGTGGCTTGTCCGTAGTTACAAATGCAGAATATTCCATCAGGAATAAGGTCTGGATCTCCTCCTCGCTCCCTAACCAGAGCTCTGTCAAAAGTTAACCATGCATGGCACTGGCTGGCGTGGCTCAGTTGATTGGAGCATCATCTCTCACACCAAAAGGTAGCAGTTTTGATTCCTAGTCAAGGCACATGCCCAGGTGGCAGGTTCAATCCCCAGTTAGGGTGTACAGAAGGCAACCAATGTTTCTCTCACACACAGATGTTTCTCTTGCTCTCTCTCACTTTCTCTCGCTCTAAAAAATCAATTAAAAAATTTTAAAAAGTTGAATATGCATTTAAAAAATAATTTACATTTTTGTGCTGCTTATGTAATACACACTAAGAAAGGCCAGGGTTCTGAATCCAAGATAGCAGTGGAGTAGGTGGAAGTTACCGCTCACCTCCCCGCAAGTCAAAACTGGAACTAGAGAACTATCAACCTGGATAACCAAATGAAAACTACCTGAACAGAAGTCAGACAACCAAGTGTTACAAAGAAGCCACGTCAAGGCTGGTGGGAAGGGCATAGCTATGAAAAGCGCTGGCCCTGCACCCATGGGTGGTGGCTGGGAATCTGAAGGAGTGTCTCAGCTTCAAACTTCCTCCCAGAGGAGCATGGGGTCTCAACCCCAAGACCAGGCTCCGCAGCCCAGAAAGAGAAGCCCACATACCGTCTGGCTGTGAAGATCAGCAGGCATCCTGTCTTCCAGGGGGAGAGAGAAGGCTGCTAGAAACCCAGGCACTCTCTTAAGAGACAAGCACACAACATCGGTTCATGGCCACTCACCCTGGCTCCAACAGAGCGGGCACGGATGGAGCCAACTGGAGTCACGTGAGGAAAGACTGAGTTGTGTGTTTCCGGGGGGGGGGGGGGGGGGGAAACGGAAGGGATGGCAACTATGCTGAGTTCATCTCCCACTCGCCACTGACGTTATCTTTCCTGGGTGGAGCACCAGCCTGGAGGAATGCACTAGCCCCACTCTCCTGACTCCCTGTCAACCACCCTGCTGAGCTCACACCTTGCAAAGGAGTTTGCTTCCTGGGCCCGTGGTGAGACTTTCCTGGAGGCCTCTTGAGGGAGAGCTCAGAAGGTGTCTGTGGCTCTGGGGTGAAGCCCCGCCCCGCCCTGTGCATTGCTTTGTGGCTACAAACAGGTAGCCGGGGGCTGTTCACAGGCAGTGCCTGACATTGACCTGCACCTCAGTTCCTCCCCAGGGGACCCACAATCAACACATTTTGGGGTGAGATTCACACCACATCAGCGCACCACCCAATTAGCTCTCAGGCAGCACGCCCAAAAAGAGATCTCAACAGACACCAGACGCTGCTGGGGAAAATTCTGTTTCGTGGGGTCAGCCCTGCACAGTAGCTCATACACTGTGGTCCAAGTTGATCCTCACAGTCAGCCAGCCTGCCAAGGATTAACCCCAGCTACACATGGGCAAATAGCAACCAAGATTCAGCTATAACAGGAGGGTTCCCACGACCCACCCAAGAAACCCCTGGAGCACCTAGAAGGTGATTGGAGAGACTGTGCCAGTCCCATAAAACATCTACCACAAAAGGCCCCCATAGAAAGATGGCAGGCAAAGCAGACATAATTAATACACAGAAACAATTACAGAGGCAGCCAAAATGGAGGGATGAAGAAGCATACCCCAAATAAAAGAACAGAAGAAATCTCCAACTTAATGAAATGAAAGCAAGCAATCTACTAGATAGATTTCAAAACAATGACTATAAGGATACTCAAGGGACCTAGAGAAAGAATGGATGTACTCAGTAAGAGCTTAAACAAAGAGATAGCAAACATAAAAAAGGACATAGAAACCATTTTAAAAAATCAGAAAAGAAGAATATATCTAAAATAAAGAATACACTAGAAGGAATATACCTCAGGTTAGATGAAGCACAAGATCAAATCAGAAATTTGGGAGACAATGTAGCTGAAAACACCCAATCAGAGCAACGAGAGAGAGAGAGAGAGAAAAAGAGAGAGAGAGAGAGAGAGAGAGAGAGAGAGAGAAGAATTTTATTTTTTTTTAATTTTTTTTTAAATTTTATTTTATTAAGGTATTTTCTGTGTACATAGTTTACCATTGCCCCCCCTCACCTCCCATTTATGCCCTCCCTCCCCAGAGTTCTGTGTTCATTGGTTGTACTTATGTTCATTCAAACCAGTCCCTCGGTTGTTCTCCTATCTCCCCCCAGGTCTCCTTCCCCTCCCCCCTGTCATTTGACAATCTGCTTGTTTTATGGTGACTATCTCTGGACCCCATGAATAGAATCTGCTCCTCATTTGGCAGTCTGCTTGTTTTATGGTGACTATCTCAGGACCATATGAAAGAGTCCGCTCCTCCTCTGGTTTTCACCGTCCCTTCCCCTGGGTCCCACTGCTTCCCCTGGGACACACGGCTCGCCCGGGGCACACTGCACCCGGGGACACTCGGCTCACCCGGGGCACTTGGCCCCCTGGGACACTCGGCTCACCCGGGGCACTCGGCCCCCTGGGACACACGGCTCACCCGGGACACCCTTCCCCTTTGGGGGGTACGGGTTACCCGGGGCACATGGCCCCCTGGGACACTCGGCTCACCCTGGGCACTCGGCCCCCTGGGACACACGGCTCACCTGGGAGAGAAGAATTTTAAAAAATAAAGATAGTTTTTGGGACCTCTGGGACATCAATTATAACAACACCCTCATCGTAGTGGTACCAGAAGGAGGAGAAAGCAAGGAATTGAAGAACTGTTTGAAGAAATAATGATTAAAATCTTCCCAAACCTAGTAAAGAAAAAAGACACAAAAGTCTAAGAAGTCCAAAAGGCAGAGAGTCCAAAACAAGGTGATCCCAAAGAGGTCCTAAACAAGACACATCAAAATTATAATGGCAAAAGTTAAAGACAAAAATAGAATCATATGAGTGGATTAAAAAACTGTGGCATATCTACACAATGGAATACTACACTGCTGCAAAAAGGAACTCCTACCATTTGCCTCAGCATGGGTGGACCTGGAAAGCATTATGCTAAGTGAAGTAAGTCAGTCAGAGAAAGATAAATATCACATGATCTCACTCATTTGTGGAATATAATGAACAACATAAATTGATGAACAAAAACAGATCCAGAGACAGAGAAGCATTGATCAGACCGTCAAACTTCAGAGGAAAGGTAGGGTGGGTGGGGGTAAAGGAGAGAGATCAATCAAAGGACTTGTATGCATGCATATAAGTCTAACTAATGGACACAGACACCAGGCGGGTGAGGGCATGAGCAGGGAGTTGGGGGGGGGCAACAGGAGGGTAAGGATACATATATAATACCTCAATCAATAAAGGAAAAAGAGAGAAAACAATTAAAAAAATAAAAAATTAACAACTGAAGAAAAAAAAGATAGAATCTTAAAAGCAGCAAGAGAAAGACAGTTACCTAAAAAGGAGCAACCATGAGACTATCAGTTGATTTCTCAACAGGAACATTTCAGGCCACAGGGATTGGCACAAAATATTTAAAGAGATTTAAAGCAAGGACCTACAACCAAGACTATTCTACTCAGCAAGACTATTATTTAAAATTGAAGGAGAAATAAAGAGCTTCCCAGACAAGTAAAATCAAAAGGAGTTAATTATCACCAAACCAGTATTATAGAAAATGTTAAAGAAAATTCTTTAAGAAGAAAGAAAAGAAAAAGAGGAACATGGTTATAAAGCATAAAATGGCAAGAAATACATACCTTTCAAAAATAACTTTAGCTCTGGCCGGTTTTGCTCAGTGGATAGAGCATCAGCCTGTGGTATAAATGGTCCTGGGTTTGATTCTGGTCCAGGACACATGCCTGGTTTGCAGGCTCAATCTTCAATAGGGTGCATGCAGGAGGAAGCTGATAAATGATTCTCTCTCATCATTGTGCTTCTAGCTCTCTTTCCCTCTCCCTTCTTCTCTGAAATCAAGAAAAAATATATTTTTTAAAAATCACTTTAAATGTAAATCAAAAGACACAGGGTAGCTGGATGGATAAGAAATAAGATATATATATATATATATATATATATATATATATATATATATATATATCATCTAACTGATCATCTAACTGGTTGCTATGATGCACATTGACCACCGGGGGCAGACGCTCAATCACAGGAGCTGCCAGGATGCACACTGGCCATTTACAAAGAAACAGCACCACAGACCTGGTGCCGACAAAGCAACACTCAGCTTCCCCCAAGTGGGACACAGGCCCCATCACCACCCCAGAGCGACACCCCACCAAATCGCAGCCAGCTCAGAATGAGGTAAAATTGGAATGGAAAAAGGTATTTCAAACTGAAAGTAAAAGATTGGAAAAAGGTATTTCATGCAAATGGGGGGAGGGGAGGTTGAAGGAGCAATACTTGTTTCAGACAAAATAGACTTTAGAACAAAGCTGTAATAAGAGGAAAAGAAGGACATTACACAATGCTAAAGGAATCAATCCAACAAGAGATATAACCCTTGTGAACATTTATGCACCCAACATACCAGTAGGAGCACATAAATATATAAAGCCAATCTTTATGAACGTAAAGGTAGGAAATGACAGTAATACAGCCATAGTAGTGAATTTTAACACCCTATTGACATCCATGGCTAGAGCTTCCAGTCAGAAAATAAAAACAGCACCGTCACTGACACATTAGACCAGATGGATTTAATTGATGTTTTCAGAGCACTTCTCTCCAAAGCAGCCAAATATACATTCTTTTCAAGTGCACAAGGAACATTTTCTAGGATAAACCAGATGTTGGGCCACAGAACAAGTCTCAACAAATGTAAGAAGTTTGAAATCATATCAAGCATCTTCTCTAACCACATAGTATGAAACTTAGAAATCAATTATAAGAGAAAAACTAAAAAACACACAAATACATGGAGGATAAATAACATGCTACTAAACAATGATTGGGTTAACAATAATATTAAGGAAGAAATCAAAAGATACCTTGAGAAAAATGAAAACACAAGAACACGAAATCTGTGGGACACAGTGAAAGCAGCACTAAGAAGACTGCTTTCATAGCATTGCAGGCCTACCTCAAAAATCTCAAATAAGCAATTTAACCTTATACCTAAAGGAACTAGAAAAAGAACAACAAACAAAGCCCCGAGTAAAAGAAATGAAATAATAAAGAACAGAGTAGAAATAAATAAAAGAGTCTAAAAAAATAATACAAGAGATCAATAAAACCAAGAGCTGGTTCTTTGAAAAGATAAACATTTAACCTGACTCATTAGGAAGAAAAAGGACTCAAGTAAATAAAATCAGATATGAAAGAAGACAAATAAAACTGATACCACAGAAATACAAAAGATTGTAAGAAAATATTATTAACAACTACATGCCAACAAATTGCACAGTCTGGACAAATAAACATATTCCTAGAAGGATATAATCTTCCAAAATTGAATCTGAAAAAACACACAAACAAACAGAAAGCCCGAACAGACCCATTACAACTAAGAAAATCAAGCAGTAATAAAAACAAGAAGTTCCAATAAACAAAAATTCTGGCTTCACAGGTAAATTTTACCAAACATTCGAAGAAAAATAACACCTATTGTTCTCAAAGTACTAAAAAAAAAATCCAAAAGGAGAGAAGACTCCCAAGCTCATTTAATGAGGCCAACATTATCCTATTCCCAAAGCCAAATAAAGACACTACAAAGAAAGAAAATTATAGGTCAATATCCCTGATGAGCATAGATGGAAAAATCCTCAGCAAAATACTAGCAAACTGAATTCAGCAGACATACACCATGATCAATAGGTGTGTTTTTTAAAATATATTTTTATTGATTTTTCACAAAGAGGAAGGGAGAGGGATAGATAGCTAGAAACATCGATGAGAGAGAATCATCGACCAGCTGCTTTCTGCACACCCCCTACCAGGGATGTGTCCGAAACCAATGTACATGCCCTTGACCGGAATCGAACCCGGGACCTTTCACTCCGAAGACCAATGCTCTATCCACTGAGCCAAACCGGTTTTGGCAATAGGAGTTTTTTTTTGTTGTTGTCTTGTTTTTTTGTTTTATCTCTGGGTTGCAAGATTGGTACTATATGTGCAAATCAATTAACATGATACACTACATAAACAAAATGAAGGATAAAAATCATATGATTATATCAATAGATTCAGAAAAGCATTTGATAAAATCCAGGGCCCATTTATGATAAAAACTCTCAGCAAAGTGGAAATAGAGGAAGCATACCTCAACATACTAAATGCCTTATATGACAAACCCACAGCCAACATCATACCCAATAAGGAAAAACTAAAAGCATTTTCCTTAAGATTAGAAACAAGACAGAGAGGTTCACTTTCATCACTCTTATTCAACATAGTACTTGGAAGTCCTAGCTACACCAATCAGAGAATAAATAAAAGGCCTCCAAATTGGAAAGGAAGAAGTAAAACTGTTATTACTTATAGAAGGTGTAATATTGTATATAGAGAATCCTAAAGATTCCACTAAAAAAAAACTATGAGAACTAGGAAATGAATTCAGTCAAGTGGCAGGATACAAAATAAGCATCAGAAATCAGTTGCATTTTCATACAGCAATAACTTAAGTATCAGAAAGGGAAACTAAGAAAACAATCCCATTTACAATTGCATCAGAAGTAAAACAAAATAAAATACCTAAAATTAAATTTAACCTGACTTAGAAAATTATAAACTAGTGAAAAAAATTGAAGAATATACTGTGTTTATAGATAGAAAGAATTAACATCATTAAAATGTTCATGCTCCTCAAAGCAATTTATAGATTTAATGCAATTCCTTTCAAAATGCCTATGAAGTTTTTCACAGGACCAGAACAAATAATTAAAAGTTTTGTATGGAATCACACAAAATACCCCAAGTAGCCACAGCAATCTTGAAAAAAGAACAATAACATTGGAAGTATTACACTACCTGATATCAAACTGTACTACAAGGCTATAGTAACAAAAACAGCATGGCACTGGCATAAAAAGAGATGGATGGAGCTTAGAGAGAGAAAAACCCATGCATACATGGTCAATTAATATTTGACAAATGAAGTAAGAATATACAATGGGATTAAAGCAGTCTATTCAATAAATGTGTTGCAAAAATTGAACAGATACATGCAAAATAACAAAACATTATATAAAAAAGAAACCTTATACCATATACAAGAATAAACTCAAAGTGAATTAAAGGCTTAAATGTGAGTCTCAAAACCCATAATATTCCAAGAAAACATAAGCAGTAAAATCTTGGACATTTTCTGCATTTTTTTTCTGATATATCGCCTGGGACAAGGGAAACAAAATTTAAAAAAATAAACAAAGGGGACTATATCAAATTAAAATATTTTTGCACAGCAAAGGAAACCATCAACAAAAGGAAAATACAACCTACTGAATGAAAGAGGATATTCACCAATGATACATCTGATAAATGATTAATATCCAAAAGTTATAAAGAACACATACAATACCAAAAAACCAAACAACCCAATTTATAAATGGACAGAAAATATGAATAGACGCTTTTTCTAAAAGGACATACAGATGGCCAATAGACATATGAAAAGATGCTCAATGTCACTAATTATCAGAGAAGTGCAAATTAAAACCACATTGAGATATTAGTTTACACCAATCGTCAATAATCAACAGTGATGGTGAGGATATAAAGGAAAGGAAACCCTTTTGCACCATTGGTGGAAATACAGACTGGTGCAACTATGGAAACAGTATTAAGAGTCCTGAAAAAGTAAAAAGTAAAATTGCCTTATGACCCAGTGATTCTACTTCAGGGTAAGTATTCAAAGAAACTCAAAACATGAATTCAAAGGAATAGATGCACCCCTATGTTCATTGCAGCATTTTTTACCATAGCCAAGATATGGAAGCAACTCAAGTGCCCATCAATAGACGAATGGATAAAAACGTGGTAGTACATATGTAATGTGGCATATTATTTGGCTATTAAAAATGAAATCTTACCATCTGTGACAGCATAGATGTACCTAGAGGGTATTATGCTAAGTGAAATAAGTCAGTCAGAGAAAGACAAATAACATATGATTTCACTTATATGCGCACTCCAAAGGACAATATAAAAGAACAAAAAGACTCACAGATACAGAGAACTCACTGATGGTTGCCATGGGGAGAGGGGACTGGGTGAAAAAGGTGAAGGGATTAGGAAGTGCCAATTGGTACTTACAAAACAGTCATGGGGATGTAAAGTACAGCATAGGGAATGCAGTCAATAATATTGTAATAACTGTGTGGTGCCAGGTGGATACTTGAAATATTCAGTGGACCAAGTTGTAAAGTAGATGATGGTTTAACCCCTATGCTATATACCTGGAACTAATACAAAATAATATTGAATATAAACTTTAATTGAAAAAAAAGTAAAAAAGAATGGAGAGTCAAGCCTAATAGATCTCTGAAGGACCTATATTAAAATATTTTCCAACTCCAGGACTCCAAGACATAGGGAGAAGAAGTGACGATTGAAGGAGGTATCATGAAAGCCCAATGGTAACCATATCAGTCTGACTATAGTACTTGTTAATGATAATTCTTTATTAAGGACTACTTAGTGCCAATTCATCCTGTGTAAGTTAAGGATGTTAAGTTCAAGGCCACAAGACTGAGTTCAACTCAATGATCTACTTCTCTGGTAACTATATAACCTTAGATAATGACTTCTCTGAGTCTCAGTTTCTCATCTTTAGTGTGGGGATAATAATATTTGCCTCATAAGTAATAATAATAATAATAATAACGAATGTATACAGTCTTGTGGTAGCTAAACCATTGCCCCCAAAGATATTCTAGTCCTAGTTCCTGAAACGTTATTAATCTTAATCATATGTGTAAAAAGGGTGTCTGTAGTTGTGTGAAATGAAGGATTTTGAGATGGGTAGATTATCATGGATTACCTAGGAGGCCCCTAATGCAATCAGGAATATCCATGTAAGAGGGAGGCGAGGGAGGGAGATTAGACTGGAGACAGAAGACAAGGCGGTGTGGTCACAGGCAGATACGGGAGTGGTGAAGTCACAAGCCAAAGAATGCTGGCAGCCACCAGAGGATGGAAGAGGCAAGGGAGGGACTGTTCCCTGGAGCCTCCAGTAGGAGGGTAGCCCTGCCAACAACTTTGATTTCAACCCAACAAAACTGGTTTTGGACTTTTGGCCTCCAGACCTGTGAGAGAATACGTTTCTGTTGTTTGAAGCCCCCAAGTGTATGGTAATGTGTTACAGCAGCCCTCGAAAACTGATGTAGATCCCGCTGAAACAGAACAGATTGTTTGAGGTACAGGTCCTGTGATGTCTTAGACGTGGCCGATGTCTAACAATCCCATGAAAGTGAGGAAAGTGTAAATCCCCATGTTCCTATGCTAGCCAGTGTTGCAGAGAGGCGAGACTCAGGAGAAATTTGGTTCTGCTCCGGGCAGGTGGGTCAAATTCAGAGCTGAGGTGGCTTATGGAGGTGGGTTGACACAGGGTATTATGCTAAGTGAAATAAGTCAGTCAGAGGAAGACAAATACCATATGATTTCACTCACAGGAGATGGAGAAGACTGCTCTCAGGTGCCTTTCAGGCAAAGCACTCTGTTTCTTTAGCGATTTTACCAAAAGGAGGGAGTGGGGCTCCAGAGGGCCCCATGGGGTTAATGGAGCTACCCTATTAGAAAAGGGGCAGCATTCTGCTGGTTTTCCTGCAGGTGAGGGAACAGAGGGATGGGTACAGAATGAGCAAGTCTCCAGAAGGCTGGGTGGTTGTGACACTTCCTTCCAACCCCTTCCAGTTTCATTCCGGTCACAAACATCCTAAGATACTTGGTATATTGGACTCCCCGGACCCCAAATTGGATGGTGAACATTTTCAAATATACAGGGGAGTGGAAACATCAAACAGCCATCACTCATATCCCCACTACCTCCGTGTTCCAGTTACCTCTTACTAAACGTATTCCACGTGTAACCATCTGTGTATTCTTGTATTCGTCCATCAACCCATCTTACTTTTGGCACATTTTTTTTACTAGGTGCCAGACATCAGCGTCCTTTGCTCCTAAACACTGTTAGCAAAAGTGCTCTGACTGGAGAGAACCACAGAAGAAGCTTGTCTTTGCTTCCGAAGCGGCGTGAGGAGAAATTTGGGCAGCGGGCATGGAGGGCACGGGCAGAAGCATGAGAACGATGCAGGGAGAGCACTAAAACCTGGGGAGGGGCTGGTTCCCCACATGGCCAGCCACTGGACTTGGAGACAAGTTTAACCATGTCTCCTCAGGGGAATAGGGGTCCCCTCCCCTCAGGTGCTCACTGCATTCCAGGGGTAAAGGCCAAGGGGGAGGCTGCCTGTGTGTGGGCAGGGGAGACTGGAATGGTGCTTGTAAGTCTAACAGTGCTTTTCATGTTGGACACAGAGTAACTCATCCATCAGCGCAACATTTTAAAGAGGGAAAAGACCTCTGATGTTATTCTTAAAAGTATCGCCAGAAGGAGAAGAAAGAGATAAAGGGAACAGAAGAAATATTTGAAGAAATATGACTGAGAATTTCCACAAATTAACAACAGATCCGGGAAGCTCGGAGAATAACATGGAGCAGGATAAAGGCAACAAACAAACAGATAAAAACCTAACCCAAACCAACCAAGCAGAAAGCACATAAAAAACCCTATACTTAGGCATATATCATATGCAGACTGCAGAATATAAAAGATTAAGAAAAAAATCTTGCCAAAACCGGTTTGGCTCAGTGGATAGAGCGTCAGTCTGCGGACTGAAAGGTCCCAGGTTCGATTCCGGTCAAGGGCATGTACATTGGTTGTGGGCACATCCCTGATGGGGGGTGTGCAGGAGGCAGCTGGTCAATGATTCTCTCTCATCGATGTTTCTAGCTCTCTATCCCTCTCCCTTCCTCTCTGTGAAAAATCAATAAAAATATATTTTTTAAAAAAATCTTGAAAGAAGCCAGAGGGGGAAAAAACAACACACCTTACCGATAGAGGGGCAAAGACAGGAATGACATCCATCTTCTCAGAAGCTGTGACAGCAGGAGGAGCGTGGAGTGACATGTTTAAAGTGTTGAAAACAAAAAAAACCAAAAAACCAACTTAGAATTCTGTGTCTGTGAAATGATCCTGCAAAGGTGAAGGAGAAGTGGCTTTCTACGACAAACAGAAATTGGGCGTGTTGTCAGTAGACCTGGCACAGAACGTTAAAAGAAGTCCTTTAGAGAGAAGAAAAGTGATAAAGGTAGGAAACTCAGATCTAAAGGAAGGAAGGGTGTTAGAAAAGGAATAAAGGAAGATTCCTGAAGTAACACCCTCTCCCCCCCCCCCCCCCACACACATACACAGTCCCCATGTGGTGTGCTTTTACACTAGCCATTGTGATTGGAGCGTGGAGGAAGGAGGACTCAGTGACTCAGAGTCATTGCTCCCTCAGGGAAAAGGGGAGGCGGGGTGCTTCCTGGGAACCTGTACGGTCACTTGGCCCAGGCCTGGATGAGGGGCGCCCATGAAACAGCATCCTGTCCAGAGTTGGGTGTTCAGCTCTCAGGGAGGCCGGAGGAAAGAAAAAAGCGAGAGACCGCGTGAGGGAGTGAGGAGGCTTTGATCACAGGAAGCATCATCAACTCCGAGGCAAGGAGGCAGCAGCACCAGATCCTGTGGGCACAGGAGGTGCTGGACGTTCCAGACGCCCACAGGTGGCGCTGCACCAGACCCTGGACCAGATCCTGCAGCCCCTCGACCTGCCACCATCTGTCCCTTCCTTAGAGCTACTCCCCCCAGATTGTGAGGTCGAGAATGTTCCCCCCAAGACACGGTCCACCATCTGTCCCTTCCTTTCCTGCTTGAAGCATTCTGTGTGAGTGTATGTGTTTGGGGGGGGGGGCCTCGTGGGGGGGTAGGGGAGTGGAAAGGGGACGCAAGGACATAGCATTCATGACTTTCCTCTGTCTGTGCTCTGTTAGCCACAGACGGGGAAATTCCAGGCTGGAGAGTAAATCTTCAAAGTCCCATGCTCAGGAGAACTGAGATGGGGCCAGAGGACACAGGCTGTCTTGGGGGGTGGGGTGGGAAAGGGACCATGGAGGGCCTGTTGGGTTCACCCTCAGAGCTGGTCCCTCCTGCCACGGATTCTGCCCTCAGAGCTGGTCCCTCCTGCCACGGATTCTGGTGCCAAAAGATAGCCTCCTGTTCAGTTGTTTCCATCAAAGATGGTGGCACAGCTTAGGTTAGTACCAGCACGTCAGTTACTTGCCTGAGCATGTCAGGACACCAACAAACGCACGGCCAGCACAAGTGGGAAGAACTCTTCGAAGGCACCAGAGACCCTGGGCTCTGGGCTGGGCTTTGCCACAGGCCTTTGTGTGACCAGGCAGGCCTCTCTGTGTCTCTGCCCTCGGAGGAGAGGACTTACCACCTACAGTTCGCTGAGCCAGCCCCGCCGCCCCACAGAGAGCAGCGGGCAGGGCTGGGTTGATGCCTGGTGGAAGGGCGGGCGTGCCCCTGTCCTTAGAGTTACTACCCCCAGATCATGAGGCTGAGAATGTTCCCACCAAGACATGGTCTAGCAGGCCACACCTGGCCCAACACCGAGTGTGTCAACACGCCGGGACGGACTGGCCCAAGGCCAGGGAGGGGCAGCGTAAGGGACACCCTGGCCTCTAGGGAAGGGGAGGTCCAGGCCTGGGCGGCTCAGACGGCTTTCCCGGGAAGCTGTGGGTGGCTCCAGAGCTGGGATGGGCTTTTCCAGGGCTTCTCCTCATCAGCCTCACTGCTGCCCGGGCCAGGTAACTGAATAAAACCAACGGTTCTCCAACTTTGGCTTGTGTGAGCATCACCTGGAGGGCTTGTTAAAGCAGGTGGGGGCCTCCTGAGTTTCTGATTCAGCAGGTCTTGGGGGACGGGGGGACGGGAGAGAAAGAGAAGGGGGACTGGAGAGTGTTGAGGCTGCTTGTTGAGACTGCACTTTGAGAACCACGGAACTATGGGAAAACAATTTTATTTCCTGCGACATCATGGTAGACGGACACTGTATGTATATCATCTCATGTAACACCCACCATAACCCCGCTGGGTAGGTGCTGAGCAGATTGTGAAACTCTCTGTTCTCTGTGGAATTGTATCCCCCAAAACTCACATGAAATCCTAACCCCCAGCACTTTGGAACGTGACCTTAGTTGGAAACAGGATCCTGGCGGACGTAATTAGTTAAGATGAGGTCCTATATATAGGTGTAGGGTGAGTCTTTACTCTGATATGACTGGTGTCCTTAAAGGAGCCACAGACACACAGAGCGAGGTCAACCCCCTGTGAAGACAGACACAGAGAAGACAGACGTGGGACAACCGAGGCAGAGACTGGAGTGACGCATCTACAAGCCAAGGGATGCCAACGCCAGGAGCTGGGGAAGCCAGGAGGGGCTCTCCCCAGGGTTCAGAGGGAGCTCGGAGGACACCTTGCTTTCAGGGCTGTAGCTTCCACGACTGTGGGACAATTCACTCCTGTAGCGTCAGCCACCCAGCGTGCGCTACGTCGCAGGCCAGCACTAGGAAACCAACACTCAGCCGTCAGCTGTTCCTCCAGGGACTCTGCTCAGCCTCCTCGCCCGCCACTGGCAGAGCCGGGGACCCTTCCTGAGACAGAGAGAGCTCAGGACACCCTGGTCCGGTGCAAAGACATTGCCCCACGGGCGTGTTCCTTCGGGATGGGACAAAGCAGCCCGAGGAGGCCCTTTAACCGTGTGAGAGAGACAGGAAGGAACAAGACGTCGCAGGAGGCACAGAGGTGCCCTTTGCTGACCCGTCGCTACAGCGGCCGCCACCTCCTTAATGAAGATGGGCTTGCCCTGGACCTCCACGAAGCAGCCACAGCTCAGCCTTGAAAAGCTCCTGCTCTTCCTAATCAGACCTTTCCCTGCCCCCTCCGGAGCCACCTGAGGGCCTCTCTTTGCAACCTGGAAGAAACTAAACAAATAAGGATAATCCTAAATGTAAACAAGTATTATCCCCACTTTACAGTTGAGCCAACTGAGGCTCAAAAAGGTTAGGTCCATGGTCGGCAAACTGCGGCTCGCAAGCCACATGCAGCTCTTTGGCCCCTTGAGTGGGGCTCTCCCACAAAGTACCACGGCCTGGGCGAGTCTATTTTGGAGAAGTGGCGTTAGAAGAAGTTTAAGTTTAAAACATTTGGCTCTCAGAAGGAATTTCAATCGTCGTACTGTTGATATTTAGCTCTGTTGATTAATGAGTTTGCCGACCACTGGGTTAGGTAACTTGTCCAAGGTCACATAACTAAAAAACAAAACAAAACAAACAAACAAGCAAAAAAGCCCTGCAAAGCTAGGACTGGAAGCCTATTTCACCCCTGTATCTCTCCTGGGAAAGGTGAGGTGGGCTCTGCTCTCAGCCTCCTGCGTTTCGGTCCACACTCCCTGGGGCACCTGGCAGCCCGGCACGGGCGCCTGCAGGCTCTTCTCTCAGGAAGCGGCACGGGCCAGGGGGACTGCTCAGGGAGGGAGCCTAGCCCGGTGGTCGGCAAACTCATCAGTCAACGAAATATCAACAGTACGACGACTGACATTTCTTTTGAGAGCCAAATGTTTTAAACTTAAACTTCTTCTAACGCCACTCCTTCAACATAGACTCGCCCAGGCCGTGGTATTTTGTGGAAGAGCCACACTCAAGTAGTCAAAGAGCCGCAGTTCGCTGACCACGGGCCTCGCTTAGGAGCCCTATGTAACTCGCCGGCCACCACTTGCCAAACGCCATAGAGGATGGCTCTGTCTTCGTCCCTCTTGCGTCCCTTCCTTCTTATTCCCTCTGAACATGTCTCCTTCCCTGTCTCATCGTCCTGGAGCGAGTGTTAAACACCACACTCCCTGCACCCACGCTCCAGACCGCTCCGTGCCTGGGCAAGGGTTTGGCACGAGGCCCAAGCCACCCAAACAAGATCCTCCAAGGAATCTAATTATCGTACGCAGACAGACAAGGTGGACGTGGTTAGAGCGGATTACGTTCTAATGGCAACAACTTGAAAGCTCACCCGTTAACTCCTTCTGCCTGTGTCCACAGGCCTGCTCGGTTCTATTCCTTCTTCAGACCTGCTCTGCTCAGACTCTTTTTGTTTTTCTTGTGTGTTTTTTGTTTTGTTTTGTTTGTTTGTTTTTAAAAAATATATTTTATTGATTTTTCGCAGAGAGGAAGGGAGAGAGATAGAGAGCCAGAAACATCGATGAGAGAGATACATCGACCAGCTGCCTCCTGCACACCCCCCACCGGGGATGTGCCCGCAACCAAGGTACATGCCCCCGACCAGAATCGAACCTGGGACCTTTCGGTCCGCAGGCCGACGCTCTATCCATTAAGCCAAACCAATTTCGGCAGACTCTTTCTGTTAGTTAGTTCTGTGGGTCACCTTCTATCCTTAAGAAGCCTGAGTGGCGTTTCTGTTGCCAGCCATCAGAGAACCCTGACACAAGAGCTTACTCCATGCCAGGCACACGAACGCTCACCCCACCGCCTCCCCGAGACGCAGGTAATGTGTTCCCCTTCCGCAGACGAAGAAACGGAGGCGGCTGAGTGTCTTGCCGCACAACCAGTCCTTGCTACGGCCAGCCTTTGAACCAGGATCCAAAGCCCAGGCTGGCTCCTACCCATCGCTCCACGCCACCAGCCCAACGCCCTGCCTGTGAGGACAGGCTGCTGCGCCCAGCGTGCCTGCTGATTTGATGAGCCGCCGTTAACAAAATGTTTTCTCACAAAAGAACACGTGTAAGCCTCCCAGCCACCCGGGAGAAAGACACTTTCCTGACCCCAGGTCTGGTCAGCCCCATCCCACCCTCCCCCCCTTCTTGCTAAAAGCCTTTCTGTGACTCAGTACAGGCCACAGGGGAAGGCCAACAGCCTCAGAGGGGCCCCCAGAGCCCGGAGACTCAGGCCCAGGCCTGGGGTCTGAACTTCCTTTTCTGGGACTCCGAGCTCCAGCCGGGATAGAGCTGCTGGCCGTTCCCGAACCTGCCAGGCAGCGGGGCGCCTCTGGGCCCCCGCCCCACCTGGAGTCACCTTCCCCTCTCACCCCGAGTCCTGACCGGAATGGCCCCCCTCCCACCTCACGCCCGTGAGCCCTGCTTACCTTCGCAGACACCAAGAAGGAAGCTCTCCTTCCTCCGAGAACCCGCTCCGGTGCTTCCGGCCCCAAGAAGAGCCAGTACTCCCGCTGTTTCCAGGGCAGGAATCCAGGGTGCCATCCTCGTGGACACTGAGGGTGCCCCCTCACGGTCTTCCACCTCCGAAGTCCTTCCAATCCAGCCCTGCAGCCCCCCCCCCTCCTTCGTCATAGACACTGGCCAGCGCGGCCCCGGCGGTCCAAGTCCCGTCTCTGCCTTCCCGGTGCTCTTCTCCGCCGGGAGCAGCGTGGGGACCTGGAGCGGCCGCTGTGCTGTGTGGGGGGCGGTGCTGGTTCTCCTGGGGCGGCTTTCCCACCGGAGGGGAAGGTGAGGGCGCCCCCCAGCTCCTTCCCGGGAGCCCAGGCTGGGGCAGCAGAGGCCACTCTGGCTCTCGTGTCTCAGGGACGAGGGGCTCTGTTGTCCCCCAGGTGCTGCCCCCCGGCTGCTGGGCGTTCCTGGTAGGCACCCCGGTGGACAGACTGCGTTCTGTCTGCCTGTCTGTCTGTCTGCCTCCATCTCACCACGGCCTCCACCTTCAGAGCTGCTCTGCCCGCTCCTGGAGGCAGGAGTTCAGCGGATGAGCAGCAGCTGGGCTCAGGCCATGGCTGAGGGGGGTTGAGGGGATGAGCCGGCCATCACCCCCCTCGCAAGGCTGTCTGTCGGCATGTTTGCAGGCGATTCTCAGTGGGACCCACTTTCCTCAGACGCCAGCAACTTGCCAAGCTCCGTGCTGGGTGCTTTTAGATATTATCTCTCGTCTGAATGTTTACAGAAATTTTGGGAATTGTTATTTATTGCCATTTTGTGGACGAGGCTGCGGAAGCTCAGAGAGGTTACGTAACTTGCCCGAGACCGCACGGGTGTAACAGGAGCTGGGGCCGCAGGCCATTCTGTGGCCCGGGACCCCGCCGCCGCCGCAGATGCGCCTGCCCGGCCCCCAGCCCCCTGCACAGCCGGCTCTGTGTGCTCCGTCTCCGCCACCGGGCAGCCGCCGCAGCCCCACCTAGAGCGACGCCCTTCACCGATCACATTCTGGAATTTTCTGTTGGGCTGTGTGCGAAGGAGCAAGAACTCGCTGTTAGGTCTGATCAAGTAGTTGAATCGATACACCCTGGGAACGGACCCCGAGGCCACCTCACAGTGGACATTCCCTTTCGCTTCAATCATATTCCACTTGCTCAGACCATTATCCTTCCTCCCCCGACCTTCCCAGGACTCCCAGGACCTGACCGCCCAGAGCAGTGGTCGGTCGGCAAACTCATTAGTCCACAGAGCCAAATAGCAACAGTACGGCGATTGAAATTTCTTTTGAGAGCCACATTTTTTAAACTTAAACTTCTTCTTTTTTAAAAAAAAAATTTTATTGATTTTCCACAGAGAGGAAGGGAGAGGGATAGAGAGCTAGAAACGTAGATGAGAGAGAAACATCGACCAGCCGCCTCCTGCACACCCACTACTGGGGATGTGCTCGCAACCAAGGTACATGCCCTTGACCGGAATCGAACCTGGGACCTTTCAGTCCGCAGACCGATGCTCTATCCACTGAACCAAACTGATTTCCGCTTAAACTTCTTCTAATGCCACTTCTTCAAAATAGACTCGCCCAGGCCGTGGTATTTTGTGGGAGAGCCACACTCAAGGGGCCAAAGAGCCGCATGTGGCTTGCGAGCCGCAGTTTGCCAACCATGGGCCCAGAGAATTCTCCGCCTGCCTGGAAAAGCCCGCCTAGAGTCCTTTAGAATCTCTGACTCCCCGTTGCTGGGTGTTGGCATCATTTGGGGGCTCAGCCCATCTGGTCTCCAGATGACAGAATACGTGTATAACCCCTTACCACCTCTGGCCTCCTGCGTGCCTCCCTGGGAGACCCTGACACTCACACCCCAAAGTCACACAGATTGAAAAGATGAACTTCAGGCAGTTTGGACTCCAGAGCCCCTGATGGTGGAGGAGGACAGGAGGACGGAGGATGGAGAAGAGGAAGTCTCTGGAAGTGGGGAGAGTGAGGGCCGCGGGCCTGGCTTGGGCTTCTTGGGGGCAGAACCTGAGGCTATGACGATCTAAAGACAGCGACCAGTACTGAAGAAGGTTCTAAGTCCCAAGGAAGATGAATACAGCGGGTCCTGGTCTCCGAGCACTGTGAGCAGAAGAAGGTTTTGAAAAGATCAAAGAGGCCTAGTCTGCAGTCAGTGCCCCGCCCTCGCCGGGCTTCCTCAGGTGGGCTTGTGGTGCACGGCCAGGCCCACCAGGTGGCAGCAGAGCGCCAGTGAGTGGCCGGCAAGGTGTGACCTGGCGCGAGCTCTAACCCAGGGGCTGGGGCAGGGGCGGTGGCAGCCACTTCCAAACTCAAGGCAGGCTGGGCTGGGCCAAAGGGGTAATGGGTTGGGCAGCCTCCTCCACACTACGATGCTGAGCTTACTCTGTCCCAGATACTGTGTCCACATGTAGTGAGCATGATGATCTCTCTGCATTCACGCCGATGACCTCGGGAGTCGATGCTTTTGTTAAAAGCCCTGCTTTTTAGATGCCGGCAATGAGGCACCCAAGAGATTTGTGATTTGCCCAAAGTGATGTAGATTGAAGAGATGATGTGCAGGCAGGTGGGACTCTAGAGCCTGTGCTGTCAGCCTGGGGTGCGGGGAAGGAGGGGAGGGGGACGCTATGCTGCCACAAGTCACTAGGAAGTGTGCAGGGTTCGGGCAGCTAGGGCCTGGCCTGGGTTGGTCCTAGAATAGAGTCCGAGTCCCAGGCCAGGCCAAGGGCAGTGAGTAGGAGCCGAGCCAAAGGGAACTTGGGGGCACGTCCAGGAAACAGGGTGTGGTCGGATTTTCAGGCGGAGGCTCCTTGGGAACCCCATTCAAAGGAGCCACACCAGCCAATCCTGGGCACCTAACCCTGGCGGGACTGGGTACCTCAGAAGCTGCAAACCACTCAAAGGCTCAAAGAGGTGCCCTTGAACAGGCCGACCAGGACCAGACAGGTCACAGTGTCCCCAGGGTGCTGGGTCTGGTCCTGTACCCCCCTCTGAGGGGGGGGGGTGATGCCAGCTGCTCTGCGGTCTCCATGCTGGAACAATGCCCGGGCACTCAAGGCCCCCGAATTAGCGCCCGGCACCCGGGGACGGACTGAGACTGGAAGCTTCCAGCTTGAAACTTGGCTCAGCTTGAAACTGCTTTCCCCACATCCTTGGCTACCAAGAGCTTGCTGTACCCTTCCGGACGTTTGAGCAAAATCTCCGGAATCGGCAGAAACCGGTTTGGCTCAGTGGATAGAGCGTCGGTCTGCGGACTGAGGGGTCCCGGGTTCGATTCCGGTCAGGGGCATGTACCTTGGTTGCGGGCACATCCCCAGTGGGGGGTGTGCAGGAGGCAGCTTGTCAATGCTTTTCTCTCATCGACGTTTCTAGCTCTCTATCTCTCTCCCTTCCTCTCTGTAGGGTATCAATAAAATATATTTTTTTTAAAAATCTCCGGAATCAGCCTCAGTCCCGGGCACCCAGACCAGGTCACCTCCTATTATCCTGCCTCGGGGCCTTCGCGCCGCTGCTTCTCTCCGCCTGAAGTCTCCCCCCGTCCTCCTAGGGCGGACTCCTTCTCACGTAGGTCTCCGCGTACGTGTTCCCTCCTCCCCAGAAAGGCTCTCCCTGTCTCCCCTCAAGGGAGGAACACCCCTCTTTCTGTTCGGTCTCTCCCTGGCCGTTTCCAGCGACGCTTATGCAGGACGCCGTCGCTGAGTACGTCCCCGCCCAGGACAATCCCACACATGCACTGGAAACCCACAGGACGTGGCAGGAGGGGGCCCTCGTATGTTAGGACGAAGGAGGGCTGGGCGGCCACCTAGTCCACGTGCCCAGGGATGAGAAGGCTCGGACTGCCTGGTCCTGGAGGGGTTTTCTGCCTGGTTTGTTCACGGCAGCTCCGGAGAGCGGGTGAGCAGAGCTGGCTGTCCGTCCCCCACAAACGCGTCTGGCATCCACACGCAGGATAATCAGGGTAGACCGCAGTGTCCGGTTCAGTCAGCCCTGCTTCCAGTTAGATCTACCTTCAAAGAGGCATTTTTATCTGCTCCTCCCCGGCGGACAGTTATCTCTGAGAACGTCACAAAGAAACCAGGGAGCCCAGCTTAGGACGCTTTAGGGATCTTCTATGTCCTCTTCTGGGACAGAAGGGGGTGGGCCTAGAATTCAGGGGTGGGCAAACTTTTTGACTCGAGGGCCACAATGGGTTCTCAAACTGGACCGGAGGGCCCGAACAAAAGCAACCTGACCATGCTGGCACTCTCATCTTGGGCTGCTGGTGAAGGAGCGGAGGGGAGAGCAAGAGAGCCCTCTGCTCTTTTGGCTCCATGGGCCGGATAGAACAGCCGAACGGGCCGTAGTTTGCCCATGGCTGGGCCCTAGATGGTCTGTAGGTCTAAGCCTGAAGGCTCTTCAACCCTTGGAGGCTCCATGAGGGAGGATGTGACGGGCCCAGTCCCATCGAAATGTTAGACAAATAAATACAATCTCTTTAGTAAAAAATACATCTCATACAGTAAAAGAGACATAGTTATACTAACAAAGGAGCCATAGTTAGTCATTTTTAGAGTACTAAAATTATTGGTTTTTTTTTTCTGAAATTCAAATGCAACCAGCTTCCTGTATTTTAACCTGCGACCCTACAGAGGAGCTACCGGCGCTGAAAATCAGCAGCTTCCCCAGGACGAACCCCTGGGCTGAGGAACAGAGAAGCCATGGTGAGCCGTGACTTTTCGAGGGGAGGAATGAAGTTGGTTTCATTCACGCCAATTAAGCAATCCCAGATGACCCCCTCAGAAATCCAAACTCATGACTAACATGGGACTCAAGACCCCGGGGGGCGGGGGCGGGGGCGCGGGGGGAAAGGGAGAGAAGAAAGATTGAGAGAGGAGAAGCAGTCTTCACACTCGGGCAGCTGCAGTCGGAGGACGACCCCATCCAGAAGGTAAGAACATCCCTTCTCACGCACAGGGGGGTCTGTTCCCGCAGAGCAGGGCCGGGGGCCTGGGGCCCCCCACCCTCCCTCATCGCCTCCCTGATGCGTGGCCATCACAGAACTCCTCCTCCTCCCCGCTTGTAATCCTCCAGCGTCTGAAGGCTCACAGTCTCCCTGATGCTCTCTGGAGGCTGCCAAGCGGCAGAGCAGAGGCCCCGGGAGAGCCACCGTGAGCAGCAGCGTCAGTCACTGGAGGGGCTGCTTCTCCTGGGGGGGCCTGACACTGTCCCCACACCCTCCCCACGGCTCCAAACTGCAGGCAGAGACTCCCCAAAACAGGCTAACCCAGGAGGAAAGGAGAGCCGTGTCTGTGATTCTGGACATGGGGCTCACCCCTACCTCTCTCCCCTGAGCTGATCAGGGAGTTCAGCGGTAACTTCCCTTTGGCCCCTGGGAAGGGCTCATTATACAGAAGATGCCCCCGTGGAAGGGGTCACGTGGTGGATTCCCCACTCCGCCTCCCACTTCTCGCCTGCTGTGCCAAACAAGCTCATTAATATGATTCTGCGGGGACCAGACCTTTGAAATTCATGAGAACAATAAGAGGAAAGAAAAAATACATAATAGCCAGGGGAGAAGAGAAACCGCCGTTGGGTTTTAACAAGCCCACTTTAATCACGCCCACCGCCGTTCTGGGGCTTTTTGTCATTTGTATGACAGATTAAATTTTGTCTATTTGTATTATAGATTAAATTTGTGTTATAGGTTAAATGCTAGTTGCATTTGAATTTCAGAAAAAAAAACCCCAATAATTTTAGTACTCTAAAAATGATTAACTGTGGCTCATTTATTAGTATAAATATGTCCCTTTCACTGCACGAGATATATTTTTTTTACTAAAGAGATTATATTTATTTATCTAACATTTTGATGGAAATGATGGAACGGAGCCCCTCACACACTCAGGCATCACACACACACACACACACACACACACACACACACACACACACACACTTTAAATCCCAGTCATGAGACTTGAGCAAGGGAGAAGCAGAAATTGACTCCAGCAGGACGGACAAGAAATGATTGTGAAAGTCAGGCTATGGGCTTCTTCAGCCCGTTCTGCGGGGTGAAAGTGGATCAGGCACCCGTGGGTGGTTTTCTTTGTTGAAACATGGGCTGGGAGGGAGGGTGCTGTGTGCATGGCCACCCACAGGAGGTCGTCATAGCCTCCTATTTGTCCAAGGACGGATATAAAATAATATCAATTCCTTGGGCTAAGGAAAGGGAAGAATAAAAATGTTTTTTGGTTTTTTTTTTTGCTTGTTTCTCTACGGTGTGTTTTATAGAGTCAAACTGAAGGCAAAAGAACAACACCTCTTCCCCTCTCCCCCCTAATAATAATTGAATTTGAAGGCATTTTGCTTTTGTTTCTTCTTTGAACTTAATTTCCAGTTGGTGGAAGGGGTTGGGAACCCGAGCCATTTCCACGTGGCAGCACGGACAGAAGCGGGCTCCCATCCTCTCTCAAAGGGCCCAGGTCCCAGCTGGTCGCTCCTGGTCCCCTCGCGGGCGCGTGGGTGCAGTCTTTGTGAGAGGAGGAGGAGGGGGAGGAGGATGCTCTGGGTGCGTTGCCTGACGCCCGTGTGCCTCTGCTGCCAGGTGTCCTGTGGTGCCCAGGGAAGATGCCCAGGGAAGAGGCCCAGAGTGCCTACGGGTACCCCGAGAGAGGGCACGGCCACTCCTACGTCACAGCGAAAGAGTAAGTTCAACACGTTGGCCAACACGGCTTCCGGGTTCCGCCGGCGCCACCCGTCTCCACGCGTCTCCCCAGCGCTTATGTCCCCCCAGGGTAAAAGGGTGGCAATGAAGCGGGGAGGCCTGTGGCCCCACAAGGGGCTCACACTAGCTTCTCTGGGGCCGAACGGGCCAGGTGGCAGGAATGGTAAACAGTTGGATCTGGCCATGTTGGCCTGCATTCGGGGCTCTTCAGACTTTGCGGCGGGTTCCCAGGCCGAAAAACATGGAAGCAAAGCTGCCTCTTTCCTCCAGCCACATTCTGCCTGCGCCTCTCCGGGTCAGGGGGTGGTCTGCAGACACCGCAGAGGTGAGTTGCCAGAGAGCCGGTGAGGACGAGGGGCAGACACGGGATTCCACCTGCGGCTTCCCCAGGGCGGACGTGGCGGGCAGACCATTGGCGTCATGACTGTCCTCTGGAAAGGCGTTTGCTGTTTGAACCCGTGAAGCATTTGTTTCTAAGAGCTAAGCATTGGATAACCTGCCCAAGACGCTCTTCTTCCCTTGAAAAAAGGTCTTATGATCTCGTGGGAGAGTTAGGCACGAGGATGATTTCACAAGGGCAAGTGCTGTCACGGGAACACGGGCTGCCGGGGCGCTGGGCGCGTCTGGGTGAGGTGGCGGGGGGAGCCCGCCCTCGGAGTGGGCATTCCAACGGGCCAGACCAGGAGCCCTCTCCTCCACGGCCTGCGGCAGCTTCCTGCAATCCCTGTTGACAAATCCCTCCTAGACTGAACTCGCAGGGCCGGCAAGTGTCAGACCCAGCCAGACAGCGCGGGCGCATCTCCCCAAGGCCCGGGGGGTTTCCTAGCGTCCCGCATGGTCACTGGGGGGTGGGGCGGGCAGATGTCCCAGAAAATTGTCCCCAGAGCTAAAGGACACTCTTTAGGGGCGACACTGAACGTGGTATTAAGTAGGATGCTGTTTCGGCTTCTGCAGGATGACCCAACAGACCCCATCGCTGTGAGGCCTCAGGAGAGGGGTCCTCCCAGGAGCTTGAAGAGATGAGGTGTCCTAGGCGCTGCCACCCCAGAGGCTGATGGGGTGGGGGGGTTAGGATCTGCACTTTCGCACATCTCAGCCGGCGACCCCTCTGTGGAGGTATTGGGGTGACCCTCTGAGGCTCCGCCCAGCCGGGGTGCGTGGCATAGGCTGGTGATTCCGCTCTGGGTCAGCCCCGGGGGCTGTGAGTGCAACGTGACTGTGTGCAAAGGGCGGGAACAGAGCTCCTCTGTGCCGTGGTGTCCGGCCTCAGCCGCAGACCTGGCGGTGGGATCGGCACAGCCGCTGGGAGTGGAATCAGCTGCCTCGGTCACGGGGCCCCCCCGTCGCTGGCTCCACGGGGCACTTTCATTCCAGAAAGGGGGATCGGGCAAAGCACCGGCCCAGGCGAGGGGGGCTGGGTGTGCCCCAATTCTAGACGCGCCCGTTGCATGTATGGGGCCCGTCGCTGTGAAAGCTGGTTCTGCCCCTTACCTGAGTGCGGCCTGAGGCACGTTACCAGCCTGACGTCTTGGGGTGTCAGCTGTGAAACGAACATCCTACCTACCTCAGAGATTGCCGTGAAGGTGGACTAAAAGCCCATACGTGGGGGGGCCTGGCACAGATTGGTGCTTAGGGAGTCGCCCCTAAGGTGGATGGAGATGCTGATGCGTTGTGGTGGGTGTCGGCTGCACGATCTATAAAGTGGGGGGCTGGCCGGCAGCATCGGGTCAGAGCCGTGTCCCGCCCTGGCTTCCCCCTGGGAGGTGGGCCCTGGCCCCTCGGCGGATCTGAGGTGGCCGTGGTGCGGCAGGTGGCGCTGGGCCAAGGTCTCTTGCCAGGGCCAGCCTGGCAGGTGGAACCGGGCTGAGGGAGGGAGGTGGGAATGGAGAAAAGAAAGAGAGACAGGAAATCGGGATCGGGAGGACTACTAGTCCTCGAGGAACTGTAGCCATTGGCGGACTTGTAGCCATTGACGGACTTGTAGCAAGTTTATTAACCGCGCAATGCCTTTTATACACAAAGCACTGATTAGGAGGTCTGTCAAGGGGAGTGTATTTCTTTGCTCCTCTTTACCTCTAAAGGAGAGACAGAGCCAAAGGATAAATTCTTAGTACAATAAATCTCAGTAGATAAACACAGACGTCTTTGCAAGACATGAGACATGTCTTTGCAAGACAAGATTGCTCTCATCCCACAAAGTTTACTTTCATTCTACTGATAATTGCCATCCAAACAGGTCAGGGAAAACTGGGTGGGGAGGGGGCCAGCCCTGATCTCCCCCTCAGACGCAAGGACCTTGCCAGCTTACATCCTGTCACCAACAGTCGCTCAGTCAGACCCCGCTTCCCCTGCAGCGGCTCCGTCTCCTACCTGCCCGGCTCTGCGGAGCCTTCTGCGGCAGGTCACGGGGAAACGGCCACACTCTCCATTTTGTTGCCGTCGTCCATGCCGGGAGGTGGGAAAGCAGGCGGGAGCTAGCGAACTGGCCGTGTTGTGCACAGGAAGCAGAGCCCCGGGGTCTGGAGAGGGACCCAGGACCCGGGGCCTGAGGCGGGCCTGGCTCCTGCCCCTTCTCAGCGACACTGCAGCTGGGCCGCTCCTCCCGGGGCCGGGCTGGGTTTGGGGTGATCCCCGCCCGGCCAGCGGGGAGCCACTCACCAAGGAGCTGCCGAGCGCCTGGCTCCGGGGTCACCTGGCCTCTCTGACGTGGCAGCCAGACCGGCCGAGAGGGCAGACCTCCCATCTCAGCTGCTCCAGGGGCTACGCCAGCTCCATTCTGAGATGCCCCTTCTAGTCCCTCGGGTGAGGCCGGAGGAAGCGGAAAGCACCTGCCCTGGGTTCCCGGAGCAAGTGGGGGCCGGACAGCAGCTCACCCCGCTGAGCAAACACACAGGACACCTGGGCTCTGGCATCCCTGTGACACGTACAGTCTCCGGGACCCCTCAGTCCTACAAGTCCTGCGTCCATCCCTTCCCTCAGAATGCCCCAGTTCCAGGCCCTCAGGGGCCGGTTTCTGAGCTCTCTCTCTCTTTATTAACTCTCTCCATCCCAAACCCACACCTGCTCTGTGGTATGTTGCGGATCCCTATATTCCCACTGGGGTGCCAACGACTCACAAGAGGTTAACGTCACATTTTGTCAAGAATCCACATGATTTTAGAGAGTTATTTTAGGGAGACATTAAATTGTTCATTCATTTTTTTTTTAGAGAGAGTGGTGTTATGGATTTGAATTTGTTATGGATTATGGATTTTGTTATGAATTATGAATTTTTAAGAAGTCATAATGCATTTATTCATTTTTTAATTAATTTGTTTGGACATCCATCCATCCATCCACCCAGCTTCAAGAAATATTTCTTGAAACACCTGTGTGCCTGACTAGAACACACACACACACACACACACACACACAAACAAACAAACAACACTTCTGGGAGCCTTTCCATTTCTAGAAGAAACAGGTGAGGGCACAGTGATCACCACCACAGGGAGCCCAGGAGAGCAGGCAGGAGGGGTTGCCACCACACTGGGAGGAATGATGCCAAGCCTAGGAACCTGCGTTAGCCACGGCAGGAAGGGAGAGAGGGCCTGGGCAAGGAGTGAGCTGAGAGGGCCCAGGGAGAGAGAGTCAAGTTCACACCCTCTGGTCTCTTGGTGTGCCCATCAGCAAGGCACTTAACCTCTGCGTGTACTTCCTCAGCCGTGAACCGGGGACGCTAAGTGGTGCCCGCCTTCCAGGGCTGTTGTGAGAACTAAGTAAGAAGCGAATGGATCCAGAACAGCGGTCGCCAACCTTTCGGGCCTCACGGACCACCCACCAGTGGTCCCGGAACCACCGGTTGGCGACCGTCCGAAATGTTTAGCGCGGGCCCTGGCTAATAGTGGATGTTCGGTCGGCGCTAATTTCCATTTCCCTTTTTGTGGACCGATAGTTGGGGCCAATGATTTAAACCAGTCCCAGTGAAAAGGTAATTGGGCCTCAAATAGTATATTGTCCACATAAGGGTCAGGTGCCGCTGCACCTCCTGCACCAGGGACGTGGGTGCCCGTGCCCGTGCCGGGCAGCACGGCTCCCGTTGGCACGTACCTGGGAGGCTCCCGGGGGAGGTGCTGCTGCCCCTGGATGGGTGCCGGCCGGGGCCGGGGTGCCGTGTGGTGGGAAGTTACTTGGGCTGGCCAAGTCCCCGCGGAGAGAGGAACGTTTGCTCACCATGTGGAAGAAGTACCAAGACGGGTGTCTGTCTCTCGGGCCAGGATCGTGGGCCTCGGCGTCCTGACGGTGATCCTGGGGCTGGTGCTGTTCCTCGGCTGCTGGTATTGCAGGCGACGAGATGGATACGGGAGCCTGAAGGTGGGTCAAGCTCCCTCCCGCTGCCGGGATCCGTCCGGGGCCGGGCCGGCTTCCCCTTCTTCCTCTGGATGTCTGGGCAACGGGGAAGCCTTCTCATGATCCCCTCCAGCTCCGGTCCCCCGCCCTTTCTCTACATCTTCCTACTGTACTTCTTCCTACTCTTCCGTGGCCTCTGCCCCGGCATCAGCCCCAGCCAGGAACTTGGCCGCTCTGTGGTTCCACCCGGGGCGATGGAGTGCTGGCCGCGCTGCTTCTCCGAGCATGGCCAGTGGCTCCTGCACACCAGCCACTGCGGGTTCTTGCTGAAATGCAGATTCTGGGGCCAGCTCTGGCAGCGAGACCCGGGAGCCCTCGTTTTCACATGCACACCACGGCAGGCGAGAGAGCTGAAGAGCCAAGAAAAAAGGATAAAAGCAATTATTGAGTAGAGGGAGAGACGCACTAAATATTACTTTTCTGAGGGGTAAGCTCTGGGATCTGGGGGGGGGGGGGGGGGAGAAGCAGAGCCTCCCTGGGTGCCCATGTCACCGGGGCCCCTGTGGGTGATTGCGTTAAGCCACGGCACTGTGGGGACGTTTGCTATGTGGTGATAGGCAGCTGACACGTGGCATTTGCCTTAATTTGCTTGGGTTTTATGTAGGATGTTTGCACACACTTTCCGAAGGAAGATTAGATTATGTTTTCTCTTCTTTTTTTCACTGTCCTTGTTGTCTGCTTTTCATATCGACATTATACCACCCTTGAAAAAAGGAGCTGGCATGTGTTCCTTTTCCCCCCTCGTTTCTGAAAGCATCTGGGGGGAAGTTTGACATTATTGTTTTATCTTTAACATTTGATTAAAAAGAGACAGCCCTGGCAGGCATGATTCAGGTGTTAGAGTCTCAGCCCCCACACCAGAGGGGCGTGGGTTCCATTCCTGGTCAAGGGCACACGTACCTGGCTTGCAGGTTCGAACCCTCCCCTCTTTGAGGAGGCAATCCATGTGTTTCTTACACATCGATGTTTCTCTCCCTCTCTTCCTCCCAGCTTCCTTCCACTCTCTAAAAATCAATGGGGGAAAAATATTCTAAGCCCCTAGGTGAGGATTAAAAAAAGAGAGAGAGACAAAATAATACATATAAAAAAGATTGGGGTCCTTGTTCAGGCTGGAGTGTAGGAAAAGTACTTCTCTGCAGCCTGCAGACTGGGCCGGTATCAGCCCAATCCATGTATGGCCTCGTCCAACTGATGCTCCTCCTCCTCCTCCTCCCTGGGAAACCTGCCTGGATGCCTTTCTCAAGCAACCATGCAGACAGACCCCGGTGGTCTGCCTCGGCCCACAGAGGAGCTGAAGAGCCGCACAACCTCCCCTGCACACCCTCCCCGTCCCAGCCTCCTTCAGCCACGGAGCATGCTGCTATCACCGCACTGGCTGGATTTGGCTCACAGATAGGTTTGGGCCTGTCTTTTTAAAAACTGAATTAGGTGCTAACATTGAAAATCTTGATTATCTAGTTTCTCTTTAAAAAAATAAATCAATCAAAAGATCTGGGGAAAACTGGCCGCTCTGCAGTGGCCGTCCCTTCCGATGGGCCATACCCTCCCTCCTTTCCTGTGGCCTCACCTGACCCCCTTCCTGCCCGCGGACGGCCGAGCTGCACGGGGCCCAGGCCGTAAGAGGGTACACTGTCTGTGGAGCAGTGGTGCGTGGTGTGGTCCTGGCCCGGCAGTATCTCCTGGGAAGTTATTAGAAATGCAAATTCGAGGGCCTCCCCGCAGGCTGACTGAGTCAGAGATTCCGGGTGTGGGCCCAGCACTGTGTCTGGCAGGCCCTCCGGGGAGTGCCGATGCACGCTCTCACGCTTGAGCAGCATTGTTGTAGAGAGTTTAAGACAATAATAAAAGCCAACTAAAGGCTAGTCTGTGTTTTATTATCACAAACTGCCAACAATATCCGTGATTAAAGACTCCACCTCACCAGGCTGGACCGCTCCTGCAGTCTCTAGTTTGTGTGTCTGTCTGGTACAAACTGTTGCCATCCTATTCTAGGGGTGAAGAGCGTCACCCTCTAACCCTATGCACAGCACTAAGCGTTTAGCCGCCCTCCCCCACTAACTCAGGGTGCATCGCTGAGCCACAGACTAACTTACCATGATTGTTGCAGCTTGACTTGGAAGCTCAGGGCCACAGCCACAGCGTTTCTATCACAGTACATGCATGCCGGGTGTTTGAGATATCTTGCTGTCATTATGCAAAATGCAAAAACAGAGTGTGTTCCTGCTATCATGTGATCATATGCATGGCCTCACTGTCATACCAGCTCCTGCCTCACTAGTTCTGATCTACTCCACTTGCATTCATTCTGAAGGTTTTGGGTTTCTTTTTTTGATTCACTCTTTTTTCTCCTTCCCTTTAAAAATAGTCATTGAGCATGGCCTGTGTGGCTCAGTGGTTGAGCATCGACCTATGAACCAGAAGGTCATGGTTTGATTCCCCGTCAGGGCACACGGCTGAGCTGATCCCCAGTGCAGAGATGTGTAAGAGGCAGCCTACCAATGATTCTCTCTCACCATTGATGTTTCTATCTCTTTTTCTTCCTTCCTCTCTGAAATCAAGAAGTATTTTTACAAAAGTCACTGACAACTGGGTATCAGGCACTGTACTAGGTGCTTTACCTTTAGTTAACTCCTGCAGCAGCTCTGAGAGGTAGATGATGTCATTTTCATATTACAGATGCAAAAACTGGAGCTCAGAGGGGATACACAATATGTGGCACCACCAGGATTAAAACCTGTTCTTAAAATGTCACCTTCTTTCTCATTTATTTAATGGGCTCAATCATTTCTTCTCAGGCACTGATCTTCACGAATTCACATTTCAGGGCAAAAGCCGTTACGTTGGTATTCAACGTACCTTTACAGGAAGATGTCCACTCGAAGGACTCGGTCACCAGGACAGTAAGCTGCCTTTTCTAGAGAACAATTACGAACCTGTGGTAGGTTGAGATCCTGCATGTTGGTGTTTCCTGTATGGCTGCTTTTAACTCAAATGAGTAAAATTATTCCCATTTAAAAAGCAGGGACAACGTGAATGCATTTAATACTACTGAACGGTGCACCTACGACGTTAAAAATAGTAAATTTTATGTCTATTTTACCATAATGAAAAATAAGAAAGGTAAAAAATAAGGGAAGCACAGAAATGTTCTTGGACTCTGTTTTCTCATACCCCCATTTTCCAGGTCAACAATGAGAGCTTTATATGTAGGATCCAAAGGAAGAACTTGGTTCTGGATACAATATCCTTTTGTCTTACGTTTTTAGTATATTTGTCTATGTCCTGAAAATAAGATATATTTAAGGGAGAAAATGTACCCATTGGGTAGCTACTAGCCACACGTTGCTGTTGAGCACTGAAAACACAGCAGTTTGGATTAAGATGCACTCTGTCTACTATGTACCAGATTTCAAAGACCTATATGAGGAAAGGACATAGATAGTTCATTAATCATTTTTATATCGGTTACATGTTGAAATGATATTTTGATATGTGGGGTTAAATGAAATATATTAAGATCAATTTTACCTGCAGTAAAAATGCAATGTATTTAGTGCCTGCAAACAGGGTTCAATAATTTATCAGTTAGGGCTTGGGACTTCTACTGACAAGGAAGGATATTCTACGTATATAAAGTGTCCCCCCAAAAACTGTACACCCACTTTGAATAATTATAAAGGCAGTTTTTGATAAAATACATTTTCAAAAGTGAGCTATCAGCTACTAAAGTGTGCATGCAGTTATGGGAGATGCCCAGTATGTTAAGTTTTTGAGATTCTGGAAAAGCCCTTAGCCCTATTTTTCTCTACTCTTGCCCCAACAAAGTTTCAACATACACGCTTGTGAAATTTAACTATGGTTATTACCTTGTTGGATGGAGATTCGATGTGGACACTTAAAGGCTCAGTCCAGAGAAGCAGCAGAGTTGTGTCACCTAATGGCTGTCCCAGAAACGTGCTCTGTGGCCAACGCCCTGCTCCCCCTTTCTCCTCCTCCCAGGCTCCCAATGCCCCACCTGCCTACGAGAAGCTCTCCGCTCAGCAGTCCCCACCACCGTACTCTCCCTGAGAGCCAGCGAGGCCCCTCAGAGAGGCTGAAACAACTCGCCTCGCACTCTGGATTACACTGCATACGGACACTGGATGTTCTGCTTCGGGATGCTGTGGAAACGGTGTGCATCATCACTAACAAAGAGCTTAGTGCTAAGTTCTTAGCAGGGGAACTAGCAATACTAATGGAGGAAATGATGAAACACATTAAAATGGAAAAACGTTGTCAATAAACATTTTGATGCATGATGCTACCTGTGCCAGTAGTAATGCTAATATAATCTGTGGTGTTATTTCTGGAGGGACAGAATTTAAATGTGTGCTCTGGGACCATTCAATTTCTTTTCCGTTGAAATCTGGCTAATAACTAACCAACTACTATTCCGATTCCTGAAGAAGCAACCGCTTGGCCAGATGGAACTCCAGCAGGTGAGTTTATGTTCTGGAGTGCTCCCAAAGGGTGCCTTCACAGGGTTAAGACCTTCCAGATGACACAGGCGGCCTCGTCTGATCAGGAGGAAGGTGTTGGCAATGTCTCTGCTGAACTTCCAAGATGCTGCAACAATATACTGCAGAGGTCCTCTTTCCCAAGTAACACACAAACACAGTCCTAGTCTCATTTCCTTTCAGGGCTCAATGTTATCGTAATCAATGACAAGAATTTCCTGTTATCCCAGAAGATGGTTATCAGAATTTAAATAAGTAAAAACCACTGCAGTTTGGCTGACGTCTTACCTCCTTAAATGTCCCAATGGCAGTTAAGTTCCTGTGAGCTCCCAAATTCCTCTCAAAGGAGCATATAGAAGAAATCATAAGGAATCAGAGGTTCTGGAAGAGTGTCGTTATTTGCTAGCAACACTACAATGTTTTGTTGTTGACATCTACATAGCATGTATACTGTTATTTTGTCTAATTTTTTTTTCAGCCAGCTCATTAAAAAAATTGGCTCAAATTTCCACCCTAAGTGGAAAATAGTATCTTTTTCCATAAGTAGAGGATGACTATAAACATGAAGATAATGAAAGCAAATGATTCTTTTTAAAAATATATACATTTTATTGATTTTTTACAGAGAGGAATGGGGAGGGATAGAGAGTTAGAAACATCGATGAGAGAGAAACATCGACCAACTGCCTCCTGCACACCCCCTACTGGGGATGTGCCCGCAACCAAGGTACATGCCCTTGACCGGAATCGAACCTGGGACCTTTCAGTCCGCAGACCGACGCTCTATCCACTGAGCCAAACCGGTTCGGCTGAAAGCAAATGATTTTTACTAAAACCTAGGAAGAGACTAATGGTTACAGAAGGCTGTCAACCTGATACCTGCTCTCTTTATTAATGAGGGAGATTAGCAAGAGCCGGAGAAAAGCTTTTAACACAATGAAAAGGCATGCAGGAGAAAGAAGTGACTTTCTCCCTGTGTGACTCAGTGTTACCTAGTTACCATTCAATTTCTAATGTAGTGATAGATAGCTGACACATGGCTGAGTCACCAAACCACTTAAAATCGCCTGTGTCATCAGAAACAGCAGTGAGCCTAACTGCACCATTTCCCACAAAAGACCGAATTGTACGGAAGAGAACACAGAATAAAGAGACTTATTACACACACTGAAAAAATGTCATTTGCCCGGCCAGTGTGGCTCAGTGGTTGAGCATTGACCTATGAACCAGGAGGTCACAGTTTGATTCCCAGGGCACATGTCTGAGTTGTGGGCTGGATCCCCAGTGTGGAGTGTGCAGGAGGTAGCAGATCAATGATAGTCACTCATCACTGATGTTTTTCTCTCTCTCCCTTCCTCTCTGAAATCAATACAAATATATATTTTTAAAATTCACTTATATGTAAAAATATGTAATGCATTTCAACATCACCCACTTCCCCCTGAAATCCATGGTCTTTCTAAACTGACTACAGAGTTGAACATAGACATGATTGGTAAAAGTGCTCTAAGAAATACAGGTTTTTGAGAACCTTTGACAACTTTCCAGGAATATCCATCCTCACTGCCCACTTTGACAACTACTAAATTTCAATGCAGTTTTGAAAGAAGTCTGCAGGTCTATTCTTCCCTACCGTTTTCAACCGCAGGTTTAACAATCCTATATAGCAAAAAGCCAGAGGCATCATAATGGAAACGACCAGAGACCAGACCACCATGGCCCCTCCAAGGCTGGCCCTGCCCCCAAGCAAGCGGGTAGGGGCAACCAGGCAGGCAGGAAGAGTGGTTAAGGGGTGATCAGGTAGGCAGGCCAGCAGTTAGGGCTGACCAGGTAGGCACGAGAGTGGTTAGCGGCAATCAGGTAAGCAGATGGCCCCGCACCCCCAGCAAAGAGGGAGGACCAGGCCAGCCAAGCCACCGCACCCCAGCCTGTCGCCTGCAGAGGGAGGCCACTGGTGGCAGGGGAGGAGGGGCAGCACTACACAGATGGCAAGCAGTGGCAGTGGCAGCGGCAGGGGTGGGACCAGCTGCCTGCAGCCAGGGGAAGGAAAGCCCTGATAGGCCCACATCTCAGGCCAGGCCTAGGGACCCTACCCAAAGGGTCTCATATTGTGAGAGGGTACAGGCCAGGCTGAGGAACCCCCTTGAGTGCACACATTTTCGTGCACCGGGCCTCTAGTATTGTAAATGGAATGTGGATGAATATACAATGTCCCAAATAAGATAATGGATATAAAGATCTAATAAGTATACAATCTTTTATTTAAAATGAGGCATATCCTGAAATACCACAATGTAAAACCCTGAGAATAAACTGACCCATAAAAATTGCTTTATAATGGAATTTAAGTAATTGCTCTGTAATTGACAAAAACAAATAAAAAGCAGAGTACTTAGAACTAACTGAAGTGTCCACATTTGTTATGCTAAACTAAAAAGTGTTTAAAAAAAATACCAAATTGGAAAATTAGTCACTATGACCCAACACCTCAATATAAAAATAAACCTATCAGGGGGAAACTTGGCAAAGGGTTCAAGAGATCTCTCTGTGCTATCATTGCAACTTTCTATGAATCTAAAATATATGAATATGAATAAAATGAATGAAATATGAATATGAATAAAATAAAATATGAATATGAATAAAATGAATGAAATATGAATGTGAATAAAATAAAATGGATAATATGAATATGAATAAATATGAATTTAAAATTAAAAAGCTTATAAAAACATATCTGGGGTGTATAAACAGACAGCAAATACATTGGTCTGAAAAATTACTTATTTCGGTTAATGTAGAATTTGGTGGTGGACTTATAGAAAAAAGTTAAAATAATGAAATCTAGAGTAAAATTTTGTAACAAAAATAGTGTAAAATCATGGAAAAAGAATGCAAAGCATCATGTCCAAATACTGGCTCTACCACCCCTAGCTGGGTGACTTTGGACGCATCACTTAACCTAAAAAATAATGTGAAAATGAAAGTACAGTTTGTAAACTGTGCAGCCTGTACAAATGCTAACTATTAATTCAAATTTCCCAACCTCAATTCTTTTTTGTAAGGGACTATCTCCATTTTATATCATTAAATCTTCCAATGGAACAAGAACGCACTTTTAAAAAATGGTATTCAAACAAACAAATACAGCAACTCAGTTTATTACATGCAGATTCTTCTGCATTGTTGCTAACAGTTCACTGGTCCAAAATTACTAAAATACTTAAAAAACTATACATTATGTAAACAAAACATAAATAAGACAGCATAGTTCTTTGTACATATAGTTTAGTACAGATTGTTAGGAATTTAGGAATATGTACAATTTTACACCATGGGCTGCATTTTCACAATGCATAAATATATATATATATATATTTTTACAGAAACAAAAATAAGATTTCACTAATGACACAGAATACCATATTGTAGATACACGCTGCAATAGTCCAAATTCAAGAAGAAACATGTCAATGCAAGTGCGCAAAAGGCTAGCTTACTCCAAACTAGTCAAACTTGGCTTTGTTCAATTTGTTATACAGACAGGTAAAGCCTGTCTACTTTAAACAAACAACCTCTGAGAACATATACCAATGAGTGAAATGGAACAGGTATTTCCCTCCCCAAGAAAACAAAGCCTTGTTGCAAGCTAATGAAAAGATACATTAACACACACACACACACACACACACACACACACATACACACACACAAAACATACACACACATATAGTATGTTTTCAACAGTATAACAAACAGTTAAAATTTATATGGGAATCAAAACAATGCCCCATTATTTAAAAACTGGCTCGTTAAGTCTAAATTCACGATGCAGCTGTGTCGGGCTTTTCTAAGCCAGATGACTGAAACGCAGGGAAGACAGAGGCAGGCTTTCGACTGGCAGATACAACAATTTGAGAGAGAGATGAAGAGAGTGAAGAAACCTTAGATGCTGGAGTACTTATGGTATTCAAAATGGCTCCTTCGGGGCTAACCAACAATTTTTTGACTGATGTGTCCAAATGAAATACTGAAGTACTACTTGGCAGTGGAGGATTATTAGAGCAAATGGCAGAAACCAAAGATGTCTTAGCTAAAAGAGTACTTGGAGGAGACTTAATTACTGAAGTCAATGACACCGCTGGTACAGGAGGTGGAACAGAAACTTGAGCAGTTGTGTTTATGATTTGTGGTTGTGTATGTACTGTGGGTAGAGAACTTGCATTCCCAAGAGAGTTTACAATTTTTGTAGAGGTTCTTAGAGACTGCTTTACAGGTTGCCCATTTAAATTATTTGATGCTAGTGTGGTCTTTTGGACAGGATTATCTACTGGTGTAGGCAGAATGCTTTGGCCACTGTTAAGCACTAAGGGAGGTCCATATTTTGGATTAGTAGATATAAGGAGAACATGGCTGCCAGCTCCAAGGCCTTGTGGTGGAACAATAAACCGGGTTCCATTAATCATGATCTGAGTACCAGGTGCCAAAGGCGTACTGGTGTTGATGACTATTTTTTGCTGAATACAAGGTTCACTGAACTGACTTTCTACCACACTAGTTACATGTGATGGTGCTGTAGCAGTATGAATGGCAGAGCCACCTGGAGTAGAACTGTAACTGGAGGTTGACTTTACTAAAGCAGGGGTTATTGGCTGGTTTGGCAGGGAAGCAACATTGGAAATATTAACTATTTTACTTGGGCTCGGTGAAAGGGATGGCAATTCAGTTTGAGGTTTATTTGTGTTCATATTTGTTGGCACTGTAGCTGAAATCCCTGGTGACTGAAACTGGACAGAAGTCTGAGATTGTCTTTTAGAAAGAGATACAGAACGTGTGGCTCCTGATACTGTTGCCACTGGTGGGACTGTGTTGATTTTAGGGGGTATAGTCACAGGTGTAGGCAAGGCAACATTAACAGGGATTTGCAAAGCTGATGTCAAACATTTAGGAGACACTGTTGGTTGTGTAGTTGAAATCAGAACAGATGATGCAAGATGTCCTGTTTTCACAGTTGATATCGCCACAGTGTTTCCGAGATTTGACGTGCAAAGTCTATTTGACAAAATAGGCATAATTCTTGAAGAGGTATCATTTCCACTGACTAAAACAGGAGGTCGTGTCCCAACTGAAGCAGAGGTTGAGGTCACTGACAGAGAACCTAAAGATACATTTGCTCCTGTTACTGAAAACATGTTTACTGCTCTTGTTGCAGAAACCACTGATTCATTAACAGGAGTAATATTTTGACTCACAAAATTTGAGCTTACTGGAATTGAATTACCACTTGTTGACAATGGCAAAACATAGCCCTTGGTACTTTTTTCTTCTCCTTTTGGGGTTACATTTTGCAGTATGTTAATTGATGGTATAGTTGGCACACTCCCTGAAGTATTCACAATTGCTTGACCTATGTTTAGTCCAATTTTCACATCTTTTATCTGAGACACAGTTGTTGATGAATTTATCTTCATTGGTGCTCCCACTGTAGATGGAATTAGTACTATCTGAGGCTGCTCTGGAGTCTTAACATATGTTTTATTCAAGGGGGGAGTTTGTTTTAATGGTTCTGCCACAATAGTTGAAGTGCCACTGGAAACTGGAGCATTAATAAAAACTAATTTCTGGGCAGATACACCTGTAGGTGTTGGTGCAGGTGTTACATTAATTGGAGTTCCACTGCCAGAAGAAAGACCAGATGGAGCTGATACCAGCATAACTTTTTGAACTGTAGTCCCACTGATCACATCTCCATTTGTTGCTACTGTTGCTTCTGATCTTGTAACAGGGTAACTTTTTGTGATATAATCTGCTTGTTGCTGTTTAGTTGGAGTATGAATAGCATTTGCATTGGTTTGTCCAAAATTTCCTGGTGGAAGGCTAATTACACTTACTGAACTATTTGCTGTTGGTGATAGCAGAGTGCTAGGAGAAATAGAGGGCTTTAAGGGAGAAGAGGGCATGTGTGAAGTCTTCTCTATCATGTGGCCCAAATTACCACTTACAGGTTGTCCTAATGTAAGCTTGAGATTTTTCCCCACGGACGGATGAAAGCCAGCTGGAATGGAAGCAGAAGTTGGTGTTTGGCCAAAAGGTGGAAGACTAGATGTAGTAGTCATTCCAGCTACTGGTGAAAAAGCAGAGGAGGATGAAGTTGTTGATTTTGGCACCAGAAATGCCTGAAGCTGAGGAGCAAAAGTGAAAACTGAACTTGAAGATAAACTGTTGGGTGAATTTTGATCTGTATTTGTTTGTACTTTCACAACTCCAGTGTTCCCACCTCGTGTCCTAACAAGAATTGACTGTGAATCTCTGATACACACAGTTTTCAACTCTTGCTTTGCTTCAGAAGAATCAGAAGTTTGTTGTGCAAAACTGTTGAGGGAGCTACCAGGATTTGTAGATCCACTTAGTGTTGTTGCTGATAACAGAGGCTGAACTACGGAAGAAATGGTGGGTGAAGCAATGGGATGGGGGAATGTGGTTGCTGAAACTGCATTTTTTACTTTTCCTACCTCACCCTGGCTATTCTTAACGGGTGGTGTTAATAAATTACTTATGGAGGTTACAGGTGACAGAGGCTGTGGTCTAGCACTATTCACATTTGAGAAAGGTGTAATGGTCTTGTTGAAAACTGCATTAGGTAGATGGGTAGAAGAAACAGCTCCTGTTGACTTGACAAGAACTGTTGCTGAAGAAGAGTTTGCATTTGCTTTCTCCTGGAAAGATAAACCATGTTGTTCTGTATCATTTTGTTGAAGTGGTGGTATTTCTTTTGCAACTGCTTTTCCTTCCTTATGATGAATCACAAAATTCTTAGGCAGAATGAGTACCTGCTGCATGATTTTTTCTCCTGTTTTAGGATCCAGCATAGGTTGCATCTGAATCTTTACCGAGCTGTTATGAAGATCGATGGGCAACCACTGGCCACAGGGCGTTTTGTATACCATCTGTAAAGGACCTTTTGTACTGGTGTGGCAGGTCAATGCTGGCTTTATGGGGCTTGCTTCTGGAGGAGATATAACTGGCTTTTCCACAACAGAAGCACTTTTACCTGTGGAAGGGGGCAGTTGATTTGTTAAGGTCACTTTGTTCCCAATATTCGTTGCAAGCAAGGCCTGAATAGGTTTGGTCCCTTTCTGGAGAGTAGACACTGGTGTTGAATCCACTGAGGCAAATGATTCTGGAAACAGTGGCTCTGTAGGCTTTGATTCATGCAAACAGTCAATCTGCATATCATCTTCTGCATTCTCAACTGTTGTTTCATTTGTGCTTAACTTTGCTTTCTTCCTTGGAGAAAGTTCTTTTGTGCTATCATCCAGATGACTAGTTTGTTTGGACTGTCGCTTAAGTGTTTTAGGCAGTGTCTTCAGTATATCTTTAGAAGGCAATTCCTTTTTCAACAACTTGCTTTTGGCCATAGGAAACTCTATTTCTGACAATTTCATATCGCCTGAAAATTATAAAACAAGCACTTTGTTAATATAAATTGCAAGTGAATAGTAATAAAACTAATTATTTTTTAAAAAGTCAATCTTTGAACTAACAATTTATTAAGAAATTTATAAGGTGATTAAAGTCTCAGCACCAATGATGGTAATTAAGGTAAGATAACCTTTGACATAGTATTCTTGATATAATAAACATTTTCAAGAACAACCTATTGTTAACAAGAAAATTTTTTGGGGGGTAACTTCTCTAATTCTGCTGACCATGTAAGTGCAAAAGGAATGTTTACATCTTTTAAAGAGATCAAGCCAGCAATTAAAGGCTAAGAATTTAGATTTGGAAAAAAAATCTAGTCTAGTTCTCTTCTTCACAGGAAAATCTTCATGTCATAGAGAGATGGTTTTCCATTCCAGTCTATTTTTAGAGACTCTAAAGGATGAAACGTGTCCAGCTTTTACTGGTGTTTAATTATCTCATGTTTCGTCAAACTGAGGATAGGAAGTTATTCTTTTTCAATTTACTGAAGACATAAAATACAACAGATTAATTCATTTCTAACCACAAATTTTCATACTAACCCTCATATAACTAAAGAAAGTCATTTAATTAAATTTACATAATAATATAATCTGATGAATTATAGATAATCTAATCCAGCCTTTACACAGAATAGTGTATCCACTCAGGTATCATTAGGTCATCAATCTTGGTCATTCCTTATTAAGAAATAATCTTCATAGTATTAGGAACTTTCCAAGTTCCCATTTAAAGTAAACATCAGAAATAGTGCTTCACACACAGTGATTAAGAAAAGGCTGAACCTATTTCAAAGCAAGTGCAGATCAAGGCTGTGTGGTCTGTAGTGAGCAGTGGCACACATATAGATTGGAGTCAAGCAATGACTCTAGAAACTCCCAGAAATGTACTAACTTCAAAGAAACTTTTATTAAGGACATAGAACACCTTCAAAACATCAGATTTTCCCAATCAATACATGTCATCAACCGGATGATATTTCATCTCCATATAATATACTAAAACTTCTCTGAGCTTTTAGTGTTGATTTAAAAGAGAAAGGTTTTTTTAAAATTAAACTTATGATTTCTTTGATTAGTACTGAAGTAATAGTCTTTGATTTATTATAATTCCATGATAATAATTAGCCATATTCTGAAAGTAACAATGGGGATTGAATTACAGAGGTGTAATGAATAATTTGTGTGTTTGTTTTTTTAATGCCTACCTGAATCAAAGTGGTCTTTCTCCAGAATATCTAGAGGTTCTGTTGAGTCTACAGATTTACTGATTTCAACTTTAGGAGATTCCTTTCCAGGATCTCCTTCACCTTCTTCAGTAGTCCATAGTTCTCTAGTAAATTTATCATGATCAGGCTGTCTTCTGAAATCATCATAGTCTTTCTTTAGGCGGCTCCTGAAATATAATGCCCAACATAAAAACAACAAAAAATACCCATGTTTAATTCAGTCTTTCCAATGATTATTGTTTAAGAAGACAAAACGCAGGGGATAGCATAAGAAAGTGAAAAGATTATATCTGCAACTTCAAAATAAAGTGTTTGAACATTCTACCCATTTGTCTTTCTAAATGCTGCTAGAGAAAAAGGTAATTCTAAGAATATTGATTTTAGATAGTCTTAAAATGACTATAATATTTTAAAAGGTCATTTAAAAGTTAATCAAGAAATTCTAAGAAACAGTACCTATCTACAGAGATTAACAAACAAACAAAAATCCCACCATTTAATCCTGAGAGTAATTATTTCTAAACCTTTGGGTCTACTAGAAAGAATTCTTTATTAAGCACCTACCAAAGCTAAATCATGAATAAAAAATCTGACTAAATCTATAATAAGGAGATCATATCAATAGCAAAAAAAAAAGTCTCTTGACAAAGAAAAGCCCCAGACCTGACTACTTCACTGGTTAAGTTTACCAAATATCTAAGAAGAACTAATACCAATCATTTCCAAACTTTTCCAAAAATCTCAAAAGGATAAAACATTTCTTAACTCATTCTTTGAAGCTAGTATTATCCTGATGCCAAATTCTGGTAAAGACACTATAGGAAAAGAAAAATACAGACTACTATCTCTTATAAACATTAATGCAAAAATTCTCAACAAAAGACAAGCAAATCAAATTCAGTAGCATATTGGAAGAATTATACACCATGACCAAACGGGATTTATTTCTGAAATGCAATGATAGTTCAACATACAAAAAACTGGTTAATGTAAAACACCACATTAACAGAATGAAGAAACTGCATAATCATCTCAATTATTGCAGAAAAAGCATTTGACAAAAGTCAACATCCTTACATAATAAAAACACCCAACAAATGAGAAACAGAAGGAAACTACTTCAACATTAAAAAACAACAACACACAACATACATGAAAAACCTACAGCCAACATCATACTCAATGGTAAAAGACTGAAAGCTCTTTCTCTAAGCACAGGAACAAGGATGCTTGCTTTTGCTACTTCTATTCAACATAATACTAGATATTCTAGCCAGAGCAATTAGGCAAGAAAAAGAAACAAAGTCATTCATTCAAGTTAGAAAGGAAGAAATAAAATGATTTCTCTTCACAGATGATATTATATGTTAAAAAAAAACTAAGAGCTAAAAAATATTGCTAGAACTAATAAATTCAGCAAAGTAGGAAGATATTAAGTCAACACACAAGAATCAATTGCATTTTTATAGAATGACAATGATAAAAGTGAAAAGGAAATTAAAATACTTAGGAATTAATCAAGAATGTGAAAGACTTGTACAATGAAAACTAAAAAAGCATTGGAGAAGGAAATTAAAAGAAGACATAGGTAAATAGAAACATACCATATTTATGCATTGGAAGATAATATATTTTTAAACTTTTTTCAATTACAGTTTACATTCGATATTATTTTGTACAGTATTAGTTTCAGATATGCAATAATAATGGTTAGACAATCATACTTTACAAATTGGTCCTCCCAATATTTTAAGTACTCATCTGGCACTATACATAGTTACTGCAATATTATTCGCTATACTAGAAGTCTGGTGCACACATTTGTGCACCAGTGGGTCCCTCAGCCTGGCCTGCGCCCTCTCGCAATCTGGGACCCCTTGGGGGATGTAGCAGTGCGTGAAGTAGCAAGCAGCCAGGGAGGAACCTGAGCCAGAGCTGGCGCCTCACCACTTCTGCTCATCCCTGCCCCGCTGTACTTGCTGCTTGGTAGCACTGCCATGGAGGTGGGAGAAGCTCCCGCAGCCACAGCTGCACTCACTAGCCATGAGCCCAGTTTCTGGCTGAGCAGTGCTTCTGCTGTGGGAGCACACTGACCACCAGGGGGCGGCTCCTGCATTGGGCGTCTGCCCCCTGGTGGTCACTGTGCGTCATAGCAACCAATTGTAATGGTCACTTAGGCTTTCATATACATAGATTCCTTATGCTGTACTTTACATTCCCATGACTATTTTGTGATTACCAATTTGTACTTCTTAGACCCTTCACCCTTTTCACCCAGGCCCCCAACATCCTCGCCTCTGGTGACCATCAATTTTATCTCTATGAGTCTATTTCTATCTATTTTGTTCTTTAGATTCCACAAATATGTGAAATCATATGGTATTTGCCCTTCTCTGACTGACTTATTTCACTTAGCATAGTACCTTCAAGTTATATCCATACTATTGCAATTGGTACTTTAATAATTATTTTTTTAACCCTCACCCAAGGATATGCTCTTATTGATTTTAGAGAGATAGGAAGGGAGGGAGGGAGGGAGGGAGGGAGGGAGAGAAACACTGATCAGTTGCCTCCTGAATGCACTCTGATCAGGAGGTATGCACCCTGGAACCTAGGTATGTTCCCTGACCTGGAATGGAACTTGCAACCTTTTGGTGTATGGGACGATGCTCCAACCAACTGAGCCACCCAGCCAGGGCCCACTTTGCTCCTTTTTAATACTTAAAAAAAATTCTCTCCTGAGCATATTTTTTTCATTGGTTTTCAGAGAGAATAAAAAGGAGGAAGTGGGAGGGAAGAGGGAGAGAAAAACATCAATGTGAGAGAGACACATTGACTGGCTGCCTCCCGCACATGCCCTGACCGGGGCTGGAGATGGGAACCTGCAACCTAGGTGCATGTGTCCTTGACTAAGATTGAACCCGTGACTGTTCCATATAAGGCCGACACTAACCACTGAATCATGTTGGCCAGGGCTGTCCATTTTTAAAGTGGATTGGTTTATCTTCTTTGTGTGTGTGTTGAGTTGTATGAGTTCTTTATAAATTTTAAATATTAACCCATTATTGGATGTATACTGGTGAATATCTTCCAATTAGTAGGTTATCCGTTTGTTTTGTTGATGGCTTCCTTTGCTGTGCAAAACATGTAGTTCCATTTGTTTATTTTTCTTTTGTTTACCTTGCATGAGAAAATTTATCAGAAAAAAATACTGCCAAGAGAAATGTCAGAGATTTTACTGCCTATGTTTTCTTTTAGGAGTTTTATGATTTCGAGTCTTATATTTGTCTTTAATCCAGTTTGAGTTTATTTTATATATGGTGTAAAAGGTGGTCTCGGGTTTTTTGTCTGTTTTTTTTTTTTTTTTTGCATGTATTTTTCCAAATTTCCCAATACCCTTTAATGAATAGACTGTCTTTATTCCATTGTATGTTCTTGCCTCCTTTGTCAAATACAGGGTATCACCCCAAAATGTATATACTTTAACAGCTGGTGGCTCAATTTTGAAAATGAAATGTATTTTAATAAACATTACCTTTGTAATTTTTCAAAATGTGTGTATCCATTTTTTTGGGACACCCTATATATACTAACTATAATAGGCATGGGTTTATTTCTCAGCTCTCTATTCTGTTCCATTGATCTATATGACTGTTTTTATGCCAGGACCAAGCTGTTTTCATTATTAGAGCATGTTTTTATATCAGGTAGTATAATAATATCCAATTTTATTCTTCTTTCTTAAGATTGCTGTGGCTATTCAGGGTCTTTTGTGGTTCCATATAAATTTTTGTATTACTCTCACTGTTCTTGGTACCAGATGATGTCAGTAAGTAAAAGTCGTTAAGTTTTGCTTTTAGAGAGAAATTAAAATGCACATTAGATGCCAGCATGACTTAAGCAAAGTGCGGAGTTCAGTATTTTTAAAATAGACTCACCATAGGGACAGGAGGGGGAAAAGTGTCAGAATCATCTGTGAATCTACATGTTTTCTAATTATGATGTTGACTGTCCTTTTCATCTGCTGGTTTTGCTAAAGCTCCAGACACTAAAAAAGAATGTACCCATTAGCAGGTATGTCTCCCCCCTACCTGTCTCCACCACTGGCAGTGGGGGACTGAGGAGTGCGGACTTGTTTAAGACATTAAGGTTCTCCGCCACAGTCCACACCACACATTGATTTTCTGTCATAGCTCTATGCCTGGGGGGCTGGACCTGTTCACTGACCCAGAGAGCATTTTTAGTGCATCAAAGAGATGCAGGAGGTGAGACTCGGAAGGAAAGATAGAAACCACTTTTAGGGCTGGACACGGCTCAGCAGTGTAAAAATCACACACACACAAAATAAATCAATTTTTGGATTACTTGTTTTAATTCTGTGAAATATGAAATACGCTGTAAGTATTTTGATAGGAACTGCAATACAGATTACTTTGAGTAGTATGGATATTTTGATGATGTTAATTCTTTCCATCCATGAACACAGTACATGTTTCCATTCAATTTTGTGCTTCACTGTCTTATAATTTTCTGAGTATAGGTCCTTTACCTCCTTGATTAAAAATTTTCCCATGTATTTTAATGCAATTATAAATGGGATCGTTTTCTTAGTTTCCCTTTCTGCTAGTTCATTATTGGTGTATTAAAATGCAGTTGATTTCTGACTATTTTGTATCTTACCACTTCACTGAACTCATTTATCAGTTCTAGTAGTTTTTTAGTGGAATCTTTGGGGTTCTCTATATACAGTATCATGCCATCTGTATATAACAGTTTTCTTCTTCCTTTCCAATTTGGATGCCTTTTATTTCTTCTTGTTTGACTGCTGTAGCTAGAACTGCCAGTACTATACTGAATAAGAGTAGTGAAAGTGAACATCCCTGTCTTGTTCCTGATCTTAAGGAAAACACTTTTAGTTTTCCCCCATTAAGTATGATGTTGGCTGCAAATTTTTGTCATATATGGCCTGTATTATGTTGAAGTATGTTCCTTCCATTCTCACTGTGCAGAGAAATTTTATCATAAACTACAGGCCTGGTGCACCAATACATGCACAGGTGGGGGTCCGGCCAGCCCTGCCCCCAATCAGTGTGTGTGGGGTCGATCAGGGGTGGGGCCAGCCGAGGAGAGAGACGCCCCCCCGCCCCCCTCCGCCCGCCCCCCCGCCTGCCCGCAGTTGGCGGGCTGGCCCTGCCCCCTGTTCAAACTCTAGTCAAAGGGCCAATGTGCATATTACCCTTTTATTATATAGGATTAGTACTGGATCTTCTAACATGCTTTTTCAGCATCTATTGATATGATCATATAATTTTTTTAATGAGGATTATACCATCTTACAGACCATGCTGCGATTTTTGTTTGTTTAAAATATATTTTTATTGATTTCAGAGAGGAAGGGAGAGGGATAGAAATATCAATGATGAGAGAGAATCACTGATTGGCTGCCTCTTGCACACCCTCTACTGCGTGATCCAACCAGCAACCTGGGAATGTGCACTGACCAGGAATCGAACCCATGACCTTCTGGTTCATAGGTCGATGCTCATCCACTGAGCCATGCTGGCTGGGCTGAACATATACTTTTTATCCTTCATTTTGATTATCTGGTATATCATGCTAATTCATCTGTGAATATTGTATCAATCTTGCATCCCAGGAAGAAATCCCACTAGATCATAGTGTATGATCTTTTTAATGTATTACTGAATTCAGATTGCTAATATTTTGTTAAGCATTTTTTCTTCTATACTCATCAGAGACATTGGTCTATAATTTTCTTTCTTTGTAGTAGGAAGACTTAATATTTAAAGATGTCAAACCCTAGCTGGTTTGGCTTAGTGGACAGAGCGTTGGCCTGTGGACTGAAGGGTCCCGGGTTCGATTCCAGTCAAGGGCACATGCCCAGGTTGCAAGCTTGATCCCCAGTAGGGGGCATTCAAGAGGTAACCAATCAATGATTCTCTGTCATCATTAATGTTTCTATCTCTCTCTCTCTACCTCTCCCTTCCTCTCTGAAATCAATTTTAAAAAATTAAAAAAAATAAAGATGTCAATACTACCCAAAATAATTTACAGATTCCACGCAACCCCTACCAAAATCCCAATGGAGTTTGTTGCAGAAATAGAAAAACCCATGTTAAAATTCATATGGAATCTCAAGGGACCCCAAATAACCAAAAATTCTTAGAGCCCCTACCCAGCCAAAATAAACAAAAGACCCCCACCAAAGCTGGAGTAGTCACACTTTCTGATCTCAAAATTTACTACAAAGGTAAAGTAAACAAAACAGTGTAGTACGGGCAAAAATACAGACATATAGGCCAATGGAATAGAATAGCGTCAATAAACCCTTTTATTATATGGTCACATAGTTTTTTACAAGGGTACTAAGACCATGCAATGAGGAAATAACAATATTTTCAATGACTGGTGCTGGGAAAAGTGGATATTCACATACAAAAATGAAGCAAGACATTTTCCCAGCACCTTGTATAAAAGTTTACTCAAAATGGATCAAAGACCTAAATGTCTATTAATAAGAAACACAGAGCAAAAGCTTCATGACACTGGATTTGGCAATGATTTCCTGGCTGTAACATAACTCTACAGATACAGGTGTCAACAACAAGACACACTGGACTTAATGAGAATTAAAAAGTTTGTGCGTTAAAGGCTCTATCCACACAGTACAATGGCAGCCCAAGAACGGGAGAACATGTTATTGAAACTTATTATCCAATAAAGAACTAATAGCCAGAATATATACAGAATTCCTCAAACTCAGCAACAAAAAAAACAAACATCCTATATAATCCCATATAATAAAGAGGTAATATGCAAATTAACTCTCACACTCTCACAAGATGGCTGCCTATGACCAGTCTGGCTAGGGGGTTAGTGAGGGATGACCAAACTACTAAACAAGCAGGCTGCATGGGGCAACCAAGCTGGCAAAGGGGGTTAGTGAGGAAAAACAAAACAACTGAACAGCAGGCTGTGTGGGGTGACCAGGCCTGCAGGTGGAGGGGGGAGGGGCATTTGGGAGTGACCAGGTTGGCAGGGGGCAATAAGAGGTGACCAGGCCGGCGGGAGGAGGCAGTTGGGGGCAATCAGGCCAGCAGGGGGAGGGGAGGAAGTTGGGGGCAATTAGGTTGGCAGGGGGGAGGGGGGCAGTAGGGGTGATCAGCAGTAGGGGGCAGTTAGGAGCAAAAAGGCCAGCAGGGAGGGGACAGTTGGGGGCGACCAGGCAGGCAGGCAAGCAGTTAGGAGCCAGCAGTCCAGGATTGTGAAAGGGAAATTCTAGGGATCGGGCCTAAACCAGCAGTCAGACATCCCCCAAGGGGTCCTGGATTGGAAAGGGTGCAGGCTGGAATAAGAGACCACCCCATGCATGAATTTCGTGCACCAGGCCTTTAGTACTGACATTATAACTGCCAAAAAACTTAAATATTTCTCCAAAGATACACAAATGGCCAATAAGCACATGAAAAGATATTCAATACATTAGAAAAATGCAAATCAAAACTACAATATACCACTCACTTCATGCTCATTAAGATAGCTAGTATTAAAAAAAAAGTAGAAAATAACAGATGTTGGTAAGGAAATGGAACCATTGTACACAGTTCGTAGGAAATCTAAAATTGTATAGTCATTGTGGAAAACAATATGGTGATTCCTCAAAATATTGAATGTAGAATTACCATATGATCTAAAAGCAGATATTTGTACACCTATAGCATAACAATGTTATTCATAATAGCTAAAAACACGAAAATTGTTACCTAAGTAACAATTTAAGTGCCCATTAAAGAAAATGTGATAAATGGATACAATGGAATATTATTCAGCCTTAAAAAAGAAGAAAATTCTAACATATGCTGCAACATGAACTTTGAGAATATTATTGTATAAGCAAGTAACAAAAAGACAAATGTATATTATATAAGGACTTATAGCAGTCAAAATTATAGAGACAAAATATAGAATGGTGGTTACCAGGGTCTAAAGAGCAGGGAAAATGCAAAGTTAATAGGTATAGAGTAGAGTTTCAGTTCTTGAGATGGATGGATGAATAGTAAAAAACATTATGAATGTTTATCACTGAACTGCACACTTAAACCTGGTTAGGATGGTAAATTTTGTGCATTTTACCACAATAAAGAAAAAGAATGTAAGGCACAGAGAAAGGGTTTTATTAACATTATTTTTCAGGGCTTGGTAAGTCTCTTGTGCATAGGAGGCACTCAAAATAGCTGCTAAATTATAAATCAATCAAAAATATTCTAGGACATCTTCCCATAAATCCTAAATTAAGAGCCATAAAGTAAGTAAAACAAATTATAAAGCTTGAGTTACCTGTTTCTTTGAAAAGCTTTCATTAATTTTGGTTCCCATGGCAGCAGTTCATTTAAAAGACGTATCAATGTACTATGCAATTCTTTTACAGCTTGCCTCCGATGATACCATTTGCCCTAAAAACACAATTTTAAAAGAAAATCCCTTAGATTTCATCAAAAAATGAATGTCAACCCTTATTTTCTGAGTAAAAACCAAAACACCAATATCCATGAAATAAGTATCTCTTCTAGAAGATTGCAGAAAGGATGATGTATCCTGTAATAAACCTTATTTGATACATTGTCATCATTTTCAAAACTGCAATGCTATACTGAGTTAATAATTACTGATACCTCCTCCATTTGCTAATAAGCATTACTCAAAAGCATTTCATTCACACATGGGAGGAATGGGAAGAGGGGATGGATGGAGTGAGCATGACAATGCATACACACTTTAGCTGTATGAAACTCTTCTGAGGTTATGTGCACTTCAGTCTCACTTTAACAAATGATAAATGATTTAAAGTCATATAAGGTGAACCCGCATCTGCCTGATGCTAAAATTCAAGTTCTTAAAATTACATTACTAGCTCTTAAAAACTGTAAGATATAAATTCAATCTAACATAGGTTATAAAAAACTCTAAGATACGTTTTAATAGTACCCATAGGATTATTCAAGGTATAACTCTAGGTAGCTTTTACTCTATTCTCCACAATGTTAGTCAACATCACCACTGCCATCATCATCATTTACTTTTATATAACAGATTGTATTTTATTTTATTTTTGGGGGGAGTAGGGAGTGCTGGAGGGTAATGGCTTTGAGATGTAATTCACATACCATATAGCCCACTTGTTTTAATTTTTAAAATAACAAAATACACACTAATATATATATTATGGATCGATCATATTTAGCATGTGAAGAATTATATTTCATACCACAGCAGCTGTTGAGCCAAATGCACGTTTGTAGAACATGAAGGCAGAAAAATTACCACTCCCTAAAGCAAAATGTATTCTAAATCTGTGAATAATTTCCCAGTTGTATATGTATCTAAAACCTTTAGGATTTCAGTCATGGAAATTTTAATCACATATAAACCTGAGCGATTCAGTGTAGTTCCCACTCTCAAAAATTTTTGTATTTTAAACCAATAGAAAGTTTATTTACATAAAAATAATAAATAACTACATTTTTACCACTGTGTTGTTTTTTTTTTTGTTGTTGTTTTTTTTTTTAAATCTTGAAAGGGGAATTGTTTATTAAAAATAGGAAGATGTGGGCCGAAACTGGTTTGGCTCAATGGTAGAGCGTCGGTCTGTGGACTGAAGGGTCCCGGGTTCTATTCTGGCCAAGGGCATGTACATTGGTTGGGGGCACATCCCCGGTAGGGGGTGTGCAAGAGGCAGCTGGTCGATGTTTCTCTCTCATCAACATTTCTAGCTCTGTATCTCTCTCCCTTCCTCTCTGTAAAATATCAATAAAATATTTTTAAAAAATAGGAAGATGTGGGATTTTATGTGCACAAGCACATAAATTGGCTCACTCATTCTTGTGTCTTTTTAGTGGCATGATAAATCATAGCCTTGTGAAAAATTTTCAAAAAAATCAATTTATTTCATAATATGCTAATGTAGACATATCTTCCTTCTTATCAATACTTCCAAGTTAACAATAATTTATACCTCAAAAGTCCCCCCCCCAAAAGGAATGTTGTGAAATAGTATGAAGTGCTTATTCTAACTCATGAAAACAAGCAATTTATATAAAAAGCCAGCGACCATAATTACCATAACGACCATAAGAACCAGTTGCCATGACGCCCACTATGGCCAGCAAACAGGCCTGATCAGGGGGTGGGGCCAGCCGGCCAACCTCGAGGCCCCTCCTTCCTGCCAGCCTGCCCCTGATTGAATTCTCCCCCCTGATCAAGAGCCGGCCCCCTCCCTTCCCTCTGGCCAACCCCGCCCCACCACGATAGGCCAGCAGCCCCTCCCCCCAGCTGGCATGCCTCTGATCACCCCCCTCATCCCAATAGGGGGCAGGGCTGGCCAGTCAACTTCCTGCAGCCCCTCCCCCCAGATGGCCATACCCCCAATGGGCCCCCACCACCCTGATCAACCCGCAACCCCTCCCTCAGCTGGTCCCACCCCTGATTGCCCCTACACCCCAATAGGGGGTGGGGTGGGCCTGCCAACCTCTTGCACCCTCTCACCCCCGTCTGGCCCCAGCCCAGATTGGCCCTTCCCCCATCAGGGGCAGGGCCAGCTGGACAACTACCCATAGCCCCTCACCCAGGCCACTGGCCCCTGATTGGCACCCCAACCCCAATTGAGTGTGGGGCCTGCTGGCCTGGCCCCGGTCAATTGGGACAGGCTGGCTGGCCAACCTCCTGCCATCTCCTCCTCCCAAAAGGCCCAGCTCCAATCTGCCCCAACTGGGGTTGGGCCAGCTGGATCCCACCCATGCATGAATTCATGCACTGGGCCTCTAGTTAAATTATAAACAATAAAAAGGACCAGAAAAAAAAAAAAATCTAGGGAAAGCTAACTGAGGAAGGTAAAAAAGGCAAATGACAGCTGCCCTAAATCCTTTGAGGAATGAGATAGGTTTTTATTTCAAATAAAAAATAAAATAAAATAAAATAGAAAATTAAAAAAAAATAGGAAGGTGGAGTCTTTTCCCTTTAACAGGGCATGTCAACAATGTTATTTTTCTACTTAACTATCATTTAGCTCAAAAATAAAATGGTGAGAGTAGAAGTAAACTTTTCCTAAGTTAAAGACAACAGAAAGAAAAGAGAAATGAGGAATGAAGGTGGAGAGAATATACTCTTTGTGGTATAATTAATTGGAAAAGTGTGAAAAGGCCAGGGAATACCAAGCATGCTAAATTCCTTTTAACTGGGGGTCAGATGGGACAGAATGGCAGATCAGAATTAACGTGGGTAGTATGGCTACTGTCTGGGCTAGTGTGATGGTGATGGGAGGGAGAATGCAAAAAGACTACCAGTCTTTATGGGACCTTAGAACTAGGTAAGTGAAGCACAAGAAGGGAAGACTTGCTGAAACCGGTTTGGCTCAGTGGATAGAGCGTCGGCCTGCGGACTGAAGGGTCCCGGGTTCAATTCCCGTCAAGGGCATGTACCTTGCTGCGGGCACATCCCCGGTAGGGGGTATGCAAGAGGCAGCTGGTCGATGTTTCTCTCTCATCGACGTTTCTATCTCTCTTCCTTCTTCTCTGTACAAATCAATAAAATATATTTTTTAAAAAAGAAGAGAAGACTGTGCAACTGGATATCGTTATTGCAAGACATTTGTCATCTGTGTTTGTGTCTCTACTAAATTGCAACATTTATTTTTGTAGAAGAGAATTTTTTAAATATTAGGGAGCTTTCATCGTTTGGTTTCCTTTTGGTTTATTAAATTTTAATTAATCCAATGCCCAGAAATAAACTTCTGAACTAGCTGATGTACACAGGAAGGAGTCAGTAAATATTAACCAGAGAATAGATCCTAACTTCAATATAATTCTGTCTTACCCACTGACCTGTTTGGGAATGTCTATGGCCTTCTAACTTCATATACATATTTTGCCTTTTTTCCTTTCTTTACATTGCATATTCCCAAATTGGGATAGTGATGGAATGATATTTCATTTACATTTGAAAATGTGTATTTAACATTCTGTATTTGGAAAGCAAGCAAAAAATTTATTACTTACATAACACAAATCATAGAAAGACTGATAAAATGTTTTGATTATAAGATACATATAAAGAATACAATATGACCTTGACGAAGGGCATTTCAATACCCCGCCATGGAGTACGGGTGTCCAGAGTTTTTAGGTTGATTAAAAGTGTGACACAGGTTTTAAAAAGTTCAGAATCATTGCTCTAGGACTGGTATTTGAGGTAAGGTACTTTAACTACTTGGTAGAAAAAGAGTAATTCATACTGTTTGTTTCATTTACCATCTTTGGTCAATAAAACCAAATTGAATTAAAATAATATATTCCTTTCTAATAAGAGATGATTCTCAGAGTGTCACAGTATAAATGGGACTAATATAAGGAGAAGTTACAAAATTTTAAGTTAGTCAGAGATGGTAAAAATTTACCTTAACTTGGGTCTAATATTAAAATCAAACAAATATTGCCAGAACTTTAAGTCAGGTCATTAACTAAAGACAAGCAATAGCTTTGCTGACTGATCAACTTGATTTACAAATGCAGATAATATAATGCTATTTTTTTTTGGCCTATACAAAGGCAATTTCTAAAGAAGAAAGAGAGTATCTTATTTTAAGTATCTGTATACAGGTAGGTATCTCTGTAATGCAAAAATTAAAATATCAAATGCATTGTTTAATTACAACAGTACCTAAAATTATAGTGAACTAAAGTTTAAAAGTGAATTAAAAAATAAGGAAAACAGCAAGTTCCCCTATTTTCAAACACATAAAACAGAATATGGATATAATAAAAATTAGAAAACTCTTACAATCTTTACTGGCATTAATCAATATAGAATCAAAGATAAAGATGGTAGGTAGAAGGATTAATAAAAGGTCATTTGTGGAACAGAGCTATAACTTTCTCTAATAAAATATATTTAATAAGTTTTATGTATATAAATTTAGCTCTGACTTTTCTTTATAAACAGGTATATAAATGAGAATAAATTGTTCTCAAAATTAGAATTCTATTTTCAGGGATAACAAATATTTTCCAAGATAATCCCAATGTGTTCTGTGAATTTAGTAATTCAAACATCTACTGAAAATCACTTTAAAAAAAGAAGAAATAATTTTTTAAATGAATGTATTATAAAATTTAACATAGAATACAGTATGAATTTTAAGCATAAACCATGGAACCAAAGGCATACAATACGGGTTAAGTTTAAAGTTTACCTTTCAATACTTTTTCATCCAATGTCCACAGCAGCTGCAGATTGCCAGCTCCCTTTCCATAAGATGTCCCAGATGTCAAACAGTGGAGGTTTTCTAACCTCATAGGAATTACTATAACAAAGGAGTGGGTCTATGGTCACAAGGTAAGTCCTTTATTATATTATGCAGTTTTGTAAGTTTTTGAGTGTGACACATTAATAACCTAAGGAACCATATGGAAAAAGAAACTTAAAAAAATCACAAAACTGCAAAATGAAAAGCTGAGTCTATGTGTGTGAAATGAGTGGGAAGGGAAACTTAACTTACAACTAAAGAACAACTCCATTCTGCTGCAGTAATCTGAAATGGGTATGATAGCACCAGCATAATGCTAGCTATGGTGTTGCAAAGAGAGGGAGTTGGCAATCTACTGATGTTGGGGACATTAGACACCTAAAAGGAAGAAAAAGAGGAAAACAAATTCCAGATTTATCAACTGTCTCACCACCATGGACATATTTTGTGCATTTTAATAAATTTAGGGTGTTTGAATGTTAAATTTAGGTGAATTTGTTTAAATAATAATATATCATACTTTTCAAATAAAATGCAAACAACTTTCAGAAAAGCCAAATGGATTCATACACAAAGATGTCTCATTTAAAATCACTAGCAATATCCAAAGGAAAGTTGCAAATATTTTAAATTCAGATGTGTAATAAAAGCACAAATTACATTAACTATAATTAAGCATTTTAATAAACTAATCACTTGGCATTCCCCTAGTCCAAGTAATATTACATGAAAAGGTAATAACTATTTACTTATTTTCATATTGCCTACACCTAAAGAAAATACCACCATATTCATATATTCCTGCATATTCACAGTTTTGGGGGTAAAACATCACATTTATCTTGATAAAGACCCCAGAAACAGTGCAAATTTGGTAGTATAATGAAAATGTTTGCATATAAAATGGAAAAAGTTAAAAAATATTTTAACATTGCCAGAAGTTCTAATATGAGCTATCACATGCTAGTATTTTCTATTGAGGTACTCTTACACATTTTCATCTATGACTAATTTAAGAGAAGGAAAATATTTGTACTTCATTTTAAAGAAATCCCATACTGAGCAGCATATGTGCAATTTGCATTTTATTTCTAAATTAGCACTTAACTAGAAAGCAGGAAGACAGCAACTACATCAACAAAATCAATAAAATTGCAAGTTTCGGTATCATTTGGATTTGTAGAAGGAAAAACTGGATGACATATCACATTCTTAGTGAGACAGTTACTATTAATTATTGGGAAAGGGAATCTAATATTACCAGATTGATGAAGCTCATAGTTTTGGCCGTAAGCACCTCCATGATTTAAATTAAATTGTTCAGAACTCTGGTCATTGAGGTGGCAAAATAATTACTAAATAGAAGATAATATAAATTTACTTGGAGCTTTGAAAAATTGGTATTTAAAAGATTATTCATATTTGAATAAGCGTATGAAATATGTAATTCAAAAATGTTTAAGGCATATTATAAAAGCCACACTATTATGAAGGTCTAACTATAGAAGGATATATTACCTAGTTTAAACCTTGCTTGAAGCTCACTCCATTCTGGAAATATACAGCATTAATTCTATGCCTAATGTAAAAATACCCAACAACCCTTCTCCCTTGTAATTAGAACTTTCTTTGGAAGAAAAGAGGGTTTCAAATACTCTTTTTATGAAAAGTTTTCCTGATGTGATTCAAACTGTGCCAAATTGCAGTAAGTAGAAATAGTGAACAGTATTAATAAGGGTTCAAATCCCTCTTAGTTGGGCAGAGTAGACTTACCATAGATAAATGAAAATGCACTCTCAGACATTTTAATGACTATAGTCTTACCAGTCATGTTTTGTTCTGATTCATATTTCCTGTCATCTAGCTTTATTTTCTTACTATTATTTTGAACATGTCAGTTAATATCTGATTCTTCATAAGGTTCATGTTATGTGTTTTTCCACACTATTCTCAAGTAACATATAAACATGCAATTAATGAAAGTGAGCAAGTTCATGGTGACTTCTGAATAAACACAGCTTGAAAATAAAAGATTAAATCTTTTATTAAAAAAAAAAACTGGAGCTAGTCCAACCCTTGATTAAAGTTAATAATTTATTCCTAGGTGTTGAGGATAGAATCTTAAACTCTGTAAGTGATTTCCTTAAGGACAAGAATTTATTATCAATCTCTAGATCCCTACCCCAGTTCCTGATAGTGTGGATAGGACACAGAAGATGTTGAGGAAATCCTACATAATGAAAGGCTAATATACAAATTGTCCCCATGGACAGAAGTTCGACCAACTGGGAGTTAGACGTGTACTGACCACCAGGGGGCAGCATGGAACGAAAGGAGGCCCTGGCTGTCAGCCAGCAGCGGCTATGAACCCTACCAGTGTTGTGCACTGGGTCTCTAGTATTTTCCTAATGAATAAGACTGGAATCTGTAACTTAGTAAAGAAACTTATCTGTTGCAAGTTTCCAAAAGGGTCACTTTAATTCTTTAAAAAGCTTTAAATATGACTATTTAAAGACAACGTAATCCCCCCACAGCTGAGATAGTTTTCAATTTTGTTAACCATTAAATAGTTTACCAGAAGATCTAGAAAAAAAAATACAGATAATGACTCAATTGTCAAAACTTAATACTAATCTTAAGGACAATTTAGAGATTACTGCAACCATATCTACAACTAAAGTCATTAAATAAAATTAATTGGGAGCATATTCAATACTTTGAATATACCTAAAGTTCATTATACACTCTAGTAAAATAGATTTGTATTCTAGACATCTAACTATAAAGATAATTTTGATTTGATGCCTCACTGTGAGTAAATGGGATATGAAATGGAAATGAGGAGGAAATAGTCCCATAACCTTTCACTATAATAGAGTAAAATTTATTATAGGTGTTAGAAAATAAGATGAATGTATAATAACTTTTATGACTTATATTAAACTTTTACCCATAGGTTTTCTGGGTCCATATAAATTCATATAAGTGAAATTTTATGCATAATTTGACTTTATTTTTCCATTTATCTGTGCTTCACTTTAAAAAATATATTACATCATATTTCTAAAAATGAATAAAGAAAATATATAAGCATGTTATCTGTAAATTCTTCATTTTCTAAGGAAGGTAAAAGGCAAATGGTGAACAAACTTAAGGGAGGCCATAAGTCATAATGGAGTGAAGATAGCTGAGATGGAACTGAAGCTAAACATTTTGCAATATGTAAATGTATCAAATCAACACACTGCACACCTCAAATTTACAGTGTTAATGTCAATTATATCTTTTAAAAATTTTTTCAACTATATCTTTTTTAAAAATATATTTTATTGATTTTTTTACAGAGAGGAAGAGAGAGGGATAGAGAGTTGGAAACATCAATGAGAGAGAGAGTCATTGATTAGCTGCCTCTTGCACACCCCCTACTGGGGATGTGCCCGCAACCAAGGTACATGCCCTTGACGGGAATCGAACCGGGGACTCTTCAGTCCGTAGGCTGATGCTCTATCCACTGAGCCAAACCGGTTTCGGCTCAACTATATCTTAATAAAAACATTTTTAAGTGGAAAAAAAGAATATTTTAAAATTGGGCCTGAATTAGCAGTAAATGATGCAATAAAATACTCTCAATTATGGGATATGATATATGATTTTTACATAATTTTCAAAATATCAACACAATGAATTGGCAGCAGCAGACAAAATTAGAGGCTAGAGCTCTTAGCAAACACAGGCTTATCATCAGGGTTTTACAATGGCCACACAACTAACGTTTCAGACCAGATAATTCTTCGTTATTGTGGGGTGGGCTATTGTGTGCATTACAGGATCATTAAAATGTAGCATATTTTTAGCAGTATCACTGGCCTCTATCCATTAAGTGCCAGCAGCACATCTTCAACTATGACAACTAAAAAGTCTCGGGGGTTGGGTAATGGGAGTGCAAAATTATTCCTGATTTGATAACCACTGGCTTATGAAGAACTCTGTGACTCCAAAATATTGTCTGGCTAATGTATAGACTTTGCTTAGGCAGGAGAAGTATTATTGTATTATGAATTTAAATGATCTTAAGAACATATAAAATTTCATTCATTACTTGAAATTCCTAATTCCTTTTAACATGTATTTTTATATATTGTAACCATTATACATATATTATTTTGTACATTTTAAAAAATTTAACATTTCAGAAATATTTCCATGTAGTAACAATTATCTACAAATATTTTATTTTACTAGCTATATGATATACCACTATGTTAATATTACTGTTTGGTTAGTCATCTCCCTACTGTTGGACATATGAGCTTTTTCCAAATTTCCACTATTAGAGGTAGTCTGTGGAACACACCATTGTGTAAATTACTTTTTTTGGGGGGTGGGTAAGGGTGAAATGGGAATAATAAATATTAAATCCCAAATAGGATTACAGGATTAAAGAGCATAGATAATTTTATAGCTTTTTTACATACTGATTATGATATTTAGAAATATTAAATTCTGCTCACAGAAGAGCTTAATTGCTGAAAGGTATATTAGAAAAGATGTGCTCTTATAATTTTAGTTTACCTATTTGATAGAACTAGCATTCCATCATTTGTCATAATATAATACAGACAAGGTTTCTTTTCTTATATATAAGAAATTTTCTTTTTGCCAAATGTTCATTTCTCCTCATACCCAATCTTTATACAGATCTTTGCTTATTAAAAAAGATGGAAACCTCTTTGGAAATATAAACTATGACATAAAAAATAAGGATATAAAGCCAATGCTGCAGCCAGATTGGCTCAGTGGATACAGCATCGGCCTGGGACCCAAGGATCCTGGGTTTATTACAGAAAAGGGCAAATGTCTGGGCTCAGTCTAATGTGCAGAAGGCAGCCAAATTATTCCCTTTCATCATTGATGTTTCTATCTCTCTCTTCCTCTCCCTTCCTCTTTGAAATCAATGTATTTTTTTAAAAAAGGAAATAAAGCCAATATGAGGAAAAAAAAAGGGTCACATGAAACAACCAGAAATACAATCACTTCTCTATAAGCTTTGCAAAATCTTTCCAATTTTGATTATTTAGAAAGCAATAATGTTGAATAAATTTAAAATACAACAGGATCTGATAAATTTATTAATACCTTTATTCTATCTTTCTAGAAAACTAATAAACTTCCTAGATAGAAAAATGTTATTTTCCATATAATTAAGGAAAATGCGAATTATATCTCGACTAAAACTATAAAAATAATAAAATGTTATGATTTTTTCTTTAGCTCACTAAATAATAATGAGGAAGAAAAAACTAAAGGACCTTGTCCAACTACATACCTCTACCTCAATCAGTTGTTTGACTTTAAACCAGCCGTGGGCAAACTACGGCCCTTGGGCCGGATTCGGCCCGTTCGGCCCGCGGAGCAGAAAGAGCGGAGGGTCCTCTTGCTCTCCCCTCCGCTCCTTCACCAGCAGCCCAAGTGCCAGCATGGTCAGGTTGCTTTTGTTCCGGCCCTCCGGTCCAGTTTAAGAACCCATTGTGGCCCTCGAGTCAAAAAGTTTGCCCACCCCTGCTTTAAACGAATCTCTGGTAATTAAATATAGCATCACTGTAGGATGTTGAGCCTTTAAAAAAAAACACTCCTAAATGAAGTATGGGATCAAGTGAACTAGAGCAAACTCAAGAAACTTAAAGCATTTTTCTCTCCTCACATTAACCATAAATAGAGCTAGTTGTCAGATTTTAAAAGACTGTACATCTTCCAATACAATGAGTAGCTCAATGGCAAATAGCAAAGCCTCTAAGTGGTTAAGAAAGATATATAGGTTTGATCTTCGGTCAGGTTATATAAGGATGTAAATGATCAACATTTCCCTGTTACATAAATGTTCCTCTCTCTCTAAATATCAATAGAATATATCTTTGGGTGAGGATTTTAAAAAATTATTTAAAAATAATTTTAGACAGACAATAAGGGGTAGAGAGAGAAGGAGAAGGGGGGGGGGGAGAGAGAAAAAAAATATCCATTTGTTGTTCCACTTATTTATGCATTCATTGGTTGATTCTTTTATGAGCCCTGACCAGGATGAAATCCACAACCTTGCATATTGGGATGATGCTCTAATCAACTGCTACCCAGCTAAGGAAAAACAAATTTTTAATGGAATGTTGAGCAAGGAGAAAATAGGATAATTCTTCCTTGTTGCTTTGGTAGAAAAAAGTATCTGGAAAGGCCCTGCAGAGAAGCTGGCTAAAGCAGGCAAGTGTTTATATGAATCCATTTTAAATCCTCTCTCACATATATAATTTCTACCTTTAGTAATGGCATCTATGACAACTGAATGTTTATACAGAATATACCCTCTTTGTTATTGGAGCCATTATTGTAAATAAGCAAGTTTATGATAAGTTGTTTTGACTCTAAATATTATTTTAGTTTTGGCAGTGATATCCTCTTATGAAGACCAATATTAATTTTATTTGTCTGGAAATAGTGAAGGAAGCTCTCGAGGCAAAGAATCGGTCAAAATGGTTATTATCATAACCAAGTTCAGGCATTTCATTATTAAGTAAATCCCTCAGGTCCTTACCACGAACCCACTTCCAATAAATGTGGTTACTTTCTTTGTAATCCACAGTATATATCAGGCAGGGCAAGTACATGGACACACACAAGAAATGACAGACTGACAATAAAGAGACAAAAGCAAAACTCCAAACAAACAAAAACCTTCCTAATACATAGCATAAAGACCTTCTGGTTTATGTTCAGTTACTGATATTTTTAGGGTATCAATACAATTATGGATATTCATAATGATAACTTCAGTAATCAAGAAAGGGTTAAATTGTTTTCAATACAGTATAAGGAGGCAGGAAATTTTCCTTTGAATGATGAATTTCAGTTTGCAGAAAATTCAGTTATGTGGAATACTGTATTCCAAATGATACCAGACCAGACAAATTAACTGGTATTCAATATTAACATAAACATTCAATAAAGTTAATTCCTGCAACTAATATTTATCACACTATTAGCTTTTGTAGGAAAAAAAAAGGAATGATACTAAGATGTAAACTTTTACTGTGTATTTCCTTTAGAATGCTATGTGGCCATTTAAGTGGTTGGAATAAGCTGTTCATGAAAACCTTTTAGGCAGCCTATATATTGGTAATCTCAATAAGATTATCCCCACTAAGTACAATTCCAAGAACTTCTATTTCTTGAAGAGCAGAAATATTTTCAAACTGATATGCAAATATCGAGTCATAGACAAGCTAAAAATTTAGAGACATGAAATCTATTCAATTAAACCCTTCATGTCCCCAAGGACTAGAGTGCTAAGTATTTGTAATTTATAGGTGTTTTTTGTTTGTTTGGGGTTTTTTTTGTTTTTCTTTTTACTCTTCTTGTTCCTGTGAAGGAACCTCACAATATGTTTATACCTCACAATACCACATGGAAGTGAGAGAGATGGCTTTATATAGGGAACCTCTAGGATGTGTGCATAAGTCTTTTTCTCTTACAATAGATGATATAAATAAGTACATAAATCAATTATGCTTAAAAACAAAACCCTAATTTGAAATATGGGAACAAATTAAGATAGTATGTTTTACTAAAGCATAAAAACCAATTAGAAATTTAATTTAACAAAATTCTGTTTGGAGTCAAAGTATAGAAAATAATAAATACTAAAGTATGCAATAAAAATAAACAGCTTTTACAAAAAAAAACCACTGTAACACCCTGATTAAAATATTATTTCTTATTATTATAGAACGTCAATCCTTTATGAGCATATAAAATCAAATATATTTTTGAATACTTTGAGGAAAAAATAGCCTAATATGTTATTTGTGAAATATATCACAGAAGTAAATTTTAAAACATTTGGTGTTCTATATCAAGAGAATGTCCATATACTAAAAGTGTGTGTGTGTATATATTTGAGAATAAAAGATTCTAATAAGGATATAGATCATATTTAATGAAATATTTTTATAATATACGTACCGTATTTGCCGGCGTATAAGACGACTTTTTGGCCCTGAAAAATATGCCTCCAAGTGGGGGGTAGTCTTATACGGCGAGTATATAACAAACTCTGTATTTTTAGTGGAAATTTTAGTGGGTCGTCTTATACGCCGGCAAATACGTATTTTTCAGGGCCAAAAAATCGTCTTATACGCCGGCAAATACGGTATTTTTGCATTCTCAGATTATACATTGAACATAATGTTTTCTTGTTAATAGTTGATTACCATTATGAACATTATTCTATCTGTTAGATTATAGCAATATTTTCAGGGGTACCACATGAGGGACTTCTGATATGCTTAAAGCTGTTTCACCTGTTTTAAAATAACCTTGGAAGGTTGTAATTTTATGATACTTCCGTCTCCTCTCTTCAGAGTGCTACCAATATGTCTTTTCTAAACAGAATATAAAATGACTACTATAAATCTGTTTATATAAAGCTTGCTGTATCACTAACTTTATTTTATACATAATTCTAGATTAACAGATTCTGAGCAAAGACCTAAAAATGGCTCATGACATTCCTAAGGGATAAAACAAAAGGATTTTTTAAAATGATGATTGATTTTCAAATTTGTAAAATAACCAAACTATGAATGCCTGTTAGATAGGTAGTACTGATTAAAAAAATAATTGGGTGTTTTACCAAGTATTGAGTGAATAAATATAATGCCCCTATACTCTATTCTCAAGAACAATATGAAATAAGGATGAATTTAGAATATATAGTGAAAGTCAAAAAAAGACCTTTAGCTGGCAAAGATCATTTTTAGGCATGTATCAAAAACATCTGGGGCAAGATTAAACAATTTACATCTGTTATTTATGTCACAGCTAATTAAAATTTTATGTTATTAAGCAATAAACTTCCATAGAAACCACATAATTATTAAGAATATTTGCAAGGTAAGCATTACCCAAAAAATTACCAGTCAGACAATGACCAACCAGTATATTGGGAAATATCTAAAATTATACCTAATATAAACCAGGCAAACAAAATTAATTTACTTGCGCTGGCACAATTTTTACCTATTAAAAATAAAAAGCAGACCATACAGGAGAAATAAAAGAAACAATGTTTCTATTGTTCATTGCAAATTTTTATGTCATCCAGGAGAACAAGATAAAAAAGGCTTTAGAAAAAAGAAGGAATAAATTTTTATGCTGACAATAATAGATAGAACTTTTGGATCAACACCTACCGATTTTTTTCTACTGTTTTCCAGATCTTTGAGTTCATTCTCGATTTTTGTGATTAAGTCCCTGAGTTCATCAAGATTAGTGCAAATAAGCTAAAATAAAACACAAAAACACAGCTTGATAACACATAATATAAAACACCCAAAATGTGGTAACAGAAGTTGTTTCAACACACACTGAATTCACAATTATTTGTAATAGCTAACACCGAAGAAAGCTCCACAGTTTATACTTTAAAAGGTATTTTTTATGATGTATGAACTTCAGGCTTAGTATAAAAATAGCTGAAATTTCAACATCGGTGGTTTCACCCCTCTTCCCTACTCCTCAGTTTGCTCTAAAATACAGGTAACTTTAACATTCCTAACTTTCAGCCCAGAATGACAAAGATCTGGAAACTCACCCTAGATTTCACATGTTACTGAATCACCTTTTAAGAAATACTTCACCAGGCAGTCTCCTAATAGGTGAATAAATGCACCCCTGGAGAACTGTCATACCTTTGCTTTGGTTTGCTAACTACACAATTAAACAAGCTGTATTATTGGTGTTAGGATTGCTAATAAAGGACTTTAACTACATGTGATATATTTAAAGATATAAATGAAATTAAGTATATATTCTTAATATGATCTTAGTAAGACCATCTCCACACATTTCCTTTCATAATTGTGTGGCTCATTTTATTTCACTTGGTAATATTTAACAATGGCCAAAATAATTTTAATTATTAATAATCAAACTAGTTTGACTTAATTACTAAAGTTTTAAACTGTAAAGGGTCAGCAACAAAAATATTAGTAACTACATTTTAGTTCTTGTAAAATTATACTGAGTTTTTCCAATTAGTTTAATATACTTAACATTTTTCCTAAAATATTTTAAGCTCATATTTTAAAACAAAACTACAACTACCTACAGAGGAAAAGTTTTAGATTAATGAAAGTCTTGCTGTAATGTTTATACTGTGTGATAATTTAAAAAATATTCTTATAAAGCTATTCATTCATTCATTCATCAGCCTTTGTTTGTTTTATTCATTAATTTGTAAGAATACTGTTTTCCTAAAAGTCTTACTTTCTTTTAAAAGAAACAAATAAACAAAAATGACAAAAGGAAAAGTGTTACAAGATCATTCCCAGTTACTAATGAATAAAACAAGAGACTAGGAGCCCCTTATTAATAGGCTGAATTATATGAACTTGCTGATATGCCTCTGATCTACAAAAATGGCAAAATGGCTCAACCTAACAGACAAAGGAAAATTTATCACAGATATTATAAATTATAATTAATATTAAAATACCATTATCAGAAATAGCTACATAATTTCAAACACACAGAACTGACAAAGCAGGTAAGATTATATAATTAAGTAACTCAAAACAATTCCAGAGTAGAAAACAGTATACAATATATTAGCAGGACAGTACAACTAATATTTATTACAAATTATGCATTCTCATTTGCCAGTCTAGAGTTATGGAAGAAATGCTGAGAGTCAAGCAAGGAGTGGTTAACCAGGTAAGTGCCTCAAGAACAAAATTGTCTGCAATTTCTATTAAAGCCTAAGAACAATGTTGGCCCTATACCAGATTTTTAGCAAGAATTCAGTGGAAACTAAACTTGCCACTATATAATCTGCGATTATGACTCTCATGGAAAATTTGCCCCACAGCTTACAGGTGGTTGGTTACACCCCTTTTCACTGAACTTGGCGTACTAGTTCATATCACAGCAAAGATTTCTAATTTGCACATATAGCAAAGCTCGGAAGAATTTTCACTTTCATCTTAGCTGTCTCATTTTATAAAAAAATAATGGCATATTTTGCATATAGTTTTTAAAATCTTATAGTTACAATGAAAACACATATTCCTACAACTAAACACAGCCTTAAAAAGGTAATTAACAATTAGCCATGAGGTCAACAAATATTTATATTCAATTTAAAGTAATAAATAACAGTTCTGAAGTCAAACCATGAGTGATTTCTAGTCTAGGAGCCATGTAAAATAACACTAAATGCACATTAAAGTTTGAGGAGCACTAATTTAGTATAGCTAAATAACTGGGTAAGCAACTTGAAAGCGTTATTTTATATAGCTCATAGACTGGAAATCATTCATGGTTTGACTTCAGAACTGTTATTTATTCCTTTAAATTGAATATAAAAGGACATGACTTTTAAATATACATTTTGTTGAATTTGAAAGTCAAAAGTTTTAGCAATGTTTACTTTTACATTATCTTAAAATGACTTAATATCTTAATAATTTATACTCTTTATATATAATAATAAAAGCGTAATATGCTAATTAGACCGGACGTCCTTCTGGATGACCTTCTTGATGAAGCCGAGGGTAGAAGCAGCCACCGTGGTGGGCAGATGAATTTCATGCATCTGGCCTCTAGTATATTAATACATACCTCTCTCTACATAAATTTGTACTACATACCTAACATACTGAAAATAAGGTCAAATTACACTACTACAAATTCTTGTATATGAATATAATTCTAATTTTGTTACTTATATTAAAAGAAAAAATTTGATTTTTGCAACTGTCATAGTTCTTCTGTTTTACCAAGTAAGGCATATGTGTGGCCTTTAAACTCAACTCAACTTCAAATGATGCTTTTAAAAATACAACCAATCCAATAAGTAAAGTTCGCCTTAATAAGGAAAACAGATGCATTTCTTGAATGAAGCAAAACACCTATTAAAACCTCTTTCTCATTGCCTTGAATTTGAAAAACATATCTGAGGCTCAGGCCCTCAGAGGGGCTGGGGGAAAGCTCCACAGCAGCTCAGATTACAGTTGGACTGCATTGCCAACACTCATGAGAGCAATTTTCAGTCACACTACAGGGATTACAAGAAGAGTTTTATCCCCAAAGAAGAACCTCTTTAAGGCAGTCTCAATCTCCCCTCAAGTTAACCTTTCACTTGATGCAATCCATGACACAGCCACAAGCTACAGGGACAAAAATATGTAATTTGGTCCAAACCTTGGCCTAAGCCAGCGGTCGGCAAACTCATTAGTCAACAGAACCAAACATCAACAGTACAACGACTGAAATTTCTTTTGAGAGCCAATTTTTAAAAACTTAAACTTCTTCTAACGCCACTTCTCCAAAATAGACTCGCCCAGGCTGTGGTATTTTGTGGAAGAGCCACACTCAAGGGGCTAAAGAGACGCATGTGGCTCGCAAGCCACAGTTTGCCGACCACGGGCCTAGGCTAAAAAGGTGTATACATGCTAGTTAAAACTAAGTTACTAACCTAAGATAACACACTGGTAGAGAAAACCACAGGACCTGGGAATCATCTTTCTTCTACTATAACATGTTCTTTAGAGGTCTTTCTAAACAAAACAAAATAAAACAAAATCTAACAACTGGAAATGTATTATAGTTTTAGGATTTAATTTACTACTTCTAACCTTTTACTTCTATTAAATGGCAAATATTAAAAGGCCAGCTCTTCAACTCAAGAAGCAGAAATTTGTGTGTGTAGTAGAGAAGTCCCATAGAGATCAAAAGAACCCCATTACCACATCTCAGAAAAATTACAAAATAATTCATTCCTTACTTTATTACTGCTTCAAGTTAGAAATTTTGCCCTTTGGGTTATAAAATACTTTCTAAAAAATAAAAATAAATAAAAAATACTTTCTATAATATTGTAGGTTTGAGAGATATGTACTGTATTTGTTCCAAAAGGAGTAAGGTAGCATACAAAAATAAAACAATATAGTAAATTACATTAAAAAGCAAAGGGATACAAGGCAGAAAAGTCAGAATGAACAGGTCCAAATGAAATGGATCATGTTCACTACCATTTTAATAAAACATTCCTATATAACTTATTATGAAAATTGTGAACAAAACATTACAGGCATGGTGTAAAGTAAAAATCTATACTGTATTTAAGTTAAAATTATATTAATATTTGTTAAAACTGACAGGAAAATTCACTTCTTATGATCACCGTACCAGCAATGAGTTCTTAAAACTTGCAAATAAGAATATCTTGTGTGACATAAAAAAATAAATCTAATTAACAAGTTAAAAATTTTTTTACTACTTTATGATTAAGAACAGGTGTTTTCTCAATGTACTATATATATTTAAAAATTCAAAGAATTTTAAGGTGTAAATAAAAACCCATGCTGTTGTTAAAAGTGAGGCAAAAAGCTGAAGTTGGAAATACTTATCTTAAGAGGTAGCAATTAAAAATAATCAAATGGTCCTTAACAAAGTTAAGCACTTAAAACTCTAGGTTTTTTTGTTGTTGTTTTGTTATTTTTAGAGGTATTAAGGTTCAGTGAGTTTATGCTTACATTTTAAAACAATACTTTTACTTAAAGTCTTAGTTGGATTCTGAATTTCCTGTGCAAAGCAGCCTTTAGGATAAATGACATATAGAATAGGAGCAAGTGTGCATTATATGAAAGACTTTGATTATCAATGAAAAGCAGAGTCATGGTAATTAAGGCTTTTAAACTATTTTAAAAACTTGTTTTAAAATAAGTTTTAAACTTATTTTGACTTGACACACTAAGGCTTTAAAATACTTTCTAAAAAAAATAAATAAAAAATACTTTCTATAATATTGTTATAATTATGTACAAAATAATAATTCATATATAAGATTTATTTCTCAATTAAACAAATTTAAGTAAAAGGCTTTTGGTAAAAATTAATTTTATTAAAATAAAAATATTTTGATTTTTTGCAACTAAAAATTTTTTTGACAAGTTCCCCTATATGCCAACTGTATAACTCAATCTAACTCTAGCATAGGGCTAAGCATAGTTAAGCATAGTTCCCCACTAGTTAAATATAATGATGCAAATAATATTACTTGGTTTTTTTCACTTTTTAAATTCTTATAAGCTTAATCATGAGATTTCATGATTTATGAAACATGACCAAATCTAAGATTTCTTTCAAGGACTTAAGCAGCTGGAGAAAGTGGTAAAAGTCTAATGATACATGCTTTTGAGACAATTCCTAACTGATTTTCCTACTCATAACAGTATTTTTTTTTTTGTCTGAAGCATCTGGCATGCTTATTTGAAAATAATAATATAATAATAATAATGATACCACCAAGAGAGAAAATAGTAAGCTCTATCACTGAATCCTCACAACAACCTTTTGAGGAAGGTACTATTATCCATTGTACAGATGAGGAACTGACATTACAAAGAAGTTCAGTAACTTACCTAAGTTTCAGAGTTAATGGTAAAGTTGGCATTCAAAACCAAACTGCCTGGCTCCAGATTATGATTAACTACTATGCAGATTACTGGTAAACCCACTGAGTCAAGGATGAAACCCAGGAACTTTCATTTTAAATAAAGGAATCAGATTATTTTTATACTACCTAAGGTTTGAGAAGCACTTTTTCCTTAGTTTGATGTCACTTAGGAAAAAGTGGCACAGATATGGTTAGTCCTTTTACAGTACACACAAAGGAACAAATCTAATCCACCATTTGAATATCTATAGTGTATACTTTAAACAGGGATGGTATAATTATTTCCTTAAACTGAGATATAGATATTAAGAAGGTATATAAATAAACTTGGATTCTTCTGGACATAAATAGGCAGACAAGTTTGATTTCTAGTTTAGTTGAGGTCAAAATAGGATTCACTTTAATTCATTAGGAGGACTTGCAAGAAGGCATTTCAGAATAAACACCATGAAGCAAATCTTCCAGCTAAACATTTCTATATAGTACTTTTAAGTTTAATATTAGAAATGTGATACTTGAAACAACTTGGTTAAAATAATTTGCAGAATCTGAGGCATTAAGTGTCACAATGCTAGAGCTTTTGTGAAGGAAATAAATTCACTTCTTTAGTACATAATGATCAGTCTTCTTACATGTGGGGAACTTCCAAATAATTTAAAAAACTTTACATAAAATTATTTTGAGAGGCAAAACTCTAAGTTTTGCATGTAATAACAAAGTTTGCTACTGACTGCCCTGGTTGGTTTGGCTCAGTGGATAGAGCATTGGCCTTTAGACTGAAGGGTCCCAGGTTCGATTCTGGTCAAGGGCATGTACCTTGGTTGCAGGCACATCCCTAGTAGGGGGTATGCAGGAGGCAGCTGATTGCTGTTTCTCTCTCATTGATGTTTCTAACTATCACTCTCCCTTTCTCTCTGTAAAAAAAATCAATAAAATATATTTTTTTAAAAACTTTACTACTGACTAATATTATCTACTATTATTTGCTTATTTGAAGCAAATGACCTATTTCCTAAGAGACAGGTGTCCATTTCCTTTATGAATAATACTATGGAATTCAAATTGTAAACCAGGTATAAGAACCACTATTGTCATAGTCTACACTGGGTGGCCATATTATTATGATCTCTGAATACATAATAATTTGGCCAGTGTACATCCTATATAATAAAAGGCTAATATGCAAATTGTCCCCTCGACCAGGAGTTCCACCAGTAGGCAGGCTTGCCAACTGCCCACGCCCCCTCCTCCTGGCCAGACCGGCTGGACTCCACCCATGCATAAATTCATGCACTAGGCCTCTAATACACACACCACACACACACACACACACACACACACTGAGTGACCAGAGTATTATGTGTTTAGAGATCATAATAATCTGGCCACTCAGTGTATTTCCCATCTTTAGCCAAATTAACTCTAACTCTAACTTACTCTCACTCTCTCTTTCTCTTTCTCTCACCCATCTCCCTCCCTTCCTTCCTTTATTTAAAACAGCACAATCTAGCAAAACATGAACTTTACAGTGTCACACACACACACACACACACACACACACACACACACTTAAAATCAAAGTTTCATAAAACAATATTACCCTTACTATATTAAACACATTCTTTTAATTTCTATTTTTAACTTCATTAACTTATAAAAGATATGCCGGTCATGCAATCTGCTGATTTCATGGTTTACTAATGGTTACCACCTGCTTATTTTAAAACATGGTCTATGCCAGTAATTACATATAAAAGTCCATCCACTAAGATAGGAATAGAGACAAATACCAACATCAGGCCAGAATACTTTGAAAGATTGAGGAAAAAAATGAGTGAAAGAAATAGCAAAGGCTAGTATGACATAAGTGGAAGAATGATAATATACTTCTATAGCATTAAATAACATGTACAAGCAATGATAGAAAGGCCTCTAAATAACAAGTGAATACATTTTTTTATTGAATATGCTAGAACCAAGTTACTTTATATTTTTAAAAAATCATTCTAAGAATGTCATTAAAAATACTATATTTAAAAATAAAGAGAAAAACAAGTTTTTCTTTCTTTGTTCATTTAAAAATATTAATTTAATAGAACTATAAATAAAAGTAAATGTGTAAATGAAAGTCTTCCAAGAACAATTAGTAACTTTACCAAATAACTTTAAAAGAAACACTTCCAAAAACAAAACTTTTACTGAAAAATAGATGTATACATTTTTGGATATATGTAACTGTTAAACTCACTTACATACTATCAATATTTTTAAAGTTATTACTCCTTTATTTTCTTCTTTACTTAAATTGACTCACAGAAACTCACTTTAACATCATTTTTATTTTTGGCAATGAAGTATTAGGTTATAGAACTTTTGGAAATGAACTGGACACACTAATACAAAGAAATTTTTAAAGAAAAAATCATCTGTGGAAGAAAACACATCTTTTATAAAACAGAAAATAAAAATATTTAATTAGGGTGAGATTCTGCTTATTCTAGTATCAGTTTCAAACAAAAAACTCTTCATATAGTCACATGTTAGTCAGATAATTACTTTTTTCTTCTTGCAGAAATATTTAAAAACAACTGAATTAACCTTTACTTAATCTTCTTTCTAAAGTTTATATACAACTAAGAGTTAAAAGATTTGTTTTTCATAAAAACAAATTCTACAGTGCCAAAATAAATAAAAATGGATTACCTTGGCAGTATTTCCATGCACATATATGGCTTATTCTTGGAAGACTTTCATTTACACATTTACTTTTATATATAGTTCTCTTAAACTATTTCTACAAAACAGTATATAGTATATAAAAAAAATTTCTGACTATCAGAAAAAAAGAGGTAAAAATTTGTTTGAAATACTAGCAGATTAACTCATTAAGTACCAGCTATGTCTGTACTTGTAGAGAAAAAAGTCACAGTTGGAAACATTTCATTGAAAGTATGTGTGCGCTACAGTGGAATTTAGCCAATTTCTTTACAATCAATACAAACATTGAAACAAAATTTAAAAAATGTTGAGAGAAAACTAAAACACTTACCTGAAATTCTGGTACAGTAGGTAACTTTGTGACAGTTTTCCTCTTCTTTGTGATTGCTTTTTTAGATATGGATTTTTTCCCTTTCAAGATTAAAAGAGAAAAACTTCACAATGCTGTTAATAACCCGCCATTAACAAAAATAATACACAGAACCTTGAAAATTCAATTATAACTAATGATGGATTCCAGTGAGTCAAATAAAATGATGAATCAAAACAAGTCCTAGTAAAAGCAAACATTCAACTATAACTACCTATAACAGACACATAAACAAATGCCATATTCTTTATATAAGAACCAAATTATTACAATCTCCAATGTGTTGCACAGTATCAAAATTAACTGTAATAAGATCTATCAAAGGAGTCACATTACAACTCAGTTAAAATTTAATTCCCAACTTACAATGAGGTTACATAAGGAAAAAAAAATCTTACCTTTAATAATAACTTATGTAGTCAGGAAACTGCATAGAATTATACTCGGAAGACTATGGTCTATTTAGCCAACCCAATGTAAAAATCCTCTCAATAGTTCAGAAAATAAAAGTTTTTCTATCCCGTTAGCTCTGCACTCACCTAATCTTTCCTCAAGGGCTGCCTTTGGCAGTATTCAATGACCAGTTGTAAAACAAAGTAAACATCTCCCTTTAAAGTGCACCTACCTAATCATTTGTGTAATCAAAAATCATCGAGAAATATAAACTTATATTCTTAAAGAAATAAAATTCATAGCATAAATTGAAGTATATCTCTGTGTATTTAACCTGACAAGAGACATAATTCAGATCATGTTAAAAGTAAATGTTTTGTGCTCACTTTGGTGGCACATATAATAAAATGGAATGATACAGAGAAGATAAGCATGGCCCTTGAGCAAGGATGACACGCAAATTCATGAAGCATTCCATATTTTAAAAAAAGTAAATATTCCCCCCCCCTGTAATTAGCAAATTCAACTAATAATAAGTTGGCTGTTAATTTTCAACAAATAAGAGATACAGGGCACTATACAATTTATGAAAACAACAAAGAATTACAAAATGAAACTGTCCTTCAGGAGCTTACAATCTATGTAATGGGGTAAAAATTAACTGTAAATACAAGTTCATTTTAATTCTCAATCATTTTAGGGGAAAATTGAAAGTTACTGTTTTGTTTTGCTTTTCAAAAGGAAAAATAAGTTTAAGTATATAAAGTAACTTTGTTCTACATATATGCTATTACTCCTTTTTAAACATTATCCTTTTCAAGATCTTGCATGAAAAGTCAATTAAAAAATTAAATTTATAGGGGTGACATTAATAGGATCATATAGATTTCAAGTATACATTTCTATGATCACGACCTGTATATTGCACTGTGTGCCCATCAACCAGAGAAATAATCTTCTGTCACTATATATTTAGCCCCCTTTACTACCTGCCCCCATCAGCTCTTTCCATTGGTAACAGCCATACTGTTGTCTGTACCTATGAGTTTCAGTTTTATATCCCACATGGGAGTGAAATCATATGGTTCTTGGCTTTTTCTGATCGATTCATTTCACTTAGCATAATATTCTCAAGGTCCATCCACGTTGTTGCAAATGAACAGTATTTCATAGTATATATGTACATCTTCTTTATCCAATCCTCTATCAAAGGACACTATGGTTATCTCCATATCTTGGCCTCCATGAACAATGCTGCAATAAATATAGGAGTGTATGTATCTTTGCAAATGAAATGTTTGAGTTTTTCAAGTAGATATCCAGAAGAGGGATTGCTGGGTCATAAGTAACCATATTCTTAATTTTTTGAGATCCACCATACTATTTATCCATAGTGGCTGAACCAGTTTACATTCCGACCAGCAATGATTAAGGGTTCCTTTTTTTCCAAAACCTCTCCAACACTTGTTATTAGCTGTCTTGTTGATAAGATCCATTCTAACAGGTGTGAGGTGGTATCTCGTAGTTTTTTCATTTCCCCAATAGCTAGTGAAGTTGAACATCTTTTCATATATCTGATGGCCATTTATGTCTTCTTAGAAGAGGTGCCTGTTCAGTTTCTCTGCCCATTTTTTTAATTGAATTGTCTTGTGTTGAGTTGTATGAGTTCTTTATATTCTGGATATTAAAACTCCTTGTCTGAGCTGTTGTTTGCAAATATCATCTCCCATTCAGTTGATTGCCTTTTTGTTTTACTGGTAGTTTCTTTTGCTGTACAGATGCTTTTTAGTCTAATATAGTCCCATTCATTTATTTTTGCCTTTATTTCTCTTGCATTTGGGGTCAAATTCATAAAATCTTCTCTTAAAACCAAGGTCGGTAAATTTAGTACCTATGTTTTCTTCTATGTAATTTATCGTTCCAGACCTTATATTTAGGACTTTGATCCATTTTGAATTACTTTTTGTACATGGGGACAAACTGCATCTGGTTTCATTCTTTTGCATGTGGTTTTCCAATTTTCTTAGTGCTATTTTTTAAAAGGCTTTCTTTTCTCCATTGTGTACTTTTGGGTTATCAAAAATTATTTGCCAATATACATGTAGTTTTATTTCTGGGATCGCAATTCTATTCCATTGGTCTATGTGTCTGTTTTTCTGCCAATATCATAGATCTATAGTATTAATTCAAAAGTCAGGTAGTGTGATATTTTTGGCTTCGTTCTTTTTTCTTAGGATTGTTTTGGCTATTTAGGGTCTTTTTTGGTTCCATACAAGTCTGATGATTTCTTATTCTATTTCTTTAAAAAATGGCATTAGAATTTTGATGGGGATTGCATTAAATCTTTGGGTAATATAACCATTTAAATTATGTTGATTTTTTTTCAATCCAGGAACACAGAATATCTTCTCATTTCATTGTGTCTTTTTCAATCTTTTAATAGTTTTGTAGTTTTCAGTATATAGGTCCTTCACATCTTTTGTTAAGTTTATTCCTAAGTATTTTATTCTTTTGATTGTAATTATAAACAGAATGTGTTCCCCCCGCCCCGCCCCGAAGTTTCATTGCTAGTATATAACAGTGGATTTTTGTACATTGATTTTGTATCCTGCAACTTTACTATGTTTGTTTAGTGTTTTAAATATTTTTTGTGGTCTTTAGGGTTTTCTATATACAGAATCATGTCATATGCAAAAAGTGACATTTTTACTTCTATTTATTTCACTTGCCTGACTGCTCTAGCTAGGACTTCTAGAATTATGCTGAATAATAGTGGTGAGAGTGGGCATCCTTTTCTTGTTCCTGACTTTAGAGAAAAAGTTTTCCATTTTTCACCATTGAATATGATACTGTCTGAGGAAAAGATTGACAATGACTTTAAATAAATAACACAATTTGCCAAAGAGCTTCACAACATGACCTAGGAGTGGTAATAAGAAAACATTTATTGAAAGCCTACTATGTATAAGACACTTAGTAAAATGATTTATATAAATGATCTCATTAATTCTAAAAAAAACCCAACACACACACACAAAACCCCCCCTCAAAGGTAGGTAATTCCTCATTTTAATGTGAGATAACTGGATAAAAAAATATTACTTACTCAAGTGTTACATTCTAAGTAAGCACCACAGCCAGGGATTCTATCGCCAAAGTCCAAGTTCCATTATGCAATGCTAACCTCTCAAAAATCATAGTTACCATTTATTGATTCTTACAACTTGCCAAGCACCATGTTAGGTACTATGCTTTGCTATTCAAGTTAATCTGTATAATGCTATAGCAAGGTAGGTATTACCTCTTTTTTTCTTTTTTTTACAGATAAACTGGCTATAAATAGATGGAGGACTTATAGCTAATGTGCACCGGAGCATGTATCTGTACTAGACCTGTCTCACATCAAAGCTGTGTTCTTTTCTTTTTAAAAGCACTTTATTTTATTTATTTTTAAGAAAGAGATTTGTTGATTCTTTTATGTGCCCTAACTGGGGATTGAACCTGCAACTTTTGGATACTGGGACGATTCTCTAACCAACTGAGCAACCAGCCAGGGCTAAAGCTGTACTCTTTTTAATAATAAAATACTATGTTCTTTCTAACTTTCTACAACGATATAATATGTTTTTGACAGGTTTCAAAGCATTTCTTTATTCTAGGGGAAGATTCGCATATTCACTATTACATAATACTTTCAATCTATAGCCTCATAAAAACAATCTGAACAAAAAATGTCCTGTATTCTTCAATAAAAGTTAGTTCTTCTTTTTAATTAAACTTACTTTTAAAATAGAGCATTGTGTACTATAAGACCTCACAGTCTTTATTTAGTAATCTGTTTTTGTTTCAGGGCAAAATATACACAGGGCAAATTACATACTGCCTCCCAGTGGGCTTCCACTGCCCTAAGTCACCTGTTACTATAAAACAGAATATAAGTCTCCGATCTAGGATTGTGCTAAAGTCAAGGACAGTTAAAACATACCAGGAAATGCCCTAGCCAGTTGCTAAGTGGTTAGAGCACCAGCCTGTGTATATCGGCCTTTGTATTGACCCCTGGGTTGTAGGCTCAATCCCCAGTGGGCGGCATGCAGGAGGCAGCAGATCAATGATTCTCTCTCATCACTGATGTTTCCCTCTCCCTCTCCCTTCTTCTCTGAAATCAGTAAAAATATATTAAGAAAAAATAAAGAAGCATTTTAAAAAATGCACACAGACGGACTTTCAACTTTAATTCTGGGGCTTAAAACACAGCCATAGGCAAAAAGTTGAATCTCAACTTGTACCAAGAAAATGGATAAAAACCTTAGTATATTTCTCAAAATGTTTTTTCTTTACTGTCAATGTGATAGAAAAGTCATGTAATCATTCCTTATCTGGATTTAGAATTTCCTTTCTGAAGTTACCTTCTACCCCAACTCCTTCATTTAAATCTCATCAGTTTCCTTTTATAGCTATTTAATGATGTCCTAATTACCTGGCAAGATCCTTTCTCCTAATCCTGCCACTTACTAGCTGTGTTACCTTGGACACAGAAATAAATTTCCCTGTGCTTCAGTTTTTTAAATCTATATAATAGGAAATAACAACAGTATCTACTTTATGGAGTCGTTATGAAGGTTCAATGAGATAATATGCATAAAGGCTTAGAACAGTGCCTGGCATACATTAAACAATAGATGAGCATTCACTTTTGTGGGGGTGAGATAGGGTGGAAGAGTAGAAAGCAATAAGAGAATATGAAGTACAGCTTATCCTTTTACTCTCTTTTACTGTGGCATCTTGATTTGGTCCTCTAAAAGTTTTCCCCATAAAGACATACATAGTTAAATGCTATAATAGTGCTACCAACACAAAACTATAGAATCTTTCTTACAAATACCAATCTGGATATAACCAAATATTGTAGATTACATTCCTTTCTTGGTTATTCCCTATAAACCAGTATACTGTTTTTACACATCTGATAGATATTATTTAGTGCTCATTTCCTTGTACTGGGCTCCTGATTCAACTATTTAAAATAGCACAACAATATGAAAAAAGATATAGTAACTATGCCAAAAAAAAAAACCCAAAAAAACCCAAAAACAGTCTAAGATAAAGAATGACACAACACAAATGAAGAACACATCTGATTAGGGGAAGCTGAGGATTGAATCAGTGAATTAGAAGACAGAGTTGGAAATATCCCTCAATTAGAGAACCAAAAAGAAAAAACAATTACAAAACAGGAGGATAGCTTAAGGGAACTGTGGGACAATGTGAAAGATAAGAATATTAGAATAGTAGGTGTGCCAGAAGAGGCAGAAATGGAGAAAGGAGTAGAGAAGGTGGTGTTTGAAGAAATAATGGTAGAAAACTTCCCTAACCTGGCAAAGGGAAAAGTCACACAAGTTCAGGAGGCACAGAGAACTCCAAATAAAAAAAATCCAAACAGACCCACACCCAGACACATCATAATTAAAATGCCAAAAATTAAAACAAAGAGATAATCTTAAAGACAGCAAGAGAAAGAAAACTATTACTACCTACAAAGGAGTTCCCATAAAGCTGACACCTGATTTCTCATCAGAAACTCTACAGACCAGAAGGGAATGGCCTGACGTACTCAAGGTAATGGAAAGCAAGGATCTGAGACCAAGATTACTATATCCAGCAAGTAATCATTCAAAATAGAGATCAAATAAAAAGCTTCCCAGACCAAAAAAAAAAAAAAAAAAAGGCTAAAGGAGTTCATCACCACCAGGCCAGCATTATAAGAAATACTAAAGGGACTGCTCTAAGCCTTACAGTGTAAGGGATTGTTGAGAAGAAGAAACACAGAGAGAAACCTAGCCATAGAGAATTAAAATGGCTATAAATAAGTACCTCTTAATAATAACCCTAAATGTAAATAGATTAAATACTCCAATCAAAAGGGTAGCTGAATGGATAAAAAAACATGACCCAATTATATGCTGTCCACAAGAGACCCACCTCAAAACAAAAGACACTCACAAGATGAAAGTGAAGGGATGGGGGAAAAAATTCCCATGCAAATGGAAAAGTAAAAAAAAAAGCTGGAGTAGCAATACTCATATCCAGTAAAATAGACTTTAAAAGCATCATGCTAAGTGAAATAATCCAGTCGGAGAAAGATAAAGATCTCAGTCATTTGTGGAATATAATGAACAACAATAAACTGATGAACAAAAATAGAACCAGAGGGGGGGGATATACTAGAGTATAATAAAATTAATCCTGTTATTTGCAGATTTTTAATATTTCCTACAACTTTTGTGATATTATACTATGTTAGTAGAGTTTTGGTAATATTATTATACTTAAAATCCTTTTATTCTTAAAATATGTTTATTGCATGAAATATTATATGTAAGATCATTTTTCTTCAATTGCATGTAAGATTATTATATTTAAAATCATTTTTCTTGAAATAAAAAAAAGGTCTTAAACAAAGAATTAATAATCCCAAGATTGGCAATAAACCTAACCTCCAGTGGCAAATACAGTTTACAACTTAAGTGATTAAACCAGGGGTAGGCAAACTTTTGGCCCCCTCAAGGGCCACAATAGGTTCTTAAACTGGACTTGAGGGCCGGAGCAAAAGCAACCTGACCATGCTGGCACTCTCATCTTGGGCTGCTGGTGAAGGAGCGGAGGGGAGAGCAAGAGAACCCTCCGCTCTTTCGGCTCCGCGGGCCGGATAGAACAGCCGAACCCGGCCCGTGGGCAGTAGTTTGCCCACGGCTGGATTAAACTCTGCTCTCTATAATTAATACTCTAATAAATAAATGTAGTGTATTCTAACACAAACAATAATCTCAAAGTTACTTGTCAATGGTCTTTCCAAGGTTTACATTAAATAAACTTTTGACTTTTATAGGAAACTGCCTTTTCAGAAAACGGATTTAGCCTTAAAATCAACTCAATGATGACAAGATACATGTTAAAAATGTTACAAAAAAAGTTTGACCTCACTTTTTTACAACTGGTATATAAATATTTTTTAATCTTCCTAATCTATGTAAAGCAATGTTTGCCTTCTCAAAAGCACTTTCACTAACAACTTACGATCTTTTCAGATTTACTGTTACGGAAATTATTAAACTTACTGATAGTTTAATAATTTTAATCCTTAATTTTAATCAAGGTTAAAAAAAGAATGTTATAGAACAGAGTGTAGATAATAACCAAAATAACCTACAAATAAACATAATTGTTATGAATAGATTTAATAAGTAAGTATTCTGAAGAAGTATCTGTTGCTATAATTATGCACATAAGGAAAATTCCAATGTTTTTCTATTCCATAATGTTTCCAAGAGTAAGGAACAGGCTTAAATGAATTCAAAATTTTAAAGGGCAGAAAGAACATTCTCATTCTTAAAAATAGATAAAAATGCTTAAAAGTTACAAAATTCTCTTACAGTGCATTAAAATTATCAAATCATTTTTAAACAATCTGCTTTTGTGTCTTCTATTAAAAACCACTTCCCACCACAATAAGAAGGTTTACTAAATTTTGAGATGCAACCAAAAATTAAATCATAAAAAGAATCAGATTAACCACATGTAGAATTTAGTCTACCCTAAATAAAGGTTAATAAATGAGTCATGGATGACACAGCTTATCCCAAAGCATATTCTACACAATACTATTATTTGGAAAAAGAAAAAAAAAAAGCCCTGTGTTCAAATAAACTTGAAAAATACTAAGGTAAAAAACAATGAAAGTTTCTTTTCTTCAAGATCTTGAAGCGACTTTAATATACAGGCACAGAATCAATTATTCACAATTCTAAAGTCTCAAAGATTCCAAAAAATAAAAGTTGTTTTTAAAAATATATATTTTATTGATATTTTACAGAGAGAAAGAGAGAGGGATAGAGAGCTAGAAACATCGATGAGAGAGAATCATCGATCAGATGTCTCTTGCACACCCCCTACAGGGGATGTGCCTGCAACCAAGGTATATGCCCTTGACCAGAATCGAACCTGGGACCCTCAGTCCACAGCTGATTCTCTATCCACTGAGCCAAACCGGTTTCAGCCAAAAAATAAGTTTTAAAAAATAATTTATATGATAGCAAAATCTGACCTGATCTGTTAAGAGGTTCTTTATAGTCTTCATCATTTAGTCTGATTGTTCATACATTTTTCTTTTCTGTAGAAATTATGTATTTGATTACAGAGCTACTCCAAACTTCACTGAGGATATTCCTTCAAAAACACTATATACATCATTAATATCCTTCTAAATTCTGAAAATTTCTGAATCCCCAAACATAAATGGTATAAGAGTTTTATAAAATGCATTGTGGACCTGTACTAATGCACAATTTAACTCTATAAGAGGAACAGCTCCCAAACTTGGGACCAAGGAGCTCACTCTTAAATAGAAAAAGGAACCCTAACTGGCTTGGCTCAGTGGATAGAGTGTTGGCCTGTGGACTGAAGTGTCCCAGGTTCCGGTCAAGGGCATGTCAAGGGCATGAACCTCTCCTGCACACCAGTAGGAGGTGTGCAGGAGGCAGCTGATCAATGTTTCCCATCCATGTTTCTAACTCTCTATCCCTCTCCCTTCCTCTCTGTAAAAAAAACCCAATAAAATATATTTTAAAAAGAGAGAGAGAAAGGAAGACCTGGCCGGTTTGGCTCAGTGGATAGGGCATCAGCTGCGGACTAAGGATCCCAGGTTCGATTCCGGTCAAGGGCATGTACCTTGGTTTCAGGCACATCCCCAGTAGGGGGTGTGCAGGAGGCAGCTGATCAATGTTTCTCTCTCATCAAACTCTCTATACTTCACCCTTCCTCTCTGTAAAAAAATCAGTAAAAAATATATATTTTTTTAAAGAAAGGAAATACTTCATTAGAGTATGTCCAAAACTGACTATAAAAGGCCACACAATATCTCACACCTAATAAAGAAACCCAGGGCAAAATGATGTACAATAAACTTTTGTTGTTATTATAACATTTTATGTAACAATGTAAAACAAGAAGCTTAGTGTCTGATGAAGAAAGAGAGCTGGTCTATGCTTATCCACTGCTAACAACAGAACGGTATTTGCCAAATCCAAGTATTTTTGTTACTGAAGACTTGACTCTCTAAAGTTTGCTCTGAAGATAAAAATAAAAAAAGTATATAGGCAAGTGCATTATTTTCTCCTATTTAATGCCTGTAAGACTTCTCTCTTCAACTAAAAAGGCACACAGAGGATACATAAGTACTAGCTGAATTTGCTTCTGACCTTTTTTCATTCACTTGTCTAGAACTGGACATGAAGTTCTCAAATTTTCTCTCTGATCTACATTCTGAACTTATATTTCAAAAATAGATCACTTTATTTGTTTACAATACAAATTCATTTTATTCTAATCCTCATCAACTAATCTTTTTATTCTGCTACATCAATAACTATGTTACTTTCTAAACCACTTTAATTCATAATTAACTTTGAACACATTAATAGTAGGTCATAAATAAAAACTTAATCAAAATTTTTAGAAAATAATGCTATTAATAAAACAGCATGACATATTATAAAACTGGAAACATTTTCAAATTTAAAATATTTAATATTTCAGAGGCCAACATTTCAGAGAACTCTTCAAGTCAAACTTAATTTATATAGCCTAATGGATTGCTTGTAAAATTTAAAAAGTTTATTTCTGTTAGTAACTTTAAAATATTATAGCTTTTCATTGCTTGGCCAATGTGGACCATTTGCAATTTTTAGTTCAACAAATTAAGCCAGTTCTTAATAGTAAATTTTATACTACTTCTTTATCAATGATACATTGCATATACATTTAAAAATACATTTAATTATATTTAATGATTTAAATAACTAAGCTATATCATCTACTATAGCAGTTAAACTAAATTCATCCCCTCATTTGCCAATTCATTATTAAATTATTGCCAAATCTTAATTATCTTTGTAACTATGGGAATGGAAAAAAATTGAAATCCACAAATAATTACAATAATCCACAATTTATTTTAGTAAACAATTCAAGGTTTTCCCAATCAGGCAACTTTTTAATTAGGATTAATAAATGAAGTTAACCATCTGCTTTTATCTCACCTATCCTCTCAATAAACTGATTAAATGGCAAAGAACAGAGAAAGCAAAAGCGATTAAAAAAAAGAGCAATCAACCACTGAATACTATAGGTCTGTATACACACTTTAACAGCTGATAACCCATTTAGTTTTCACTTCTTTTCAGGTTTAACTGATTTGAAATGGGTGAAGCCAGACTAAGCTTTGAACAAAGAAAATTTATCCTAAAGTGCCATTAGACTTTTTCTTTTGGAGATACATAAAAAATAAAGTTTACAGTACAAAACAGTCAATGAACTGAGGGCACACAAATACTGAAGAAATAATTCTTGATATTTGATATTCCATGGGTTTGTGTTATCACCAGTGCCTGGACCAGAATTGTCATCATTTCAAAAACAGGCAATGACAAAAAAATTATTCATTTCTGTAGATTTTTTAAAATTTTGAAAATGAACTATATGTTAATAAACAGCGACTTTATAATCATTCAAAGTGCATACACATTTTGGGGTGACATCCTATATATTTATCGAATTTTTGCTTTAATTTTAAATAGGCTTGTGAAAAATACATTATTTAAATTAGTATAAGACAAACTTACAAATTCTGTTATAAAAATATGATTCATGTCTTATTAGCTGATATAGCTCTTTCCCTATATTTCACAACATTTTTCTGTATATGCAAATACAAACTGAAAACAGTGCTGAAAAATATATGATGTGGGGAAAAACTGAGACCCAGAAAGATAATCTGGCCTGCCTTGGTTTAAGAAGCTAGTTGCTATGAACTTTAGTCCTGGAAATGCAATCTCCTGATAGCAGTGCTTTTTCCACTGTACTGTAACTGCCCTTTCCCAGGGAAAAAAAAGTTCTCATCAAAGATGGAAAATATAACTTATGGAGAAATTGGTTTAAAGAAATATAAACGCATAATGTCCAAAGGCTGTCAAATGAAAATTAAATTCAAATGTATTGCCCTAGTATTTTGTTGTTATTGTTGTTCTTAATAATAAACCTCTTCTGCTCTGGGTTTTAATCATGGGGAATAATATAAAACTTGACCCTTACATATGCATGCACACACGCATATATCCATGTTCATTTCATTCTGTTACCATGCCTAACTGAAAGAACTTGAAGTATGCATAAATGTAATTCTCACCCATTTGTATTAGCTTACCAGATTTGTGCTTCTTGTGTTTTGCTTTCTTTTTGATGATCAATAACTTATTCTGGATCTCAGGTTTGTAAGACTTGAATGCAAGAGAATGAAGACCTTCACGCTTTCTCTGTAAGTTTTCATTCAAAGCGTCTTTTAATTTCTTTTTTTTCTTTTTCTTCTTTTTTGCCCTCATTTTAGTTAGCTTGAGTTTCTTGTGGCTCTGGAGTGATTGCTCTAATAGAATATCCCTTACAACTTTGGGGCAGCTAATTTCTGCGTGATCATTGTGACTACCATTTACATGTATTTGGCAAGATTTCAGAGCATTTTCTTTTAATGGACTGGGTTCAGGCTTTACTCTAGAAGCTTCACCAAATCTTTCGTGATTTTCTATAAACCTTATTTCACCTGGACTAAGAGGCTCTCCAAAGCCAGTAACTTCACCTGGACTTCCTGGTTTCTCTAAATTTTCTTTACAGCAATCAGTTTTCTTAATTTCGCAAGGTCTGCGAATTCTAATTTCACAGTTGGATTTCACTTCCATTTCAACAGAGACGTCATGATTATCCAAGTTCATTTTAGCATGGCAGCAAGTTGGATCCAAATTAATTTCTTTCTCTTTTTTGAAGGCAGAGGGCAGGCCTTCTCTACCACACCTATGTTCTCCATTACTTGTACTAAAATAGTCACACTTCAATTTCTCCAGTTTAATCCGAGGTACTCTTTGTATTTTAATGGGTGGAATTGGAAATTCTGGGGCCTGAAAAGGTCTCTGCTTATAAATTCGTACATCTGCACCACAGAACTGTGGGAAATGTACATAAGCATTCTCCAAATAATCGTAACCAAGTATAACTTCCCTGCATTCATGAATAGGCTGCCCAAGTACAGCATCTTGAACCTCTTTTTGTGTTTCATACACAAAATCACAAAGACCCTTAAGTAACCACACTTTTTGGTGGAAAGGTAGTTCGTGAAAAGGTTTTTCTTCCAATGGATTAACTTCTCCAAGAACTTTAAAAAACTGAGGACACAACCCAAGTTTCTCAGCACAGTTATTGGGGTTTTCAGTCTGCCCTACAGCAGTGTACCACTGGTGTACTTTCTGTCTCAGTGCTGCTTCCCAGGTCCTATAAGGCAAAGTAGGTCTTCGATGTAAGGTAGGTCTGCGATGAGGAGGACTTAGTAGAGAAGTCATTATTTTAGATAAAAAAGCATTACACTGAGGCATCAGAAGACAGCGTTCCAATTCGTAGAAGACTATTTCTGGCAAGTTTAGAATTTGCTGGGCTAAGCAAAGGAAATGCCCAATAGCTGGAATTTCCCACATGGTCTCCATACAAGTTGGAGCTGCTTGAGCTAGAAGTCTTCTTTCCCATTCTTCTATTTCCTTTTGACTAGCTTCTTCTGCCTCTTTTCTCTCCTGCTCCCGAAGCCTAAAAGAAATTTCACAAAATATACTATTATTGTTTTAAGTAAAAGATGCCATAAAGTAACAAATTTTGTCATATTTATCTTCAGTCAACAAGGCAACTGGCTGGTCTAGTTTACAGTACCAGTATAAAGTGTTCCATTGCCTGTACCACTTTTATTTCAGATGAAAAAACACACATTTAACTTGATAGAGGATTATCACTGACAATATTGCCACTCAAAGTAAAACTCTTATAATGTACAGCAACTTTAAAGTAAATGAAAAAAAATTTAAATCATGTTTTCTAAACAAAAAAAGTTTAGTGTTTTCTAGAAGTACTGTGACATCATAAAGAAGCTGTAAAGATGTTTATATCCTTTGAGGCCATAATTCCATTTCTAAAAAGTTATATTAAGAAAATAACCCAGTACAAGCAAAAAGTTATGTCAGTGTTAATCAGTTTTATCACATATTTATGATATTATATCATATATAACATACATGATATATCATATCATATAAAAAAGTTGCATTACACAACTAGAAAATAAACTGGCTATTTTATGTAGCCTTAAAATTAGAATTATGAATATGACATGTAAACACAAAAGTATCAGAACATAACATAGTACTGAACAAACAACAGCAATAATAAAAATATGCATACATTGGACAAGGACATTATAACATTTCAAAAATAATGACTCCTAGAATGATTATGGGTGCATTTTTCCCCTTAAAAATTTTTCTTTACTGCCAAAACCGGTTTGGCTCAGTGGATAGAGCTTCGGCCTGTGGACTGCCAGGTTCGATTCTGATCAAGGGCATGTACCTTGGTTGCGGGCACATTCCCAGTGGGGGGTGTGCAAGAGGCAGCTGGTCGATGTTTCTCTCTTATCGACATTTCTAACTCTCTATCCCTCTCTCTTCCTCTCTGTAAAAAAATCAATAAAATATATTTTAAAATTTTTTCTTTACTGACACTGCTACAAAATCTTATTTTAAAATTTTAAATTATTTGAAAAGATAGATGTAAATCTTTTTGATATTGTATTAGGCAATGTGTTCTTAGGCATACACCAAAAGCACAAGAAATAAAAGAAAAAATAAAGGGGACATCATCAAAACTAAAAGCTTTGTATTGTGAAAAGACAACCCACAGGAGAAAATTTTTATAAATCATATATCTAATAAGCGATTTGTATTTAGAAAATATAAGGAACACTTACAACTCAATAGTAAAAAGATAAATAACTGGATTTTAAAAAAGGGCAAAGGATCGCATAGACATTTCTCCAAAGGTATACAAAAGAACAATAAGCATATGAAAAGATGCTCAACATTATTATCCCTTAGAGAAATATATATAAAAACCACAATAAGATACCAATTTATACCCATCAAGATGACTATAAGAAGAGAGATAAGTACTGGTAAAAAGGTAGAAAAATTGGAAACTTTATAAACTGTAAAGGGTTCAGCTGCTTTGGCAAACAGTGCAGTAGTTCCTCAGGTGTTTAAGATTACCATGTGATCCAGCAATTCTACTCCTAGGATTATACCCCAAAGAAATGAAAAGTTATGCCCACACAAAAACCTATATGTAAATCTCCATAGTAGCATTATTCATAATAGTCAGAGTGCCTGTCAACACCAAATGTCTATTAACTCCTGAATGAATAAATAAAATGTGGTATATCCACACAGTAAATATTATTTGTCAATAAAGCAAATGAAGTGCTAATACATGCTACTGAACAGGGATTAACCTTGAAAACATGATACTAAGTGAAAAAAGACATCCACAAGATCACATATTGTGTAATTCCATTTATTTATTTTAAAACATATTTTATTGATTTTTTTACAGAGAGGAAGAGAGAGAAATAGAGAGTTAGAAACATCAATGACAGAGAATCATCAATCAGCTGCCTCTTGCACACCCCCTACTGGAGTTGTGCCCGAAACCAAGGTACATGCCCTTGACCAAAATTGAACCTGGGACCTTTCAGTCCGCAGGCCAACGCTCTATTCACTGAGCCAAACCAGTTTTGGCAGTGTGTAACTCCATTTATCTGAAATGTCCAGAAGTCTAAAGTAGATTAGTAGTTTCCTAGGTTTAGGGAAGTCAGGGATAATGGAGCATAATAGTTAGCAATCTTTCTTTGTAGAGTGATGAAATGTTTTAAAATTGATTTAAGTGATGATTGCACAACTTTGTGAATATACTAAGAATAACTGATTTTTAAACTTTAAATAGGTAAATTGTATGGTGTATAAATTTTATTTCAAGAAAGCTGTAATACGATAATATGAAATTTTTTTAGGGGGGAAATAGGATATAACAACAAATGAAGGAAAATATAATAATTTATCTTATTCTTGATTTTTTGAAAAGTGAGAATGCTTCCTCTAGAAATGATGTAAAAAAACACTGATACGTGACTAATTCTTGGGCTTTATATGAAAACCCAGGTATAATGTCTGACACTGGCTATTTTCTATACTATCATATTGTAATTTGTTAAAACAAATACACAGTAAGACACTATTTTAGCAATATTAGGATGTTCTCTTTCACTGAACATGCCTTCATTTACCTTTTTTGGCTGAGAGGTCACATTACAACTACCTTGCTACAACAGGTACAACAAATTATTTGATCAAATGGTCCTAGTTCATTAAAAATATTAAACTGTCACTTGCAATTTGACAGCCATACTAATAAAAGGGTAATATGCTAATTAGACCAGGTCAACCAGCCATCTTCTGGACGTCCAACCTCCTTCTGGACAAAGCCATGGTGGTGGGGGCCGAGGCAGAGCCATTTAGGGGCAATCAGACCGGCAGGGGAGAGCCGTTGGGGGCAAGATCAGGCCAGTAGGGGAGAGCCGTTGGAGGTGAGATCAGGCCGGCAGGGGAGGGTAGTTGGGGGCAAGATCAGGCCAGTAGGGGAGGGCAGTTAGGGATGATCAGGCAGGCAGGCAGAGGGGTTAGGGGCAATTAGGCAGGCAGGCAGAGGCAGTTAGGGCAATCAGGCAAAGAGGCAGGTGAGCAGTTAGAAGCCAGTGGTCCCAGATTGTGAAAGGGATGTCCGACTGCCAGTTTAGGACATCCCCCAAGGGGTCCCCGATTGGAGAGGGAACAGGCTGGGCTGAGAGAACCTCCCCTCCCGTGCACGTATTTCATGCACCGGGCTACTAGTTTACATATATGATTATATTTGAATACCCAAACAATGCTATATTTAATAAAATTTAATTTTCTTCAAATGTACTTGTAATTTTGAAGAGTTTTAACTTCTTACTGTGAATGGGGGTTAGTTAAGGTGGGCTGGCAGAATCAAATTTCCCTGATACAAAGCTGGGACTCCAAAATCCCACATAATCAGTAGAAAAATATAATAGAAATATCAGTCTCTTCCCCTGTCCCCAATTAGGGGACTGCAAGGAAAATTGTTTTCAAAATAGAAGTGGTAAATGGAAGGAAACAAAGTCTCAATTAAGAATTTATGTCTGGCCAGCATGACTCAGTGGTTGAGTGTCAACTTATGAACCAGAAGGTCACAGTTTGATTCCGGTCAGGGCACATGCCTGGGTTGTTGGTTCAATCCTCAGTATGGGATGTGCAGGAGGCAGCCAATCAATGATTCTCTTGCGTCATTGATGTCTCTATCTCTCTTTCTCTCCCTCTCTCTCCTTTCCTCTCTAAAACCAATAAAAACATATTTTTTAAAAAGAATTTATAACCATAAGTTTACTCTCATTTGAATTTTTCACCCACATTCACATTTTCAGGGTGCTCAGAAAAACATCACACTACAATATGAGTTTTATGTGGTATCATTCCAAAACTGTTGTCAGCTATTTGACCAGAAAAAAATATTAAATGTCTTAAGGAAATGCACCCTAGTACTAGATCTTCAGAAACTCCTACTGATACAGTCACAAGAAACAAGTTCATAATCAAAGATACATAATATTAAAGGAAACAAGGTACTATGAGGACAGGAAAAAACATATATGGCCCACCAAAAACTTAAGATATAAAAATTACAGGACATGAAAAATAAAATGTTTAGTACAAAGAAATTTAAAACATGGGGAGCGGGCCTAAGCCATCAGTCAGACATCCCCAAGGTCTCCTAGACTGCAACCCCCCCCCCATCCCCAGAGTGCATGAATTTTGTGCACCGAGCTTCTAGTAAAACAATAATATATCAAAGATTTAAAAATAACCTCTTACTCTCAGAGAGGGAAAAAAATCATATTTACAGAAATGACAAAAAGGTAGAGAAATTTTTCAGTAGCGACAAAGTAAACCAGAAGCAATAACTAGCATTCATGGATGAGGACATTTCCAATCAAACAAAAAACAGAACTGATTCTAACTAAAGTAACAACTTCTAAAGTGTCTTCTGTTACCCAAGATGAAGTAACCAGGAATCAGATTTACTTTCCCATCTGAACCAACAACAAAAACCCTGAAAAAATAGATAAAACAGTAGTTTTCAAAAACCTAAAAAATCAAGCAAAGGATAGTGATTCTCTAAGAGAAACAGATAGGTGAACCTAACAACTGCTGCAGCTGATCCAGAGAACTTCCAGGCCACGACATAGGGAGAGAAAACCCAGGAGAGCCCACCAGACTTCTTGAGTTGAGAAGGAGCCAACAGTCCATACCTACACCAAGACAGCTAGGATCTGCAGAACACAGTACCAAACAATAAGAGATGCATAAAGTGAGAACCCTAAAAATGTACAGATGGTCCCTCTTGAATATTCAGCATATTGATTAGTGTATGCATGAAAAGAAACAACCCAAGGCTAAAGAGGGTTGGGGGAAGGAGACACCCAAAATATTAGAAAAACACTTTATTTATTCTCACCACCAATACTGGAAAAAACTCATAATGCATAGGATTCTAGGTAAAATAGGCAAGTTGTGCCTTGATAGCAAAGAATAATTTAGTCCTAAACTAAACAGAGCATTCTCTGGACCTAAGTAACAAATTATAAAATACCCAAAATGATCCAATTGTTTATAAGTAACAACTACATTTCAGAAAAAATCTCAAGAAAGTTTATAGGAATATAAAAATACCTGGCACCCATCAATATAACATTTGGCATCCAAACCAAAACTACCAGGCATACAATGAGGCAGAAACTCATGACCTATAATGAGGAGAAAAACCAATCAATGAAAACTGACCCAGAAAAGAAACAAATGCTAGATTAGCAAATAAAATAGTCATTGAAAGTAATCCATATGGTCAAAAAGTTAAGTAGAGACTTGTAAGATATAAAACAGACCCAAATCAAACTTTTAAATATGAGAATATACTAAATGAGACTACTGGCAAATTAGGCGTGGCAGACAAAAACATTAGTGAACTTGAAGACAGTAATAGAAACTATCCAAATTTCTATAGTATATACTTCAGGGAAAAAAATGACAGGATGAAGTTCTAAGATGCAAAAAGGATTGGATAACAAATCAATTATTAATCATGTGGGTAAAAAACATTATAAGAAGACAGCAATAATTGGCTAGTTTGGGAGTAAAAATGAGAGAGCCAAATTATTAATCAACAATATGTGAGATAGATGAGGAAGAAGAGATCATAATTAAGAAGAGAAATTGAGCATGTAAGTTCCAAATTTAAAGAGAACTCAATCTTCATTTTCTACAGATGATTATCAATAGATAATGCCAAATTGAAAAATGAAGAAACAACAATATAAGCATGCACTGTATTTAAAAATGTGGAAATAATTACTAGAAGAAATGGCTAAAGTTAAAAATGGATATTTCTAAGTCATAGACTTAGGTGAGTTGAAGTGAGGCTACCGCCTTTCATTAGAGGCCTTTGAGGATACAAAATGATAAAAGCATGCACAGCACTTTTTAAGAGTTTACAAAATATACATAGGAGCTTTAATCCAAAATAATCCATTAATTTAGGAACTAATGTAATGTATGCAAATTAATGACATGAAAAGGGAGAGCAATACATGTATTTACATTTTACAAAGTGAATAATATATAATTCTGTATTTTAGAAAAACCAACCATTCAGATTAAATGTTCTGTCAAACTTCTTTCGTAGTGTCAACAAAAGAATCTTGTCTGGTTCATTAAAGCAAAAAAGGAATTTATTTAAAGATTAGTAGAGAGCTTACTTAAACTGTTAAGGATCAGAGAACCAAATTTATAGGAGATATGAAGATGTAAATTCCAACCACACTTTGGAAGCTTCTCCAGGAAATATTGAACTACCACCACTACTTGGCACCTCTGAAACTAGAAAACTACAACAATCAAAAGTTCCCACCTGTGCCAAAAAAATAAACTCCCTTGCCCAACACTGCCACCTAATGTTGCTCCCATGCAATATCAAGTGTGAAGCATATGACTGCACACATTCCTCTATCTTAGTTGTGAATATAAGAATGTAAATTTTCTGGCTTCAATGGGAAGTCAGGACTTGTAACACAGGATATTACCAAAATGTAGGGAAGATGTTAAAAAATGCTGGGTGGTCCACAAATGATGAATGTTTACTTCATTAAGTCACTGTTATTTAATGTTAGAGACTATGAAAATAAATCAATAATAAGCCATAGTTTTATTTCACAAAAAAATTGTTTTAAATCGTGATTTTCAAGTCAATAAAATTCTAATTAAGTTTATCAAATATATGAAACAAGAGTATTAAAAACACACACACTATTTCACCTCTTAAACCAAATAATTTTGCAAAAAAGAATGGTGAACAGATCCAATATTTTTAATACAGCTAAAGTAGACATTACTAATCAAACTGCTATCTAATAATGTCATATTCCACATTAAAAGAAATGTACTTCATGAGAGCTAACTTTCAATTATAACCAAATTTTTTAAAACTAAAGTATTATATACTTTCCTGTTTATTAAAACAAGGCATATAAAATGTAATTTTCTGTAATAGGTCAAGGTCACCACTATAAACAGAATGTAGTGTTGTCATAAGTAGCTTAAAGACTATTTCAGCACTATAAATTAACTAGCCCTTTCAGTTCATTTTCCCAGAACTCTGACTTGTAGTGTTGCTGTCTCCTAACTCAATAGTGCCTCTCTATACCTATCAGCCTCAAGAATGCCTGCTGTCCTATATGCATTTACCTGGCAAGACTAACAAGCCATATTCATTATTTATTCTTCTTTGTTCAACACGCACCACCTGCCATCTCCTTTGCATTGGTTTCCAATGCTGTCCAAATAAAGACAGCAATAAAGGAATGTCAGGATTCTTGCAATCTAATATTTTTTTAAAAAATTACTGTCCTGGCTGATGTGGCTCAGCGGTGAAGCGTCAGCCCAAGCACTGAAGGGTTGCAGATTCGATTCCAGACAAGGGCATATAGCTGGTTTCCAGATTCATTCCCCAACCCCGTTTGGGGTTGAGTGTGTGTGGGAGGCAACCAATGGATGTGTCTCTCTCACATAGATGTTTCTCTTTCTTTCTTCCCCTCCCTCTCTCCCACTCTCTCTAGAAATCAATGGGGGAACAGGGAAGTGTCCTCAGGTGAGGATTAACAAAACAAACAAAGCAACCACATTATTTTATGGCATATATTGTACAAAAAAGGGAAAATATAAAAATTAAAGTACAGAGTGGGGATTCCCTTCCTTTAACTGGAACAGATCACAAATCAGACCTAATAGTTCGACTTAAAATATCTTTTTTTTTTTTAAATTTACTTTTATGTTTGTATCTGCCCAGGTGATCAGCTAAAAATAATCAAATGCCCATCAAACAACTAAAGTATTATCACATTAAAATATGTATTAGAATTGTTCAGCTTGCTGCCAACTTGAATATAAAAGTTGTTTTAATCTAATTAGGATGGAAATTTTATCTTCACACATCTTATATCAAAGGTTTTAATTTTCTTTTTTAAAGCCTATGCCCAAGGCTAAGGCACAACTACAGTAATCAAATAATCTTTGCAACCTTTTCCAATATGACCTTTCCTTATAATAATTTCAAAGTCCCTTTCTAGACCTAATTTTACACTATCAATAATCTCTGTTAGTCTGACTAACTCTTGGAAGGGTATTAGATTGACAGAATTGTTATGATAGAATTCCAGGTATCATGATAGACGGTAAGGAAATTGTACGAAGGGAGGCTTTGCTTAGAAGTCCCATGTCTTATACCACATGTTGCAACCTAAATGTCACATTTTCCTTCTGAGGACTACAAAGAAATCTTAGAATAGGTTCAAAAGACATTCCAAAAAGTCTGCCTGTCTCACTATCTATGGGGCAAATTACAAAATTTAATACTTTTTATATTTTCAATTATAAAAGAAAAGCATCCTTATTTTGGGAAATTTAGAAAACACAGGATAAAAGAAAAGTCCCATTATTCTTGATACATTTCACATGGGTTTTTATGTGAACTCTGAATTTGGATGCACATAAAGTTAGCCATCTCTTTCTTGGTACTGAAGAGAGAGAAAGACAGCTACTATAGCTAGGATATCAAAAATGAGGGAAAGAAATGGATGAGGTTAGAGAGATAAGCTGAGGCCCCTAAGTGAAAGGTCTTATATTCAGCCACTAAACTTTTTGTGTGTGCAGTTGACCCATAAACAACAAGGTTTGTATGGGTCCATTTACAAGCAAATTTTTTTTCAATAAATATATTGGAAAGTTTTCTGGAGATTTTTCTTACCACTATGAAGTGATCATATAAATTATATTAGATATATATTAAAATATATAAATATATATAAAATATATATATAAATCATATTGCTGCTTCATTATCAATATATGAACCATAATACCTATAAAAATATGAATTTTTTTCACACTCTTCATTTTTGATGTCTAGTGTTAGACATACATAATATCTACAGTGTTTTATATCATGTAAGACAATAATGATGTAGGTACTGAAAGACAATTCACCTTATGAACAGACTATGTAAACTTATATCCATAAGTACAGTAATAGTATTATAAATGTGTTTTCCCTTACTTATGAATTTCTTTTCTCTAGCTTATTGTATCACAAGATACAATATATATTACATATAACGTAAAATATGTGTTATTTATGTTATTAGTCAGGCTTCTGGACAACAGTAGATTATTCGTTGTTAAGCTTTGAGGGAGTCAAAAGTTGTACTTGAATTTTTGACTGTGTGTGGGGTCAACGCCCCTAACTCCCATGTTTCTTAAGGGTCAACTGTATTTGCTTTGTTCTGGGGAGATAGTAGGCAATAGGATAGATAAGGGGCATGATCAAACTTCCATTTGGAAAAGTTCATTCTATCTTTTATGTGAAAAATAGACTGGAAAGAGGCAAGCAAAACCACTTACATCAATAGTCTAAGGGAGAGATGAAGATTCTGGATGGAGGCAGAGAAGATAGAAGGAAGTGGGCAGATCGAAGAGAGTCTTAGAAAATAAAATTGTCAAGATTTGGGGATGACTTCGATTTCTATATAAAGGAAAAGAAAGTGTCATGGGTGAACCCCAAGTTCCTACCCTTGCATATTCCAAAAGAAAATCAATGGTACCATTTTCCAAGACAGTGAGCATTATAGACTAAATTTTAGAAGAAAAATCATGTTTTCATAGTTACTTTTAGATGTATGCAATTTGAAGATATTTATACTAAGTATCGTGTTTGCATTCAGATTTATGCTCTCCCCATCAATGTATAGTTTATCTATATCATCCATCAATAGGTAACCTCATCAGAGGAGTATTTATTTCAATGGCCCCCTCTGTGAGGTTGCCCTGAGCTGTGTCCTTCAAAAGAAGGTATCATCTCAATACAGTCTCTTCTTTGTAACTCTCTCCTGAGTACCATTTACACTAATCAAGATAATCAATACACACACACATGAATTCAAAGGCACATTATAATTAAACTGCTGAAAAGTAGTAAAAAACATAAAATTTTATCTTTTTTTAAAACTATGTATGGTAAAAAACATGCCATATTTAAAGTGCTGATAGGAAAAAAATACAACCAAAAATATACCCTTCCCTCGAAAAGAAAACCCGTCAACACAAAATAAAAGCTCAGAATTCATCACTAAGAGACTTATAAGAAATGTTAAAGGAAATTCTTTAGGCAGTAGGAAAATGACACCAGAGAGTATCATGGGAAGGGTAAATGTATGGATAAATATAAAATACTTTTTTCTTAAATTTCTTCAAAAGATTAACTATTTAAAGCATACACATTAACAGTGTATTGAGGTTTATAACACATGTAGAAGTAAAATGTATGACAACAATAGCACAAAGGAAGGGAAGAGGTAAGAAGTAGTATACTGTGAAGTGACACATAACATTTGAACTTAACTATGTAAGTTAGGCACATTTTATAAACCCTAAGAAGCCACGAAAAAATAATTTTCAAAACAATAAGCCAATAGTGAAGTTAACATGCAATATTTTAAAATGTGAGAAATATTATCAGGGATTAAAAAGGGACACTCATAAGAAAAAAGTTGCCAAAACCGGTTTGGCTCAATGGATAGAGCGTTGGCCTGTGGACTGAAAGGTCCCAGGTTCGATTCTGGTCAGGGGCATGTACATTGGTTGTGGGCACATCCCCAGTGGGGGATGTGCAGGAGGCAGCTGGTCGATGTTTCTCTCTCATCGATGTTTCTAGCTTTCTATCCTTCTCCCTTCTTCTCGGTGAAAAATCAATAAAATATATGAAGGGAAAAAAAGAAAAAAGCCAATCCATCAAAAAAATATAAGAATCATAAATATGTATGTATCCAATATCAGAGTTTCAAATTACATGAAGTGAAATCTTTCAAAGTCAAAGAAGAAATAGACAAAGGTATTTTGATTTTCACTATACTAAACTCATTTGTATTTCTATATATTGGCAACAAAAATTATAAATTGAAATTTAAAAGTAATTTACAATTACATAAAAACCATAAAATATGTAGGGGCAAAGTTAACAAAATATGTGGAAAATATAAAAAAAAAGTGGAAAATGTGTACAACACTGAAAACTACAAAATACTTCTAAGAGAAATTAAAATTAAACAATTATCCAGAAACTGATAGATAACATCCAATCTCAATCAATATTCTTTAGGCCTGTGGTCGGCAAACTGTGGCTTGTGAGACACATGTGGCTCTTTGGCCCTTTGAATGTGGCTCTTCCACAAAATACCACGTCCTGGGCAAGTCTATTTTGAAGAAGTAGCATTAAAGAAGTTTCAGTTAAAAAAATTTGGCTCTGTTGATTAATGAGTTTACTGACCTCTACCTTAAGCTTTTGTTTTTATGTAAGAATTAACAATATGATTCTAAAACCACACAGAAAAGCAAAGAACCTAGTAGAGCCTAACAAATTTGAAAAAGCAAATTAAAAAAATGCAAACAAATCAGAAAATAAAACACAAAGTTGGAAGACTCATTTACCAAATTTCAAGGCTTACTATATAAAACTATAGTAATCAAGTCATTAGTACTGACTAATAGATAAATGGAACAGAATAGAAAGTCTAGAAAGATTCACAAGTATATGTTCAACTGATTTTCAACAAAGATGCAAAAGTAATACAGTGATAAAAGAATAGTTTTTTTTCAACTAATGATACTGGAGCAACTGTTTATCTGGAAGAAAAATAAACTTTTATCCTTACCTCAAATCACCCACAAAAATTAATTTCAAATGGATCACAGGCCTAACCATAAAAAATAAAACTTCAGAAATTTCTGGGGAGAAAAAGGAAAAAGATCTTCATAATCTTGGATAAGCTAAGATTTCATAGGTCACCAAAAGCACCAAATATTTTTAAAAATTGAACTCAAAATTAATTTTTCTTCTCCTCAAAAAAAACACTGAAAATGAAAAGGCAGGCCACAGACTGAGAAAATATTTGCAATGCATACTTATATATGATAAAGTATATAAAAGAATAGTTAAAATTTAATAATAAAATTCATGGGAATCAGGATAATGGGTTTTTTTCTGGCAACAGAGAAAAAATATTGGGGAGCTTGATTATACCTATGCTTCATTTCTTTTCTTTTTTTTCAAATACATTTTATTGATTTTTTTACAGAGAGGAAGTGAGAAGAATAGAGAGTTGGAAACATCGATGAGAGAGAATCATCGGTCAGCTGCCTCTTGCACACCCCCTCCTGGGGATGTGCTCGCAACCAAGGTATGTGCCCTTGACCGGAATCGAACCCGGGACTTTTCAGTCCGCAGGCCGACGCTTTATCCACTGAGCCAAACCGGTTTCAGCTATGCTTCGTTTCTTTAAAAGCTGCTGGGAAGTAAGTATATGGGCCTTTATTATAATTTTATTTTATTCTCCATGCATAAAATACATATAATTAAAAGAAAGAGTAAACACTATACCCAAAGAAAGAGCTTAATTTATATTATTCTATTAAATTGTCATAGTTATTAAGACACTTAAAGAAGGATTTCCCCCCCAGGTCTTATTCACCAATGACACACACAAATATATATAAAACTAAAGAAAAGAAAAAGATTCAGTCATATTTCTAGTTTCCTTCTAATCATTCCTACTTGAATGCTTAAATGTTTCCGTCATAATTTCAAACTTATTAAAACAATTGAAGATCGCTGATCTTTCCCTACACCATGGATTCAAGCTTTTCATTGTTCTTTGCTGGTCCCACCACTTGATATGGATAGCATATTGCTTAAGAGCATAAGCTCTATAGCCAAACTGCCTATGGTCATGTGTTGCCCATAGCTCACGCATTGCCTGACTTTAAATCACTTAATCTCTTTGTGACTCAGAATAAATGTTGAATATGTAAGATTCTTAGGGCTAAAGTTGCCAAACAGTCATTCTCAATATGTGTTAATCATTTTTTAAAAAAATATTCCTATTGATTATGTCTTCATTCATCTTTGTTTCTTCCTTAGTCCCCCTATATCAAGAAAGGTACTAAGCCCAGTTGATTGTTCCTAGAACAATATGACCTTTCCATATTTCTGGACATCAATAGTGGAGGTCTAAAATACTATAGCCTCCTCCCTACAAGTCTTGCTTTTCTTTAATTTCTTGCCATTCCAATCTTCTCACACTATTGGATTCAAAATTAATCACTAATATAAAAGTACTAGAAGCCTGGTGCATGACATTCATGCACTGGGGGGGAGAGGGGAGAGACCCTCAGCCCAGCCTACACTCTTTTGCAGTCCAGGAACCCTTGGGGGATGTTTGACTAACAGCTTAGGCCCTCTCCCTGCCTAAGCCAGCAGTTAAGACATCCTTAGCACTGCCACGGAGGTGGGAGAGGCTCCCGCCACTGCCACGGCACTCGCTGTGAGCCCGGCTTCTGGTTGAGTGGCACTCCCCCTGTGGAGAGCTCCTGTGTTTAGCGTCTGCCCCTTGGTGGTCAGTGTGCATCACAACAACTATTTTTCTGCTGTTTGGTCAATTTACATATTACCCTTTTATTATATAGGATGGTGGTAGAAAGCCTCCAGGGTAAGTGTTAATCCTATAAACATCAAAGTGAGCTACATTTATTACTATGAGAGGAGCAACAATATATTATAAATTGGCCCAGCTGGCATGGTTCAGTGGTTGAGCATTGACCTGTGAATCAGGAGGTCACAGTTCGATCCTTGGTCAGGGCACATGCCCAGGTTGTGGGCTCGATTGCCAGTAGGAGGTGTGCAGGAGGAAGCCGATCAATGATTCTCTCTCATCATTCATGTTTCTCCCTTCTGTATCTCTCCCATTCTCTGAAATCAATAAAATATTTTTTAAATATTATCAATTGCTTTTGAGTAGAATTAGCAGTTCCCTATTATATCAGCAATCACTCCTAACATAGTTTGAGACTCGATTTAGTATAAAAACCACCAATCTTTTTGAATACTCACTTACCTCTTTGAGGACTAGTCTCTTTTGTTTTAAGTAAAATGTTTATAAATGCCATCAGTCTATGCTCTCAGATCCTAGAAGATAACACTCATTGAGCACAATATTCTTTCCTGATGAGTCCAGAATAATACTAGTCATCAAGAAAATTAATACCAATGGAGGAACTGGCAGAGGTGAAATCTGTGTGTCATTTTGAACTACATAATCTCTGGAGTTTCTCCTAATTTTAAAGGTCTATGAATCTATTCTAAGCTACAGAAATCTATATAAAAGTCCCATAATTTAAAATTAATAATTAATTTGAAATAAAATCTAGAAATCTAGAAAGCATTCTGAAATATTTTATAAAAAATATATTTGGCCCACTGGCGGTCACTGTTCCATTCCCGGTCAGGACATATGCCTGGGTAGTGGGCTACATCCCCAGTGTGGGGAATGCAGGAAGCATCCAATCAATGATTCTCTCTCATCATTGATATTTCTATCTCTCTCTCTCTCCCTTCTCTGAAATTAATAAGAATATCTTTTTTAAAATTGTTTTTGTATTGCTTCAAAATAATTTGGTTTAAAACTGTCTTTCAAAACAAATTTCATTGTGATATTTCACTATAAATTCATACTTTGGTGGCAATGCATTTTGGAACACTATTAAAATGAGCCCAGAAATTTGATATGGGCACACAGAAGTTACACAACTACTCTTCGAAAGTGGTTCCTGGAAATTTGAACAACATGAACTTAATTTTTTTTAACATTTACCTTTTTTCTTCTTTTGCTCTCAGCTGTTCTTCCTGTCTCAAAACTTGAACCATTATAGATTCAAAAACTCCACTTGTCAAGCCCACCAAACTTCGCGGTGTTGACCGACGCCTTGTTGAAGTACATGCAGTTCCCTTCTCATCCTCCAATCCATAATAGCCTCTAGATGTAACTGCTATCGTTGTCTTTTCTCTCAAGTGCCTTGGAGAAGAATAAGTCAATTCACAAGGTCAAAATTCCTGAATAAGCAATAAGCCCCCTTAACCAGCATCTTAAGAATTCCTTTTGCTAACTATATAAAAAGTATTTAATAAAATTAACTATGCTCCAGATCATTTTATCCTCCCTATATAATTTTAAATTTTCCTTACTCAGCTCATAAAATCACTGAGTGATAGCTCCTTCCCTATGTTAAAAAAATACACTTAATTGAAGTATTAAAGTCAGTTATTAAAGCATTACATCTTTAAAGAAAAAAAGTTTACTGTGAGCAAACTTAAAATGTATCTTATCTTTATATCTCTTCATATATTTCATTCTACCAATCATTGGTGTGGAAAAATGTACACTAGAAAAAGACTTTGGGAGAGAAGATTTATGATATATAAACACTTTGAAGAAATTATAAACAAATGAATCATTAAAATATATAGTTTTAAGTTGCATTACAATATAATTATAAATTTGGAAATCTTCTGACCAAACTATAAGAATATAACAATTCTTCTTCAATCTCACCACAAATGTTTCTCTGCTCTATAATGTTTTATTAATATACTAAGATACTGACCTAATTTTAAAGATATTGATGTGAAAAAGTTTCTCAGTAATTTGCTTAATTGTCCATAAATTCTCTTAATGAATTTGAAATAACTAATTGAAACCATTCACACTAGAAAAAGAAACATTACCTTAAACAAAGTTTTTAAGTCTAGACTAAAAAGATTTCTGAATTTGTATCTATATGTGTTAACTGTAAAAAGCATCAGAGGAAAAAAAATCTGCTCTTCTACCTTTGTAAAGAATGCCAGAGCCTCTGAAGGTTTTGTATATGCTGTTGTTTCTACAATGGCAAAATCAAGTCACTACTCAAAGTAAGCATTCAATATCTTAGAGAAGAATTTATATACATTCAAAGTTGATCCTGTAGTCATATTTCCCTGCTTTCCTATAGGCTTCAATATAAAATAGGCTAAAAGTTCACCAAAACATAAGTCTTTATGTAATACAATTAAACTCCTGTCCATCTTGGACTATATTTACAGTGTTTTTTCTCTAAGTTAGAAAAACTTAACAATCTTAGTTTTAGGCCATATAGGTCCCACAAATGGTATACCTGCAAGATTCTACTGAACTATGGCACTATTATGTGTTTTATCTGTTGTAAGATGATAATATTTTAACTAATTCAGCTTTAGGTAGGGAATGAACTTTTAAACTAGCTTTCCAGTAATTCTGAAGAATTTAGGCTAAACTATCCATACTTTTCAGGCTATGATCCTTTTACGTACAATAGAATGCTGAATTGATATACTTGGGCTCATTTTAGTATAGAGTTTTTACTGGGGAACTAACTACATCTGTAATTTTAATCACTTCCTCATGAATACTAATAAGAAGAGAACATTAATAAACAATATTACACTGAAACATAACTTCTCAGAGGTCACTGTGTATGTAGAGCACTGGCGATAAGGAGAGTTGAGGGAAATAGTAAGGCACATGGGTAAATTGATGTGTAAAAAAGTCAGAAATTCAATTGTATCCTTTACTTCAGTCTTATAAGTAAAGATAAAATTAATAAATTACTTTTTAACAGTATTTTCTCAGAACAAAGACCAAAAAGAAGTTAATATCCTTTATTATTTATCAGAAATAAAAACTTACAAGTTTTGATACTTATTCATAATTAAAAAACAAAACTATGTTTCTCTCATAGCAACAAATAAAGATTAAAATACTGATAGTACTCAGTTTTGGAGCAGGTTCTAAGGAAGAAAAATTCTCATACATTAGTGGATGTGTAAAATTGGCACAGTGTTTTTGAAAGTCAAATTGATAATAATCATTAAGATTTAACATGCACATACCTTTTTACCTGTCATGCTTCTAATAATGTACCATATATATGCATATATTTATATATGTATATGTGTATATATATATATATCTTCAACTATAAGCAACATACACTCAGAGAATATTGTTTATTTAAAAAAAACTTGAAAACATAAACAACCTTTGATACCAGATAAATTAACTAAAATAATGTGCCCACAATATGAAATAGCACCCATCCATTATAGAAATTGCTTAAGTCTATTTATGCTCTGCTGAATATAAAAAAGCAGTTTCTAAACAAAATATATTTCTTAACCCAAAAGAAATTATATACAAGTGTATATGTAAACATACATATGACACCGAGTAGTGTGTACATGTACGAGTTCAAATTCTCACCTAGACTCCTGCAATCTCTTCATGACAGGTCTCCTGGCTTCTGCTCTAATCTCCTTACATTCTATTCTGCATGTAGCAACCCAGGTAATCCTTTTAAATGGAAATCAGATCATGTCATTCCCTGCCCTGTCTCCTCCAAAGCCTTCCAGTTACACTTAAAATATAATCCAAAGTTCTGATGGCCTACTATAAGATCTAGTAGGCTATGGCCCTCATCTACTTTTCTAGCCCTCGTTTTCTACCACTCTGCCCTTAGGTCTTTCTGTCCTGGCTATCAAAGTCTCCTTGTTATTCTCAGTCACACCAACATCAACTTTGCACCCGATCTTCATCCTGAAAGGCCTCTTCCCCAGATATTGGTATGGTTAGGTATTGTCACTTCATTCATTTGTCTGTTCAAATGCCAGCATATCTGAGAGGACTTCTTTGACTACTGTAACTCGGATCCCCCGTCACTCTCTATTTTCCCTTCATATTACTTGTCACTAATTGCATTATATAATTATTTAAAATAAGCTTAATCTCACATTATAAGTATCTAGGTGAACAGTGAGACACACCAACAACACAGTGGAGAGAGGTAAAAAACAGGTCCAAGTACAGAGGGCCAGGATGAGGCACTGAGACCAGTCTTGAGGCGAGCAACCAGGAGCTCATGAGATGTGGCACAGCCAGCAAACTTTGGGGCCCTGCTGTGAGGTGTGGGGCAAGGTCAAATGGGGATTCAGGGGATATCAGGTGAGCAATGAGAGGCATATGAGGTGAGAGAGAAACAAAAAGAAAAGAAAAAGATCCAAATACATCAGGAATTTAATGTACTAAAAATGGTAAATAATATAGAAAGGTGATGCTGTGAGCACTGGCTGAACATGAGAAAAAAGTAAAGCTGAATTTCAACCTCACTCACTCCTTAACCAAAACAAATTTCAGACAGATCCATTCCTTTGTTCATTCATTCACTTATTCCTTCATTCAAAATTCATTTAGGTGGACACATACACACTTATAGGCAAGATTCCTGTCCTCATTAAGCTTACATGCTAGTAAAAAAAAAATACAAAAAGCAAGCAAATAGGAAAAATAAGTTCTAAGTATAAATTAGATATTATAAATTCTGTGAGGTAGTCAAGAATAAATTTCTCTGAGGTAATGATAGAAACAACCACACACACACACACACACACACACACACACACACACACACACACAAAATACCAGCCCTGACTGGGGTGACTCCATTGGTTGAGCATCATCCTGTGCACCAAAGTGTCACTGGTTAGATTCCTGGTCAGGACACATGCCCGGGCTGCCAGTTCAGCCTACGACAGGGTGCATATAGGAGGCAATGAACATCTCACACATTGATGTTCGCCCCCCCCCCCCCCCCTAAAATCAATAAAGACATATTACAAACAAAAAACCCAGCCCTGGCCTGCGTGGTTCAGTGGGTTAGAGCATTGTCCCATACACCAAAAAGGTCATGGGTTTGATTCCCAATCAGGGCATATACCTAAGTTGTAGGTTCAGTCCCAAGTTGGGGCACATAAAATGTTCCTCTCTGTTTCTTTCTCCCTCTCTCTAAAATCAATAGACATAGCCTCAGGTGAGAATTAAAAAATAACAACAACAACAAAAAAGCAGCCCAAAAAACCAAAAAGCATTACAGAGGTTTACTATTGTTACCCTGTCAGTGTACAGTCTCATATGCAACAATATTCATATGTAATATTTGATTAATAGTAAGTAAAATCAAATCTAACAGGTGATAAGCAGAATATAAAACTATATTTGGCAAATCCAAATCTTGTATTAAAATTTTGTGTGAGTAAACAATACACATGGATATACACTGAGTGACCATATTATTATGATCTCTAAACATATAACAATCTGGCCACTCAGTGTATATCCTATATAATAAAAGGCTAATATGCAAATTGTCCCCTTGATCAGGAGTTTGACCAGCAGGCAGGCCAGCCAATCGCCCATGTCCCCTCCTACCCTGGCCTCCAACACACACACACACACACACACACACACACACACACACACACACACACAGTGACCAGATTATTATGCGTTCAGAGATCATAATAACCTGGCCACTCAGTGTAGATGAGATCATGAAAGCTAACAACTACAATAGCTGGTTTGATTCAGTGGATAGAGCATGGGCCTGTAGACTGAAGGGTCCTGGGATCGATTTCAGTCAAGGGCACGCACCTAGGTTGCAGGCACAACCCCAGCCCTGGTTGGGGTACGTGCAGGGAGGCAACCAATTGGTATGTCCCTCTCACATCAATGTTTCTCTTTCTCTTTCTCTCCCCTTCCTTCTACTCTCTCTGAAAACCAATGGAAAAATATCCCAGGGTGATGATTAACAAAAAAACAAACAAACAAACAAAAAAAAAACATAAAACAAAACAAAAAAAAGCTAACAACTGATGATTACTTCTGTCTGATTATTTTAAATATTTGTCTGTTTTCTATTATTTTCCAAATCTTCTTCAAAGAGCATGTAGATTGCTTAGTATTTAGTTTATGGAAAGGAATTAATGAATGTTAACTATTAGAAAAAAGATTTAAATTGCTAATAAAAAATAGATCTGTTATTCTACAACTTATGCAGTCTTGCCATGAAAGTGTTTTAAAATTAAGAATGGCACCCTGGCTAGTATGGCTCAGTTGGTTGAGTGTTATCCCCTGCACCACTCTTCGATTCCCAGGCACTGGGTTTCGGACTCCATCCCCAGTGGGGGATGTGCAGGAGACAGCCAATTGAAATTTCTCTCTCATTGATATTTCTCTCTCTCTCTCCCTCCCTCCCTCTCTATCTCAAGTCAACAAAAAACATACTTTTTTAAAAAGTAAGTAACACTTGACTATAACTTTTGAAATAAATTTGCCACCAAACAAATTCCCTACAATGGAATTAATAAGTAGAAGAAATTACTAATGTATTGGCAATTGCACAGTAACAAAGACTTAGATAAACTGGAGTATCTGTGGTTTTCATACTTATTCAGTAGTCTGTGGATCACCACAAACTACCATATTTAATTATTTCTAGAAACTTTAAAAAATATATTTTTTATTGATTTTTTATAGAGAGGAAGAGAGAGGGATAGAGTTAAAAACATCGATGAGAGAGAATCATCAATCAGCTGCTTCTTGCACACCCCCTACTGGGGATGTGCCTGCAACCAAGGTACATGCTCTTGACCGGAATCGAACCCGGGACCTTTCAGTCCGCAGGCCGATGCTCTATCCACTGAGCCAAACCGGTTTCGGAATATTTCTAGAAACTTTTATTTAGGACATTATGTTATTAATTTTAAGGCTATGTTCTTATAAGTATCTGTCTGTAACAAACTTGAGTCTATAAAAACCCAGCTGTCAAATTAAGCATTAAACAACTGATGTCAATATGTGTTTGCAATTTCTTCCCCCTCCCCCCTGTGTTTGCAATTTCTTAATTATGTTTGTCATATTTCATTGTTTTAGTCATTGGCAAAGTTGGTGAAAATATCTTGGTAGACAAAAACTTAAATGGGTAAAATTCTGTATATAACAATTTTTTTTTTCTGAGAACTGGGAGAAGACAGAAATTATTCAATTAGAAAAATAAAACAGCCGTGTGTCCCATGGGGGCGAGTGCCCCGGGTGAGCCAAGTGTCCCAGGGGGCTGAGTGCCCCGGGTGAGCCGAGTGCCCCGGGTGAGCCGTGTGTCCCATGGGGCCGAGTGCCCCGGGTGAGCCGAGTGTCCCAGGGGGCCGAGTGCCCCGGGTGAGCCGTGTGTCCCATGGGGCCGAGTGCCCCGGGTGAGCCGAGTGTCCCAGGGGGCCGAGTGCCCAGGGTGAGCCGAGTGTCCCAGGGGGCCATGTGCCCCGGGTGAGCCGTATCCCCAAAGGGGATGGGTGTCCCGGGTGAGCCGTGTGTCCCAGGGGGCTGTGTGCCCCGGGTGAGCCGAGTGTCCCAGGGTGCAATGTGCCCCGGGCGAGCCGTGTGTCCCAGGGGAAGCAGTGGAGCCCAGGGGAAGGGGCGGTGAAAACCAGAGGAGGAGCGGACTCTATTCATATGGTCCTGAGATAGTCACCATAAAACAAGCAGACTGCCAAATGAGGAGCAGATTCTATTCATGGGGTCCTGAGATGGTCACCACAAAACAAGCAGATTGTCAAATGACAGCGGGGAGGGGAAGGAGACCTGGGGGGAGATAGGAGAACAACCGAGGGACTGGTATGCATGAACATAAGTACAACCAATGAACACAGAACTCTGGGGAGGGAGGGCATAAATGGGAGGTGGGGGGGGGGCAATGGTAAGCTATGTACACAGATAATACCTTAATAAAATATAATAAAATTAAAAAGAAAAGAAAAAGAAAACAACTAAGTCCAACCTAATTATGTATATATTTAAATCCATCATATTATCTAAATTATCTGGCTAAAGAAAATATTGTCTTTATCTTCTTTCCAGCATTACTTTGGAATTCTGCATAATGTAAAACAAATTTTTCCAGATATATTTCGATATATCCTTCATTAAATATGTTACCCAAGAGAAAAAAAGTCAAATGCAAATTTAAATCGAGAGAAGCTGAAAATTAAGGGATGGAAAATGTTAAATTGACATTAGTTTTCTCCTCTAATTTATCTCAGATATGTGTCCCTTTTAACTTTCTAGCTTAAAAGCTTTTAATATAGTAACTCACTAAAACGGACTATCAAACTCTTTATCAGCACAGCATATGATTTAGCTCCATAATCTGGCCTTACCAGTCATGCCTTATCACTACTTTTCTATATATAACTACTAGAGAGGCCTGGTGCACCCCCTAGTCAAACTCCCAGTCGAGGGGACAATTTGCATATTAGCCTTTTATTATATAGGATAGTCTAGCCAAATTAAACTATTAGTATTCCTTAGCTATATACGGTGGCTCTTTGCCTTTGTACTTTTGAACATGCTACTCTTGTTGAATGGAATGACCTCTATATGAACTTAGTTTATCAACTCCTATCCTATCTAATGAAAAAATAATATGCAAATTAGCCATCACTCCAATGCACAAGATGGCTGCCCCCATGTGGTCAAAGATGGCTACCCCCATGTGGACATAAGATGACCGCCACAAGATAGCCACCTGGGGAGGGCAGTTAGGGGTGACCAGGCCAGTAGAGGAGGGAATTTGGGGCAACCGGGCCTGAAGGGAAGGGCAGTTGGGGGGGGACCAGACCTGCAGGGAAGGGCAATTAGGAGTGATCAGACCTGCAGGGGAGGGCAGTCAGGGGTGACCAGGCCTTCAGGGGAGGACAGTCATGGGAAAACAAGCTGGCAGGGGAGCAGCTAGGCATCAATCAGGCTGGCAGGGGAGTGGTTAGGGAGTGACCAGGCTGGCAGGCACAAGTGGATAGGAGCAATCAGGAAGGCAGGCAGGCGAGCAGTTGGGAGCCAGCAGTCCTGGATTGTGAGAGAGCTTTTGGACATCTCTCGAGGGGTCCCAGAATGGGGAGTGTGCAGGCTGGGCTGAGGGACACCCCTCCTTGTGCACGGATTTTGTGCACCGGGCCTGTAGTCTTTCCATATTCACCTTTGAATCCCTCCACAGTACCTATCAAATAATAAGCATTATAAATATACTGGAGGCCTGGTGCACAGATTGCTCACTGGTGGGTTCCCTCAGCCTGGCACCAGGCCGCTAGCATGCATAGAAGATCTCTGGTTAACCTCTCCCCGCCCTCCCCCCTTCCGTCTGAGATTCATCAGTCTGTTCCATATTTCCATGCCTGGGGGCATTGAGCATCTGCCCCCACTGGTGGTCAGTGTGCATCATAGCTACCAGTCAAACCGTTGGATGGTCGCTTAGGCATATATATATTCTACCTGCATTGAATTTAATAAATACCTATTAAGCTTCTCTGTACTTGAAGAGATTAAAAAATGCATAATTCAATCTTAAAATTTAGTTAGGCAAATAGATATACAAACAGATAACTCCAATATCAAGGTATTCAAAAAACTTCAGTATAAATCACATGATCCCAAAAAGTGGGTTCTGTAAGAACAGAGGACTGTACGGAACCCATGATGAAAAGAAAAGGGAGAAAGAGATGTGCAAAGTTTTCCTGCAGAGATGACAACTCTGCTGAGTTTTTTAAAGAAGAGGAATTTTTACTTGATATAATTAAACTAGTGGCCAAGTGTATGAAATTCATACACATTAAAAGGGAATTAATTAGCCGAAGCCGGTTTGGCTCAGTGGATAGTGTTGGTCTGCGGACTGGGGGGGTCCTGGGTTTGATTCTAGTCAGGGGCATGTACATTGGTTGTGGGCACATCCCTGGTGGGGGGTGTGCAGGAGGCAGCTGGTCGACGTTTCTAGCTCTCTATCCTTCTCCCTTCCTCTCTGTGGAAAATCAATAAAATAGTTTTTTAAAGGGAATTAATTAGAGAAAATATTTTAATACTGCTATTTGCCCTTTCTCTATAATAGAAGTGTCAGAGATGAAAGAAAATTAGTAAAATGTGTATGAAAATCTCCCTGCTGTCAGAGTCCAGCACACACCACAGGACTCAGAGTCAAGTCCCCGCCCACCTGTGCGCATCTCAAAATCACACCAGACTGAGACCCAGCCAGCCCCATCCCCATCAAGCCCTGCCAGAGGTGGGGGTGCAGCCTCAGGTCCCCCCGCACGGCGCCACATAGCCTCATGTCGCTGCTGATAGGTCATTACAGCATCACATGATGACCATTTGCATATTAGCCTTTTATTATTATGATATTTCATTTTATCTTTTTTTATATGCTCATTTATTTCATTAATTCAAGAATTACCAAGTAACTATTATGTATGCCCAAGACCCTAGAAGTACAGTGGTGAGGAAGACATATCCTCTGCCTTCATAGAGATACGGTACAGACAGGGAGACAGATATATTCCTAACATAATTTTTTAAAGAGCTATAAACATATGCAAAACAAAGAATCATGGATTACAAGGAAAAAAGCAATTAATATATATAAGGTTTTATAAAGGAGATGTCATCTGAGCTGAGCCTTAAGTAATATTAGAATTTCACTAGACAGAAAAAGAGAGACTTCTAAGTAGATAGAGAAGGTACTGAAGATGTTTTGAAATTGTTCTGAATTTGATAAAATCAACGGCCAGTAACTACAAATGGAATTCTAGAGAAAGCTAATGTCTAATTCAGTAGTGTCACTAACAAAACCAGAATTATACTCACTTTACTCATAAAGGTATGACATCTTCAATATAATAAGTCACATATTAAGACTTTCAATGTGCTAAATACCAAGACATTCCTCCTCTGACTTAATGCAGAACAAAACCATTACTTAAAGGTCAGAGTTAAACAAGTCTCTTTAAAAACCTAATAGTATAAACATGTGCATAATGCAAGAGGTACTATTTAGATTTTCTGTTGTTATGGCTGTTAAAGACCCAATTTTTTCTTTATTTAGTTAATTGGAATTTTCTCCACTTTAACCAAACTTCATCATAACTTACTAGATACTGGTTAATTCTGTGGTTTAAACATATGGTTCTTAAACTTTTTTGGGGTCTATGCCTCTCTACGGACCTAATAAAATTTTGCAACTTCTCTCTACAAAAACAAATTCTCACACACACACACACACACACACACACACACACACACACACACTTTTGAATACTGTGGGGGATGGGGAAGGCTTTTAGAACTCCAGTTAAAAACTCTAAATTTTATAAAGGCTTGGAACTCATACAGAACTATAAGAGAAACACAAATTAAAATACCCACCAAAAGGCTATTAGGTCAATTAATATAATAATTTACCTGACATATTCAGAGCAATGCTATGAGAGCTAACCTTGGATCTCTTTTAATTGTTCCCCAAAATCAAATGAGAAACACAACAAATAACTGACAAGTAATGTAAGATCATACAAATAAGTTTAAATAAGTACAAGCAGATGGGAATAGGTACTTAACTTCAGGCTTTTGATTTTGACCAAACTGCTACAACCAACCACAAATTTATATAAAATACAAAGTTCAAAACATGAAATGCTATCAGCAAAATCCAAGACTGTGGAAGACTAGACAAACAACCTTGTTTCTTCAACAAAATCACTTCAAGAAAGAAGGAGATAGGAGTATGATTAAAGAAAGAGAAGGAGAAAGGAAAGAAAGGGAAATCTATATTTGCTACTAAGAATTCTTTTTTGTTTGATTTGGCATTATAGTTATATTTTAAACAAGAGTCCTCATCTGAGTTACAATCTGAAGCATTTATAGAATAATCTGCTGTCAATAATTTGTTCAAAATGATATAGAAGTTAGGTATATAGAAAACATGAATGAGGAAAAACCAGCCATAAATAAATATTTTTTGGGACTTGGTAACATGCACGAGGGTTTGAACCTTCTATTTTGCTTATTTCCCTCCGCCTTAATATATGTGTGTGTGTGTGTGTGTGTATATATATATATATATATATATATATATATATATATATATATATATATACAGAGAAGAAAGGGAGGGGGAGAAAGAAACATTAATAATGAGAATCATCTATCAGTTGCCTCCTGCACGCCCCCACTGGGGATGGAGCCCACAACCCCAGCATGTGCCCCGAACAGATATTGAATGGCAACCCCGTGGTTCATAGGTTGATGCTCAACCACCCCGGCCAGGCCCGTTTTACTTTTTTATGTGTTAGAAATTCTCTGATGAAAAGTTTTCAAACAATGTAAAAACTTATCTAAAAATAGTTTGCTTTGTGTAATATTCTATAACAAACTCATGACTTTCAATGTCCCACCATTCTTTTTTATTAATTGATTTGAGAGAGGAAGGAGGAGGGAAAGAGACATCAAGGTTCCCATAAATACCCCAACTAGGGACTGAACCTGCAACTTGGGTTCATGTGCCTTGATCGGGAATCGAACTGGCAACCTTTCAGTTCACAGGGCGATGCTCAACCAATAGAGCCACACCAGCCAGGGCTCCATTCTTTTTCAGAGAAATAATTCAAATACCTGATACCATGTCTCCTTACCTTACTTTCCCCACAACTTTCATTTTTTACCAGTTACTTCTTCAAGGTGTATTCCATGTAAAGACATGAGCATGAGTCTGCTTCTCTTTGCTCCTGTCTTCCCTTCATTCCAACTATAATCCAAAATACAATGCTAATAAGAGTTGACAAATGTGACCGAAACAAGACGGCGGCCTAGGTAGTCTCCTAAGCTGCCACCTCATCAACAATTTGGAAAAAAACAACAGCTAAAATCGAAAGGGATCGCACCAGACCCACAGGAAAGCTGGCGGAATGGGAAGGCTACAACTAGACACAAAGCAGGGCGCCGCTGCTACCATGTGGAGTTTAAAACTACAGCGGAATCGGACCCGCTGGAGCTGCCGCCGCCGCCGCCGCCGCCGCCGGGAATGAGGGAAGCCAGACCTCGCTCTGTCCCGGGCCCAGGGAGTGGGCCAGCCCAGCCAGCCCAGCCAGCCCACCGTGGGAGGGAGGGAGCTGATGTCGGGCCTCCGCCGCGCCATCGGCTCCTGCCTGGACGAGAAGCCTTTGAGCGGTCTCCCCGCCCACAACCACCCCAGCCTGCGGCTGTCCCAGCCCGCCCGCCATACTGGTGAGGAGCTGGCGTGGTGCCTTCCGTTCACAGCCCTGGCGAGTCCTTCCTCTGCAGCCGCATGGCCGGGCCAAAGCTTCCGCTACTGCCACCATGTGGATTTTAAAACTACAGGGGAAATTGAACCACAGGAGCAACCTTCGCTGCCGCACCTGCCGCCGCACCCGCCACCACCATGAATAAGGGAAATCCACCGAAAACAGAGCTCACTCCGCTCCGGGCTCAGGGAGTGTGCGGCTTCAGAACTTAGCCTCCGCATCCACAGAAGCTCTGCTTCCGCACCGAACGAGACACCTTTGAGGGCGGTCTCCCTGCCCGCAGCCATCTCAGCCCGCCTGCAGCCATCCCAGTCCACCCGCCGTGCTGGTGAGGAGATAGCGCGGCACCTTCCGTTCGAGACCCTGGCAAGCCCTTCGCCCTTCAGGCCCACCACTGCAGGGCCAAGCCGGAGCCTCTGCCGGGACCCCAAGGAGGGGTGCTGCTGCCGCCATGTGGATTTTAAAAATACAATGGAAATTGAGCCACAAAAGCCACCACCTCCGCTGCACCCGCTGCGAGTGAGGGAAGCCCACAGAGAAGAGCTCACTCTACCCCGGGCCCAGGGAGTGGGCGGCTTCGGAACTTGGCCTCCGCGTCAGCAGCCGTTCCGCTGAGACTCCTTGGAGCTCAGTCTCGCCTCCCGCAGCTGTCCCAGCCTGCCCGCCGTGCTAGCGAGGAGCTAGCGTGGCGCCTCCAATTCGTGATCCCAGCGCCCCAGAGGGGCCGTGGGCCCCGGGTGAGCCGTGTGTCCCAGGGGGCCATGTGCCCCGGGGGAGACATGTGGCCCGGGAGAGCCGTGTGCCCCAGGGAAAAAAAGAATTGACAAATGTAAAAACAGTACAAAAATAATTTTTTTTTCAATGAAAGGAAAACTGTAAATTGTGAGGTGAAATTCAAACATGAAACAATGTTACCATATCCCAAAGCATCAGTCCTCAAACCTTATTGTGTATAAAAATCAATTCAGGAGAGAAATAAAATGGCTGCAAGTAAATGCGGTACTCATCATCTCCCACAACCATATCAAAATTACACTAAAATACAGGACAACCATCAAAATTAAGAACCATCTATAACTAGAGAAGAAGAAAGCACACGGAGACTGATAGAAGGCGTGGAAGGTTTGGAATGAGCTAGTCTGACACCCACATGTGGTGTTTTTTTTTAAATCAGAAGGGATATCTCTAAGATCTCCTGTGAGGAGGGAGGGGTTTCAGCCCCAAACCAGACCCCCAGCCCAGGGTTCCAGAGATGGGAAGAGAAGTCCCTGTAACTTTGAGCTGTAAAAACCAGCGGGGATTATGGCTGCAGGAGACCCAGGCGTTCCTTTTTTTTTTTTTTTTTAATATATATTTTATTGATTTTTTACAGAGAGGAAGGGAGAAGGATAAAGAGTTAGAAACGTCCATCAGCTGTCTCCTGCACACCCACTACTGGAGATGTGCCTGTGACCAAGGTACAGGCCCTTAACCGGAATCAAACTTGGGACCCTTCAGTCCACAGGCCAACACTCTATCCATTGAGCAAACTGGCTAGGGTCCAGGTGTTCCTCTTAAAGGAACAAGCCCAATACAAGTAGCAGCCATTTGCACACCTCTCTGTACTCACGACAGGTGGTCCCAGGCAGTGGCTGACTTTGCACCTTCCAGAAGGCCCCCAGAACCCTGCATCCAGTGGACAGTTTCATACCATACCATATTATAACTCTACATTCCACAAGTGTCACATTCAAGGGGCAGACTCAGGGAGCACCAAAGAGCCCCACGGAAGCAAGTCCTGCTTCATGGGGGGAAAGAGGAACCTGCTCAGCAACTGTACCACTGTAGTAGCACCTGGTCCTCTCAGCCAATTGGCCTGGAGGTCAATTCCTCCCAGTGACACTAACAGCAATAAAGGCTCAACTACAAGATGGTGCACACCTTAAGAGTGCCCTGCTCAGGTGACTGGAGAGACTAAGCCACTGGATCCTATAAGACATCTACTACACAAAGTCACTCTGCCAACTCCAGGAGACATGGCGATTCTACTTAATACATAGAAACAAACACAGGGAAACAGACAAAAGGCAGAGACAAAAATATGTCACAAATGAAAGAAATGGAACCAAGCCAACTACTGGATACAGAGTTCAAAACCATGGTTATAAGGTTACTCAAGGATCTTCATGAGAACTTCAAGGAACTCACTGTGACTTTCAATGATCTTAGTGAGAATTTCAAAGACATGAAAAAGGACAAGTCAAAAATTAAGCACACACTAACTGAAATAAAAAATAATTTACAGGGATTTAACAGTAGAGTAGAGGATTCTGAGAATCAAATCAATGATTTGGAATATGAGGAAGCAAAAATCATCCAATCAGAAGAGGAAAATAATAAAAAATATGAAAATAGTATAAGGAGCCTCTGGGACAACTTCAAGAGTACCAACATTCACATCATGGGGTTACCAGAAGGAGAAGAGAGAGCAAGATATTGAAAACCTATTTGAAGAAATAATGTCTGAAAAGTTCCCCTACCTGATGAAAAAATATACTTGAAAGTCCAGAAGCACAGAGAATCCCAAACAAGAGGAATCCAAAGAGGCCCCACAAGGCACATCACAATTAAAGGGCCAATGGTTAGCTTTCAAACTCACTAGTAAAATTATGTCCCCCTTTAGCTAAAACCTATGATAGATCTATACTGCCTACATTCTAACTTCCCTAGCAAGCAATTAAGAATCTCTGTAGCCGAAACCGGTTTGGCTCAGTGGATGGAGTGTCGGCGTGCGGACTGAAAGGTCCCGGGTTCGATTCTGGTCAAGGGCATGTACATTGGTTGCGGGCACATCCCCAATGGGGGGTGTGCAGGAGGCAGCTGATCGATGATTCTCTCTCATTGATGTTTCTAACTCTCTATCCTTCTATCTTCCTCTCTGTAAAAAATCAATATATATTTTTTTAAAAATCTCTGTAGCCCCAATCTACCTTTCTAGACTTATCTGCCACTACAGCCCCTCATTATCCTATACCCTAATCACTGGTATAAACTATTCCTCTGGAATACTCTGTACTCTTCTGATTCCATACCTTCGATGGTTCCTGTTTATCTACCACCTTGAAATAAGAAATAATGTCATACTTATCATTGTATCTACAGGGCTTTACTTATCATATAACAGTTCAAGTAATTGCTTAATGAACTTCTCAACTTCACCCATCAATTCTATCCACCCTCCAAAACTTTAACCTCTAGAATAAAATCTAATGAAGTATTTTTCAATTCCAGCTCCTTCCTCCCACCTTGCAGTTACAACTCCTTTGCACTTCCTTAATATTTTATAATAAAGATCACCACAGCCAAAACCGGTTTGGTTCAGTGGATAGAGCATTGACCTGCAGACTCAAAGGTCCCAGGTTGGATTCCGGTCAAGGGGATGTACCTTGATTGTACCAGTAGGGGGTGTGCAAGAGGCAGCTGATTGATGATTCTCTTTCATTGATGTTTCTAACTCTCTATCCCTCTCTCTTCCTCTCTGTAAAAAAATCAATAAAATATGTTTAATAAATAAATAAATAAAGATCACCATAGTAGTCTTCAAAGTATGCAGTCTTGTAATATAGTTATTTCAGTGAATGAAACAAGATGTACCATTGTGATTATGTTCTCTCCATTTGTAAGGGAGAAAAAAATAAGGTACTAAATACAACTTATACAATCAAGATGAAATTTCCTCCCGTAATTTTACAAAGCCTTTTGGATAAATAAATATCATGATACAACCAAATATATCAATATTTCATGACAGTCAAAAAAAAAATATTTCATGACAGTCAGCAAATAGTTGTATGACTGTCAGGTGTTGTGACAATGGAATAAGTTTGAGAATGAACCACAATTTTAACATATTTTACTTTTTTAAAAAAATGTAATACATATATTTATATAATATATATATTATATATATTATATATATATGTGTGTGTGTGTGTATATATAATATATATAATATATATATCTTTGATTTCAGAGAGGAAGGAGCAGGAAAGAGAGAAACATCAATGATGAGAAAGAACCATTGATTGGCTGAGTTGAGCCCACAACCCAGGCATATGCCCTTGAGGGGAACCGAACCTGGGAGCTTTCAGTCCACAGGCCGATGATGCTCTATCCACTGAGCAAAACCAACTAGGGCAACATATTTTACTTTTTATCATAACTGTGTATGTACCATCTTTTAAACCTCTTGGAGAGAAAAACTGCCCCCCAAGTACCCAGCAGGTACTCAATAAATGTCTTAAATCCCTCACTCTTTCATCACTGCACTTAAACATTTTCTGAATCTTCTCTAAATAATACAATTATTTTTTTTAGAATGGCAACTCTAGCCCTGGCCAGTGTGCTCCATGGTTAGAACATTGGCCCACGCACCAAAGGGTCATGGGTTCGATTCCTGAGTCAAGGGCATGTACCTGGGTTGTGAGTTCGCTCCCCATCCGGGGTTGGAGCACTTGCCAGAGGCAATTAGTAGATATGTTTCTCTTTCTCTCTCTCCCCATCTCCCTTCCATTCTCTCTAAAAAGTAATGGAAAAAATATCCTCAGGTGAGGATTAACAACAACAAAAAAGAAAGGCAACTATTATAAATAGAACTACATGGAGTATCAAGCTCTAACATTCTATAGTTCTGAGCAAGAGGTAAATCTAGACTCTTATTACCAAAAAGTCCCCAATTTTTATTTTTATTATATTTTATTGATTTTTTTTAACGAAGAGGAAGGGATAGTTAGAGAAATAAATAGAGAGTTAAAAACATCAGTGAGAGAGAAACATCAATCAGCTGCCTCTTGCACACCCCCCTCCGAGGATGTACCCTGCAACCAAGGTACATGCCCTTGACCGGAATCGAACCTGGGACCTTTTAGTCGGCAGGCATACACTCAATCCACTGAGCCAAACCGGTTTCGGCCCCCAATTTTTAAAGATTTACATAAAAAGGATAGAATTACAGAATCCAATGGGGGGAAAGGACAGTTAAAATTACTAAGAAGAAAGAAACATCTTGTTAAAATTCCCAATTAATTTCTAGGTTTTGATCTTAATGGAGAATAAGCAAGTCAGCAAATTTCAAATTTAACTCAGGAGAGGATTACAATCAGTCCACAAAATTCATTTGTGTTTCACTTATTACTCTTACTTGGGAATCTCTATTTAAAAATTTTTGAGGTTGCATGATGATGCTTTTGTACTCTCATTCCCAAGAAAAATATCCTGTCAACTAAAAATCAATTATAAAATATAACCTTTAGCTCTATTTTAAGAAAGTCTTTTTACCCATGTACCATTTAACAGCAACTTAATTCAGAAATGAAAAACAATATTAACAAATATATATTATATTCAAGCTTATTTTCACTAAAATATTATTTTAAATGGTCAAAATTAAAATTTTAGGTTCAGCTCTGTTGGGATCACTGAAGATGCCTCTTCTTTAACCACAACCTTTTAAAACTAGGAAAAGCAATCTTCTGACTATATAGTAATATTTTTAAAGCTTTCAAAAACATCATGGTTTAAAATTTGCCAGAGTCAAAAATTCTTATTACTATTTGACAGTTTCTAAATCTTTGTGCATAATTTCCTAACTATTAAGTATTCTCTATTCCTTTCAACTTATTTTCTTCCCATTTTTAATGTTAATTGATATTTCTTTCAGTTGCTTTTAAATAAGTGAGATTCCTTTTAAAACTATAACCTTCCTGAGAATAGATATATTGTTTCTTGGTTCTAGTTATATTACAAACTAGAAGCCCAATGCACGAAATCTGTACACAGGGTAAAGGGTGTCCATCAGCCCAGCCTGCACCCTCTCCAACCTGGGACCCCTCGAGGGTTGTCCGACTGTCCGATCCCGGTAGGATTTCTGAGGTTTCATGATGATGCTTTTCTACTAGTAGGATCGGGCCTAAACAGGCAGTCGGACATCCCTCTCACAATCCAAAACTGCTGGCTCCCAACTGCTCACCTGCCTGCCTTCCTGATTGCCCCTAACTGCTTCTGCTTGCCAACCTGATCAACCCCTAACAACTCCCCTGCCAGCTTAATTGATGCCTAACTGCTCCCCTGCCAGCCTGTTTGCCCCTAACTGCCCTCCCCTAAAGACCTGGTCACCCATAACTTCCCTCCCCTGCAGGCCTGGTCCCCCCCAACTGCTCTCCCCTGCAGGCCCAGTCGCCCTCAACTTCCCTCTTCTGCTGGCCTGGTCACCCCTAACTGACCTCCCCTGCAGGCTTGATTGCCCCCAACTGCCCTCCCTTGCAGGCCTGGTCCCTTCCAATTGCCCACCCCTGCTGGCCATCTTGTGTCCTCATAAGGCAGTCATCTTTGACCACATGGGGGTAGCCATCTTTGTGTGTTGGAGTGATGGTCAATTTGCATATTATTCTTTTTATTATATAGAATATGCATAATATGTTGTTATATATTACCATCATATATTAACATATTATTATACTTATATAGACACAGTGCTATTAAAAACACCACAAAAAGCCAAGCCAAGCCCTGGCCTGTTTTGCCTCATGGTTAAAGTGTAGGACCCAGCACCAAAGGGTTGCTGGTTGAAGGTACCTCAGTTGCAGGCTCCATCCCTGGACCAATAATAGGGGCTTGTGCTGGAGGCAACCAATCAATGTTTCTCTCTCCAACCCCACCCCCCAACACTCTATCTGAAAGCAATGGAAAAATATCCTTGGGCAAGGATTAAATAAATAAAATAAAAATTTTAAAAATCAAGTGAAAAATTAAAAAGATAAAATAAAATAAAGTGTGTGTGTGTGTGTGTATATATATATATATATATATATATATATATATATATATATATTATGCAAAGTGTCCCCTCAGGAGTTCAACCAGGAGACTGGGAGTTAGATTGCTCGCTATGATGTGCACTGACCACAAGGGGCGGCACAGAATGAAGGAAGGCCCCAGCAGGCAGCCGGCAGGAAGGCTCAGGTCAGCAGCTGGAAGGCCCCAATAGGCCCTGATCGCTGGCCAGGCCTAGGGACCGTACCTGTGTACAAATTTCGTGCTCCAGACCATTAGTTAAAATATAGTGACATTATAATATTTTCTTTCCTCACCCCAACCAATCACCCTGCATATCTTCTGAGTTGCAGACACTATCTGGAAACCATACTGTAGCCATATGGAAGTACCTATAGTTCCCAGAACACTATACTGTTTCATGCCTTGCATTCACTGCAGTTCAGCATTCCGGAATGCTCATTTCAAACCCTCCAAAAAAAATCCCAGTTAGCAATATTCAACTTCGGAAGTCGGTTCAAGGGTAAACTTCTATAAGATATCTTGTAATTACTGTAGTCTCTTTCCCCTTTCTCCTTCTTCCTCTCAATTGCCATCCCCAGGGTTCATCTGTTCCCTTCAGATTTATGTCTTCTTCCTCTTAAATTTCCCTGTACCTAGTTTATATGTCCATTACATAATCATTATCTTTTTTAAGTCTCTGTTTCCCTATTCAACTATAAACCATTTGAAAGCAGAGAACTTATCTTTTGATCTCAAGGGCGTGAATGTCTTGCTCCGACAGATACTCTCATAAACAATCAACCAATCTAGCCTAGCACTCTCATAACACAGATGAAGCAATCGAGATTCAAGTTATATGAGTTGGAAGTACTAATGCCATTGAGCTTTTCTATAATAACTAGAGGCCCAGTGCACAAAATTCATACACGGGTAGGATCCCTTAGGCCTGGCCGGCGATCAGGGCCAATCAGGGCCTTCCTTCCCCCCCCCCCCCCCCCCCCCCCGCTGCTGGCCAGAGCCTTCCTTTGTTCCACGCCATCCCCTGGTGGTCAGCACATGTCATAGCGAGCAAACTCCCGGTCAATTGAACTCCCAAAGGGACAATTTGCATATCAGCCCTTTATCATATAGGATAACCTAACCTAACATAACTTGTCTTGTGCTCACTAAGGACTCACTAGTACATAAAGCAGATGTAAAGTTCTCCTTACTGTAAATTTTAAAATAAGAGCCAATTCAATATCTAACAGATGACAGGACAAAACTTAAATGAGCCCTGGCTGGGTAGCTCAGTTGGTTAGAGCAGTGGTGGGCAAACTCATTAGTCAACAGAGCCAAATATCAACAGTACAACAATTGAAATTTCTTTTGAGAGCCAAATTTTTTAAACTTTAACTTCTAACACCACTTCTTCAAAATAGACTTGCCCAGGCTGTGGTATTTTGTGGAAGAGCCACATTCAAGGGGCCAAAGAGCAGCATGTGGCTCTCAAGCTGCAGTTTGCTGACCACGGGGTTAGAGTGTTGTCCAGAAATGCCAAAGTTGAGATTTCAATCCATGGTCAGGAAACATAAGAATCAAACAATGAATGCATAAATAACTGAAACAACAAATTGATGTTTCTCTCTCTCTTTACCTCTCTCTCTAAAAATCAATAAATAAAAATGTAAATAAAACACACAACAACCTTAAGTGATAATATCTACTGTATTTGCCGGCATATAAGACGATTTTTTGGCCCTGAAAAATACGTATTTGCCGGCGTATAAGATGACTGGGCGTATAAGATGACCCACTAAAATTTCCACTAAAAATACAGAGTTTGTTATATACTCGCCGTATAAGACTACCCCCCACTTGGAGGCATATTTTTCAGGGCCAAAAAGTCGTCTTATACGCCGGCAAATACGGTAAATGAATTTTTTTGTTACTAAGATACCATGTACCACTTATTTACAAATAAGGTATCTGGGTCATCTATTTGCTGAAAATTTTATTTATATGGACAGTCTATAGAACATTGCTCTGGAACATCTTACATCCTAAATGCATACTGAAGAGTTGCAACCTATGCTTTTCCTCAAAGTTGTGCCCACTCAAAGCATTTATTGAGTAGGCTAGTACATAAAAATAAATGGTTTCCTAGTATCAACAGGTGTGGTCTGGCAAACCTATTGTTTACAAAACTTTTATCTGTTTAAGACCATCATATTACTTTTTGCTACTAAAATGCAAGAATTTTATCTCCTTTAGAATAACAATATCACATATATATTATGTTTATAAACAACAGAATGTTGTAAGTTTAAATTCTAAGTATGGATGCTATTAAATCATGTCAGAATGAGCATAAGCCAATGGGATTGATTCTAAGCATTTAGAAATTTACCTTTATATACCTTTATGTGAAAGAGAAATAGTCTCCCTTGCTCTTTTGTGGGACTCGAAAATTATTTACTATAAGCACAATGCCTTTGAAAATATTTGTAATTCATACAAACCTATATGCTGCTTCTTAGCGCTTTCATACAGCCACTCTCTTGCCTCATTCTAAATTCTGTTTCTACATCTATAAAACTGAATAATTAGATTAAATCTATGGGTCCTTCCACAGTATAAAATCTTGTGACATCAACTTGAAGTATATTTTATTACTTAAAAATAAAAACATGTATGGATCGTTTTTTATGTCAGTCATAACTACAAAACACTGTGGAGTCAAGGGTAACAAATATACTACACTCAAGAATAATGTCACTAAAAGAGTATTAAGAGTAATCTACAAAGCAAATGTGTGAATAATTGTTAGCAAATAATTCTATTTTATAAAAGGATTCAAGAAGAATACTACTGTTTTCAATGAAATTAGTCACTTTATGAAAACAGCATAAAGAAGCCAGTTGACAAATTGGATCACTTTAAAATTACAATTATAAATCAAGGACCAAAAAATTAACTAATACAAAAAAAACACTAGAATACCCAGTTTCAGATATGAGGAAAATATTCATTTTAATTCAACTACTACTACCACTACAATGATTAACATTTATATTTGGCTCACGATGGGACCGGCCCTGTTGACTTTGCATGTATCTCATTTAATCCTACAGCAATCCCATGAGGCAGGTACTATTATTATCCCCATATTACAGATGATGAAACTAAAGCCAAAAAGGTAAAGTGACTTGTTCAAGTTCACTTCAGCGAGTAAAGAATCAAACTACCATTCAACTATTTTCAGCAACAGTCAACTATTTTCCTACTCCTAAAACACTGCCACTTGAGAAATTAATTTGGTTTGTATAAATTACATAACGATTAGAAGCTAATGTTTATGTTAGTAGCCTCCATCATTTCCTCTTACTGAATTAAAACAACTGTAGTTGCGTGGGTGGAGTACGCCAGCCGCCCTGTGCCACCTGAACTGCCTGTGCTTTGTGGCAGAACAAACACCAATATCTAAGCGTACTAACAATTTTGGCGTCGGTGCACCCCCTGTTATTGCAAAAGCTCAGTCTCCTCAGACGAAGCCGGGAGAAAAGATCGGGAGCACACACACACCAGAGTGATCATTAGCCATTTAGTAACTCCATAAACCTCCGGTGGCCGACCCGGGGCAGAAAACGATACAATGTTCTAGTGGTATGAAACCACCACCTTTATGCATGAGCTAAAATCATTTTCCTGGCGATATTTCATCCTAAACATTTTTAAAAAAAAAAACCTGTCATGCTAGAACTGTCTAAAAGATACGGATCCAACTTCCATCCCACTAAAACTTTCCCTCTGCCTACCCTACCCCTATCATTCTTCCTACGGGCACCATTTTACTTTACAATCTACAGGCTTTCGCACCGGCTCTTTGGGTCCGGCCGGGGCTTCCCTCTCAGCGTCCCTCCGGCTGGGTGACAGGTTCGTCCGCCCACCCCCGCCACGCCACGCCGCGCCACACCCCTGCGGGCCCCCGCCCCGCGCGAGCGAGCGGCCGGCCGCTCCTCCCCGGCCCCCCCGGCTCCGCGCCTATCAGCGGCGCCCCCCGGGCCGGGGCCCGGCCCACCCCGGGGACACGTGGGAGGGCGTGTGGGCGCCCGCCCGCCCGCCCGCCCGCCAGGCCCACCTGGGACGGCGCCCACTCACCGGGAGAGCAGCGCCAACTTCTGCTCCAGCATCATCTCCAGCTTCTGGCCCTGCCTGGAGACCCAGTGGTCCACGCCGTGCAGGCGGTAGCACATCTCCAGCATCAGCCTGAAGTCCGCCACGAACTCGGTGATGCCCCCGTACTGGCCGCTCCGGAACTTCTCCTCCATCTTCAGCAGGCACATGCCCTGCCCGGGGGGGTGCTGCTGCTGCGGCGGCGGCGGCGGGAGGGAGCGGCTGCCCCGGCCCCCGCCGCCGCCGCCGCGCGGGCCCTCGGCCGCCGCCGCCGCTGCCTCCTCCCCGGCGGCGGCGGCAACGCCCCCCAAGGGCTGCAGGAAGGGGGCGGTGAGGCCGCGGTGCTTCTCCTGCAGGAACTCGCCCAGGATGCGGTAGCCCTGCTGCAGCTCGTAGCTCAACTCCTGCTCCTTGCAGCCGCTGCCCCCGACCACCATCCCCGCCGCCGCCGCCGCCTCCTCTTCTTCTTCCTCCTCCTCCTCAGGGCCGTCCGCGTCTTCCCGCGAGGAGGCACTCCTCCGCCGGGCCGGCCCTGAGGCCCCGGCCGCCGCCGCCGCTGCTGCCACCTCCTCCTCCCCGTCCTCTTCCTCAACTGCGGCGGCGGCGGGCGGCCTCTCCTCCTCCCCCTCCTCCCCCCGGGCCGGCTCCATCGCCCCCGGCGTCTGGGGCGCGCTCACGCCCCCGGCAGGCCCAGGTTGGGCGATGCGGAGCGGCCGCTCGAGGCGCCGGGGGGACGCGTGAGCGCGGGCCGCCTCCTCAGGGCGCCGCCGCCGCCGCCGCCGCCGCCGCCGCGCCGCGCAGCCCCAGCCGCATCGGGCCTCGCTCCGATCCTCCGCAGCCGGCTCGGCCCCGTGCGCGCGGGGGTCTCGAGCTCGCCGCCCGCGGGGCGGGGTTACATGGCGCGCGGGGGATGGGGGAGAGAAGAGGAGAGCCGAGGTGCCCTCCTCTCCCCTCCCCCCCGGCGGCGGCGGCGGCGCGCGCGCGGCCCTCGCCGGCCTCACCCCTCCGCGCCCCGCCCGCCCGCCCGCCCGCCCGCTCTCCACCCGCCGGGCCCGGCCGGGGCCCCGCCGCGGCCTCGGTGCCCCACCCCCTCCCGGGCCGGCGAGGGGACTGGGAGGGGGCGAGGGCCAAGTGCGGGTCCTCTCGCCTCCCCGGAGGGGGCCGCAGCGCCGGGCCGCGGCGGCTCGGGCTCCTCCTCCTCCTCCTCCTCTCCCTCACCCCCCTCCCGCCCCTCTCTACCTGCGGGGCACCCGGGCGAGGAGGAGGCGGCGGCGGCGGCGCGCGGACCGAGCCGGACGACAACTGTCAGTTAGAAGCCCCGCTGGGCGGGTTGGGGCTGGGGGGGGAGAGGTTGGTGAGGAGGGAAGGGGAGGGGCAGAGAGAAGAGGGAGGCACACCGGTCTCCGCTCCACCCCCCCGCCGGGGCAAAGAAAGAGTCGCCGTCGCCATCCACGACGCGCATGCGTGTTCGGGCGGCCCCGCCCCCTCGCGTCCCGCCCCCCCCCCCATACGCGACAGCGGGGACTTCGGCGTAGCCGACGGTCCCCGGGATCTGGTAGGCTGCGCGGACCAATGATGTCATCAGCTTGCAGCAGGTTTTTAAGGGCGGAGCGGCGAGGGAAGCAAGGCGCCTGCGCAGAGTGGCCGAAGGGCTTTTTGAGGAGCAAGAACTGCGGGAGGATCATTTTTTTTTTTTTTTGCGATAGCCCCTTACCATCCCTAAAAACTAAAATTCTTGCTAGATAACTTTTGTTGATAGCAGATGAAAAGTAAGAAGGCACAAAATGTAAATCCTACTTTTCAATTTGCATTTTCTTTGCACGCAGCTTCTTTCCCCTTGTGACTGCTGGGTTTTAAATATAAAATCAGAATTTTGAAAAGTGTGAAAAGAGGCTTAATAGCTAGACTAACTGAAACATTGTATACATGTATACAAGGGACAAGGAGATGATTTGCAGAACTCGGATTTCTGAAACTCTTATCTCCAGTTCTTAACATCAATTCCTTGGAAACTAACCTCATGTTTTAACCTCATGTTAAAATGAAAAAACATATTTCCACATTTTTGATTCTTGATATCTGCTAAGAATAAAGGAGGGGAGTGGAACTTCATTAAAAAATATATCCTCGGGATTAAAAACTTTTTGGATATTTCGGGTTGAATCTGTAAAGCATTAGCTATTAAGTAGTCATTAGCATGGCCTTGTAATCTCTATACATTATAAAATTACTGTTCAGATATCTTAAAAGTGGAATCATCCTTCAGACTTGCTTAAAAATAAGTGAGCAGAAAGGAATTAATGGTTCCATAAAGCAGACATTACTGTTTTCCCATGTTCTATGTGAAAGATGCACGTAATACTTTCTATTTAGAATGAGAAATATAACTTGTTTAAAGTAAAAGTTATTTAACTAAATGGTCAGATATTCTGACTCTTGAGATTGTTTCTCATTAATATGGAGTTTTAAAAAACATTTGCAATTTATCAGGCTCAGCATTCTCTCCTTAAAGCCTATGGATGTACTTCAGCTCACAGGTGCAAAGGCAGGAAACCATTTCAGCAACTGGCAACCAAAGTGTCTGACTGGAATGGACGTCCATCATGTCCTTTGGCAAAGCCCAAAAATCTGGAACCCCCTACACCAGCAGATAAACCCCTTCCTCTTTAGCCACCAACCCTATTTCAGGATTCTCCAATATATTAGCTTGCATTTGTTGAACCCTGTACTAAACACTTTATATTCATTATCTCCTTTAATTCTCACAACAACCCTATCAGCTAAGTATCATGTCTGTTTTACAGATAAACTAATGCTTAGGTTAAGAAAGTAGTTTGCCAAATTTTAAATCTAGGTCTGTCATATTTCAAAATTCTCCAGGGGCCTAATTCCTAGTCATCTGGCAGAATTTCCAATTGTGCATGCAAAAGAGTGTAGGAAATTGCAAGAAATGTTGATCAAGGGCTTCTTAGTTAAGGAATATTAAGATAAAGAAGCATGGCTGAGTTGAAGGAACCTCAGACATGTCATAGAGAAGCCAAGATGATTGTGATTAGGTCTTTGAACCTAAAATATGTATATATATGGAATGTGTTGGTTGTAGGTTAGGAAATATAGAAAAGTTTCAAGAAAAAAATTGTCATTTAATTCCCTTACCCAGAGAAAACCTCTATTAATATTTTGTGGTGGGATTTTTTAATATTTATTTGTATATTTTTAATTTATCTTAAATAAACTTAAAATTGTGACTATACTGTATTAATCTTCTTTGCTTTTCCCCCTTAATTAATAAATAATTGTATGGAATGGACAGGAATTGCATACCTAAAATTTCACCTTCAATAAGCATAACCAATGGACACAAAACACTGGGGGGGGGTCAGGGCACGTATGGGAGTGGGGGGGGGGCAAAGGTAAGATATGTACATGTATAATACCTTAGTAAAAAAATGGGGAAAAATAAATTATAAAGCTAAAAAATAAATAAAAATGCATCTTCATATTTCTGACCACAATGGCCTAGGTGGCCTGTTTATCTGAACTGGTAGGTGGAAAATCAGGGATATTCTAATGTAAAAGGCATTCTAAACCATAAAACAAAAAAAGTAGAAGTACAAACAACAGCAGCAATAATAGCTACCATTTATTAAGCACTTACCAGTACTTGCTAAACAGTTTACATATACAGTACTCACAATAGTACCAGGAAATCATGATAGATGTTATTTATTTTTAAATTTTGGATCAATGACTTGTTGAGTAGAAAGCTTTTTTCTACCCTACAAAAGCCCAACATTAAAGACTGACATTCCAATTAATATAATTAACCCTACATTTCTAGTATTTTTTTCTTATAATGCACATCTAATGCTAAATGACTGGTCTCAAAGCTGTTTACATTTTCATGTCTAAAGATAATAATTTTTCTTTCCTTTCATTTTCACAATAGAATATTCTTTAGTGCTACTATAGAATCTATGAAGAACTTCTTCAAAACAGAAATCTATTTAAGCCCCACTTTAAATTAAGTCTTCTTGTTGAGCTGCTTTGGAGGGAAAAAATAGCATACATACACAATACAATATTCTGCTCAAATACATAACATTGAATGACTCCCACAAATATTATTTCCATTTGTCAAACTGTTATTACAGTGTGTTACATGGTACCAATGTTAGATGTCAGGACACCCTTTGCAGTAAACATGCTTTTTAGAGTCCTAGATAAACTTCACAGAGACCAGTCTGGCTAAGAAAACTCTAAAGTTCTCATAACTCTCAGCTGGAAGTAGAATGTGGATGCTTCATCCAGTTCTGAGGAAGGCATTGTGAAAAAGTTCATAGATATTATAGAGAATTCCCCACATCCTCTGCAATATCTCTAAACTCCCAATATCTGCATCTTCCTACGTAGTACCATGAAACCCAGGAATATTGTCAAGGAGGAATAACCCTGCCACTATGTCCTTCACCCATAATTACAAAGATGTTTGTCCTGGAAGTTCCCCTATCCTAACTTTGTGAACTCTTAGCATCTTGTGATAGGCAGTATGACATCCTGACATCAAGTATAATGCTTGCTCATCATCAATAATTCATTCAAATAGCAACAATTTATATATTTCACATCAACTAGGGGAAGGAGAATAAACATTCTAAGACAGTGGACGCACAGGTCATCACCAAGATCTATGGTTACGAGATAAAACATGCAAGGTGAACAGGTTATAATACTGGCTACTCCTGGAGAAACACGGGGAAGGAATACAAACTGCTTAGCAGGGAAAAAAACAGTTCTCTCAATTACAATGGGATCCATTCACAACACTTATTTGGAGTAGCTTCTATGGTAGATGATATTTATTATTCAAGTGGTATTAAAGTGCTTCAAGCAAAATTCAGCAATTCCTGTAAGGCTTCCTGATGCTCGTCGTCAAGCTGGGATACACATTCCAACCACAATTCTTCAGAAGTCTGTACCTCGCGCACAACATTGGCCAGGCGTTTGGCACAAGGATCTTCATAGTTAATAGTCTCATTAATTTTTCCTTCTGCAATTATATTGACTATTTTGGGAAGATTGGAATTATTTGGACCGAGGACAGCTGGGTGGTTACTTTCAATTAAGTCACAGAGGAAACTCAAAGTCTGAATAGCTTCCTCTTTGTCCTCATGCAGTGGGAGCCATGACAACCAGTGTGGAAGAACTTCATCTACATTTACACAGTTGGGCTTATACCTCAAAATCTTGCCTACTGCGGAGATACAGTTCTCTGTAGCAATGACATTTTTTTTGGTTTTAGAATTTGCACACTTAATAATTTTTACCAGCAGTGGAACAGCTTCTGAACATAAAGAATGATAATCATCTCCACCAAACTGTGCCATAACTCCCAGACCATAAGCAGCAGCTTGCCTGACTTCAGGGTTATTATCTCGCATATTTAGTAGCATTGGCCACCGAAAATATTCTACATATTTAAATGAGGTTGGACTACAGTGCTCTATAATATCATCAAATATACACAATCCCCACTGTCTATCTGGCCATGGCCTATTAGTGCAAATCAGATTTACAATTAATGGAAGCAGCTGTTCAAACCATGGTAGAATCTTTTCTCTGTAAGTACTAAATAATGAGTGCAAAATATCCGACACTTTGGTCAAAATGTAAACATCACATTCATCCTCATCTTGCAAGGACATTTCAACCTGTTGGTCATAGTTTTCTTCCTGTCTCTTAACCTGTCTCAATTCTTGGTTTTTAAAGTGCCCTTCAAGTTTTGCTTTCAATATTTCTCCCAGTTCTTCTAAGTGTTCATCATTAAGGCAGCCATCTCCCATTACTTCGATGGACTTTGCAAAAGAGCTCATTATTTCTGAGAGGACATCTGTATCAGGTTCAGTCCCAATAGCCTTGATTAAGGGGTCACATATGAATTGCCACATCTGTGCAAGATACTCTGGGCCACGAATTCTTGCACATTCCAGGAGAAATGGCATGGACTCAGCTGCTGCCACTCGAACATTGTCATGGAAATAAAATTTCAGTAAAGGAACCATCAGCTTTACAATTTGTTCTGCATATTCCACAAGTCCTTCCCTTAATTCCTTAGCATAGTAAACCAACATCTGGCAAGCAGTTGCTTTTGCTTCAAGTCCTGAGGTTTTAATTCCAAAACTCTGCTGATCACCAAGATTTACAAATTGCCAGCCATCATCATCACTCATATTCTCCACATCTTGTGTGTCTAAGAGAGCAACATCAGGTTTAGCTGAAGCAGTCTTAATAAGAGGCTCAATAACCAGTGGAAGGTACTGTTGAAAATCACTTCCAAGAATTTTACACATTCTAGCCCATGCTGAAACTATATAAGAGGTCTGAGGGTCATCGTCTTCCATATTATTTAAATCTGATTGTGTCTTCAATAATAGCTGCATCACATTTGATGCATCTTGCATAAATTTTTCCTTCCCAACAGCAAGACCAACATGGCTAATGCATTCAATAGTTTTTCCTTTCAGAAGCTTGAGTTCCTTTTGAACAGCAAGCTCAACAATTTGCTTTAGTGATGGCATAAATATATCATAATATGGAACAAAGTTCTCTTCTATTGTATCTGCAACTGAGGCAATAGTTGTCACAAGCTGTTCTAAAGCCAACTTAGTTCCATTCCGAATCAACTCTTGAAGTTTAATCACCAAGATGGAATGTAGATTTCTCACCATACTATCCAAATATAGAACTAGCAATGGTTTGGGGCAGTCTTCAATAAAAATAACAAGCGCAGAAGCTGCATGTGATTGCACACGCTGATTACCTTGATTTTCCATGGTACGCAACAGAGCTGCAATCACTGTTTCATGGAATCTCTTTTGGAAATTAGGTGCAAAATCTGTAGCCATCTGTCCAAGCGTAGTACAGGCTGCAGCTCTTACCCTGGGATGAGGATCCTGAAGAAAAAGCAAAACAGAGTTAACCATTTCATCTAGAATTGGTTCCATTTGTTGATGGCACCCTTCTCCAATGGCAGATAAGGCCATTAATCCAGCATGTCGATATTTCCAGTCAGGGCTCTGAAGCATCTGCATGATATGCTCCTTAGTGATCGGTAAGACAAGTTTTCCACCGAGCCCACAGGCCAGTCTGTCCAGTGCACTCTCAGCAGCAACCGCATTGCTGTCAAAATCATCTTCTTCCATTTCATCGGCATTCACCCAGTCCTCATCATCTTGGAGATCAACCATCATTCCTAATATGTGAGGAATTGCCTGGGCAATAATATTTGTATATTTTTTCAACATCGGGGTTGCGGTTTCGGACAAGGTCACTATCACTTCAAGGGCCAGCTGGCGCTGCAGATTACTCAGTCTAGAGTCTCCGCACAACTTCAGACTCAGCTGCAGGGTGTCTTCTAAATAAGGGCCCAAGTATTTAGGGACGGTATCTGCAATCTCCACAAGGGATTCTAGCACGGAATCGTCGTCCTGGTAGCAAGAGTCATTCACGGCCTGTAAGATCCCGGGAAGCAGGTCCGCAAAGTCTTTGAAAAGGGCGATGTTATTCTCATTGGCAAGTACAAACGCAGCCGCGGCCCTGGCGGATAAGGTCCTGATGGCTGGGTGCTCCTGATCTTGAATGCACTGGTCCAGCAGCCGCTTGATGATATCCAAGCCGTGCCCCTCTTGGTCCCCAAAAATGCCGGGGAAGTGCCAGAAGACGTGAAGCGCGACTTCCCACAGGACCACGTTTTTGGAGTGGATGGAATCGACCAGGAACTTGAGACCTTCGGGCCAGTGGTTGGTGCCCTCCTCATCGATCAGGTTCCTCGCCAGCACGGCGAAGATGTCGCACAGCTTCTTCCTCATGCTGGCGTGCGTCTCCAGCTTCACGGCCAGGATCAGCTCGATCTTGACGTCCCGCTGCACCTCGGGGGGCAGGTTCGGGTAGACCTCTTCGAACCCGGAGGACAAAAGCCGCCGCAGCAGCGCGGCAGCCATTTGCCTCACCTCGTAGCCCGCTCGCCGGTTCCGGACGGCGTCCAGGAGGCACGTCGTCTTACACGGGCCCGGGATGTTCTCGTAGAGCTCCTCCGCCTGCCTCCGCACCATGCAGCTGGGGTTGACGAGGCTCTTCAGGAGCTGGTAGAACTCCGGCTTTCCCGACACGGTCGCCGGCACCCCCGCCGCCCCGGCCGCCGCCATCGCGCCCTGTCAAAGCCGCCGCGACCCGGCGGGAGGGGGCGGGGGGGGGGGGAGGTCTGCGGCTCCCGCCGTGACGTAAGCGGGGCGCCGGCGGGGATGGGCGGGGCGCCGGCGGGGATGGGCGGGGCGCCGGCGGCGATGGGCGGGGCGCCGGCGGGGATGGGCGGGGCGCCGGCGGCGATGGGCGGGGCCGCTCGGCCCGCCCGGGGTCGCCGCGGTTCCCCGGGCTGAGCTGGGGGGAGGCGGGGAGCTGGGCGCGGGGACGGGTATCCTTTATAGGCATATTCCAGTCAGATAAAAGTGCACCTGCAGAGAGGGGGGAAAAAAAGAAGAAAAAAAAGTATGTCATTGATTGTATGAGAATGGGATTAAGGGTGATTTCCCTCCCCCCTCGCCCCCTTTTATTTCTAAGCTGTCTCTACAGTTACCCTATCATGTTAAAGCAAGAAATACACCTTGAAAACCGTGAAAGAAGCCAGTCCCCAAAGGCCACAGATTGTAGGGTGTCATTTATAGGAGAGGTCTTGACTAAGCAGCAGGGCTACGCAGATTAGTGATGGCTAGAAGCTTGGAAGCGGGGGACGGGGCGGGGGGGGGGGGGGGGGAGATGGATGGAGGATGACAGCTGTCAGGTATGGGGTTTCTTTCCGGGTGATGGAAAGATGGAAAGACGAAAATGGATTGTGGTGATGGTTGCACACCTCTGTGATTTATACTAAAAATCACTGAGTTGCTCAGTGCAGAATGGTGAATGGTGTGGTATGGGAATGCTAGTAATAACCTCAGTAAGGTTGTTTACCCAGTCAGTGCAGTAAGAGGTAAAAAAGAGTTACTGCCATCCCACTACCACACCTAATGCAGTAAAGCCGCGGTGCTCAAACTCGGCTAGGTATCAGAATCGTTTGCTCTATGGACTATAAAGAAAGAATGAAAAAGACAAGTATGGTGTGGAAAGTGACCCGGGCTAGTAATCAGAAGCCTGGAATCCTGGTCTTATCTCTAAATTGATTTTGTACCCTTTGTCATGTCACTTGAGGTTTTCCTTGCAAACGTTGTTTAAACTGTAAAATGCTTTGAAAGTTTTTCCTTTTAATAGGAAGCTGCTAAGATTATTCCAAAAAAAACCCAAATGCCTCTGAGGCTATCATCTCTTTAATTCAGGCAGGTGTGTCACTCAAAAACAATTATTCCTCTAAAATGACTGGGTCTTACTTTTGCATTATTATTTCTTTATCATTCTGTCATTTTGACCTTAGTTTGCAAGGTTGGTAGGATAAGCATAATACAATATAATTTTAGGTGAGAAATGGAAACTCAGGGAGGTTAAGGGATTTTCTAAGATGACACAGCTGAGTGTCAAATTCACTTCTTCAGAAAGCAACACTAATGCTCTTTGTCCATATCACTTGCCCATGATTATTCTTGGTTTTGCAACATGATCAGAGGTGTTCCCCTACTGCAAAATAGGTCTTAAACTTCTCCAAGTGGGCTTAATTTTAATATTGTAAAATGCTATTGTACATACCCCCAAAGTTAGAAAATCGCAAAATTTAGGAGGAACCATAATCTGTAAACAGTGTTTCTCATTCTGTGGACTGAAAACCAACTATGGCAGAATAACTTGAGATAATTATTTTTAAATACAGATATTAAGTCCCAAACTCTGAACCACTTAATCAGAATTTCTGGGTCATAGATAAAGAACAGGCAGATTGCCGGAACCAGTTTGGCTCAGCGGATAGAGCGTCGGCCTGGGGACTGAGGGGTCCCGGGTTCGATTCCGGTCAAGGGCATGTACATTGGTTGCGGGCACATCCCCGGTGGGGGGTGTGCAGGAGGCGGCTGGTTGATGTTTCTCTCTCATCAACATTTCTGGCTCTCTATCTCTCTCCCTTCCTCTCTGTAAAATATCAATAAAATATATATTAAAAAAAAAAAGAACAGGCAGATAGTACTGGTGGTTAGGGTCGGGATGGGAGAGTGGAGGGATTGACCAAAAAAGAAAAAGAATTCATGGGGAGAACAACATTGTGGTGACTGTAATGGGGTGGGGGTGGTGGAAGAGGGTATAGGGGAATAAATGGTGATGGAAAAAAAGTAAAATAAAGAAAAAAATTAAAAACATTTAAAAAGAATTTCTGGGGAATGCAACCCCCGAGTATTCAATTTTAACCAACAAAGTGGATTCCCCTATAAATACCAAAATTTGAGAACCATTAGCAGCTTTGGTTCTGATTCCAAAATCTTAACTACAGTTCTGCATCTTTCTCCAGACTCACTGGTTTTCTTACTGCTCCTTGAAAAAGTCTAACTGCAGGGCCTTTGCATTTGCTAATTCAGGAAACGTTAATAATTTATATGTAAAGGGAAAGGCTTTTCTTAACACTATATCTATTAGCACATTAAAGATATTGGAAACTAGCCCTAGTTGGTTTAGCTCAGTGGATAGAGCCTTCATCTGCACACTGCAGGGTCTTGGGTTCGATTTTGGTCAAGGGCATATGCCTGGGTTGGGGGCTTGACCCCCAATAAGGGGTGTGCAGAAGGCAAACAATCTGTGATTCTCTTATTATTGATGTTTCTATCTCTTCCTCTTCCTTCCTCTCTGAAATCAATAAAAATATATTGGTAAAAGATATTAACTGTAAAGAGATGCCACAACAGACCCAGCACAGTGTTTTACATTTTATTTATTATTTCTTTATTTATTTTAATCTGAGAACATGTCTTCATTGATTTAAGTTGGGAGCTGGGAACGAGGAGGAGGAGAGAGAGAAAGAGAGGTCAGTTGCCTGCAATACTTTCCTGACTGAGATGAACCCTGGACCCTTCAGGTGCCCCAGACGACGCTCCAACTGAGCCACGCGGGCCAGGGCGATCAAAGTCTGACATCTCAAGAGTTAATGAGGGAGTGTTAAACAGAGAACTCAGTTATTTTGTTGGTGGTAGTATAAAGAAATTGGTATAAGCAGTTTAAAAAAATGTTGGGATAATGCACGGTTCAGATTATTCAGTAACTAATTAACCGCATAGGGTTGTGGAGGAAGTTAATCTACTTTGGGTGTGGAGGAAATCAAGTAAAAGGAGGTGATATCAGGGCTGACTTTTGAAGAATGAATCTTCATGAACTATTTGAAGAAAGAGAAGAAGGTTGTTCTAAATAGAAGAAACATCTTTGCTCAAATACAGCCACTTCTGCCCATTTTTAGTACTGCTAGAGCATTGGGTGTGAGACTTGAGACCACCTGGGGATGACACAGGAGGCAGGAAGGAGACAGGTGGTTAAACAGAAGGAAGGTCATGAAGGGTCTTATATTCCATATTCCATGTTAAGAATTTTTTTCTAAAAGTAACAAGGAGCTTTTTAATGATTTTAATCAAGGGCTGTGAAATAATCAATTTTTAGAAAGATGACTCTGATAATATCATGAAGACTAGAGGTGTTGAGGAGGACAATAAGTTAAGCTAAAAGTCTAAATTAGAGCAGTAGTGAAGGGAATGAAAAGAGGGCAAGGATTGGAGAGGTTTTAAGAAGTCACATCAATAGCACTCAGAGGGGAAGGGGAAGCTTAAGAAATCACCCCAAGTTTCAGACTGGGCATCTGGTTGGAGGTGTTGTAATTTATCAATTTATTTACCTATACATGAATAAAGAGCAGTGTTAATGCAGACCAAAAGACCGGTAACTCCTTCTCAAGGAAAAATAGGCTTCCTTAAGAAGGTGAGTCCCTTTCCCTAACTGGTTTGGCTCAGTCAGTGGATAGAGTTCTGGCCTGCAGACTGAAAGGTCCCAGGTTCAATTCTGGTCAAGAGCATGTAACTTGGTTGCAGGCACATCCCCTGTAGAAGGTGTGCAAGAGGCAGCTGATTGACATTTCTAACTCTCTATCCTTCTCCATTCCTCTCTGTAAAAATCAGTAAAATATATATATATATATTTTTTTTTAAAGAAGGTGAATCCCAGAACTCATGTCTAGCTGCCCCCATATCCTACCTATACTTGCAGTCATCGTTTCAACAGTAAGAGCTACACTGAATCCACTTTAGGAAAATTATTTGTGTATTTTGTTTTAGTAAAACATAAACTGATTTAAAATCTTAAGGTATTTTCTCTTAGATTGCATAATACTGTTATATTTACTTTTTGCACTGGTATTTCCTTTCTTTCTTCTCCTCTAAGTGGATAATAACGCCCAAGATTTCAAGACTGGACTTGCAGATTAAGGTTAAACAACTTTGTTACATTTTGTCATTAAAATTGGCTTTTAAAATTGTTTGAACTATTCTGAGGCCATTTAAGATTGTAAGGCGGCTCAATACCAGACAATGCAACTGTTTATTAGCAACTTACGAAAGGGGGAAAGGACAAAATAAATTGCAAATTTCTTCCAAGATATGAGAGATTTAGAGTCAAATGAGAGGGATAGAATTAATTGGACATACTTGAAATTTTTACAAGAATAATTCAGAATAAATAAAAAACACAGAAAAAAAAAAGTACCATGAATGCTCCTACTTACCTAAACTGAGACAGTCTGAATATTTAAAAGATTAATCCCTGCCATGGACTAAAAAAGTAACAAAGATATAAACAAAAGTGATAAGTTTCTAATATTAACAAAAGCCTCCAAAATAACCATCTTTGGAGGTGACCAGGTCACCAACTCTGAAAATTGATGAAGAGAAATAATCAAGGTTTTTTTTCCCCCCCTATCTTTCTTGTACAAACTGTATTTCAGGTTAACTAAATAGTTGATGAGAGTACATTCTTCTTTATAGAATTTGACCTAATAGATTCACAAAGAATGCTAAAATCAGAAAATCACATAACCCCAAATGAAAGAATTTATCTATGAAACACTAAGCAATGGATGTTTTAAAAAATCATCAAATGAAACATTGGTTAGAATTCAAAAATAGAGGGATTCTGCTGAAACCACCTGAAATTACAGGTGAATCTTAATATTATTAAAAGTAGGATAAACCAGAAGTGTCATTTACCTGTTATCTGCAGCTCCATATCCATACCTCCTGTAATTTGTTCTCTGTGATGCTGAGATTAGATTCTGGAAACAAAATTTATCTTTTCACAGCTGGGTGCCTGATAGTTTCCACCAACGGGAGGCACTAGAGATTGGACGAGAGAAAAGGGACAGGAAAGGAATGAATCCTACCTGTTTTTCCTTTTCTTGTCTAGATTACCCCAGCAGTAGCCCTTCCTCCTGGTGGCGGAGTCTCCTCTCCTTTACAACCCTGAAAAAACCCATACTCTTCCATCTTTGTAGAAACACCAGCTGTAACCAGGGGCACTGCTTCCTCAGAGGTTTCTTCACCCACAGCTCTGAGAGGTCCCTTCTCTGAGCTTACAGGTACCAGTTCCATTTTGTTCCCTCAGCTTTAGGGGCTGTAACAGTTCTCTCAGTCATATATTTTGGTTACCTCAGTGCTACTTATTTATTCTTTCAGGTCTTTCACACTTGTTAACCAATCCCTTAAATTAAATCTCTTGATGTATAAAGTGGTTTATTTTCTCATCTATCAGGCCTTAAGTGATGCATTCATAGCTCCTAAGAACTCTTTTTAAGTCAGATTTATTGTGGTATAATTTACATGAAATAAAATTCACCAATGTTAAGTGTATAGTTTTGACAGCCAAGCAACTATGACCACAATCATATATAGAACACGTTCATTAACCCTAAAAGTTCTATTGTATTGCTCAATAGACAATCTTGTTTCCCTAATCTTGGCTTCTAACAACTGATCTGATTGTTGTTGCTATAGCTTTATCTCTTCTAGAATTTCATGTAAATGGAATTATTCTGCATGTGCTCTTTGTGTCTGGCTGCTTTTACTTAGCACAATGCTTCTGACATTCATTCATTCTGTTGTTTGTTCTTTTTCATTCCATCATATGAATATAGTAGTATTCCATCATATGCATACTGCACAATTTGTTCATGCATTCATCAAATGATAAACTAAAGTAGCTGTGATTTTAAGAAAAAAGACAAAGTAGACATATTAAACTATCTTATAAAGATAAAACACTTTAAAAAGTGTCACTTGTATTACTAGTACTATTACTAATACTAATATTAGGATTACAAAATTCAATATATCTGATTAATTACCAATAATATTTTAAAAATATATTTTATTGATATTTTACAGAGAGGAAGGGAGAGAGAGAGAGAGCCAGAAACGTCGATGAGAGAGAAACATCGACCAGCTGCCTCTTGCACACCCCCTACGGGGGATGTGCCCGCAACCAATGTACATGCCCTTGGCCGGAATCGAACCCGGGACCTTTCAGTCCGCAGACTGATGCTCTACCACTGAGCCAAACCGACCTCAGCTACCAATAATATTTTAAACAGTTTCTTAGGTAATAGACAAAATATAAATAGGACCTGTCTAACTAGGTTATATTGGGTGAGATCATCTTAGACAGTGCTAAAACATTTTTATTTGCATCTGACTTTCTAGGTAAGTTAAGGAAATTGTACCACCAGGAAGAAGTAACAACAATAAGATGTGCAGAAATGTGAGAGACCATGAGTATCAGTATGTGCATGTTTCTAGCCCCCGTGCTTTGCTATGTTTTTTAAATCTTGGCTGCATCCTTTCAGTACATTCTCTTTTTTAAATTAAATTTATTGGGGTGAACCTGGCAGGTTTGGCTCAATGGCTGAACATCGACCTATTAACCAGGAGGTCATGGTTTGATTCCAGGTCAGAGCATATGCCCAGGTTTGTTTTTTTTTTGTTTGTTTGTTTTTAATTAAAATATGTTTTATTGATTTTTTACAGAGAGGAAGGGAGAGGGATAGAGTTAGAAACATTGATCAGCTGCCTCCTGCACACCCCCTACTGGGGATGTGCCCACAACTAAGGTACATGCCCTTGACTGGAGTCAAACCTGGGAACCTTCGGTCTGCGGGCCAACGCTCTATCCACTGAGCCAAACCGGTTAGGGCTATTCCCAGGCTTTAGGCTTGATCCTCAGTAGGGGGCTTGTGAGAGAGTTGATCAATGATTCTCTCTCATCATTGATGTTTCTTTCTCTCTCCTCATTTTCTCTTCTTGAAATCAATAAAAACATGTTTTAAAAATTCATTGGGTTCTGTACCGTGCTGCCTTCCACTGGTTAAGACCTCCAAGAGCAAAGGCCTACCGAGGTGAGGATGCCCCTACTGTCACCTGTAGAGGGGCAGCACTGAGCTGGCCAATATTTGTGTTGGTGCTGCTTGTCCTGGCTCAGGGGAAGCGTTCCACGAAGTCTGAAAGACTAAGACATCACAGGGACTCCCCGCCACCGCCCGCGGCCTGCTCTGCCAGGCCTTCACGCACGCTGAGCTGGCGCTTCGCCTTCCATTGGCAGACCCGGAGAATCCTCTCTCCGCTGCCACATGGCCAGGCCAAAGCATCAGACACTACCACCATGCGGATTTTAAAACTACAGGGGAAATTGAGCCACAGGAGCTACCATCGCTGCCCCTCCCACCGCCGCCCCCAAGAATGGGAATCCACCAAAATCAGAGCTCACTACACACCGGGCTCATAGAGAGTGTGGCTTCAGAAATTAGCCTCTGCATCCACAGAAGCTCCACATCCGCAACAAAGAGGACACCATTGAGGGCGGACTCTCCCCATGCAGCCATCACAGCCCGCCCACAATCTTCCCAGCACACCCACCATGCTGGGGGGGAAATGGAGCGCGCTGGTGAGGAAATGGCACAGTGCCTTCCATTACCCACCCAGGCGAGCCCATCCTGCGATGCCACATGGCCAAACCGAAGCTCTCACCACCACCGCCATGTGAACTTTAAAACTACAGTGGTAATTGAACCACAGGAGCGATCGTCAATATTGCACCTGGCACCGCCACCCGCCACTGCCGCCGAGAATAAAGGAAATCCAACAAGAACAGAGCTCACCACGCCTTGGGCTCAGGGAGTGGGCGACCTCAGAACTTAGCCTCCATGTCTGCAGCTGCTCCGCTCCCACACCGAACGAGAAACCTTTGAAGGTGGTCCCCCCGCCTGCAACCATCTCAGCCCAACTGCAGCTGTCCCAGCCTGCCCGCCATGCTAGCAAAGAGCTAGCGCGGCGCCTCCAATATGCGACCCCAACAACCTAGAGGGGCCGTGTGCCCCGGGTGAGCCGAGTGTCCCAGGGGGCCGAGTGCCCCGGGTGAGCCGAGTGTCCCAGGGGGCCATGTGCCCCGGGTGAGCCGTACCCCCCAAAGGGGAAGGGGATCCCGGGTGAGCCGAGTGTCCCAGGGGGCCGAGTGACCCGGGTGAGCAGAGTGTCCCAGGGGGCCGAGTGCCCCGGGGGAGCCGAGTGTCCCAGGGGGCCATGTGCCCCGGGTAAGCAATACCCCCCAAAGGGGAAGGGTGTCCCGGGTGAGCCGTGTGTCCCAGGGGGCCAAGTGCCCCGGGTGAGCCAAGTGTCCCATAGGGCTGAGTGCCCCGGGTGAGCCGAGTGTCCCATGGGGCCGAGTGCCCCGGGTGAGCCGAGTGTCCCAGGGGGCCGAGTGCCCCGGGTGAGCCGAGTGTCCCAGGGGACCGAGTGCCCCGGGTAAGCAATACCCCCCAAAGGGGAAGGGTGTCCCGGGTGAGCCGTGTGTCCCAGGGGGCCAAGTGCCCCGGGTGAGCCGAGTGTCCCAGGGGGCCGAGTGCCCCGGGGGAGCCGAGTGTCCCAGGGGGCCGAGTGCCCCGGGTGAGCCGAGTGTCCCTTGGGGCCGAGTGCCCCGGGTGAGCCGAGTGTCCCAGGGGGCCGAGTGCCCCGGGTGAGCCGAGTGTCCCAGGGGGCCGAGTGCCCCGGGGGAGCCGAGTGTCCCAGGGGGCCGAGTGCCCCGGGTGAGCCGAGTGTCCCAGGGGGCCGAGTGCCCCGGGGGAGCCGAGTGTCCCAGGGGGCCGAGTGCCCCGGGTGAGCCGAGTGTCCCAGGGGGCCGAGTGCCCCGGGTGAGCCGAGTGTCCCAGGGGGCCGAGTGCCCCGGGTGAGCCGAGTGTCCCAGGGGGCCGAGTGCCCCGGGTGAGCCGAGTGTCCCAGGGGGCCGAGTGCCCCGGGTGAGCCGAGTGTCCCAGGGGGCCGAGTGCCCCGGGTGAGCCGAGTGTCCCAGGGGGCCGAGTGCCCCGGGTGAGCCGAGTGTCCCAGGGGGCCATGTGCCCTGGGTGAGCCGTACCCCCCAAAGGGGAAGGGGATCCCGGGTGAGCCGAGTGTCCCAGGGGGCCGAGTGCCCCGGGTGAGCCGAGTGTCCCAGGGGGCCATGTGCCCTGGGTGAGCCGTACCCCCCAAAGGGGAAGGGGATCCCGGGTGAGCCGAGTGTCCCAGGGGGCCGAGTGCCCCGGGTGAGCCGAGTGTCCCAGGGGGCCATGTGCCCCGGGTAAGCAATACCCCCCAAAGGGGAAGGGTGTCCCGGGTGAGCCGTGTGTCCCAGGGGGCCAAGTGCCCCGGGTGAGCCAAGTGTCCCATAGGGCTGAGTGCCCCGGGTGAGCCGAGTGTCCCATGGGGCCAAGTGCCCCGGGTGAGCCGAGTGTCCCAGGGGGCCGAGTGCCCCGGGTGAGCCGAGTGTCCCAGGGGGCCGAGTGCCCCGGGTAAGCAATACCCCCCAAAGGGGAAGGGTGTCCCGGGTGAGCCGTGTGTCCCAGGGGGCCAAGTGCCCCGGGTGAGCCGAGTGTCCCAGGGGACCGAGTGCCCCGGGTGAGCCGAGTGTCCCATGGGGCCGAGTGCCCCGGGTGAGCCGAGTGTCCCATGGGCCGAGTGCCCCGGGTGAGCCGAGTGCCCCGGGTGAGCCGAGTGTCCCAGGGGGCCGAGTGCCCCGGGTGAGCCGAGTGTCACGTGGGCCGAGTGCCCCGGGTGAGCCGAGTGTCACGTGGGCCGAGTGCCCCGGGTGAGCCGAGTGTCCCAGGGGGCCGAGTGCCCCGGGTGAGCTGAGTGTCCCAGGGGGCCGAGTGCCCCGGGTGAGCCGAGTGTCCCAGGGGGCCGAGTGCCCCGGGTGAGCCGAGTGTCCCAGGGGGCCATGTTCCCCGGGTAAGCCATACCTCCCAAAGGGGAAGGGTGTCCCGGGTGAGCTGTGTGTCCCAGGGGGCCGAGTGCCCCGGGTGAGCCGAGTGTCCCATGGGCCGAGTGCCCCGGGTGAGCCGAGTGTCCCAGGGGGCCGAGTGCCCCGGGTGAGCCGAGTGTCACGTGGGCCGAGTGCCCCGGGTGAGCCGAGTGTCCCAGGGGGCCGAGTGCCCCGGGTGAGCCGAGTGTCCCAGGGGGCCGAGTGCCCCGGGGGAGCCGAGTGTCCCAGGGGGCCGAGTGCCCCGGGTGCGCCGAGTGTCCCAGGGGGCCATGTGCCCCGGGTAAGCCATACCTCCCAAAGGGGAAGGGTGTCCCGGGTGAGCCGTGTGTCCCAGGGGGCCGAGTGCCCCGGGTGAGCCGAGTGTCCCATGGGCCGAGTGCCCCGGGTGAGCCAAGTGTCCCAGGGGGCCGAGTGCCCCGGGTGAGCCGAGTGTCCTATGGGCCGAGTGCCCCGAGTGTCCCAGGGGGCCGAGTGCCCATGGTGAGCCGAGTGTCCCTTGGGGCCGAGTGCCCCGGGTGAGCCGAGTGTCCCAGGGGGCCGAGTGCCCCGGGTGAGCCGAGTGTCCCATGGGCCGAGTGCCCCGGGTGAGCCGAGTGTCCCAGGGGGCCGAGTGCCCCGGGTGAGCCGAGTGTCCCAGGGTGCAGTGTGCCCCGGGCGAGCCGTGTGCCCCTGGGGAAGCAGTGGGACCCAGGGGAAGGGGCGGTGTAAACCAGAGGAGGAGAGGATTCTATTCATAAGGTCCTGAGATAGTCACCATAAAACAAGCAGACTGCCAAATGAGGAGCGGATTTTATTCATGGGGTCCTGAGATGGTCACCATAAAACAAGCAGATTGTCAAATGACAGCGGGGAGGGGAAGGAGACCTGGGGGGAGATGGGAGAACAACCGAGGGACTGGTATGCATGAACATAAGTACAACCAACGAACACAGAACTCTGGGGAGGGAGGGCAAAATGGGAGGTGAGGGGGGGCAATGGTAAACTATGTACACAGAAAATACCTTAATAAAATAAAATTAAAAAAAAAAAAAGATCTGGAAACAGCCCAAGTGTCCACCAGTAGATAGTGGATAAAAAAGCTGTGGCACATTTATACCATGCAATACTATGTAGCAGTAAAAAATAAAGGATCTCTTACCCTTTGATACAGCATATAGGGACCTGGAGAGTGTTATGCTAAGCGGAATAAAGCCAGTCAGAGGATCTCACTGATATGTGGAATCTAATGAACAAAATAGATCCAGAGAGGGAAGCATAGAACAGACTGGGGAACCTCAGAGGGAAGGCAGGAGAGGATGGGTGGGTGGGAGATGATCAACCAAAGAGCCTGTATGCATAACCCATGGACACAGGCAATAGGGTGGTAAAGGCCTAGGGTGGAGGGTAGGGGTGGGCTAGAAGGGGTCAATGGGGAAGGAGGAAATGGGACATGTAATACTTACAACAATAAAGATTTTTAAAATAAAAAAAAATAAAAATAAAAATTCATTGGGGTAGCATCGGTTAATAAGATTATGTAGGTCTCAAGTGTAGCTTTCTATGAGACAAAATCTGTATATTGCACGTGTGCCCATCATCCAAAGTCAAATCATCTTCCTTCACCATATACTTGCCCCCCTTTGCCCTTTACTACCCCACCCTCTTTCCTCTGGTAACCACCATACTGTTGTTTATGCATTTCAGTTTTATATCCCACATATGAGTGAACTCATGTGGTTCTTAGCTTTCTCTGACTGGTTTATTTCACCTAGCATAATATTCTCAGTATTACGTCGCAATGGAAGTATTTCATCTTCCTTTTCTTATAGCTGAGTAGTATTCCATTGTATATATGTACCACATCTTCTTTATCCGGCCATCTATAGAAAGGCACTTTGGTTGTTTCCTTGTCTTGGCCACCAGCAATAATGCCGCAATGGGCATAGGGGTGCAGGCTGTCAGAGTAGCTGCCATCTTGAATATTATCCTTCTCTATGTCAATGGAAAAGAAAATTATGGGCAATCTTATATTGACAATTAAACCTGAAGAGAAACATGTCACTCGCACTGACAAATCATTGGCCTGCACTATAAGGAGCTGGAAAGTGCAACCCCGCCATATGTGCCCAGGAGAGCCTGAAATATCTGGTAAGTCTTTATTATTGCTAAATCTGCAGCGTTTATTGTCTTTCTTCCCACACCCCCAGCCTCTTCCTCGATCTCCCCATTTCAGAGAGCTGCAGTGCAATAGCCACTGCTCTCCTAACTAGCAACAGGGTGCTCAAGGTGCCCTGCAGAGGTACCTGGAGCTACTTCTTTAAAAAAAAAAATTAAATATATTTGTATTTATTTAAGAGAAAAAGGGAGAGAGCAAGAGAGATAAAAATATCAATGATGAGCCGAAACCGGTTTGGCTCAGTGGTGGAGCGTCGGTCTGCGGACTGAAGGGTCCCGGGTTCGATTCTGGCCAAGGGCATGTGCATTTGTTGCGGGCACATCCCCGGTGGGGGGTGTGCAGGAGGTGGCTGTTCGATGTTTCTCTCTCATCGACGTTTCTGGCTTTCTATCTCTCTCCCTTCCTCTCTGTAAAAATATCAATAAAATATATTTAAAAAAAATATATCAATGATGAGAGAGAATCATTGATTGGCTGCCTCTTGCATCCCCCACAGTGGGGATTAAGCTTGCAACCCAGGCATGTGCCCTGACTGGGAATTGAACCGGTGCCCTCCTGGTTCATTGGTCCACACTCAACCACTGAGCCAGGCCAGTTGGGCTGGAGCCACTTCTTTGGCCCTCTGAGGGAACGTAACTCTGGGCATTCTGTAGTTGAATTTACCCAATAGAGCTGTATAATAGTATTAATTGTCCATTCTGGTCCACCGTGGGCCCCATAAAAACTCAGAGAAAGCCCTTATGGTCAAGATGACCCTTTCAGGAGTACTGTGAAATCCATTCTTTCTTCTTGCCAAGAGTATCCAAATTTCAAATATTTAAAGGACTTGGATACAAAACCCCACATTTCTCACCGTTCAGACTGTTTTTATTCCCTAAAAACTCCACTTCAGCCTCTAATACTTTCTTAAAATATATATCATGTAGATAAATATTAATAGAGATTAAGCCAAACCCATTATGTAATTTCTGAAGAAATATCTGCACACTCAATGATAATAAAGACCCTTAATTAGAAGAATAATAGAGAGAATTTGCTTTTGAAGGAACAATAATTTCATGTTCCTAGTCTCCTATTATGGCTTCTTAAGTCTGTGAACACCTGGCTACAACTTGTTTTTGTATAATTGGTTTCCTTTTAATTCTTTATATTGTATTTATTGCATTTAAAAACATTAATCTGAGAAGGCCTCCAAAACTTCACCAGACCGCTAAAGAGTTACTTGGCATGTTAAGAACGTTTCTAAAAAGTTCTAGTGTGAGAAAACATTTCCATATTTCCACAGGGTGGTGCTATTGCTTTAAGAGTTAAGGACCAGTAAGTCAAGCTCTTTGAAGAAGAGTACAAATTACCCTAGAGAAGTTTGAGGAACAAAGGGGTGATGTAGCTACAGATAATTATAGTCATCTTAATTTTAAGAGAAAGTTTCCATTTCTAGCAGATAAAATGCAAATTCATTATTATTTAGTATATAAAATGTGTACCTTAATGGGTTTTTACTATTTTAAAGTAGTATCTAACACAAAATTGCAAGCTTTTGAGAACCTTTAGTCAACCAATTCCCTAAACATTTTTTCTACACAATATTACAGATTTGCTTCAACATACAGAGCTCTCACTTGGTATCATTTTTCTTGCCCAGGTTGTCAGGGTTTTATTTTCCCTGTTAGCTCCATTCCGAATTTATGTATGTGGACATCATGTTTTATATGCACTGAATTCCAGCTAGATTCAGTAATTTATCAGATGCTCATGGGAAAGTTCAAAAGTAGAAATCCAACTACTGAACACAAACTGGAAGTCATATGATGGATATTGCACAAAGACCCCAAGGAAGAAACAGAGCTAGTTATGTTAGCAAAAGCAACATATACAGGTATGCTCAGCTTTTCACAAATTCAAGTTACACCGCTTCGCTTTTATGAAAGACCTACATTACTACTGGTTTCCACTAACTGAAGGAAATCTGAAGAAGATTTTTGATTAAAAAAAAATAGCATTCAGCATCTGCTTTGCAATTAGCTGTTCTAGAGGCAGCAGCATAGTGTGGCCTCCCAAGTTCCTTCTCATCACGACGCCACTATCGTTTTGAGCTATGTCTGTGAGCATCTGTGCTGCATTTCAATTTATTTTGCGCATTTCTGCTTTAAGTATGTTAGTATTATTATTTTAGGTTTTATGTGTTATTTGATGTGATTTGGTAGGTTATGTTTTTGGAAAAGCTAAAAAATATTTCCATATAAATTAATAAATTTCTTTGCTTTACACCATTTTGGCTTACAGGAGCTCTGGTGGGGTATCTCAGTTGGTTAGAGTGTGTTGTCAGGATATGTCAAGGTTGTGGATTTGTCGGTCAGGGAACATACTAGAAACAACTAATGAATGCATAAGTAAGTGGAACAACAAATGGGTCTCTCTCTCTCTCTCTCTCTCTCTCTCTCTCTCTCTCTCTCTCCCGCCTTCCTTCCTTTTTTGCCTTAAAATCAAGAAGTAAAAAATAGCCGAGGTCGGTTTGGCTCAGTGGTAGAGCGTCGGTCTGTGGACTGAAGGGTCCCGGGTTCGATTCTGGCCAAGGGCATGTACATTGGTTGCGGCCACATCCCCGGTAGGGGGTGTGCAAGAGGCAGCTGGTAGATGTTTCTCTCTCATCAACGTTTCTGGCTCTCTATCTCTCTCCCTTCCTCTCTGTAAAATATCAATAAAATATATATTTTTTAAAAAGAAGTAAAAAATATTTTTTTAAATTTTTTTATAGGAATACTGTACTTGGTGGGGGAAACCTATATTTGAAACAAGTTGCTTCAAAAGAATCTGAGGGGGAAGGTGGTGGTGAGAAATGGGTGGTGGCATAGAAGAAATAAGATGACTATGTGATAATTGTTAAAAGTAAGGTGATCTTTTTTATTTTTGTATACACTGAATCTCTGAATGCATAATAATCTGGCCACTCAGTGTATATCCTAAATAACAAAAGGCTAATATGCTAATTGTCCCCTTGACCAGTTCAACCAGCAGGCAGGCTGGCCAACCGCCCATGACCCCTACCTGTGGCCAGGCTGGCCTCTTAAAAAAAAATTATATATATACTGAGTGGCCAGATTATTATATGTTCAGAGATCATAATAATCTGGCCACTCAGTGTATGTTTGAAATGTTTTGTAAAAAAAGAAAATTAAAACATACATAAAATAATAAAATGCTGACAGGTTACATAAGTATTTGGTTATCAGAGTCTTATTTGTGGCAATACACACCAAGCCACAGAATTAACATAAGAGAGGAATAAGTGGTATTGTGGAAGATGTTGTAAGGCACAGGAAATGAATAAACTGGGAGGACGTGTGATGCTGAGTTTGCATTACTCAGTCCTCATTTAGATTAAACTGTTTTGGTGAGAAAAAGATTTTGCAATATTTTTCTATCAGATCCAAAAATCTATTTTTATGAGACTTTGACTCTTCTGATCTTTTATTTGGGGTTAAGGGATTAGTGAAAAATTCAGCAAAGAATTAAGTTAGGAAACACAAGAGACCTACTTTCCTTCAGCATTTTTAGCTGAAAGGGGCTGAAAGAAAGTTCGTTGTTTTCTCAATTAGCTTTTTAGATCTTTCAAATAAGAAGATTTTGTTTATTTTTATTATCTACTAGAGGTCCAGTGCACTTGACCTGCACCCTCTCGCAGTCCAGAAGCCCTCAGGGGATGTCTGCCTGATGGCTTAGGGAGCCGGCCTAAGCCGAGGACTGGCCTCCCTCTATGGGAGGCGGAGGGGCGGGGGGGGGGGGGCTGATTAGGGAATGCCCCCATCCTCATCGCCATCTCCTTCCTCTGCCCGCTGGCATGCTCCATGGCTGACCTGGCGCCACCTGCTCACCTGCCCTGCCCCTGCTCCCCCACTAACTGGTTGTTGTGCAGTTCGGTCAATTTACATATTACTCTTTCATTATGTAGGACAATCCACTTGAAGAAAATTGTTTTGAGAAGTCTGTTTTATCTCCACTCATAAAAGAAAATCTTCCCTGGTTGTTTTAAATATACATCTATGGGATTTAATATTTTTTAAAGGTTAAAGGAAAATGCTTTTTAAATGCACCAATACATTCGTTTCTGCTCTAACCCTGGGGGGAGGGGAGCTTTTCTTAGCACTAAGAAGCTTCCTCATTTTTTTACATTTTCTCAGAATAACAGAAGACATTTCTATTTTTAGTTTTACAAGGATAAGGTGGAGTCAGAACATACTTTCTGTCAATATAAGAGTAGCACGCCATCCTCTTGAATTAAAAAAAAAACACACACACACACCCCAATTAACAGTAATACACTGCATTTTTATTTAAACCAAAAGTAATTGATAACCCAATGATTAATACGTTCAATTCAAGTGTGTGTGTGTGTCCGTCCACTGGGGGCCTGCTCCCAGCCCTGCCTCGGAGGCTAGGGGCAGGCACCCCTGCATGTTGTTCTCTCAGGCTCAGGGACGTGCCTGACCCCTCCTCATGTCTAGTTGTCCTGTTATGGTGTCTGGGCCTAATTTGCATATTACCTCTTTATATATTAAGACTAGAGGTCTGGTGCACAAAATCTGTGCATGGGGGGAGGCCCTGAGCCTAGCCTACACCCTCTCACAATCCGGGACTGCTGGCTCCTAACTGCTAACTTGCCTGCCTGATCGCCCCTAACTGCCTCTGTCTCAGCCCCTGCCCCCACAGCTTCTTCTGAAAAACATCTGGAATGATGTCCAGAAGGTCATTTGGCTGTCTATCTAATTAGCATATCATGCTTTTATTATTATAGATAAGTTCTTTGGTTAGTCTCTTCCTGTCCCCCCTATTCCCTTCCCTCTGAGGTTCATCAGTCTTCCATGCTTCTATGTCTTTAGACATATATATATATATATATATATATATATATATATATATATATATATATATATATATATATATTGACTTCAGAGAGGAAGGGAGAGAGAGATAGAAACATCAATGATGAGAGAGAATTATTGATTGGCTGCCTCCTGCACGCCCAACACTGGTGATCGAGCCCACAACCTGGGCATATGCCCCGACCAGGAATTGAATCCTGGTTCATAAGTTGATGCTCAGCCACTGTGCTATGCCAGCTGGGTTGGACCTATTTTGTTCATTAGATTCCACATATGAATGAGATCATGTGACACCTCTCTTTCTCTGACTGGTTGATTTTGTTGCCAGGAAACCCCCGGGGGCGGGGGGGGGGGGGCTCAGACTGCCTGTCGCGATATCCAATAACTAAGGCAGGACTGAATCATATAAGGCATTTATTGAGAAGGCCAGCCAACCAAGAAGACAGGGAGCTTGCATGCATCCAAAACTTGTTTTGCCAGTAGGGTGCAGGGGACAGGATTATATAGGAAAAATGGGCTGGGGTAAGGTTGGGAATAGAATGCAATTGCATGCAGTCCTGGACGTCAGCAGATGCAAACATTGTTCTTGGTTGTCAGGCAATGAGATGACGACGGCTTGGCTCCTGGTGGGGTCGGCCTGGTCTGCTTGTGTGTTGGGTACAGTATACATTGTCTGCTGTTGAATCACCTCCTCCATCACGTGGTTTAGGATCAAAGGGAATACGCAGGTGCACTGGCCCGAGAAATGACACTTAGAAAAGAGAAAAACATAACCCTCTGTTCCCGCATGGGTATGTATTTCAGAATTTCAAACTGATATGATTATCTTTTAGATTAACTCAGGTGCTCTATCTACTAGATTATGAGGCCCCCTATCAATCTGGTCTAGCGTAATACTTTCCACTCCCCTCCATGCTATCTCAAGGGTAAGAGATCCTCCCTTCTTACAACTGCATAGTATTCCATTCTTACTACTTGTTATACATTTCTAATATTATCTCCATCAACTTCTGGCGAAAGAGTAGGCCATAATAATAGATATTGAAGATAAGGCAGTACTGATAAACAAGACAGACATATTCTGGGCCGAAGTCCTTTGTCAGATATGTATTGTACATATATTCTCCCATTCTATAGATTGCCTTTTCTTAATGGTGTGTCTTCAAGAGTTAAATATTTTAATTTTGATGAAGTCAAGTGTATCATTTTTTTTTCTTGTATGGTTCATGTTTTTGTGTTATATAAGAAATCTTTGTCAAAAGATTGTAGATTTTCTCCTATGTTTTCTTTTAGGAGCTTTATAGCTACTTGTGTTTTAGGGCTTGTGGGAATAATTTATCACTTACTTTGTTGTAAATGCTAACAGTTTTTAGTTTACTATTTTGTTTCTCTATTCTAATGTAGGAATTTAAAAATTATGTCACTGCTACTGCTGTATCTCCAGATGTCCCTACAACATTTCATGGCTTGTAAGACTTATATTTCTTTAGTAATAATTATCTTCATTTTTACTTGCTTAGTGTTCAGTGCCTTTCACTAATTAATCCCAAATTTCCACACAGCTGCATATCTGTTTTCAGCATTGACAAACAGATTGAATAATCAGTTGCATTTGTTCCAGGAATCTTTTCTCATTTCCCATCAATTTTAGCATGACACTTCCTTTCACTGACGTTAATATGGAAAATCTTCAACATTCTCCTTGATTGCATGATTCCTAGATCCCATATCTCCTACTTCTCTGGGATATTTTTTTTTTCTGGGGTATTTTTGTATGTGAAGAGATTGACCTTTGCCTATCTGGCTGTCTGAAATTCTTTATCCCTTATGTCTAAGGAGAATTCTGGTTTATTTGGAAGTGGCAGTGAGTCCAACCCAAACTCATATTTCTCAGCCCAACTTACAGATAAGTTGGGCATGTGACACAGTACTGGTTGACACTATATAAGCTCTTTAAAAGGTAGGGGTATAGGCAGTCTCAGCTGGCACACACATTGTGCCCTTTGCCTTTCCCTTTTCTTCCTTCAAAAAATGAAGATATGCCCGGCTGGTGTGGCTCAGTGGTTGAGCATCAACCTATAAACCAGGAGATCATGGGCTTGATTCCTATACAGGCCACATGCCTGGGTAGTGGGTTCAATCCCTAGTGTGGGGTGTGTAGGAAGAAGCCCATCAATGATTCTCTCTCATCATTGATATCTCTATCTCTCTCCTTTCTTCCTCTCTGAAATAAATAAAAATATAGATTTTCAACAAAAGAATAAAGATGTAAGTCATCCCATTGGGAGAGAATATGTAAGTTGCCTTGACTTACTAATTTAGGTCTCTATAATTTAAAATTTCTCATTATAAATTGGTAACTTGGCACTCTGGTTCATAGATCAGACTCTGTGAACCTATTTAATTGGAATTTGCCTTGAGAGATAAACCCATTTTTGGCATATTTTGAACTACAAAATAGAGGGAGTGACTCAGAAATTCATCACTGGGAGTTTCTAATCACAACCAGCAACTTCCCCTCCCCCAACATCTTAACGCATCTTTTATTAACATCTTTTCCTTTGAACTGCTAGGGATTGTGTATCCTCTGGATTTGTACTGATTATACATAAATTCTCCACTTAACAAGGAATGGATTTGCCTCTGAGTCAGGATATGCATATGCACTTTCTTCTTCGCAAGGGCACTCTATGTTGGCTGATAATTTATTCAACCGATACTATTCTCTCTTTGAATATGAGAATATGAGACATAACACAGAAACAGACAGTAAGGTAGAGAAAACTGTAAAAGTAAAAGGCATGGAGTAGTGAAACCACAAGTAAAAAAAAAAAAGTATGAGCAAGTTGTAATTATATCAGAATTGAATGAGTTGTGTCATGTCCTGATAATGATCCATTTCTCTACAAAACCTTCTGAGATTACTTACTGTTCTTTATTATTTTATCTGTCTTCGCAATCATCTGAGTGGGCCTAGGTGCCTTGCAACGTGAAAAGCTAACTAGTCTAATTACGGGTATTTCTCAAATCTGTTTCCTCACTTCCTTGTCCTTTGCCCCATTTAGATTAACCTTTCGTTCTTACTCACAGAGATGACTAGATAATGGTCATCTACAGTTTCCCAGCTTTCACTCTTCCCTCACGTAGCCTTTCTAAAATACAGATATATGTCACTCTCTCTGGGTTCATGAATAATGCGTGTCAGTACTGGCATGTCATATGACAGTGCATCACAGAGTTGGCTCTAGAATGGTTTCACTCTGTGCGTATGATCTGGAGACTGAGACTTAGAGGTGCCTTATCATATTCTTTAAGGAGGGAACTGTAGCCCATAAAGGCCAGAGGTAACTTCATTCAGTCTTTTGGCTTCCAGCATCAAGTCTATGTTCCCCTTTCTCCTGACCTTAAACACATGTAATAAAAAATGCAGCCGAGGTCGGTTTGGCTCAGCGGTAGAGCGTCGGCCTGCGGACTGAGAAGTCCCGGGTTCGATTCCGGCCAAGGGCATGTGCATTGGTTGCGGGCACGTCCCCGGTGGGGGGTGTGCAGGAGGCAGCTGGTCGATGTTTCTCTCTCATCGACGTTTCTGGCTCTCTATCTCTCTCCCTTCCTCTCTGTAAAATATCAATATAATATATTTTAAAAAATGCAAAGTGCTGCTCCTGAGTTACTATATAACCTTTTACACTAAACTAGTGATATCACTTGTTTCTCTGAGTTCTGTGAGCCTCTTCAGCCAGTTGATCAAATTCAAAGAGAGGGTTTTGAGAAGTTCTGCTTTGTAGCCAGTTGCTTAGAAGTACAGGTGATAACAAATGACAAGTGCTGGATGTGGAAAAAAGGGAACCCTAGTACACTGCTGGTGAGTATGCAAACTGGTGCAGCCATTATGAAAAACAGTATGCAGTTTCCTCAAAAAATTAAATATGGAACTGCCATTTGACCCAGCGATCCCACTTCTAGGACTATATCCTAAGAAACCCTAAACACCAATCAGAAAGAATATGTGCTCCCTTATGTTCATAGCAACACAATTACAACAGCTAAAATCTGGAAACAGCCCAAGTGCCCATCAGTAGACAAATGAATAATAATAATAATAAAAAAGCTGTGGTACATTTACACCATGGAATACTATGCAGAAGTAAAAAAAAAAAGAAAAAGAAAAAGGATCTCTTACTCTTTGAGACAGCATGGAGGAACTTGGAGAGTATTATGCTTAGTGAAGTAAGCCAGCCAGAGAAAGGTAAGTATCACATGATCTCACTCATTATGAGGAATCTAATGAACAAAATAAACTGATGAACAAAATAGCTCCAGAGACATAAAAGTATAGAACAGAATGTGGAATCTCAGAGAGAAGGCAGGGGAGGGTTGGTGGGTGGGTGGGTGGGAAGAGAACAACCAAAGAACTTGTATGCATATATGCATAACCCATGGACACAGACAATAGGTGGTGAAGGCCTGGGGCTGGGGGTGGGGGCAGGCTAGAAGGGATCGATGCCGGCAGTAGCAGAAGATGGGAACATATGTAATACTTTCAACAACAAAGGCTGGGGGTGGGAGGGAGAAGTACAGGTGAAATCCTGGGATTGAGACTGGCCTCTGAGGTGGGAGTGGGGTGTACATGCAGTCTCCGGGGACTGAGTCATCAACCTGCTGTGCCCAGCACCGTCACTGGGTGGATAATGTAAGCACTGAGTTGAATTCCTGGACAAGCAGCTGGTTTTCTGAGGATTGCTTGGTAGAAGTGTGGGAATCCCCACCCCTCCCGAAAGCAATTTGTATCTAATTCAAAAAATATATATATTTTTCAATACATACTTTGCAAACATGTTTAACTAGCGTAATCTCTGAAACATCTGTAATTCTGTTCATTTTTCATGTATATTTGTTCCAAGATCTATTGCTTTTGAATAAAATTGCCATTAAAGAAGAGTATCTTTTTAGCTTTCAAAGCCACTTTAATTGAGATATAATTTAAACTTCACCTGTTTGAAGTATAAAATTCAATTACAGCCAAAACTGGTTTGGCTCAGGGGATAGATTGTCTGTCTGTAGACTGAAGGGTCCCAGGTTCGATTCCAGTCAAGGGCATGTGCCTTGGTTGTGGGCACGTCCCCAGTAGGGGGGTGTGCAGGAGGCAGCTGGTCGATGTTTCTCGCTCTCTATCTCTTTCCCTTCCTCTCTGTAAAAAAAAAAATCAATAAAATATATTTTTAAAAATTCAACTACATTTAGTATATTTACAGAATTATGTCACTATCCTCATAGAAAAATTTATCACCCCCAAAAGAAAAGTTATATGATCTGGCATTTACTCTGCATTCCAGGACTGCCACTTCCCATGTAGCAGACATTTTATGAGTTGACTTTCTATGGATTGGCATTACTGTACATTTCATGTAAATTATGTAACACTATGTATGGTCTTTGTGAAGACTGGCAATGCCCTCCAGGTTCATTGGTTTTGCACCATAAATCGGCACTTTATTTATCTTAGTTCCAAAAGATATTCCATTGCATGAATACTCCATATTTTATGTATCTGAGTCACTTGATTTACTTTATTTTTTTAAATTTCTTTATTAAGGTATCACATATTTGTTCTCATCCCTCCATTCCCATCCCTCACCATGTATGCACACAAGTCTTCTAGTTGATCTCTCCCTTATATCCCCACCCTCCCTCTAAGGTCCAGCAGTCTGATCTATGTTTCCTTGTCTCTGGGTCTGTTCTTGCTCATCAGTCTATATTGTTCATCATTTCCCCTAGATGAGTGAGATTATGTCCGACTGGAAATACACTTATAAGAACCGAAAATGAGACAAGCAATAATGGTTATGCTGAAAAGCAAACGAATCAGTCTGTAGTGAGTTTCTTTCTGGGCCAACAGTTCTTTTGAGATCCAATTTCAATATCAAACAGTTCCTTATGTGTATACGTCAGCAATGGTATTTCAGTTCCGGATGAAGGATGATTTACTTTAGAATCATTTCCATGCTGCTGTGACTATCTGCTCATTAGTTTTTGTGTTGATAGTTGTTTTCACTTCTTTTCTGCACGTAGACACCTAGGAGTGGAATTGCTGTTACGTAGTAACTATGTTCATTAGTTTAAGGAACCGCCAGATTGTCTTCCCAATCCAATTCCCATCAGCCATGTGTGTGGGTTCTGACTTCCTCACATCCTCTCCACCACTTGTTTTTCTTCACAGCCATCTTAGTGGTGTGATCAGCTATCTGCTTTAGTTTTGATTTGCAATTTCCTGATGATTAATATCTAGCACCTTTCATGTGCTTATTGGTCATTTGAATTTCTCCTTCAGGGAAATGTCTGTTCATATTCTGTGCCTGTTATTTAATTGTATTAGTTGTCTTTATATTGTCTTTTATTGCCGTCATATGAGCTTTCCCAAATATATTTAGAATATAAGTGTCTTAAGTATGTGACTAGCCCAGTTGAATTGGTGTTTTTATTGTAGATAGTGCAATTGGGATTTTTTTTCTGTAGTTTATAAGAAAAATTCTTTTGGTTGTCTAAAAAAAATCTATTTTTTCGTAATAGCTTGCTCTTTATATCTTGGGTACCATGTCATCAATATTGCTCTAAAGATATTGAGCAGATGTATTTTTTTTTCTCTCCGACAGTTGCCTTTGGCTCTATCACCATCAGATCCTTCAGCGATTCTTTGTGGGGCCGTTTTCTTAAATTCTGGGCACCTGGTTATTGATTTGGGAGGCCCTGCTAGATTCTTGATAAATTCTTTAGTAAACATGCACTCCTCTTTGCTAACAGGTGTGCCAGGCCCAGTCCCTAACCTATGTCTATGCCCACCGTGTTTACTCATCATGGGAGGAGCATGTCTCTTCTTCTGTGGGATATGAGGTGACTAGACCTATATAATTTCTTTATTTGTTTTCCTAATTGTTGTTTATTCCCCTTCCCCCTGCTAGAATAGAAGCTCCATGAAGGCAGGGATCTTTATCTGTTTTGTTCACTATTGATATAAAACTTAGAGGAGAGAGCTATGACATAATAGGCACTCAATTAGGATATGTTGAATAAATTAAACTTCTTTCTCTAGAAATAGGATGTAGTAATGTTTTTCTTATCAATTTTATTGAGAATAATTTACATATAGCAAAATGTATATATCCTAAGTATAGAGTTCCATGAGTGTTTTTAGAAAATATTTTTATTGATCTCAAAGAGGAAGGGAAAGGGAGAGAGAGAGAGAAATATCAATGATGAGAAGGAATCATTGATTATCTCCTGCGTGCCCCACCAGGAATGGGACCGTGTGACCTCCTGGTTCATAGGTTGATGCTCTACCACTGAGCTATGCTAGCTGGGCTATAGTTCCATGAGTTTTGACAAATGACAGAACCACCATGATACTCAAGATATGGAACAATTACAACACTTCAAAATTTCCCTTGTACTGCTTGTCAGTTAATAAACCCAGGTCCCCTAAAGCAATGATGTGATTTGCTTGTTCTAGAGTTTCATACAAATGGGATCATTTTTTGAGATAATTATAAGTTTCTTGTTTTATGTAAGTCCGTTATCTCCATATCATGATGTGACTTTTGGATATTTCTACCTACACTTTAGGCCTTCACTATATGTTCTTGTGCCCTAAGTTACTATAAGAACCAAATGGCAGCACAGCCCACTGCACAGAACTCACCACAGACTTCGGGGCTCACAACTCCAGTAGGTTGGTAGCATGGCTGAGAAAGATGTGGACTATGTTTCATTTTCATAAATGGTTCACTCTGGCTTTGTTGGTCCTTGGCAAGTTTTCTTTATTCTTATAATTATCCTTTAAGAGAAGACATTTGACAGCTTTAGACTTAGGAATTTTCTAGAAACATATAAATTTCCATAAGAATACTTTGTTGAGGACTGGTAGAATAGAAGCTAGCTGTGTGGGTCCTGGAACCAGCCTGTAGGGTCGAAATCCTGGCTGTGCCACTAATTAGTTATGTGACCCTGGCAAGTTAGTCTGTAAAATAAAAGATGCTTTCTAGAATCATTATGAAGATTAAATGCATTAAACTGTGCTAAGCACTTAGAATAATGCCTGGCATGTGGGGTAACCTCTCAATAAGTTTTTATTAATGCTCTTGTTTACATTGTTGAAGGAATGTTTTATCAGCTTTTGCAATATATATACTTATGCCCAAAGACCCGAATTTGTACACAGGAGCCCTCAGAACTCTCTGGCAGAGTCATTTCCCTTTTAAACTTCATTTTGATATGTTCTGAGTGCTGAGATTTATCAATTTTTGAGAAATATGCTTGCTTATGTATGTATGTATGTATGTATGTATGTATATTAATCCTCATCTGAGGATATTTTTTTCTATTGCTTTTCAGAGAGAGTAGAAGGGAGGAAGGGAGTGGGGAAAAGAAAGAGAGAGAGGTGAGAGAGCCACGACTGGTTGCTTCCCATATGCACCCCCACATGGGGTGGGGAGCAAACTTCCAACTGAGGTATGAAGTCGGTGCCCTTGATGGGGAAAACCCCAAGACGCTTGAAAAAACCCCATGAGCAACACTGGTGAGGGTGAGAAATCTACACATTTTTATTATACAATCCAAATTCTGATCATATCCCTCTGGGGAAAAATGTATCTCCCAAACCTTATAATGAAGTAGCAACTCCCTAGATATATTTACTTTCTTTAAGAGAATAATAGCTCTTAATAAGTGGATTTTTTTCAATAAATGAGGGTTTAATTTCTATGTGGAATGATGATGACTAATAAAGTGAATGTTATATCTGTCAGAGGTAACTTTTTAAAAATATCATTTTAAGTTTTAAATCACTTATTTGAAAATAAAGATGATTCCTAAAAAACAAAAGTAGAAAACACTAAAATCTAAGATATGTGTTGGTTATTAGCTACTGTCCCTTAGCCTCAAACCCATTCTTCTCTGTTCACCTTTATGATCTCAAAGTCCACTACTCTTTTGCCAGGTAGACAGACCCCTGCTAGGCCCTCTCAATCGGCAGTATTGAACAGAGCCTGGAAATTTGAAGGAAGCAGAAAGGCCTGACTCTTCCTTATCTGTTTCCCACTCCTCTCCCATCACCCTAGGGAAGGATCTTCACCTTGAGTACAGTGCCACCCATTAGCCAAGTTGACTCTAGTTTGCAATTTCCCCATACACTCCTAGAACCAGCTCCACTGCACCTCTCCAAAGAGACCAACCCCTGCTAACTCATGTCCCTTCCCCAGGGGTCTCAGTCCAACTCTGTGGCCCCTCCTCCAAAAACTTCTAGCCCAACTAACTGCTGAGCAAACTTCCTCAGAAGTCTCTGAGTCCCAGCCCTTAAAGACTTCTCCTTCAAGCTTGTAAGAGTTAATTTTCAAACTCTTCTCTTTATTTTCCCACCTCTAGCAGTCATAGCTGCTTTCTGCCATTTCCACAGTATCTTCAGTGTTCCCGTTTGGCCTGGTCTGTTCTCCAATAGCTGTTAACAATTCTGTATATTAAATATGTGACGAGCCCTGGTTGGTTTGGCTCTTTGGATAGAATGTTGGCCCACAGACTACAGGATCCTAGGTTCAATTCCTATTAAGGGCCCATACCTTGGTTGCAGTCTCTCCCCATCCCTTCCACTTTCTCTGAAAATCAATGGGAAAATATCCTTGGGTGAGGATTTAACAACAACAAAAATGTGACGAGATGTCATTTAAGTCATCATCAGCAAACTTCCCAGACCATTTGTGTATTTATTCATTATCCATTTCTGTTTACCTATTTATCCTTCTACTTAGCTAGTTAGTACATTTTAAATATATATATTTTATTGACTTTTTACAAAGAGGAAGAGAGAGGGATAGAGAGTTAGAAACATCGATGAGAGAAAATCATCGATCAGCTGCTTCTTGCACACCCCTCACTGGGGATGTGCCCGCAACCAAGGTACATGTCCTTGACTGGAATTGAACCTGGGACCTTTCAGTCCACAGGCCGACGCTCTGTCCATTGAGCCAAACTGGTTTCAGTTAGTTAGTACATTTTTATCAAGAATTTTACATGTTTTGTGGACACTGCTTGACTTAGTGTAAGGCCCAGTGTTTCCCAAAGTGTGGTACGAGTACCCCCAGGGGTACGGGAAGAGTTTGGTGGGGGTACACTTTGCACCGGAGTTTGGTGGGGATATGCACTGCACTGTGCTTAGCTGTGCCTAATTCTACATTCTCATGAGTCAAGTCAAGACAGTCTTGTGAGATGTGAGATTGTCTGGTGTGCAAATAAATGCTATATTTTATATTATAAATAATTTTATTTTTCATTTATTATTATTTTGTGTATGTACCAAAAAATAAAAAATAAATATATTTTGATTGTTATTAAAATACATCCATTTTTTTTGACGAGGGGTACTCAGCGTTACGAAAATTATAGAAGGGGTACACATACGTCAAAAGTTTGGGAAACACTGGGTAAGCAATTCTCTTCATGGTATAGTCTGAAATATACCTTCTGGCCCTAGCATTTCTCCCTCATGAGCCTGTCGTCTACTAAAATTTCCACAATCAGGGGAATCATCCTTTTAGGATGAGTTTTTCATTTCTGGAGATCCTCTTAAAATGCAGGTATCCTCAGATGTAGAGTACTAGTGAGGTGTCATTTATAAAATTTCACATAGATTAGCGGATCCTACTGGAACACAGGGCACTGTAGGTCTCCATAACTGGCCTATGAGCCCTTGTCCTTCACATCCTCCTGTATCCTCGGGACCTTCTTGGTGACATGCTAGGTGACATTCATTATGCCCCAATGAATATGTGTGTTAAATGCACAGGGCAGGTGAGGTGGGGAAGACTTTGTGTGGGACAGAAGGCCCTGCTGGAGTGTGCGGGTAGTCCTAATGGCCACGAGGCCCTGAGTGGAACGGCTATCTGACCGGGGGGGGGGGGGGGGAGAAAAATGGGAGGAAAAGAGTGTCAAAAGTAAAAGTAGAAGACACTAAGTAGCAAACTTTGATTACTTCCAAAGTCTTGCTCAGGCTGGCCCCTGACGCAGATATGGTGTTGAAGAGAAATAATCTTCCTGGGAATTGCCTTAAGAAATTATTGCTTACCCCATAATATTAACACCCCTCTTTCTCTACTCTATCTCATCTCTATTAGTGCAAAATTAGTCATGAGATCGGGCTTACTGAAAATCACGAACCTAGGCAAAATGAAGACGAAAAAACAAGTCACGGATTAAGAAATTGTGTTCTCTATGCAATCTCTTTTCTCCCTCAGGGGAGACCAGTTTTCTTTAAGCAGCTGTGGAAGTTGGCAACTGACAAAGACTTGCCTGCTCGCTTAGCCCTGTTGTCTCCGTCATGACTTCATTCTCATTTGCAAGGTTTCTAGCATGGATGCCTCTTTTTTCCTCTTCTCTAAAAATTGCCAGAGAAATGTTTAGCTATTTAACATCCATGTCAAAATCTATATTTATATTTTTTTCTCAGAACTCTCCTTACAAAGGGCTTCTTTTTTATCTAAGCAGTAATGTAGAAAGAAGTGTTAGAAAACCAAATGAAAAGATGGCTCAAAAAGAATGACATCAGCATCCTGCCGGAATAAGGCATTTCCTTTGTCCCCCACCCTCATCACAATAATAATTTGTCATTTATCTTCAGACAAAAGTGCCTTTGTGTGAGCTGTGGGACCCAGCATAGTACCAGAAACCCAGGAGATGCATTGAGTAATGGGCACACAAAGATGAGTTCTAGCTGTGGATTCACTCTGCAGTGGCCTGAGCTCTGGCCCCTCAGCTCTTAGCCCCTCCTTGTAGCTGCAATCTGGGAACCCTGGAAAACACCTCTTAGGCAATTACCCACGGATGAGAGAGCCTTTGTGAAATTCCAGGCTTCTAGAGGAGAAGTTCCAGCACACTGCTGGAACAGAAACAAGTAAGAGTTTAGACACACTTGAGTGAACAACTTGACTTTATCCACATCTTCCCTCCCACAGAGGGCACAGTTCAGGGCCAATAAAGATCTTCAGCCTGTGACTTATGCTGTTGGGGGAAGAGAGCAATACACACACTTAGTTATGAAAGTCACATAATATTAAATAGTTTGAAATAAAACTCAGCAGTCCCCATCTCCTCTCTCCCCACCCTTGATTCCTGCTCCACATTGGCAACCACTTTTAATTGTTTTAATGCAATATTTATTTCCATGTAGAATATACTTATTCTTCTTGATATGTAAAATTCTGGCTTTATTTGTAGACTTCCTCTTATGGTACTTGATTGAATTGTGTCCTCCAAATTTCATGTCCACTTGGATTTTAGAATGAGACTTCATTTGAAAGTTAGGGTCTTTGCAGATGTAATCAGTTAATCATCTTGAATTAAAATCATCCTGGATTTAAGGTGATCCCTACATCCAATGATTGGTGTCCTTATAGAAGCACGCAGAGAAGAAGTACATGTGAAAATGGAGGCATAGATTGGAGTTCTGCTAACCACAGGCCAAGGAATTCCTGGGGCCAACAGAGGCAAGAAAGAATCTTTGCTAAGAGGGAGAAATGCTAGGGCCAGAAGGTATATTTCAGACCAGACCATTTGCAAGGCTTCTAGGATAGATGCCTCTTTTTTTCCCTCTTCTCTAAAAGTTGCCAGAGAAATGTTTAGCTATATTAACATTCATGTCAAAATCTTGATTTCAGATGTCTAGCCTCAAGAATTGTGAGAAAATAAATTATTGTTTTAAGCCACCCAGTTTGTGGTAATTTGATACAGCAACCCTTAGAAACTAATACTGAGAGAGGGTTTGGCTTATCTGTGTATTCCCATCATCTCAGCTCATTTCCTTCATTCCTACTCCTACTCTTCTAATCCTATAATTGTTATTAATATTTTTGGTTGAATCAGTACTTACATTATTATATGATTTCCTGCTAATCCAAGTATGCTATGGTTTTATTTACTTTGTTGATAGTAACCTCTCCATAGTTAATTGCTTGATTTTCTATGTGTCTATTATCATTTTTCCACACTCTACAACAAGCTCTCAACACACATCACATTATCAGTGTGTGTGTGTGTGTGTTTGTGTGTGTGTGTGTGTGTGTTTGTTTTGCTTGTGTTTTCCTGAAATCCTCTAGCTCTGATCTGGACTGGTGCTGTCTAAGACAGCTACATAGCTACACCCAGATCTTGCTTAGTCATCATTCTAGGTATTCCTATTCTCTCCCTGTTGTGTTAGAGTCCAGTTTCCTGGATCCTGTGTCTTCTACTTTTTTGGTTGTATTTTGATTTGGTGAAGCACATTCTCCGTGGCTTCTTTAGAAAGGGTGTATTTGGAGGTGAATTTATTACTATCATGTTCATCAAAAATGTTTTGATTCCACCATTGTACTTAATTGTTTGTATGGCTAGGATGAATTTTTCCCCCTGAGAAATACATCAGCTGCTTCCTACACCCCCCCCCCCCCACTGGGGATGTGCCTACAACCATGGTACATGCCCTTGACAGAATCAAACTTGGGACCCTTCAGACTGCAAGCTGACGCTCTATCCACTGAGCCAAATTTTAAGGCATTTCCCAATGAATCTATGTCTAGTAATATTTTTGGGACTTTTAATTTCTGTTCCATTGCGTGTGACCTTTATTTACCCCATCCCCCAAAGCATCTGGAGTTTTCTATTTATCTGAGATGAGAAATATAATTACAATGTATCTTTGTGTGGTTTATATCTTTTGTTTGTGTTAAACTCTAGACAAGAAAGAAGCCCTTTCAGACTAGAAACTCACATTCCTCACTTCTGGGAAAGTTATCATCCTTTAATAATTTATGTGTTTTCTTCTGAGTTTGTGACATTCCCACTAGTTGAATATTGGACTTCTTGGGTTAGTGCTTTATTTTTTTTTTTACTCTTATCTTCAAATTTATAAAATAACCTTTTTATTTTAGAATAGTTCTGGACTATATCCAGAAGAGTTGTGAATACAGCCCACATCCAGCTTTCCCTATTATTAACATCTTATATGTGTACAGTACATTTGTTATAATGAACCAATATTGATCCATTAGTATTAAATAAAGTCCATACTGTATTCAGATTTCCTTAGTTTTTACCTAATGTACTTTTTCTGTTCCATGATCGCTTCCAGGATACCATATTACATATAATCATCATATTTCCTTAGGCTCTTCTTGGCCTGGCAGTTTCTCAGATTTTCCTTGTTTTAGATGCCATAAATATCAAAGAACTGGTACTTGTCAGGTATTTTTGTAGGATGTTTGTCAATTGAGATTTGTCTGATTTTTCGCCTCATGATCAAGCCGGGGTTATGGGTTTGGAGAAGGAAGGCCACGTAGGAAAGTGTAATTCTCATCATATCACAGTCAAGGGTACATGCCATCAACATAACTTACCCCTATTGATATCAACTTTGATCATCTGGCTGATGTAGTGTTTTTAAAGTTACTCTTTTCCTCTTTCCATAATGTACACTTTGAAAGGAAGTCACTGTGCACAGCCCACAGTTAAGGAGTGGGGAGTTATGTTCTATCTCCTGAATATAGCATCTACTCAATTATACATAATTCTTCTGCAAGAGAGATTTGTCTACTCATATTTATTTATTTATATTCGTATGGATTCGCTGATAATATTTATTTTATAGTTTTCTTTTAATTCAATATTTTGTTGTTGTTGTTCAAACTGTTCTAACTATAGCCATCGGGAGTTCTTCAATTGGCTCCAGTGTCCCTTTAATGTATCCCCATTATTGTATTTTCGTCTTCTTTTGTTTTAGCACTTTAAAAAATATATATCTTACTGATTTTTTTAGAGTGGAAAGGAGAGGGATAGACAGTTAGAAACATCGATGAGAGAGAAATAGATCAGCTGCTTCCTACACACCCCCTACTGGGGATGTGCCTACAACCATGGTACATGCCCTTGACCAGAATCAAACTTGGGACCCTTCAGACTGCAAGCCGAAGCTCTATCCACTGAGCCAAACCAGTTAGGGCAGCACTTTCTTACTTTCTGGCTCTATAAGATGCTCCAGGCTCATCTTATTTCTAAAACTAGCCATTTCTACCAGGAGTTCTGGTCCCTTTTATTGGAGACACCAAAATTAGCACCAAAATCTGGTTGTTATATGTGGTCACTGTCACTGGCTTCTAAGCCCTTTCACCTGACAGAGCAAGGAAAAACTAATCCATGTATATAGACATATTTCCAAATATTTCTATACCTAACCAGTTATATCTACATGAAGCTAAACCTTGGTTCACACAAATGTCTCAAATGAATCCATTATCGCACAGATAATTTTAGCCTCCTCCCTGTGCTTATCTGTAAATTCCTACTCCAACAGTGAGAAACCTGGCTCTCACCTTCTGTTCACCCATTTCTTAATTATTCAAATCAGAATTCATATATAGCAGTATAATTGTTCACCTATATCCTCAGGGGAAACAATTTATCCGCCAGAGTACAGTGCTTATGTATATTTTTTCTGCCTGCAGTTTTATAGATGCCACTTATTTCCAAAGTTATGTAGGTTAGCACCTTTTCTCTCATGCCCTTTAATGAGGATGTTTCAGATATTTCTAATAGACCTAGATTCTTTTGTCACAGCATACATGTCTTGCTGAGATTCCCCACCCCCCTGAATACGTTTTGAAAATGTGCTTGCATGCATTAGGGTTTTCTCTTTGTCATGGAAGGTTTTATGGGTTTTGACAATTGTATAATATTGTGTCTCCACTATTGCAGTGTCATAAATAATTCTCTGTGCTTCACCTATTCAATCCACCCTCACCCTTAAATCATGGCAACCATTTAACTGATTCCTATCTCTATAGTTTTGTCTTTTCCAGAATGTTATGTAAATAGAAGGATATAATATGAAGACTTTGAGGATTTTTTTTTATAGCTTACTCTATTTAGCAATATGCATTTAAGATTCACCCATGTCTTAGAAAGGCTTTATGACTCATTCTTTTTTTAAATCCTCACCCAAGGATATTTTCCCACTGATTTTTAGAAAGAGTGGAAGAGAGAGGGAAAGATGGAGAGAAATGTTAATGTAAAAGAAACACATCAATTCGTTGTCTCTAGCCGGGGAGGAGCCTGCAACCGAGGTATGTGCCCTTGACCGTATTAAACCCAGACCATTCAGTCCATAGGCTGACACTCTTTTCACTGAATCAAACTGGCCAGGGCTGTAACTCATCCTTTTAATTGCTGAGTAGTATTCCATTGTATAGATGCATCACAGTTAGTTTGCCCATTAAAGACATCTTGGTTGTTCCCGTTTTTAAAGTTTATGAATCAAGCTGCTTTAAGCCTTCATGTACAGGCTTTTGTGTGAACATACATTTTCAAATCAGCTTGGATGAATATCAAGGAGCATGATAGCTTGATCTATTTTAAGAATATGTCTAGCGTTGTAAGAAATGGCCAAATTATCTTCCAAAGTGGCTGTATCATTTGCATGTCCACCAGCAACAAATGAGCTCCTGTTGCTCTACATCCCTACTACTATTTGATGGTGTCGGTGTGTTGGCTATTAGTTATTCTAATAGATGTATAGTGGCATCTAGCACTATGTATCTTCATCGATGGGGTGTTTATTCAAATCTTTTGTATTTTTAAATTGGGTTGTTTGTTTGCTTATGGTGAGTTTTTAGGGTTCTTTGAACATTTTGAATACAAGTCCTTTATCACATTTATGGTTTACAAGTATTTTCTCCCAGATTATGGTTTGTCTTTTTGTTCTCTTAACAGTGCCTTTTGCAGAGCAGAAATTTTAATTTTGTTGTTGTTGTTAATCCTCACCCGAGGATATTTTCCCATTGATTTTTAGAGAGAGTGGAAGGGAGGAGGAGACAGAGAAACATTGATGTGAGAGAGACCAGGGCCAGGGACCGAGCCTGCAACCGAAGTACTAGTCTGTGTCCTTAACTGGAATCAAACCTGGGACTCTTCAGTCTGTGGGCCAATGCTCTATGCACTGAGCCAAACCAGCTGGGACAGAAGTTTTTAATTTTAATAAATTTTAGGTAATTAATTTTTCTTTTATGAATTATACTTTTGGTATTGTATCTAAAGACTCATCAGAAAACCCAGGGTCACATAGATGTTCTATGTTTTCTTCTAGAGGTTTTATAGTATTGCTCTTTGCATTTAGATCTCTGATCCATTTTGAGTTAATTTTTGTGTAAGGTATGAGGGCAGTGTCTGTATTCATTTTTCTGCAAATGGATATCCAGTTGGTCTAGCATCATTTAGACTATCTTATCTCCATTGAATGCTTTGGCACGTTTGTAAAAATTAATTTGACTGTATTTGTGTATATTACTTCTGGACTATTTGTTCCATTGATTTGTGTCTATTATTTTGTCAATATCATGCTGTCTCACTGTAGCTTTAAAATAAGACTTGATATTAGGCAGTATGAATCATCCAAACTGTTTCTTTTTTATTAATATTATATTGGTTATTCTAGGATTTTTGACTTTCTATGTAGTAAACTTAAGAGTCTGTTATACAAAACTGCTTGCTGGAATTTTGATATACTTGTAATTGGCCTTGTTCTTGTGATCTTGCTTTTTTGTTTCAAAAGTTTGCTTTTTTGTGTTATGTGTTTTGGGTATTTTAAATATATATATATATATATATATATATATATATATATATATTATTGATTTTTTTACAGAGAGGAAGAGAGGGGGATAGAAAGTTAGAAACATTGATGAGAGAGTCATCGATCAGCTGCCTCCTGTACACCCCCTACTGGGGATGTGCCCGCAACCAAGGTACATGCCCTTGACTGGAATCAAACTCGGGACCTTTCAGTCCACAGGCTGATGCTCTATCTACTGAGCCAAACCAGTTTCAGTTATTTTTTTTAGATTCTTTCAGATTTTCTAATAGACAACCCTGTTTTATATGCATCAAGGAGTTTTAGATCTTCCTCTACAAAGTGTATACTTTAAAAATCCTTTTCTTTTCTTATTGCACTACGTAAGACTCCAGTATGATGTTGAATAATAGTGGTAATAGAGAACATCTTTGCTCAAATACTAAGGTGAAAGCATCTATTTATTCTCTCATCATTGAGTATGACAGTAGCTGTAGGATTTTTTAATAGGTGTTTTTAACTAAGTTGAGGAAGTTCCCACAATTTCTAGTTTGCTTAAGATCTTATTATCACAAATATATGTTGAATTTTGTTACATATTTTTTGCATCAATTGATATGTTCATAAAATTTTCTTCTTTAGTCTATTAATATGGTAGACTATATTGACTGATTTTTTAAAATATTGTATCATCTTTCCTACATGACATGAATTCCACTTAGTATTGGTGTATAATTTTTTCTATGAATTATTGGATTGATGTGCTAATATTTTGTTGAATAATTTTTGCTTTTACATTCATGAGAGATATTGGTTCATAGTTTTTACTTATTGTAATATCTGCATCTGATTTTGCTGTTAATGCAAGATAAAAGTATCACAGATCATGAAAGACTATAAATGGCAAGAAGTTGTTATTATACCCTCATATCAAGTTGGAAAACTGTAAAGGCAAAGAGGGGAGTGCACTGAGCCATGTACACAAAATAGATGAAAAACAATTTAGAGATGTGGGAAGCCAAAAGTTACTGCTGCATTCACATGCCAACCACAGGAGACTGCCCTGTCATCCAGCCAAGGAGGCGATAGGGGTGGGTTCAGCAGAGGTAGGCAGGCAGGAGGAAAGAAATTCTATATTTCCTGTTGGCCCTTGTTAACAAAGATTCAGTCTGAATTTCCAATCTTACACAAAACATACAAAAAAAGAACAACAAAAAAGAACAAGAGAATAGTTTATAAGTTGAATCATGACTTGACTAATAGACTTTGGCGTACTGTGTCCTTTTCATAGTCTGCTACTGGAAAAGTCATCTTGTTAAATTTAGTTTGGAAAATTTCTTTCTGGCTTTTACCCTTTTACTCTGACTTTCCTTTCCTAGTCTGTCCCTGCTATTCTATTTTTGTAAGTGGCTAGCCTTGCCTTCTGAATTATTGAAAGAAACTTTTACATCTTTTCTTCCAAAATAAAAGTAACAGGCTGACTGTGATACTTACGTTGAGATTAGAAAAGCAGACAGAAGTTGAACATTTTTAAATTAGTTTTATTTTTCTTAACTATAAGTTCACATATGAAAATACACATTTAAATGCTCTCTAAGTATTTTCTGCTTCTTCCAGTTCTCTTTTTACTAGATCATGACCACTCTTCCCACCTCACACCTCTGAAAATAAAAATGTATTGCCCTCCCCACTATCTATAGCCAGACAACTAACTTGACTTAGTTCACAAGAAGAATCTTTGACAGCACTTTGTAGAGCCAGTGTGTGCAGATGGGAGTTGTCTCTGAGAGTTCCTGAGGGATTTTAATTTTTATGTGTGTACTAGTTTCACATTTGGCTAAAACCTCAGGGTTCTTTCACGGCCTTTTGTCTTACACTTGATGGTATTGGAAGAACCTCTTCACCACTCTCCTGACTCCCAGAGGGGAGAGCCAGCTACCCTTTCTCCAGTATCCTCTGCAGAACTATTCTTCATGGCATATCTCAGCTCCTCCTTCTGGGATGATATTCTTTCATCAGAAACCTGGAGCTCACTTATCCAGACCTCTCTTTAAGTATCTATCCACAGTCATTAACCCAGTGAAAAGCTTGGGTTACTTATAGTTTATCTTCTGCCAACCTCCTACTCTTATGCCATCCCTACTCCTTTTTAATTTTATAAGCTTGTGACAGTTTGTATATGCTCAGCTGATGGACAGAAAATCTGGAAAGAATTCTGGATGTTAGCCCACCAGTCTGTCTGGTTTGGATAACCTGCTGGAGCTAAAACTGGCACTCATGGTCCCATGCCTTCAGGGTGATCCAGGGAGTCAGAGTATACCACCATCTTTATCAGACACTGAGTGGGATATGGTGCTATTCATGTGACTGGCTAGAGCTTAGGGGGTAAAGTGGGAGTTAACTACAATTTTTTTTTTTGTTTGGGCTATGATCTCTTTCCTCTTCCTTTTTTAAAAAATAATAACATAAATGGATCAAAATTAAATAATTCAAGCCCTGCCTTCAATATAAAAAAATTTTAAGTATTATTTAACAAAATTTTTCTTAACCAAAAATACAAACAAGAATTGATCTGTTTCATATAAATTATCAAATTGGTAGCATTCATTTATTAATCTTATAATGTGTTATAAGTAGTGATGACCCCTTATTCTTGGCTAGACTGACTAGAAGTTTGTCGCTTTCACCCATGTTTTCAAAGAATCAGCTTTTGGTTTCATGGATTTTCTTCATTAAAAACCCTATTTTGTTTTTTTTGCAATTTCAATTATTTCTGCCCTATTTTTTTAATCATTTATTTTCTTCTGATTGCTTTAGGCTTAAATTGTGCTTTTTCTAAGATGGAAACTAAGTCATTGACTTTAGATTTTACTTCTCTCTTATTCTTTTATTTATTGTTTGTAGGATTACAAGTAGTAGTACATAAGTCTCTTTTTTTTTACCCACTTGACCTTGCCCCAGCCTCCCCTACCCCCCTGCATATGCTTTCACCTCCCTCCTCCCCCCCATGTCTTGTATCCATTGGTTATGTTTATATGCATGCAGACAAGTCCTTTGGTTGATCTCTTACAGCCCTCCCCCGCCCCCAACCTCCCTTGACGCTAAGGATGCCTGGCTGCGCTAGCAGTCAGCAGCTGTGCATTGTTGCTGCAGGTTGCCCAGAGCCAAACCAGAGAGGGTCAGACCTGCATTGTCACCATCTGTCCATCATCCAGATATCATTGCTGGCATGTACATGTAAGGAACTATTTGACATTGAAACTGGGTCTCAGAACTGTTGGACACTGCAATTGGGACTCAAACGTTTTTTCTTATTATATGTTTATTTCTAGTCTGCAGTTGCAAGATTTTTTTAAAGAAAAGAAATGGGAAAAATAGTTATAAAGAACCATTGAACAGATTTTACTTCTCTTAATGTATGAATTGAATGCTTTAAATTCCCTTCTAATTTTGGCATCTCACAAAAATTTTAATAAGTTTTTATTGATTTTCAGAGAGAGGAAGGGAGAATGAGAGAAATGGAAACATCAATGATGAGAGACTCATCAATTGGCTGCCTTCTGCACACACACCTCCTCCACCACTGGGATCGAACTCAAAAACCTAGGCATGTACCCTGACTGGGAATGGAACTGTGACCTTCTGGTTGATAGGTTGAAGCTCCACCACTGAGCCACACCAGCTGGGCTGCATTTCACACATTTTGATAAATTGTATTTTCATTTTCATTTATTTTTTGTAGATATAAGTGTCAGAGGCTTCTGATTCCTATAGTGTCCTTATTTTTGGCTCATCTCTTATATATATATATATATATATATATATATATATATATATATATTGATTTTACAGAGATGAATTGAGAAGGATAGAGAGTTAGAAACATCGATGAGAGAGATACATCGACCAGCTGCCTCTTGCACAATTCCCACTGGGGATGTGCCCGCAACCAAGGTACATGCCCTTGACCGGAATCGAACCCAGGACCTTTTAGTCCACAGGCCGATGCTCTATCCACTGAGCCAAACCGGTTTTGGCTTTGGCTCATCTCTTAACTTTGGGCTTCCCTTGGTATTCTACCTCAGGAAATTTGTATTTTGTCTTTCTTTCAGCTATGATTCACTGTTGTCATGGTGCAGCCCATCCGTATGATGGGGGCGGGGGGGGAGGAGAAACATTCTGTTATCTTTTGATTATATCTCAGGCTGTAACCTTCACAAGAATTTCTTCAGAGATATAGTTTTTCCATCTTACCCCCTACTTCCTAGAAGTGAGCATGACAAGATATGAGGGGTGAGAAGATACACTCAGGGGTCTGGAATCTGGCTTAGGGTGCAGGTTCTGCACCAACCTGTGGTCCTTCCTCTCCTGCAAATCTCCTCTGTGCAAATTCATCCTCATCATGGGAACCACTCTACTCTTGTCTGCTATGATTGTTTGCTCATCTTGTACATGCATGCAGAGGTATTTTTCACTCAGGCTGTCCTTACTCATGACCATCTATTTCCAGGTATGAAAGGTTTAATTATCAAGACTGATTTATCAGTGAGTCTCACGTCAATGTAAGTCATGTTTTACAAAACGTCTAGAAATTTCCATATATCCCAGAACTAGATAATTAGTTTTTTCTCAGCTAGGTTTAGATTAGCTTACCATGTGTGAGCGAATCCTTTCTTTGGTTTTAGTCAGTGCTGAGGTACCTGGTAGGACCCGTGGTTTCCTTCTTTAAGAAGCATCTTTGGAGTGTGTCTCACAAGGCCCAAGATTTTTTTTTTTTTTTGGCCAAAAAAAATGGCTGGAGAGGAATGCCACAGATGTGGATCTCAAAGGCTTTATAAGTATATTGCATCAATACACATCTGTAACTTTTCTCATTCCTAATTTTAACATATATTCATCAACTGACAAATTTGGCTCTAGTACCTAGTGAGGTCAACAAAGTAGGGACTCATTATTATTATTAGTTGTGTTATAGTGTGGTTACTTTTCAAAAACGTTATTTTTTTTAAGTTTTACATTTACAGAAAAGTGTTATTGTTTAAACTACATATAATCCTTGTGCTAATGGCATAATTATCTTCCTAAATTAAACCAATCAATCCTGCCCCTTTTCTACCAATATCTCATTTTGTAAGCACACTGGCCAAATCACATTGAACCTTTTGGAAATCTCACTTACCAGGAGTCCATATTCAAAACCAGAACCAGGGAGAAGGAAGAGAGATGATACCAGACATGGTCCATGGGATATATACTCTTAGCACCATTAACAGAAGGTTATTGGTACCAACCAAAGGGGACAGTTGCTGTATACAGAAAGTTAGGTAGGAAGGAGACAACTGCAAACTAGCGGAGGGAGTGAAGGCAAAGCCAGCAGCCCAAGTTGTCAAACTAACATGAGCTGGAGCAGAGGAAAGCAAAAGACCTGCAGGAGGGGTCACCACAGAGCAAATAGGGTGGCATGAGGCTTGGCACTCAACGGCCCAGCCTGATACTCTTCAGAGATGCCAGGCCCAATTACTATATGCCTTTCACACGTGGTTTGGTTGCTCTGAAGTGTCTGGGGGCTCAGATGTTCCACAGAGAGCCCGCACTGCACACGAGTGCCCTTAGCACTCCCGTCCCACATTTCCGGTCAGGGTCATCCTCCAGAACAGTAGGCTGAACATTGGACTCACCTGAGGGCTTTTGAACTCGACCAATGTCCAGACCCATGGTTGTAAAACACCACTCTCTGAGACCAAGCTTTTTCTTACGTTCCAGACTGAAGCCGGAGAGAAGGGAAAGAAACAGGAACCGTGGAAAGCACTTGCAGAGAGGTGGCAACTTTCTGCCCCCACGCCCCTTCTCTATACATCTCCCACCTCCCACCATGGAGGGCCCTACAGATCATGGTTCATCAGCCAGCGGGAAAGGGGCAGAACACCAATCCAATTCCAGAAAGGGATCAACGTCAAAGAGGCCCCAAATCAGGGTGTGGACCTGAGTGCAACTCTGTTAAGAAGAGGACTATCAGGTAAAGAAGAGGACATATCCAGGAAAACAAATGAAATGAAGTTCTGACCCAGGGCAGGCACCAGCACTGCCAAAAACAAGGCAAAAGGGACAGGCAGCAGCCTGCTGACTCTACTGGGGGCTGCCAGACAGGTGGATTCCTTTCTGGCTTGGGATTCTGTTCCTGCGGCCCTCCATCCCCGTGGCCCTCCGGCGCCCTGATCTACCTGTTAAGAGTAGCTCCTTCTGTGCAGTCTCTAACTCTGTAACAAGGCTCTATCGGACAGATCCTAATAGGAAAACCGTGGAACCCCAAACAGGGAAACTGAACAGGTTTACCAGAAGAACCAGTTACAAAAGTTTGGGAAGGGTGAAGGGAAACCGAGGATGGTGCTGTTTCCTGTGTTGGAAGCATCAAGGGGAAGAAGCAGAACTGGGCCCGGAGAGCACGGCTCTAGGAAGTAACCGTCAGGTGGCAGCTGAGGATTCAGCACAGGGAATCTGCAAACTGCAGAGACTTGGTGAGGAGGGAGCCCCCCCCCCCAGGGGTGGGAGTGGGGAGAGCTAACTCTCATTCTGTTCTCTATGCCTCAAGAGTGACTGATCTTTCAGCAAGGGTCCTTGAAGGAGAACCAACCTGCATGGCCACACACCCAACTGAGCCACAGAGCCATATATGTCCCACCCACCCTCAGCCCTTGTGTAACACAAGACAGAAATGGAAATTTGCTGTAATAACCTAAGGTTGGTTACCCAGCTCACTGGATCCCACCAGAAGGGGAAGCCTAGAAAGTCAGCCTCTGTGGCCAGAGCAGGGCTGTGGCAGTGAAGAGTGGGCCTGGAGGGGCACTCAGAGGCATCCAGCGCAAAGGCCAGGGGTCCTCGTGTCTAGGCATCTGCCCTGGGCAGACATCTCAGTTAAAGGCCCCGGGGATTGGCTTGAGACAGAGCTGGCAGCATGGTTCCAGGGTCCCTGGGTGTCTTCCCAGGCACCTGCTCCTAGCTAAAATTCCCCGGAGCTCATTCTTCCTTGTAGCTCAGCATTTGCCCACAGAGATGTGCATAGAGCCAGGTATTTCTGTCACATCAGTTTCAGAGGATCGATCATATTACACAGGACCCTCTGGATAACCTCTTAAAAATTAATTTGAACATTTCCCCCCCATTGTCAAAATGTTTGTTAAGGTATTGGCCAGGTAACTCAATTGGTTAGAATGTTCTCCGGTTAGCCAAGTTCAATCTCCGGTCAAGGCACATACAAGAATCAACCAATGAATGCATAAATAAGTGGAACAACAAATCTCTCTCTCTCTCTCTCTCTCTCTCTCTCTCTCTCAAATCAATAAAAAAATATTTTTTTTTTAAAAAAAAGAACGTTTGTTGAGCAGAGTGTGATATTGTTACAGGATCCAGGGCAGGAGGAAAAGGGAAGCTGAGACTGGAAAGTTAAAAAAAAAAAAAAAAAAAAAAGGCCAGACAATGTGGGCAATTTGTGCCAGCTTGTAAATAACAAGCCATTATCTTCCCCAGTCAAGGACAGGGGAAGTAAATGTTTAAAAACATCCTGAATGAAAGAATGCATAAAGGGAGGGGAAAGGAAAGGAAAAGACAGTTTTGCTCCCTAAGCGGAGAGACCAGCAGACGCAAGACTTGGCAGGATAAAGCTGCCAGGTGCTTCCCATGAATTCTGGGAAAATCACAACACTGTAAAAAGGGACCTTGAGAATTAATCTGTACCAAAATATTTAGCAAAAGAATTTTAAAACCTATAGACAGAAGGTTATATAACACCTTGAACCGTCAGCCAGCCTGCTCTTTAGATTAGCCGAGAGTCCGTCATAAGCCAGATGTATAGGTTTGCTTGCTTTGCTCTTTCAATAAAGGTGCATGCTTTGTTTTTTTAAATAAATTGGCTTTTCACAACGCAGTCACAGTCTTTTGTATAAATTCATTTATATGAGAAGATAAGGATCGAGGTTGGGGTGTCCGGTAACACCTCTCTGGGGCTACTGAGAGGTGCCTCTAAGAGTATCACTCAGTTACTGTATGTGTTCTAACTTGAGTCTGAAGCCGTTAGCTCTTATTCTCCTTCAATAAACCAAAATTGTTGAAAGGTTGGTTTCGTATGTAGTAAACTATAGAACCCAAAGTTTTGTGGTCAGCCAGGATAGAAAAATCTGGTTTAACCCTGAAACGTGTTATCGGGTATAACTAATTCCTCCAATTTTTTCTTGATTTAAAGCTCTTGTTGGCTAATGTGGCCCTGCATAGATGCTGAGAGATTGGAAAAATGCAGAGACTCACAGGTGTGTCCTCAAAAGACATTTTTGTAAATTAGATTTGTGACTGGAATTTTCTGTGGTCATTATAGTTGGGCATTTCTAGCTCACATCCAATTACTTTGCCCTTCAAAGTGTAGCAGTCTCAGATTCATCCAAGTGCCTTCCATGAGGGGTTCAACCATAACCTCTTCAAATCTGTACTTGTATTCAAAGTGAAAATATTTATTTCAATAAGTAATTTTAGGTGTATATTAAATGAATGGGTGGATGCTTTTCTGAAGTCTTTTAATAAGACTTTTGGTTCCATGTCCCGTTGTGTACTTTGAGCAATTCGTCAAACTAAATACCTTACATGTACAATCTCCTTTAATCCCACAATAATCCCTGAGGTAGATGTAGATGTTATTTATCCTCATGTTAATGAGTGATAGCTAATGTTCAGATATGTTAAGTGACTTGCCTGAGTCAACTTTCATAATATATCCATAATTTAATTAATCATTTGTCACCTCATTATAGTATATTTCGTCCATGGTCACTATGAACCACATCCTGTCTCTTCTACTGTGCTAGTCTGCTTCCACTGGTCTCAGCATTCCAGAACTTTCCACCTCATGTGGTGTGAAAGTCTTAAAGGTAGGTGCATATACAATCCTCTTAGGCTCTTATTTGGGAGCCAGAACCCCCAGGTCAGTCTGCATTTGAGTTTCCTCTTCTACTTACTCCAGACAGCTGTGTAAATGTTATTTTCTATGAGTTCTAAGTGAAAAAGTTTGGCAGGAACTGATTTGTGCAATCATATAGATAATTTAACTTCTCAGGTGTATTACTAATAAACAAGATAAGAAGGGTACACAAAAGAGAAGTTAAACATTAAAAGATGTTTTAAAAGTCTCAGACAGCTGCCCTAGCTGGTTTGCTCAGTTGATAGAGTGTCAGCCAGCAGACTGCAGAGTTCCAGTTTTAGTCAAGGGCACATGCCTGGGTTGCAGGCTCAATCCCTAGTAGGGGATGTGCAGGAGGCAATCGTTGATTCTCTCTCATCATTGATGTTTCTATCTCTCTCTCCCTCTCCTTTCCTCTCTGAAATCAATAAAAATATATATTTTTAAAAGTCTCAGATAGCTAAATCTTCTTAGGTACAAAATGGAATAACATTTAATTACATACATTGCAAAAAACCAACAAAGCTTATAATAACTAAAATAATGTAGCATTGGCACAAAAATAGACAAATAGATCAGACTAGTTTTGTTGGTTTTAAAAAATATATATTTTTATTGATTTCAGCCGAAACTGGTTTGGCTCAGTGGGTAGAGCATCGGCCTGCAGACTGAAGGGTCCCAGGTTTGATTCTGGTCAAGGGCATGTACCTTGGTTGTGGGCACATCCCCAGTGGGGGGGGGGGTTCTGAAGGAGGCAGCTGATTGATGTTTCTAACACTCTATCCCTCTTCCTTCCTCTCTGTAAGAAATCAATAAAATATATTTGAATATATATATATATATATATATATATATATATATATATATATTATTGATTTCAGAGAGGAAGAGAGAGGGAGAGAGATAGAAACATCAATGATGAGAGAGAATCATTGATTGGTTGCCTCCTGCATGCCCCCTATTGGGGATGGAGCCTATAGCCTGAGCATGTACCCTAATGGGTAATCAAACCATGACCTCCTGGTTCATAGGTCAACACTCAACCACGGAGCCACACCAGCCAGGCTGACCAGATTAGTTTTTCCTTTCTATTTTCTGAGGCAATTTTCAAGTTTATAATACATTATTTTAACTATGGCCACCATGCTGTTCATTAGACTCCCAGAACTTATTCATTTTACAACTGAAAGTTTATACATTTTTACCAGCATTTCCCCCACTCCCCACCCCCCCCCCTGAGACCCCATTTTACCATCCCCATCTCCTGGCAACCATCATTCTACTCTCTGTTTCTATGAATTTGAGTATTTTAGGTTTCAAATGTAGGTGAGATCATGCCACATTTGTCTTTCTATATTCGGCTTATTTCACTTAGCATAATGTCCTCTGAGTTCATCCATGTGTTGCATATGGCAGGATTTATTCTTTTTAATTTGTGTGTGTTGTGTGTGTGTGTGTGTGTGTGTGTGTGTGTGTGCAAGCGCGCACTGTTTCCTTTGCAGAAAGTTTAAACTTTGATTTGATTTTCACAGAAATTGTTTAGTTTTTTCTCTTTCCCTCTCCCTTCCTCTCTCTAAAATCAATAAAAACATACTTAAAATTATCTCATTAAAAAAAAAAAAAAGAGGTCGAGAGAAACCAAGATGGTGGCATAGGTAAACACCTAACTGCAGCTTCCCACAACAATTTTAAAAAATACAACTAAAATATAAAGTGGACATTATCCACAACTACAGGAAAGTTGACTGACTGCAAATTCTACAACTAGAAGGAAAGAGAAAACCAGAAGGAAAATCAGAGGAGCTGTAAAAGCCTAAGGTACGAAGACATAGTGCGCGCATGGGGAGAGGACGGAGTCGGAGAGGAGGGGCGGCTGAGTTTCTGGCTGGTGTTCCCTATTGGGAAGGAGATAAAAGCTCCGGACTATGCTGAAACCCGGTTGAAACCTGGGGTCCCAGGCTCATACAGAGGGAATGTGGGCTGAAAGGTGGAAGCTCAGGGGAGCGGTGAAAGGCAGAGCCCCCAAGTTACGCACATTGCACACAGAGGACGGACTGTTGACTGAGCTGCTAGATTGCCCTAGGAGGAAGGAGACAAAAGCTCAGGACTATGCTGAGACCAAGTTCTGACTGCACTGAACTCCAGTTCTGGACGAGACCCTCGGGCCCCAGGCTCATACAGAGGGAATCTAGGCTGTAAGGTGGAAGCTCAGGGGAGCTGCGAAAGGCAGAGCCCCCGAGTCCCGCACATTTTGTGCAGAGGACAGACTTGATTGAGCCGCTGGATTGCCCTAATGGGAAGGAGTCGTAAGCTCCGGACTGCTCTTAACCCCACTTCCAACTGCACTAAACCCCAGTTCCGGGCTCATTGGGGGAGAGACTAGACTGTCTGGTAGTGGGCGAAACTCTAGGGCACCTTTCTCTCAGAGGTGCTTGCAGCGAGTACCAAAGGACACTGAGGAACACAGACTCAGGAACTTCATAGGGTGGGGCTAACCGGAAGCCAATGCTGTAAGCTCCACCCTGAAACTCTGCCCCATCCAAGCTGAACACAGAGGCTTTTGCAGTTTTCCAAGTCTAGTCGAATAAGGCTGTCTCCTGGCATAGACACAGCTGATCCTCACAACCAATTGGCCTGGAGATCAATTCCTCCCAGTGATACTAACAACAATCAACATTTAACTACAATAAGGCTGTACACAGTCCACAAAGGGGTGCACCAAGAGTGTCCACCTCAGATAACTGGGTGGCTAACCCACTGAACCATATAGGACACCTTAACACACAAAGCCACCCTACCAACTCAGGGAAGCAGCGAAAATGCTGAGACAAGGAAACAGATCACAAACGAAAGAAATGGAGGACAAAAAGCAACTGGATATAGAGTTCAAAACCACACTTATAAGATTTTTCAAGAATTTCCTAGAACAGGCCAATAAAATAAATGAGACCTGTGAGGATATGAAAAGGGATCAACTAGAAATAAAAAGGGATCAACTAGAAATAATAAAGGAGCAACTAGAAATAAAGAATACATTGTCTGAAATAAAAATATTATACAGAGTCCTAAAAACAGAATGGAAAATTGCAAGAATCAAGTCAAAGATTTGGAACACAAAGAGCCAGAGGACAATCCTCCACAGAAGCAAGGAGACAAGAGAGTCCAGAAAGTTGAAGATAGTGTAAGAAACCTTTGGGACAACTTCAAGCGAACGAACATCAGAATTATGGGGGTCCCAGAAGATAACAGAAAGCAAGATACCGAAAACATATTGAAAGAAATAGTGACAGAAAACTTCCCCCATCTGGTGAAAGAAATAGACTTACAAGTCCAGGAAGCGCATAGAACCCCATACAAAAGGAATCCAAAGAGGACCATACTAAGACACATCATAATTAAAATTCCAAGAGCAAAAGACAAATAGAGAATATTAAAAGCGGTACCGTATTTCCCCGAAAATAAGACATCCTTCGAAAATAAAACCTACTTACAGGTTTCCTTCTGAGTGAAATATAAGGCAGCCCCCCCGAAAATAACGCCCCCAGACTCTGTCTCAGAATGAAAATTAATTTACTGTAAACTGGTCGCTAGGGCCGCCCCAACTGGCGTCTAGCAACCAGTGACGTTATGCAGAGTCCTGATGTCAATGCTGTGTGAATGGAGAGAAATCAGCGTGGAAACTTTGTGAAACCTAAACTGCAAGAAGTTGTGACTTGGGGGAAGAATTCATGGGAAAAAATCACTGACAGTTGCATTGCAAATGCACTTCGAGCAGGCTACCTTGACAAGAAGTACTCATTTAAAGACAGTGCTACTGCTAAACATGAGAGATTTGGTCCACTGATTCTGAAGGAAATGGAGTCACAAGAAATTCAGGAATTGGATTGTTATGATGATGTTCCAGAAGATGATGACATGATTGTCATTGAATAAATGAGTAAATTCTTGATACTGTAGGATTCACAGTTTGTCTGGTTTGTGTTGACAACTACTGTACTACCGTACCGTATACATGTAATAAATTTCCTTTCTTTTCATTTAACAATAAATGTGTACCGTATTCTTCTTCATGGAAAAATAAGACATCCCCTGAAAATAAGACCTAGCGCATCTTTGGGAGCAAAAATTAATATAAGACACTGTCTTATTTTTGGGGAAACAGTGTAGTTACCTATAAAGGAGCACCCATAAGACTGTCAGCTGATTTCTCAACATAAACCATGCAGGCCAGACAGGAATGGCAAGAAATATTCAAGGTGATGAATAGCAAGAACCTAGAGGCAAAAATATTCTACCCGGAAAAGCTATCACTCAGAATTGAAGGCCAGATAAAGAGCTTCACAAATAAATTTAAGCTAAAGGAGTTCGTCACTGCCAAATCAAAATTATATGAATGCTGAAAAGGGTTTTTTAGGAAGAGGAAGAAAATAAAGATAAAAATTATGAATAATAAATACATAACTATCAACAAGTGAATCTAAAACCAAGGGAAGTAAAAACCATGATGAACAATATTAACTGTTGAATATAATAGAATCAGAGGTATGGAAGGGGAGTGGACTGATGATTCTTGAGGAAAAGGGGAGTGGGGGGTGCGGGAAGAGACTGAACATAAACTGTGCACCTATGGATAAGGACAATGGGGGAGGGGGAAAGGGCAGAGGGTGGGATGGCAACCTGGTGGAGGGGAGCAATGGAGGGGGAAAAATGAGGAACATCTGTAATAATATGAACAATAAAGATTTTTTAAAAAAGGAGGTCTAGCAGTTCCAAATGATTTTACTAAGCTAGGATCCCATGCTCAGTCAGCAGATTCTAAAAGTACAAAAACTTCTTTTAAGAATCTCTCATACCAGACTTAGCTAGGTGAATCATAGATCCTGTTATAACCCAGTAACTACTCGAGCTTCATTTGATCAACAGCTCAGAGCTAAATCTGATAAACTGAGCATTAGTAAAGACAGTAAGTTCAGCAGATTGAAACATACTGAATATGTTTAAAACTATGCATTCATGATCATGCAAATAATCTTATTTGATTACCTTTGAAAGGTGCTAGAGAACCAACTGATTATTTTGAAAAGTGGAAAAGAGCAAGAGTCAAGAATTTATCCTGCCTTTATAACATAGACCCTGCTACTGGGTGACTAAAAGCAAATGAGAGAAAGATTCTCTTGATATAATGCGCCAAGAAATAAATGAAAAAGAAATTACAGAATTAGAAAACAGAATTTTGCATATGTAGTGAATTAAGGATCTAAACATTAAGCATTAATGGCTGCTAACAATTCAAAGCATGTGCTACTTCGTGCACGATACCATCTGTGAAGCAGACTTCATTCTAAAAAATTAAACTTATTATAGGAAATATTGAGGACAGAGATGCATGCTTGGATGGTAAAGCTATAAATAAAAAGAGTGATTACTGTAAAAGTTAGGACTGTTTATTCTTATTGGAGTCTGGGACTTGTGTTTGAGAGGGAGCTAATGGAGAGCTCATGGGATGGATGGCAAGGTTCTCTATCCTTCTATGGGTGGTGGCTAAAGGGATTTTTTATTTGTAATTCATTAAGTGGTACATTTGTTTTTCATATGTGTTAATTTACCAATAAAAACACTTTAAAATATTAAATCCAGCCCTGGCTGGTGTGGCTCAGTGGTAAAACATCAGCCTGCGCAACGAAGGGTCATGGGTTTGATTACAGTCAAGGGCACCTATCTGGATTGCAGGTTCATTCCCCAGCCCTGGTTGGGGCATGTGTGGGAGGCAACCAATCGATGTGTCTCTCTCACATCAATGTTTCTCTATCTCTTTCTGCCTATCTCTCTCCCTCCCTCCCTCCTTTCTACTCTCTATCTCTAAATAAATAAATAAATAAATAAATAAATAAATGTTATTAAATCTGAAAAAGGTTATGAGACACTGATATTTGCAGTGACATGTACCAAGAGCAAGGCCAAGAATCAGTTCCAGAAGGGCAGGGCAGAGAAAGTGAGAACAGGGTAGACAGAAACATCATGGGCCAAAGCTATTTCCAGGAAACACAGCAGCTCAGTCACTAGCTGGGTGGTAACATCCACGCTCTCCAGCTCGAGGTCTAGGACTGAAAGAGGACAGAATTCTGGGAATCCTTGGGCTAGAGGGAAATTGGTGCCCTGTTGGCTGTCCTTCAACTCTTTTCCACTCTCTTCTGAGGCAGCTGTTCTAGTCTTCAGAAGGAAAGTCCTTCCTTCTATTAACTTTGCCATTTTCTCTAAATACTTTCATTTGTTTTTAGTCTTTGCGTTTTTAGGAACCAAATCAAGAAATAGATGCTTTAAAGTGTGTGGGGGTGATTTGGGGGATGGAGTAAGAAGAGAAGGGGAAAATATATGGGAAATAGCAAACAAAAGAAAGAATCTAAATAACATTTTTAAAATTTGATGCCAGTGTATTCAGGTTTAAATTAGTGGGTTAACCATCATGTTTGTCTTTCTGTTTCAGTACTTCTAATTTTTGCAGGATGCCTCAAGGGTATTTTTGTGTGTCTCCAGCCAACAAGTAGCAATGCTTCGTTCTCCTCCCTGGAGTCACTGGATGTATGTTTTTTGGTGTGTATGACTCAGTGTAACCTTATCACTGTTGTTAGTGTGGTTTTAGTCATGCTTTCTTTTTATCACAGCAACGAATATAACAGGAAAAGGGCACTGCTTTATAAAAATCTGGGAGGCTGGTGTGATAGAAAAAACTATAAAATGTTTTCTTTCCCTGTACTTATGCTCTTTACAATATGACTTTACAATCACTCTTATAAAAAAGTAGGATCTATTTATCACCCCTGGATTCTGGACTGGCCTATGACTTGTCTAAACTTCAGAAGTGTCCATTCTGGTTCTATCTAAGCCTAGGCTTCAGAAGTCGTACACATTTTTGCTCTCTCTCTTGCTCCTCTGCCTTCACCATGGAAGTTTGCTGGAACTAGCCGATTAGAGGATGAGACACATGGAGCAGAGCCATTATTCCCAGCCAAGGCTATCCTAGATCAGGCAAAGGCGAGTCAACCACTCAATAGGTGAGTCCCAGCTATGACAGAAGCCCTGCAAAGATCAGCCAAACCATCCTTCCTACCCACAGACTTAAAATAAATGGTTGTTCTTAGCCACTCAGTTTGGGGATGGTTTGTTATATAGCACTAGAGACCCGGTGCATGAAATTCGTGCATGGAGGTGTGTGTCCCTCTGTCCAGCCTGCACCTTCTCCAATCTGGGACCCCTCAAGGGATGTCCGACTGCCTGTTTAGGCCCAATCCCAGTAGAATTGGGCCTAAATGGGCAGTTGGATATCCCTCTCACAATCCAGGACTGCTGGCTCCCAACTGCTCACCTGCTTGCCTTCCTGATTGCCCCTAACCACTTCTGCCTGCCAGTCTGATTGATGCCTAACTGCTCCCCTACCAGCCTGATTGTCCCTAACTGCCCTCCCCTGCTGGCCTGGTACCCCCTAACTTCCCTCCCCTGCAGGCCTGGTCACCTTTAACTGCACTTCCCTGCATGCCTGGTCCCACCAACTGCCCTCCCCTACAGGCCTGGTCCTCCCCCAACTGCTCACCCCTGCAGGCCTGGTCCCCCCAACTGCTCTCTCCTGCAGGCCCGGTCACCCCTAATTTCCCTCCCCTGCACGCTTGATCACCCCCAACTTCCCTCCCTTGCAGGTAGGTCTGGTCCCTCCCAACTTCCCTTCCCTGCTGGCCATCTTGTGGCAGCCATCTTGTGTCCACATGGGGGCAGTCATCTTGTGTGTTGGAGTGATGGTCAATTTGCATATTACTCTTTTATTAGATAGAATTATTATGACAATAGATAAGTGCTCCAACTGAGTGTTTGAGTTCTTACAAGGTTCCTAGTTGGGACATCTGTTTTTAAAGCTCACCTACATCAGTACCTTGTTTCAAATCCCTTAGACTGAGTTGAGAGATTAGAGCACTCCACCTCAGGGTAGGAGTATAGGAGTCAGTACCCTGAGATTCCCTTTGGTCTTGTGAGTTGGGAGGATCTTATCCATATGAAATATGGCAAAACACTGCCTTTCCTTAAAGCCCCAAAGTTTTAATAATTCACCTCTGTTTTTTTCTCTTTGGTCTGAGACAAGCAACACGAAGTTGCTTATTATTAGCAGAAACACCAAAGTGGATGCTGGAATCACAAACCCTAGTTTGAAATAACTTTATAATAATCTATTGTTTTTCTTTTTCCTACTAGTTTGGGTGCTCTTAAAGAGCAAAGTCCATTCTTCTGTGTCCCCAGAACCCAAAACAATGTGTAGCATAAAGAAGATACTTAGAAAATGTTAAAAGGATTAATGAATCAATGAATTTGGATTATCAAGACATTCATATCCAAGAAAAGTTGTATAGAGTGGAAAAGGAGAGTGTGGGTTTTCAGAGATGGAGGATATTGGGACTAGCTCACAACCAATACTAAGAGTATATGGTCTTTGATCTTAATATTAATTCAAATTTGAAGTATAATGATTTATTATATGTATAATAAACCCAACACTGAGACCCATTAAAGTAGTGGTTATCAACCTTTTTAATGCCACGACCCTTTAATACAGTTCCTCATGTTGTGGTGTCCCCCAAACAAAATTATTTTCGTTGCTACTTCATAACTGTAATGTTTCTACTGTTAATGAATGGTGATGTAAATATTTGTGTTTTCCGATGGTCTTAGGCTCTACAGAAGAGGTTCTCAACCTGTGGGTTGTGACTGCTAGCAAGGTCCCCTAAGACTATCGGAAAACAGATATTTACATTACCATTCATAACAGTAGCAAAATTACAGGTATGTAGCAACAAAAATAATTTTATGGCCAAAACCATTTTGGCTCAGTGGTAGAGCATCGGTCTGCGGACTGAAAGGTCCCAGGTTCGATTCCGGTCAAGGGCATGTACCTTGGTTGCGGGCACATCCCCGGTGGGGGTTGTGCAGGAGGCGGCTGGTCGATGTTTCTCTCTCATCGACGTTTCTAGCTCTCTATCTCTCTCCCTTCCTCTCTGTAAAAATATCAATAAAATATATATTTTTTTAAAATAATAATAATTTTATGGTTGGAGGTCACCACAACATGAGAAACTGTATTAAAGAGTTGAGGCATTAGAAAGGTTGAGAACCACTGCAAAGCATTGGGCTTTAAGAAACTGGTGGTAATGATTCAGAAAGTGAATAATAATAGTTAATATTTGTTGAATGGTTAGGCATTATTTTAAATGTTTTATAAATATTAACTAATTTAAATGCTTTGTAAGCATTAACTCAGTTGATTTCTCATAAGGTATATAGTATTATGTGGAGACCCTGTGAATGAATGATGTTCACAATGTCCTGTTCTCAACAGCCCTGCTCGGTTCATGTAGATTCTTGTCTATGGCTTTTTCTCTGAAGTTAATCCACTTAATATTTTGTCTTTCCCATATTTTTCATAGCATTACTGTCTTTTCGAAAGAATCCTGCCTTCTCATGATATGTCCATATTATGACAGCTTCAGTTTTCTCATTTTGCTTCCAGTGATGTTTCAGGCTTAATTTGCTCTAGGACCCACTTGTTTATCTTTCTGGTTGGTAGTCCAGGATATCTGTAGAGCTCTCTTCCAACATCACATTTCAAATGAGTATACTTTTATCCTATGAAGTAATTATTATTATACCCATTTTCTAATAGATCAACTCAGACATGTAGAGGTTAGTAATTTGCTCAATTTTCTGCCGCCAGTACATCATAGAGAACCTGCTTTTTCTTGAATAAGTCTCACACCTCACTCTGCTTATTTTCTATTTAAACTGGATTTTTGTTTCTGGATGATATAGCTTATTCACTTTTAACTCCCCAGTGTTAGTACAATGTCTGGTACTTGTTAAAACAAACAAACAAACAAATAAAATGAATAAATAAAGGAATAGGTGCAATGATGGTAGAGGTTTAAACAACCCTAAAATTTCATTCACATTTGGTGATTTTCCATTTAAAACCAAGGATCTAGGCCAGGGGTGGGCAAACTTTTTGACTCCAGGGCCACAATGGGTTCTTAAACTGGACCGGAGGGCCAAAACAAAAGCAACCTGACCATGCTGGCACTCTCATCTTGGGCTGCTGGTGAAGGAGCGAAGGGGAGAGCAAGAGAACCCTCTGCTCTTTCAGCTCTGCGGGCTGGATAGAACAGCCGAACGGCTGGATCTGGCCTGCGGGCCGTAATTTGCCCACAGCTGATCTGGGCAATTAAATCAAAGAACTGAATGAAGTTCCTAGTCAAAGGCTTCCCTCCTCTCACAGACTGGGCTATGAACACAGGGAGGACTTGGCAAACTCTCAACTCAGCTGCTTAGAGAATACAACATAAGCTGAAAGTTTGAGTTGCCAGTATACCTTACAAAGGCCATTTTACCCACTGATATACTATGTCTCTTTCAATTTGACTACGCCATTGCTGCCATAATTCTCTGGCCCCATTATCCCCTTCATTAAGAATGCTCCCAAGACCAAAATGGTCTTCCAAATGGTCAGTTCTTCCAGCAAGTGGAGTTATCTGGTTACTACAGTGCTATCTAGTTGGCTTGAGAGAGGATGTGGAAAGGGAATAGGAACAGTGACACCTGAGGCCTGTCCTGTGCATGCCAGGAATAGCCTCCATGACTTCAGGGATCAAGGGTCTCAGGTTGCTTCTCTTTGCTATAAAGTAAGAGGGGTTATTTCCTGCTTTCTAAATTTCTACTGTCTTTGGAGATTAACCCATTGGTACATGATTCAGGAAAAAAATAAAAAAAAACGTTTAATCCTTTTAACAATTTAGTTTAAGCCTTTTGCACTGTGCTCATACTTAGTAGGGCATGAGAAAGCCTTCATTTCACCTTCATCATTCATTTCTCCACCTGTCTAAATAATGTTCCTTATAGCAGGAAATGATATCATAATTTGTGACTATACTCGGCAATTATTAATCAATATGTGTCATTCAGGAACAAATTTCAACTTCCATCCCCTTTATAGATAAAGATAAGTCTTTTCATGTTGAACTCAAGAATGTTGATTGTGTTAAAGCCATGCTAATCTATGGCCTTAGAAGAAAATTAACTTTTTTGACTTATTGTATTGATTTTTATGCACACCCCCACCTGGCAAGTACTCACTCATGGGCAAGGATAGAAACAGATACAGGTCCATAATCTTTTTAAGAATTTTCAAGTCTCTTTAATTTTATTTTTTCATTCATTCATTTGTTCATTTAACAGATACTAACCACTTTCTATGTGCTATATTTATCTGTGCCAGCTGGAACTGATTCAAGCTGCACGTTGGATCAGGTGAGCTCCCAGCACATGTTTTTTTCTTATGGTGATGGCAGAAGTGCAAAAGAGCAAGCCTAGTTGCATAAATATATTTCTGGTCTCTGCCTGTGTTAAGTCTGCTAACGCTCATTGGCCAAAGCAAGTCATATAGTTAAGCTCAAGATCAAAAGACAGGTACATAGACTCTGTCTTTAATGGGAGAAACTATAAAGTTTCTGGCAAAATGTATAAATACATTAATGAATAAATAATTGGCCACCGATATACAATCAATGACGCTGACAAAAGACATCATGATATAGTTTCAAAAAGCTCAATGAACTCAAGCAGTATAGAAAACCTAAAAAGTCAAACTTAGGCAGATCATAATAAAACTTTGAATAATAAGAACTAAGTGTTTTGATATGTAAGTTCCAATTATTATGATGATATGGTGTGGGAAACAGATCAGGAGATGACTGCCATTGAAGATAATTGTTACTCATAGTTCCCAAGAGAAGGAGGCATGCCATGCCATGTAGAATCACATGGGGAAGGATCAGGGCCAGCCAGGAAGCAGAAAGTGTGAGGGCGAAACGTGGGCAAGTTTCTGTGGTTTCTGTGAGAAAGAATGGGCAAGGTGATTTGTGGGAAGAAATGAGTAGGCTAGGATAAGCTATTTTGAATAATTTCAGAGGGCTCTAGGGTGTTGGAATGGTCTTCACCTGTCTAGTAAGTGTAGTGATATAGGAATGTAGTGATGTAGTGGTAGGAAGATAGTGACTTGGTATTATGAGACCCCAGAACAATTAAACCAATGGAACAGAAACAAGAATCCAGACATAGAGCCACACATATATGACGAACACCTGAACAACGATAAAGATGGTATGGCAAAGCAGTGGGTAAGTATGGTCTTTTCAATAAAGGTTGTTGGGACAATTGGATACCCTAAAGGAAAAAAAGAAAAGGAAAACATAATCTTTACCTCACACTACATATAAAAATAAAATCTAGATGCTGTATAAATCTAAATATGAAAGATCATAATAAAGCTTCTGGAAGAAATTATATGGTAATGCTTTTGTAAACTTGGAGTAGAAAAAATTTTAAAGCAAGATATAAAAAGTACCAACTACAAAGGAATATTTAAAAATATTCAAATATTCCATCAAAATAAAGTTGAAAGATAAGCAATAAATTGGGTGAAGATATATGCAATCTATATTACCAAAAACTTGTACTTAGAATATAATATATACCTATAAACTTACTTAGAATATATACAGAACCCTTACAAATCAATAAAGAAAAGACAACTAGAAAATTGGTCAAAAGATCAAACAGGCATTTTTAAATGACCAATAAATATATGGTAAAGTGGTTTATTCATAATTGCAAAAGTCTGAAAAGTACTCAAATAAAAATCAGTTAGAGAGTGGAAAAACAAATTTTGGTAACTCTATACTATGGAATATTATTCAGCAATAGAAAGAAAAAAAACTATGGAAATATGAAACAACATGGATAAATCTCAAAGCATTACACTAGGCAAAAGAAGCCAGTCACAAAATTCCATGACAGAAGTTCTCTCAAAAGAAAGCAACGAAGCCAGAAAAACTTGAAGATATATTTTTCATGTGTTGAAAGAGAATAATTGCCAAACCAAAAAATTCCCTGTCTAAATAAAATATCCTTCAAAAAGTAAGACTAGATATGATGGTTAATTTTATGTGTCAGCTTGATTGGCCACATTTGACTAAATATGTTTATGAGTGTCTGTGACAGTGTTTGTGGATGAGATTCACATGGTAATCAGTAGACTGAGTAAAAGAGTTTGCCTTCCCAGATCCAAATGGACCTCATCACCTGAAAACCTGAATAGAACAAGAAAGCCAATAAGAGGGAACTCTTCCTGCCTGACTGTTGAGCTGGGATACTGGTCTTTATCAGTCCTCTGAGTTGGGTTGTATTTGTCCCTCCAGAGTAATTCTGACTTTAATCAAACTTTGCTTTGTAACTCACCTGCTGCAAAGTCCCCAAAAAGAGGCTGAAACTTTCTCTTCTTGCCAGAGCCCCCGGGGGGGGAAAGAGGTCTTCACCTTGGGCAGGCGCTCTTAAAAGCGACCCAGACCCACAGAAGCAGTGGAGGTCTTGGCCACTTGCAGGACGTGGCCCAGCTCCTGCTTTTCGCAATTGTTAGGCATTTAGTTGCCGAAATTAACTTCTCCCAATTTCCCTTGGCTAGGGAGCCATTCAAATGCAAATGAACACATTCCTTAAAGATAGCTGCTGGCTGGAATTGGATTGCCTGTAAATAAGGTGCAACTTTAAAGCTTCTTCATGGCAAGAGACCTTAAACTTTCAGAACTTTAAATCTTTTCAGGTAGCAAATCAAATACTTAGCATTTCCCAAATCAATAATACATTTACATTTTTAAAGCAATTCTCTAGACTTCATGCAAGGCATACTTAGATCAACACTTCAATAAGCCTGTTATCTACTTCCTGCTTATTTGCCTCAGGGCAGGAATTTCAAAAGGACTCTTTGTCTTGGGAAACCAGCTTTAATTAATTTCCCAGTTTATCTCCACCATCTCTTAAGCGCATTCTGTACACAGAAAAGAACAAGCCTAGTCCAAAACTATGCACACTCGTTTTGAACCAGCCTTTCTACCTTACATGAGAGCACAAGGCCACCCAGACCCAGCTCTGTTCAGTGCTGCCACGCGCCTCTCCAGCAGCTGTGACTCCCGCTGCAGCCAGGGCGATTCACGGGAAGGGCCCGTGGGCCCCGCAGGAGACCTCTCCCCAGACCCGATGCCATGGGGGAGCCCCCAAGCCACCACACCGGCCCTGGCCCGCTCAGCCGGCTCCCTGGCCGCAGCTCCTTGCGCTTGGCAGCACATAGACATGGCCCCATCCTCAGGCACCGTGCCAACCACCAACACCGGAGCCGCCACATGGTCGCTAACACCTAAACCCACTCCATGGTCATGAGCTGAAGCTGCCAGGCCAACAAACCTGGGAGAGGATTCCATCCCTCTTCCACACTTGAGACCTCGGCTCACACCGCTATCTCCAGACGCCAGCGTGTTCACGCCGGACTCAGGGAGGTTGAGGACGTCTCCTCAACTCTCCAGCCCGTGGTCGTTCAACAGTACGTCCACTAGACCTTTTCGGGCAGTACCCACAGGGATCCTGCATCCCTTCAGAGCCAGCTCACACACAAGCACACAGACACGCACACTCACCGCGACCAGTCAGGCTCTCTGGATCGGAGTCCCTCAGGGTCTTGGGGATCCTGGGAGAGCCCCCAAATGTGCCAAGATTTCATGATCCCCAGTGACCACCAGGGAGCTGAATCTGATGCAATTAACAAAAGAGTCTCTTCCATGCTAGCATGGTCTCTGTCTTATTCACACCGACAGCATGGCGGACTAGAGACCGAACTTCGACAAGACAAGGGGTTTTATACGAGTAGTGATGTCACTGCTTTGGCTGACACTGATTGTTTGGGTGAGGGCTAGGGTCCAGTTACACAAAATGGAGGATAGCTCCGCCCTGCCCCTCAGTGGAGTCAGGAGTTAGCCTCGCCCCGCCCTGACCTCTCCATCCAAAGGAGATAAAAGGATTTTGAAATCTTGGCTAGTTGAATATTTATTATACCATTGGTACATTCCACCAATCCAGAAGACTGGGAGTGATAAAAATGCTGTAGAATATGCCAAATGTTACAAATAGATTTTATTTGCCCAGTGAAATGGGTCCATGAGTCACTATGCAATTTAGAGGGAATTCCCCAATTGGAAATTATTTTTTCTAATAACAATTTACCAACCATTAAGGCTATTGTTCCCCTGCAAGGGAATGCTTCAACCCAGTGAGAAAACATACAATTCATAACTGATATATATTTGTATCCGTGAAAAGGTGGTATTTGGGTTAAGTCCAATTGCCATATCTCAAAGGACCTAAAGAAAATGGAAAATGTCCTTGGGACACATGGAATGGTTTTCATGGGTTATATTTTGAATAGATAGGACATTTGCTGTACACTTTAGAGCAACAGTAGAAGATTTCTAGTAATATTGTTGATTCCGTGAAATTATATTTTCAGAAACCCAATGTGTTAGATCATGCACATTTTGAAGTACAGGGAGTTGGACCCCTATAGGTAAAATAGTTTCTGACTGGGTTCAAGCCATATCTATTTCTTTATGTCAAAGGTTTCCCCCTTTTGTTGCCATACCCTCTTTTCTTCCTCCATAACTATCTGTTGAAACTGCAAAATATAATATTTTATAGTTGATAGAAAGCAAAGAACATTCTCAGATCTGGATAACTTGATTGTTCAATGCCATCTGCCTAACTGCACCATTGGCAAAATGATTTCCTTTTGCTTCCATAGTGGTACCTTTAGAATGTCCGAGAATTTCGATAATTGCCAATTGTTTTGGTTGCTTTATAGCATTTAATAATTCTGCTACCAGTTTTCCATTTTTTATGGATTGCCCTGAGGATGTTAAAAAGCCCACTGCTTCCATAACATTCCAAAGTCATAAGCTATATCAAATGCTTAGCTACTATCAGTGTATTATTGGCTACTTGATTTTTGGCCAATTGACACAGCAATTAGTTCAGCTTACTGGGAAGATTTTATTTCAGGTAGATAAGAACTTTTAATTGTGTCCACCATGGACATTTTTGCATATCCAACTCAGTAATGTTCCTGTTCATCTTTTATAAGATCCATCTGTAAACTGAATTAAGTCATCATTATCAATAGCAGTTTCCTGTAAATCATCCCTAGGAACAAGAAGGTGGTCAATAAGCAAAACACAATTGTGGTTGTCTTTATCCTATAAACTGGGTAACAAAGTTGCAGGGTTAAGATGATTACCCTGAGTTAAAGTAATATTACATGCAGAAAGCAGGAGCACTTCATAAGCAGTCAACTGACTGACAGAGAAATATTGATTGTGATGAGAATTCAGTAAAGATTCAACAGTCTGAGGAACATAAGTAGTTAAAGAAGAACCCATAACTATCTCTTCTGTTTGTTTACATAACATGGCTGTGGCAGAGATGGCACTCATACAGGGAGGGAGCCCTTTTGCTACTGAGTCTAGTTGCTGACTATAAAATCCTATAGGTCTAAGTTGGTCTCCATGTTGCTCAGTTAGAACTCCTAAAGCATATCCTTTACTTTCATGTATGAAAAGGAAGAAGGGAAGTTTATAATTAGGATGCCCATATGGGGAACTTTAGATAATACTTCTTTTAGAGCTTTTAGACCTTGTCTCCCTTCAGAGTTCCATTGAATTGGATCAGGTTGGTGTGACCTCAATAGGGCATATAGAGGCTGGACATTAATGAAAAAATTGGAGCCCAGTTTTGACAATATCCAATCAAACTCAAGAAGAAAAGATAGTATTCCTCTGAGTCAGGATTAATTAGTAGCCCATCTTTATTATTTTTTATTGATTAAAATATTTTATTGATATCAGAGAGAAAGGGAGAGATAGAAACAGAATCACTGATCAGCTGCCTTCCAACTATGAAATACTTAGCTCTTCAGAGAGACGGTAAATTTATTAAAGCACCTGCATTCATCATGGGGCAACTTTCCTGAATTATAAAAAGACTGCCACAAGAAAATAATCACTTCCTCAAAGTGATTACAAATCCAACCTAAAGAAGTGAAAAGAACTAGCCATAACTAGCATTTGTAAAAAGAAAGAAATGTAATTGCAAATCAGTAGTGCTGCATTGCATGTGGTGGGGAGAGAATAGTAAAAGTAAATATGTAGTCAAATTCAAAATACTCTTTTGAACAATTATTAACAGATCTGGGGATGGAAATAGAAAAGCAATAATAGTAGAATACTTCGATACCCCAATTTCAACAAGTGATATGTCACCCAGACAAAAATGAAATAATGGATGCACACTACACATTAGATTTAACAGACCTAACAGATATATACAGAACATTCCATCCACAATTTTCTCAAGTGCACAAAATAACATCCTCCATTGGTAGGTCATATATAAGGTTACAAGGAGGAACATTCTTTAACACAACTTTTAAGGAAGTTAAGAATATATAAATTATATCAATTATCTCTTCCAACTGCAATGATATGAAACTAAAAATCAATTACAGGAGGAAAGCTGTTAAGTTCATGAAAAGTAAACAACTGTTCATAAGAAAATAAATCCAAAGGGAAAATTTTAAAAATATTAAGACAAATGAAAATGAAAACAAAATATACCACATCTTCTGGGATGTAACAAAAGCAGTTTTAAGAGAAAAGGTTATAATGATAAATATCTACATTAAGAAAAAGCTGTGTCCCTAGCTGGTTTGGCTCAGTGGATAAAGCATCAGCCTGCAGACTGAAGGGTCCCAGGTTCGATTTCAGTCAAGGGCACATGCCTGGGTTGCAGGCTTAATCCCCAGTAGGGAGCTTGCAGTAGACTGCTGATCAATGATTCACTGATGTTTCCATTTCTCTCTCTCCTCTCCCTTCCACTCTAAAATCAATAAAAAATATTTTTTTAAAGAAAAAAGACTATGGAGTAGTCCAAAAATGAAACAAAATAGAAAAGACAAAAGCTTTTGCATACACAATATAATCTCATTCCTTAAAGAAACTACTAAAGAACAAATTAAGCCAAATATTAGCAGAAGGAAGAAAATAACAGATACGAACAGAAATGAAATAGAGAATAGAAAAATAGAAAAGATCGACAAAACTGAGTTGGTTTTTTGGGTAAAATATTAACAAAGCTTTAGCTAGAGGGGACATTACAACTAATACCAAAGAAATACAAAGAATCTTAAGAGACTACTGAGAACAATTGGACAACTGAGAGGAAATACATTCCTAGAAACATACAAATTATCAAGACTAAATTATAAATAAATAGAAAATATGAACAGACTAAAAAAAAGTAAGAAGGATAAGTCAGTAATCAAAAACCACACAACAAGAAAAACCCAGGACTAAATGGTTACACTGGTGAATTTTACTAAACATTTAAAGAAAAGTTCACACCAAACTTTCTCAAACTCTTCCAAACAATAGAAGAGGAGGAAATACTCCAAAACTTATTTAATGAGGCCAGCATTAACCTGATACTGAAGTCAGATAAGGGTATTATAAGAAAAGAAAAATATAGAACAATATCCATAATGAATATGAATGCAAAAATTCTCAGCAACATACTAGTAAACTGAATTCCATCGCACATTAAAAGGCCTATAAACCGTGATCAAGTGGAATTCATCCTTAGGATGCTAGAATGGTTCAACATATGCAAGTCAATAAATGTGATACACAATGTTAAGAGAGAAAGATAAAAATAATGTGGTCACCTCCATAGATGTAGAAAAAGCATTTGACAAAATTCAATAAAAAACTGAACAAAAAATCCATTCATGATAAAAAAAAAAAACCTTTCAACAAGGAGGAGGAGCATTCTTCAACACAATAATGGCTCTATATGACAAGCCCATAGGTAACATTATACTCAATAAGGAAAGATTGGAAGTTTTTCCTCTAAGATCAGTAACAACACAACATTGTCTACTCTTATCACTTATATTCTGTATGATACTAGAAGTCTTATCCAGAGTAATCAGGAAAGAAAAAGAAAAAAAAGCAGTCAAAATATATATATGCAGTGCAATATATATACACACACACACACACACACACACACACACATAGTGCAATATTCTGTACTCATAAAACAAAAGAAGTCATGCTATTTGTGACATAGATGAACTTTGAGGGCATTTAGTGAAATAAATCAAACAGAGAATGACATATACTGCATATACTGTATGATCTCATATGTGAAATTTTAAAAATATAAACTTATATGATATGAGTATAGATTGGTGATTTCAAGTAACAGTGGTAAGGGTTGGAGGTAGGGAAATGGATGAAAGTGGTCAGCAGGTCAAGTTTTCAGTTATAAGATGCGTAAGCTCTGGGGATGTAAATGTACAGCATATTGACTATAGTTAATATATTGTTAGTTAGTATATTGGAAAGTTGTAAAAATACATCTTAAAAATGTTCTCACTGCCCTAACCAGTTTGGCTCAGTGAATGGAGCTTCAGCCTGTGGACTGATGGGTCCCAGACTCAATTCTGGTCAAAGGCATGTACCTTGGTTGCAGGCACATCCCCAATAGGGAGTGTGCAGGAGGCAGCTGATCGATGTTACTCTCTCATCGATGTTTCTAACTTTCTATCCCTCTCCCTTTATCTCTGTAAAAAAATCAATAAAATATATATATTTTTTAAATGTTCTCACCATATCGCTTCTCGGCCTTTTGGCTAAGATCAAGTGTAGTAAATGTTCTCACCATAAAAATATGTAATGATGTGAGGTAATATATGTAATAAATAAAGTTATTATGGTAATCTTTTTACAATCTCTAAATCTATCAAGTAAGTACATTGAATACCTTAAATGTATACAATGTTATATATTATTATGTTACTAAAAATAGAATAATAAAAATAAAAAGAATAATAAAAATAATAAAATAATAAAAATAAAAAATAGAATAATAAAAATAAATATACTAGAGCAGTGGTCGGCAAACTGCGGTTCTTTGGCCCCTTGAGTGTGGCTCTTCCACAAAATATCCCGTGCGGGCGCACACATTCCGTATGATTGAAACTTCAAGGCCCATGTGCAGAAGTTGGTTTTCGGCTTTCAAAAGAAATTTCAATCATTGTACTGCTGATATTTGGCTCTGTTGACTAATGAATTTGCTGACCACTGTACTGGAGCAAACAGGCAAAAAAAGAAATAAAAGGCATCTAAAATGTGATTTTTCAGGCCCAACCACAGGCAATTAAAAAGGCTTTATCAGGCAAACTTCATGGGGGAAAAGCTGACCTCCCATACCAGATTTGGTGCACAGATAATGCACTGCAGTTTCTAAAGAGAGTTGCAGTCAAGGACTCAAGCAAGCTCCCCTTCTAGCCATGCTCTTACATTCATCTGCATCCCTATTCCAGCATCTCCTTTTGGAGATCTCCTTATCAGGGAACCTGGAAGACACTTTTTTTTTTTTTTACTCTGCAACAGTATTCAGTATTTTCCCACTCCTGACCCTCCTCCTTCTTTTCTCTCTGTTTTGACCCTACAGACTCTAACTCTGTAGGAACCTTTTGTTTGGTGATCCCTCAACAGTGAGCCAACCTCACCCTCACACTATTCCATGGTGGAAGTTGAAACAGAGGGAGTTGACACTTGCTCTGGTTTTAGCCTCTTCCTTATACTATTGTAGTAACTGATTAAAGACTTGACTGTTATTTTCATTTGGGCTCATTTTTAATCAGCTACTCCAACAGATGAAAACTCAGTTAGTTCTCTCCAGTTCCGTTGAGATCCTGACAGAGAGAAGCATGTGGATTCCAAGATATTTAAAAAATAGATTTGATAGGTTTGGCTATTGATTTGCGTCAGGGTGGGATGGGTAGAGGACAGTTAGAGAAGATAAAATGACAAGGAAGCTAGCTGCCTAGGTTTCTTTTATGTTCAACTGAGTAGATGATGTTTCCACTCACTAGAACACAAAACAAGGAACAGGAGCAAAGCAGAAAGGAAACACTTCCGGTAGGGTCTGTGGTCATGTTCAGTAAATAGTTGGATATGTAAAAAGATATTTAGGGGAGAGATCTAGATTGTAATATAGATTTAAGAGCCATTGATTTATAAAAAGTAATTGTAGCTATGAACATGAATAAAATGTCCCTGAGAGAATATATAGAAGGAGAAGAAAAGATGGCCTGGGACTAAAGCCCACCTTGACCTCTTCTTACAGCTAACCTCTTGGGGTTTTATAGATAGTTCTCTAATGATGTGTTTTTATATGATTTTATCAAAACCCTTCTCAAACTTACTGAATAAAGTAGAGATAGCAGGTTATAACGGAGAGCCAACATTTAGAGTCAGCCCCATCATAACCTCTTCTCTGGCCTCCACATCCCCCCACCCCTACCTCCATAAGCTGGAGGATGATGGACTCAACTATGCACCTTACTCAAGGAGGAGGCATTGTGCCTCTGAAAAACTGCGGAGTAATTTCTTGATTCTTTTAATTTTTTTTTAATTGGCAAGCTGAACTGGGCAAAAGGTTACGTAAATTCCTAAGTATCCAGAACCCTGGCAAAGGGAGTGTTACTGTGTATAACTTCAACCAGAAATGTTGATATTGAAGCATTCTTATAAAGATGGGTATTTCCTGATTATTTAGTTTGTTTATATTGTTACATCCCCCCCTTTTTTTTTGTTTGTTTAAAATTCACTTTTGAAACAAATAACTGGCAAGAAGCCTAAGTAGATTCTCTAATCTCTCTTCTACTTTCTGTGTCCTCAGAAGGCAGCACAGATCCCAAAATTCTATGAAAAGAACACAGGTATTGAAATTAGGCAGACTTGAGCTCAAACGTGAGCTGCATTAACTAGATATGTGACCTCGGATCAACCACTTAACTTCAGTGAGCATTAATTTTCTACCTGTGCATTGAGAACTTCATTCATTTCCTGATATCAATTAAATTAAGAAATATGAATAAAGCCCAAAGTACATAATAGGTGCACAATAAATGGCAGCCAGGATTATATTAGAATATTATTTAGCAATAAAAAATGAAATATGGATACATGCTATAACATGGATGAACCTTGAAAACAATAAGCTAAGTGAAAGAAACAAGATATAAAAGACCAACTATGAGTGACCTTTTGTGTGAGTCCATTTATATGAAATGTCCAGATTAGAAAACTTCACCATTCATCTTATCCTCCTTACTGATTATTCTAATATTTATGAAGGTAATCCAAGCAATTTATTTTCTAATCCACTGAATTATTCACTCTCCTAGTCCTGTTTGAGATCAATTATTGTATCATTAACACAATCTCTATTTTGAGCATACTGCTTTATGATCACCACCACCTTTCTTTCCAGCTTATCCTTAGTCCAAGTCTTTGACCTAACCAGCACCTTCAACTCACTGATTTTACCACCTTTGCAATATCACTTCAATCATGCTCTCCCCTTCCTCTCATCTAGTTGTCATTCTATCATTAGTCATTTTCATCATTTCTTTGAATATGTCTTTAACTCCTTTGCTCCTATTTCCCTCCATCATTCTCACCCAACATAATCCATTGTGTGTGTATATAAAACATCTTTTTATCCAGTCATCTCTTGATGGACTTTTATTTTTAAAAATATATATTTTATTGATTTATTTTTTACAGAGAGGAAGAGAGAGGGATAGAGAGTCAGAAACACCAATGAGAGAGAATCATCGATCAGTTGCCTCTTGCATACCCCCTACTGGGGATGTGCCCGCAACCAAGATACATGCCCTTGACCGGAATCAAACCCGGGACCTTTCAGTCCGCATGCCAACACTCTATCCACTGAGCCAAACCGGTTTGGGCAATTGATGGACTTTTAGATTCCTTCCATATCTTGGCTATCCTACCTAAAAAAAGAGAAACATGCAAATTGACCATAACTCTGCTACGCCCCCCCCAACCATGCCCACTAGCCAATCAGGAGTGAGTATGCAAATTAACCCAACAAATCTGGTAGTGGCCAAAAAGCTGGAGCAAACAGGAGGCTTGGGTTGCCCCCAGTGATGGAGGAAGCCAAGCTTCTCGCCTTCCTGGACAGCCCTGGCCTCTGCTCAAGGCTACAAAGTTTCAATTATAGATGATAAATAAATCCCAACAAAAATGGTGGCAGCCATGGAGCTGGAGAGAGTAGGAGGCTTGGGTTTCCCCCAGCGATGGAAGAAGCCAAGCTTCCCGTCCCCCCTGGCTTGCTCTGGCCTCTGCTCAAGGCTACAAAGTTTCAATTATAGAAGATAAATAAATTCCAGATACCAGGGCCTCCGCTTGGGTCACCAGGTGACGTGGCCAGCCTGCAAACCACCACAGGACCCTCCCCCAGGCCACCCCACACCCCAAGGGAACCCCCATTTTAATTGATTAGCTGCCTCTTTCATGCCCACTAGTGGGGAAAGAGCCACAACCATGTGCCCTTGCCTGGAATCGAACCCAGGATCCTTCAATCTGTAGGCTGACACTCTGAGCCAAACCCTCTAGGGATAAAGTTGTTATTTTAAAATAATACAGCAACAGCAAGCACTCAAATGTCTTATTTCTTAAGTTACTGCCATTGCTACATCTCTTTTATTCCTCTTGGCCTAGATCCTTTGGTGATGATTTCTAGCCTTGCTTGTCATCAAATTCAAAGAACTAAGGGAGATAAATTTCCTTTCTGGCTATCTTTTCAACTCTCAGATTGTCAAGCTTATTCTTTAAGCTCTCCAGGCCTGCAGGGGAGGACAGTTAGGGGTGACCAGGCCTGCAGGAGAGGGCATTTAGGGGCACTCAGGCTGGCAGGGGAGTGGTTACATGGTATCAGGCTGGCAGGCAAAAGCAGTTAGGGGCAATCAGGAAGGCAAGCAGGCAAGCAGTTGGGAGCCAACAGTCCTGAATTGTGAGAGGGATGTCCAGATTGGAGAGGGTGCAGACTGGGCTGAGGGACAAACACACACACACACATACCCTGGCCTGTGCATGAATTTCGTGCACCGAGCCTCTAGTTACTAATAATGTCACAATGAGCATAAGGGGCACATATGCCTTTTCAAATTAGTGTTTTTATTTTCCTCAGATAAATACCCAGAAGCAGAATTGTTGGATCATATGGCAGCTGTATTTTGGATTTTTTAATTTTTTTAAATAAACCTTTATTGTTCAGATTATTACAGTTGTTCTTCTTTTTTCCCCCCATAGCTCCACTTCACCCTGTTCCCACTCCCCCCATGCCCTTACCCTCCTCATTGTCCTCGTCTGTAAGTGTAAGATTTTTGTTCAATCTCTTCCCGCACCGCCCCCCCCAGAATTGTCAGTCCACTCTCTTTCTACACCCTGATTCTATTGTATTTATCAGTTTATTCTTTTCTTCAGATTTTTTATTCACTTAATTTTTAGGTTCCCTTGTTGATAGATTTGTATTTGTTGTCACTTTGTTGTTCATAATTTTTATCTTTACCTTTTTCTTCTTCTTCTTAGAGAATACCCTTCAGCATTTCATATAATACTGGTTTGGTGGTGATGAACTCCTTTAGCTTTTTCTTGTATGTGAAGCTCTTTATTCGACTTTCAATTCTAAATGATAGTTTTGCTGGGTAACCTTGATTGTAGTTTCTTGCTATCTATCCCTTTCTTGCCACTCCCTTCTGGCCTGCATATTTTCTGTTGAGAAATCACCTGATAGTCATATGGGTACTCCCTTGTAGGTAAAAAACTGTTTTTATCTTACTGCTTTTAAGATTCTCTCTTTGTCTTTTGCCCTTGGCATTTTAAATGTGATGTGTTTTGGTGTGGTCCTCTTTGGATTCCTTTTGTTTGGGATTCTGTGCGCTTCCTGGACTTGTAAGTCTATTTCTTTCACCAGGTGGGGGAAGTTTTCTGTCATTATTTCTTCAAATGTGTTTTCAATATCTTACTCTCTCTCCTTCTGGCATCCCCCTAATTCTGATGTCGGTACACTTGAAGTGACCCAGAGGCTCCTTACACTATCTTCATATTTTTGGATTCTTTTCCTTTTTTTTTTTTTTTTTTGCTTTTCTGGTTGGGTGTTATTTACTTCTTTGTATTTCAAATTTTTTACTTGATTCTTGGGGTCCTCTTGTTTTCTGTTAGATCTCTGTATATTATTCTTTATTTCAGTCAGTGTATGCTTAATTTCTGATTAGTCCATTTTCATATCCTTGAAGGGTCTCACTAAATTTCTCAGAGGTTTCTAGAAGATTCTTGAGCAACTTTATAACTGTGGTTTTGAAGTCTATATCCAATATTTTGCTTTCATCCATTTCTTTCACTTGTGACTTGTTTTTTTGTCTTTGCATTTTGGCTATTTTCCTATGTTTGTTTCTATGTACTGGGTAGCTGCTAAGTCTCCTTAAGTTGATAGAGTGGCCTTGTGTGGTTGGTATCCTATAGGGCCCAGTGGCTCAACCTCCCCAGTAACCTGAAGTGGAAGCTCTTGGTGCAACCCCTTGTGGGCTGTTTTCATAGTCTTGTTGTAGTTATCCCTTGATCGCTGTTGGTGATATCCAAGGAGGTACAAGGTCAGCCACTGGGGCTGCCCATCAGGAGCTACAGAGACATCTACAGATTCCTTGTCTTTGTATGGGGTTTGGAAGTGCTCAGACAAGGCCCAGCTGTAAAGCAAGGCTGCTGCTGCCAGGCAGTGGCCTTCTTTTGGAATCTCTGGTGCTCTCTGACACAGTTTGTTTTAGGGACAGGCCATTCATATACAAAAGCCACTGCTCACAGCGTGGGTGGGGCTGCAAATTGGGTGGGGCAGGGTCTCTGGGAATCACCAGGGCAGAACAAACAGCAATGACTGCCCTGAACCAGAAAAGTTCTTGGTTCTCCATGTCCCTTTCCCCTGTGCCGGAACAATGATCACTGTGAGCACTTCTAAGAGTAAGCCACCCTCGCATTCCTATTCCGATGCCAGAGAGTCCAGTTTCACCACGTATGTGCCTGGGTCCAAATGAAATTTGGACTGGAGTTCAGAGCAAGCGGGAGCTTGTATCTCCCGGTTTAAAGAGCAGCACATCCAGGTGCCAGCACTTTCCACATCTCCGCACCTTTTACCAGTATTAATGCACTTTCTTTACCTCTCTAGTTGTGGAACTTCCACTCAGCCAGCTTTCCCTTGGTTCTGGGTGGTAGTTGTTTTACCTTTTAGTTGTGGTTTTGATGTGGTTGTGAGAGGCAGCAAGTATAGGTGATTTCCTATACCACCATCTTGGTTTGTCCAGATTTTATTTTGGATTTTTAAAGAAATCTCCATATTGTTTTCCATAGTAGCTGCACTAATTTACAATCCTACAAACAGTGCAAGGAGGGTTCCCCTTTCTCCACATCCTTGCCAACACTTTTTATTTGTTTGTAAACTCCTAATGAGACCATTACTTTTTAAAAATTTTTATTTTTATTGATTTCAGAGAGGAAGGGAGAGGGGGAGAGATAGAAACATCAATGATGAGAAAGAATTGTTAATCGGCTGCCTCCTGCACACGCCCACTGGGGATCAAGTCCACAACCCAAGCATGTTCCCTTGATCAGAATTGAACCCGTGACTCATCAGTCCACAGACCGACACTCTATCCACTATGCTAAACCAGCTAGGGTGAGTCAGTTACTTTTAATCATGTGGAAATTTCAATTCATTTTATTTTTAAAAATTAATTTAATTTAATTTTTTTCCTTTATTATTTACCCCCTCTATGCCCTCATCCACCTCCTCCGAATCCATGCCCCCAATCTCCAAACTGTTGTCCATGTCCATGAGTTCTCTCCCTTTGTTTTATTTTTTGCTCAATCCCTCCACCTCCTCAACATTCTCCTACCAGAGCTGTCTGCCTGCTCTCTATCTATGAGCTTGTCTCTATTTTACTTGATAGCTCAGTTTGTTCATTAAAATCCATAGATGAGTGAAATCATATAGTACTTGTCTTTCTCTGACTGGCTTATCTCAGCATAATATTCTCCAGGTTCATACATGCTATCACAAAGGATAAAATGTTCTTCCTTTTTAAAGCAGAGTAATATTCCACACATCCAATAATGGGCACTTGGGCTGCTTCCAAGTCCTGGATATTATAAATCAGACTACAATGAACATACAGGAACATATATTCTTTTGAATTAGCATTTTGGGTTTCTTTGGATAAATTCCCAGAAGTGGAATCACTAGGTATAAGAGAGTTCAATTTTTAATTTTTTGATGTAATTCCATACTGTTTCCCACAATGGCTGCACCAATCTGCATTCCCACCTACACAAGGGTTCCCTTTTCTCCATATTCTTGCCAACCCTTGTTGTTGATTTATTAATGATAATCATTTTGACAGGTGTGAGGTGATATCTGATTGTGGTTTTAATTTTTATTTTCTGATGATTAGTGACATTAAGCATCTTTTCATATATCCACTGGCCATCTGTACTAGTATGTCTTCTTTGGAGATGTGTCTATTGAGGTCTTTTACCCATTTTTAAATTAGATTGTTTGTGCCAAAACTGGTTTGGCTCAGCGGAGAGAGAGTCGGCCTGCATACTGAAAGGTCCCAGGTTCGATTCCGGTCAGGGGCATGTACCTTGGTTGTGGGCACGTCCCTAATGGGGGTGTGCAAGAGGCAGCTGATGGATGATTCTCTCTCATAGATGTTTCTAACTCTCTATTCCTCTCTCTTCCTCTCTGTAAAAAATCAATAAAATATATATATTTTAAATTGTATTGTTTTTTTGTTTTGGTGTTGAGTTTTATAAGTTCTTTATAAATTTTGGATGTTAAACCTTGTCAGATGTATCATTGGCAAATATGCTCTCCCATTTAGCGAGTTGTCTTTTTATTTTGTTGATAATTTTCTTTACTGTGCAAAAACTCTTTAGTTTGATTTAGTCCCATTTATTTTTGCTTGTTTTTTATTTGTTTCTCTTGCCTAAGGAGATATATAAGAAAAAATAATGCTATGAGAAATGTCTAGGGTTTTTATGGTTTTGAGTCTAACATTTAAGTCTTTCATCCATTTGAGTTTATTTTTCTTTAAATATATTTTTATTGATTTCAGAGAGTTAGGGAGAGGAACACAGAGATAGAAACATCAATGATGAGAGAGTATTATTGACTGGATGCCTCCTGCACACTCCCTACTGGGGATCAAGCCCACAACCTAGACATGTGCCCTGATCAGGAATCAAACCATGACTCCTGGTTCATAGGTCGATGTTCAACCACGAGCCACACCAGGCTTGAGTTTATTCTTATGTGCAGTGTAAGAAGATGGTTTCTTTTCTTTCCTTTTTCTTTTCTTTTCTTTTCCTTTTTCTTTTCTTTTTTTTCTTTTCTCTTTCTTTCTTTCTTTCTTTCTTTCTTTCTTTCTTTCTTTCTTTCTTTCTCCATGTATCTGTCCAATTTTCCCAGCACCATTTATTAAATTGACTATCTTTATTCCATTGTATGTTTTTGCTTCCTTTGTCAAATATTGACTATAAAGGTGTAGATTTACTTCTAGGGTCTCTGTTCTATTCCATTGATTTATATGTCTGTTTTAATGCCAGTACCATGCTGTTTTGATTACTATGGCCTTGAAAAAAAAAAAAAAACTCCCAACAAAAGTCTAAGAATGTTACGAAAAACTCCCAACAACAACAACAACAACAACAACAACAAAAAAGCCTAAGAATGTTACCAAACAAAAGCCTAAGAATGTTACCATAACAAATCTTACCAAAATTCATAGTTTGGTATCAGGTAGTCTGATTCCTCCAACTTAGTTCTTCTTTCTCAAGATTGCTGTTGCTATTCAGTCTTTTGAGGTTCTATAAAAAATTTTGAAAAAGTTTTTCTAGTTCTGTGAAATGCTCCGTTAGTATCTCTGTAGATTACTTTGGGTAGCATGGATATTTTAATGATGTCAATTATTCCCATGAACATGGTATATGCCTCCAGTTATTTGAATTTTCCTCAATTCCTTTCTTCAGTGTCTTATAATTTTCTAAGTACATGTCTTTTACATCCTTGGCTAAATTTATTCCTAAGTATTTTATTCTTTTTCAAGCAATTGTGAATGGAATTTTTTTTTCCTTTCTGATAGTTCATTATTGGTGTACAAAAATGCAACTAATTTCTGGATATATATTTTATATCCTACTAATTTACTGAATTCATTTATCAGTTCTAGTTGTGTGTTAGTTTGTTTTTGTTGTTGTTGTTGCATCTTTAGGGTTCTCTATATACAATATCATGTCATCTGTAAATAATGACTGTTTTACTTCTTCCTTTCAAATTTGGATGCCTCTCTTTTCTTCTTCCTGTCTGATTTCTGTGGCTAGGATTTTTAGTACCATAAGAATGGTAAAAGTGAATATCCCTGACTTGTTCCTGATCTTTAGGGGAACGCTTGTAGTTTTTGCCCATAGAGTACGATATCAGTTGTGGGTTTGTCACAATGGCCTTTATTACGTTGCTGAATGTTCTCTCTAGTACCACTGCCCTGAGTTTTTATTATAAATGGGTGCAAGATTTTATTGAATTTTTTGCATCTATTGATATGATCATGTGGTTTTTATCTTTCCATTTATTTATGCAGTATATCCTGTTTATTATTTATTGTTTATTGTCAATTGTGAATATTGCACTAACTCTGCATCCCCAGAATAAAATCCACTTGATTACGGTGTCTGACCTCTTTAATGTAATGATGGTTCTGATTTGCTAACATTTTGTTGAAGATTTTAGCATCTATGTTCATCAGGGATATTGGCTTATAATTTTCTTTCTTTGCATGTCTTTATAGGATAATGCTGGTCTCATATAATGAGCTCAGGAGTTTTTCTTCCTATTGAATTTTTTGAAATAGTTTAAGAAGGATTGGTGTTAGTTTTTTGAATGTTTGGTAACATTCTTAGGCTTTTGTTGTTGGGAGTTTTGTTTTGGGTTTTTTTTACTGCTTCAATTTACTAGTTGTAATTTGCCTATTAAGAATCTCTCATTCTTCCTGATTTCATTTTGTAAGGTTGTATGTTTTTAGGAATTTATCCATTTTGTCCATATTGCCCATTTTGTTGGCATATAACTATATTTTCCTACAAATTTTTGTATTTCTTCGGTGTTGTATTTCTTCTCCTCTTTTATTTGTGATTTTTTTTTTTTAAATTTGGGCCCTTTATCTTTTTTTTCTTGATGAGTCTGATTAAAGGTTTGTCAATCTTGTTTATCTTTTTAATTAACCAGCTTTTGGTTTCATTCATCTTTTGTGTTTTTTGGGGGGCTGTATTTTATTTCTTCTCTGAAGAAATAAATAATAATAATTATTATTATTATTTCCTTTCTTCTACTAACTCTTGGCTTTGTTTGTTGTATTTTTTCAAGTTCCTTTAAGTGTAGAGTTAGAGTGCTTATTTTAGCTTTTCCTTATTTCTTGAGATAGGCCTGTAATACCTATGAATTTCCCTCATAGGACTGCTTTCCCTGTGTCTTACAGATTTTGAGCTGTTGTGTTTTCATTTTCTTCAAGTTATAGTTTGATTTCTTCCTTAATCTCATTGTTAATCCATTCATTGTTTATTAACATGTTATTGGCATCCATGACTTTGTGTGTTTTTCAGTTTTCTCCTTGTGATTGATTTCAAGTTTCTTAGTATTATGATTGAACAAGATGCTTGATGTGATTTTAGTCTTCTTAAATTTATTAAGACTTGCTTTATGTCCTAAGATGTGGTCTATCCTAGATAACATTCCATGCACACTTGAAAATAATGTATATTCTGCTGCTTTAGGTTGGAATGCTCTGAAGATATAAATTAAATTCATTTTAAATAATGTGCCATTTAAGGATGCCACCTCCTTGTTGATTTTCTGTCTGGGAGATCTATGCATTGATGTCAATGGGGTGTTAAAATCTCCTACTATATATAATTGTATTACTGTCAGTCTCTCCCTTTAGTTGCATAAATGTTTTGAAGAGCTGTATCTTCTTGTTTGATTGATCCCTTTATCATTATATAGTGTCTTTCTTTGTCTCTTACTATATAGCATTGGTTTTAAAGTTTATTTTGTCAGATATAAGTATTGCTGCCACAGCTTTTTTTTCTCTTTCCATTTGCATGAAATATCTTGTTCTACCCTTTACTTTTCATCTGTATGTATCTTTCATTCTGAGGTAGGACTCTTAAAAACAGCATTGGTTTTGCTTTCTTAACCATTCAAGTGATTATTTATAGGTAAGTATTTATTACTATTTTATTTTTAACTATGTTCCTCTTTCTTCCTCTTCTTCTCCTCCTCTTCCTCCTCCTGCTCCTCCTCTTCCTTCTTCTCCCAAGCCCTGTAACATTTCGTGTACTACTGGTTTAGTGCTTACAAACTCCTTTAGCTTTTTCTTCTCTGAGAAGTTCTTTATTTCTCCTTCAATTTTAAAGGATAGCCTGTCTGGGCAAAATAGCCTTGGTTGTGGGTCCTTGCTTTTCATCACTTTGCATCTTTCATTCCAATCCCTTCTGGCCTGAAATGTTCCTGTTGAAAAATCAGCTAACAGTATATGGGAGCTCCCTTGTTGATAACTGACTACCTTTCTCTTGCTGCTTTTAATATTATCCCTTTGTCTTTAACTTTTGGCAATTTTAATGATGTCTTGATGTAGGCCACTTTGAGTTCAATAATGACTGCACATGTAACTGATAACAGGCTTTAAATACACTATGTCAAAATTGAGAGAGAAATAAACAGTTTTACAAGAATGGTTATAGATTTCACACCCCTTTCTCAGCACTTGATAGACCTAGACAAAAATTATGTGAAGACATAAAATATATGAACAGCCCCATAAACCCTCTTGAGCAATTGTCATATACAAAACATTACACTTAGGCAAAAACTGATGGTGACTCAGATCAGATGAGAACATTGAAGTGGTAACAACTGATCACTTCTAGATATATTTTAAAGACTAACTTGAGAAAGTCACCTAACATTTCAAAAAACTGGTTATAAATCAGTTAAATGAGGATAAATAATACCAACCTCATTGAGTTATTGTGGGATTAAATGAGGATAATACATGTAAGGTGCTTAGCATAGTGTATGGCTCAGAGTAAGCAATCAGTACACTTAGAATTAGTCTTACTATTACAATCTTGGGAAATAATTCATTCAGAAAATACTTATTGAGCTCTTCTATGTGACAGGGCCTAATATGGGCACAAAGAATACACATTTGAATATTATGAGGTTCATTAAGGAGTTCACACCTTATAGATGCAATGGAAACCAAACATTGCACTTCACTGAAGTATCAATGGGAGCAGGAATGTCCATCAATGATAACAATGGAACATAAAAGCCACCACACTCAGTCAAAGAAAGATAAATATAATATGATTTCACTTATATGTGGAATCTAATGAACAAAATAAACAGCATAGAATCAGACTCAAAGATACAGTAAACAGATTGACAGCTGTCAGAGGAGAGGAGGCGTGGGGCTGGATTAAAAAAAAAAGATGAAGGTATTAAGCAAAAAACAAGCTCATAGATATGAACAACAGTATGGTGATTACAAGAGGAAAAGCAGAGTCAGGAGGAGGAGGTAGAAAAGTTAAAGGTGGACTTAATGGTGACAAAAAGAATTGATGTTAGATGGTAAGCACACAATACAAGATACAGATGCTATATTACGGAGTACACACTTGAAACCTATATAATTTTATTAACCATTGCCATCCTCACAAGTTCAATAAAAAAATTTTTAATGAAGAAAAAAGAAGCCACAATATTCATTTGTCAATATGGCTTTCAGGAGGACACAGCTATGATTCTCAGCATTTTACACTTCCCACAATTTTATCTTTGAGTTCCTCTGCAGAGTCAAATCATCCAATAATAGCTTTAAGTCAAGCAAAAAATTTGATAACCTGATACCAGGTTTTAGGGTTGAACTTAGGTTTTTTTATGTCTTGAATGAACTCAGGGCTTCTATTGTTTTTAACTAAAGGAAGACTGATGTTTAAGCAATGCTGGTTTCTGTGGAATTAAAGGAAGAATAGGAACTCTAAGAGCTGGAAACTCAAGATGGAACATTTACAATAGATAGTTGAGAAGCACATTGTTTAAGTCATACCACGTTCAGGCCAGTAAATATCTTGACAATGAGGACAGAGCCTTTTCAAAGATATTAATTCCAGAGGATCTTATATGAGTTGGAAGAGAAATAGGGAAATTGTATAATATAATCCTGTAAAATTAGTGGGTTGGAAGTAAATGTTTCTATGGGTCAACACCTACATCTTTATTTCACCTCCCATGAGCAAGTGCTGGGCCCAGAGAATACAAAGAAAAATGAGGCACTCCTAGAGGTTTCCTCCAGGAGGGGATGTCTATCTTGGAGGACCACCCAGTGACCCAAGGATCATGTCACCATCTCTGACTCAGGCTAGATTCCTAGCCTTCAGAGAGACATAACTACTGAAAGCAAAAGCCTAAAGAAGGGGGCCCCTGACCTTTGGGTTGTATGCCTTCTAGTGCCCCTCTAGGCCCACTCTCTACTACCTACAACCCTGCTTTGTAACCACAAAGGCTGATATTCTAGGCTTCCCCACTTGTTTCCATTGCCTTCAGGCTTCTGGTGAGCTTTCACTAAGTGATGCTGTATAGCCAACAACCTCAGATTACGACAACAAATATCTGTTCCTATCTCATGTTACATAAGGATTGATTTTAAAATCTGCTGTCAAATATAAGGTCATAAATATTTACCCCTATATATTCTTCTAAGATTTTAATACCTTTAGTCCTTAAATTTAGGGGTTTGATCCTTTTTATGTATTTTGTACATTGTGTGGTAGGGGTAGAAACTTTATTCTTTTAATTGTGTATATCCATTGTCCCAGCATAATCTGTGAAAGAGATTATTCCTTCCTCCATTGAATAGTCTTAGCACTGATGTAAAAAATCATCTCATCATATATGTGAGGAATTACTTATGAGCAGTCTATTCTATTCATTGTTCTATAAGTCTGTCTTTATGCCAGTATAACATTATGATTACTGTGCTTTGTAATAAGTTTTGAAATTTGGAAGTATGTGTCCTCCAATTTTGTTCTTTTTAAAGATTATTTTTGCTATTTTGGGTCCTTTGCAATTATGCATAAATTTTAGAGTCAGTTTGTCAGTTTCTATAAAGAAGTTGGCTGTAATGTAGGGATTGTGTGCATCTATAGATCGTTTTGGGGAGTTGTGTCAACTTAATAATATTAAGCCCTTTAATTCACGAACATTGAATATCTTTCCATTCATTTAGGTCTTCTTTAATTTTTTTCAACATTTTGTAGTTTTCAGTGTATAATTCTTACACCTCTTGTAATCAAATTTATTCCTAAGTATTTTACTTATTTACTAGAGGCTAAGTGCATGAAATGTGTGCATGGGAGAGGATTCCTCAGCCCAGCCTTCACTCTCTCCAATCCAGGACCCCTTGGGGGATGTCCAACTGCTGATTTAGGCCCTGCAGGATCAGGCCTAAACTGGCAGTCAGAAATTTCTCCTGCAATCCAGAACCACTGGCTTCTAACTGCTCACCTGCCTGTCTGCCTGATCGCCCCAAACCACTCCACTTGCATGACCAATGCCCCTAACTGCTCCCCTCCCTGACTGATCACCCTTAACCTCTTTGCTTTCCAGCCTGACCAAACCTAACTGTCTTCCCCTGCCGGCCTGGTCACCCCTAACTACCCTCCCGGTCACTCCTAATCGCCTCTGCCTCAGCCCCCACCACCATGGCTTTGTCTGGATGTCCAGATGGATATCTGGAAGATGTCCAGTCTAATTAGAATATTACTTTTTTATTAGTATAGATTTATTTCAGAGAGAGAGTGGAAGGGAGGAGGAGGAGACACAGAAACATTGATGTGAGAGAGACACATCAATTGGTTGCCTCCCACATGGGCCTGACCAGGGCCAGGGATTCAGCCTGAAACCGAGGTATGCACCCTTGACTGTAATCAAATTCAGTACCCTTCAGTCCTGCAGTGTTTCCCAAAGTGTGGTACGCGTACCCCCAGGGGTATGGAAAGAGTTTGGTGGGGGTACACGTTGCACCGGAGTTTGGTGGGGATATGCACTGCACCGTGTTTAGCTGCGCCTAATTCTACATTCTCATGAGTCAAGTCAAGACAGTCTTGTGAGGCATGAGATGGTCCGGTGTGCAAATAAATTTATTTATAATATAACTTTTACTTATATTTTATTATGAATAATTTTATTTTTCATTTATTATTATTTTGTGTACTATGTACCAAAAAAAGAAAAAATAAATATATTTTGATTGTTATTAAAATACATTCTTTTTTTGATGAGGGGTACTCAGCGTTATGAAAATTATAGAAGGGGTACATATATTTCAAAAGTTTGGGAAACACTGGTCTACAGGTCGATGCTCTATCCACTGTACCAAACTAGCTAAGGCAGTATTTTATTTTTTATGACACTATTGTAAATACAATTTTTTCCTTGATTTTTATCTTTTTATTTATTGCTGTGGTGTAGAAATACAACTGACTTTTATGTGCTGATCTTATAACCTACAACTTTGCTAAATGTATATATTAACTCTAATAGCTTTTTGTGAAGTCTGAAATTTTCTACATATAAGATCATGTATCTGGAAATAGAGATTTTACTTCTTTTCCAATTTAGATGTCTTTTATTTCTTTTCCTTACCTGGTTGCACTGGCTAGAACTTCCAGTACAGTGTTGAATAGGAGTGGTAAAAGAAAGTATCCCTGTCTTATTCCTGATCTTAGGAATAAAGTGAATGATTAGTGAATTTCACCAGTGAAGCCATTTTATCTTGAATTTTTCTTTTGTTATAGGTATGTTCAGATTTTCTATTTCTCCCTCAGGCAATATTAGTAATTTCTGTGTTTATAGAAATTTGTCCATTTCATCTAGGTTATTTAATTTTTTCCCTTCTATTTGTAGTTTATTGACAGTTCTTTCTCCTTCCCTTCTTCCTTCCTTCCTCTAATTTTTTATTGAATTTGTTGGGATGACATTGGTAATAAAATTATGTAGGTTCAAGCATACAATTTTATGATATATCATCTGTGTCTTATACTGTGTGTTTGTTGATATCTTATTGTTCATGGTACGCTCTTGTAATCCTTTCTACTTCTATAAGGTCTACAGTAATATACTCACTTTCATTTTGGGTTTTAATAATTTGAGTATTCTCTCTCTCTCTCTCTCTCTCTCTCTCTCTCTCTCTCTTTTCTTGGTCAGTCAAGCTACAGTTTCATCACGTTTGTTGATTTTTTCAAATAATTAACTTTTGGTTCCAATGATTCTCTATCTTCTTTTCTTCTCTATTTTATTTATCTCAGTTCTTATCTTCATTATTTCCTTTCTTCTACTAGTTTTGGATTGAGATTGCTCTTCTTTTTATAGTTTCTTAAGGTTTAAATTATTGGTTTGGGGTCTTCTTTTCTTGCATAGGCATTTAAAAAATGTATCCCATAATTTTTGTCTTGTTACACTTTTATTTTCATTCATTTCAAATTATTTTCTAATTTCATTTGTAATTTCTTTTTTGATATTAGTTGTGTTAATTCCCTCATATTTATAAATTTTTCCATTTTCCTTCTGTTAATTAATTCCTAGTTTTATTCCATCATGCGTAGAGAAGAAACTTTGGGTGATTTTAATCTTTTTAACTTAATTAAAATTTGTTTTGTGGCCTAACATTCTACTGGAGAATGTTCCATGTACACTTGAGAAAAAAACATGTATTCTGCTGTTGTTCGGTGAAGTGTTTTAAAGATGTCTGTTAACTCTGGTTGCTCTATAGTGTTATTTAAGTACTATATTTCTCTCTCAAACTGTCTTGTTGTTTTACTCATTATTGAAAGTGGGTATTGAAATCTTTAACTATTACTGTTGAATTGTCTGCTTTTCCCTGTAATTCTGTCAGATTTTGCTTCACATACTTTTAGGGTCTGTTATTTAGTGTATTTGTTTATAATTGTTCATTTTCTCAATAAATTGACCCTTTAATCAATATATAATACTACCATGTTTCCCCAAAAATAAGACATCCTCAAAAAATAAGACCTACTTACAGGTTTCCTTCTGAGTGAAATATAAGGCATCCCCCTGAAAATAAGGCCCCCAGGCTCTGTCTCAGAATGAAAATTAATTTACCATAAACTGGTTGCTAGGGCTGCCCCAACTGGCGTCTAGCAACCAGTGACAGTTACGCCGAGTCCTGAAGTCACTGCTGTGTGGAGGCGGAGCAGAGGTTGGAGTGAGCTGTGAGCACAAGGCGGGAGAGAGAAGGAGACTTTCACAGATGTGTGTAGAAGAACAGGAGGATTAGAGCGGACGGACGCGGCGAAGGTGGTGAGTGCTGGTCTGTCTCTGGTGACGACACTACCTGATGTTTGCGGCCACCTTCATGATGACTGAAGGTTCTCAGTCAGTGGCAGACCCTGCTCCAGCCCAGATCCAGGCCCCAGCAAGCCCAGTGATAGTCCCCGGGCAGGCCCAGGGGGTAAATGTCTGATAAAGGGGTAGGGGGGATGTCTGGTGAAGGTGTTCAATGGCATAGGGGTGGGGGGAGGGGGATCACTTAAAATGACACAGGAGGATCAGAGGGGGCAATCAAAATGACATAGGAAGACTCACAACAAGATGGCGGCAGAGGTAAAAGCCTAACTGCAGCCGCCCTCAACAATTTAAAAAAATACAACTAAAATATAGAGTGGACACTATCCAGAACTACAGGAAAGTTGACTGACTGGAAATTCTACAACTAGAAGGATAGAGAAAACCAGAAGGAAAACCAGAGGAGCTGTAAAAGCCTAAGGTACGGAGGCACGGTGCGCGCGGGGAGAGGACGGAGCCGGAGAGGAGGGGCGGCTGAGTGCCTGGCTGGCGTTTCCTAGCGGGAAGGAGATAAAAGCTCCGGACCGTGCTGAACCCAACTCCGACTGCACTGAACCCCAGTTCTGGGCGAGACCCTGGGGTCCAGGCTCACACAGAGGGAAACTGGGCTGTAAGGCGGAAGCCCAACGGAGTGGCGAGAAAGGCAGAGTTCCAGAGTCGAGCACATTGCGCGCAGAGGAGGGACTGTTCGCTGAGCTGCTGAATTGCCCCAGCGGGAAGGACTCAAAAGCTCAGGAATGTATTGAGCCCCAGTTCTGACTGCACTGAACCCCAGTCCTGGGCAAGACCCTCGGGCCCCAGCCTCATACAGGGGGAATCTGGGCTATAAGGCAGAAGCTCAGCGGGGCGGCGAAAAGCAGATCCCCTGAGTCGCGCACATTGCGCGCACAGAGGACAGACTGTTGATTGGGCCGCGAGATCGCCCTAGCGGGAAGGAGACATAAGCTCCGGACTGTTCTTAACCCCACTTCCAACTGCTCTGAACCCCAGTTGTGGGCTTGTTGGGGGAGAGACTAGACTGTCTGGTAGCGGGTGAAGCTCTAGGGCGCCTTTCTCTCAGAGGTGCTTGCAGCGAGTACCAAAGGACACTGAGGTTCACTGAGACTCAGGAACCTCAGGGCGGGGCTAACCGGAAGCCAAGGCTGTAGGCTCCGCCCTGAAACTCTGCCCCTTCCAAGCTGAACTCAGAGAGGCTTTTGCAGGTTTCCAAGTCTAGTGGAATAAGGTTGTCTCCTGGCATAGACACAGCTGATCCTCCCAACCTACCAACTCAGGGAAGCAGCGAAAATGTCGAAACAAGGAAACAGATCACAAACGAAAGAAATGGAGGACAAAAAGCGACGGGATATAGAGTTCAAAACCACGCTTATAAGGTTGTTCAACAATCTCCTAGAAAAGGCCGATAAAATAAATGAGACCTATGAGGATATGAAAAAGGATCAACAAGAAATAATAAAGGATCAACAAGAAATAATAAAGGGTCAACAAGAAATAATAAAAGGTCAACTAGAAATAAAGAATACAATCTCTGAAATAAATAATATTATACAGAGTCCTAAAAACAGATTGGAAGATTGCAAGAATCAAGTCCAAGATTTGCAACACAAAGAGCCAGAGGACACTCCTCCACAGAAGCAAGAAGACAAGAGAATCCAGAAAGTTGAAGATAATGTAAGAAACCTCTGGGACAACTTCAAGCGAACCAACATCAGAATTATGGGCATCCCAGAAGATGACAGAAAGCAAGATACCGAAAACATATTGAAAGAAATAGTGACAGAAAACTTCCCCCACCTGGTGAAAGAAATAGACTTACACGTCCAGGAAGAACACAGAACCCCAAACAAAAGGAATCCAAAAAGAACCACACCAAGACACATCATAATTAAAATTCCAAGAGCTAAAGACAAAGAAAGAATATTAAAAGCAGCAAGACAAAAGCAGGTAGTTACCTATAAAGGGGCACCCATAAGACTGTCAGCTGATTTCTCATCAGAAACCATGCAGGCCAGACGGGAATGGCAAGAAATATTCAAGGTGATGAATAACAAGAACCTACAGCCAAAAATACTCTACCCAGCAAAGCTATCACTCAGAATCGAAGGCCAGATAAAAAGCTTCACAAATAAATTTAAGCTAAAGGAATTCATCTCTGCCAAGCCAGAATTATATGAATTGTTAAAAGGGGTTCTTTAGGAAGAGGAAGAAAATAAAGATAAAAATTATGAACAAACACGTAACTATCAACAAGTGAGTCTAAAAACCAAGGGAAGTAAAAATCATGATGAACAATATTAACTGGTGAATATAATAGAATCAGAGGTATGGAAGGGGAGTGGACTGATGATTCTCGGGGAAATGGGAAGTAGAGGTGGGCGGGAAGAGACTGAACATAAACTGCACCTATGGATGAGGACAATGGGGGACGGGGAAAGGACAGAGAATTGAATGGAAACTTGGTGTAGGGGAGCAATGGGGGGGGGGGGATGAGGAACATTTGTAATAATATGAACAATAAAGATTTATTTAAAAAAAAAACAAAACAAAAAAACAAAATGACATAGGAGGATCAGAGGGGACAATAAAAATGACACAGGAGGATCAAAAGGGGTTACTAAAATGGTAATCCCCCCTCTGATTCTCCTGTTCCATTTTGATTCCCCCCTCTGATCCCGCTGTGTCATTTTAAGTGATCTCCCTACCTTGATACTCCAATTCCTTTTTTTTACCCCTAGAAATGAGCGCAAAAAGAAAAAGCTACTCTGTGGAGTACAAGAAAGGAATCATGGAAGACTCTTGAGGCCTAAATCTTACTGCTTTCTGCAAAGAGAAGATGTTGAGTATCCAATTGGTCCGAAAATGGCGAGCAGAGTATGGTAACCTCATTGAACAAGTGGACAAGGGAAATGCTAAAAAGCGCAAGTGTGGATCAGGTCGGCAACCATTATTTTCCAAGCTGGAAGACCTGATCTGTGAATGGGTTGTTGACAGGAGAGCAAAGGCTTTGGTTGTGAATAGGGCTCAGATTCAAGAATTTGCCCTTGCAATGGCACCACAGTTTGACATAGCCCCCGAAGACTTCAAAGCATCACAACACTGGCTGGATAATTTCCTTCAGCGAAGTGAACTGTCTTTAAGAAGATCTACAACATTGTTTAGGTTGGAAGATACTCAAGTTATTAAGCGAGCACTTGCATTCAAGTCATTTATTGATGATGCTGACTTCTCTAAAAACAATCTTTCCAACATGATTGCTATGGATGAAACTGCAGTGTTAATGGGCCGATCATCTCAAACAACCATTGAACAGTGGGGTGCCTCCTTAGTGTACATTCCCTCCACTGCTTACAAAAGTGCACGTGTTTCCTGTATTTTGGCAATTCATCTGGATGGCACTAAAATCCCACTTTTAATAATTTCTAAGGGCAAGAAGGAAAAGATTGAACGTGTTTTGGGCATTTTTATTCTTGAAACTGAAAAGGCCTGGGCCATATAAGCAGTTATAAGGAAGTGGGTCAATTTAATGCTGCCACTTGTTATGTGAGGGAGCCAAAGAGGTTTGCTAGTTTGGGATGCAGCGAACACTCACCTCACTAAAGACATGAAGACATCTCTTCAGGAAAGAAAAATAGATCAGATAATGATTCCCACAGGAATAACAGCCTATCTCCAGACTCTTGATATTGCAATAAACAGGCCATTCAAAGTCAATTTGCTCATGGAAATTAATGACTACATTGAAAATAGAATGGAGAGAAATCAGCGTGGAAACTGTGAAACCTAAACTGCAAGAAGTTGTGACTTGGGTGAAGAATTCATGGGAGAAAATCACTGACAGTTGCATTGCAAATGCACTGCGAGCAGGCTACCTTGACAAGAAGTACTCATTTAAAGACAGTGCTATTGCTAAACATGAGAGATTTGGTTCACTGATTATGAAAGAAATGGAGTCACAAGAAATTCACCAGGAAATTCAGGAATTGGATTGTTATGATGATGTTCCAGAAGATGATGACATGATTGTCACTGAATAAATGAGTAAATTCTTGATACTGTAGGATTCAGTTTGTCTGGTTTGTGTTGACAACTACTGTACTACCGTACCGTACACAGGTAATAAATTTCCTTTCTTTTCATTTAACAATAAATGTGTACCATATTCTTCTTCATGGAAAAATAAGACAACCCCTGAAAATAAGACCTAGTGCATCTTTGGGAGCAAAAATTAATATAAGACACTGTCTTATTTTGGGGGAAACAGGGTAGTGGCCTGGTGTACAAAATTCATGGATGGGGTGGGAGTTACCTCAGCCAAGCCTGCACCCTCTCTAATCAGGGACCCCTTGGGAGATGTCCAACTGCCGGTTTAGGGGATTAGGCCTAAACTGGCAGTTGGACATCACTCTCGCAATCTGAGATGGCTGTCTCCTAACCACTCACCTGCCTCTGGGCCTAATCTCCCTAAACTGCTCTCTCCTGCCAGCCTGATCATCCTAATTGCTCTCCCCTACCAGCCTGATTGCCCCTAACCATCTCTGCCTCAGCCCCACCACCATGGCTTTGTCCAAAAGGACATCCAGAAAGTTGTCTGGAAGTTGTTTGGTCTAATTAGCATATTACAGTTTTATTAGTATAGATTCTTACTCTCTTGTTACAATTTTTGCCTTAAAGTCTACTCTGTCTGACTTTTGCACAGCCACATCAAATCTCTTTTGGTTACTATTTGCATGGAATATTTTTTTTATCATCCTTTTACTTTCAACTTATTTGTATCTTTGGATCTAAAGAAAGTTGTTTTTATTTTTTTTTCATTTTTTAAAAATTTTCACCAGAGGATATTTTTTCCATTGATTTTCATAGAGAATGGAAAGAAGAGGAGAGGGGAAAAGGGGGAGAGAGAGAAGGGAGAGAAAGAGAAAAATATACATATGAGAGGGACACATCAATTGGTTGCCTTCCACACTCACCCTGACTAGGGCTGGGAATCAAATCTACATCCCAGATATATACCCTTGACTGAAATGGAACCTGCATCCCTTCAGTGCACAGGCCAACACTCTCACCACTGAACCACACCAGCCAGGGCATATTCAGAACTTTTTCATCATGCCAAACAAAAGCTTCGAACCCATTAAATAATGATTTCCTTAAACAACTACAGCCAAAATTAGAAAAGAAAAAAAAAATTACTGTTCAACCCTGGTTGGTGTGGTTCAGTTGGTTGGAGCATTGTCCCATACACCGAAAGGTCAGGGGTTCAATCTGGGTGGGGCACATACCTAGGTTTCAAGTTCAATTTCCAGTTTGGGTGAGTTCGAGAGACAACCAATCAATGTTTCATTCTCACAACAATGTTTCTCTCCCTCTTTCTTCCTCTCTTTCTAAATGTCAATAAAGGCATGTTCTTGGGTAAGCATTAAAAAAAAAATTACTGTCCCAATTTTTTCAGAGTGGTTCTGTATTGGGCATGCCTCCAAAGCTTAGCTACATATTTTTTAACTATACAATAGCCTTACTTCATGTTAGTATAGAGCCTGAGGGTCAGCCAGAGGTGAAAGTGTAAGGTCTTCGCAGGCTTGCTCTCAGCATGTGTCCAGCCTTAAGTATGAGCATAATCCCCCAGTTTACATGGGAACAAAAGTTTTTACTCTCCCACGTATCTCCTTTCTCAACTTCTTCCTTCCTAGAATTTAAAAAAAAAAAAATTTTGTTTCTTTATTGATTTTTCTGATTGTCTTATCTCTGGCTCCAGACTGCTGCAGGAAATACTTTTTCCTCTAAATACTTTCTGCAAACACTGCCTGGGAAGCCACTCCAGCCCTGGAACACTTCCAATCAGATTAAACAAAAGCAAACTTTTGCACCAGTCCTTTCAGGTACCCCCAGACAGGTAAAAAACACACAACCACAGTTATCTGAGTATAACGTTCGTTCATCTTGCTCCCTCTGGCACTAGCACCTGCATCAGGTGTGTAGGCTGCCATCTGCATGGCTGCAATTACTTTGGGAGATAAGGGATGGCAAATTGGCAATTTAAAGTAGCACAGCACTATCCCACTGCAATGCATCAGCTTCTTTCTTTACTAAGCGTTCTGTGGTTGTAAGTCTAGAATGAAGGGTTGTGAGACACTTATTCCAACAGTTTTTACCAGTTTATTAGTTGCCTTTGTGGAGGGATTCCCTACTCTGATATACTCAGTGACATAAATTGAAATAGTTTTACAAGTCACTTTATGAACAAGAATATGTTTAATTTTATGAATGTTCTTTGTGTGCTTAAAGAGTATGTAAACTCCACTCTTAGATGCAGTATAATTTATAGATCCATATGATGCAATTTATTGATGGTATCATCCAAAATTTCTATATTCTTACTATTTTCTCTGTTTAACAATAATTGTTAACATATATGTATTTTATTCCTCATTGGAATAATAGATATGTGTATTTCCCCCTGTAATTCTGTTCATTTTTGTTTTATATACTTTGGACTGTGTTAATATGGTGTTGGTTAGTTTAAATATAATTCTTCCCAATGAATTGAATGTTTTGTCATTATTCAGTAAACTTCTTTATCTTTAATGTTCCTTAATCTTAAAGCATAACTTAAATGGAACAATATCAGCTTTCTAATGATTAGGATTTGCCAGCATATATTTTTTTTTTGTCTTTTAACTTATAGATTTGTATATGTGTCTTAAAAACAGGATATAGATGGGCCTTTTCTTTGCCAGTCTACTATAAGTTCTTTGATTGGAGCATTTAATTTGTGTAATAAAATTAAAGATATATTGGGTTAAATCAATCATATTTTGTATTTTCTCTTGTTTTGCCTTTTCTATGTTTTTTTCTCTCTCATTCCTTGATTTCTATTTTATAGATTATTTTGTATTTTTTCCTTTCAATAGCCTGGAAATTAGCTATGTGCTCAATCTTTATTATTTTGAAAAAATTCTCCTAGAAAATGTAATAGGCATGTTTAATGCTTCAGGACCTAAAATTCAGTAATATTTTTAGTCCCTTCTTGACCAACACATAATCTTTGGGAACACTCATTCTTATCATCACTTCTCCAGATGTATGGGCTACTTTCATCGTGTATTTGGTTTTACCTTGCTTTTCTTAATATTACAAAATATTATTAGCATTATTTACAGTTATAGCATTACCTTCATATTTATCATACTCTGCTCTTCAATTCCACCTTGAATCTCAGACTTACCACCGAGCGTCATATTTCTCTATTTGAAATATGTCCTTTATAATTTCATGTTTTAAAGTCTGTTGGTAGCAAACTCTGTGTTAGCTTTTTTTCTTTCTGAACAAAATAACATCACGAGATGTATCCATGGGTCAGAAAACTTTCAAATATCACCTGTATACCTTGAATGAATCTACCCTGAAAGGAGGCAGTTGGTAGGATAGATTTAGTATTTGAGAATGAACCAGTAGTAGAGAAAGAACTATATAAAAATCATAAAACATGACTAACGTGACCATATTTCAGTGTTGATCCACTTTGGGAGAGATCTAATTATTAACATTCTTCATTTCAAAAGTTTTATCGTTTGGATAATAAATTCCATGACCACTTGAATCAAGCCTAAATGGAGCCATGCTTTCATTTCTATTTAACTCAAATTGCTAGGAACTTTCACTTCTGATGAAATGGAGATGTTTGTGGCAGTCCAATGTCTTAACTTGAGAAGAAGCAGAATGAGCAGATAAAATACCAAAAGGATTAAGAATTACAGGCAGGAAGTAGCTGCTAAAATCTTGGGCAAAAAAACAAGATTCCAAGGGAAGAAGAACTGGTGGTTACAGCTGCTTCTTCTCCAGAGGCATTTGCTAATTCTGTGTGTGTGCAGCACGAGGCAGGGAATCTAAATTTTGTCTAAGAAGAAGCCTTGTTGTTTTATGGGGCTGGATAGACAAAACTGGAGGCTTAATGGGCCAAGCATTCAGTGGAAAGGGAGGGCTAGAGGTGGAGCCTAGCATACAAAGAGTTTTCTCCTTAAAACTTTTGCCAAATTATACAGCTGCATGAGGCAGATTTAAAAAATAAAATCAGCGGAGGACTGAGAAGGTGGGGCAGTTCTGTACCATGCTGCCTTCCACTGGTTAAGACCTCCAAGAGCAAAGGCCTACCGAGGTGAGGATGCCCCTACTGTCACCTGTAGAGGGGCAGCACTGAGCTGGCCAATATTTGTGGTGGTGCTGCTTGTCCTGGCTCAGGGGAAGCATTCCACTAAGTCTGAAAGACTAAGACATCGCGGGGACTCTCCGCCACCGCCCACAACCGGCTCGGCCCTGCCTTAGCGTGCGCCAGCGGGACTCTCCGACACTGCCCACGGCCTGCTCTGCCAGGCCTTCGCGTGCGCTGTGCTGTTGCTGCGCCTTCCATTGGCAGACCCGGAGAATCCTCTCTCCGCTGCCACATGGCCAGGCCAAAGCATCAGACACTACCATCATGTGGATTTTAAAACTACAGGGGAAATTGAGCCACAGGAGCTACCATCGCTGCCGCACCCACTGCCGCCCCCAAGAATGGGAATCCACAGAAATCAGAGCTCACTACGCACTGGGCTCATAGAGAGTGTGGCTTCAGAAATTAGCCTCTGCATCCACAGCAGCTCCACATCCGCAACAAAGAGGACACCATTGAGGGCGGACTCTCCCCATGCAGCCATCACAGCCTGCCCACAATCTTCCCAGCACACCCACCATGCTGGGAGGGAGATGGAGCGCGCTGGTGAGGAAATCGCACGGTGCCTTCCATTAGCCACCCAGGCGAGCCCATCCTCCGATGCCACATGGCCAAGCCGAAGCTCTCGCCACCACCGCCATGTGAACTTTAAAACTACAGTGGTAATTGAACCACAGGAGCAACCGTCAATGTTGCACCTGGCACCGCCACCCGCCACTGCCGCCGAGAATAAAGGAAATCCACCGAGAACAGAGCTCACCATGCCTTGGGCTCAGGGAGTGGGCGACCTCAGAACTTAGCCTCCATGTCTGCAGTTGCTCCGCTCCCACACCGAACAAGACACCTTTGAAGGTGGTCCCCCCGGCTACAACCATCTCAGCCCAACTGCAGCTGTCCCAGCCTGCCCGCCATGCTAGCAAGGAGCTAGCGCGGCACCTCCAATATGCGACCCCAACACCCTAGAGGGGCCGTGTGCCCCGGGTGAGCCGAGTGTCCCAGGGGGCCGAGTGCCCCGGGTGAGCCGAGTGTCCCAGGGGTCCCAGTGCCCCAGGTGAGCCGAGTGTCCCATGGGGCCGAGTGCCCCAGGTGAGCCGAGTGTCCCAGGGGGCCGAGTGCCCCGGGTGAGCCGAGTGTCCCAGGGGGCCGAGTGCCCCGGGTGAGCCGAGTGTCCCAGGGGGCCGAGTGCCCCGGGTGAGCCGAGTGTCCCAGGGGGCCGAGTGCCCCGGGTGAGCCGAGTGTCCCAGGGGGCCGAGTGCCCCGGGTGAGCCGAGTGTCCCAGGGGGCCGAGTGCCCCGGGTGAGCCGAGTGTCCCAGGGGGCCGAGTGCCCCGGGTGAGCCGAGTGTCCCAGGGGGCCGTGTGCCCCGGGTGAGCCGTGTGTCCCAGGGGAAACAGTGGGACCCAGGGGAAGGGGCGGTGAAAACCAGAGGAGGAGCGGACTCTATTCATATGGTCCTGAGATAGTCACCATAAAACTAGCAGACTGCCAAATGAGGAGCAGATTCTATTCATGGGGTCCTGAGATGGTCACCATAAAACAAGCAGATTGTCAAATGACAGCGGGGAGGGGAAGGAGACCTGGGGGGAGATAGGAGAACAACCGAGGGACTGGTATGCATGAACATAAGTACAACCAATGAACACAGAACTCTGGGGAGGGAGGGCATAAATGGGAGGTGTGTGTGGGGGGGCAATGGTAAGCTATGTACACAGATAATACCTTAATAAAATAAAAGTTTAAAAAAAATAAAATCATAAAGTCTCTTAAAAGCAGGGTTAAAGTTTGTTTTCCAGTGTTACTCTCCTTAGGAGACAGTGATTATAGTGCATGACTACCTGGAGAAGATTTCATAGTTTTTAAAACTGATTATTCCAAAAGATGCAAAAAAAAAAGGAAGAAAATGAGGTATAAAACAGGGGGACAAAATAGAAAAGGGAGGACCAAGATAGTAGAAATAAATCCAAATAGCTCCATAATTACAATAAGTGTAAATAGGCTTTTCCAGTTCAAGGATACATGGTACTCAAACTGTTTTGTTTTTTTAAAAAAACAACCATATACTGATTATAAGAGACACTTCTTAAGTAAATAAAGATATAGATATAGATATATAGATATAGATAGATAGATAGATGATAGATAGATAGATAGATAGATAGATAGATAGATAGATATAGCTAAGCAACCAGCTAACTGGCCAGTAGGTATGGTGCACACCGACCACCAGGGGCAGACACTCAATGCAAGAGCTGCTGAGTGACCACAACTTTGCAGAGTACCCTCTCAGTCTGGGAACCCTCAGGGGATGTCAGAGATCCGGTTTCAGCTGATCCCCACAGGCCACTATGGCTTGTAGCAGATAATTTCTCAGAAGGAATGTATTACATAGAACAGTAAATTCCTTTAAAATATATAAGACTTCTGTGTTCTTCATTTCCTTGGTTATTTTTGCCAAAGGAAGTCTATCACGGTAATAAGTTTCCCAATTCCTGACCAGTTACCTATTGTTATCTCATCTCTACTTTCCCCTGGATTTCAGAATCCTAAAGTTCTATTTTTTCAGTATGCCAAGAGTAAAACTAAAAGATTCCTGTTATTTAATTTTACAGAACATTTTTTCTGCCCCTTTGTTTCAACTTCACCTTTCTAAACTTGTGGGTAGGATGGTTGTGGGGCTCGCTAAGCCTGCACGTATTTAACAAACAGCCCCAACACAACGTCCTTCTAAGTATAATAGCAGTCTTTCTTCTGATGTGTGATCTTAGAATGCAGAAACAGCCCAGGTTTTTAAAAAGCATCTCTCAATCCTTTGTTTCCTGCTGTTATTATATTACAGATGCCAAAAGAGAGGGAGAAAGGATATGTAACAGCAAAATTTCTCATGAGGTAAGAAGAACTGGGATCTATAGTTCAGTATTCACTTTTGCAAGAAAAAAGCAATATATTCTGTGAGATTTGGGGGATAAATGGAAATGGGGAGCAGAGAGGAAGGTCAGGTATGTTAAGATGCATGGAGTATCTGAGAACTTCTATTTGCAGATGAGCAGTATATTCTGATATCCAAGTGAGTGTGACTATGCATCAAGGAATTTAGAAGAAGAAGTTGATCACTTAGTGAAGGTTGCAAGTGAAGAAGCCAATTGCCAAAAGTACAAATATAAATAGCCAAGAGGTTCAAAATAACAGCACTGAAGGTGAAGTTATGAAGTTGAACTCTGAAGAGAGCTAAGTTGAAATTTGTAGGGGGCAGAGGAAGATTGTGAGCTGGACATGGGATGAGGATTGCATGTGAAATGATTCTGATGTGAGTTGTAAGTAAAACACACACACACATACACACACACAATGCAGAACATAAAATCTGTAATTAATGTACCGTATTTGCCAGTGTATAAGACGACTGGGCATATAAGACGACCCCCTAACATTTCCACTAAAAATACAGAGTTTGTTATATACTCGCCGTATAAGACTACCCCCCACTTGGAGGCATATTTTTCAGGGCCAAAAAGTCGTCTTATACGCCGGCAAATAAGGTATTAATTTTAAGATGAATATGGGGAGAAAGCAGTGAATCTTAGATGTTGACAAGATTGATCCCTCTACTGGCTTTTTTCATGTAATTCAAGACCTAAAATCTCACCCACTCAGATTTCCCCTCTGCGGCAGTTTGGCTCTCTACCAAGTGTTGGGTAATAAATAGAGTCTGCAAGTTCTCTGAAAACAGAGCTGCAGCTTTTCAGGGAGAATTCAAAACAAGATCACAAGGTAAGAATAATACCACTATTTTGATAGATTTTTTTGTCACATTTTGCAAACTAAGATCTTGGAAACATGAAGAGCTGTTTTATATTTATATAGAATAAATGAGGCTAATTTGCTATTATTATTGCAAATACCAGTATAAATTTATTATGACAGTTGCTATCAACTTATAATACCACTTTGATTTCCTTTGGTTGATTTGGAAAATCAACTAATTGCTAAAATAGATTGCAATAGACTTTATAGTAAATGTTCTCTTCCCTCACTACAAAATTTCACAAAGGAAGTTAGTGATTCTCCTAATGCTTCTCCAAGACCAACTTACAATTGTTTAGGTGCCATCTCCTCAAAATCATCTGTTAAAAAAAACAAACCATTTGTGGGGGAACTTTTTTTTTTTAAAGGAATTGGCATCCGAATAGGATAAATACAAAAGCTCATTAGTTTTGCTACTTTTCTTCACTTAAATTTTCCTTTAAAGTTTTGCTCTCTTTATTTCTTTCTGTCTATTTCATGGCATTTTTTTCTTGTTGTCTATTTTTCTGCCTTATCTTTCCATATATGAATGTATGCCTCCAGACTATCTTAATAATGAAGGTAAAGCAAGTCAGATGCAGTCACTAAAAGAAACTGTTAATTACTGAACATGCTCTAACTGTAAGATATGTTTCCCACATTATTCCATTTGCTCCTTACAGTACCTCTGTGATAGAAATATTGTTTTTTCCATTTATTAAATGTCTATTCAATGTTTCCATCATTAGCAAACATAAAATATATTAGTGAAATGACATTAAAAGCTGACACTTATTTTCTTTAGGGCTACATTCATAGCCATGTGAAAGAAAGAATGCCCTGCCAGCCACCATTCTTGTATGTAACTTTCATTTGCCATTCCATTGGTATTGACTGAACCAAGAGGAGTCCACCCACAAAACTGGCTAGGTGCTTCAATTTTATTTTTTTTATTTTTTTTAACTCAATAGTTTATTAAAAGAATATTTCATCAAGTCAAGGAGGGTTTATCCCAGCATTGCTAAGGTGGTTTAGCATTAGAATATATATCAATTTAATTGCTATATTAATATATTGTTATATTAATATATTAAAAATAAAAATATTACCTTAAATTCAATACCTATTAATGATATAAAAGAAAAAAATTCCCATACCAAAGTAGGAAAAGAACAGCCTTAATTTTACATATTGTTTTTTATAAATATACTTTTTTAAGTTGTTAGTTTTTGTTTATTTCTTTTTTTAATAAATCTTTATTGTTCATATTATTACAAATGTTCCTCATTTTCCCCCTCCATTTCTCCCCTCCACCAAGTTCCCATCCCACCCTCTGCCCTTTCCCCATCCCCCACTGTCCTCATCCATAGGTACACAGTTTATGTTCAGTTTCTTCCCACACACCCCACTCCCCTTTCCCCCGAGAATCATCAGTCCACACCCCTTCCATACCTCTGATTCTATTATATTCACCAGTTAATATTGTTCATCATTTTTTTACTTCCCTTGGTTTTTAGATTCACTTGTTGATAGTTATATATTTGCTGTTCATAATTTTTTTATCTTTATTTTCTTCCTCTTCCTAAAGAACCCCTTTCAGCAATTCATATAATTCTGGCTTGGCGGTGATGAATTCCTTTAGCTTAAATTTATTTGTGCAGTTCTTTATCTGGCCTTCGATTCTGAGTGATAGCTTTGCTGGGTAGAGTATTTTGGGTTGTAGGTTCTTGTTATCACCTTGAATATTTCTTGCCATTCCCATCTGGCTTGAGAAATCAGCTGACAATCATATGAGTGCTCCTTTGTAGGTAACTACCTGCTTTTTTCTTTCTGCTTTTAATATTCTTTGTCTTTTGCTCTTGGAATTTTAATTATGATGTGTCTTGATGTGGTCCTCTTTGGATTCCTTTTGTTTGGGGTTCTATGATATTCCTGGACTTGTAAGTCTATTTCTTTCACCAGGTGGGAGAAGTTTTCTGTCACTATTTCTTTCAATATGTTTTCGGTATCTTGCTCTCTGTCATCTTCTGGGACGCTCATAATTCTGATGTTGGTTCGCTTGAAGTTGTCCCAGAGGTTTCTTACACTATCTTTAACTTTCTGGATTCTCTTGTCTTCTTGCTTCTGAGGAGGAGTGTCCTCTGGCTCTTTGTGTTCCAAATCTTTGACTTGATTCTTGCAATTTTCCATTCTGTTTTTAGGACTCTGTATAATATTTTTATTTCAGACAATGTATTCTTTATTTCTAGTTGCTCCTTTATTATTTCTAGTTGATCCCTTTTCATATCTTCATAGGTCTCGTTTATTTTATTGGCCTTTTCTAGAAGATTCTTGAAAAACCTTGTAAGAGTGCTTTGAACTCTATATCCAGTTGCTTTTTGTCCTCCATTTCTTTCGTTTGTGATCTGTTTCATTGTCTTGGCATTTTCGCTGCTTCCCTGAGTTGGTAGGGTGGGAGGATCAGCTGTGTCTATACCAGGAGACAGCCTTATTCAACTAGACTTGGAAAACTGCAAAAGCCTCTGTGTTCAGCTTGGATGGGGCAGAGTTTCAGGGTGGAGCCTACAGCCTTGGCTTCCTGTTAGCCCCACCCTATGAGGTTCTTGAGTCTCAGTGTTCCTCAGTGTCCTTTGGTACTCGCTGCAAGCACCTCTGAGAGAAAGATGCCCTAGAGTTTTGCCCGCTACCAGACAGTCTAGTATCTCCCTCAATGAGCCCGCAACTGGGGTTCAGTGTAGTTGGAAGTGGGGTGAAGAGCAGTCTGGAGCTTATGTCTCCTTCCCATTAGAGCAATCCAGTGGCTCAATCAACAGTCTGTCTTCTGGAGAAATGTGTGCGACTCCGGGGTTCTGCCTTTCGCCGCTCCCCTGAGCTTCCACCTTACAGCCCAGATTCCCTCTGTATGAGCCTGGGACCCCAGGGTCTCGCCCAGAACTGGGGTTCAGTGCAGTCGGAACTGGGGCTCAACAGTCCGATGCTTTTGTCTCCTTCCCCCTAGGGCAATCTAGCAGCACATTCAACAGTCTGTCCTCTGCACAAAATGTGCGCGACTCGGGGGCTCTGCCTTTCGTGGCTTCCCTGAGCTCCTGCCTTTCAGCCCAGATTCCCTCTGTATGAGCCTGGGACCCCAGGGTCTCGCCCAGAACTGAGGTTCAGTGGAGTTGGAACCAGGGTTCAGCATAGTTCGGAGCTTTTATCTCCTTCCTGCTAGGGAACACCAGTCAGGCACTCAGCCGCCCCTCCTCTCTGGCTCCGTCCTCTCCCCATGTGTGTACCATGTCTCTCCATACCTTAGGTTTTTACAGCTCCTCTGATTGTCCTTCTGGTTTTCTCTTTCCTTCTAGTTGTATAATTTTCAGTCAACTTTCCTGTAGTTCTGGATAATGTCCACTTTATATTTTAGTTGTATTTTTTGAAATTTTTGTGTGAGGCTGCATTTAGACGTTTACCTATGCCACCATCTTGGTTTCTCTCAAGTGCTTCACTTTTAATCAGCACACTAGTCTACATATAATTCCCTTTCACTTTATAAATTGGATGATAGTCAAAATTTTTCCTAGTGCATCTGACATATTTTGTACAAATTTTTTGCTCATTATGACTCTTGGATTTCCCAGCCAAAGATTCAAAAACAATTTATCCTCACCCAAGGACAAAATGTTTGTCATTTTGGCTCAGATAAATTCTTACAAAACTTGTTTTCAGTGGTTTTGTAATTCTCATAAAACTTATTTTCAGTGGTTACGTGGGCACGGCAACCAATCATCATCATCTCTCTCTCTCTCTCTCTCTCTCTCTCTCTCTCTCACACACACACACACACACACACACACACACACACAGAGAGAGAGAGAGAGAGAGAGAGAGAGAGACAGAGATACAAATAGACATGATTGATTGCTGGGCCCACGTGCCCTGACCAGGGATTAAACTTGCAATCCAGGTATGTACCTTGACCTGAAAGTGAACCAGCAACCTTTTAGTGCACCAGATGATGCTCTACCAACTGAGCAACTCTGGCCAGGCTAAATATTTTCTTAAAGTGTTTGACAGATCTTCATTGTTGTTCATGTCTGCTGGGTTCAACTCTAAACTACTCAAACATCTTAGCCTGTTGGCTCCATTAATGGCAGTTATTTAAGAAGTACTATTTAAGCAGTTCTATTTTCTTTAATAAAGAGGAGATTATATGTTGTTTCCCATCTATATATAAATGCCCAAACCTGTAAATATTTTTTTATGAGGGAGAGAGAGAGATTTGTTTTTCTACTTACTTATGAATTCGTTGGTTAATTCTTGTATGTGCCCTGACCACTGAAAATAAGTTTTATAAGAATTTATTTGAGCCAAAATAACAACAATGCCAGGAAGCAAGATCTCAAATGCTCCAAAGAATGAGTTTTGCAATTTCCTTTATAACTGTGGAATGAAGGAAGGAACATGAGGAAGATTACATGAAGGTGGAAGAAAGCAGGTGGAGATTGAATTACAGGATAGTTAACAAGATTATGTGCTCTCCTGAGAATAGTTACACCTTGAGAGGGGTATTACTTCTGGCATTTCAAAGGTGTGTTAACCTAGATGCACAAGAACAATGGACAGGACTAGTTAAAAAGTTTTCATTAAAGACGTTAAAGGCCTGAGATGAGACTACCCACCATGACCTGCTCAGTGAGGAATTTATAATCACATCACCCTGTGAAGTTACTTTGGTTCCATTTATTATAGTTCTCCTTTTTTGTTGTTGTGGTTGTCCACACCCCTTTGTTTTTTCACCTGGGGGCTTATTACATCCAAACATTAATTTTTCTCTACCTTGAATTTATTAGTTCTAAAGTTTTCCCTCCTGCGGTTTTATTTTTTCCATTATCATGTATACATTTTTATGTATTATTTGTCCACATTCTTTAACAATCCTTTTTAAACAATACTTCATCAGTAGTCAACATGATTGGTTCATAGCAGTAAATTAGTCATAATAGTAGTATTAAGTTTCCTTGAGTAAGATTTCTTTCTAATCTTTTTAAAAGTTTCAGTCACAGACATAGATGCCAACATTCATTCTAATATAATTTGGTGACTATATTCAGCTTCCTCTTTTTTTCTTTTCTTTTTTAATTTATTTCAGAGTGGAAAGGAGAATGAGAGAGAGATAGAAACATCAATGATGAGAGAAAATCATCGATTGATCAGCTACCTCCAGCATGTCCCACAATGAGGATTGAGCTCACAGTCCAGGCATATGCCCTGAGTGGGAATCAAAGTGTGACCTCCTGGTTCATAGGTCAACAACACTCAAAAACTGAGCCATGCTGGCTGGGCTTCAGCTTCCTCTTTTTGAAAAATGTGTTATCTATCCCAGTGGTCGGCAAACTCATTAGTCTACAGAGCCAAATATCAACAGTACAACCATTAAAATTTCTTTTGTGAGCCAAATTTTTTAAACTTAAACTTCTTCTAATGCCACTTCTTCAAAACAGACTCGCCCAGGCTGTGGTATTTTATGGAAGAGCCACACTCAAGGTGCCAAAGAGTCGCATGTGGCTCTCGAGCCAGTTTGCCGACCATGGATCTATCCTATCTAATAAAGAGGGAATATGCTAATTGACCATCACTCCATCACAAAGATGGCTGCACCCACAGCTGTGGCCAAGTTCCCATAAGGAGCCTTAATATGCAATCAGCAGGGACCTAAGGCTATGCCCTCCCTTTCCCCCATGGGGCTTGACAGGGGACCTCAGGCTGTGCCCTGCACCCAGCAGAATCTCAGGCCAGGCCTCCCATCCCAGTGCCAGGCCAGAGGACCTGAGGCCACGCCCCCTGCCCAGCGGGGCTTGATGAGGGACCTGAGGCTACAACCCCCTCCAGGTGCAGGGCTGGGGGACGTGAGGCCATGCCCCTGTCCTGGCACTTGTCCAGGGGATCTGAGGCTACACCCCAACCTGGCAGGGCTTGAAAAGGGTGGGACTGGCCAGGTCTGGATCTAGCCCAATGGGATGGGGCTGGCCGTGGTTGGGTCTCATGAGATTTGAGGTGCATGTGGGTGGGCAGGAACTTGACTCTGAGTCCCATGGTAAGCCCCAGACTCTGACAGAAGGAAGGTTTTCATATACATTTTACTAATTTTCTTTCATCTCTGACACTTCTATTATAGAGAGGGGGCAAATAGCAATATTAAATTATTTCCTCTAATTAATCCCCTTTTAATGTGCATGAATTTCATGCACTGGGTCACTAGTATATATATAAAAGGCTAATATGCAAATTTTCCCCCTGGGAGTTTGACCAGGAGACTGGGAGTTCCACTATGACATGCACTGACCACCAGGGGATAGCGTGGAATGAAGGGAGGCCTTGGATAGCTCCTGGAAAAAAAGGCCCCAGCCAGCACCTGGAAGGCCCTGATTGGCCCTGATTTCCGGACAGGCCTACGGACCCTAGTTATGCACGAATTTCATGCACTAGGCCTCTAGTGACTTGTATAAGATCTGTATTGTCTGAATGTATATGTAGCATTTTTTTTTATCAAAAAGGGTGAATATTTTTCATTCCCTGACTTAAGAGCCATATGGTTTGTGAAACCATATTTTAATTGTCACTATGTGGTGGTTGTTAGAATAAAGTAGATGTCATTAACTCAAAGGAGCATGAGCTGTTTTGCAAAGAAATTTTGGAGGGTTCCGGGCCAAAGACATGGCATGTAATGCTCACATCTGGCTATCCAATTATTATTAACCTTTATTGTGTCATGTGGAAAGATTTCTCCTTGTTACTAGACTCAACATTAGAAATATTAAAGTCATTTGCATTATGAGTGCCAGTGTGAGTAGGGGGGGATATTGTTTATAAATCCTTACATCTTTTAATTCATTATAGTATAAAATTAAATAGAAGTCCATTTTTTAAGTACCATTCAATTGTTTTTTCCCTGATTGTTTGTGGCAAATGTTTCTAAAAGAGTATCTGTATTTAGACTCAGAGATTTTTCCCTCCTATCTATATAGAATCACGCAGTGACTACTATAACCTCTAGGGTTGTAATTCATTGTTAGTTCCAGATAACTTTTATGCCTACAGTATGTAAGACCTCTTCTTGGCAAAGGAAGAGATACCAGTTACATTCTTTTGCTCTGGATTGTCAAGTATAATCAGGAAGAGGTCATATCTGGTCAGAGGAAAATGAGTAAGTATTATCTTGGAGAAAAATAAGACATATAAGACTGTGTTTAGCACAATTTTTCCATCTTAGTAGTTTTTACCTCACACCCAGCTACTAGCTTACCAAGGCTGAATCCCATGTAAAAATGACTACATCAGTTGGAGCTATCCATGAAGTAGGCAAGGTGGGAGACAAAGGCTTGTCATACCATGGTGGACTAGTTTCTAGACCTCTGAGCTGTATTTTCTGTTCAATCACATGGAAGCTCTGTTTAATCTTTTATTAAGTATCCAAAGTGTGGATTGTTCACTCTAGTCAATGACCATCTGTGAGTGAAAAACTTCCATACTCTTAATTTCTAAATGTCTTCTAAAAATCAAATTCACTATTATCTAATGCACTATGAGGTGGTTGTTTCATAGAATAAAGATGCAGTTTATTACTAAGTGGTAATCATATTTTTTATTGTGGAAAAAAAATCTCATGCCTCATCCGGGGTAATGTTCAAAATAGTTAATAACTGGTATGTATGAGCTTAGATAAATGAAAGAGGAACCAGTCACATGGAGCATGTGTCCATTTCCTGTCTGACCATTTTCTAGTCAGCTCAATTCATTCTTTCTTTTAAAATATTTTTTTAATTTTTCAATTACACTTAGCATGAAATATTATATTAGTTTCATATGCACAACCCAACAATTAGACGATTTATATAAGTTAAAAGTGATAACCCTGAAAAATCTAGTACCCTTCTGACACCATACCTAGTTATTACATTATTATTGACTATATTCCTTATGCTATTCTTTACATCCCCATGATCATTCTGTAACCACCAATTTTTACTTCTTAATCCCTTCACCTTTTTCACCCCTCCCCCTTCTTCCATCTGGCAATGGTCAAAATGTTCTCTATATCTAGAGTCTGTTTATGTTCTGCTTGCTTATGTAGTGTTTTAGAATCAATATATAAGTAAAATTATATGACATTTGTCTTTCTCTGCACAACTTATTTCACTAAGCACAATACCCTCTAGGTCCATCTATATTATTGGAGATGACAAAATTGTATTCTTTTTATAAAATGGGTAATATTTTATTACATAGATCTTCTTCATCTATTCATCTATTTGAACACACTTAGATTGATTCCATATCTTGCCTATTATAAGTAACTAGTATCCCTGACATGAATCTGTGCACCAGTAGCTCTCTAAAGGGCCTGGCAGCTCCCAGAGGCTCTCCACAACCCAGAGGCCCATCTGCGGTGAGCACAGAATGCTTGCCTCGTTGCTAGGGTGACAATGCAAGCATTCCATACTCTGGCCTGGCCAGAGGCCCATCCGCAGCCGGACACAAAACGCTTGCCTCGTCACCAGTTTCTCTTCATTTTAATTTAAGTTTAATTTAATTAACATATAAATATACCATACACATAAAAAATGCACAAATCATGACTCCACAACTTCAGGACTTATCACAAAGTAAACAAACCTAAGTAATTGTAAAAAGAAATAGAAAAATACAGAATTTCAGAAGCCTCTTCATGCTTCTCTATCTTGAGAATAGCCATTGTTTTACATTCTAATATCCTATATTTAATTTGCTGCTGTGGTTTCAGAACTATTTATAAATGAATTCATAAATTATATACCCTTTTGTGTCTGGCCTCTTTCACTAAAAATTAGGTTTCTGAGTTTCATCTGTGTTGTTGTACATACAAGTAGCTTGCTTATTCTTATAACTATTTAAAATTCCTCTAAATAAATGAGCCATAATGTATTTGTTATACTGTAGATTGATATTTGTGTTGTTTACTGCTTAAAGTGATATGAATAAGATGCTATAAACATTTTTATATGTACTTTGGAGACATTTTTGTCTTTCTATTGGGTATGCACCTTGAGGTAGAATTGTTGGACCAAAAGCATGACTATGTTCAGCTTTAGTGGATACTACCAAATTATTTTCTAAAGTGGCTGTAGCAATTTATATTCTCATCAGCCATGTACACAAATTCCACTTGTTCTGAATCCTTGCAAACACCTAGTATTTTCAGTCTTCCTCATTTTAGCCATTTTGAAAGGTGGGCATTGTGGTGCTCTTCAACTTTATGCGTACATTAAAGTTGAAGGAATATATTATGTCAGATTCAGACAACTAGTACTAATTCTCCAGACTGGAGTTACATAGCAAACACACTTTAGGAAAAAAAATCTTTTCTGGGATTATAATTTTGGAGCTGAGGCACTCCTTTGTTGTGTCCCATCCTAGTTGCAAGGCAACATTAAGTAGAGAAAAAACATGCCATTATATTGCATTTGGATTTCAAAATAACAGCCAGCAATCACATTTTTAAAAACTATACTCTCGAGAGGAGGGGAAAATGGCAGCGGAATAGATGGACCTGTCCTGAGTCTAGTCCCAGAGCAGATAGAAGGAGCGCATAAGAGTTGCTTGGGGTGTGTTAGTTGGCAAGCTAAGGGGTAGCATTACTCTAAGAGAAGGTGGGGGTCTGCTGGACAGGATTTCCTGACCAAGCAGCCCATACTGCAGCTGAGACCTCTCCTGGAGCTACAGGCTCCGAGGGAAAACTAGTCCATCTTACAAAGAAAAGAGGATCTTATCTGAGGCCTGAAAAATCCACAACAGTGGAGACCACCTAACAGCTGTGATGCCCCAATCAGCACAAATACGTGAATTCAAGGGAGTTCTTCAATAACCCATGGAAAGGAGAAAGAGAACTACACAACCAGATATCCTGAAAAGAGAGAACATGGGGAGACAAAGAAATAGCCCGCACATGAAAGAAAAGCAGGCATCACCAGAAAAGGAATTAAATGAGTTAGAAGCAAGAAACCTACAAGAGCAAGAATTCAGAGTAATAATCATAATATGGCTAAAAAGAATGGAAAACAAATTTGACAACATGAGTAAGAACCAAGAGGAAATGAAGATGAACCAAGAAGAAACGAAAAATGACATCGCTATTGTAAAGAACTCAATAGAAAGCATTAAAAGTAGACTAGAAGAAGCAGAAGACCAAATCAGTGAGCTAGAAGACAAGATGGAAAAAATACCCAAATAGAACAGCTTCTAGAGAAAAAAAATTAAAAAGCTAGAGGAGAGCTTAAGAGAACTTTGGGACAATACAAAACAAAACAATATTAGGCCAAAACCGGTTTGGCTCAGTGGTAGAGCGTCGGTCTGCGGACTGAAAGGTCCCGGGTTCGATTCCGGTCAAGGGCATGTACATTGGTTGTGGGCACGTCCCCTGTGGGGGGTGTGCAGGAGGTAGCTGGTCGATGTTTCTCTCTCATCAACGTTTCTAGCTCTCTATCTCTCTCCCTTCCTCTCTGTAAAAAATCAATAAAATATATTTTAAAAAAAATATTAGAATAATAGGGGTTCCAGAAGGAAAGGAAACTGAGGAAAGCATAGAAAACCTGTTTCAAGATATAATGACAGAAAACTTTCCTGAGATAGAGAAGAAAAAAACATACACATGCCGAAACCAGTTTGGCTTAGTGGATAGAGCGTCGGTCTGCGGACTGAAAGGTCCCAGGTTCGATTCCGGTCAAGGGCATGTACCTTAGTTGCAGGCACATCCCCAGTGGGGGATGTGCAAGAGGCAGCTGGTCGATGTTTCTCTCTCATCGATGTTTCCAAGTCTCTTTCCCTCTCAATTCCTCTCTGTGTAAAATCAATAAAATATATTTTAAAACACACACACACACACACACACACACACACACACACACACACACAAATGCAAGAAGCTCAAAGAGTCCCAAGCAAAATGAAACCCAAAAGACCAATGCCAAGGCACATTGTAATTAAATTGGCAAACACCAATGACAAAGTAAGAATCTTAAAAGCAGCCAGAGAGAGACAGAAAGTTACATATAAAGGAACCCCCATCAGACTAGCAACTGATTTCTCAACAGAAACTCATCAGGCCAGAAGGAATGGGATGAAATATACAAAGTCATGCAAAGGAAGGGTCTGAATCCAAGAATACTGTACCCGGCAAGGTTATCAATAAAAATTGAAGGTGAAATCAAGAGCTTCACAGACAAAAAAAAGACTAAAGGAAATTATCACCAATAAACCAGCAATGCAAGAAATGCTAAAGGGTCTACTATTAAAATAAAGTAATAGGAAGTGAAGAAGGAACACAGAGGTATAGAATAAAAATGACATCAAATAAGTACCTATCAATAATAAATGTAAATGTAAATGGATTAAATTATCCAATCAAAAGACATAGGGTAACAGATTGGATAAGAAAGCAAGACCCATACATCTGCTGTCTACAAGAAACCCACTTCAGAAACACACACACACACACACACACACACACACACACACACTGAAGATGAAGGGATGGAAAAAGGTTTACAGGTGAATGGAAATGAAAAAAAAGCTGGGGTAGCAAAACTTATATCTGACAAATTAGATCTCAAAGTGAAGGACATAACAAGAGATAATGAAGGCCACTTCATAATACTAAAGGGAGCAATCCAACAAGAAGAAATAACCCTGGTAAACATATATGCACCCAATACCGGAGCACCCAAATACATTTTAAAAAAACTTCTGGAGGACATTAAGGAAAAGATTAATAGCAATACAATCATAGTGGGAGATTTTAATACCCCACTGTCACCTTTGGACAAATCATCTAAACAAAAAATCAGCAAAGAAACATCAATCCTAAACGACGCATTAGACCAGATGGAATTAATCGACATATTCAGAACATTTCACCCCAATGCCACAGAATATACATTCTTCTCATGTGCACATGGATCATTTTCAAAGATAGACCACATGTTGGGACATAGGCAAAGTCTCTTCAAATTCAAGAAGATAGAAATCATATCAAGCATCTTCTCAGATCATAGTGGCATGAAACTAGAAATCAACTACAATAAAAGTAATCCAAGAAGTTAAACACATGGAGACTAAACAGCATGCTATTAAACAAGGATTAGGTTACCAGAGAAATCAAGAAAGAAATTAAAAACATCCTGGAAACAAATGACAATGAAAACAAGACAATCCAAAATTTATGGGACACAGCAAAAGCAATCTTGAGAGGGAAGTTCATAGCTCTACAAGCCTACTACAAAAAAAAACAAGAAAAAATGGTAGCAAATTATCTAACTCCACAACTCAAACAGTTAGAAAAAGAGTAATAAGAAAAGCCCAGTGTAAGCAGAGGAAGGAAATAATAAAAATCAGAGCGGAGATAAACGACATAGAGACCAAAGAAACAATACATAAGATTAACAAAACAAAGAGCTGGTTCTTTGAAAGGATAAACAAGATTGATGAACCTCAGCCAGGCTAACCAAGAAACAGAGAGGACCCAAATAAACAACATCAGAAACAAAAGAGGTGAAATAACAACAGATCCCCAATGAAATACAAAGGATTATTACAAAATAATACGAACAACACTGCTCCAACAAACTGGACAACCTGGAGGAAATGGACATATTCCTAGAAAAATATAACCTTCCAAAACTCAATCAAGAAGAATCTAAAAATCTCAATAGGCCAGTAACTTTGGAAGCTATTGAAACAGTCATCAAAAAATCTTCCAGAAAACAAAAGCCCGGGGCCAGATGGCTTCACATGAGAGTTTTACCAAATATTCAAGGAAGAACTAAAACCTATCCTCCTCAGACTATTCCAAAAAATTCAAGAGAAAGGAACACTTCCAAGCTCCTTTTATGAAGCCAGCATCACCTTAATACCAAAACCATATAAAGACAACTCAATGAAAGAGAATTACAGGCCAATATCCCTCATGAACATAGATGCCAAAATCCTCAACAAAATTCTAGCAAATCGGCTCCAGCCAGCACATCAGAAAGATCATACACCATGACCAAGTAGGATTTATTCTGGGTATGCAAGGATGGTACAATATCTGCAAATCAATAAACGTGATACATCACATAAACAAATTGAAAGATAAAAATCATATAGTCAGCCGAAGCCGGTTTGGCTCAGCGGTAGAGCGTTGGTCTGCGGACTGAAAGGTCCCAGGTTCGATTCCGGTCAAGGGCATGTACATTGGTTGCGGGCACATCCCCAGTAGGGGGTGTGCAAGAGGCAGCTGGTCGATGTTTCTCTCTCATCGACGTTTCTAGCTCTCTATCTCTCTCCCTTCCTCTCTGTAAAATATCAATAAAAAAATAAAAAAAAAAAAAATCATATAGTCATATCAATTGATGCAGAAAAGGCATTTGACAAAATCCAACACCCTTTCCTGATAAAAACTCTCAACAAGGTAGGAATAGAAGGATCATACCTCAACACAATAAAAGCTATATATGATAAACCCATAGCAAACATCATACTCAATGGGCAAAAACTAAAACCATTTCCTCTAAGAACAGAAACAAGACAGGGATGCCCACTCTCACCACTCCTGTTTGACATAGTACTGGAAGTACTAGCAATTGCAATTAGACAAGAAGAGGAAATAAAAGGCATCCAAATTGGAAAAGAAGAAGTAAAGTTGTCCTTATTTGCAGATGACATGATATTATTATACACAAAAAACACAAAGGACCTGATCAAAAAACTAATAGACTTAATAAATGAATTTGGCAATATAACAGGATACAAAATTAATGCCAAGAAATCAATGGCATTTCTTTACAGCAACAGTGAACTTAGAGAATCAGAGTCTAAAAAAGCCATCCCATTTACCATCGCACCAAAAAAACTGAGATACCTAGGAATAAACTTAACTATGGAGATAAAAGACCTCTATGCAGAAAACTACAGAACACTATAAAAGAGATAGAAGAAGATGTAAATAGATGGAAGAACATACCATGTTCATGGATTGGTAGAATCAACATCATCAAAATGTCCATACTTCGCCGAAACCGGTTTGGCTCAGTGGTAGAGCGTCGGTCTGTGGACTGAAAGGTCCCGGGTTCAATTCTGGTCGGGGTCATGTGCATTGATTGCGGGCACATTCCCGGTGGGGGTGTGCAAGAGGCAGCTGGTCGATGTTTCTCTCTCATTGACGTTTCTGGCTCTCTGTCTCTCTCCCTTCCTATCTGTAAAATATCAATAAAAATATATTTTTAAAAAAATGTCATGCTCGCTTCGGCAGCACATATACTAAAATTGGAATGATACAGAGAAGATTAGCATGGCCCCTGCGCAAGGATGACACACAAATTCATGAAGCGTTCCATATTTTTTAATATAACAACAAAAAAAGAATAAAATAAAAATAAAAAATAAAAAAATAAAAAAAATGTCCATACTTCCCAAAGCAAAATATAGGTTCAATGCACTCCCCATTAAAATACCAACGGCATACTTCACAAACCTAGAAAGAACTCTCCAAAAATTCATTTGGAACAAAAAAAAAAAACCCCGAATAGCCACAGCAATCCTGAGAAAGAAGAATAAAGTAGGAGGGATCTCAATACCAGATTTCAAGTTGTATTACAAAGCCACTGTTCTCAAAACAGCCTGGTACTGACACAAGAACAGACATATAGATCAATGGAATACTCTATACTCTATACTCAATTAATATTTGACAAAGAAGGTATGAACATACAATGGAGTCAAGACACTCTCTTCAATAAATGGTGTTGGGAAAACTGGACAGATACTTGCAAAAAAATGAAATTAGATCACCAACTTACACCATACACAAAAATAAACTCAAAATGGATACAGGACTTAAACATAAGACGGGAAACCATAAAAATACTAGAGGCATCCACAGGTAGCAAAATTTCTGACATATACCAAAAGAACTTCTTCACTGATACTGCCCCTAGGGCAATGGAAGCTAAAGAGAAAATAAACAAATGGGACTACATCAAAATAAAAAAGCAAAAGAAAACATCAACAAAACAAAAAGAAAGCCCACTGTATGGGAGAACATATTTGCAAATGTTATCACTGATAAAGGTTTAATCTCCACATCTACAGACAGCTTATACAACTAAATAAAAGGAAGATAAATGATCCAATTAAAAAATTGGCAATGAAATTTTAAAAGAATTTTTTTTAATGGGCAACGGACCTAAATAGAATATTTTCAAAAGAAGACAGAAGGAAGGCCAAGAGGCACATGAAAACATGCTCAAAGTCACTAATTATCCGAGAGATGTAAATGAAAACAACTATGTGGTACCATCTCACACCTGTCATAATGGCCAACATCAACAAATCAACAAACGACAAGTGTTGGCGAGGTTGTGGAGAAAATGGAACCCTCGTGCACTGCTGGTGGGAATGCAGACTGGTGCAGTCACTGTGGAGAACAGTATGGAGTTTCCTCAAAAAACTGAAAATGGAACTCCCATTTGACCCAGAAATCCCACTCCTAGGAATATATCCTAAGAAACCAGAAACACCAATCAGAAAGGAAATATGCACCCTATGTTCATAGCAGCATAATTTACAATAGCTAGGATTTGGAAACAGCCTAGATGCCCATCAGCAGATGATTGGATCAAAAAACTATGGTACATCTACGCGATGGAATACTATGATACCATAAAAAAAAGAAGAAATTCTTATCATTTGCAGCAACCTGGATGTAATTGGAGAACATCATGCTGAGTGAAATAAGCCAGTCAATGAAAGAGAAACACCACATGACCTCACTCATTATTGATAATAAAGAACATTATAAACTGATGTACCAAAAGATAGATACAGAGACAGTAAAGCAACAAACAGACTGTCAAATTACAGTGGAGAGAGGAGGGAGATATGGGGAGATAAGAGATCAACTGAAGGACTTGTATGCATGCATATAAGCAAAACCAATGGACGAAAAACTATGGGGAGGGAGGGCATGTATTGGGGGGGGGGGCAATGGTACATTATTATAATACCTTACACATATAATATCTTAGTTAAAAAATGAAAATAAATAAAATTAAAATAAAAACTATACTATCTATAATAATAAAAGGGTAATATGCTAATTAGATCAAACATCATTTCAGATGTCCTTCCTCATGAATCCAGGCCCAGAGAGAAGCCAGCCCAGTTCCCAGGTGCCTGCCGGCAGCTTAAGGAGGGAAGCCCGGGTCCTGGGTGCCAGAGAGAAGCCGGTGCTGGCAGCAAGGGGAAGGAAGACATGCCTTCTCTTGCACAAATTTGCATGCATCAGGCCTCTAGTAGTAGAATAAAAAGGATAATCTCTTAATACCATGTACGGAAATTGAGTTTTTTTTACATTTTGACTACAACATAGATTAAAAATTTAGCATCACAAGCATTTGATAACTTGATCATCTAGAACAGTGGTTCTCAACCTTTTTAATGCCAGGACCCTTTAATATAGTCCCTCATGTTGTGGTGAACCCCACATGGTCAACATGGTCTTAGAGCCTAAGGCCATCGGAAAACACAGATATTTACATTACGATTCATTGACAGTAACAAAATTACAGTTGTGAAGTAGCCACAAAAATAATTTTATTGTTGGGGTCACCACAACATGAGGAATTGTGTTAAATGGTCACGGCATTAAAAAGGTTGAGAACCACTGCTCTGGATGATCAAGTTATCAAATGCTTGTAATACATCACCTAAAATAGATACTTTGTTAAATTATATGTTATTTGAACAGTGTTTTCATTAAGAAAATGAACAAGGGTGGATTATTTTTAGCTCATAATGATTCAACAATAACTTGACTAAATTTTTAATCTATGTTGTAGTCAAAGTGTAAAAAAACAGAGATGATACATTTTGATATGTCAGTTGTCTTCTTTTGTGGATTCAGGTGTAAACGTTTAGCGTCAAAACAAGCCATGTCTAAAGCAGTGAAATGAATTAAAATAGATTAGATTTTATCTCCAGTGTTGAGTTCTGATTTATTACTTATGACTCAGATATACACACATGCTTTTTCCTTGTCTATCTCTCAGCAAAGCCTTTGTCCAGGTGGAGATTTTGCTCCCACCCTTTTTTCCTTTGCCACTTTCTTCTGTGGCAGAATGCTGTGCCAGAACTATTTGCTATGACTCAGTTTTAATCACATCTTCTAAAACCTTTCTCTATCTGCATGTTCTCTTATAAGCTAGAAGGAAACAAATCAAAGCAACAACTCCTAACACATCCAAAAAAAGTGAGCAGTTTTATTGGTTCCCAGAGGTGGTACACTGCATTGTGTGAGAATGTTTTCAAACAGCTATTAAATTCCATATATGAGACATAAGGACAATGCCAAAAATTTTCCTGATTAACTGAAACTGTTCCCTGTACTTTCTTCACTTTTTGTTTCTCTTTGCTGTTAATTAGTATTCTATTTTATTTTTTAAAATAAATCTTTATTGTTCAGTTTATTACAGTTGTTCCTCTCCCCCCCCCCATAGCTCCTCTCCACCCGATTCCCACCCCACCCATGTCCTTACCACCCTCCACACTGTCCTCATTCATAGGTGTCCTCATTCATAGGTGTAAATTGCCCAATCTCTTCCCGCCGTACACCACACCCTCTTCCCCATCCCCACCAGAATTATCAGTGCACTCCCTTTATATGCCCCTGATTCTATTATAATCACCAGTTTATTCTGCTCATCAGGTTTTTTTATTCATTTGATTTTTAGATTCACTTGTTGATAGATATGTATTTGTTGTCACTTTGTTGTTCATAATTTTTATTTTTACCTCTTTCTTCTTCCTCCTCTTCTTAAAGAGTGCCCTTCATATAACACTGGTTTGGTGGAGGTGAACTCCTTTAGGTTTTTTGTTGTTGTTGTTGTTTAAATCTGTGAAGCTCTTTATCTGACCTTCAATTCTAAATGATAGCTTTGCTGGAGAGGTAATATTGGTTGTAGGTTCTTCCTATTCATCATTTGAATATATCTTGCCACTTCCTTCTAGCCTGCATAGTTTCTATTGAGAAATCACCTGATAGTCATATGTACTCCCTTGTAGGCAACTAACTGTTTTTATCTTACTGTTTTTAAGATTCTCTCTTTGGCCGAAACCAGTTTGGCTCAGTGGTAGAGCGTCGGTCTGCGGACTGAAAGGTCCCAGGTTTGATTCCGGTCAAGGGCATGTACATTGGTTGCGGGCACATTCCCAGTAGGGGGTGTGCAAGAGGCAGCTGGTCGATGTTTCTCTCTCATCAACATTTCTAGCTCTCTATCTCTCTCCCTTCCTCTCTGTAAAATATCAATAAAATATATATATTTTTTAAAAGATTCTCTCTTTGTCTTTTGTTCTTGGCATTTTAATTATGATGTGTCTTGGTATGGTCCTCTTTGGATTCCTTTTGTTTGGGGTTCTGTGCGCTTCCTGGACTTGTAAGTCTATTTCTTTCACCAGGTAGGAGAAGTTTTCTGTCATTATTTCTTCAAATATGCTTTCAATATCTTACTCTCTCTTCTTCTGGCATCCCCATAATTCTGATGTTAGTACACTTGAAGTTGTCCCAGAGGCTCCTTACACTATCTTCATATTTTTGGATTCTTTTTGCTTTTTGCTTTTCCCAGTTGGGTGTTATTTGCTTCTTTGTATTTCAAATTTTTTACTCAATTCTTGGGGTCCTCTAGTCTTCTGTTGGATCTCTGTATATTGTTTTTTATTTCAGTCAGTGTATGCTTAATTTCTGATTAGTCCTTTTTCATATCCTTGAGGGCCTCACTAAATTTCTTGGAAATTTATAGATAATTCTTTAGTAACGTTATAACTGTGGCTTTGAACTCTATATTCAGTAGTTTGCTTTCCTCTTTTTCTTTCATTTGTGACACATTTCTTTGTATCCACATTTTGGCTGCTTCCCTGTGTTGATAGAGTGTCCTTGTGCACTAGGTGTCCTATAGGGCCCAGTGGCTCAGCCTCCCCAATTACCTGAGGTGGACATTCTTGGTGCACCTCTTTGTTGGCTGTGTGCACAGACTTGTTTAGTTAAACCTTGATTGCTGTTGGTAACACTGGGAGGAATTGACCTACTAGTCAATTGGCTGTGAGGACCAGCTGTCTCTACAATGAGAGAACTACTATGCTGAAGACACTCTTATGGGCAGGACTTGCTTCAGTGGGGCTTTGGTGCTCGCTGAGTCTACCCCTTGAGTGTGTTGCTTATGGATGTGAAGAGTGTAGTCTGAGTGGTCTCACACTGATCACTGGGTCCACTGGCTCTTGGATATCCAAGGAGGTGCAAAGTCAGCCACTGCCTGATGCCACTCAGCAGGAGTTACAGAGAGACCTGCAGATTCCTCCTCTTTGTTTGGGGTTTGGAAGTGCCCAGATGAGGCCCAGCTGTGACACTATGCAGGCTGCTATTGCCAAGCCTTAGGCCTTTTTTTGGACTCTTTGGAGCTCTCTGACCCAGCTGCAGTTTGTTAGGTTTTAGGTTGCAAGAGAAACAGGCATTCATATGCAAAAGCTTTGTGCACAGCTTGGCTGATATTGTAAATTGGGTGGAGTGGGGTCTCAGGGAATCACCAGTGTGGAGCAAACAGCAATGGCTGCCAGTCTGCCCTCTCTTGGAGAGGTCCTTGGGTCTATGTGTCCCTCAGCCCTGTGCAGGAACAATGATCACTTGCAAGCACCTCTGAAAGAAAACTACCCTCGAGTTCCTGCCTGATGCCAGACAGTCCAGTTTTTCCTCATACAAGTCTGGGTCCCCAGAGTCTCGCCCGGAACTTGTATTCAGAGAATCAGGAGCTTGTATATCCCTCCTGATTAAAGAAAAACAAAAGCGCACCCAGTTGCCAGCCTGTTTCACACACCTCTATATCTCCACACTTCTGCACCTCCACACCTCCTACCATGCTCAATGCACTTCTTTATCTCCTTCTAGTTGTAGAACTTCCACTCAACTAGGTTTCTCATAGCTCTGGATAATATTTGTTTTGTCTTTTAGTTGGAGTTTTGATGTGGTTACAAGAGGCAGCAAGTACCAGTGTTCCCGTAGGCCGCCATCTTGGTTGTCCTAATTAGTATTTTAGGTAAAAAACAGTATCCCCCTAGCTGATATGGCTCAGTGGATAGAGCATTGGATTGCAGACCGAGGGGTCCTGGTTTGATTCTGGCCAGGGGAATGTGGCCAGGTTGCGGGCTCCATCTCCAGTAGGCGTGGGCGTGGGGGTTATGCAGGAAACAGCTGATCAATGATTCTCATCATTGATGTTTCTCTCTCTCCCTCTCCCTTCTTCTCTGAAATCAATAACAATATCTTTTTTAAAAAGAAGAAACAGTAGCAAGATACAGAAGAAAAAGCAGTCACAGCTACCACTCTGAGTTGGGAAACCTGAGTTCTGGTCTTGGCTCCACCCTGTACCCACTCAATAACTTCAACTTCGAGTAAGATCTGCTCTGAATGTCACTTCCCTCATCTGTGAAATAAGGAATTTTAAGTCAGCTGTGCAGGTTTTTTTAATGTGTGTATTTTTTTTAAATCCTCACCTAAGGATATTGATTTTAGAGAGGGAGGGAGAAAAGAAGGGAGGGAGAGAGAGAGAGATATGAGAGATAAAAAGAGAGAGAGAGAGAGAGAGAGAGAGAGAGAGAGAGAGATGAGAGAGGAACATCAATCGATTGCCTCCCCCACATGCCCCAAGTGAGAATTGAACCCACAACCTACATATGTGCCCTAACAGGGAATTGAATATGCCACCATTCAGTGTACAGGACAGTGCTCCAACCAACTGCACCACACCAGCCAAACATATTAAAAGCAGTTTATTTAAATATAATCTTTTTAAAAAATATTTTTTTATTCCAGAGATAAAGGGAGAGGGAGAGAGAAATAGAAACATCAATGATGAGAGAGAATCTGATCAGCTGCTTCCTGAACGCCCCCACTGGGGATGGAACCCACAACCCAGGTATGGTGCCCTTAACCAGAATTGAACCTGGGACCTTCCAGTCCACAGGCTGACACTTTATCCACTGAGCCAAACCGGCGCAGTGGTTCTCAACCTTTCTAATGCCGAGACCCTTTAATACAGTTCCTCATGTTGTGGTGACCCCAACCATAAAATTATTTTCTTTGCTACTTCATAACTGTAATTTTGTTACTGTTAATGAGTCATAATGTAAATATTAATGTAAATATCTGTGTTTTCCGATGGTCTTAGGCAACCCACAGGTTGAGAACCACTGCTGTAGAGCCTAAGACCAAGGAAAACACAGATATTTACATTATGATTCATTAACAGTAACAAAATTACAGTTATGAAGTAGCAAAGAAAATAATTTTATGGTTGGAGTCACCACAACATGAGGAACTGTATTAAAGGGTCACGGCATTAGAAAGGTTGAGAACCATTGGGCTAGGGCTATACGTCATTTCTGATTGTTCTAATATATAAAGCTTTTGCAGATTGGTTTCTGCTGTGGGCTTTCACCATGGTGCTTAGTACTTTTGTTCACTTTGACTAAAAACTACTCATTTGGCCTGAAAATTTTTGTGTAAATACTTTGTGGCTTTGACTACAGTTGAATTCCTCAAGATAAGATTTATGTTTGCCCTTCCCATTTGTCTTGGAATACTACCAACCTAAAACCATTTTATATTAAATTCTCTATTTCTGACTTTTGGAAGCACACATGTAGTGTGATTTCAGATTGCAATCCCATATGGGAGCTGACTTTTCATGAGGAGATAAATTCTCAGAGGAATAGTTTTCTTTTCATCTAGAACCAGAGTTAAGACAAGCTTCCTAGCTGTCCCCTTCATTTATTTACATCAGTGACCCTTACAGTGTGAATTTATTTTTTGGGCATCTGGTTTTAGGCAACAGTTTCCTATTAAATAAGGAAAATAAGAGTACCCTCAATAAGGTTGTTATGATATTTGAATGAATTAAATATATAAAGCACTTAGCATAATACTTGGCACATAACCAACACTATATAATGGTTAATTTTTAAAGACACAGAACTTTTAATTCTCCACACTCCTACTTATTTTTTCCTCTGATTTTTTAAAAAAATTCATCATTTGTATATTATTTGTATATTATTTTAAAAGAAATTTTAAAAGAAAAGGAAAAAATTATCTTAAGTTTAAATTTCAGAATTAAACTAAACCAAAGACCTATGTGATCCACATAGTTTCTTTCCCATACATAGAGCACACGCTGCACACACACACACACACACACACACACACACACATGCGCGCGCATCCATAAACTTCCTTCTTCACTGTAATTTTTCCTAATATAAAATGAAGCCAAGTCCTTGGCTTTTACCTGGATTTCATATTTTCCTCCACCTAAAATAACTCCAGGTTAGTTTTTTTTTTTAATTTATTGGGGTGACGATATTTGCAAACTGTAACTGACAAAGGTTTAATATCCAAAATACTTTAAGAGTTCATAAAACTCAACACCAAACAAACAACCCAATTTTAAAAATGGGCAGAGGACCAGAATAGACATCTCTCCCAAGAATGCATACATATACCCAACAGCTGTTTGTTCAACCTCATTAGTAATTAGGAAAATGCAAATCCAGGTTACTTAATTCCAGCCTTATTCACCTGTCTCATCCTTTCTGCTGTAAAGTTAATGAAATGAGAGGAGGAGAACAAAGAGCTGAGGCATAGCTTGTGCATTTCTCCAAGGGTGGCATCTTTTGGGTGGGCAAGGGGCTACTGCAGCTGCTTGTGTAGAAGTGGTCCAGCAAGAGGGGGGGGGGAAGAGCTGAACTGTGTGTCTATACAAGAGCACAGGAAAGAGAGTCAAAGGATGGGAAGACTCTGGCTTCCTACATCCTCTTCATTTTTGAGCTAAGAAGATTGAGACCTGCAGAGATATGGGTCTAAGCTTGAGAATGGTGGGGGAGGGAGGGCTGAGAGGGTTAGGTGTCAACCATTCTACCACTGCGTCTTCAAAATCACTAGAGACTTAGTCCAACACACAGCTGATTCTCCCAAGTATCTGAGGCATGAGGAGGGGCACTGGAGGAGAATAGAAGAACACATTGAAATGAATAATTAAAATGTTTTAATTTAAAATGTTTAGTCACATTAAAGCTACAGCGCCTTAGGCCAAATAGAAAGTCAGCTTCTTTAATGTTTTAGAAAGAACATTGACCCAAGAATGAGAAGACCTGGGTTCTATAGGTGACTAAGTTGTTTCCAAATTGCTAGTTGTCCAGCAGAGGAAGTAGAAAAACAAACACAGTTGAATGTAATAAGAAACTAAGAAAGGAAGCAATAAATTCTGCCTGATTGTTGGTGGTTAAGGAGATAAAGGCATTTGAATTGGGCTTCAAGGTTTAGCTGGCAGCTTTTTAGGCAAAGAGGACGAGGTACCTATAACAAAAGGAAAAGCTTAAACAAAGTTGTAAACATGTAAAGATGTGTGATGAATTGAGGAACAGATGCGATCCAATGGTTCAAAAATGTACAGGGTGTGGAGAGAGGGGCCGTGTGAGGCTAGAAAGACTGAAGGGGCAGGTAGTTTCAGTGTATAAAAATGATTAGATAAGATTGCATCCAGGAAAACTGTGGAAAAGCATAGAAGTGCTGTATAAATGCTAAGGGTTTTTCACCTTGGAGATGTTAAAGTCATTTTCCCTAAAAATTAATACTATCCCTCCTCTCCTCTCACAAGGGGTTGGCTTGAGTCATAGAATGATTCACCAGATTTCTTTATCCAGTGTTTCCTTTCTCTAGCAGAATGTTTTCTCTTAGGTCCAGGTAAGTGAAACATAGGAACTTTCAGAGTGATGAAGAGTGGGGGGACAGGAAGTGATTCAGATTGGATAAGGAGAGTGCTATCTCACTTCCCCAAACTTCAGCCTCCCCTTCTTCCACATCACTTATTCTGATCTGTACCAAGAAAGAAGTGAAGCCACTATACCAAGGGAGCAGAGAATCAGTGTGAGCACCCTCCTTTCTCGCCCTCTCCTTTCTGCTCCCATGCAGAACCTCCCAGAATTAAGTCATATAGTATGGCCAAGCTTAGTCATGCACCCCATTTCCTCTCCCTCCTACCAGCCAGGACCAAACAGACAAACTTGACAAGGTAGCGAATGGATTTTAAGGCCTAGGAATTCAATCCCACTTCATTCTTACAATGGCTGTCATGGAGTAAGAGAAAGAACCAGATGGTCTTGAGTTCAGAGATTGGCTTTGCTATTTGGCCTTTTGCAAGACACTTAATCTCATCTTTAAAATGGAGACAATCAGCCTTGGCCAGCGTGGCTCAGTTGATTGGAGTGTCGTCTGGTACACTGAAAGGTGGTGGGTTCAATTTCCGGTCAGGGCACATATTCAGGTTGTGGGTTGAATTGCTCAACTTTTTTTAGGGGAAGAGGAAGAGGTATCTATAGTAAGAGGAACAGCTTGAGCAAAGATGTAAAGATATGAAAGTGTAATATTAAACCCAGGAACCAAGAGGCGATCAGTTGGATACCAGTCAGAGCTCAGAGCTCATGCTCAGGTTGCAGGCCAATTGATGATGATGGGGGGGGGGTGGAGATGGGGGTGGAGGCAGCCAACTGATATTTCTCTTTCATTGATGTTTCTGTCTCTCTATTCCTCTCCCTTCCTCTCTCTCTAAAAAAATCAATAGGACAGTTTTTGTTGTTGTTTTGTTGTTGTTAATCCTCACCAGAGTATATTTTTCCATTGATTTTAAAAATATATATATTTTATTGGTTTTTCACAGAGAGGAAGGGAGAGGGATAGAAAGCTAGAAACATAGAAGAGAGAGAAACATCGACCAGCTGCCTCCTGTACACCCCGCACTGGGGATATGCCTGCAACCAATGTACATGCCCTTGACCAGAATCGAACCTGGGATCTTTTCAATCCGCAGACCGACGCTCTATCCACTGAGCCAAACCGGTTCTGACTTTCCATTGATTTTTTAAGGGAGAATGTAAGGTAAGGGACAGATAGGGAGAGAGAAACATTGATGTGAGAGAGACACAGCTGGTAGCTACCTGCATGCCCCCTGACCAGGGCCTGGGATCTAGCCTGCAAGCGAGGTATGTGACCAGAATTGAACCTAGCACCCTTCAGTACAGAGGTGGATGGTCTATCCACTGAGCAAAACTGGCTAAACCAGATAGGAGATTTTTATTAAAAAAAAAAGAAAATGGAGACAATAGTACTCAAATACCAGGGTCATGGTGACAATTACAAATCATGTATATAAAGCATCTGGCCTACAGAAAAGACACAAGATACTGTAATTGTATCACCATTATTACCATCACCAACAACACCATTATTTAGAATTTAAATTAATGCAGACTCTTTGATGGTTTCATTTCTTCCTCATTACTATCCTTACATAGCAGCCAGAGCACTCTTAAAAACTTCCCATATTACTTCTTTGGCTTCCCATTGCACTTTGAATAAAACCAAGCTCCTTCTCCTCATCTCCAGGATGCAGCGTTCCTCCCTTTCCCTTTTATTTCCACCTTCATTACATTATACTCTCCCCATTGCCCACCTGCTTTAGCCACACAGGGCCTCTCAGTTCCCTAAACATTACACGGTCTATCAGGTCCTCTGTGCCTGAGATTTTCTCTGCCCAGAGAGTAACCTCTGTCCCCTCTTTTCCATATGTTCTCACACCCTTCGGTTACAGCTTAAAGCCACCTCTGTGGCCACTCCATTCCTTCATGTTTTTTTACCAGCCTAATTCTTATTTATCACTGTTCATAAATTATTTGTGTTGTGATTTATTTGTTCAATATCTACCTCCCCCAAAGGAAATATGCTCTAGGAGGGCAGGAAAGAGTTAGCTATGTAACCCCAGCGCCTAGCCCAACATGAGACAAGTGTTTGAGTTATTCTTGTTGTTATAACAAGGCAGCACTCTGTGCTATAGTACAAATACCAACCCAGCATCATTTGTGACCTCAGAACCTCAGGGAGGTTAAGATTTCCAACAATGATTACTAATCATGTTCCTTTCAAAGGACTTCACTACTTACTAGGGCAGTAATTTTCAACCTTTTTCATTTCATGGAACACATAAACTAATTACTAAAATTCTGGAACACACCAAGAAAAATTTTTTTTTGCTGATATGACAAAAAATATGGGTATAATTTTTATTTATTCACTCCTGATGGCTATTGTTGTGTTGGCTGTTGTCATTTTTTTCTTTTTTCTTAAATCCTCACCTGAGATGTTTCCATTGATTTTAGAGAGAGAGGAAGGAAAAGAGGAAAAAACATCAGTCTGAGGAAGAAACATTCATTGGTTGCCTCCCGTACGCACCCCTACCAGGGATCAAACCCTGCTACCCAGGTATGTGCCCTGATGGGGAATTGAAACCCCAACCTTTTTTGGTGCATGGGACAGTGCTTCAACTGAGTTACCTGAATAGGGATAATGTCATTTTTTTTAATTTGACAATTTAATGGAAAAGAGGTCAGTGTCCCAGACTAAAAGGTTAAGCATTGCATGTTATAAAAATTCTTGCAGCATACTTGTTGAAAATCACTATACTAGGGCATCAGAGGTTGAACTTTCAATTCTGTAATGTCCAAATTTTCCATAACAACATGTAGTTTTTTAAGAGCATGTATTTTTAATAAAAAATATCTTGTAAACCCTGTATTTTAACAACAAGGTACCTCACAGAAAAAAAAATAAGATTAAATGCATTTATTTTAAAAGTAAAATTCACAGTAAGATAAGAAAGACCAACAATGGTCATGCCAGCATGGCTCAATGGTTGAGTGACATCAATCTATGAACCAGGAGGTCAAGGTTCAATTCCCAATCAGGGCATATGCCTGGTTGTAGGCTGGATCCTCAGTGTGGGGCATTCTGAAGGCAGCCAATCAATGATTGTCTCTCATCATTGATGTTTCTATTTCTCACCCTCTCCCTTTTTCTCTGAAATCAATAAAAATACATTTTTTAAAACACTGACCAACTTAACATGTTTATGGGTATCTTAAAGGACAGAAATTGCTAAACAAAGGGCATGTCTGACATGTAAAAGAAGTTTAGTGATTCAATAAATGATTTTCCATTTGGTCAAATGTAGATAATATGACAAAGTGAAATGTTTCAGTGTCCCTTGGGTTAAGGCTGATGGATTACAGAGTCCCTGACAAATAATGAGCACTTAATATTTGTTAAATATAACTTTCTGGAAGCCTTTTCCAGTCAAAGAGGTAACCACACATGTTGGAAAGGACTATATCTCTATTGCTCAGGAGTGCATTACCAATTACAATTTCTATTTACATTTTCATTTCTATTTAATTTTGATAAATTAAAATCTTCTTTTGGGTTTAAAAATAATTATTTAAATGTATGTCATCTCCTCTGTAATATTCCCCTCCCACACAAATGCATACTCCTTTCCTACTCCCTCCTCTTTTCGTAAAAAGCTCCTATTTCCTGTGATGATCTAAAATGTGGTTTCCCCTGGTGATACCATTATTCTCAAAACCCACTCCCTTTCCTTGTATGCTTATCTCCCAGGACCAATAGAGAAAATGACATATTTCTCATTTTCCACTCCCCTTGCTAATCCCAGCCATGGGCCCAAGGACTTATGTTCATTTCTTTCTATTCTGGTCATCAGGGACCCTGATGTTCTTTTCTATTCCATGTTGATTCTGCTGTCATCACCCTTGATAACTTTAATGCCTGTCTTGATGACTTGCTCTTCTACCTGTATTCTGTCAAAATACCATTCTCTCTTTCTTTCTTTCCCTTTCACTATTGCACTTCTTGAAAAAGTCTCATTTCCTCCTTTTTCAGACTATGCCATCCACTGCAGCTTCTTGGAGAGCCCCTCATGCTGAAAGGACTCTGTCCAATGTCTCTCATCTCCAGTGGGGTCTATAGTGCTCCTCACCAAATGTTCATTTTTGAGAAGATCTTCTCCCTTAGCCTTCATAATATGACCTCTCTTTTTTTTCTGCTTTTCTTTTTGGTCTTTTTCCTTCTTTTATTAATCCTCACCTGAAGATATTTTCTATTGATTTTTAAAGATAGTAGAAGGGATGGGGAGAGACAGAGAGAGAGAAACATCAATGTGAGAGAGACACTTCATTTGGTTGCCTCCCACATGCACCCCAACCTGGGATGGGGATCAAGCCTGCAACCAAGGTATGTGCCCTGACCAGAATCAAACCCCACCCTTCAGTCCACATGCTGACACCCTATCAACTGACCCAAACTGGATAGGATTGGTCTTCGTTTCCAATTCTTCTCTTACCTCTTAAATGTAATATTTCCTATAGTTCCATTTAGAACAAGCACGTCAAACTGAAAGGCTAAAACAGGCCAAATAAACCAGGTTTAAGTTTATGTGGGGAGCAAAAAAACAAAAGCTTCAATTTTCATAGAAATGTAGGTTTATTTCAATAGAGACGTGCTTAATACAAAGGGCTAAAATGAATGAGTAATCATTAACATAAAAGAACATTTTAATAAAAATTAATATTTTTCTTGGACATTAACTTACCAGACACCGAATAACTGCACAAATTAATAAGTGTAATGCAAATAAACCTATTTTTCTTGTTCTCTGAAAGTGAAATATTTCCTGTGGCTCACACCAAATAAGTCAGTACAAGACTAATGGCATGGTAATCGGCTGCTAAAATATTCACTGCTAGTATTAGTGGAGAGAAATGGTGCGCCTGCATGTAAAGCACATAAGGGAAATGAATGCAACATGATTACAGTAATCAGTCATTAGCGAATGTTGTAGTTCGTTATTAATAATTATGTATAACAGGTTATTATAAAAATTAAGTTACAAAATTTTTAATAAAACATTTCTTGCATACCGTTATAATGGCTGGGCCATAAAAATATTCCTTAGCTGAAACCGGTTTGGCTTAGTGGTAAAGCGTTGGTCTGCGGACTGAAAGGTCCCAGGTTCGATTCCGGTCAAGGGCATGTACCTTGGCTGCGGGCACATCCCCGGTAGGGGGTGTGCAAGAGGCAGCTAGTCAATGTTTCTCTCTCATTGACGTTTCTAGCTCTCTATCTCTCTTCCTTCCTCTCTGTAAAATATCAATAAAGTATATTATTAAACAAAATTTTTAAAAAATATTCCTTGTGGACTGCATGTGGACCTTGGACCACAAGTTTGACATACTTAATCTAGAAAAACTATGCTTTCTCTTCCTGCTCCTCACTCAGTTAATACAATCTCATTTATTCCTACACTAAACTTCAACTCTTAACGCTTTCACAATGAAGAAGAAATGCACATAACTAATTCTGGCCTCCTGCTCCCATAACTTAGTTTGAGCTCCCTGCCAAAATGTCCATATAATTGTTCTTCAAGAATCTCAAATGTCACTTGTCCCACATTTACTCATTACCTGCCCCTGCCAATAAACTCCACACCTGAGTTTCCTACCCTGAGCCACTGGCACCACTTTAACTTCCCTTCATCTCCTGTCTCCCCCAGTTCAGAGCTGATATGCCCACATCCAAAAAGGGCTGTAGAGGCTCTTGGCAGACGCAACCCAGAATTGGGAGTGAAACTTAGATTGTAACCTTACTTACCCATTAGGGATTGTGAGATTTAGTGGAGCTGGAACAGAGATCTCTAGGACCTTTTCTAGTGAGACAGGCTAATAAACTAGGACAAGTAGAATAGGGAAACTGAGATAGATAGTTAAACAACCAAGTGGTTTACAGCCATTCTAGTAAATTGCGAAATCCTAACTCCTCTACCCAAGGACACTTAAGAATAAATGACTACCGTCAACAAATGACAAGTGCTGGGTAGGATGTGGAGAAAAGGGAACCTTATACACTGCTGGTGGGAATACAGCTGGTGCAGCCATTATGAAAAATAGTATGAAGTTTCCTCAAAAAATTAAATATGGAACTGCTATTTGACCCATTGATCCCATGTCTAAGGATATATGCTAAGAAACCCTAAACATCAATCGGAAAGAATGTATGCATTCCTATGTTCAATTTACAATAGCTAAGATCTGGAAACAGATCAAGCATCCATCAATAGACGAGTGGATAAAAACGCTGTGGTACATTTACACCATGGAATACTTTGCAGCAGTAAAAAAGAAGAATCTCTTACCCTTTGAGACAGTATGGAGGGACCTGGAGAGTATTATGCTAAGCGAAATATGCCAGTCAGAACAAGACAAGTATCACATATGTGTAACCTAATGAACAAAATAAACTGATGAACAAAATAGATCCAGAGACATAGAAGCATAGAACAGACTGTGGAATCTCAGAAGGAAGGCAAGGGAGGGGCAGGCTAAAAGGAGTCAATGGTGTGTGTGTGTGTGTGTGTGTGTGTGTGTGTGTGTGAAGGAGATATATGTAATACTTTCAACAATAAAGATTTAATTTTAAGAAAAAGAATAGAGATCAACCAAAGGACTTGTATGCATGCATATAAGCATAACCAATGGACACAGACACCAGGGGGTGAGAGCATGGGCGGGGGAGGGGGACGGGAGGAGGGAAGCAGTGGGGGGATAAGGACAAGATACATATGTAGCCGAAACCGGTTTGGCTCAGTGGTAGAGCGTCCATCTGCGGACTGGAAGGTCCCGGGTTCGATTCCGGTCAAGGGCATGTACATTGGTTGCGGGCACATCCCCGGTGGGGGGTGTGCAGGAGGCGGTTGGTCGATGTTTCTCTCTCATCGACATTTCTAGCTCTCTATCTCTCTCCCTTCCTCTCTGTAAAAAAAAAAAAATCAATAAAATATATATTTTTTAAAAAGTTACATATGTAATTCCTTAATCAATAAAAAAGAACAAAAATGTGTAACAACTAAAAAAGAAAAAGAGTAAAAGGTTTAAACTTCTCCTCAACCAGAGGATAAATAGCTTAAGTCATCCTACTCAAGGGAGATAGATAGCAAAAATCCAATTAGTGCCATTTGCCAGCCACACCCAAGGACTGGAAACATTAATGGAATATATCTCATTTTGGTATATCAACATAAAGCTATTGAATATTCTATTGAGATCCTCCTCTAAGACCTTGCCTAAACTCCCAGCCTTTAAATCCCTCAAGACCCAAAACCCAGAGCATGAAGAGCATGCTCTTTATTCTCAGGAGCATGATCATGCATTTCCATTTTCCTTTCTTTTCTCCTCACAAACTCTCTTAAACTCTAAGGGACCTCATGAAACTTGCAATCAGGGGAGCCATGGGCAGCGGCAGTTTGTCCCAGGCTAACCACTTGAACCTGTTTCCATGGCCCTTCTTTCTCTGACTTTCCAGTGAGCTGACAGATGCCCCACCGAGACTCATTCTTTCACCGTGACTTTTATTTCCCAAGTGAGCCAAAGCAGCCCCGCCTAAGCTCCCTCCTGTTTCTTCTTCTGTCCTACACCCTTCCTTGTTTCACTGTCCCCACTTTAATAAGCATACTCTCAAAATCACCTGGATTTGTGCTGTGAAATCTTTCCTGCACAAATCAAGAACCACACACTACTGGCCGGCTCTGGGCCTGATTCATGCATGTCTGGTAACACTAGGACTGTATAAAATGCTTGCAGCATTCATCACCTTCATTTCCTCCTTACCAGTCTCACTAACATTGCCCTGGCCTGTCCTCACTACTTTTTGCCACGCTATTTTAATGCCCTCCTAACTGGCCTAAAATTACATTCACACATTTTTCATTATATCTCACTTGCAAAAACCTTTAAAAGATTCCAGTTGGCTATAGGAAAAAATTCAAAGTTCATATTGTTGCACTCACAGCCCTCTACTTTCTGGTCCCTACATAACATGAAACTTACCTTTGTCTAAATTGGATCACATATGTAATTAGGATAAGCACTTAGAGAGTAAAAAAATTCTAACCTATTCTCTTTTTTTAATATATTTTATTTATTTCAGAGAGGAAGGGAAAGGGAGAGAGACAGAGAGAAAGAGAGAGAGAGAGAGAGAGAGAGAGAGAGAGAGAGAGAGAGAAGAGAGAGAAATATCAATGATGAGAAAGAATCATTGATGGGCTGTCTCCTGCATGCCCCACACTGGGGAACAAGCCTAAAGACAATGCATGTGCCCTGACCAAGAACCGAACTGTGATCTCTTGATTCATAGGTTGATGTTCAACCACAAAGTTATGCCAGCCAGGCCTAACCTATTCTTTACACTAAATGTAATAGTTAAACAAAACTTTAGATTTTAAATAGTAAGCTATAAGAGTTTTAGAAAATGTCATAATCCTATCTAATATAAAGGAAATATGCTAATTGACCCTCATGCCCATTGCAAAGATGGTAGTGCCCAGAACCAATAAAGAGGGAATATGCTAATTGACTGCTCCACCCTCAAAGATGGCAGCACCCAGTCCCCTCATCCCTGCCTGGGCAGGCACGCAGCAAGGCCAGGCCCACCTCAAGGTGGGCCCAGCCACTCCATGCACCTACCTCTGGAGCCTCCCAGTCACCTCAGCCCCCCAGCCTCCGAGGGCTGGCCCAAGGCACAGGCAAGCCTCAAATGGCAGCTTCCCAGCTGCCCAGGGCTGGCCAGAGAAGCAAGCAAGCCTCGGATGGTGGCTACCCAACCACCTAGGGCTGCCCAGGGCTCAGGTGCCCAAGGCTGGCCGAGGCTTGCACTGCTCACAGTGGCAGCAGCAGAGGTGTGATGGGGCATCACCTTCCCATGATCACCAGGTCGCTTCCCACCCCTGAGGGCTCCTGGACTATAAGAGGGGACAGGCCAGGCTGAGGGATCCCCCTACAGTGCATGAATTTTCATGCACCAGGCCTCTAGTTTAATTATAATCTGAAGAGAGGAGGAAATTTTTTAGAAGCAGGACACAAAATCTAGAATTTCTAAAAAAAAAATTAATTAAGTTTTACCTCAGAATATTTGAAAAATGTGTGGAAAAAATACCATTAACAAAGTCTAAAGATAAATTGTAGTGGAAAAAAATTTCAACACATATCATAGGCAAAAATTTAATCTCTTAATTTACAAAGAATTCATATAAATCAATAATTTATTTGAATTGACAACAAATATGTTTTTTAAAAGATGCTCAATCTCACTAAATAATAAAGTAATTTGAAACTATGAAGTATTGTCCTCTCTTTAGAAAGACAAACATTTTAAAGGTGATAACACTCATTGCTGCTAAGGCAGTAGAGAAAAAGGCATGAACCTTGATTTGTTGAAATAATTATAAATCAATATAAACTACTGGAAGTTAATTGGGCAATATCTATTAAACTAGAAGATGCATGTACCCTTTGGTACAGCAATCCTACTGCTAGGATTTATTATTTATCTCTCATCAATGATAAATTCTAATTTATGCTACCAATTAACTTACAAAGATTTACTAAGAATCAGACACACACACACACACACACACACACACACACACACACATACACAGCTGTCAGTTGCAACATTGGTGATGTTGGGGGGGGGAAGAAAAGGGGGGTAAAGGAGACAGGAGGAAGAGATTAACCAAAGAACTACATGTATATATGTATAATTCATGGCCTGAGGTGGGGCAGGAGCTGGGTAGAGGAGTCAAAGGTGGGTAAAATGGAAGACAACTGTAATACTGTTAACAATAAAAAAAATTTTAAAGAAAAGAAATGAAAAACTAGAAACAGCCAAAGTGTTAATCAATAAATGATTAGTTTTGGCATACTTATATGACTGAATACTATTTATAATGCTTCCTGTAAAATAATATTTCTGACATCTCAAGTATTCATACTGTTAATTGGAAAATGAGAAAAGTCAGCTTACAAAATATTTGTAGTGTGATTCTATTTTTTTTATAAAAAATAGATATGCACAGTATTTCTACATTGGAAAAAAATGTCAGAATCTATAGCATATATGTTTTCCTGTCAATTACACATTTTCTAAGTGCATATACATCATTTTTATAAACAGAAAAAAATACTTCACAAGTTTTAAACTTTGTAGAAAAGAGAAAGGCAATTAAATAATCTGTTCCTTTAAATTCTGTATACTGAGCAATAATCACTAACTAGAGTCCATGTCATAGAGGATTGATAAAAATTAATGATTAACCGAAAAGACTTGTTAAAAGTACTACAGCTAAAATAATGTAAAAGCTCCGTTTAGGATTTCACTGTGGGAACAAAATATGTTCTTATTCATTCTAACCTACTCAACTGGCTCTAATTTGCATTGCCTCATTCATCAAATGCTGTCACTTGATATTGCTTAATCCAAGTGTATATATATAAGTAGAGTTGGAATATAACTGCCTCAACTACTACCAAGTGTTAACGACAGGAAACCTCATCATTTGAAACCAGCCCTTCATGTTTATAACAGGTGAGTATCATAACCAGCATGCAAAAATATTTGCCATAAGTTATTGGAAAAGCAGCACAAAAAACGTTTATATTGTGACATAGTCTGAAATATTTTTATTTAAAAATAGGAGAGTAAAGAGTAAACTTTAAGTCTGAAAAAATAATGAAAGGAGTGATGATATTTTTTTAAGTAAAAGATTTGTAGGTTTGTTTAAAGAGAATGCTTTGTTTTTTAGAATAGGATTTTCTGATTCTTGGTAAATCTTTGTAAATTCATTGGTAGCATAAATTCCTAGCAGTAGAATATTTCCTGACTATGCTTTTGACTTATCATGTGATTCTTAAAAAACAGCTAGCTTTCTTTGTGTTAGTGACTCAATCATAAGTATAGTATTTCAGTTTCTAATATACCTTGCTTAACTCTGCAGGTTTAGAGCAGAGTTCCTCCAAGTATGTTCTCTTAAACTACTCCATGGGGGTATTAATAGAGCAAGTGATTATTTACAAAATCAAATAATTACTGAAAATAGTTAAACAAAGATACCATGATTCTTCAATGAAGGTCTGTCAGTACCTTAACCATGCTAATGTAAGTGCTGACTTCCCAAGAGATGGAATATAGATGGAACATTTTGCAGATTTATTTGAAAATGCAACATTTTATGTTTGTTTGCTTTTTAATGTGTATCCAGAGGAATTATTTTTATAGGGCATAATGATCCATTGATAAAAGAGAAAGCGACAACAAATATCAGCACTGCAATTTTCATGTTATCAGTAAAGTAGTATTCCTGAATGCCTACTGTGTGCAGATTACCATTTGGCTTATTTTCTGTACAATTTAAAATTTAACTACAATAAAGTTACTGACATGCACTATCCCATGTATGGTAAAAAATTAACTACTATATTCAAAATTTATTATTTTAAAGAAGTTGGACAACCAGCTAAGCATTTGAAGTTAAATTCCCAGTTCCGATTCTTTTATTCCTACATTTGGATGGAGGAAGAAAATGAGACAGGGTAGGGAAGCTCTGGCATAACAGATAAATTCTGGGCCCAGTTCAACTTTTGTGATCCTGAGCAAGGCACTTAATTTTTCAGTTTTACTTGGCCCACTCTTCTATAAAGTTAGGAGCTCAGTAAAATGATGTCTAAGGCTCTGTACTTCTAAGTGTTCTTGATCAGTGAAGGTGAGAAAATCAGAGAAAGAAGATAAGGATTTATGTGAGGCCCTCAACCTCTGTGAGGATAATATTCATTCTCAGGGGCAGAAGGGGGAGTCCTCAACTGTCCTACCATTAAAGGATTTTGTTCATGAAACTGTCTGAATATAGTATGGCTGAATATTCTACTTCCATCTAGACAAGAAAGTCTTAGCCTATTTGTGGTTGGCCAGGGACCAAAAAAAAAAGGTGCATGAAGTTTATCTTCCAATGAGTCCTTTGACCCAAGAATTCAATGCTGCTTCCTTACCCTACCTGAAAAGCTGAGCAATATGAAGAGATTTCAATGGTACCCAATCCAATAATTTGGATTTTATTTTGTTTAACCTGGAAAATAAAAGGCAATGCTTAATAAAGGAAGCAACAACTTCTAGTAGAATTCAGCAATGTCAGAGAGATTTTAACACCTAGAGAAGAAGTCCCATTTTCCCCACAAACCACAGCACTACTTGTCTTGATGATGAAGCCAGATTGCAGAACCCTACTGAAAGAATATGGAGCTTTCTGCAATTTCTGACAGTGAACTCCAGGGTCTTTCAGTAGAGTACTGCAGTCCACTGATGATCAAGTATTAAATTGGGGACTGGAAGATGTGATTTTTCTGTAACACATAAATTCCTCATTCACTCTTTCTTGATAAATGCTATGTACTTGTGGGTGTTTTTTGTTTTTTCATCAAATGCCTTATAGTCAATTACCATCATGATTCCTTTTAATGTCAAATTGTTCCAAATTTGGCCAGCAGGAGAACCCTCATGCTTCCTTTTGAAACAACCTCACTAGTTTTTGAATGATTCACTGCCCTCTGGCACAACAACATATTCCATGTTCACTTCTACTTTCCCAGCCCACATTTAGAGTCCCAGTTCCTTTTAGTGAAAAAAGTACTTAGAAACTAAAATATAGATATAACAATATTACTGAATCAAATTTAACATCATAGGCATTTCTTCTTGGACTCTTTTATATTTGTCCTTTCTCGTATAGTGAAAATCCTGTCAAATGTCTACTTATTTGCTATATCCTATAGTATAACAAATGGTCTCAGAATTCCAATACAAATATTACCACCAACAACAAAACCACTAAGTAAAGTTTAAGATTTCTCTGCAGTTCTTTTTGTCTTATATTCTAGCATAGATACATATTCAGAATACTATGTTCAAATTTTACTAAAAGAATTATTTTCTCTTGGTGGTTGTGTTATCAACTGTATATTGACTTAGCCACGGTTGTTTCTGTTTGTTTTAAAGTTGAGACAATTGAACTAATACTATATTTAATCCAACAGAAGCCTGAAAAAAAGGGCCTGAAATGAAGTATCCAACTACTAAAATTCCCCCCGCAAAAATGAACAACTCAGCAGGAAAAGTCTCGGTAAAATCTTCCAGGTTGAGAAGTAAGGAATTAAGCATTTTTTATTACTTTACACACTGTTTTTATCTGTTATCAAATCTTTATTATCAAATGTTCATACATGCTACTTTATCAAAAGTTACTAACAATACAAGAGCTGAAATTGAAAGGATGGCTCATAAGTGTGCAGTACAGCAGCATTTGGTTTTAAACAGACTACATATGGCCAACTTTTATTTGATGCATCACAGGACAGGAATGGTTCAGATATTTTAAACCTGCTAATAGTAATAAACATAGTTATAGCCCTTCATATCAATCGCTTCTTTCCACCATACCCCCTACCACCAAATCCCAAAAACTTTCCCCCAATTAATTAACAAAATTTAAATTGGCCCACTTTCACTCAACAAACATTTATTAAGACCTTTGGTGTATCAAGCTTGTGGTCTTAACTTGCAATTTTTGATAAATGAGAGAATATGAGTGAAGATATTTGAATACTCCAAGCCCCAAAGGAAGCAGATTTGACCAAATGATGCTCCATTCTATCCAGTTAAAAACTCAAAGGGTTTGTAATAAATTGAAGGGTAAAAAAGAACCAAGTAGAAGCCATAGCTTTAGAATGAAAGGGCTATATACTTCTTTGATCCTTATATTACCTATCCCAGGCAATAATTGTACAAATTTATTCTTGTGTTTTTCATAAGGAGCAGTTATACAAAAGAGTTAAGGGAGCCCTAGCGGGCTAGAGCCAAAACAGAGGGTGAGGAATGATGGTGGGGACTGCACAGCCTTGTTTTTTGGGCTCCTCTCCATTTCCCTGAGCATCTCTAAGGCTAGAGAAAGCAGTTTAAAGTTCAACATTTCTATTCTCCCTAAGGCTCTGGCTCATCCACAATGTTCTTTCGTAACCAGGGGGGGGAAAAATAATTTGGCTGTGATTTCTAAATAGCCAGGAAATCACAGTTGTTAGGTGTGTTTTTTTTTGTGTGCGTGTTGTTGTATTTTTTTTTAATCTGAGTCTGAGTCAAACTGCTCTATGTAGAAACAGTGACTCAGTGGAAATGACTCTGCATCCCAAATTCCCTCTTAATAAATAATGTATTGTCTTTTACCTCAGGAGATGTAGATTCTTTAAGATACTGGAATAAGGGAGTAGGCTGGAGTTTACAGCAGAGTTAGTGGCACTGATACAAAAATTAAAAATGTAACTTCTTCTTTAAGGTTGCAGTGGCTTATTTACAATATTTATAAAAACAGTAATGAAGATATTCCCCAAATCACTTATATTAACATAATATTATTTTAATTGTCCCTTAGCAGATCTTCCTTTTCAATAATATTGGCTCTGTTTAATACTAAAATTGTCATTATTTACTAGTAAACACTTCTGGCCCCAAACCTGAGAGCTGTGAGGTGTGTAACAGGTATAAACCACTTCTCAAAACCCAGGGTGCAATAAATGTCACATTTTTTCCAAAGAAAATGCTCTGGGCCCTCAAGCAAAAAAAATAAAATTAAAAAAACTAATTTTAATTACTTTTCCTCCCTTGATCTAACATGATCTGACACAATCCACAGCTCATAATGTCACAAAACTCATTATCCAACCACTACAAGTATCCACACAGTCAAGTTCCCTATGAGTTCTGGTCACCACCACGCCATTTCATTTTTAGTGCCAAGGAGATACAGGAACACTTCATGAGCTAGAGGAAAGCCCCTCCTAAAACTCATCCCATTCCAAATTTACAGGAGGCTGCTCCCCAAAGTCAGTCCATTTCTCCTCTGCTACATCCTTTTCTCCCCCATCCTTCAATTCTTTGTCTTCCCTGACAATCCAGCTTTTGTATGCATACAGCCAGAGGTCACCATATAGAGAGCTTTGAGAGATTCACCCAGCAGAAGTATTTTATTTGGCCTGAACGCTATTATTGATGTTGTTTTTTAATGGAGGCAACAATTATAGATTAGGAGATTTTGTATAAAAATATAAGTGTGTGATTTTTGTAAAAAAAAAAATCTGAAGATCTAGTAACACTGGCTCATATTACTACATGCAACAGTTGGGAATAGAGATGGGCAGAGATCACACACTTTAGTTTGTGTCTGTCCACGGAAAATCTTCTGTTTCAGTTAAGTTGTTTGTAGACAGTAGAGAATCATTGGAAATGCTTAATTGGGGGGAAATACAAAATATTTTTATTTTAGAGAAGTCACACTGGTGGGGGTGTGAAGAGAGATTGAGGAGACAAGCATAGAAACTATGACTTGTCAGAAGTTTACTACATTTATCTAGGGGACTAATAATGAGGGCCTGACCTAAAACAACAGAAAGTAAAGGAAGGACTAAACTTCACATACTGTCAGAAGGTGAAACCATGAAGATTTAATGACATATAAAAGACACTGAGAGATAGAGAAAGAAGGAAAAATGGATGTTTCTCAACTTACTGATTTAAGAGTTGGGCAGACAATGGTAGGCAGTGGTGCTGTTTTTCAAGATAGGGAATTCAGGAAGAATATATTGGGGGTAGGAAAGGGTAAAAAAAAAATATTATTGTGAGTATAATTTTAATTTGAGAGGGTATAGATCATCCAGGTAGAGGTATTCAGAGTTAAGGAGGCTTTATATAGATAGAGATGTTTTATGGTAGCTAATGTCAAAATGCCCTGTGGAGAAAAAGCAACAGATATAAAATTCAGGAGAGAGAATAAAGGTAGAGTTACAGTTTGAGGAGTCATCAGATGACTGAAGTTGTTGGAGCAAGCAAGATTGCTCAGAAATAAAAGTCTAGAGTGAGAGGAAAAGGCAAAGGGCAAAATCCTGAAGAACAGCAACATTTAGGATCAAGGTAAAGAAGAAAGAACAGAGAGATCAAGACAGACTGATCAGAGAGGAACAAGAAGAATCTAAGGAAACTGTTGACCTGACAATAAGGGAAGAAGGATGTGGTCCCTAAAGTCAAATGCCGCAGACAGGTAAAAGGTAGTAAGCAGTGAGAAGACACCATGGTGAAAAAGTGTTTGTGGAAGAAATGAAAGATGAAGGGATTTGCTTCTGTAGATCCTGTCAGCCATAGTCTGGGTCTCCAAGTGTCAAAATTACAGGCAGATTTCTAGGTCCCTCCCCATTAACACCCCAGAAATGCCTGAGAATTTCAACATGCTGATGATATGGTGAAATTAGTTATTTTCTTAAAAGCTATAGTAAGACACTGCCCTCAGACAGCAAATACGATGGAGATTGAGAAAGTGGCAACAGCCCTTACATAAGCTTGACCTGGGCCTTTGACACCAATGGAGCACTCTCTCCTACACTGTGCCCATGGCCATGTCAGCTTTGTGCTTTCCTCCTGAGAACACAACCCACACACCACAGTTCCAGCTGCCCTGAAAACCAAAGTATAACTTCTTTCAAATACTCCATGTACAGTATCTTTAATACAACTATAATCACCCCCAATGAATTACAGCCATTGTTTGTCCCACTAGATGCTAGCCCAGGGGTGTGCAAATTTTTGATTTGAGGGCCACAATGCGTTCTTAAACTGGACCAGAGGGCCAGAACAAAAGCAACCTGACCATGCTGGCACTCTCATCTTGGGCTGCTGGTGAAGGAGCAGAGGGGAGAGCAAGAGAACCCTCCGCTCTTTTGGCTCCGCAGGCCAGATAGAACAGCTGAATGGGCCGGATCCGGCCCGCGGGCCATAGTTTGCCCACGGCTGTGCTAGCCTATACATCCATATCTTTAGCCTGACTCGTCTTGTATATCCACAATACTTTAATATCTTGACCCTCACTTCTAACTACCTAAGACCCATATTCCACTCCCCACAGAGTCCACTCTGAATATAAAACATGTCTGTCATGCCCCTATGGGATACTGATAAGCATGTAAGGAATGAGAATACTTGCAGTATCATCTTATATATTTTAGCTCTGAAGAGAAAACTGACACAGTAAATAAAATATTGTATTAAATTAATTATCAGGAGACCAAGTTCAATGCTGGCTCTGGCACAGCTTTGTAAATAATCTTTGTTAACTCTAAAAACATTATATTAATGTGCGATACCATAGTTGATATTTCTGAATTTGAAGCAATGTTAAGGAATTCCAGGGTGGATATGAGTACAAGTAAGTGATCTTGCCCTGTTCAGACAGTTAAAGACGCTTAAAGGTAGATGCCCATCTAAATTGGAGGCAAAATATAGATATTTCAAAATGGTAGCTAACAAATGATTTATTCTACTTGACTTTAAAAAGCATACTAGTAATGCAAATCTTAGAGAATAAAAAAGAAGATCATAGAATGGATCCCAAAGTCACAAGTAATTACGGTATTTTCATTTTCTGAAATTGCTTGATAACTCATTTACTTACTATAATGTTGAGCTCCTTTGACTCAGGTGTTACAACTTTCTTTTCTACTTGACACTGAAAGTCTTTTTATAATTTCAGAGTAGCATTTTTTTTTTATTTTAGATTTTAATTTTTCTTTGGTTCATTAAATTAAATTCTAATAAAATTAGAATTACTAGATAATTAATATTTTTAATTCAAATGATTTAATTTGAGCTTATATTTTGTTAGTCCCTAAAATTGTACTGTAATATTTTTTTAGATAGAGGTAGATGGAAAGAATATATTTTAAATATAAATATATACATATATATATGTGTGTGTGTGTGTGTGTGTGTGTGTGTGTGTGTATTATATATATATTATTGATTTCAGAGAGGAAGGGAGAGGTAGAAAGAGATAAAAACATCAGTGATGAGAATCATTGATCGGTTGCCTCCTGTATGCCCCCTACTGGGGATTAAGCCTGCAAACCGAACATGTGCCCTGACCAGGAATTGAGCTGTGACCTCCAGATTCATAGGTCAATGCTCAACCACTAAACCACACCAGCTGGGTATAGAAAGTATCTTTGATATTAGATACACTTGAGTCACAACTTCTCACCAGACCTGTAACTTTGGTAAGTGTCATGACTCCTAGATCATCATCTGTAAAATGAGAAGGATAATACCTGCTTTGCTTGCTATATTATTATGAAGGATTACATGACATAATAGGTAAAATTATTGGCACAATGGTTGATTCGCTGCAGACACTTAGTAAATGATAACTATTTTTAAAATCAATAACCTTTATAGACTACAGCCATGCCTCCAAAATTATTAAAAGTATACTCTAGATAAGTAGAAAAGATTACAGACTTCATATGACCTTAAGAATCTCCCCTCAGTGAGGCAAAGAACAATATATGTTGGATGTAGGTCCCTTATATGGAATTCTGAAAAACAAAATTTTTTCTAAAGACCTAAACTCTTTTATAACTCTTTTGACAGCAAAATGTGACCTAAATTCATTTAACAGTTAAAGCCTGAGCTGAATCACCATGAGGTTTTTATTCCACCTTATATACAATTTTCCATATTTCACTACAATATTATTAATTTTTGATTTGGGTTACTGCCCTAGTCCCTGCTGGGAGTGCTAAATATATGTTCTGCATGACGATTCTAATATCTAAAAAACTCTGAATTTTGAAACACAAATGACCCAAAAGTTTCTGACAAAATACCATGGATCTGCAGTTTTTTTCTTTGTCTGCTACACTCAGGGTTTATTAGAATGAAAATGGATGAATGCCCAGCCGACGTAGCTCAGTGGTTGAGTGTTGACCAGTGAACCAGGAGGTCACAGTTCGATTTCTAATCAGGGCACATGCCAGGTTGTGGGCTCGATCTCCAGTAGAGGGCATGTAGGAGGCATTTAATCAATGATTCTCTCTCATCATTGATATTTCTCTCTCTCTCTCCCTCTCCCTTCCTCTCTAAAACCAATAAAAATATATTTTAGAAAAAGAAAAAGAAAATGGATGGAATGAAACAATATCACTTTTTTTTTTCATTTGTTTAGAATCCCAACAGAAGGGCGAAGAAATTTGCCAAGTGTACTTTATGCAGCTACGCTCTGGCCTTATCATAGAAAAAAGGGCCTGTTACTTTAGGAAAGAAAACACCAAAAGGCGTTCACCAAACTCAGGTAAGGGAAAACTACAATTCCTGGTAATTTTGTAATATAGTGATGAGCATCTTTTTGCCCTCAATTTCTACATCTAGGTATGTAATTTTTTTCCCTCACCCAAATTTTCCTCTGGGAAAGAGTAAAGATAATAAACTCTTTTTAAGCCATTTTAAAAAAGGTTTATAAAGAGTTTTTAATATAATGAGAGAAATATTTATGTTATAATGTTAAGTGAAAACAGAGGATATAAAATAATATATATACCTCAAGAATATGCGAGTTTAGTTCCAGACCACCACAATCAAGTTAAGTTGTAATCCTTCACTGGTAGAGGGCCTTGCCTTCAATTTGTAAGAGATGCAACATCTGTAAAACACAATAAAGCAAAGTGCAATAAAGTGAGGTATTCCTGTATATTAACAATATCTCTTAGGTAATTTTTTTTTCATTTAAAGGAAGTACAATAAACTAAAATGTTCATAGTGGTTGCCTTTTGGGTGTTGAGACATAGGTAACTAGTTTTTTTCCCACCTGGAATCCAGCGCATGGTGCCCTTCTGGAGTGTAAGTGTGCCATGGGGTGGCCAAAGTCCTGGGGTCAGTCACCACTGTCAGCAAGCAGCTGTGACTGTGACTCTTCAAGTGGGGGTAGAGGGATTGGGAAGGGGATGTGGGCAGAGTGAGCACTGATAGTCCACTCTTAACTCCATCTGTCTTGCAGCTGAAGATTACAATGAGCCAAATCTGCTACTCGCTACCTGTCAGACACGCCTGAAACACTTTGAACAATCGACCAGGAGCTTTGCCTTGGATATACCTATAGTCCAGAAAAATACTACAACAAGTAATGAATCATCAACATTCCTAGGTGTGACTGGTTACAGGGGTGCTGTGGGTGGGAGGAGTGAGGTAAGACGTAGGACCCTGGCAAGTGCTGCTCTAGTAAGCAGCCCCAAGTCTATATCTTCAAGCATATTATAAACTTTTGTCCATTTTCTACTGATGTGCCCATTAGGTGGTTATCTAAAATAAGTGCAGGGCAACTGCTCTAACAATGCATACACATTCTATAGTTAGCACTCCATTGTTATTTTGAAATGTCTGCTATGGATTGGAATCCCATATACATTATTCCTGGGGAAAATACATTATTCTTTGTGGGGAACCCAATACATTATTCCCCAAAATTTCAACATTTTGACAATAAAAAAGAAGGGTCTATTAAGTATTTTAAGTATAATTTTGACTAAATATTTTAAATAGTTGTGAAAATTATTTTAATTTGCATCACCAACTGAGCAAATTAAGTCCAAGTTAACAGTGACTATCAAGAAATCAAGAGATCACTGAGAAACTTGACTGGGAATTGCAGTTGCCATTTCAAGTATTATTCCTGACATAAATATCTTAAATTCCCAGAAAAATACTGAAATATCTCCCTAAGTATTTTTAAATCATTTTACTTACAAATTCAACATTTAACATACTCATTAATATTTTGCATATTTTTCTTAGCATAATTCTATAATGTAAAGAAAATGTAGTATTTTCTTCTCCAGGACGCATATAGATAGTTTCTAGATCTACTTCAGTTTACACCATTGAAATATCATAATTTTCCATGTGTGTTGGAACATTTTAAAAAGTTGGGAGTACTGCTCTCTGTGTCTCTGTTATTCATCCAGAGGTCAGAAGGGACTCACACCTGTATTCTCCAGGACTATTGCAAGTCTCAGAACAACTCTACACCTTACAGATGGGTATTTATTTAACCATGTCTATTTAAATTCTGTCCCTTTTACCAACAATTCCCTAGTCCATGGGGAGCCAGGAAGCCGAGGTTTCCTCAGGCAATGCCTGTCATTTTTCCAGTTTCTCTCCTCCCACCAAAACCTCCCATAAACATACTAGCATGACCTCCCACGGCCATCATGCAATAAATTAGTGCCTTTAATCCCATTCAGGTGGTACAGTTCAGCTTTGAGTTATGTTAAACTTGCACCAAAGGTTTTTATCCATCCAACAGCAATGGACAAAGTACAGCTCAAATAACTATAATAAAAAGCCTTTGGGGAGGTATTTTTTAAAATGCTAAATGATTGTTTATGAGAACAAGTTTTTGCATTCTTAATGACAAGATTTTCACTTGTTACAGAGCGTTGTGTTTCCCTGAGCACATACAATGACCAACCCATTACTTTTGTTTTTTCGGATGGAGGTTACGATATCTATATTGAAGATTTGAGGAGAAAAAATGAGAAAGGTAGGATATTTCCTTTTGTCTATAATGATATAGTGATCACTAATAAGTAAAAAAATAAATTTACCAAACCATTAATAATGGATTAACTCAGATATGGCAAATGGATCTTATGTTGTGTGCAAACTGTGATGCGTTGGCAACAGATGCTTGAATACCACTGTGTTGAGGAGGATTACAAAGCTTAGTAAGCGTTCATCAGGAGGAAAGAACACTGACATGGAGAAGTGGTGTCTGTTGTGAAAGATGGAAGGAGGACCATATATATTTGATATTGCTAAATTACTTACTAGATCTTTCTAATCTTATCAATGTCACCAAAGTAAATGCTCAAGTAAGAGTATATCTGCCTTAGCTGGGTGGCTCAGCTGTTTAGAGCATCATTCTATACACCAAAATGTTGTGGGAGGTGGGAGAAGGAGAAAAGAAGTGGGGAGGGGTTCCTGATCAGGACACATACCTAGGTTGTAGATTCTACCTCAGTTGGGGTGAGTATGGAAGGCAACTGATTGATGGTTCTCTCTCATATCAATGTTTCTTCTCTCTCTCTCTCTCTCTCTCTCTCTCTCTCTCTCTCTCTCATCAATAAACATATCCTTGGGTGAAGATTATATATATATATATATATATATATATATATATATATATATCCCGTATTTGCCGGCGTATAAGACGATTTTTTGGCCCTGAAAAATATGCCTCGCCTCCAAGTGGGGGGTAGTCTTATACGGTGAGTATATAACAAACTATGTATTTTGAGTGGAAATGTTAGGGGGTCGTCTTATACGCCCAGTCGTCTTATACGCCGGCAAATACGGTATTTTCAGGGCCAAAAATCATCTTATACGCCAGCAAATACGGTGCATATATATATATATATACAAGTGCTATGAATAATATTGTAAGTATTTTATGGGAAATTCATAAGAATATACCATTATTTTGATTTTATGCATTCTCTTTCAGACAAAGTGTTATTCCATTACTATAACTCACAGTCACCTGCAAGTGGAACAGGTAATTTGAATAGATATAATGCTTGAATTCTTAAATTTGACAAAAAATAAATCCAAAAATGCTCCATGTAGAAAGGCAGGCTGTCTCTGAAGGTTCTCTCCAGCCCAAGCTCATAGTGAAATCTTAGATTCTTGTAGGATTTACTCCATTCCAACCATTTTGCATTTTTATAGGATAAATGTTTAGTTACATTTAACAGAGACCCAGAATAATGGGTGCTAAGCTATACAAACTTTAATTCTGTCTGAACTGGGATGGGAGCTCTATTGAATAGGTTGTCCATGAACTTAGCTCATTCTCTCTTTGTGGCTCTGCTAACACCTATATCAGGGGTGAGGAATCCTTTTCTTCCATGGGTCATTTGAGTATTTAAAACTTCATTTGAGGGGCATACAAAATTATCAACCTAAAAATTAGTCTGCTATATTTGGTCAAACATTTAATTAACTCACCCCTAATGCCTTGGCAGAGCTAGACCAAATTATTTCTGGGGCTTATACTGCCTGTGGACTGGACGTTCCCTGCCCCTGATCTACATGTTTTTAGATTACTTTAGCCCTGGCCAGTTTTGCTTAGTGGTTACAATGTCAGCCTTCAGACTAAAGAGTCTTGGATTCACTTCATGTCAAGGGCACATACCTCAGTTGCAGGCTCGATCCCCATCCTAGTCAGGGCATGTGTGGGAGACAACCAATCTATATTTCTCTCACATCATTGTTTCTGTCTCCCTATCTCTCCTTCTCCCTCCCACTCTCTCTAAAAATCAATGGAAAAAATATCCTCAAGTGAGGATTCACAACAACAAAAAATTGTTGTCCCTCATGACAATATCCAATTAGATGGACAGAGAAAGATGGGTATGTGAATTCTCTTTCCCTTTAATGACACAACCTGGAAGTTACACCTCATATTGGTCAGAACTTAGTCACATTGCTACACTTAGCTACAAAAATATGTTCTATCACATCACAAGAAGAGGAGTTGAATGTTGGGGGACAACTAACATGCAGACAGATAAACACCCAGAGAAATACTCATTAGAGTTCCAATTATACAATTAGAAAGCATGTAAGAAAACTAACCTCTCTTCTTCAAGGGGCTTGGAATTATCCCCTACTTACCCAATGACTCTTTAGTTTCATTTAGGTATAAATTTCTAAGAGACATGTTGCTGAATGAAGTAGCTATTTTACATGACATTGTAAACTTGTTTCCTGGATGTTAAATTTGTTTAAGTTAAAATTAGTTACAATCTTTAACTTATAATTTACTTTTTTTTTTTTACTTTCAAGGTGATGATGTTGATGGTCACAAATTAATGGTAAGGATAAGTCCGGCAAATAACAAAGACTTCTTGCTGCGTGCCAACAACGAGGAGTACTCTGTGGAGGTAACAGAAATATGCATCTAACTGTTGTGTTTAATATCAGTAGTTTGTATGGATTTTGGTGTTTGGATATTTTGAAGAGGGATTTTTGTTTGTGCTGTTGTACATAAAACACAATGAGTTACAACCAATATCTAGCTCTTGGAGCTACTTAAAGTATGGTCTCTGCCAGCAGGAGAGCCTCCCCTGGAAGCAGGTTAGAAATGTGGGGTTTTATTGTCAAGGAGAAAGACCAAGGCTGTAGTGGGAAAAACATCACTTTCATACTCGAAACAGAAATATTTTGCATGCCACATATGGTCGACTGCTGCTTAGCATTCATGCTTGACACCTCTTGGAGTCTATAGGATCTGGAAAAGGAACGCTATATTTCTCAGATGCTCTTATAGGTAGGGTTTTTGTTGTATATAAAGAACTGGCATATGTATGCATTCACAGAGATGTAAAATGTGAAAATAAAACAGATGATTTTTTGCAAAAAAAAAAAATTTTGGAATTTTAGGCTCCCTCACAACTGAATTAGAATTAGCATTTTAACAAATCTCCAGGAGATTCAAATGTGTATTAAAGTTGGAGAAGTACTATTATATAGAATGATCTCAATCCTTCCTATTTGGCTTTAGGAAGTATTGTGTTCTTCTAGGAAGTGTTTCTTTGTAAAATATAGTTTTGTTAGGCAAATGTATGAATAACTTTATACTCTAAGCCTACTAAAGGGAAGGTCGTAAACATTTCCATATGCCAAGATTTATAGGTAGCATAATAATCTACATTCTATTCATAAGATTCACTGCATAGTCTTCTTCAGTTAGTAAATGGCAGTATTATATTGGTCATGAAGAATTATAAACAACCCAGCTGGCATGGCTCAGTGGTTGAGCATCGACCAATGAACCAGGAAATCACAGTTTGATTCCCAGTCAGGGCACATACCCGGCTTCCCTCTGGCACCTGGGAATCGGGCTTCCCTCACAGCCCTGGCTTCATCCAGAAGGTCATCCAGAAGGATGTCGAGTCTAATTAGGATATTATGCTTTTATTATTATAGATTAAGTAACAAAGAAGCCAAAGGTGGAGACAAGTAAGAAAACATGAAAGTCTAATATAGAAGTGAATTATATACACAAAATTATAAAGCTAACTCATATAGCCATGTAAGGTATTAATATAAACACTGATGGTAACTAACATCTCCCTTAACAAAACATTCTTAAGTATATATAACAGCGTTTGGCATATATAAGTACTCACCAATAAGAGCTGACCCATATTGAGCTCTATTATATATCACGCACTATGCTAAATGTTATATAACTACTATATCATTTAATTCTCACAGTAACTATTGTAGAGTTACTGTATTGGTCAGGTATTTCTGTGTAACAAATCATCCCCAACACTTAGTAGCTTAAGATAATAATCATTTTTATCACTCACATATTTGTGGGTAAATTAGGGGTTGACTGGTCTAGAAAACTAGGTAAATTTTATAAAAAATGAGGCCTGAGAAGTAAAGCAATGTGCCCAGATCTCAGAGATAACATGTGGCAAATCAGGGGTACAAATCCAGAACTATTGCATATCGATCCAGTCATTCTAAGCCATTTGTCTCTCAGAGTATACTATTAGTGAGTCAAATCAAAGTCTCCCACTTTGACCCTCTACTTCCACCCCTTCCATTCCCTGCTCATTAAGCAGGTTTGCTAAAAACACCAAATTATAAGTAATTATTCCCATTTATTTTCTAATACAGGGCTGTGGAGTTGATTCTGAATTTTCTACTCACATATTGGTTGCTTTCTCTTTTGTTTCCACAGCTACAAAGATATGAAAATTCGCTGCCAGACCAGACTTTATTTCTTCTTCATAAAGAGCTCGGGTCCTCGCAATGTGTTTCCTTTGAATGTATGAACAATCCCGGACTATTTCTAGGAGTAGAGAATAACCATCTTAGTCTAATTAAGTTAAAGGACAAAACTGACCATTTAAGAAGAGAGAATATCAGATTTAAGCTCTCTTAAATGTAAGATGTTGGAAAGTTGTGAATCCTGGGTTGAGTAACCCCAAGAGCTACCATTGAAGAGATTGTCAAAAAAAAAAAAAAAATAGAGAGAGAGACAGAAAGATAACATTTAAGGGAAATGGAGAATGCTTAACATGCTGTGGAATGTTTTATGCATTTTATGTTAAAATTGTATATTTCTTGTAATCCTCAGTTCTGTTTTTTATTTCCCTCTGTATCACTGCATATTCAAAACAAATATTCATATATTAAATAGGGTATTATTAAAACAACATGCCAATATTCTAAAGACATACAGACCTTTACTTTTTTCTACTTTCAGTCCAGAGAGAACTTTATATTTAGAGCTGAGATCTCTGGAAAGAAACAAACCTTAGCTCAAGTCTCATTTTAGACAGAGATCCTAAGACCTACATATGGACATACTTTTCCCAGGTTCCAAACAATGGGTTCAAACACAATAGCTGCTAGTAAAAACCAGATGCTGCATAGAGTGACTATTTCACAAATACCAAATTACTAGATGCCCAAAACTTCAGGTGCCTACATGGCTAGGCAGATTATATATATATGGTTAAGTTAATTTTAAAATTAAGAAAAATAAGTCCAGTAAAGATTTGTGAAGTGGGTGATTTCACTTCTAATTTTTCATTTTAAAAATTCTTATTTTTATAGACCAAGTTAACTATAAATAAAGCAAGGCATTCTTGCATTAGAAAGTGAAATAAATTTTAGTTCAGACTAAAATTAGAATCATTAGGAATAAGCTAAAACAGTTTTTTGAAAAAGTACTAAGCCACAACATAGATTAGGGCATCCAAGCACCCATGGTGGGGCCAAAAGTCCAAGATGAAACACAAAATTAATATTACAATTTCAATAACTGGCTAGCCCTCATGTTTGTGGCATACCAGGTCATTCTGACCCAAACTTCCAGAGATCAATGACTTTTTATATATTTGTCACCGTGGATAAAATTTCTCCTAACCCTTTGTTGTCCAACTTACAAATGACCCTACTTACAATGAAATATGTATTTGATTTCTATTTTACCTTCATTTCTTTTGACCAACTGTGTTCTTGATATACCTTTGGTATCCCAAGCTTAATTTCCAAATCACCTGACATATGAATGCCAGAACCTTTATTCTGCTTTGTCTACCTGATATAAAATTTTACATAAACTTATTGATAGCAATATTTTTTATTAAACATCTTTGTGTTTTACTGTTACTAAGGTAGTAAAATAATTTATACTCATAATACCATAATAACATTTTCACTACTAATGGAATAGTTTCTGCTTATCTTAAGGCCTTAACAATTTCTACTACGATTTTTCATAGGCTTAACACTGACAATAAATGATAAACATAATAATGGAATACATATGAAATATGACTTTTTCTCAAACTGTAGGCTCTTTGATTTATAATTTGTTTAAATCTACTGGATATAATATGGGAGGGGGGAATTGGTAAGATATGTACACATATAATACCTTAATAAAAAAATGAAAGAAGGAAGAAAATCTACTGGATATAATTGCTGGTGGAACATAAGATAAAAAGGTTGAGAATTGTAATATAGGGGCAAACAAGTGTAGAACAATATAACTTTGTTTCATTACTTTGCCAATAATTTTACTACTTTAGAGACAAAAAAACAAAATCTATATCATCTCCTCTGAAAAAACTAAATATTGACTGTGCATTTTGTATGACATACTTAAAATTATTATTATTAAGTAACCAAACATATCCATTACATTATTTAAATTCTTAAATAAACTATATTTTTCAAAAGTATGTAAAGCCATAATGATTTTTTTTTCATAAAACAGTTCAATATTTGAAAATTCTTATGTGAATGTAAGCATATCACAATATGCCAATATTGGAGTAGGTCATTTGTCTGATACTTTTGGTGATTCAAAACTAAGGATGATTTTCCAGAGTAGGAATTGTATCTTGCTTTACCTTTGTACTCCAAGTACCCATCATGGTGATCAACACATGGCAGGTATTCAGTGACTTTAACCCAAGATCAATTAGCCAACATGTATCTGCATTAGAACTTTAACCTGAGACTTCTGACTCCTTATTTAGATACCTTTCAACCTGGCTATCTTTTTGAAAAATATTTTTCCAGCCGAAACCGGTTTGGCTCAGTGGTAGAGTGTCAGCCTTCGGACTGAAAGGTCCCAGGTTCAATTCCGGTCAAGGGCATGTACCTTGGTTGCGGGCACAGCCCCGGTGGTGGGGGTGCAGGAGGCGGCTGGTCGATGTTACGCTCTCGCCATCGTTTCTAGCTCTCTATCTCTCTCCCTTCCTCTCTGTAAAATATCAAATAAAATATATTTTTTAATATATTTTTCCATCACCACTTTAGTAGGTGTTTTATGACTAAAAAATTAAAATGTGTAGTGGCCTTTTGTCACTCACTTGCATGTGTTTTGATGGTCCACAATAAATATTACTGGAAGGAGCCTGTCCATTTTATTATATCAGAAATGACAATTATGTCAAAACTTATTTTCCTTTATTTTATGTATATTTTTGGATTTTTTATGTATTTATTGAATAGCTTGAAATATTGTCTATTAAATTTTTTTAATGAGTAAAGTTACTTGGAAATGGAAAATAAAACAGTTGAAATTTGGGGGAATTGGGTATAAAATTGATAATTTAATTAGAGCAGCAGCTTAATTAAAGTCTTAAAAGATTGATTCATAACCTCTACATCTGTGCCACAAAACAAGCCAAAAATAATAATAATTTCAACTTGTACAATATATAGTAAAACTCCAATTCTGCAGTACACAGTTACACAAAGGTGAGAGACATCAGTGTGCGTTTCTCCTTAGGGAAAGAAGTCAGACTGAATTCTCTATCCCCATACCCTAGTGCCTATCCCTGTTCTATTCATATATCTATTCTCAAGGTCATGTTAAACAGGTTCCTTCTTCAGGGGTCAGGAAGAAGGGAGAAAATTCAGTTGTTCCAAATCTTAATAGCCAGGATTGGGGCAAGGGAGCTAAAGAATCTGAGGAATGAATGAATGAATGCAAGAGATAGAAGTGGAAGGCAATTGGTAGAGATAGCATCTTTGAGCTATTTCCTGTTAAGGTGCCAAGGTGATGAAACACTTGTCTGAGTCCAATTATAGTCCCAGCTCAGAAGACACTCCCATAAAGAGAATGCATGAATCACTAACTAGCATATTAAGAACGTAGGCTTGGTTTACTACTTAATAGTCTGTACAACTTCAGCAAATTATGTAAGTTCTCTCCGTCTCTGTTTATTCTCTGTAAAATAAGAAGGTACCAAATGTTGTGGTAGCTTACCGTATTTTTCGGACCATAAGACGCACTTTTTCTTCACCAAATAGTGGGAGGAAAAGTGCCTGCGTCTTATGGTCCGAGTGGCAGAGCGGCAGCGGGTCCCCCAGGACCTTCCGTGTCCCTGGGGACTGCATCATCCCTCCCCCGCCCGGATCCAGGCTTCTCAGTAGTCCACTGAGATACTGGCAGAGTGGCAGCGGGTCCTCCCTCACCTTCCTTACGGAAGCCGATGTGTGCAGGAAGGCGCGATGCTGCTGTACTGTGTCACCGCCGTATGCTATTGGAGGATAGCATGTAGTAGGCGGTGTTACAGTACACAGCAGTGCGCATGCCCCTCACTCCAGTCATGGGCTTCTGAGGTAAAATGTCATACACACACACTACACTACACTACATTTTCCCAATAAACTGTTCCCAATTAAAAAAAAACAAAAAACTGTTTTCCCTCTGTCCCTCTTTTCCTTTCAATTGTCACTCTTTTCCTTTCAATTGTCACTCTTTTTCTTTCAATTGTCACTCTTTTTCTTTTAGTTGTCCCTCTTTTTTTTCATATATTTTATTACACTATTTGGTTCAGAATATTTTTTTTCCTATTTTTCTCCTCTAAAAACCAGGTGTGTCTTATGGTGCGAAAAATATGGTACCTAATATCGATTACCACCAATCCTATTTCCTTACCATTAGAACCTCATTTTTTTCTGGGAAGCAATTTGCCCAACTAAAAACACACTCCTGCCGAAACCGGTTTGGCTCAGTGGTAGAGCGTCGGTCTGTGGACTGAAAGGTCCCGGGTTCGATTCCGGTCAAGGGCATGTACATTGGTTGCGGGCACATCCCCGGTGGGGGGTGTGCAAGAGGCGGCTGGTCGATGTTTCTCTCTCATCGACGTTTCTAGCTCTCAATCTCACTCCCTTCCTCTCTGTAAAATATCAATAAAATATATATTAAAAAAATAAAAAATAAAAATAAAATAAAATAAAAACACACTCCTGCCGAGACCAGTTTGGCTCAGTGGATAGAGCATCAGCCTGCGGACTGGAAGGTTCCGGGTTCGATTCCGGTCAAGGGCATGTACATTGGTTGCAGGCACATCCCCGGTCGGGGGGGGGGGGGGGGGGGGTGCAAGAGGCAGCTGGTCGACAACAAGATGGCGGCAGAGGTAAAAGCCTAACTGCAGCCGCCCTCAACAATTTAAAAAAATACAACTAAAATATAGAGTGGACACTATCCAGAACTACAGGAAAGTTGACTGACTGGGAATTCTACAACTAGAAGGAAAGAGAAAACCAGAAGGAAAACCAGAGGAGCTGTAAAAGCCTAAGGTACGGAGGCACGGTGCGCGCGGGGAGAGGACGGAGCCGGAGAGGAGAGGCGGCTGAGTGCCTGGCTGGCGTTCCCTTCGGGAAGGACATAAAAGCTCCGGACTGTGCTGAACCCCAACTCCTACTGCACTGAACCCCAGTTCTGGGCGAGACCCTGGGGTCCAGGCTCATACAGAGGGAATCTGGGCTGTAAGGCGGAAGCCCAGCGGAGTGGCGAGAAAGGCAGAGCTCCAGAGTCGCGCACATTGTGCGCAGAGGAGGGACTGTTCCCTGAGCTGCTGAATTGCCCCAGCGGGAAGGACTCAAAAGCTCAGGACTGTGCTGAGCCCCAGTTCTGACTGCACTGAACCCCAGTCCTGGGCAAGACCCTCAGGCCCCAGCCTCATACAGGGGGAATCTGGGCTGTAAGGTGGAAGCTCAGCGGGGCGGCGAAAAGCAGAGCCCCTGAGTCGGGCACATTGCGCGCACAGAGGACAGACTGTTGTTTGGGCGGCGAGATTGCCCTAGCGGGAAGGAGACATAAGCTCCGGACTGTTCTTAACCCCACTTCCAACTGCTCTGAACCCCAGTTGTGGGCTTGTTGGGGGAGAGACTACACTGTCTGGTAGCGGGCGAAACTCTAGAGTGCCTTTCTCTCAGAGGTGCTTGCAGCGAGTACCAAAGGACACTGAGGTACACTGAGACTCAGGAACCTCCGAGGGCGGGGCTAACCGGAAGCCAAGGCTGTAGGCTCCACCCTGAAACTCTGCCCCATCCAAGCTGAACTCAGAGAGGCTTTTGCAGGTTTCCAAGTCTAGTGGAATAAGGCTGTCTCCTGGCATAGACACAGCTGATCCTCCCAACCTACCAACTCAGAGAAGCAGCGAAGATGCCGAAACGAGGAAACAGATCACAAACGAAAGAAATGGAGGACAAAAAGCGACGGGATATAGAGTTCAAAACCACGCTTATAAGGTTGTTCAACAATCTCCTAGAAAAGGCCGATAAAATAAATGAGACCTATGAGGATATGAAAAAGGATCAACAAGAAATAATAAAGGATCAACAAGAAATAATAAAGGGACAACAAGAAATAATAAAAGGTCAACTAGAAATAAAGAATACAATCTCTGAAATAAATAATATTATACAGAGTCCTAAAAACAGATTGGAAGATTGCAAGAATCAAGTCCAAGATTTGCAACACAAAGAGCCAGAGGACACTCCTCCACAGAAGCAAGAAGACAAGAGAATCCAGAAAGTTGAAGATAATGTAAGAAACCTCTGGGACAACTTCAAGCGAACCAACATCAGAATTATGGGCATCCCAGAAGATGACAGAGAGCAAGATTCCTAAAACATATTGAAAGAAATAGTGACAGAAAACTTCCCCCACCTGGTGAAAGAAATAGACTTACACGTCCAGGAAGCACACAGAACCCCAAACAAAAGGAATCCAAAAAGAACCACACCAAGACACATCATAACTAAAATTCCAAGAGCTAAAGACAAAGAGAGAATATTAAAAGCAGCAAGACAAAAGCAGGTAGTTACCTATAAAGGGGCACCCATACGACTGTCAGCTGATTTCTCATCAGAAACCATGCAGGCCAGACGGGAATGGCAAGAAATATTCAAGGTGATGAATAACAAGAACCTACAGCCAAAAATACTCTACCCAGCAAAGCTATCACTCAGAATCGAAGGCCAGATAAAGAGCTTCACAAATAAATTTAAGCTAAAGGAATTCATCTCTGCCAAGCCAGAATTATATGAATTGTTAAAAGGGGTTCTTTAGGAAGAGGAAGAAAATAAAGATAAAAATTATGAACAAACACGTAACTATCAACAAGTGAGTCTAAAAACCAAGGGAAGTAAAAATCATGATGAACAATATTAACTGGTGAATATAATAGAATCAGAGGTATGGAAGGGGAGTGGACTGATGATTCTCGGGGAAATGGGGAGTGGAGTGGGGCGGGAAGAGACTGAACATAAACTGCACCTATGGATGAGGACAATGGGGGACGGGGAAAGGGCAGAGAATTAAATGGAAACTTGGTATAGGGGAGCAATGGGGGGGGGGAGAATGAGGAACATTTGTAATAATATGAACAATAAAGATTTATTTAAAAAAAAAAAAGAGGCAGCTGGTCGATGATTCTCTCTCATCGATGTTTCTAACTCTCTATCCCTCTCTCTTCCTCTCTGTAAAAGAAATCAATAAAATATTTTTTTTAAAAAAATAAAAAATAAATAAATAAAAACACACTCCTTTCCAGACTCCCATGCAACTGATGTGGTAACCATTTGACATTGTTCTGGATAATAAAATATAGCTAAGATAATGGTTTAAGAATAAAAAATTTTAAAGAAGACATATTCATACTTGCATGTCCTTTTTCACCCTCTCCCTTTCTTCCTACTTAGACCCTAGATATGGGGCTGAATCTTGAACTTCTGATCATGAGGTAAAGAGCATGGGGACAAAAGCCTACACATTAAAAATGGCAGGAGGGAAAGATGGAAGCACTCTGGTGTAGTGAACAATATTAGTATTCTGCCCAAATCACATTGGATGCCTTTACACTGTATTCTTTTATAAAATTTCTATGTGTACCACACACCCACACCACTACCACCACCATCTTTTATGCGCAGCTGGATATTCAATATCCAGCACTTGCAGCTCTTCTTAGAAGAGTTGCTATTATGTACTGGTGCAGCTTACATAAAAAGAGGTTAAAGTTTTTGTAAGTCTGAATTTTTCCCATCAGCCTCACAAGGTTGTTAAAAGCCCAGCTCCCTTGTCTTGGGTGAAAAAGTTCTGTTCTCATTTTTACTCAAAAATTCCCCTCTGCTATACTTCAGCATTAGATCACCTTCTTGCTTAGATTCCTATCCATTCTTGCCAAACCCAAATCCCTTTCTTGGGAATATTTCCTAGTAAGTCACATGCTCATACTAGTAAATCCTTAACTCAGGGTCTGCTTCTAGGGAGTCTAATGCAAGACACCACATCACATATGACAGTTTTGTTGCCATACTAGTCTTGCAGAATCAACTGCAGACTTTCTTGTTAAAAGAGAAAAATAAGCCCATGTGTGCTAAGTTGGGGTTGGGTTTTCTGTTGCATGTGACCTTTAAAGCAAACTTTGCCCATAGAAGAGATAATGGTAACACTTGCATATTAGAACACTGATAAGAATTGTCTTGTACATAGCAACATTCAGTGAATGTTAGCTTAGAAAAACAAACAAACCTGATTGGTATTAAATAAGAAAAGTTTTTCTTAGTTTCAATCAGAAGCTAGGAAGATAAAAGGAAATCCCTCTATTACTTTAAGAGAAGTCACCCTGTAAGACAGAAAGTGGGGGAAAGAATCAGAATAGATGAGATCTAATAAGCATAGAAGTAATGCAGCAAATTAAAAGGTATACATTTGATTATACTTCTTAACCTACAATTTATATATATTCTTTCAGATGTATCAAATATCACATTATAAATATTGAAAGATTTAATAATAAAAACAAAAAAGTATCTATATTCCTTCAAAAAAAAGTATCTATATTCCTTCAAAAGTTCATTGGATATATAAAAATAGTCATGGGGATGTAAAGTACATAATAGGGAATCCTGTATAATAAAAGGCTAATATGCAAATAGACCAAACAGTGAACAACTGGAACACTAAATAGCTGAACAACCAGTCACTATGACTGCACTGACCACAAGGGGGCGTGTGCAGAACATGGCAGGCATTGGCAACAGAGGGATGGTGGAGCAGGTGAGCAGGGGTGCCAGACCAAGACAGGGCAGCAATCGCTGTCATCAGGGCAAGCCTCTGATGGTTACTGAAAATTCTTTGTTCCCATGCTCCGCAGTCCCATCCTGCAGTCACACCTGCTAGTACCAGAGCCACCACTCACATCTGCTGCTGGTGCCCGGCGTGGGTCCCAAATCGCTTGGTGCCATCAGCAGGTACAAGCAGTGGCTGCTGGCCCTGATCACCCCCTGAGGGCTTCTCTACCACCCCCTGTTCCTGAGAGGTGATCAGGACTTGTACCTGCTGACAGCACCAGTCCCGCTCGCAACTGCTGCTGGCGCCAGCCCCAATCGCTCTGTACTGTCAGCGTGTGGGGGTGGCAGTGGTGGGAGCAGGGCTTCAGGTAGACAGAAGACTGGGGGCCGTGGCAGGAGGGACTGGGTGGGGGTGCAGAGGATGGGCCAAGACCCACCCCTATGCCTACTGCAGCCTTGCTGCTTATAGTTCATGATGCATGAATTCATACACTGGGCCCCTAGTATAGTCAATAATCCTAATATTTAAAAACCCTGGGTCTGTCACATCTTCAACAACCAGGAGGCTCGACCATTCACCAGGCTACATGTGCAGCAGGCGAGCGGGCTGAACTGTTGACCTCTCAGAGAGAGAGAGAGGCGGGGCTGATCAGCAGTAGCAGCAGCTACTGGTGAGGCCAGGGGAGAGAAGCAGGGTCCAATTACTGAAAATTCTTTGCTCAGCAGGTAATAAGACCCTGCTTCTCTCTCCCTCACCTGCAGCCAAGCCTTTCTCTTTCTCCCAGAGGTCAGCAGTTCAGCCACTTGCCAGCAGCCTGGACCAAATACCAGGCTGCACACACAGCAGGTGAGCAGCTGAACTGCTGAGAGGCAGGGCTGATCAGCAGTGGCAGAGGCTGCTGGTGAGGCTGGGAAAGAGAAGGAGGAGCCAAGTCTCTTTCTCTCTCACCCAGAGGTCAGTAGTTCAGCCACTTTCCAGCAGCCTGGGCGGCTGTTGATCAGCCCCACCTTATAATCAGGCCCAGAGATAAGCCTGGAGATACTGACTAGCATAGAAACTGACCAATCAGAACCAAATCTGGGTAAACTGCAAGGAGCCAATGGCTGCCTAGGAGGCAGAGCTTTTGACGCTAAACTGGCATAGAAACTGACCAATCAGAACCAAATCTGGGGCAACTGTGAGGAGCTAATGGCTGCTAGGGGTGGAGCTTTCTGACACTGACTACCATAGAAACTGACCAATCAGACCAAATTGGCCAGCAGAGGAGGCAGTTGGGGGTGAGATCAGGCTGGCAGGGATAGGCAGTTGGTGGAGACCAGGTCTTTAGGGGAGGACAGTTGGAGGAAACCAGGCCAGCAGGGGAGGGCAGTGGGGGCCATCACATCAGCAGGGAGGGCAGTTGGGGCAAGACCAGGCCAGCAGGGGAGAGGCAGTTGGGGGCAATCAGGCCAGCAGGGTAGAAGTTAGGTGTTAATCAGGCCAGCAGGGGAGTGGTTAGGGGGTGATCAGGCTAATAGGTAGAAGCAGTTAAGGGCAATCAGGCAGGCAGGCAGTGAGCAGTTAGGAGCCAGCAGTCCCAGATTGTGAGAGGGATGTCTGACTGCTGGTTTAGGCCTGATCTCTAACAGCAATTAGACATCCCCTGAGGAGTCCCAGATTGGAGAGGGTGCAGACTGGCAGAGGGACAACCCCCCACTATAATACTAGGCCCCCCCAAATTTTGTGCACTGGGTGAGCCTCTAGTATTATAATTACTATTTATGGTGCCAGATGGGTACTAGACATTGGTGTGATCACTTTGTAAGGTGTATAAATGTCTAATCACTATGTTGTATACTTGAGCTAATTATAATTATAGTATATTAACTGTAATTGGAAATTGAAATTTAAAATTTTTCAAGACCATTGGATAAAAGTACAGATGTCGCCTGAGACCGGGTTGGCTCAGTGGTAGAGCGTCAGTCTGCGGACTGAAAGGTCCCGGGTTCGATTCCGGTCAAGGGCATGTACATTAGTTGCGGGCACATCCTGGTGGGGATGTGCAAGAGGCAGCTGGTCATGTTTCTCTCTCATCGACGTTTCTAGCTCTCTATCTCTCTCTTTTCTCTCTGTAAAATATCAATAAAAAATATATTTTAAGAAATAAATAAATAAATAAAAGTACAGATGTTTCACAATTACATAAAAATTATGTAATTATTTACTATTATTATTATTATTATTTAATAGGTCAGAAAAATAATAAAGAAATCAATGAAACAAAAGCTGAGTATTGGAGAAAACTCAATAAAATTGATAAACCATTAGCAGACTGATTAGAGGGGAAAAGAGATAATACAAATTAACAATATTAATAAGAGAGTTAGCATCCTAGCTGGTTTAACTCAGTGTATGGAGCACAAGCCTGCAAACTGAAAGGTCCCAGATTCGATTCCAGTCAAGGGCACATGCCTAGGTTATAGTCTTGATCTCCAGTGGGCGACTTGATTCTCTCTCATCATGATGTTTCTATCTCTCTCTCCCTCTTCCTTCCTATCTGAAATCAATAAAATATATTTTTTAAAACACAAATTTATTTTAAAAATAAGAGAGTTAGTATCACTATAGATTCTAAAAATATTAAAAGATAAAAAGGAGACTATTATGGATAATACTTTGGCAATTTTAATGAAAACAGATAAATTCCTTGAAAGATACAAACTATCAAGAACTCATTCAAGAATAAACAGACAATATAAGTAGACCCATATGCATTTTTAATGTAATTTGTAATTAAAAATCTTCTCATTAAAAAAATAAAGCCAGTACTTATTGGTGAATCTTCCCAACATTTAAGGAAAAGATAATAGCAATTCTAAACACACTCTATCAAAACATTAAGGAGCCTCCTAACTGTTTGGCTCGTGGATAGAGAATCGGCCTGTGGACTGAAAGGTCCCAGGCTCAATTCGGTCAAGGGCATGTACCTTGGTTGCAGGCACATTCCCAGAAGGCGGTGTGCAGGAGGCAGTTGATCAATGTTTCTCTCTCATCAATGTTTCTAACTCTTTATCCCTCTCCCTTTCTCTCTGTAAAAAAATCAATAAAATTTTTTTTAAATATTAAAGAGGAGTGAATTCTATTGAACTCATTCTATGAAGCAATCATTACACTGACATCAAAACCAAAGACATTATAAGAAAATGACAGACCAATATTTTTCATGAACATAGACACAAAAATTCTAAGAATTTTAGCAAATGAAGTCCAACAATATAGAAAAAGAATATATGATATGTATAAATGATATATATATTACAAGAATATAAAAGTACATCAGGACTTTTATAGTGGAGTTTATACCAGAAATATAAGGATTTTTACTATTCAAAAAATCAACTAATGTAATTTACCATTTTGGCAACATTATTCTCTCAATAGGTGCAGAAAAAGTAGTTGACAAAATCTAACATCTATTCTTGATAAAAATACTCAATAAACTAAGAATAGAAGGAAACATTCTCAATCTGATAAAGAGCATAGACTAAAGCAAATTTATAGCTAATACTAATTAATAGTGAAAGACTAGTAAAAGACTGAATAAGATCAAGAACAGTAAAAGAATGTCTACTCTCACCATTTCTATCTAGTATTTTACTAGAGTTTCTAGTCATTGCTATTAAACAAGACAAATAGGTAAATAATCCAAATTGGAAAATAAGAAGTAAAGCTTATTTTATTTCAAAACAACATGAACATCTATGTAGAAAATTTGATGGAATCTATAAAGAAGCTGATAGAACTAATAAATGATTTTAGCAAGAATACAGGATGCTACAAAATTAATGCACAAAAAAATCAATTATATTCCTATATAATAACAAAAGGCAATTGGAAGTTAGATTTTTTTTTGGAAGTTAGAATTTTTAAATACCATTTATAGTTCAATTACAATTTTTAAAATATTTAGCAACACATCTGACAAAAATGTCTAAGACTTAAACACTGAAAACTACCAAACATAACTTTCAGAAATTAAAAGTGAAACAAATAAATGGAGAGACATAGCCTGTTCATGGGCCAGAAGACCCACTATGGTTAAGATATCCATATTCCTCAAGTTGATATATAGGTTTGGTGCAATCCCAATTAAAATTCTAAGCTGATTTTAAAACTTATATGGAAGATATAAAGGTCTAGAATAGCCAATTCAGATTTTTAAAAGATACTAGCTGTCTCTACCATTTACTTTCAAAATCTATAATAATAAAAGAGTAATATGCTAATTAGACCAGACATCCTCCTGGATGACCTTCTGGACAAACCTGGGGCTGAAAGGGAAGCCCAGGTCACAGGCACCTGCCAGCAGCCAGAGGGAAGCCCGGGTCCCAGGTGTCAGAGGGAAGCCAGTACCGGCAGCCGGGGGAAGGAAGGCCTACTCTTGCACGAATTTCATGCATTGGGCCTCTAGTTTACTATAAAGCTACATTTATGTAGGCAATGTGGGATTTCCAAAAAGACAGACAAATATATGAGTGGCACAACCTAGAAAGTTTAGAAATAGACTCAATGACATATAACAACTGATTATTTACAAAGGTGAAAAGGCAATTCAATTTTTAAAAACTAGTTTTTTCATCAAAGGATGATGAAACAATTGTATCTGCATGAAAAAAGCAACAAAGCAAACAAAACAAAAATCTGAACTTCAATTCATACCTTGCTCCCTATATAAAAATTAACTCAAGATGGATCACAGACCTAAGAAGTAAAACCTAAAACCATAAATCTTCTAGATAAAAACATAGGAGAAAAATCTTTGTAATACTCATTTAGGAAAATATTTTTTTATATATGACATCGAAAATATAATCCACCCAGGGGGCCGTGTGCCCCGGGTGAGCCGTATGTCCCAGGGGGCCTTGTGCCCCAGGGGAGACATGTACCCTGGGAGAGCCATGTGCCCCGGGGAAGCAGTGGGACCTGAGGGGAGGGGCGGTGTGAACCAGAGGAGGAGCGGATTCTATTCGTGTGGTCCTGAGATAGTCACCATAAAACAAGTAGACTGCCAAATGAGGAGTGGATTCTATTCATGTGGTCATGAGATAGTTATCATAAAACAAGTAGATTGTCAAATGACAGCGGGGAGGGGAAGGAGACCTGGGGGGAGATAAGAGAACAACCGAAGGACTGGTATACATGCATATAAGTACAACCAACGAACACAGAACTCTGGGGAGAGAGGACATGGGGGGGGGGGGGGCAATGGTAAGCTATGTACACAACTAATACCTTAATAAATTTTTTAAAAATAAATAAATAATATAATATAATATAATATAACCCCCCTAACCGGTTTGGCTCAGTGGATAGAGCGTCGGCCGATGGACTGAAAGGTCCCAGGTTCTATTCCAGTCAAGGGCATATACCTTGATTGCAGGCACATCCCCAGTAGGAGGTGTGCAGGAGGCAGCAGATGGATGTTTCTCATTCTCTATCTTTCTCCCTTCCTCTCTGTAAAAAAGCAATAATATATATATATATATATATATATATATATATATATATATATTCCATAAGGAAATAAATAAATTGGAATTCATCAAAATTAAAAAATTCTACTTTTATAAAGACACTGTTTAAAAAGTAAAAAAGATAAGCCACAGACTGTGAGAAAATACAAGGGTGGACACAAGTAGATTTATAGTTGTTCATAAGGAAAATAACATAATAATTAATAAAAAATACAGGAATAAACTCATGTACTCATAACTATAAACCTACTTTTGCCTACCCCTGTATTTTCAAAACATAGCTGATGAAAGACTGTATTTATCCAGAAAGACTTTATGATTCAGAATACATGAAGAACTCTCAAAACTCAATTATAAAAAAACAACCCAACATTTTAAATGGAACAAAATATTTGCATAGACACCTCATCAAAGAAGATAGGTGAATTACAACCTCGTGAAAAGATGCTCATCCTAATTTATTAAGAAATGTAAGTTAAAAGTACAATGAGAAACTACTTCACACTTACTAGAATGGCTCTAATCAAAAGACAAAGAATAACAAGCATTGATAAGCATACAGAGGAACTGAAATTCTCATACATTGCTAGTGGAAATGTAAACTTGTACAACTATTTTAGAAAATAGTTTAACAGTCTCTTTTAAAAATTCCCTAAATCCAGCCAGTGTTGCTCAGTGGTTGAGCATTGACCTATGAACCAAGAGGTCACAGTTAGATTCCCAGTCAGGGCACATGCTCAGGCTGTAGGCTCCATTTCATTTTTTCCCATTTTTAATTAAGTCTTTATTGTTGAAAATATTATATACGTCCCCTTTTCCCCCTCTTAGACCCCTTTCTAGCCTGCCCCGATGCCCTGCCCCAGGCCTTCACACCCTGTTGTCTGTGTCCATGGGTTATGCTTATATGCATACAAGTTCTTTGGTTGAGAGAGACCGAAAGAAGATGTCGGCCTAGGCAGACTCCTAGGCTGCCACCTCATCAACAATTTGGAAAAGAACAACAGCTAAAATCAAAAGAGATCGCACCAGACCCACAGGAAAGCTGGCGAAATGGGAAAGCTACAACTAGACACAAAGCAGGACTCTGCTGCTGCCATGTGGAGTTTAAAACTACGGCGAAACCGGACCTGCCGGAGAGGCTGCTGCCGGGAATGAGGGAAGCCAGACCTCGTTCCGCCCCGGGGCCCAGGGACTGGGCCAGCCCACCGGCCTCTGTGGGAACCAGGGAGCTGATATGGGACCTCCGCCTTCGCTTTTGGCGCCTGCCCGCAACCATCCCGAGGAGCTGGCGTGGCGTCTCCCGGCCCGCAGCCTACTTGGCCTGGTCTCCGCGCGCACCTTACTGGTGGGGAGCTGGCACGGTGCCTTCCCTTTGCAACCCCCAGCGAGTGCTTGCGCTGCCGCCACCGCCACCGCCGCCCACAGCCGGCTTGGCCCAGTCTCCCACAGCCGGCTTGGCCCAGTCTCCGGGCGCTGTGCTGGCAAAGAGATGGCACGGTGTCTCCCGGCCCGTGGCTGACTTGGCCCGGCCTCCGCGCACAAATCATGCTGTAGGGGAGCTGGCGCGGCACCTTCTGTTTGCGCCCCCGCGAGTCTTTCCACCACCGCTGCCAGCAGCCGGCTCCAAAGCTTCCGCCACTACCGTCATGTGGATTTTAAAACTACAGGGGAAATTGAGCCACAGGAGCTACCGTCGCTGCCAGACCCACCGCTGCACCCGTGAATGGGAATCCACCGAAATCAGAGCTCACTACGCCCCGGGCTCAGGGAGTGGGTGGCCTCAGAACTTAGCCTCTGGGTCCGCAGCTGCTCCGCTTCCTCACTGAACGAGACACCTTTGAGGGCGGTCTACCCACCTACAGCCATCTCAGCCCGCCTGCAACCGTCCCAGCCTGCCCACCGTGCTAGTGAGGAGCTAGTGCGGCCCCTCCAATACACAACCCCAGCGCCCTAGAGGGGCCGTGTGCCCTAGGTGAACCATATGTCCCAGGGGGCCGTGTGCCCCAGGTGAGCCGTGTGTCCCAGGGGGCCGTGTGCCCTGGGAGAGCTGTGTGTCACAGGGGAAGCAGTGGGACCCAGGGGGAGAGGCGGTGAGAATCAGAGGAGGAGCGGATTCTATTCGTGTGGTCCTGAGATAGTCACCATAAAACAAGCAGACTGCCAAATGATGAGCGGATTCTATTCATGTGAGCCTGAGATAGTCACCATAAAACAAGCAGATTGTCAAATGACAGCGGGGAGGGGAAAGAGACCTGGGGGGAGATAAGAGAACAACTGAGGGACTGGTATGCATGAATATAAGTACAACCAACGAACACAGAACTCTGGGGAGGGAGGGCATGAATGGGAGGGGGGACAATGGTAAGATATGTACACATATAATACCTTAATAAAAAAAATTTTTTTTGGAAAAAAAAACCACAAGTTCTTTGGTTGAGCTCTTCCTAACCACCCACCCATTTCCATCTTCCCTCTGAGATTTGACAGTCTATTTCCTGCTTCTATGTCTCTGGATCTATTTTGTTCAGTTTATTTTGTTCATTAGATTCTACATATGAATGATATCATGTGTTATTTGTCTTTCTCCAAATGGCTTATTTCATTTAGCATTATACTCTCCAGGTCCCTCCATGCTGTCTCAAAGGGTAAAAGATCCTCCTATTTTTTTACTGTTGCACAGTATTCCATGGTAAATGTCCCACAGCTTTTTTATTCACTCATCCATTGATAGGTAGGTTGGCTGTTTTCAGATCTTAGTTATTGTAAATTGAGCTGCAATTAACAGAGGAGAGCATATATTTTTTTAAATTGGTGTTTTGGGTTTCTTAGGATACATTCCTAGAAGTGGGATCACTGGGTCAAATGGCAGTTCCATATTTATTTTTTTTAGGAAACTTCAGACTGTTTTCCATAATGGCTGCACCTGTCTGCATTCCCACTAGCAGTTCCCTTTTCTCCACACCCTCCCCAGCACTTGTTATTGGTTCATTTGTTGACAGTAGCCATTCTGACAGGTGTGAGATGATACCTTACTGTCATTTTTAATTTGCATCTCTCTGATGATCAGTAGTTTTGAGCATTTTTTATGTCTCTTGGCCATCTGTATATCCCCTTTGGAAAACTGTCTATTTAGGTCTTTTGCCCATTTTTTAATTGCAGTTTGTCTTCCTTTTATTAAGTTGCATGATTTCTTTATATATTTTGGATATTAACCCTTTATCAGATGTATCATTGCCAAATATGTTCTCCCATACAGTGGGCTCCCTTTTTGTTTTGTTGATGGTTTCTTTTGCTACACAGAAGATTTTTATTTTAATGTAGTCCCATTTGTTTATTTTCTTCTTATTTCCTTTGCCCTAGATGTATCCATAAACATATTGCTATGAGAGATAGCTGAGATTTTACTGCTGATGGTTTCTTCTAGGATTGCTATGGTTTCACGACTTACATTTAAGTCTTTTATCCATTTTGAGTTTATTCTTGTGTATGATGTAAATTGGTGGTATAGTTTCATTTTTTTTGCATGTATTTGTCCAGTTTCCCCAGAACTATTTATTGAAGACACTGTCTTGACTCCACTGTATGTTCTTATCTCCTTTGTCAAATGTCAATTGAGCATAATGGCTTGGGTCAATTTCTGGGATCTCTGTTCTGTTCCATTGATCTATATGACTGTTCTTGTGCCAGTACTAGGCTGTTTTGAGTACAATGGCTCTGCGGTATAATTTGATATCTACTATTGTGATTCTTCCAACTTTTGTTCTTCTTTCTCAAGATTACTGAGGCTATTTGGGGTCTTTTTCTTGGTTACATATAAATTTTTGGAATGTTTTTTTTTAATATATTTTATTGATATTTTACAGAGAGGAAGGGAGAGAGATAGAGAGCTAGAAACGTCGATGAGAGAGAATCATCGACCAGCTGCCTCTTGCACACCCCCCACCGGGGATGTGCCCGCAACCAATGTACATGCCCTTGACCGGAATCGAACCCGGGACCTTTCAGTCCGCAGACCGACGCTCTACCACTGAGCCAAACCGGCTTTGGCAATTTTTGGAATGTTTGTTCTAGAACTGTGAACTATGCTCTTAATGTTTAATAGGTATTGATCTATAGATTACTTTGGGTAGTATGGACATTTTAATGATGTTGATTCTATCAATTCATGAACACAATATATTCTTCCACCTGTTTATATCTTCCTCTATCTCTTTTTTTAATGTCCTATAGTTTTCTGAGTACAGATCTTTACCTCCTTGGTTAAGTTTATTCCTAAGTAAATTTTTTGTTGCAATGGTAAGTGGGAATATTTTTTTAGTTTCTCTTCCTGAGAGTTTACTATTGGTGTATAAAAATGCCATCAATTTCTGGGTATTAATTTTATATCCTGCTACTGGAGTCTAGGATTTTCTATGTACAATATCATATCATCTACAAATAATGACAGTTTTACTTCCTCCTTTCCAATTTGGATGCCTTTTATGTGTGTGTTTTTCTTGTCAGATCACTATAGCTAGTACTTTCAGTACTATCTATAATAATAAAGCATAATATACTAATTAGACCAGGGGTCCTTCCAGACAACTTTCTGGATGAAGCTGGACCTGCAAGGGAAGCCCGGGTCCTGGGTGCCAGAGGGAAGCCAGTGCTGGCAGCCAGGGGAAGAAAAGCCTACCCTTGCACGAATTTCATGCATCGGGCCTCTAGTGTTGGGGGCCCTGTGCCCTGGATGAGCCGTGTGCCCCAGGGGGCTATTGCTCCAGGGAGACCATGAGTCCCGGGAGAGCCGTGTGCCCTGGTGGAGACATGTGCCCTGGGAGAGCCGTGTGCCCGGGGAACCGGTGGGACCCAGGAGGGGGCGGGGGCGGGCGGGGTGAACCAAAGGAGGAGCGGATTCTATTCGTGTGGTCCTGAGATAGTCATTATAAAACAAGCAGACTGTCAAATGACAGCGGGGAGGAGAAGGAGATCTGGGGGAGATAAGAGATCAACCGATGGACTGGTATGCATGCATATAAGTACAACCAACGAACACAGAACTCTGGGGAGGGAGGGGATGTATGGGAGGTGTGTGTGTGGGGGGGGTAATGGTAAGCTATGTACACATATAATACCTTAATAAATTTTTTTTAAATGAAAAAAATTTAAAAATTAAATAAATAAATAAATAAAAGAGTGTGAAAAACAGACATCCCTGTCTTGTCCCATTCCTAAGGGAAACACTTTTAGTTTTTGTCTATTGGGTATGATGTTGAGTGTAGATTTGTCATATATGGCCTTTATTATGTTGAGGTATGACCCCTCTATTCTCACTTTGCTGAGAGTTTTTATCAAAAGGTACACCACATTAATTTAGTCTTGGGCATATTGCCATTTGACCTGTCATAACTTACAGTGACTCCATATTGGCTTTACAAAAGGTGTCCAAAAAGTCTGCTCTACTCTTGCTCTGTACACATGCATTTATAAAAACCCATAGAACTGTGCAACTCAAAGTGTGAACTCTATTGTCAACTATGGATTTATGTTTCAATATTCGTTTATCAATTATAACAAATTAACATAACAATGCAAAATGTTAATAAGAGAGGACACTGGCCAGAACCGGTTTGGCTCAGTGGATAGAGCATCAGCCTGGGGACTGAAGGGTCTCAGGTTTGATTCCGGTCAAGGGCATCTACCTTGGTTGTGGGCACATCCCCATTGGGGGGCGGTGCTGGAGGCAGCTGATCGATATTTCTCGCTCATCGATATTCTCGCTTATCGATGTTCCTAGCTCTCTGTCCCTCTCCCTTTCTCTCTGTAAAGGGAGAGGGATATATATATATATATATATATATATATATATATATATATATGCCCTTGATTGGAATCGAACCTGGGACCTTTCAGTCTGCAGGCTAACGCTCTATCCACTGAGCCAAACTGGTCAGGGCTAAAAAGAGAGAGAGAGAGAGAGAGGGAGAGAGAGAGAGAGAGAGAGAGAGAGAGAGAGAGAGAGAGAGGAAGCTGTGGGAAACTGGGTGCAACTCTGTTTGGGAACTCTGAACTTTCCACTCAATATTTCTATGAATCTAAAACTTCTCTAATAACTAAAGTATATTAATTTATTTTTTTTTAGAAAGAAAGAAAACATGAATGACAGGTGCAGACTACCTGACTTCAAATCCTGGCTCTGTCCCTTAAACACTCTGTGAATTAATGTAATGACTTGTTCTCTGCTTTCTTGTTTACACACTGTGGAGACTGTAATAACTATATCATAAGCTTGTTTTGAGGATAAAGTAAGTTAAATACATAACTCCCTTAGAAACCTGTTACTCAAAGTATGGTTCTTAGACCAGCAGTATCCACATCTACCTGGGAACAAATTAGAAATAGAGAATTTCACATCTACCTGGGAGCAAATTAGAAATAGAATTTCACATCTCATCTATAGAATCTGAATCTTCATTTTAATAATATTCTCTGATTTCTATACATGTGTTAACGCACTGTTTTATGTGAATGGTTCTCTCTATGGTCCTGCAACATAGGGACTCTGAGGAAACCTTAATACAATTAGAGCTTCATTCTATTCTCCCATAGATCTTTTTTTATATAAATATATTTTATTGATTTTTTACAGAGAGAAAGGGAGAGAGATAGTTAGAAACATCGATGAGAGAGAGGCATCGATCAGCTGCCTCTTGCACATCCCCTACTGGGGATGTGCCCACAACCTAGGTACATGCCCTTAACCGGAATCAAATCTGGGACCCTTCAGTCCACAGGCTGACGTTCTATCCACTGAGCCAAACTGGTTTAGGCTCTCTCTAGATCTTTAAACTCCACTTCCCCCAGGAAACTTTTGTTTGTGGACTCAGAAAACAAGGCAAAGGGCAAACCAGAAAAGGCATCTACACATCTTACCTCTTATTCTCCTCTCCATCATGCATCTTTTTTGCTCTCCACCCTGATCAAGGCCTTAGTTAACAGCTACTTTGCCAAAGGTCAAACTATCCAGTGAAGCTACTGTTAATCATTAAAAAGAAAGAAAGAAAGAAAGAAAGAAAGAAAGAAAGAAAGAAAGAAAGAAAGAAAGAAAGAAAGAAAAAACTCTCTCTTCCTGGCCAGATGTGATTGGTTAGAGCATTGTCCCATACACCAAAAGCGTGTGGGTTCAATTGCCAGTCGGGTATTTGATCCCAGTTGAGAAATGTAGAAAAGGCAACTGATTAAATGTTGCTCTCTCACATTGCTTTGTCTTCTGATATCTCTCTCTCTCTCTCTCTCTCTCTCTCTCTCTCTCTCTCTCTCTCCTGCCCACTTTCTCTCTCTCCCCCTTCCTCTCTCTAAAAATTATCAAGAAACATATCCTCAGGTGAGGAATAAAAAGAATAAGTTGTTCTGTTTTTTTGTAAAAATTATCAGATTCCAAAATTTTATGAAAAGGTCCCTATTATATCAATCCAATACTTTTCATTTTTGTTATAGCAACTCCTAAGAAAAGAGAGTTGTTCAAATAAACATTGTTATGTTAGATATTCTCCCCAAAAAAAGGAATGTCTGATTAAAGAAAGGTCATTAGACCCTTGACTGACAGTGAACTGGTTGAGTAGTTTCCCAGAACAAGTTTTCATAACATGAACATTTATCAGAAAACTGACTAATAATCTTAGTAATGTTCATTTCTTTCCAGAAAGAGGCTGTGGATTATATCATGTAGATAAGTTCTATTCCAGGTTTGAAACAATTTTACCGGTAATTCTTTTTAATTAATAGATTTTTTTTAGAACAGTTTTAGATTTACAAAAAACAAAAACAAAAACTGAGAAGATAGTACATAGAATTTTTAATAACCCAGACCCATATTCTCCAGTGTTATATCTTACATTAGTATGGTATATTTGTTACAGTTTATGAATCGATGTTGACAAATTATTATTAACTAAGTCCACAACTTATTCACATTTCCTTCATTTTTTTGTTTTTTTGTTTAATTCTCACCCAAGGATATGTTTTTATTGACTTTAGAGAGAGAGGGAGAGAAAAACATCTATGTGAGAGAGAAACATCAATCTGCTTGCCTCCCATACATACCACAATCAGGGATTGAACTCACAACCTAGGTATGTGCTCTGACTGGGGATCGAAACTGCATCCTTTTGGCCAGGTCTATGTGGCTCAGTGGTTGAGCACTGACCCATAAAATAGGAGGTCATGGTTCAATTCCTAGTCAGGGCACATGCCTGGGTTGCGGGCTTGATCCCCAGTAGGGGGTGTGCAGGAGGCAATTAATCAGTGATTCTCATCATTGATGTTTCTATCTCCCTCTCCCTTCCTCTATCTGAAATCAATAAAAAAAAAAATTTTTAATAAACTGCAACATTTTGGTGTATGGAACAATGCTCCAATCAACTGAGCCCCCAGGGAGAGCATGTTTTGTTAGGTTTTTTTTACGTAATGTTATTTTTATGTTCCAAGACTTCTTCTAAGATAGCACATTACATTTGGTTGTCGTTTCTCCTCTTGGCTGTAATAGTTTCTCAGACTTTCCTTGTTTTTTATAACCTTGGTGGTTTTGAGGAATACTATTTCAAGTATATTGTAGGATGTCCCTCTATTGGAATTTGCCTGATATTTTTCTTATAATTAAGCTAGACTTATTGTTCTCTGAGAAAAAAATCACAGAGGTTTCGTTTTTCTAATTTCATATTATATTATCAACATGAGGTATGACTTTGATCACTCGGCTGAGATAGTGTTTGCCAGGTCTCTCCACTGTGAAGTCACTCTTTATTTTCCCCCTCTCTGGACTGTACTCTTTGAAAGGAAGTCATTGTGTGCAGACCATATTTAAGGAGTGGGGAATTATGCTCCACCTTTTTTAGTGTGAAATATCTACGTAATTTATTTGAAATACTTCTACATAAGGGAATTTGTCTATTCTCCCCATTAGGTAAGTCTCTTAACGCACTCATTCAACATATAATTAATAAGCATCAACAATATGCTACATATCAGGATAATCTCCTCATCTGTAAAACAAATGAATTAAACTGGAGAATTCCAAAAATTCTATGATCCAAATAAGTCCATAATCTGTAGATACTGTGGTCTCATGTCAACTTCACAATTCTTACTCTTGGCACAAAAATTGTATTTGTTGTTCTCAGGATTTAGGTTTAAAACAAATATTTATATTCTAGAATATGACCCAACAAACCTTGATGGTTTTATTGAACAGGTCAAAGCTTAACAAATTTTTGCCTCGACCAATAAAAATTTCAGGGGAAAGACACATGTATTGCTCTGCACCCTGAAAGCTAGCACAAGATTGAGGAAGTTGGAGACATTCCATGGTAGGTAGTTTCACCTGAAGTACAAAGGAGTACTTTGTAATAATAGTTATTATCCAAAAGCCCTCCTTCTCTACTTTCACCATTTTACAAAGAATTCAGGCCCTGGAACCTTTGGACCTCTCCATCAGATTAAAGATATAAAAATGAATTATTGAAGAGATGTTTTGCCCTGGCCGGTGTTTCCCAATGGTTAGAGCATCGGCCCGCACACCAAAAGGTGTCGGGTTTGATTCAAAGTCAAGGGCATGTACCTGAGTTGCAGGTCCCCTCACTTTTCCTGGTCAAGGTGTGTGCAGAAGGCAACTAATTGATATTTCTCCATCACTTCTATGTCTCTCTCTCTCTCTCTCTCTCTCTCTCTCTCTCTCTCTCTCTCCCTCTCCCTCTCCCTCTCCCTCTCTCTCTCTCCCTCTCTCCCTCTCTCCCTCTCTCTTTCTTTCTCTTCCACTCTCTCTCTGAAAAGCAATGGAAAAAAATATCCTTGAGTGAGGTTTAACAACAGAAAAAGATATGTTTTTAGGAAAGCTGTTGCCAGGCTATGAATATCCACCCACTTTGACATCCCACATATCCTTACCTAATGAGTTTTTTTAAAATATACTTTATTGATATTTTATAGAGAGGAAGGGAGAGAGATAGAGACCTAGAAACGTCGATGAGAGAGAAACATTGACCAGCTGCCTCTTGCACACCTCCTACCGGGGATGTGCCCGCAACCAAGGTACATGCACTTGGCCGGAATCAAACCCGGGACCTTTCAGTCTGCAGATCGACGCTCTACCACTGAGCCAAACCGGTTTTGGCCCTAATGAGTTTTTTAATGTGTTCTCTGAAGTAGTTAAACAAAGGCAGGAATCCAACTGATAGCTGAGAAAGCTTAAATGGAATGTGTACTGGGGTGTGACTTCCTTCCGCCTGGGAAATCTAGAGGGTGAGAAATGGGCTGACTAAATGCTTTAGCAGCAGGGTCATGAAAACATGGCTGCATAAAGATGGGCCTGCATTCTCAAAAACTGTCTAAGTAAGATGTAAGTTATCCCTGAGGTTCAAACGTAGGAAATGGAGAGAGACGGCTTGGTATATTTTTTTTGGTTAAGGACACTTTACATTAGAGAGGAGCAAAAAGTATCAGGAATAGCCCTGGCCAGTGAGGCTCACTTGGCTTGATCATCATCTGGTGCACAGAAGAGTCACTGGTTTGATTCCCAGTCAGGGCACATACCCAGGTTGTGGGTTTCACCATCAGGGAGCATGCGGGAGGCAGCCCATCGATGTGTTTCTCTCACATCAATGTTTCTCTCTCTTCTTCTCCCTTCCTTTCTCTCTAGAATCAATGAAAAACATCCTTGGGGGAGGATTCTTTTTTTTTAAATGCCTGGAATATATTGCCAGATATTGAAGGGTTGAGGATGGAGTTGCAAGAGTTTACTTAGAGTTAATAAAGATGCATCTGTCCAGGACAAAGGGGATACAGGACACAGATGCAGGGAACCTCTGAAAAGCATATAAAAACACTATTCTAGAGATTCACTTTTCACCATCTTCTAAGCCCAGAGGTCACCATGTGCTAAAAAAATTTAAAAAAACAAAACTGTCCTTACCCCTCCTTCACCTTCAGCCATGACTATGAGTGAAACAGCTTTTGAATGGGAGGAACTATGACAGAGAAAGAGATGAAAGAAGAAGAGCCAAGTCTCCATTTTCCATGATGTCAGGTTTAGAGTTTGAATATTCTACTTACTGAATTAAGACCTTTTTTACTGACTAAAAGTTTATTCCCTATTGGAAAGCCATGAGAGTAGCCTAGGTTTTTGTCCAGGAAAAAGGAAGGGGTAATCCCACTGAGTAAAGTTTAAAGAGATGATGGGAGACAAAAATAAATGAATGTGATCACAATCCACAAGTCTTATTTGTTCAATACATTATACAAGGCTCTAACAAGCAACATCAGTCTCAGTAGGAAGCTGTAATATGAACACTCTGGATATCACTGCCCACCCAAACGCACTTTCATCAGCATGGAATGATGTTTCTATTTAAGTAAACAGTAACTAGACTTCTCCAACAGGCAGTCCCTCCTTCTCTTCTCCTACAGTCTTACAGAGAAAAATCAAACTTACTCTTAAGTATTAGTTTACCCTTTTTAAAAATATATATATATTTTATTGATTTTTTACAGAGAGAAAGAGAGAGGGATAGAGAGTTAGAAAAATCAATGAGAGAGAATCATCGACCAGCTGCCTCTTGCACACCCCCCACCAGGGATGTGCTCGCAACCAAGGTACATGCCCTTGACCAGAATCGAACCCGGGACCTTTCAGTCTGCAGGCCGACGCTCTACCCACTGAGCCAAACCAGTTTCGGCTAGTTTACCCTTTAGAATGGAGGGTTAACTACTGGGAAGTGAGAATCATATTTTGCAATCTTTGAATCCATCAACACTAAGCCCTTCCTTTATGTTTTTGGTCATATAGAAAGTCAACTGTGATGTCATCACACTAAAAAATAATAAATATTTTGGCATATTTTCCTAGGCATTCATTTATATTTTTCTATAAAATAAGCAAAATATAAACTAAAATGTACAAGCTTTACATGTATACAGCATATGTATGTAAACATATAACAAATTATACACATATATGATGAACATAAATGTTAGTTCATAAAATTTTCACACACAAAATTTCATCACATAGCTATTATTTTATAAGACTTCTAAACATTTACAGTGTACTACTAATATTTTTCTTTATTATGTGTTCTGCTACTATAAAACTTTATCTACATTGTGAAATATAATAAAGTGCACAAAGTATAAATGTAGAGCTTAATGAACTGTCATAGAAAGAACACAAATGTGACCCCCTCCCCTTCCAATTCAAGAACATAAGTAGCACTCTGTAATACACACACATGCACATGCACACACTCACGTATATATACATTCCTTCCTGATCACTACCTGATGTCCCCTCAGTAGGAACCATGCTCCTGACTTTTTAAAAATATATATTTTATTGATTTTTTACAGAGAAGAAGAGAGAGGGACAGAGTGTTAGAAACATCAATGAGAGAGAATCACCAATCAGCTGCCTCCTGCACACACCCCTTGGGAATGTGCCCGCAATCAAGGCACATGCCCCTGACTGGAATCGAACCTGGGACCTTCCAGTCCGCAGGCTGACACCCTATCCACTGAGCCAAACCAGATTCGGCCATGCTCCTGACTTTGATAGAACTTTCTCATTTTTCTACCAAAATGATATAGTTTAATTTTACTGGTTTTGAATATATAATGTTCAAACTAATATTCAGTGAGTATTTTGCTGTTTGATTTCTTTTATTGAAAATTGTCTTAAAACTTCATCTATGTTCATAGAAAGAACACAAATGTTCGTTTATGTATCTGTGGTTAATTCAGTGTTATAGATTATTAATTATACATTATCCAAAGGAATAACTTTTCATCCATTCTACTTTAACTGAATATTTAACCTCACTGTAAACAATTCTGCTATGAACCTCCTTGTACATGTGATTCTTTTATATGTGCCCTGGTGAACATAACATGTATTTTTCTGGGATTTCTAGTAGGGGAATTGTGAAGTAGGTTTAATTTTAGCTTTATTAGATTCTGTTGAACTTATTTTTCAAAACAATGATTCCAATTTATGCTCTTCCCCACATAGAAGTAGATTACAGCTCCTATTGCTCTATGGCTTCACCATCCTTTGTATTGTCAAATTTTAGCTTTTGTCAATCTGGTGAATGTGTATCTTTATCTTAACATTTTAATTTGTATTTCTTTGATTGCCAATGAAGTTGGGACCCTTTTCATATATTTACTGGACATTTGGGTTTCATTTTTCAGAAATATTTGCTTAGGTCTTTCCCATTTTCCTAACAAGTTATCATTTTCTTACTGGGTGGGTAAATGAAATAGAGAGATTTTAGGTATTCTTTCCAACTTTTATGTGAGTCTAAAATGTTTTCAAAATGAATAATTTGAAAAGTAAAAAAACAAAACTCTAAGATAAAAAATATGTATCTACTATTATTATTGCTAAGTTTCTGAAAATTTTATCCTTCATTTAAACTTTATATTCTAAACTAAGCTGTTTTTCCAGTTGTTTGACATATAAACATGCAGATAATTATAAAAGAACAAGACCCAGCCTTAATTTGCCCACATCTTTAAGAAATTTACTAAGGCCTCTCATTTCCCATATGTGTTTTGTATAGATCTGGGAAGGACGAATTTGGGCTTCAGAAAGTTTTAAATATTTACCAACGTTAATGAATGACAAATCCAGCCCTTAAGACAAAGTTTGGCCAAAACCGGTTTGGCTCAGTGGATAGAGCGTTGGCCTGCGGACTGAAAGGTCCCGGGTTCGATTCCGGTCAAGGGCATGTACCTTGGTTGTGGGCATATCCCCAGTAGGGAGTGTGCAAGAGGCAGCTGATTGATGATTCTCTCTCATCAATGTTTCTAACTCTCTGTCCCTCTCTTCCTCTCTGTAAAAAATCAATAAAATATATATTTTTAAAAAGCCGAAACCAGTTTGGCTCAGTGGATAGAGCGTTGGCCTGCGGACTGAAAGGTCCCAGGTTCGATTCCAGTCAAGGGTATGTACCTTGGTTGTGGGCACATCACCGGTGTTTGAGTGTGTCTGTGTGGGAGAGAGAGAGAGAGAGAGAGAGAGAGAGAGAGAGAGAGAGAGAGAGAGAGAGAAAGTCGTTTAAAAAAAGCAAAGTATTTTGACTTTCTTCAAGACTTCTACAGTCTAGGTTGAGTACTCCTCTCATGTATTGCCATGGTGCTATTCTTCCTTCACTCTTATTAGATGGTGTTATAATTGTCTGTTTACTTCTCTGTGTGAACAGGCATCATGTCATTCTTATTTACCATTTTATCACTAGCAGCCAGCAGAATGTGATAATAGGACAGATACTTAATATTTTTTGGCAAGCTCATGGCAGAAGGATCTCAACACTGAGGTGAAGAAGATATGGACATCCAGGTACAGGAAGCTCAAGAGTCCCTAAACAAGATCAATCCAAAGATTACTCTGCAACACATTAAATAAAAATATTTAAAAATCAAAGACAAGGAGAAAAGTAGGAATTTCATTTCTACGTTAACAAAATACCTGAAATATCTGAAAGAGAATAAAGATGGCATCAAAAACAATAAAATACTTAGGAATAAATTAACCAAAGAAGTGACAGATACATACATTGAAAACTGTTAAGATATTGATGAAAAAATTGAAGAAGACACAAATGGAAAGATACTCTGAGTTCACGGATCAGAAAAATTAATATTATTGAAATGGTCATACTACCCAAAGCCATATATAGAGTCAATGCAATCCCTATCAAAAATCCAATGACATTTTTCACAGAAACAGAAAAAGCAATGCTAAAATCTAGGTGGAACTACAAAAGATGTGGAATAGCAAAAATAATACTGAGGAAAACAAATGTGAGGGCATCATATTTCTTGGTTTCAAACTATATTACAAAGCTAGAATAATCAATACAGTATGGTATTGACATAAAAATTGACACATAGACCAATGGAATAAACTCAAGAGCCCGGAAATAAATTCATTCATAAATGGTCAATTAATATTTGACAAGGGAGCCCAGAATACTCAATGGTGAAAGGCCAGTCTTTTCTTTTTCTTTTTTTTTTAAATAATTCTTTATTGTTGTAAGTATTAAATATGTTCCCCTTTCTCCCCTATTTTTCCTCCAGTCCTGTGCACCCCCACACACACTCCAAGCCTTCAGCACCCTACAGTCTTTTCAATTAATTTTGTTGGGAAAACTGGACATTTATATACAAAAGAATGAAATTAGATGTCTATCTTGCACCACTCAGAAAAATTAACTCCAAAGATTAAGGAATTAAGTGTAAGACCTGAAACTGTATAACTCTTAGAAGAAAACATAGAAAAATGCTCTTTAACATTGGTCTTGGCAATTGTTTTTTCTTTCAGCGTATGATATTTTAACCTCCCAGATCACTTGCTTCATGATTTCTCCTATACAGTAGGTCCTCGGGTTACATCAGAGATTTGTTCCTACAGTGTGAAGAACCCACATACATAAGAACTATGTCACTCACATGGAGCACATACACAGCAGTAATGAAGTGAAACAGTCAAAAAAAATTAAAAGAAAGATAACAATTTCTGACTTTTACTTGTGGTAAATAAATAATAACAAAAAAAAACATATATACATACGTCAAAATGATGGAACTTTTTTTTATAAATAAATGGTAGATGGTGACATAACCACGAAATGACATATGTCGAGTCCAATGTAACCTGAGGACTGTCGATAATTATGAGGCCTATCTTGTAGGGAGCCTATTAGGCAGCACTGAAGAATGGACATGGATGAGGCCAAGATTCCAGGGTCAAGGCCCAGGTAGGTATTTCACAACACAACTTCTCTTTACCATATGGGCACAAATTGCACCTGAACTATTTTTTACTAATAATACTTATGATATCAAATGCATGGATTTTTTTTTAAGACTAGTTAATTCTTCAACTCTCAGGATACCAACCATGTGTCTTGAAATTCAATTCTGACACTGATTACCCAGACTCCACAGGTTTAAGGCTTCTGTCCCACAAGATCGCCCCCATTTCAGATGCCATTCACAAGTCCCAGGTTTTTAATGGTACTTTGACTGACTGGCTATAGTTTTGGAGGTTCCCATGCCCCTCCTTAGATTCAAAAATTCACTGGAACAACTCACAAAACTCAGGTAAACATTTTTCTTTCTATTTTCAGTTAATTATAAAGTATACAACTCAGAAACAGCCAAATGGAAAATATGTATACAGGCAAGGCACGGAGAAAGTGGCACAGAACTTCAATGTCCTATATAGCCACCCCATCTTTCCAAAACTTCTATGTGTTCACCAACCTGGAAACTCTTCAAACTCCATCATTTAGGAATCTTAATGGAAGTTTCATTATGTAGGCATGATTGAGTAAATCAGTGGCCATTGGCAATTAACTCAATTACCGTACCATTCACAGAGATAAAGGGTGGGGAGTAGGGATAGGACTAAAAGTTCTAATCCTCTAATACTGCTTTTCATAGTCTTTCTATCTGAAGCTATCTATGGGTCCCCAACCACCAGTCATCTCAATAGCATACCAGAGACACTCTTAGCACTCCAATGATTCCAAGGTTTTAGAAGCTATGTGCCAGGAACTGCTAATAAAGACCAAATATGATTTTATATCACAGCATTTTAACTCCTACCTCAGTCATGCCATCTATGCAAACTCTTGGCCTCAGGAGGTAATCTAACGATCAGAGTAGATAATTTTAGAAATTCATTATTAAAATTTGAAAAATACATATAAAGACATTATTGAGAGGTCAGTTGCAGCATTTTATTTTCAAAAAGTACTGCAACACTGTAAAAGCAGTCTTGGGGTATAAAAAAACAAGGTTCACTGATAGACTTTCTAAGTCCCAGGAATAAATCATAAAACATTCTGAGCTTTGTTCTTCTCACCTAGTTTGTAAAATGAAGATAACCCATTATTCTTTATAATTTTTTTATGTCTCAAATAAGAAAATATATGTTGTTAACCCAAAAATAAAAGCCATAGCCCTTGCCAGGTGTCTCAGTTAGTGGGAGCATTGTCTGGTATACCCAAAAAGGTTGTGGGTTAGTTTTCAGGTTTCATCCCACATCGGGCACATATGGGAAATGACCAATGATGTTTTTCTCTCACAGCAATATTTCTCTCTCTCTCCCTCCCCCCTCTTTCTCTCTCTAAAATCAATAAACATATCCTTGCGTGAGAATTAAAAATAAATAAAAAGTCTCTGCGGGTGGGGGGAAGGGAAGCCACAATTGTGCTGTTCACTAATAAACATCATGTGAAGTGTTTAAGAAAAAAAAAAAAAGGAAAGGCAACAAATTTTGTTTGAGATCAAAGATCAAAGGATTGTATTCCAGGAAGCACTGATTCAGGCAGAAACCCAAATAGCATTCCTATTTCAGGGTGTAGGCAAGTAGTTTTATGAGATAAGAAAGGGAAATAATTATGTAATTTAAAAAAGGAATTTCTATTGGTATTGACAAGCTAAATTACTCTTTAGTTACATGGCTGGTTATTGATTCTACTTTCCTGTTAGCTTTTTTGTAAGACAATGTTGATTTTGGTCCAATCTAAAAGTTATTCTGCCCAGTTCACACATTTCTAACATTCAAGGAGTAAGATATGCAAGACAATTCCTCTGAAATGGCCATTCTAGTTCTATTTTTAAATGACTCCACTTATGTCAATTTTTCACAATGTGAAGGTTTTATGAAAATATTACAAAAAGGACAGGATTTCATGTTTGGTTTCCAGAAAATTGTTTTATTTAAACAAACAATTCTATTAGAAAAGAAGCTCTTTCAATACATTTCCTGCTATTTATACCACTTTGATATTGCTATTTGAAATTGCACCTTTAGCATATTTATCTCACCTTAACTTTGAAAATTAGAATCACTAGCCAGCTCTACCTAGCTGTAAATGCTTTCTAAAACCATGTGCTTTTAAAATGCTGAGCAACATTCATAACCGATTAAAAAAACATTTTAATCCTTATCAGAGGATATGTTTTTATTGATTTTTAGAGAGAATGAAAGAGAGAAAGACATCGATGTGAGAGAGAAACATTGATGGGTTGCCTCCCAAATGAGCCCCAACCTAGGTATGTTCCTTGACCAGAAATAGAATAGGTAACTTTTTAGTGTATAGGAGAATGCTCCAACCAACTGAGCCACCTAGCTTGGGCCTATTTTAAAAAAATTTAAATATGATTTTATTGCAGAGTGGTTAAAATATAAATGGAAGCTATACATAGAAAATAGTTATATATTTATTTATAAAATCCTATGAAATATTTTTATATTTTATGTAAAACTTTATATATTTGTATAAAGTATTGATTTTATATTATTTATTTAATATATTCATATAGGACTTGAACCAAGATGGTGGCCTAGGTAGTCTTCTAAGCTGCTGCCTCGTCAACAATTAAAAAAAAATTACACAACTAAAATAGAAAAAGGATTTCATCAAAACCACAGGAAAGCTGGCGGAATGGGATATCTACAACTAGAAAGGAGAAGTGCCGCCGCCGCCGCCATGTGGAGTTTAGAGCCGCAATGGAGCCGCCACCACTGCCGCCACAAGTGAGGGAGGCCCACTGAGAGCGGAGCTCGCCCCTCCTCGGGCCCAGGGAGCAGGCCGCCCCGGCCTCCGCACCTGCAGCCTTCCCAGCCCACCTGCCATGCGAGCAAGGGAGCCAGCACCAGGCCGCGGCAGCACCTTCCACTCACAGTCCGAGCGAGCCCATAGCCCATCGCCCATCCATCCCCCTGCCGCTGCCGGGCCTGGAGCTTTAGGGGAGAAAAAGGAGAAACAATTGTAATAATCTGAGCAATAAAGATTTATTTAAATATATATATATATATATATATATATATATATATATAATCAATCATGGGAGATCTGGCTCGCCTTTGTCCCTAGTTTCTGGGAGGCAACCTTCAAATCCTTGAAAATTTCCTGAGTGGTAAGAATATTTTTTTATTCATGGTATAATAAACCTTAAACCACACTTGATAGTTTATGCTAATAAGATGACTCATTGTGAGCCCCTATAAGTTTATGATAAGGGGATGACTCAGAATGGGAAATGGCTACATCAGAAAGACCTACCATGCAATTAGAGGGTTGGGTCTTTGAGCCATATCATACAAACATGACCTCCAGGAAAGGAGTAAACTAGATATTGAGTTCAACCTTCTGGCCAATGATTCAATCAGTCATGCCTAAATAATGAAACCCCAATAAATTTTGAACACCAAAGCTCAAGTGAATAACCCCGGTTAACAGTGTGGGAGGGTGGGGTTTGAGGGAGGAGGATATGTTCCAAGACCCCCAATGGATGCCTGAAACTAAGGATAGTGCTGAATCCTATATATACTGTTTTTTCCTATACATATACATACATACCTATGGATAAAGTTTAATTTATAAAGTAGGCATAGTAGGCAATTAACAACAATAACTAATAATAAAATTGAACAATTATAACAAAATGCTGTAATAAAAACTATGAATGTGGACTCTTTCTCCCTCAAAATATCTGATAACAGATGTGATCATTGAGAGAGCTGCTAATACGCATGAAGGATATGCAGCTGAGCAAAGGAATGACTCATGTCCTAAACAGCATGAAGGGGGCACTGAGAGATTTCATCACACTACCCCGAACAGTTCACAATTTAAAATGTCTGTATTGGGCTGAAACCAGTTTGGCTCAGTAGTAGAGCGTCCGTCTCCGGACTGAAAGGTCCAAGGTTCGATTCCGGTCAAGGGCATATACAATTGGTTGTGGGCACATTCCTGGTGGGGGTGGGGGGTGCAAGAGGCAGCTGGTCGATGTTTCTCTCTCATCGAAGTTTTTAGCTCTCTATCTCTCTCCCTTCCTCTCTGTAAAATATATTTAAAAAATAAAATAAAATAAAATGTCTATATTGTTTATATCTACAATTTTAACTTAATATTTTCAAACAGCTGTTGACTGAAACAGTAGAAAACTACACCACAGATAAGAGGGGACTACTGTACTCTGGGAATTGTTACAAATAATTAAGCTGACTATTGGGGAGAGGACATGAAAGCTTTGCATTTGAGACCTTCCAAGACTTTTCCCTATGGTCTCATTTTTTTGGGGGGTGTCCTAATTTATGTCTTGTTTTCCACTTTTTGCTATAATAAAATTGTTATGGTAAATATAGCACTTACCTGAGTTTTGTGAGTTGTTCTGGAGAATTAAGAAAACTGAGGGGATAGCCCAACCGGTGTAGCTCAGTGGTTAAGTATCAACCTATAAGCCAGGAGGTCTCGGTTTGATTCCCGGCCAGAGCATGTACTGAGATTGTGGACTTGATCCCCAGTGTGGGATGGCAGAAGGCAGTCAATCAGTTATTCTCTCTCATCACTGATGTTTCTGTCTTTCTCTCCCTTCCTCTATAAAATCAATAAAAATATTTTTTTTAAACTGAGGGGATAGTGGAAACCCCCAAATTTGTAGCCAATTGGTCACAAGTGCAGGTGTCCTGGAATCCCTAGAGCTTGTGGCTGATATCTTAAGTGAGCACAGACTGTGTCCTTAATTTTGAAATTGACCTAACTCAAGATAGTATCAGAATTACATTGTAGGGCCCTACCCATCCTACCTGCCTACCCAATCCTATTTCCTACCCCTCTCTCGGGATAGAAATGATGGAATCATTTTAAATTTATGATATCATTTGAAATGATAGAATCTTTTAAGCAAAATTGTCTATTCCTACCTCCAAAACTTTTCAGGAGGCAGTATAAGAAGACGGTAGTAAAGATATTGGGCTCTAAAATCAAAATGCATGAGTTCAAAATATACCTCTGCTATTTCCCTGGTTATATGAGTTTGAGCAAGTTATTTAACTTCTCAAAGTTTTACTTTCTTCACCTGAAATATGGAAATAATAAAAGTAGCAGTCTCTTTGCATTAATTAAATGAAATAATGCTTAGTGCTCTGCCTAAAACATATTAAGAATTCGGTGAATGAGAAGCCAAGATGGTGGCATAGGTAAGCACCTAAACTGCTGCCTCACACAGCAATTTCAAAACTAAAACTAAAAGACAGAAAGTACATCATCTAGAACCACAGGAAAGCTAAGTGGAAATTCTACAACTAGAAGGAAAGAGAAAAGCTCTCGGAGAATCAGAGGAGCTGCAAAGGGCTGAGACATGGAGACATGTGTGCAGAGAGGAAGGGCAGCTGAGGGCCTGGCTGGCTTTCTCTGGTGGGAGGGGGAAAGAAGCCCTTGACTGCATTGAACCCCAGTTCCGGGCAAACCCCCGTGGACCCAGGCTCATATGGAGGGAGTCTGTACTGTCAGGTAGAGAGAAAGACACATGGAGACTCAGAGACTCAGGGGAGCCACAGCGGATAAGGGTCTGAAGGCGCACGTGGATGAGTGCACTCAGAGAAGACTGACTGCAGAGGTTGCCACAGGCTTTCCCCAGTGGAAAGGATTCAGAAGTTAATGACTGCACTGAACCTCAGTTCCAACTGCACTGAACCCTAGTTTCAGGCGAGCTCCTGGAGACCCACACTCTAATGAGGAGAATCTGGACTGTCAGGCAGAAAGTCAGGGGAGCCACGGAAGACAGAGGTCTGGAGGCACATGTGCAAGGGCAGGGCTGACGGGAAGCCAAGACTGTCTGCTCATCCCTGAGACTCTGCCCCATCCAAGCTAAGCACAGGGGCTTTTGCAATTTTTCAAGTCTGGTTCTATAAAGCTGTCTGATCTTCCATTCTGAATAACTTTGCTTTGCTGGGTAGAATAATCATGGTTGCAGGTTCTTGCTATTCATCACTTTGAATATTTCTTGCCACTCTCATCAGGCCTGCATATTTTCTGTTGAGAGATCAGCTGACAATCATTTGGGTGCTCTCTTGTAGGTAACTATTTTTCTCTTGCTTCTTTTAATATTCTTTCTTTGTCTTTTGCTCTTGGCATTTTAATTATGATGTGTCTTGGTGTGGTCCTCTTTGGATTCCTTTGGTTTGAGGTTCTATGTGCTTCCTGGATTTGTAAGTCTATTTCTTTCACCAGGTGGGGGAAGTTTTCAGTCATTATTTCTTCAAATAGGTTTCCAGTATCTTGCTCTTGCTCTTCTTCTGGCACCCTCATAATTCAGATGTTGGTATGCTTGAAGTTGTCCCAGAGGCTTCTTACACTATCTTTGTATTTTTGGATTCTTTTTGCTTTTTGCTTTTTTGGTTGGGTGTTTTTTGCTTCTTTGTATTTAAAATCTTTGACTTGATTCTTGCGTTCCTCTAGTCTTCTGTTGGGTCTCTGTATAATATTTTTATTTCAGTCATTGTATGTTTAATTTCTAGTTGGTCCTTTTTCATATCCTTGAGGGTCTTGTTAAATTTACCGGCCTTTTCTAGGAAATTCTTGAAAAACCTTATAACTTTGGTTTTGAATTCTATACTCAATGGGCAAAAACTAAAGCCATTCCCTCTTAGAACAGGAACAAGACAGGGATGCCCACTCTCACCACTCCTATTTGACATTGTACTGAAAGTACTCGCCATTGCAATTAGACAAGAAGAGGAAATAAAAGGCATCCAAATTGGAAAAGAAGAAGTAAAGTTGTCCCTATTTGCAGATGACATGATATTGTACATAAAAAAACCCAAAGGACCTGCTTAAAAAAAAAACTAACAGACTTAATAAATGAATTTGGCAATGTAGCAGGATACAAAATTAGCGCCAAGAAATCTATGGTGTTTCTATACACCAATAGTGAACTTACAGAAACAGAGACTTAAAAAGCAATCCCATTTACCATTGCACCAAAAAAAATCAAGATACCTAGGAATAAACTTAACTAAGGAGATAAAAGACCTATATGCAGAAAACTACATGACACTGAAAAAAGAGATAGAGGAAGATGTAAACAGATAGAAGAACATACCATGTTCATGGATTGGTAGAATCAACATCATCAAAATGTCCATACTTCCCAAAGCAATCTATAGGTTCAATGCATTCCCCATTAAAATACCAACGGCATACTTCACAGACCTAGAAAGAACTCTCCAAAAATTCATTTGGAACAATAAAAGACCCCAAGTAGCCTCAGCAATCTTGAGAAAGAAGAGTAAAGTAGGAGGGATCTCAATACCAGATTTCAAGCTATATTACAAAGCAACTGTTCTCAAAACAGCCTGGTACTGGCACAAGAACAGACATATTGATCAATGGAATAGACTAGAGAACTCAGAAATTGACCCAAGCCAGTATGCTCAATTAATATTTGACAAAGGAGGCACGAGCATACAATGGAGTCAAGACAGTCTCTTCAGTAAATGGTGTTGGGAAAATTGGACAGATACATGCAAAAGAATGAAACTAGATCACCAACTTACACCATACACAAAAATAAACTCAAAATGGATACAGGATTTAAACATAAGATGGGAAACCATAAAAATACTAGAGGCATCCACAGGTATCAAAATCTCTGACATATGCCAAAAGAACTTCTTCACTGATACTGCCCCTAGGGCAATGGAAGCTAAAGAGAAAATAAACAAATGGGACTACATCAAAATAAAAAGATTTTTTACAGCAAAAGAAACCATCAACAAAACAAAAAGAAAGCCCACTGTATGGGAGAACATATTTGCAAATGTTATCACTGATAAAGGTTTAATCTCCAACATCTACAGACAGCTTATACAACTTAATAAAAGGAAGATAAATGAGCCAATTAAAAAATGGGCAATGGACCTAAATAGATGTTTTCAAAAGAAGACAGAAGGAAGGCCAAGAAGCACATGAAAACATGCTCAAAGTCACTAATTATCTGAGAGGTGAAAATTAAAACAACTATGCGGTACCATCTCACATCTGTCAGAATGGTCAACATCAACAAATCAACAAACGACAAGTGTTGGCGAGGTTGCGGAGAAAAAGGAACCCTCGTGCACTGCTGGCGGGAATGGAGACTGGTGCAGTCACTGTGGAGAACAGTATGGAGTTTCCTCAAAAAACTGAAAATGGAACTCCCATTTGACCCAGAAATCTCACTCCTAGGAATATATCCCAAGAAACTAGAAACACCAATCAGAAAGGATATATGCACCCCTGTGTTCATTGCAGCACAATTTACAATAGCTAGGATTTGGAAACATCCTAGGTGCCCATCAGCAGATGATCGGATCAGAAAACTATGGTACATCTACACAATGGAATACTATGCTGCCATAAAAAAGAAGGAATTCTTATCATTTGCAGCAACCTGGATGGAATTGGAGAACATCATGCTGAGTGAAATAAGCCAGTCAATGAAAGAGAAACACCGCATGACCTCACTCATTTATGGATAATAAAGAACATTATAAACTGATGAAACAAAAGATAGATATAGAGATAGTAAAGCAATAAGCAGACTGTCAAATTACAGCGGGGAGGGTAGGAGATAAGAGATCGACCTGGGGGAGATAAGAGATCAACCGAAGGACTTGTATACTTGCATATAAGTACAACCAATGGACACAAAACTCTGAGGAGGGAGGGCATGTATGGCGGGGGGAGGCAATGGTAAAAAATGTACACAGATAATAATTTTATAAAAATAAATAAATAAATTTTAAAAAAATAAATTAAATAAAATAGTCCAATGATGCTGGTAAAAGTAGGCTTTTAAAAGGCACTATTGAATATGCTCAGAACTGTGAGCCACAGAGAGAAAACATTCACCCTGGCACTGCTGCCTTCACCAGAAAACCATTATAATTTGATTGATGGGGAACAAACAGTTCCTACAGCAGTAGTTGTACTCATTACTTCTGTAGGCTTAGCTATGAGGAAAAGGTAGTCTATTCAGGCAATTAGCCTGTTACTATTACAAAAACAACTGACCACACCCTCTGCATGACTCCCGTGATCTCATTTTATTACAGTGCATGTCAGCTTCATAATTCTTATAAAGTAGATGTGCAACTTAGGGACTGTCAAATTGATTTCAAAGTTGCCTTGAAATTGTTTTTTTTTTTAATCTTTTCTTGAAAACACCCACTACAGACTTTCCAGAATGCAGAAGTTCAATTTAACAAATTATTCCTCTTTAGACAATTTTTAACACTATACTCTTTATCCCTAAAGAACTGTGAATTATTTTTTGCTCTAACCAGTTTCCTCAGTGGATAGAGAGTCAGCCTGAAGACTCAAGGATCCCAGGCTTGATTCCAGTCAAGGACATGTACCTTAGTTGCTGGCACATACCCAATAGAGAGTGTGCAGGAAGCAGCTGATTGATGTTTCTAACTCTCTATTCCTCTCCCTTCCTCTCTGTAAAAAATCAATGATGTATATATGTTTTAAAAATAATCATGAATTATTTTTAAAGTGAAAGAAGGAGAAATTAATGCAATGCACCATGTTACTATTTCTTGGGTTTAAGAAATAATTTGAGGTGGGGTGGGAGGGTGGTGGGTGGAGAGATTGAGAAAAAAAGGAAAAACTGTGTGATGATTGCAGGGAAGCAGTAGAGGAGAGTAAAGGGACATAAATGGTAAAGACAGAAATTTGATTTGAAGTGGTGAACACAATACAGTATAGAGTTGATGTGTGTGGAATTGTGCACCTGAAACCTGTATAATTCTGCTGTGTCGCCCCAATAAATTGAAAAAAAGGTGAAAAAAGAAATAACTTTAATTATTTTGAATCATCCTTTTAAATGGTATGAAGACACTGTTCATGAACTATTCAACACTTGGGACAATAATAAATACCATCCTTCTTCCCTGTTCATGAACAATGTGGACAAAAGGGGCTACATGCTAACCTGACAAGCTCAGGAAAGGCCTGCATGGCACTCCTGCAAACTCAGAGACCCAAAGCAACCACAAAGGATGGTCTGAAATTAAACTTTAACCAAAAGCAGTTGTGGTGGGTAGTTAGGTCCTCGGCTGGTAACTTCACTGACAAGATCAACCTTTACCTTAATTAAGCCTATCTTTTTGCATCTATGATGACTTATCCTTGAAATGTCTGGGTAATTTGTAACTTCCCTTTTTCCAGACCCCTTGGGGTCCTTCATTGTATGCCTACATTGTTATTGTTATCATGTTAATTGTTGACTGTTGACTATACTGCACCCACCTAAGTATGTATCTATCAATTTACTTTTTTTCCTTTCTTTTTCCTTTATTGATTAAGATATTTCATATGTGTCCTTATACCCCCATTGTCTCCACACACACACACACCCTGCTCCTGCCCTCACCCCCCTCCTAGTGTCTGTGTTCATTGGTTATGCTTATATGTATGCATATAAGTCCTTTGGTTGGTCTCTTCTCTTTCCTCCTACCTTCTCCAGCCTTCCCTCTGAGGGTTGACGGTCTGATCAATGCTTCTCTGTCTCTGGATCTGTTTTTGTTCATCAGCTTATTCATTATATTCTACAAATGAGTGAGATTATATGATATTTATCTTTCTCTGACTTATTTCACTTAGCATAATGTTCTCCAGGTCCATCCATGCTGTTGCAAATGGTAGGAGTTCCTTCCTTTTTACAGCAGTATAGTATTCCATTGTGTAGATGTACCACAGTTTTTTAATTCACTCATCTGCTGATGGGCACTCAGGCTGTTTCCAAATCTTAGCTATTATAAATTGTGCTTCTATGAACTGAGGGGTGCATATATCCTTTCTGATTGGTGTTTCTAGTTTCTTGGGATATATTCCTAGAAGTGGGATCATTGGGTCAAATGGGAGTTCCATTTTTAGTTTTTTAAGGAAACTCCATACTGTTCTCCACAGTGGCTGCACCAGTCTGCATTCCCACCAGCAGTGCACTAGGATTCCTTTTTCTCCACATCCTCACCAGCACTTGTCATTTGTTGATGACAGTCATTCTGACAGGTGTCAGATGGTGCCTCATTGTCGTTTTGATTTACATCTCTCAGATGATTGATGACTTTGAGCATGTTTTCATATGTCTCTTGGCCTTCTCATGTCCTCTTTCAAAAAGTATCTATTTATGTCCGTTGCCCATTTTTGATTGGGTTATCTGCCTTTTGTTAAGTTGTATGAGTTCCCTGTAGGTATTGGAGATTAAACCCTTATAGGAGATGACATTAGCAAATATGTTCTCCCATGCAGTGGACTTTCTTATTGTTTGGTTATCTTTTGCTGTGAAAAATCTTTTTATTTTGATGTAGTCCCATTTGTTTATTTTCTTTTTAGTTTCCATTACCCTAGGAGCTGTATTGGTGAAGACATTGCTTTAGAATATGTCTGAGATTTTGCTGCCTATGAATGCCACTAAGATTTTTATAGTTTCCAGTCTTACGTTTAAGTCCTTTATTTTTGTGTATGGTATAAATTGGTGGTCTAATTTCATTTTTTTGCATGTATCTGTTCAATTTTCCCAACACCATTTATTGAAAAGACAGTCTTGCCTCCATTGTATGCTCTTGCCTCCTTTGACAAATATTAATTGAGCATAGTGGTTTGGGTCAATTTCTGGATTCTCTATTCTATTCCATTAATCTATATGTCTGTTATTGTGCCAGTATCAGGCAGTTTTGAGAACAGTGGCTTTGTAATATAGCTTGATATCTGGAATTGAGATCCCTCCTACTTTGTTCTTTCTCAGGATTGCTGCAGCTATTTTTTTATTCCATATGAATATTTGGAGAGTTTTTTCTAGGTCTGTGAAATATGCTGTTGATATTTTAATGAGTGCATTGAATCTATAGATTGCTTTGGGTAATATGGACATTTTAATGATGTTGATTCTACCAATCCATGAGCATGGTATGTTCTTCCATCTGTTTACAGCTTCCTCTATCTCTTTTTTCAGTGTCCTGTAGTTTTCTGGGTACAGGTCTTTTACCTCCTTAAATTTATTCCTAGCTATCTTGATTTTTTTTTGGTGCAATGGTAAATGGGATTATTTTTTAATCTCTCTTTCAGTAAGTCACTATTGGTGTATAAAAATGCCATAGATTTCTGGGCATTAATTTTGTATCCTGCTACATTACCGAATTCATTTATTAAGTGTAATAATTTTTTGATGGAGTCTTTAGCGTTTTCTATGAACAGCATCATGTCATCTGTGAATAAAGACAGTTTTACTTCTTTTCCAATTTGGATACCTTTTATTTCTTCTTCTTGTCTAATTAGACAAGTGATATGGCTAGCGCTTCCAGTACTATGTCGAACAGGAGTGATGAAAGTGGGCACCCCTGTCTTGTTCCTATTCTTAGATAAAATTGTTTTAGTTTTTGCCCATTGAGTATGATGTTGGCTGTAAGTTTGTCATATAAGGCTTTTATGATGTTGAGGTATGATCTCTCTATTCCCTCTTAGCTGAGGGTTTTTATCAAAAGAGTGTTGGATTTTGTCAAATGCTTTTTCTGCATCAATTGATAGACTGTGATTTTTATCTCTAATTTGTTTATGTGATGTATCACGTTTATTGATTTGCAGATTTTTTACCATCCTTGCATCCCTGGGATAAATCCTATGTAATGCTAGATTTGCTAGAATTTTGTCATCTATGTTAATGAGGGATACTGGCCTATAATTCTCTTTCTTTTTGTTATTTTTATTAAATGATATGATAATGATGAAAATATCATTTTACTTTTTATCCAATAACAGGGATTCACACACACACACTCTCACTTTGCTTTCTACCACCTCTCTAATCTATCATCAATGGATTTCATGTAACCCATCTACATTCCCAATATATAAAAATAGATAAAAACCTACCATTCTCTGGAGAGTTACCTCAATCCATTGAGGTTCTGCTTCCTAGCAATTGCCAACAGTTTGGCTCAAATAAACTCACAAAATTTCTTTACAAGTTTCAATGCTTTTATGTTAGCAACAGTAAAACTTATAGTTGTCAATGGACATTTGAGTCATTTTCTGTTTTTTGCTATTACAAACTGCACTGTTATGAACATACCTCTACTTCCTTCACATGTCCCCCAGTATAAATATGTAAGAATTTCTCTAGGAGTGAGACTGATGAACCATGGGGTATTTTTATTATTTTTTTCCAAAGTGATTATACCAAGTTATCTTCCCACCCACAGTATATATGTCCCTCCTGCTTCATATGATAACCAATACTATTTATTGTCAGTTTTTTATTTTTGCCAGTCTCATGGGTTAAGTTATGATTTTTTGTTTTGTTTTGTTAATCCTCATCAGGTGGTATTTTTTCCATTGATTTTTAGAAATGGAGGGAGGGAAAATCAGAGAAACATTGATGTGAGAGAGATACATCGATTAGTTACCTCCCACAGGAACCCCAACTGGGCCAGAGATCGAACATGCAACCCAGGTATGTGCCCTTGACTAGGAATCAAATCCAAGACCTTTTGGTGCATGGGCGGATGCGCTAATCACTGGACACACTGGCCAGGGATATGTTCATGGTTTTAATTTGCATTTCCTAAATTACTAATGAGGGAGAACATTTTTAATAGCTTAATTGGCTCTTCAGCTTTATTTTCCTGTGAAATACCTACTCAAGTTTTTGTCTATTTTTCTATTGAATTTTTTTCTAACTGATGTGTACAAGTAATATATATCCTGGATAATGGATATTTTATCAGTTGCAAATGGCTTCTCCCAGTTTGTGCCTTGTATCCTCATACTTTGTTTTTCAGTAAACAAAAAATTTAATATAGTTGAATTTATAAATATTTTCCTTCATGGTTTTTTCTTTTTGTACCTTATTGAAGAAATCCTTCCATATGCCAAGTCATTAAAATATTTTTTCTATATTGCTTCTAACAATGTCATAAATTTGCTTCTCATGTTTTAAATTTTATTTTTATCACATGAATAATCTATTTTCCCAGCATCACACATTCATTCTTTCCCTCACTGATTTGCTTTAAGTTTCTATATACCACATACAGATCTACTTCTTATCTCTCTATTCTGTTCCATTTTTGTCTGTCTTTGAACTAACAGCTTTATAAATATTGATATCTTATATTCTGGTAAAACAAGTCCCCCAATCTTACACTTCTTCAGGATTTGCTTATCTCTTCTTAGTCCTTTGCATTTCCACCTGAATTTTAGAATTAGCTCATTAGGTTTAAATATACAATTGAAATTTTTATTGGAATTGCATTGAATCTGTAGACCCCTTGAGAAAAGTAAATTCTTTATAAGAATATGTCTTCTAACCCAGGAATATGCTATATTTCTCTATTTAGGTCTTTTCTAAAGATTTTAATTAAGTTTCATAATTTCTGCCATAAGTACTTCAACACTTCTTGTTAGGTTTATTCCTATAACTTAATATTTCTTATGCTATTGTAAATTTTATTAAATCATACCAACTGTTGCTATTGTATAGAAATGTAATGATTTTTTAGTATATATTGTGCCCAAAAGGCATGCTAAACTTTCTTATCAATTCAAAAAAGTTACCTATTGACTAATTTTTTATCTTGATACATTTTATTCTTTTTTTCTTGCCATATCACAGTGGCTAGAACCTTCAATATGTTGAAAGAAAGCAGATGGTAGACTATCTTCTCTTGTTCCTGATCTTAAAGGGAATGCTTTTAACATTTCAAAATTGAGTTTGCCAGTATTTAAGTTGAAGAAACTGTGCTGCTGAGAAGTAAAGCAGTTGCTTGAGATCATAAGGCCTCTAAGTGATAAACCCAGGATTCAACACTGATCCAAGACCCATGTTCTTTTATTTTTTTTTCAATATTAAAATATTTTTATTAGCATTATATTGAGCCAAAATCAAATTGCTGAAAAACACACAATACAGATCATTATGTTAGGTTTATGAACATGTGAAACAGTAGTGGGACACATACATATACTGAGAAGGTAGAAAGACATGCATGGGAATGAGCAACAACAAATTCAGGAGAATAGGGCTAGAGGGGAAACTATAGAGGTCGGTGGGTAAATGGCACAGGGAAGTTCTGCTTGGTCTCTCGCTGACCATCCTCACCCCTCAGCACATGCCTTCCCCTTCCCTCCTGTCTGTGTCCATTGTTATGCTTATATGCATGCATACAAGTCCTTTGATTGATCTCTTACCTCCTCACCTGGACCTTCCCTCATAGATTAAACAATCTGTTCAATTCTTCTATGACTCTGGTTCTATTTTTTTTTTCTGGTTCTATTTTTGTTCACCAGTTTATGTTGTTGCTTATATTGCACAAATGAGTGAGATCATGTGATATTTATTTATATTTCTCCAACTGACTTATTTCACTTAGCATAATGCTCTCCTGTTCCATCCATGCTGTTGCAAATGGTAAGAATTTCTTTTCTTTTACAGCAGCTTAGTATTCCATTGTGTAGATATACCATAGTTTTCTAATCCACTCATCTGCTGATGGACACTTAAGAATTTCCAAATCTTAGCTATGGTAAATTGTGCTGCTATGACCATAGGGGTACATATATCTTTTCTGATTGATGTTTCTCTTTTCTTGGGATATATTCCGAGAAGTGGGATTACTGGAAGACCCATGTTTTTTTAATCAATTTGTCAGTGGAGAAAAAAAGTTAACTAGTGAGACTTAAAATAGGCAGAGGCAAGAGAATACATTTGTATTTAAGATTATCTAAACTACAATAAACACACACACACACACACACACACACACACACACACACACACACACATATACTTTGAGCTTTGCTAAAACTTCAGAAAACCCTGAGACTCATTCAGAGGGGCCAGCATATATATGATCCTTCCTTAAAACTGTCAGATGGCTCTCACTGCTCACAAGGATAAAGTCCCAATTCCCAGCAGGCTATCCTTCTAGATTTACTTCTAGCAATCCTATTCCCAAATACTTTCACTGCATAATTCCGTCATTCCCCAAACTTGTTATATATTTTCACTAAAGGCCCAGTGCACGAAATTCCTGCACTGGTAGGGTTGCTAGGCCTGGTGGGCAATCAGGACTAACCTGTGGGGTGATCAGGCCCCGCTCACACCTGCCTTGCTGGCCTGGTCCTGCCCACTCGCTGGCCCCACTCCCCGCAGCTGCCACCTCTGGTCAGGCCTGCGGGCTGGGGGCAGCTCCTGCATTGAACGTCTGCCCTCTGGTGGTCAGTGCATGTCATAGCAACCAGTCGTTCTGCCAAGTCATTCAAGCCAGTCAATTTGATATTATGATTTTAAATAAATAGATGCTAGTGACAGAGTATTCAGTTCTCCCCCTGTTGCACAATTAAGATTCCTAACCATTCATTTAGTCTAACAAAAAATACGTAAGCACTAAGGATAAAATGGCACAGAAAACAGAATTAGTCCACTCAGTTGTCAGGGGTTCAGAGAAGAGGAGGTTGCAGGGGAGAAATAGAGGAAAGAATAGCAATGTAATAACTATCTTTCCACTTGTTTTAATTGAGTTTTTAATTTGTAAGCTGTGAAGTCCCCTATCTTATCCCTTTGCTTCTTTTATTAGTCACAATTCTCCAAAGAAACAGAACCAAAATCCCACCAAACAACATTTTCATGCTGACCTCCCTTAGAAGTTCCTAATGCAAGCATGGATCACTCTGCCAACTTTGCTGCAGCTAAAGAGGGGGAAAAACAACTTTACGAAGCAAAGTATTGATTTTCTTTCTTAGGAGATGGTAAATATTAAGTTGTCTGAGGGTTTTGTTCACTTATTTCAAGCCTAAAAGGGCTCACATAGACTTTCCACACTAAAAGAAATTTAATTTTAAATCTGGATTAACCGAAATAATATAAAATAATTATTTAAAGTTCTATAAAATAAAAATATGGGGGAAAATAATATTGAATGCAAAACAAGAGGGATGCTGGAGACATAAATATGTGTTTTTCTAAATCTCTCTTCCACGCAGATGAAAAAAAGAAATACCAAATAACAAAATATTTCCTTCTTATAAGATTATATAAGTTTCTTTAGGATGGGCATAAAGCTCAGTTTATCCATAGAATCTATGAAGCAGCATAAGATAAGACTGCAAATATACACATCTGAATACACCTTGGTTTAGTTGAATAGTCCTCCATCAGAAGAGTATACACTACCATCTAGTGGTTCTTTTAGGGAAAAAAAATTGTTTCCTTCACAATGTTTCATCTAGATAGCAATCTGGTATATACAAACAGGTCATTTTGTTTTGAAGGAAAATAGGCTAAGAGCAATAAAACAAACACCTTTGTATACAGTAGACCATGGTGGACAGATCATTAGATTAAAAGTCTGAGATCTGATTTTCTATTCTTTATAGCTTTGTGATTTTGGACAAGTCTTATCTTTCCAATATTGTTTTTCTCATTTGTAAAATAAAGTGACTGCACTAGATTGGTGTTTCTCAAATGGCAAGTTATAACACAGTAGTTATACAATAGATTTAATAAGTCATGACCAGAATTTTTAAAAATTTAAATATAACAAAAAAAACTGTATCAGGTGTTATTTGATGAAGTAAATAAATGTGCGCATATGTGTTTGACTATGTTTCCAGGAGCACAATATAAAATGTGCTGCAAATATGTATGTTTCCAGGAGCACAATATAAAATGTATCTGTTACTAAGGGTCACAGACAAAAAATGTTGGAAAGTCTCTAAGATTCCTGTAAGCTCTAAATTCCATGTTTGTATGAATTGTGACCGTGAGTCCTAACTCAGAATACTGATAAGGGTTTGAATCTGATTAATTTATATCTGATATCTGATAGACTGGTCTGCTGACTAGTGGGATGGCTTTGATTCTCTCTTACAGTAACTTAAAAACTCTAGTCCGGCAAACGTGGCTCAGTGATTGAGTGTGGACCTATGAACCAGGAGGTCATGGTTCAATTCCCATTAGGGTACATGCTCAGGTTGTGGGCTTAATACCCAGTGTGGGGTGTGCAGAAGGCAGCCAATCAATGATTCTCTCTCATCATTGATATTTCTATCTCTCTGTCCCTCTCCCTTCCTCTCTTGAAATCAATTTTTAAAAGACTCTTGACAAAAATATTTGCCTAGTAATGTGTTCTGTTTTATTTTTTTTTTCTCTAGAGACCTCTACCAATCTTTCTAATGCAATATTTCTCAAAATAATAGTCCAGGAATCAAATGCCTTGGGAATGCTTATTTTAAAATACAAACTTTTGTTTCCCTATCTCACTGTTAGACGTACTGAATCAGAACCTTGAGGCAAGGAGTCCAGTAATTTGCACTACCCTCAAGTAAAACTAGGTGTTCCCATGTGCCTTAAAGTTTGAGAAATACTAGTTTAATTTTCAATGACATTTCCAAGGAGAAAGTTCTTAGCAAGTAATTTTGTTGATCCCTGTCCATCCTAACATTCTTTGTGCTATCTCGTCCTTTTTCCAACTTACCTCTTCCAAAAAGAGATAATCCTTGCTTATTTCCATCTCAAGAGAACAGATCTCTAATACCTACAGAGAATTAGGCCAATGGAAGTCCCAGCAATTTCCAGACATAAAATCTATAATATCTAAAATACCACCTGATACAAATTTGATTTTTAATATATTAGACTATAATTAACAGATATTAGACAAAATTTCTCATATCACAGTATGCTTGATACTTTTAAACAAAGGCCAAATCTTTTTTCTTCAAAATTCCCAAATAAATACTTATGAATATTAGTGGTTACATCAACATTAGCATTGCCTAAGAGATTGTTAGAAACAGACTCTCAAAGCCTACCCTAGAATCTGAATCATCTGCATTTTAACAAAATTTTCCCAAGTTAACCATATGGACACTACATTTTTTTAAAATTTTATTTTATTAAGGTATTATCTGTGTACATAGCTTACCATTGCCCCCCCCCACCTCCCATTTATGCCCTCCCTCCCCAGAGTTCTGTGTTCACCGGTTGTACTTATGTTCATGCATACCAGTCCCTCGGTTGTTCTCCTATCTCCCCCCCAGGTCTCCTTCCCCTCCCCGCTGTCATTTGACAATCTGCTTGTTTTATGGTGACCATCTCAGGACCCCATGAATAGAATCTGCTCCTCATTTGGCAGTCTGCTTGTTTTATGGTGACTATCTCAGGACCATATGAATAGAGTCCGCTCCTCCTCTGGTTTTCACCGCCCCTTGCCCTGGGTCCCACTGCTTCCCCTGGGACACATGGCTCGCCCGGGGCACACTGCACCCTGGGACACTCGGCTCACCCGGGGCACTCGGCCCCATGGGGCACTCGGCCCCCTGGGACACTCGGCTCACCCGGGGCACTCGGCCCCATGGGACACTCAGCTCACCCTGGGCACTCGGCCCCCTGGGACACTCAGCTCACCCGGGGCACTCGGCCCCCTGGGACACTCGGCTCACCCGGGGCACTCAGCCCCATGGGGCACTCGGCCCCCTGGGACACTCGGCTCACCCGGGGCACTCGGACCCCTGGGACACATATGGACACTACATTTTAAGAAGTGCTACATTATAAATAGTTGGACCTGAGATAATCAATCAGTAACTGCACAGTGATTGTAGACAGGATTTTTCTAAAATAAATTTTTATTGATAGCAAAGAGGAAGGGAAAGGAAAGAGAGATGGAAACATCAATGAGAGAATCATTTATTGGCTGCCTCTTGCACGCCCCCTACTGGGGATGGACCCTGCAACCCAGGCATGTGCCCTTGACCAGAATCAAACCTGAGACCCTTCAGTCCGCAGGCTGGCACTTTATCCACTGAACCAAACTGGCTAGGGCTGGACAGGATTTTTTTTTTTTAATTTCAAAGAGGAAGACAGAGGGAGAGAAAGATAGAAACTTCAATGTTGAGAGAGAATCATTGATTGGCTGCCTCCTACATGCTCCATACTGAGGATCAAGCCCACAACCTGGGCATGTGTCCTGAACAGGAAATGAATCGTGATCTCCTGGTTCATATGTCAATGCTCAACTACTGAGCCATACCAGCAGGGCTAGCCAGGATTTTTAAAGGAGTTCACAGGGGATGGGGGAAATATATGGCTTCAATGCATTGTTATGGACTGAGTATTTCCTCTCTAAATTATGATGGTAATTGAAGGTTGGGTGCCCTTGGGAGGTTATTAAGTTTAGATGAGGTCATGAGAGTGAAGTCCCATGATAGGATTAAAATCTATAATAATAAAAGCCCAATATGCTAATTAGACCAGACAGACATACAGCCTTCTAGATGTCATTCCAGACATCCTTCCTGACCAAGCAGTGGCGATGGGGGCCAAGGCAGAGGTGGTTAGGGGCGATCAAGCAGGCAGGTGAGCAGTTAGTGCAATCAGGCAGGCAGGTAGAGTGGTTAGGGGCAATCAGGCAGGCAGGTAGAGTGGTTAGGGGCAATCAGGCAGGCAGGTAGAGTGGTTAGGGGCAATCAGGCAGGCAGGCAGACGAGCAGTTAGTCTCCCAATCAGCAGTCTCAGATTGGGAGAGGGATGTCCAATTGCCAGTTTAGTTGGACATTCCTCAAGGGGTCCCAGATTGTGAGAGAGTATAGGCCAGGATGAACTGTGAGAAATAAATGGCTAATGTTTAAGCCACCTAATCTATGGTATTTTGTTAAATCAGCCCAAGCCAAGACAATGCAATGTTCTCTTTCTTTTCTAATATTCCTCCTGCCTTGTAGGAAAGCTCAGAGCAACATATTGGTGAAAGGGAATGGAGGAAAGGAAGAGGGAGAGAGAGGATTTTTTAGATAGGATCACAAATCTCCATGTAGTTATTAAAGGTTCTGCATTAAATGAAGTGTTGCAGGTGGAGAGACTGAGAAATATCTGCTATCAGCATGGAATCCTTGACACAAGAAAATGAGCAAATCAACTCCAGGAGAATCTGACACAGAAAAAGATAATGGCCAGCATAAACTAGTAAGATATTAGAATAAGACTATAGTGGCATTCCTGTAATTGGCAATCCCATTACCTAGAGTCAACAAAGCAGATATTATTTTTGTCTGAATGTTCACATGTTACACAAACCCCATAATTTCATTATCTAGAGATGTGAAATTCTAAAACCATGGGACAATGGTTTGATAATTTACTATTTAATAAACTAAAAAAAAAGTAGTTTATTCATCCTTTCTCCCATTTTAAAAAAATATATTTTATTATTTTTTACAGAGAGAAAGAGAGAGGGACAGAGAGCCAGAAACATCGATGAGAGAAAATCATCAATCAGTTGCCTCCTGCCGAAACCGGTTTGGCTCAGTGGTAGAGCGTCGGTCTGAGGACTGAAAGGTCCCGGGTTCGATTCTGGTCAGGGGCATGTACCTTGGTTGCGGGCACGTCCTCGGTAGGGGGTGTGCAGGAGGCAGCTGGTCGATGTTTCTCTCTCATCGATGTTTCTGGCTCTCTGTCTCTCTCCCTTCCTCTCTGTAAAATATCAATAAAATATTTAAAAAAAAAAATCAGTTGCCTCCTGCACACCCCCTACTGGGGATGTGCCCGCAACCAACCAAGGTACATGCCCTTGACCAGAATCGAACCCAGGACCCTTCAGGCCGCAGGACGATGCTCTATCCACTGAGACAAACCGGTTCTGGCTCCTTTCTCCCATTTTTGAGAGAAGAAAGGTAACTTAATTTTCAGTGGCCTTGTTTTGACAAAGATTAATAAAATAGTTTATTCAAGTAATTGGTTAAAATAACTATACATTAAATGAAATTTCATTTGATAGGTCTATACTTTAAAAATATAACTGTTATTTTTTTATGTGGTTACTAGTGGCCCAGTGCACAAAATTTGTGCACATTAAAAGGGGGACCCAGCCGAAACCGGTTTGGCTCAGTAGAAAGAGTGTCAGCCTGCAGACTGAAAGGACCCAGGTTTGATTCCGGTCAAGGGCACATACCTTGGTTGTAGGCATATCCCCAGGAGGCAGCTGATCGATATTTCTCTCTCATCGATGTTTCAAACTCTCTATCCCTCTCCCTTCCTCTCTGTAAAAATATCAATGAAATATTTTTTTTAAAATAAAAATAAAAGGGGGACCCAGAGTCAAGTCCCCACCCGCCCACATGTGCCTCAAAACTGTGTGAGACCCAGACCCCACTTGGGCCACCCCCCCTCCCCAATTGGGCTAGATCCAGACCCAGCCACTCCCACCCTTGTCAAGCCCTGCCAGGCAGGGGGCATAGACTCAGGTCCCCTGACCAAACACCAGGATGGGGGCATGGCCTGAGTTCCCCCGACCCAGCAATGGGGATGTACCTTGATGTCCCCCGTCAAGCCCTGCTGGATGGGGAGTATGGCCTGGGGTCCCCTGTCAAGCCCCACCGGGCAGGGGGCCTCAGCCTCAGGTCCCCTGCCATGGTGCTGGAGCGGGGAGTGTGGCCTGAGGTCCCCCAGCCTGGTGCCAGGGTTGGGGTTGGGCCTGAGGTCCCCCACCTGGCATCAGGGCAGGGGGCAAGGCCTGAGGTCCCCTGTCAAGCCCCATGGGGGCGGGGAGGGTGTAGGCTCAGGTCCCTGCTGATTGCTCATTAGGCTCCTTAAGGGAACTTGGTCTCAGCTGTGGGTGCAGCCATCTTTGTGATGGAATGATGGTCAATTAGCATAGTCCCTCTTTATTAGATAGGATATATAAGCCTACTAAAATGGATTGCTCCATTGTGTTACTTATTTGTCCAGGTCTACTCAGGATCAGAACATTGCCAGATGGGAAGCCCCCTTCCGGAGGCTATGTTTTGATTTGGCATCTGAAAGCAAAGTTGCTGAGAGATGTCAGGTTAATTTTGCTATGAGGGAAATCATTACCTATAAAAATCAAAGTTTAACAAAAGATTTCATACTCTTGCCGAAACCGGTTTGGCTCAGTGGTAGAGCGTCGGTCTGCGGACTGCAAGGTCCCGGGTTCGATTCCGGTCAAGGGCATGTACCTTGGTTGTGGGCACATCCCCGGTGGGGGGTGTGCAAGAGGCAGCTGGTCGGTGTTTCTCTCTCATCGACGTTTCTAGCTCTCTATCTCTCTCTCTTCCTCTCTGATAAAATATCAATAAAATATATTTTTTTAAAAAAGATTTCATACTCTGAATTGAAAGATGAGGAAGCATAGAAACAAGAAATTTAGACAGTGAGGTTGATGGCTAAAAAAATTCAGAGGATAGTCAAGTGCAAGTTCAAATCTGGTAATTTAGAATCTCAACTTTGAATAGACAATGTATGTACCATGTAATTTAATTTAATCCAGGAGGTTCTTTACCCTTCATCCTCATGAAAGAGGAGTTCTGGTTCAGAAGTCAGAGCATTCCTGAAACCACTCTCTGGAACAAAATAGTTTTTAGACAGTCCTGGCTGCCCTTTTCAGGCCTCTATTCACATAGTCAAATCCTTTCATGTTTCCAAGACCAATGTTTTCATTGTTCCAAGAACAATTTGCACTTTTTAATCTAGAAAGGAACCATCAGGACAAGACACTAAACACTATTCAATTATGTGAAAGAAATGTTAAATATAAACCCAAAGAAGGGCTGGAGTTGGTTAGATGCTTTATTATAGATACATAGGCATGACTATGCCAAATTGCTGCAATTTGCTGAGAATCATATCATGTTCCACAAGATAATGTTTGCAAGATCTACCACAGTATCCAACTAAATCATTTAAATCTAAGTCTTGCTCAAAGCCATTCCTTGGGAATCAATAGCCATCTATGGGATACTTGACCACCTGCCCTCACTGGATTGAAATCCTGATTTTTCCTCTGTATAAATTAGCTCTGAAATTAGAAATAGGGGAATATTGTGGGTTGACATCCTGACAGACCTTATCCAACTATTTCTACTTTACTGTGCAGACCACCTTCCTCAACTGATAATCAGTCTGTGGGCAGATGCTTTGAGAAATGTGAGTGAATGCTTCAAAAAGAAAGAAGATGCAACTGCAATATTAAAAACCCATGCACTATCCATTTGCATATGTCTTATTCCTTCTCTCCTAAATTTTTACTGTACAATACTATGTGGTTATTTATTAAGCTTAAGTTTGACTCAACTATTATAGATTTACTCCTCCCCTCCAAAACAATAGATAATTGTGACTGATCAGACTCACATTCTGAATTCTGCTATCAAGCCTCTGACACTGTTGATACCTCAATGCCATGGAAGCATGTTAGTCCTACTGGGCTCAAGAATTCTGAGGAGACTTCAGATCCACTTTATAAGTGGTGTTAGAAGTTTTTCAGGGTCACCTGGGGAATCTGGGAGGGGAAAAATAGGTAGGATATGAGGCTAGGAGAGACTCCCTGCCCCATTTGGGGCCAGTTTTTATTTATGTATTGGGATTTTTTCATAAATTTCTGTCAGTACAAAGAGTTCAATTGATTTTCAAAGGTTTGAAATGGCTGTTGTGGTACATAAGGGGACTCAGACTTGGTTAGAAGGCCAGAAACTGCCACTTGCTGTGGCAGGAGGGGAAGCACCTATCCTCTCCAATAACAATCTCCGCACTGCCTACCTCACAGGCTCGCCCTTATGTCGAAACACCACTACGAGTGTGGGAGGCATAAAGGGCTGAGCCTGGGTTCCACCGCAGTTTTCTCCAGCCGGAAGTCCCGTCTCCATGACCCTCCTTACTACCCGCTCACCCCTCACCCGGAAGTGGACCCCGCGGGTCTGGCCGTCCACTCGGCGCTCTAGGTCTTCCATGCGCGGGGTGGTGGCGTCCATTCCACCCACCAAGATATGGATCCCTCCAGCCTAGAGTCACACCCTACCCCACAAGAGTCTGACCGCGCAGACCTAGATTTCTACTCTCCTGGCCAAGATTATTCCTCCACCAGCCATGAGTTCAACTCTCTCTACCTAGAACTGGACTTGGACTCTGTTAACAAAGATCTTTCTCAGCCCATGACAGATACCTCTGCAGGCACGTATGAACCCCGTTCACCTACCAAACCGGAGGATCTCACAGAGGCTGAGCAAAAAAAGCTCAAGTCCGAGCTCGCTAAATTGGAAGCTGAGATTGTAACCCTACGCCATGCGCTGGCAGCCAAAGAAAGACACTGCGTGGAGCTCAAGAGGAAGCTGGGCCTCACAGCCTTGGTGGAGCTGAAGCAGAATCTGTCGAAGAGCTGGCACGAGGTTCAGGTCTCCAACGCCTACATGAAACAAAAGACGTCAGCTGCACTGACCACCATGGGCTCAGCCATCTGCAAGAAGCTTGGAGACATGAAAAAGTCAGCCACATTCAGATCCTTTGAAGGTCTGGTGGGGACAATCAAGTCCAGAGTTGCAGGTGGCAGAGAGCTTGACAATGACTTACTTCCTTCTTCATCGGGGTATGAGGATGATTGGCCCTCAGTTTCGGGGAATAGAGATGATTCACCCCCAATTACAGGGAGTGAGAATGATCCAGTTCCAGGGAGTGGAGATGATCTGGTTACAGGAACTGTAAATGACCTGCTTCCCTTTCTGGAGCAGGAATGAGCCCTTTATAACTTGCCTGACCACCTAACCAATGCAAGAACTCCCTTCCTTCATCACAATTGCAACTCTGCCCATCAAAAACAAGCACCTAACCACAGTGGTAAAGTTAATTCAGGAAAAGGACAGAGTCCGACTTTGAGAAAAGTAATGTCCATTTTACACAGATATTTGCTGCTGTTGAGATAGAAAATCTAATGTTTTGTACCTGGTTATTTTACACTAAAGTGTGTAGATCAAATGCATCACTATACTAGCCTTCCTGGGGTTGTATTTAAATGTACAAGACAATGGCTCCAGAAGGGTCTAAAAGGCCAAAATCCAAATTCTTTTTTTGAAAACTAGTCTCATCAGAAGGCAAAGTAGGTTTCTGTTTAAAACTGGGAAAATGTATAAAATAGGTTATAAATCTATCTACTCCCCACCTCCTTCCTTCACTAAATCTCAGAAGAAAACTTGAAAGCTTCAACTAGTCTATGATTTTTATTTTAAAAAGATGTTCAAGAAAACATTTTTTAAAAAACAAACATGTTTTTTCTCTGAGACCCTCAGAAAGGGAAAGAATATTAGTGGATTAATTGTTATATAATATAACTTTTATAAAACTTGACTTTTTAAAAGTTCCTACTTAAGCAAGGTAACTTTAGCTTCAGTTTAGTTAACTACTTTGGATTCAAGCCAAACTTGCAATTTTACTTTGCCTTATGCTGTGTTAGTTATCTTTTTATATAGCAAAATGAGGGTTTTAAAGTTTAAACCTGTGGCAGCATGTCTCTGCCATAGCAGCATGCCACCTAAAAGGGAGAAAGTTGCTCCTCAGTTCTGCAGCAATTCCTAATTATCACCTCCAGGTGAGGAGCTGGAGGGAAAACAGCATAGCCACATTCCAGAAAAAAACCCCTCTCTTAAGCAACATTTAAAACTGAATGCCCATCCCCTGTAATGCTGACTGTTATCCATTTGAATGGGATAACTAACTGGTTATACATCACTGGTCACCTTGACTCCAGGTCTGTCCTTATTTATAGCTAACCCCAACTGAAAGGAAACAGAATTCTGTGAGTTTGAACCTTCTCATATCCTATTTTGACAGGAACTATGATGATTTTTGTTTTTGTTTTCCTTTCCCATTTTCAAAATTCCAGGACTTTGAGCTTCTTTCATTTCTCCAGTTCACACTGCCTGAGATAAAAGTTTATGTCTTAATGGCTTTCAGCAGGGATCCTAGGACACTTACTTGCAGTGGGTATACATTGATAACATCTCACTGCCTAAAGGTAACCCCTCCAGCCTAAAAAGATTATCCTGTTTTACTTATTATTGAATGCTCCCCCTATATTCCTATAAACAAAACCAAATACCACTATAAATGCAAAAGTACTTGGTAAACTGTAAAGTCAGTAATGTATCCCAACCCTCCACAGATTTCTGAAGATAAAGTTTTGCTTGGATTAAAATAAGATATTCAACTATTTTTTAATCTGTTTGCTTTTAATCTGTTGTATTTATCAACTAAAACAATTATTTTTCTATGCTAAAGAACTGGAAACAAACTTGCAGCATGCATAAAGCCAAAATACTCCAAATAGGCAAAGGCTTTGACCCCACTGCAGACAGCCTCGTGTTTGAGAAAAATCTCAGACTGACATCACGGGCCAAACCAGAATATGTTCTATTTTATTTAATAAATCAAACACATGTAGTATCAGTTTCTCCAAATAAATCCTCAACTCACTGAGAGCATTAAGAACATATCTATCTTTGTTCATCACTGTATTCCCATGCCTGGCTCAGGTAAACATTCAATAAATACCTTGCTGAATTAACAAATTAATATCACATACTTCAGACATTAAATCTTTGATGAAAGAGATTATCAACATGAACTGTTTAACAAGTTCCCTATTCAAAGAAAATTTGCCCTAGCTGGTTTGGCTCAGTGGCTAGAGCCTCAGCCTGCAGACTGAAAGGTCCCAGGTTCAATTCCGGTCAAGGGCACATGCCCTGGCATCAGGCTCGATCCCCAGTGGGGGGCGTGCAGGACACAGCCAATCAATGATTCCCTCTCATTATTGATGTTTCTCTCTCTCTCTCCCTCTTCCTTCCTCTCTGAAATCAATAAAAATATATTTTAAAAGAAAAGAAAATTTAAGACTCTACTTAAATGTCAAGGTCTGAAGGCACATAAATTAATTAGATATTGTGAATGCTCTTTAGAAACAATTTTCTAATTGTTATAATTCACTTTAGTGAGTGCTAAAATAGAGGAAATCTGTGAAGAAAGAGTATTCACCTCTGCCTTGATAGATCAGAAAATTTCATAAAGATAGAAAGTCGTAAAGGACATAATGGGAATTTGCCAGACATATAAAAGCAGAACATTCCAGTCAATAGCCAGAGGAACTAAGTCAGGAAGGAATATAATAGAATGTCATGTTTCAAATAATATCAATAAGCCATTGTGGCTAGAGAGAAAGTATAAGTGGTAAGAGATAAGGATGGAGAAATAAACAGAGGCAAGATCATAAATAGTCTTATATGCTAAATCAGATATTAGTATTAATCCTGTAGGAAATGGGGAGGAAGGTACTTAAATTTGTGTATCTGGTAGATCACTCTGGTCATCACAGAAATAGATTCAGATATATTTAAGAGGCAGAATCTCCAAGACTTAGGAAACAACTGAATGGGCAAGAAGGATGGATAGATTTATGAGTTAATAAGGATGTAGAATTTAAAAGACTTGATACTAACAATGCTGGAGCTGCACATTCATTTTGCTTTGGCTCTTTTGTTGGATTCCGCATACCTCCACCAATAGCCATGGACACCAAATACATGCCTCCATAAGCATATGAACTCTTAATTAAAGGCTTCCTCCAGATTTCCTTTCTACTTGCTTCTACCTTTCCTATGGATTGCTTACCCTCATTTTCTAGCCTGTATACCTTCATAATTTGATAACCTTTGCTCATCTAGCCCTATTTGTATGTTGGAGCCTAGCTTCAGTCTATTTAACTGTAACCTGGCCATTTCCAATAGTTCTTGGAATATGTGAATTTCCAAAAATGCTCCATATCTGAATCTGGCTCTACTCCTGAGAAACACTAGTTTAGAGGAATATTGGAACAAAATTCCCTGAAGTTCCCAATTTTCTTAGTCTTCCATCACCCAGAGGAGTGAAGGAGTAGGGGTGGGAAAGTAGAGGCAAGGGTTGAAAGTTCTACTTCTCCCCAGATGACACTCCCCATGCAGCTGAGAGGGAACAGAACACCAAACCCTTGTTTATTACCATGATAGCATACCCTGGTATACTGCTATCATCACCCCCAGAGAAATTCACCAGGAACTTCTGGATTATACTTTACTTCTTAGCTCCAGATTTGAGAGAAATTATATTACATACTTTCCTTCATGGACTGAAAGAGGCAAGCAATCATTAGGTAATTAGAATATGTAGGTCTTCTCACAGTGGTAAGGTACTTGATAGCTCTACCCACAAAGAAAACAATGATGCCATTTGTGGATACTGTTAGGGAAAAAAGGATGAGTGTTACTCTATCAAAACTACTGGGGCCTTGTCCAGCCAGTGTGGTTCAGTGGCAGAGTGTCAACCCATGCACCAAGAGGTAACCTGTTGGGTTCCTGATCAGGTCATATGCCTAGGTTGCATGCTTAATCCCTAGTGGGGTTGTACAGGAGGCAGTTGATTAATGATTCTCTCTCATCATTGATGCTTCTATCTCTCTCTCCCTTTCCCTTTCTCTCTCTCTAAAAATGAATAAAAACACATTTTAGCCCTAGCAGTTTGGCTCAATGGATAAAGCATTGGCCCGCAGACTGAAGGGTCCAGGGTTTGATTCTAGACAAGAGCATGTACCTCAACTGTAGCCTTAATCCCCAGCTCAGTCAGGACATGTGTGGGAGGCAACCAACTGATGTGTCTCTCTCGCATCAATGTTTCCCCCTCTCTGCCTCATCCCCTCCCTTCCATTTTCTCTCAAAAAAATTAATGGAAAGATATCCTTGGGTAAGGTTTAAAAACAAAACAAACAAACAAAAACAAAAAATCCACATATATGTCCTATATAATAAAAGGCTAATATACGAATTGTCCCCTCAACCAGGAGTTCGACCGGGAGTTCGACCAGGTGGGAGAGCTGGCATGCCAACTGCCTGTGGCCCCTCACTCCTGGCTAGCCTGACCTAATTAGCCATGATGTGGCAGTCCAGCTGCACCCCACCCATGCACAAATTCATGCACTGGGCCTCTAATATGTATATATTTTTTTAAAAAACCTACTGAGGCCTCAATGCAATCATCATTTGAGACTATGCCCCACTCCTGCTGACCAGATCTATTGATAGGATGCTCAGTAATGCCACAACTTCCAGTGCCTAGCATTGTTCACATAAGGAAAATGACAAGTGGGGGGAAAATGCCTTCTAGGTGATGCACCTTGGACAGGTAATACAAACACATTATCTTGTCACTTAGTCATCTGTCAGAAATTACTAATCAGATCCTTATGTTAAAAATGTCTGACAATTCCTGAGAATTCACCAAGTAGTTTTAAAGTTCATTTTCAGTTTATCTATAGTACCACTCAAATTTAACTGACCACCTCAGGAAGGGAAGTAGATTCCTCTGGAAGACGAAGGTTTTGGTCACCTCAACCCCAGTCATGGCTACCTGGCTTCACACCATAGCATCAAAAATGATGCATCCAACATGGTGCCACATCTCCAAGAAGAGTTTCCATGTGGAACCAGGTCTATCTAGACTTGATCCACCTTCATGTATTATCTCCCATACCCAAAAACCTGAGCTCAGAAGCCAGAGCACATAGAACATAGAACTGCTGGTTGATGCCTTTGCTGCCTTTATACTTAACTAGAGGCTCGTTGCACAAAATTCATGCAGAGAGGGAGGTTATCCCTCAACCCAGCCTGCACCCTCTCCACCTGCTGGCTCCTAACCGCTTGCCTGCCTGCCTGCCTGCCTGATTGCCCCTAAATGCTTCTGCCTGCCAGCCTGATTGCCCTCTAACCACTCCCCTGCCAGTCTGATTGCTGCCCAACTGCCCTCCCCTGCAAGCCTGATTGCTTTCCTCCTCCACATGAGGTTGTGGAGATGCTGGGACCAGCCTCCTCCACGCTGCACAGAGCTTCGAGCCCCACTTCCACTGTGCATGCACCCATCTTGTGGTGGCCATCTTTGTGGTAGCCATCTTGTGATGACATCGCACAAGGACATTGTGCAAGGGTGTTATGCCACCTAGGTTTTTATTATATAGGACACTGTGAAGAAGTTATGAAGCCAGGAAAATAGTGGTGGGAACCAGCCTCCCACTAGCCTCTGTCTCACTCCAAACCTTTGGTTCTCTATAGCCCAAATTTTGAATCTATATCTGGCTTTATGGATCTGGTATCTAAACCAAGTGGTCCCATCAAATGGCTCTTGTCTTTTTATAATGCACTTTTAAAATTTTAGTTTGCTCCCCAGAGGGTCCAAAGACCAGATCCCTCCCCTTTCTCTACCCCCACCCCCCCAAAAAATTTTTAGTTTGCTTTTTGATCTCTGACTCTGTGATGCTATCTATGAAAGCTTGACAAACCCATCTGAACCTTATAGGAGAGGAGATGGAGTTACCAAAGATTGGCTAGTTTACAATGTGTATAGTTGCAAAAGGGCAAATACATACATACATATAAGTATATATATTTTATGCTAAGTGTCTGTCCAGGTAATGATGTCACGTAGCAATGCCTGGCTTCCTCTCCCTAGCAACAACTAGCCTCCTTGCAATTTCTTCAACCCAAGAACACAACTTGCTTTATACCAAGGTGGAAACATTTTACACTTTAACCAAAAGTCTGTGAAGCATTTCCCCATGCCGCATCTCATTTAATCCTCACAGAAGTCCTAGAGTAGGTAGATAGGAGACTCAGTGGAATCCTATTTTCTCTTCATTAGCCAGAAAACGGAGATTTAGAAAGTTTAGAAACTTGACCCGACTGAAAAGAAGTAAGAAATGGTGGACCTTGAAAATGACTTCAGGTTTTCTCACTGTACAGAATATAGTCAAACACTGCTGCAGTGCCCTGGTTTGGCTCAGTGGATAGAGCATCAGCCTGCAGACTCAAGGGCCCCCGGTTTCATTCCAGTCAAGGGCATGAACCTTGGTTGCAGACACATCCCCAGTAGGGGATGTGCAGGAGGCAGCTGATTGATAGTTCTCTTTCATCAATGTTTCTGGCTCTCAGAAAAACCAAGATGGTGGCCTATGTAAGTGCCTAAACTACCGTCTCAAACAACAATTTCAAAATAACAACTAAACGACAGAATGGACATCATCCAAAACCACAGGAAAGCTGGCTGAGTGGGAAATCTACAAATAGAAAGAAGGAGAGAGACTCATGGATCAGGGGAGCTGCAAAGCGCTGTAGTAGGGAGACATGCGTGCAGGGAGGAAGAACAAACAAGTGCCTGGCTGGCGGGAAGGGAAAGAAAGCTCCCGACTACACTGCACCTCAGTTCCAACTGCCCTGACCCCCAACCCTGGCCAAAACCCTGTGGACCCACATACAGGTGGAGTCTGGACCATAGAGAAAGGCACCCAGAGACTCAGAGACTGGGAGACTTGGGGGAACTAGGAGCCACAACATGCAGGTGGGAAGAAATATTCAAAGTAATGAATAGCAAGAACCTATAACCAAGATTACTCTACCCAGCAAAGCTATTATTCAGAATTGTAGGTCAGATAAAGAGCTTCACAGATAAGAAAAAGCTAAAGGAGTTCATCAACACCAAACCAGTATTTTATGAAAATATGAAAGATATTCTTTAAGAGGAGGAAGAAGAAGAAAAAGGTAATGATAAAAATTATGAACAACAAATACATATCTATCAACAAGTGAATCTAAAAATCAAGTGAATTAAAAATCTGATGAATAGAATAAACTGATGAATATAATAGAGTCAGGGGCATAGAATGGGAGTGGATTGAAAATTCTCAGGGGGGAAGGGGTGTGGGGATACGGGAAGAGATTGGACTAAAATCGTACACCTATGAATGAGGACAATGTGGGGGGTAAGGGCAGAGGGTAGGGTGGGAACCGGGTGGAGGGGAGCTATGGGGGAGGGGGAGGAACAACTGTAATAATCTGAACAATAAAGATTTATTAAATTTTAAATAAATAAATAAATAAATATGGTGATAGCACTCCCCCAGGTAGCACTCCCCTAGTAGACTCTCCAGGCTCCCCCTGGGAATCTCTTGCTTTGGCCCCCTTGTCTATTTCATTGCCTGCCACTTGGATTTCACCTCTCTCTCTGGATCCTTTTGTGGCATCAGAATTGTGATTTAATTTCTGGTGCTGTCTCTTTAATTACCTTCAGTACTTTACTCAAAAGTCTCTGAGCAGCTAAACCCAGCATCTGGGGGATCCCACTCCTACAGGAGTGGTTTAGAGCAAAGGAATAGAGAGAAACTGGAAAATAGTATTTCTTACAGCCATCTCCCCCCACTCACAACTTCTCTTCAACACTAGGGGGTGCTACTCACACAGTCATTTTATCCTGTTTTGTGCCTGCTTTGCTCTTCACTCCTAAAACTTCATCAGCCACATGTCTTGATGAAATGTTTACCATTAAAGTCTAAATCTATGATTCCTCCTGAAATATGGGTAAATCTTGCACCAGTTCCTTAAGCAGAAAAAGACTCACCATTAACTAGGATTTTGACCTTAATCTATAGAACCTACTTGAAATACTGAGAAGGAAATCAGGGAATTTGTTGTTGTTAACTCCATTGAGTATCTAACAAAGTCTATGTATTTCCTTCAGGCAAGTAGAGTGAACTTCTTGTTCTGATTGAAATGAGGAAAGAAAAATCCTTCTCTGAAGGAAGAGATTATTTGTGCCATTCCCATTATTAAAGAAAAAAGAAGATAAATTATTTGGGTCAGTGGATGAAAAGAAAGGAAATGTACCAGGAACTGCTCTGAAGCTGAGCAAGAAAAAATTCTCAAGTTCTCACATGATGCCATCCCATGGGCCCCAAATTCTGAAAGCCTCCAGCTCTACACCTCATTGCCCTCCTCCTAATTACCTCATAAGGGGATTCCCTGTCCTAATATGACAGAGGTTTATTAGTTGGGGATATTGGGAAAGGGAAGAGTCCCCCAGTCCTGGCATCATTAGTTGAACCCCTGACTACAACTCCCTGCAAAAATACTGTTCATCGAGTGGCCATGTACAGTGGTTCTGTTAGAACTCTACTTTAGAGCATTGAAGGTTACAGCTAATTACCATGCATAAAATGGTTTCTATGGAGAATGCATTCTGATTTCCACATAACTCATTTCTACAAATGAACCACTGGAATTCTGCCATTCTGATATAGGTACTGCCTGTGCAACTCTCAAATGAAAGGAGATTTATTTATTGATGTCTTTCAGGACTGACAGGTTCATAGGATAAGGAAAGATTGTGTGTTCTTTTTGCTTGAGAGCTTTCTTACATTGCCTTTTGATCATTCTAGGGATAAAGAAACATGTTCTCTTCCTTTTTTGCTGGGTCTCAAAGGAATCTGAGGCACTGACCAAAATATCCATTATTTCCTGTAGAGTCAAAGCAAAGGTGTTATGTCTCACTTGCTTAGAAATGTAAGAAAACAAGTCAGAAGGAAGTCTACTTTTAGCTTCTTTTGGGCACTTTGATCATGAAAACTAAAGCATATCTGATAAAAGTGCACTTCTTTACCAAGGCTCAGAGATTTTGAGTTTATCTAAATTCAGATTATTAAACTGTACTTTAGCCACTTTAGTATATTTGTATATGTGTTTGGGGGATGGGGTTGACTCATGCAGTCTTCTCAGTGAAGCGGAAGTCTAGCTAACTCTGAAAAGATGCCATTACTAAGTGAGCTGTAGCCTCATTGTTTATATGCAAGCTAGCCAACAAATCATATTTATCCTTTTTCGGGACACTTAGCAAAACAATGCAATTAACTTCTAATACATGGAAATGTTTCTACACTGCAAGTTTTTTCTGAGGGGAAAAAAAAAGACATGATTTGAAAACAGCACACTTTTTCATACGCGACATTGACAATTAACAATTTTACATACAAAAAAAATGTCCTGCAAATATTTAAAGAACATTCAAATAACTATTTTGAGGCTTTGGCTAAACTGCATGAGGATAGTGACAAAACTTTGATATCATACATTGAGCACATGCTATGTGCTAAGTACATTACATCTATTATTTTCTATAATCCTCACTATAGCCCTTGGGGAAAGAAATTAACACTCCCATTTTATAAATTAGGAAATTAAGGCAAAAAGATTAAGGAATTTGCCCAAGTCTTTGCAGCTTGCAAATAGTAGAGTGGACATTTAAATCCAGTTGCTTCTGATTCAGAGTCAAGCACTCAGCTAAACTGTTGCTGCCAAAATGGCAAAAGTCCTGCTGCCACTATTAAACATTAGCCATTATGGCCAAGGATTGCCCAGGGGCATCTTTGTAGTGCAAGCATCACATGTAAAATCCTCCCAAGGGTTTTCTCTTTAGGAAAGAGAGTGCTTGCAAGAGGAGGGTGATCTTGAATATTATTGCCAATATTAAGTCCTTAAAGTTAATCTATACTTTTATTCAATAGATGGTCTTTAAGCAAGTATCTTTTAGAAGTAGACTATGAATGATGCAATCTTCATAAAAGCAGGCATAATGGCTTATAGGGGATATAGGTGCCCTGCTTGGGGGAACTGGCAGACATAGGGGGACAAGCTTGCATACATAGACATGTGTGCACACACATGCATGCACCTTGTGGAGTGGTCTTGCTACCACACAAAAGAGAGAGGCAAGGCATGTGTGTGCTAGTCTCATCTATAGCCTTATTTTGAAGCTTGTTAATATTGGAAGGCTCAAGCCTGATGACCTGAGCTAGCTCTCTTGAGGCTATGGCTAAACTGTGGTGGAAGTTTGGATCACTTACTCTCATTCACCCCAGGATAACCCATAAAGCTGTCGAGGTATAAATCCTTCCTCCTGGAAAATGAGCAATGTCTATCCATTCTTGTGAGTAGACCTTTGTTGCTCTTCCTTTGGACATGGCTGTTGAGCATCAGGAGCTATAACCCTCCATACCTCCTAAAATTCAGTATGTTAGAAATGCAATCAGTTTGTACCCAACAGAACCTACTCCATCCCAATTTTCAACCAAAGCTCTGGATATTCATGAATCATTATGACTGTTTCATTTCAGAGAAGTCTGCTGATTTGCCTCTAAATTTTTCTGGATGGTTGAATAAGGGTGGGTTTGGCTGCCCAAACAACTGCTAGTCCCACTATCTGTATCTGCATCCCATCCTCCACTGATTGGGTGGGCCCAACAGGAACTTGTTCTCAGGGCTCTGAATTTTCCTTCTGTAGTGTGATATCCCCAGGCCCAAGGATTAAAGAAAAGCAGAGCCATTGCCTTGTTGCTAGGGCAACCAGGCAGGTGCTCTGAATCCAGTGGTTCATAACAAAACACTCAATTTCTCCTTACTGGGAGGCAAAGGTTGTTCTAGCTAGGGTAGAAGTTACATTCCAAGTGGTCAGAACTGGAACAGTGTTTGCTATGTGGCATCAGAAGGTCAGATGAGCCAGCTAAATCAGCTTACATTGAGCTGGCAAGACAAAAAGTTAATAAGTAACCCAAAGGCTGAGGTTGGGGTAGAACTAGGACTTGAGAATCAGGCAGACTGGGAATTGTTTACAAGAAGGTAAGGAACAAGGAAAGGTGTCCAAGAGCACTGGTGTAAAGAACCTCAGAGTGTTCATAAGCGAAACCAAGACACCATGAAATACAAAAGGATACATGGGTAGATTTGTTAGCTTCAGAGCAAATTACGCCGCCTTCTCCCTCCTGACAGTTTGGGGGTGAGTTGCAATAGGTCCTGTCTCCAGTTCCAGGCCCATGGGTGTACATCAGTGAATCATATTATAGAAAAGCTCCTTTGTCAGAGCTGTGATATTACCTTGGCTCCAGTCTAGTGACTTTCATCTATTTTGACCACTTCTTGACCACAGATTAGGTGAAATCTCAAGCCCCTTCTTTCAGAAGGTCTCCTATCCCAATCCAATGCCTTGTCAGGGTCTTCAAGAGTTACCTCATCAATTTCATCTTATTACCACAGTCTCCCATGTTTACCTCATTCCAGCTTCAGCAGTCTTTTTTGGTTCTTAACTATGCCAAACTCCCATACCATTCCTAGACCCAGGCCCTGGTCTGAGTCCTGAATTTTATGTCCTATCTAGCTTTCCTTCATCCATGCCCCTCCCTATAAGTTGCGGTCGACAAACACCCAGAATCTTCCACCCTTCTAGATCACAATTGAAATTCCTGGGACAACTCTCATCTTGGGCTGCTGGTGAAGGAGCAGAGGGGAGAGCAAGAGAACCCTCTGCTCTTTCGGCTCCGAGGGCCAGATAGAACAGACAAACGGGCCATAGTTTGCCCACGGCTGTCCTAGAGCCTGCAGGACCTCTTCTCAGGTCCATCCTCCTGAGAGGACCATTCCCACTGGTATGTACATCTCTAGATTCTGTGTTGCATATCATATGATTCAGTGACATATATACTATAATAACATTTCCAGGTTTTCCTCAAAGGGTCCTGGTCTCCCTTTTAGTCAATGAATCTGGGTCTATATCCCACTTTAGTTCTAGAAACTGGGTGATTTTTTTTCATTGCAATACTTATGTCAGCTTCCCAACTCTCAATTTTTTATTATACAAATGAAACAATGCCCTAGTCAAATCTCCATCTATTTTGCCCCTAAAATCACCATAGATCCATGTAGACCAAGGCACTTTAATTGCTACTTTGATTTTGATGCCATGTGCAATAATTATGTCCAACTTGTCTCTGAGAATTAAAACCTGCCGTGGCCTCTCATTCTGAAATCCCATCATCCTCATTGATATCAGGCAGCCTAATTTCCATATCACATCTGCAGGCATGACCTGCAGAGAACAGGTATCATGGAGCTTCCTAAAGAAACTGATGGACCCAGTGCTAATATATTTTCTGTTGCCTCAGAAATGGGAGTGAGCACTGGGTCTTTCCAGGGAACACAATTAGTGACAGGTTCTCAGCTTGTACTTAGTAAATTCATTCTAACATTACTGCTGCCCTGATCTATATGATCTCTTTGCTCAATATAATGCCAAACGACTGCCAACCTCTCATCTTCTAGGTCATTGTCATGAATTATGTTTCAAGGAGCCAACCTGACTGTGTTTAGATCAGCTCTAGGTCCTAAAACATTGAATCCTGAGTCATGGGAGAATACCCATACCAGTAAATTTTTCCAGCCTTATATTCATCTGGTCTGATATCTTCAAAATCCTGTTCTGTTACCTGATAATATATAATAGCCAGATTCTGCCATTTGTGTGCTAAGTAGTCTATTTCCTCCCTAAGCAGGGACTGTTTCTTTCCTCTCAGAATGTGCTGGAATATAATCCTGGTTACTGGTTTGGGAGCACTGAGGTATAGTGGAGGCAATTTTTGGAGAATAAACATCATCTTGTTAGACACCTGCTTCAGATGAGGCCATTGCACAGCCTCTAGAAATAAGGAGGCTGATTTCCTTTGGCAAAGGAAGCAGGTAAATTCTACTGGCCCAGAAACATTCAGGGAATTTTTCAAGTCAGAGTTCTTAGGTTGATCCACTCAAGTATCTGCATCGTAAGTCTCTGTGCCTCTTCCCACCTGGGTTCTGGCTTTAATATAGTATATTCATGAAAGCCACACATTGAATTTCCTTTACATTTCCAGGCTGCCATCGACACTTCATTTCCAGAGAATCCCTTAAATTAGCAATTAGCTGCCCTGAAGCAATCATTTTCTTTTTGTAAGACTTCTGTTGCCAATAAAAGCAGCAACAAACCTTATCATTATCATTTCCCACATAATGCTTGTAACTCCTCCCACCTAACCACAGGCAAGGCTTCATTAATATGACCCTACTCTTACGGGTTATTATTGTTCCACTTAACCACCAGCAATGTGGTCTCTCTATTGCCTATAGTCAAGTAGACAATCCAACTAAAAAATTCTACCTTGAGAGTTTGCTTTTTAGGGCTAATCCTGAAATCCATTTTCAAAGCCTCAGTTCCCTAAAAAAGATAGAGCCTGTGGTAAAGCTTTTGTGCTGATATTTTAATGGAGAATGCAATCTCAAGGTAGCAAAAGTGAGGGGGGGAAAAGTCAGTCAGGAAATGAGAGAAGGCAAATACTAAGCTATCCATAGCTTTATAAAGCACATAATGAATTAATTGCCCAAGGTCATTGGACCTCTCTAGAAAGGCCTTTTGGAGATATTGTCTTGAAATCATCTGCTAGGGAGAAAAAGGGTGGGCATTTTCTCTGCTGACTCCTTCTTGTTTCCCATCTCTCTTTAAGTTTGCCACATACAGCATCGATGCCCCTGTACTTTCACATTCCCTCTGGACATCCACTGGTTCCAGATGGAATAGACAAGGCCCTAGAGATACTGTGACAAACAGCCAAGAACCATAGAACCTGTGTGGTCAAATGGATCAGAAAAAGCACATAAGCTAGGTCTGGTATAGCCATAGCACAAATGGGATGGGGTTGAGGTTAGGGATATCTCACAATTAGAGCCATGCAAACTTAGTATGTAAACTGTCAAAGAGAACTTTGACACCAGTTAAAATTCTAGCTAGACACTAAAGTCAGTAAAAAACAGATTTACTCACTAACTACTGCAGCAGGAAAGAGAGTCCAGTGTAAACCAAGCTCAACTTTGATTTATGTAGAGGTGAATGGGTGTCCTAAAGGAAGAATAAAGGATTAGAAAGAAAGAATAAGTAGGAGGTCAATAGAATTAAGGAAATAAAAACTACAAAAGTGCATAGGGAGCCCTAACCGGTTCGGCTCAGTGGATAGGGCGTTGGCTTGCAGACTGAAAGGTCCCAGGTTTGATTCCAGTCAAGGGCATGTACCTTTGTTGAGAGCACATCCCCACCCAGTGGAATATGTGCAGGAAGCAGCTGATGTTTCTCTCTCATTAATGTTTCTGACTTTGTCCCTCTCTCTTCCTCTCTGTAAAAAATAAATAAAATATGTTTTTTAAAAAGCACATAGGGAGTTTGATCAATGTGATTAGACCATCTGAGTTTTCCTATCAAAGTTAGGCTCATGCCCTCACATAGAGATTAGGAGATAGGTATTAACTGAGACAAATAGTAGATGGTTTTGGCAGATTTGAGATTTCCCAGGTAGGAAGTTAATGGGTGCTTGATCATCCCAAATATATGGGCCTGAGCTGTTAGAAACCATGCTAGAGCTTATTCAAGTCTTTTGGGGTGGGCAGGTGTTGAAGGGTGGGAGCAAGAGTGTAATAAAATTGTTTATGCTGAGAATCTACAATCTCTATAGGTCAAGGTTGAGGCCTACTCCAAAAGAGGGCTCAGGCAATGCTGCCAACGCCCCAGCAGAGAGGCTGAGGTCATCATTGTATTTGAAATATTTAAAGTGGATATAAAACTGTTTCAGCAATGCAGACAATTAAGTGCATTGTTGTGGGCGATGGTGCTGTTGTAGGCGATGGTGCATTGTTGTGGGCCATGGGAAGAAGGCACATGTCTTCTGATAACCTACAAAACAAAAAAATTTCCATCTGAGTATGTACCGACTGTTTTTGACAACTATGCAGTCACAGTTATGATTGGTGGAGAGACATATACTCTTGGACTTTTTTAAAAAATATATATTTTATTGATATTTTACAGAGAGGAAGGGATAGAGATAAGAGAGCTAGAAACGTCGAAGAGAGAGAAACATCGACCAGTTGCCTCTTGCACACCCCCTATCGGGGATGTGCCTGAAACCAATGTACATGCCCTTGACCGGAATCGAACCCGGGACCTTCAGTCCGCAGACCGATGCTCTACCACTGAGCCAAACCGGTTTCGGCACTCTTGGACTTTTTGATACTGCAGGGCAAGAGGATTATGACAGATTACAACCGCTGAGTTATCCACAAACAGATGTATTTCTTGTCTGTTTTTCAGTGGTCTCTCCATCCTCATTTGAAAATGTGAAAGAAAATTGGGTGCCTGAGATAACTCACCATTGTCCAAAGACTCCTTTTTTGCTTGTTGGGACCCAACTTGATCTCAGAGATGACCCCTCTATGATTGAGAAACGTGCCAAGAACAAACAGAAACCTATCACTCCAGAGACTGCTGAAAAGCTGGCCCGTGACCTGAAGCTGTCAAGTATGTGGAGTTTTCTGCACTCACACAGAAAGGCCTAAAGAATGTATTTGACAAAGCGATATTGGCTGCCCTGAAGCCTTCAGAACCGAAGAAGAGCCGCAGGTGTGTGCTGCTATGAACATCTCTCCAGGGCCCTTTCTGCACAGCTGGTTTCGGCATCATATTAAAAGCAATGTTTAAATCAAACTAAAGATTAAAAATTAAAATTCATTTTTGCAATAATGACAAATGCCCTGCACCTACGCATATGCACTCGTGAGAAAAGGGGCCTATAGATATGGTCCCTTTTCCCCTCTCAATACTAGTTAATTTTGAGTAATTGTGTATTGTCAGAAAAGTGATCAGTACTCGTGTTTTTTTAAAAATATATTTTATTGATTTTTTTACAGAGAGGAAGGGAGAGAGATGAAAGTTAGAAACATCGATGAGTCATCGATCAGCTGCCTCTTGCACGTCCCATACTGGGGATGTGCCCACAACCAAGGTACATGCCCTTGACTGGAATCGAACCTGGGACCCTTGAGTCAGGGGAATCCCCTTATTTCCGTTTTGCATGAGGAACCCTAGAGTAGCCAGTTGAGGCTCCCTAGTCTAATAAAAATCATGGAAAGAGTCTTATGAAGACTCTTCATAAGTATTAATAGGGATTTTATCAGCTGATTTTGGTTGTAGTTTCCAACATTTTAAAAAATGTTTAGGTAATATTCTCCACCTTCCCCAAATCCTAATTCTTGTAGTTTCATTAGTGTTGAACCAATGCTTTCTCATGTCTCAATTCTTTGTATATGCATTCTTTTCAGATATATTAAACAAACAACAAAAAAACTTCCAAAAGGGGGGGGGGCCCTCAAAGGAGCCTGCATTTGATCAAGAAAATAGTTTTTGTGAGTACATGTATGAACTAAGGACTCTGGTATCTAATACATATCTCTATCTGACATTGCAAATCTGGATATTCCCTTTCTGATATCCATTAACTCCAGCTAGCTAGCCCTTGCTCTCCAGGCTAACTCAGTGTCCCAGGGTCCTAAGTTGGCAAGGAAAGTTTACAAACTTTCACCCCAGTAAGAAATCATCTTCCTTTGCAGTACCATTCCTTCAACCCTGACAAAACAGCAAGAAAACCTGATAAATATCCCCTCATCCCAACTCTTCTCTGCAAGACACTGGGTAGCTATATTACAATTTAGTAAAGATTAATTAAGTCCTTAAACCTTTAAAGGTGCTAATAAATTAACTCTGGTATTCTATTATGCAAAATAATGAGTATTTTGCTACTTATGTTGCTAAAATACTTTAGAAAATATGGGCATTACCTCCAACTTATTAAAAATTCAGGTTTTAGTACCATTGACTTACTAGAGATATGATCTTTAATGAATAAATACCTCCATTTACTTGTCTGTGAGTTTATTTTAATTCAGCTTTATGGCAAAGCGACTTGCATAAAACTAAGAAGAGCTTGTCCCTCTGAAATTGTTTAATACATAGTCAAGAATCTGAGTTACCTCCAAATCCTACCCAACTCTGTGATACTTGGTTTGCTTCAGGGGATCTGCCACCTTCTGCTAAGATATATTCAAACTTTTCAAACATATAGCTTCAATTTGTTAAAGAAATCTGATTATTATATTGTCAAAATCTCTATTGTAGAAAAGCGGTACTAAGAGAATTCTTTTTGAGAGAGAATTATTTTCCTAAGAGCCATTTTTCTAAAAATAATAGGTTGAATCTAAGAGGGGAAATGACCTTTTAAAAAGAATCTGTATTTAAAAAATATATATTTTATTGATTTTGTACAAAGAGGAAGCGAGAGGGATAGAGAGTTAGAAACATCCATGAGAGAGAGGATCATCGATCAGTTGCCTCTTGCATACCCCCTACTGGGGATGTGCCTGCAACTAAGGTACCTGCCCTTGACAGGAATCTAACCTGGGACCCTTCAGTCCACAGGCTGACACTCTATCCAGTGAGCCAAACCAGTTTCGGCAAGAATCTGTATTTTTAACAAGCTCTCCAAGTGATTCCTATGACCACTGAAGTTTAAAAACTAGGGTGGAATGAGATGAAGACATTCATACGCTATTGATAAGAGGACAAGTTGATAGTACTTTATTGGAAGGCAGTTTAGTAGAAATTCTCTCAACCGAACCTAGATTAAGTAAGTTAATAGGTAAATTTAAAATAGTCCTTCTATAAAACACAATACTGGCCAGGACCCATCGAGTCCTTGATACCAATAGGTTAGTCTTTGCTCAGCTCTTGCCATTTTGAATCATCTGCAAGCACGCATGTGTGTGTGCGCGCGCGCGCGCACACACACACACACACACACTTTTATGGCCTGGGGGGTCAATCCTTCCTGTTAACTTGCCAATAGCAATCAAGGCTCAACTATAACAGGAGGGTGCACACAGCCTATATAGATGGGGGGGGCACCTGGAGCACCCCACTCAGGAAACTGGGGACGATGTGCCATTAGGCCCCACAGGACACCCACTACATAAGGTCTAGATCAGGAGACATAGCAGTTCTACTTAATACATAGAAACAAACATAGAGAGGCAGCCAAAATGAACAAAGAAACATGTCCCAAATGGAAAAACAGGACAAAACTCCAGGAAAAGAACTAAATAAAATGAAAATAAGCAGTCAATCAGATGCAGAGTTCAAAACACTGATTATAAGGATGCTAAACAAACTTAGGGAAAGAATAGATCAACTGAGTGATAACTTTAACAAAGAAATATAAAACATAAAAATGGAGATAGAAAAGAAAAATCAGTCATAAATGAAGAATACAATAACTGAAATTAGGAATACATAAGAAGGAAACAACAGCAGATTAGATGGAGAGGAGCAAATCAGCAACTTGGAATCTGAGGTAGCAGAAAACCAATTAGAAAAGCAAAAAGAAAGAAGAATGCAATAAAAAGGATAGTTTAAGGGGCCTCAGGGACAACATCAAGCATGCCAACATTTGCATTATGGGGGTGCCGGAAGGAGAAAAGAAAGAGCAAGGAACTGAAAATCTATTTTAAAAAATAATGACAAAAAAACTTTCCTAACTTGGTGGAGAAAGCAGACACATAAATCCAAGAAGCACAGAGAGCCCTAAACAAGGTGAATCCAAAGAGGCCAACACCAAGACAAGTCATAATTAAAATACCAATAATTAAAGACAACAGGAGAATCTTAAAAGCAGCAAAAGAAATTCAGTTAATTACCCACAAGGGAGCTCCCATAAGACTGTCAGAGGATATCCCAACAGAAACTTTATAGACCAGAAGGAACTGACACAAATATTCTAAGTGATGAAAGCCAAGATTACTACAACCAAGATTACTCTATCTGGCAAAACTATAATTTAGAATAGAAAAACATATAAAAATCTTCCCAGATAAGAAAAAGCTTTAAAAAATCCATCACCACCAAACCAGTATTACAAGCAAAAGGGTCTTCTTCAAGAAGAAAAAGAAAAAAGAAAAATAAATAAATAAAATAGCAATAAATACATATCTAAATGCAAATGAATTATATGCCCCAATCAAAAGACACCAGGTGACTGAATGGAAAAGATTGGAGAGGGTGCAGGCTGGGTTGAGGGACACCACCTCCCCTCCACTCCCCCTGCCCCGTGCATGAATTTCGTGCACTGGGCCTCTAGTGTATACACACACACACACTCACACTCACACACATGCTCGCACACACACACACTGAGTGGCCAGACTATTATGATCTCTGAATGCATAATAATCTGGCCACTCAGTGTATATCCTATATAATAAAAGGCTAATATGCAAATTGTCCCCTCACCAGGAGTTCTACCAACAGGCAGGCCAGCCAACTACCCATGTTCCCTCCCCCTAGCCAGGCTGGCTGGACCCCACCCATGCACAAATTCATGCACCGCCGTCCCCCTCTCATTCCATACATACACACACACACACACACACACACACACACACACACACTTTGAGTGACCAGATTATTATGCGTTGAGACCATAATAATCTGGCCACTCAGTGTGTGTGTGTGTGTGTGTGTGTGTGTGTATGTGTGTGTGTACACACACATATATACACTAAAGGCGTGGTGCATGAAATTCATGCACTGGGGTGGATGAATTTCAGCCTAGCCTGTACCCTCTCGCAGTCTGTGACCCCTCAGAGGATGTCCGCCTGCCAGCTTCAGATATCCCTCTTGCAGTCCGTGGCTCTTCCAGTCCGAAACCCTCAATCCTTACTGCCTGCCTGCAGTAGAGGCAGGAGAGGCTCGAGTCACTGCCACTGCACTCACCAGCCATAAGCCCAGCTTCTTGCTGAGTGTAGCTCCCACTGTGGGAATGCACTGACCACCAGGAAGCAGCTCCTGTGTTAAGTGTCTGCCCCCTGGTGGTCAGTACACATAGTGACTGGTCATTGCAACTGGTCATTCTGCCATTCAGTCAATTTGCATATTAGGGTTTTAATATATATATAATGTAATATATTTACCAGTTTTTATCTATTTGGTTAAGAGGGCTCCTATGTGTGAAAATATGCATGTTCATTAAACCAATAATTATATATCCAGGAACTTATTCTAAGGAAATAATAATTTATGTGCATAAAGATAGACAGGTACAGATATATAGGTATACAGACATGTAGATATATAGATATAGATGTATGTGTGTGTTCATGTCGGAATTCATTAGAGTATCAAACATGAAGCTTCCCAAATGTCCATCAATGGGAATTTATTAATTATGTTATTCATTCAATTAAATATTATACAGAACCATCAAAACTATGAAAATAGGTCTATATAGTGACAAGGGAACATTGTTCAGGTTATTGTATTGAGTGCAAAGTAAAAGTAATAGACATAGAGAAATGTCTAAAGGCTTTATTTTTGTTTTTTTTTATTAATCCTCACCCGAGGATATTTTTCCATTGATTTTTAGAAAGCATGGAAGGGAAAGAGGGAGAGAGAGAGAGAGAAACATAAACATCAATCTGAGAGAGACACCAGTGCTGGGGCTTGAGCCTGCAACCACGGTAGATGTCATTGACCAGAATCTATCTGGGACCCTTCAGTCCACAGGAAACGCTCTATCCACTGAGCCAAAATGGTTAAGGCTCTAAAAGTATTAATATTTTAAAATTCACAGTGGTTTTCTCTAGAATAAAGTAGAAATTCAACTGATTTTTTTCTATTGTGTTTATCTCTATTTTCTAAAACAAATATGTAATTCCTAAGTATTAAAGATTAAAAAAATGAAACAAGTTTTGGGCTCAGAAAGACTATAATTTTTGTTGTTTTAAAACTTATTAATCCTGATTTTTGGACTAGTTTAAACCATATTTATCTTTGTGGAACTCAATGTGAAATACCACGTTGTTCTCTAAACTTTATCCTATAAAGCAAGGTACTAAAAACTTTTGAAGGCAACTTCTCATTAAAATGGCATTTTTGTGGATATTGTAATAGATTTTTACCACTGTTTTATAGGCTTTTGGAATACATTTATTTACCAGTATCAGGGGTGGCGGGGAGAAAGGGATGAGACTTTCTCTTAATGTTCATAAGACATTCTAGAAACTATTAAAGTGAAACATAGGTATATAAAAATTTCTTTTCTCTCGGAAAATGTCATTGAACAGCAACAACAAAAGTAAAATTAAGATATTTACAGTGGATGAAATCTGTGGTTATGATTATTAGAGAAAAAAGAACAGATTGCAAACTTTTTCTAACTAAAATATTGAAAACTAAATTTTAAATGTCTTTTATATTTATACTTGGGGCTGTAATGTCGTATTTTAAGCCTCAATGAAGGTTTGGACTTCCAAAATGGGAATAATTTCTGTGAGAACAAGCACACTGAACGTTGCCAGCACTCAAGAACCACTCCAGACTTGCAGACAAACCAATCAAGCAACCACATGCTGCTTCTCTTGCATCTACCCCATGATTACTTAAAAAGTAGGTGAGTCAAATCAGAATAATCATCTTTCAAAATTATTTACCTCAGTACACTTTTTCCTCTTTTTCTAAAATGAATAGCTACTATTTTTCAATTATGGTTTATATTGAATAGTATTTTGTATTAGTTTCAGGTATACAACATAGTGATTAGACAATCATATACTTTACAAAGTGGTCCCCTCCATAGCCTGGCTGGCATGGCTCAGTGGTTGAGTACTGACCTATGAATCAGAAGGTCTTGGCTTGATTCCCAATTAGGGCACATACTTGGGTGGTATGCAGGAGGCAGTCAATCAATGATCCATCAAAAAGACTCCATCTAAAAACTAATAGACTTAATAAATAAATTCGGCAATGTAGCAGGATACAAAATTAATGCCAATAAATCTGTGGCATTTCTATACACCAATAGTGAACTTACAGAAAGAGAGACTAAAAAAGCAATCCCATTTACTATTGCACCAAAAAAATTAAGATATATAGGAATAAACTTAACTAAGGAGATAAAAGACCTATAGGCAGAAAACTACATGACACTGAAAAAGGAGACAGAGGAAGATGTAAACAGATAGAAGAACATACCATGTTCATGGTTTGGTAGAATTAACATCATTAATATGTCCATACTACCCAAAGCAATCTATAGATTCAATGCACTCCCTATTAAAATACCAACAGCATATTTCACAAACCTAGAAAGAACTCTCCAAAAATTCATCTGGAATTTTAAAAGACCCCAAATAGCCACAGCAATCCTGAGAAAGAAGAACAAAGTAGGTGGGATCTCAATACCAGATTTCAAGCTGTATTACAAAGCCACTGTTCTCAAAACAGCCTGATATTGGCACAAGAACAGACTTATAGATCAATGGAATAGAAGAGAGAATCCAGATATTGACCCAAACTTTTATGCTCAACTAATATTTGACAAAGGAGGTATGAACATACAATGAAGTCAAGACAGTCTCTTCAACAAATGATGTTGGGAAAATTGAACAGATAGATGCAAAAAAATGAAACTAGATCACCAACTTACACCATACACAAAAATAAACTCAAAATGGATACAGGACTTAAACATAAGATGGGAAACTGTAAAAACACTAGACGAATCCACAGGCAGAGAAATTTCAGACATATGCCGAAGCAATTTCTTCACTGATACTGCTCCTAGGGCAATGGAAGCTAAAGAGAAAATAAACAAATGGGACTACATCAAAATAAAAAGCTCTTTCACAGCAAAACAAACCATCAACAAAATAAAAAGAAACCCCACTGTATGGGAGAACTTATTTGCAAATGTTATCACTGATAAAGGTTTAATCTCCAACATCAACAGGCAACTTATACAACTTATAAGTATTTTTAACCCACAGATAAATGCCTACCAATAAGAATAGAAAATAAATTACTTTGGGAATCTTGAAAATAATTTACTATAAAATGATAAACTGATTCTATACATAGTAGCAAATAGAATGACCATGTGGGTCAAGATACTTTAATGACTACAACATGGTTGAATTGACTGATCCCAAATTGGGCCACATTCAAAGTTATCATGCTAATTACTACCCTGTTTCCCCGAAAATAAGACAGTGTCTTATATTAATTTTTGCTCCCAAAGATGCGCTAGGTCTTGTTTTCAGGGGATGTTTTATTTTTCCATAAAGTAGATCTTATTTTCGGAAGATGTTTTATTTTCGGGGAAACACAGTATATATGGATTGGGATTAAGCCCTAAAGAGATACAGGGAAATCATACTTCCTCTATGTACCACACTACCTCTAGTATTGGTCTGATTGGGCTTTCTGCTTCAGAAGAGACATTCAGAGGCATCTATTCTATTTCTATTTAAACTCAAAGACTATCTATAATAATAAAAGCATAATATGCTAATTAGACCAGACATCTTTCCAGATGACCTTTCAGAAGAAGCCCTGGCTTTGAGGGAAGCCCAGGTCCCAGGTGCCAGAGGGAAGCAGGTGCAGGCAGCCGGGGAAAGGAAGGCCTGCTCTTGCATGAATTTTGTGCATCAGGCCTCTGGTAGGACATATAAAAATCTTCTAGCAATATTGTGAGAGTTGCTTTACTGAAGTTACTGAATACAAAATCTGACAAGGGCATGCCCCTGACTCAATTATATTCACTCTCCCTGAGTTCCTTTTGACCTTTTGACAATTAAAATTCACTTAGCATATTTGCTGACTTTGGATAAAGTTGCTGAAGATATGCACCAATTTTAATCACATTCATTTCTAATCCATGATACACACACACACACACACAAACACACACACACACACACACACACACACTGATCCATGAATAATTCAGAATAGCTGAAATCCTCAAGGAATATCTTTTTTCCCCCTACATGTCATCATTTCATTTAAATATACATACATCTTTATTGTTAAAAGTATTACATAGGTCTCCCCCCCCATTAACCTCTTCTAGCCTGCTCCCCTCCTTCCCCACCCTTCACCCCCACCCCAGACCCTCACCACCTCATTGTCTGTGTCCATGGGTAATATCTTTTGAGTATAAACTCACTTTTAAAATTTGTATCTTGCTTCAATTTGTCCCCATAATTTCATTATATCAGGAAGCTAAATGCAAATGTATTTTAGCTCTTTATTTTGACTATTTAAAATATACACAAGGTATATTTCAACAAATGAAAAAAAAAATCCAATAGGTCTCATTCTTTCCTATCATTTCATTCACATGTCATTCCAGTCTCTTTATCAAAGATATTAAAACACTGTGAGCCAATTGTGGGCTCACTCCTCCCTCTCCCCACCTTTCCAATCCCTGCCTTCACCTCAGGGATTGGTATCCCATCCCCTCCTGCATTTGTCCATGCTACAGCAGCTTCTCTGTTGCCACATAATTCCATAACCACCCCTACAATAGTGGGGTTTGGTTCACTTCACTCTTGATGGCCTTGAGAATTCTAGGATCACCATCCTCCCTCTCACTAAAACCCTGTGGTTCTAGTTACATTGGCCTCAGGAGGACGTGAGGTGATAAAGCTGCTCTTCCATTTACTGCCTTTTCTCTTAATTCCCTGCCCACTGATCCCACAACACCACTAATATAAGGCTACAGAATGGCTACTAGGCTTTTCTGGAGAATTGTGAGAGACATAAAGTGAATTACAATGTAGAAAAAGACATAGAAATGGATGTTAAAGGTCCAAAGGAACAGAAATAAGGGCTCCCTTGGGCGAGCACCACAGTTCCTAGACTTATTTCTACCACCCTCCTTCAAAGTTTACTTTGCCCCAGAGAGCTCTTCCTTTTATACTCACACTGAGATGCTAATCCTACTTTAGAAATATCCTACTCCCTAACATAGGAGTAATATACTAGTCCTAGCCTCTGTGCTCCACCCAGAGCAATTAATCTGAAACTGAACATTTTCCCATATCTGCATTTATATCTGCAATAATAGCACTCAGGAACTTCAGCAAAAAAATTTTGAGACTCAAAGCAATACACCCTTTCATGAAACTTTTGCCTCCTCACTCCTTCTATGGAAATCTAGCAGAAAATGCACATGTACATACATACACATTCACCACATGTGCTCACACATGGTCACACATATACATATTCACACACATGCATACACACACTATCATACCTTTCCAAAAAAACAAAACAACCAACCTCTCATCAATATCTTTAATGACAGAACCTGCAGCAGCTTTTAAATTTAGCTTTTCCTGCCAAAACCGGTTTGGCTCAGTGGACAGAGCATTGGCCTGCGGACTGAAAGGTCCCAGGTTCGATTCTAGTCAAGGGCATGTTCCTTGGTTGCGGGCATATCCCCAGTAGGGGGTGTGCAGGAGGCAGCTGATCAATGTTTCTCTCTCATTGATGTTTCTAGCTCTCTCTCTTCCTCTCTGTAAAAAATCAATAAAATATATTTTAAAAAATTAAATTTAGCTTTTCCTTACTTTTGACAGGTTCAAATTCTTATTGGGCTTTATCCCTAATTAATCTCTGAAAGAGGAGGAGGAAGAACAAAAGCTTTTTATTTCTCTATACAGATCAACCCTGAGGCCAGGGGTAGGATTTATATTTTCATTAATATAATTAATAAATATTAAAAATTACTTTTTCTAAGAAGGGCATCTATATAATTATGTGAGTATAGACATATACTAGTACACACATTTATTATACACACAGTAAAATGTACTATCTACGGAAGTGTATAGTTCACTATTTTTACATATATAAACTCTCCTGTGGCCACTATCCAGATCATAATATAGAATATTAGAGGCCCAGTGCATGAAATTCGTGCACTGGTGGTGCTGGGGAGATGGAGTCCCTCAGCCAGGCCAAGCCCTCTCACAGTCTGGGACCCCTCGCTCCTTACCTCCTGCCCACAGCGGAGTTGGGAGAGGCTCCCACCACTGCCACTGTACTCACCAGCCGTGAGCTCAGCTTTCGGATGAGCAGTGCTCCCCCTGTGGGAGCACACTGTCTACCAGGGAGCAGCTCCTGTATTGAGCATCTACCCCCCTGGTGGTCAGTGTGCCTCATAGAAACTGATTGTTCGGCAGTTTGGTGATTTGCATATTAGGGTTTTATTATATAGGATCACTATCACCCAAAAGTTTCTTTTTTGCTTTTCCTAGTCAGTACCACCAATTTCCCCAAAGTTTTGACTTCTAACATTAAATTTGCATCTTCTTGAACTTTCCATAAAGGGAATCGTACTCAATATAGTTTTTGTGCCTGGTTTCATTTACTCAGCATAATTTTTTGAGATTCACTCATGTTGTGGCATATATTAGTAATTCATTCTTTTTATCACTGTGTAGTATTTCTGCAAACTGTTCGTCCATTTTCCTATTTATAGACATCCTGGTGATTTCCAATTTAGAGCTGTTATAACTAAAGCCAATATGAACATTCTTATACATACTTTGTTGGACATATGCACTAATTTATATTGCATATACACTGAGTGGCCAGATTATTATGACCACCCCATCAGTACTTTGTTGGGCCACCTTTTGCCTTCAATACTGCGGCGATTATTCTTGGCATTGACTCCACAAGGTGATGTGAGGAATCTGACACCATTCCTGATGAATAATACTGTCCGGTTCTGTGAGATTTGATGGTTGTGGAACCAGCTGTCTGATGACTCCTTTAACTTTGAATGTGTTCAACCTTTTAGAACCTTGAGATTCTGATTATAAGAAAATGTATAGTAAAGTGTTTACTATGCAAAAATTATGGTTATCTGTATAAAGGAAGACGTGATTTATCTGCCTCCCTGAAAAGAGGAAGTGGGAGGGCATGAAGAAAAGCTCTAAGGTAAGAATGATGAACAGAGTCATCTCTGCCTTTAGAGGCCTGCAGATTATGCACATTTATGGAACTGTGACCTCCCTCCTTCTCTTCCATCCTTCAACAACCACTTACTAAATATATCTAGGTACCAAGCTCTAAGTTTTGTGTTGGAAACTAAGATAAATAGAATATGTTCCTGTACTCTAGGGAATAAAAAACGTAATGGGTGGTGAACACACAATACAGTGAATAGATTGTGTTCACTGAATTGTACACCTGAAATCTGTATAATTTTGTTAACCAGTGTCATCCCAATAAATTCAATAAAAAGGCAGGGGGGACTATAATGGGGGCAGTAATGCAAACAAATAATTACAGCTCTAAGTTTAGTGTTTGAGTAGAGATATGGACTAAGTAGGAAAATAAGAAGGAAGCATTTCCTTCACCTGGGAGGTATCAGAATAAAACATCCTGCAGGAAGTGGCATTTAAGGGAAATCTTAACATTTGAGCTTAGGTTTTCTAGGCTGAGAAGGCATGGTAAAAAAGAGACAGGCCAAGATGATGGCTAGAGGGGTCTAAAGGCAGGAATTTACTGACCCTTACCCTCAAGATAAAAACTGGAATGCAATGAAGTGTTCCACAAATCAAAATCCAGCAGATCTGTCAATTTTTATCCTAGACCAGTGTTTCTCAAAATTTCTTCTTAAGGCAGAGGATCATGATAAGGATCAGGTTAGGGATGGATTATAACCTAAAGTAACTTTCAGAGAACACAATGTATCTAAAGTGTCATAAATTTTACTAGAGGCCCAGTATAAGATTAAATCTTGCGCATGTAGGATTCCCTAGGCCTAGCCTGCCATCAGGGCCATATCTAAGGGCCTGTGACACATTCCACACGTTCCGCAGGGGAGAATGGAGGCGGAGAATGGAGGCGGGGAGGGCGGGACCCCAGACTCCTCCATTCACACTGGTGGGACCCCAGTGAAGGCCTAGCGAGCTCATTTGTGCCTGGCTGGTCCTCATCCCTCTCTCCTCAGTGTTGAATGTCTGAGCCATTGGCTGCTCCTAACCTTTTGGCTTGTTCCCTTAGTAATGCTGCAATCTGAGCCTGTGGGCCCAGGGACCAAGAGGTGCTCCAAGCACCTCCTGGTGACTGGTTTTTGGTTGTTACAGCTTTTATTATATACCCTGTTTCCCCGAAAATAAGACAGTGTCTTATATTAATTTTTGCTTCCAAAGATGCGCTAGGTCTTATTTTCAGGGGATGTCTTATTTTTCTATGAAGAAGAATACGGTACACATTTATTGTTAAATGAAAATAAAGGAAATTTATTACCTGTTTACGGTACGGTAGTACGGTAGTTGTCAACACAAACCAGACAAACTGTGAATCCTACAGTATCAAGAATTTACTCATTTATTCAATGACAATCATGTCATCATCTTCTGGAACATCATCATAACAATCCACTTCCTGAATTTCCTGGTGAATTTCTTGTGACTCCATTTCTTTCAGAATCAGTGGACCAAATCTCTCATGTTTAGCAATAGCACTGTCTTTAAATGAGTACTTCTTGTCAAGGTAGCCTGCTCACAGTGCATTTGCAATGCAACTGCCAGTGATTTTCTCCCATGAATTCTTCACCCAAGTCACAACTTCTTGCAGTTTAGGTTTCACAAAGTTTCCACGCTGATTTCTCTCCATTCACACAGCAGTGAAGTCAGGACTCCGCCAGTGGGGGCAGCCCTAGCGACCAGTTTACAGTAAATTAATTTTCATTCTGAGACAGAGCCTGGGGGCCTTATTTTTGGGAGGATACCTTATATTTTACTCAGAAGGAAACCTGTAAGTAGGTGTTATTTTCAGAGGATGTCTTATTTTCGGGGAAACACGGTAGATACAGGCCTTTTATTATATAGATACTTAAGCTGGGCTCAGTACACTATGTCCACAGGCCTAATTCTGTACTCTGTCACCTACATTTGTGAATAAGGTTTTATCAGAACACAGGCATATTCATTCATTTACTTATTGAATAGAGCTACTTTTGTACTTCAGTTGCAGAATGAGTAGTTGTAACAAAGATTCTGCCCATAAAACTTAACATATTTATGCCAAAACCAGTTTGGCTCAGTGGATAGAGCGTAGGCCTGAAGACTCAAGGGTCTCAGGTTTGGTTCCGGTCAAGGGCATGTACCTTGGTTGCTGGCACATCCCCAGTGAGGGGTGTGCAGGAGGCAGCTGATGGATGTTTCTAACTCTCTATCCCTCTCCCTTCCTCTCTGTAAAAAATCAATAAAATATGTATTTTTAAAAAAACAACATATTTACCATTTGAGCCTTTAAGTAGGTTTAGAGCTATATATCAACATGAATAAATCTCAGAAACATAGTATTGAGTTAAAAAATGTTTCTATGTTATAAAGAATCATGTCAAATAAAGCTTTAAAAGATTCCAATTTACTGTTGTTTAGAGGTATGTGTACAGTATTAAAAGTAAAAAGACAGATATACCAATAATAAATACCCAACCAAGGACAATATTTATCTCTTTGGGAAAAGGAAGGAAAGAAGAATGTACACAAAGTGGGGTTTTAACTATTTGAAATGTTTTGTTTCTAAAGCAAGGTGATAAATAAAAAGTGTTCATTGCATTTTTTTGTATGACTGATATATTTCATAATTTTAAAACGTTTTGGTCATACAAAAAATTACATAGAAAAAATTAGATGGACTTGTTATGGGGAAGATTCTATTTCCCAGAAATGGTTACAATATCTTCCATCCCACAAGCTCTACTAACAATCTAGCTGACACCCCTCCCTTCGAGAGGTGAGGGTCAGTGTTCCTCCCCCTGAAACTGAGTGTGTTTTTGTCAAAAGAATATGGTATAGGTGATACTAGATGACTTTCAAACTGGGCCATAAATAGTGATACAGCTTACGCTTTGTTCACTCGAAGAAGCCCAAAGTAGCCCACAGAGAAAGACCATGTAAAGAATCTAGCCCTGCCAGAACCGATTTGGCTCAGTGGCTAGAGCGTTGGCCTGTGGACTGATAGGTCCCATGTTTGATTCTGGTCAAGGGCATGTACCTTGGTTGCAGGCACATCCCTAGTAGGGGGTGTGCAGGAGGCAGCTGATCGATGTTTCTCTTCAATCTTTTTTTCTTTTAATATATTTTATTGATTTTTTACAGAGAAGAAGGGAGAGGAACAGAGAGCTAGAAACATTGATGAGAGAGAAACATCAATTAGCCACTTCCTACACATTCAAGGTGCCCGCAACCAAGGTACATGTCCTTGACTGGAATCGAACCTAGGACCCTTCAGTCCTCAGGCCGATGCTCTATCCATTGAGCCAAACTGGTTTCGGCTCATCGATGTTTCTAACTCTCTATCTCTCTCCCTTCCTCTCTGTAAAAAAATCAATAAAATATATTTTTTAAAAAGAAAGAAAAGAATCTAGCCCTGAGACTTTCTAGTTCTCAACTGCCCTGGTCCTGATTCTTCCAGTTTGAGTTGTATATGACTGCAATGGATTGACAGAGTCTGAGCTAACCCCAGGCTTTCCAATTGAATTATTTCAGAATTTCTGTCCCACTGTGAGTGATAAGAAAGTGACTGTTGTTATTTTAAACCTCTAAAATTTGTTTTAAAGAGCAAGTTGTAACTGGAAGTTGAACCCTCAATTGATCCTATCATCAGAAGTTGAATCCTAACTGCCTTCCGGGAAATATGAACTGAATTGATCCAAAGACCCTCAGAAAGGTTCAGCAATAGGAAGGACCAATCTCAGAAGGCAGAAGAAGTCATGTGATTGAAAACTGGATTAAATTGTAAGTCTTTAATGAGAATCCCAAATTCCCAATCCTATCTGAGCCATCAAATATTCCAAAGGACCGGGGGCGCTAACAGGAAGGATTATTCTCAGAACCAGGTGAAGGGGAAGCCTCCAGAGAAACAAGAGGGACAACTGAAGGGAAAAAAAAAACCCAAAACACTGGCTAGAGGAAGGACACTGAGGATTTAAGCTCTCACACGGCCACTCATTGATTGCATGCCTTTGTCCAATCGTTTTCTCATTTAAAAAGGTCAGACCAGAATGATCTCTAAAGTAGAAGTCCACAGTAAAAATCAGTGATTCTATTAAAAAGAAAGAGGGCACACTCTAAAATATGACTAGTTTAAGTAATGAGCCACAATATTGAAGTGCTTTTTAATCTATGGCAATTCTAATTTGCTTCTTATAACATGCAGTTCTTTTTAAAAAAAAATAGCATTAGAGATTATAACAGAACGCTTCCAGTTAAGGTACCTTAATGTTTCTCCTTCCCTCTCCCAGGGTCCAGTTAAAAGGGTGTGGGCTAAAAAGTTATAGAAAACCAATGGAATATGCATGAACCTAATACTATAAAGCTGTTACACCTAGACCCAAAGCAACAGGAGAAGGGAGAGGTTTCCAGAATATCAGAGTGAGTCACCTAGCGCAGGCCACTTGAAGAGGAGTGAGTAGTGCTTTCCCCAAAAGGCGACAGACAACTGGAGGTAACCTTTCAGGGAGAAAGCCAGGGAAATAAATATACGGACCTCATTCTCTTCTCATCCTGCATTTCTCGTCTGTGCTTCCTCCCCTAGCCTGAAAGCACTGATCCCATTGATGTACTTCTTGCCCTGGGACCCCAGGACAGAGAGCAGGTTGAGTGTGGCCCTGGAGGAGCAAAAGGAAGACAATCAGCATAGAGGTGCCATTGAAAAGTCAGAGAGCATATCACTATATATATATATATATAGTTTAGGTTCTTACAAGGGTATTTCTTGGATCACATGACCTCACATATCTAGAGGAAATCATGAACAACATAGACTGGTGAACAAAAACAGACCCTGAGAAAGAGAAGCAGCGATCAGACTCTCAAACCTCAGAGGGAAAGTAGGGGAGGGTGGGGTAAGGAGAAGAGATCAACCAAAGGACTTGTGTGCACGCACATGGGCCTAGCCGGCGGCCATGGACAACAGGGCCATGGGGGAATATGTAGGGAGGGGCTTGGGATGGGAATGGGGAGATAAGGACAATTATGTGATAGCATAGTCAATAAAAGTAAATTTTTTTTAAAGTAAAAAAAAAAGTTGTTGAATTTGGGACATGAGCTAAGAAAATGAGATATTCTGAGGTGTGATAGGTTCTAGAATAATTAGTTCTACAATCTTCTTTTCCTTTTCTGTTTTGCCTGTTTTGACTTGAACACACATTGGATCATAGCTGTGTGGTGGCATAAACTTTAGTATTTGCTCTGCATCCATATAATTTATTTTACTGTCCACGTCTAAGTTGTTTCAGCTATACATCTAGTTAAGAAGTCATGGTATGTTTAAACTGTCTGCTATTATGACTTTTGACAGAGAGCTTTTATCTTGTTTTTGCAACTGGGAAACTTTGAACTAAGCAGACACAGCACTATCATAGGGAAGGAGAGAAAGCCTTCGATACAATATGTACTGTGTGGAGAAAGACAAAGCTGTATTTTGTTACATATAGAATCACTATTTGCAATTATTTATTTATATCTTAAGTAACTTACTATACATATGAGCTTGTTTCCACAGAGGTAATTAATTTGGTCTGCATCTGACAAATAATGCCTTTTCCGTGTCTCATGCCTCTAAGCTCTGGCCTGCCGATCCTTTGAGATCTATATTGATTAGAATAACAGAGATCCTCTATAGTCCCAGTAGATAACTAATTTTTACAGTAGCCCCACCCCCCCCCACCCTTTTCCCACCCAAAGGCTTCCTCATGAACAAGTCCCACTACACTGGGAAGGAGAAATCGCCACATGGAAGTGAGTACAGGAGATCTTGACCAGTTCTTCTTTCAGAACTTTTCTACTTCCTTTCAAAACTTTGGATTTATATTTCCATCTGTAAGATATCTCTCCATTTCAAATGCAACACAGCTCAAAGAGAAATCACTGCATTTTCCCAACTTGCTGCTGCTTCTAGTTCAGTTCAGAGTATCACCATTGACCCAAGCCATTAAGTCTCCCAAATTAGAAACTTGGGAATTATTCTCAGCATTCTGTTTTCCTCATATCCACACACGCTATAAGTATGATAGGCTTGATTTTCTAGAATTCTCTGAAATCCATCCTTTCTTTTACCTACTGCCACAGATTTCACCAAAAACGGACTCAATTGCTTCTTCTCCAAGCTTTCTAACAATCCCCCTGCTTCTCATCCCTTAGTTTTCCCCTAAGGCATCCTTCCACATTCCTCTGCTGTCTTTCCAAATGCAAATTTAATCACATCAGTGGACTCCTTAAAAACCTTAGTTTCTCCCTGGGGCTCACAAAATAGACTGCTTTGAATGCTAATTTTCACACTCTGCCCTTTTCTATTTAGTCAACCTTCCTTGGATATGAAACCTCCTCCAACCTGTAAAAATGCATACCTTCTGTGGTTGCTGAAGCACTCTTCCCTTTTTGAGTATGCTTAATAACAGCATGAAAATAATGTGTCTACTACCAAGGGTCAGGCACTATGCTGAACGCTTGACATTCGTTATATGTTATAAGCACCATTTTACATTGAGAACATTGAAGCAAATAATTTGTCCAAGATCATACTTTAAACCGCAAAACTGGAATTACAATTCAGGTCCACCTCAATCCAGGAACTGAACATGTAAATGCTTCCCTTCTCCGTTTCAGTTGAACCCTTATCCTTAAAGCTCCCAGATCATTCTTGTCCCCTTTCTCTCACTTCTAATTGCTGTTTTAACCTGAACAAATATTGGATCATAACTGGTGGTATACACTTTAGTATTTGCTCTGTATCCGTATAAATAATTTCTTATTTTACTGTTCACATCCAAGTTCACATCAAAGCATACTGTTTAGTACTAAATTATTCTTTAATAGCTTCATTATTCTAAATCTTAGAATTGTAAATTCATTGTGAAGAGGGAATTAAATTCTTAATACGCCTCAACAAGGGCATAGCATATCTTTTAATAGCAAATAACTGTCGCCTATTGGGCAGGAGATAAGTGTGCTATACATATCTCCATCATCGTATTTACACATGTAATGAATACTCAATATTTACTTGAATCAGGAGCAGGCAAGATGAATTATATTTAGAGGATATAAATATGAAGGTAAACTTTTCGGCAAGAACAGAGGCTATACAAATATAAAAGGAATATGTATATTAAAAGGAATATGTATATTCCTTTTTTTTCCCTGTCCCTCCTGTATGGGGCTTTTTTCTTTTCTTTCTTTCTTTCTTTCTTTCTTTTCTTTTTTTTTTTTTTTTAACACTGCTGGTCTTCTCTGTACTTGTAATTAATAGTTTGTTAGTGATAGATTAATTGTGAAAAATGTTGCTCTACCTTTATGGTAATAATTAGCACCGGTCTCAACATTCAAATCATGTAAAGTCCCAGTTATATAAATATATTTTTTTCTACTTTCATATGCTCTCTTCTTTCTGAAGACATTATTTTCACTTTAATAAAAAAAAGCCCACAGGTTAGGGTACGCGGCGATGGGCCTATTTCTGAAGATAATTTATTCCCAGTAAGATTTTAGGAGTTCTTTCTTCCTTCCGAGGTGTGTCGTTTCGCAGCCTGTTTTCCATGCAACCCGTAGGCCCAAAGCGCACCAAACGGAGGTGCACACACACACACACACACACACACACACACACACACACACACAAACGTCCCGTTCCGAGGAGTGGCCTTCCGGGGGGCGACACCCGCACTCCTGTGGCCAGAGGTCCGGGGTGAGCAGGCGGGGCGACCCCAGCAGCGCCGAGGCCTGCGGGCCTGGGGCCTGGGGTCTGAGGCCTGGGGCGGCCGCCTCGGCTCCGCGGCGGGAATCCGCCGGAAGTGGTTTCCGAGCCGAGGAAGCTCTCGGGCGCGGCGGCCACCGCGTGGGCCAAGCAGCGGGGTCCCCACAGCAGCCAACCCCGCCAGGCCGCGTGGCGGGCGGCGCCCCAGAGCGCGCAGTGGAACGGGCTCATTTCCTTAGGCGCTTTTTTTTCTCAGAAATGTAGGCCGCGGCCGCCCGCGGGTTACACCAGGGCACGCCAGTTTCTTTTTTTTTTTTTTTTGGTGTTTTGTTGTTGTTGTTTTTAACCACAGAACCGTACCCGCTACAACTGAGCAGTCTCTCGCCCCCTGTGTCCCCAAACAAGGACCCACACTGCAGCCATCGTGGAGGCCCTCGTCACCGCTCCAAATCCGAAGGCTTAGAGGGCGTGCCCAGAAGCGAGGTGCTAGCGAAGGAGCAAGTAACGGCTCTGGGCAGCCCCGCCCCTCCCGCCCCGCCTTCCCGCCCCCCATCCCCCGCCCTTTGAGCTACCTCGCCACTTCCCCGGGCGCTTCCTCTTTAAGGCGGAGCCCGCGGTGGATCTCGCGAGATCCGGGTTGGCGCCGTGACCTCCATGTGGGAGCTTAAGCTCTATAAGTAAACACTCCGCGCGGCGCCGACGAGGTTTCTTCTTCCTATTTGCGAGGCGCGGCTGCTGCCAGCAGCGGCCCCTCGGTCTAGTTCCGGTTTCCTTTCGGTCTCAGCTCCGCTCGGTGGGTGCGCGATCGCCGATCGCGGCCGCCGATCGGGCCCGGGGTCTGGTCGGTGCTCCTCGCTCGTGCGCGCGCTCGCCCGCCCGCCCGCCCGCCCGCCCGCCCGCGGAGAGCCAGAGCCACCGGGAAGCGGCGCGAGCCAGGCGGGGCGCGGCGCCCTAAGCTCAGGGGGAGACAAAGCGGAGCCAGTCCCCTTTCCCCGGCGCCAAGATGTGGATCCAGGTCCGCACCATCGACGGCTCCCAGACGCGCACCATCGAGGACGTGTCTCGCAAAGCCACCATTGAGGAGCTGCGCGAGCGGGTTTGGGCGCTGTTCGACGTGCGGCCCGAATGCCAGCGCCTCTTTTTCCGGGGCAAGCAGGTGAGGCGCGCCCACCGCAGCCCTGGAGAAGCCCGAGGCGAGGGCAGCGGGGCGAACTCCGGGATGCGTGGACGGACTGGGCGGGTCGCAGGGCTTGGTGCGGCCACGCGCGCAGAGCACACACCCGGGCTCCGCTGGGAGTGGGGCAGTCCGCGCGAGCCTCCAAAGTGCGGGCCTGGGCCCGCCGAGGGTGCGCAGCCGGGGTCCCCGCCAGCCCCCTGGTGCAGGTGCGCCCGGCGGGGTCGGGAATCGAGGGCGCCTGGAGCCCTGAGACCTCGCTGCCCTTTAGCAGTGAGGCAGCGGCCCGCAGGCACAGCCGCCCCAGAGCGCGTGGGTTCCCGAGCTTCCCGCGCTCAACGAGGTCAGGGGCCCCTGGAGGGCGGGCGGGGAGAGCAGCGGGCCGTGGCGGCCATGCCACAGGGCAGGTGGGGAGGGCCGGCGGCTCGGGCTCCCGGCGGCGCCGAGCCGGCTAACGGCTTTTCCGGGCTCCGGTTCTCAAATATAAGAGGCGGAAACTTACATACTGGGGCACAGGAACCCTAGCTAGCTCTCTGCCTCCTCGATGTGGAAGGGATTTGTAAACACGGAAGATTTGCAAGGTTTCCAGAACTTTGGATCCCCGTCCTCACCTCCTTCTAGAGTTGCAATCTCTCTCTCTCTTGGGGAAGATTAGAGACCTGGGCTGAAGGAGCTATTGATGGAACCCAGGACCGGGATTCCACTACCTGGTATAGGCCCAAAAAGGTTATAACCAGAAAGGAAGGGAATATGAGAGACTGTTTTGCTCTTCTTGTCACCTTCTAAATAGTCTCCTCACCTGTTTTTAACAGGGCAGCTGGAGCACAGCCAGCGGTACATATTTAAAGGCTAAAAGTGTTCTTGGCGGTGAACGTGTCTGTGGCCGTCTCTGGTAGTTTGTATGGTATATCCATGCACTGGCCCATTGAAGATTTTTCCTATTCCGCAAGTCTCTCTCGGTCTATACCAGCGACCCAGACACATCCCATTTTTTCTTGTCTTTTTATTTTTTTTTAATGTTAACCCACTGAAAAAGTTGGCATTCACCCGTTGATAGACCACAGTTTGGCTCTGATCCTGTGGTTTGAAATAAATGTACTAGCTCTCTTGGAGTTGGTGGTAGCCGTTTTCCTACAACCACAAAGGATTTGAAAGGAATCTTTTTCTACCCCTGATATGCTTACCCTTCTAAATCTGCCCAGAAATTTCAGAGTAGCAAGATTACGCTCTGAGAGAAGAGTGAACCACGAGACTATTTTAATTTGTTTTTAAATAAATGTTAATAGCTTCTTTGCTCTGTTCTTGCAGCCAGTTTATATTGATCCTTTAGTGTTTGACTTGTAATAAAAACGGGTGTTCAGTCGCTTTTGAAGTGATTGTATAAAACACTATGTAGATTAATATTGCTGTGCTGCCAGTGGCTGGTACCTTTTAATATTTTGGTCAAAAGTGAAAAGCATGTAATCAAGTCTTGTGAATTGTACTAGGGACAATAGTACATGAATACCAGGGATGCTTTGGAGACTTCCACACCAGTGATGGAAATGAAGCATAAGATACTCCTGGGCAAAACCCCCAGGTCAAACCTGCTAAAAGAAAGTATGTACCTGGTTGCCTTGAGGAAAATGTAGGGGTTGGGTTAAATTCAGTTTAACACAATGGATTTCCAGTACACCAGGAAGCTGGTTCCAGGTTCAGGGAAGTGTTTGAGATAATAACCTTTTGTGCTTCTTTCCCCAGGACAGTTGATAAAGTAATTTTGATTTTTCTTTTCAGCTCAGTGATAAACCAGTAGGGATAAGGAATGGACCTTTGATGCTCATTGAATAGGAGACAGGGAAGGAAGACACTGCTCCAGCTATGTTTGCTTCCTTATGAGCTTAAAAGTTGTCATGGCAGTGATTATCTCCATCTTCCCTCTTGGAGTTCACAAGGACCCTAGGTCCCTGGTCGGCAAACTGCGGCTCGTTGGCCCTTTGAAGAAGTGGCGTTAGAAGAAGTTTAAGTTTACAAAATTTGGCTCTGAAAAGAAATTTCAATAGTTGTACTGCTGATATTTGCTCTGTTGAGTTATGAGTTTGCCAAACACTGCCCTAGGTGATCTGTATGCAAATTAAAATTGAGAAGCTATGTAATTGACTCCACTTTTGAAGGTCAAAATGGAGGATTAGCAATTCGGAGTTAAGTTCTGGTTAAAGTAGGGTAAACTCATTTGGGTATTCTCTTATGAGGAGTGAGGGGTGAGTTTGATGCACCCTGGGGATTGGTGGGGTTTTGTTGTTGCTGTTTTAAAGAAGTTGTGCCCTGGCTGGTTTGGCTCAGTGGATAGAGTGTTGCACTGTGGACTGCAAGGTCCTGGGTTCTATTCCCGTCAAGGGCACAATGCTTGGGTTGCAGGATCGTTCCCCAGTAGGGGCCTTGTAGGAGGCAGCTGATCAATGATACTCTCCTTATTGATGTTTCTATCTCTCCCTCTCCTCTGAAATCAATAAAAATATATTTTTAAAAAAGTTGCATTGGTGCATCTCTAAATCTTGTAAGAATCCAGAGCTTTTCCTACTTTGAAAAAAATCCTCTTTCCTTTCATTCTTTCCCCTGTATAGGTAACCTTAGTTATCTATAGTTACCACTTAGAGATAACCTTAGAATAGACTGTAGATACGAGGTATGAACCAAAACTGAAGAAACACTGAGTACTAGTTGCCTTTTGCCCGTGGATTCTTCCTTTTTACACAGACTACAAAGTAAAAAGGTTTGCCTATTTAAAGGTTGTGTTTGTGTGTTGTCTATTGTATATATTACTAGAGGCCTAATGCACGAAATTTGTGTGAGGGGCTTGGCCCTCGTGGCCCCAGCTGCCTCAGCCAGCCCTTGTAGCCCCGGCTTCTTCTGGAAAGTCATCCGGAAGAAAATCCAGTAGGCCAGTCGGCTGTTCAGTCTAATTAACATATTAGCTCTTTATTATGTAGGATAAGTGAAAGGTACATGAAAGTTGTTACCGTATTTGCCGGCGTATAAGACGATTTTTGGCCCTGAAAAATATGCCTCCAAGTGGGGGGTAGTCTTATACTGCGAGTATATAACAAACTCTGTATTTTGAGTGGAAATGTTAGGGGGTCGTCTTATACGCCCAGTCTCTTATACGCTGGCAAATACGGTATTTTTCAGGGCCAAAAAAATCGTCTTATACGCCGGCAAATACGGTAAATTAATGCCCTCCTGCCTGCTTATCATTAGCTTTTTGGGAATGACTTCCCCATTGCCTTCTCAGTCACTGCCACTTGGTGTTTGCTTCCTAGTTTTCCCTTGTGTCACTGTTAACAATCCTTTGTTAATCCAGTAAAAATTCAAGAGTGCAGTCTGGCAAAACAAAATCCTAGGGCCATTCCTGCCTCTCTAGCCTTATAAATGCTGGGCCTCCATCTTCTAGGAAGGCAGTTCTGCTATGAGATACTGATGAACTTACAGTTACATGCCTGAAATTCATAGGTGTTTGTAATTTCTAGGTGGTCCAACTCCCTGCCCACTCAGAGCATAGTTTAAGTGACAGGTAACTGTTAAATTTAGGAGAATTTCAGTACTTTTCCAGTAACAAATGATTCCAACATTCTTTACAACTCTTTACAGTGGCTTAGCTATGTGGAACTTGATGTGAAATAAGATAACTGTTTTAGGAAAACTAGAAAGATAGCCATGAATTTGGGAAGGGAGTGGATAATATGGGTCAAAGTGGCTCTTATAGTAAGCATTAATAATTGGAAAGGTGGTTACATGTTAATGTGAGCTTAACTTCTATTATAGGACCTCATACCTTGAATATGCTTAGTGCTTCACTCTGATACACTCAGGCATTGCTTTTCCTTTTAAACCAAGTATCCTTTGAAGCAGCTTGTATTTACTGACTTGGTAGAAACTAGTGAAAGGGTTGAATATGTAAGAATACCCTCACAACACTAACTGGTTTGGCTCAGTGGATGGAGCACGGGCCTGCAGACTGAAAGGTCCCATGTTCATTTCCTGTCAAGAGCATGTACCTTGGTTGCAGGCACATTCCCAGTAGGGGGTGTGCAGGAGGCAGCTGATCGATGCTTCTCTTATTGATGTTTCTAATTCTATCCCTCTTCCTTCCTCCCTGTTTAAAAAAAAAATCAATAAAATAATAATAAAAAAATGAGTACCCCCAAGGTCCCTTTGTGGCTCAAATTTCAGTGGAAAAATGTTTATGGAAACATGTTGGGCTTCCAATTATATCACTTAACAGCTTATCATTTTAAGGAATGCCCTACCAGTTAATTTGCACATTCTGGAAAGGTGTTTTTGTTTTCTGTTTTAAACACTTCCATTTTTTTATTGTCATAATATCTAACAGTTGTATGTTCAACCAAATTGTGCTTTTTTCAGCTATTTCAGAATTATTTCGTTCTGCTTTCTTTGGGGGGGGGGAGGGGATCTTAGAGAAGTGTCAATGAAGGTGTGAATGTTTAGTTTTTTCCTTCCTTGCGCTTATATATATATAAAAGCGCAAGGAAGGAAAAAACTTCCTCTCTGTAAAAATTCAATATATATAATTGAATTTTTACAGAGAGGAAAGGAGAGGGATAGAGAGCCAGAAACGTCGATGAGAGAGAATCATCGACCAGCTGCCTCCTGCATATCCCCCACCGGGGATGCGCCTGCAACCAATGCACATGCCCTTGACCAGAATCAAACCTGGGACCCCTCAGTCCGCAGGCTGACGCTCTATCCACTGAGCAAAACCAGTTTCGACTCCTACCTTGCGTTTTTTTTAACCCAGGAGTTCAGGATTAGAGGGAGATCTTGTTTGTCTTTTAATAAGGTAAGCAATATTAACTTTGCCATCTCTATAAGGGCTTATTTGCTTACTGACTTTTGGAAGACTCCTTACACTTATTTGGAATAAGCATATTAAATAACCCGTGAGATAGTGTCTTTAATTTAATTTCCCCACTGGGAATTTTATGAATTTCTCAATCCCTTGCTCTACTTAAGAATTGTGAACACCTGTAATGTGCAGGATTGTGTGTTTCTGGACCACTTGAATTAAAATTAACCTAGTACATTACTAAGTTTATCATTAAAGGGCAGACTTTTGTTCTTTGGTTGACTTCTTAAACATGGTCTTACAATAATGGAGTTGTAGATGGTGATAGATAATTACATAAAAGAGGGGGAAATGAACAACAATTAAATTGTTGATGTGCCTAGGGAAATGATAGTTCTAATATTGAAGGAGTTTAGTTTTATTGTATCATAGTGAAATGGCCAGTGAATTTTACAAAGAAACAAATGGAGACTTAGTTTCTTAGGGCTTCCGTAACAGAGTACTAAAACCTAGGTGGTTTAAAACCACAGAAATTTTTGTGTCGGTGTTCTAGAGACTATCCCTTTGAAATCAAGGAGCTATTAGTGTTTGCTAGCAATCTTAGATGTCTTTGGCTTGTACTAAATGCATCACTCCAGTCACATGGTTGTTTCCTCCCTGGTGCCTTTGCAACTTCTTCTGTGTGTCTTTCTATCCCAAGTTTCAGCTTTGTGTTTACTTTATTAAGCCTTACCAAGAAGATATGTTTTTATTGATTTGAGAGAGGAAGACAGACAGATATCAATATGAGAGAGAAACATCCATCGGTTGCTTCCTGCACATGCCCCGAACAGAGATCAAATTAAAACATGGGTATATATGTCCTGACCTAGGAATGGAACCCACCACCTTTTGATATATGGGATGACGCTCCAACCGAGCCACACCAGCCAGGGCCAAATTTCAATATTTTATAAGAATACTATGCCTGCCGAAACTGGTTTGGCTCAGTGGATAGAGCGTCGGCCTGCAGACTGAAAGGTCCCGAGTTCGATTCCGGTCAAGGGCATGTACCTTGGTTGCGGGCACATCCCCAGTGGGGGGTGTACAGGAGGCAACTGATCGATGTTTCTCTCTCTCATCGATGTTTCTGACTCTATCCCTCTCTCTTCCTCTCTATAAAAAAAAATCAATAAAATATATATATATATTTTTAAAAGAATACCAATCACAGTGAATTAGGACCCACCAATATGACCTAGTTTTAACTTGATTACTTCTGTAAAGACCATGTTGCTAAGTGTCACATTCTGAGTTAGATGGTATTAGGATATCAGATATTTGAATTTACACAATTCAGTGTATTATAGAGACCTTGCCAAAATATGGGTAAGTTGCAGGATAATTTATTCAGCCGGGAAGACTTCATGATATAACTTACAAGCTTGAGGAATGGATGGGCCCTGGCCAGTGTGACTTAGTTGGTTTGAGTGTCATCCCCTAGTGCTAAAAGTTTCCATTCCCTGTGGTGGTGGTCCATTCGTGTCCACGTGGGACATAGCCAATCAGTAGCTATTGCTGGGACCCCTCAGTTCCCAGGCTGACGCTCTATCCACTCTCTCAAAGAAAGAAAGAAATGGATGTAATTAGAGAACACGTTAGGCAAGTGGAATAGCATGAGCATGTAATTATTCCTGCTTGAATTTTTTTTTTTTTCTGCTTGATTTAAAAAAATTTAATGACGCCGAAACCGGTTTGGCTCAGTGAATAGAGCGTCTGCCTGTGGACCGAAAGGTCCCAGGTTCAATTCCGGTCAAGGGCATGTACATTGGTTGCGGGCACATCCCCGGTGGGAGGTGTGCAGGAGGCAGCTGGTCGATGTCTCTCTCATCGATCGTGTTTCAAGCGCTCTCTCTCTCCCTTCCTCTCTGTGAAAAATCAATAAAAATATATTTTTTAAAAAAATTTAATGACAATCTTTGGAAAGATGAAATGGTTAATGTCTTTATGAACACAAGATCATAAAAGTCACTTTCATAAAACATTTCTCTTGCAGTGCATTCAAGCACTGTTCATTGAAATAAAATTTGGTATGAAATCTAGATTTTTTTTTCCTTCTTAGGTGATGGGTTCATAATAGCAATGATGTGTTGTTTATTTCAATGGCTATCAGTGTACACTGTAGCTAATATGGAATGATCCTTATTTTATTGAAGTCCTGAGAAGATACTGACATCAGAGGCCATAAAGTAATAGGAATAGTTTCAGGATCTCTAAATTACACTGCTATGAATTATATTTTAATAATTTGACTAGGACATTTGGGTACCTAAAGATATAGAAAAATCAAGTTTTGAGGGAAGCATTTTAATCTTTTTCTATCTTTTGCTTCTAGTTGGAAGATGGATATACTTTATTTGACTATGATGTTGGACTGAATGATATAATTCAGCTACTAGCTCGCCCAGACTCTGATCTTCCTAGTACATCTAAACAGAGTGATATGCAGGCCAAACCCTGTTCTGATAATCCACCTAAAGTGAAGAAAGCATCAAGGGTGAGATCTTCCAGTCAGCAATATCCATCAGCTCGTGATTTGCTTATTGAGCCTGACATCGGACTGTATAAGGTATGTTGTATTCAGAATTCTCTTTAGTTGTGCCCTGGCCAGTGTGACTTAGAGGTTGCCCTTTTGATTCCAGGTCAGGGCACGAGCCTAAGATTCCAGGCTCAATTCCCGTGTGGGGGGTGCTGGAGGCAGCAGATTGAAGTTTTACTCTCACATTGATGTTTCTCTAAAAGTCAACTTTAAAAACTTTTTAGCCTGACCATCATGGTTCAGAGCTGAGTGTTGACCTATGAATCAGGAGGTCATGGTTCGATTCCCCGTCAGGGCACATGCCAGGTTGCTGGCTCAATCTCCAGTGTGGGGCATTCAGAAGTCAGCCGATCAATGATTCTCTCTCATCATTGATGTTTCTATCTCTTTCTCCTCCCTTCCTCTCTGAAATCAATAAAAAGTGTGGGGCTTAAAAAATATTTTTTTAGTAAAATAAAATAAGTTAAAAAATGTTTTAAAAATTCTTGTTAATCTGTTCTCTTCAGGATGCTGTGAATAAGTACATTGATTGCCATTTTTAAAAGTAAAGCTTGGGCTGTTAATACTTTTTTTAAAGTCATTTAAAAATGTAAAATATGGCTGAAACCCGTTTGGCTCAGTGACTAGAGCATCGGCCTGCGGACTGAAGGGTCCCAGGTTCGATTCCGGTCAAGGGCATGTACCTTGGTTGCGGGCACATCCCCAGTGTGGGGTGTGCAAGAGGCAGCTGGTTGATGTTTCTCTCTCATCGACGTTTCTAACTCTCTATCTCTCTCCCTTCCTCTCTGTAAAATATCAATAAAATATATATATTTTTTAAAGTAAAATATATTAGGTAAAATTTAAAGCATAATAAAGCAAATACCTGTGTAATTCCACCAAATTTAAGAAGTAGAATGAGCCGAAACCAGTTTGGCTCAGTGGTAGAGCGTCGGTCTGCCGACTGAGGGGTCCCGGGTTCGATTCCAGTCAAGGGCATGCACATTGGTTGCGGGCACATCCCCAGTGTGGGGTGTGCAAGAGGCAGCTGGTCGATGTTTCTCTCTCATTGATGTTTCTTTTTTAAAAATATATATTTTATTGATATTTTACAGAGAGGAAGGGAGAGAGATAGAGAGCTAGAAATGTTGATGAGAGAGAAACACCGACCAGCCGCCTCCTGCACACCCCCCACCGGGGATGAGCCCGCAACCAAGGTACATGCCCTTGACCGGAATCGAACCCGGGACCCTTCAGTATGCAGACCGACGCTCTACCACTGAGCCAAACCGGTCTTGGCTCTCATTGACATTTCTAGCTCTCTATCTCTCTCCCTTCCTCTCTGTAAAATATCAATAAAATATATATTAAAAAAAAAAAAAGTAGAATGATACCAGTTCCTTTTTAAAGCCTCTTATATGCCCCTAACAATAACAGATTTCCCTCTCAAAACAAGGTAAACTACTTATTCTGACTTTTAATGATGATTTTCTTGTTTTTCTATAGTATTGTTAATATATATCTCTAAACAAAATGTTTTCTTTTGCTTGTATTTGGATTTTATATAATGAAATTCTACTTTTTCTCAACTTTGAGAGATTCTGCATAAAGCTTTATTTATTCACTTAAATATTTTTATTGATTTCAGAGAGGAAGAGAGAGATAGAAATATCAATGATGAGAGAGAGAGAATCATTGATCTACTACCTCCTGCATGTACACACACATCCCACTGGGGATCGAGCCCACAACCTGGGCATCTGCCCTTGACCAGAAATGAAGTTGGGACCCTTCAGTCTGCAGGCTGACACTATCCATTGAGCCATATCAGCTAGGGCTTAAGCTTTATTTTTCACTTTTATTTCATTTTATTAATTTGTCACAATATATGTATCTATCTATGCTTATTAGCTATTTGAATTGTTTCCACTTTCAATTGTTTTAAACAGTTCTGCTGTGAACATTCTGTTTGTATCTTGGTGTGAGTGCTCAAGAATTTCTCCAGGAATTTTTATCTAGAAAAAGAAGTGCTGGTTGTTCACTCACAGGATATTGCGAAATTGCTCTCTACTGTATTCCATTGGTCTGTTTGCCTATCCCTGTGCCCACGCTGTTCTGAGTACCATAATGCTGTTTTGATATCTCCAAATATAATTTCTTTTCAAAGGTGTCTTGGTTTTTGGCTTTTAACACTTGCAATGTAAAAATTTTAGAATTAGCTTTGTGTCAAAACTACAGAAAAATCTGGAGATTTTGATGGGGATTATATATAGATCAGCCTGGAATTGACATCTTTTCAATATTTATTCCTTCTTCCATCAACATGAACCGGTTTGGCTCTGGATAGAGCGTCGGCCTGAGGTTCGATTCCAGTTAAGGGCATATACCTTGGTTGTGGGCACATCCCCAGTACAGGGGGCAGCTGATTGATGTTTCTCTCCCATCAACGTTGCTAACTTTCTATCCCTCTCCCTTTATCTCTGTAAAAAAATCAATAAAGCTTATATAAATAAAAAACTGGACAAGAAATTCTTTAAAAAAAATAGAAATGGGAAGCCTTTGCTTTTATAAATAATAATAATAACATTCTTTTTAAAAATCCTCACCTGAGGATATTTTTTCCATTATTTTTTTGTTTTTGTTTTTAAGAGAGAGTGAAGGATGAGGAGGAGGAAGGCAGAGAGAAAGAAAGAGAAACATCAATGTGAGAGAGTCACATCGATGGGTTGCCTCACACAGGAGCCCTGATCAGGGACCCGGGTTCAAACCTGCAACCCTACAATTGAGATATCGAACCAATGACCCTTTGGTCCCAGGGCTGAAGCTCTAACCACAGAACCATACCAGCCAGGGCAAAACATGACAAAACCCATACCAATATTACTAACATGTTCATATAAAGTCTAAGTTATATTTAGCAAATAAAACTGACTATATCTTGAAAGAACATAGTACCTTGACCATGTATACTTTGTCATGAAACACAATAGTTTATTATTAGAAAGTGTTTAGGTGTGTTTTTTTAAAAATATTTTTATTGATTTCTGAGATGAAGGGAGAGGGGGGAGAGAGAAAGTCCATCGGTACACTTGAGACACTATTCCCAAACCCCACATATTTCTCTTTGTCATCTTGTCTGCTTTTTCATTGCTCTCTTCTGGCTATAATTACTTTTTAGTGTTGTTGTTGTTGTTTTTTTAATATACTTTACATTTTATTTTTAAATTTTTATTTATTTTAGAGAAAGAAAGGAAAGGGAAGAGAAACATCAATTTGTTGTTTCACTTATTTAGTTTTCATGGATTGATTCTTGTATATGCCCTGACCATTTATCAAACCCACAAGCTTGGCACATAGGGACAACATTCTAACCAACACAGCTATCTGGGCAGAGCAATAGACTTAACATTTTAGAATGATTCTGGGTTCACAGCAAAATTTAGTGGGAAATAAAGTGATTTCTCATATACCCCCTGCCAAAACACATGCATAGCCTTCCTCATTACCACCATCTCCTACCTGAGTACATTTGCTAGAATTGAAGTACCTACGTTGACACCATCACCCGCAGTCGATAGTTTACATTAAGGTTGACTTCTTGGTGGTGTACACTCGGTGGCTTTGGACTTTTTCAGTTCTTAATTTCAAATGGATTACTAAGCAAGTTATGAACATGAAAACAGGATACTGCCAAGAAAACTTAAATATACTCGTCTGAACTGTCTTCAAAACACAGGTTTTTCAAAAGAGTTTTAACCTTTTTCTTATAGGCATTTTGACTCATTCAAATGTAATGTTTAGAAACTTCACTTCTGAATTTAAAAGCATTTTTTCATACAGTTTATATGCATATCATTGAATGGGTAATTATACTTAACTAGTGGCCCGGTACATGAAATCACATTAAAAGGGAATTAATTAGAGGAAATATTTTAATACTAAAGGCCCAATTCACAAAATTTGTGCATGGGTAGGGCCCCTAGGCCTGATTGGCGGATCAGGGCCAATCTGTGGGGCAGTTGGGGGACCTTCCACTGGCACCTGCCTTGGCCAGCCTGACACCACCTTTCAGTCTGTTTGTTTTTAATAACCAAATTTCATATTGTAACTCTTAACTTCTGGTATACTGTTTTTCCTTTTATCACACTGCACAGTTTAATTCTGGATCATCACTAAACTTGACTATATCCGTCTTGCACCATACAGCTCTGTTCATTTTATCTCTAGTTTTTGAGGTAATAATGCGTTTTCTAGTGAGTTACTAACTGGTAGAACTTACCTATTTTGTATAGATGGGTTCACTAGATTCTTTCCTTTGTACATGTGCACAATTTCTTCATTTTTGAGTTTTATTTTCAGTTTAATACTTTATTGTTTTCTGATTGGACTGACTGTGTAAGCTATCTTTAGGATTCTGAAGAAATTTATGGAGCAAATTAACACAATCATAACACTTTAAATTCTTGGCTTTTTTTTTAGTAGCATTCTTTTATTTAAAAAAAATTTTTTTTTAAATCATCACCGAGGATATGCTTATTGATTTAGAGAGAGGAGAAGGGAAGGAAAGGAGAGAGGGGAAGAGGGAAAGAGCGAAAAGGGGCAGAAACATCAATAGGTTGTATTCCAACTGGGGATTGAACCCTAAACCATTTTGGTATACAGGTCATTCCAACTAACTGAGCCACCCAGCTGGGGCTCATTAGTGACATTCTTATTGAATGACTTTCCAGAACACCCTTGAGTACTTTCATATTTTTAAAAGTCAAATGTAGACATCAGAGTAGTCAAAGAAAACACCCATTTCATTACGCATTTCATTGAAGGAAATTTGGAAGAAAGTTAATTTTTATACTAGTAAACAATTGATTTGAACAAAATAGATCCAAAGACATAGAAGTATGGAATAGACTAAAATCTCAGAGGGAAGTCAGAGGTGGGTGGGTAGGTGGGAAGAGATCTACCAAAAAACTTGTATGCATATAGCATAACCCATGGACATATATAATAGGGGGAGTGAAGGCCTGTGGCAGGGGTGTGGACAGGCAATAAGGGGTCAATTGGAGGAAAAAGGGGACATATGTAATACTTTCAATCAACAATAAAATTTACTTATTTATTTTTTAAGATACATTTTATTGATTTTTTTTAGAGAGAAAAAGTGAGAAGGATTGAGTTAGAAACATTGATGAGAGAGAATCATCAATCAGCTGCCTCCTGCACACCCCCCACTGGGGATGTGCCTGCAACCAAGGTACATGCCCTTGACCAGAATCGAACCTGGGACCCTTCAGTCCACAAGCCAACGCTCTATCCACTGAGCCAAACTGGTTACGGCAACAATAAAATTTTTTTAGAAGTTAATTTTTATACTAGTAAATAATGGTTTTTTACAGTATAATACAAAAAGAATAGTCTTGATCTAATCTTTGAAATTACTTTAAGCATGAAATAGCTACAAATATTCTTAACCATGATAACTATAAAAATAACCCGAGTTATATTAAGGTTTTTAAAGCAGTAGATGAAATTACACTTGATTAATTAATTTTAAACTTTTTTTAGATAAATGAATTGGTGGATGTAAGAGATGTCTCCTTTGGTTCCTGGTTTGAAGCACGTATACGTAGTGTTACTAGAGCTTCTGATGAAGATTCACGTGGCAAAACTCCCCTGAAGAATGGCAGTTCTTATAAAAGGACTAATGGAAATGTAAATCATAATTCCAAAGAGAGCACAAATAAATTGGACAATGTCCCCTCTACGTCTAATTCAGACTCTGTTGCTGCTGATGAAGATGTTGTTTATCATATCGAGTATGATGAGTAAGTGCTCATGCTATTGAGGACTTCATTAATGTTTTGTTTATAGAAGCAAAGCCTTCCATTTTAAGATTTGTTTTCAAATAATACTCTTTTTAAAGAAATCATTAAGGGGTCTGTTGAATCTATTACTGTTTGTTTGTTTGTTTGTTTGTTTCTTTAATGTTTATAATAAGAGCTCATTAACGCTCAGTTATCTCTGGCTCCCGAGTGGTTTGTTGTTTTTTGTAGCCTAATACCTGGTTTAATTTAGTATGTTTCTTTCTCTATAAGGTTTTTTTGATAAATATTTTGATAATATTTTAGATAGTATATAATAATAATGTAATAGCTGTTAGAATGAGGTTGAAATAATATATTTTTGTTGATTTCAGAGAGGGGGAGAGAGATAGAAACATCAATGATGAGAGAGAATCATTGATCAGCTGTCTCCTGCGTGCCACACTGGGATCGAACCTGTAACCCAGACATATGCCCTTGATTGGAATTGAACCCAGGACCCTTCAGTCTGCAGGCCAATGCTCTATCCACTGAGCCAAACCAGTTAGGGCTTGATTTTTCTTTTTAAATGGCTTACTATTGAGATAATTTCACATACAATTTATCCATTTAAAGAATGCAATTCGTTGATTTTAAATGTATTCACAGGATTGTACATTGCCACAAACTAATTTTGGCACGTATTTATCATCTCCTCCCCAAACCCCATGCCCAGCAGTAACTCCCCAACAAAATGTTTTTAAATGCTTTATAAAGACAGTATTAAGAAATTGGCTTTTCTAACACTGAATTGTTTTTGTTATACTTATTTTCAAAATTCTACTATAAAAGTTACTGTTGTGAAGGATTTAATATTTATTCAACACACTAAATGAACTTACATTCTCATTCAAGTGATCCTTAACACATATGCCTAACATTATGCTACCAAATCCTTATCAAGTGTAAGTGTTGAAAATTCTAAAGTGGTTGTAATTTTTCCTACCACGAAATGTTTTAAAAGACGTAGGTGTTAACACAGATTTTCAGGATGGTGAGAAGGGGTTAAAAGGGGTCCCTTTAATCTTTTCTTTCCTAATATGTCTGACATGGTTGAAAACATAGCTTATTTCAAATGAGCTGTCATCCTGTTTTCTGTCATAGTAGGTGGTATTAGAACCAACAACCAGAATAATAAGATCTGAGATTGGCCAAAACTGACAATATTGGTAAATCGAGGCTGGAATAATTTGTGTTCTTAGTACTCAGTCCCTGGATTCCTGGATGCCATAGCAAAGAAGCAAAAATATAGAGATGGGGGCTTTAGCTATCTGTATGTCTGCTGTCAACAAATAGTTTTTTATTTGCTTTGAGTTTTAGTTCTTGAAGCATAGAAGACATAATTAGGAAAACAACTATCTGGGATCTGATTCTGGTCAATAAATTATTGTTTGGCAAAAAGTATTATACAGAATGGCACAACATAGAAATAGAGTAAGAAGTTTTAAACATTACATGAACCAAGGGTTATCAAATTTTTACAGTTTCAGGGGCTCTTAACTATGGAGTAAGACATTCCAAGGTGTAGGCCTAAGTTTGGTATAATACTAGCTCAAATCACAGTACCTTAGTATTTATTTGGCTTTTTTCTTTTTTCTCTTTTTTTAATGAAAGAAATTTGTCTTGGAATGAATGGTCAGCCCACTTTTATCAAACATTTGCTACTAAAGAACAATATGGGGGAAAGGGTATCCGTCCTTATTTTAGTACATGTCTAGTTGTCTTGTTGATTTTTCCATTTAGACAAAAATATTAGAATTAAGAGTATTTCTAAAGGAAATTACATTTCATTCAAGCTAAATGATGTGTGTATGATTTTAAATGAGGGACCATTTCTCACTGTCTTTATCTGTACTAACTGCATAGAAAGCAATGTCCATAGTATGTTTATGGGGGAATTGATCTATTATGGTGTGTTGGTATATTCTCAGTTGAGGGGAAATACTCCATAATAGATACATATTTGTTCTGAGCTTAGTTCTGGTTTTCCTGTTAAATTAGGCTCTTAAATATAGTAGTCATTCTAGGATAAGCTTTCTGAACTTAACATATTGTTGAATAAGATCTCAAAATCTTCTCTGATACTTTCTTGCTTTAAGGATTCAGCATGTACCTTCCTTTGGTCTTACAGTACAGTTTAAAAAGGTGAATTTGAGAGTACTACTCTTGTTAGTGATTTGCTTTCTTTAATTGCTTTATTGAATTTAGAGATCTTTATGTATAAATTTTAGCTCATTTCTGTAAAGAGAAGTAAACTAGAAAACATTTAATAGTCTGACAAGGAAGTATATATTTAAAGAAGAAAAATACTTATAAAAGTTTTTATCATATCTTCACTATGAATAATTATTGTATGTAGCTAAGCAGAGTTGACATCTTTAAACGTCAGAACAAGAGTCCCCCAAAAATGTGAGCAATGTCAAAATGATTTCTAGGTTTTGGTGGGGGGGAAATTAAGACCAAGCCTGTTGATCTTCAGTCTGAGGACCTAGAAGGAAAGGTTTAGTTCTAGAACCCTGGTGCAGTGACCGGGCTGCCCCATTGCTTCTTGGTTGCTACTAACATAATTTACTCAAAACTGAGAATATTCCTCTAACTTTCTATGACTTGCAGAATTCTGAAAGGATGATAATCAAAAGGAGGACGGAAGAAGTTAGACAGGTCTGTGACCTTACCCATTGCTCTTCTGTTGTGTTATAATCACATAGTGCTTAGAAAAATGACTTTACAGATACAAGTTGATTTTTACCTTTTCAAATATATACTTATCCCTTTACATTGGTCTTTCTCAAAAAGATGGTCATCAACACTGCAGATTCACCCAGGTAAGTTATTTAAAATGCAGATTGCTGATGGACACCAGACATCCCACTCCCTGCATTGGATAGGTCTGAGCTAGGTTCCTAGAACCTGCTTTTCAAACAGGTACTTTAGGGGCCTGTTAAATACACAGAGCAGTGGTTCTCTTACAGGCTCTATATAGTCCAGGAATTTGAATTTGGTTTGAATTCTAGGTATTTGGTTTGTTTGGTAATTTTTTTGTTTAGCTTGGACTCTTTCAGCTTTAATTTTCTCATCTGTAAATATACGACTTAGGTTCATTATTTCCCAGTAACTTTGAAAAATACCCAGTAATAATAGTTTTTGTTTATTTCTTTCTTTGATTTTCCTTTATTTATTAATAAAGCCAGGATATTTTGCTAAGTATTTTTTAATGATATGGATTTGTCTTTGGCATGGGTATCTTTTAATTTAATTATGTTGTTTCCATTGTTATTAATATAATTATTCAACATTGTTAGTGTTCTACAAATGAGATTTATTTTTGTGTAACATATAAAGTGCTACTCTAAGCAGTTTTAAGTAAGTTACTCTTAATTGTAAGTTTTACATTTAAGGCATGAAACCTAGTAATGTTATCTATTAGAATAAGAAATGCTTTCTTTTGCATGTAGTATGACATTAAATATTTGCTGAACTAGAACATGCCTCCAGATAAATGGTGTCCTTATTATAGTCCATTAACATCAGGAAACCATGTTTTAAAAGGAAATTTCAGTTATACTGCTTTGTTTAGTATAGTTTGAGTTTTCTAAAATTATTTGTTGCGTTAAAGAAAGTCACCTACGGAAATTTATTTTTACCATTTAATAATAAACCTATTTTTCCCCCCACCATTTTTTTAATTGAGGTATTATATGTGTACATAGCTTACCATTGCCCACCCCCCTCATACATGCCCTCCCTCCCCAGAGTTTTGTGTCCATTGGTTGTACTTATATGCATGCATACCAGTCCTTCGGTTGATCTCTTATCTCCAAAAGATGACCCTCCCCTCCCCGCTGTCATTTGACAGTCTGCTTATTGCTTTACTGTCAATATATCTTTCTGTTCATTGGTAATAAACCTATTTTTTAAATAGTGTGCAATCAGTTGCCCTAAAACATAATTCCCCAGACTTCACTCAATGATTATTTTATCAATTTATTTTATACCTATATTAGAATAATGCCTTGACTTCAGATTCTGAGAACAAGAGGTCATGTAGTACAAGAGAATGAAGAACCCTATTTTCATTCTTCCATAGGTTGAAGAACACTATTTTCATTCTTCTGTAGGTATAGGGTTGGCCCTCAGCTCAGTGTAGGTAAAGTTGGCCTTGATGCATTCCTACCTCTCTGTGTTTCAGGCCTTTGGGATATCTTGAGCACTGTTTTAGAAGTTGTTCAAGTTTTCAACACTTCCCAAAATGTTTCATACAGTCTTGTCTACAGTTATTCTCAGTGCAAATGCTGGAAGAAATTAGCTGCATGAACTAGTTTGTACTGGTTATCTTCAACCATATGTTAGAACTCATGGGGGTGATGGTAATGCTGTGTAGGGAACTGCCTATGCTACTTAAAATGGAAAAAAGACTTGATTACTACTATAAGAAGCAGTTGAGCTAATTACAGGTTTTTCATTTTTAAGAATACCAAAACATAATATTTTAAAAGTCTTTTTGTTACTAGCTCTGCATAGAATTCTGTGTCCCCATAGATGTGGAATTGTCTAGATCAAGGCTTCTCAAGGAAGAATAGGAGACACAGTGTAATCAAGGAGATCTTTTTGAAATACGGTAATCATAGTTTATTAAATTTGATTAAGAGCTTTAGTTATATAAAAAAAGACTTTTATATTTATGAATTGTGTGTTCCCAAACACACAATATATAAACTTCTAAATCAAAAATAAAGTTTGCGCACACCTGCTCCTTAATGAAAACATTCTGTTTTACAGTATAAATACTGTGATAGAAATATGCACACCCAGCATTTAGAGTACCCAGAGCTCAGAATACAGGTAGAAGAGATACTTCTGTATTCCTGAAGAATATGATATCAAAGATAGAGAAGTAGGAAATAATGGGGTTACCTAAGGGTGATTAGTTTGACTGGAGTGTAGGAGGTATTCGGTGAGTAGTAAATGAAACTCTAGATGAATAAAAACTTCCAGTTACTAGTAAACAGTAAACTTGACAGATTAAGATGCGTGTTTGTCTCCATTCCTTAAACCGTCCTAGAAGATAATAAAAGAAATGAGTAAATCCCCAAGGACAACAAATAGGATAGAAATAAAAGACAGAAAACAGCAACATTTTGGAAGGTAAGCTAATGGATAAATGATACCTAACTAACTTAGCAGGTCAAGAGAAAGCTGAAAACTAAGGATGTGAAGCCAACAACAAGCAAGTAAATTGGCATTGAAGAATCTTTGGGAGGCTCAGGCCTTGGATTCACCAGGTACCTTGGAGGTAGGCATACAAAATAAAGCTGAGAACAAGAGGATTGGTTAATTTATATGAAAGAGCATTTTAACCACTCTTCACCCCACTCAAGTTGAGGGGGAAGAAACAAAAGGAAGATGTATTCAGGAAGTAGGATTCAATATAGGAAATGTTGAAAGGAGGTCCTACTATAACATCTGTGGAATAGGTCTAGTCCTACAGCAAGCTTCCCAAGTTGATAGGACAGAGGTCTTTAAAATATTTTGAAGCCCAAAAGATTAGTAGAGTATCAGAAATATCTGAATGTATAGGAGTTTTACAACTGGCAGAATGGAAAACAATTAACAATGGGTACACAGAAAGCTAAGCAAGTTGGAACTAAAAAGAACAGTTAAGCACCAATAGAAAACAAAGCTGTGGAAGAAAGGACATGTAAAGCACATTTCATTATTTAGTTGTGAGTAATACTTAGTCTACATGTAAAAACTTTTATTAAAAATACCGATTTTTAACTGAAACCGGTTTGACTCAGTGGATAGAGCATCGGCCTGTAGACTGGGAAGGTCCTGGGTTCGATTCCGGTCAGGGGCACATACCTTGGTTGTGGGCACATCCCCGGTGGGGGTGTGCAGGAGGCGGCTGATCGATGATTCTCTCTCATCGATGTTTCTAACTCTATCCCTCTCTCTTCCTCTCTGTGAAAAATCAATAAAATATATATTTTTTAAAATATTGATTTTTTTTTTATAACCAACTTAGTTTATACTGTTAGGAACAAGAAAAAGTTTGTCAGTGAAGGAGCATGTGTCTAGAGCCAAATGATCAGAATTTTGAATCATGTCTCTTCTGCCTAAACAATTTATTTCACTTCTGTGCCTCTTGTGTAAAATAGGGATAGAATAGCACCTACCTCTATCCTAAGAATTGTTAGCATATGTGAACACTTAGGGTAGGGTCTTGTGTTGGTAACTATGAGAAAGAGGAAGATGGAGGCAAACGAACCGAACATGAGGGATGGGTAGAATTAACAGTTGAAAGTCAAAAACAAAGTGCAAGAGTGTTACTTAAAAATATAGAGAAATAGCTTAAGGATTGAAAATGGTTGCACCTGGAGAACAGGAATCGAATGTATGGGCTTATTCTAAGCCTTGAGTGTTAACTCTTTGAATGTTATATACATATAGAGGGAAACTGCAAAAAGTAGAAAGTGTCTTTTGTGTGGATTTTAACTTGATCCTCAAAGCATTTTGTTTTTATTGTAGAATTCTTTAAACTTAATGTAGAAGTTGAGAGAACAGTATAATGAACTCATCACTCAGTTTCAACCATTGTGAACTGGCCATCTATATCCTAGTATTTCCAAGCACCACTGGATTATTTTTAAACAAGTCCTAAACCTTACATCATTTCAACCAGACATGGTCTTATGTATGGCTTTAGTATCTATGGTGGGCACACTGGTCAAAACTCCCTTCTAGAGCCGAAACCGGTTTGGCTCAGTGGTAGAGTGTCGGTCTGCGGACTGAAAGGTCCCAGGTTCGATTCTGGTTAAGGGCATGTACACTGGTTATGGGCACATCCCCGGTAGGGGGTGTGCAAGAGGCGGCTGGTCGATGTGCTTCTCTCATCGACATTTCTAGCTCTCTATCTCTCTCCCTTCCTCTCTGTTAAAAAATCAATAAAATATATTAAAAAAAACAAAAAACAAAACTCCCTTCTAGAAAGACCTTGCTGACCAGCTGCAAGAAATGAATGCAGTCAGCTCACAACTTTCAGCCAGTTGTTTCGGACATCCTCCAGCTAGTAACTAAACATGGCGGCAGTTCTAGGGCATGGCAGTTTCTACCCAGTGTGGAACTGCTTGGTCAGTTTCTGGACCAAAGTTCATCATTGGGCCAGCCAAGAGTTTGTCAGGCATTCATGCTTTTCAAAGCCCAACCTCTTTCTTTCAAAGTGACAGACCATCATGATAAGGACTTTTGCTACTGAGTCCTGTTCTTGCTAATTTTCATAGGTTAATGTTTATTTTGACATCTTCTTAGGGCATTCAACTGACAAAATAGCTAAAGGCATTCTTTTTAAAGTGTGTAGAAAAGAGCTAACATATTAGACCTGAGACAGCTTATTTTTTTTTCTTAAAGATACTTAAAATGTTTTTATTAGCTCCTTCTATAAATATTGTTTTGATAACTTATTTTTTTATAAATAAATCTTTATTGTTCATATTATTACAAATGTTCCTCATTTCCTCCCCCCCTCCACCAAGTTTCCATACCCTCCTCTGCCCTTTCCCCATCCCCCATTGTCCTCATCCATAGGTACACAGTTTCTGTTCAGTCTTTTCCCACGCCCTCCCTCCCCATTTCCCTGAGAATCATCAGTCCACTCCCCTTCCATACCTCTGATTCTATTATATTCACCAGTTGATGTTGTTCATCATGATTTTTTACTTGGTTTTTTAGATTCACTTGTTGATAGTTATGTATTTGTTGTTCATAATTTTTATCTTTATTTTCTTCCTCTTCCTAAAGAACCCCTTTTAGCAATTCATATAATTCTGGCTTGGCAGTGATGAACTCCTTTAGCTTAAATTTATTTGTGAAGCTCTTTATCTGGCCTTCGATTCTGAGTTGATAGCTTTGCTGGGTAGAGTATTTTTGGCTATAGGTTCTTGCTAGTCATCACCTTCAATATTTCTTGCCATTCCCATCTGGCCTGCATGGTTTCTGTTGAGAAATCAGCTCACAGTCGTATGTGTGCTCCTTTATAGGTAACTACCTGCTTTTCTCTTACTGCTTTTAATATTCTCTCTTTGTCTTTTGCTCTTGGAATTTTAATTATGATGTGTCTTGGTGTGGTCCTCTTTGTATTCCTTTTGTTTGGGGTTCTGTGTGCTTTCTGGACTTGTAAGTCTATTTCTTTCCCCAGGTGGGAGAAGTTTTCTGTCACTATTTCTTTCCATATGTTTTCGGTATCTTGCTCTCTGTCTTCTGGGACGCCCATAATTCTGATGTTGGTTTGCTTAAAGTTGTCCCAGAGGCTCCTTACACTGTCTTCAACTTTCTGGATTCTCTTGTCTTCTTGCTTCTGCAGAAGAGTTTTCCTCTGGCTCTTTGTGTTCCAAATCTGTGACTTGATTCTTGCAATCTTCCATTCTGTTTTTAGGACTCTGTATAATTTTTTTTTTTTATTTCAGAGAATGTATTCTTCATTTCTAGTTGATCCTTTATCATTTCTTGTTGATCCTTTATTATTTCTAGTTGATCCCATTTCATATCTTTATAGGTCTTATTTATTTTATCAGCCTTTTCTAGGAGATTCTTGAACAACCTTATAAGCGTGGTTTTGAACTCTATATCCAGTCACTTTTTGTCCTCCATTTCTTTCGTTTCCTCCTCTCGGCATTTTTGCTGCTTCCCTGAGTTGGTAGGTTGGGAGGATCAGCTGTGTCTACGCCAGGAGACAGCCTATTCCACTAGACTTGGAAACCTGCAAAAGCTGTGTTCAGCTTGGATGGGGCGGAGTTTCAGGGTGGAGCCTACAGCCTTGGCTTCCGGTTAGCCCCGCCCTCTGAGGTTCCTGAGTCTCAGTGTCCTTTGGTAGTCCCTGCAAGCACCTCAGATAAAGGCGCCCTAGAGTTTCGCCCGCTACCAGACAGTCTAAGTCTCTCCCCCAATGAGCCCGCAACTGGGGTTCAGTGCAGCTGGAAGTGGGGTTAAGAGCAGTCGGAGCTTGTGTGTCCTTCCCGTTAGGGCAATCCCGCGGCCCAATCAGCCGTCTGTCCTCTGTGCGCACAATGTGCGCGACCCGGGGGCTCTGTCTTTGCCACTCTCCTGAGCCTCCACTTTACAGCCCAGATTCCCTCTGTATGAGGCTGGGGCCCGAGGGTCTCGCCCAGAACTGGGGTTCAGTGCAGTCAGAACTTGGGCTCAGCACAGTACTGAGCTTTTGAGTCCCCGCTGGGGCAATACAGCAGCTCAGGAAACAGCCTGTCCTCTGTGCGCGCAATGTGCGCGACTCGGGGGCTCTGCCTTTTGTTGCTCCCCTGAGCTTCCGCCTTACAGCCCAGATTCCCTCTGTATGAGCCTGGGACCCTAGGGTCTTGCCCAGAACTGGGGTTCAGTGCAGTTGGAGTTGGGGTTCAGCACAGTCTGGATCTTTTATCTCCTTTCCGCTACGGAACGCCAGCCAGGCACTCAGCCGCCCCTCCTCTCCGGCTCTGTCCTCTCCCCACGCTCGCACCGTGTCTCCGTACCTTAGGCTTTTACAGCTCCTCTGATTTTCCTTCTGGTTTCCTCTTTCCTTCTAGTTGTAGAATTTCCAGTCAGTCAACGTTCCTGTAGTTCTGGATAATGTCCACTTTATATTTTAGTTGTATTTTTTGAAATTGTTGAGTGAGGCTGCAGTTAGGCGTTTTATCTCTGCTGCCATCTTGGTTTTTTTATCCTGCTATTTTTTTTTAAAGGCCTGTGTGTGGTTGACCTTTGGCTGGTGTCTGGGAACTTGATTTTTATTTTAGGATTTTCTGAAAAATCCCTGATAAAAATGGTTCACCATGCTTAAACTGTGTGAACAATATGGTTTATGCCGAACATCTGCTTATGGGAGTCTGGAATTTTGGTATGTGCTGGGCCTACATGACTAGCCCCTTAAAAATATTGGAAATTCTTCTTTTTTTCTCTTTTAAAAACATTTTTAAACTGATTTCAGAGAGGGAGAGAGAGAGAAACAGAAACATCAATGACAAGAGAGAATAACTGATCAGCTGCCTCCTGTACTCCCCTACTAGGGACCAAGCCCACAACCCGAGCATGTGCCCTTGACCAGAATCAAACCTGAGACCCTTTGATTCCAGACCGACGCTCTGTCCACTTAGCCAAACCAGCTAGGGTGGGAATTCTTTACTGTACATCCCTGGTATCTCACATGGGTTGTTATAACTTGTTGCTGGATGGATTAAGCATGTTAGTATGACTCCACTGGGAGAGAAGTCTTTGAATTTGTGCCTGGTTTCCTCTGGACAACACCCAATGTGCCTTTTTCCTTTGCTGATTTTGCTTTTTATCCTATCTCTGTAGTAAATCATAGACCTGGGAACAGACTATATGCTATCTTGTGAGAATGAGTCCTGTGAATTCCCCTAGCAAATCACTGAGCCTGAGGATAGACTTGGGGACCCTAACACATTAAAAACAAATTTTACAAGAAATTTATGAATTCTTAATATAAAGTAACCATTCAATGTTTAGACTTCCTTAATTATATTTTTAAAAAATATACTTACATTGTTAAAGATCAAAACAAGATCTGCCCATTTTATTTAGTTGAGTGGTTAAGTCTCATCCTATATATTACCCCCCTTTTATTCAGTTTTTCAATTGCCTGGACCTCGCTGATTATATTTTTCTTTCTTTTTAAAAAAATATATTTTATTGATTTTCCACAGAGAGGAAGAGAGAGGGATAAAGAGTTAGAAACATCGATGAGAGAGAATCATCCATCAGCTGCCTCTTGCACACCCCCTACTGGGGATGTGCCCACAGCCAAGGTACATGCCCTTGACCAGAATTGAATCTGGGACCTTTCAGTCCTTAGGCCGACGCTCTATCCACTGAGCCAAACTGGTTTCGGCTGATTATATTTTTGTAATGGTATTTAATATGTTTCTCTATTAATATTAGTTTCCAGAAAGCTAATACTTAATTCTAGAGGTTTGGTTGGGTTTAAATTATATTATTTGATAAGGTTAGTTGAGAGATTGTGTTTTCTTATTGTATGTCATTGGGAGGCACATAATACCTGTTTCTTCTCTTTTGTGGTAAAATTTTAGGTGGTGTCAGCCTGATTGATCTATCATTCATTGTAAACTTTGCTACCAACTTTTAATGGTTTTAGCAGTAATAAATCTTTACCTAGATCCACTATTTCCATAAGTGTTGCAGAAATGGTGATACCTCCTTCTATCTTTCCTTCATTTATTAGCTGTTATTTTTTCATAAAGAACTTACCTCAACCAATTGGTTCATAAAGGAAAAGTAGGATAAATGAATGATTCTTGAACTTTTTCAGTGTTCAGAATGAGTATGTTTCTAGCACTCTCCAGAGGTTGGCCAGTGAGATTTTTATTTCTTAGTATCATGAACTAATGGATTTTAGCACTTGTATTAATATAAATCAGTTGTGTGTGTGTGTGTGTGTATGTGTGTGTGTGTGCGTGCGCACGTGTCCCCAAATTGTCCCATCTCTAGATTATGAGAGTTTCTTCATGTTGAACCTGACATAATAGTTTAGAAAAAATTTTTTTTAAAATATATTTTTATTGATATTTTACAGAGAGGAAGGGAGAGAGAGAGAGAGAGAGAGAGAGAGCCAGAAACGTCAATGAGAGAGAAACATCAACCAGCTGCCTCTTGCACACCCCCTACCGGGGATGTGCCCGCAACCAATGTACATGCCCTTGGCCGGAATCGAACCCGGGACCTTTCAGTCCGCAGACCGACGCTCTACCACTGAGCCAAACCGACCTCGGCTAGAAAATGTTTTTATTGACTTGGGGGAGGGGAGATAAAGATAATTTCAGAGAGAAACATCTTAACCCCTTAATCATTTTCACCCACCTCCCCTAGGACAGTTGTCAGTCTGTTCTCTATCTACAACTCTGTTTCTATTGTGTTAGTTTATTTGTTCATTAGATTCCACATGAATGAAGTGGTATGGTACTTGTCTTTTTCTGTCTGGCTTATTTCATTTAGCATAATGTGCTCCAGGCCCATCCATGCTGTCACAATGAGTAAGATTTTCTTTTTTATGTCTGAGTAGTATTCCATTGTGTAGATGTACCACAGCTTTCTTATCCACTCATGTACTGTTTATGGACACTGGGCTTGTTTCATTTTGCTTTTGATTTTTAGGGATTTCTCACATTTTGTTGATTGTTTTATAATTATATATAACATTACATGGTTCTATAAGTAAATCTGTAAAACAAAATAAATACATTAGGAGAAACTACCCCTCCTGGTTCCATATAGATATATATATATATATATATATATATATATATATATATTTTTTTTTTTTTTTCACATTTATTTGTATTTCCCCTCACATTCATTAGGGAGGAAGTAGCACACTATAAACACTGTTTGCATCTTGCTTTTTTTGAGTTAATATAGCTCTCCATATATATCATTCGATAGCAGATATTACATTTTTTTTTTTAATAAGAGCATAATGCTCCATTATATAATTGTATCTGTTATTTTAACTTGTTTTTCTGTTATGGACATTAGAGTGTTTCTAGTCCCATTATAGACAATTCGGCTATAAATAGCCTTGTATATGTTTCTTTTCATAAGGATTTCTGTTTATATTTGGGATGGATTTCTAGAAGTGGAATTCCATCTGTCTCTCTCCCTTCCTCTCTAAAAAATCAATAAAAATAACCAACTTAGTTTATGCTATTAAGACAGTTTTTCTGGCTTTGCCCAAATTCCTCTCTACAATGGAACAGTCCCACTTTGTATTCCCACTCATCAGTAATGTATGAGAACACCTGTTTTCCCATAGCCTATGAGCATATTGTTATCAAACCTCACAAAATATTTTAAGTGGATCTGTGTTTTAGAATCTTGGGCAAAAGTATGATATGGACTATAAGGTGTGATCCTAATAATGGAGCTATGTTGGCCCTTAAGAGATTTAGAGAAATGCAGGTCTTCACTAAGTGGGTATAGTTTCCTTAAAAAGTTTTAAAGGTATAGCATAAGAAGGACCTAGTAACTAAATGGAAACATTAGGAGAAATTGGGGATAACTTCTAAGTTTCTGGGAGTATGAAAGATTTCCTCTAGAGACTGAGCATTAGCAGATTATGGGATATGGGAATTCTATCTTGGATAACTTGAATTTCAGGTGCTTCTCAGGCGTGTGTTAGAAATGTAGTTGGATATATGAATCTGAAGAGGAAATTTTGGGATAGACAAGAGCTTTTGAGTCGTCACTTTATATAGTAAGATTTGTGTAGATGAAGATACCCAGGAAAAGAATAATAGTAATATTTGAGCACTTGCATGTTGACATAAGAGTAGTTTATATTCCCCTTCCATGTTTATTTTTTACACAGCAATTGACATAACATCGCTTTTACTAGAATTAGAAAAATATCATTTTTATGACATTATTTACAGGCTTACATATACATGTAGAGTATATATACATATACTGTATAATATAATTCTGTTCTGAAATAGTAATTTATTTCCAGGGCAAATGTAGCTTACATTTTTTTTAAAATATGGAATCATTTACCTTATCTTCTGTAAATATTTTGTATACAATTTTAAAACTTTAAGTTCTCTACTTTATTCAAAATATTTCCAATTTTGGTGTCTAATTTTGGCAAAATTAGACAAATGGAGGGGGGTTTTGCCATTAAATTATGCTTTTTTACTGTATTAAACATCAGCAATACATGATAATATGTCAACATAATTTTCATGTTACAGCTGAGAAAAGAATCTGATCTAAAAAAGAGTTTTCTACCTTATATGGCCTTAAAAATATTAAGGCAGAATCCAAATTCACAACCATATGAGTACAGTTATTACCATTAGGTACATTTTACATATGAGATTTAGCCACAGAGGTGTTTTAGTAACTGGTCCAAGGATATAGAGCAGCGGGAAGCTAAAGTTGGAATTTAAACACAAACAGGCTGAAAGTAAAACATTTTGATTGATAACGGTTTCAAAACCTTGCCATATAAATTGAAGTGAATTAATTTTAAATATTTTTATTTAAGAGAGAAGATTGAGGGCAGCAATAGTAGGTCTGTCATGGAGAGAGTGTAGATTTCTTCATGGAACTTAGGCATACAATGAATGTGTTCCGAAGCTTGTCTTTGGTTCAGTGTCAAGCATCTTCTCTTTTTTAGGGTTAAAACCAACACCTCATCACTTACTGACTGAGCAAAGGTTGCATGGTTATTTAGAAGGCTTGTGGTGGAGGCAGTTAAGGCACTGAGAGGGTAAAATGGGCCCCTTGCAAACCCTGAGATTTCCCCCCCCCCAATTAACTGAAATGTGAAGTGACTGGGTAATTAGCTAAAGGAGTCCACCCAGGCTTAGTATTAATTTATTCTAAATGAATTAGATACAGTGTGAGAGTCCTAGGCCTGCATAGTACTTGTTGATTTAGAGCAACCAAACCTAGCTGCTAGAGCTGCTTCCAAATTCAGACCCACTTATATATGTTGAACTAGAGGCCAAATGCACGAAATTCATGCACTTGAGGGAGGATCCCTCAGCCATGCCTGCACCCTCTCGCATTCCAGGAGCCGTTAGGGGATGTCCGACTGCCACAGAAATTAACTGCGTTCATGTTCTTATATCTAAAACAAATGGAAGAACGAACTGGTTTCAAATTCAGGAAGAGGTCAGCATCTACTATTAAAGTAATTCTTAAACTTGGGTTAAGAAAAGGTGGAGAAAGAAGAGCTGGTGTCTGTTATTGTTGTTGTTTTACCACCCCAATTAGCAAAGAACGTCTCACTAAGATTTTAGCAAGAATTATTTATTCTGGCAGTTAATATCATGAATAAATATCATTTATTTTAAGTGCCATTAAGAATAATATGATTAGGTTTTTCTATAGGTTGCATATAATTTTAGTCTTCTTTGGCAGTTATCATAAGCACTGCTCTGTGATTCTTCTCTTTCTCCTCAGATATCCGGAAAGTGGCATTGTAAAAGTAAATTTGAAGGATCTTCGACCACGCGCTAGAACCATTTTGAAATGGAATGAACTGAATGTCGGTGATGTGGTAATGGTTAATTACAATGCAGAAATTCCTAGTAATAGAGGACATTGGTTTGATGCAGAAATTACTGAATTGAAGACCATTTCAAGGACCAAAAAAGAACTTCATGCAACTGTTTTTTTGGGGTAAGACTCTCTTCACTGTTCTAGCATTGCTGCCCTTGGTTCCATAATGGTTTTTGTAAAATTAAGACCTGCTTCCTTTATGTATTCCTTATGCTTAATACCTAAAAATTAGGAATGTAATTTTTAGATATTAAGCACAAGTTCCTTTTTTTTAAAAATGGAGGGCATCTATGAAAGATGGGAATTTACTTATGAAAGGATACTTTTAAAAATAAATTATTGAGATTTTTAAAATTAAAAATGACCCTTAAATCTTTATAACAACTATAACTATAATCCCAGTTAGTACATAGACAAAGTTCAGTGAATTTTCACACCTGACTTTTAATTATAGTTTGCATATGAGTATATTTTGCTGGCAGAAGTTAACCTGTCTTCCTTTTTCAAACAGGGGTTCCGAAGGAAAATTAAATGACTGCCAGATAAAATTTATAAATGAAATCTACAAGATCGAGAAACCTGGAGCCCATCCTCTATCATTGGCAGATGGAAAGTTTTTAAGTATGAATTTTTTTTTTCTGGGCTTAGACTATACGTATTGTGCGTGATTGGCATTTTAACTGGCCAAGGAATAACGTAAAGAAATATAAAAGTTAGCCCATGCAATTTTCTTTTCTTTTTTTTTAAAGAATGAAATAAAAATATTAATCTATATGTATAATAATCATATACATTTTTGTCCAACAATTTTATTTTCAAGATGAGAGGCCCAATGCACAAAGATTCGTGCAAGAGAGGGCCTTCCTTCTCCTGGCTGCTGGCAGGGCCTTTGCTCCGCCCATAGTCACCTTTCTGCCTTCCCACACTGCCCAGAGGCCCCAAGCAGCTAGGGCTGTGCAGAAACCTTGTGTCGGATGCAAGCATCCCATTCCTGGCCCCTTGGCGCCTATGTATGGAAATTAATCCACCATCTTTGTTGGATTAATTTGCATACCCCTGATTGGCTGGTGGTAGAAGGTATAGTCCATTTGCATCTTTCTCTTTTATTAGTGTGGATAGCAGTTTTAAGATCCATTTTGGTCTAATGGATTTCTCACATGATAAATTTTGTTTTCAGAAATATTTTCTTGGCATTTATTGCCATTTTCTCTACTATAGGTTCTATTAAAAAAAATTCTATTTCAGTAATTTTATGGCCATCCAAGATTAATTTTTACTAATGAAACCTATTTTTAAAATACACATAGGTACACCCAAAAAGTCTTAATAGTAATGGTCATAATACCAAAAGTTAATATTAGATATCAATATTAGACCAGTAGAGCCTAAGAATAATAGTGCTGACCGATGCTTGAATTTCTGGGAGGTAATAAATGAGATTTATATAATCCTTAAAATGTATCCCTACCTCTTCATTGTACATATTTTACTTGCTTAATATGCATCTAGTTGGTAACAGAAGTATGACTAGATTCTAGGTCTTTTCATTTATGATTCAATTGCTGTCTTTCCAAATATATTGATTAGTGTCTCGGACTCTAATTCTGGATTTTTTGTGGCGAGCAATACATTAATTTTATACCACTTGTCGGTGTCTAATGCATTCTGGAAAAGAATTGTTAAAGACAAAAGAGATACTTTTTAACCTCTTCTTACCCTAATTGTGCAAGATTATAAGATAAGAACTTTAGTAGATCAATAAACAGACTTTCATATTACCTATCTAGACCCTTCTAATTTTTTTGTTTGTTTTTGTTATTCCTCACCCAAGGATATTTTTTTCCATTGATTTTTAGAGAGAGTGAAAAGGAAGGGGAGAGACAGGGAAGCATCAATGTGAAAGAGACACATCAATTGGTTGCCTCCTGCACTTGTCCCGACCAGAGCCGGGGATTGAACTTGCAACCAATGTACATGCCCTTGACTGGAATCAAACCCAGGACTCTTCTCAGTCTGTGGGTCAGTGCTCTATCCATTGAGCAAAACCGGCTAGGGCAGCTCTTCTAATTTTTTAATGATGCAATGCTAATAATATATCTAGTTTTTAATTAAGAACCTTAAAACATTGATCACCAGCCTTTTGGACCTCATGAACCACCAGTGGTCCGCAGACTGCTGATTGGTGACCGCTGTGTTAAAGCATACTCTATGACTATTTGTATGGTTATATCTTAAGAAAAAAGATAACTTGATGAGTAAACCTACTTAACGTGACACTCTTTCTCATTAAAACACAATGGAAAACCAAGATTGTCTAGGCTTTTCTCATGTGTTTTTTTTCTCCCACACAGTATGTCTGTCTGTGTGTGTGTAATACTAATCACTTTATAGCTACAACTTTGCACTTGTGTGTAAAGAAACCATATTAGAGCCACATCCAGACTTCCATTGACCACTCACTCCCCAACCAAAAATCTAAACATTCTTTTTAGGTTTGTTGTATTCACTTCCAGTTAAGCTACCTTATTGGTAGTGAAACAAAAGTATCTTTATTGACAAGAACAGGCAGCTTTCAGTCAAAAGGTTAGCATTAAAATCAGTAGCCTTGCCGAGAACAGTTTGGCTCAGTGGATAGAGCGTCAGTTTGCGGACTGAAAGGTCCCGGGTTTGATTCCCGTCAAGGGCATGTACCTTGGTTGCAGGCACATCCCCAGTGGGGGGGGGGGGTGGTGGTGGTGGTGTGTGTGCAGGAGGCAGCTGGTCGATGATTCTCTCTCATCGATGTTTCTAACTCTCTATCCCTCTCTCTTCCTCTGTGTGAAAAATCAATAAAAAAATATATTTTTTTAAAAATCAGTAGCCTTTTCTCCTTTCTTCCATCCCCTTTGTCAGGTACTTTTTCCCGTTTCCCTTATATTGCTAGATTAGTTCTGATATGGTAAATTTGCTTTAAAAATTTACATATTATATAAATTCAAGTAATATAAAACTCCCAGGAGGTGCACACTAACAGCGTATGTCATTTTAGACATGTCCCCTATATAATTTATCTTTGTATATTTAAATAATTTTGTAGGTTTTTAAAATTATTTCCTTTTTGAAATGTGGCTTCCTCTATATTAATAATTCTTGTAAGTTGACATAAAATCTATCCAACTGTTCTTGTGATTAACATTTAATATTAACTTTTGGTATTATGACCATTACTGTAAGACTTTTTTGAGTGTACCTATGTATATTTTAAAATTCTAAGGGAACACTTTGTCAAAAGGTGTTTGGATTTAGATAGGGAGGGGGCAATAAATGGTACTTCTTAACTTGCCAGGATTTTGAAACAATTGATAAGTTGGATAAAAAAAAAATCAACTGAGTTAAAAATTGTATTCAACAAAGTATTGTATTTCCCTTGAAATTGTAAGATATCTTATGGTGCCCTAGTGAGTTCACTGGATTGGTGCACATTTGGGAAACCATGAGTCTAGTCAATATAAATTTTTAAGACAAAAGTACATTATCCTCATGAGTGAGTGTAGTTAGATTTATTACTGACATGCCTGGGCCCCATCCCTGAAAATTTGATTCATAAATCTAAAATGAGAGTCAGGCACTTATTATTAAAATCCCATACTCTGATTATTCCTTATAGTTTCTTTCTCGTCATTAAAAATCTGTGTGGTGGTTTTATGAGATTTTCTTCAGAAGATTCATAGATATAAAAATGATTTTAAGACTAGGCTTTCTGTATTGTGTTCTTATTAGGGAGAAATGAACCTGAATGTAACTTTTGTCGCGGAGACCCAGATAAAAACTGCCGTGATTGCTCCTGTCGTGAATGTGGTGAAAAACGGGACCCAAGCATGCAGCTTCTTTGTGATGAATGTAACCTGGCCTATCATATTTACTGCCTGAACCCACCTTTGGATAAGGTCCCTGAAGAGGAATGGTATGATTATCAGGGTTTTGTTGTTGTTGTTGTTACTATGTTTAAAATTGAATGTGAAATAGAATTTGAACTGCCAAACATAGATTTCCAAAGATATATAATGTATATTAAAGTACTTACTGTATTAGGGTCTTAATACTTTCATTCAGTTATTACAACAGCTTCTGAACTGGTCTCTAGCTTCTCTAGCTCCATATTTAAATCCTCCAGGGATAAAGCTAATATAAACATCCTTAAATACTTGTTATAATAAACTATACATTTTTTTGCTTGAGAATTCTAATAACCAATTTAGATGGGAGATGTATGAGTTGCATACATAGTTGAATGTTCAGTCTAGAACAGCCGTGGGCAAACTACGGCCTGCGGGCCGGATCCCACCCCTTTGGCTGTTCTATCCTGCCTGAGGAGTTAAAAGAGCGGAGGCTTCTCTTGCTTTCCCCTCCACTCCTTCACCAGCAGCCCAAGATGAGAGTGCCAGCATGGTCAGGTTGCTTTTGTTCCAGCCCTCCAGTCCAGTTTAAGAACCCATTGTGGCCCTCGAGTCAAAAAGTTTGCCCGCCCCTGGTCTAGAATCATCTATTAGGTGAATAATTTTCATTCTCAGGGTTAGTGATAAGATGATTCTATTTGAATTGGACAGCTGTGTCTGCCTTTTGAGCTAAATTTGAGAATTTATGATATTAAAATATTTTATGTTCTCTAAGAGAGCAATAACTTTTTTGTTTTATTGTGTTGTTTTGACCAGCCTAAACCATGTAAATATTTTGAAAACTTTAATACTTAAGTGCCAGCTGAAGCTCTATACTATACCCTGATTATAACATCTTAAAACTCATTCTGAAAAAAAAAAAAAAAAAAACTCATTCTGACCTACAAAGGCCATTATTTTGTTACTAGAGGCCTGGTACATGGATTCTTCATGCACAGATGGGGTCCCTCAGCCTGGCCCTGTGCCCTCTCTCAATCGGGATTGGGCTAAAACCCAGCAATCCGACATCCCCCTGAGGGGTGTAACAGTGCTGAAGTGGCAGGTGGCCAGGAAGCACCCCCAGCCAGCCAGGCACAGCTCTGCTGCCATTCATCCTGGCCTCGCTGCACCTGCTGCCACTGCCACCGCCATCCAGTAGCGCTGCCACTGAGACAGGAGAGGCTTCCGCCCCCACAGCTGTGCTCACTAGCCATGAGCCCACTTCTGGCTGAGCGAAGCTCCCACTGTGGGAGCGCACTGACCACCAGGGGCAGCTCCTGCATTGAGCATCTGCCCCCTGGTGGTCAGTGTGCATCATAGCGATCAGTCATTCAATAGTAACAGTCGCTTAGGCTTTTATATATACAGATTGGCTTTAATATAGTATTATCAGAATTCTTTTTTTTTTTTTAAAGGTATTGTCCTTCCTGTAAAACTGATTCCAGTGAAGTTGTAAAGGCTGGTGAAAAACTTAAGATGAGTAAAAAGAAAGCAAAGATGCCATCAGCTAGTACCGAAAGCCGGAGAGACTGGGGCAGGGTAAAGAAAAACGTTTCCTTTTTTTTTTTCTCTAGTCATAATATTTATAATAACTCTAATGTAAGTTATAATGTTTCAATAACAATAGCAGTAATGGTATAAATAGTAGTCTTTTAAGTATCAGAAATAGTAACAAATAATTACATTGTTTAATGATATTAATTGTTAATTTATAATTATTACTAGAGGCCTTGTGCACAATCAGAGCCAGGGAGGGACCACAGGTGGGCTCCAGGGCTTTCTGGCCCATCTTGCCTGGATCCCAGCAGCAAGCTAACCTACTGGTTGGAATGTCTGCCCCCTGGTAGTCAGTGCATGTCATAGCAACTGATTGAACGAACATTCGAACACTTAGCATATTAGGCTTTTATTATATAGGATAATTGTTCATTGAACTTAATATGAATTGTTTTATATTGTTAATCATATAGTTGGGTTTATATTCACAAGTTTGGGATTTAAGGACTTGAAGATTTAACATAACTGATTTCTCAAATGGCTCTTCTGTGACTTGTAGGGAATGGCCTGTGTTGGTCGCACTAAAGAATGTACCATTGTTCCTTCTAATCATTATGGACCTATTCCTGGGGTTCCAGTTGGATCGACTTGGAGATTTAGAGTTCAGGTATTTTTAAAATTGGCTTAGTGGAAAGGGTAAAACTGGGTATAGTTCAAATTATAAAACCGATCATTGCCTGTTGATTATAAATAGACTAACCTACGGAGTTACCCATGGCATTCAGTTGTTACAATGCAAGATTTTCTGTTATAATGGGTAGGCTCTTCCCCAAAGTTTGACAGAGAAACATTTATCATCATTTTAGCCTAATTTCAGCCTTTTCATCATTTAATTTTACTCTCTGTTATGTGATGTAGGGTAGCATTCATTATTGGTAAGCTTTCTAAAGAAATTTTCTTTAAGTCATGTATGTGGTAAGTTCTCATCTAATGTCATTGAACTTCAAGAAGGCTCGCTTTAGGTGTTTTCTTTGGGGCTTATCCTCCTGAATGATTGTTAGATATTAGTCAGAGGAACTACCAGATAATGTCAGGATAAAATTACTTACCTTTTCCTCTTGAAGAAGGCTCTGTTGTATTTATCCCTGATTTATTGTTTAGAAAGGTAATTTTGTCATTACAGAAAACTTAAGTTTCCAATTAGAGGATTTTAAACTTTAAGAGTAGAGTGGCTATATATATTGATTTGAGAGAAGATTTGAGAATTGTTGTTATACATTCATTTGTTGATTTTTGTTTGTACCCTGACCTGGGATTGAACCCACAACTTTGGCGTATCGAGAAGATGCTCTAGCCAACTGGAGCTTACTTGGTCAGGGTCTACAGTGGTAACATTTTAAAATTAAAATAGTGTAATAGATATACATAGTTTGAAAAGTTAAATACTAGTACGTGGCATATTTTAAAAACCCGCCCTTTGTCCCCATTTTCTATTCGTCAGAGGCAACCACTTTAACATTTGAGTTGTTTTCTTCTGGATTTACCACATTATTTCCTAATAATTTGTTTAAACTGCTTTTGTCTTCATATATTACTACTTTCATTAACTTATATAGAAAATGAATAGTTAAAAACACTTTATCCTCCCATCCTTGAAATGGTTAAAATAATTTTAGCTAAATCAGTACTCAAGGTTTATATTATTATGACTTTGGATATGTAAATACAGTAAAAATGTTATAAATAAATACAATATCATAAAATATAAATACAATAAAAACACTCTCTGTATTTTTAGTTGTCTTTTATTTTGCTTTGATTTGTGTGTGTGTGCTCGCGTGCCTGTCACTAATTCATTTCCGAATTCTAAAAGCCCTGTTAAAAAGGTCTAAGATGATTTTGAGGTTGTTGGTCTGAGCAACTAGAGGGGTGAATTTTCCATTTAGGAAATTGGGGAAGACTCAGAACAGATGTATTTTCTTCAGGGTTGGTGAGGTTGGAATCAGGTAATCCTGTCTTCTCAAGTACCTGGTGTTTCCAAGGATTAAATCCAGGTTCTATTGCCCATACCAGCTTCTCATGGCTGGTATACGCCTCTTTCCCTAGCCCACTATTCGGGCATGGATTTTAGCTCCTTTTCCTCTGTGAAGAACAATTGTATGTTAAGCAGATGAATTACAGTGCTTCTCTGAGGGAGTTGAAGTACACAAAGATGTGACACTCAGTTTAGCGAGATAGTTGTGAGTAAATGGAAAAAAAATAGTAGGGCATTGAAGAAGTAGAATAGTATGAGTAAACTAAGAAAATGAGTAGCATGTTTGAGTAACTGAGTAGTTTTGGTTCAAACATAGAGGCTCCATGAAGGAGAAGAGGTAGAAAAGGAGATAGGAGTCAGAGAGAGGATAATGTATAATACTTAACTTGGTGCCTTAGACTATCAGACCATTTAATATATTTTAAGCAGTTGAAAATTAAAAGCAGATTGCTTCTTAAAAGGATCATTCTGTTTCAGGAGGTAGATTGAGTTTGAAGAAACAAAACTGGAAGCTGTGAAACAGGGTCTTTAAGTATTAACAACTCTAATATTATAACTATGAAAGGAGAAAAAGATAGATTTGGGAGATCGAATCAGCAGTATTTGTGACCAAATAAATGGTTTTGAACAATAAAGGAGAAGATTGAGGCTAACATGACCTTTGCCTTTCTGACATGGCTAGGGAACAGTGGCATAATAAAAAACGAAAAATAAGAAGGGAAGAGATCTGTAGCATTGGTAGAAAGTTCTTGTTTACACTAATTGAGCTATTAGCAATAGACAAAAAATGATTATTTAATGATTATTTTGAAACTCAGAATTCTAAGCTTGAGCACTTTTAGGAATCATCAATTTAGTATCTAAGAGATATATATTTGGGAGATGTAAAGTTATTGAGCAAAAAGTAGAACTCTGAGTGACAATGCAGTCTTAATTGGAGGCTTTTAGGTTCAAAGGATATATGTGAAAGTATATTGTAAATGTAACAGTTCACTAAATGTTCAAAGGTACTTGAGACTTTGTTTATTTTGTAGGTGAGTGAAGCAGGTGTACATAGGCCCCATGTTGGTGGAATTCATGGTCGAAGTAATGATGGAGCTTATTCTCTCGTCCTGGCTGGTGGATTTGCAGATGAAGTAGTAAGTCATGATACAATCTTGTACTTTATTTAGAATGTTTTGATCATTCAGTAAAATACAGAAGTTGTGTCTAGCAGGGGTGGGCAAACTTTTTGACTTGAGGGCCACAATGGGTTCTTAAACTGGACCAGAGGGCCGGAACAGAAGCATGGATGGAGTATTTGTGTGAACTAATATAAATTCAAAGTAAACATCATTACATAAAAAGGTACAGTCTTTTTGTGTTTTTTTTTTAATTCAATAGTTTTATTCACTGGGTCCGGCCCACGGTCTGTAGTTTGCCCAGCCGTGGTCTAGAGTATATCAAATCCTACCTCTTTTTAGTGCAGTATTTATGTTGAAGTGGTTCTCTACAGGTTACAGGGCAAATCATTTGACAGTATTTGATCTTTTTATTGTTTTGATATATATATAAAATCAGTTACCATATATAATTAACTGGGTATTGTAGTGAAAATACATTCCCTATAGATCTCATTTTTTAAATTAAACTTGTAATTTTGGGATAACTAGATTGACATGTAGCATTAGAAACAGTATAAATATATTTGTGCTCTTTACCCACTTTCCCTCAATGGCACATTTTTCAAAATTATAGAACAATATCACAGCCAGGATATTGGCATGATACATTCAGAATGCAACATTATTTTCCTTACCACAGTATCCCTCTTGTTGCCCTTTTATAACCACACACACTATCTGCTCCCCCAACCCCTTCAAAATCCCTGATATCTACTAATCTGTTCTTCATTTCTAAAAAATTTTCTCTTCAAAAATCTTTATAAGTGGAATCATAGCATGTAACCTTTGGAAATGGCTCTATTTTTTTTTTTTTTTTTTTTAGCTCAGCATAATTCTCAAACAATGGCATGTATCAATAATTCATTCCTTTTTATTGCTGAGTAGTAGTCCATGATGTAGGTGTACCACAGTTGGTTTAACCATTCACCTCTAGAAGAACATATGGGTTATTTATTATTAATAAAACTCTAACATTTGTGCACAGGTTTTTGTTGTTGTTTTGCTGATATAGGTCTCCAATTCTCTGGGATAAATGCTCAGAAGTACAGTTGCTGGGTTGTATGGTAGTTGACATGCATATTTTGAAGTTATATCTTTAAGTATTTTTTAGAAATTTAAAGAATGTTATATAACTTATTAGAGTCAGCACGTAGATTTTTAAAGACGCTGTAAGAAAACAAACCAACTAAAGTGGAATCTCTTCAACATGTTTTTAGCAGTTAGTAAGTTGTTTTGATCTGGGCTTTGACCTTTGTGTATGAGACCTTGGCCAAAATATTAAACTCCATTAAACTTCAGTTTCCCCAGGTGTGAAATAGAAAAAATATAATTTTATGTCAGAAAGTTATTGATTTTTTTCCCTCCCTCCCCCCCAAGTTATTGATTTTTAATGAAGTAATTTATGTAGTCTGGGCGTATAATAAGGATGCATACAGTTCTGTGGTCTGGATCAGAACTTATCTTAAGCCTATAATTATAAAACTAAAAATGAGTACCAAATTAAAGTTAGATGGGTGTTATCACTTTCTTTTCCCCCCATATTTTGAATATATTTACTAGTTAAACATTTGTGGAGAAAAAGTGCTAATGAAGTGTCTTATGCCATTTCTAAGTTTATTAAATAATGCAAAGAATAATTTAGGCTTAGAGATTGCCAACTAAGATATATCTGGAGATATTATATTTTGTAAGCATTTTTAATCTTTTGATCTTTTATTGTAGGCAAATCATGTCTACAGAAATAACAAATACATAAATATCCTATATAATAAAAGGCCAATATGCAAATTGACCGAACGGCCTGTCGCAATGATGTGCACTGACCACCAGGAGGGTAAACGCTCAATGCAGGAGGTGTCCCCTGGTGATAAGTGCACTCCCCTAGGGGAAGCACCGCTCAGTTAGAAAGAAGCCTGGCTCACCGCTGGTGGGAGCCTCTCCCACGTTCGCAGCAGCGCTGAGGATGTCCCACTGACGGTTTAGGCCCACAGGGCTCCTGGACTGCAAGGGGGCACAGGCCAGGCTGAGGGACACACAGAGTACACAAGTTTCATAGACTGGGCCTCTGGTATAATAAATAATAAATGTGTTATGGAGAATTTTTTAAATGGTACTACAAGCCAATATTGATAAGATTTTTTTTAACAGCATTTAAGTTAAATGAAATAATATTACCAACCCATAAGAGCTAATTTTGTAATATTCTATAGATTATTTGATTATATGTATATTATGAGAATTGCCCTATTTAGAGGTGTATAACTTTGAAAAGAGATTTTTAGATTAAATATATACTTAAAAGTATACTATACATAAGATTACATTTGAATTGGGCCTTATTTTGGTAGATACCTTGGGAGACCATGTCAGTTTACAAAATCCCAACCAGTGTTCTGACTTTGAAAGGAGAATTGATGAGATTAATTATAAGCTGATGAACCAAAAGATAGATATAGTGACAGTAAAGCAACAAGCAGACTGTCAAATTACAGCGAGGAGGGTTGGGAGATCTGAGGGAGATAAGAGATCAACCGAAGGACATGTATGTATGCATATAATTACAACCGATGGACACAAAACTCTGGGGAGGGCAATGGTAATATATGTACACAGATAATAATTTAATTAAAAAAATAAAAAGAATTGATGAAATTATACTTGGGTTTAGGTGTCTTAATGATGAAGAAATCTTCTTCTACAGGACCGAGGTGATGAATTCACATACACTGGGAGTGGTGGTAAAAACCTGGCTGGTAATAAAAGAATTGGTTCACCATCAGCTGATCAGACATTAACAAACATGAACAGGTACTCTTTATTGCTAGAATTTGTAAAGACTTTAGAATATGGGCTTTTGTATAAATGTTTGATTATAAGACTATAATTTATAACTTAGACTGTAGAGGAGAATCTTACATTGAAAGTTAAATATCTAAAATTAAAATCCCATTACCTGATTATATAATTGTTCTCAAATCCTAACTTATTTCTTCAAATTATTATTTTTAAAATGACATATTTCCCAATCTTAATAACTGTACTTTGCATTTGAAAACATGTTGAATCCTTTGAAAGCAAGAAGCCTGTATAACTTAAGTAAAATCGAGGACAAGGTGGCTTATCTACTACACACAGGTCAGAATTATGTTCTACTGAACACAGATTTATCTTCCTTTTTTCTTTTTCTTTTAAGCTTTTTAAGTTGATTGTTAGAGAGGAGGGGAGAGGGAGAGACAGAAACATCAGTGCCTTCTGCATGCCCCTACCTGGGATTGAGCCCACAATCCATGTTTATAATCCCTTTGGTGCACGGGACAACACCCAACCAACTGAGCCACACTGGCCAGGGCCACAGATTTATCTTGCGCCCTCACCCCCCCCACACACACACATATACACACTTTTTTTAAAGTGACAAAGTTCTTTTTAGAAGAGACACTAATGTGGGACAGGGAGCCACACTTATGCACCAAAGTAACACATTAGAATTACACTCAGGGTGTTCTTAGGATTTATGATAAGATTCTTTAAATGTTAAAAGAATGTTTATTTAGTAACAAAAGTGATCTTTTTAAACTAAATGCTTGTAAGGCATTACAAAAAAGCCACCTTGTGTTGTCCTTGATTTTATAGGAATATGATGACATTCTAGCTTTCATGGGAACAGAAAATTTAGTAACTTCAAAATGTTTTCTTTCATAAGTGCTTGCTAATATCAGTAATAATAAATTCAGTAACCCAAACCATGATACAGCAACAACTACATTATAACTTGTCATGCTGATAATTTATCATAATTTCAGAAAGTTTAAATTTTTTATATTATATTAATAAAGAGTATTTTGTGGGTTGAGTAAAAGTATTTTCGCTTTCTTGAGTCTAAAACACTCGGTTTTATATAGTGTACCCATAATTTCTGATTACCCTGTGAAGTAAAGAATATACCAGTATGATTTCAAGACTTTGTTGAATACCAAGTTACTATATAGATTCTGTTTTTATGTCTTCCTTCTATATTATTTCTGGCAGTAGGATTATTTTACTGAACCAGCAGAGGAGACAGACCAGATTTGCTGGTGAAACATTCCTGAGGCAGGAATCCAGTCCCTCGCTAGTCTTCTAGCAATACACCAGCTCTTTAGGGGGAGTGATCTTACAAGTAGTTAGATTTTATGTGTTTTTGTCAATTAAAATGTATCTCAAATTTGAATAAGGCTATTCCAGTTGTCAGATCTGAAAATTATATTTTTCCCTGTAATAATAGATTATTTTGTTTGAGTGAGATTTCTTTCATAACTAGCTTCACTTGAAATGTACATAGTAAATTCTTTTAAGTTTTTGAAGAATCTAATAAGTTTACCATGTTTATAATCTTGTTACAAAATTATTGACAAGTAGTAAAAATGTTTTAAAAGGAAGGTAGTGAAAATAAAATACTAGCTCAAAACACTTTAGGATTGATATATCATAGAGACTCAAATATCAGTTAATTTATTCATTAAGCTCTGAGTACGCCTTATGATTCATTGTAAAGACCTTTTAGGCAAAGGTACCTGTATGGCTTATGAGCGTGAAAACTAGGTGAAAGGTCTTTAGCTCTGACCTACAATATACTCTTTCCTGACTAGTATATAATCCAATTCATTTTTGTTTCTCTAAGAGGTAGTTTGATACCTGTTTTTTGCTTTTCGGAAATTTGTTCCCATTTCTTCTAAACTCTTGCTCTTTATGATCCTGAAAGGATAGGAATAGCAAGGTAACCAGGCCATCCTTTGTCAGGTCAGTTAGAGACAACCAAATGAGCTGTGGATAGAATAGTGGAAGAGCCTTGTTTTAGTTAGTTTCATAATCTTGGACTCTTCACATACTTGTACAGCCTGGTACTTATGTGAAGCTAGAAGTGAGTTAATGCCAGCTAGTGGTGGCAGCCATGACTGAAGGAACCTGTCAGCACTAAAGCATTCCACTCATTAACATGAAGATAGTAGTTAAAAGTTAGCCCTTTAAGAAGATGAAGTTGTATTGAGATAGATAGCACATAAAGATGTAATACTAGTCATTGGCTGTGTTTTCCTCTACCTCCCAGAGGAAATGTATCTCCCTTTGAGATAAAAAAGATAATAAGTTTTAACTCTTTGGCCATATCTATAAAAGTGGTTTTTGTTTGTTTAAGAAACACTTTCTTAAGGTCATTTACTTTAACAATATAACTATGATCAAGATATTTTAGGGTTTTTTTTTTTAATCAAGATATATTTTAATAGGAAAAAAACAAAGGGACATCTGTAATACTTTCAACAATAAAGATACATTTTTAAAAAATATTTATTTATTTACTTACTATATTGCTTTCAGAGGGGAAAGGGGTAGGAGAGAGATATAGAAACATTAATAATGAGAGAGAACCCACAGCCTGGCTGGGCGTGTGCCTCGCCTGGGAATTGAACCATGCTTGACTTCCTGGTTTATAGGTTGATGCTCAACCACTGAGCCATGTCAGTCAGGCTACGTGTATGTATTTTTGACCCGATGTGTTCTCAGTGGTTTCCTTTCACCTAAGTTAGAAAGTAGGTGTCTTAGAGAAAAAAATACTAATTTTACATAGATTCTATTTTGGTCTCTCTTTTTTTGGCAGGAGTAAGTTCTCCCAAGAAAGACCTAACATCTAGTAACCTTACTGATTAATTATTACTGAGTAAGCATACTTAGGAAGCTTAAGCTAAATCAGCTAAAGCTTAGTGTTCCTGCTTATTCATTTGTCATCAGTAAAATGCACTGATCTTGAGCCACCAGAAGTCTTTATTACCATGACTTACCACAGACATTTGAATGCTTCAGTTTTATTTAAACTCACCTTCTTACTGGAGGTTTTTAAAGGATATTCTCATACTGAACTTGTTCTTAATATTTTCTAAACTTTAAGAAAGCTTTGTTATCTGGAAAGTACCTAGAGAGGTCATTTGTACATTGCTGACAAATGTATTTTTCTGGGTTTCTTTCTACATTATTCCAGCAATTTACTTCACTCCCATATAAAAAATAACTATTACAACAAGCACTTGCTTTAGTTTTCCAACTTTTCCCTTCCCTCAACAAACGTTATTTAAAGAAAATTCCATGTATTTCTAGTTGTTTTCTATTATACGTGGCACAGATGTTATTACTTTCAGAAGAACCCTACAGGCTATCTGAGAACCAATCCCCTGGCTTGGGGATGACATCAGAAAACTGATTTGTCTTCTCTGCTGGTGGGGGAAAGCATAATCCTATTATCTGGAATAATATGGAAAGAATCATAGAATCTTAACCATCAGGTAAGGCATAATTCACCTTTTAATTGAGCTACTGATGTGATTATATACTTGGAGAAAGATTACTTGGTATAAAGACTTTGCTTTGTTTTTTAGGGCATTGGCCCTAAACTGCGATGCTCCATTGGATGATAAAGTTGGAGCAGAATCTCGGAATTGGAGAGCTGGTAAGCCAGTCAGAGTGATACGCAGTTTTAAAGGGAGGAAGATCAGCAAATATGCTCCTGAAGAAGGCAACAGATATGATGGCATTTATAAGGTGCTCTATCTGGCATGACCTCTTGTTAGTCATTCTTCCTGGGCTTTTAGGACAGGGTTACCGCAGGGAACTACTCTGCTGTGGGTGGGCTGGAGGAAACAGTAGACTGTCTTAGTTGATATTTCTACTTTTTCTAGATATATAGAAGATACACAAAGTGACCTTAATTTTGATACTTTTCTTTTAAGACTAATTTCAAGTCCTTAAGGGCAAAGCTATATTTGGGGTTAAGCTCTTTATAAGTGTATTCTCTATGATAAAACCATTTAAATAACTTGCCATTGTAGATCTTGATTCTTATGTAGCTTTTGGAATGAGTTTAATTGTAATCGATTTTTAAGCAGCACATTAAAATTTCTAAATAGGTTGTATTCTTTGTTTAAAAAAATAGAGACATTTACTGTCACCATTTCTATTTACTGTTATACAAAACTCTATTAATGAGCATAATCTTGTTAGTATTTTAATTTTATAGTAATCTATACTTATATAGGAACTATCTTAATAAGAAATAAGGTCAAAATAATAATTTGATAATTCTTAATTTATTTGCTACTACACCAAAAGAAGTACCTTTTGAAGTTGCATCTAGTTTTGGCTAGTTTAAACCACTAATAGGATGACATTATGAATAAGTTTACACTTTAAATCTCAAACTAGTACTGAAATATTATGATTTAGGTGGTGAAATACTGGCCAGAGAAATCAACAAGCCATGGATTCTTGGTTTGGCGTTATCTTTTAAGAAGAGATGATGATGAACCTGCTCCTTGGACCTCAGAAGGAATAGAACGGTCAAGGAGATTGTGCCTACGTTTACAGGTTAGGTTACATTTGTCTAGGCTACTTGTATAGTCACAAAAATGTAACCCTACTATCGACATACCTTAACACTGGATATAACCCACAGCAGTTGATCAGTGGATGGTAAGGCATAAGAATGAGATCATGCAAGTACACAGAAGGAAAATCAATAAAAGGTAGCATCCTAGTTTCAAACTGCCTTCAGACCAAGAACTGTGCTTGGGAAAAGTTGGGCTGGTCAATGAAAAGTAAAGTATTCCAGTTCAATATAGAATTGACTTGAAGTGTGAGGGAAAGGGATACATAAACTTTTTAGGTGTAGGAAGCCTTGAAAAGGGATGTGTATCCTAGATGGCATAGGGAATGTCTGGTAAGGGAAGGTGGGGGGTGGCTTGTTAGAGTGGTCTGCTTCCTACCCTTCTCACTTTTCCTCACCCCTTTTCTCTCTTCCCCCTCAAAGCTGCTTCTCTGCCCTGTCACCACCTTTAGTGTTATGCCTTTTTTTCCCCTTTGCCCATGTCCTCTGTTAACTCATAGAAGACTTTGTTGGTTTTGTGTACATAGTGAATAATATGACTACATTCCCCCTGCACTGCCTAGACTTTGTCCCTGACACTGACTTCAGAGCATGGTTTGAGTTCATCCACCATCATTCCCCATTGTTGTGCTTTCTGTAAAGACTACCAGCTTTATCATTTTCCCTGGCTCTGCCCACACTGCATGTGTAGGGGCTGAACTATGGGGCAAGTGTCTGACCACCCAGGCAGGTGAGTGTGTGTGTGTCTTTTAGTGCAAGTCTGTATCTGTTTTTGTTTTCTTTTTCAAATCATAGAATTTGTTGTTTAAATGAGACTCATCAGCTGCTAAAATAACTGCCAAAATACAGTTGACCCTTGAACAACATAAGGGTTCAGGGCATTGAACGCTGCACAGTCAAAAAGCCATGTGTAACATTTGATTCCACAAAATCCTAGTACTAATAGCCTACTGTTGACCAGAAGCCTTGCTGATAACATAGACTATTAGCACATTTTTTGTTTGTTATATTTATTATTTATAATAATAAAAGCATACTATGCTAATTAGACCGAATGGCCATCCGGATGAAGCCAGGGCTGCGAGGGTCAAGCCCCTTGTGTGACTTGCATACACCGGGCCTCTAGTATACTATATTCATACAATAGAGCAAACTAGGAAAAATAAAATATTATTAAGAAAAATCTGAGAAAATACATTTACAACACTATATTTAATGATACTATTAGTTTATATCATCAGTATTGTCTTACATGATACAAGACAATATGTGTTACCAACAGTAGAGATGAAACAAAATGATAATGTGAAAAAAAATTTATATCTATTTAGAGATATAACAATTCATGTAATAAAATCTCCAAAAAAGTTTCCAACATATTTATTGAATTTACACATAAGTGGGCCCCCACACAAACTAAACCTGTTCAAGGGTCAACTCTAATTCTTTTTGTAACTGAAATTTAAAAAAATCTTTTGTATTTTTAAAAGACTTTCTCAGATCCATTGTTCATCAAAGAATGTTCTAAATAGTTTAGACATGAAACTGAGTGGAAACATATAAGCCTGTCTAATATGATGAGCTAATGTATCATTGATGAGGTTTGAAACATATTGAGCTTTAAAAATGAGTATTATCACAAAGCGTGCCACAAACAAACAAAAAAACATAGCCAGTAAAATACAAGTTTAATAGGTAGAATTTATTTCTTAAAGTTTGATCTTTGGCTGATAAAGAATTCAATGATTTAGTGGTATGAAGTCTTCTAAAAGGTTTTACCCCCTTCCCCCTAATTTTGAGGAGAGAAGAATTTTGGCCCTTAATGTTTTGGTGGGTGTTTTGTTTTGTTTTTTAGATTGGCCCCACAATTTAGTGTAATCCCATCTATGTGAGTACCATCTATTGTGCTCTGCGATTGATCTTCACATATCTTCATATCAAGATTCCACTTTCCTTTCTTCCTCAAAATTTTCAAGCCACCTAGTCACATCTCCTGTAAACTTCTCTCTTCTGTTCTGGATCTGAAACTAAGACCACTGTATTGTCAAATGGAATTTCTTAACAATCAAAATTACATGGTTTTACACTGAATTTGGGATTTTAATATTCTTCTGTTCTTTAATTTTGTTTCTTTTAAATGTCTGTTTCCTTTATATAAAGTCATTCAGTTAGGGAAAGTATAGACTCCTCTCTCCCTTTTTAAATTTCTCACCAGGACCTAGAATTCCCCTTCTCTGTGAAGCTTAAATCTACATTGTACTTTCCCCCCCCCCATCAGTATCCAGTAGGTTACCCTTCGGATAAGGAAGCGAAGAAGACTAAAGGACAGTCAAAGAAGGCAGGGGAAACCTCAAAAAGGCCAGTTCCAGATGATGGTAGGTAATGATTACAGAAATAGATGTTAATAACATAATTTCTAATAAAGAGAAACATTAAGAGACAAAATTGAGAAACTTGAAACAAATGAAAAGCAAAGTGAAGAGGGGTGGTGGCAGGGGGGTGGGGTACTACATTTATTGTATTTTGGTAGTGTCACAACCAAAACAGCAGCAAATAGAGTATCCTACACTCCAGAGGAAGTTAGGTGCTGCTTTATGCAGGTTATCTTCATGCTAAACTTTACTGGTGCCAGTTAACTAATATTTCATAGTTCTACTTAGAACCACTTGTAAGTCTACGGATATATTTTTAAATTAATCTAGATGCTTGTGAAAGTGCCTCCAAGGTGTACAAAGCAGATTCAGCAGAAGCAGTTGAGGCTTTCAAATTAACCCCTGAACAACAGCATCTAATCAGTGAAGATCATCAAAACCAGAAGCTATGGGAAGAAGTGCTTGCACATCTTGTGGAAGGACCAGTATGTAAAGATTCTTTAAAAATTATAATTACATGCCTTTCATTTATTTTTCAACTTTATTTTTAAGTATAGTTGACAAACAATAATGTTAGTGTCATGTTTACAACATAGTGGTTTGACATTTATATACTTTACTAGAGGCCTGGTGCACAAAATTCGTGCACAGGGTAAGGGGGGGTGGGTGTCCTCAGCCTAGCCTGCACCCTCTCCAATCTGGTATTCCTGTGGGATTGGGTCTAATCTGGCAGTCGTACATCCCTCTTGCAATCTAGGACCACTGGCTTCTAACCATTCACCTGCCTGTCAGCCTAATGCCCCTAACGGCCCTCCCCTGCTAGGCTGGTTGCCCCCAACTGCCCTCTCCTGCCCCTAACTGCCTCTGCCTCGGCCCCCACCAACATGTCTTTGTCCTGAAGGAAGTCTGCTGTCTGGAAGATGGCCATTCCTCACAGTTCACCCAGATTTGGTTCTGATTGGTCAGTTTATGTGCCAATTAGCATCAATAGCTCCACCTTCTAGGGAGCCATTGGCTCCTCTTGCAAATCCAGAATGGCCTTCATGTCAGCGCCAGCCTGTCAGTCGTGCCCCCAGTCTGCTACCGGGTGTGTCTCTGGCCGATCTGAGATACGGCACCTGAGATCTGTTCTTTGGCAATTTTGAATTCTCACCCCTGGCCTAACTTTACAATGCGAGCTCTGTGAAAGCAAGCATTTGTCTTGTTCATTCTTAGTTCACTCGTAGACTTTACCTGTGTCTATGCATTTTTGCTAGCACTGCATGGTGACCAGTCAAATGGTCGTTTCTGTCATCATGGTCACTGCCTTTTTATATATATGGATGGAAATGGTCACTATGTTAAGTCTAGTAATCATCTGTCTCCATACATAGTCATTATAAGATTTTAAAAATAATAATGTCCTAACATTAACAAATGATGGAAAATTTTCCTATGAAGTATCATTTTATATATATATATATATATATTATATATATAGTGATTTCAGAGAGGAAGGGAGTGAGACTCGTGGATTGGCTGCCTCCTACATGCTCCCTATTGGGGATTGAGCCTGCAACACCTGGCATGTGCCCTTGACTGGAACTGAACCCAGTCCTCAAGCCAACGCTCTATCCACTGAGCCAAACCAGCTAAGGCTGAACTATCATTTTTAGAAGTCAGTCAAAACTTGATCCTTTAAATCTTTTCATCCAGTGCTTCCAGCTTTCAGAAACAATCTGAGGCAGTACTTCCATACTTTTAAATTTATTTTAGATCTCTAAGATACTGATTTTTTTACTTCTCTGTGCCTGAGCTTAATAATTTATGTTGAGGTTCATGGGAAGAGTTTTCAATTTTGGAACATATACAACTTAATCTAAAATTTATCAGGAAAGTTTTTGTTATATATTTCAAAGTTACCAAATAACATACCGTATTTGCCGGCGTATAAGACAATTTTTTGGCCCTGAAAAATACGTATTTGCCTGCGTATAAGACGACTGGGCGTATAAGCCGACCCCCTAACATTTCCACTAAAAATACAGAGTTTGTTATATACTCGCCGTATAAGACTACCCCCCACTTGGAGGCATATTTTTCAGGGCAAAAAAATCGTCTTATACGCCGGCAAATACGGTAAGTCTTAAGCAATTCATCACAATTTTTTGATGCCTACCTGTTCAACCTAAGGGTAAATAAATAAATAATACTTCATGTTTTACATTTTTTGGGGGGTGGGTGATCATAAAATTTTTAAGTTAAAAAAGGAATGACAAAGTTAACTGATGTGTAGATTTTTTGTATTAAGTTGTGTTTTTTTGCAAAGTTTTCTTATCAGATCCTCAAATGAATTGTTTATTCATTTCTTGCTTGCTCACTTGTTTTTATTGTCTTAAATTTTACTTACAAATTCAAATCTTCTATTTTATTAAACATTAACCCCTTGTTATGTATAATATAGTTACTTTTCTTTTTGTTTCCCCTCCACAAGTATTGTGATCTGAAGCTATTGTTGGTGACCTCTAATATCCTCTCTTGAAATTCCATCTTATCATCTTTCAGTAATTTCTTTTTAATATTTATTTTCTTTCTCTCTGCATTAGATAGAGAAGTATTCTTTCTCTCTGCCAAATTTTCTCATATGTCTAAATGGGATTAATGAATATATGTGCTTTCTTATTTTTTTTATTGATTTTAGAGAAGAAGGAGAAAGGGAAAGAGAAATAGCAACATCAGTGATAAGAGAGAATCATTGATCATCTGCCTCCTGCATGATTGGGGATTAAGCCCCAATCCAGGCATGTGCCCTGACCAAGAATTTCTTGGTTCATAAGTTGACACTCAACCACTGAATCGTCACGGCCAAGCTGTATGTGCTTTCTTCCTATATTTAAAGGGAACTTTCATAAGAGTTTTTATGTTGCTTTTGTTTCAGAGATAGTCATCATTATTATACTAAGGAAGAGTCTTCCCAATATAATTTTTAAACTTTTAGAAATGGGAAAGGTTTGGTAAATATCCTTTGGAGTCATCATTTCCTTTGCCCTAAAAATGCAGTATGTTGGGTTATCCTTGGAAGAATGCAGCTTATGTATTTGGAAAACAGAAGTAAAGTAATTGAGCTCTGTGTATATCCTGTTACCAACAACAGTTATCAAAGTGGTTGAATCCTATGAGACTTGGCAAGGATGCACAAATCAAATATATTTTTCATCCTCTTTTTTTTTTCTTTTTTGCAAATTGAATCTCTTATTTTATTGGATATCTTTGCCCAAAGAACACTTTCTTATATTTAGGAGACATGTCTCAAATATGTTTAGACAGATCTCTTTGATACTGATTTCTACATGCTTAGAAAGCCTGAGACAGGATTAGCTACAAATTAAAACGTTAGTCAACCTCTTCCTCACCAATAGCTAAGCAAAACTGAGAAAGCGTAGGATGGACAGGCCTGCCCATCCTGACTAGCAAAGTCAAGGCCATGGGGTGCAGCTGAATGATGGGGCCGTTGCCCGGTCATCCTCCGTCAGCGGTTGTCTTTGGACACCCTGCAGCCTCTCACGTTGGTCAGAGTCCCCAGTCTCCATGCTCCAGATCGTGAGGAACAGCCCCTGCCTGGCCTGGTGACATGTGCATGGCCTGTGGCTGTGCATCTCAAGGGCAGCTGAACATGTGGTCCTCCTGCTCCTCTTCCATGTAAAATACCAATGAAAGGTAAAAACTTTTTAGGCACAGTCCACCATGGCTCTTCGCTGCAAGCCCTTGTTTTCATGTTCTGAATTGCTCCATCTGATTCATAATAGGGGCAAGCTCAAGAAACCTGTCAAAAAGGACTTGGAAGAAGGCAGAAAAGGCCCTGTATATTTAATTAACCCTACCTCTTGGACCATCTTTCAATGTAACTTTCATAGGAAATTGAGTCATCAATCGATAGTTCTTAAACAACAATAAAAAGATTCCCCCACTCCCCCCACCAAAAAACAAAACAAAACACAATTCTGCCTTCTTGTGGTAGGATCTGCTTGTGTGGATCAGATGATTGCGATGTAGCCTCTAGTGATTACTTTGGACATTAATGTACTGTTACTGATTGCCCTGGGCAGGTTGCACGCCCATGTGCTTCCAGTAATCTAGAAACACATTTATTAAGCCGGAAAAATCAGGTGTTGACCGTGGTGACTTTTAAATAAATGTACATACATATAATATATACATTTATATCCAAATGATCTTTCATCTCTACCTAACTCTGCCATCTCCTCTTGCTGCTCTCTCAGACCCAACTTGCTTTGGCTATACTGATGCCTGTTACTTAACACACTCAGCCCATTCTGGCTGCTAGACCTTTACACGCTGAACTTCTCCTCTATATCTTCCTGTGGCTCACTCCTTCATATCCTATCTCTGTAATAATATTACACTCCGCAGAGAGGCCTTCGCTGACTACCCTTTCTAAAGTAGCCACCTTTTACTCAGTTGCTTTAATTTGCTTTGTTTCTCAGTTATTACTAGCTGAAATTTCATTTATTTTATTTTGCTTTCCTAAAAGAATATAAAGTTTTGTGAGCATAGAGAATTGACCTTTTTATCACTGCTATGTAAATGAATGCCTAGCACATTGTGTCAAAATACCTCTAGTACATATTATAGGCACCCTGGAGGTACCAGGGAAATATCAGTGTTTTAAAAGGCATTTATCAGGGAGATAGAGGATACCTGGTAATAAATTTATAGCCGGGAACCTGCAAGTCTTTGCTCCCAAAGCGCAGCTCCTGTAGCTCACTCCACCACCATCACCACCCTCCCCCTCTTAGCAAGCCTCCCGCTCCACGCCTGCATGTACAAATTAACCTGCAGTCTTAGTTGGGTTCATTTGCATACTCACTCCTGATTGGCTTGTGGGTGTTGCAGAGGTATGGTCAATTTGCATATTCCTCTCTGGTATTAGTGTAGAGAGTCACTATGCTGCATATTATATCACAAGGAGTTATTTATTTTATAACTAGAAGTTTATACCTTTTGACTCTTCACCCATTTAAGTATATTTTATTGATTTTTTTTTTTTTTTTTTTTTTTTTTTTTTTACAGAGAGGAAGAGAGAGGGATAGAGAGAAACATCGATGAGAGAGAATCATCTATCAGCTGCCTCTTGCACACCCCCTACTGGGGATGTACCCGCAACCAAGGTACATGCCCTTGACCGGAATCGAACCCAGGACCTTTCAGTCTGCAGGCTGATACTCTATCCATTGAGCTAAACTGGTTTCGGCTCTTCACCCATTTAACTTCACCCCAACCTCACCCCTGGCAGCCACTAATTTGTCCTCTACATTTATGAGGTTAGATTTGCTTGTTTAGTGTCCACATATAAGTGAGATCATATGGTATTTGTCTTACACTTTCAGATCTTGATTTTTTTATTTTTACTTAATATTCTTGTAAATATTACTTTTCTATTACAATAACATAAAATATACTTGTTTTCTACTAAAACTAACTGAATGGAGAATTATCCTTGTGACTATTCAAAAAACTGCTTATCTTAATTAAAAAAAAAAAGTTTGGGAAGAATGGAACAAGTAGTGGTTTGAAGAGTGTAGAACACCCATTGGATCCCATTTGCTTTCTCTTGCTCTAACTTTTATTAATTTAGTCCCAATTTGAGTAAACATTAGCATAAGGGAAATATGGGACTTTGGGGTTGAGACAAAATATTACAGAAAATAGTCCTAGGAAAATATGTTGATTCCTTGGGGTCTTAGATATTATAGAGTATAATTACTCACTGCACTTTTTAAAATATATATATTTTATTGATTTTTTTATAGAGAGGAAGGAGAGAGGGATAGAGAGTCAGAAACATCGATGAGAGAGACATCGATCAGCTGCCTCTTGCACACCCCTGACCGGGGATGTGCCCGCAACCAAGGCACATGCCCTTAACCGGAATCGAACCTGCGACCCTTCTGTCCGCAGGCTGTTGCTCTATCCACTGAGCCAAACCGGTTTTGGCTGCCCTTTTTTTTTTTAGCTTATAAAACAAGTTTTATGGCAAAAGATTGAATAAATAATGCATTTTTATATACTGGAATACCATATAGCTTTTTGGAAAATGTATATAATGATCTTGAAACAAGCTGTTCGTGATTTTATATATATATATAAAAGCCTAAGTGACCATTAGAATTTGTCGGCTGAATGACCATTTGACTGGTTGCTATGGATCACACTGAGCACCAGGGGGACAGACACTCAATGCAGGAGCTGCCCTCTAGTGGTCAATGCACTCCCACAGCCAGCCTCCTGTGGTTCCCCCCTCCCCCCCCCCAATCCTTCCAAGTCCCTCCAGGTCCTCCCTGATCAGGACTACCGTATTTGCCGGCATATAAGACGATTTTTTGGCCCTGAAAAATACGTATTTGCCAGCGTATAAGACGACTGGGCATATAAGAAGACTCCCTAACATTTCCACTAAAAATACAGAGTTTGTTATATACTCGCCGTATAAGACTACCCCCCACTTGGAGGCATATTTTTCAGGGCCAAAAAGTCGTCTTATACGCCGGCAAATACGGTAGGTTAGATGGCCACAATCGGCCACAATCGATGGACAGTTTGAGGGACCCCACCCATGCATGAATTCCTGCACTGAGCCTCTAGTTCAAAGATAAAAATGTTAATCCCACCAAAATTTAATCTCACCAAAATTTTTAAAAGATTGTGAAAAATCTTGTAATTTAAAAATGGCTGGGCAGAATTCAAACCTTGTTTATATTTTTATACTATGGCTTGTCACTAAGCTGGGGAAAGAAATACCGCCTGGTTTTGCATGACCCTCTAAACCACTGTTTCCCAAACTTTTGACAAACTTTTGGTGTACCCCTTCCGTAATTTTCATAACGCTGAGTACCCATCATCAAAAAAAAAAAAAAAAGGGAGGAGGTGGAAAATGGCGGAAGAGCAGATGGGCGGGTTCTGAGTCTTGTCCCGAGGAGGAGAGAAAGAGAGCAGCTAAGGATCGCGCTGGGAGTGCTGGTCAACAAGCCAGGAGACTGGCAAATACCAGAGGAAACTTGGGATCTGCTGATCAGGGTGCCCCTGACAGTTGAGCACCTACAGCTGGATCACTTACTGGCTCGGATGGGGAAATCTCGCCATCTTGGAAGGGAAGAGGTTTGTGTCAGAGGAGGCCTGAATATCCACGGCCGCAACCACCACCAAGCAACTGTGAACCCCAGAACACTGATCATAGTCAGCTCGAACACTTGGTCTCAGAGGAGTGCTCCGCCCGAAGGCTAAAAATCTGATTTTTTTTTTCCTTTATTTCATTTTGTTGTGTTGTGTTTTTCTTTTTAAATTGCCACTTTCCCCCATACACCCTCTTCTACCTCCACCACCCCAGCCTCCCATCCGCACAATCACCACATTGTTGTCTGTGTCCGTGAGCCATAATATTTTTTAACAGTGAAAAATAATCTCTGAAACATGAGGTTTGTGTGGGCGGCATTTATATTTTAATGTTACATGTTTGACTTTGCATCTTTACAACCTAATTCTGAGATTTAAAACTAATGTGTATATCTTATGAATTGGTTTTTTCCCGTTTCCATGACGTTTGCTAATCATTGCAATCACCACTTGATTTTTTCTTAATTAAAACCATTAAATGTAACAAAGACACTTTAAAAAATCATTTTGAATTTTATTAATATGTTATGAAATGCTAACCTATTTGTTCTTCCTTTTGGATATCATCTAGAATTTTCTGAAAAAATTGGAACAATCCTTTATGTGTGTCTGCTGCCAGGAGCTAGTTTACCAGCCTGTAACAACAGATTGCCTCCACAACGTCTGTAAAGTAAGTAGAATTTCTTTCCCGTTTTCCCTTATTAGGCCAGAAGGCACACTGATCTCCAAAACTGTTCTTACCATATGAAGAAGCATTTTTCCATAAAACAAAATAGTCGCCGAAACCGGTCTGGCTCAGTGGTAGAGCGTCGGTCTGCGGACTGAAAGGTCCCGGGTTCGATTCCGGTCAAGGGCATGTACATTGGTTGCGGGCACATCCCCAGTAGGGGGTGTGCAAGAGGCAGCTGGTCGATGTTTCTCTCTCATCGACATTTCTAGCTCTCTATCTCTCTCCCTTCCTCTCTGTGAAATATCAATAAAATATATTTAAAAAAAAAAATAGTCATAGAACCTTGCCAATTCAGAAGCATTACATTATATATTAGCAGTAAGTGCGTGTTTTAATTAGATAGTAATAGTAAAATATATGTAGTTGAGGTATTCTATCATGTTTGGTATTGTTAGAAAGGGGTTGAAACGGAGAAAAGAAATAGGTGTCATTGCGTTTTTTTTCTTATACCTTTTATATGTTTCGTATAGTTTAGTGCAAACAAATAGTTGCAAGTATATAAGGGGATCTGAAACCGATTCTATCTGGCAGCATGCTCAGAGGAGTTGAATATTGTGTTGTGAAAGGGAAATTTGAGCTATAGTAAAAACAAGGTTGGAATCTTGCTCTACTGCTTGGTGGTTGTGTGCCCTGGCCTAAGTTAAGTGATTATTTCTAAGCAGGGGAATCTTGAGGGGTTTTTTCTTTTTTCTTTAGTGCTCTATTAGAAAAGAACAGGGTTAAAATCCAACCTAGAAGATGAGGCTAGTGAGAACCATAATCTTGAACACCCTCATTTTACTGGATGAGGAAATTAAAGCACACAAAAGTTGAGTCATTTGCCTGAACTCTCACAGTATATTCTAAAACAGTGACTTCAATTGTGTCCTGCAAGAATTTTTAAAACGTGCAATACCTGTTTGGTCAGGGGCAGTGACCTCTTTTTTTTCTTAGATTGACAAATAAATAACAGCTAAAAAATTTTTAAAAAATGACAACAGCCAATACAACAATAGCCATTCAGTGTGAATGCCCTGTCTCAAACCATAAATAATATATAGGTCATATAACAGAGTTTGCATCTTATTGGTCATGTGCATAATTGGTTATGTCTGGTTGGTTAATTCTTGGTACCAGAATTTTTTATAGACAAGTATAGGTACCTGATTTTTTAAAAAGTCTCTTAATTCTTACCTCCCCTACCCCCACAAATCAATAAAAAATATGCCATTTTTTGTCATATTGGCAAAAAGATTTTTTTTTGTATGCTGCAGAATTTTAGTAATTAGATTATGCGTGCCATGAGATAAAAAGGAAGTTGAAAATTGCTGTGCTAGAGGTAGAGCTAAAGCCATGTCTATAGACTCGTGTTCATAGTATATAGATTCAGGCCTTTAATCGTTTTTCATCTTTTATGTTTTTCTTCTTGCTAAACAGTACGTTTCTAGTTATTATTTAAAAGCATAAATTGTTGAGTCCTTTTCTACATGCTTTACCAGATGAAATTGGATGCATTTTTGGGTTTTTGTTTTGTTGTGTTTTACCTTAGGATTGTTTACAGCGTTCCTTTAAGGCTCAAGTTTTCTCCTGCCCTGCTTGCCGGCATGATCTTGGCCAGAATTACATCATGATTCCCAATGAGATTCTGCAGGCTCTACTTGACCTTTTCTTTCCTGGCTACAGCAAAGGACGATGATCTGTCTACTACCACTGTGTTGCTCCTGGTGATTTTTTTTTGGACAATAAAGAATCTAAAGTGGTTGGGGGTGGGTAGGGGCGGAAGCAATGTTGGACCATATCTCTCATGTTCTGAAGCAGCTAATCCTCTTTTCCTACATAGCCATCATCGTGTGTGTGTGTGGTAAGAGGCCCATTTCTCAACTGTCTTTTAAATATCAAAAGGTAGTTCCTGTCGTAACAACTAGTTGTAATGAGTAGAAGTTGAAGCCTCAGCTCTAGTTGATACCCAAGTTATGATTTATTTTGCAACTACCTCAGGACAGAAAAGATTTATGGGGATTTTTTAATCATTGAATAATTAGTTAAATGAAATTTTAGCTACACACTGCCTCCCAGATATTAGTTGTGCCTGGTTCATGTAATTTGATTTTACAGAAAAGGAAATGACACTTGAGATCGTTGGGATGAACGCAGCTTCTGTAGTGTGCAAAATACATTTTTAATATCTTCCATTACAATGTGTGTTTTACAAGAACAGGTTCATTTTTTAGCCCATTTTGTGAGCTCCATTGTGCTTTTTTCTGGTGTTTTATGCAAGTTGACTACTAATGACTAATGAGAACAATATGAATGCATTGTTGCTGCATTGTAATGTGTGGTTTTGCACTTAAAAGAAGTATTTGGATGCTCTGATTGTAACTGTTTATGAAAAGAGTCTTCTGTACTAGTCAAACTGCTTTTATTAAGTCTCACCAGTGGTTTCACATCTGTAGAGCATTGAGGACTGGGCTGACTTTTGAGAGGGCTGAAATTGCTTCATATTGTGATCCTAAATTTTATATTCACTGCTCCCGAAAGTATACCTTAATAAATATTTTATGACCAGCAAAATAGCTCATCTTGTTTCACTGTTTTACATTTGTCTGGCTTTGTAGTACATGTGTTTAAGAATCAGTCATTTCCAGAGTATTTCTAAAAATAAAGGTATTTTTAAAAAGAGATTTTATTTTTTGTAGTTTTAGGTTCACAGTAAAATTGAGAGGAAGGTACAGAAGGTTTTCATATGTCCCTTGCTCCCTCCACAGCCTCCCCCATTATATCCTCCACCAGAGCAGTCATTTGTTACAACTGATGAACCTATATTGACACATCATTCTTTTTTTTTTTAATTTCTTTATTGATTAAGGTATCACATATTTGTCCTCAACCCCCCATTCCAATCCCCCACCCCATCCCCACACTCATGCCCCCAACCTGCTATTGTCCTCAACCACTGGTTAGGTTCATATATATGCACAAATGAGTTGTTGATCTGTCATTCTTACCCAAAGACCGCAGTTTACATTAGGGTTCACTCTTGGTATTATACATTCTATGGGTTTGGACAAATGTATAATGACATGTATTCAATATACAATATTATACAGTCTTAAAAATTTAAGTCATTTTTCAGTTCCAGTTGACACAATATTATATTACTTCTTAGCTGTACACCCAGTGATTAGACATTACACTGGTATAACTTACTAAATGATCACGCCAATAAATCTACTCCTGATCTGATGCTATACATAGTTATAAGTGTATTATTGACTATATTCCCTACATTGTACTTTACATGCACATAACCATTCGGCCAGATTTCAGATGGTTCTCAATGGTGTTTGTCCTTTTTTAGTTGTATTGATACAGATATTCTTGCACAATTTTTCACTCTTGATTTTCAGTAACAAAAACTAATACTGATGGGGAAAATGAGACATCTTTGGGGGCTAGCAATCTGAATCTATGCCAGTAAACTAATGCACATTCTTATTAGCCTATAGTCTAGTCACTGCCCCTTCTTTAATTATCTGGTCCTGCAAGACCTGTTTACTTAAGTACTATTCCCATTTTAGAGAGGCTATAAACCATAAACAATACTCAACCTCCAGACAGAGTTATCAGCACTGGCTCCAGGCTAGGCCTTAAGATGAGGACTCACGGCCCCCACCCCAACACATGGGGCTGTTTTCAAAGCCTGCACAAGGTCCAGAAACCCCATCCCATATTTGGAGGACAAAGAAACCAAAGGGTATAAAGGGAAAGCTTCCTCCATATCGGCTTGCTCAGGATTTGGAGAGAAACAGTCTCCGAGTCCTGTACTAGCACATGTGAAATATCTGAAAATAAGTGGGTTTTCCCTGTGCCTCCGGTACTCCTGTGTATTCTTCGGTCACCTGGTAAATTCTGTAACAATAAGAAATCTTAAGCGCTACCCAGCCTGTGTGGCGCAGTGGTTGAGCATTGGCCTACGAAATAGGAGGTCACAATTCGATTCCTGGTCTGGGCACATTCCCAAGTTGCTGGTTCGATCCCCAGAGGACATGTAGAAGGCAGCCAATCAATGATTCTCATCATTGATATTTCCTTTCCTTCCTCTCTGAAATCAATAAAGATATATTTTTTTAAATCCTTTTAAAGAACGATGGAAAAATATCTTCAGATAACAAAAATTTTTTTTTAAAACAGCCATCAGTGATGAGAATCATTGATCAGCTGCCTCCTGCACCCCCCCCACTGGGGATTGAGCCTGGCATGTGCCCTGACTGGGAATCGAACCATGACTTCCTGGTTCATAGGTCAATGCCCCCCCCCCCCCAAGCTGGTTTAGTTGCTATTCTTTTTTTATGGGGGAAACAGGAATGTTTCGCCATCATATCCATGTCTTTGAAACAGAGATGGCAATGTTTCACACACCCGTTCAGTTTCTCAAAAAAGATGCTACCACTATCTTCTCATACGTTATTTCACTTACTACTCAAAACCTGTGAAGTAAATGGTTTTATCTCCATCTTACAGACAAGGGAGTGGTTTCAGAGTTAGTTACTCACCCTAAGTCATAGGCAGTCTATAGCAGGCTTACAATTTAAACTCAATACTGTGTGTTACTTTTCCACTACTTTCTCTGCTTCACTGTGTTATTATTTTTTTTTTTTTTTAAGTTCTATTACATCCTTTTGCCCTTTAAAAAACAGGTTTGGGCACTTTGAAAGAGAGCTAATGTACAATGTGACTGAATTTCATCTAAAAATACCCGTATGGTTGTTGTATAGCACACTATTTCTTTCAGAGACTCTTCTCATTTTCATAATTCTAACAACCAGAGGCTGCATCCTTAAATGAGACTGGTTTCTGGGAAATAATGAAATTGTTTAAGGGATTTAATGAAATAGTTCATACAAAAATGCTGTATTGAGCCTGCTTAACTGTGCCACTCCTCCAGGACTGCCGCAGGCTCCCTGGCATTAGGCTTAAGCTTAACGGCACTTCTCAGTGGCAGACTGGGTGAGAGTCCCAGGTGGAAGGCTCTCTTTTTGACAAAACACAGAAGAAGCGCTAACTCACCACACTCCTCCCCTACACCTCCCCTCATGGCTGGCATCGCTTCCAACACGCACTCCTCCGCTATTTGCAAGTTTATTTAACAGCCTACCCAACTGTCTCCTTCCATGGAAAGCATTTTCCTCATTGTCTTTTGGAATGCATTTGAAGCAGCTTCTTTTAACCAATAAAAGCAGTTAGTTCTTCTATTTTGAGAAACTCATATTCCTGTGTAGTCCATGTTGGGTAGAAGGTATTAAATGGGAGTGAGTTACTTTTTTCCCCGTTCTTTATGCCAGTCTTTTAAAAAGGATCAGGTTCCCAGTGGCAGCACCTTGGGGCGGGAAGTCTGCATTTTTTAGGATGCCTGACATCACTCCTGGTGCCCGGGGTTCCACCCTGTTTGGGGGGGGGGGGCGTTTGGCTGTTATTTAAAGCACTTAAACCTCACCAGGTCTTTGTGTTTTTTTCTCTAATGATCTTCAGAAGTGCTTTTGTAGAAAATCTGAAATGTCACACTCGAACCATACAAACATAGTTACTAATAATGTTAAAATGAACAGTCATCAAAATCACACTAAAATTTCTCTTTCTCTTGCATCAGTTTTGAAAACCCTAACCTCTTAAGAGAGGTCTAGACACCTGAAAGTCCTAATGGCCCATTAAAAAAAAATAGCTTAGAGTTGATTTCTTCTTCTCTCCCATCAATTCCTTTGAATTCAGAAGACTTGCAGGCCATCTCCGACCTGCATCGTAGAAGTTGATTTGTAAAATGACAGCCATGACCTGTGACTTGATGTAGGTTAAAAATGAAATGACCTTGTTTGTACAAATATTTCCTATAGGAAATGATGTAGAGGGAATGGCTAGATTCCCAGGTTAGCCTATAAAACCAATTAAGCCATAATCTATCAATCGGCACTCTTGTGTGGAAAAGGCACCCAGTAACTCTGCTACCTTCCATGCACCAGAGACCTCCTCCTCCAAATTCACTGCATTTCCAAACAAACTTTGGGGTAGGCGATGTGACGGCCAGAATTGTAACTTTCACATCCGGGACTTGGGGCCATCCCCAGCAAGTTGCATGTATGAAAGGTGTGGAGGAGCCTGGGGAAAAGCTCCAGGCGGGACATGGGGACACGTATGAAGGCTGGGAGGGCTCGAGGAGTGGGGGTGGGGGGTGAAAACACGTGTTCAGTGAAGCCAGCACCGAAATGACACATGAGCAGAAGGAAAAGCACATCATGCACAGGCACACACACGCTCCATGTTAATCACGTGTCAGAGCGCGTCTTCCAGCCCCTCCGCTCGGCCTCTGCGGTCTTGGGAAGTGTCCGCCAGCCTGTCCTCAGGGCCTGCTGCTGTGCGTGCTCACATTTCACCTTCAGAGACACTCTAGCCTCTGGCGTTGGCATTTCCTCCCACTTGGTGCCCTCAGTTCAATCATTCTGCCTCGTTGGTTTCCAAAAACCAACTCCTGGCTCTTTTTCTCTCAGGACCCCACCCTCCCACACATCTTTCCCTCCAGTGCAGGGGGCCTCCCCCGGCCCCTTTACCGACAGGCCGGCCCACCCCCTGGCCTTGGCTCTGTTGTCTGGTGCTCGCTGTGCTCTTTCTCATCCAGGGACTTGGACCCCAGCTCTGTTCCTCCCTTGCCTGCCCCCTCTCAAACTTGGGACCTCCTCCCCTCTACCATTTTAAACTGACTTCAGTCCTCTCCCTTTCCCATTCTTGTGATCTCTCTCTCTCTCTTCCCGATCCCAGGGAGACCTCCTGGGCTTGTTGCTCATGCTCTTGACCCCCTTCTCCCACTATCTCTGGCTTTGTCCCCTCCCCCTTCCTGACTCTTCTTCCATTTGCCATCATTTTCCTTCCACTTCCACACCTTAATTTTCTCATCCCCTTACCTACCTCCTCTCCCATTTTTTCCTGTTCATAAACTGCATCTTCTCCCTCTTCCATTCCTACTCCTCCCTCCTTTACAAATGCTTCCTCCCTTCCTCACACACAGGGACCCCCTCCACACACACACACACACACACACACACACACTTCCCCCCCCCCCCTTTCCTCAAAGCCTTCCACCTGAGTCAGGGGCCCCTTCTTCTCTGGACCCTAATTTTATTCTTGATGATCTTGACTCGAGGCTCAAACACCCTCTCCCTGTTTGGACTTTCAGCGAGATTTGCACACCTTGCCTCAAACCCAGCTTTTATTCCTCATCTTCCTCCCCTCCTTATTTCCCAGGGATTAAAACCACTTACATATGAGATTGAAAACAAATGTTAAAATGTAGATATTAAAACTTTCAAACATGCTTCTCTTTCTAAATAACTACCCTCCCCTCCCCCACACCTAGTCATGGCTGGCTTCTTTTTGTTCAGATTTTCTCCTAAAAGGCAGCTTTCCGAAAATCCTTCCCTGCCCACCCAATATAAAGGATTTCCCCCTCCCACTTGCCCCCTCCCCCCCCCCCACACACACAGGTACCACAGTAGTTTCTGTGTTACAAAGAGCATTTCACTTACTGTGTTGCCTGTTTATCCATCTGGAACTGATGCTCCGTGAAAGGCCTTATCTTTCTTGTTCGCCTGGTGCCTGGTAGGTACAGAGTGGCTCCGTCGGTTTTTGCTGAATAAGGTCGTGATTTCTGGTGGCAGACACGATGCTAAGTATTCTGTGTTACCATGTCATTTAATCCTTATAACAAGCCTGACTGAGGTAAGTCCTTTTATTATTGCTATTTTATACCTTAAGAAACTGAAGTGCAGAAAGGATAAGAGAATTTGGTCCATTGTCTCAGAACCATGGGCCTACCCGGGAATCTCCTCCATATCTGTGTGCAGTCACAGCCCATGTCCCTTTCACTTAGGCTGGCCATGCAGAGGAAAACGACAATTAGGGATGGGAAAACAAAGGGAGAAGATGGTCTGAATGCGAGGTACATCAGATCTGGTCTGGGGCAGGGAGGGGCAGGATAGGACACACGGCCCCAAGTGAGGGTGGGAATAGTAAGAGCTAACATTTACTCACTTTGTGCCAGGCACCGCTCAGAACAATATTGGATACTCACCTGGGAGTTGTAGGTGGCATCATTTTCACAGATAAGGAGTCCTGGCTCAGAGATGTTAATTATCTTCTCCAAGATCGGACAGCTAGGATATAGGGGAGCTGGGATACGACCAAAAGCAGTCTGACGACACAGCGAGTATTCTCACTGCTGCCCTGAACAACCCCCGCTCCCTCCCCCGAGCAAGAAAATAACCCAGTTTACAAGACTAGTGTGCTCCGCAGTGGGCACCAACTCCTGCTTCCGGGATTCCTATTTTCTTTGTTGAAGGGCCTCAGCGAATGTCACAGGCCTGCCTCTGACTGCTCTCCATAAAGAAGGTGGCTGGGGGCTTCCATTCAGCCATGTTACTGCACCGGCACCGGGGGAACCCAGGGCAGCAATCCTGGGTCAGTGTGCCCGTCACACTCGGCCTCCCTGGGCTGGGAGGCCCAGGCTCAGATGGTGAAGCATCAAGGGCAAAGTGGAGAGCAAGCCCTCTGGCTAGAGATCTTCAATAAACAGTCTCCAATCAGCTTTCTTCCCCAAAACTGACATTTTGATCTAAAAATAAATAAATAAAAGGCTTCCTTGCTTCGGTGCTGGCAGGAGTGGGGGTAGCAGATCAGAGAGCGAGGCTGAAGAGCAGTGGCACCGGCGGGCAGTCTCCTCCGGCCCTAGGAGCCTTGGCCAAAGCCAGCAAAGAGGGATTTCCTCTCAAAATAGTAAGATTTGCATTAAAAAAAAAAAAATACAAGAGTGGCCCTGTCTGGTTTGGTTCAGTGGATAGAGCAGCAGCCTGCAGACTGAAAGGTCCCGGGTTCGATTCTGGTCAACGGCACACGCCTGGGTTGTGGGCTCAGGCCCCACTGTGGGGTGTGCAGGAGGCAGCTAATCAATGATTCTCATCATTGATCTCTCTCTCTCTCTCTCCCTCTGAAATCAATAAAAAATATATTCGAGCCGAAACTGGTTTGGCTCAGTGGTAGAGCGTTGGTCTGAGGACTGAAAGGTCCGGGGTTCGATTCCGGTCAAGGGCATGTACATTGGTTGCGGGCACATCCCCGGTAGGGGGTGCGCAAGAGGCAGCTGGTCGATGTTTCTCTCTCATCGATGTTTCTAGCTCTCTATCTCCCTCCCTTCCTCTCTGTAAAATATCAATAAAATATATTTAAAAAATATATATATATATATATATATATATTCGAAAAAATACAAGGGTGACTAAGTTCAGCATCTTTCCCGTTCTCATCGTCCTTTAAAGGCCTAGAGTTCTGGAAATTTTCTTGAAATGTGAACAAAGGAAGCTGAGAGGCACTACCTGGAACTTGTTAGAAATGGAAACTGGCCCTGCCCCAGACCTACTGAATCAGACGTGGTGCCCGGGCCCAGCCCAGCGTTCTGCATCAGCAAGCTCTCCCGGTGATCTAGACACACGAACGTTTGAAAAATCACTGCCCTGAGAAATATCTCTTGAGCCTGACCATGTCTGAGCCAACACGTCTGTCCAGGGCTCAGGCCCCACTGTGGGAACTGCTAAAAGCACTAGAATCTCAGCTTCTAAACCACATGTCCCAAAGGCCTTCTTGCACCCATCAGTGGCACTTACATCTTTTATTTGGATGGAAGGCACCAGTGTCCTTGGAAAACACGGCCCCTATAAGTATCTGGAGCTCTCACGGGGTTTTGGACGGGGCCCGTGCCTTCTGCCTAGGATTGTTCTGAGAGTGCCCTGTGGCCTCTCCCAGGGGGTGAAGAGATGGGGGGTGACGGAGGCAGAGGAGGAGTGTGTGTCTACCTCAAACCCCTCATCTTCCAAACTGCTCAAAACGCACATCCTGCATATTAAGATCCTAGATGCCACTAAGTTGCAGAAAAAAGGGTAATACAATGGCAAATGTTATGTATATTTTACCACAATTAAAAAAAAAAAAACTTGGATGGCACTGCCTTTTGTCTCAGTTTCTCCCCCTTTTCCTATCTAGAATGGCATGTGATGCCTGGCTGTGCAGCAGCCATCCAGGACTCTGAGGATGAAGGCTGCACACAAAGCACGGCAGAACAGAAAGACTGAAGGAGCACTGGGCTTTGGCTTATTACCTCTGGACTTACTGTTAAACAAGGAAAAATAAACTACTATCCGATTAAACTTCAGTGGTGGGGTTTCAGTTACACGCAACCTAACACGATTCTAACAAAAAGGGCCAACGTGCTAACCAAGGCATACACACAGTTTCTTTAGCCAAAGACAGAGCGGGTGATGGAACAGTGGCTGGTGGGTTAGGGATTCTCCTTTCCCTTCAAACCCCTCTGAACCTGGACATGGACGAAAGAATGAACACTGGGTCAAGAGGGCATTCTTCAAACGGAAATGCTTTTATTAGAACACTAATAATTGCAGATTTTAAAAACACACACCTGAAAAAAGAGAAAACACTCAAATGCTATTATTGATTAGACAAATTAGTAGGAAGGAAGATTTCCACAGTGTATACAAAATGTAAACATTTGCCCTGGGATTTTCCACAGTTGGCACCATCCATAAGGACTTATTTGGAACAAAAATACACTGGTATAGCCTCTACAATGTCTGTGAACTTGCTACATTGGAAGTTAAAAGTTCCTAGCACACCCCAAATTTTCTATGCAAAAAAAGAAACTACAAATGGCCACCAATCAAGGCAATTTGAACATCAACTGCTACATGTGGAGGCAGAGGCATGGAAGCAAATCAGTCTTCCAACAGTGAGCTCCCACTCACTACACTAGTTGTATTTACATTTACTACCTTGACAGAGATTATAAAAAATATACACAGTATATAAAACCCCTGCTTGAGTCTGGGGTAGTTGACGAAACATTTCTTGCTTATCAAATGCTCCAGAGAGAGGCCTCAAGTCAGTCACTGGGACTCAGGGAGAGACTACGAAGAGGCCCTCTTCTGTTCAGAAAACGGAGACTCATAAACTTCCATGGGCGGGCAGGTACAGACCAGGTGCTGATCTCCATAGATGTCGTCAATCCGGGCAATGGTCGGCCAGAATTTGTTCTCTGGTTTCACAAAGGGCTGAAAGAACAAAGGGTGAAGATATTCTGAGAGGTTTATCTTGTGAGAGGATATTACAATGATACTCCACAGCCTCGTATACCACTAGCCCAACAAGTTCTCAGAAAGTATAAGCAGCTAGCCCTAGCTGGTTTGGCTCAATGGATAGAATCTCGGCCCATAGACTTAATGGTCTCATATTTGATTCTGGTTTAAGAGCATGTATTTGGATGCAGGTTGAATCCCTGACTTTGGTCAAGGAACATGCAGGAGGCAACCAACCAATGTGTCTCTCTACAAGATCTCTCTCTGTCTCTCCCCCCTCCTTTCCACTCTCTCTAAAAATCAATGAAAAATATCCTTGGGTGAGGATTAACAAAAACAAAAAGTATAGGAAGCTAAAATGTTCTCTTCCCATCAAACAAATTACGCAGCATCTTCTCCTTCATATAAGAACCATAAAAGCAAAAGAGCCGAAACCAGTTTGGCTCAGTGGATAGAGCGTCAGCCTGCGGACTGAAAGGTCCCAGGTTCGATTCCGGTCAAGGGCATGTACTTTGGTTGCAGGCACATCCCTGGTAGGGGATGTGCAAGAGGCAACTGGCCAATGTTTCTCTCTCATCTATGCTTCTAGCTCTCTGTCCCTCTCCCTTCCTCTCAGTAAAGAATCAATAAAATATATATATATATTTTTTTAAGATAGGGGAGATAAGAGAACTACCGAAGGACTGGTATGCATGCATATAAGTACAACCAATGGACACAAAACTCTGGAGAGGGAGGGCATATATGGGGGGGGGGGCAATGGTAAGCAATGTACACATATAATACCTTAATTTAAAAAAATGGTGGGGGGGGGAAAAAGAAACGAAAAATAAATAGCCCTAATTGGTTCAGCTCAGTGGATAGAGCGTCGGCCTGCAGACTGAAGGGTTCCAGGTTTGATTCCGGTCAAGGGCATGTACCTTGGTTGCAGGAGGGGGTGTGCAGGAGGCAGCTGATCGATGTTTCTCTCATTGGCGTTTCTAACTCTCTATCCCTCTCCTTTCCTCTCTGTAAAAAATCAATAAAATATATTTTTAAAAAGAAATAGCCCTAGCTGGTTTGGCTTAGTGAATAGAGCATCCACCTGCGAACTGAAAGGTCCTAGGTTTGATTCCAGTCAAGGGCACATGCTCAGGTTGTGGGCTCAATCCCCAGTGGGAGGCTTGCAGGAGGTAGCTGATCAACAATTTTCTCTCATCATTGATGTTTCTATCTCTCTCCCTCTTCCTTCCTATTTGAAATCAATAAAAAAATATATATTTTTAAATGTGACATAATACATTAAAAAGAAAAAGAAAGAATTGCATTTGGAGCCATCTCACTGTTGGGCGGTGGGAGAAACATCTACTTGACAAGGTCTCTCTCCTATTGGGACCTCCTCCACTGCGTGCCCTGCAGATTCTCAGACTCTCACTTCAGAGACGTCTACGCTCTGTGGCCCGCATCTCACAATGTGCCCGACAGAGAGTTACTACGACACTAAGAGTGGGGGCCCCTCAGAGGAGGCGACGGCCCCTCGCAGGCACGTGCACTCTCACAGCTGGCACAGTCAGCTTCCGAGGAGAACTTACGAGCGGGAAGGCTGCCACCTCTCTGGAGTACGGCCGGTCCCAGTGCGAGGATGTGACGCAGGTCAGGGAGTGTGGAGACATCTGGGACAGACATGGACGGGAGAGGGGTCAGAGCAGAGCACTGCCTTCTCCCCCTGCCCCCAAGGGAGCTTCTAACGGGAGCCTGCTGACAGAGGAGGAGGCTGTTGTCTTGTTTCAATTGGGGGGAAGGAAATCTTGGTAGGAAATTTTTTATTGGGAAATATTTCAAATATCAGGAAGTTATGGTAATATAATGAGCACATCTACTAACCAACATCAATCCACATGTCGTCATATTTGCTTAACCTTTTAAAATAAAAACCACTAATAAATAAATAAATAAATAAATAAATAAATAAATAAAATAAAAGCCTGGATTTCCCCTCTCCGCCTCATTGTTTGCCCTCCTCCCCAGGATGACCGCTACCTTGAATTTGGTGCTCACCAGTCCTATCATGTTTTTATGCTATTATTGCGAATATCAATAGATAGCATATAGCATAGTTTTTAAACCGAGTATTATCCTATGAGTGTTATTCTTCACTTGCTTTTGTGACTCAGTATTCTGTCCTTTAGACATCTATTGCCAGTTTAAAAAGAGCCTAACTCCCAAAAGAATCAGCAGTAGGGGGAAGGGGGAGGAGAGATAGTACAAATGATCATATTGTCTTCCTTTGTTGCCCTGTCAAACTCACACTGAGTCAGGCACCTGCCCTCTCCTGCCGCCCATTGGCCCCTGCACTCCACCTTCTGCTGGGCGGTTTTGAAACTTGCTCAGCATCTCAGACGTGTTGTCTGGCTTAGAGCCATAACAACGCAACCGCGGCCTTCATGGTCTTCTCGATTCATGCTACCCCGGCTTAATAATATCTGGACCCAATGAGAAACTCAGGGCTCTCGCTAGATATGAAATGAACATATTTTGGAAGAGGCAGGATAATGCCTAACAAATTGTTCTCCAACATAAGCCACAAACATTATAAGACATTTAGGCCAACGAGCAATCCAGGTGTTCTAAGAGGTTACTGTTTGTCTTTAATGTAAGAACGTATCTTTCCCCTGAGTTTATGAGGTAAATAATCTCACTGGAGTGCACCACACAGAGACACAGAAGAAGACTTCCTCATCTGAATGGAGCCCTTGGGCCTCTGCTCCCTCTTTGGCAACCAGTTGGGTGCATGTGGTATGAAGCTGCCCAAACCCCCAAAATAATGACACAAACAACGTTAAGACATAGAAAATATCTACATTACACTTGAGTAACTGCCATGTGCAAGACTTAAACTTCCAAGTAAGGAATGCATCATCTCAGAAGAATGGCCTTGGTTCTAGGCAAGAACATCATCTTCTGATGAGGGAGCTCAGAGCTTGCTGACACATTGGCCCAACCATTTTGTCCTCTATGGGGCATTCTGAATAGAGTCCGTGACTACAGACCTTCAGTGGGTTGACCTGGGGGTCGATGCGGCCCTCCTCAATGTCGGCGATTTCCTGCCGAATGTTTATCATGGCATCACAGAACCTATCCAGCTCTGCCTTGTCTTCCGACTCAGTGGGCTCAATCATGAGAGTCCCTGCCACCGGCCAGGACATGGTAGGGGCATGAAATCCTGCAAGGGAACAGGGGAACATGTGATATTAATTTTGACCTTCCCAATTTGGAAGAGACACTCTCATATCGATGTCTCTCTCTCTGTCTCTCCCCCTCCCTTCCACTCTCTCTCTTAAAAAAAAAAAAAAAAAAATCAATAAAAAAATATCCTTGAGAGAGGATTAACAAAAAAAAGAAGGAAAGAAGGAAGGAAGGAGGGAGAGGGAGGGAGGGAGGATAATATCAAGGCTGGAGATAGTATTAGAGACTTGAAAGTTTGGAAATACTAGATGGTAACTTCAATTACCACCTCCCTCCTGGCCCCTTCTCTCTCTCCCTCCAAATGCTGCTGCAAGTCAGATGTAAGATGCCAGGAGTCTGAGTCAGTTATTGGAAGAGTCAAGAGGAGATTTTGATGAGGCAGTTGCTAATTTCATTAATGAAACCACTCTCCGGCTTTCCCATTTATTATCAGTATAACTTTGCATAATAAGATCATTCATTTGAGAGAGAATGAGTCTCACACACAAACACACACTCAAACATACACACGGGACTCCCATTAAGATGCAGTCGTAAACCTACTAAATTATTAAAGTTTTCATTTTACTTATTAAAAGAAGTCATTCAAACATCATCATTAAAATTCAGATGGGACTCCACATCCATTGAAAGGCAAAGTTCTCTCCAACTTAGCCTGTCTGAGAACTGAAGGGTCTTTGATGTGATTAATAATGTCACTAAGAAAATGTATTTTAATAAGGGCTGTGCTGAGCAAACATCCACTAATATACAAAGGGCCTGCATCTCTTAAAATCCTTCAGAGAAAATTGTGTCACCGCTGTGAAAGCATATGCCTATTCCTCATCTCTAGAAGCAGCGGAAACAGCTGTGTCGGGCCTGAAATGGTTGTAAATATGAATATAAAATGCCTCTCGTCTCTAACACTTCTACAGGTAACTTGCTCCGCTTCTTCCCCCATTATACCACCTTGTCTCTTTGTGGACCTCTCTGTTCACCAGGAGTGGGAAAGAAATAAGAATTTGCCAGAACCATGGGTCGAGAACAACAACTTTCTCTTTGGGATTTTTAATTTTGTTAACTATACAGGCTTCTTGGCTGCATGGAGTCGAGATGCACGACTTACCTTTCACGGGGCAGTGCAAATGCAGTCATAAGGGAGAGTTTTTTTCCTCTATCACTTTAAAGGTTGCCTAGAACCCTGGGCTCCCCACTTCCGCCTATGGATCAGTTTCCTGTGGTGACTGCACATTCGTTTGTGCCTCCAGGAAGTGGCCCACAGCCAGCTCCAGCAACTGTGTGAATGTCGAAAGCCCCAGTCCCCCCCACCCCCACCCCCTACCGGGGGTCGCTCCCAGGAGGCCACTCACCATAATCCTGAAGCCTCTTCGCCACATCCACAGCCTCAATATTTGCAGACTTTTTGAAGGGTCTCGTATCCAGAATAAATTCATGAGCCACATAACCTGTTGGGGGAAATTGTTTCATCTTGAGATTAGCATCGGTTTGTTGTTTTACACAAGCAAATGGGCAAATAAATCACCCCTTTAATGCATACTGAAATGCATGGGCACTTGGTAAGTTTATAGGTGGAAAGAAAGACTTCCTCTGTTCTTACTGCAAATAAAAATGTCTAACACGCCAGGCCAACGTATCCGATCCCAGTGCATATAACACACCCTTGAGCCAAGAAGCTAATGGGCGGTGGTGGGACTTTGGAAGCTGAAACATTCAACAGAGATTTCTGGGGATGAGGTTACTTCTCACCTAAAATCTAGTTGCGACAACAGTCATCACAGGCATGATCCTATGTACAAAATGTTTCTAAAGCTAAAGACCCATTGACACGCTTTTCAGCAACTTTCCCCCCCACCCAACATCCCATAACAGTTTCTTCTGTCTGTGTGGGAATATACTAAAAATTTTTTTAATGTATTTAAAACATACATAATTTTATGTGGTTCTTCAAAGGGGCGTTTGAAGTTTCAGTTTCAGACTGAGAATTAGAAATAGGAGTTGTCACAGAACACACTGCAAGTGGCAAGGAGTTGATAAGGCCGAAATCTCCGAGGGGCCTGTTCACTTTGTTCCAGCGGCGTGGACAGACTGCCTCTCTGGGCCCAGGCGGCCGCCTCCCCGGCAGGGGCTGCTGGCCACCCCTCCGCCATCCAACACCACCCAAGTCAAGCCAGCATTTTCTTTTCTTTTTAAAAAATTATAAATTTTATTGATATTTTACAGAGAGGAAGGAAGAGAGATAGAGAGTTAGAAACATTGATGAGAGAGAATCATGGACCAGCTGCCTCCTGCACACTCCCCACTGGGGATGTGCCCGCAACCAAGGTACATGCCCTTGACCGGAATCGAACCCGGGACCTTTCAGTCCACAGACCGACGCTCTATCCACTGAGTCAAACGGGTTTGGGGCAAGCCAGCATTTTCACACAGAGAACAACATTCCTGGGGGCTCCCACACAGCTGATGGATTTCTTTCGAGGGAAGCATCTGCACACGAGATAATAATGTTCTCTTTCTTAACCTGCTTTGCTGATTTTCAGCAAGCAAATGAATTACTTAGAGGTCTTGGAGTAGACAAGTCCTCAGCCTAGAGAATAGCTCCAGGCATTAGCAGCCCCTGAACATAGTCTGTGAACGGCTCTGCTTTTTAATGTAGGGATCACAGGTGAGGAAACTGGTTTCGTGTGAAATGAAAGTATGAGATCCTGTGGCTTTGAATATACTGTTCCTGCATGCTCACTTTTCACGCACACTCTACGGCAATTACATGTGGGAGGAGTGTGATTCCAACGTATGAAGTTGTATTCGTAGGTGGGGGGAGGGAAGGCGGGCGGGAAGCACCAGTTGAAACGATGGGGGCGGGGAATCATGAGGTGAAAGTCCTCATCCACTGTTAATTCCAAGAGTCCTACATGCCCTATTACGCTACTCCGTTTGGGGAGCCCGACCCTTGACCTTTCTTCCCTGAGCCTCTGGTAGCCAACCCGGCATTGTGACAATGGCTTAAGGAAGGAGACGAATGCTCTGGAGCAGCGGTCGCCAACCTTTCGGGCCTCACCCCAGTTGGCACGGCAGTGGAGGAGGAGGAGAGGGACACGTGAGGTGGAGAGGAGTTGCTCTTGCGGGTGGCAGGGAGCAGAATCCCCCAGAGGTTTGGGAACAGCGGAGAGGCCCCGCCCAGCCCAGCCCAGCCCAGCGCTGCTGACACCGAGGCTTCGCCGGCAGAGGCCCTGCCGCAGCCCAGTGGTTTGGGAAGAGCTCCATTTTCCAAATGAGGTTCAGATGTGAGGCGCTCGGGCGGGAACTGCAGTGGAACTTCAGCATCTTTCTCTCGCTCTCCCTCTCCCGAGCCCTGAGGAGGGTGAAATCTAAACTCGGTGGCTTTTGGAGGCCAGATCCCAACATGTTCATCTTTGTTTGCTGTTTTTAGGAAGGAAAGATATACAAAACCTTCTATGGCATAGGGTGAGTCAGGGCAATGTGAAGTAGGAATTGTATAAACTGGTCAGCACAGGTTTTCATTTTCACGGAGTAGGTGTTTCCGCTGGGCCTGATGACCATGACTAGAACTGAGAGTCTGACTAGACAGCAAGTCAAAGGAGGGAGGAAAGGAGGAGGTGGGATGATGGAAAAGCAAAATAAAAATGGTTTGGAACATGCCCCTTCCCAACCGCTGAAAGTTAATGATCTTCCAAGGCTACAGAACGTGCTGCAGAAAAAAAGGACTTTTCAAAACCCCCCCTTGAACTTGGCCAACGTTGCTCAGTGGTGGACCTATGAACCAGGGGGTCACGGTTTGATTCTCGGTCAGGGCACAGCGCCTGAGTTGGGGGCTCTGATCCCCAGTGGGGGCCGTGCAGGAGGCAGCCGATCCATGATTCTCTCTCCTCACGGGGCCTCAGGAGGTGTGACTCCCCAGCCGGGGATATGAAGGCCCAGCTCCCGAGGCTCATGTCCGTCCATAAGGCCACAGGGAAGCCTATTCAGGGGCAAGAATTTCCGAGCAGCGTTAGGTTTGTCTAAGGACAGAACAGGACAGGCATTTAAGATTTTAAAACATAATTAAAACAACGTGAAAGGAACACCATTTAGATTAAAAAGAGAACTTAGCCTCCCATGAGAGTAGACACTTGTGAATTTTTAAAATTTCTCCATTAAAAAGGCATACTACTGCTGCTCTCCATCCCAGTTCTTGCCTGCCACTTCTTGGCTTTGCAAAATTATAACCCTCAACCGTTTTAGCTGGTATTTTCAAATCTCTCAAAGAAATGGCTCATAAAGGGAAGCCTGGAGTTCATTAAAATTGTTGCCTCATAGTCCGAGGTAATTCTGAAGTCTTCTTAGAGCTAGTAAATAGGAGTAAAATGAATAATGGTCTTCGAATATTGCCATTAGACATTTTGGAATACAATATGTTTAAAAACATTTCTATTTTGGACCCTTGGGAGGTAAACTGATCATTCTTTTCTAGGCCTTAAAACACAAAGGCTCAAATTGTATAATGAATGTGTTTACCAGACCAAGCATGAGACAATTTTTGGTTTCATGAACTTTGGGGTTGGGTAATAGTCTGTATTCACCAGTCCTTTTCTGCTTGGGATGATAAATAGGATTCATTATTTAATTCTGGGGTAAAATGTCAAAACAAACGGAAAATGTATCTGTCTTTTTATGCTGCAAATCCCCTAGCGCTGGGGCCCAAGAAGTCACTGAACTGCCAAGCACATGGTGGGCACCTGAGAAATGCTTGCTCACTCTCCTCTCTCCTGGAGCGCCGCCCATCCCCCCCAGTCCGGGCAACAAGCATTCCTGCTTTAAACAACTAAACCGGGCATCACAGTACCCTGCACACTTACTGCCCATCACCGAGTTGTACACTTAAGTGGGCGAGTTGCGTGGTATGTGAATTCTATCTCAATGAAGATGTCCAATAAAGTTAATCATAAGGGGAAATGTTAATATATAAAATCTGACAATAGAAAACAAATATTGATAAATTATAGCAAACATAGGGCGTTTTACTCATCAAGCTGGCAGAGATATTTTGGTGTAGGTTTGCACTGCTTTTGCGTGCTCACCGGGCCCTGGTGCCATGGTCATTCTCGACTGTGAACTGTGAAAAAATTCAGTATGAAGCCTCTGGGAGGACAACGAGGCCTATGAATCAAGAGCTTCAGTGAATTCATAGCCTCTGAGATAATAATTTCTCTTCTGCGACTCTAACCTAAGAAAATAATCAGAGATTTTTTTTTTAAATCTAAGAAATGCAAACAACTGGGGGGAAAACCTATATAATTGCTGAGATTGCCGTATACCCATACAATAGAATTGATGCACTTTCAAAGAACATGTAATGGCATGGGGAAATAATCCTATATGATAAAAGACTAATATGCAAATCAACCAAACGGCAGAATGACTGGTATCTATGACACACACAGATGCTCAACATAGGAGCTGCCCCCTAGTGGTCAGTGCGCTCCCATAGGGGTAGCGTCACTCAGCCAGAAACCAGGCTCACAGCTGGCAAGCGCAGCGGTGGTGGCAGTAGCGCTAAGAATGTCTGACTGCCGGCTTAGGAGCGGGCCTAAGCCATCAGTCGGACATTCCCCGAGGGCTTCCCAACTGAGTGCACAAATTTTGTGCACTGGGCATCTAGCCATAATATAAATTTAAAAAAAAAAAACTGGGGAGGGAGGGCATGTATGGGAGCAGGGGGGAGGGGGCGATGGTAAGATATGTACACAGATAATAATTTAATTTTAAAAAATACAAACGAAAAAAAAAAGGAAAAGAAAACAGGACACAAACCCTAGCTGGTTTGGCTCAGTGGATGGAGTGTCAGCCTGCAGACCAAAAGGTCCTGGGTTTGATTCTGGTCAAAGGCTCATACCTCGGTTACATATACCTCTTCCCCAGTTCAAGCCCTAATTGGGGATCATGCAGGAGGCAATTGTGTGTTTCTCTCATATCAATATTTCTCTCTTTCTCTCTCTTCCACTCTCTCTAAAAATCAATGGAAAAATATCCTCAGATGAGGACTTTTAAAAAAAACAACAACAAGAAATAAACAAAAACAGGACACAAACTGTGCTTATAATACGATCTCAACTATCTAAAACTAAGATGAGAAGGAATACGGCAACATATTAATCGCAGTTGTGTCTGCTAGATTGAACCATGGATCATTTATATTTTCTTCCTCATACTTTTTTATTTTCCACATTTTTCATATTGAGCACCTATATCTTATTATACAACCAGAAAAAAACACCCCACAAATACTAAAGCTATTCCTGAAGGCCAATATATAAGCAGGATGCATTCCAGCACAAGAACGGTCTGTATCTGAATTAATTGGTAGCTCCAGTAGCTTCTTTAATATCCACTTCAGAAGCCTTTCCTTGTGTTGCTTAGAGACCCACAACTTTCTTTCCTGCTCTCTGGGGAGCATTTCTACCAGAGCTTCTGGTTAATTAGTTCTTTTCTACTTCCAGACTCTAGAAACCACCCCTTGGGTACATATTTAAAGGCAAGACCAACCTTTAAATGAAAAGCCACAGCTGTAGACGTACGCTCTCCTGCACAGAGAAGCCCGAAGCCAAAGAGTGGCCTCCTCCCTGTGGCTCAAAGTCTGGGCTGTGCTCACTGACTGGTCTCTGCTCCGAGTCCCCTCTGCTCCTTCTCCGATTCCGAGCCCACGCACTGTGTGTCTACCTGACACCATCCCCTCCATCACCTCCAGGGTGACTTTGTTTCCCCATCTATTATCCTCTCTACTGAAGCTTCGTTCTCCCCTCTTCCCTGCTTTTTCCATGGAAACAAAACAAAACTACATCCTATGCAGCAGCTCCTACCGCCCCTTCACCTCCAAACTCCCCCAAACCACGAGCTCCTCCCCAACCTCATCCCGCTTCTCGGCCCATTCCCACCTGGCATCTGCCTCACCATCTTGCTCCGCTTCCTAAGGTGACTGAAGGCTTCCCTGACGGTTAAAGGCAAAGGTGCCTTCGAGGACACCTGTCAGATGCAACCAGCACGCTGGGCGCTGCACTCTGCATGTGTTTGTTGATGGCGTGTGCCGTGCCAGGCGTGACACCAGGTATGGGGGCTCCAGAACTGCAGCACGCAGGCCCCAACCCTGCGGGAGTTTGGGGTCGATGGCAGAGCCAGAGGATAAACTCAGCGGGAGAAATCCTCAGTGCTGAGGGAGCCAAGAAGAGGACGTAGTCCTCTTCATCCAGAAAGGGAGGCTCCGGGGAGGAGGTGAAGCCAGAGTAGCAGCAGGAAGGACAAGCAGAGGGCTTCTGGGAAGAGAGGCCGTGAAGAATGGGGGTAGAGGGTGCTCAAAGCCACCTCGGGAATGGAGTCCCTGCTCAGGGGGGGGGCTTCTGCACTCCTCTTTTTTTTTTTTCTTTCTTCAATGAAGTACTTGTTTCTGTTAGTTTTATATATATAGGTATTTTTTTATTTTTATTTTTTTAATGTATTTTATTGATATTTTACAGAGAGGAAAGGAGAGAGATAGAGAGCTAGAAACATCGATGAGAGAGAAACATCGACCAGCTGCCTTCTGCACACCCCCTCACCGGGGATGTGCCTGCAACCAAGGTACATGCCCTTGACCGGAATTGAACCCGGGACCTTTCAGTCCGCAGGCCTACGCTCTACCACTGAGCCAAACCGGTTTCGGCTATTTTTTTATTTTTTTAAATTTATTATGGTATTATATGTGTACATAGCTTACCATTGCCCGCCCCCCCCCTCCCATTTATGCCCTCCCTCCCCAGAGTTCTGTGTTTGGTAGTTGTACTTATATTCATGCATACCAGTCCTTCGGTTGTTCTCTTATCTCCCCCCAGGTCTCCTTCCCCTCCCTGCTGACATTTGACAATCTGCTTGTTTTATGGTGACTATCTCAGGACCACATGAATAGAATCCGCTCTTCATTTGGCAGTCTACTTGTTTTATGGTGACTATCTCAGGACCACACGAATAGAATCCACTCCTGCTCTGGTTCACACCGCCCCTCCCCCTGGATCCCACTGCTTCCCCTGTGACACACGGCTCTCCAGGGGCACATGTCTCCCCTGGGGCACACGGCTCTCCCAGGACACATGGTCCCCCTGGGGCACTCGGCTCACCCGGGGCACACGGCCCCCTGGGGCACATGGCTATATAGGTATTTTTAAAATCCTCACCTGAGGATATTTTCCCATTTATATTTATTTATTTATTTATTAAATATATTTTATTGATTTTTTACAGAGAGGAAGGGAGAGGGATAGAGAGGTAGAAACATCGATGAGAGAGAAACATCGACCAGCTGCCTCCTGCACACCCCCTACCGGGGATGTGCCCGCAACCAAGGTACATGCCCTTGACCGGAATCGAACCTGGGACCTTTCAGTCTGCAGACCGACGCTCTATCCATGGAGCTAAACCAGTTTCGGCTCCCGTTGATATTTAGAGAGATGGAAGAAGAGAGAGGAAAACACAAGAGAGAAATATTGATGTGAGAGAAACACATCAATTGGTTGCCTCCTGCATGGGCCCTGACCAGAGCCCGGGCCAGGGAGGATTCTGCAACCTAGGTATGTGCCCTTGACTGGAGTCAAACCCAGGACCCTTTAGTCCACAGGCTGATGCTCTATCTACTGAGCCACACCGGCTAGGGCCCCTCTTAATGTAGCCATCTGCTTGAGGGGTTTTGCTCTAGTTTTTCAAAACTCTTTCTTAGGTCTCCCCACTTCCAAGCGTCTGTTCTCAGAAGTTGTGTCCTCAGCATATCTACCTGATTCCAACCCCTCCCATCACTTCTATATATTATTGCCTCTATTACAGCCCTAAGAGGCGTACCTAAAATATATCTTCACACTCAACTTATCACTAACTAAGACTCACTGATTCTACTTTTAATAGCATGCTCATCCCACGCCACTGTCTTAATGATTTCAACATTCTCTTAGTCTTGTCATTCCTCTCCTCAAAAACCTTTCTGGCTCAGAGGTCAAGTCCTGGGCCTCCCAAGACTTTCAAGGCCCCATGCTACCTCTCCGGCTTCATCCTTTTCGGATCCTTCTCCTCCTATCTCATCCTTCAACCCAACCAACACTCCCGCCACCCGGACCACTCCTTTGTCCTGGCTTCTCCTGGGTCTCTGTTTACTTGGACTCTGTATACTTCCTCCCAGGCTCATCTCAACGGGCTCCTCCCAGATGTCCCAAAATTCCATCCTGCCTCTGCCCAACCCGAATTTCTCCACTCTGGATGCATTCCCATATTGCTTTGTAAGGTAAGGAGCTTGTGAAATTTACGCATATATCTCTCATTGGTGTGGGCTTTGTGTTGGCCTGAACTAACTTTACTGCAGAGCCTTGCAAATGCTGATACCCCTGATCTGTTAGCTAAATTAAAAGCATTCTACCTAATAAAAGAGCAATATGCAAATTAACCACCATTCTGCTATACCCACAAGCCAATCAGGAGTGAGTATGCAAGTTAACCCAGCCAAGATGGCTGCAGCCACAGAGTGAGCAGGAGGCTTGGGTTTCCCCGGCAATGGAGGAAGCCAAGCTTTCTGCACACCTTGGCAGGCCCAGGCCTCCATTCAAGGCTCCAAAGTTTTAATTATAGAAGATAAATAAATCCCAACAAAAATGGCTGTGGTGATGGAGCAAGCAGGAGGCTTGGCTCTGCTGGAGGCTACAAAGTTTCAATTATAGAAGATAAATAAATCCCAGATACCAGGGCCTCCTCTTGGGTTGCCAGAGAGCATGGCTGGCCTGAAAACCACCATGGCCCCTTGCCCAAGGCCACCCCATGACCCAAGGGAATCCCCACCCTGATCCGAGGACACCCTTCAGGGCAAACCAGCTGGCCCCCACCTGTGCACCAGGCCTCTATCCTATCTAATAAAAGAGTAATATGCAAATTGACCATCACTACAACATACAAGATGGCTGTACCCATGTGGTCAAAGATGGCCAGCAGGGGAGGGCATTTGGGAGGGACTAGGCCTGCAAAGGAGGGCAGTTGGGGCGATCAAGCCTGCAGGGGAGGGCAGTTAAGAGTTATCAGGCTGGCAGAGGAGGGAAGTTGGGGGTGACCAGGCCTGCAGGGAAGGGCAATTGAGGAGGGAACCCAGGCCTGCAGGGGAGGACAGTTAGGGGTGACCAGGCCTGCAGGGAAGGGCACTTGGGGATGACCAGGCCTATAGGGGAGGGCAATTAGGGGCAAACAGGCTGGCAGGGGAGCAGTTAAGCATAAATCAGGCTGGCAGGGGAGTGGTTAGAGGCAATCAGGAAGACAGTCAGGAGAGCAGTTGGGAGCCAGCAGTCCTGGATTGTAAGAGGGATTCCCTCGAGGGGTCCCAGATTGGAGAGGGTGCAGGATGGGCTGAGGGACCAACACCCCTGTGCACAAATTTCATGCACCTGGCCTCCAGTTTCCAATACCTATACACTTTTCTCTGGCATACACTCAGAAATACAAGTTTTCCAGCATCTGCAGAAAATCAGATCTACTAGGATAAACTTGGTTTGACCAAGAAAAACCCAAAGTGACTAAATTTGATACTTGCCTCTTGCACCCCGGAAAAGGACTCTGTAGTGTTTTTCTAATCTCTTGGCCATGTAGTTGGCATTCAAGATAGCAACTTCTGTGGCTTGTTTAAGGCCCTTGCCTCCCATCATCTGTAACAGAGGTAAAAAGAGCCATCAACTATGGAACAGGTAAACCCAACGGGCACAAACCAAAGACACCTCCAGAGAAATCCCCCCACAAAGAAAGTCAGCCCACCATCACTTGTAAATTGCACGTGATTTCAGTTCTCTAATCCTGAAACAATTTTTGGTTTTCTCCTTTGAACGGTAATTTTACATTGCTTATTATAGTAACAAAGCCTACAGCAGGGTAAAATTGGCTGCTGACTGCTCTGTTATTTAAAAAGGGAAAAGAATTATTTTAGGTTATATTCATTTAGGGGAGTTTTTGTTTGTTTACTGTGAATTTGAGATGTCTTGATGACTGCCTAGAATCACATGGGATCTTGGCCAAAATCCCCACTGAATCAATTTTGTGTGGTTTATCTTCCAACTGTCCACAGTCAAGGCCATTTATGTTTAACAACTGCTGGGTTCAATTATCCCTTTTTCTGGTGGTTCATAAGCCTCTGTGATTCCATGGGGTGAAGGTCATCACCAGCAAAGAACGTAAAGTCAAGACTGCACAATTTTTGTTGCGTACCTTCTTCCCAGAATACATATGATGGAGGCTTGTTAGGTATTAAATAAAGAACTAGCCGAAACTGGTTTGGCTCAGTGGATAGAGCATTGGCCTGTGGACTGAAAGGTCCGGGTTCGACTCCAGTTGGGGGCATGTATCTTGGTTGCGGGCACATACCCAGTAGGGGTTGTGCAGGAGGCAGCTGATCGATGTCTCTCTCTCATCAATGTTTCTAACACTCTATCTCTTTCCCTTCCTCTCTATTAAAAAATCAATAAAATATGTATATTTTTTTATGTTTATTATTTTAAAAAAATATATTTTAGCTGCCTCCTGCACATCCCCTACTGGGGATGTGCCGGCAACCTATGTACATGCCCTTGACCGGAATCGAACCCGGGACCTTTCAGTCCACAGACTGACGCTCTACCACTGAGCCAAACCGGTTTCGGCTAAATATATTTTTTTTTAAATAATAAAAAAATAAAGAACTAATGTAAAGCACAAGAGACAGCACCAAATAAAACAATAGAGGCACCAAAGTCCAAAGTCAGGAGAAGACACACTTTGCCAGGCTGGTCACAGAAAGGTTCCTGGGAAGCGTTAGAACATGAGTGGAAATTTAAAAATGGGTAGCATTGGGATAGACCAGAAAGGGGAAGACACTCCAGGTGAGAAGAATGGCAAAAACAGAGGCGTAGAAGGGAAGGCACACAGATGCAGGCTGGGAGTTACTGGAGAGCCTGGTGCATTGTGACTACCTCTGCAAGCCTCAGACTTTTGCCAGGGAGGACTTGGACTTGGTTCAGTGACCAGCTTTTTGACTTGTACATCGGTTACTGAGCAGCTCGATGGTCCAAGGCCTCCCCTCCATCTGCTGCATTTTATTCTCTCCAGGACCCGGGCATGTGCATTTTTTAAAGAATCCCCTGAGAATTCTACGTAGGCGAGTGAGACCCAGTGGTGACTGCAAAGGGAAGCAAGGAGTGAATTGGGACCTTTAGGGAGAATCTCCAAGATGGACTGAAACAGGGAGAGAAGAGGCAGTTCTGGAGTCCAAGTGAAATAAAGACAGGGCCCCCAGTCAAGGAATCGCTCAAACCAGCCGTGGGCAAACTACGGCCCGCAGGCCGGATCTGGCCCGTTCGACTGTTCTATCGGCCCACGGAGCCGAAAGAGCGGACGGTTCTCTTGCTCTCCCCTCCGCTCCTTCACCAGCAGCCCAAGATGAGAGTGCCAGCATGGTCAGGTTGCTTTTGTTCCAGCCCTCCGGTCCAGTTTAAGAACCCATTGTGGCCCTCGAGTCAAAAAGTTTGCCCACCCCTGGCTCAAACCCTATTTTACTTTTCACTCTTACCCTGAGGCTCTGCCTGGTTTTCCGGGCACATGGCCAAGTCCTCCGGGGGCATTTATTTTCTATCTATGAAACACCTCCTCCAACCCAAACAGGTCCGTCGCCAATAATGGAGGTTTACAAGACCTTGGGACCAAGAGGGAGCTGGGAATTATTAGATTCTGTTTGCAAAAGAAGCAGGCCTTTATTCTGATGGTTGTTGTTTGTTGTTGTCTCCCAGTTGCAAAATAGCTCTAGGGCCATTTTACAAAGAAGGTTTTTGCTTCTGGAGGTACAGAATTGTTCCAAGCTTCCCAGAGAGTTTTCCTTAAGAACCTTAAACGCCACGCTGCTCAAGAAACACAGCCAGCCCCGGCGAGCCACCCGGCATGATCTGCATAGCTGAGCTTGAGGTTTTGTTTCGCCAGAAGCCACCCTTCCTGTAAAGCGGGGAGCTAATGCGGGGAGACTGCTCTCATTAAGCAGCTGAAGGAAGGCTCCCACCCAATACCCAGTCCTGTCAGCCTAGGAGGCCAGTTTGAACAAGAGCTTCGTCAACTCTGGCCCTAGTGGTGGGTTTTTTGTTTTGTTTTGCTTTTGGAGGAACACAAAGGAAGGAAGCCTGTTTTCTGACAAAGTCTAATTACCCCCGAGAGGGCAGTTCCGCGGGGCCATAAAGGGCAAAGGGCTTCGGGAAAACCACCGCATCAGCAAATGTCTGCCGCTTTTCATCTGATCCTCCAGGCTTCCGAGAAACATAAAGTGAAGTAAGATGTATTCCTAGAATTTATCCCAGGATAACATTCAACCAAGCGTAAGGCTTCGTAAGCACACTTGTGTTTTTTTCCCCTTGCAAGAGGTCATACAAATCCTCCAGGAAACCAGATGACGTGGCCAGCATAGCCACATGACTCACAGAATTTAGACTCTGTCTGGAAAAACAGACCCAGTGTGCTAATTTCTCTGACGTTACACCCGCTGTTGAGGACCCAAAGGAAATAGCATAATGAAGGCGAGATGAAATGCATTTTCAGCTGATCTCTGTAGGAAGGTTCCTGCCACCCAAAAGACATCCGCAATCCTCACTAATCACATCTCAAATTGTGGTGGTTGTTTTTGGTGTGTTTTTTTTTTTCATTTTCAAGCTAAGAAGGAAGTCTTAGTTCCCCACCCACACATCGCACACCCCCACCCACCTAGCACACATTCACAGGCCTCACCTTAATGTAGGCCCAGGAAATGGGCAGGATGGAACTGGAGCCCCACGGGGCTGCGCTGACGGTACCCACGGGCCGGGCATCCTCATCCGACGTTAACGAAATGACCGGGTGACTGGGTAGGAAAGGGGCAAGATGCTTCTTCCTGTAGTTTTTTTTTAAGTACAAATTCAGAAGATGTAAAAAGATCCACCACAACAACCAGCCAGGTACGCGCTGGGCCCTCTCAGGAAGCTCTGTTCCCAACAGAAGAATCCCGAGTGTGGAAGGGACCTGACAGCCCTCAGGCAGGTGTTCAGGAAGGGTCCGGGCCCTCCTCCTCCTCTGGGAGCACGGCTCGCCAGCCACGGGTGTCACAGGGGCTCACCCAGAAACTGGGGTGGGGGAGGGATTAGTCTGAGGCAGGCTCCCTGGGATGTGGGGACATCCCAGCCCCACACCCTCTCCCTCCTCCCAGCCCCACACTCTGTCCGGAGGCACCTAAGGGACACAGGAGGATGCTGCTTGGAAGAAGCCCATGGGGCTACACATGAGAGGCCGGCATGTGACCCGTGCACCCCACCTTCCCCGTGCAGTAAATAATAACCATCAAAAAGGAAAGCAGAGAAAAGGGGGCAGACTCCAAGCAACCCTGAAGACGGGCCCCTTGGGCACATCTGTGGAAGACTGAAGCTCGGGGCATGGCTGCTGGGCCTCGTTTTCATACGATGACTTGATTTCACAGTGTAAAAAGATATATACCACGTCGACGAGACACTCCTTTGGTCTTATTTTGACTTCATCCAATTGTTTCTAATAATAAGGTTTATTTTTTTCCCCTTACATATCTCAGAGGTAATAAGAATTCAGATTCAAAGCCACTTTCTGCTAGGAGTTCTTTTGCCGTTATTGCTGTTTGGTACTTCGCTTTCAATGCAGCCATCAGCTGATTTTAAAGAGAAAGACGTCTAAGTCTGAAAAGCACTTCCAGATGCTGATGTTCTAGTTCTGATCCATAATACTGCAGCAAAGCTCCCTCTTTACTACTCTTAATGAACGTGCCCTGTCTGTGTGTAAATGGGAGCTCAGGGTGGCCAATCAAAGGCCAGCCTATCTAAAAAAAGAGTAATATGCAAATTGACCGCCACTCCAAGACACAAGATGGCTGCCTGCATGTGGTCCGAGATGGAAGTCCCAATTTGGGCACAAGATGGCCGGCAGGGGAGGGCAGTTGTGGGCAATCAGGCCAGCAAGGGAGGGCAGTCGAAATCCCTCAAGGGGTCCCAGATTGAAGAGGGTGCAAGCTGGGCTGAGGGACACACACCCTTGTGCACTAGTTTTGTGCACCGGGCCTCTAGTGGTTAATAAAATCTAATTATGGTCTTCTTTGGACATACCCTAAAAGCATCTACTTCCCTGCTCCTACCCCAGCCCCTATAGACACATTACATAGGCGGGTAACTTCGGCACCCGAGGACCTCAGTGGGAATAACAGCAGGTTTGGGGCTGTTCTTTCGTTCCCAGTGTCCAAAGCCACACTGGACCCAGCAGCCCAGAACTCACACTCCGATGGGCCCCATGCCGGGGCCGCCCCCTCCGTGGGGAACGCAGAAGGTCTTGTGAAGGTTTAGGTGCGACACATCGGACCCAAAGTCTCCGGGACGGCAGATCCCCACCTACCACAACGGGAAAGAGCCAAAAGTCAGAGGCAAGAACTGGAAAGGGTGCTCTGGAGAGGCGGCCATGCTGGGTGCTGCGGGCCCTCCCCCCCCCCCCGGAGGAAAGGCGCCAAGGCAGAGCTGCTCACAGGCACACCCTCCGTTTTGGCTGAGGCCTGGCATTCCATAGGCGGCATGCCTTGTGGTTTCTGTGGAAACGGCAGCTGACCAGTTAGCCTAATTTAGATTCTAAAATACAGAGTGCAATATATAGTCAATTCCTAATTATCCGCCTGCTGAGCGGAGAAAGAAAATGCCCCCCGCACAAGAACAGCTGTATTCCTTGCAACTGACACGGGCACCTCTCACCCCAGCAGTTTACTAGCCCCCCTCCTCCCCCCTCCCCCCAGCACTTTCCCGAAGGGTTCCTTTGGGCACCCTGATGGGAGGAGCTGGAGGGCTGCCCAAGAGGACGCTGAGCCCAGGGAGAGGAAGGGAGGCGGACAGTTTTCCTGAGACCATCCCGATGCCAACGACAACATTCAACGCCGCCGCCGTCCCTGCGCCTTTGGCATCAGGGCTGGTTTTGAATGTGGGCAGAGATAAAGAATGCGTTTCTGCTCGTGAAGCAACAATCTCTGGACGACACTTACAAAGGGAATCAGAAGCGAAGGAAAGCAGAAAGAGTCTGAAATAGTAAAACCAATAAGCAACGAGAATTAAGTTAGGAAGGCCCTGAGAGGGATAATGACACTCCTGGCACACCACACAAGCCTTCCTTCTCCTTTTCTTCCTCCTCTCCCCCCCCTCCCCCCCTACTCTGGTCAGGATCTGCCCCCAGGGGAAGAACGATGCAGCTGTTTCACACTAAGGAAGCTGGAAGCTGAAGCCAGCTTAATGGCGTGTCCAAGGTCACGGCAGATCAACATTCAGGGTGGCCAGAACTTGGGTCTGAATTCCCTCAGGAAGGCAGTCCGGTGAGCTTGTCTCTCGTACCCCCAGAGGGAACCCACCCCTGACAAGCTAAAGGCTTTCAACCCGTTTCCCCCTTCCTTTCAACCATGTTGCCTCCTCCCCAGCATCCCCCCCCCTCCCGTCCCCTATTGAGGATCTGTAATCTCAGTGAAACTCGGGGGGGGGGGGGGGGCGCCTTTGGGTGAAACTGTCATCCTCAGTTCTGAATACAGTGTCATGTGTAAGACAACCCTCAAAAGGTCAGAGAAAATATACCGTATTTGCCGGCATATAAGACGACTTTTTGGCCCTGAAAAATATGCCTCCAAGTGGGAGGTAGTCTTATACGGCGAGTATATGATAAACTCTGTATTTTGAGTGGAAATGTTAGGGGTCGTCTTATACGCCCAGTCTCTTATACGCCGGCAAATACGGTATTTTTCAGGGCCAAAAAGTCGTCTTATACGCCGGCAAATACGGTATATATGTATATTTTTTCACTTAACAGTTTTCTCAGGGATCCCATCTCGTGTTGCCCACCTGCGCGTTCATATTTGCCCCGTCTAGGTAGACCTGGCCTCCGTGTTGGTGAATCAGGTCACACACGTCGCTGATGTTCTCTTCAAACACTCCATTGGTGGACGGGTACGTGATCATGATTGCTGCCAGGTTCTCCTTGTGTTTATCCACCTGCGAGATAGGAAGGGGCAGAAGGAGACGAAGGAGGAAACCCTTCTTTCTTGGGCAAACCAACCCTTGCTTTTTACTGCAAAGGGTTAAGAAAGATGAATTCTTGGTCTTTTCATTTCTGATCCACAGCCATGATTCCCCTTCATCAGTCATCCCAATGAAATAATAAGATCCCTTCAGGCTAGGTCTCCGTGGTCAAGACCAAAAACACTGCTCAGAAGATTTTGGGACAGATCGGGGCTCAAGTCTCTAAAGTGGTTTTCCTTTGGTTGGAGTCATCTCAGTAATGATTTCAGATCTTTTTTAGTTCCAAACATGTTTATTTTCACAGTTAATCTCTCTCTGCTCATCTTGCCATTATTCTTTTTCCCTCCCATTCTGTGGAAATTAGAATTCCCACAAGAAGTGCTCCTTCTCTGACAAAAGAAATCTCCCTCAGTTTTCCTCCTGACAGAAGGCAAGCATATATAAAAGGAAAGCGTGTGAAAAAGTTCCCGTTTTTCTGGCCAGCAAGTCAAGTGCAGGTTTGTAGGAAAATGAAGACAAAATTTTAATGTCAATAACCTATATTGGCCCAAGATTGTTGTTGGTAAAAACTTTGTGGGGATTGCTGGAAGATGGGGAGGTTGAGTGAGAGAGATGAGCACTGTTGTGTATTTCCAGCTTCCCTTTTGAAATCAGTTACTTGAAGTTCCCAGACTCCATGCCTAATAACCCTGACAAAATCACATTGCTATTCAACTGATTTCCTTCCCTCTTAAGATGCAGCCTCCAGTCCACCAGTGGAAAGCAGATACGGTTGCTAGGCAACCTCTTCCTGGAGGTTGGGAGGTTGGGAGTGGGGGATGGTGTTTCAGAAGGGAGGGTGGAAAGCTGCCCCAATATTCAGCAGGTAATGGCCGGGATGGCCACAGGCAGTTGCAAAAATCTACATTTATGTTTTAATTCCCAGCCCAAAGATTGAGCAACACTGTAGCTACCAGTGCGATTATTAATGGAGGAAAGAGTACGGGAGGGTTGGGCAGGAGTAGGCAGGTCCTGCAAGGAGTACCCTCACTACCACCATGAATAATTCATTCGGTTTCTTACTCATGCATAAATTAGAGAATAGGATTTCAATTTAAAGAACCTGCTCCCTGTTGGTGAAAGACGTGGAAAGGCCAGACTGTAGTCAGCTTAATTCTGGAGCAAAACTGTGACCGTTTCCTGTCATTGTTCTTACAGAGACGGTTAGGTTTTCTGACTTGACGCCATTTTCCCCAGACCCATTCAGAGGAGGAACTGCAGTCTTTTAATTAGAAGGCAAAAAGAAGCCAATGCTGACATGAACCATCCCAGCCCCTGACCCCCACCCCCTCTTCCCAACCCAAACCGCTCCCTCCCATCTGGTAAGTGGAAGGTGGGTACCATGGCCTTGAGGTGAGCTGTGTCGATATTTCCATATTTATCCACCTCCACAGGCTGAATCTTCATGCCTGCCATGTGGGCACTTGCGGGATTGGTCCCATGAGCTGATTTCGGAATGAGGCAAACCTTAGGAATGAAATGGAAGGAAGGGAGGAGGATGAATAATCACCCGGCGGCTACTCATAATGACAGAAAAGCCCTACAACAAGCATATCAAACTCAAAGGCTAGCACGGGCCACATAAACAAGGTTCAAGTTCATGTGGGCCACAATAAACAAAAGCTTCAATTTTCACAGAAACGTAGGTTTATTTTGATAGAGACATGCTGAGTACAAAAGGCTGGAATAAATGAGTAATCACAACATAAAATAATAAAACATTTTATTTTATTTTTTTAAAACATATTTTATTGATTTTTCACACAGAGAGAAAGGGAGAGGGACAGAGAGCCAGAAACATCGATCAGCCGCCTCCTGCACACACCCCCCCCCCCACTGGGGATGTGCCTGCAACGAAGGTACATGCCCCTGACCAGATTTGAACCTGGGACCCTTGAGTCCACAGGCCGACGCTCTATCCACTGAGCCAAACCAGCCAGGGCTAACAGAACATTTTAATAAAAATTAATATTTTTTTCTTGAACATTTAACTTACCAGACACTGAATAACTGCACAAATTATTAAGTGTAATGCAAATAAACCTATTTTTCTTGTACTCCGAAAGCACACACCAAACAAGTCAGTACAAGACTAATGACTTGGCAGTCAGCTGCTAAAATATTCGCTGCTAGTTTAAGGGGAGAGAAATGATGCGCCTGCACATAAGGCGCGTAAGGGAAATGAATGCAGCACGATTAAAGCAATCAGTCATTAGTGAACATTGTAGTTTGTGATTAATAATTATGTATAACAGGATATTACAAAAATAAAGTCATGAAATTTTTATTAAAACGTTTTCTTATATACCGTTATATTGGCTGGTCCACAGAAATATTCGAGGGCCACAAGTTTGACATGCGTGCCCTACAACATGCTTGGAGCACGAGTTAAATAGGCACCACTTCCTTTACTTAAACTGCCCACTAATAAATAAATAAATAAATAAATAAATAAATATAAATAAACTGCCCACTAGTGCCTTAAAATCCGCTGCAATTTCACTGTTACCGTATTGCAAAACATTGTCCCAAAGAGGAGCTTCTGTTCGGATGCTCAAATAACGTTCCCTGACTACTTGGCTCCTTTATCCCAGCTCACCGAAAACACACCTGCGCTCCTCCTGACCTGGTATCAGTTAGAATAAGCACGCACCGCCTTACAAAGACATAACATCAGAAGCTCAACTCCAGGCCTCAAGCGCCCACATCACAGTGCCTGTGCCCTGCTTGGCTCTGCTGCGATCCGAGACACGTGACAAGGGCAGACAGATTTCCAAAGCCTCCCAGTGTCACCCTTTACTGGTTGTTTATTCTGTGCAATGAATTGTCAGTTCCCATGAGAATCATAAGCTAAGCACTGAATCTGGTCAACCTCTGCCCTGTGCTCACACACGTATACATAAATGTCTACAGCCATCAGGTGCGGGGTTGGGGGGGTGAGGGAATTGAGGGGGGGCAGGAGGTGTGTGTGTCTTGGAATAAGAAAAGGAGGGGCCACTTCAGGTTGAAGAGATCAAGAAAGAGTGTGTCAAGACCTACAGCTTAAAGATCTATTGAATTCTTATGGAAAGTAGATGGTGGGTGCAATGCTAGAATTCCCAGATTAAAATCACTTTCATTTCCTCCCCCCAAATCACATGAACACAGGCAAAAACACATGCTCAAGTAGATCAGGCAATGCCCCAGTTCAGGAAAATGCATTACAGACTTTTCATAAAAGAAAACAAACAAACAAAAAAAGCAATAAGCACCCTGAAAATAATCCTTTTTAAAAAAAAAAAATTATTTGGCTGAAACCAGTTTGGCTCGGTGGATAGAGCGTCGGCCTGCGGACTGAAGGGTCCCAGGTTTGATTCCAGTCAAGGGCATGTACCTTGGTTGCGGGTACATCCCTGGTAGGGGCTTGTGCAGGAGGCAGCTGGTCGATGTTTCTCTCTCATCAACGTTTCTAGCTCTCTGTCCCTCTTCCTTCTTCTCTATAAAAAAGCAATACAAAATATATATTTTTTTATTTGTATTGATTTCAGAGAGGAAGGGAGAGGGAGAGATGGGAACATCAATAATGAGAGTCATAGATCAGCGGCCTCCTGCATGCCCTCCTTGGGGACCCAGCCTGCGACTCAGGCCTGTGCCCTGACCAGGCATGAACCGTGACCTCCTGGTTCATAGGTTGATGCTCAACCACTGAGTCATACCAGCCAGGCTCATTTTTTCCCCAATATCAGACCAATATTGCAACCCCTTGAAGAGAAATGGATGCACATTAATAAATGGGCTTGCAAAAGGAAAACTTAGCTTACAGCTGTTTCCTCAAAAACGGCAAAGTCGCCTACTCAGAAAAAACACAAGTGCACAAAAAAGAGAACTGTAACCGGAGGCACACATGGAAGTGCTTTGTCACTCTTCTGCTGACGACGAGTTTGTGCCTCTTTTGAAAAGCCCCTCCTCTCATGCATGTTTATGCGGTGGTATCCTCAAATCCACTTTCTTGTTTAAATGCCTCCCGTTTGTATTGAATTTTCTTTCATGTCTCAGGACCAAAGCTACAGACACTTGTACTTTCTCACAAGGTATTTTTATTCCACCAAAGGATCACGGTATAAAAGGATCCCTAGGGGCCAAACATTGATCGAGGAAGGGAATGGTGAATGTTTTAAAAGTGGATATAAAATACTTGTTAAAAGCCTACGTGGAGAATTCCTATCAGGGAAGTTCTGCTGAAACAAAAACATTCAAGCTAAGCCCCAGCCAGTTTGGCTCGGTGGACAGGATGCCGGCCTGGGGACTGAAGGGTCACGGCTTTGGTTCCAGGCAAAGGCACACCATGGTTGCAGGCTTGATCCCAGACCCAGGTTGGGGTGCGTGTGAGAGGAAACCAATCGATGTGTCTCTATCACACAGAGGTTTCTCTTTGTGTGTCTCTCTCCTTCCCTTCCACTCTCTCTAAAAAAAAATCAATGGAAAGACACTCTTGGGTGAAGATTAACAAAAAGAAACCATGCAGCCGAAACCGGTTTGGCTCAGTGGATAGAGACTGAAGGGTGGCAGGTTCAATTCTGGTCAAGGGCATGTGCCTTGGTTGCGGGCACATCCCCGGTGGGGGGTGTGCAGGAGGCAGCTGATTGATGCTTCTCTCTCATTGATGTTTCCAACTCTCTCTTCCTCTCTGTAAAAAAAAAAATCAATAAAATATATTAAAAGAAACCATTCAAACTAAAAATGTCAACCACAAAGGGGGGGGGGCGCAATGGTAAGCTATGTACACATATAATACCTTAATAAATTAAAAAATAATAATAATAAAATAAAAATGTCAACCACTCCATGGTACCCTGAATAATGGGCCTCCAAAGATGGCCACGTCCTCTCCCCAAAATCTATGGCAAGGGGACTGTGCCGATGTGATTAAGTCAGGGTCTTGAGAGATTAAGGATCTTAAGACAGGATGAAGCAACATGGCGAGGGTGAAAGAGCTTAATGATGAGGAGCTCTAGGGGCCACTTCTGTGCGAGGAGGAAAAAAAACAAAAGAGGGAACTCTTAATGTCACTCGTCTGTTAGTCTCTGGACAACTGGAACCTTAGCATTCCTCTTGAAATCTGAATTACAGGCTGGGCTCCAAACGTATTCACAAGTGTTCTCATCAGAGGAAGGAAGAGGGAGATCTGATTACAGAGGAAGTAGGAGCTGTGATGACTGAACAGAGGCTGGCGTGACGGCAGGAAGGGGCCACGAGCCAAGGAATGAAGGAGGCCTCCAGGAACGGGCAAAGAGACATTCTTTCCTGAATCCTTCAGAAGGGACCAGCCCCGCCAAAGCCTTGACTTGAGCCAAGTGAAACCAATTTCAGACTCTTGGCCTCCACTTGGTACTGTAATAAAATGAATGTGTATTATTTTAACCCACCAATTTTGTAGTAATTTGCTACAGCAGCCACTGAGAATTAATACACATTCTGATATAAAGAGTAGTCGGGGGGGGGGGGGGAAGCCTCAGTGGTTTTGTCAATAATTCTTTTATAAGTTGCTGTTAGACATTTTTGGTTCTCTATATGGATCTAGGAAACTTTATTTTTTAATGTTAATTTTTCCACACTCTATTTGTTTTTTTAGATAATTTTTTCACGCTTTAGAATTGTGGTGTTACGGGGGACATAGAAACAACAGGATCCAGATTTGATGTTTTAGTTTATCCAAAACTAACCCGTTAGTATCCACTTAGAGGTGCTGTGTTTTCGAAGTCCCCAATCTGTCTGGGGTAGGACAAACATAGCTGATCCTTGAAGGATTCAGGGTAACGCTCCTTTGCAAGAGAAATCAATTTCTCACTCATGGTAAAAGCTGAACAACTGAAGGCCATTGCTTTGCCTCGGGAAATTGGGAAGAGAAGAATACATATAAACTTTTGGAAGGTGTTTCTTTCTTTAAAAAAAAAATCAATAATATATATATTATTGATTTTTTACAGAGAGGAAGAGAGAGGGATAGAGAGTTAGAAACATTGATGACAGAGAATCATCGACCAGCTTCCTCTTGCACACCCTCTACTGGGGATGTGCCCGCAACCAAGGTACTTGCCCCTGACCGGAAATGGAACCTGGGACCTTTCAGTCCGCAGGCCGACGCTCTATCCACTGAGCCAAACCGGTTTCGGCTGGAAGGTGTTTCTTTGTTGTTGTTTTTGTTCAATGTTTTTCCTTTGTATAGGAAACACAGTCTTTGACTAGCAAAAAAGTGAGTTATTATAAAGTGTTTAGGACAGGGCCCGGCACATGGTGATTGCGATGCAAGAATCTGATAAGTAAATATGCATCCTCCCAAATGAAACGGGTAAATCAAGGGCTTGGCTGTTGCATTTTTAAGAACGCCTGAAATTTAACCTAAGAGCAACGTGAAACTAACTTCCAGAACCCGCCCGACACAAGAGAGCCGTCAGGACCCCGGACGGTTCCGTCGCGCGTGACTTCCCCACACCCGGTATCTGAATGGGTTCCATCAGAGCCTATTGTGCAGGAGCAGCTGTCTCAGACTCCTCTGGTGTAAACAAGCCACGTTCTTCTTCTCTAACTGAAAAAGTCCGCCTTCGTTAAAACCTTTCATCTAAGAGGGATGCCAGCGTTTCCAAGCTGATGAGCTCTGTACTTCCACAAACTCAGTGACCTCCCCTGCCCCTTCCTCCCCTTCCTACAGGGCGGCGCCCGCTCCTCTCCACGCTGCAGGGCGGGAGAGCCCCTCAGGGCATCTCAGGAACAGCAAAGCGGACCATGGCACCAGAAGAAACATCACCCACGAGGGGGCGGAGAGAGAAGGGAGGACTAGAAAACACAAGGTGGGGGTGGGAGGAGCCGAAAAGAATCTGTGAGTAAAAGACTCTGCTCAGGCCCAATCCAGAGGTCTCTCATCCTTTCTCTGGGACCTCTCCGGTTGGGTCCCCAACTGCTGAAACGTTCACATAGACGTCTGGGTGTCAAGCCGGAGGGCTGGGAAACAAGGAGGGTGGGGAGCCTCACAGAGGGTGGAACCTGAATTTTAGCTGGCCCTTTGTCATGAGCTCGTCACTAGTCTTCCATGAGCGAGAGTGGGATCAGGGAGGCGACAACATGGAGATAGCCACAAAGATCCCTTCCCAAGATCCCCAGACACCTCCTGGTTAAAGAGCATGAGGATGAGGCGCTCCAGGGCCTATCTCAGAGCCTAGGGACCAAGGAGAAAAAAAAATAGAAGAGGGAACCCTTAATATCAGCAGTCTGTTATCCTTTCACTGGACAACTGGAGCCTCAACATTCCTTTCTGAATTGATGACAGTGCGGAGGCTCTGCGGTCCAAAAACAATGCTGCAGCTCCAAACCAGCCCTTCCTTAGAAAGCTGAAGAATTCAAAACCACGAGAAAACTCAAATGAAGAAAAACAAAACAAAACACACAAGTTGGAATGCCAGAGGCTGTGTCTCTGGACTGGCACACACAGTGCCTTGCATGTAGCCAGCAGTCAATAATGTATTCAATTAACGAATGTCCCGGCTTCCAAAAGTCTTTGAAAATCAATTCTATTCCCTAGCCAGGTCAAAGGCCTGGGGAAACACACGTGGAATGAGAATGAATTAGCAAGGGCGTGAGAGAGAAAAATGTTCTCTCCCCTCTCCCCTTTTTGTGAAAGGGAAGTGAAACAAGTCTTTAGATTTCCTCATTGCAAAATCCAGGCAGCTAGCCATAAGCAATCCCGGTTTTCATAAAACCAGAAACGGACTAAGACCGGGCCACCACCTATCCTATCCCACCTACTTAGGCAGGCACTACCACCCGAGCACCCTTTTCCCTAACGCTCCTTAGCTGGGCAGACACTTTTGTCCTGCTCTGGACTCCTATCCACTGCTCCGTCTAGGAACCCCACCTGTGAACTTTGTGGAGGTTCTAGCTAAGCCGTGATCATCACCAAAGCGAAGGCCACTCCCCTTCAGCCACAATTTGAAGCCGGTGTCAGATCACCTGCTCCAGGCACTGCCTCAGGAGATGAGGGTAGGGGTCCTGTCGAACCCATTTGTACCCGCCGGTCCCCACAAGAACAGCTTGGACCCTGGAGACTAGACTCTCATAGCCAGAGCTAACGATAAAGCAGAACCGTGAACTCTGTTCCACATCTGCCTTCATTGCTTACAACTGACATCATTTAATTGAGCATTTCTTGACTCAGTCTTTTTTGAGCACACATCCGACCAGAGCTGTGCTTGGGCACGGCAGGAGTTACAGAAGAATTACAGCCCAGCCTCCGTCCTTTTCCAGGCCTGGGGCCAGGGCTGCGCCAAGGACAGGAGGCTTGGAATGGCAACATTCCTGCCCCTCACTCCCTCAGGAAATCGGTTTCAAGGCCAACTGGCGGGCTTTTACAGACGGGGGGGTTTGAGCAAAAGCCTTTTTATCTCTGTATGTTTTCCCTCAGAATGGCGCAGTGAAGGGTCTTGGAGGCAAGGGTCGTAATGGCCAGTCCACAGAAATGTGTTTCTTGATTATCTGTCCTCGCAGCTGCTCCCAAGAAAGCTTGGAGGGAGTGTCCCACAGAGTGAAAGGGATCCTGGGAACTAGACCCGATGCCGCCCGGGGGTGGGCAAGCACCACCTGCCCGTACTCACCGTTCTGTGTCCCTCTCCTTTCCCTTCTAGGTAAGCCCGGATAGTGGCCAGCCCGGCATACTCCCCCTGGGCTCCACTGCAAACGCAAGAAGAGAAGGATTAGGATTTGGGCCTTTTTGCTTTCATTTATCCGTTCAATATTCACTGGGGCCGGGCCGTGTGCTTGCCAGCAAGTGGCACACAGTCACTCCCGGACACCATGGCAAGCTCACGGTAGATCTCGGCACGAGCCCACAGGACTTGAATAGCACTCAGTCCGTACCCTGAAGCTCACCCACTCCCACTCAGAGATGGGCCTTTCCATCCTCCCTCAGAACCATGAACCTAAAAACCCCTTTTTATTGTGGAAAATTTCAGAATTATACAAAAATAAAGACTATAAAGGAACCCCCATGTGCCTATCACCCAGTTTTAACAGTTATTGGATTACTAGAAGCCCAGTGCATGAAATTTGTGCACTCCAGGGGGAGGTCCCATCAGTTGGACATCCTTAGCACTGCCGTGGAGGCGGGAAAGGCTCTAACCATCGCCACTGCACTCATCAGCTGTGAGCCTGGCTTCTGGATGAGTGGCACTCTGGCTTTGGGAGCGCACTGACCACCAGGGGGCAGCTCCTGAGTTGAGTGGCTGTCCCCTGGTGGTCAGAGCATGTCATAGCTACTGGTTGTTCTACCATTCAGTCTATTTGCATATTAGCCTTTTATTATATAGAACTAGAGGCCCAATGCACAAAATTCATGCAAGAGGAGGCCTTTGCAGCCACGGTGGCCGCCTTGATCCTGCAGCTGCATCCCAGGCTTCATCTGGAAGGTTGTTCCACTGTTTGGCCATTCGGTCAAATTGTATATTATGCTTTTATTATTATAGATCTGTGGTTGGCAAACTGTGGCTCAAGAGCCACATGTGGCTCTTTGGCCCCTTGTGGTTGTTCCACAAAATACCACGGCCTGGGCGAGTCTATTTTGAAGAAGTGGCGTTAGAAGAAGTTTAAGTTAAAAAAAAAAATTGGCTCTCAAAAGAAATTTCAATTGTTGCGCTGTTGATATTTGGCTCTGTTGACTAATGAGTGCTGACCACCATTATAGATGGTCAATCTTATTTCCAACTATATCCCTCATTAACCCTCCTCCCTCAAGAAAGTATTACTAGATTATTTTGAAACAAAACTCAATCATGTCATTCATCAATTCAAACTTCAATATATATCTTTCAAAGATAAGAATTATTATTTTTTTAATATAACTACAACTATCACAACCTAAAACTATAATGATTTCTTATGTCACCAAATACTTAGTCAATGACCAAATGGCCCCAAGGAACTATGCAGTTGAAAGTGGCGCCATTTCTGACTGTCTCAGGGTCGGCTTTCCCAGGCCCCACAGGCACACAGCTGCTCGCGGCCGGCCGGCCCCAACAAAACAGCTCTGAAAGGCTCCCCTTGGAGAGCACTCTCAATGACTAACACCCGAGCGAGCGAGCGAGCGAGCGACACTGAGTCAATCTTAAACAGTTGCTTAATGTTCTCAGTACACTCTGCAGGAAGGAAAGGGAAGTGACTAATGGGTCTTTTTAATCCCATTCAAAATACATATTTCCTTCATTTTGCAAAATTACACCATCCTTTGACTCGGTGGAAGACCCAGTGGTCTGGCATTCATCCCTCTAGTCACCCAGTAATTTTGAGATCATACTCTAAAAGCACAAGGCTTAAGAATAAATTAGATAAGGTTTCTTTTATTTCTTAGCTAAAATGTTGAGCATTGGAATTTCTTAAAGTTTATTTTTCAATTACAGTTAACACATTCAGTATTATTCTGAATTAGTTTCAGGTGTACAGCATAGAGGTTAAATAAAGAAAAAATTATATATTTTTTAAAATATATTTTTTATTAATTTCAGAGAGGAAGGGAGAAGAGAGAGATAGAAGCATCAGTGATGAGAGAGAATCACTGATCAGCTGCCTCCTGCACGCCCCCCACTGGGGATTGAACCTGCAACCTGGGCATGTGCTTTGACTGGGAATTGAACTGTGAACTCCAGGTTCATAGGTCAAAGCTCAACCACTGAGCTAAGCTGGCCAGGCAAAAATTGTATATTTAAAAACAAAAACAAAAAAAACAAACTCTAGCGGCCAGCGTGGCTCAGTAAAAACATATTTGTATAAAAAAAAGAGAAAGTCAACATGCTAAAGATCAGAAATGCTGTTTTGATATTTGCAAATTTTTGCCTGAGACACTCTTAAAATAATCTATATTTCTACTCAGAAGTGTGGAAGATAAGTTCTAAATGCCACACATGGCTTACTACTGGAGTACTCTTAAAGAAAGGGGAGTTATTAGTGCCACCTGTTGGTGAGACAGTATTATGAAAAATAAGTGCTTGTTTTCATATCCCAGATTAAGAGATCATTAGAAAACCACTTAGTGTGGATGGGACAGCTAGATAGTGAATTTCTTTTCTTTTTTTAAAATTTCTTTTAAAAAATATGTATTTTATTGCTTTTCCACAGAGAGGAAGGGAGAGGGATAGAGAGCCAGAAATGTCAATGAGAGAGAAACATTGACCAGCTGCCTCCTGCACACCCCCCACTGGGGATGTGCCCTCAACCAATGCACAAGCCCTTTACCGGAATCGAACCCAGGACCTCTCAGTCCACAGACCAACGCTCTATACACTGAGCCAAACCAGTTTCGGCTCTTTTCTCTTTAAAAAAAAAAAAAATATATATATATATATATATATATATATATATATATATATATATATATTTTATTTATTTCAGAGAGATATGGGGGTGGGAGAGAGAGACAGAAACATCAATGAGGAGAGAGAATCATTGATCAGCTGCCTCCTGCATGCCCTCTACTGGGATCGAGCTGGCAACCTGGGCATGTGCCCTGACTAGGAATTGAACCCTGACTCCTAGTTCATAGGTAGATGCCCAACCACTGAGCCTCACCAGCCAGGCGGGATATTGAGTTTCTGACTTCTCTTTAAAATGAAGCAGTTAGTGGCCTGGACCTGCAGAGCTAGCCATAGAAAGGAGGACTCTTGTGGATGGGGAGCTTCAGACCCTCAGAAGTGAACAGTTTTAGAAAAACAAGTCCCAACAGTCCTGGCCTTTACTCAGGCTACTGAAGGAATGGCTACATGCAATACTGATTAACATAGAATGAGTTAAAAAACTGACAACCTCTTCCAAAATTCAGACTCATTCTACAAAGAATCCGGAGAGCCGAAACCGGTTTGGCTCTGTGGATAGAGCGTTGGCCTGCGGACTGAGGGGTCCCAGGTTCGATTCCGGTCAAGAGTATGTACCTTGGTTGCGGGCACATCCCTAGTAGGGGGTGTGCAGGAGGCGGCTGACCGATGTCTCTCTCTCATCAATGTTTCTAACTCTCTACCCCTCTCCCTTCCTCTCTGTAAAAAAATCAATAAAATATATTTTAAAAAATAATAATCCAGAGAAATCCAGTAGACCAGAAGAAGCTAGAACACCTATTGTGATGGCCGGCAGGACCCTGTCGGGGCAGGGCTCCAGCCCAGGGGAGGAATGATGTAGCATGATGCGCTTTATGTTAGTCATGGGCTGGCTCTGTTTGCAGCCCCCGGGTATGTCCTGTTCCAAGTAATCGCAAGGCAGCACAAACAGAAGAGACCAGGTCAGACAGAAACCGCTTAAACTGAAAATAAGCCCCCTGCCCCAGGTATTGTGCAAACTTTTAATGATGTTACTGTACTAGTGGAATCTTTCATAGCTCATAGTGTGATGGGTCACCATGACCCTAGGACAGACAAAGAACTCTGCCTAGTCAGCTATGCCTCCCCCCACCGTTGCAAAACAACTGCCAGCTAGCCTAAGCCAAGGTCTCAAAACAAACTATAATGGTAGAGGAATAGCCTTCAGCTTTCCTGATATGTAAACTTTAGCTCATAGACTAGTGTTTATAAAAATTAACCAATTAGAATTTGCCAAATAGACACCAAGCATCAAAAAAAGATAAAAGCAGGTTTTCCTGTGTGCTCGGGGCTCTCTTTCTTTTTCTTACTGCTGCGACAGTAGGGGGAGAGCCCGGATTCGAATTCGTTAATAAAGGCATAAATTTTGATCTGGCGTCTTGGTGGTCTTTTCTGGGGGTCTCTCCATAACACTATAACAAGCACAATGACTCCCAAGGTGATAATAATCTGGAGTTGATAGGATTCAACAGATTTGTGATTATATAAACCTAGACCCTATTAGTGACAGTGTATCATCATAAGTGGGGAAATTTGGGGCAGCTACTCAATATAAATTTAGGAAGAGAGAGAGAGAGAGAGAGAGAGAGAGAGAGAGAGAGAGAAGTGGTGGAATTTGAAGATCCCATGATAGGGCTAGGGTCATAGTTCAGCTCTTTTGCCAAGATTAAAACAAGAGTTTAAGGACACAGTAACTTTCAAAGATATTTATCATTTGAACCTGGGCAAAAAGGTTGAGATTCAGAAATACTTCAATTTAGTTCCAATGATTAAATGTTTAGATGTTTGGGAAAAAATGTTCATTGGACCACCACACAAGCTCAACCGCAAGGGACACTCGTGACCTTCTGCTAGATTTTAGAAATAAGGTTGGGAATGGTATGTCTATCTGAGATGAGGCGGGAACGTGGTCTGCTCTTCTAGATAATTTTGCAGAATATGTGTGGCTTAGAGTCACAGGAGGAAAATCTAGCACTTCTTAGGCATAAAACTTCAGGTGGATTAATATGATAAATTAATTTCAGCCTGGCCGGTGTGGCTCAGAGGTTGAGCATCGACCTATGAACCAGGAGGTCATGGTTCAATTTTCAGTCGGGGCACACGCTCATGTTTCGGGATCAATCCCCAGTAGGGGTTGTGCAGGAGGCAGCTGATAGATGATTCTCTCTCATCATTGATGTTTCTATCTCTCTCTCCCTCCACTTTCCTCTTTCTGAAATTAATAAAAACATATTTTTAAAAAATTAATTGCAGCCGAAATTGATTTTGCTCAGTGGTTAGAGCATCAGTCTGCGACTGAGTGGTCCTGGGTTCAATTCGGATTGCGGGCACATCCCCAGTAGGGAGTGTGCAAGAGGCAGCTGATCGATGATTCTCTCTCATCAATGTTTCTAATTCTCTATCCCTCTCCTTTTCTCTCTGTAAAACATCAATAAAATATATATATTTTTTAAATTCATTGCAGCCTATAAAGGAGGCATTTTGGTCAGTAACTGCATACATTTGTCACTGATGTTCTCACAGCAGAAGACATCCTTAGCCAGCCATAAGTAATTTCTTTATTCTGTTTGAGAACTATGGTGGCTGAGTTTACAGACACCATAAAATTTTTTCTCAGAAGTTAGCTACATTGGAATATTTGGAGATAGATTATTATAGCTGCTGTTGTTAATAATTTTTAAAAAAGTAACAGAAACCATTTTGCCAAACGGCAAAATATGTTATAATTCATGATTTAGGGTAAGTCCCAGCAGTTGCCAAAACAACTGCTGAATTTCATTTTAACTGTGCTGAAAAAATGGCATTTGTGGTCTCAAAAATGGCATTTAACAACTCTCTGATGTTGTATTCACACACATCAGAGAGTGTTAAAGATGTGTCCTACAGAAGATGATCATGTTATGGATCCTAACTTTTTAAAATTTTGGTGCCATTAATTTAAAACGTATACATTTTTAAAAATTATCAACTATCTAGATTTGCCATATCTATTCTTGTTTTACTTTTCCCTGGTAGTCTACTGAAAATCCTTTTATAGTTTTTAACACACCATTATAGTGTGCACACTGATGGCCACAGTTAGTATGCGATTTCAGAGAGGTGTGTGTGTGTGGTGTGTTTTTTTTTCCAGCTGTTTACTGATCAGGGTGACTGACAATTTACCAGTACAGACATCTTGGAAGCAATAGGATTTTAACCAAACTGTTGCATACCTTAAGAACTCCAAATGCTACCTGGGTCTCTACTTCTATAAGCTTAGAATAAAACCCTCTCAACATGTCATTCTGGAATGTGTTTACCTATCTGTATCTAACTTGATAGAAGTAAGCCAGGGGTGGGCAAACTTTATGACTCGATGGCCACAATGGGTTCTTAAACTGGACCAGAGGGCCAGAACAAAAGCAACCTGACCATGCTGGCACTCTCATTTTGGGCTGCTGGTGAAGGAGCGGAGGGGAGAGCAAGAGAACCCTCCACTCTTTCTGATCCGCGGGCTGGATAGAACAGCTGATCGGGCCTTATCCAGCCCGCAAGCTGTAGTTTGCCCACGGCTGAGCTAAGCTCTACATTTAACCTTTGAATTCTGGTCAAGAAACATCTGGATAATTCCAGCAGCTCTAACCTTTCGGATACCTGGATATACCACCTCAAAGCGGTGGTTCTCAAACTGGAGATTCCCAAGCAATAGCATCAGCATCACCTGGAAACTTGTTAGAAATGCAAAATCCTGGCTCCCACCCAGCCCAGTCACACTACATCAGAAATTCTGGGGATGCAGACATGTGTGAGAACCACTGCTTTAGAGCCATGCTAACATCAAAATTATACTTCTGAGAGTTAAGGAAACTGGGGGAGGCCAGACCCTTCTGCCCATTGCTTTATATTTCCCCAAAAAGGGGTCTTCATCCTTCAGCCTTTCTCTTCTTCCTGGCATTCTGAGCGTGCTATTCTTTTTGTATTTTTTTTTGGAAAATCAGCCCCTACTCAGAGGTCCCCCATATCCATTCTCCCGGAGCTCTGGAGCGGAGGATTCTGAAGCTGTAACTGGACTCAGTAGGAGAGCATATCAGAGATGATCAATGATAACCGTGAGCCCAGGAAACGAGGCGGAGATGGCCATTACCAGGTGTTTGACTCTGCTATTAATTATGTACATGAATGGTAATATATGTACACAGATAATAATTTAATAATAAAATAAAAATAAACTATGCACATGACTGGTGGTGCTCTCAAGGGCCAGCGTCAGACTTCCTCCTCTTTGGTGTTCCTCCAGGCCCATACAATCTCTAACCCGCTGGTGCATGAGGTGCATGAGGACCGCCTGGGAGCTGTGACATCTGGGCTCCACCACCAGAGGACATTCTGTGCAGTGGGGAGGGCACCAACGCTCCCCAAATAGTTCTAACATGCAGCCTGGGCCGGGAACCCGTGAAACACCGGTGGTTTTCACGGCATGGTGGTCAGACCAGCACACCAGCATCACCTGGGAATTGGTTAGAAATGCAAAGTCCTGGGCCCCACCTCAGACTGAATCAGAAACTCTGGAGGAACAGCTGAGTAATATAACAGCCCCCAGGGGGCTCTCACACACACAGGCAAGTTTGAGAGCCATTGATTTTGCCTGTTCCCAACCTTCCTTTGAGATCTTTCCTTGGGAGGAGATTCTGGCGAAGCCACTGCCAGTCTATCTACAATCAAGATTAACCTTGCGGTTTTTAAAGATAAAAACAACTTCCTCATTCTTTTTTTATTTAAATATATTGTATTGATTTTTTTACAGAGAGGAAGAGAGAGGGATAGAGAGTTAGAAACGTCGATGAGAGAGAATCATAGATCAGCTGCCTCCTGCACACCCCCCACTGGGGATGTGCCCGCAACCAATGTACATGCCCCTGACCAGAATCGAACCTAGGACCCTTCAGTCCGCAGGCCGACACTCTATCCACTGAGCCAAACCAGTTTCGGCAACTTCCTCACTCTTATATAAGCCAAGTGAGCGAATAATAATTTTAGATTGTCTTCCCTTTTAGAGTCACATCTTTAAAAGGTGTTAATTACTGTCTCTGTCTGCCTTAAACACTTGCATTATATATCATTCTAGCCCAGCCATTCCTGGAGTGTGTCTGTGAGCTGCTGCATGAATTTAAGAGTGTTGCCGTGCCATGAGAAACAAGCCAAAGCAACCATGCTAGGCGATATAGGAGATGGAAAGGTCACTAAATATCGTTTGGCTATGTTCTCCACCGAGCTGGAAAAGCTCTCCGGGTTTGTAGATTAAACAAATAACCTGGAAAAACAGGGACAAGCTGCCCGACATTTTTGTTTCAAGTTATTTAAAAAACGTTTGGGCCCTAACCTGTTTGGCTCAGTGGATAGTGTCGGCCTACAGACTGAAGGGTTCCAGGTTCAATTCCGGTCAAGGGCATGTACCTTGGTTGCAGGCACATCCCCAGTAGGAATTGTACAGGAGGTGGCTGATCGATGTTTCTCTCTCATCAATGTTTCTAGCTCTCTATCCCTCTCCCTGCCTCTCTGTAAAAAAATCAATAAAATATATTTTACAAAAACAGCAAACGTTATTGTCCTGGCTGGTTTGGCTCAGTGGATAGAGCATCGGTTTGCGGGTTCGATTTCAATCAAAGGCACATGCCTGGGTTTCAGGCTTGATCCCCAGTAGGAGGGCATGCAGGAGACAGCCGATCAATAATTCTCTCTCATCATTGATGTTTCTATGTCTCTCCCTCTCCCTTCCTCTCTGAAAACAATAAAAATATACTTAAAAACAAACAAACAAACAAAAAACCTTTGTGATCTAACTATCCCAGAAACAGAAAGACCAAGTGAAGACTTGGCTATGTGAACCAAGGTTTTCATGTCACAATATGTCCCCTCCCTCACACCTGTCTTTCCCCATTGAGATTGTGACTGGATCTGGGATTGTGATCTGGACATCAGAATTTGTATAAACTCACCCTAGGAATCTAATTTCCAGACAGGGTTGGGAACCATTGCTTTAGGGAAGGCCAGCTTCTGGGGACTCTGCTGGGACCTCATTTACTGCAAGAGCTGATGACTTAGTAGTAAGAATTAGTCTTGAAACACTGCTCTCCAGGATGACCCTGAAGATGCAATCCTATTCCATCAGTAGAGGGCAAAATTTCTTCATTTTCAACATTTAATAAAGTATTATTGCCTAAGGCAGCGTTTCCCAAAGTGTGGTACAAGTACCCCCAGGGGTACGGGAAGAATTTGGTAGGGGTACGCGTTGCACTGTGTTTAGCTGCGCCTAATTCTACGTTCTCATGAGTCAAGTCAAGACAGTCTTGTGAGGCGTGATATGGTCCGGTGTGCAAATAAATGTTACTTATAATATAACTTTTATTTATATTTTATTATGAATAATTTTATTTTTCATTTATTATTATTTTGTGTATGCACCAAAAAATAAAAAATAAATGTATTTTGATTGTTATTAAAATACGTCCTTTTTTTTTTTTTATAATTTTATTGATATTACAGAGAGGAATTGAGAGGGATAGATAGTTAGAAACGTCGATGAGAGAGAAACATCGACCAGCTGCCTCTTGCACACTCCCCACTGGGGATGTGCCCGCAACCGAGGTACATGCCCTTGACCAGAATCGAACCCGGGACCCCTCAGTCCGCAGGCCGACGCTCTATCCACTGAGCCAAACCGGTTTCGGCCGTCCTTTTTTTTTGATGAGGGGTATCAGCATTACAAAAATTATAGAAGGGGTACACATATGTCAAAAGTTTGGGAAACACTGGCCTAAAGTTAAGAATTCAATCAGGTTCCTCTCATACTTTTTTTAAAAAGCTGAATAACATTTAAAAATATATATATTTTATTGATTTTTTTACAGAGAGGAAGAGAGAGGGATAGAGAGTTAGAAACATCGATGAGAGAGAAACATTGATCAGCTGCCTCTTGCACAGCCCCCACTGGGGATGTGCCCGCAACCAATGTACATGCCCTGGACCGGAATCGATGCCCTATCCACTGAGCCAAACCAGTTTTGGCTGAATGATAACATTTTAATGAGAATATACTGAAGCCTGATTTTCATGAATGTCAGTTCCTTCCTATTTATGTAATGAGGGTTTGAAAGGCTATTGTTGAAAGATCTCCATGTCCTTTCATGTGCCATACCCCCTCTTCCTAAAGAATTTGTGCTTGATTGGGTATATTGTTTTTCAAAGTGTGACCGGTGTGGCTCCGTGGTTGAGCGTCAACCTATGAACCAGGTCATGGTTTGATTCCTGGTCAGGGCACATGCCAGGGTTGTGGGCTTGATCCCAGTGTGGGGCGTGCAGGAGGCAGACAATCAATGATGTTTCTATCTCTCTTTCCCTTCCTTTCTGAAATCAATAAAAATATGTTAAAAATAATTTTTTAAAAAGTGCATGACTTTGCTATGTTACCAAACAGAAGGTTAAGCTTGATTATATCTGATTAAAACTTGATTACTTTCTCTTTCAAAAAGTGAGACAATAATTGGCTCAGTTTTTAAATCATTTGATTTTTGTATTTTAAAACCAAAATTCTGTATTTCTAACAAAGTCCTAGGTGATACCAATGCTGAGGCTGCTGGTGAAGAATTATACCTTGGGTCGAGAGAGGAAGAGAACCTAGGAGCAGAGACCAACTCCTCTTCTGAAGCTATCCTAAGACTAACTTCACACCCAGGTCTGTCTGCATTCCCAGGAAGACAGAGAGATAAAAAATGCAGTGGATTCCAAACTGGCTGTTTATCAGAGTCATTTTGTTGCTCCTTAAAAACAAAGATTTTTAGTCTCAACTCCTGAAGATTATGATCAGTAGGTCTAGAAAGGGACCCAGGAATTTATGTTTTTTTAAATGTTTTTACTGATTTCAGAGAGAGGGAAAGAGAGATAGCAACATCATCGATGAGAGAGAATCATCTATCAGCTGCCTCCTGCATGCCCCCAACTGGGAATCGAGCCCCCAACCCAGGCATATACCCTGACCAGGCATCGAACCCCCATCTCCTGGTTCCTAGGTTGATGCTCAAACACTGGGCAGGGCTGGAATTTATATTTTTTTAAAGGTACCGAGGAGATGTTGCCTAAACCCTCTGTTTTTACAAATCACTATTCTTCAAAGTTTTTTTACTTTGCAGATAAAAAGACCAAGGCCAGAAGAGGGGAAGGGAACTTTCAATGTTAGTGACAGAAGAAACCAGGATCCAGGTTTTTCTGGTCCTGTTAGACTGAGGCACTGCTGCTTCATAGGAGTTAACACGTGTGTTTGACTTTACTTCTTTTACTATGGTTTTGATAGGTATAGTAACTAGTTTCCAAAGATGGCCCACAATGAACCATGACTCTCAACATTCACACCCTTCCCACATGAAATCTGGGCTGGCCCTGTAACCTGCAGTAGCAGACAGAATGCTCTGGAAGTGAGGCTGAGCCACTTCAGAGGCTGAGCCTTACGAAGTTTGCAGCTTCCACATCCTTCTGCCTTGGAGCCCTGTACTGGGAGCTCTGGTATCATTCTGTGAGGAAGTTCAAGCAACCACATGCAGAGGTCCACACAGAGAAGAACCAAGATCCATCTCAATGGCCTGAACTAACTTCTCCCAGCCAACAGCCCACCACTAACTTCTCAGCAATGACTGAGGCCACTTTGGACCACAGAGGGGAACTGTCCACTCAGCTCAGAACGACACAAAATATTTGTTGCTTCAAACCTCTAAGTTTTAAGATGGGTATTGTGTTATACCCTGAGCAATGACTAAAATGACAGGAGAGGAAATACCCTTACCTGTTAGGCTGTAAACAGATTCGGTCGTAGCCTGTGATCTCACACAAATCCTTCTCAAGCTCTCGGAAAAGCTGCTGGTACCCCTGAGTTTGGTCCAAAGGCACAAAAGGGTGGATGTTTGCAAATTCACTCCATGTGATTGGCTGAAGAGCAAGAAAGGAGAAAACATATGCATATATGCATATTGAAACAGCAGTAACAACATTAACTTTGATGATGATGATGATGTGATGATGATGTGATGATGATGATGATGATGTGATGATGATGAAAGCATGATCTGACATGAGGGCTTACTATGTGCCAGGCACTGCTTTCAGCACTTTAATATATTCCTTCATTTAACTCTCACCACAACCTCACAAGTTAAGTTCTACTACTGTCTTCATTTTAGAAGTGAATCCCAGAGTCCCAGAAAGCAAACTTGTGCAAAAATATAACCTCTTGCCGAAACTGGTTTGGCTCAGTGGATAGAGTATCAGCCTGCAGACTGAAAGGTCCCAGGTTCGGTTCTGGTCAAGGGCATGTACCTTGGTTGTGGGCACATCCCCAGTAGGGGGTGTGCAAGAGGCAGCTGATCGATGATTCTCTCTCATCGATGTTTCTAACTCTCTATCCCTTTCTCTTCCTCTCTGTAAGAAATCAAATATATATATATATATATATATATATATATATATAACCTCTTCCTATTTTTTTAGGGACAAAAAGGCCCCAAAATAGATTTATATCTATGAAATCCAATGAGTTGTTTCAAGTAAAATTTATTCAAACTCTTACATAGCATGTACATTCTTATCTTTTCTTTCCTTTTTTAAAAAAAAAATATTTTATTGATATTTCACATAGAGGAAGGGAGAAAGATAGAGAGCCAGAAACGTCGATGAGAGAGAAACATCGACCAGCCACCTCCTGCACACCCGACACCGGGGATGTGCCCGCAACCAATGTACATGCCCTTGACCGGAATTGAACCTGGGACCTTTCAGTCCGCAGACCGATGCTCTACCACTGAGCCAAACCGGCCTTGGCCATTCTTGTCTTTTCATTAAGCAGAACAAAGCAACAGAAAAGCAAATGGGAGAAATCTTCCTGACACAATATGAAATGATTTCCTTTGCCTGATGTGATTTGTCACATCTGAATACTCCAGTGGAAAAAAAGGAACAAGCTAACTGCTAAAATGGATCCTAGCCTAGGAGACAAGTTTACCAACACAATAGCAGGTTACACAAATCTTCTGTTGACACAGGAAAGAAATTAAAACCTCAAATCTCTACCCTTCTGGCACTATGAATAGATTTCTAGGAAGAAGGCTTAACAACCACAAATTGATAAAAATGAAAGCTTTTCATGTGGCAGGTTTAACAAGAGGGTGGCAGGGTAGGAAGGTATAAATGCTATATAGTTGATATTTCAAATTAATCTAACTCATAAATCTAAATGATCAGGTTGTGGTAAAATTAGGGTTTCTGCCAAGATTGCTGAATAACAAGGAAAAGGATTATTAAAGTAGTTATTAAGTCCCAGGAGCAGTTTTCTCTAGTTATGTTCATACAGCCAGAACAAATTCCTTCTTAGAAGTGACCTACTTACTGCAAGTTCAGATGAGCTGTTGAGCTTCATGGTACAGGATCCCTTGAAGAAGCACAACCAAAATAAATTGCATTAGTGATTTCCTATGGTCCGTCTGATCAGCCCTGCGACCTCCCCGCATGGCCACCCATTCATCCCTCCTGCAGCACATTACACGTGACCCAAAGAGGTGGGATCAGGATGGGGTTAAAAGGGGGGATAAAAGTAATAATTACCAGTGGAATCATGCTGTGAACAAGGGAGATGTCTTTGTTTTCTAATTTCTTCATATACCGAACAATATTTGTTTCTGAGTGATAGCTGTGAACACAAAATGCATGATTAGGGCCAATCTAGTTAGATACGAGTTCATACATATCAGCCAAAACCGGTTTGGCTCAGTGGATAGAGCGTTGGCCTGTGGACTGAAAGGTCCCAGGTTTGATTCTGGTCAAGGGCATGTACCTTGGTTGCGGGCACATCCCCAGTGGGGGGTGTGCAAGAGGCAGCTGATTGATGATTCTCTCTCATCAATGTTTCTAACGTTCTATCCCTCTCTCTTCCTCTCTGTAAAAAATCAATAAAATATATATATATATATATATATATATATATATATATATATATATATTTTTTTTTTAAAGAGGAAGGTTGGGAAGAAGAGGATGTTAACTTTCTGGGTATGGTCTTCAGCCTGGCAACTAGGCATCTAAACTCCCTTCACCCTGATGAGTAGAATTAGGGGTTACAGAGCCAAGGGATCAGGGCGAACAGGAAATAATGTGTGATTTGCCCACATCAGCAACGGGATCCTTATGACAATGATTTATTATTAAGGGAATAGCACATCGAATTCAGAAGCCACTCTCTACTATGCTCCCAAGTCACGGCACACGATGCAGAAGTCATACTGGCCACACAAACCTGTTGAACACTTGATTTGTAAGGAACGGGCTGGTTCTCTTGAAGGCAGTGGCTAGAATACCTCTCCGTTCCTCGCCCATGCTTTCGGCAACCAGCTCCTGCATGGAGAGACCACAGAAACTAAAGGGCAGGAATTGTGCATAGACCCACATGTGGACACCCAGGCCTCAGGTCAGCAAGTATTCTCACAGAGTATCAGAAATCCCCCAGCACACCCTCCCCCCACTCACTCACCACCTCCCCAGGCATCTGGCATGGTGCGTTGACAGGTGTCAGGGGTTATGAATTGTGAAAATCTCCAGAGCACTGTTTTTAAGTTCTATTGACCTCAGCCACAAAAAGTAAGGAAAACTGTACAATTTTTACTATAAGAAAAGTTAACATCTCCTATATATTCCTTGAATAATAAGTGAATTCTAGTAAGTTATTTTAAAAGGCTATCAAAAAAGTTACCATGATAACACTCGGTAGTGTTCTCACTTGACACTGATCTTTTATCTTTGAGAACAACTCTACTGAAATTCCAGTGCCAAGATCATGTAAGGGGAAAAGGACAATCTCTTCAAGAGACAGTGCTGAGAAAACTGGATTTACACATGCAAAAGAATGAAGTTGGATCCAGATCTTATATAATATTAAAATATAAAAAAGTACCTTGAAATGAAGGAACTAACTTTAAAGGCTAAAACTATAAAACTCTTAGAAGAAAACCTAGGGGGACATCTGTATGACCTTAAATTTGGCAATGGTTTCTTAAGCATGAGCAACAAAAAATAGTCTCATTAAAATTAAAAATCTTTGCACATCAAAGGGCACTGTCAAGAGAGATACAAGATAACCCACAGGAGGGGAAACTATTTGCAAATCATATATCCATTAAGAGTTTAATATATAGAATATGTCATTAAACCGGTTGCTTGCCCCTCATTCTGCCCCAGGCATCAGTGACTGTTCATTCCATAAATATGCCTCAAACATGTGGAATGAATAATTGTGATTACATGTGCAAAGTTCTAGAGGGAAGATGCTTATTCAGTCCTGTTTATTAAAGTTTAATGTGATACTTCTTTGATGATTTCCATTTGCTGTGATACTGAAGTCCTCTCTCAAAGAGGACACAGACAACCAGCAGCAATCAACACTCCAAAACCCAATTCAACTTCATTAGTAAATGTTTCTTTTCACTGATTTATTCATCCAATATTTTTTGAGGGCTTCCTATGCATCAAGCCGTGTAGAGTTGTGATTAACACCTGGCCACAGGTCTAGGCAGTCACTGACACCTCTCTCTTTCATTCTCATTCCATGGAATCGTAACCTTTATCCTCACCTGTCCCTGCTATTTCAAAGTTTTAGAAACCAACTCAGTCAGACTGAACTGCTTCTAGTTCTCAGGAATTTCTCTCCTCTGGCCTTTGTGGCTGTTTCTCCCAGTGTTTGGAATACTTCTGGCCCCATCCTCCTCTTCAATAGTGCCATCTTAGTCTATATTAACTCCTACTCATCTTGCAGATCTCAGCTTAGGACAATTTCTTCCGAATCCCGGTAAGAAGACTCTTCTCTGTGCTCAAAGAGCATCTTCAGACATCACCCGTCATAACACATCACTTGGATTGCCATCTTGTGCTGGTTTGACTCCCCATTAGACTACAAGCTCCGTGAGTGCAGGAATCGTGTCTAATTCACCACGATCCTCAGGACCTACCATGCTACCTGACACATATTAGGCCTTGAATAAATATTTTTTTTTGCGTGAGTGGGTATCATAATTGTCTCAGAATCGACACAACCAAGATGCCAATGCCATGAATCTCTATATTAGGGACAATTCTTCCTAATAGCCTGTGTGCAAGGTCCTGGGTGGGGCACACAGCAGTGACCCCTATCAGCAGTCACTGTAGTCAGGGACAGTCAGTGCCATAATTTTAACAGCAAGTCACCAATGTCACACCTGCCCCCGCCACTCCATTCATACTCAGGCCCACAGGAAGCAAACCCATCTTTGACACCAGCTCAAATAGTCATTATAAGAAATGCAGGCTTTTATTTCACTTACTGCAGATGACTCACAGCCAAAGATCCACAACAAGTCATCCAGATCTTTTTCACTGACAGTTTCATCAAGAGAAATGCCAAGCTACAGAAATAAAAACAAAAGAGAAAAAAACATCAGCTCTAGACCTGAGAGAAGTCAAAGGTGAGAAGGTGCTGGACAAAACTCCCAGTCAGGGTGTCAGTTAGTTACCAAATTGGCCCTTAGGCGAAAGGGATTAAGACCAGCCCCAGACTTTATAGGATCTAGTTTTACAAGCCATTTCTGGACTCTAACACCATAATGGTGGCAGGGAACTCCTATTGGTACTGGATATCCTCACCTTCTTCTTCCCTTAACTTGCTTTATTATATCATTTATCAATGGAAAGTCGTATTGTGAAGAGAGAAGCAAGAAAATATGTGCCTAATAGTCTCCTTTATGATAAAACAGTCTTAAGAAAATATGAAAATGAAATATCCTTTGAAGGATTACAAATTAGACATGAAAATGATTTATTAAAAAAAATAGATTGGGGCCGAAACCGGTTTGGCTCAGTGGATGGAGCATCGGCCTGAGGACTGAAAGGTTCCAGGTTCGATCCCAGTCAAGAGCATGTACCTTGGTTGCGGGCACATCCCCAGTGGGGGGTGTGCAGGAGGCAGCTGATCGATGTTTCTCTCTCATCAATGTATCTGACTCTCTATCCCTCTCTCTTCCTCTCTGTAAAAAAATCAATAAAAAATATATTTAAAAAAAATAGATTGGGGGGTGAGGTGGGCTAGAAGGGGTCATTGTGAGAAAAAAGGAGACATGAATATTTTCAACAATAAAGAATACTTAAAAAAAATAGATTGTGCCCAAAGTTCCAATATTGATTTTTTTTAAATATATTTTTTATTGATTTCAGAGAGGAAGGAAGAGAGAAATAGAAGCATCAATGATGAGAGAGTATCACAGATTGGCTGCCTCCTGCACACACACACACACACACACACACACACACACCCCACTGGGGGGATCAAGCCCACAACCGGAGCATATGCCCTTGGCTGGAATCGAACCTGGAACCCTTTAGTAGGCAGGCCGACGCTCTATCCACTGAGCAAAACAGGCTAGGGCTGATTTTTTTTTTTTAATAAAGAGGAAAACTTTTAATGACAAAAGTCATGAAAATTTATGCAATAAAAAAAAAGTCATGAAAACCTCGAGACTTTGTTAAAAAGAAAACAATGAACACCTGAAAGTTCGACTTACTGTGCCATCCTCAAAAAGCCGGAAATTGATTTGCCTCTGAGCAGCCCTGCTCAAAACCTCCTTCACTGCGCAGCCACACTGGATCTTCAAAGTGTCAAAGAACAGGTCATGCTGGAGCTGATGCCCTGCTCTCTTCAGACCTAAACAAGAGAGAAGGATCAACCAGTTTCCCCCAAAGAAACGTGCTCCCCCACCACTGACATTTTCCAGAGAAATAAAGATTAAAATCCTATTAGAACAGTCTATTCCTGCTCTACCGAGTGTTTTGTGGCTGCTTAAAAAATTAAATGCTTACTACTATACAACAGAAAATTGTACAATCTATTTATATAAGCCTAATATGCAAATTGTCCCCTTGGGAGTTTAACCAGGAGACCAGAAGTTTGATTGCTCGCTATGATGTGCACTGACCATCAGGGGACAGACAGTCAACCAGTAGCCATGATGTTCTCTGACCACAGGGGTCAGATGCTCTGGCCAGTAGATTAGCTTGCTGCTGGGGTCCGGCCAATCAGGACTGGGTGAGATGGGCCAGACATGCCCTGGAGTCTTCCCCTGTTCTCTCCCCAGCTGGCCAACCTCCCGAATACCTCCCCAGCCCCAGTTGTGCACCAGTGGGGTCCCTTGGTCTGGACTGTGCCCTCAAGCAATCCAAGACCCCTCAGGGAATGTTGGAGAGCCAGTTTCAGCCCAACGGCAAAACAACCAGTCACTATGATGCTCACTGACCACCAGGGGGCAGATACTAAATGCAGGAGCTGCCCCTGGTGGTCAGTGCACTCCCATAAGGGGAGTACCACTCAGCCAGAAGTTAGGCTCATGGCTGGCGAGTGCAGTGGTGGTGGCAGGAGCCTCTCCCGCCTCCATGGCAGCACTAAGTATGTCCAGGGGCTCCTGGACTGTGAGAGGGCACAGGCCAGGCTGAGGGGCCAAGTGCACAAATTTCATGCACCAGACCTCTAGTGTGTGTGTGTGTGTGTGTGTGTGTGATACATCACATACATGTATTTCTTTAATTAAAAATTTTTTTTAATATATCATCGACATTTTGCTTTTCTCAAAATCAAAACCCATATCATTGTTTTTAATGGCTGTATATGGTCAAACTTAGAGATGTACTATAATATAACTACTTTTTATTCTCTCACATCAATGTTTCTAACTCTCTATCCCTCTCTCTTTCTCTCTGTAAAATTTCAATAAAATATATTTTTTTAAAAAGAAAAAGAATTGAACATACAGTGAGTCCTCAATTTCACTTACTCAGGTTTATCAGTTTTGTTATACCCAGAAGTTTTTAAAAAAAGATATGTGACTCACCTTCAGACAAAATCAAAGTGGCATTGTGTACCCTCCTAGCAATATGCTTCAGCCCTCGGGAACCATGGTAGATTGCAAACATGGCAGCCATATTTGCCAAGAGGGCCTAAAATGACAAAAAAAAAACCCCACACATTTAAGAAATTAAGTTCAACAATGTGATGAAAGACAATTAATAGAAGGGACTATTCTTTTGACTTGAGATGCCAAACTGAAAACAGAGACAAAAACAAAATGATCAGATTTCCTGCATTCTCTATGATACTTGGGGACCATTTATAACACGGCTGAACACCTGAGGGAAAGACACAACATCCAAGATACTGTGGACTAACTAGGTTAAACCTTCAAATATGACCATTATAAAGAGTTTCCATACATGCAATAGAATCAAGTCATCCATAAAGAGAAAGATCAGGCTGTCTCAGACATCGAGATACAAAATTGAATGTTGGCATACAGAGGAGCCATAAAGACCTCGGTGGGGAAAAATGACAACTAAGAATTTTATACTCGAACAGTTCTTCAAGGATAAAAAGAACAAAAGTTTTCAAAACCAGAGGAACTCAGGGAATACGATTCTCCTGAGGCCTTCAATAAATCAGCAGATGAATTTCAATAACCGAGAGATAAACGGAGGATCTGTGGCCAAGATGACAGTGCAGTTGTTACAGGTAGAAATCTGGAGTCAAAGACACAGAGTGTTCAAGAACAGCTCAAAATATAGCAGCCATCTTTTAACAAAAGAGAATTATTTCACGCCTCCAAAGAGAATGACACCGGAGTTGTCACTTGTTTAATGAAATCAGTTTTGAAAAGGAAACACATGAAAGGAAATAGACGACAGAGAGTTAAAAGATCTCCAGAATGAGGAGATGAAACTCAGAGAAGACAGAGTATAGCAATCTCCACTTTAATAATTGCAGAAAAAGATAGAGATCTTTCATAGTCTAGTTAAATAATGAAATATCAGCTATACATAAACTGGAAGAAATAAAATAGAATTAATAGCCCCGGGCAGCATGACTCAGTGGTGGATCATTGACCTATGAACCAGGAGATCACAGTTTGATTCCTGGTCAGGGTATATTGCGCCGTTGTGAGCTCAATCATTCTCAGTGGAGGGCGTACAGGAGGCAGCCAATTAATTATTATGTCTCATCATTGATGTTTTAATCTCTCTTCCTCTCAAATATATATATATATATATATATATATATATATATATATATATATATATAATTTTTTTTTAAAGAACTTGTTCATTGTAGACAACCCAAGTTCACTTGGAAAATTAGAAAACCCTAATGCACTTATGATCAGACAGACACCTCCTGGGAGAAGATGGGTAGAAAGGACAAGACAGGGGCAGTCAGCTGCAGAGGAAGGGGAAATATGTAAGCAGAGAATTCAACAAATGGAGTGTAAACTATAGAAAGCAAAGACATCAGGTAAAGATCCATTAGATGTCAACAGAGGAAAAGCCTGTGACAACTGACTCCTTCCTGTGACACTAGGAGAACTCTTACCTTCCTGAGGCAAAAAAAAAATATATATATATATAATATAAGAAAACTAACTGAAGAAAAGTCTCCAAAGACTGAACTATTCATCTGCTGCCTCCCTGAAGAGGCTTTCTAAACCCTGCTGGTGCTTTAAGCCGATGCCCTGAGAGGGAAGAGCACGAGACTTCCCATTGAGGTATCTGTGAGATCTCTCCTTCTCTGACCCTGACTGAAAGAGGTAGACTCAGAATAGACCATGTGCTCAGATTGGCCTTCCCCCTGACCCTAGGAGTTGAAACTCAGAGTGATAATTAATCTTATTGGTAGAGAAGACCTGACCAAAAATCAAACTGTGATCTCCTGGTTCATAGGTCAATGATCCACCACTGAGCCATGCTGGACAGGGCTATTCTTTTTTTATTTCTTCCACTTTATGTATAGCTGATATTTCATTGTTTAACTGGATTATGAAACATCTCTATCTTTTTCTGCAATTATTAAAGTGGAGATAACTATACTCTGTCTTCTCTGAGTTTCATCTCCTCATTCTGGAGATCTTTTAACTCTCTGTTGTCTATTTCCTTTCATGTGCTTCCTTTTCAAAATTGATTTCATTAAACAAGTGACAACTCCGGTATCATTCTCTTTGGAAGCGTGAAATTAATTCTCTTTTGTTAAGATATCAGAAAATACTGCTCCCTCTGGCCTGAACCCTTGGGCAACTTCCTGGTTACTCCTCGTCTTTTATCCCACCCACTGGAGGAAGGCCTCATGAGCTCCCAGTGAGAGTACCCCATGCCCACCACCAGCTTGCCAGTGGGACCATCCATCCCCTCAAGTATAGTCACCTAAAGCACACTCACTTTGCCCTCCTCACCCCACCCTGGACGGCCTCCATCTGAGCCTGAAGAGAAGGTGCCCAGTCACCACCCATAATAAACCTGCCCCAGGGACAAGAATGCTAGAGACCCTAAAGTGTGAAGTGTGTGCATGCATAGAGCACCCGGAAAATACACTGTATTTTGTTTCTGACAAGACCACAAGGCTTCTCTACCAATAAGATCTTAACTTTCCTGGTGGAGCATAAATTAATGAATGAATAAGTAGCTCATGTCTGTAAAATAGGCTATAAGGCATTCAGGGGACAGGCCAGGTATATGTGACCTACTTGAGCGGTACAGATGTTGCTGGTAGCCTTGTCTCTCCGGATGTGCTGCTCCCTGGTTTGAAGAGCAAGACGGTACACTTCTTTCCCAGTGGCATCTCTGGGCCAAGAATAAAACATCCAATTAGCACAGGTAATCACAGTACCAAGAATTGTCACAAATGGACCTGCTTTTTTCCTTCCCAGCTTGAAGTGAATTTAGCAAATTTACGTGGATACAAGGCCATAAAGAGACAACTTCCAAATCATCCCCTTCCAGCTAGAACTATTAATTTTTAGGTTGTACTGAGGGGATTTGAGGAACCCAGATAGGATGGGAAACTTGAAAGGAAAATTTCCAGGAATTACCCAGCCAAATATTATGGAGAGAAAAAGAAGCATCAATGATGAAAATCATTAATTGGCTACCTCCTGCATATCCCCTACTGGGGATCGAGCCTGCAGCCCGGGCCAGGAATCGAACAGTGATGTATTGGTTCATAGGTCAACGCACAACCACTGACCCCTACCAGCCGGGCTAAATTCTTAATCTGAGGAGCTTCTTCAATAAGAAGACTCAAGAAAGTACATGTGGAAATCAGTCCAATGACCAAGTGGCAGGCCTCTAGGAAATAATGTGGATCTCACTCAATATGTGCATGATAATCTCCCATTGCACTTATCTTTACATCACTGTGTAGCAAAATACTTTTGAGAGAGAAAACAGATATAAAACACATCTAAAATATTCAGTCTCTCAAATTTACTCTTCAACTTAAGTAAATTTATATATGTAATCTCAGAACAACTATGGTATGGTTACACACATACTTTTTCAAATATGTACAAACTCATGGCATTTGAGAAGAGATACTGACTAGTTCACACCCCAAATAGATTCTCCCTTCTGATGCTATGTTGTACACTTCTTTAATCAACCCCAAGTGACCCGATTGGGTCTAAAGAGCAATTCACAACTTTTGTGATCAAGAGAAGGAACAGGGGCCTGGCCAGTATGGGCTCAGTAGTTGAGCATCGACCTATGAACCCGGAGGTCATGGTTTGATTCCCAGTCAGGGCACATGCCCAGGTTGTGGGCTAGATCCCCAGAGTGGGGCATGCAGGAGGCAGCCAATCAATGATTCTCTCTCATCATTGATGTTTCTGTCTCTCCCTCGCCCTTCTTCTCTCTGAAATCAATAAAAATTTGTATTATTTTTTAAAAGAGAGAGAAGGAGGCCAAACCGGTTTGCTTCAGTGGATGGAGCGTTGGCCTGAGGACTGAAGGGTCCTGGGTTTGATTCCAGTCAAGGGCATGTACCTTGGTTGCAGGCACATCCCCAGTGGGGGGTGTGCAAGAGGCAGCTGATCGATGATTCTCTCTCATCGATGTTTCTAACTTTCTATCCCTCTCTTCTCTTCTCTGTAAAAAATCAATTATATATATATATATATATATATATATATATATATATATATATATATAATTTTTTTTTTTTTTTAAAGAGAGAGGAGGAGCAGGGAAAATCATGGCCACGATAGAAAAGGAGAAACATGAGTTGCTTTACCTTGTAACTCCCACCATTCTTCCAGGCATCATCCTCACCAAACTTTCTCTGACGGCAAAAAAGGCTGCATGTGGTCCACCATAGCCCAGTGGCACCCCAAATCTCTGTGAGCTGCCAAGGGCAATGTCTACCCCAAATTCTCCAGGAGGCCTCAAGATACACAGAGCTAAAAGGTCAGTAGCACAGCAAGCCAAGCTCTAGAAAGGAAACAAGAAAGTGGACAAGGTTGTTTCCTTCCCTGAGATCAGAGACAGCAGCCAATTACCTCCATTGTGAGCAGACTTGCAGAGTTGGTTCCTATTACATGAACTTCACTTATTCATCCACTTAAAATATCTACTGAGTGCCTTTTATGTGCCAGGGATCAATAAACAAAACAAACTTGGAGAAAGAAGGAAGGAAAAAGACAGCTTTACCATTCCAAGTGATAAAAGTATATAAATTAAGAGACATCAGCCGAAGCCGGTTTGGCTCAGTGGATGGAGCGTCGGCCTGTGGACTGAAAAGTCCCGGGTTCTATTCCGGTCAAGGGCATGTACCTTGGTTGTGGGCACATCCCCAATAGGGGGTGTGTAGGAGGCAGCTGATCGATGTTTCTCTCTCATCAATGTTTCTAGCTCTCCATCTCTCTCCCTTCCTCTCTGTAAAAAATCAATAAAAATATATTTTTTTAAAAAGAGACACCAGAACTAATTCAAAGTTGAGACGTACCTCCGAGGACCCCCACAAGGAGAGCTTTGCTTACCCCACTCTGATGGGCTCTCTCCACGAGTTCATTGAAGTCCTCCACCTTCCCCTCCGTGTCTGGGTACTGGAACAGCACTCCGCTGACATCTTTCCCACTGAAGTCCATTTCATGGAATAACTTCAACTCAATGAGGACTCCAGCAAATCTGGAAAGAGAGGAGACAAAGAACAATCATGTTTTTGGTCTGTAAGGGAAAAAATCAAATAGCCTACAGTTTCTTTCAGCATTTATAATCTGTGTCTTTTCTCAATGCCCACCCACCACCACATCCCAACACACACACACACACACACACACACACACACACACACACACACACACACCCTCATACCCAGACCTTCAGTGGTAACAGTGTTTCAGACCAACTCAATTGCATCCAACAGCTCAGCTTCTGTTTTTTTCATCCACGGGTACTACTCCCCTTTCCTGCCAGAACCAGCTCCTGAGATAAGACCAGAAACACTGCCTCCTCGGGCTAAAGAACCAGTATGTGTAACAGCAGCGCCATTGCCACTTTCACTCTGGATAAGTCTTTAGATGAATAAGAAAACCATCAGTAAGATAAGGAGACAGACCTTAGATTCCTAAAACCATCTAATTCCAACACCTGTGAGAAACCCCTTCTGAAGAGATGGTGGCAATGGGTAGGAGGAAGATTACCCAGCTTTTACTAGGAGAAAGCAAATAAATACAACCCACAAGTGCTAGTTGTGCCATATTTGTGTGATCTCATTGCAACATCTAACTACAATACGCTTCCTTCTACATCATTCTACACTTACAACAGACTACAATATGAACACACACAAAATTTTAACAGTTAGTTGTGTGAGAATTCCATTTCCCCCGTTTTTCAAAGTTTCCACAACGTTGTAGAAATTATTTAAATATTTTAAATTTAAAAAACAAAACAAAAAACAACAACAATATGATCATAGAAAGCAAAAGCAATTAAAAGCACTGTGTATCTTCTTCTCAATTCTGACACCGTTTACTTACCAGCAAGATCCTGGGAAGCAAGTGGGAGGGAAAGTAAAACTCAACAACCCCAATGTTAACCAGGTTCACCTCCAACCAGTTTGGAAGTAAGGAAGAAAACCAGTCTAGATGAGCATGATGCTGTCCCTAGTTCAAAATGTGAATAAAAGTAATTACTTGGCTCGCGTCTGGATGACAGCTATTGTCTGTGGGTGGCAACGAGGGTCAACAAAAAATTTCCTCCTCTTGGTGTGTCTGTTGAAAAGGAAAATCACATTCAAGCATGAACATTAAAGAAATCAGAGTATCTTCTAAGAATGCAAAGCAAAGATGGTACTTAGGGAAATTCTGAACATAGCATTGTGGACCAAAAGAGAAAAAGAAAGAGGACTGGTATGGAAAGTAACCTCACAGGGTGATCTGATCATAAATTCCCAACTGGGAAGGCCATGATGGGTGGTCAATGCTCCAGGCATAGAATTTCTTTACTAAAAGGTTTACCTTTGCCTTCGGCAAGCCCTGTCCACTGTTTCTGTGCGTCTAGATTAAAACACCTTTGAAATAAGCCCCCATGTCAAGAAAGCACATAATCTTAACTAGCCTGTCATCCCATCCCTATCTCGCCCTCTCCCTTCTCCATGTAATCTTCCTTACATTCCCTCCTTAACTTCAAATGCATAAAAGAAGCTGCAAACCCGAGCATTTGAGATCTTGCTCCCTGGCATCATTTGGACTCAAATTCTTATGAAAATTCTTTACAGGTTTGGATGTTTCTTATGCTGACAGTATAAGAAATACTGGGGCGCCGAAACCGGTTTGGCTCAGTGGATAGAGCGTCTGCCTGCGGACTGAAAGGTCCCAGGTTCGATCCTGGCCAAGGGCATGTACCTTGGTTGCGGGCACATCCCCAGTGGGGGGTGTGCAAGAGGCAGCTGATTGATGTTTCTCTCTCATCGATGTTTCTAACTCTCTATCCCTCTCTCTTCCTCTCTGTGAAAAATCAATAAAATATGTGTTGTTTTTTTTAAAGAAAGAAATACTGAGGCATTAATGATCAATGAGCTTTACTGAATAGATTTCCACTGAAATCCAATTCCAATCCTATTTAGCAAAATCGGTGGTGGTAGATGGGAGAACAGATGGATGAGGAAGAGATATGGTGACCATAAATGAAAAGCTAGGAAGAATAACCAGAGAGGTGAGTGGGCAGCATTCCTCTGTAGCTGTTTATCCATCACAGGAGGAAGAGCCCCCAGGCTACCTGGAAAGCAGAGGGGCCTCTAGCTGCAACTTGGAGGTCTCCATACCTGGTGAGCGAGTTTGAGGCTCACCACCTCTTCAATTTGGGGAAGCCAAGAGACTTACATGGGCATTCAAGACCAGAAGCACAAAACCTCAGACAGGTACACCATGAAGGTGGGCAGATTTCCCAACCAGATGGCCATCTACCAGGTAGATGGCGTAAATGTGCTCACAAGGCAAAGAAAGAAAAAAAGTGAGGAACTGGAGAGCAATGAACGAACTATGCACCATGACCCAGCCATTCTACCTCTAGACACACATCCTCAGGAAATAGTCAGAGCTTTTTTTAAAAAAAATATATATTGTATTGATTTAATACAGAGAGGAATTGAGAGGGATAGAGAGTTAGAAATGTCGATGAGAGAGAAACATTGACCAGCTGCCTCTTGCACACCCCCCACTGGGGATGTGCCCGCAACCAAGGTGCGTGCCCTTGACCGGAATCAAACCTGGGACCTTTCAGTCCGCAGGCCGACGCTCTATCCACTGAGCCAAACCGGTTTCGGCTAGTCAGAGCTTTTGACAAAGAGAAGAGAGTCTGGGAGATGCCCCTTCCCCTGACAGTCTCGCACTGGGCCTCTCACCTGTGGCACAGCTGCATGGCCTCTGCAGCCGCGGTCGCCTCATCCAGCAGGGACGCGTTGGCCATGTCCATGCCTGTGATGTCACACACCATGGTCTGGTAATTCAGCAAACTCTCCAGTCTCCCCTGAGACACCTCTGGCTGGTACGGAGTATACTGGGTGATCCTGTGAGGGAAATAAAGGGCACGTCCATACTGTGACGACCCCCCCCCCACCCTATTCAGAGAAGGTCACCAGATATCTTCATTTTAGAAACCACTTTCTAAAAATTAAGTTTATCACTCTTGAGAATTATACTGTATATAATGGATCAGTAAGCTTCCCTTTTCGCCTAAGGAAGCTCAGAATTAAGTTATAATAATATTATCCTTTGGTTGGAGATAATCAGCACTTACTTTTCTATTCCTCCAAGTGACTTTTAAAATTTTACATTTCTATTTTATTGTTTTTTCTATAAATTTTATTTATTGATTTTAGAGAGGGGGAGAGAGATACATCAAGTTGTTGTTCCACTTGCTTATGCATTCATTGGTTATTTCTTGTATGTGCCCTGACCGGGGATCAACCCCACAACCTTGGCACAGGTGATGCCCTAACCAAGTGATTTACCCGGCCAGGGCTACACTTCTATTTTAAAGATCTTTTGTATGTGTTTTACTGTAAGCTGGCTCTTACAATCCACTTGAGTCTACCTATGACATTATAAACAGAAATTTCACTTATTACTTTCTCCCATCTAGAAAGCTCAGCCCATTCACAGCTCACAATAGGAACGTATTCAATAACCTTACATCTAACACTCAAACTTGTTTACTGGGGGGAGAATATTTGTTTTACACTAACCAGAAGTTCTATATGCTCCGAAGAAATTAATAGAGGTTCTTTTAAAATTTTTCACTATGCAATTATTAAGAGTCTATGGACGTTAACTTCATAGCTATCAATATCAAGGATTAAAATAGTTAGAAGGCAGCATAAATATGACTTCTAATATTACCTCCTCCAGTTATTAACCAAATATGTATCTTTAAGTATGTAAGGTAACCCACTCAGCACCTTCATCCTTTTTCTTTCATTCATTCACTCATCCTACAAATATTTACCTCATGCTTATAAAAGAGAAATATGACAGCTTCTGGTGACACCTAATAAGCACAGTGGATAACAGTAATGGAGAAAAGGAGACAATAAATGAAAGAAATTATTTCAGAGCGATGAATATTTAAAAAAATAATAAAACAATGCCCAGCTGTGGTGGCTCAGTGGATTGAGCATTGTCCCATGGACCAAGAGTCAGAGCAAATGCCCAGGCTGTGGGCTTGATCCCCAGTAGGGCGCTTGCAGGAGGTAGCCAATCACTGATTCTCATCATTGATGTATCTCTCTCTCTCTCTCTCTCTCTCTCTCTCTCTCTCTCTCTCTTCCCCCCTCCCTTCCTCTCTGAAATCAATAAAATATATTTACAAAAAAAAGAAAGAAAAGAAGGTGACAGAATAGAGGGTGACTGAAGACTTATGATGGAGCTGCTATTTTTTCACCAAGAATCCCTTCCACCAAAGTGGGTCAGACTGGAGCCCTGATTCTTTCACATGACTGACATTGCTTCATATCTGTATTGTTTTGTCTTTCCAAGCCAGAAGAGTATAAGGAAAAAAAATGTTAGGTGTTTTGTTTTGGTTTGGTTTGATTTTTTTCAAGCCCTTCCCCTTTCTCTCCTGTTCTGGTCATCATGTTCAGGATATTTCCACCCATCTTTTAGTTTTCTTTTTTGAAAGCTTTGAAATCAATGTCTTCTTACCTTTGGTGGGGAGTGGGATAGGGAAGCTTGCCATACCAAGCAGTACAATGTCAAAACTGAAATTATTTTCCTGCAACTTTTATTGGTGTGTGTGTGTGTGTGTGTGTGTGTGTGTGTGTGTGTGTGTGTTTGTGTTTGTGTGTAGCAGAGTAAACGTTTGCTTCAGTTAACTCCTTGAACAGCCTGGCTTAGGAAGCATAAGTTCATTTGCCAAATTCTAAGCGGGTAGTGAACTGGAATGAATAAGGCACGCAATACATGATGCAGACAAAGCAGAAAGGGAATCTGAGCAGAAATGGAGTCACACAAAAGGCATAGACAAGGGGCTATTGTGACCTCAGATAGCAGGGCCGGCCACCATGAAGACATATGTTTAGATTGCCTGGCTAGAAGAATAAACTTTCATTTTAGCCAAAGCCGGTTTAGCTCAGCGGTAGAGCGTCGGTCTGCGGACTGAAAGGTCCCAGGTTCGATTCCGGTCAAGGGCATGTACATTGGTTGCAGGCACATCCCCGGTGGGGGGTGTGCAAGAGGCAGCTGGTCGATGTTTCTCTCTCATCGACATTTCTAGCTCTCTATCTCTCTCCCTTCCTCTCTGTAAAATATCAATAAAATATATTAAAAAAAAAAAACTTTCATTTTACTCAGAATCACTGATTGGCAAATAGATGCACAAACTTGCACACATGTGCACACATACACACAGATAATTCATCTAATAAATGGGAAAGATTCATTATATCCATAAAGATAGATATAAACTATACAAGAGGGAGAAGGAAACGAAGAGGGAGGAGAGGAAGAGGGAAAGGGAGAGGGAGAGGGGCAGGGGGAGGAGGAGGGGGAGGGGGAGGGGGAGGGGAGGGGGAGGGGGAGAGGGAGAGGGAGAGGGAGAGGGAGAGGGAGAGGGAGAGGGAGAGGGAGAGGGAGAGGGAGAGGGGCTCCAAAGGATTCATCACAGCACTGAATATAATATTGAAAAATAAGCAGCCCTTGGTGGTGTGACTCAGTTGGTTGGAGGTTCAATTCCCAGTCAGGGTACATACATAGGTTGTGAGTTCGATTCCTGGTTGGGGCACATGCAGGAGGCATCCAACCAATGTTTCTCTCTCGCATCGATATTTTTCTCTCTCTTTCTCCCTCTACCTTCCTCCTGGTTCATGGGTCGGTGCTCAATCACTGAGCCACAATGAGCAGGTGGTCTCTTTTCTTCTTGATCTGTGACTTTTCTATATATAGTTTTCCTTCAGCTTTATTGAGGAATAATTAACAAATAAAACTATATACATGTAAAGTGTGATGATTTGATATATTCATATTTTGTGAAGTGATTACCATAATCAGATTGATTTCAGTGTCTTTTCCACATCATAGTCACATTTATATATAAAGTAAGATTACATTCTATGAAAAGTTTAGTATTCTGCCAAAACTGGTTTGGCTCAGTGGTAGAGCGTCGGTCTGTGGACTGAAAGGTCCCGGGTTCGATTCCGGTCAGGGGCATGTACATTGGTTGTGGGCACATCCCCAGTTGGAGGTGTGCAAGAGGCAGCTGGTAGATGTTTCTCTCTCATCGACATTTCTAGCTCTCTATCTCTCTTCTCTCCCTTCCTCTCTGTAAAATATCAATAAAATATATTTAAATTAAAAAAAAGAAGTGTTTAGTATTCTGATCCCCCATCCCCCCCCCATTAATGTTATTCGTCGGGTATTTTCTGATTTTGAATATTGTTCAACAACATAATTTTCATTATGTGGAATTAAATCACTTCTATCATAATTTGTTTAACAATGCCCCTAAAAGTTGAATACTACTTTTAAAAAAATATTTATTCATTAAATTAATTGGGGTGATTACTTTTGATTTAAAAATCAGAAGTAGCATAACAATGAACCACCTCATCTTTGTCTTTATTTTCTTAGGACAAATTTCTAGAAGTGGAATTTTGAATCATGAGATCATTGATCTTAAGGCTTTCAGTACATATTGCCATGTTCTCTCCAGAAAGATCTTACCAAATTGCACTGCCTTGACTAGTAGAGTGCTTCACACGTTTCCCTGCATGTTCACAACCCTAGGAAGCCCTAGGTTTCAACTTTAATTATTTAACTTGCTACTTATGAACGGGGACAAGTAACTAAAACACTACCAATTTCTGTTGGTGATCAATAGAGTTAACATCACCAATATTGTATTTTTTCAGTACTCAAATAAGATCAATGTACTCTATGGTGCATTTGAAAATGGTAAAATTCTGCCCAAATGTTGGTTGTCTTAAAAAGTTGTTTTTGGTTCAGTGGTTGAGTGTTGACCTATGAACAAGGAGGTCACAATTCGATTCCTGGTCAGGCACATGGCCAGTTGCTGGCTCCATCCCCAGTGTGGGGCGTAGAGGAGGAAGCCAATCAATGATTCTCTCTCATCACTGAGGTTTATATATCTCTCCCCTTTTCCCTTTTCTCTAAAATCAACAAAAATGTATTTTTAAAAAATATATATATATATTTTTTTGGCCCTGGCTGGGTCAGTTGGTAAGAGGGTCGACCCAAAGCACCAAGATTGTGGGTTAGATTCCCCGTCAGGGCACATACAAGAGTCAACCAATGAATGTATACATAAGTGGAACAACAAAACAATGTTTCTCTCTCTCCCCATCTCTATCTCAAATTAAAAAAAAAAAATTTAAGAGTTATTTTCCCCCTCTATTTTGGCTTTTAAATAAATTTAAAAAGTCAACATAGACTTTTCCCCCCAAAATCACTCATAGTTCTATTCAAATACTATTATTAGATATTTCTACTTGGGATTTATTTTTTTCCTGAACATTCATTATATCCCATGTCAACTTTACATTCCCTGTCCTTCATCCAACTAGATCCCCAAATAAATGAATTTCTCTTTTTGGATATTCTATTCCTTGAAAGGTGGCACTGTCCTGCCAATTCTCAAGGAAGAAACTCTAGATCTTTTTTAGTCCCAAATAATGGCCAATTGTCATTAGTCTTCCTTCTGAAATTTTATATCCACCCCTTTCTTCTTTGTTGCCATACAGCCAGCACAGTACTTAAAACAGGAAAGGATTGAAGATGTGTGGTGCAAGTGTGCGCATTTGACTCTCCTGCCCAAATGGGACAGCTCCCCATTACCTGCATGTGGAAACCCCAAACCTTTCAAGCATTGTCCTCCATACCTGAGACTGTTATTCCTTCCACCACAGCCTTTGCGGTTTACTATTCTGCCGTCTCTCCCCACCCCCACCCATTTGCTCAGCCTTTCTCTTCTTGCTCAACCTTTATATAAGTCCAAGCTTAAGCTGATGCTCATGAGAGAGCTTTAAATTGTTTTATTGCAAAGATGACAAGTATATGGACTCCCTTCTATAATCTTCTATAAAACTTCTTCTATAATCTACAAGTTTTTATACTACTAAAATAAAACAGGCATGAAAGCCTTTCACAATCATCTGTTAAAGGACTCTTATACCAAGCTAGGAGATAACAAATAAACCCTCATGTGAGGATGAAACTGCTAACACGGGGCCTGCCATCTCGAATACATGGGTTTAGTTGCCTCAACAGTTAGGCAAAACATATTAAGTGAATGTGTCTGTGATCCACAATGCCTACGTTCCAACTGACTGTTTCACTCAATTGGTTTGTGTTTCTAGATGTATTTTAATGTAAAAAAAAAAAAAAGTACCTACATATCCAAGAAGGATTTTTCTTTTCCTATCTAAATAGGACGCTTGATGTATTCAACATGCATTTAATACTATTCCAAAATAATCAGTATTCTCTATGATGTTGTCGTCTGTGGCTCTCTTTTGGAACTGAGAAAGAGGGAGATGGTGGGGGGACTCTGCAGTAGAATAAACATTCATGAGATTCTCTCACTTTAATCCTGGTGCCAAAGTTACACAACCCATAAACAGCCGCAAATTAAAATGTAGGCTTGTTCTTCTATTGGCTGCTGATATTGTCGGCAGTCAGAAATGTGGAACCGTGGACCCCCCATAAAGCAAAAATCTAGACCTGTTGTAAATTTTCTCGCAAGAGCCCAAACGTTTTGTGTTCTTTCAAGGCGACGCTCGCCATTTACTTTCGCCTCACGTCCCCGGGATTTGTTGGCTCCGTCGCTATGGAAACCGTGCAGAGGGCCGGTGAAGCGCACCACCCTCCTGTGCACAGCTCTCCCTATCAGTGCTGGCGAGGGGAGCGGCACCCTCTGGCTCAGATCTGCTTTCGGAGAACAGAAAAGGAACACTACTTAAAATGCACCCACAAAACGGGACTGGACAGCAGAGAACACTGCCTCCCTCTCACACTGCTGGCGGCTCCTGAAGTGAACGAACGCATCCGCGCGCAGCCAGGGAGCAATATGGTGAATGCTCCGTGTGGCCACCAGGAGCGGAGGCCGCTGGCCCGCGTGCAGACAGCCCAGGGCCCCGGCCCGGCTGTGCGCTTGTTTGTCCTGGGGAAGAAAGGCCGCTCGCTATTGAAATCAAACTTGGGAGTTTTCTGTTCAAACTTTTACCCGCAGCACAGTGGAAAGGTGCCTGTCAGCAATGCAAATACTTTCTCACACACACACAAAAGCTGAAAGACTAGGTTTTTTTTTTTACATTTCTGTCCTGTCTTGCTATTAATAAAGAAATGGAGTGAATCGTAACCAAGAGCTCTGGATGGGGATGGCAAGGCAGGAGTGATTACGCCAACAGATCCGACTCCTTTAATATGGGATACAAGTAACTGCACCGAGGACAAAGCACCCTCACCAACCAGGACTGCCTGTGCATTTTTGCAAAAGCAGACAAAAGGTGCCAGGTGCTATGCTGCTCCCCCAGCCTAACCTATGCCACGAGCTAAATAAATGACTTGGTACGCAAAACTGCAAATCTGGATTGGAGGCAGCAGGTGAGGGCCGGCTGTACTGATGGCCAGACGCTCTCTCGTTACACAGAAATGAGAATACTGCTCACTCAGAATTCAACTTCATTCTGACAAAATTTGATTAAATAATACATTTTTAAAAGTTGCAAAGTGTTCAGCAAACATTTACGGTTTATTGCTGGGGAGTGTGCACTTGATATTTCAAAAACTCATATGGAGATAAATTTCTTTTAAAAATATATATATTTTATTGATTTTTTTTTACAGAGAGGAAGGGAGAGAGATAGAGAGCTAGAAACGTCGATGAGAGAGAAACATCGACCAGCTGCCTCCTGCACACCCCCAGAGGATGTGCCCGCAACCAATGTACACGCCCTTGACCAGAATTGAACCTGGGACCTTTCAGTCCGCAGACCGACGCTCTACCACTGAGCCAAACCGGTTTCTCGGAGATAAATTTCTTGATTTCCCATAGGGAAGCCTACCTTCCCTTTACTAAATTTGATTTGTTTTTAATATATGCTAATCCAGTGGTCGGCAAACCATGGCTCTCGAGCCACGGTTTGCCCTTCTGTTGACTAATGAGTTTGCCGACCACTGTCATATATTACCCTTTAGCTCTTTGCACACAATATGCCACAATTGCCTAATCCTCACGGCTTCCAACTACGCGGTAACATTTAGTCTAGTCCAGCAAACTCATTAGTTAACAGAGCGGCATGTGGCTTGTGAGCCGCGGTTTGCCGACCACTGAGCTAATCTAAAAGACAATCTCTGGGCCCTGGCCAGGTAGCTCAGTTGATGAGAGCATCATTTCAATACACCAAGGTTGTGGGTTTGATCCCCACTCAGGGCACATACAATAATCAACCAATGAATGTATAAATAAGTGGAACAACAAATCAATGCGCTTCTCTCTCTCTCTCTCTCTTCTCTCTTTCTCTCTCTCTCTCTCTCTCTCTCTCTCTCTCTCTCTCTCTTTCTCTCTCTCTCCCCTTCTCTATATAAAAAATCAATCAATAGGGCCAATGAAAGATGTCACATGGACACAAGAAGATGGCGGCAGAGGTAAACGCCTAGCTGCAGCCGCACTCAACAATTTCAAAAATTACAACTAAAATATAAAGTGGACACTATCCAGAACTACAGGAAAGTTGACTGACTGGAAATTCTACAACCAGAAGGAAAGAGAAAACCTGAAGGACAATCAGAGGAGCTGTAAAAGCCTAAGGTACGGAGGCGCGGTGCGCGCGGGGAGAGGACGGAGCCGGAGAGGAGGGCGGCGGAGTGCCTGGCTGGCGTTCCCTAGCGGGAAGGAGATAAAAGCTCCGGACTGTGCTGAACCCCAACTCCGACTGCACTGAACCCCAGTTCTGGGCGAGACCCTGGGGTCCAGGCTCATACAGAGGGAATCTGGGCTGTAAGGCAGAAGCTCAGCCGAGCAGCGAGAAAGGCAGAGCTCTGGAGTCGCGCACATTGCGCGCAGAGGAGGGACTGTTCACTGAGCTGCTGAATTGCCCCAGCGGGAAGGAGACAAAAGCTCAGGACTGTGCTGAGCCCCAGTTCTGACTGCTCTGAACCTCAGTCCTGGGCAAGACCCTCGGGCCCCAGCCTCATACAGGGGGAATCTGGGCTGTAAGGCAGAAGCTCAGGGAGAGCGGCAAAAAGCAGAGCCCCTGAGTCAGGCACATTGCGCGCACAGAGGACAGACTGTTGTTTGGGCCGCAAGATTGCCCTAGCGGGAAGGAGACATAAGCTCCGGACTGTGCTTAACCCCACTTCCAACTGCTCTGAACCCCAGTTGTGGGCTTGTTGGGGGAGAGACTACACTGTCTGGTAGCGGGCGAAGCTCTAGGGCGCCTTTCTCTCAGAGGTGCTTGCAGCGAGTACCAAAGGACACTGAGGTACACTGAGACTCAGGAACCTCCGAGGGCGGGGCTAACCGGAAGCCAAGGCTGTAGGCTCCACCCTGAGACTCTGCCCCATCCAAGCTGAACTCAGAGAGGCTTTTGCAGGTTTCCAAGTCTAGTGGAATAAGGTTGTCTCCTGGCATAGACACAGCTGATCCTCCCAACCTACCAACCCAGGGAAGCAGCGAAAATGTCGAAACAAGGGAAGAGATCACAAACGAAAGAAATGGAGGACAAAAAGCGACTGGATATAGAGTTCAAAACCACGCTTATAAGGATGTTCAACAATCTCTTAGAAAAGGCCGATAAAATAAATGAGACCTATGAGGATATGAAAAGGGATCAACAAGAAATAATAAAGGTTCAACAAGAAATGATAAAGGATCAACAAGAAATGAAGAATACATTCTCTGAAATAAAAAATATTATGCAGAGTCCTAAAAACAGATTGGAAGATTGCAAGAATCAAGTCCAAGATTTGGGACACAAAGAGCCAGAGGAGACTCCTCCACAGAAGCAAGAAGACAAGAGAATCCAGAAAGTTGAAGATAATGTAAGAAACCTCTGGGACAACTTCAAGCGAACCAACATCAGAATTATAGGCATCCCAGAAGATGACAGAGAGCAAGATACCGAAAACATATTAAAAGAAATAGTGACAGAAAACTTCCCCCACCTGGTGAAAGAAATAGACTTACATGTCCAGGAAGCACACAGAACCCCAAACAAAAGGAATCCAAAAAAAACCACACCAAGACACATCATAATTAAAATTCCAAGAGCTAAAGACAAAGAGAGAATATTAAAAGCAGCAAGACAAAAGCAGGTAGTTACCTATAAAGGGGCACCCATACGACTGTCAGCTGATTTCTCAACAGAAACCATGCAGGCCAGACGGGAATGGCAAGAAATATTCAAGGTGATGAATAACAAGAACCTACAACCAAAAATACTCTACCCAGCAAAGCTATCACTCAGAATCGAAGGCCAGATAAAGAGCTTCACAAATAAATTTAAGCTAAAGGAGTTCATCACTGCCAAGCCAGAACTATATGAATTGCTAAAAGGGGTTCTTTAGGAAGAGGAAGAAAATAAAGATAAAAATTATGAACAAACACGTAACTATCAACAAGTGAGTCTAAAAACCAAGGGAAGTAAAAATCCTGATGAACAATATTAACTGGTGAATATAATAGAATCAGAGGTATGGGAGGGGAGTGGACTGATGATTCTCGGGGAAATGGGGAGTGGGGCGGGGCGGGAAGAGACTGAATATAAACTGCACATATGGATGAGGACAATGGGGGATGGGGAAAGGGCAGAGAGTTGAATGGAAACTTGGTGGAGGGGAGCAATGGAGGGGGGGGAATGAGGAACATTTGTAATAATATGAACAATAAAGATTTATTTAAAAAAAAATAAATAAAAAAAAATAAAAAATAAAAAATCAATCAATAATTAAAAAAAAAAACATTCCCTGAATCTTACTATAAATGCCTTTCAATTGCAAAGGCCATCACTTACTCTATCCTAACATAATAACGGTCCTATTGGGTATTAAAATTACCTCATATACTAACTAAAAAATAAAATCACAAATTATCATTGCCTCCCCACACTTATCTTTTTTAAAAAGAAGAAAAATATCTTTGTTTAGCCTGGCCAGTGTTGCTCAATGGTTAAAAGTCAACCTATACACCAAGAGGTTGCTGGTTCAATTCCCAGTCAGGGCACATGCCTAGGTTGCAGGCTTGATCCCCAGTGGGAGCTGTGCAGGAGGCAGCCGAATGATGTTTCTCTCTTATCGATGTTTTTATCTCTCTTTCTTTTTCTCTCTCTCTCAAATCAATAAAAAAATATTTCTAAAATAAATTAATTAAATTAAATTAAAACTTTGCTTATTGAATATAGAGAGAGAAAAGTTGATTTGTTGTTCCATTTATTTTTGCATTCATTGGTTGATTCTTTTTTTTTTTTTAATATATTTTATTGATATTTTACAGAGAGGAAGGAGAGAGGGATAGAGAGCTAGAAACGTCGATGAGAGAGAAACATCGACCAGCTGCCTCTTGCACACCCCCTACCAGGGATGTGCCCGCAACCAATGTACATGCCCTTGACCGGAATCGAACCCGGGACCCTTCAGTCCGCAGGCCGACGCTCTACCACTGAGCCAAACCGGTTTCGGCTCATTGGTTGATTCTTGAACCCCCAACCTTGGCACATCAGGACAGCACTTTAACCAACTGAATACCCGGCCAGCGCTTGGTTTGTTTCCATGCTAGGAATAGGTACGCCAGGCCTTTGGAGACGAAGTCATCAATGGAAATAAAGTTTCAATTCAAAGAGACTGGTATATGCGATGACAATGATCCAAAAACCAGGGAAAGGAAGGCCGAGGAGTCCCCATCTTTCCTCCTCCTCAGTCTGGCAGTATTTCCCAATGGGCAGAGGAAGCAGAGGCCCGAATCTGCTCCCAGGCACTTCTGGAGCCACGGCCTCTGCTGTCAGGAATATCCAAGGTGTTTCTTATTTAGTAATGGAAAGGGAACTTCTGTTTCATTCTTTACATCATATAGCGAGGGACAATGGAAAATAACAAAACACTAAGGAAGTGGACGGGGGAGTTTTCCTCAGGTGTGGAGGAGACACTTTTAGTATTGTGCAAGCAGTAGCAGCGAGAAAAGGCAAGGAAAAGACAGACAGACCACACACACACACACACACACACACACACACACACACACACCTTCAGGACTAGGATGAGTGAGGGGAGAACAGAACAAGCAGCTGGGCATGCACAGCCGAGCTCCTTTTAGGGTTTCCTTTGGAGCCTAAGGAACAGGATATACATGTTCTCTTTCTCTACAGAGCACTAAGTAATAAAGCTACTATTTTGATCTCCGTTTACCTGACATTGTCTTAATTTTTTTTCTTCTTCTTTTTCCTCTCCAGTTGGTTGTGAATCTAGAATAGGAGTCAGGGAGAGACAATGGACCCTCCTAAAACCCTGACGAAAGACAATAGGCCAATATTCTGACTCACTAGGTAACTCTAAGGCCATCTATAACCTAAAACCCCAGTGTTGCCAAAGAGGAAAGCCCTGTCTCTGCTCTCCTGCAGGTTTGACATCTTTCTCAGATGTCCTTGCAAAGACATTAGGTCAGAAAGGGAAAGAGATCACCAACATCCACAGTTTAGAGCTCTAGAATGTTTTGATGGGGATAAAAGCAGGAAGAGGCTTCTAGTTTCTCTACCAATTTGAGGAAGGAAATTTCCCAAGCCAGAGAAAGCCAGGTAAGTTCCGAGTGCAGGGGTCAGTGGATAAGTTCTGAGGGTCCCAGGGGTGGGGGGTATGGGAAAGTGGGGAGAATCATGTAAATAAAATCACAATACTTCAGTTTTTTAATCAAGTAATACATTACCATCCTGAGTTCTCCAGTAAGTTCCGCAAAATAGTCTGTGGCACTGAGCAGTTATAGTAGCCCATGCCAATATACGACCTCCAGACCTGGTTTTTGCTGGAAATGGCACGCAGAGTTGCAAGGATTTCATTTTCGCCTGATTGTAAGAAAGAGAGAAAAGTTACAGAGAAGAAGTGTCTCAAAAGGGAGGTCTCGTTATAGTTTTAAACCGTCTTTTTGTTTGGATATTTATATAAGGAGATCAGCTGTATGGAAAATATAAGAATTGTCTCCCCCTGGCCCAAACACTAAGCACTACATGCAGAAATCTGAAAAACCCCAAACAGCACTCAATTACTCCTCAAGGTTCCTCAGGATTTGCGGGCAGGGAGCTTCTGGCTTTGTCAGAATTGCCCAGTTTTAACACTTATCTCATTCTAGATTTCTTCTGCCCCCTTTAAATAAAAATTCTACTTTCTCTTAGTAAAATATAGTTTTCTCTTTTAAATCGACTTATAACAATAGTTGATATAAGTTTTTTTTTCTTTCTATTGTCTTTGCAACGAGTTCTTTGGGATGGATACTTGCTTTATGCCTAGTCCAAAGGTTACTTTGCCCTGTGTTTTTTTTTTTTATTAAATATATTTTATTGATTTTTTACAGAGAGGGATAGACAGTTAGAAACATCGATGAGAGAGAATCATCGATCAGCTGCCTCTTGCACACTCCCTACTGGGGATGTGCCCGCAACCAAGATATATGCACTTGACCAGAATTGAACCTGGGACCTTTCAGTCCGCAGATCGATGCTCTATCCACTGAGCCAAACTGGTTTCGGCAGTTGATATGTCTTAAATAATACCTGGCCTACATTTTTCTCTAAAATTGCTCTCCCTCGAACACTCTTACTTCTGTGTCACTGAAAATAGTTACTTATAAAAAGCCCTTCACCCCACAATGTAAAATATTAGTTGTAATAAAAGACCCATGTGTAGTTTTAACCAGCATTCCCATTAGGATGCTTAGGTAACTAGGCAGAATTTAATAAAGTTCTTGGTTGCAGGTGAAACCCTATTTGGGGTCATTTGTAGATTTACAACAAAATAATAGTAGCATCTGATAGTTTAGTACTTACCTTTTGCCAGGTATTGTACCAAATATTTTTCATGCAGCTTAGGAAACTAAGGCTTGAAACTCCCCAATGGCTACACTACTTTTGTTGTTGTTGTTAATCCTCACCCAGGGATGGTTTTCCCCTTGATTTTTAGAGACAGTGGAAGGATGGGGAGAAGCAAGAGAGAGAGAGAAAAAGAGAGAGAGAGAGAGAGAGAGAGAGAGAGAGAGAGAGAGAGAGAGAGAGAGAGAGAACCACTGATGTGCTGGGAATTGAGATACATGCCCTTGACCGCATTCGAACCTGGAACCCTTCAGCCTGAAGGCTAGTAATCGATCCACTGAGACAAAAACAGCTAAGTCTACACTGCTTTCAATGAAAGGAAAACAACCCAATCCCTCTAATTCCAGCTTCCACACTTTCCTCACTGGGCCAGGTTCAGACCGTTAAAGGTACAGCACTTATACCCAGAGGTACTTTCTGGATACAAGTGGCCTTACATGGCTCTTTCTCCACCCCTCAGCACCCAGGGAAATCACACTACTGCAATTTAACTGAGATTTAACTACGTAGGCAAATGCCTGGCTCCTTTAAGATCTTCTTAGGGAGTCAGTCACTTAAATGGTGGAAGTGATTGATTTTATTGCCACAGCGTCACAAAAAAAGTCTAGGTACAGTAATCTCTACGATGGCAAACTGGCTAAGAAGATGCTTCACATTGATTCTACCCTGCTGAACTCTATATGAATATTTTTCTCATGAATCCTTCTTTATTCCCCATGAAAACACTTTCACCCTCCACTCCACCCCCTCCCACTCCCCTTGCTTTCACAGGAAATAAGTTCACAAGACATGTGCCGTAAAAACAACAACAAAAAGCAAAAAAAAAACAAAAAAACAAAGTCGCCAAACCAGTTTGGCTCAGTGGTGGAACGTTGGTCTGCCGGTCTGCGGACTGAAAAGTCCCGGGTTCGATTCCAGTCAAGGGCATGTACATTGGTTGCGGGCACATCCCTGGTAGGGGGTGTGCAAGAGGCGACTGGTCGATGTTTCTCTCTCATCGATGTTTCTAACTCTCTATCTCTTTCCCTTCCTCTCTGTAAAATATCAATAAAATATATTTTTTAAAAAGCCATGTGCCGTTTTGCCAGACTGGTTTAAGGAAAGAGAGGAAGAACAGTTTTGTAAGCATCAGTTTCATAAGTAATGACCCAACTACCTTATGATGGGCAATCTTGCCTTCTTCCCCTGAAAGTTTAGAAAATAAAGGTAAAAGCATAAAAACCCAGGATCTGATGAGATATGCGAGCACAGCATCCTTAGGGACAATCCTGCAAGGAATCCAACCACTTCCCTAAGACTCCTTTGGGCTGAGTGCGAGAGAAGCCCAGCAGGAGGGGAGATTAATGAGCAGTCCCTGGCAGGCACACGATTCAGTAAGGCCAGCTTCAATTAAGATCCTGAGCAAGAGGGACAGGTCCCCGATTCAGATTATGCCATGAAGGCAAAAGGTCCAGCTCTCAAATGAGGGTTTAATCACAAATTTAACCTTTGGGAGTCACAGAGTATAGAATAATATGATTTCCCCCTACATTACAGAATGATAATTCTATTGGTAGTATAGATAAGTCAGAGGGGAGGCCCTGGAAACAGGGAGAAACACCGAAACCGGTTTGGCTCAGTGGATAGTTGGCCTGCGGACTGAAGGGTCCCAGGTTCGATTTCGGTCAAGGGCATGTACCTTGGTTGCGAGCACATCCCCCGTAGGGGGTGTGCAAGAGGCAGCTGAGGCAGCTGATCGATGTTTCTATCTCATCGTTGTTTCTAGCTTCCTATCTCTCTCTCTTAATCTCTGTAAAAACTCAATAAAATATATATTTTTTTTTAAAGAGAAAAGAAAAAAGAAACAGGGAGACAGTAAGATACCAGCTCAATAGTCCAGGAGGGAGATGGGCAAGGGAGTGTTGTGGTTGAACTGTGTCCTCTAAAATGAGATGTCAAAGCCCTAACCTTAGTTTCACTGATATAACCAAGTTGAGATGAAACTGTGCTGTGTTAGAGTCAGTCCTAACTCAATGGCCAGTGTCCTTACAAGAAACGGGGAATCTGGACGCAGAGCACACATACAAGGAGAGCACCACGTCATGGCAGAACGCTACCGGATCAACAAGCCTCGCTTCTCAAGCTTGACTTTTCCTGTTATGCCTCTTGAGAGATTAAAAGTTGTTTGTTTTTTTGTTATAAAATAAATAAGCCATAGGCATATAATGTACAGCACAGAGAAAATAGTCAACAACATCGTAATAGGCCAGCTGGAGTGGTTCAGTTAGTTGATGGTTGTTCTGTGCATCCCTGTTTGGGGCAAATACCTGGATTGTGGGTTCCATCCCAGTCAGAGAATGGCAACCAATCGATGTTTCTCTCACCTCTCTCTCCCTTTCTCTCTCTAAGGATATCCTTGGGTGATGATTTAAAAAATAATAACATCGTAAAAACTTTGTAAGGTGACAGGTAGTTACTAGACTTATTGTGATCACTTTGTAAGGCACATAAATGTTGAATGTGTCATACACCTGAGACTCATGTAAAAATATATATCAACTATATTTTAATAAAATATTTTAAAGTTTTTTTTGTTTTTGTTTTTTTTACTCCTTAAAAGGCTAGACCTAGTACAGCCCCTCTGCTCCTAAGATCTTCCCCTTGGAACTCTCAGCTGGAAACATCTGTGTCTGTATTAATCATTTGTAGGCTTTCATGTATCAGCTATCATTATTTTGTTCTTCATTTATGCCAACTGGCCTTTTAAAAATTTCAGGTATTTCATTCAAGTGCATAAAACATCAGCGGCTTCTGTGAGGGGAATGCTGATATGTATGTATCTGGACACTCTAAACTCTCAGCTAGAACGAAGGAGGGATCTGATTTTTCCTTTTGCAAGAAAACGCATTCTCTCATCTCTTCCAGCAGGGCTGTCCAGGCAGAACCCAGTGAGAGAGCCTCTGCTACAGCCCAGTTCCTTCCTCTTTCCTTCAGCAGCCTCCTGCCACCCAGGCCCTGGTCCTGTCCTGCCATCTACCTTCAACAGCCAGGAAGAGAAGACTGATTCTAACCAGACCAGCCAGGAGCCCACTGGCACCTTCCCCATCAGTTCAGATACATACCATCATCCCTTCAGTTGCCACTAAGCCTTACACAGGAATGAAACACTTGGACAAATTTAAAAGCTAATTAGCCTATATGAAGAGTAAAATAGTTAATTATAGCTAAGACCCAAAAGCACAAATAAGGTCCAACTTGACACACAAAAGTTCCTAATCCTGTAACACATATACTCTAGTTCCTACAGGACCAAACTTCCCAAGTACCATAGAGCTCTGCCTCTACCTAGTTTGGGGCTATTATGAATATTCAGACTGGCCCCATCTTAGCCTGGTCTTTTCTTTTTCTTTTTTTTCCCTTTCTTTTCACATGCTGAATTTGGCTTGGTCTTTACCGCCCATTTTACCTTCTACGGGGAACAAAGTAAATTAATGGAATGAGCAGTCCTCTGTACACTAAGCTAATGGACACTCCCGAGCCATCAAGAGTAGGGTAGGTACTTGGTCGTGCTTCTGAAAAGTGAAAATGGTGTGAGAAGCCCTTCCCATCCACTCATCCATTGCTCACGACCAAACTTTCTAGCAGAGAGTTAAGCTGCTTGTTACTGTGATAAAATCAAGACCTCAGGCTTTACCTGTCACATATCACAAAAGCATTTCCCAAACACACAGCTTAGTGAATATCTGAATTCTTTGTTCACTGGATGCCGTTTTTCATATGCACAAATGAAACCTCACTTTGGCTCACTGGCCAGTGTATTTAGAAGTCCAGAGTTTGAATTAATTAGATGATGCCAACAGACACAGAGAAAACGAAAGAAGAGTGAAAAGGCCACATCAGAGACCTACCTGCTGAACCTATCTGAAAGGGAGCACAGCAGGACCAATCTCTAAGACCAAGTCTGGGGGTGTAATTCATCTAAATGGAAGCCCCAGTCCTAGCCAGACAATATCCACCGCTGCACTTCACAGTACATACAGATTCCTTTCTCCCTCGGAGAACAATTCTTTTCTAGAGGAAATAGTGTGGGATCTGGATCCAAAGTGGTAACCTTTTCCCCCAGCCTAGTAAGAGAAGCATTATAAAAAAGGCAATTGTGTCATCTCAAGCCCAGGCAGCCCTAGGAAATTTGTGTGGACAAAGAGGAGAAAGGAAAGACTTCATATTTCCCCCAGAGCAAACCCCAGAGCACATTCCTCACACTTTTCCTTCCCACTTAACAGCTTTCTCCTGGAAACAGGCCCAATTCCAGTAACTCTCTTCCTTGTGGATGTCAATGAAACTAAGGTGGGGGAGGGGTGACACAGAATGAGAAAGGGAGTATCCTTTAAAAAAAAATCATAAATACAGCTGGGCTGGTGTGGCTCAGTGGTTGAGCATGAACTATGAACCAGGAGGTCACAGTTCAGTTCCCCGTCGGGGCATATGCCTGGGTTGTGGGCTCAATCCCCAGTGTGGGGCATGGTCTCTCTCATCATTGATGATCCTTTTTCTCCCTTTCTCCTTTCCTCTCTGAAATAAGTACAAATATTTTTTTTAGAAAATACAAACTCAAATACAGAGACAAAATTGATGGTTCCCAGAGGGGAGGAAGGCTGAGGCACTGGGTGAAAAAGGTGAGGGATTAAGAGTACTCATTGGGCCAAAACCAGTTTAGCTCAATGGATAGAGCGTTGGCCTGCTGACTGAAGGGTCTCAGGTTCTATTCCGGTCAAGGGCATGTGCCTTGGTTGCGGGCACATCCCCAGTAGGAGAAGCAGCTGATCGATGTTTCTCTCTCATTGATGTTTCTAATTCTCTATCCCTCTCCCTTCCTCTCTGTAAAAAAATCAATAAAATATATTAAAAAATAAAAGAGTACTCATTAGTAGTTACACAATAATCAGGGGGATATTATGTACAGCATAGGGAATACAGTAAATAATATTGTTATAACTATGTATGGTGCCAGGTGGGTACTGGAAGTGTGGGCGGCTGGAGGGGGAGGGGCACCATGTAAAGTGTATGATTGCATAACCACTATGTTGCACATCTGATAAAAGCCAAATAAAACTGAATGTACATGCAATTTAAAAATAAAAATGTTTAAGTAGATAAAGACACCATCACTCCCCAGGTGCCTGCCTGCCTGGCAAGCCGGGCAGGGCAGCCAGACCGGATGCTGTCCATTATGGTGCACCCCACGCCATGAAAACCCTCAGGCTGCCCGTCAGGAATCTCAGCAGTAAGTGCTTATCTGGTGGAAAAAATAAAACGCCTGCTTCTGATCCCTCGGAGCATTGCATAATGCCCTCGTCCCAATGTACCAAGAACAGAGTTCATTGCCCTGGGCACCACTCCACTCCACAAATCCGCAGGTGGGTCTCACACGATTCCTGCTTCTTAGAATTCAGCAGAAATGCTTCCTCCTTATGTAATTCCACGTAAGAGCCTAGTCAGTAGTGACTCCCTCATCACTTTCACCTAAAATATCAAGGAGGACTTTGGACCAACTACTCTACCACATGAATACTTCCCTAAACAGAAATAAGCCGATTTAACTGTTACATACTCAAGGCGCTCTTGGGCCTGGGTTATAATTTCCCATATACGTGGGTTTTGACAAGAACTGAAAAGATACCATCAGAATGGGCAGGCAGGCTGGGTCAGGATACCCTGCTATACCTAAACACACAGGTGTATACACTGTTCCCCACCCTTAACCCATTACCCTAAACACAGTACGATTATTGTTGCCCTAATCCTGTCAGGCTCTTCCCCATCTTCTTGCTCAGCCAATTAATACCTCACCTCTCCCAGCCCCAAAGGATCCACAGGCGTTAGTCTTGTTGGCCAGGCACCTCATGGTAAAAGGAGCTGCAGAACTGCCAAATGGTGTTTCTGATGACTCCTTGGTCCCTCCTCTCCAAAGAAGTGTACAGTCCCTGCTGCCATTCCTGCTCTCTCAAAAGACACGCCGATTCTATGTATGGGTACCAGCTGTAGGAACACCAGGACAGCACCCCGCAGTGGGGAAGCTGGGATGAGGGGCACCATGTTGGTTACTGACTCTTTGAACTTGGGTCCCGCTACTTTCTGTGGGAGGCCTCCTCCATTGCCTCTCTTTGTTCAAGCTATGAAAATATTCTCAAGAAACATTACAATTCATAATATTTATCTGGAACACCAGTTGACCTACATAACTGGTCAAAAGATCAGTTTGAAATGAGAATCGGGGTGGAAGTCCTGGAGTATTTGTTTTTCTTCTTTGCTGCCCTGCGGGTACATTTTTATGGCCGGCAGAGCAAGAACAAAAAGGGAAGAATATGTTCTAACAGTCCAACTCAAACAATCTAACACACTTGCAGAAAAGCGATATTATTTTATAGATCAAAGAATAAGCCTATGGAGAAATCTGTAGTCCATCCCAGAATCTCAACAACTAAATTATAATCTCTGTGTGGGCAGGGGCAGAATGGGTTGCTACGCACATAGTAGGTCCTCAGGAAATACACGTGAATCGAGGTATTGCAACGAAAATGCACTTAAAACATTCTCCCACATACAGCTAGCTCAATATTCATAACAACTCACCCATCACAGAATCCATGATGACAAATCAATGCACAAATTGTTCTCATGTCCCTAAAAACATGAGTGTCAGAGAAATATTTATAAATGGAAACTTGCAGCTAATAAGCAAGTTCTGTGAAATAATGCAGTGCCTACAATGATTTCGGATTTTTCCAAAATTGTTTCCTCATTATCTAATCAATTAATATGCTGATAATATAGACACTGAGAATCCTTATTAAAATTCCCAATTTGGCCGAAACCGGTTTGGCTCAGCGGTAGAGCGTCGGTCTGTGGACTGAAAGGTCCCGGGTTCGATTCCGGTCAAGGGCATGTACATTGGTTGCGGGCACATCCCCGGTGGGGGTTGTGCAGGAGGCGACTGGTCGATGTTTCTCTCTCATCGACATTTCTAGCTCTCTATCTCTCTCCCTTCCTCTCTGTAAAATATCAATAATATATATATATATATTTTTTAAAATTCCCAATTTGCATTTTTATAGAAATACTTTGGGTTTCATAAGTGAAACAAACCTAAGAAGTCAAAATGAGATGAGCTATTCACACATTACATGATGGAGACTTATTAAATCAAGGTCCAATGCCATTTGGTGGGGTGGAAAGAGTACATAAAGAATAGAAGTCAAAACACTGACTTGCCTGCAAGCAACCTTTGTAGTCTAGCACCTATCCCAAAGCTCCTGAATTCATTCAAAGGTAAGAAGCTCAGAGAAGGGGGTCACTGACCTTCCATCTTTGTGGACTGTTCTTATATCTTCAAAACCCTAAGAAAGGTCCGAAATATGTCACTGGGACCCACAACCCCCTGACTGAACATTTATCATCCAGCCTCTTGGATTACTCCATCTCACACTGTTCTGTCTCCCTCCTTTTATATGCTCCATTCCCCAACATCCTGGCTTCCACTTTCTTTGCCACACTCCATCCCTAGGAAATCTCACCCATGCCCATTAATTCATTCAGAAGACTCACTGCCCCTACAACTCCACCTCTTATCTCTCTCTTGAGCTCTAGACTCATATTTCCAAACATTGCTTCAACTTTTCCAAATCATGTTCCATGAGCACCTCCAACTCAATTCTGCTCAAATTCTTTTTTTTTGGAAAGATAATTCACAGCATTTTATTCGTTAATCCATTTCATTCAGTAATGCACCATATTGTTCCCAGTACCATTAATGCTACCATCATTATTTCCCTTGGAGAGAACCATACTTCTACAAAATCGGAGTTGGATTTCCATTGATTAGCTCTGAAATGTTTTACCTCACCGAAAAACAACCCCTCATCAGCTAAGATGGAGGTGGTGTGGGTAAGGTATTTTAGTCAAAGGGTGGGAGCACAGGTACACCAACCATCAGCTTACACCAGATGGCGGGAGAGGGCACCCACACAGCCTGGGCCTTTGAGAAAGTGGCTAGAAGGATTCTGCTCAATAGGTTAGTCTGCAGAATTGGAAAGTTAAACCTTTTCCTGTTATCTACTCAAACCCAACTAGAGAATATGAAATAATGAATAACTAGAGGGTCATAACTTTCCAGAAAACAGAAAGGGGAGTAAACACACCACCCCCAGATGAAAGTGAGGCTGGATATCAGTGCAGGGAAAGGCTTGGGGATCTCCTTTAAGTGTGCTTCTGGTGTTTTGGTCGGTAAGCAATCAGGATGGAGAGGGAGGCTATCCCAAAGAGGAACGTCTGCAGGAACCAGAGCAGCTGAGCCCGGCCATTCGTGATGCCTTTAGACTTGCACAACACCATGGCATACAAGGACTCTCCCACGTGAATCAGCCAGGCAAGCCAGTACCCATTACGCAGAAGGGCGTGATGATGGTCCACCAAGTACTGAGTGAAGGGGCCCAGGGGCCCGAGGCTCCGATGAGGAATGCTCTGAGGCCAGAAGACAACCCACGTGTAATAGCCAAAGGAGAGGGTGATGACCGTGAACCAGAACAGACTGCGCCTCTGGAAGAAAGCCTCATCGCCGGCCGCCTTCCCCATCGCTGCAGCACATCCCGGGAGTGCGCGGTCAGGGCACCGCTGGCTCAGGGGCGGGGCCGGGGCCTCTGCTCAAATTCTTGATCTTGCCTTCCTCCAGGACCCTCTTCTCCCTATTCCTTCTCCGTTAATGACATCACCATCACCCCAAAACACTCAGCTTACAAAGCGACTGACAGCCCCACCTGCTGCTCCTCTGGACCAAGTACCGTATTTGTACAGAAACCAGACTTCCTACGGGCTGCTCCCAGCCAATTACTAAGCCCAGCAGGAGAACGAATGTTGATCCATTCCTGCAAGCCATGTGCTACTTTAGCTTCGGGACTCCCATTCCGGTTCACCAAACTTTCTTATATCTGTGCTACTGTCTAAAATTTTTCCTACTTAATCCTCCTTCCATCTGTCTCCCTTCCTTCCAACAGGGTCAGAACTACATCACAATCCGAAAGCTCCCCTACCTTCTCCTGCTCTCACCCCCCCCCAATAAATTTGTTATATATCTAATGCTGTTTTGATGACTGCTTCATGGTAGACCTGAACTAATGCGCATTTAACATCTCACCTGTAAATTCTCCAGCAATCTCTCAGCTTGTCTCCTGGCCTCCGACCTCAGAGGCACTGTGCAAAACACGGAACTATTGTGTTGAGTTGTGTCATTTCTCTCTGTAATAATTATTAATGTTTCCCCATTATGTAGAAGACAAACCTCTTATCAGGTTCTGAGCCCTCCATCCCTTACTTTCCATGCCTCTCTGTAGCCTACTGTTCTATACACCATATATGTCCACTTCCATGCCTCTGCTCATGTCATACCCTCAGCCAAACCATTCATCTTAATGCAGACCTAACTATCTCCCTATCACTTGTAACCTACACTTACTCAGGGATCTTATGTTTACCATCCTTTACCTCTCAGTAAATGAGGAATAAAAGCAGATAGAGGAAGCTGTGAAGACAGATTTGGTAATAGGCTTGTAACTCAAATGGTGATGAAGGTGAGTAGGCTAGAGCATTTAGTACATGGGTAAATCTCCTATGCACCTTAATAGTCCTCAAGAGTAGCACTGCATTTACAATACAGTATAACTGACTTCATTTCAAGAGCAAACATGTTTTTTTAAAGTTAGAGAAAACGTTGTAATTTAACATAGGGAGTGTGCTAATTTAGATGAATGTGGTGGTGTGTGTTTTTAAATGTCTTCTAAGAATTGAAACTATTCTGGATGATACTATACTTGTAATACATGTCATTATACATTTGTCCAACCCCATAGATTATACAACACCAAGAGTGAACCCTAATGTAAACTATGGTGATAATGTGTCAATGTAGGCCCATCAGTTGTAATAAATGTACAATGTGATTAGAGGGTTGGAACTTTCAGTGTTTTATCTGAAAGTTAAAACACCCCAGAAGCCCCAAATGATTGTAACATAATTACTCTGATAAGATTCAACTGAAGATGGGACTACAATACTCATGCTCCCATAATTATGCTTTTTGCACATTGCATTTTGCCATTTTCTTTTTCAGAGCAAAGATACTACCTTTAATTCTTTGAGTCTTTTCTTCTTCTTCACACAAGCACACACAAAATCATCAATGTAAAGATATTGTCCTTGCTTCTTTCAGAACAAAAGATATATTTCAACTCTTTACATAGTTTCAGAAATCCCAGTTTCTTCTATTCAATTTCTCATCATTTCTGAAAACTCACAGCATTTTAACCATAGTTCTCATGGACTTGAGACTTTTTAACTTTCTGACTTATTACAAAGGTAAGATGTAAGCTCCTTGAGGTTAGTGATTATGTTTATCCATACATCTATCTCACAGTGCCTTGCATGCAGCAAATGGCCAATAAACATTTAACAACGAGGCAACAGATTGACTAAGTTATCAGTCAGATCTTCAGGTGCCTGCCTACCAGGAATTAACGACAAAAAATATAAGGGCTTTATTGTGAGAGAATGAATTAAACAGGCGGTGGCCAGACAATACATAACCATAGAACTGACATCCTGCAGCAACCTACCTTACCCCCAGTAGAGAGGCCAGCCTCCTTACCCACAATAAACCACCCCAGAGGCCAGCCTGCTATAAGTTAGACGTGCAGAATGACAGAATGCTTTCTCCGGTGACCATCCAGGAAACTGCACAACAACGTCTGTAACCATCGGCCCCAAATGGCTAGGATTAGTGACTGGCAGCTTCCTTATCTGTGATCCCTGCTTCCAATTTAGGACCAACCAAAGTGAAATAGGCACCCCTAAACCAAGCACATAGGAAGCCCTGCTTCTAATGAGCCTGCCTACAGCTTCTCCACGCCAACAGCCTCCACAGAGGGAACACCTGAAGCCTTTCCTTTGCTCCACGAGGTGGCTGACCCACTCCTCCGCCGAAACGGAAGGCTAACTCCTTCGGCGAGTTCGGAAGAAATAATGTCTGCTTTCACCACTTGGCTGATCTTTGCTCGTTTCCACAACTGTACTGTTTCATCTTCACAAGTGGAGTCGTGCTCATTGAAGATGAAATAGTACTTAATGTAAGCTGGGAACTGAAGGAGCAAGGAATGCCCAAGGGAGAGCTTTGTCACGGATGGAGGAGCCTGCAGGCAGGGCCTGGTGACAGGTGTCCTCTGGTTGTAAGACAACTGGCAGCTTCAGCCTGGAGGGGGGGGGGGCAGCTGCTCCAGCTACCTAGGTGTCCTCCGGGTCAGTTCAGGTGAGTGCCCACCCCCACTGGGGTGACAAGAGTAACCACCTCAGCTGCGTTACACAACACCCCACCTCTCGGCTCACCTCCCTCCATTAAAAATTACTCCAGGTGCCCTGGCTGGGTAGCTCCGTTGGTTATAGTATTATCCTGACATGCCAAGGTTCAGGCCCCGGTCAGGGCACATGCAAGAAGCAGCCAATGAGCGCATAGATAAGTGAAGCAATGAACTCTCTCACTCCCTCTCGCAAATCATTTTTTTTTTTTAAATCACTCTAAGTGATGTAACGTAGAACATTAAGTTCTCACAAGTCTGTTAAAAGGCTCACCCTGACAGCTCAGGGGCTCGGTTCTGGCTGACCAGCTTGAACATCAGGCAGTTTAGTTTCTCCTCTCTTCCTGAGCATACGCATGGCCACGATAAGCAGAGTGCAATTTTGTGTAAACGTTAAACCCTGCAGTTTCTGTGAAATTACGGACTAGTTCGGTAATTTCAGTTCAGAGATGACCTCCCTGCAGGCACCACGCGGTAAGGCATACCATCGCCGAAAGTGACTGGCTTCGTCTTTAAAGTGCTTCTAAATTTTGTATTAATTCCAAATTAAACATAGTTATTGTTGAAAATCTAGAAAGAGCAGAGTAACAAAAAAGAAGGCTAAACTCATCCATAATGACTATCCAGAGAAACAAATGTTCGGTCTTTTTTTTTTTCTTTCTTTCTCTCCCTTTTTGTATGGATGTGGATGAGGGAAGGGGGATTCGCTTAATAGGATGAAACTGATAGGGCTTTGAACAGTAGCTTTGCGTATTTCTCTAAATATGACTTACGGAGAAGCCAATTGATAATCAAGATACTCTTTCAAGGCACTTCCTCAAGTGCCCAAGGGTAGGGAGAAGATCCTACATGACGGGTGAGCCATCTGTGCTTCCCCGATCCTGCCAGGACACGCTGTCCTGTACATGCTGGTCCCTCTGCCTGCAGCAGCCTCCCCAGCCTTGTCCAGCAGAGCATCACTACCCCGCCTCACGACCTAGCCCCAGTCCTGCACCCTGGCAGCAGCAGGGTCCCCTACCTGTGCGCTCAGCACGCCACTGCATTTCCATAGGGCAGTTGGCAAATGGCAGTGATTCCTGGGTGACTGGACTTGTGCATATCCACAAACTGGACAGACTGGTTTGTACACCCACCCCCTGGCAGAGGACACAATGAAGACAGTGTAGACTGGTGGTTGGAGTGTGGGTAGTGGCGCTAGGCTGCCTTGGTTAGGTTGAATTTTGTCTTCACCGCTTACCAGCTGTGACCTTGGGCAAGTTACGTGTCCTTTGTATTCCACGGTTTCTTCTTCTTTAAAACAGAGGTGGAGATGGTATTTGCCTCACAGGACTATGAGGATTCAATTAACACATCAAAGTACTTTACAAGGTACCCAGTACAGGGTAAGCACTATATAAACTCTTGAGATTATTAAGTTACTACTTATAAGAGCTAACCCACAATTATCTCCAGGCTGCTTATAGTTCTCACAATCGTTTTACTCGGCTCTAAGGGCACTGAGGACTCATGATTAGCTCTTACTAGTTTTCTCTGTACATGGCGAACAAATATGTGGTCCAGATTCCTCTCTGGCTACAACAGAACACAGGCATTCATGTGAAACCAAGTTTGGATAATGCTGCCTCACTATTAAATGGAAACACTACTAGTGGAGGTTACCCAGGCCAATTTGCTCACCCTAGGTGGAGAACATCCATTGCCCAAGAAGCAAGTTCTGCTGCAGAGCTAGCCTGCCTCAGGGCAAGGGAACACTCTGGACCAGGCAATATTTTCTGAGTCAGCTCAGACCAACCAGATGGAACCAGGCTCAAATCTCACAGAAGCTGCTGGGTTTAAAGTTTACACATAATTACTTATCAATAGTGTACTTCCTCCCTAGCTGGTTTGGCTCAGTGGATAAAGCATTGGCCTGTGGACTAAAGGGTTCCAGGTTCAATTCTGGTCAAGGGCAGATACCTGGGTTGTGGGCTCGATACCCAGTAGGGGGCTTTTAGGAGGCAGCCAATCAACCATTCTTTCTCATCATTGATGTTTCTCTCTCTTTCTCCCTCTCTCTCTCTCTCCGAAATCCATAAAAACATAATTTTAAAAAAGTGTGCTTCCAATCCTGGTCATTGTGACTTAGTTGGTTGGAGTATCGGCCCATACACCAAAAGGTGGCAGGTTCAATTCCAGGTCAGGGCACATACCCAGCTTGCATGTTTGATCCCCAGCCAGGATGAGTACCCATCAATGTTTCTCTCTCTCCCTCTCAAATCAATAAAAACATTTTTTTAAAAAAAATTCATTTCCAAGGGAGATAGAGACACAGAGGGCTAGGGTGAGGTGAGAGGGACAGGGACAGGGCAGGCACAGGGTAAAGAAATGGAAGTCTCTGATGTTCAAATTATTCTGCTAAAAACAAGTAGCTGAACTAAAAAAGGATAGACAACTCTGACACATTTCCTAGGCTTTAACGCTCTTAAAGAACATCTTATTTTCAATTATATTGTAAGTAGTACTGACCTAAATATTGCCTTTGAAAGTCCCAGAAAGGCATTTACTTGTTCATATATTTACCTAAAGCTTGCTTTAAAAATATGCAACTCTTGCCAAAACCGGTTTGGCTCAGTGGATAGAGCGTCTGCCTGTGGACTGAAGGGTCCCGGCTTCGATTCCAGTAAAGGGCATGTACCTTGGTTGTGGACACATCCCCAGTTGGGGAGGGGGCGGCGGCAAGAGGCAGCTGATGGATGTTTCTCTCTCATCAATGTTTCTAACTCTCTATCCCCCTCTCTTCCTCTCTGTAAAAAATCAATAAAATATATTTTTTAAAAAGATTTCCTCAAACTGAAATAGAAGGCTTCCAGCTATCCCTAGTTCTGAATCCCTTCAACAGAACAAAACGTGCAGATTTTCATCCATCTGTCCCGGGGAAACTGGTGCAGCTTTGAAACCAACAAGGGGAGCAGTGCTCAGCACAGCCTGACTGACATTAGCCAGCCGGAAGATGGACTGGCTTCATACTTCAACTTACCTACCTTGACACAAAATACAGCCTGCCTTCCATATAGCCTCTCTGTCCTAAAACCTAAAACAAGACAAACCAATTGACAAGAGCTCTTCAGTTCTGCCTGTCCCTTTGACTGGTGGACGCTTGCCTAAGTCCTGGAAGACCTCTGAAAGGTATTCTTCAGACTATTAAAAACATTTCAATAGAAAATAAAATTCTAAGAATGTCTGTGAGTAAATTAAGCTCTCTGAACAAAACATTAATCTTATGTGTGTGCTTCTCTATAAACATCATTCAGATTTTTTTTTACAAAGTCCTGCTGCCTTTCAGTAGGTACAAATAATAAAATGCAGGTGTGAGATAAGAGAAGCATTAGAAGCTATTCTGGTATACAGAACCTTGGGCTTGGAGGCCAGATGTCTGGGTCTCCCATCCGTGTGCGACTCCCCTGGCTGCATGACTAGAGGCCATTCCTTTGTCCCTTCTGAGTCTCTGTCCTGATCTGCAGACGCGATGAAACCTCTCAACCTCTCAACCCAAACGAGGAGATAGGAGATAACTGTCCCAGTCTGTGCCTGAGGGGTGAGACTGTCCCAGTCTGTGCCTGAGGGGTGAGACGTCCTCCCACGTGCTGGTGCAATGCCTTTCCTGGGAAGTCTGCAGGGATCTCGAGACCCCTTGAGATGAACACCTAGAAAGGTGCTGCATCAACGCCACCCGAGAGTACGAAATGTTTATGGGACTAAATGTTCCACTCTCTCCCTCACCTTGGAGCATCCGCCGCTGTTCTGGTTTAAAACAAACATATTCATCCCCGGGTCTTGAGCAATCCTAACCTAGAAGCCGGACTCTCAGAGACCCTAGAAGGCAGCCGGCCAGAGCCAGCGGCGGCGTCTGAGGAGCCCTCCCGGCCACTTACAAACAGGGTCTTCCATTTTCAAGGGCCTTTTCAGACGGATGCTCGCGGGGACCGTCTTCTCCATCAATTCATCAATGCTCTGGAATTAAAAACGCGAGTCACAGGAAAGCGGGAGGGAAACGCTTCTGAATTAAAAAAGAGTCGCCTCTGTGTGTTGCATCGGCAAAGGCTTGTGGGGACCTCATTTAAGTCGCCTAATTATGGTTTATTTTAATTTTTTTAAAGAAAAAAGGAAAGAACAACTTTGAAAACTAGCAATCGCTAGGAGCAAAGAAAATGAAGTGGGGGAGTGATTCGGCCGCTCCGAGTTGGGTTTCTAACGGCAACGGGGAGATAACCCGACAACCTAGCAGCCACTTCTTTCCCAAAGTTAGGGCTCATCAGCCGGGCGACTTGGGTTGGAAAAAAACAAAAAAACAAAAACAAACACAAACGGTTTTGAAGCGGGAGGAGAAAACACGCGGGCGGGAGGAGGCTGGGGTTCGGAGAACTGAGCGCGCGGACTCGCTTCCACTCCAGGGGCCCGGGACCAGGACCGGGACCGGGACCGGGACCGAGACGCGGGTCCCACGCGGAGCAAGACAGAGGGTTCGGGCGGGGGGTTCGGGAGGCCGAGCCGGCAGAACCCGGGCGGGGCGGGGCGGGTTGAGGTCCCGAGGGCCGGATGGGGGGGGGGGGGTCCTTACCGCCAGCCCCAGGGCCTGTAGCATCTCCCTCTGGTCTTTGTCCCCAGGTCCGATGTGCCTCCGGGCGAAGTCGTCGTGCCGGGGCAGGAGGCGCTCGAGGAGGCGCGAGGCCCCGGCCCCGCCGCCGCCGTCCGCACCGCCGCCCCGGGTGTCGGGGCTCCGCTGCACGCAACGCCGCCCCGCGCCTCCCGCCAGGCGGCCGCCGCCGCCGCCGCCGGGGGCCCCGCAGCCCAGGCGCAGCTGCCCCCAGGCCCTGGCGCACGTCTGCATGGTCGCAGCCACGGTCGCCGCCGAGGGTCCGCGGCGCTCTCGGCCCGTCTTCGGGTGGCAGCTGCCTCTGGCCTGGAGTCCCTTCCCCAGAGGAGGACCGGCGAGGGATGCGCGTCCGCTCCCGGGCGAGGGATGGGCGGCGCGCACCGCCCGGACCCGCGCGCAAAGTTGTTGCTCCACTCCCGGCACCTGCTCCGCACACTTTAAGCGTCGCCCTGGGGGCGGGCGGTGGGTGGGGGCCGGCACACGCTCGGCCAATGGGAGGGGACGGAGGAGAGGGGGCGGAGGGGAGGGGGCGGGGGCGGACCCCACCCCGCCCCTTCTCGCTACCCCCTCTCCGGGGCGCTGGCTCCCGGCATCCTCAGTCAGTCCTACTCCCATCTCTGGCTGATGGCTGAGGCTGAGGCTCTCTCCAAGGGGGACCCCAGTCTGGGATTCCGGTGGAAGGCCGCGGGCGAAGTGCCTAAGGGACTCAGCCGAGATGGAAGGTGATTCTGGCCCGGAGGCCAACACACTTTTGAGTTGGTTAGTTTTCATTTTGGAGTACTACCTTTTCCCTCTGTACCTCATGGAAACCCATGTGGGCGATGAGAGTTCTCGTGCCGTGTAGGATAGTAGGGCAAAAGTTACTCAACCTCAACCTCTGAGCTTCAAGGTTGTCACCTCACAGAGCTGAAGGGGATTTAAAAGTAGATGATACATATATATGTATAGTCTGTGTGTATTGTGCGTGGGGAAATGCAAAATGTATGAAGGTGTACGTGGTGCACTATCATCTTAGTTGGAAAATTATTTATACCTGGGCATTTTGTAAATCTCTTGAGATTTTAATTAAAACACTGAACTTTCGAAATTCCCATTGTCCTTCTGATATGAGGAAGAGCGTTGGACCAAAATCATCAGAACATTACTCGTGCTTAGAGCAAGGCAAAAGAGAACCTGAACTCTTGCTCTTTCTCTTCCTCTACGCTTCCTCCTTTACTCATGCTCTGCATGCTCTGGGTTCTGGAGCGGACAGCACAGAGACTAAGGGAGAGGCAGAAAAGTATAAAACCTAGAACACTAGGCGAAATGTGTGTGTGTGTGTGTGTGTGTGTGTGTGTGTGTCAGGCAGGGAAGGTGTTATTAGTCTTCTGATAAAAATGCACACTTGTGTGAGTACTGGAAAATGGGATAAAAGCAGAAACCATTTTTGTTGTTGCTTCTCTGACAACAGCAGACAGATGCATGGGTGGTAGCAGACAAGAAGTACTTCCTTACCAATCACTCACAATGGAAGAGCAGGGCAGCTGGTTTCACAATGGAAGTGTCCTGTGGTTTTCCAGCCTTTGAGGCAGCAAGAATATTTTGCTGGACTCCTGGACTACAGACAGCATCTGTGATTGACCTGAAAATAGATCTATCTACCCTGTCTTGCTCTTCCAATTCTTCCAATGGCTTCATTTGCACCTATTACTGGCATTTTAATACTCATGTGCTTGAAATACTTATGAGTGTTTTTATTTGTTTGCTTCCTAAATAATTTTTAACAGAGACTGTAACTAAGGCCAAAGGTGGCTTTAGAAAACTGACCCCCAAAGATAGGCATCACATTATCACTAGTCGAAAATGAGATGATGGTAGTCTTGGCCATGAAATGGAAGCAATCCCTTAAATTAGCAGTGGAGAATAAAGTGCCTGTTGAAGACCTGTCTCTGCTAGCTTGGACTCTCTGGTAGGAATGACCACTAGAAGGACCACTGAGAGACCTGGTAGCTTCTGAATGCCCTGGAGAGTTTACAGCATAAAATGACAGCTCAGAGAACTAGAGAGCTTCAGTGCTCTAAAAGAATTTCCTAACTTCTGTAGCTGCAGAAAGTATTTACATATTAGATAGACTCAATGCTCAATCCTGCAGATTGCCAAATTATCATAGGAGCTTAATTCACAGTCTTCTTAGGTCTTATATGTGAAAGTTAGGGATTAATTTAAAACCCAAAGACTTGAAATAGGGACATTTTGGTAGTTTGTATTGAATTTGATTATCTTGAATGCCCAAATCCCCTTGCTTGCTGAATCAGTCTCTCTGCCCCTCTCTGAGATCCTGGCCATCCCTTGCTTGACGATCCTATAATGGCTTCATTAAAACATCAATCTTGCAAAGGTGTGCTAGTGATCCTTTACCTCGATGGCCACAACCAGAACCAGATCTCCCTGTACCCCAGGAAGTTGGGTAAGACATCTGACACCAGAGGAAAGTCTATATAGGGAAAGAATTGCAAGATACTGCTCATGTATATTGGCACTAGAGGGTTTCTGTGCAGGACTGGGTTCTAGAACAAGGAAGAAGGAATATAATATTGAAATTGATATATTATAGCACCAGAGATTCTAAATTCACCCCTAAGATGTGCCTCTGTGGTTGTGGATTATTTCGAGCTAAAGGCAACCAAGTATCACAGATGTCCCCCTTTTAACTTTCTGTTAAAGCCCGCAACCTGGGCATGTGCCCTGCCAGGGAATGGAACCATGACCTCCTGGTTCATAGGTCCACCCTCAATCCCTGAGCAATATTTCTTTGCCCCTCTCCCTTCCTCTTTCTTAAAAAAAAAAATCAATAAAAACATATTTTAAAAGAAAGCAAGAGCCCAACCAGTGTGGCTGAGTGGTTGAGCATCAACTCAGCCCGGGCAACATGCCCAAATTGTGGGCTCAATCCCGTGTGGTGTGTGCAGGAGGCACCTGATCAATGATTTTCTCCTATCATTGATGTTTCTATCTCTCTATCCCTCTCCCTTTCCTCATTAATATATATATATATATATATATATATATATATATATATATGAAAAAATATATAGGGGTTGGATTAAGAAATCAAGCCATCAGCCCTAGCTGGTTTGGCTCAGTGGATAGAGTGTCAGCCTGTGGACTGAAGGGTCCCAGGTTGGATTCCAGCCAAGGGCACATGCCGGGGTTTCGAACATCCCCCAATGGGGATAAAAGAGGCAGCCAATCAATGATTCTCTCCCATCATTGATGTTTCTATCTCTTTTTCCTTCTCCCTTCCTCTCTGAAATCAATAAAGATATATTAAAAAAAAAAAAAAGAAAAGCCATCAAGCCATCAAGCCATCATATGTATAAAGCCTGACCTAATGGATGAATCAACAGACTTCCTCTTGAATCCCATTGGTAGAATCAGTCTCATAGCTACTTCTGCATGTTGGGAAGCTCCACTTTTCTCTCTGTATTTATAGACAAACCAAGGAGAAGGGAGTTGGGACACCCTTACAGTCACTGTAAAAAAAGAAGACAGTAACAAATTAAATGTATATAACTAAGCCTAATATTAGTGGAGGGGGATCGTGGTGGGAAACTATACTTCTGAAAAGATTTTAAACGTTGTTAAGACAAAAGTTGTATTTAATATTAGTAACATATTGATGAAGACCTTTAGTATATATATGTAAGAGACAAGATAAAGGAAATACTAAAAGGTCACTCCAGAGTTTTAAGTCTAGAAAAACGGAAGGATGTTGGCAGACATAAGGAAATAAAAATGCCCAGGTGGAGAGCATGTTCAGGGTATAGTTGACCTTGCCTCCCAATAGGCGAGTTTGTGGTGGTAGAGAGGAGTACCCAAAGGAAGGACAGAGCGGGCCAATGATAGTGTAGGATTGAGGTCAGAAGTCTGGTCTAGGGATCTGGGCCTGAGAACCATTTACTTCCAGGGGGGAGCAGCTCTCTGGGGAGGGATTTAACCAAACAGATCTGTCCAAACATTGAGAATCAACCTTATTTGAGGAGAAAAAGCGAAGTCTCTAAAGGAAGCAAACAAATCTCGAGAAAGAGGGAGGAGCACAGGCTGGCCGGCCAAGAGCCCTGGCAACTGAAGATTGAGACTCTGAGAGAGGAAGAGATGTGGGGCACGGCTGTGGGCACTGTACCCAGATTCTCCAAGGAAGTCAGGGGAAAGGGAAACAGGAAAAATTCATTGAAGCTTGCACCGAGGAGATCCCTGTGACCTCTGAGAGAGCAATTGCCCCGGTCTAAAGCCTGTCACATAGCGCTGCAGCTGAGAGAGTGAGAAGGGGAGGGTAGGTTCTAGTCATCTGCTTGAGATGTCGGGATGAAAGGAGGGAAGAAAATCCTGTGGTGATTGAGAGAAAACGGGCAGACCCTGACCCTCAGGGCATTGGGTGAGTCATTCATGTGGGTGGGTCACCTCTTCGGAGGTCCTGCCATGTGGTGTCCTGGACGGTGCTGGCCACGGTGGTGTGATCCAGCACTCCCTGGTCAGAGTTTTACACCAGCAGGTATCAGAGTCAATTCCAAAGTGCACTTGGCGGCTAGCTTGTGCAAAGAGCAAACAGACCATGGGTGTTTGTTTGCCACCCCCACCCCGCCCCCCCAAATTCCACTATCTCTCTCTCTAAAAAAAAAAAAATGACCTCTGGAATAGCACATACAACCTCCTCTCCCCATTTTGGAAAAGAAGTGTATTAGAGACACTGCATCAGAGAATGCACAGCCCCTCCTTAGGTCTGGGGAAGTTGGAGTCCAGTACAAATACAGTCCTTGCAAAAAAAGAAAACAACAACAATAAAACAAAGAAAAAGACTGCGTAGAGTGGAGATGAAAGCACACACAAGGTGAAAACCCCCATCTTTGTCAGACTGGCACTGGCTGGTGGTGGCACTGACTGGTGCCTCTGAGGAGGGGCTCGCAGAGCCTGCGAGAGTGGAAGGATCACGGGGCTAGTTCACGGTTCAGGGGGTGGCATTAAGAGTGGGATCTGAGGGGGTTCAGCTGTTAGCAACAGCCACTATGGGGTGGGTAGAGGATCCTTCCCCATCAGAAGCCAGAGCTTGGCTTCAGGCAGGATTTTTTTTTTTTTTAAGTTGTAGTAGGCAGAGGTTCCAGCAAGCAATAACTCTAAAAAAAGGTCCAGTCACTTGAATTTGAGGATAAATTCCAAAACTGTGAGGACCTAGCGACACTGAGGTAAGAGAACATCCACTCAGAACATAAAAATAACTTGGTGTCAGAGTCAATAAACGATACAGAATGCCCATTACTAACAATCCAGGCAAAATCCCAGTTATTGGAAGCAGGAACAGGGTCCAAGTGGTCACCACCCATACCTACCCCAGGCTAAGCAGGAAAACTAAGCGCCTAAATATTTGCCCTGCTTAAAGGCCAGATTAGTGGATTACTCTCAGAGTCCGAAATAAATTAAGGTCTGAAGCAAGGGAGGCAGTGAGAGGGATTTGGGGCCAGAACCAGGTCAGTAACTGCCAAAACTGTGGGTCCAGCTCAGCTTTGGGCACTGACTGCTGAAGTGTTTTTCCAACACCACCGAGTGACAGTAGGCGCTCAGAACGAGTCACCCCTCGTGATGCGCCTCTGTGGTTGTGGATTATGTTGAGCTAAAGGCAACCAGCAACCTATGGTTTCAAGAGAAACCTCTGCCCCCCCCTTTAAATAAATATATATTATTACATGATAACGCTTAGGTAGAACATTACAGAGGTAGTAGAAATGAGCCAGCGGGGCCGTGTAAGCTCAGGAAACACGTTACAGAGGCCGAAGAAGTTCCCTTGGAACTTAGGAGAGAGAAAGCCAAAGGTAATGCATCTGGAGGAAAGTGAAAGGTGCAGACATACTGAAGAGAGCATGCCTAGATAACCTTCTTTGCCCTGTCTTTTTTTATTTTATTTTATCATCCTGCAATGAGTCTTTGAAGCCCCAAGGTACCTTACCTCAGAACAACATATGTTCCGAATTCTAACTTCATGTCCCTGAATGTCGTTTGTGTGCAGTGTCTCTGAGTCTCTCATGTATGTGGGGCTCCCATGCATCCATATGTAATTAAATTTAGTTATTTTTTCTTCTTAATCTCTGCCCTTGATCCCAGGCAGATTTACTTATTAGATTAGCCTGGGAAAAAAACCTTGAGGATAGAGGAAAGTTTCTTTCTCCCACCCACAATTTTCAGGGGACACCCACTAAGTGTCTTATGATTTAACTGAATTCTGATACTATCTACCTGGAGATAGCTTCCCATCCTGTAACAGGTAGAATAAAATGTTCCCCAAAATTGTTCCATCCAGACAAGCCCCGCCAAAACGAATGTTCCATTGCGGTAAGCCCCGCCAGAACTATGGCAGTTATCAATAGGTAGCTATACAACAATGGTCTAACCCGACTTCTTTATAAAAAATAAAATTTTAATTAATTGATTGATTTTAGAGCGAGGGGAAGGGAGAGACAGAGAAAAAAACAACAACATTGATTTGTTCAACTTATGTATGCATTCATTGGTTGATTCTTGTATGTCCCCTGAATGGGGATCGAACCCCAAAACTTGGCATATCCAACAGAGCTCCCATCCCTCTAATCTCTAGGACTTTCTGATGACACCCTAAGGCTATCCAGGGGCTTCACCCTAGGTCACTTTATCAGTGTAAACTCAAGTGTGCTCAAAAGAGGCTTCTCACAAACAAAAAGCGATGCTCCTGTCAGGAACTTCCCAGCGTTTTAGGAGCTTTGAGTCAGGAGCTGGAGACCAAGATGACATACATGTCTTATTATACCACAGCTCTCCAAGTGGAATAAGAATGCCACAGTCATTCCTCTGTAGCATTCTGGCTTCCCCACATCCAGAGTTCTTGGGGCTCCCTGATCTGTCTGACTCTGTCTTCATCCCCGGGTAAGAATTCTCCTCCAGTTCTAGGCCAGGGGTCCCAAGTGCAGACGCAGGATTGGAGACCTGGGCCTGGCCTGGATTCTCTACCTCTCAGCTCTGAGGAGCAATAAGTAGGCCGTAAGAAGAATTGACCTGGCTGGAACCGGTTTGGCTCAGTGGATAGAGCGTCGGCCTGCGGACTGGAAGGTCCTGGGTTCGATTCCGGTCAAGGGCATGTACATTGGTTGCAGACACATCCCCAGTGGGGGGTGTGGTGGATGATTCTCTCTCATCGATGTTTCTTTTTTTTTTAACATATTTTTTTATTGATATTTCACAGAGAGGAAGGGAGAGGGACAGAGAGCTAGAAACGTCGATGAGAGAGAAACATCGACCAGCCGCCTCCTGCACACCCCCTACTGGGGATGTGCCCGCAACCAATGTACATGCCCTTGACCGGAATCGAACCCGGGACCCTGCGGTCCGCAGACCGACGCTCTACCACTGAGCCAAACCGGTTTCGGCTCTCATCGATGTTTCTAACTCTGTCCCTGTCTCTTCCTCTCTGTGAAAAATCAATAAAATTTATTTTAAAAAAAAAAAAAAAAAAAAGAAGAAGAACTGACTTGATCTCCAAATGTAGCTCCCCACTCCTCCCCCTGTGCACCCCCCCCCCTCCCGCCCCCTCGGTCTCCTTTCAAAGAAGCACCATGAGTCTTCGCCTCAGACCACAGGGCCTGAGGGCGAGCATGACCAGGAGCCAGCGCACTGCAGATCTCATCCTCCCTCTTTAATTACAATTTCCACTTCAGTGCAGCCTGGTTTCACTCACTCCCCTGTGGGGTCCTGCTCTTTCACATTTTCCTGGCCAATTACCTTGTGACTCCCTTACTCAGGCTGTGCTGTCTTCCTTTTAACCATCAACTCCCCTCTGTCTCATCTGTGGTAATTAGCCCGGCATGAAAGCAGAGTGTTTAAGGGTCAGAGAAGCTCAAGGTTAGGAGGGGTGAGGAATCAGCCAGACGCATCCCGGGCACCTGAGCCGTATCTGTAGGGGCTTCATCAGCCTGAGGCTGGACCCACGTGTTTGTTGAAACGTGTAGAGACTGAGAAGGTGTCAGCACAGAGTTGCTGTCATCCCGAGTGCCTGCTTCTTCCGAACCTGGGCTCCACTGCCAGGGTTTTCATTCTTCTCTTACCCTGTTTTATCAAATGTGAGTTTCTCTGGCTCTGAAGTCCATTATTTTACTAGTAACTACTCTGTATGTGTAAACGATATAAAGGGAGTGGACCTCATGCCCCCTCACAGTGTTTCCCAAACTTCTCTCACGATGAGAATCACCTGGTGGAGTTGTTAAAATACAGATTCCTGAATCCCAGCTAAGAAGTGCTAAGCTAGAATTTTGGGGAACATATAGGTAAAATTGTATACTTAACTAGTGCTCTTTTTTTTAAACCTATATGCAATTGCATATAGGTAAAAAATGCATATAGGTAAAAAAAAAAAAGAGCACTAGTTAAGTATACAATTAAACCTATATGCAATTGCATATAGGTAAAAAATGCATATAGGTAAAGTATACAATTAAACCTATATGCAATTGCATATAGGTAAAAAATGCATATAGGTAAAAAAAAAAAAAGAGCACTAGTTAAGTATACAATTTTACCTATATGTTCCCCAAAATTCTAGCTTAGCACTTCTTAGCTGGGATTTAGGAATCTGTATTTTAACAACTCCACCAGGTGATTCTCATCGTGAGGGAAGTTTGGGAAACACTGCTCTAGAGCCACCCATTTAACGAGGATGGAAGGAAAAGACCTAAGGCAGGGACCTGATATAACTGGCACCTGCACACCGACCTTGCAGCCCAGTGTTTGGCTTATAATTGGTTTTAGGGTCGAATAGTATGTATTGAAGTGAAAAAGTTAAAAGTACTCGTGTGGGGGCCCAGAACCCTCCCCTCTCTGAGTTCTATAGGTAAGATTGGAATTTAAAAGGCAACAGGGAAACACCAGCGGCCTGAACTGGAGGGGCTGCTGGGGCAGACGTAGGACACTCTTCAGTGATCTTCTTCACTCATGTCTTCCACCTCTGGGGAGATTTTTTAAACTCTCACCTGGCCGGCGTGACCTATGAACCGGGAGGTTATGGCTCGATCCCTGGTCAGGGCCCATGCCCAGGTTGCAGGCTTGATCCCCAGAGGGGGCATGCAGTGATTCTCTCTCCTCACTGATGACTCTATCTCTGAAATCAATAAACAATATACGCAAAACTCTCTCTTCTCTTCCCCTTTTTTAAAAAAAGGAACTGTTTACACATATTCCCGTCAGATTACAAATACATTCCTTTGGCCTGTGTGTCTTCATGTTGTGCCTAGATGCCTCCATTTGACCTATCAAAACTCTACCATCCTGTAATGTACATACATCTATTACTTGATATTCTGAAGATACATCTGTATTCTCTTTTTTAAGTTGAAACAAAGAGCAGTATTTTTGCTGTGCCTTATTCTACCTCTTCCTATCTGTGTACCTGTGGTCAGGATACTTACTCTCTTTAAGACTGAAATCTTCAGCTGAAAATGGGAATATTAATAACCACTTAACATAAATTAAAAAGAAAGACACATTTTAATAAATGACATACTGTATGTAAAATGCCTTGCAGGGTCCTAGCATATAGTAAGTTTTATTTTTTTTATTTTTAAAAATATGGAATGCTTGCCCTGGCTGATGTGCTCAATGGTTAGACTGTTGCAGGGGCAATCCCCAGCCCCAGTCAGGCACAACCAATCGATGTGTCTCTCTCACATCAATGCTTCTCTCTCTTCCCTCTCTCCCTTCTACCCTTTCTAAAAATCCTCGGGTGAGGATTAACAATACATAAATACATACATACATGCAAAATGCTTCACAAATTTGTGTGCCATCTTTGCCCAGGGATCATGCTAATCTCTGCATCAGTCCAGTTTTAGTGTATGTGCTGCCAAAGTGAGCACTAGTAAGCTTTCAATAAATGTTAATCTCTTGTGTGTGTGTGTGTGTGTGTGTGTGTGTGTGTGTGTGTCTGTGTGTTCATCCCAATATAAAATAATTCATATCTCCTTTGCCATCCAGTAAAACTTATTTTGTGAGAACAAAATGTGCACATCATACATCCCACTTTGTCCTATAGTATTTTTGTTGTTGTTGTTAATCCTCACCTGAGGATACTTTTCCCATTGATTTTTAGGAAGAATGGAAGGGATGGGGAGGGAGGGAGGGTAGGAGGGAGAGAGAGAAACACTGATGTGGGAGGGACACATCAGTTGGTTGCCTCCTGAGAACTCAGGAGTGAACCTGCCACCCAGATACCTGCTCTTGATCAGTAATCAAACCCGCAACCTTTTTAAAAAATATATATATTTTATTGATTTTTTTCCAGAGAGGAAGGGAGAGGGATAGAAAGTTAGAAACATTGATGAGAGAGAAACATCCATCAGCTGCCTCTTGCAACCCTCCCCTCCCCACTGGGGATGTGCCCGCAACCAAGGTACATGCCCTTTACCGGAATCGAACCTGGGACCCTTCAGTCTGCAGGCTGACACTCTATCCACTGAGCCAAACCGGTTTCAGCAAACCTGCAATCTTTCAGTGCTTGGGCCAACACTCTACCAGGGCAATGTCCCATAGTATTAACATGTGTGTCCACTTTGTTCTTCAGTTTGTAGTGCCCTTAGGGATTTGAGGCTTAACTTTGTGAATTATTTCATCTTCCCCTTGGTCCAAAACTGAGACTCTTAGTATCTTAAACATAGCATCTAATTAAGAAATAGTTGTTTTGCCAAAACCGGTTTGGCTCAGTGGATAGACACAGGGCTGGGCAAACTACAGCCCGCAGGCCGGATCCGGTGAATAAAACTATTGAATTAAAAAAAAAAAAAAAAAAAGACCGTACCCTTTTATGTAATGATGTTTACTTTGAATTTATATTAATTCACACAAGCACTCCATCCATGCTTTTGTTCCAGCCCTCCAGTCCAGTTTAAGAACCCATTGTGGCCCTCGAGTCAAAAAGTTTGCCCACCCCTGGAATAGAGCGTCAGCCTGAGGACTGAAAGGTCCCAGGTTCGATTCCGGTCAAGGGCATGTACCTTGGTTTCAGGCACATCTCCAGTAGGGGGCGTGCAAGGGGCAGCTGATAGATGCCTCTCATCGATGTTTCTAACTATCTCTCTCCCTTCCTCTCTGTAAAAAATCAATAAAGTATATATATATTTTTTTTTTTTTAAAAAAAGGAAATACTTGTTTTGTTGAAAGCATGAATGAAAACAACCCTAGCCGGTTTGGTTGAGTAGATACAGTGAAGGCCTATGGACTGAAGGGTCCCAGATTGGATTCCAATCAAGGAAGGATACATGCCCAGGTTGTAGGCTCGATCCCAGGAGCAGCCAATCAATGATTCCCTCTCATCATTGATGTTTTTATCTCTTTCACCCTCTTCTTTCCTCACTGAAATTAATAAAAAATATATTTTAAAAAACAATAAAATAGGAAAGTGTTAGGACTATAGGGCAATATGATCCTTAACTGCCATTTGTAAGCTTCCCACCATAGGAGAACAAAGGCCAAGAAGACTTGCTAGACATCAGGAATCAGACCATATAAGGAATTGAAACTGTTCTAAGACACCTGACCTCACACCTGCATTCCATCCGAATCCCAAGCCCACCTCCTCAGCCCCTAGACCCACTGATAACAATAGTTTCCTGCCAGTGACTGCATATGAGGATGAAATTCCAGCTCCTGGGTGCTGCCATCATCAACCAATGTCCCCTTGGCTTGGTGCTGTGCAGCACTTCCCTTTGGATAGCCCATCCCCTACCAGGGGTGGGCAAACTTTTTGACTCGAGGGCCACAATGGGTTCTTAAACTGGACTGGAGGTCCGGAACAAAAGCATGGATGGAGTGTTTGTGTGAACTAATATAAATTCAAGGTATACATCATTACATAAAAGGGTACGGTCTTTTTTTTTTTTTTAATTCAATAGTTTTATTCACTGGATCCGGCCAGCGGGCCGTAGTTTGCCCAGCCCTGTGGCCTAGCCCCTTTTCTTAAATAAATTCAATTTTCTTTAATCACTGTCTTGAGATAACTATTTAGCCTGCTTGTGTGCACCAAGCACGTTAACCTTTCAGAAAGGAAGGGAAAAAAGGAAGACATTGAAAAATAATCTACCTGACCATTCACTACAATAAATATTAAATCATTTCTTGTTCATTTTTTCTAATGTTTTATATATATATATATATATATATATATATATATATACATATATATACACGTGTGTGTGTGTGTGTATGGCTTGTGGGCTAAGATTTTGCTTGTTAATTTATTTACTCTTTGTTTTACCATATGTAAAATTATTAGAACAGGGCCTGCCAAATGTAAATATTATATAAACTTTTACCGTTATTTCCCTCCTCCATCAAGTATACTTGTAGTTTAGATCCTAGCAAATACTGTCAAATATTGTCCCTCTTGCTGTTCCAATTGAGACAAGCAGGAAGATCTCTGGACTTCTGTTCTATTTTGGGGAAGAGGGGTTTTGGGTGATGGGAGAAACCCAGTTGGTTTGAAAACAGAAAATCCTGCCTGAATGCTGCCATCTAGTGTTTACTTCATAAAACTAGAAGCACCCATTCTTCCTCTCAGCAAGGATCATTTTAAAACTGTTTTGTGCGGAGGACTGAGAAGGTGGGGCAGTTCTGTACCGTGCTGCCTTCCACTGGTTAAGACCTCCAAGAGCAAAGGCCTACCAAGGTGAGGATGCCCCTACTGTCACCTGTAGAGGGGCAGCACTGAGCTGGCCAATATTTGTGGTGGTGGTGCTGCTTGTCCTGGCTCAGGGGAAGCGTTCACTAAGTCTGAAAGACTAAGACATCGCGGGGACTCTCCGCCACTGCCCGCGGCCTGCTCTGCCAGGCCTTCGCGCGCGCTGTGCTGGTGCTGCGCCTTCCATTGGCAGACCCGGAGAATCCTCTCTCCGCTGCCACATGGCCAGGCCAAAGCATCAGACACTACCATCATGCGGATTTTAAAACTACAGGGGAAATTGAGCCACAGGAGCTACCATCGCTGCCGCACCCACCGCCGCCCCCAAGAATGGGAATCCACCAAAATCAGAGCTCACTACACACCGGGCTCATAGAGAATGTGGCTTCAGAAATTAGCCTCTGCATCCACAGCAGCTCCACATCTGCAACAAAGAGGACACCATTGAGGGCGGACTCTCCCCATGCAGCCATCACAGCCCGCCCACAATCTTCCCAGCACACCCACCATGCTGGGAGGGAAATGGAGCGCGCTGGTGAGGAAATGGCACGGTGCCTTCCATTACCCACCCAGGCGAGCCCATCCTCCAATGCCACATGGCCAAGCCGAAGCTCTCACCGCCACTGCCATGTGAACTGTAAAACTACAGTGGTAATAGAACCACAGGAGCGACCGTCAATATTGCACCTGGCACCGCCACCCGCCACTGCCACCGAGAATAAAGGAAATCCACCAAGAACAGAGCTCACCACGCCTTGGGCTCAGGAAGTGGGCGACCTCAGAACTTAGCCTCCATGTCTGCAGCTGCTCCGCTCCCACACCGAACGAGACACATTTGAAGGTGGTCCCCCCGCCTGCAACCATCTCAGCCCAACTGCAGCTGTCCCAGCCTGCCCGCCATGCTAGCAAGAAGCTAGCTCGGCGCCTCCAATATGCGACCCAAACACCCTAGAGGGGCCGTGTGCCCGGGTGAGCCGCGTGTCCCAGGGGGCCGTGTGCCCCGGGTGAGCCGAGTGTCCCAGGGGGCCGAGTGCCCCGGGTGAGCCGAGTGTCCCAGGGGGCCGAGTGCCCCGGGTGAGCCGAGTGTCCCAGGGGGCCACGTGCCCCGGGTAAGCCGTACCCCCCAAAGGGGAAGGGTGTCCCGGTGAGCCGTGTGTCCCAGTGGGCCAAGTGCCCCGGGTGAGCCGAGTGTCCCATGGGGCCGAGTGCCCCGGGTGAGCCGAGTGTCCCATGGGGCCGAGTGCCCCGGGTGAGCCGAGTGTCCCATTGGGCCGAGTGCCCCGGGTGAGCCGAGTGTCCCAGGGGACCGAGTGCCCCGGGTGAGCCGAGTGTCCCAGGGGGCCATGTGCCCCGGGTGAGCCGAGTGTCCCAGGGGGCCATGTGCCCCGGGTGAGCCGAGTGTCCCATGGGGCCGAGTGCCCCAGGTGAGCCGTGAGTCCCATGGGGCCGAGTGCCCCGGGTGAGCCGAGTGTCCCAGGGTGCAGTCTGCCCCGGGCGAGCCGTGTGTCCCAGGGGAAGGGGCGGTGAAAACCAGAGGAGGAGCGGACTCTATTCATATGGTCCTGAGATAGTCACCATAAAACAAGCAGACTGCCAAATGACAGCGGGGAGGGGAAGGAGACCTGGGGGGAGATAGGAGAACAACCGAGGGACTGGTATGCATGAACATAAGTACAACCAATGAACACAGAACTCTGGGGAGGGAGGGCATAAATGGGAAGTGGGGGGGGGGGCAATGGTAAACTATGTACACAGAAAATACCTTAATAAAATGAAATTTAAAAAAAAAATGGCTCTCAAAAGAAAAAAAATAAATAAATAAAACTGTTTTGTTATTGGATCCCAGGTTTTGGGAAATTTTGATAACCAAAAGTACAACAGAACTTTTGGCAGTACCGAGGTGTAAATGAGGAACTACAGAGTTAATATTGCTATCCCCATTTTCAAGATAATAGAGGCTTAGACAATTTAATTTGCCTTCATTTTTTGAAGCTAGTTTAGAAAAGAATCAGAATACATACAGCTTGGCTCATTAAGTCCACTTATGAATTAGGAGATCATGGTTTGATTCCTGGTTGGGACACATGCCAGGGTTGAGGGCTCAATCCCCAGTGTGGGGTGTGTAGGAGGCAGCCAATCAATGATTGTCTCTGATCATGGATATTTCTCTCTTTCTCTGCCTTCCTTCCTTGCTATATATATATATATATATATATATATATATATATGTATAAAACTATGCATCCCTATCCCAGATACAGCCCATAAATGTGGGCTGGTTAATATCCTCATAGATTTCCACGGAATCCTTGCTTGAGAACCATAGCACTAAAGAAAAACAAAACCCTCTGCATATTAATGCTCTTGAAATAAATTGTATCATTGATACATAAACCAAGACTTTCGATTATCTAAGTTAGAAACAATAGGTGCTACCAATCAACTTGAATCAACTTTGTAAGAACTGAACTATGTGATAGTGATTTATAGGGAAAATGAGCAATAAATAATAAAATACTAAGCTTCTCAAAAGTATCCTATATCCTTATCTTCATGAGCATTAAAAAAACCAAATGATAGGCTGCATTGTTGTAAAAATCATGGAGATATTTTTAGTGACTTCTAAATTAAAAAATAAGCTGTGATCAGTGTTTAAAATTTATTTCATTTTTGAAGTGGTGGGATTAAAATTATTTTATTTTTTAAAATTTATCTTTTCCTAGCTGGTTTGGCTCAGTGGATAGAGCTTTAGCCTGAGGGCTGAAGGGTCCTGAGTTTAGTTCTGGTCAAGGGCACATGCCTGGGTTGTGGGCTTGATCCCCAGTTGGGGGTGTGCAGGAGGCAGCCAACCAATGATCCTCTCATCATTGATGTTTCTATCTCCTCCTTTCCCTTCCTCTCTGGTAATAAAAATATATTTGTTAAAATTTATCTTTATTGTTGGAAGTTTTATAGATGTCCTCCTTGTTGTTGTTTTTCCCATTGACCTCCTCCACCCCCACTGAAAAATATTTTAAAGGAGGAAACAATTAAAAAGTAACAATAGGGGGTTGAGGACAAATATGTGATACCTTAATCAATAAAGAAATTTTAAAAAATTAAAAAAGTAACAATAATCTCTAAAATCCAGTCACTTAGCCTTTTTTAGTATTTTGATGTATATCTAAGGTTTTAAATGTACTTTTGAATGTGTAGTTTTTAAAGTAGCAACATGCTAAATGTGCAGTCTTTTTTTTTTTTTTTTTTTTTAAACAGATATAATGGTGCCATGGCTGGGTAGCTCAGTTGGTCAGAACATTATGCAGATACACCCATGTTGCAGGTTCTGTCCCTGGTCAGGGTACATACAGAATCAAACAATGAGCCTTAGCTGGTGTGGCTCAGTTGGTTGAGCGTTGTCCCATGCACCAGAAGGTTGCTGGTTCAATTCCCAGCCAGGACACATACAAGTTAGATTCCCAGTTGGGGTGCATAGGGAGGCAACTGATCAATGTTTCTCTCTCATATGGACTTTTTTCCCTCTCTCTCGCTTCCTCTCTCAAAAAAATAATATATTTTTTAAAAAGAACATTGTAAAGAAAAAGCTTTCAAAGTTTTACCATTAAGTAGGCTGTGATTTTTTTTCCCAGATACCCTTTATTAGATTAATTTTCCTTCTACTCCTATTATTGAAAAACCCAAATTGGGCTGCTAAAGCCAATACTCCAGAGACAAGCGTTGGGTGAAAAGGGAAAGTTTGCTTTATTCAGGAAGACTGATGTCCAAAGACCATCTCCAAAGTTCCATACCAAGCAGAAGAGTGTTAAAGGGGAGAAAGAAGGAGGGAGAGTTCTAGGAACTGAGAAAGAAGTCTGTGTTTCTTCAGCCACAAATAACACTTTTTCACATCAGATTTCTGGGAATCAGAAGTTGGTCTCAGCTACCTTGAAGACATTCTTTTCTTCTGCAGCATAAGCTCATAAATACTCCTGGCCACTCTGAAATTATCTCCTGTTTGACAAAGAGACAGTACATCAGCAATTTATAACTACATTCCTGAGAACAAAAGTAGTTGAGCAGAAAAAGCTGTTAACATGTGAACAAAGGCCTGATTAAGAATTAAATTATTTAGTTCTAGCTGCCAAAAATACTAGGGGCATTAAAATCACAAGGGGCCTGCCTGGCCAGCATGGTTCAATGATTGACTGTGAACCTATGAACCAGAAGATCATGGTTCAATTGCCCATCAGGGCACACACCCAAGTTGCTGGCTCCATTCCTAGTGTGGGGCATGCAGGAGGCAGCTGATCAATGATTCTCTCTCATCATTGATGTTTCTATCTCTCTCTTCCCACTCTCTGAAATAAATTTGTAAAAAAAATTCACAAGGGGCTTGGTTACACTCCTGGTTTTCATTGAGCACCTATGGTGTAAACATTTTCAATTTAATCATTTCTTGACATTTGAGGTGATCATATTTTCTCCATTAATCAATAACCTTTTTTTGTTGTTGTTGATCCTCAGATGAGAATATTTTTCCATTGAACTTTAGAGAGTGGAAAGGAGGGGAAGAGACAGAGAACAGCATCCTTTTGAGACGCATGGATTGGTTGCCTCCCACATTCACCTGGACCAGGACTGGGGCAGGCCAACACTCTATCCACTGAGCCAAAAGGGTTAGGGCAATCAGTTACCTTTAATTCTTATGCTAAAACAACCTAACTGGCTCATATTGTATCATTTTAAAAAAAATAATACTAGAGCCAAAACCGGTTTGGCTCAGTGGTAGAGCGTCGGTCTGCGGACTGGAAGGTCCCGGGTTCGATTCCGGTCAAGGGCATGTGCATTGGTTGCGGGCACATTCCCCGGTGGGGGGTGTGCAGGAGGCGGCTGGTCGATGTTTCTCTCTCATTGACGTTTCTAGCTTTCTATCTCTCTCCCTTCATCTCTGTAAAATATCAATAAAATATATGTTTTTTTTAAAAAATAAAAAATAAAATAATACTAGATTTGGTTCACTTTTTGCTTATGAGTTTCTATATCTATATTTATGAGCAAAAACTGGCATATGATTTTCCTTCAATTTGCTGTTCCTGTTAGGTTTTCCTATCAGGGTCATATGAGGCTTCATAAAAAGTTGAAGTGTTCACTGTTTTGTGTGTGTGTGTGCGCGCGCGCATGTTTGTTTAAATATCTTTTTATTGATTTCAGAGAAGAAGGCAGAGGGAGAGATAGAAACATCAATGATGAGAATCATTGATCAGCTGCCTCCTGCACGCCCCCCACCGGTGATCAAGCCCACAACCCCAGCCTGTGCCTCAGGCGGCCGCTCTATCCACGCAGCCAAACCGGCTAGGGCTGTTCCCTGTTTTTGTCGCCCCTTCCCCAAACATCTGGAAGTATTTGACTACGATGGAAATTTTGTTTACTTTATGTTGGGATGGACTTGCCAAAGAGCCAGGGCTGCCTGGAGTCTGCTTTGAAGGAAGATTGTGGACTACTCTTTTAAGTTTTTGCTAAGCGTTTTGCATGCGGACACAGTACCTCCCTGGACCTCTTCATCCCCGAAAGCTCCGCAGGGATCTCGACCCCGGAAGTGGGGAAACGCGGCCAAGAGGCGGCCGCAGCCCACCAGGGATGCAGCCGGGCCCGCAACGCCCGTTTCCCCGGAAACCGTGTTCTGACGTCACCACGCGGCAGCGTGCGCGCGTAGGTACCCGCAGGTCCTACGTCTGCCTCGGGGCGTGCTTCCGCGCGGTGCCCCGACACTTGCTTCTCCTTCGGCCCAGCTTTCCCTTCTAGGAAGAAGGGGGGTGGGGGGGGTGAGCGTCCCCATTTCCGGAGAGCAAGTGGAGCCAAGGAGACGGCGCCTGCCTAGGTGCCGCGGAAGATACCGAAGCATCCACGGGGGGGCGGGAGCCGGGGACTCGCTAATTGATCGTAACCACCTCCAGGCCCCGCCCCTAGGGCCACGTGACGGCCCCGGTACCACGTGACTCTCCCCGGTTCCTGATGCTCTTCGTTTTCAGGCGCGAGTGCCTTTCCCGCCGTTCTCCTTCCCCACCCGCCTGGGTCCCCGTCCCTCGGCGGCGCGTGCACAGCACGGGGCTCTCTCCTGCATTGTCGCCCGGACCCCACTTCCCTTGCGGGGCGGGGGCGCAGGGCGGGAGGAGTGGAGGGGCCAGAAGTGAGGGGAAGGAGGGTGTGCTCAGGTGAAATGCAGAGGATGGAGCTGGAGGGAGGGGCGTTACTGGAACCCTCTGGACCACGCTGTTCACGGAGCTCCAAGTGTCCAGGCGCTGTGCTCACTGGGGCGTGGAGAGCCAGGTAGTAGCCCTTAGGTGCCTTCCTGGCACCCTGGAAGCCACGCCACGAGCCGATCCCGCCGGCCCCCAGGGGCCTGTTTCTAACTGATAGCAGTCTGGCCCTTGACACCTCCGTTGGTTGGTGGGTGGGTGGAGGCGTAGGGAAGAGCTTCCGCACAGTCTCTGAGCGCTGCAGTTTGCACGGCGGATTCTGGAAGCACAGCCACTAGGGAAGGCAGGCCCTTTAGGGCAGCTTCTGCCAGTGCCCATTCCCGCTGCAGCTGTCAGTCTGGTGGAGTGAGCTGCCCGCTGACCTTTTCCCCTCCTGCTACCTGAGACTTTTCTTGCAGTGCTTCCTGGCCCGTGCCACCCACCACCAGGGTCTGGTCACTTTGGCCCTCCTCAGCTCTGGGAGTGTGTATGTAAGAAACATTCAAACCGGCAGAGAATTGTGAGTGTATCTGAGCCAAACTGATGACGATTGCCGGGAAGCAAAACCTCAATGAATTGAGAAAATGCTCCAGAAAATGGTAGTTCTGCCCCCCCCTGCTTTATACATTACAATCAAAAGAGGATGAAATCATTGGTGATCGATTAGGGAGGCAGGAGAAAGCAAATTTGGAGGGAGAGAGGGTTCAATGGGATTGGACAAAAAGTAAAATTATAGGCAATACTTCTTTTACATAGATGGGAACAGGATAGTTAACAGCCAACAAATTAACATGATAAAAATGATAATGAGAGCCGAAACTGGTTTGGCTCAGTGGGTAGAGCGTAGGCCTGTACACTGAAAGGCCCCAAGTTTGATTCCTGTCAAGGACATGCATACCTTGATTGCTGGCACATCCCCAGTAGGGCTTGTGGAAAAGGCAGCTAATTGATGATTCTCTCTCATTGATGTTTCTAACTCTCTATCCCTCTCTCTTCCTCTCTGTAAAAAAAATCAATAAAATATATTTTTTAAAAATGATAATGAGGGGGATCTGAGGTCTCAGCTCTGATGCAGTTACCTGCATGTTGTGCAGGGGAATTACTTTGTTTTTGCAAAGGCAAGTTTATCAGGCGCATTATCCTAAATGCTAGAAAACAACAGTAGGCTTTGTTAAGGTGGAGATTGACCTTAACAAAGATTTATCCTTAGGGATAAATGCTATCTTAGGACATGACTACTCCCCACCCCCTATGAGCCCCTTTTAGTTAAGAAGTTTTAATTTCAGACCATCCTACTGTGACAGGCCAGTAAGCAAGGATAAGCAGAATAGGGGAAACTGAGATAGTTAAACAGCAGTTTGCAGCCATCTAATAAATCCTATCTTCTCTAAACCAGGGACACTAAAGAGTAAATGGTTTGCACTTTTCCCCAGCCAGAGGGTAAATAGCTTATTAAATCACCCTACTCAGGCAGAGGGATAGCAGAAATCCAATTAGAGCTATTTGCCAACCACACTCAAGGACAGATGAAGCTAAGAGAATACATATTATTTTGATACATCAGCATACAATTGATGAATATTCTTTTGAGATCCTCCCTTAACAAATCCTCTCAACTCCCAGCCTTTAAAACCCCTCAAAAGGAAGGTCCAGGGCTCGCTCTCTCCCAGGGGCATGCCCATGCCTTCTCCTTCTCTTCCCCACAGACATGCATCTCCTAAACTCTAAGGAACCCCATGAACTTGCAACCTGGGCAGCAATGGGCAGCAGCAGTTTGCCCCAGGCAAACCCTTGGAACTGTCCCCAAGACCCTCTTTTCTCTGACTTCTTAGAGAACCAAAACAGCCCAGCCCACGCCCATTTCCCCTGCCCTTTCTTGTTTCACTGTCCCCGGCTTTAAGAAACGTCCTCTGAAATTCACCTGGACTCACGTTGTGAAATTTTCCCCGCACAAAGTCAAGAACCCACACGCGAGCGGCTGGCCCAAGGTAGACTCATTGAGGGCCCGGTACCCGTTCTGGTAACACTGGGTGGCTATTTTAGGTCTCTGAGTTTGTAAGACTGCCATGCAGGTCTCCCCTGAACTTGTCAGGTTTAGTATGTGCCCCTTTTTGTCCACATGAACTTGAGCCTAAACAGAGTGCACCAACCAGGGATAGAACCCCCAACCTAGGTACGTGCCCTTAGCAGGAATTGAACCAGCAAGCTTCTGATGTATGGGACAACACTCCAGCCAACTGAGCCACCGGGCCAGGGTTCTACACATTTAAATAAAGGTAGAAATATACCGAGTTTCCCCGAAAATAAGACATCCTCCGAAAATAAGACCTACTTCATGGAAACATAATACATCCCCTGAAAATAAGACCTAGCACATCTTTGGGAGCAAAAATTAATGTAAGACACTGTCTTATTTTCGGGAAAACAGGGTATTATGGATTTTGTTTTGAGACTTTTTGATCAACATGGTAATATAATGGCCAGTGTTTCCTATGACAATATTATATGCTACAGTGAGCTTTTTTTTTAAAAAAAAATGTTTTTATTGATTTCAGAGAGAGGAAGGGAGACGGAGAGATAGAAACATCAATGATGAAAGAAAATCGTTGATCTGCTGTTCCCTTCACAACCCACGCTGGGGATCGAGTCTGCAACCCGATCATGTGCCCTGACCGGGAATCAAACTGTGACCTCCTGGTTCATAGGTCATTGCTCAACCACTGAGCCATGCCCAGTCTGTCTACATTGAGCTTTTTAATGGAAACATTAAATCCTATAATTTATTTTGTCAGAATACCACCATGAACATTTACCAGTTATGTTTCAATATTTATGAAAATAACAGTAGGATAAGGTCTCATACACATAACAGACTCTTATCAACTGATTCCTTGCAAAAAAAAGTCTAAAGTAGAATTGTTGGATTAAAGGCCATGCCCATTTTTAAGGGTTTTGATATGTATTTCCAAATTGCCTTCTAGAAAAGATGTTTGGAATGGGAATTGATAAAAATCATAGGTAGTTTTTCCTGTTTTTAATGAATTTATTTCTAATTAATAATATATAAGAAAGTTACAAGGCTAGAACCAAGAACTCATATATATATCTCCTTTACTTAGATATGTAATTTTTGACATTTTGTTGCATTTACCTTTTTAAAAAATATATATTTTACAGAGAGGAAGGGAGAGGGATAGGGACTTAGAAACATCGATGAGAGAGGAACATTGATCAGCTGCCTCCTGCATACCCCCTATTGGAGATGTGCCTGCAACCAAGGTACATGCCCTTGACTGGAATCGGACATGGGACCCTTCAGTACACAAGCGGACCCTCTATCCACTGAACCAAACCGGTTAGTGCTGCTCTTACCTTTTCTTTCTTCCTCCCTCCCATATAGTACACACACACAAACACATTTACTGTTTATACTTTTTGAACCATTTAAGCCTGGGTTGCACACATTATATTTCCTTTCCCCTGAAAATTTCAGTGTGTGTGTTTTTAAAAATTCTTTATTGTTAAAAGTATTACATAAGTCTCCTTTTTTCCCCATTAATCTCTCCCTGGCAGCCCCCTCCCCCAGCACATGCTCTCACCCCACTACTGTGGCGTCCATTGGTTATGCTCAATGCTCATATACATGCATATAAGTCCTTTGGTTGGTCTTTAAGTGTGTATTTTTAAAGAAAAAGTATATTATATAACTGTAGTACATTGGTCAAATTTAGAAAATTTAACATTGATAAAATATTTTAATCTATAGTCCATACTCCAATTTTATCTACTCTGCAGTCTATATTCCAATTTCTTTAGTTGTTTCTAATTTCCCTAATAATTGTCCTAATTATTTTTTCCCATCACTATTTATTATCCCTATACCCTCTTCCAATGATCATATCTGTTAGTGTTCCTTTAAAATGGAATACTTCTCCAGTCTTCTTTAGTCTTTCATGACAGCATTTTTGTAGAAGACAAGCCAGTGATTTCATAGAATGTTCCTCAGTTTAAGCTAATATACTATCCTTCAATAGTTTAAATGCTAAGCCTAGGTCTAAAACGGAAGAATAAAGCTGAAGTAGCATCAAGCATAGATAGAGCTTTCATTAAGACACAGTTTTCCAGAAAAAAAATATGGTGCTGATAAAGGATAACTCAACAGGAAAATAAGGAGATCAAAAGGAATAAACAATACAGCTGCTAGATAATTAATCCTCTTATCATAAGTATAGCTCATGAAATTAGGTCAACAGAAATGGTTTTGTCAGCAGTGGGGGCTCTTGCTTTTCCAGTGTCATCACCGAGGCACTTCATGCTGGCAAAGCCACGTCTACCTTGCATACAACTATCACCAGCACCCGGACAATTCAGGACACAGGCAGGCACTCAATGAATTAACTCACCTTCTGAGTTAATGGGCAACAAGGACTAGCCAGAGTTTGCATCTTTAGGTTCATGGTTATTTTATTTTGTTATCTGTTGCTGTTAAATGACAGGAAGCTTGAGCAAGGAGAACACAAGATTTTCTGCTTTCTATATAGAAACTGCAGCTAATCTTTGTTCACTTGGCTTGTTGAGGTAGATCTAGTAGCTAAGAGGCCCTGTGAAAAGTGGCTTCACCAGACAACATGATGCCACCTGTAGGAGGTGGGGTGGGGTGGGAAGCAGGCTGTCTTCTGTAGTCTCCATAGGGACAGCCTTTGGAAAGATTTATTTCCAGACAGGTAGAACTCAGGTCACCTCCTTGGAAAAGCAGTAGCAGTTGAACTTCTGCCAGGCAAGAGATGAATGGAGAATATTTGGCAAAAGATCTGGCAAACATGAAGAGGGGCACAAGAAAATGCAAGTAAAGCGAGATGTCAGCCTCTTCTGCTATACTTGTTGACAAGGAGAAAATTCTGAGATGTTGTAAATTAAATTATAGTGGCTGGAGAGTGAGAGAAAGAGACACAACTGTTAGTCTGCCAATGGTTGCTGATCAGTTAACAAGACTGCTTACATCCCTGTTTTGCCTGTTATAACTTTATTTTTTTTTTTTTTTTTTTTTTTTTTTTTTTTAAATAAATCTTTATTGCTCAGATTATTACAATTGTTTCTCCTTTTTCTCCCCCATAGCTCCCTTCCACCTGATTCCCACCCCACCCTCTGCCCTCTCCCCCTACACCCACTATTGTCTTCATCCATAGGTTATACAATTTTAATCCAGTCTCTGCACCCCACACCCCTTTCACCCTGATCCACTCCCTTTCTTTGCCCCTAATTCTATTATATTCACCAGTTTATTCTATTCCTGAGATTTTTAATTCACTTGACCTTCTTCCTCTTCTTAAGTAATACCTTTCAGCATTTCATATAATACTGGTTTGGTGGTGATGAACTCCTTTAGCTTTTTCTTATCTGTGAAGCTCTTTATCTGCCCTTCAATTCTGAATGATAACTTTGCTGGATACAGTAATCTTGGTTGTAGGTTCTCCCTATTCATCACTTTGAATATTTCTTGCCACTCCCTTCTGGCCTGCATGGTTTCTGTTGAGAAATCAGCTGATAGTCTTATGGGTGCTCCCTTATAAGTAACCAACTGCTTTTCTCTTGCTGCTTGTAAGATCCTCTTTTTGTCTTTTACCCTTGGCATATTGATGATGATGTGTCGAGAAGAATTTTTCTTTGGATTCCTCTTGTTTGGGGTTCTGTAGGCTTCCTGTACTTGTAAGTCTATTTCTTTCACCAGGTGAGGGAAGTTTTCTGATATTATTTCTTCAAATATGTTTTCAGTATTTTGCACTCCCGCTTCTTCTGGCACCCCCATAATTCTGATGTTGGTGCGCTTGCAGTTGTCCCAGAGGCTCCTTACACTATCTTCAACTTTCTGGATCCCCTTTTCTTCTTCCTTCTCCAAAGGAGTGTCTTTTGGCTCTTTGACCTGATTCTTGTGTTCTTCCATTCTGCTGTTGGATCTCTGCATAATATTTTCCAATTTAGTCAGTTTATCTATACTTTTTAGTTGGGTCTCATGAATTTTATCGAGCTTTTCTAGGATATTGTTGCATAACCTTAGAACCGTAGTTCTGAACTCTATATCCTCCATCTCTTTTGTTTGAGATCTATTTCCTTGTCTCGGCATTATCACTATTTTTCAGAGTTGGTAGGATGGCTTTGTGTGTTTGGTGTCCTATATAGCACAGTGGGTCAGCCTCCTCAGTTACCTGAGGTAGACACTCTTGGTGATCCCCTTTGTGGACTGCGTGCACAGCCTTGTTGTAGCTAAGTCTCTATTGTTGTGAATTGACCTTCAGGCCAATTGGATGTGGGTATCAGCTGTGTCTACTCTGGGATAACTTCTGTATTGGACACAGTCTTATAGGATCAGACTTGAAAAACTGCAGAAGCCTCTGCTCAGTTTGGATGGGGCAGAGTCTCAGAGCAAGAGCGTGGGTGCCCAGGGGCTCACCCGGACTTGGGCTGGTCTCTGTAGTCTGGAGCTTCTGACTCCTTCCGCTACAGAGAGGCCGCCACCTTGTACAGAGAGGTAGCGGCAGCCTCCGTGGTCAGACCTGGAGCTTCTGACTCCTTCCGCTCCGGAGGGGCTGCGGTCAGACCTCAGCGCCTACTTGCTCGCGCGCGCGTCTGTAGACCCTGCCGGCTGCGGCTCCCGGTCCCCGGTCTCCCAGTCTCCGAGTCTCTGAGTCTCTGGGTGCCTTTCTCTACAGTCCAGACCACCCGTATGAGCCTGGGACCACGGAATTTCAGCCGGGGCTGGGGTTCAATACAGTTGGAAAGGGTTCAGTGCAATCGGGGATTCCTCCCCTCCCGCCAGGCAGGTATTCGGCGGCCGCGTGTGCGAGCGTCTCCTACCTCAGTGCTTTTCGGCTCCCAGTCCGATCCGTGAGCCTCTCTCTTTCTTTCTAGTTGTAGCTATTCCACTCCGCCAGCTTTCCTGACGTTTTGGTGAAGTTCTTTTTTATTTTAGTTGTTTTTCTAATGAAATTGTTGATGAGGCGGCAGCTTAGGAGACTGCCTAGGCCGCCATCTTGGATGTTCTCGCCTGTTATAACTTTAGATTAATTTCCAGGTGGCTTTTTCCACAAATTATTTTAGCCAGGCACCATCTATCTTCAGGAGCACCCCACACCCTCATCTCCTGTCTACACAAGGACTTCCCTGCCTGCTGTTTTCAGCCAGTCTGTAGGAGTGGACATTTGTTTACTGGGACCCTTTCTATCCCAGAGCTGGCCCCCCTCACCTTCTACCACCCCTTTGCCTATAGCTTATGTAAATTTTTTCCAACTACCTCTTTCTTCTTCCTTTCCCCTATTTGATTTATTAAAAAAACCTGTAAAACTCTGGGATGGGCCCAGCTGTTGTTGCTCAGTGGTTGCGCATTGGCCTATGAACCAGGAGGTCATGGTTCTATTCCCATTTGGAGCACATGCTCCAGTTGTGGGTTTAAACCCCAGTAGGGGGCGTGCAGAAGGCAGCTGATCAATGATTCTCTCTCATCATTGATGTTTCTATCTCCCTCTCTCTCCCTCTCTGAAATCTATCTAATCTAATCTATCTGGAAAACTCTGGGGTGGACATGCTGTCTTTTCTACCTATTCTACCTGGCCATGGTGCTAGTAGTTTAGACGTGAGTCTTAAGTCTCAAGACCACTTACTTACCTGGCAGGGGAGATACCATGATCACGAAGGTGGTTTTCCCAGGGCGAGGCTTATCCATTGCACTCCCACATGCTGACCCCTGTGATTTCCCCAAATGTGGGAAACTCGACTGCATAATTTGTGGTAGTGGGGGACTACATTTGCGCTCTCCCCTATAAAAAATAAAAGAGAGAGGTAGTAAATACACCATCAACATCCACAAGCCCATCCACAGAATGGGTTTCAAGAAAGTATGCCCCTTGCCGAAACCGGTTTGGCTCAATGGATAGAGCGTTGGCCTACGGACTGAAGGGTCCCAGGTTCAATTCCAGTCGAGGGTATGTACCTTGGTTGCGGGCACATCCCCTGTGTGTGTAGGAGGCAGCTGATCGATGTTTCTAGCTTTCTATCCCTCTCCCTTCCTCTATGTAAAAAATCAAAAATATATTTTTAAAAAGAAGTTATGTCCTGGGGCACTCAAAGAGATCATGGAAATTTTCCATGAAGGAGATGGGAACTCCAGATGTGTGCACTGACACCTGGAGTGTCTGAGCCAAAGTACTAAGGAATGTGCCAGACCTTATCTGGATACTGTTGTCCAGAAACATAAGAAGGATAAAGATTCACCAAACAAGCTCTATACGTTGGTTGTCTCAGTACCTGTCACCACTTTAAAATATCTACAAACAGCCCTAGCTGGTTTGGCTTAATGCATAGAGCACTGGACTGTGGACTGAAGGGTCCCAGGTACAGTTCAGGTCAAGGGCACATGCCCAGGTTGTGCACTCAATCCCCAGTTGGGGGCGTGCAGGAGGCAGCTAGTCAATGATTCTTTCTCATCATTGATGTTTCTATCTCTTTCTCTCGCTCTCCTTTCCTCTCTGAAATCAATTAAAAATATATATATATATATATAAAAGAGAGTGTTAATATTGGGGAAAAAAATCTATGAACAACTGAAACCGGTTTGGCTCAGTGGGTAGCGCGTCAGCCTGGGGACTGGAAGGTCCCAGGTTCAATTCCAGTCAAGGGCATGTACCTTGTTTGCGGGCACATCCCCGGTAGGGGGTGTGCAGGAGGCAGCTGATCCATGATTCTCTCTCATTGATGTTTCTAACTCTCTATCCCTCTCTCTTCCTCTCTCTGTAAAAAATCAATAAAATGTATTTAAAAAAATATAAACAGTGTAATGCTGGAGGGTGTGAACAGGTTGGGAGAAGTCAATGGGGAAAAAAGGAAACATAATACTTAATGTGGATAAGAACTAACTGCTGATAATCGAATAAAGTTATAAAACTACAAACCAATAAAAAAGAAAAAAAGAAAAGTTGGCTTTATGGATATATCATAATATCATATTAGAGTTTATTTTTTAAATATATTTTATTGATTTTTTACAGAGAGGAAAAGAGAGGGATAGAGTTAGAAACATTGATATGAGAGAAACATCCATCAGCTGCCTCTTGCACACCCCCCACTGGGGATGTGCCCCCAACCAAGGTACATGCCCTTGACCAGAATCGAACCTGGGACCTTTCAGTCCGCAGGCTGACGCTCTATCCGCTGAGCCAAACCGGTTTCGGCTATCATATTAGATTTTAATACAAAAAATTTTAGCCTACTAATACAGAACACATTCCATTATCTTTCAGAGTAGTGGTAAAATCAACCCTGCTTCCTTAGAAAACTCCACTCTGAATGAGAATGAGTGAGAGAAATGGGCGAATAAAGTCTTAGTGTTATGAAAATAGTCTTAACCTTGCCAATTTTTGTAAAAGGCTTTGAGAACCACTGCTCAAAAAAATAAAAATCACAGTTTAGAAACAGGACCTTTCACTTCCTTGAACAATTTAGAAAGGGGTCCCGTGGAATCTCCATCAGGATCTAGGCTGCCTGTGCAAGGAGGACAGTAACCTGTGGAATTTACAAGGTGTGCTCTGGAATGTCGTCCTAAACTCCATGTTGGTATTTGTTCTTTAGTCTGGAGAAGATTCCTGTGAAAAAAAAAACAACAGATCATACCAAAGTAATTAAATATCTGAGAAGGATAAACTTCAATTTAAACGAAAACCCCCAGTTCCTGAAAAGGTATCAGAATTTCAACAGAACTTGCACAAGCTAAGAACTTGCTTGAAGAGAGCAACCATTAACATAGGAAAGCACCTCTTTGATGAAGTGGGAAAAATTACTTGTGCTATAAAATAAGAAGAAAATGTAAAGAAATCTATAGAAATGTTTTAACTGCATATGAAAAAATGCTTAAGAATTCCATGAACCTTTTAGAGAAAAGATAGCTCTTAATGAAGCAAAGCTGCTTGAGAAAATTAAGTGTGGGCTTCCTATCAGTGACCGAAGACAAGGTTGGAATATGCAAAACTAAGTTAAGAAAAATCTGACAGCACATCAGAGGTCTTCAAAAGAGAGGAAATAATTTCCTGATTGTAAAAGTGATGATGCTAAAGTTTTGAGTAACTGTCTTGTGCAGATCATTTCTGAAACTGAGGGGAAAGTAATTGTATTTTCTGAATTAGATAAGAGAGAGCCAGGACTTGACAAGTTGAGAAGTTGAGAGGAGACAATTTTATCAGTTATCTATTGCTGTGTAATAAACAACCACAAAACTTGGTGACTTGTAGTGACTTCTATCTTTCATTATTATCTGGGTTGGGTATCAGTTTATCTCCTGGTTTTGCCTTAGGCTTACTCTTGCAGCTGCATTCATTCAGCTGTGAGGTGTTTGGGCTGGAAGGTCTAGGTGGCCTCACTCACACGTCTGGCAGTTGGTGCTGGCTGTCATTTTGGGAGCCTTGGTTCTTGTAGTGTGACCTCCAGTTCTCAGGGCAGCATCTTAAGATAGAGTGAAAACAAGAAAACCAAAGCTGTCAACTGGCTTTGGAATTTCTTCTGGCACATTCCATTGATAAAAGCAAGTCACACCCTAAGCAGTTTTGCTCAGTGGCTAGAGCTTCTGCCTGCAGACTCAAGGGCCTGAGGTTTGATCCCTAGTCAAGGGCATGTACCTTGGTTGCAGGCACTTGGGGGCGGGGTGGGGTGGGGTGGTGGTGGTGGTGGTGCAAGAGGCAGCTGATCGATGATTCTCTCTCATGGATGTTTCTAACTCTCTATCCCTCTCCCTTCCTCTCTGTCTCTATCCCTCTCCCTTCCTCTCTGTAAAAAAATTTTTTTTACAATTTTTTTTTACAGAGAGGAAGGGAGAGGGATAGTTAGAAACATCAATGAGAGAGAAACATGGATCAGCTGCCTCTTGCACACCCCCTACTGGGAATATGCCCGCAACCAAGGTACATGCCCTTGACCGGAATCAAACCTGGGACATTTCAGTCTGCAGGCCAACGCTCTATCCACTGAGCCAAACCGGTTTCGGCAAGACAACCTCTTAATGAGAGGACATGCAAAGTCATATTGCATAGTATCCTGGGAGGAATTTATGGACATATTTTAAAATTTATCACAGCAGGAAATGACATGAATGTGACAAAGAATTGAGTTATATTAACATTGGTTTAAGAAGAGAAAGCAGCCGAAACCAGTTTGGCTCAGTGGATAGAGCGTCAGTCTGCGGACTGAAAGGTCCCAGGTTCGATTCCGGTCAAGGGCATGTACATTGGTTGTGGGCACATCCTCAGGGGGTGTGCAGGAGGCAGCTGGTCGATGTTTCTCATCGATGTTTCTCATCGATGTTTCTGGCTCTCTATCTTTCTCCTTTCCTCTCTGTAAAAAAATCAATAAAATATATTAAAAAAAAAAAAAAGAGAAAGCAGCCTGGCTGGAGTGGCTTAGTTGGTTGAGCCTTATCTGATTGCTAGTTCGATTCCGGGTCAGGACACATATTTGGGTTGCACATTTGATCCCTGGTTGTGGCACATACCGAATGTAACTGATCAATGTTTCTCTTTCCTTTCCTCTCACTCTCTCTGAAAATCAATGGAAAAAATATCCTAGGGTAAGGATTAACAAACAAACAAACAAACAAACAAGAAAGATAAGAAAGCACACGCTGGAACCGGTTTGCTTCAGTGGATAGAGCCTAGGTTGATGTTTCTAGCTCTCTATCCCTCTCCCTTCCTCTCTGTAAAAAGTCAATAAAATATATATTTAAAAAAAAGAAGAAAGAAAGCACTTACAACTTTTAGCTGAGTGCTAAAATGTCAATTATACATGATTGGAAGAGAACCCAAAGCACTTGTTCACTGCAGTCACTGCAAGGCCTCTAGAAAATGTATTACAAAGTTTCAAGCTAAAAATTGAACTCATTGATCAGACAGAACACCATATTGGAAGAATTTCAGCAGAAAAGAAACATTAGAAGCAGTCAGCAAACGAAGGGGAATATTAAAATCAGTGAACTAAATAAAACGGAGATAAACTATAGAATATGAAAATACAAGGCAACATTTTCTTCTGCACAAGAATGCCCATGACAGTTGGATCCTTCCTCGTGAAATGAAAGAGCAGTGCTGGAGAGATGAACCAAACCTTACCATCTGATGCAGACCCCCTGTGGGGCACGGTTGTCGGAGCATACCATGTTCTGAACGCCTCTAGGCCCGACCTCACTGAGTCCTGCTGGCTCTGTCTAGATGTCCGGCCACCATATTACAAAAGTATTGCTATTAGGGACAATTATACGACAGCCTCCAATTTTAGCTCCTGCAGATGGCAGCAGGCTACTGCCAGGTTGACCCTCCAGGCAGTAATAGGGCAAGGTACTTGCACAGGCCGAGTGCCCCCTGAGCAATCACATCTTTGTGATAACACCCTATCAGCCCCTAGTGGAACAGCTTACCTACTCACCCTCCCTCCCCCTTCCTGCCGTCTCGCTCCCTGCGTCCACTCCCAAGCCCTCAACTCCTCCAAGGAAGGCTTTTGCATACTCGTGCAGCTAATCAATCCCCAAGCTAGTATACCATTCAGGGGAGGAGATACTTAGCAGGCTGGGTTCTGCGAACCCCCGAGGTAGAAGAGAGCCTGTTACAGCCCTAACCCTGGCTGCGCTCTTAAGACTGGGACTAAGGGCCAAACGGGTTTGGCTCAGTGGATAGAGCATTGGCCTGCGGACTGAAAGGTCCCAGGTTCGATTCCAGTCAAGGGCATGTACATTGGTTGCAGGCACATCCCCAGTAGGGGGTGTGCAAGAGGCAGCTGATCGATGATTCTCTCTCATTGATGTTTCTAACTCTCTATCCCTCTCTCTTCCTCTCTGTAAAAAATCAATAAAAATATATTAAAAAAAAAAAGACTGGGATTAAGAATCAGGGTATCCTCGCTTGTCATGCAAGACAAGAACTATGGGGCCCAAAGGGCAGCCACTGACCTAGACATAAAAAGAATTGAGAAATCTATTACCCATCTGCAAGAATCCCTTACTTCCTTATCTGAAGTAGTACTTCAGAACAGAAGAGGATTAGACTTACTATTCATGCAGCAAGGCGGCCTATGCGCAGCCCTAGGGGAGGAGCGTTGCTTTTATGTTGACCATTCGGGACTTGTTAAGGAATCCATGGCCCTCATAAGAGAAGGACTGCAGAAGTGGAAGTTAGAGAGGGAGCAGTCTCAGTCTTGGTATGAATCCTTATTTAACTGGTCCCCATGGTTAACCACTCTTATTTCCACCCTCGTTGGACCCCTCGAAATCCTAATGCTGTTCACCTTCGGCCCTTGCATTATCAACAGGCTAGTCCAATTTGTCAAAGAGCGCATAGGGGTGGTTCAGATGATGGTTCTGAGTGCCCAGTACAAGCCTCTGTTAGCGGAAGGCGAGGTAGAAATGCAGTCCATCCCATGATTGGGCCCGTAAGTTTCAAGACAAGGGGGGAATGAAAGGGCAGAGCAGGACTGACTTCATCTTGTACTGTGTCCTCCATCTTGTGTAACTATATTCCCAACATGGCCCCTTTCCGAGAAAAACCACATAATGTGTCAGTTACCTAACCCACCCTTAAATCAGCCAATAGAAATGCAGAGGGAAGTAACCCAGCGTAACTGGACCCTGGCCCTCACCCCACCGATCAGAAACAGCCAACTCAGTGGTCTGAGCATCACCTCACTAACCAACCCTAAGGCCTATAAAAAGACCGCACTTTCAGAACTCGGGGCTCTTTGCATCCTGCCGCTGCGATGGTAGAGGTTGAGAGACCCGGATTGAGCTTGAATAAAGGCTCTTTGCTTTTGCATTGAACTCGGCTCCCTGGTGGTCTTTGGGGATCTTGAAATCTGGGCATAACAAAATCAATTAAAACATATTAAAGAATACATTTCATTTAAAAAATTGAGTTATCAGCTGGTAAAGTGTGTATATATGTTTTGGGGACACCCTGTGTATTAAAAAAATTACAATTATTGTCTCTGAGGTGATCTAAACAATAGTTCACATAACATAAGCTTTAGGGGGATTCTATATATCCATTATACAGCCTTCACCTTATTATAGTTGGAGCTTTTAGTTGGGACTAAATAAGTAAATAAACTATATGGCTAAGTTTTAATTTTCATTGTAATTGATAATAGAGGTATTTGATATATTAGGCACACTACCCAGTTCTCTGTGCCATGTGTCCAGTTGATTTTCTAGTGGGCTCACTTCAGTTTCCAAACTGTGAAGAGCTTCATAGATTCACACAGTGCTTTACAGCATTTGATGTGTTTGACATTTTACATTATCTTCTTTGATGCTCAAAAGTGCTTGGAGAAGTCAGCAAGGCTGGTATGTCTGTCTCATTATTTTTTTTGGTTAAAAAAAAAAGAGAGACTTGTCTAGCTGGTTTGGCTCAGTGGATAGAGCTTTTGGCCTGTGGATTGAAAGGTCTCGGATTTGATTCTGGTCAAGGCCACATGGCTGGGTTAGTGGCTCAGTCCCTGGTAGGGGACATGCTGGAGGCAGCCAGTCAATGATTCTCATCATTGATGTTTCTGTCTCTGCCTCTCCCTTCCTTTCTGAAATCAATAAAAATATATTTTAAAAAAAGACTTTATCTACTGTGTTCAACAAATGTTGTTTGTGCAACATCATGCATCTACAAATGGACTGGAATTCAGGTTTCCAGACTTTTCCCTCTAATGTACCCTGGTTTTCAGTAGCTATTTGACATATTTCTTAATCTCTATACTTCAGTTTTCATGTCTGTAACAAGGAGATAATACCTATTCATTGAATGAGCACAATTATTAATTTAATTAACATATGTGAAGCTCTTTAAACAGTGTCAAGCTGCCGAAACCGGTTTGGCTCAGTGGTAGAGCATCTGTCTGCGGACTGAAAGGTCCCAGGTTTGATTCCGATCAAGGGAATGTACATTGGTTGTGGGCACATCCCCATTAGGGGGTGTGCAAGAGGCAGCTGGTCGATGTTTCTCTCTCATCGACGTTTTTAGCTCTCTATCTCTCTCCCTTCCTCTCTGTAAAAAAATCAATAAATATATTTAAAAAAATAAAGTGTCAAGCTCACATTAAGTGTTAAATAAAAGTTAAAAGGTAAATTACATGTTTATTCTTTTAGCACATCCAATTTACTTGTAAGGAGGGTTGACTAGAAACTGTAATAGAAAAACCCAGCATGTTCGACAGCTCAAGTGTGTTCGGTAGTGTAGCCAATCTACCCAATCTTAGCAGAGAAGATGTTACGGGAAACTCCTCATCAGACACAGCTGGGAACTCTGTCGAAGTTAAAAAAAAAATAAAGTTTCAGTTTTGCGAGACATCTGGTGGTGCTCAGCCATCTGTTTTTGCCAGAACAAACAAAGGCTTAAGGTCGGTGTGGTTTCCTTTAGGGCACCTTGCAAGGCGGGGCTACAGCGCTGAAGCAACAAGTTGTGGCCCAGCTAATTGAAGCGCGTTCTCGGGCTCGGAGGCACCTGCACTTCCTGTGACTACAATTCGGGCCAAGCTGCTGCCATCCCTAGCATTACGGAGACCACTCCCCTCCAGCCCCCATCCTTATCCCTACTGGGGCCACCCTCTGGGGTCTCCAGCTCAAGTGCACACCTACGCAGGGCTTGACCTACTCCCGTAATTGCCCCAAATCCAGGCATTTCCGCTCACTCGTAGGCCAACAGCGCGGCCTCTAGCTTGAATTATTTTATGAAAAGGTTAGCAGGCGGCACCCTTCAGCCACTCGGGATCTCCCACTGTGGTTGAGTTAGGTGCCCCGGGCACACGACGCAGGCTAAACCCACTGGGCATTGAGGCCCCACCCTTGGCAACGCCGCTCCGACGTCCGCGCGCGCGGCGGGGGCGCCGTAGGCCCGCGCCGGAGCTCCGGACGAGACGTGCGGCGCGTGAGCCCCCAGGTGCAGCCCTGCGGGAGCCCCGTCCGCGCTTCCGGGCAAGGTTCGGTGCACCTGTTCCTTCTTCCTTCCTTCCTTCCTTCTGCTCAGGGGTCTCTCCCTCTGGGGGAGAAAGTGCACATGAGGACCAGAGACGTTACCGTGGGCGTGTAGATTAAGAACGGTGAGGAAAGATTACAGTGAGGTAAGCCCCAAGTCAGAAGAAGCTGGGCACCTTTAAGCTTTTTTTCCTGGGAGTTCACGTGACCAAGGCCGGGCCCGGCGGTCACGTGACAGCGCGCGCGCGCGCGCTCTCGCCCTCGCGCAGGGGCGGCGGGGCCAGCGCCGTGCGCGCGCGCCGGCCTCCCACTCCGCCGCCGCCGCCGCCGCCGCCGTCTCCTGCTCGGGAGGGTGCGGAGCGGCGGGCGGATCGGCGCCCGGGCCGGGTGCGCGTGCGCGGCGAGCAGCTGTCACCCAGTGCGGAACAAGTCTCCCAAATTTCCCAAATCTCTCCGGGGCCGGGGGCGGGGGCCGCCGCCTTCCTTCTCCGGTTCCCCCCTCCGGGCCGTGTCCTCACCGCACCCGCGCGCCAGGTAACCGCTTTTCCGGAGTCCCGGGGATGGGGGGGGGGGTGGTGGCTGGGGAGGGCCCCGGGCGACCTTCCCCGGCACGGCCCCCCTCCGCGCGGGGCGGCGGGGATTGCCGGCGTCCGGGCGAGTGGAGGCGCCGGATCTGGGACCTCCGCGCGGTCCGTCGGGCTCGGGGAGAGAGAGCGTCCGGCCGTGGTCGCCGGGGGCGGGAGGCGGGAGGCGGGAGCCAGTGACAGCCCGCTCCGGCCCTCTCGGGGCATCTGCCGCGGGCCGGAGTCGGGGTCGCGCGATCCCTGGGGCAGGGGAGCGCGCGGGTGGTCCAGGGATGCCAACTCCTTTCGGTTCTCCTTCCAGCTGGGTCCGCGGCGGACTCGGGGGAAGCAGGGCCTTGCTGCGCCTCTCGGGGAGCCCTCTCTTCCGCGGGACTGTCACCGCCGCGGGGTGAGGATGGGGCTCCTCCCCGGAGCCCCCCTGTCGCAGGCAGCGAGCCTAGCTCGGGGGTCCCTCCTCAGCCCCCGCGGTTGTCCTTTTGGTGTTTTTTTTTTTTTTTTTTTTTTTTTCCCCCCCGGCACGGGGCCATTGCTGCAGTGCCCGGCCCCGCGCTGCGGTGTAGACAGTGGGTGCTTACTAAATAGAGGAGTTGTAATCGGGTCGCGTGGAATGCCAGGCGCGGGACGTGGCCTGGGGGTGGAGGAGGGAGCCAGGCCAGGCAGGCTGGGGCTCTGCGCCCGAGTTTGGGTTTTTATTCGGGGCTCCGCCAAGGGAGCCCGCGGGGGCTCGATTCGGATGCTTTCCGGGTGAACTCGAAGGCAGTCTGCTCCGGAGTTGCGCCGCGCACGTCTGCTGCACCGGCTGGCTGTTCCCTGTGTGCGATGGCGGGGAGGGGTTTTGTCTGGTTCCTCCTCCGGAAGAAGGGAGGGCAAACTTTTTTTTTTTTTTTTTAGCACTTGGTAAATCACCGCGCGAGGTGGTATTTGAAGCACTGCTTGGGAGATGTATAGGTTGCAAGTTGCAGTGGACCCACACATATCTCGGCGAAAGTTTCTGGTAGACTCTGTCCACCTAGGATCGGACCAAACTTGGCCCTATGTCACACACTTGAATTTGCAGTATTTTTTGTATTTTTTTAATCTCGGGAAACTCTGCTTCACCGTTTCTATGGCAACAGTTACTAAATTAATTTGGAAGTGTAGTGCTTGAAAAGTAGTGGCTTTAATTCTTAAAGGTTCATTTTTACTTTGTAGCACTCGGTTCTCTCTCTTTTTTATTATTTATTTATTTATTAACTATTTTTTAATGATTTATTTTACAAAAAGGAAGGGAGAGGGATAGAGAGTTAGAAACATCGATAAGAGAAGCATTGGGACCCTTCAGTCTCCAGGCCGACGCTCTATTCACTGATCCAAACTGTCCAGGGCTCTCTCTTTTTAAAAAAGTATATCTTTGTTGATTTCAGAGAGGAAGGAAGAGAGAGATTAAAAAACATCAATGATGAGAGAGAATCTTTGATTAGTTGCCTCCTTCCTGCATGTCTCCTACTGGGGATCAAGTCTACAACCGGGGCATGTGTCCTTGAAGGGAATTGAACCTGAGACCCTTCAGTCTGAAGATTGATGCTCTACCCACTGACCCAAACCAGCTAGGGCTCTGTTCTCTTTTAAGATCATTACTCTAGTTCTCCCTCCTCACCCAGTTCCCTTTCATCCTCACCTCCCACTTTGTTTAGGAATGTATTAAGACTACCTGTAGGGTTCAGAGTTTTTAGGCCCTCTTTTTCCCAATTTAGGGTGTTATGTAAAGTTTGCACATAATCTTTACAGCACTCCACGAACTTGGTAATTGAATGCAATTTATTTAAAAAATTTTCTCCCTTTTTATTGAATTTATTGGGGTGACACTGATAAACAAAAGTAAAATTATACAGTGCACAATTCCACAACACATCTGTACACTGTATTGTGTGTTCACCACCCCAAGTCAAGTCTGTGTCCATCGCCATCTATACCCCCTATGAATGCAATTTAAATTGGAGGTTTGTTTCACATTAATAGACTTTAATTGATTGATTTTCTAAAGTTAAAAAAAATATATTTTAGTCTAGTTCTAGTGGTTCAGTGGTTGAGCATCAACCCATGAACCAGAAGGTAACTGGTTCAATTTCCAGTCAGGGCATATGCACACATGTCTAGGTTGCAGGCTCAATCCCTGGTAGGAGGTGTCCAGGAGGCAGCTGATAGATGTTTCTCATTGATGTTTCTATCTCTCTATCTCTCTCCTTTCTTCTCTCTGAAATCAACAAAAACATATTTTAAAAATCCCTGAATTAAAAATAACTAATCATCAAAAAACAAAAGAAAATCTGGAAACAGGAGAATTTAGAGGAAAAAGAAAAATCAGCAATAACTGCCCATTTTCATTTTTTGTAAATTTCTAATCTGTTTTAAAAAAATATATATTTTATTGATTTTTTACAGAGAGGAAGAGAGAGGGATAGAGAGTTAGAAACATTGATCAGCTGCCTCTTGCACCCTTCCCCCGCCCCCCCTCCACTGGGGATGTGGCCGCAGCCAAGGTACATGTCCCTGACCAGAATCGAACCTGGGACCTCTCAATCCCCAGGCTGACGCTCTATCTACTGAGCCAAACTGGTTTTTGGCATAACTTGTTTGTTTTAATACACTAAATAAGATTTGACTATAGCTTTAATGTAAAGCTTTTATTAACTTTGGACTCTGTCATATATAGGGACTTCTAGGGAACGGTGAGGATACTTACTCATTGGTTACCTAGGGATGGAATTTCTGGTATTGAAATTGAGCTGATTCTAAGGAACAGAATCTTTCATCTGATACTATTAAGGTTTGAGAACTAAGTATGTGCTAAAGAACTCATTTCCCTTAGCCCCTTGAGAAGCATCCTTACTAGTATATTTGTATGTTTTATAGTACTGCAGAGTTTTTCCTTGCATAATTGTTTGCTATATTTGCTTTTTGTCTTACTTTTGCTGGGTGGTTTATTCTGCCTAGTAGTGGGTACATTGCCTCAAATTTTAGATGTAGAACACACAACAGAGAACATAGTAGACAAGTGATTCCCTACTATTTCATGAAAGAGGAGTATATTGAATGTGAATGTTTAGTTATACTGTAGCTCTATATTTTCAGATACTCAGTGGTTTTAGCTACTATAGTATTTATGAACTGCTGCTCCATAGAATCTTAGAAATTTATTCTAGATTCTGATAGGTTTGTCTGATACTTTACTGTGGCAAATATTTATGGAGCAGAATAATGTGTCATCAAACCATTTTGGTGTTGACTTCCCCCCCCCCCTTTTTTTTTAAATATCTCCATTCAGTTCCAGTTACTAATTTGGCATCTCTACATATTAACTCTTAACAAGTTGAACCCCAGCCCAGCCTGAGTGGCTCAGTGGTTAAGCGTTGACCTAAGAACCAGGAGGTTAAGACCCATGTCTGGGTTGTGGGCTGTATCCCCAGTGGAGGCATGCAGGAGGCAGCTGATCAATGATTCTCTCTTTAAAAAAAAAAAAAAAAATAAAATAAAAAAATATATATTTTATTAATTTTCTTACAAGAAGGAAGAGAGAGGGATAGAGAGTTAGAAACATTGATAAGAGAGAAACATCCATCAGCTGCCTCCTGCATATTTCCTACTGGGGGTGTGCCCCCAACCAAAGTACACGCCTTTGACTGGAATCCAACCTGGGACCCTTCAGTCCGCAGGCTGATGCTCTTTCCGCTGAGCCAAACTGGTTAGCCAATGATTCTCTCTTATCATTGGTGTTTCCATCTCTCTCTCCCTTTCCCTTCCTCTGAAATAAATAAAAATACATTAAAAATTATGTAAAAACCGCCGAAACCGGTTTGGCTCAGCGGTAGAGCATCGGTCTGTGGACTGAAAGGTCCCGGGTTCGATTCCGGTCAGGGGCATGTACATTGGTTGCGGGCACATCCCCGGTAGGGGGTGTGCAAGAGGCAGCTAGTCGATGTTTCTCTCTCATCGACGTTTCTAGCTCTCTATCTCTCCCCCTTCCTCTCTGTAAAATATCAATAAAATATATTAAAAAAAAATTATGTAAAAACCCCCACGAAAAAAACAAAACAAGTTGAACATCTTTCATCTCAGCTCTGTTTCTCTGGGGTTTCTCATGCATCTCATCCCATTTCATAGCTCACTAGGGTAACCAGGAGTTATCACAGACACCTCATGGTTCCTCAGCCTTCTCAGCCAAACTAGCACCACATTTTGTCATGCCTGCTTCCTAAATATACATCAGATCAGTCCGCTAGTCTCCACTTGCCAACATCTCAGTACCCCCTGCAGTCTCCTTCCTTTCTCTGTTCTATTCAGTGAGCTTTTAGAATGCAAATCAGATCCTTCTCATGGTCCTGAGGACATTTGAAATTCCCATGTTATCCCATGCTCCCCGAAAGCCTTTTCTAGGTGGTTTACTTTTCATCTCTGCCCACGGCTTTTCTTTTCCTCACACTGTACAGGCCTTTGTTATTTGCTACCAGGCAGACTTTTCTTCCCACTTACTTCCTTTTCTTACATCATTCTGGTCTCTGCTTGATGTTCTTCCTCAGAGAATCCTGACCTGTCACCCCATCTGTTCCCTGATCTAAGTCAGCTTCCCTAGTGAATATCTTAGTTTCCTAAGCTTTTCCTTCTATAACACTTAGCAGTTTATAATATTACTTATGTGATTATTCTGTTGAATGCTCCTAAATGTAAGAATTCTATAAGGGTAGGCATCAAGTACTTTTATTTACTTAATAGTGGCCTGGTGCACAAAATTCATGCACATTAAAAGGGGGACCCATGCCGAAACCGGGTTGGCTCAGTGGATAGAGTGTCGGCCTGCAGACTGAAAGGTCCCAGGTTCGGTTCTGCTCAAGGGCATGTACCTTGGTTGTGGGCACATCCCCAGTGGGGGGTGTGCAGGAGGCAGCTGGTCGATGTTTCTCTCTCATCAATGTTTCTAACTTTCTCTCCCTCTCCCTTCCTCTCTGTAAAAAAAATCAATAAAGTATATTAAAAAAAAAGGGGGGGGAGGGGGACCCAGAGTCAAATCCCCACCCACCCACATGTGCCTCAAAATCACATGAGACCCAGACCTGGCCACCCCCCCCTCCCCATTGGGCTAGATCCAGACCCTCCCGATCCCACCCTTGTCAAGCCCCGCTGGGCAGGGGGGTAGCCTCAGGTCCCCTGGCCTGGCGCCAGGATGGGGGACTTGCCCTGAGGTCCCCTGTCAGGTGGGGGACACGCCCTGAGATCCCCTGTCAAGTCTTGCTGGGTGGAGGGCATGGCCTGAGGTCCCCCATCATGCCCCACTAGGTGGGGGGGGGGAGGGAGTGGGGGGAGGGGAAGGGGCAGCCTCAGGTCTCCCATCAAGCCCCTCTGGGCGGGGGGTGCAGCCTGAGTTTCCCCAACCCAGCACTGGGGGTGCACCTTGAGGGGGACTTTGTCAAGTCCCGCTGGATGGGTAGCACGGCCTGAGGTCCACTGTCAAGCCCCGCCAGGCAGGGGGCGGCAGCCTCAGGTCCCCTGGCCCGGTGCTGGGCCAGGAGGTGCGGCCTGAGGTGTCCTGGCCCGGCACTGGGAGGGGTGCAGCCTTAGGTCCCCTGCCAAGCCCTGCTGGGCCGGTGGCGCGACCTGTGTCTCCCCCGACCCAGCACTGGGGTGCACCTTGAGGTCTCCTGTCAAGCCCCGCTGGGTGGGGGGCGTGGCTTGAGGTCCCCCAGCCTGGCACAGGGGTGGGGGGAGCAGCCTAGGGTCCCCTAGCCCTGCACCAGGATGGGAAGTGCACCTTGAGGTTCCCCGTCAAGCCCCACTGGGCAGGGACGTGGCTTCAGGTCCACCAGCCTGATGCCAGGGTGGTGGGCACGGCCTGAGGTCCCCTGCCAAGCCCCATGGGGGTGGAGGAGGGCGTAGCCTCAGGTCCCTGCTGATTGCTCATTAAGGCTCCTTAAGGGAACGTAGCCTCAGCTGTGGATGCAACCATCTTTGTGACAAATTGATGGTCAATTAGCATATTCCCTCTTCATCACGGTAGATAGAATATCACACCAACACACCATTGTCTCACCAGCACTACACTGTAGGTGCTCAAAAAGCACTTGTTCAAATTAATGATTTTACATATATGAAAAAAAGTAAGCAAATTAAAATCAGAGCACACTGTAGAAAATACATTTTACCCATTCTGACCTAACACACATATACACATATAAAATTGAAGCAAAGATTTCACAAAACAATACTTTGTCAGCTCTAAAATATAAGAGCTGACTATAGCTCTTATATTTTCTATTTTGTTCTGTATTACATAAAAATGTAGATATAATCCACTAAATTGGGAAGGACTGCAGACTGAGTTTGCACAGCATAGCTCTTCAGTGTTTCCCAAAGTGTGGTACGCGTACCCCCAGGGGTACGGGAAGAGTTTGGTGGGGGTACAGATTGCACTGGAGTTTGGTGGGGATGTGCACTGCACCGTGCTTAGCTGCGCCTAATTCTACGTTCTCATGAGTCAAGTCAAGACAGTCTTGTGAGGTGTGAGATGGTCTGGTGTGCAAATAAATGTTATTTATAATATAACTTTAATTTATATTTTCTTATGAATAATTTTATTTTTTGTTTATTGTTATTTTGTGTATGTACCCAAAAAAGAAAAAATAAATATGTTTTGATTGTTATTAAAATACATCAATTTTTTTTGACGAGTAGTACTCAGCCTTATGAAATTCAAAAAAATATATATATTTTATTGATTCTTTACAGAGAGGAAGAGAAAGGGAATAGAGAGTTAGAAACATCAATAAGAGAGAATCATCCATCAGCTGCCTCTTGCATACCCCCTACTGGGGATGTGCCTGCAACCAAGGTACATGCCCTTGACCGGAATTGAATCCGGGACCTTTCAGTCCGCAGGCTGACGCTCTATCCACTGAGCCAAACCGATTTTGGCAGCCTTATTAAAATTATAGAAGGGATACACATATGTCAAAAAAATTGGGAAACACTAAATCAATATAAGGAAAATGCCTTTTCTACTAGCCCCTCCTCCTCCTTTGAAATATAATGGCTATGTCTCGGTCTTTTCTGATGGAAAGTACGGGGATAATACCACCCCCTTGCCCATTAAAAGAAAGTTCCTTCTGCTGGTAAGTTCCGGCCTGTTCTCCTAGTGGGGTTAGAAAAATCTAAACCTGGCTCTCCCTTCGGTCTTCCAGGCTTCTTTGGGCCACTAAGCGCCAGTACTCACCCTTCCCCCTGCGTGGCTGAGCTCAGTACAGGTGTGTGGTCGGTCACTGAGTTTTAAGGTGGCTACTCATTTGTTTTCTCAATTTGTTACAAACAAAAGGGCATTCTAAAATGAAAACAAGAGGATCAAGGCAAACCAGTAAGTATTTGTGGATGTTGAATTAAGGAGCCTGGCTGGTTCAATAATCACTGGAGCTGAGCCCTAGAGCTTGTGGTTTTCATTTGTTCCCTTAGCAGAAGGTGTGGTGCTGTTTAGTCCCACCTTGAGATACTGATCTTCTTAGAAAGAACTCAAGTATGTATTTTAACTGAGCACTATGCTGTGATATTCATAACTTACAAAAATATTTGAAAACATTAGATAAGTCTAAACCTTCCATGTTTATAATGAAAATAAAGCAATATACAAAATTACAATGTATGCTCCCAATTGTGTTTAAACGTGTTTATAAATGTGCATGTTTAGAAAATAATGCACTGGAATCTTAACTTGGTGGTGGGGTTAATAGTAATTTGAAAATTTCCTTTATTAAATTTTTTTGAGAATAAACATTTCATTATAATAGGAAAGGCTCAGTTGAAAATACAAATTTCCTATACATTAATAAGTATTTGCAAATAGGCAAAATAAAACCTTTATTAAAATGTTGGCTAAAGCCCAGGTGTCTGTTGGCTGTGTTTTGGGGACTCCTGTCGAGGTGGGACGTACATTTCACATTATGATTCATCTTTTTGTTCCAAGCCTGATTTTTTTCTCTTTCCTGTCCAAGTTATAAAAGCTTACCAAGCCTTGTTTCTCATCTTTTTTGCTGAGGATTTCCTTTCTCTCTGCCCTGCTCAAGATTGTTGATAATGAATATTCACTTATGGTTGCCCATTACTTGATAATTTGGAAAGTTTTATTATTCATTATTAAGGGTATCCATATGGCATGAGTTTAAGGGATGGAGAGGGTTTTGGATGAATTAGGTGATATATTTCTGTTAAGTTTGGAAAATATCTAGTTTTAGTGGGATTTAGAAGCAAAATTGAAAGAAATATACAGTGAAAGACGAGGAAAATGGAAGTATTATGAACCAACCAAACAAAACATGGCCTGAATAGTTTATTTTTGTGGACATTGGTGAGGGTTTGGTCTTGCATTTATTAAAACCATATTTTATGGTCATTGAGAAGCATTAGGTAACAGATTATGATTTTTCTTTGTGTGTGTATAATGATTGTATTCATTATAGTTTGCTTAAATACCTGAGATTTTTTAGGAAAATTAAAGTTATCTAGTAGATATTAAAAATACTTTTGGATTTGCTTGCATGTCAAGGAAGCTCTGTATTGGTATCAAGATTAAAGAGAATAAATTATCAGCAAATACCTGTGCAAGGTACTGTGCCAAATATTGCATATAGGATAAAAATATAGCAAACTCCTCTCTCTCAGGCTGATCTTTTGGACAGGTAGTTGTCAAAGTTGTTCAAATTATAATTCTTTAAAGTAATATTCTTTGCATTCCTTAAAGGACTGGCAGATTGTTGTGGCTACTATTTTTCAACTTTTTTTTTTAAAGTATAACTGATACCTCATGTGATTGTGAATGTTTAGGAATAATTTCAAAAAGTTTGCATAATAAATTGCCAAAAATTTCAAATTTTGGGCCTCATTTTTCATTTACTTAATTAAAACAAATTTTTTTTTTGTGTTAATCCTTATCTGAGGATATTTTCCCATTGGTTTTTAGGGAGAGCAGAAGACAGAGGGAAAGACAGAGAGAAATATGGATGTGAGAGAAACACATCAATTGGTTGCCTCCTGCACGAGCCCTGACCAGGGCCCAGGCTAGGGAGGAGCCTGCAACCAAGGTACATGCCCTTGACCGGAATTGAACTCGAGACCCTTTGGTCTGCAGGCCGACCCTCTATTCACTGAGCCAAACTGGCTATGGCTGGGCCTTGTTTTTTATACTTGAAACTAAGAATGGGCAATTTCCTGATAGCTCTAAATGATGTAAGCTGAGATGTTACCTCTCTGGAGACCTGATGGTGATATGGTTCCACCGTTGGTGCTAGAGAATCCCTGGGTACATGGGTGGTTCAGTGTGGTTGGCCAGGCATCCTGCCTGAGGTGGATGCCCATGGGTTGAGGGGGCATGTGGTGGGCAATGTGGCACGTGAGGTGGGTCAGAACATGAGGACCTGGGAGACTTGGGTAGCTCTTTCAGGTACCAGAGTGTTTCTTCCTTCCCAGGCCTCTGGAGAGAGACAGTCCAAGTCCAGCAAGCTTTTAGGGGCAACACACAATCATGTGAAATGCAAGTTTTTGAAACTATTGAAATGGCTTTCTTATGTTGTTTTGTGTGGGTATCCTTACCAATTATATTGCATACTAATAAGAATTTAGGAACCAAATTAGGTATATGCAGAGTAATAGGAGAACAATCATTTTTTCTATTCATTTAGAATTATTAGTTAGCATTGGTTACATTTTTCCCCCCGGTCCTCTCTGGACCCAAATTTTTGTGTAATTTTCCTAAAAATTGGAATTAATGAAGAATTAAGTTTTTTTTTAAAAGAAAGTAATTATTAAAAACTGTTCAGAGTTTATTTTTGTAGCCCTTTAATAAGAGTCTTTCCTAATTAGATGTCTCAAGTTTGTATGTTTTAAAAATTATTTTTATGCCCTGCCAAGGTAGCACTCAGTTGGTTAGAATGTTGTCTTTTTTTTCCTACATCTTTTAAAATTATATATATATATATATATATATATATATATATATATATATAATTGATTTTTTTACAGAGAGGAAGGGAGAAGGTTAGAGAGCTAGAAACATCGATGAGAAACATCGACCAGCTGCCTCTTGCACACCCCCTACCGGGGATGTGCCCGCAACCAATGTACATGCCCTTGACCGGAATCGAACCTGGGACCTTTCAGTCCGCAGACCGATGCTCTATCCACTGAGCCAAACTGGTCTTGGCAGAATGTTGTCTTGATATACCAAGGTTGCAGGTGTAATCAATCCCTGGTCTGGATTTGCAGTTCCTTCTTCAGTGGCTCCTTCTTCTGCCTAGAGAAATACGCAGGCCACTCCTGTTTTTGGGCCACAGGAAAAGTAGGGCTGCTTTCCCTGTAACAAATGTTTCTACAAAGCTAATCTGGGGGCTTTTCCCCCTTTCTTACTGCTCAGATATTTATATTCTTTACCAGTCAGGCAAATGAAAATCACCAATAAGTGATTTTCCTGTGTTTGGGACCAATGCTTTCTTTTTTCCTGCATTTGGTATCATTTTATGTAAGTAAAAACATTTTGGCATTTCTTCCTTCCCTCAGTTAGCAAGTAGTGTTGTAGCAGATATTATGGGCCAGGCTGGATCCCAGACTGGATATCAGGGTTTAAAGAGACGGAGAGCCTGCCTTTTCCTTAAGGAGCTTAGAGTTCATTGTGTGGTTGGAAGTGACAGACATTGGGACAGGTCACCACTGTAAGAGGAATGCAGAGGGGGAGGTCGAAATACACAGATGGTTTGCATGTGCCTGCTCTAGAGCATTGGCAATCTTGACAGTGGGCAGGAGTTTGCCAGGTAAGGAAACAGGTAAAGGATGCTTCAATGGGAGGAAATAATTTGGGCAAAGGCAGAGAAAGCCATACTTAGTTAGAGAAGCACAAATCCATGAGTTCTGTATAATGTAGGCTGTGGTGGTGGGACAAGGCCATGATAGTTATGCAAGAGACTGATCTAAATGATTCTGTGTATGCTGCACAGGGGTGAGACTTTCGTCCTGCAGCTCATGGATTTGGGCATGTGTACCTGTGTAAGTGTGAAGGGAGGTGGGAAGGAAAAGTAAGGGAAGGAGGAGAGGCATTTTTTTTGGTTTCTTTCCCCCATAGCAGTCTAGAGGGAGGTGAGAGAACAGCAGGGCGGTAGAAGGAATTGGTAAGTAACTAAAAGACATGCTGCTGGGAGCTTACATGCCGTTTGGGAGAAATGGTCACCACCCTTAACCTTAGAGATAATTCATTGCTGATGACCGTGTCCTCTTCTCTGCAGAGGCCAGCCCCGCCATCATGGAGGTGGCTGGGTCGGAGAGTCGGCTGAATCCCAGCTGTAAGATCATGACCTTCAGACCGTCCATGGAGGAGTTCCGGGAGTTCAACAAGTACCTCGCGTACATGGAGTCCAAGGGAGCCCACCGAGCGGGTCTTGCAAAGGTGATTCTCCTTAGGTCCTTTAAACCAGAATGTCCACTTGGCCTTTCTGTTAGGCTCTTAGTCTTCATGATGTGGGAAATGGTTTCTCCCAAAGGAAGATATTTGTAAAATCTTTGTTCTTGTTAATCCATATGGAGCATTTATTTTTCTATTCTTCCCTCTGTCCCTTCTCTTCTTGTTTTCATTCTATATTTTTCTTTCTGTTTTTCTTTTATTAAAAAAAAAAAAATTAACGTGCCCCAGCCAGCTTGGCTCAGTGGATAGAACGTCGACTGACCTATGGACTGAAGGTTTGCAGGCTCGATTCCAGTCAAGGGCATATGCCTGGGTTGTGGGTTCGATCCCCGGTAGGGGGTGTGCAGGAGGTAGCCGATCAATGATTCCCTCTCATCATTGATGTTTCTCTCTCTCTCTCTCTCCCTTACACTGTGAAATCAATAAAAACATATTAAAAAAAGAATATCCTACTCCTAATTTTTTAAAAACGGATTTATTGAGTTATAATTGATATACTATACAATTCACTCATTTAAAGTATGTAATTCAGTAGTATTTTGTATATCCACAGAACATCATTAGTCATACCCATATATAATTCCAAAGCTTTTCTTCACCCCAAAAAGAAACTATTCCAATCAGCAGTCACTCTCTAGTCTCTGTTATGTACCTAGCCCTAGGCACTAATCTTTCTCTTAAAGATTTCCCTATTTTATTTTGTTTTCAGTTATTTGTTCACCAAAGACAGAGATTGCATACTAGATACCAGGCACTATATACCATATGTAGGAGGAGGTGGGGACAGAGCAGATCAAGTTACTGCCTTCATGGAGCTTATATTCTGGTGGTAGCATCTCAAAGTGGTGAGATAAGGACATTCAAGGAAAACTAAAGGCTGTAAAGAAACCAACCTTTGCCGAAACTGGTTTGGCTCAGTGGATTGAGCATCAGCCTGCGGACTGAAAGGTCCCAGGTTCGATTCCAATCAAGGGCCTGTACATTGGTTGCGGGCACATCCCCAGTAGGGGGTGTGCAAGAGGCAGCTGATTGATGATTCTCTCTCATTGATGTTTCTAACTCTCTATCCCTCTCTCTCTCTGTGAAAAATCAATAAAATATATTTAAAAAAAAAGAAAAAAAGAGACCAACCTTTCATAATGTGGGGCAGAAGGAATAGAAGTCCAGAGGCCTAGAGGTTGACTTGAGCTTCATGTATAGAATGAATAGGAAGGGGTGTGTGGAGTTGGGGCTCAGTGAGGAAAGGAAGAGAGTGTTAAAAGGTGAGAGCCCAGGAAGGGGTCAAATGGTTTTGGGCTTGTCTGGCCATAGTAAGTGCAGCAGGAAGCATTGACAACTTAAAGCAGAGGAGAGGAGGACATGATGACTGTTTATTTGATGATTTGTTATTTTGTGATGTTATTTTGAAAAGATCCCAGTGGCTCTCATGAGAAGAATGACTTTGTTGGAGGAGTCGGAGCTGAGGCAGGGAGTACTCACAGTGGTAACTGTGATTTGCTCAGGGTCAGAGAAGTGGTCATGAAGGCTCTGAGGACTGCATTGCAGGTTTGAACCTATAGACCCAAAGTTAGAGCTTTGAAAGAGAGACTGCTCTTTGATTTCAACTTGAGATGGATTATGTGTCCCTTCCATACTGGAAATCTGTTTCAATTTAAACTTTCCTCTCAGAAAAACGTATTTTATTGCAACTCATTTCATTATTCTTCTAAAGGTTATGTTCATAATCTGGGTTTTTGTGGATTTGTCAGCATCACTGCATAAACTGCTGAGCTCTGGCAGAGCCCTCTCGACTGTGAATGGGTTTCGGGTTCTCCTTGGAATCCCCATCTCCTCAGGAAGGTCCAGGAGCATCGAGAGCAGACAGTAGCTGAAGAGAGAGCTTTAGAACTGCAGGGGTCAGTGTTCTAGTTCTACTGTGCATGGCTGCTGCTGCTCATAGCCCAGTTCATGGGCTGTTCAAGCATCCACCCCCTGAAGTCTCTCATTCTGTTTTGTATGGCTCAGGGCCCTCCTAGGACAGATTTAAAATTTGTGGAAATTGAGTGAAAATTTATTAGGGCTGGGTGAGAGATAAAAAAGGGAAGATAAGCCCTGACCAGTTTGGCTCAGTGGATAGAGCGTCAGCCTGTGGACTAAAGGGTCTCAGGTTTGATTCTGGCCAAGGGCACATGCTGGGATTTCAGGCCCAATCCCCCCAGTGCGGGGGTGGGGGGTGGGGGTTAGGGAGTGGGGTGCAGGAGGCAGCCGATCAATGATTCCCTCTCATCATTGATGCTTCTATCTCTATCCTCCCTTCCTGTCTGAAATCACTAAAAATATATTAAAAAAATATGTTAAAAAAGGAAGATAAAACAAAGAGAAAGTAAACGTTTATGATGAATTTCTCAGATGAGTGATCTTTAGTTTAACCACTTTATTAGGTCAGCTCTTTTAAAGTTCCCATTTTTATAAAGAACATTATAAACCGATGAACCAAAAGATAGATATAGAGACAGTAAAGCAACAAGCAGACTGTCAAATTATAGTGGGGAGGGGAGAGTGATCTAGGGGAGATAAGAGATCAACCAAAGGACTTGTATGCATGCATATAAGTACAACCAATGGACACAAAACTCTGGGGAGGGAGAGCATGTATGGGAGGTGGGGGGGGCAATGGTAAGATATGTACACAGATAATAATTTAATAAAAACATTTAAAAAAAAAAATAAAGTTCCCATTTTTAGAACCTCAATACTTCCAAATTATTTTGTGGGAGAATAGTCCTTCTCAGTTTAAGAGAATGTTCTCGTCTCAGAATCATTTGACAAACACAATTTACCGTAAACTCACAGTGAGTTGTCACAACTTGGGCTTTGTTGGGGTGGAGGGGAGTATGCGGGTGACTGTCCTCTTCTCTGGGGTCTGGGTGCAGCCCTTTGTCCTGTTCTCCCCCTTTTGTTTCTTGAAAGCATACATAGTCTTGTGTTCCACAGAGATTAGTGATTGTCCTGTGGTGGGGTGGCAGGCGTGTTTAGTAACATGAGAAGAGGAAGCAGCAACTGCCCTCACAAGGGACTGCCAGGCCCGGAGTGCACCTGTGCCGCCTTTGGCGTTACAGATCAGAATGGAGCTAATGAGAACTACAATTAACCTTCTGAATCTTGAACAAAACACACCTGGGTCCAGACTTTTTTGAAAAGTGAGACTCATTGAGCAGGTTGGAGATACTCATTTATTCACCTTGTGAAGACTTCCTTTTATTTAATTAGGAATACAGTGAACTGTTAGTTTTTAGTCATCTTTGCCATCTCTATCAAGTCACATACATTCAGTTTTACCTAGTTTCCCTCTTTTTTTTCCTGGAACTTGCAGCAAATAAATGTATAAAACTGCATCAGATCAAATCAGATTGCAAAAATTAAAGCTATTAATGTTGATAGTTTGCTTTGAGGGCTAGCCCTGGGGAACAGAGCCACCCATGAGAGTCTTCGTTAATGCACCATTAATAAATTGGTCTTGATTTATGATTTGAGAACAATGGTTGAGTAGTTCCTTAGTTTCTCAAGAAATGACTTTGGTCTCAGGTTACAGTCTGTCTTAGTTTTATTTTAGCAACATCTTTTATATTTGTAGTAGAGGCCCAGTGCATGAACTTCATGCATGGGTAGCTTCCCTATGCCTGGCCGGCAATCAGGGCCGATCTTTGGGGTGAAGACCTGGGTGATCAGGATGGGGGTGGGTGGGTTGGCCGTTGGCACCCACCTTGGCTGGCCTAGGGCCTGCAGGTGAGGGCAGCTCCTGCGTTGAGCACTTGCCTTCATAGCGACCGGTCGTTCCACCGTTTGGTCGATTTGCATATCAGGCTTTTATTATATGGGATTTTACTTTTTAATTTATCTTTATTGCTGAAAGTATTACAGATGTCCCCTTTTCCTCTCATTGATACCCCCTCGCTTCCTTCCCCTAGCCTTCACCACATGGACTGTGTCCATGGATTATGCATATGTGCATATAGCTTCTTTGGTTAATCACTTCCCACCACCCTCCTTCCCTCTGAGGTTTGTATTTTAGATTTAACTTATTTCCAGAGAGAGAGAGAGATTTGACACCCTAACTATCTACAAAGTTGGTGATTGAGTTGGGAAAGCGTAGAGTGACAGCCTCCTTAAATGTCAAGCTTGTATTATTTTTGTGGAGGAAGAGTATGATGAACCATTATTATATCTAAAATGGCTGGCCTCGCTGGTGTGGCTCAATGGTTGAGTATGGACCTATGAACCAAGAGGTTCGATTCTATGTCAGGGCACATGCCCTGTTGTGGGTTCCATTTCCAATAGGGGACATATAGGAGGCAGCCAATCAATGATTCTCATCATTGCTGTTTCTTTTTTAAAATATGTTTTTATTTCAGAGATAGAAGTGATTTTATTGAGTCATTGATCAGCTGCTTCCTGCAAGCCCCCTCCTGGGAATTGAGCTCACAACCTGGGGATGTGCCCTTGACTGGAACTGAACCTGGGAGCCTTCAGTTCGAAGCCGATGCTCTATCTATTGAGCCAAACCAGCTAGGGCCATCATTGCTGTTTCTATCTCTCTTCCTATCTCTCTCTGAAATCAGTAAAAATATATTAAAAAAATAAAATGGGTGAACTTATTTCATAACAGTCATCTGGACATAGACTCTCCTAAGCCATAGGTTATGCACCTTTTGTAGTTTTAGGAATAGCCTAGGAAGTACAGATACTGATGCCCTCAAGGTGAAGAAAGATTGTAAAAACACTAGTCTGTCTCCTGCTCTTTGCTCAGTAGGCCGATATTAAAAATAGCAATTTATTTTAAGACTAGAGGCCCAGTACATGAAATTCGTGTCCTCCCCCCGGGGTGGTGGTGGTACCCCTCAGCCCAGCCTGCACTCTCTCCAATCTGGGACATCCCTCTCACAATCCAGGACTGCTGGTTCCCAACTGCTTGCCTGCCTGCCTTCCTGATGGCCACTAACCCCTTCTGCCTGTCAGCCTGATAAACCCCTAACCACTCTCCTGAGAGCCTGATTGATGCCCAACTGCCCTCCCTGCAGGCCTGGGTCCTTCCCAACTGCCCTTCCCTGCAGGCCCAGTCACCCTCAACTTACCGCCTCTGCCAGCCTGATCACCCCTAATTGCCCTCCCCTGCTGACCTGATTGCCCACAACTGCCCTCCCTTTGCAGGCCTGGTCCCTCCCAGTTACCCTCTCCTGCTGGCCATCTTGAGTGTTGGAGTGATGGTCAATCTGCATATTACTCTTTTATTAGATAGGATATTGGCCTGGTACATGGGTGGGGACCAGCTGGTTTGCCCTGAAAGGTGTTCCAGATCAGGGTGGGGGATTCCTTGGGGCATGGGGTGGCCTGGGTGAGGGGCCTGTGGTGGTTTGCAGGCTGGCCACACCCTCTGCGACCCAAGTGAAGGCCCTGGTATCTGGGATTTATTTATCTTCTACAATTGAAACTTTGTAGCCTTAAGCTGAGGCCTGGGCCAGCAAGGGCAGGTGTAAAACTTGTCTTCCTCCATTGCCAGGGAAACCCAAGCCTCCCTTCTGCTCTCTGTGGCAGCAACCATCTTGGTTAGGTTTATTTGCATATACATTCCTGATGGGCTTGTGGGTGTGGCATGTGGGCGTGGCAGAGGTACAGTAAATTTGCATATTACTCTTTTATTAGATAGGGTAATTGAAACTTTGTAGCCTGGAGTGGAGGCCTAGGCTGGCCAGGGCTGCAGAAGCTTGGAATAAAAAAAATCAATAAAAACTTTTAAAAAATTAATATTTATTGTTGAAATTATTACAGATGTCCTCCTCTCCACCCCCCGTAGCTCCCCTCCACCCAGTTCCCACCCCACCCCAGGCCCTTGCCATCCTATTGTCTGTGTCTATAGGTAATGTATACATGCATCTAAGATCTTTGTCTAATCTCTTCACGAGCTCCCCACACCCCCTTTTCTCTGGGAATTGTCAGTCTGTTTCATTTCCATGCCCTTGATTCTATTCCATTCTCCAGTTTGTTCTGTTCATCAGATTTTATTTTCCATTTGATTTTTAGATTCACTTGTTGTTGTTGTTTTTTATGTTCTTTCCATCATTTTTTTAAATAAGGTATTGTATGTGTATATTGCTTACCATTGCCCCCCCCCCCACCTCCCATACATGCCCTCCCTCCCCAGAGTTTTGTGTCCATTCGTTGTACTTATATGCATGCATACCAGTCCTTCGGTTGATCTCTTATCTCCCCTAGATCACCCTCCCCTCCCCACTGTCATTTGACAGTCTGCTTGTTGCTTTACTGTCACTATATCTATCTTTCTGTTCATTAGTTTATAATGTTCTTTATTATCCATAAATGAGTGAGGACATGTGGTATTTCTCTTTCATTGACTGGCTTATTTCTTTCAGCATGATGTTCTCCAATTCCATCCAGGTTGCTGTTAATGATGAGAATTCCTTCTTTTTTTTATGGCTGTACCATAGTTTTCTGATCCAATCATCTGCTGACGGGCACCTAGGCTGTTTCCAAATCCTAGCTATTGTAAATTGTGCTGCTATGAACATAGGGGCTGCCCTATGGGCACAAGGCTCTCCCAGGGCACACCGCTCCCAAGGGCACACAGCTCTCCCAGGGCACATGGCTCCCCCGGGTCCTACCGCCCCCTCCAGGTCTCATGTCTCCCCCTGGTCCCACCGCTCCCCCGGGGCACAGGGCTCTCCCGAGGCACACGGCTCCCCTGGGTCCCACTGCCTCCCTGGGTCACAAGGCTCTCCCAGGGGACACAGCTCCCCTGGGTCCCACCACCCCCTTCTCCCAGGTCACATGGCTCCCCTGGGTATTACCGCTCCTGGGGGTACACGGCTCCCCCGGGGCACAGGCCCCCCTGGGGTTCATGGTTCTCCTGGGGCAGACAGCTCCCCCGGTTCCCACCACTCCCCTGGGGCACATGGCTCCCCTGGATCACAAAGCCCCCCCTCCCCGCCCCCCCAGGCCATATGGCCCCTCTGGGACCGTCGATTGATGCCCTCCTATCCTGGATCCCCTGGGGCCCGAGCTGCAGGCTAGCAGCAGGATGATGAGGGCCAAGAATGGGGAGGCTCCACCCTAGCAACCTCAGCAGCTCTGATTTCACACATTCAGGCTTTCACACCCCTGGGTTTAGGTGTTTAGAGTTCCAGGCCACAAAGAGTGTTTTGGGTACTACCTCTTGGTCCTCCATCACGCTCCATGAGTATGCTCCACCTTGGCGCTGGCTCTCGGGGGCCTCCATAGAGGCTCCGGCCAGGCCCGGCAGCGGCAGGACAGGTGGGCAAAGGCCTCGCTTGGGCCTCGAGCTAAAGGTGCAGCCGAGGCCCTGCGCTGGCTCCCTGGCCAGCAAGGTGGGCGGGCCAGGAAGTCTGTGGGCGTGGAAGCTGGGCTCCGAGGTGGCCCGCTCCCTGGGCCCGGGTGGGGCAGGCTCAGCTCTCGGTGGGCCTCCCTCACTGGCAGAAGCTGCGGCTCCGGCTCCGGTTCCACCGTGGCTTTAAAATCCACACGGCGGCAGCGGCGCTTTTTCCTTGGGTACTCCACAGAGGCTCTGGCCTGGCCTGGTGGCGGATGGACCGGCGAAGGGCTTGCTGGGGCCATGAGCCGAAGGCACAGCCATGGCCCTGCGCCATCTCCCTCCCTAGCACAGCGGGCGGGCTGGGAAGGCTGGAGGAGCGGAGGCTGGGCTCCAAGGTGGCTTGCTCCGGGCGGGAGGGGAAGGTGCGGCCGCGGTCTGGCTTTGGTTCCCTCGCTCCCACGGCGGGCAGGCCTGGAAGGCTGCGGGCACGGAGGCCAGGCTCTGAGGCAGCCCACTCCCTGGGCCCGGAGTGGGGCGAGCTCCGCTCTCGGTGGGCCTCCCTCACTGGCGACTGCTGCAGCGGCGGTGGCTGCGGCTCTGGTTCCACTGTGGCTTTAAACTCCACATGGCGGCAGCGGTGCTTTTCCTTGTCTCTAGTTGTAGCCATCCCATTCCACCAGCTCTTCTGTGGATCTGATATGATCCCTTTCGATTTTAGCTGTTGTTTTTTTCCCAAATTGTTGATGAGGCAGCAGCTTAGGAGACTACCTAGGCCGCCATCTTGTTTCACAATCCTAGATTCACTTGTTGACAGATATATATTGGTTGTCACTTTGTTGTTCATATTTTTTATCTTTATCGTTACCTTTTTCTTCTTCTTCCTCTTCTTAAAGAATACCCTTCAGCATTTCATATAATATTGGCTTGGTGATGATGAACTCCTTTATTTTTTTCTTGTCCGTGAAGGTCTTTATCTTCCCTTCAGTTCTGAATGATAGTTTTTCTGGGTAGAGTAATCTTGGTTGTAAGTTCTTGCTACTCATCATTTTGAATATTTCTTGCCACTCCCTTCTGGCCTACATTGTTTCTTTTGAGAAATCAGCTGACAGTCGTATGGGCACTCCTTTGTAGGTAACTAATTGCTTCTCTCTCCCTCTCTCTAAAATATATTTATTGATATTAGAGAGGAAGGGAGAGGAGAGGAGAGGAGGAGAGAAGGGGAGAGGGGAGAGGGAAGAGGGGAGAGAGAGAGAGAGAGAGAGAGAGAGAGAGAGAGAGAGAGAAGCAGTGATGAAAGAGAATCATTGATCGGTTGCCTCCTGCATGCCTCTACGGGGGATAAAGCCCACAACCCAGGCATGTGCCCTTGATTGGAATCAAAACTGACACGTTTCTTTGTCTCTGCATTTTGGCTGCTCTCCTGTGTTTGTTTCTATGTATTGGGTAGCTGCTAAGTCTCTTTGAGTTGATAGAGTGGCCTTATGTAGTAGGTACCCTATAGGGCCCAATAATAGCCTCCCCAATCACCTGAGGTGGAAACTCTTGGTGCATCCCTTTGTGGGCTATGTGCACAGTTTTGTAGTAGTTGATCCTTGATTGCTGTTGGTGTCACTGGAAGGAATTGACCTCCAGGCCAATTGGCTGTGAGGACCAGCTGCGACTACAGTGGGAGAGCTGCTGTGCAGGAGACACTCTTATGGAGCAGGCTCTGGTGCTCACCGAGTTTGCCCCTTGAGTGTGTTGCTTATTGATGTCGAAGAGTTGTAATCTGGTATGTTCTCACACTGACCACTGGTACACTGGCTCTTGGGACTCCAGGAGGTGCAAAATCAGTAACTGCCTGGGAACATCCAGCAGGAGCTAAAGAGAGATCTTCAGATTCCTCCTCTTTGTATGGGGTTTAGCAGTGCCTAGACTGGGGCCAGCTGTGAAGCAAGGCAGGCTGGTGCTGGTGCCAGGCCTTGGGCCTTTTATTGATAGGTTTGGGGATCCCTGACCCAGCTGCATCTTGTTTCACAGATTTTTTAGCCTAAGAAAGGACAGACCATTAATATGTAAAAGCCACTGCACACAGCTTGGGTGGGGTTGTAAATTGGGTGGGGTAGGGTCTTAGGGAATCACCAGAGCGGAGCAAACAGAAATGGCTTCCAGTCAGCCCTGCACCTGGGAGGTGCCAGCATGGGAATAATGACTGCTGCGAGCACCTTCGGCTGGAAGAAAGTCACCGCTGAGTTTCTGCCCTGATGCCAGACAGTCCAATTTCTCCCCGAATGTGTCTGGGTCGCCCAGAGCCTCTCCTGGCACTGGAGCTCAGAGGAAGTGGGAGCTTGTAAATTCAGTTTGTGGTGTCGACATTTTAACAGGAGCAGTTGGGTTTCCAGCAGCCTGTGTGTCACTCAGCCCCAATCCCACTGGTTTTAATAGTACATAGTTCTTACCGCCCATAGGAATTTCTTTCCCCAATTCTGGAATCCTGGGCTGGGGGTCTGGTGTGGGGCTTGGACCTCACTCCTCCAGGTGGCCTCCAACAGAGGTGATCTCCCTCCTAATTAAAAAAGCGGCACACTCGGGTGCTGAATCAGCCTGTTCTGCACCTCTGCACCTCCTACCAGTCTCAGTGTGCTCTCTTCTTTACTTCTCTCGTTGTAGTACTTCCACTCAGCCAGCTTTCCCACGGTTTTAGATGATAGTTGTTCTGTGTTTTAGTTGTAATTTTGATGTGGTTGTGGGAGACAGCAAGTACAGGTCTTTATCTATGCCGCCATCTTGGTTGTCTTCCTTAATAAAAAACATCCTATATAATAAAAGGCTAATATGCAAATTGACCAAACGGTGAAATGACCAGTTGCTTTGATGTGCACTGACCATCAGGGGACAGACGCTCGATACAGGAGCTGCCCCCTGGTGGTCAGCGTGCTCCCACAGGGAGGTGCGCTGCTCAATCAGAAGCCTGGCTCACAGCTGGCGAGTGCAGCAGTGGTGGCAGGAACCTCAGTGAGCTGAGTAGTAAGGAGCAGTGATCAGGTGGGCCATAAGGAGTGAAAGGTCCTGGACTGAGAGAGGGCTCCCAAATTGTGAGAGGGCACAGGCCAGGCTGAACGACTCCCTCCCGTGTATGAATTTCGTGCATCGAGCCTCTAATATTAAAAGATAAGTAGTGCAAATATAGATTTTGGTTGAAAAATTTCAAATGGGGCCCTACTTGGTTTGGCTCAATGGATAAAGCATCAGCCTGTGGACTAAAGGATCCAAGGTTCAATTCCAGTCAAGGGCACATGCCTGGGTTGTGGGCTTGATCCATGGTGAGGGGCATGAAGGAGGCAGCCAATCAATGATTCTATCTTATCATTGATGTTTCTATCTTTCTCTTTCCCTCTCTGAAATCAATAAAAATATATTAAAAATTTTAAAAGGGGTATTGGGCATAGGCTGGGTTGGTAAAATCGTGATACAAAATATATTTGATATAATCAGGAAGGTAAACTTTAGGAGGAATGGATTTTCTTCATTTATATTAATTAAATGTAAAGGTTTAATATTGCAATCTTATAATCCTCAGTGTATTGTGCTTCCATTTCATGTATAAGAACATATGATGTGTTAAAGTCTTAAATTACATCCCATAGAAGCACAAATTGGTAGTTACAAAATAGTCACGGGTAAATTAATAAGGCTTAGGATATATAGTCAATGATATTGTGATAACTATGGTGCCAATTGGGGTCCTGGAAATACTCAGGGGACCATGATGTAAGGTATATAATTGTTTAACCACTAAGCTCTTCACCTGAAACCAATACAAAATAAAATCGAAAGAAAAGAAATGAAATTATAGAAATAAAATAAGATATTTGCTATAGGCCTGAATTTATGAATTTTTAAAGTTCTGTCTGAACATTTAGTCAACAGTAAATTAATGCATGCACTTAATATTTACAATAGCTAGATTTTGGTAAATTTATTGGTGTATTTCTTGCTCCTCTAACTTTTGAAAAGAAAAATTGCTATAATTAAGAAAAATACTCACTTGAGGATATGTTTTTAATTGATTTGAGAGAAAGAAAGGGAGGGAGGGAGGGAGGGAGGGAGGGAGAGAGAGAGAGAGAGAGAGAGAGGAAGAAGAAGAAGAAGGAGGAGGAGAAGAAGAGGAGGAGGAGAAGGAGGAGGAGGAGGAGGAGATGCAGCCTGTGGAGGAGGAAGAGGAGGAGGAGGAGGAGGAGGAGGAGGAGGAGGAGGAGGAGGAGGAGGAGGAGGAGGTGCAGATGCAGCCTGCCGCACACTGGCCAGGGCTCACTGTCTTCTTTTTCCTTTAATTTAAAAAATTGATTTTAGAGAGGAGGGGGAAGGGATAGATGAGGGAGAAACATCAATTGGCTGTCTCCTGCACACCCCCTACTGGGGATCGGGATTAAGTCGGAAACCCTGGCATATGCTTTGACCAGGAATCAACTGGGCACATCCTAGTTCATGGGTTGATGCTCAACTACTGAGCCTTACCGACTGGGCTCATTGTCTTTTTTCTTTATGTTAAGAGAAAAGATATTTCTGGTGTGTGGTAAACAAAGCTTTGGAGGTAAACTGGTAGCATGACTGACTTAGCCATTGTAGTCAGTCATTTTCAGAAAAAATGAAAAGTCAATATATACATTGGCTGAATAAATATTTACTTATTTTTCCCATTAGTTCCTAAATAATAAGTAAACTTTAGAAGTTATTTTAGTTCTCTTTAAAAAAATTTTTTTTTAATGGATGATACCCCCCACCCCCTTTTTTTTTTTTGCATAGGTTCAGGCAATCTTTTTTTTTTTTTTTAAATATATTTTATTGATTATTTTTTACAGAGAGGAAGGGAGAGGGATAGAGAGTTAGAAACATCGATGAGAGAGAAACATTGATCAACTGCCTCCTGTACACCCCTCCTGGGGATGTGCCTGAAACCAAGGTACATGCTCTTGACCGGAATTAAGCCTGGGACCTTTCATTCCACAGGCTGACACTCTATTCATTGAGCCAAACTGGTTTTTGCCTTTAAATTTCTTTACTGATTACGCTGTTACATATGTGTCCTTATCATCCCCTCATGCCCTCACTCCCCTGTTGTCTGAGTCCATTGGTTAGGCTTATATGCATGCATACAAGTCCTTTGGTTTATCTAGTTATGTCTCTTAATTTTAAAGTTTAAAATTGAGCCCAGCCTGCGTGTCTCAGTGGTTGAGCTTCAACCATGAACCAAGAGGTCAGGGTTCCATTCCAGGTCAGGGCACATGTCTGGGTTGCGGGCTCAATCCCCAGTAGGGGGTGTGCAAGAGGCAGCTGATCAGTGATTCTCTCATATCATTAATGTTTCTCTCTCTCTTACTCTCCCTGTCTGAAATCAATAAAAATATATTTAAAAAAATAAAATAAAATGGAGAGGTTAATAATATCAACTAAGAAATGAAGTTAATATAAGTACAGTATTTTGTATAGTGAGTACTCAATAAATTTTGCTGTGTAAAAGAATCATTGTCAGTAAGGTGAATACTTGGGGAGAATGTGAGCATTTCCCTTAATATGAATCTTCATGATTCCTTTACACATTTGTCAGAAATGCTGACAAACTCTTTGCTTGTATTCTGTTGAAACATGCGAGCTAAATAGCTACTTGGGATATTTTCAAGATAATATTGTATTTCATTTTTATTTTTAGGTGATTCCTCCTAAGGAGTGGAAGCCACGGCAGTGCTATGATGACATTGATAATTTGCTCATCCCCGCACCAATTCAGCAGATGGTCACAGGGCAGTCGGGACTGTTCACTCAATATAACATCCAGAAAAAGGCCATGACAGTGAAGGAGTTCAGGCAGCTGGCCAACAGTGGCAAGTGAGTGGGTTCAATTTGCTGCTTTTATTTCTTTCAGAGACAAACCTGGACATGGTCAGAAACCAGTAGATGGAGCTTGTAATGAAAACAAAGCTCCTGCGTAATCTCTTCCAGTCCTAATTTACCTATTTCTGTAGTCCATGTGATTGCCTACTTGCATTTAGTCTGTTGCTAGGAAAATTGTTCCTCATTTTGCCATCTCATTCATAATATCTGTAAATGGGCTTTTCTTTTAGTTGTCATGAGTTTTTGTTTTTTTTAAAAAAAATATTTTATTGAGTTTTTACAGAGAGGAAGAGAGAGGGATAGAAAACTAGAAACATTGCCGAAACCGGTTTGGCTCAGTGGTAGAGCGTCGGTCTGCAGACTGAAAGGTCCCAGGTTCGATTCCGGTCAAGGGCATGTACCTTGGCTGCGGGCACATCCCCGGTAGAGGGTGTGTAAGAGGTAGCTGGTCGATGTTTCTCTCTCATCGACGTTTCTAGCTCTCTATCTCTCCCTTCCTCTTTGTAATATCAATAAAAAATATTAAAAAAAAATAAAAAAAAATAAAACTAAAAACATCGATGAGAGAGAAACATTGGTCAGCTGCCTTTTGCACACCCCCTGCATGTACCGCAACCAAGGTACATGGGACCTTTCAGTTTGCAGGCTGACGCTCTATCCATTGAGCCAAACTGGTTTCAGCTGTCATGAGTTTTTGAGTGTACTCATGTTTCATCTTTGTAAGACAAATTTTCTTCTTTGTGTGACAGTGTGTAAGTCTTAAATGATAAATTATACATATTAGAAGATGTAATTATAAATATTATATGTAAAAGAAAATCCTTGAATGAATTCAATGGCCGCCATTATTGTGTTAGTTGCCAACTGCAGATTGATTAAAAAACAAGTTATGTTGTTGCTGACATGTATTGTATAGTTAGGCACCAGATGGTTGTTGCTGTACTAAATATGTACAGATATTTTTTCTTGTCATTATTCCCTTAACAATGCAGTATGACAACTATTTACATAGCATTTTCATTGTAGTAGGTATTATAAGTAACCTAGAGATTAGTTAAAGTATATGGGAGGATGTGGGTAGCTTTTTTACAAATACAAGGTCATTTTATATGAGGGACTTGAGCATTTATGGATTTTGGTATCCATGGGGAGATTCCTGGAACCAATCCCTCATGAATACTGAGGGATGACTGTATAGTATAATTAATTCAAGATTTAAGGACATATTTCAAAAGCTAAAATAATGAATTTTTGACAATTATCTACTTCTGTTGTTGATACTGTCAGAAAAATATTTTCCTTACTAGTAAATAGTGCAAAGTTTTCATAGTGTTATTTAGAAATTTTAAGAGTATTCAGATATTTATGATAAATACATATGCATATTTATTTCTTAGATTTGACATTATGAGTAGCTAAGTATTTTCATTTTGATAGAATTTCCTTTAGAAAGTGATGTAAATCAAATGGGTGAGGAAAATCTTAAAATTATCTTACTAATTTGTACTTTTTTCATGGACTTTTTCCAGATATTGTACTCCAAGATACTTGGATTATGAAGATTTGGAGCGCAAGTATTGGAAGAACCTAACTTTTGTGGCACCTATTTATGGTGCAGACATTAATGGGAGCATATATGATGAGGTATATTTATATTATAATAGGTTTGTAAAGGGTCATGTCACGTTGCTACTTATGTGACCACTTTAGGTGGTTGAGTAGTCATTTGTTGTGCTTTGTGTGATTCATAATTCCTAATAGGTCAAGTGTAAGTAGACACATCAACAGTATTTCTTCAGCTGGTATTTTCAAATAGAAGCCAGCTAATTGAACAAATACCTGGTTATTCAACAGTAATTAGTATTTGGCTATCTGGCTAATCTTTAAATTGTGTCAAATTTAAAAAAAATAAAATTCATGATGAAAATATTTGGAAAACGGGAAATATTCATAATACCACATTAAGGCAAAAAGCAGTATTTTAATATGTGTTCATTTTCCCAGTTTTTCTTTAATAATTTTTTTATAACTTTTTGTCTTGCTACTCATCATTATATCCACTACAATATTCCAAACCTTTTTGCCTCTGAATGGGGTTCGTAATTTCTGTTTTTAAGAATTCTTTCCTCCTCCTCCTCCTCCTCCTTTTTTTTTTTTTTTTTTAAATAATTTTTTGTCTTTTTTCCATTGCTTTGTTTTGAAAAACTTCTTGTCTAGCAAAAATTTGAGGTAATGCAATGAACACTTCAATACTCTTTACCTAGATTCACCAGTTTGTAATATTTGGCCAATTAGCTTTATGTTTCTGTTCCTATGTCATTGTCTCTGTCTGTCTCGCTGTAATATCTATACTAATAAAAGGATAATATGCTAATAAGACTGGGGGACCTTCTAGCAGACCTTCAGATGTTCTTCTGGACAAAGCCATGGTGGTGGGGCCAACATAGAGGCGGTTAGAGGCCAAGAGGGGAGGCAGTTGTGGGTGATCAGACCAGGATGGGACGGCAATTGTGGTTTGATCAGGCTGGTGGGGGCGGGGCCATTGGGGGTAAGCAGACCAGCAAGGGGCCAGTTGGGGGTGAGAAGACCATCAGTGGGGGTCAGTTGGAGGTGATCAGGACAACAGGGGGGCAGTTTGGAATGAGCAGGCCAGCAGGAAGGCAGTTGGGAGCAAGCAGGCCAGTGGGGAGGGGAGGTGGAGCTGATCAGGCCAGCAGGGGGGGGTCAGGTAGTGGTGAGCAGGCTGGCAGGGGAGGCAGTTGGGGGCAAGAACACTGGCACAGGGGGCAATTGGGGGTGATCAGGCCAGCGGGGGGGGGGGGAGGGTAGCTGGGAGCGAGCAGAGGCTGGCAGGCAGAGTGGTTAGGGGAAATCAGCAGTCCTGGATTGCGAGAGGGATGTCTGACTGCTGGTTTAAGCCTGATCCCTGTAAACTGTCAGTAGGATATCCTTCAAGGGGGTCCTTATTGGAGAGGGTGCAGACCAGGCTGAGGAACACCCCACTCCGGTGCATGAATTTTGTGCACCCGGCCACTAGTTTGAAAGTAAGTTGCAGACATCATGACAGTTAACTCTTAATTATTTCACATGTGTCTGTTAGTTATTAGCAATTGAACTTTTATATAATATCATCTATTATACAGACCATATTCATAGAATCTTAATTGTCTCAGTATTGTTATTTATAACCATTTTTTCCTCATTTGAAGGACCCAGACAGCATATTCCCTTAAATCAGTAAGTGATCAAGTGCTACTTAGAGAATAGTTCAATATCCACCCCCACACACAGCCTTTTACCCTATAAATTTGCTTTTGTTGTGATCCTTGCTCTATTCAATTATTATGTATTGTTAAGCCATTTATATTTTGAAATATGAAACAAGCTGGAAAGTGCATAAAACATAAACTTAGAGCCCAGCCAGTGTAGCTCAGAGGTTGAGCATCCACCTATGAACCAGGAAGTCATGGTTTGATTCCTATTCAGGTTGCGGGCTTGGTCCTCAGTTGGGGTGTGTAGGAGGCATATAATCAGTGATTCTCACTCATCATTGATGTTTCTTTCTCTCCCTCTCCTTCTCCCTTCCTCTCTGAAAGCAATAATCATAAACAAAACAAAACAAAACATAAACTTAGAGCTTCATGAATTATTGTAAGGTGAATGCCATGTGTCATCATTGATATCAGAGAAAACATTAACCAGCACCCTAGAGTGCATCTATTCACCTTCTTATTCTACTTTTCCCCTTTTTCTCTAAGAATAATTGCTATCCAGACTTTCTGGTAATCACTTCCTTTTCTTTAAAAATGCATCTAATTATATCTTTTATTTTTATTTATTTTTATTTTTTAATATATTTTTAATTGATTTTTCACAGAGAGGAAGAGAGAGGGATAGCTTAATTTCTTTTTTTTAAAGTTTTTTTTATTAAATTATTATCTGTGTACATATATTACCATTGCCCCCCACCCCCCAAAAAAGATAGCTTAATTTCTAGTTGGTCATTTTTCAATCCTTGAGGATCACATTAAATTTATTGGCTTATCCAAGAATTCTAGGAAATTCTTGAAAACCTTATAACCTTGGTTTTGAACTCTGTATCCAGTAGTTTGCTTTCCTTCATTTGTGACCTGTTTCTTTTGTCTCTGCATTTTGGCTGCTTCCCTGAGTTGATAGAGTGGCTTTGGGTGCGGGGTGTCCTATAGAGCCCAGTTACTCAGCCTCCCCAGTTACCTGAGGTGGACACTCTTAGTGCACCCCTTTGTGGGCTGTATGCATGGTCTTGTTGTAGTTAAACCTTGATTGTTGTTGGTATTCACTGGGAGGAATTGACCTCCAGGCCAATTGGCTATAAAGATCAGCTGTGTCTATGATGGGAGAACTTCTGTTCTGGAGACACCCTTATGAGATAAGACTTGCTTCAGTGGGGCTTTGGTGCTCACTGAGTCTGCCCCCTGAGTGTGTCCCTTATGGATCTGAGGAGTTGTAATCTGGATGGTCCCACTCTGACCACTGGGTAGGTGCACTGGTTCTTGGATCTCCAAGGAGGTGCTAATTTAGCCTCTGTGTTAGGCCACTCAGCAGGAGCTACAGAGAGATCTGCAGATTCCTCTTTGTTTGGGTTTTGGAGGTGTCCAGATGAGGCCCAGCTGTGAAGCATTGCAAGCTGCTATAGGGCCTTGGGCCTTCTTTTGGATGTTTTGGGTCTCTCTGACTAAGCTGCAGTTTGATAGGTAACTTTAGATTTCAAAGGACCAGGCCATTCATATGGAAAAGCCTCTGCACACAGCTTGGAAGGGAAGGAGTCTCAGGGCAGAGCAAACAGCAATGGCTTCCCATCAGTCCTGCCCTAAGAGGCTCCCTGGGTCTTAGTGTTTCTTGGTAATCACTGCAACCACTTCTAGAGAGAGCTGCCCTCTAGTTCCACCCGCTTCTAGACTTTTCAGTTTCTCCCTGTATGATTTTGGGACCCCAGAGTCTGGGCTGGAACTGGAGATCAGAGCAGTTGGGAGCTTGTGTCTCCCTCCGGATTGAAAAAGCCAGCAGCATACTCAGTTGCCAGCCCTCTCCGTGTACGCACGCGTGTCTCTATACCTCTGCATTTTACTTCTGCAGCTCCTCTGAGTCTCAGTGTGCTTTTCTCTTCCCTTTTAGTTGTAAATTTCCACTTAGCCAGCCTTCCTGTGGTTCTGGATGATGTCCGTTTTGTCTTTTAGTTGTAGTTTTGAAGTGTTTGTGTGAGGCAGCAAATTCAGGCAGCAATCAGCTGCCTCCTGCACACCCCCTCCTGGGGATGTGCCCGCAACCAAGGTACATGCCTTGACCGGAATCGAACCTGAGACCCTTGAGTCCGCAGGCTGACGCTCTATCCACTGAGCCAAACCGGTTAGGGCTTGTTTCCACATTTTATATAACTAGAATAATCATTCAGTATACTTGTCTACCTTCTGTCATACCTTATTTTAAACTTTTAAAAATATCATATGTACCTATAGTTCATTTATTTTCATTGCTGCATATTATTCTATTATATGGATGCATCAGTTTATTTTTTTCTGCTACTAATGATCATTTTGGTGTCTCTAGTTTTGGCTTTATGCTCAAAACTTTTGTGAATGTTTGAACATGTTCCCCAGGATATAGAAGTGTTTCTGTAGAGCGCATGCCTAGGAGTGATTAACTGTAGAGTAAAATTATTTTCCATTCCACACCTTTCTATGTCAGTGTTTGAGAGTTCCCACTGCTGCACATTCTCTGGCATGCTGTTTTCACCAGTCTTTTAATTTTAACTACTCAGTTGGGTGTATGTATTTTTTTGTTTAATTGTGTTATGATTTATCACCTTATTTTTTTTAAAAAATATTTTCATTGATTTCAGAGAGGAGGGGAGAGGGAGAGAGAGATCGAAACATCAGTGATGAGAGAGAATCATTGGTTGGCTGCCTCCTGCATGCCCCCTATTGGGGCCTGAGCCCACAACCCAGGCATGTACCCCTAACTGGAATCGAACGTGGAACCCTTCAGTCCATAGGCCAGTGCTCCCCTTATTTTTAATGACTCTTTGGATTTCCCCTTGAACGTAATACCTGTTTAAGCTTCTTGTACATTTTTCTTCTGTGTCATGCATGTCTTATTCATTTATAGTTTTTTAGACAATCTGGATATGAAGTAGTTCACAATTTCAAATTTTCCTTATGGATTTCCAGTTGTTGCACACTGTTACTTTTTAAAAGCTTTATTTATTGATTTTAGAGAGAGAGGAAGGAAGAGAAAGGGCGGGGGGTTGGGAGTAAGAAACATTGATTTTGTTCCACTACTTATGCATTTATTGGTTGCTCCTTATACTAGTTTGTGTCCTGACCGGAGATTGAACCCAGAAACTTGGCCAATCAGAATAATCATCTAACCACTGAGCAACCTGGCTCGGTCCCGAATACTTATTGAAAGCCCATTCTTATTTTTTAATATGGATTGGGTATTAGATGATACTGTGGAATTATTATTGTCACTATTAGATATAATGATGGCTATATAAATTTTATTTTTGTTATCAACTGAAAATGCATACCTAAAAAATATATAGGTGAAGTAACATAGAATCTGGGACTTGTTTTTATGAAATTTCAGAAAACAAAGTGGAATGAGTGTAGTTGAATGAATTGGCAAACTATTGGTTATTGGAGCTCACTGATGGATTATATAATATCTTAAATATGTATATGTTTGAAATATTAAGAATAAAAGTAAAAAAAAGAAAGAAAACATCTTTCATTCTCATTCTGATTTTTCACTAGTATATGTAAGTAACTTCTGTATGGAGACCTTTTTTCTTTATTAGTAAGGTAGTACATACTCAGGTAGAAAAATGGCAAAATAGGAAAAAATATGAAGAAAAAAATTACTTATAAGCTTACCAAATGGAAATCACCATTTTATGATTTCCCTTTGGCCTTTTATTTTATGTGAGTGCATGTGTATTTTTCATGCGTGTGTTTGGATATATGTATGAGTTTCTCCACCAAAGATCCGAGGGGGTTTTAATAGTATTTTTAGAAGCATTTTCAGTATTGCTCTCCAGAGGGTCATTTCAGTGCGCTCTACCTCCAGGCAATTCTGTACTGCCATTTTTAAATTGTAGCTTTATTAAATTGCTACTGTTTTTTTAGTATTTCAATTCCAAGTGTGTTATTATTAATTTATTCTTTAGTTTTAACAAATATCTTTTATTTTTTATTTTTATTCTAAAAAATATATTTTATTGATTTTTACAGAGAGGAAGAGAGAGGGATAGAGAGTTAGAAACATCAATAAGAGAGAATCATCGATCAGCTGCCTCTTGCACACCCCCTACTGGGGATGTGCCTGCAACCAAGGTACATGCCCTTGACTGGAATTGAACCCTGGACCCTTGAGTTTGGAGGCTGAGGCTGTATCCATTGATCCAAACCGGTTTTGGCAACAAATATCTTTTAAGTTTAACACATTAAGATTACTTTTTTTTTTGGAAAATGAGTACCATTACCACTAAGGCTTTCTTACAGAACGTGGTCCTTTGTCTTATTAAATCAGGTTCTGTGGGATTTTCATTGGAGTGGGTGAGGGCACATAAATACTGTCCATAGTTTACAATTGTGGCCCAGTGAGCTTAAATTGCTTTTCCAAAATTTCGGGGCTAGGAGAAGGGGGTGCCAGGTGCTCTTATACGCACATCACTTTTAAAAAAAAATATTTTTTAATTGATTCTTTACAGAGAGGAAGAGAGAGGGATAGAGAGCAGGAAACATCAATGAGAGAGAATCATCAATCAGCTGCCTCTTGCACACCCCCACTGGGAATCTGCCCGCAACCAAGGTACATACCCTTGACCAGAATCGAACCTGGGACCCTTCAGTCTGCAGGCCGATGCTTTATCCACTGAGCCAAACCAGTTTCGTCCCCACATCACTTTTAAGGAAGCAATTTCGTACAGTCAGTCTTACAGTTGTGGAGATGTGGAAAACCATGTCGATGTCAACTACAAATTTTTCCTGAGCTGATGGTTTATTTTGTGCTTTCTCTATGGTTTCTTTGCTATGGTATCCTGGCACATTTTCAGGCTTCTGAACAGAAATCTTATTTGAATCAAACTGATCCTGGGCTGAAAAGTTGTGTGTCTGAGTGCTCTAAAAATGAAACTCAGTCTGAGTTATTATTTCTAACTAGCTCTTTGGATCATTGAGTTCTTTTTACCTCTTGGATATATAATTAGAGTTAGAAGCACTATATTTGGGACCTTTTTAATAATCCTATATAATAAAAGGCTAATATGCAAATTGTCCCCCAACTGGGAGTTTGAGCTGGGAATTCAACTGGGAGTACCGGGGCAGGAACGGCCAAATACCCATGGCCTCTCTCACCCTTTGCCTCCCCCCAATCCTCAATTGGGGCTGGGGCCGGCTGGCCATCCGCTCTCTGCCCCCTCACCTCGGCCAGCCCAGCCCTATTCCCCCTCATCAGGGTGGGCTGCCTGGACCCCACCCATGCATGGATTTGTGTACCTGGCTTCTAGTAATTGACATAAAAAGCCCATATTTGATAGTGAAGTAACAGTTGTTTCCTATACCAATGAGGCTGCTGGACTTTGGTTTACTATGTTTATCAATTTACTGCTTGTGTTAAAAAACCAGTTGTACATTGGTATTGCTTCAAGCAAACATTGACTTTAGATTAAGATTTGAATAACTTGTTATTAAAAGCCAATGAAAAAAATCCACTGTTTGGTAAAAATGCAGTTTTAAACTTCCTCATTATTTGCAGGGTTGGGGGCCAGGAATCTGTCATTTTGGTAGGATTTGCAAGTAATAATATGTTATAGATTTCCTCTAGGCTCTGCAGGAGCATTTAGTAGCTCCCAAGCTATCCTGTAACTTGACTGTATTTGTTTATTGTTTCCAGTATTTTTTTGGTAGTCTTTAGGGTTTTCTACATACAGTATTATGTCATCTGCAGAAAGTGACAGTGACTTCTTCCTTCCCTGTTTGGATGCCTTTTATTTCTTTCTCTTGCCTTATTGCTCTGGCTAGTACTTCCAGTACTGTGTTGAATAAGAGTGGTGAGAGAGGACATCCTTGTCTTGTTCCTGATCTTAGGGGAATAGCTTTCAGTATTTTACCATTGAGTATGATATTGGCTGAGGTTTTATCATATACCAGAGGCCTGGTGCACGAAATTCGTGCATGGGGGTGTGTGTCCCTCAGCCCAGCCTGCACCCTCTCCAATTTGGGACCCTCTTACAATCCAGGACTGCTGGCTCCCAACTGCTTGCCTGCCTGCCTTCCTGATTGTCCCTAACTGCTTCTGCCTGCCAGCCTGATCACCCCCTAATCACTCCCCTGCTAGCCTGATTGATGCCTAACTGTTCCCCTGCCAGCCTATTTGCCCTTAACTGCCCTCTCCTGCAGGCCTGGTCACTCCTAACTCCCTTCCCCTGCAGGCCTTTGTCCCCCCAACTGCCCTTCCCTGCAGGCTTGATTGCCCTCAACTGCCCTCCCTTGCAGGCCTGGTTTCTCTCAACTGCCCTCCCCTGCTGGCCATCTTGTGTGGCCATCTTTTTTTAAAAAAATATATATTTTATTGATTTTTTACAGAGAGGAAGAGAGAGTTAGAAACATCGATGATAGAGAAACATTGATCAGCTGCCTCTTGCACACCCTCTATTGGGGATGTGCCTGCAACCAAGGTATATGCCCTTGACCGGAAACGAACCTGAGACCTTCAGTCTGCAGGCCAACGCTCTATCCACTGAGCCAAACTGGTTTCGGCTTGTGTGGCCATCTTGTGTCCACATGGGGGCAGCAATCTTATGTTCGATGATGGTCAATTTGCATATTATTCTTTTATTAGATAGGATAGAGGCCTGATGCACGGGTGGGGGCCAGCTGGTTTGCCCTGAAGAGTATCCCGGATCAGGATGGGGGTTCCCTTGGGGTATGGGACAGCTGGGTGAGGGGCCTGTGATGGTTTGCAGGCTGGCCACACCTCCTGGTGACCCAAGTGAAGGCCTTGGTATCTGGGATTTATTTTTCTTCTATAATTGAAACTTTGTAGCCTTAAGCAGAGGCCAAGGCAGGCCAGGGCTGCAGAAGCTTGGCTTCCTCCATTACCAGGGGCAACTCAAGCCTCCTGCTCTCTCCAGCTTCATGGCTGCCACCATTTTTGTTGGGAACTATTTATCTTCTATCATTGAAACTTTGCTGCCTTGAGTGGAGGCCTGGGCTGGCCAGGGTGTGTGGAAAGCTTGGCTTCCTCCATTGCTGGGAAAACCCAAGCCTCCTGCTCACTCAGTGGCCACAGCAAGCTTGGTTGGGTTAATTTGCATACTCACTCCTGATTGGCTGGTGGGTGTAGCAGAGTGATGGTTAATTTGCATATTACTCTTTTATTAGGATAATTATTTTGGGGAAGGAAGCTGAAAACCTTTTTGAGATAGATGGGATAACATTCTAAATAAGGAGGTAGGGGTGCATTTTTTTGTTATGTTTCACTAAGGACTGGCCCACTAATAAAATCCTGAATTAGGCTGGTTTTAGGAGAATGAGATTCATATACCGTATTTGCCGGCGTATAAGACGATTTTTTGGCCCTGAAAAATATGCCTCCAAGTGGGGGGTAGTCTTATACGGCGAGTATATAACAAACTCTGTATTTTGAGTGGAAATGTTAGGGGGTCGTCTTATACTCCCAGTCGTCTTATACGCTGGCAAATACGTATTTTTTTCAGGGCCAAAAAATCGTCTTATACGCCGGCAAATACGGTACATTGACTACATTGATACCTCGAGAAAATGAAGTTGAAGTGTGTCATGTCAGGCACCTCCTTTTATTAAAGAAGATCCTGAACTTAGAAAATGAGCCACGTGTGCACTTACATAGCCCTACACAATTCTTTGGTAACAGTAACATTAGCATAAGCATTCTAAGATCTAAACTTTAAAAAAAATATATTTTTATTGATTTCAGAAAGAAAGGGAGAGGGAGAGAGAGACAGAAACATCAATGATGAGAGAGAAACATTGGTAGGCTGCCTCCTGCACTTCCCCTACTGGGGATGGAGCCCACAACCAGGGCATGTGCCCCGACTGGAATTGAACCTGGGACTCTTCAGTCCACAGGGTGACACTCTATCCAGCAAGCTAAGCTGGCCAGGGCTAAGATCTAAGCTTTTAAAAATGTTTTTTCTTTAACATTTTTATTGAATTTATTGGGGTGACATTGGTTAATAAAATTATAGGCAATTCAGGCATACAGTTTTATAATACATCATCTGTATATTGTATTGAATTTACTACTTAAAGTCAAGTCTCCTTCCCTCATCATTTATACCTCCTTTATTTTTACCTACCTTTCCCTACTCCCCTTTCCCTCTGTAATCACCATACTGTTGTCTATGACTTGCTTTATTCTCTAGTCTCTTCCCTCTTTTCACCCAGCTCTCCAACCCTCTTCCTCTCTAACAATTGTCAGTCTGTTTTCTGTATTTATGATTTTGTTTATATTTTTCTTCATGAATCCACATGCAAGTGAAATCATATGGTATTTGTCTTTCTCTGACTAGTAGCTTATTTCTGAGTTAGCATAATTCTCTCCAGGTCCATCCATTCTGTTACAAAAGTTAATACTTCCTTTTTTTTATAGCTGCATAAAATTCCATTGTGTGAATGTATCACAGCTTTTACAAAATATGTTTTTATTGATTTTAGAGATAGAAGAAAGGAGAGAGAGTGGGAAACATCGATGTGAAGGAGAAACATTGATCAGTTGCTTCCTGTATGTACCCCAACCAGGGATTAAACTGGTGACCTTTTGGTGCTCAACCAACTGAGAGCCACATTGGCCAGGGCAACCACAGCTTATTTACCTGTTCATCTACTGATGGGCATTTGGGATGCTTACAGAGCTTGGCTATTGTAAATAATGCTGCAGTGAACATGGTGCATTTTTTGTTATGTTTCATGAAGAGCTTGTCCACTGATAAAGAAAGGTTTATAGTCTTTGCTAAGTATACATTTATAAAATCAGCCCTGTGTTGACCTGGCCCGTGTCTCAGAGGTTAGAGCATCGGCCTTTGGACTGAATGGTCTGGGGTTTGATTCTGGTCAAGGGCACGTACCTTGTTTACAGGTTTGTTGGGGAATGTGCAGGAGGCAACTAATTGATGTGTCTCTCTCACATCGATGTTCCTCTCCCTCCCCCTCTTTCTCTCATTCCTCCTATCCCTCTCCCTTCTACTCTCAAAAAAAAATCTATGGGAAAAATATAATCAGGTGAGGATTAACAGCAAAAAATTAGCCCTCTGTTAAAAGAGGCATGGAAGTTTTTCAGTATACAAACACACAGAAAAAGAAGACAAATGAAAAAGAGGAATAGGGAGAAAAAAGTCCTGTGTGGGATAATTTGGCTTGGCTAAGGGGCATGAAAGTCAACAGGTCTTGCGGAAACCCGTTTGGCCCAGTGCTAGAGCATCGGTCTGCGGACTGAAGGGTCCCGGGTTCGATTCCGGTCAAGGGCATGTACATTGGTTGTGGGCACATCCCCGGTAGGGGGTGTGCAAGAGGCACCTGGTCGATGTTTCTCTCTCATCGACGTTTCTAGTTCTCTATCTCTCTCCTTTCCTCTCTATAAAATATCAATAAAATATATTTAGAAAGTCAACAGGTCTTTATAGGAAAGAGAAGGTAGAACGTTTCTGGGATAGCCAGTAGCCTTGTGTACCTCCACAGGTCTTTGAAGACAGAATGCACCTCCTTGTTCTGTGTGTGAAAACTAAGAAGAGGCATCAAGATTATTTACTTAACACTAGTACAGTACTGAGTGAGTCATTCAGGCGTGTGTTTTATGCTCCTTCGGATTGCATTTCTAGTAATACCTGTCATGTAGTATTAAGGTAATCCTCTTAATGATGATAGTGGTTCATTGAATCCAGGTTTAAAATGAAACTCCACGTGCTTTGCTTAAACTGGCTATTATCTCCCTAACCCCTAACTCTGGAAGTGTCTCCAAAAGTATTGTGGGATTCCAGAAGATTTTCCCTTAGTTGAGTAGGGACAGGTAGCTCCTCCTGTAATCCTCACTCACCTCCTCTGTCACCAGGCTTCTGGTTTGATTGCCTCATTTCATCACAGGCTGTGCAGTCTGCAGCGCCTGTGCGAGCTGAGGTTTTTCAGAGCAGAACACCAACCAGGAGGAGTCTACCTTATCCTCATTATTACAGTTACTACTTAAGAGTACTTTATCCTTCTTTGGAAAGTGCTTTGAAAAGGAGGAAGAGGAAGAAGTTAGAGTGATCTTTTGGTTTGTGTGTTTTTCTCAATGCCAGTACTCTGAGACAGTGGCTTTCAATATATATATAATTTAATTCTTTATTGTTTAATGTATTATATAGATCTCCTTTCCCCCTTATTGACCTCTCCCTGGCCACCCCCAATCCCCAGCACATGCCTCCCTTCCCCGTCTGTGTCCATTGGTTATGCTCATATGCATACAAGTCCTTTGGTTGATCTCTTACATCTCTCCAACCCATGCCTTCCCTCATAGACTGGACAGTCTGTTCCATGCTTCTATGTTTCTGGTTCTATTTTTGTTCATCAGTTTATGTTGTTCATTATATTTCACAAATGAGTGAGATCATGAGATATTTATCTTTCTCTGACTGGTTTATTTTGCTTAGCATGTTGCTCTCCAGTTCCATCCATGCTGTTGCAAATGGTAAGAATTCCTTCTTCTTCTTCTTTTTTTTTTTTTACAGCAGCATATGGATGAGGACATTGGGGGATGGGGAAAGGACAGAGGGTGGGGGGGAACCTGATGGAGGGGAGCAATTGAGGGGGGGAGAGGAACACATTTGTAATAATCTGAACAATATTTTATTTAAAAAATAAAAATTAAAAAAAGAAAAAAATTTAGTGAGAGAGTGGCATTATTTTATTTTAGTTTATTAATTATTTTTTAAAAATTTCTTTATTGATTATGGTATCACATAATTGTCCTCATCCCCCTAATCCCATCCCAAACCCCTCCTCACCCCCCGGTTGTCCATGACACTGGTTAGGCTTATATGCATGCACACAAGTCCTTTTGTTGATCTCTCCCCCTTACCTCCACCCTCCCCTACCTTCCATCTGAGATTTGACAGTCTGATTGCTGCTTCTCTGTCTCTGGGTCTGTTTTTGTTCATCAGTTTATGTTGTTCATTATTTCCCCTAGATGCATAAGATCATGTGATACAAGAAATACCCTTATAAGAACCAAAACTGAGGCTAGCCATAATGGTTATGCTGAGAGGCAAATGAATCAGTCTGTAGTAACTTTCTTTCTGGGCCAACAGTTCTTTTGAGTCCCAATTTCAATGTCAAACAGTTCCTTATGTGTACATGTCAGCCATGATATTTCAGATCTGGTTGGTGGACAGATGGTGCTGATGCAAGTCCGACGTCTCTGGTTTGGTCCTGGGCATCCTTCAGCGATGCACAGCTGCTGCCTGCTAGTATGGCAAGGCGTTGTCAGCGTCTTCCATCTCTGGATTATTTCTCTTCTGTCTTCATGGCTGGAGCACTCCTGTCAATTCCTCTCTGTTGCAGGAATCCACATGGTCTCGAGTTGTTTTCTGAAAATATACAAACATATTCTTGATCAAAAGATAATAAAGGGATATTTTCTATAAATTTGACTTGGGATCCTTTTTCATTCCCCCCCCCCCCCCCAAATGATTTTCCTCTGGCTTGTTTTGACACCATGTGTGTTTTTCATGGGTATCTTGCTGTTAGCATTTCGAATGAAGGTTAATTTTCTAAAGTACAAATTTTCTAGATGTTATTTACTGGCAGGATATTTTTCCTTACATGATATTTTTCCACTGTCACCCCCTTTTTAATTTAAATATTAGGAGGCTTTTGGAAATTTTATAATGTAGTCTTGATACCTTTTACATTTTAATTATTTGCACTAAAATATGACTACTTTAGGTTCATTACATGATACGCAATTTTACCATGAGATGAACTGCCAATAAGAATTTTTGTTAACACTTTAGGAACAGCTTTTTGTACACTACAATAAGTTTCCCTAGAATATTCACTTATTTCAATTAGCTTATTTAATTTCCTCTGAGAAATTGACTACTATTCAACTGTCAAACTCAACAATTCTTACAACAATCTTATTCTACCTTGTGTGTTTTAGAATAAAGGATTATTTTCCTTCTTGAGTAGGCCCTGAGCATTCCTGGTACTAGGCTGGATTTGGATATCAAAAACCCACTTCCCCACACCATGGGTACAAGAAATCTCAAACAAATCTTGTTGCAGTGAAAGGGCAGCTGCTGTGAGCCAAGTCTCTGTCTGTCACCTGGATCCCAATTTGAACTGGTCATGGGAAGCTAAGCAGCCATGGGGGCAGAAGACCTCCCTCAGAAGGGGTGAAGGTTCAGGCCCCTGCCAAGTTGTGGGGGTGGTGGTAAGGGTCTGTGCCCCACCTCTGTTGACCCCCAGGTTCTCTCCTGATGGCCTCTCTGTGCCTGTCTTAGGTTGTTCCTAAAAAGGTTGTTTTATTTTCCTAAAGAAAAAAAAAATAATGAGAGAGGATTGGCATTATTTTACATTAAAAAAAAATCTCTACGATATAGTTGAATAGAAGACCTCTGGATTCTTGTATCTACTTCTGTATTTACTCTGTTGTGATGTCATGTAGCCTCTGGAAAACTCCACCTCACATTCCTATAAGATTGAGAGTGAAAAAGGCAAATACTGTTTTAGTATAATTTTGAAAACAGTTTTGATGCCACAGACCCTTTTATGGAATCTGGGTGCCTCCCAGTGGTCCCCAGACAACACTTTGAAAAATGCTACCTTAAGATATTCAGCAAAAGATTGATTCTCTGAGCACAGTCTGCATAGATGATTGAAGGATCTTGAGGCAAGGCAACAGTGTTTTATTCTTGTTTTATTCAGGTAACTGCATCTTTGATATGTACCTCAAAGACCTAATCCATTAGGAGACAGGGTAATACTGTCAGCCAGGTAATTCTTTGAGGAGTATCATGCCATATATTCTGATATTTAACTCCGGCAAAATTTTGTAAGCAGAAAATGGACTTAGGAAATGAAGTCCCTGTCTCTGAAAATATAAAAAATATTTTAAATTATATTTCCAAGATTTCCCTTTAATATTAGTTTGCTAGTCTATTGCTTTTGTCATCCAGGTATTTATTAATAGATAATTGATGGAAAATTCAAAACAATTTGAAAAATATTCTAGCAAACCTTAAGTCAAAAGTATAATATACTGTGAAAAAAATTTTTTGTTTGAATGTATTGTGTGGTTGGTTGGGTATGTGTGTATAGGGTCTTATATCCAATTTCCATTTGTAGTTTGTGAGTATAATTTTTAAAGTTAAAAAAAGATCTTTTTGTTAATATAAATGTTAAATATTAAAATATTGGTATTATATAAGAGAAAACTTAAATCACTTATAATCCTGGCTTTCAGAGATAACAGCTGTCAAAAAATTTAGTGTATTTTCCCCCCAATATATTTTTTAATCAATTTAATGCTTGATAATTTAACTTCTTAGAACAGATGTGATATCATAGTGAACATAGTTTTGTCTTGTCTTTTCCCTCTCCCATTTTAACATATCGTGAATGTTTTCCCAGAGTGATAGACGTTCTTTAATGGGTAATGTAACATTTATCTGTCTTTTTTTGGTAGGATGGTTTTCTCGGGCAGGAGAAAGCAGATAAGTGTAATGTGAAGAGGGAAGTAGGCGAGTTGGGGAGGAAGGGACAGTAAGACTGTTCCTCATCTTGCATGGGTCATCGTGGGAGTGGTTCACGCTGGATCATTGCTACCCCAAGAATGGCACTTAGCCACAGACACTGCTTTATTTCCTGTCTTTTCTCCACAGCATCTTGAAATAAAGTCTATAGTAAACAGTACAGAATATTTGACCCACTTACTTATATAATCAATGCCCGTCATCCCTACCTGTGACTTTTGGGGGAGCTCTGTCTTTGCTTTGAGTCTTCATCTTTAAAGAGAAGGGATTGAATTACCGGTAATAGCTGAGGTTCCTCTCAGTTTAAAAATATTTGCTTTACGATTAAGCAACATTTCTTCAAGAAGGTAAACTGAATTCGTTGATAATGAGATTTTATGAGTCCCAGATTTCTTTTGTATTAGAATTTTGTCAAGATCTCATTCATAAGAAATCTGTTGGCTGAAGCATGGAAATCTTCATACTAAGATTTTAGCCTTAATAGCATTTAGTCTTATAGATGACATTTTTCCCCTTTCCACAATGGTGTAGCTTAAATACTTTCATCCACCAGATGGTGCTATTGGACAACAAATTTATCTGAGGCTGTGGGTTTCCAAAGGAGGTAAAAACAGTTGAGTTTCTTTCCATTTTGTATTTTTATCATGTCAGGATAATCATTTATCCTGAAATAAATAATTTGAAGCTAGGACAGTAACTGTATGTGTAATATTCACATCCAAGGTAAAATGTCATTATTCTACACATGTTTTGGTGCAAAGAGAAGGTTATGGGCCTGTAAGAATGTGGCTTTCAGATTTTAGTTCTGCGAAATAAAGCTTCCAGTTAATCAAAATGCATTATCTGCCAGCATGTTATGGCTGGTCTTTAATGAATGAAGTCTTAGCCTGCCTGATCCCAAATTATGCCCTCCAGGCAGGGGAGGTGATGGCAGTTCTCTTCATATTGCATCAAGAATGTCCTGTTAGCAGAAACCGGTTTGGCTCAGTGGTAGAGCGTCGGTCTGCGGACTGAAAGGTCCCGGGTTCGATTCCGGTCAAGGGCATGTACCTTGGTTGCGGGCACATCCCCAGTAGGGGGTGTGCAAGAAGCAGCTGGTCCATGTTTCTCTCTCATCGACATTTCTAGCTCTCTATCTCTCTCCCTTCCTCTCTGTAAAATACCAATTAAAAAAAAAATGTCCTAAATGGTTTGGCTCAGTGGATAGAGCTTCAGCCTTCGGACTCATGGGCTCCAGGTTTGATTTCGTTCAGGGGCATGTATCTCGGTTACGGGCACATCCCCAGTAGGGAGTGTGCAGGAGGCACCTGATCAATGTTTCTCTCTCATCGATGTTTCTAACTCTCTATTCCTCTCCCTTCCTTTCTGTAAAAAAATCAATAAAATATATTATTTTAAAAAAGGAATGTCTCACTAGTCTGGAAGCTGTGTTTTCTGAGGGGGCATTGTCCAGGAATTGTTGATGGGAGAGACGTAAATTTCTTCCTCAGGTTGACCTCAGAGTACATGGCCACTGCCCTCAAGCGTCTTGCCTGTGAGAGGGTTAGGTGTATAGAATCAATATTGTCTCTGGAAAACTTCCCAAAGAATAACAGCTGCCCCAGAACAGATTGGGCTACTCTCAGCGAAAGGAGCTACTGACCTTCAATTGTTAATGATAGCTTTTCAGGGTAGAGTAATCATGGTTATAGGTTCTTGTTATTCATCACTTTGAATATTTCTTGCCATTCCCATCTGGCCTGCATAGTTTCTGTTGAGAATCAACTGACAATTGTATGGGTGCTCCCTTATAGATAACTAACTGCTTTTTTCTTGCTGATTTTAATATTCTCCCTGTCTTTTGCTCTTGGCATTTTAATTATGATGTGTCTTGGTATGGTCCTCTTTGGATTCCTTTTGTTTGGGCTTTTATGCGCTTCCTGTACTTGTAAGTCTAGTATTTCTTTCACTAGGTAGGGGAAGTTTTCTGTCACTATTTCTTCAAATAGGTTTTCAGTATCTTGCTCTCTTTCTTTTTCTGGCACCTCCATAATTCTTATGTTGGTACGCGTGAAGTTGTCCCAGAGGCTTTTTATACTATCTTCAACTTTTTGTATTCTTTTTTTTAAAAAAAAATATTTTATTGATTTTTTTATAGAGATGAAGGAAGAGGGATAGAAAGTCAGAAACATCGATGAGAGAGAAACATCGACCAGCTGCCTCTTGCACACTCCCCACTGGAGATGTGCCTGCAACCAAAGTACATGCCCTTGACCGGAATCGAACCCGGGACCTTTCAGTCTGCAGGCCAACGCTCTATCCACTGAGCCAAACCGGTTTCAGCAACTTTTTGTATTCTATTTGCTTTTTGCTTTTCTGGAGGAGTGTTTTTTGCTTCTTGGTATTCCAAATATTTGATTTGATTCTTGCAATCCTCTAGTCTGCTTTTAGGTCTCTGTATAATATTTTTTTATTTCAGTCAGTGTAATCTTAATTTCTAGTTGATCCTTTTTCATATCCTCAAGGGTCTCATTTAATTTATCAGCCTTTTCTAGGAAATTCTTGAAAAACCTTATAACTGTGGTTTTGAACTCTATATCCAGTCTTTTGCTTTCCTCCTTTTCCTTTAATTGAGGCCTGCCTCTTTGTCTCCACATTTTAGTTGCTTCCCTGAGTTGATGGAGTGCCTTTGTGTGTAGGTGTCCTAGCAGGGCCCGGTAGCTCAGCCTCCCCAGTTACCTGTGGTGGACCCTCTTGGTGCAGCCCTTTGTGGGCTGTATGTGCTGTCTTGTTAATAGTTAAGTCTTGCTTGTTGTTGGTATCATTGGGGAGAGTTGATCTCCAAGCCAAATGGCTGTGATGATCAGTAGTGTCTCTGCTAGAAGGGCTTCTGTGCTCAGCTTGGATGGGGCGGACTCTCAGGGTGGCGCAGACAAGCTTTGGTTTCCCATCAGCCCTGCCCTAAGAGGATCCTGTTCTCTGAGTCCCATGGCAATGGCTGCTGGCTGTGCGCACCTCTGAGAGAAGGTTGCTCTTGAGTTTTGCCTGCTGCTAGACAGTCCAATTTCTCCCTGACCGGAGCTGGATATCAGTGCATTTTTTTTTCTCCCTCCCCTAAGAGAAAGCTCGCTGTGCATTAGCTGCCTGCCCTCTCCACGCACACACCTCAAGTAAGCCAGCAGCTTATTCAGCCACCTGCCCTTTTTGTGCTCATGGATCTCCACACCTCCACAGCTCCTGAAGCTCAGCTTCCTTTTCTCTTTTTTTCTAGTTGGTAGAGCTTCCACTCAGCCAGCTTTCTGGTGGTTCTGGACGATGTTGTAATTTTAAAATTGTTGTGGTAGGCTACATTTAGGTGTTTACCTTATGCCACTACTTGGTTTCTGTAATTGATCCTCTTTAAAGGAGAACAGAGCTTCCTCTGGTTCAGGTTTCCTTTAGGATAGTCTCCAAGGGCTACATGTTGGTAGATTTGTAAAAGTTAACAATTATTTTTATTATTTCTGTGAAAATTTTTTAATAGAATGCATGTCAGTGAGAGGATCCACGAGTCCTGCTATTGGCGTCAGCCAGTATTTCCAAGTTATCCTCTTGGCCAGTGAAAAGCAAAATCACTAAATTAGATCCCTGACTTAAAATGTTTCAACTGATGAATTTTTGACTTTATGATGGTGTAAAAGTGTTATGCTTCCAGTAGAAATAGTACTTCAGATTTTGAGTTTTGATCTTTTCCTGGGCTAGAGATATATGTATGATGTCCTGTTGTGATTCTGGGCGGTGGCAGTGAGCCGCAGCTCCCAGTAGCCAGGCAGTCATGAGATGAAACAACTGATACTCTACAGTGTATACAGTGTGTTAGAAGACTTTGCAGGCTAATGTAAGTGTTCAGAGCACATCGTAGATAGGTTAGGATAAGCTGTGATGTTTGGTAGGTCAGGTGCATTAAATGCATTTTTGACAACAATATTTTCAGTTTATGATATTTTCAACTGACGATAGGGTTATCTGGACATAACCCCATTATAAATGGAGGAGCGTATACTTTCTATTCCAGTTATTAGTGATTGTGAGATAAAGTGAAGTGAAATAAAGGAAAGCACACTTCACATTCACATTCTCTTCACTTTCTTTTATTTCACCTCCCCTGCTGGCCTGATTGCTCACAACTGCCCTCCCCTGCAGGCCTGATCCCTCCCAGCCGCCCTCCCCTGCTGGCCATCTTGTGGCGGCCAGCTGCTGTCCACCTGGGGGCAGCCATCTTGTATGTTGGAGTGATGGTCCATTTGCATATTACTCTTTTATTAGATAGGATGTCTTTTAATGAACAAAGACTGATTTTAATGTAGCTGATTTTTTTAATCAATCTTCTCTTATTAATTTCATCTACTTGCATTTTTATCTCTCCTGGAACTCTGATCCCATGAACTTTAGCCATACTTATTCTACATTAGCTTTCAGATTTTCCTTCTCATATTTCTGTACTGCACTGTGTTACTGTCTTAAATTTTATCTCTGGTCAACTATTTCTCTTGTTTAATCCTTTCATTGAGTTTTTTAGTTTAGTAATGATATATTTTACTTCTACTAATAGAAGTTTGCACCTTCTCCTTGAACTGACTGTTTTCCAAATAGTTTATTTTACTTGCTTGTCTTTGTGATTCCAGTTTTTATTTTTAAAAACATTTTATATTCTTTAATGTCTCTCTGTTAATTCTGATATCACCAGTCCTTGATATCAGGTGGGGAAGCATTCTACATGCTTCTTCAGATGTTTTTGTTGCTTTCTCCAGTGCTGGCTTACCTCCCTGGGGTGCATGGTGATTTTTGGTTGTATGCTTTGGCTTGATCTTAATTTATGGAAAACTTACAGGTTTCAATGGAGGATGCTTTTCTTCCAAAAGGATTTGGTTTGTTTCTCCTTAGAACCAGGGATACCATTAACCTCAAACCCTCAATGGTCCAGACTTGGGAGGATTCCCAAACTCTCTGCAATCTATTATTTGAGTGGGTATTTCCCCCTTTTCTTCTCTGCTCTCCTTTACATATTCATATTTACCTTTTAAAGATGACTAGTCTTTTTATATGGCCCCTTTGTTGCAGTTTCCCCCCCAAACTTGCTCTACATTGGGTATTGTTTAGACCTTTAGAAAGAAAGGAAAGCACTACTGTAAAATTGTAGATATTTTGATGTGTGAAAATGCAAAAAATAAAAGTGACCTGTTTTAAAAGTAAGAAGTTTAAATAACCTATATTATAAAAAGCCAGTGACTGTAATGCCATAAAGCTGTAATGACCAAGAGGTGCATTGATTGGTCTTGCAGCATGGCGGATCTCTGGGTCTCCAGCATGGTGGGGTCTGGGTTTTTCACAATTTCACATGATGAGCCTCTAGTATGAGATATTTTTGTGGATAGGAAGAAGCAAAAAGAGCTATCATGTCACACATTGTAATTAACTTTAAAGCAAAATGAATTTCACTGCGGTCTAATTTTATTTTTATTGTGTAAAGATCCTAAGGAAATCACCAGTCTATTTTAAAATGTCAACCAGAGCTTTCATTTCAGTTAGTGAAAGGTACAATTTTCACATATTACTATCTGAAATGGATTGAATTCTGAAGTCTTGAAAGAACCAATCAAGTTTTATTTTTTCTTTCTCTGTGTACATTATCTTTGAAACTTTTTTTTCTTTTTAAATATATTTTATTGATATTTTACAGAGAGGAAGGGAGATAGATAGAGAGCTAGAAATGTCGATGAGAGAGAAACATCCACCAGCTGCTCTTGCACACCCCCTACCAGGGATGTGCCTATAACCAATGTACATGCCCTTGACCGAAATTAAACCCGGGACCTTTCAGTCCGCAGACCGACGCTCTACCACTGAGCCAAACCGGTTTCGGCATCTTTGAAACTCTTGAGGGCTTGTTACAGCCATATGAATTAGGGGCAGTCATGTACTGTAACCTAATCTTTTTTTTTAAAAAAGATATATTTTATATTTTATTTTTTTTTTAAAAAATATTTTATTGATATTTTACAGAGAGGAAGGGAGAGAAATAGAGAGCTAGAAACGTCAATGAGAGAGAAACATCGACCAGCTGCCTCTTGCACACCCCCCATCGGGGATGTGCCCGCAACCAATGTACATGCCCTTGACCGGAATCAAACCCGGGACCTTTCAGTCCGCAGACCCATGCTCTACCACTGAGCCAAACCGGTTTCGGCTGTAACCTAATCTTAATTTACCATCAAATTAGTGGTGATTGGGTGGATAGTATTTTGTTTGGATCAAAGCACTCGAGGTGTTGATGGGCTGTGATAAGAGTTTTAGAAAGAGATGGTAAGAGACAAATGAGGAAAAGCAGAATCTTTTAAAAAAAATGTTTTATTGATTTTTTACAGAGAGGAAGGGAGAAGGATAGAAAACTAGAAACATCAACCAGCTGCCTCCTGCACACCCCCTACCGGGGATGTGCCCACAACCAATGTACATGTCCTTGACCAGAATCGAACCTGGGAGCTTTCAGTCCTCAGAGCGATGCTCTATCCACTGAGCCAAACCGGTTTTGGCATGAAAAGCAGAATCTTAAAAATGAGCCACCAGAACTTAAAAATTAGTATTTTTATTTAGTTTAAGCAAAAAATACCTAACGAATACTGCACAGTAATGTGCTAATGAGAAACATATCATATGCTCTGTTATAAAAATGGGACCCATCTCAGTATTTATGAAGGGATTGATTACAAAAAATTGTGGTTTGCTAGACTGACAACCAAGTAGACTGGGTGCTCTGTTCTCAGTTTTAAACAAGAAGGCCTGGTGAGTTACTGGAGTATCTTATTTCCATCTGTAAAATGAGGCTGTTTTGCTCTTGTTTTCCCAGCTTGGGGATTATCCCAGTGCTTTTGAGATCCCTGTGCTAATGAACTAATTACTGAGTACCTACAGAGTTTTAAGATTTAGTTCTAGTTTTCTGGATGGATGACAGATATAAAGAAAATGTTACTTTACTTAAAAAAATTAAAAAAAATTTTTTTGCCTGCATTGCCTTGTTCTTTCCTCCTTCACCCTTTTAAAATTATTGCAATAAGTGTGAATCTCTTAATACCTGTTACCTTTCTTCAAATGTGGCCACAGATGTAGTATTTTGTTTGATCCACAGTTTTAAAAGTTTGTTGATTTGGATTTTGAGCTTCGCCTGAAAGTTCAGAACATCTAGCAGCATTCCCAGTGACAGTGATAGACAGGAGCTAAGTAAGGGCTCTTCTAGACAGGACAGTAGATGGTCTCCAAATGGTCTGTTTTCCCTACACTCTTTTGATTTGCACCGGGCTGTGTCACTCACATTGGTACTTGCCAGCTCTTTGGGCACCTCAGTGTAGCTTCTGCTTTATCTTCCTGATGTGCTCTTCACTTCCTGATGTGCCTTTGGAACATGCTCCTGACAGCCCTCTTTGAGGTAGGGTAGGCCCTGAGCCCCAGGGAATACAACTCAAATAAGCTCTGGTCCTCCCACCTATTAAAAAGAAAAATGTAGTTAGAAAGAAATTTTTTCAAAATATTTTCATATATATTTTGAAATCTCATCTTTACATCTGTCCCTTGAGGTAGGTAAGTCTGGAATTATGTGCTGCTAGGAAGCGTTGGTCTCCACTTGTGCTGCCAAGGGCATATTTATTTTAAAGTAGTTCCACTGAGGGGGGCTAGACCTTTTCTGTGGACTTCTCAAGGTGGCCACAATTCCTGTCATGTCCTCATTGGCAGACTTGAACCCTGGCCACTGCTCTGTCATGAACGTTCATTGAGAATCCGTCAGCTCCTATAACTGGTGTGTGGCAGAGCCAATATTTGGTTAGAGAGCTTTCAACTCCTGTACAGCATTTTCTGATATTGTGTCATTCTTGGAGAAAAAAAAAATCATTTCATTTTGCTCTTTGCTGGGTGAGGACAGAAGAGAGAGTGTGTTAACCATGATTTTTATGAGATTATTAATTAGTCTTTTATCTCAGAAGAACCTTTTTGTAGTCTTTGATGGGTGTGCCCTCATTTTTATGTCCTTATAAAGAAAAGAAAGCCCATTCTCTGCTTGCTAGCACATTTGGTAGGGTTAAAAGTTTAAGTCTTCCCTCCTTTCTTCCTACTTTTAATCCATCTTCTAGAATGCCTCTCCTGGTGTGTTGTCCCACAAGGTACTATTTTACAGATGGTAATGGAGTATGCAAACAAGGTGTTGTGGTCAAATAATACTTGGGAAGCACGGAGTTAAGCAAAATTAAATAGGCTTCTGTAGTAAGGCCTTTCAGAGCCTCGGAATACTTGTCAAGACCGTCACTAAGAGGAGGAGAAAAGGAAGCCAAGGGTTTCTGACCATAGCCTCTGGTAGGGATAATGTTGCATTAGGAACAGTTTGGGAAAAATTGGTTTACAATGATATCGCATCAATTCTCTGTATAGGTGGGAATGATGCATTATTAGTGAGGTTTCTAATGTGTCTTATTGCTGCCGTGTCATCTTTCAGTTTTCCAGTGACTGAACGCAGTCTCGTAGAGTGGGTGCTGGATGCTCACAGTGCTGAGAAGAGGGTGCTCATTGGCGTGGAAGTGGCCCGGGGAGTAAGGGCTGTGGCCTCAATTTCGGGGCAGTCTCTGTGGATGGTTATGGGTGCATCATTCATGCTCTGATGCCAGTAACTCCCTTAAATAGCTCCTGATTCTAGTTGTGCTATTGAAGACTGAAGAGTTCTTTTAAAATGCCATCTAATTCCCAATAGGTGGAAGGGAAAGGAATGATCTTTGATAAAATTCTCAGTTACACATATGTGCACAGATCATGATCCAACGGTGAATTATTTCAGAAAACCAGATAAACACAGGGTGAATAGACAAACAGAGCAGGACAGGCCTAGAATGTTGATTGGGTAATTGGGGTGAAGGGAGAGGAGAATCAGGAGGAAATACTGGCCCAGTGGAGGTCAGGTGAGTGACAAATACCCTCAGGCACCTGCTGAACATGTAGAAGAGCTAATATGATGGAATCTAGAAGAGGCTTTTGTCTGTGAACTTGGGCTGATGTGTAGACTTTCTGCTGAGATTCTGTGGCTTTCAGCATTAAACAGTTTGGTAAATTCCCACTTGTCATTGTGGGGTGTGTTTGTAGCCGAGGTCTTCCCGGTGACCTTTACATTCTACCAGTTCTATCACCAGCACCCAAAGAGGCAGCTTTTTAAAAAAATATATTTTATTGATATTTTATAGAGAGGAAGGGAGAGAGATAGAGAGCCAGAAACGTCGAAGAGAGAGAAACATCGACCAGTTGCCTCACGCACACCCCCTACCGGGGAATGTGCCCTCAACCAAGGTACATGCCCTTGGCCGGAATCGAACCCGGGACCCTTCAGTCTGCAGACCGACGCTCTACCACTGAGCCAAACCGACCTCGGCAAGAGGCAGCTTTTGTGATCAGCTTTGCCAGTGTTTGTGTAGGACAGTTGTACTCCTGGGTGGGGAGGATGTAGCAGCTTTATGTTTGTCTGCCCTAAATTTTAGCTCTTTGGATCTTTGTTGACAATTGTTGCTGAGAGAGGAAGAGGATATGTTACATTTTAAAATGATCAGAACTGGAAGCATAGTGTTTACAAGTGAAGGCCCAGGAGTCACATAGATTTAGGTTTATCTTTGCCACCTACTACTGGCAAGAAGTATTAGGTTTCCCCATTTGCTCATTTAGGTTTAACATTGCCTGTGTTGCCGAGACTGGTTTGGCTCAGTGGATAGAGTGTTGGCCTTCGGACTGAAAGGTCCCAGGTTTGATTCCGGTCAAGGGCATGTACCATGGTTGCGGGCACATCCCTAGTAGGGGGTGTGCAAGAGGCAGCTGATCAATGATTCTCTCTCACCGATGTTTCTAACCCTCTATCCCTCTCTCTTCCTTTCTGTAAAATATCAATAAAATATATTAAAAAAACAAAAAAAATTGCCTATGTTACCAGATTGTTTTGAATAGGTGTGGTGTATAGGTATGTGTAGTGTAATGAGGTGGAGTGTGGTTAACACTTCACCTAAATGACAGACTAGGCACACTCTGAGTTTGTCTAGGAGGCTGGTGCTTGTTGGTGTTTGCACAGAGCCTGTCCTTGGAGGCAGTTTAGCCAGTTCAGTCCATAGTAGAGAATGGAAACTGGAGAAGAAATTTTGAAGTGGTAAAATTTATCTACCGTCTCTTTACACCTGTTATTCTTAGTATTTTAACCACTCTTAAATTGAAATTATATGAGGTTTATAATTTCATATAATTTTTTTGAAACGAAGTTAAAGTTTCAGCCTCATGCTGCCCTTGGCCTTGAAAAAAATATGCTATTTGCCCATTAATGAGGATAACATCAGTAATAAATATCATAGGACTTCATTATCTCTTAACATATATTTGACTGTGATTTTGGGGGAGGCTTTCCAGTAAGATTTACTAGAGAATACTGGAGATATTTATTCTCTCTGTTCTAAGAAAATTTCTAAACATTCTGTGAACTTTAGCATGTTCAATATTCCATGAATCTCTGGGAAGGTGCTAGTCCTTATGTTTTGGTGAAGAAAGACTGGCAGCTCAGAAAATCTCAGTGTTCTTTGCCCTGGCCAGTGGCAGAGCTGGGGTTATAATCTGGGTCTTCTGCCAGCATTCTCTCTTCTCTACCTTATCCCCTTAGACCCGTAGGTTGGAGGATGTCAAATGAGTCAGCCTTAGTTATTTAAAAAAAAAAAATCAATCAGTAATAAAGTTAAGATCTTTCTCTCTAAATGAAAGAGTTTCAGAGGAATGCTTTGTTCCTAAATTTGCAAGTTCATTCAGTTTAAAAATGATTCCTGTAATATAGCTCTCATATTCATTATTCATATTCATATTCATTGCCTCAGTAATGACTTTTAAATAGGACTTTATTATTAGAATGACTGGACTGAAGTCTGATTGGACTAGGGTTAAGAGATTGAATCACTATAAATAGAGATAAAATATTTTACATAAGTTGATCTACTTTTTATGAAGTTTCATAAGTTGAATCTTAGGATCTTCTCTAAAACACTTTGATCAGTTTCCAAATAGCAAACTTCCCACTGTGGGGTTAAAGATAGAATGACCACTTAGGAGAATTTGGGAATTAAATTATTTCTGTTGGCACTTTCAATTATGTTAAGTGAGGCAGAGCTTCATTAACTGCTCCATCAACAATTTTTCTAACCCAAAAGCTTGAGGAGGTAAGATTACTATACTGATTAGAGAATCATCTATAGACCAAAATGAAAATAGGAAACGCTGTACATTTGTAGTAAGAGAAATATTAGATGTGATTGTCTATGAAGCCATTGGCATAGTTATTTGAGAGGGCCTTATGAGTATATATAAATTAATTTAATGTCCCTCTTTTTAAAAAAATGTTTTTATTGACTTTAAAATATATATTTTTTATTTTAAATATATTCTTATTGATTTCAGAGAGGAAGGGAGAGGGATAGATAGAAACATCAATGATGAGAGAGAATCACTGATTGGCTGCCTCCTGTTCAACCCCTACTGGGGATCGAGCCTACAATCCAGGCATGTGACCTTGAGTGGAATCAAACCCAGGACCCTTCAGTCCGCAGTGATACTCTATCCACTGAGTCAAACTGACTAGGGCAAATTTTTTTTTAATTGATTTTAGAGAGGGAGATATATATATATATATATATATATATATATATATATAAATATCAGTGATAAGAGAGAATCATTGATCAGCTGCCTCCTGTAGTCCCCCTACTGGCGATTGAGCCCACAACCAGAGCATGTGCCCTTGACTGGAAATCGAACCCGGACCCTGCAGTCTGTAGGCTGACGCTCTATCCACTGAGCCAAACCGGCTAGGGCAATTTTTTTTTTTTTTTAGTGAGGAAGGGTGATGGAGAGGAATATCAAGGTGAAAGAGAAACAGTGATTGGTTGCCTCCCATATGCACCCTGTCCAGAAATCAAATCCACAACCTGGGTATGTGCCTGGACCGGGAATCAAGCCAGTGAAGTTTTGGTGCAGGGAATTATGATCAACCAACTGTACCACACTAGCTAGGGCAATGCCAGTCTTTAACAGTATCTTGAATAGGTTGAGATGGGTTTAAAAACATTGCAGTTCCTTCATGATTGCATTGGAATTTCACATTCTCTGGCCGGGCATAACTTTACTCTTATATACCAGTAATTCTAACTTTTTCTCTCTATTATCACCCACCATGTTGGGTTATTATTAGAAAACTGTATTAATTTAGTGATTCTACCAAAGTTTGGAGAATAATTTTTTTAAACAGCTATTCTGTGTTTAAAATTCATAATCAATATGGAGTTTAATATTTACTTGAAGAAGCAATAAAAGCACAATGTACTGTGGCTTAGGGTAGTGCTAAGAGTTTTTCTAGTAGAGGTCAGTTTTTAGAAAATGATGTATCGTGCTAAAATTGTATGGGAATGAGAGAGGGATGAAAGAACACATATTTTGCAATTAGTATCTTGAAATATTACTTGATGTTGAAAATGACTTCTAAACTAATTTAAAAATAAACAAAGTAAAAATAAAAACAAAATAACTCAAATTTAAAAGGTGTACCAAAAATAGAAAACATACTCTAGATCATATGTTTTTGAGAAATGATTGTTTTGCTAATAGCAAGTGGGGACTTACCTTACATTTATGTTGGAAATCAGGGAGTCATTTGGTATAGTTTTATACTAATATTTATATAGAACCACATTATGCACATAATAACCTTACAGAATTACAAATGGATATATCGTATATGATAAAAGAGTAATATACAAATTAACCACCATTCAGCTCTACCCACAAGTCATGCCCACCAGCCAATCAGGAGCAAGTATGCAAAGTAACCCAACCAAGATGGCTGCAGCCACAGAGCAAGCAGGAGGCTTGGGTTTTCCCAGTAATGGAGGAAACCAAGCTTTCTGCACACCTGGTCGGCCTAAGCCTCCACTCAAGGCTACAAAGTTTCAATTATAGAAGATAAATAAGTCCCAGATACCAGGGCCTTCACTTGGGTTGCTGGGGTGTGTGGCCAGCCTGCACACCACCACAGGACCATTGCCCAGACCACCCCACGCCCCAAGAGAACACCCACCCTGATCTGGGACATCTTTCAGGGCAAACCAGCTGGCCTCCACCCGTGCACCAGGTCTCTATCCTATCTAATAAAAGAGTAATATGCAAATTGACCATCACTCCAACACACAAAATGGCTGCCCCCATGTGGTCAAAGACGGCTGTCCCCATGTGGACACAAGATGGCTGCCACAAGATGGCCAGCAGGAGAGGGTAATAGGGAGGGACCAGGCCTGCAAGGGGAGGGCATTTGGGGGTGATCAAGCCAGCAGAGGAGGGCAGTTAGGGCAAACAGGCTGGCAGGGGAACAGTTAGGCATCAATCAGGCTGGCAGGGGAGTGGTTAGGGGGTGATCAGGTTAGCAAGCAGAAGTGGTTAGGGGCAATCAGGAAGGCAGGCAGGTGAGCAGTTGGGAGCCAGCAGTCCTGAATTGTGAGAGTGCCGTTGGACATCCCTTGAGGGGTCCCAGATTGGAGAGGGTGCAGGCTGGGCTGAGGGACATTCCCCCCCCCCCCCCCCCCCCCCCGTGCATGAATTTTGTGCAACGGGCCTCTAGTGTGTGTGTTGACTTCCTGGATGTAAAGTATCAAATAATCTTAATAATCTTCCAGTCCAGCCTCCTCTAAATAAATGACCATTTCTCTCTATATATAGCTTCTCAAATAATAATTGCTTTATTTTTCATTTCTAAATGAATGAAAATATACAGTGTAATAATTTTGGCAGATGATGGTTAGATTAGTAAATATTGTCTTTAGTAGTGTAATAATGTTTGATTTTTTTTCTCTCTCTTCTGGTTCCAGGGTGTGGATGAATGGAACATAGCTCGCCTAAATACTATCTTGGATGTGGTTGAGGAAGAGTGCGGTATTTCTATTGAGGGTGTAAATACCCCATATCTCTATTTTGGCATGTGGAAAACCACATTCGCGTGGCACACCGAGGATATGGACCTCTACAGCATTAATTATCTCCACTTTGGAGAGCCCAAGTCTTGGCAAGTTACATGTTTACTATTCATTCGCTTTGGAATTTTGAAGTTTGGGCAAGGCATCACTAGAACCTATTGAAGAGGATGTTTTTCCCTTGGTGGAATCAGATTTAATATGAGCTGTAAGAAAGTGTTTGACTGTAATAATGCATTGTCTTCCACTTTCCCCAGGTTTTTGCTCAAAGTCACGAAGCTAGTGGTGACTTGTCTATCTAAAGTTGCCTACAGATCATTATGTGTATATTTGTGTTATGTGTTGATAGATATTTTAGTCTTGAAGAATTTGTTAGGCAACTTTTTTGTATCTGACCATTTATTGGAAGGTGTATGGGAAAGTTGACTTCCTGGATGTAAAGTACTGTATTTGCCGGCGTATAAGACGATTTTTTGGCCCTGAAAAATACCGTATTTGCCGGCGTATAAGACGACTGGGTATAAGATGACCCCCTAACATTTCCACTCAAAATACAGAGTTTGTTATATACTCGCCGTATAAGACTACCCCCCACTTGGAGGCATATTTTTCAGGGCCAAAAAATCGTCTTATACGCCGGCAAATATGGTATCAAATAATCTTAATAATCTTCCAGTCCAGCCTCCTCTAAATAAATTGCCATTTCTATATAGTGTGTGGTGCCTGGAGGGAGAGGAGAGGTGACTCAGGGGCTCTGTTATTGCTCTTTGAGTAATAGGCATGGGTCAGAGAGCAACTGAATGTTGATATGTGTTCTTAACTTGCAGTTTCCTCTGTTTCTGAACTCCTTTATTCATTTTTCTTAACAGTTACTGCTCTGTAAAATGCATTAGAAAGTATATTCATTGCACATTTGTAATTATTAGCCTGCTAACCCTGGTATCCTTGGTGGTCAGGCATTTAATGTTTTAAAGAGTTAAGTCTGTTTTCTGTAATATCGGCCTACTTCCTTTAATACATGTACATCAGGGTAACACACAGGCAGAAGCATAGGAAGCATAATCTGGACAACAGGACATAGGATGTTCTGATGAACATTTAGGATGCTCTTCAGGTATCGTGCCAGCCCAGCAGCTTTCTTGGTTCCAACTCAAAGAGAATGGTCTCTTTCAAGTTCTGCTTATCACGAGTTGAAATACAGTGTATAAGTTCTGGTCCAATCTTGCCATTGAGGCTTCATCATTTTGTGAAATGAGAAATGGTAAGCTTTCTCCAAAAAATTCAAATATAGGAAAGCTTCCTAATGATTGAAAATTACATCTACTTGCCGAAACCGCTTTGGCTCAGTGGTAGAGCGTCGGTCTGCGGACTGAAAGGCCCCAGGTTCGATTCCGGTCAAGGGCATGTACCTTGGTTGCGGGCACATCCCCAGTAGGGGGTGTGCAGGAGGCAGCTGATCGATGTTTCTCTCTCATTGACGTTTCTAGCTTTCTATCTCTCTCCCTTCCTCTCTGTAAAATATCAATAAAATATATTTAAAAAAAAAAAAGAAAATTACATCTACTTGGAAGGAAAGTATAGGGCAAAGTTCTTAGGATATACAAGAGAAAAATCCAGGCAGTTCTTACTTTGCTGACGAGTTTTTTTCATCTAAAAAAACTAAGTGGGAAGCTCCACTGAGCCAAACTGACTAGGGCTGTTTAACTTATTTTAAAGGTAAGCACATTTAATTTGATTAGTTCTTAGCATTCTTCTCTTTTAATGGAATAAATCAAACTTAAACATTTTGAATACATAGTCTAGGATGTTGAAAGGTTTTATGACAGTGTAATGGTATTATTCATTTCACAGTTGTTTACAGGAGGCTCAGTTGTGAGCACACACTCTAGGCCCTATGGGTCTCTATTTGTCTTCTTTCTTCAACAACTTTCTAGACATCTGTCATCCGTTAGTGCTTTTGGGACTTAGCTCTTGGAGACTTTGAGAAATATTACGAAGTAGTGCATAGGCTCCTGGACAGTGGTCTCCATGCTTTCTGACACCCCCTTTCAGAGTGGATAAAATTAAATGAAGTGGATAAATCAACATGTTGGTGAACTCTAGTAGGATTTAGGTAACTACTTTATACTATATTTTCCTTAAGAAAAATGAAACACTAGTAGCAAAACTTTTCTGGAGGTTTGTTAGATGTTAATTAATAAGAATGCTTGGGACATTCATTTGAGTTTTTAGTATTAGAAGAGTTAGAGATGTGGTTCCTGCTTTCTTATGGAGGAAGATTATTCTTTCCTCTTGTCTTGAGAACAGTATTATGTTGTCTCCTAAAGATCACTTAGGGGAGGATATTCTGGTCAGGAAACGGATTGATTCTAGAATAAGGCGACCAGACATCCCGCTGGATTTTTAACAATTTGTCCCGCGTCCCGAGGCATTTTAAAAAGTCCTGATTTTTGGAAAGACGCTGCGGGACGCGGGACAAATTGTTAAAAATCCAGCGGGATGTCTGGTCACCTTATTAGAATCTGTGTCTTTGGGAAAGAGCACTGCAGTTTGTGAGAATCATTATGCTGGTATCCAAGGTATTTCTTTCTTCCAGCATGTATATTTTCAGTATTTAATTACTCTATTAGTTATTAAGCATATAACTTCATTCTGTGCATTAAGGGTAGATTTATAATAACACTATTATCTTTAACCTTGGCCATTATTTATAATGATAAAGTAATAAAACACAGCAGTGAGTATGACAGCTAATCTACATTCCATTTTCTAAGATAGCTACTGTAGGAAAAGAATGATATAAATGACTGCAAGTATATTTCCCAGTAGATTTCTGAAAGATTATATTAGCTCAGCGTTAAATACTTTGAGGTAAACTCAATCATCATTAAAATTCATTTTAGTAACAATCATAATATATTTAAAGTGAGCTTTGAAAGTTGGTAGAAGCAATACAATTTCATATAAATATTGGGAGGCAGGGAGTGTGTGTGGCAGAGCTGACACAAGGGACCAACAATCAGGGCTCTAATCCTTATTCTGCTACTAACATTTGGCTTTGGACAGATAACTGTACTTGAAGTTTCCTCACCCACAAAATGTCAAGGTTAAACAGTGTGATCTCCAACCATAGAAATATTTTCACTCACTCTACAAAGTGAGAGGATGACACAGCGATGGAGGTGTGTGTGCACATGAGCACACACTGGTTTCCTTTCCTGCTGGCCTCTGCTTGTTGAGTTGCTTTTACTTTTCTCCAGAGGTGACCTCTCCTCAGCTTGACATCTCTTTCCTGGCTGTGTCTTCCTCCTTCTCTCTGGCCTTACAGGCTGGCGATGAACTTCTACTTCTTCATCTTCAGTTCTTCATACCATGTTTTTGGTATGATTATTGCAAAGACTGCTGCCTAGAATCCCTTCCCTACTTCCATGTCTACACTGCTCTCCTCTGCCCCTGTATCCCTTAGATTTTTGCCTGAAGTCTTTTGAGATCAATCTGTTTAAAGGCAGAGAAGGAAAACACACACGCACACGCGCGAGCACACACACACACACACACACACGTTTTAAAGATTCTTGTCTAAAATGTAACTATTAAGAACACCCAGTTTCCTGAAATTTCTGAGTAACTGCAGAATATGCACAGCCTCAGGTGGGAGCCCCAAGACATACTTTTATGGGCACTATATATGGCAGATTTTGCTTAGTAAGTTTTCATGAATACAGGGATGTACTGAAGAGACTTTCAGAGGGGCTGCTGATTTATTTAAACATTTCTGGCATAAAGGTTTAAGGGGAAAAGAATGCTTAAAGTAAGCAGATAGAAAACTGCTCTGGCAGTCAGTGGTATTTATTATTTTTTGAATTAATATTGACTTTGGAGCAAGAAGACCTGTTTTAAAATCCCAATCTGTCACTTACCAGCTGAATGACTCAGGGCAAAACTGTACGACTTTAATCATAAATTTCTTTAACTGCCAAATGGAGGCATGATTTATTCACTGTCTACTTATAGGATTGCTAGAAGGGTCCAGGGATATACTCTGTAAAAGTGCTTTGTAATCTGTAAAGTACTATCCAAATATTTATAATTACTATTATTTTAATAACCTTATGAAAATAAATCATTTTTTTGGTCATAGTAATTACTTTAAGTCTAAATTTGGCATATAATAAATTGGAAGTTTCAAGGATACAATATAATTCTCCCAAGCCTCCTGTGCTTATGGTAGTGGTTAACTGCTGGGGATATAGAATTAGATGATTTGAATCCTCTTTTCCAAGTCTGTATCCAAACACAATGAATAAGAGACTTTCAGATTTACTCTGTAGAGAATGAGAGAGGTGAGGTTTAAGAAGATATGTCTTAAGTGTGGAAAGGTCTAAAATCAAGAGAGAAGGTTTTTCTGAATGTTATGGATTTGGTTAAATTTTATTCAACAAACTGAGATTTTGTTAAAATGCCATGCAGGAATAAGTGATGTCAGATGATTTAGAATAAATATAAACTTAGTTTGATGCTTTTTTTTATTGAATCATTTTTTAGTGTTTTTAAAAAAATATGTTTTTTTGATTTCAGAGAGAGGAAGGGAGAGGGAGAGAGAGAGAGAGAGAGAGAGAGAGAGAGAGAGAGTGAGCATAGTTGAGAGAGAAACATTGATCGGCTGCCTCTGCATGCCCCCTTTTGGGGATTGAGCCCACAGCTCAGGCATATGTTCTGATTGGAATCAAACAGTGATCTCCACGTTTATGGGTTTATGCTTAACTGAGCCATGCTGGCTAGGTTTTTTAGTGTTTCATAATATTTGAGAATACCAGCTGTTTTTTTTAAAATTTATCTTTTATTGTTTAAAGTATTATGGATGTCTCTCTTATCCGCCCCCTAGCAACCTCCCCTGCCTTCATTGCACTATTACCTGTATCGATGGGTTATGCATATCTATCTATCTATCTATCTATCTATCTATCTATCTATCTATCTATCTATCATCTAATAAAAGCCTAAGTGACCTTCATGGTGAAACTACTAGAATGACTGGTCGCTATGATGTGCACTGACCACCAGGGGGCAGACGCTCAATGCTGGAGCTACACCCTGGTGGTCAGTGCACTCCCACAGGGGAAGTGCTGCTGAGCTAGAAACCAGGTTGTGGGGCCTCTCCCATGGACACTCTGCCTGTGTACCCCTCCCCCATTGGGACCGGACCAAAGCAGCATCGAGCCTGCCTAGCTGAGCTGTGGTGGCAGGTGCAGAGGGGCCGGGATGAGCATAGTAGCCTGGGGACTCAGTCTCCTCCCCATCCACCTGTGGCTTCGTGCACTGCCACATTCCTTGGGGAATGTTGGACTGCCCGTTTAGTCCTGATCCCTGCAGGCCACGCCAAGGGACCCCACAGGTGCGTTAATCTGTGCACTGGGCCTCTAGTATGCAACCTAAGTTATTTTCTTTTTTTTGCATATAAATTCTTTGGTTAATCTCTCCCCCACCCTTCCTTCCCCTCAGTCTGTTCCATGCTTTCATGTTTTTGGAAAAAAATAGACCAGAAGGGGGGAAAAAGGGCATCAGCTTTTTAAAAAAATAATTCTTTATTGTTGAAAGTATTACACATGTCTCTTTTCCCCCCCATTGACCCCCTCCAGCTTGCCCGCCTCCCACTCCAGGCCTTTAGCAGCCTCTTGTCTGTGTCCATGGGTTATGCATATATGCATACAAGGTCTTTGATTGATTACCTCTTCCCCCACTTCCCTCTGAGATTCCGCACTCTGTTTCATCTTCCATATCTTTGGATTCACTCCGTTCATGTTACTTAGATTCCACCAGCTTTTGTACCAGCATGTTGTTTTGAGTTCTGGCATTATTTTTTAGTGAGATGTGATCTTGAGCAATTGTTAGATAACCTCAATTTCCTTTGTTAGACATTCATATGGTTCTGATGCCCACTTTGTAAGGTGGATGAAATAAAATAACTGTGTACACAGCATATACCACAGCTCCTAATATATCATAAGTGCTCAATAGATGTTAACATATTTCATACAGTTATCAGCTACATAGTGCATGTCACGTAGTTCATGTATGAGGTTATATTTAAGATCTCATAGATTTTTATATTAATAAGAATTCTTGGATCTAAGAGGCAGAACCCCAATTTAAGCACAAAGGCTGTTTTCCATTGTAAGTACTTGGGATAAGCTAGAAGCATGGCTCAATCCAGGAGATTAGTTGCTCCTACTGGGTGTCTGTCTCATCTTCTCCCTTCATCTTTCCTGCCCTCCATTCACTCCCTCTCATCTCCCCACTACCCCTTCTTTTTTTTCTTTTTTTTAACCCTCACCTGAGGATATTTCTCCATTGATGTTTAGAGGGAGTGGAAGAGAGAAGGAAAGACAGAGAGAGAAATATTGATATGAGAGAAACACATCGATTGGTTGCCTCTTGCACAAGCCCTGACCAGGGCCGGGCGGGGCCTGCAACCAAGGTACATGTTCTTGACTGCAATAGAATTTGGGATCCTTTGATCCAGAGGGTGACACTCTATCCACTGGGCCAAACCAGCTAGGGTCCCCTACCCCTTCTTATTTCTTCCTGGGATAGAGGAGAAGCTGTTTACAATTAAATGTATATTTGATTATTGTTGCAATTTAGAATTCAATTCTTACTTTAACAAACACACAAACAAACAAATGAATAAGTTATATGGTGTCGTATTGACCTAAGCATCTTTCCCATCAAAATGTGAGCTCCTGCCCTAGCCGGTAGAGTGCTGGCCTGAGAACCAAAGGGTCCCAGGTTTGGTCCGGTCAAGGGCATGTACCTTGATTGCAGGCTCTTCCCTGGTCCGGGCCCTGGTCAGGGCTCATGCAGGAGGCAACCGAATGATGTGTTTCTCTCACAGCGATATTTCTCTGTCTTTTCCTCTATCTCTTCCATTCTCCATAAAAATCAACAGAAAAAGTATTCTTGGATGAGGATTAGCAGAACAAAACCAAAAACCAAAACCAAAAAAAAAAGTGAAATACTGGGTGGGGGAGAGCCTAATTGTCTTGTTCACTGGCATGTCTCCTGTGCCTGACACATAGAAAGTACTCAATAAGTTTTTCTTAAATGAACAGTGAGTTTCTTTTTTCCTTTAAAGACCTACAGTAGAACATTACTTTAGTGATTGGACAGCTTGGTAATATTTAATGATACATTGAGTTAGTAACCCATGCTACTAACCCCTACTTTTAACTTACATATTTGGTAAATTGAGCCTCATTAATATGTTCTCATTGCAAAGGTTAGACTAATTGGGTAATGGTAAAAGCTGTATCCTTTTGGTTTGTATAGAAAAAACTCTTCAAAGTAATAGTGACTTGTTTCTGGTTTTATTTACTTAGAGAAAATTGCTTTATAAATAAAAACAAGACTTTATTTTTTTATTTTAAAAAAATATATTTTATTGATATTTTACAGAGAGGAAGGGAGAGAGATAGAGAGCTAGAAATGTCGATGAGAGAGAAACATCGACCAGCTGCCCCCTGCACACCCCCTACTGGGGATGTGCCCGCAACCAATGTACATGCCCCTGACCGGAATCGAACCTGGGACCCTTCAGTCCGCAGACCGACGCTCTACCACTGAGCCAAACCGGTTTCGGCAAGACTTTATTTAAAACATTTTTATTTATCAACTTTAGGGAGAGAGAGAGGGAGATAGAGTGCAAGAGAAACATTGACTTGTTGTTCCACTTATTTATGTGTTCATTGATTGATTCTTGTATGTATCCTGAACAGGGATTGAACCCACAATCTTGGGTATGAGGATGATACCTGGTCAGGGTCCCCCAAAATATTTGATTAATACTTTAAAAATTGATTTTAGAAAGAGAAGGAGAGGGAGAAGGAAAGGAAGATGGAGGGAGGAAGGGGGATAGAGAGAGAAGGAGAGAGAGTGAGAAACATTGATTTACTCTTCTATTTATTTATGCACTCAGTGGTTGTATATTGTATGTGCCCTGCCAGGGGATAGAACCTGCAACCTTGGTGTATCGGAATGATGCTTTAACCTACTGAGCTACCTGGCCAAGGCCTTTAATTAATACTTTTAAATCAAAGTATTACATAACATTAACTGTATAAGTTATCTGATTATTTGTAGGCACACTCTCTATATATTGTTAGAAAATATTTTTAAAAAAGATTTAAAAAATTGGAAATAATCCCCCAAAAGTATGGTATTGTGCTCATGCACGAGCTATTTTTTATGGAAAGAAGAGAATACAATAATAAGTGATAGGAATAATTTTTATTGATCAAAATTTACTTAGAGCAGAGCCTGACTTGGAGATAAACACAATCACATTCCCATGCCTGCAGACCAGAGCCTTGCTCAGCACAGAGTTCCCTAAAGCAGCCGTCTGACCGTGAGGCCCGAAAGGTTGGAGACTGCTGCCCTAGAGGAAGCTCATGAGGCCTAGTGTTCGTGATTTTGAAAGTAAATCTCATTCTTTCCCCTGAAACGCTGAGATGTAACGCCTTTTCACTAACTGATGGGTAATTGTGGGTAATTAATGTAAACTTAAATTAACTGAATACTTTTGATGCCTCTGATAAGCATATTAGGGCTTTGTGAATTCCTTCAGGATGCCTCATATTGCCTTGTTATTGCTCTTTCACTTAAAGCAAACACTACCACGTACATGAGCCAGAGAAACCTCTTCGAATGAGAAAAAAATATTGCTGAATCAAATCCATAACTTTTAGGGAAAAATCAGGTTAATGTAATGCCATGTAGTTAATGGAAAACAAGCATTAGTGCTATCAGCTTTGCAAATTACTGTGGCAGAGGTAGCAGTTCACAATTGTTTTGGCCTAGCTTATCTTCCCCCCCCCCCCAATATTTCCCATTTTCTTTTTCAGACTGTTTAATCTTCCTCTTTAGGTAGTAGTACTTTGTAGAAGATTCATATTATATGATATTGGTTTTGCAAAAATATTGTTTTGACTTGAGGATATAGGAAAGGAGCTTCTTTTCTTTTTCTTCTTCTGTCTCTCTCTCTCTGTGTGTGTGTGTGTGTGTGTGTGTGTGTGTGTGTGATTTTACTTCCACAGGGAGAGTTGCAAGTAGATTTGTTTCTTCTTTGGGTCCACAGATGTTCATTTTGGTAGGCTTACATTTCAAGGAGTAGGGCTTGCCTAGGGTGATGAAGTATGTTGTCTGTCATTGGTAACTCCATTTAATTTAGTGATGTTGTTCTCTGTGTGAGAGAGAAACATCCATCAGCTGCCTTCTGCACACCCCTTACAGGGGATGTGCCCACAACCAAGGTACATGCCCTTGACCGGAATTGAACCGGGACCTTTTAGTCCGCACGCTGACTCTCTATGCACTGAGCCAAACTGGTTTCGCCAAGAGACCCTTAAAGTCATTAGCATAATTCCTGGCACACAAAAGGAGAGGTTTCTCACTCTTTACCTTCCTTTCTCTAAAATCAATGAAAAAACATATCCTCAGTGATAGAAAGCAAAGTCAGAAGCATAAGCTTCTGCCAGTAAAAAGGGGAGGGTTAGAGTTGTCATCTGTCAAAAAACTGTCCCTGGTTACTTGAGTCCCATTGTTCAGGGGAGATGACTGTGAGCAAGACAGCAAGAGGAAGAGGAAATAGACTACTTCTAAGGAGGAAAGGGCTACTTCACACTCATCCTGTCAGGGGGAGGGAATAGGGACAACACTGTTTTAGGACTGAACTGCCTGAGCATGGCCCAGACCTGGGACCTGGAAGGGTTATCCCCTCTGTGCCCTGGGCTTGATAAGTCTGCCCTGGAGGTCAGACAGCACAGTGACAAAGGTAGAGATAGGGGATGGAGATGAGAACATTGGTTTCTGAATATATTAGCGATGGCTCCAGGGGTCCCAAATGAAATTAGGGAGATTGAGGAAGTGATCTGAGAAACAGCAGTTACCCTTTGAGAAGTGCTGATAATTACTTCTAGTGGACTAATGGACTGAGCATATTTTGGAAAGAAAAAATACAGAGACCAGTGCATAGAGAAAATCTAAATCATAGAAATGGATCTAATACAGTTTTTCCTACTGACAATTTGAAATGTTAGTCTTATCATTCTTTAGTCCAAGATAATGTTTATATTACAGCCACCAGGATAACATCATTTTAGATCTATTTTTGAGCAGACCACAACCTCAAAAATATGCTCGGCGGGATTATCCCGTTTTCTTTGGTTTTCAAATTAAATCTTTTTTTTTTTTTTAATTCTTAAAAGACTCTGTTTTTAAATAAAATTACTTTATAAATAATTAGTGGTAGATCCTTAGTGATCCATAGTTTCTTAATGTTATATCATAATGTTTGCAATATCATTTTATATGAAAGAAGAACACTCCTAAAGTTTAAATTAACAATTAATATTTTCAACAAACTGATATGTTCTTGAGGGTACACAGTGGTGGGCATCTTATTTGGCGGTTTTCAAAGTATACGAAAAAGTACGAGACATCTATATCTTCAAACAATAAAGCTAGCTCCATAACTGAGCAGTGGTGGCACTGACCAGAGTGCCTGGCAGAGAACTAGGCAGTCATGTACCAGGTGGGTTAGAAAGGACAACTGATGCCAACATTTCGGGGTTGCAGTAGGTATTCTCTCCTTCGCAGAACTCAGTGCGTATCAGACAAAAGTGATTTATGCACACAAAACCGCAGCTAGTTATGGAAAGTAGTAGATGATAAATACTACATGAAAAATGTAACAGAAGGGTCTGGTAGAAAGAAGAGGGGTGAGATTGCTGAGGTTTATGATGGTCAAAGAAAGCTTCAGGAGGAGGGGGAATTGGCACGGGACTTGGGAGTTTGGGATCTGAAGCAGAAAGGAAGGGGCTGGGTGAGGTGAGGAATGAGGTCAAAGTCCGAGTGATTCATCGAATAAGTCATAGTCTATCTATTGGGAATGGACTGTTGATATTTAAGGCAAGGGCTAAATTGGGGAGGGCTAGGGTCTTGAAAGCCAAGCAGTAAGGAATAAAGGTTTTTATGCTCTGATAGTAACATGAGGCTACAGGTGCTCAGGAGATATAGGCAGGGAGTTCAGTTATGATTGTAATCTAGCTGTGGGCAGATCAAGGTTGAAATTGAGGTGATGCTGCCAGGAGATGAATGTGAGGTTTTAGAATTAATGGATAAGACTTGTGATGAGAAATCAAGAAGCTAGTTCTAGTTTGGAAGGCTAGTGGAAGATGTGAACGAGAATGGGAATGCTAGGAGAGATGCCAGCTTAAAGGAGGAAATATGAATTTGATCTTGCGTACATTGAGACTTTTGAAGTGATGGGATACTTACATAGAAACATCTAGGAGACTGTCAGGGCCATAGAAGTAGGACTCCTCTGACTGAAGTCACTAATGTCTGTAGTGAACACCTCTGCTTACAGGCCTTTCAATCTGTTGCCTCTAGTCAGTCACCAATGCTTCGTGCTGGATAGATTTTAAACAGGGAGGCAAATTGACAGGATCTGATTTGGGTCCATGGACTAGTTAAGGGCAAAGCTTGAGGCAGGATTGATTAGCTAACAGGTTGCAATTGTAATGTGTGTGACAGAGAATGGTGACCTGACTAAGATGGTCTCAGTGGGGAGAAATGTAGGCAGTTTCAAAAAACCGCTCTTGAACAAGTGAAAGGTAGAACATGTAAACTTGGGGATGGTTACAAAAGGGGAATGCAACCACAACTCCCACTTTTCTGGGCAACTCTGGAGGAGAAGCAGGAAGATGATAGAAGACAAATTGAAGGCTGCCAAACGGACTTATTCAATTGCTGGTCATTTTAGAGGTTCAGAGCTCAGGAGACATGCGTGGAATGGACCATATGGGTTTTGAAGCCTTAGGTGAAGGTGATTCCCTCGGAACAATGTGAAAGCACTGAAACATGGAGCTCCAGGGAGCATCAGTGTGAGGTGTGGCACAAGCAGAAGTAGAAAACCACTGGAAATGAGTGGGGTCATGAAACCGAAGGGAAATGAGTGTTAGATAAAGACTGCCCCAGCTGGTTTGGCTCAGTGGATAGAGCATTGGCCTGCGGACTGAAGGGTCCCGGGTTCGATTCCCTGTCAGGGCACATGCCCAGGTTGCAAACTCAATTCCCAGTTAGGGGTCATGCAGGAGGCAGCCAATCAATGATTCTTATCATTGATGTTTCTATCTCTCTCTCTCCCTCTCCTTTCCTCTCTGAAATTAATAAAAAAAAACATATATTTTAAAAAAGACTAAAAAACATGGCAACCTTTGTCTAGGCAGCTATATTGAGAGTGATGAAAGTCAAATCAGATTACACTGAACTCCAGTGTGAATGGGAGGAAAAAATGTGGCAGCCATTGGATGTAGTGTGTGTAAAGTGAAGAAAAGAAAGCAGATGGATTGTAGCAGGAGGAAAGACTCAGAAAAGTTATTTATTTGTTTATTATTATATTTATAGGTGGGGCAAAAGCAAGTTTACAGTTGTTTGTATGGGAACCGATACAGTAATATATATCTATATATCTATATATCTATATATCTATATATCTATATATCTATATATCTATATATCTATATATCTATATATCTATATATCTATATCTATATCTATATCTATATCTATATCTATATCTATATCTATATCTATATCTATATCTATATCTATCATCTATCTATATAAAAAGGCTAAGTGTCTGTCCGACCAGTAGCTACGATGCGCACTGATTACCAGGGGACAGAGGCTCAATGCGGGAGCTGCCATGATACACACTGGCCATTTAAAAATAAACCATGGACCTGGTGCTGACAAACTAACACTCAGCTTCCCCCAAGTGGGACACAGGCCCTGATACCATCCTAGAGTGACACCCTACCAAATCATAGCCAACATTGTCAAGACCCCATGACACAAAATTCGGGCCACAGCCCAGCCCAGTCTAGCCAGAATCAGTCACTGTGAGCACCAGGTAATGACATCACATAGCAATTTCTGGCTTCTCTCCCTAGTGACTACCCTTCTTGCAGTTTCTTCAGCCCAGGAACACAGCTTGCTTTTTAGTCAGGTGCAAAGTGTTTTCCCATGTCTTTTTCTTTTTTTTTTTTTTTTTTAATATTTTATTGATTCTTTACAGAGAGGAAGAGAGAGGGACAGAGAGTTAGAAACATTAATGAGAGAGAATCATTGATCAGCTGCCTCTTGCACACCCCCCACTGGGGATGTGCCTGCAACCAAGGTACATGCCCTTGACCGGAATCGAACCCGGGACCTTTCAGTCTGCAGGCCAACACCCTACCCACTGAGCAAAACCGGTTTTGGCTCCCATGTCTTTTGATCCTCACAGAAATCCTGGAGTAGGTAGGTAGGAGACTCAGTGGAATACTGTTTTCTTTTCATTAGCTAGAAAATGGAAATTTGGAAGGTTTAGAAACTTGACCCGACTGAAAAGTAATAAGAAATGGTGGAACTTGAAAATGACTTCAGGTTTTCTCACTGTTCAGAATATAGTCAAACACTGCTGCAGTTAAATATTTTACCCTTTGTTCTCCCAGCATGATCTCTAATAATAGTCTGCTTTGTGTTGATATTTACTGCTGTGTTGCTGACAATTACCTGAAAGGGAAGTTGGGGTGCTTCACTGGGCTGGAAAACGTTTAGCTAAATCAGAAAGCACGTCTAATTAAGCAAGCTTGTCTATACTAATAAAAGGGTAATAATGCTAATTAGACCAGGAGACCCTCCTGATGTCCTTCCGCACAAAGCCATGGTAGTGGGGTCGAGGCAGAGGCAGTTAGGGGTGATCAGGTCAGCAATGGAGGGAGCTGGGGGCGAGCAGGCTGGTGGGAGGGGAGGGGCAAGCAAAAAGGCTGACATGCAGAGTGGTTAGGGGCCAACCAGTCCGCGGTCAGACATCTCTCGAGGGGTCCCACATTGGAGATGGTGTAGACTGGGCTGATGGACATCCCCCCCCCCCACGAATTTTATGCACCAGGCCACTAGTCTCTATATATAAAAGGCTAAGTTGACTTGCACATGCATGATATATATAAAGCTCTTGCTAATCACATGCATGTGTCATTGTTGATTGTGAATTTGGTTGATACTTCTATTATAGAGAAAGGACGAATAGTGATATTAAAATATTTCTTCTAGCCCTAACCAGTTTGGCTCAGTGTATAGAGCGGCGGCCTTCAGACTGAAAGGTCACAGGTTCGATTACGGTCAAGGGCATGTACCTTGGTTGCAGGCACATCCCCAGTAGGAGGTGTGCAGGAGGCAGCTGATTGATGCTTCTCTCTCATCGATGCTTCTAACTCCCTATCCTCCCTTCATCTCTGTAAAAAAAACCAATAAAATATTTTAAAAAAATTCTTCCTAATTAATTTCCTTTCAATGTGCATGAATCCGTGCACCAGGACTCTAGTTAACAAATAATAGTATAAGAGTAAACTCTGTTTCGCATACTCACAATTATAAACCCACTTTTGCCCCACTCTGTATTTAGGGAGAAGAGCTAATCATGTCCGAATGCTGGTGGCAAAGTGTCTCAGGGGTGGACAGGCAGTCAGTATTTTCATGCTATAATTAAAAAAATTTTTTTTGAGAATTGCTTAATGTTCCACAAGAAATGAACAAAACTTTGGATGTCATCAGAGCAGCAAGATTTCAAACTTTCTGGAAGCATACTAGTAATTTAGGCTTTTTAAAGGGCGCTTTTGCCCTTAATTCAGAGCTTTTATTCAAGTGTAGTCTGATAATGATTTTTAAAATTATTTTCACGAAAAATACTAATAACATTATTCTTAAGAAATTACAATCTTTTTCTGGTTGACTTTTATTTATTACTCATTTTAAAAATATATTTTATTGGTATTTTACAGAGAGGAAGGGAGAGAGATAGAGAGCTAGAAACGTCGATGAGAGAGAAACATCGACCAGCTGCTTCCTGCACACCCCCTACCGGGGATGTGCCCGCAACCAATGTACATGCCCTTGACCGAAATCGAGCCTGGGACCTTTCAGTCCGCAGACTGATGCTCTACCACTGAGCCAAACCGGTTTAGGCTATTACTCATTTTTAATTAAATAATTAGATGATAATTTTTAGTGCTGGCTACAACAATCAGAGGAATTAAATCTTTAGGGCAGTTTTATTGGGGTTTTAGATCTCCCCATCTCATGCCATTTAATTGGAAACTAAGCACCCCAAGTCTGTGGATTGTATGCATTACAGCCCTGGGTAACATCCAGGAGGAATGAAGAGAGGGCAGGGCGAAATGGGGAGACCATGCTAAAAAATGTGGAGTCCCGTGAGATGCTTAAATCTTGGGAGAGAGAAAGTTTTGATTGAAATAGAATTTGAACTGATCAGGAAGTTGAGGCAGTGTATGAGTGTGTGTATGTATGTTATGGGGGAGGCAACCTTTCTGTCTGGGGTACATACATGTTTTTCTTTTCTGGCTATATATGGTGATATAAACCAGGGATTAAAAAGTAGTAAGAAGTGACTGTAAGTATACACTGAGTGATTGTCATTTATTTATGCTGAAATTTTATCTTCTCAATTCAGTTGGAATAATTTCATTAGCGGTGCCTTTAGGAAACAGGATATATGGTTGAATTTTCTTTCAGAGAATTGCCTAGTTACATCGGATCCAATTAAGGTTTGCATGTGTTATCAGTGGCTTTAAATGCAACCAAGTGTGGTGTTCAGTAAAATTAGAAAAGTTATTTTAGTAAAAAGTAACTTGAACTTAAAAGTAACTTGGGTTAGTAAACAGCAAATGTAGGCCTTGGGAATGACATATTTTAACTTAAAACATGAAATGATTATTTAACTTTATTTTTAATATCCTTAACTTTTCTCATTAGACTGCCTATAAAATTAGTATTTGTGTAGTATATTGTGAGATCATTGTTTTAAAATTTGTTATTAATTTTACAGAAAACAAATTCAGGCATTTCACTTTTGAAAACACCAGGAAATAGAAATGAATATTTCTGTTCTTCAAAGCAGAAAAATTATTCGTCTATAATCAAGATTTTAAAAGTCACATAATCATAAAATGAATAATAGTTGCCTTTTTATGTCCGATGATTTAAAAAAAAATTAAAGTCTATTCAAAAGAAATATAGAAAGGTTTGGTAAAAATCTAAATGTTGCTGTAGTAATATTGTGTTCTATCCTGCTTGTCAATAAGAACATTTTAAAAGGTTAAAAAACATCTAGCAAATCTAGGTTTTCTTAAAAAAAAAAATAAAGGCCAGCTAAGCAACCACAAAACTAAAACATACAACCCAAAATAGCCCTGGATTTCTTGGGTGCTATAAGGGTTTGGAGAGAGGTCTAGGCTCCATAGTTGCCTCCTGACTAAGCAGCTTCCTGCGCTTGGACGTTTGTTCCCCAATCTTTAAAATGTGGTTGGGATGGTGAGCCTGGCATTGAAATAAGAATTTATTTTTCTTCTGTCCTTTGTCCAAGGGATATGACTCTTGTAATTGTTTTTCTGATCTCTACTCAGTTCATCTACATAGATTTTGTTAATGAATTTTTTTTTTCCCCATGACATTATTTAGGAGTAGATATGTTTAGGAAGTAGCTGAACAGTTATAAACCTAAAATCTTCATTTATGTTTAAAATTTTAGGTATGCCATACCCCCGGAGCATGGGAAACGACTCGAACGACTAGCTCAAGGTAAACTTGCTTTCTGTGCTTCTCATCCAGATAGGTGCATAGTTTTCGAGGGTTTTTTACAGTAGAATCTCGAGTTAATTTTATTCTTTTAACTTATTGGCTTTCATTTCTCTAATTGGATAATAACTTTTTTTTCACATTAATGTATGGATAGTTTTCCTGGTTGCATAATATTCATGGTTATTTTAGTTGGCTGCTTAGTATTTCATCATGAGACTGCATATAACTCTTGGTTATTTCCAATATTTTTCTCTTTCATATAATGTATTAACTTGATTGTGCTGATAATATTTTTCCTTCTTTTAAGTTGCCACATCTAAGGGAGTAGGTGTTTTAAGAATACTTTTTATGTTGCTGGATCATTTCACCAAAAGGGACTTCTGACTCCTAATTCTCATTTGGCACCATTGGCCTGAGACTGCCCTTATGGAAACACTTAGAGACGGGTGCTTGAAATTCGTGCACTTCGGGGGGACGGGGAGAGGGGGGGACCGCGGGGCCGGCGGTGTCCCCCAGCCTGACCTGTGTCCTGTCACAGTGCAGGAGCCCCGCCATCGATTGCCCCAAAGAGGTAGGCCCCGCTCACCCATCCAGGGCTCCTCGATGGGTTGCCTCAAATTGGTAGGCCAGAGCTGGGGGCCTGCCTCCCTGCTGCATGGAGCTTGGAAGCGGGACCCCCAGGATCCCCAGGCCAGCCTCACTGTGCGGAGCTGGGGGACACCCAGGCAGGCCTTGCCTCTCAGAGCCAGGGACCCACCGTCTCCCAGCTTTGCCTGGATGCCCAGGCAGTGTTAAGCCCAGCCCTGCCCACCCACGCGTGCAGTCATCTTGATTCACTGGAGATTTTTTATTACATTTATGTCTACATGATATTGGAAAAAGACAAAAACCTGTATAAATGAGAAAGCGGCTAAAGAGCAAAATCAAATCACTTAGGCTTTTTTTAGTCAGTAGGATGTAGCTGAATGGTCCCAGGTTACTGGATGAGTGTGAGAATGTATGTCTTCTTAGACTGGCAAATTTAAACATTCTTTACTTGAACTTGAATTATCTTTATCATCATTATCTTTTGGCTTTATCCATAGTTATTTCTAGGGAGCCGATTGACGGCTTTACTTTGTGTTCACTTGTGTTTGCAGATAGTACCTTCCCTTTTTTCTTCCCTGTCTTAACCATATACCAGGCAACCTTGCCCTCATCTGCTTATACAAGGGAGAAGAATCAGGTTCACCTCCTGCCAGCCTCATCCTCTGTTTTGCTAGTCATGAGAGTGACTTATTTCTAGGGGAAAGTAAAACAACTAAACAGAAGATGTTCGGTCTTTATTCAGAATTAAATCCTCAGTGAATATTGTACCTGTTAGTCAGGTACTACCGTATTTGCCGGCGTATAAGACAATTTTTTGGCCCTGAAAAATACCGTATTTGCCGGCGTATAAGAGACTGGGCGTATAAGACGACCCCCTAATATTTCCACTCAAAATACAGAGTTTGTTATATACTCGCCGTATAAGACTACCCCCCACTTGGAGGCATATTTTTCAGGGCCAAAAAATTGTCTTATACGCTGGCAAATTCGGTAATCTAAGTTTCATTGGAATGTTAGTTTGCCTTCTACAAAAGGAATTTCGTCCCTGCTGTATGTAGTCTTCTTTTAATAACGAAATGTGCATACTGAGAAGATCCATTCTTTGACCTTACAGTTCTGAAGAGAAATTGTTAATAACATCTGAAAATTACTTTCCTCCAAATTGTAAGAGTATAGAAAGAACAGTAACATGTCACATTTGTAAGAAACATTATTATAATTTTGGCAAGTAATAAGTATAAAGCCTTAGTGTTTTTATAATATAATGCATTATAGTAATAATAGCAGCGTAACTGTAACCTTGACCTTTGTTGAGGACTATTTTCATGAATGCTAAGGTAGATGGATTCTAGATAACAGATTATGTAGAGCACAGCTTAGAAAATGTTTCCTGTAATCCTTAAATACATAGGCAACGAACTTTGTACTAAATCTGCATGCGGAACTATCCTATTCTCTGTAGTAATTACCCCACTATTTTCTATTTGCACCCTGAGACTTTTGAAGTGGAGCTAAACTTTTCAGAATAGAGTCATACTGAAATTTTGACTAGAATCTGTCACCACTTTGACATATTCTATCTGAAAATGACATTCCAGGAAAATAGGTGCCATTTCTTTAATCAGTAAGAGGTTAATAAACTTGAAGGATGAACAAGAATTTTTAAACTCAGTTGCATGTTTATTCAAACCTGTTTTGCAGCATTATGTTTAGAAATGACACAGGGAAAAGACCCTGTAAGATAGTGAAGGATTCCCATCCGCTGACTACATGCCAGCCAAATTAATTGAATCCTGCTAAGTAATTAAAATGATAAAGTAACAGTAAATATGCTTGCACATTGCAGGATGGCTAGGTCAAGGCAGCACTTGATACACAAAGTGAAAAGTGGCCTCGGATGTTTTCCATTATCTTGTCTCCATCATAATTATCACACTTGCCTTTTATGCATGAATGCTTTCATCTTCGGTTCCTGTTGAAATCTTGATTGACTGTGGCACCTACAAATATTTTATCTGAAAGACATTAGGCTTGCATCTAATAAAGCCAGGAGTTTGATTTTGCTCTTTAGCCACTTTCTCATTTATACAGGTCCCCTCCCCCCGCCCCAATATCATGTAGACATAAATGTAATAAAAAATCTCCAGTGAATTGTTGCAATTTTTATACTTGCTAAGTTCACCTGCAATGCTATTGCTTTCTTTCTAATTTTTGGTTTGATACAATTGAATGGAAAGTATAAAGTAGAATAGAGGTATAATGTTAAATCATAAATGACAGTTTTGAAGATTTCAGTTTTTAGAATGTCTAAATCTCATCCATTTTAGAAAGGAGAAATATCTGTGCTCTTCTATTAAGTTAAGCAAAGTATAAATTAAAGACAATTGGGAATGGCTAAAATCTTTTGTGCAGAACTGAGTTCCATTGATTTTTTTTATTGTGAATAACACGCCTATATTAAAGACAAATTAAAGATGACTTACTTTGGTCAAAATTTTGGTTACTGGGGAAAGAATATGTGAGTTAGGACTTTGTACAGCTGATTTTAGAAGTGTGAATGATCTGCAGGAATCATGTTTTAAATTACAGGATGTTAGAACTGAATAAATTATTTTAGGTCATTATGTTTACTTGCAACAGGTGTTTTAGTTTTGACTTTATTAAAAGAACAAATTTCAGCAAAATAGAACAAAAGAACCATTGTTAGGAAGGATTCATTTAGTTCCTGTTTTGTTTTTTAAAAAAAATAGTTACCTTTGGGGTGTGTATGTTTATGTGTTTAAATGACTAGGAATCTTGACTGTAGACCTGTGGAGCAGATTCTTAGCCTGTTGTGCAGGGATCCTTATCCAAGGAGGTGGACCAGCATCTGTGGTGGCATGTAGAAGGTCCATAGATCCTCTGAAATGATAATCTAAATTGGGCATATCTGTGCATTTCTGGGATGCAGTCATCAAATCCCTTAAAAAAGGGTTTGTTCCAAAAAGAGATGCTATCAAGGGATTAGAAGAGCAGCAATAATGAAGCCATTTTTCTATGAACATATTTGAAATTTACCTGTTCTCATACCTCTGTGTTGGAATTAGGAAAATGTACTTTTACAAGTTCTCAAATTGGTAAATACATTATTTCCTAAGCTTGATTTAGATGATAGTCTGAAAATATTATTAAAATTTGTGGTTTTGAAAGATGAATAAATACAATACCTGATTATAAACAATCAATTTTAAGGGTCCCCTTAAGCCATAAAAAAATGAAGAAGTCCAGTGAGATATTATCTGCCCTTGTGCCTATTTCGTGGCTCAACAATGTGTGGTGTGTCATGTGTGTTTTTTGTTGTTGTTGTTTTTTTTTCATCTCGCTGTCAGTTGAGTTGCATTAAGAATGGTGAGAACCCCTACACTTAATTTCCTCATCATTTGATTTTAGATGTCATTGTCTGTGTTTAGATTTCTGAATATTTTTAGTCAGCCATGTTTCTGTCTTTTTAAAAAATATATATATTTATTGATTTTTTACAGAGAGAAAGAGGGAGGGATAGAGAGTTAGAAACATCGATGAGAGAGACTCATTGGTCAGCTGCCTCCTGCACACCCCCCACTGGGGATGTGCCCGCAACCAAGGCACATGCCTTTGACCGCAATCGAACCCTGGACCCTCATTCCCCAGGCTGACGCTCTATCCACTGAGCCAAACCAGTTTCGGCCATGTTTCTGTCTTAAAAGGATTTTAGACATTGGATGGTAATATATAAAATACTTACACCAAGCTAGTAGAATTTGGATGTGGGATGAAATACAGTTCTGAGAAGTGACATTAGGGAGTGGGGAGGAAGAATTCTGCAAGGGAATGCCAGCTAGCAGGGAGGAGTTACCTTGGGAGGAAATGGAGAATTCTTTGGTTCTGCAGAGTGAAGCTGGTCTAGGGAAATCCTGCTTAGTTTGACTGTGACCTGTTTGAGCCCCAAGTGCATAGCCTGGAGAGTCCTGGTGACCTGTGTATGTGTGGTCCATCTGTCCATTCAAGTGGCGAGAAAGCAGGAACTGAAGCAAAGAGGCCTCAGGATGTAGTAAAGACCGTATGTAATGCCCCCACATACCTGTTACATTGGGTGGAACCGCCATCCTTCTCGATACCAAGATCAGTATGGACTCCTCATACAGAGCTCAATGGGGCTGTATCTCTACCAGTAGAGACATCGATGGATTATGGACACTTGGAGCTGAGTGAAGCCTGCAGTTTGGTAACTTTCTACCAGGCCTGAGTGATTAGTTGTTCCATGAATGGGAGGAAGCACGGAGAGGCCAACTATAGCTTCAACACCTAATGTTGACCTCTTATGTAGGAATGTGGGTAAAAATGACCAGGCTTCTTCCCATTAATGTATCTCATTGGTTTATTCCATTAATAAGCTTTCATGTGTAGATGGTATCTAAAAAGCATTCCTCACAGAAGCAATACTTCTGTATCCTTTTTTTGTATCACCCCCTTATTATCTGTTTCTCCATATTCCTTCCTCCTCTGTTTCCCTTCTCTTCTTCCTTTCTTTCCTAAGCGATTAATAACTAAATTCAGCTTCTCCAAACTATCTATACTAATAAAAGGGCAATATGCTAATTAGGCCAGGTTTACCAGCCATCTTCTGGACGTCCAACTTCCTTCCATACAAAGCCATGGTGATGGAGGCCGAGGCAGAGGCAGTTAGGGGCGATCAGGCAGGCAGAGGCAGTTAGGGGCGAGATCAGGCCAGCATGGAAGGGCAGTTAGGGACAATCAGGCAGGCAGGCAGGCAGGCAGAGGCAATTAGGGGGTATCAGGCAGGAATGCAGGTAAGGGGTTAGGAGCCAGCGGTCCCAGATTGTGAGAGGGATGTCAAATTGGAAAGGGTGCAAGCTGGGCTGAGGGAACTCCCTGACACCCCCCCCCCCTCCCAATTGTTAATATACCCATAGAAACTGAACTGTTACTAAACTTTAATTTTTGAATCTTTTTAATTTTTGAAACTTTGGTGATTTTAATAGCCTCAGCATGTGTTTATGTTTGTCATATGGGATTGGAATTTAAAAAAATATATTTTTTTAGTAATAGCTAACATATTAGAAAGTGTAAACCAGTTGATGATTTGGAAAATTTTTTCTCTGTTAGAAAGAGCGCACTATTTTTAGAACAAATCTGTTCTATTTCTAAAATGCACTAACAGTAAAAGCCACCCCTTTGAATATACTATTTATTGAGTTTTGACAATATGTGCAGTAGTGTAACTACCACCATTACAGAGATATATATATAGTAGTATTCTCATAAAGTTATCTTGTGCTCCTTTGCACAAATCCCTCCCCCAAGCCACTGGCAGCCTAGTGGCTGATATCTGGTATCTGTCCCTAGAATGTCATAAAAGTGAGTTATACAATATGTTAGTCTTTTGTATCGCATGTCTGTCGTTTACAGTAGTGCTTCTTACATATTCAGCTTTACACTGAATACAGGGCAATCTTGGATATGTCCTGGCCTTTGGGAGGGCTTACGTGATTCTACACTTACCCGTGCTGCCCAACTCCCAGCAGGACCATGGCAGTCTCACCAAAGGTGGTTGTGGGATGCTTTTAGGGTTTCAGGGCTCTGTTGGGATATCTGGAGTATATGTTCTTTAGTATGCTAGCCTTCATATCTCTAACATGTTGTTTGGATTGAAAGACTAGTCCAAAGACCACCTTTGCTTGTTTACCACTGTGTAACATCTTAAAAACAAACAAACCCAGCCGAGGTCGGTTTGGCTCAGTGGTAGAGTGTCGGTCTGCGGACTGAGGGGTCCCAGGTTCGATTCCGGCCAAGGGCATGTACATTGGTTGCGGGCACATCCCCGGTAGGGGGTGTGCAGGAGGCGGCTGGTCGATGTTTCTCTCTCATCGATGTTTCTGGCTCTCTATCTCTCTCCCTTCCTCTCTGTAAAATATCAATAAAATATATTAAAAACAACAACAACAACAACAACAAAAAAACAACAACAAAAAACCCCCCAAAAACCCATATATTGACTTTATTTTGTTAGGGAATTGACTGATAGTGTCTTATCTTTGAAGATGATATAAACAAGCTATAGACCCCAAAAAGAGACTTCCTGAGTAGTATATTGTAATTTCATATCATCTTTCTTCCCCTTTTCTTGGATGCTGTACTCCCAAGAGTTGATTCTTCTTGGAATAAATGTTAAAACTATTTTGTTCCATGAATTCTATGCAATATTTCAGTAATTCTAATTTTTGAATGTTTATTTAAAATGGAAAGTATGTGTTCTTTCTATGTAATAGTTTAGTAGAAATGCAGTTCTATTTCCAAACAGTTCTTTCAGTTTTTTCACCCCCAAATTAGATGTCATTTTATTGAGAACTCATTGGTCTACTGTCATTGAAACCAATGTGTTACTTGTAGAGAGGAGTTAGTATGGGGGGAATAAGACTAGTCTCCATAGCTTGGAATGTGAAATAACTGATTATCTTCTCAGTTTGATCTTTTTAGGATTTTTACATTGAAACCCATTTGTGAGTAATTCAGAATTCTGACTAAAATTCATATTTAATTTTAAAACAGCAGAAAAAAGATGGAAGAACCTTAGGTGAATTCAAAGTAAAACATGAATCAACATAGTTTAACCCTAACTGTACTTGATTTTTAGAACTCTTTTATGGGGAAGAGGTTTGTTACTTGTGACCAGCACTGCTTGATTTTGGGTCACAGGCCTAAGGGAATGAGATGATTTTTAAGGTGTAGTAACCATTGACTTCTCCTTCTTCTTCTTTTTTAATCTTCACCGAGGATGTTTTTCCATTGATTTTTAGAGAGAGAGAAAGACAGAAATATTGATGTGAGAGAAACACATTGATTGGTTGTCTCCTGCATGTGCCCTGACCAGGGCCCCGGCTGGGGAGGAGCCTGCAATTGAGGTATGTGCCCTTGACTGGAACCGAACCCAGGACTCTTCAATCCACAGGCCGATGCTTTATCCACTGGGCCAAACTGGCTAGGGCTCCTTTACTTCTTTTTTTAAAAAAATCCTCATCTGAGGATATGTTTTTATTGATGAGAAGGAGAGAAGAGAGAGAAACAGAGAGGCAGAGACATCGACGTGAGAGAGAAATATTGATCAGTTTTCTTATCATACGCACCACCCTTGTGCGGATGATCCTTTGTGAGAATCGAACCCGCAACCTAGCTGTGTCAACTGAGCCATCTGGCAAGGGCAGTAACCATTGATTTTTTTCTATTTATTTATTTATTTATTTATTTATAAAATATATTTTATTGATTTTCTACAGAAAGGAAGGGAGAGAGACAGAGAGTTAGAAACATTGATGAGAGAGTCATCGATCAGCTGCCTCCTGCACGTCCCCCACTGGGGATGTGCCCACAACCAAAGTACGTGCCCTTGACCGGAATCGAACCCGGAACCCTTCAGACCGCAAGCTGATGCTCTATCCACTGAGCCAAACCTGTTTCAGTGATTTTTTTCTTTCTTTTTTTTTTTTTTTTAAATAATCCCCACCTGAGGACATGTTTTAGAGAAAGGAGAGGCAGAGGTGGAAGGTGAGAGGGAGAAGGAGCTGAAGAACAGAGGATGAGAGAGAGAGAGAGCGAGCGAGCGCCACACCAGCTGGGCTATTTTGGAGTTTTAAAATATATTATCACATTATGCTTAATAATGTTATGGTTATATTGGCTTGTGTATATGTTGAATAAAATAATTTTCATGGATATGGAGTGAGGGTGGGTATGATCCATGTAGTCCTGCAGGTGTTTTGAGATAAAACTCATTTGGACATACATGCTTTGTATATAATTTGTGCTATTCATGAGTCTTTTTCTAGGGTGATATAAAATATAATTTTGATAGCCTGTTGTAAATATAAATTCTGAAACAATGTGAAGTTCTTAATATCCTGCAAATTACCTTCCTTCAGTGGTTTTCCAATTTAAATTCACTTATGACCAGTCACCACATTGTTCAGGTCCTGATTACAAATCCATAGCAAAGGAAAATTAAATAGACTCCCCTTTCTTCATTGATTTTAATTTAAAATGTAATTCATTCAGAGCTGCACAAAGTTACAGATTTGAAAAGTTTGATAGATCCATTTAAATCATATTATTAAAGCATTTCTGTGGGTTTCACGTGTGGGGACCTCCCTGCTGTTCTTTACGCTTGATGTAGGCCTCAGGACATTGTGTTATGTACCTGAGACCATGACATCCACGTGGTTCTTTCTCTCCATTCACTGAGGCCTGCACTCTTTCAAAGGGATGCTTATTTCTCATGTGTTTTATTTTCCATTTATGTGTTTATGAATGTTAACCATAGACAGAGGACTGCATCAAGTGACCGTATGAAACAAAATCATTCCTTTTATTCCTGTGGGTATTGTAGAAGATGACAGTATTTCTGATGTTTTTGTTGCCATGTTTTGTTTTGTTTTTAATATATTTCTGTCCATTTTTCTTTTTAAAAATCCAGGTGCAGATGCTTAAGCAGATTGTACTGCATTTTGCAGGTGGCTCCTTATACCCAAATGGCTCTTTCCTGGCTGTTTGTTTTGTTTCCTTCTGATCATCTGTGGCCTCACTTGATGGTGGCATCAATTAAGGCTTATTTACTTTAAAAATATTCCTGTAGAACCCCACTATTCTAAGAGATTAAAATGGTACATGATTAGCTAATGAGTTGTGATCATTCTTTTCTCAAAGTGGTCACATTTTTTTACCTGTTTGCACATAGTGAGCCACAGAGTTAGATAAGTAATATTTTCAGTGGTTTTATCTTCATTTTGGTGGTAAAGGAGTTAAAATCTGTGCTTCATAAACCACTTTACTTATAAACATGGCACATGTTTTCCTGATGAGTTCTGTTTTCCTCTGGGTCCTCTCTCTGCGATTCTCCTGTCTTTTCCACGTTTCTCTTCTCTTTCCCCTGTTGCTTGCCCAATCCCCTCAGAATGGTAGTTTTCCCTCTGAGTGAGGAAGGAAAGAGCAGGGCATCAAGCATACTCATTTTCTCCTAGCTGCGTAACGGAGTTAATGAGAGTCTGCCTCAGACAGAACTGCAGGGTTGAAGTCAGCAATGGAGAAAAACAACTGTGATTTATTTGATTTATAGCATACTGGAGGAAAAAGGGTTGCTGCCTGGTTAGCTTTCTCGGGTAAAGTCCTCCTCAAAGCTCTACTCCCATACTGGTTGGTGTGGTGGGTTTCCAAGTATTTGACTGATGCTGGACAGTAGGTTGTTCAGGGAATTAGTAGCAGTTAAACTGTTTAAAATTGATCAGAAGGAAACAAAGAAATGTGGGAAACTGCTTTGTGTTTACTGTATGCTGTGCATTGGAACAAGGGCTTCTTGAGTGACCAACTTATAAGAGTCTAAAATGAGAGATTCTGCTATTAAGACACATTGTCCCCTGCTAACCTCCCTTAATATTTTGTTCATTAATCAGATATTGGGCAGGTTGAATTCAAATATGTTAGAAATTGCACAGTTGTTCAGGTTTAGTAATTTTATATGTTATGAAAACACCTCTTGGTAGATTTTTTTTGTAAGGTCAACCTTTGGTGATATAAGTATGTATGTGTTAATTTTTAAAAATTCTGACTCTAATTTTTAGTATGAGCTGGTGTTTTTTTGTAGAGTTGGCCTATATTTGCATAAAGCTGTCATTTTTTAAGAAGTACAAAGCTTAAAAAAATCTGAAATTTTATCTTAGTTGATACATTGCTGTATGCTTATATTTTTATTTCCATTTAGGTTTTTTCCCAAGCAGTTTTCAAGGATGTGATGCATTTCTTCGCCACAAGATGACGCTGATATCTCCCTCAGTGTTGAAGAAGTATGGTATTCCCTTTGATAAGGTATATTAATATTACTCTTTAACAAATTTGATTTTTGTGAGTAGTATTTGTATTTAAGGCAAATTTAACATAAATAATATAGTTTGACTTCAGGTAGGATTTTTAGGATGTGAGGAGAAAAATTCAGATTCATAATTATTTATCTAAATAGTAATTTAAAATTACTTTTATTTCAGGATACATTTACTAGAGACGTTATGCTATTATAGTTTACTTATAACTACTGATAATAAGATGTAGCATATTTGACAAAATGAGATGTGGCACTTTTACATTGAAGTCTTTTATATGAGTAATATAATTTGTCTCTTTAAAAAAAAAGAAAAAAGAATTCAGTAGTTATTATTAGCAGTTAGGTTGGTTAGAATCAATGATTATGGTACCAGTATTTTGCTACTAGACACATTTGGAAATGGTACAATTGAGATTTCATTAAGGATAAAATTGCCTGATGATTTAATAAACAGATATTGCTTCTTGGAACTATTCCTAAAGATTAAGTTCTGTAAGACTCTGTGCATGCTAGAGCTCTCTTTCTTTGTGTCCCTGGGTAGTTATTGGGTCAGAATTATTACACAACATGAGCATTTTTATGTGAAGAAGCTGGCATGAAAATAGCTTTTGACCAGATAAATAAAAGCTCTCTCTTAGTTGGAGGAGGATTAAGTCCTTAGCTACTTGCAGAAACATTAAAAAATAGTTCCACTCTGGTCTTCATTTTCTGTTTGAATTTCTTCCCATAATCCTTGCTATTTTCTACCTTAGAAGCTTTTCACTTTTGACTAAATCTTTACTTTTCCTTAATCTCGGGCCCTTAAAATCCCCTCCACCCACATCCCCTGCTCTGCTTTGGCTTTGTTTGAAGTATAATTTTTGCAAGTACAAGCATCTTTCTGTGACTTGAGGTGTCCCCACTTTCCTACAAACTGTCTCTGTGGCAGTCTTCATGATGCATACTTGCCTGTGATGAGGATGCTCTCACTTCTGGTTTACTGACATGTTTCTACCCAGGACAGAAAGCAGGGCCCCGAGATGTGCGCTGCGGAGAGGGCTGGGGATGGGGTGCAGCACTGTTGGCAGTCATAGAGGTCAGAGGCTGTGTCCCAGACGGCCCGTTGTTACTTTGGGGCCTTGTCTTACTTGCAGACACCCCTGGGCCCTGGCTTTTTCAGTCTCAGACACATTCATCAGTGAGTGTTTCATTTAGGTGTTTGGAATAAGCTTGATTGGGTACTTTCATTTATGTTGGAGTATCAGAAGATGGAGCAGGCGTGGACTAGAGTCCCCCAAGACAGAAAAACCTCTGTTGGGTTTAGTGCTGATGATAGGAATTGATCTTCCTGTTCTTTGGAGAGGGGTTAAGTAAAGTAGCAGGATTGAGGGATTGGTTAATTTTCCAGGATGGAGGGCTTTGGGGCTTGTAGGTCCTTTCCAGTCTTTGGGGTAGGAGTTAGAACCTGCACCCCTTTCTAGGCGCTGGCTCCCTAAATAAAAAAACTTGGTACGATACTGGTTGTGTCAGGTTCTTATCTGGTCTTTTGAGGATGGGGCATTTTCTCCCTTCTGCGGGAAGTGACAGGATGATTGTCCTCAGGTGGTGAGATACCCATGGCAGGAGGGCCGATCGACAATCGTTTTTCCTATGAAATACTGCCACTTTCCCTCGCACTTTGAGGAATGGTGTGATGCTTTACTCTGTGCTCCTCAAGCAACTTATTCTCTGATGATGATGATGTAACGTGGAACAGAGTTTCCAAGTTCATTCCTGATTCTGTCACTTGGGTAAATAACATAATTTTTCTGAGCCTCATTTTCTTCATTGAGAAAATGGGATAATAATAGTACTTACTTAATAGGACCAGTATGAGGATGAAAAGAGATAATCTATATCACCATTTATGAACTTGAAAAAAAAATCTCTTGACACACATAAACTAATTGTTAAAATTCCGTGGCACACCAAAAACTGTTATATTTTTTGACAGTCTGACAAAAAAACAAACAAACCATAATTTTGATTCATTTACACTGGATGGCTATTGTTGTATTGGCTTTGTCAATTTTTCATTTGGTAGTCTAAGGGAAAAGAGGTCAGTGCCCCTGACTAAGATAGTGAGGTGTTGCATGTTTTAAAAATTATTGTGGCACACTGGTTGAAAATGACTGATCTACATATGGAAGACTTTGCATAGTTTTTGTTACATAATAAGGCACTCTTCCTCCTTAATTCAGCCCTCTCTCTTACAGTTGGAGTAAAACATTTTTTTCTTCTTTCAGTGTATTTGTACATATTCATACATATATATGAAAAAGCATATTAAAGAAATAGCAAATGTCTACTTTTAGATTATGTCTATTACCCATGTATTCCATGATACGGAATTACAATGGTTGTATAATCTTATAATAAAAGGAACTCATTCTTTTTTCTCCCTGTACATTTAAAAAATTATTACCGTTTGTTACATAGAGGCAGTAAATTGGCCTTATATGTTGGCTGTGACTGACATTTTTCTAGAAATTGTACAGAGGCATTTTTATAGGGTTAGAGACAGTTGGGCAGGGTACATTTTCTTTTATCACATGGGTACAAAGATGTGCCTACCTTCCAAGCACAATTATAAGTAATGAGATTCAGTGAGATCAGGAAAGGAGAGAATCAGGCTTTGTTCTTACGTGGCTCAGAATGCTGGGACTGGAGCCATGCTGAACTCTGATAAGCCACTCGCTCTCTCTCTGCCAGGTGCCAGCTGAGTTGCTGCTCATTGCAATAGGACACCTGCTGGGGTATCATGGGGTAGGCGATGATGAACTAAATCTCAGAACTGTTGGGAAAGAAAATCTCCCCCACACAACATTTTAGCATTCCTAAACTAGCAAGTAAATTGTAGTGTGAGCACCTTTATTTATACAATGTGTCTCTTGTATATTTATATACGTGTACATATCCATATATTCATTTCTCAATCTTTAGAACTGAAATGAACCATGGTGACTGAATGAACTAGAGGGCAATAGACTTGATAATATATTATAGTCTAATTAAAAAAATCAAAGAACTCTGATCCTGGCCAGTTTGGCTCAATAAAATGAGTTTCGGCCCACGGACTGAAGATATTGCGGGTTTGATTCTGGCCAAGGACATGTGGCTTGATTGCAGGCTTGATTCCTGGCCCTGGGGTGCTAGCAGGAGGCAACCAGTTGATGTGTCTCTCTCGCTTCAATGTTTCTCTCTCTCTCCCTCCCTTCCATTCTCTCTAAAAATTAACTGAAAAATATCCTTGGGTTAAAAAAATTAATACAAACATCCTTGTGTTAAAAAATTAACACACACACATACACCCCAAAACTCTGAAAAATTTATCTTTAATATTTTTCTATAGGTCATGGTGCATTTTGTGTGCTTTGGTGATTATGAAAATGATTTAAAAATTTCAAAATAAAAATAAATGCATTTTTCATCTTTGCTTTTTTAGCTACTCATTGATTTATATATTTTAATTATACTTAAAAATGCATTTCTCACACATGCCTACATATATACACTTATTTGAATAATTATTTGATAGAAATTTTACTATTAAGTGAAATATGGTAATTGAATGCTTTTTTAATCTATTATAAAAGAATACTAGTAATTTGGTGAATGCCACCAACTCTTTAGCAATAGGAATTCATAATGAAGCCTGTTCAACACCCACTATGAAAGTTTTTGCAGCTCTGACTTGAAAAATGTCAGTTATGATATGTCCTAATATAACTCCAATGATGCAAAATTTAAAAAATAATAAAATACACCCTAGCTGGTTTGGCTCAGTGGATAGAATGTTGGCCTGCGGACTGAAGGGTCCCTGGTTTAATTCTGGCCAAGGGCACATACCCGGGTGGTGGGCTCAATCCCCAGTGGGGGGGGGGGGGGTGCAGGAGGCAGCCGATCAATGATTCTCTCTCATCATTGATGTTTCTATCTCTCCCTCTCCCTATCTTTCTTCCTTCCTCTCTGAAATAAAAAGAAATTATTCTATATAATAAAAGGGTAGTATGCTAATTGACCCTAATGTCGGAATGACCAGAACAACTGCTCAACTAGTCACTATGAGGTGCACTGACCATCTCTTGGTTCTTTTCCAAGGCTGGCAGGCTCCGAACGGGGAACCGGGGGTGGGTGGCGGGGGACGTGGGTGGCACCAAGCAAAGACCCATGCCCCACCAGTCACCCCACACACAGAGGTCAACCAACAGCAGGGAGAGGCCAATCTCTTGGTTCCTCCGTCTGGCTGGTAGGCTCTGATCACCTGATGGTGAATGGTGAATGGTGAATGGGGTGGGTGGGTGGCAGTGGGTGGCGGGGCTAGCTGCGGGCAGCTGGGGAAGATGGCCCTGATTGCAGGCCAGGCCTAGGGACCATACCCATGCACAAATTTTGTGTGCCGGGGCTCTAGTGTAGACATATCTATACTAATAAAAGGGTAACATGCAAATTAGTCAGGACGCCCTCACAGTAACGACCGAACAGCAGGCTGTGTGGGGTGATAAGGCCAGCAGGGGGGTTAGTGAGGGATGACCAAATGCCTGAACAGCAGGCTGTGTGGGGCGATCAGGCTGGCAGGGGGGCAGTAATGGGCGACAAGACTGGGAGGGGGAGCAATTTGGGGTGACCAGGCTGGTGGGGAGGGCAGTTGGGGACAACCAGGCCTGCATGGGGGGCAGTGAGGGGAGACCAAGCCAGCAGAGGGGGGCAGTGAGGGGTGACCAGGCCGGCAGGTGGGGCAGTTAGGGGTAATCAGGCCAGCAGGCCGAGGTGCTTAGGGGTGATCAGGCTGGCGGGGGAGGGGCAGTTAGGGGTGATCAGGCAGGCAGATGAGCAGTTAGGAGCCAGCAGTCCTGGATTGTGAGAGGGATGTCCGACTGCTGGTTTAGGCCTGACTCCTGCGGTCTCCAGGATTGATACTAAACCAGCAGTTGGACATTTCCCGAGGGGTCCTGGATTGGAGAGGGTGCAGGGTGGTCTGAGGGGACCTGAATTTCATGCACTGGGCCTCTAGTGTATAAATAATAAAATATAGACATTGCTTGATTATGTGAACAAATTTATTAGAATAACAGAAATGTTTTCATATAAAATATGATATCTTTGATTGTGGATTGAATGATTGAACTAAACCCTGTTTAGAAAAGCCTTTGAAGAGTTTTCTGAACTATTAAAGATTAAGTAAAGCTCCCAAGAAACTAAAAACACCCATCAGAAAGGATATATGCACCCCTATGTTCATAGCAGCACAATTTACAATAGCTAGGATCTGGAAACAGGCTAGGTGCCCATCAGCAGATGAATGGATCAGAAAACTATGGTACATTTACACAATGGAATACTATGCTGCCATAAAAAAGAAGGAATTCTCATCATTTGCAGCAACCTGGATGGAATTGGAGAACATCATGCTGAGTGAAATAAGTCAGTCAATGAAAGAGAAACACCACATGACTTCACTCATTTATGGATAATAAAGAACATTATAAACTAATGAACAGAAAGATAGATACAGTGATAGTAAAGCAACAAGCAGACTGTCAAATGAGGGAGGGTAGGGTGATCTGGGGGAGATAAGAGATCAACCGAAGGACTGGTATGCATGCATATAAGTACAACCAATGGACACAAAACTCTGGGGAGGGAGGGCATGTATGGGAGGTGGGGGGCAGGGGCAGTGGTAAGCTATGTACACATATAATACCTTGATAAAAAATGGTGGAAAAAAATATCCTATTCTTTTAAAAAAAACAGTTTAAGTAAAGGGTTTGGGGATACTTCTTTTATACTGGTACAGCTATGATATCATGGCATTTTTTTCTAGGAAATATATTTTACTTGTATTCATAATTGGGCAAGTCTTACAATTGGAAAATATTATATGTTTTCTACCCTGCAGATCACCCAGGAGGCTGGAGAATTTATGATTACGTTCCCATATGGCTACCATGCTGGTTTTAATCATGGTTTCAACTGTGCGGAATCTACAAATTTTGCTACTGTCAGATGGATTGACTATGGGAAAGTTGCTAAATTGGTAAGTTATGCCTCACAAATAAAGCATAAATTAAGTGTGTATTCTGGTTAGTATAGTGAGAAAGCTAAGATTACTTGCAGCATTTGTGTTTGACCTCTTACCATGGTAATTTATTTCCTATTAAATATATTTATTTAACACAGGCTGTATTACCATTTGTAGCTATACTTATCTGTTTTGAAATTAATGTGAAATAATTTACCTTGAGAGGTAATTTTATGCAATGATATTTGCTTCTTTCTTAAGGCCTCCAATTGTTTTTTGTGTGTGAGATTTTTCAGTGGCTTCTTGTGTGGCTCTGTGACTGAACTCCATGTTAGAATTCAGTCCATCCCTAAAAACACCCCCAACTATTTGTAGAAGAAAAGTGTCTGGTAAATTGTAACAGGTTGAGGAAGAATGATTAAAACTTACCTTAGTGCAGAAATAAATTCTTAAAAGTAATAATGTAGAATAAGAAATATATCTTCATGCTAAGTTTGGGATAAAATTTTGCATCTTCTGCCTAGCATGTTTAATTTAGTTTTACATACTGTGTATTTTAATTCATAAGCAACAACTTCTATAAAATTTAATTAATTTCCCTCAGTGGCATTCAATAAAGGACAGCTTCAAAGTGATGGTGGCTCCTATTAGGTTGCTGTCTTTCCTTGGCTTTTAAAGCAAAAGTGCAGGCTGGCAGAGGGCAGCTTGTTAATGAAACTATGTGTTTTATAGAGTATGCAAAATTGACATAGATTTAGTGGAAAATGATACACACAGCTTACATGTTCTTACGTTGGCCACTGCATGGCACAAGTGAGTATTATTAATTCTACACTGATAAAACTTGGATGCAAATATACTAGTATGCAGGACAGATAACTCCAGGTTTAATTTATATGTATATTTAGAAAATTGCATAATATATTTAAGTAAAAGTATAGCCCTTTGGCAGCTCAGGAAGCATTCGGATGAATTCATGACATAAAAGAAAGCTTCTGCTATTAGAAGACTTTTTCTCTTCTGAGTAATTTCTATTTATGAGGGGTAATTTAGAAAGGAACAGAACTGAACTATTTCTTCCCATTACCCATCCTGCCTATTACAATAAACCTAATAAAAAAATAGAAAACTCAGTGTGTAAGTACCTTGGCTAGCTACTGCAGTGTTATTTTGCATAAATGTAATGCTGGTATCTGCATTGAAACAGTGTCATAGCCTCGAGCTTAGAACAAGGTTTGCTGTTTTATAGTTTGCATCTTTAATCATTGCGGTAGTAACTCAGCTATCACAGCTGTTCAGAGTCTCCAGAAAACATTAGTTGGTGTTTGTTTACTATGTTTCAGATCTAGTTCAAAGTATTGACCAAAATAGCTTCTCTCTAAGCCTGAAATGTGTCAACATTTACATGTGGATGTGGAGTGTGACCAAGTCGGAGAGGTCAATAGTGATCCTTTCTGAAGTCTCAGCTTTTGAAACCCAGAATTGTGTGGTTAAGAAGCAGTGGACTATGGTGGAGGAGGCAGGGATCTGAGGGCCAACTTCCCTTCTTCTACCTAACCATGTAACATAAGGAAAGTTATTTATTCTTTTTGTTTCTTCCTCTGTAAAGTAGAAATACCTCTCTACCCCATAGATTTGTCGTAAGGAGAAAAAAACTCAGGTATGTTCATATGCACTCATGCTGTGTTGATTTACAGCTTTCAGTTTAGTCAAAGATATGACTGTCTTGGTTCTGGGTATTTTACTAGGTATGCGGTATTCAATGGTTGGAAGGCAGTTTGGGCAGTCAATTTTAAATTGTAATTGTATATGTTTTTACTTGTCTTTTATTTTTGGCGAGGTGGTGCTACTCAGAGAATGTAGTCTTGTCCTATTGCTGCTGTAGCACATTTCCATAAAATTAGTGATTTAAAACAATGCCCATGTGCTTTTCAGAGTTCGGTAGGTTATATATAGGTCACCAAGTGAAAAGTCAGGGTGCCTGTGTGTCTGGGATCCTCACTGGAGGATGGTGAAGAACCTGCTTCCTTGCTATCAGATTGTTGGCGGAAGGAATTCAGCTTCTTGCAGTTGTGGGATTGAGTTTCCCTTTCCTTCTTGTCTGTCAGCTGGGTCTTTGCTGCTCTCAGCTTCTTGCCTGGGGTTCTCTACATTTCAGAGCAAGCAATCTACAAAGTCCCTTTTGTCACGTAAAATGATAGTTACAGATTTCAGGGTTTTGGACTTGGGTATCTAGGCATTCTGCCTACCATGGAGAGTTCCAGTGAATAATTGAGATGGTGATACACTAAGAACATACTTTGAATCATGTAAATAATCTTATTTATTTATTTATTTATTTAATACATTTTATTGATTTTTTACAGAGAGGGAGAGAGAGGGATAGAGAGTTAGAAACATCAATGAGAGAGAAACATCGATCAGCTGCCTCTTGCACACCCCGCACTGGGGATGTGCCTGCAACCAAGGTACATGCCCTTGACCGGAATCAAACGTGGGACCCTTCAGTCCGCAGGCCGGCGCTCTATCCACTGAGCCAAACCAGTTCTGGCAATCTTAGTTATTTTGATAAAAACCAGAAACTAAACTTGTAATGGATACAATTTAAAAAATTTCACTGAAACATCATTACACTTTCTTAAATTATATCCCCCAATGTTAATATTTTCTTGACTGTTCTCATTTAATGAGTTCTCTTCCATTATAGTGTGCTATGATGGAGTGTTTTGTGCAGATTTTGGTGTCTTTATAATTTATTTGATATATTTTTATTGATTTCCATGTCTGTTTCTTTAGGCAGCCTTATAAAATTACTGTGTGTGTGTGTGTGTGTGTGTGTGTGTGTGTACACATATGCGTAGACACACGTTGTTTTTAATCTTTGAAAATTAGTGACTTGGTATTAGTTTTTGTGTTTGCTGGGGACAAATGTAATGTATGGTAGATTAATTATGGATTGCACTTAAAGGACATTTAGCTTTGAAGATGACCAAATTTGTTACTTTTTCTTAATTCTCTGCCTTCTTCACTTTATCCTAAATGATAACTATTAAAAAAAACACAGTTATTTGTCATAAGTGATGGTGAGTTGTGCATTTGGGAGGGATGATTTGAAAAGCAATGGCATACTTTTCATGGTTTAAGCACTGAGGGATGACATCTACTTCACCTGTCACGTATTTGATTTGAGTATGTAAAAGCATCTCCTATAGTATCTGTTTGTGGTGCAGCAAACATTAATTAATGTGGGGTCTCCACTGATTATATTTCATATATTACAAACCCGCATCTCTGATTTCATGACTTGGAAAAGAACTGTTACAGAAGACTAATTTTTATTAAAAAAAACCACTAGGTTTTGAAAAAATAATCCCCAGATTCACTGATATATATATTGATGGTCTCTGTTCAAGGGCCTGCAGACTTGGTTAACAGGACCTTTCAGCCCATTCAGGTGGCTGCTATTGAATGAAGCTCTTTATTCTGAGAGTGCTTGTCTGCTGTGTGTGGGCGCCATACATGCTTCTGTGAATTCATCTCTTGGAGGATAACCCATTTGATGAGAGCAAAATGAGAGTAGAGGTGGCGCTGGCAAGGGATCAAGGACCGCTCCTTTGTCATTGGCTGCTGCCATCTGGTGGCTTCTCTGGAGTAGGAAGGAAGAGGGGATTTCTGTGGGTTTCTTTTGACTCTATTATTGACCTATTGGTATGTGATATTTGTTCAAGAAATGGCTAACATTGACTGGAACTTCCATTCCGTTATTTGTGCTAAGCCCAAATAGCTGTTTTCTAAATTTTTAGCAAATTCCTGGATGTTTTATATTTTCAACTAAATAACAACAACAAAAAAACCCCAATAATTATGTGACTATTTCACTGCCTTTTGGTGTGTTCATATCTACCCAAGCTGCCTTGTCTCACAGAAGGCTGTTTTATGCTGTGGTTGTGGAGAAGACTCTCAGAAAACGGGCAGAGATGGGCATGAGGCGACATTGACCTCATAGCCTTGAAACCAACTTAATTTAGGAAAAATGTTTCTAAAAATGTCTGCTAATGCCCTAGGCCCTTACTGTTCCTCTTTCTTTCTGTCCTCACCGAGGATCATTCAGCTCTCTCTTTTCTTGACCTGCAAAATACAGCATAGCAAATCCTGCATGATATTACAGAACATAGCAAATCCTGCATGATACTGCAGGTCAGAAGTTCTGTCTCAAGGGGACACACTTATTTAACAAGGCCACTATGTAATTTTCCCCATTTCATTAATCGGAGGTAAGATTATCACTGAACACTTTGAGGGGGATGTTCAGGATAGCCACATGCCCATTTGCCTACTGGCTCAGGCGGAGCTGGGCTTGGCGAGTGCTCAGCGAGTTCCCCTCTGCCCAGGAACTGAGCTGCATGCATGGGTATGAAGGAGAAAGATGTGTAGTCTTTGTCTTCAAGGAGACTTCATAAGGAGCAGAGGGCTTTTACAAACTTCCATTTGTAAAGTTGTGTTATCCGTGGAACATGCTATCCTGTTACTCATTTTAGGCATTTTAATAGTAATCTAGAGTGAAATGCTATATATATATATTTTTTCTAGTAGAGATTTAAAAATATGTAACATAGCTTAACAACTGAAACGAGCTATCGATGCATAGTCGAGGTAGATATTTTCTCTGTGTGGAGTAGTCTTTTCTTTTGTGCTGAGATGGAGTCCACGATTACGCGGTGGCACACAGGGCTGCCTCCTGCCTGGGCTGGATCAAAGAGCTGGCCTGCAGGTTGTATTTCATTTTTCCGTTTGGTGGGATGAAGTGCAGTTGTTTTGATGTTAGGTTTGATGGATTTGTTTGCCACTGCATTCATTAGCTTCGCATCAAAAAACTGACAGGCTGTTAAATGAAACTTTGGCTTAGATTTTCAGCTTGACTGTTTGGAGACATTTGTGAAGATATTTTGTTGTGTTGCAGCAGCCTCAAGCACTGTGCTTGTCTCAAAGGGAAGAAAAGTTATTTACTGTACGGATTTTCTTGAGTAAAAAAAGAATCATTGTCTTGGGGACAGTCATGTCTAGCCTACACTATCAGAAGTGTGTGCAGTGTGAGAGACTTACCTACAGCACGACAAGTTAATGCTATCTTCTTGGAAGGAGAGGTAATAGTTGGTGACTCCATCATGCTATCTCTTATTTTGCATTAATTTTACTTTAAGTGATACTCTATTAATATTATATGCCAAAAAGTTGAAAAATTATACTCTAGGAGCGTTGCATCACAATCTAATTTTAAAGCATTCTGATATTTGAATCCTCAAATGTTTCAACAAGTTTAAAAAGAGATGATAGAATTTTGAAATTGATTTCCCTTTCATCTGGAAGGATTTCAATTATTAGATTGTCTCGCATACAAAAACCATGATATGGGCTCATTCTATTTTTTTATTTCAATTCTTCTGTAGAATTAAATTTGTTTCTTTTAAAATAAAATCAGGTAGCATTCTTCCCAAAAACCTTTAATCTGGGCAGTATTTATTAAAACCATTAGGAATCATTTTAATGGTGAGTCACTAGGTTATACTTTAATATTCTTTAGATCACAAAATACTAGTCGAGTGATATTTCTTTATTCTTGTGGCTTATGAAGGAAAGAAAATATAGATTATTTTACACATTGCTCATTTACCAGTTCTTGGCATTCTAATTTTAAGTGTCTGGCTATATATATATTAAACTATGTGAGCCATGGAGATTTTATATTTATTTTCTCTTTTTACCTCTACTTTGCTTCTATTTCCTGAGCCCTGGTGGTACTGTACAACAGTGCTGACGGGTGCTCTGTGGTGTTCTTTTTACAGAGCTTCAAAGGAAGAATAGGTGACATTATGTAGAAAAAAGGAAGCATAAGAACTCATGTTCTTAGGAGCTGAACTCCAGCTAGGGAGTTAGTATTTATATACTTTGAAGGGGTATTTAGATAGAAAATATTCACATTTGTCCCTATTTTGCTCCGATTATGTGTTGAGTTGTGGTATTCAGAAAATCAGAGACTTCCAATAGTAGACTAGAAATCTCATTGATTGGCATATGTTGTGTCTACAGGAGAGATATCGGTGGCTCAGAGCAAGGGAGCCGGATTTCATTTATTGCTAACTTAAATTTGGCTGGATTATAGGATTTAAATCATGGTAATATATTTTTTGAGGCTTTAATTTATGTTATTACCTTAAGAAAGTAAATTGGCTTTTTAAAAATAACTTACATACCCTTGAGAAAAATTAATTTGTCTTTAAGCCATTTTACATTCATATAATTTGAGAGTAATAGTACTTGTCATTGATTGTTCACAAGATGCAAGGCCTTGTCCAGAGCACTTCATACATGTAACTGATGGTGCTGATTCAGAGACAATTGGATGGATGCCTTCTTTACTAGCCCCATCTGGAACTGGGGGAGTTGGGGTAATGCACAAAATGAGGATAGTGAGGCTGGGTTTGGAGGCAGATGGTTGGCTCCCAGTGCCCTGTATTTCCTGAACTCATTTCCTGGATGGAGTGGGTTAAATAATATGTAATTTGTGGGATCACTTTCAAGATTCTTGAAGATTCAAAATTATCCTGTCCCAGGTAAGCTGAAGTTGACACTAGGTGGCCCCACGTCCTTTCCGCCACCTGTTTCCATTTGGTTTGTTAAAGCCAGTGGACACTTATTTTGTCGTCTTTTGCCCTGTCGAGAAACCTACATATGAATTATTTTTCAGCCCATAAAGCAACCATTATTACCTCTTACTCACTCTTTGGTGAAGTGGGAAAACCCCTCACAAAGGTTCTCTACTCCATCCGTCATTTTGAGGAATGAGGGGGAATCTGAAGCTTCAGTCTGGACAAAAATGCGCGTGCGCGCACGTGTGTGTGTGTGTGTGTGTGTGTGTGTGTGTGTGTGTATGTGTAGAATCAAAACAAAGTTGAGGATGTACCTACGTTGGCATACAGGGTGAGGCAAAAGTAGGGTTACAGTTTTTCATATGGAAAATAATACAATAAATAATACATAATAATGCAAGAATAAACTCAATAAATAATCTAAGAATAAATGCTCTTCGTACTGAGAAGCATAAGCCTATTTTTGCCTCACACTGTATGTTTTTATGATTACCTGGGACCAAATTTTACTGCAGTAGTTTGAAGCTTTAGGGTGTTTTTTTTTGTGTGTGTGTGTGTTTTTTTTTTTTTTTTTTTTTTACTATTTTTTCTGCCTTTTTCTAGTGTTTATAATAGTAAACTCATAGTAAAAATTTACATGAAAGGATCTGTCCTAGATTTGGAGAGGAGGGGAGAAGTTGGGAGAGTGTGTACTGGTCAGTGGTGATCCAGAATTCTGTGGGACAGTGGATAGAACACTTGGAGATGTTTGAAGGAAGCAGGTTGGCCAGCCCTGGCGGGAATGATGGGAGAATCTTATGGGCTCTGGGCACCCAGAGTTTATTTAATGGCCAGAATCCCTGGTTCCTTGCTAAGGCTATAATGTTCAAATAGTGGTCCTGGCCCCGCTGGTGTGGGTCGGCGGTTGACATAGGAACCAGAAGGTCATGGTTTAGTCAATCAATGGTTATTTCTCATCATTGATGTTTCTATCTCTCCCTCTCTGAAATTAATAAAAATAAATTTGGAAAAAATAGGGGTCCTGTTCCTAATTTGATTCAAAGCTGTGGTTGAAAATGTATAGATGTGGCTTAGGAGGCAGCACGGCAGTAGTAAAGAGTAGTTTGTGGCCCCTGAGGCTGCATTCGAATGAAGGCACCCCTGTTGCTGGCCATGGTTCCTTTTGCTAGCAGTTTATTCATTTGAAAACTTTATGATCTAATTTTTAATTGTTTGTTCTTAACCATTATCTCTCTCAAAAGACATATATATATATATATATATATATATATATATATATACACATATATATATATATATGTATATATAATTTTTTTTTTTTTTAAAGAAAAAGCTAGTTAACAGAAGACTTGGGGAAAATCCCTTAAGTGGGCTCTGAACCCCTGGCCAAGCCACACAGTGGTTTTTCTTTTCTTTTTTTTTTTTAAAATATATTTTTTTATTGATATTTTACAGAGAGGAAGGGAGAGAGATAGAGAGCTAGAAACGTCAATGAGAGAGAAACATCGACAAGCCGTTTCCTGCACACCCCCTACTGGGGATGTGCCCGCAACCAAGGTACATGCCCTTGACCGGAATCGAATCTGGTACCTTTCAGTCCGCAGACCGACACTCTATCCACTGAGCCAAACTGGTTTCGGCCACACAGTGGTTTTTCATTCTCCGTGTGAAATAGTATTAAGTAATGTATGCCGGCCGAGGTCTCTGGTTCCCTTTTTGGTCTCTGCAGATGGAACAGTAGCAACATGTGCACACGTCCAAGTTGAAGCCTCAGTGCAGAAATTTTTGCTTACTTAATTATTTGATGTAACCTCTTTTAATGAAAATAAAGTTTTAATGGGATTTCACTGAGGTCAGTGGCTACATTTAGACTTTAATCTGTTAAAGTGGATCCACAATCTATCCTCCTCCTGCTCTGGGTAAGGTGACAGGAAGGATGAGCACTCCTCCTTCAGAAACTGCTGAGTAGCACTGGAGTCTGGCAATTTCCCCAGAGGGGCTGTGGCCATAGAGCACTCTGTCCAATGCCAGGGCCCCTTCTCAGGAAGAAGACTGAAAGTGATGGAGGCAATAGTGGAATGTGTTTTGCTATTTAATTATCAGAGGGAATAAAGAATGGGTGAAGAAACCCATGATTCATCTCCCTTATTGTTTTAACAGTCTGCACCTTTGCAATGAGAAGAATCAGTGTTAGTCAATTCAGAAGACAGGTGTCCCCGGTTAGGGAGAGCCTAAATAAATCTGATGTAATGTAGAAGCCCAATGCTTAGCTCTCTTCCTCCGTTAGCATGCCTATTATTTTTATTTATTTTTTGTTAATTCTCACCTGAGGATATTTTTCCATTGATTTTTAGAGAGGAAGGGGGAGTGGGGAGAGACGGAGAAACATCCATGTGAGAGAGACTCAGTGTTTGGTTTTCTCCAGCAACTATGTGCCCTTGACTGGAGACTGGAATCAAACTCGGGATCCTTCAGTTTCAGGGCCAATGCTCCAGCCACTGAGCCAAAATGGCTAGAGTGTCTATTATTTTCAATTTACTAGACTTTTATCCCCAGAAAACCGTGGTAAGTAATATATTTTGCCTCTTTGTAGAACAAGGGAGGCAAAACAAGAGTGTCTTCTGGACACTTGGACACCCTGAAGGGATGATTTCCAACACAATAGCTTAGAGCACCGATTAATTCTTTGCGGCACTATTTACAAAATTTAATGCTTTCAGCTAATTCTGCTAGGCATTGTTTTTGTCTTTCATTTGTATTGATGGGACACTTTTAGGCCTTGTTGATTATAGTGTGGAGTGTAATTTTTATGATTTTACATTTCTTACTGTTATTGTGTGATGTTTAGATTTTTATGCTCAAGTATGACTAATGAATAAATAAGTAAGGGAATTTTCTACCTAGAGTTATAATGTTATTAAAAATGTGAAAAAAAGAAATCTTAATATTGCGATAATAGATAGATAATAACTATCTATTTGATAGTTAGATATACCAGTATTTTGGGGACAGGGAATGAGGATTGTACACATATATACATATAGTTCACTATTATTGCTGTTACTTTATAATCTTTTAGGAAAGGCTAGAAACCATTATAGAAGAAAAATTTTAGCATGTCTGTGTTCCATGTGTAATCTCAAAGTTTTATAAAATTAATTATATTTTGCCTCTCCCTTCAAAATGCTTAATTAGAAATATAGTCAAGTGGTTCAGGTTCCCTGATCTCCGTAAGATTGCTGTCAGAGTACTCAAGGGAGACAACGCAGGGTGGTGGAGGCGGCAGGCGCTTGGAGAGCAGTATTCTTTGTCTTGAATTTCTCTCAGGCTGCATGTAATTCTGATGGGTATCATTTCCTCATGCGAAAGGGAAACATTATTTTGTAGTGTTGAAAGGGGTACAAGTTCAAGGGTCAGCCAAACTCTTGATTCATTGGAGCAGTTACTTAACTAACCTGCCTAAATTGATCTTTCCCCATGTGTAAAATGGACATTGTAGCTTCTTTATAGTTGTTATGAAAAATAAATGAAATTAAATATGTAAGGAGCCTTGACGACTTGTGGTGGAGACTGGGGAGACAGGTTGTGGATTAGGATTGTGTTTTCCCTGCATTTTTCTTCCAGAATTCCAGTTTGTGGAATTGACCTTGGCTCAGTAGTTGGCCTGTCTGGCCGGAGGGAAATCCTGTTTCCTGTTCCGGTGATGATGCATCAGTTCAGCGTGTCAATCCTAGTGAAATAGGAGGGAGAGTAGGATTGGTGGAGAAATAGAGAAAATGCCAGTCCGCCCTAGGAGAATGGTGGGATGGGCATTTCTCTTTCTAGATGAGGGCAAGGAAGCACTGAAATCTGCAGCCTACAATCATAAGGGGATCAGATGTAACAAAGTCCATGCTTTGGACACCAGACCAGAGACATGAAAAGGTCTGTTTAAAAATCAAAGCCCGGAGAAAGCATGCCAGGGTTTTATTTTCCAAAACTCTGTCAGAAATACAAATGGTCATTGCTGTAACTCCAGAGTCCTTCCTTCCTAAATAAAAATGTTGTTATTTTATGCCCATGTTTTTGTACCCCAAAGTTAAAACAAAAACAAAACAAACAGGAAAAAAAACCCCAAAACAACACAATCATGCCCCATGTTAGAATTCTGGTTCTGTATGGGGTACTTGTGTCACCTGCCTCAGTGAGCTGCAATTTCCATACTTGCGGAGGGATCTTTAACTGATGCCCCAACAGCTGTAGTGAAGGTGGAGGCGGTAGCTGGGGCAGTTACTTTGGCACCATTCTCTAGCATTGAATGCATTTTAAAAAGTGATTCATCGTGGGTCATTTCTAAGCCTAGGAACTCCCTGATACTAACTTGGGGAAGCCAGCAGAATTCAGGCTTGAGGTGCTGAGAAGTAGTGGCCGTATGGGGACAGTATTTGCAGGATACGTGCTAACAGCAGGCTGGACAGATGGATTGCTTTATATATTTCTACTGATTTCTCACATCCATTCACTTTTACTTTCCACCATAATGAGGGCAGCATGGAAAGAAATGACATCAGCTAACAGTGTCTGGGGTTCTGTGGGCCAGATTGCTGAGGTGAGGAATTTGAAGGAGCTGTTCTTTTGTCTTCAAGAAACATATTCTAGCTCCTGGGCCTCATGCTGAATTTGAAAGACCATGTGTTGTAAATTCTTGGAAAGAAAATCATCATGGGTGTTAGAGATTACTGCTAAGTTTGACTCTAGTCCACACATGGCTTTTACATGCTCCAGGTTTTTATTTGAAAAAAGTAGGTAGTTTCCAGCAACTTCTTAATTTTCATAAAGGACATTTTAAAAGATCTACTGATAATTTCCACTGATTCTTGGTAGAGTATTCCCAGTTCTCAGGAATGTATATTTTGGATTGTTCTTTAATTTTAAGTATTACATTTTTAAAAATTGGATTGTTCTGATGATTATTGAAGTGCATGAAAACATATTTCTTTGCTGGTAAATACAATTGAAAAATTGTTCAAGCTTCAGTGTTATTAAAAGTAATAGTGAAGGATTTCTTTTTGTATTGTATTAGTAAATATAAAAGGGAAGTCTATCTGACATGAGAATGTAAATTGGTAGACTGGGCGCTCTGCCCTTCTGTTGCTTTTAGGATGTCAACATAAACATACACAAAAGCAGGTAGGTAGTAGTATATATTAATACTCTTCAACATCTCCATGCCCTTTGACCCATTTTTTAACGCTCCTAGGGAGTACTAGTAATCAGAAATACAGACAAAAGTTCATTTACAGAGGTGATTGTTGTAGTGCTGGTTTTTATCAGCAAAAATTGAATTATAACTAAAATGCCAAATGATATGGGAATCATTGAGTATCGTTCTAGAATACTTTTAATTTTACAGAAAATTATTTGAAATGAAATCACTATGTTTTTTTATATTATTACCCAAATACCAGTTGTTCAAATGTTTAAAAATAAAATAATTAATATATGTCCATGATAAAAAAAATTAAGAGTACAGAAAAATATTTAATGACCACCTCTTCCAATCCCTTCCTCAAAGGTAAAACCTGTTGACAACTCCTTGTATATCCCTTCAAAAATATCCATGTTTTATCTCTTTTAAAAATCAACACAAAGATGATCAGCATTGAATATATTATTTTTCAATGTCTTTCCTTTTAACCTAATTTCTTTGAATATATCTTGTATTTATGGCAAGTAAAACAATTTTGGAGTATAGATGTTTATTAGAAAAATCTCACTTATCCCAGTAGAGTATGACAGATGGTTTGCAGTGGACTTTTTTTCTGAGGGGCATCATAGAAGCACAGTAGTGCATAAGAGTTCATTGCACAGATCTTGTTAACAAATCAGGACTTTGAAAATGAACTCCTTAGTTCATTGCTCTCTTTTCATTCCCTTCATGCAAAGCAGATGGCTTCGTAGACCTGGCGCACTTGCACGTTCCCAGTTCTGTCTTTACTGACAGGCCCTGCCTGCACCTGCCATCTCAGCTTATTCTGCCACAGTTAATACTGGAAGATAGTGAATGCCATCATGGCTCTGTTTTACTGAATGACAGCATTTGGAGCCCTGTCCTCATATTTGAAAAATTGGATTGGTCAAATACATTTTAATAAGTTTGTTCTAATTTCATTTCTCTGGCCTTATATAGGATTATCCCAGTGAATTTGGAAGACATGACAGGAAAAAGTAACAAAATGACTTTCTCAACAGTTCTGTGGCAATGGGAAATTGAAATAGGAATGGCACAAAGGGGAGATAAAACCCAGCCTGGTTTCTAAATATACACATAGACAAGGAGGGCTTCATAAAATAATACAACACAAACTGCCATAATCATAAAGGGTACTCTAGATTTAGAACACATACATGAAGTAAAACAATCAGGAAATTATTGCCCATTGTTGCAAGGGAACAGATGGTGCTTAAAATACCTTTTAATTTTATGTCATTCTTAAAATCAAACAACCAAAGAACATATACCGTCTATATTTAAAAAGTTAAATGCATACTTTTCTATTTTGGGGAGAATGCTAGAGTAGAGTTGAAGAACAAATGCAGCATGAATCTGCCAGTAAAGACACATGTTGGAGGCAGATGAAGGAAAAGATTTCTGAGAAAGTGTCCCAAACCTGCTTAGCTCCTGTGTGAGACTTCTCTATTATATGTTTCTCCCCTAAGTGGTCTAGTGAGTGACTTGATATTGAACGTTTAAATTCTGAAATGTCTAGGTTATGTCTCTAAAACTGCATCCATTTTAGTACATGGCCGTAATTTTTAGAAAATGTGATTTAATGCTTTAGAATTTTATATTTGATTGGAGAAAATGTTAGGTTTTTCTGAATTTTGGTGCTGTGTTAACTGGCCTTCAGAATTAATGCTGAATCCTAAGCCCTAAAATGTTTAGTTTGAGTAAGCCTGACCAAGACTTTTTTTTTTTTTAATAAATAATATATTTTATTGATTTTTTACAGAGAGGAAGGGAGAGAGATAGAGAGCTAGAAATGTCAATGAGAGAGAAACATTGACCAGCTGCCCCTTGCACACCCCCTACCAGGGATGTGCCCGCAACCAATGTACATGCCCTTGACCGGAATCGAACCCGGGATCCTTCAGTCCACAGACTGATGCTCTATCCACTGAGCCAAACTGGTTTCAGCCTGACCAAAACTTCTTAATAGATAAACTTCTGTTCTCAGATTTGTACATAGGTTTATGCTACAGCAGTGAGTCTTAAAAGGTGTTTCTGTTCTAGAGGCTCCTTTTCATGAATTCCTGGTGCGCCCCCCCCCCAAAAAAAAAAAAAATCAGTATATACATGTGTGCTGGTGTTACCGAGATGGAAGGAGACTGTGGCAGAGCTTAAGCAGTCTGACTGAGTCAGCCGGTCAGCGCTGGGTTGAAAACATTGGTGCTGAGCACAGATTCTTGTTCAGTTCCTGTTGCCATGTTACTTTTTGTTCACATTGGTGACCCTGCCAGTCAGAGCAGCCCATGTGACAATGAAGAGAAAGAATTGCAGGTTCAGTGCCATATTTCAGAGGATCCACTCTTTGAGTTGTGCAATGGAGATCTAAAGAGCATATCTAATTACCACGTAAACTGATGCTGTTATCAAGAAAATCGAGATGATGTAATTCACTGTGTTTTCAAAGAAACATTTTCAGGTGGGGAAATTTACAGGCCTAGAATTTCAATGGTTGTATGTAGAGTTTAGCTTTATTAGAGTGGCATAATGATATAATTAGTTTGTGTTGATTTCATTCTAAGAGAGCCTTCCTCTACCCCTCTTACCCCCCATTTATCTTCCTCGTTTACTATCTGGGACCAATTGACACGATGGCAGATCGAATCACGTGTATTTTCTGGGTCTTTATAATGATACACTTTGAAGGAATGTATGGAAAACGCCATAGGATGAAGGCAAACAGACACCACTGTGGAAGGAATTGTCTTCAGTGGATGTCATGTTTCCTCAGTCACTCAGTAGGGCCTGCCCCTTAGTGGGTAGATGAGTGGTCCTGGACCTTTGTCTTCAGCGGGTTTATCTCTGAAGCAGGAGGCCAGGATCCACTAATCGGTGCTTACCAAATTTCTCCTACTGTCTTTTAGTTTAATTCGACTTCTGTTAATTGCCTGCTGTCCAGTGGCCTGTGATTAGGCTTTTGGGTGCAGGCCCTGGTCTTGCGTTCTAGTTATCCAAATACTGTGGGACCTTCGAGCGTCTGTTTGGTGAGATCTTTCCCAAGTCAGGCTTTCTGTCATACTTATTTTTAAAAAATTGGAGTAATATCGAACATATAGTTAGGCTTATTCATAAGAAACATTTTAGGGCTTAGGATTCAGCATTAATTCTTGTTATATGCTATTGTTTTGACTATTTTCTTATGCCTCTTCAAAGCCCTCAAAGATAATATTTGAAATTGATGAATATTTCATCCTAGGAATGAATCCCAATTTAACTAATCTATTGTTATGAAGGTTGTTTACAAATTTCAGTATTCTCAATTACACTACAGTAAAGAGCTTTATGCATAAATTACTGTCCAACTTAACTTTTTTAAAGGGATTATATGTTAGAAGGCTAATTATTGAGTCAAATAGTATTTGGAGACAAGTCAGATTGTTTCCAGTATTTGTACTCACATAAGTAATAGGAAAATGATGTTTGGTAATACTGAGATTGTTATGAAAAGAATTATTCTTTTTTTAAATAAAAAGGTTTAATTTTACTTTTTAAATCACTATGATATTTGAACATTTACAATAGCCTATATTTTTCTATTTATAAAGTATTTAAAAAATTTTTATTATGAATTAAGGATATGGACTTTGGCTATTTTCCATAAATATCATTCTCAGTTTTATTTGCTTTTCAATTGCATTGGAGTTTTTTCATTTTCATTTATTTATTTATTTATTTATTTATTTATTTATTTAGTTTTTTACAGAAACCAGTGTTTGCTTATGGCCTAGGATTGAGCCTCTCTTTCTCTTTCTTCTTAGCTGCCACTATTTACCCACCCGGGCTTCCTTTCCTCTGTGCATGACTGTGGAACATGCATAGCCTTCTCAGTTCCCACTCTATTCCTGCAGCAAGTTACAGATGTCCTGTTTGTCTTAAGATTTATACTGCTAGAAGCTGCAGGGAAGCGGGATTGAGAGTCATCTTTTGTGGGAGTTGCAGAGGTTCCAGGTGGGAGTGTGTCCTGTCTGCTTCATAATGTCACAGATTATCTTCTCCTGGTTCCTTTGTTCATGCAGTTGGATAAGGAGGTTTTTGCTATTTCCAGGCTCTCAACCTACATTTTCAGCCCACTTCTTATCCTTTTATGCTTCAGCTTGGCTGGACTGCTCTCTGTTCCCTGACCAGTGTTACTCAGTGGTTAGAGCATTGGTCTTGGGTTCGATTCCTGGTCAAGAGCACGTACTTGGGTTGCAAGTTCGATCCCTTGACTTGACTGGGGCACATGTGGGAGACAACCAATCGATATGTCTCTCTCCTATCAATGTTTCTTTTTCTCTCTCCTCCCCCAACTCCCTTCCTCCCTTTCACTCTCTCTAAAAAATCAATGGAAAAAATATCCTTTGCTAAGGATTAGGAAAAATAAGTTTTTGATAAAGCTTGTAGAAAATCTATCTACTAGTATGTATTACATGAAACCTTTCTTGGAGTTGTGTATCTTTCTTGGGAAGCTATAGTCTATTAATTGTGTTTGCCATCTCTGTCCCCTAGACCTGCTTCTTCTTCTTCTTCTTTTTTTGTTGTTAATCCTCACCTAAGGACATTTTTCCATTGATTTTTTATTTTATTTTAAAAAACATATTTTATGTTTGAAGGTTTTATTATTATTATTTTATGTACAAAGAGATAGCATTCTGTCATAAGATAGGTGTCTTGAATGACCCATTCATGGAAGTTCACTTAGTCCAACCTAATGAAACCTTATGTCCCTCATGTACTGACGGAAACACTGGCGGCACGTGTTGAGGCCGTGCTTCCAGAGCAGACCGTGGCAGTTTGAGCAGACCTGGCAAGAATGAGAATCCTGGACGAATTTCCTTGGATGGCTCCAGTTGAGTTGCTAGTGACCCACCTTGCTCACTCTGCAGCAACAAGGCAAAAAAAAAAAAAAAAAAAAAGGCTGAAAATATTTTTTATTAATGTCAGAGAGAGAGAGAGAGAAAGTGTTTTTTTTGCCTGCCATTCTTGGAGGCTGTGACTGTGGAACCAAGTGTCGACTTGAACTGAACTGGGGAGGCAAAGAATGAGGCAACTGCAGTCTTGGGAAAACAGAAAGGCTCAGAGGGAAATGGGTATTCAACAGGAAATCAAGACACAGCTATAGGCTAGATATTCATTCATCATAAGCTATACATTTAACAGAGGATGATGGATTCTTTTGGGACTGGCAGTTTGCAGGGGTGAGGGGGAACTTATTAAAGATCACTTCCAATCTGTGGATCTGTGGCTTTACAAATCATGCGTGTGGAGATGTGCAGACAGTAGAGTGCATGCTTCAGTAAATCTAGCAGCAAGGAGCCCGGTGACAGCTTGAGTGTTTGTGACTGTGCTGTTCATTAATAAATGTTCGAGGAAATTTATAACTCAGTGAAAGGAGGACAAAGCCAGCCCATTTTATGCCTTTTGTATGTTATGGTTTAAGCCTACAGCAGAACTAATCACTGGAGTTGTATGGATTACTGAACAAAGATGAGCAAGGTTGAACTTCAAGGAAATGTGCTATTTTATAGAGTTGTCTGTATTTTCACTTGGGGATTTTAACTGTGGTATAAAATAAAAGAGACATAATGAGGAAAGATCATGGGATGGTAAGTGGTGAGAGTGTCATTCTGAGGGTTGCTAGCTATTTTTATGAGCATTTGATAGTTCTTTAATGTAAGGTAAATTTTTTAAAATAGTCAAAAACATGAATACTCTGATAATGTTTTTCATGCATATATCATACACATCTTCCCTCTGTTTAGGTCCAGCTTTTGTTTTTTAAAAATTGCTCTTTGAGTCACTAAAAAGAATTGAGTCCACAACTGGAGATTTAAGTTTTAAAATCATGTTGCTTCTAAATGTTAGTTTGACAAAAATAAAACTGTACTGCATAGTATTTGTTTATTTACACTTATATGTTTTATTTTATGGAAACATGTCAACTTATGATATAGATCAATAACTACAGAAATTATTCTTGTAGAAAATTTTAAGCAAGGATATTTATAACATCCCTCTCCCCATTTCAGGTGTGAAAATATGGTTATCAGCAGTAAAGGTTTGATGGGATAAAATTGTAGAACATCTCTACTGTACAGCTATTAAAAACAATGGGGTCAATCTATATGAACTGATGTGACAACATCTCTAAAATATATGAGGTAAAAATAAAAAAAATATAATTAAGGAATGCCAGGTATAGTGTGAAGCTGTGATTTAAAAAAATCTTTAAAAATATGTAAACAGATAGAAAAAGAAATGAAAGGATACCTACTTAATTATGGTAGCCCGTGATCAGTGGCATGAATTTGAGCCATATAAAGCTGGGACCCTCATCTTGTATATATTTTACTTCTGTGTTGTTGGAATTCTTTTTTACAAGATTGTTTTCTTGTATTATTTTGTGCTATTTGAAAAATATCCAATAAAATTATTTTTATAGTTCTTAAATGTATATTTATATAGAGAGCTCTAAACTATTGTTTAAGTGTGTCTTATAAGCGCATAGTAGAGATATTCTGTAATATATGTACTTCCAGATATTTAGCTTATAATCAGAATTTCACTGTGGGTAAAGAGGGTAGTAAATGTATCTATACATGCTCATAGTACTTTTAAAGCATTCAAAACTTTATTCTAGACATACTAATTGACCTCTGAGTAAGGTGACATTTCTCATGGATTCTAAAATGGCAAAAAGCATCATTTACACATATTATTTAAATAATTGTTGGAAGAATTAAAGTGGAAACTTGCTTAGAAATCATTTTCAGATAGAACATAATGTTCTGTATGCATTGTAGTAAAAAGGGCTAAAATTGCATATTAGATTTTGATAAAACATCTAATATATGTGTATGTATCATTCCCACATAATCAAAAGTCACTAAATTGTATTGCAGACTTTGGTGCTTAAATATTAATGTATTTCATTACTTTTGTTCTCAAATTAAATATTTATGGGCAATGTGTATTTTCACCAGCAGAGGGCGGTGGCTCATTACTTTTTCCCCCCCAAAAAAATCCTTTAGGAGTGGGTTTTCCTTATAGAATTTGACCTAATTTGATATTTGAGTCAGATATATTTGCTGACTATAAATTTGCGATTGATATTTTTATATAGAAGAAAATATGTAAAGCAAATGTAACTGAATTCAATAAGAAATATTTACACTATTGTTTATATTCCTTTTAGATTGATTAAAATAAGTGCTCATTTTATGTATAGGAAGTATGTGCATTTAGCTTAAAATGTAATCAAATTCAAGTGTTTTTTTTTCTTTTGTGAACTGAAGTTATAATTTGCCCAAACCTATTGCCACCTGCGTGTGGTCTCTGCCTGTTGTATAGTGTAGTTGCTGTGCAAAGGGGAAGCATTTACACACACACAGACACACAGCACACGTATAAAAATAAAAATTTGGGGGGAAATTACAAGCTGACAAGTAGCAATATCTTATGTAATTAATGTATATTAATTGAACGGCATGCAATAAATTTGTCTCTTCTTTCTCTCATGAGGTGTTGACATTTATTAAACTTTGTAAAGCAATTTGGGATCCACATTGTCCCAAACTGGGCCATGGCAGTGACCTACAGTGCAGTGCATCCCCACTTTTATCTTGCTTCCCTGATCAATCCCAGGGACTAGTTGGAAACCAACTTAATTATGCTCCTTGTTCTGCGATTTCGCCTTTGGCAGGTGCAGATCCAGTACCCAGTCAATGGACAGCTTTTACTTAAACACATGCAGCCATGCCATGTTACCTGTCCTTCAGGATAAACTGTGGAGGTATCCACTGTGGGGATGCATTCTTATCATCTGGGTTCTGAGGGATTTCAAAAAGGTGAAAATATTTATCCTTTGGTTTTTATTGGAGCTGTGTCCAGAAGATTTTAAAGGACTGTAATTCTGGGATAAGATGTTTTTCAAGTCAGTCACTCATTAGAGACAGAAACTGTACTTCTGAGAGAAAGGTTCAAGTCCTGAGAACCGTGTTCTAAAGTATCCCTTGGTTTTTGGGTAATGAGCCCTTTTTAATGAAAAAAAAATTTTTTTATTGATTTCAGAGAGGAAGGGAGAGAGAGGTAGAAACATCAATGATGAGAGAGAATCATTGATCAACTGCCTCCTGCACACCCCACACTGGGGACCAAGCCCGCAACCGGACATGTGCCCTTAACTGGAATTGAACATGGGATCCTTCAGTCCGCAGGCCAACGCTTTATTCACTGAGCCAAACTGGCTAGGGGTGAGCCCTTTCTTTTTAAAATAAAGAAAGAACATGAAAAATTTTGAAAATGCAAAATCCTACTCGAGAGTATTTGTAAGTAAAAGATTGTAATTATTTAATTTGCTGGATATGTACATGCACAGTAGAAGTGTTTGATTTTAGTCCAGTTCTAACTCTGTGGTTATAGAAGGATGTCCTTGATTTTGTGGCTGTGACTAAGAAAGCTGTACAGGTGCATATGTACTTATGCAGGTGGGATTGGGGACAGAGAGTTGCAAAGGTCAGCACTTGCCCTCTCTAACATGGGCCAAAGAGGCTGGAGAATGCAACATGTTCCTTTACTCCTAACATCATTAATCTGTATGTGTTATGACTGTCTGATTTAGCACTTCAGTGATGTTGGTGTGTATTGGAATTAGAAATTTAATTTTATAACTTAACCTATGTAGACATGGCTGTGAAAAATCTCCAGAGTGTAGAGAGACCTTTGCTATTGTCTGATATTTCAAAGATATCTTCTATTTAAAAAAAATTATATTTTATATATATTGTTTTTAGAGAGGGAGGGAAGAGAGAGAGAGAGAGAGAGAGAGAGAGAGAGAGAGAGAGAGTTATTGTTTTTCTTATTTATTCATTTATTGGTTGATTCTTGTATGTACACTGACCAGGGATTAAACCTAACAATCTTGGCATATTGAGATGTGCTAACCCAGTGGTCGGCAAATTCATTAGTCAACAGAGCCAAATATCAACAGTACAATGATTGAAATTTCTTTAAAGAGCCAATTTTTTAAAACTTAAACTTCTTCTAATGCCACTTCACTTCTTCAAAATAGACTCGCCCAGGCTGTGGTATTTTGTGAAAGAGCCACACTCAAGGGGCCAAAGAGAACATGTGGCTTGTGAGCCGCAGTTTACTGACCTCTGTGCTAACCAATCGGCCTACTGGACCAGGCAAAGATTTCTTCTATTGCTGTTTCTAAAGCGATAGAATGCTCTTTATTAAAAAACAACAACAACAAAAACATCCTAGCTGGGTAGCTCAGTAGGTTAGAGCATTGATCAGTGTTGCTAATTCCATGCAAACCTAGAGGATGTTCACGCCATTCGTCTTAGAAATAAGAGTGCCTTGCGACTGCATTCTGTAACTGAGAGTTCATTCTGTGGGAAAAAATGAGAAAGTCACACCAGATGTGTTTATTTGGATAATCCGCAGAGTTGATTATGAAACTGAAAAACTTGTAGCAAGTAAATATCCAACATCGAGGGAAGGTTGAATAAATTATGGTACATATACCAATCCATGATATGCTAATGAACATGATAAATGAATGGATGTGTATTTATTGATACAAACAGACATTTAAAATACACTGTCAAGGATTAAAAGCAGATTACAAAAACAGGACATTTTCCTTTTTATGTTTGAAAGTACATGTGTATTGTACATTATAGAATGGTATTCATTAATTTGTAACATTGTCATGGTCAGGGCTGTAATTTTCATTATTATGTTTCTACAGCAACCAATTATTACATTTGCAATTAAAAATATTGAAAGCTTGTTTTTATAAAGAATGGTCTCTGTGTTTTGCAGGTAAATATAAATTTCAAAGTATTGAATTTATTTAAAATTAAGTGTATGTCTATTGGTGAATGCATTTTTAATGGAGGTAAAAAGACAAAAACAATAGCTTAGGAAAATATTCGAGATGAGAAAACTAATAGATCAGGGTTTACTAGTACATACTTTGCTAGATTTGAGGCTTTGAATAAGTTACTTATTTTTAGCTTCAAACAGAAGTGTAAATGCCAATAATCCCTGAGTGTGTATATCTATATTTAATATTTATAGTGATGATTGTGAGCTATTAAGCTAGTTAATGATTTTGATGAATTGCATAACATGATTAAAAAAGTAAGCAAGTATATTAGGGGATGTTAGAATTAACAGCATCAAATAGCTACAATTTATACCCACCCTTCTTATGGTACATTGCATTTCTTACCTTAGATAAATCATGCCTGTTTAATAATGTTAGAAATTGTATAAAGATATTCTTACTTCAAACAAAAGGGGTTATTTGATTAATCTCCTGGATCACTGAAATAATTTTCTTTATCTGGAATCGTAATTAAAATGTTTTGGTTGTGGAGACTTCTTGGAGGTATTTGAAAGGTGTATTATGAATCTGTGTGATATAGCTGGCTGCCTCAGGTCCTGTGTAGCATCATAGGGACTGAGGGAGGAAGGTGTGAGGGGCTGAACACTACCTCCTGAGAGGGGGGACCCTCTGTGACATGTATAAGGTAGGAACCTGGTTCTGAAATTTCTTGCTCGCCAATTCCTGCCTCACTGTTTCTCTGGGGTAGTTGGGACAGAATGGGCAGGTGGAAGGTGACCTCTGGGAATAGGTTTCCCAAGGTGCAGGCAGAGCCAGGGAGGGGCCGCCCACCCACACAGTGTTCTCCTCCGACCTCTCAGCCTCATCCCTTCTCCCACCCTCTCCACCCCAACTCTTCCCTCTCTGCTCTGCTGCACTTCCTCACAGCCCTCTTGGGAATTGTGCTGCTCTCCCCCCCCCCCCCCCCAAGTCTCTTGAACCCTGTGTGCTTTGGCTCTCACCTATTGCTTCTTGCTGGCGGCCTTCCTGACCCCATGTTAATAGACCATATCTGCCTTCCCTGGTTAGTCTGCAGATGCCATGTACAGGAAGTGCTTGCCTTCCTCACCGAGCCCCTGCCAACTGCTGTTCTCTGAGGCAGAGTCGTAGGCGCCTACACGGTCCTGGAATTCACTGTAGAAGGAACACAAGTATTTTGGCCAAACACAGTGGATCAAAACAGAAATGTACTTTCATGTCTGTCACGGAGTAGTTGAAGGTGCAGAAAACCCACAGACACAGCTGGTTACTTTTCTGTCTGATGGTTAACCTTTTCCATCGTGTGTGGTGAGAGACAGATTGTGTATGTTCACAGCCTTGTGTGTTAACTAATTTTGGTTTTGCTATGGTCCATAGGAATTGCTGCTTAGACCAGGAGGCCTGGATTCTAAGCAGATGGCATGGGCCAGAGTCCTGTGATCTGCAGGTCGCTCTCAGAGATAGGTGTGTGTACTGCCTTATGAGTTATTATGGGATTTCCCCCTTTCTTTTTGTACTAACTTGGATGTAGAAATAAGAGTAAAAGGATACATTTTCTCATTATCAGCATTTCTACTTTTGATGTTTTAATAATTGTGGTATTCTATTCTTGGAGGTGTTTTATTTTTTTCCCCCTCTTCATTTGGTAACTTTTCTATATTGTTGCAAGTCAGGGAATATTTTTAGCATGTTGAGAAATTTAACAAAAGAAAAATAAAAAGCAAGCAAAATACTTGCTGTTTCATTCCTGAAAAGAAATGAGGTATTACCTTATTTCAGTAATGACAGTTCACTTCTTTAGTTTGAAATACACAAGTAAACAAAATGCCAACATGTATAGTAGGAAAAGTAAATGATCAGATTTCTTTCTGGGTAATATAACTCTTAAAATTAGTCACCTAGGGATTGTTAATTGAAAAATAAAAATTCTTGCACAAAAATGTTTCCCTAGTATTAAAATTTAAATGGATTTAAAACTTAAAAAATATTTAGGTATTGTGAAGCATGTGGTGAAACAAACATATTTCTTATATTGCAATGCAACACTTGTGGAATCCATTGCACTGTCTTAGGCTTAAAGTTTGCAAAGTGGATTTTTACTAGTATGAAGTATATCCTTCTTTACTCCATGCCAGTGCCAGCTGGGGAAGGGTGCATGTTACATACAGAGTGCTTCTTCAGTGGGATTGGTGAGAGGCAGGTAAAGGAATGTTACTTGGCCCCTCTTGGAGGTGTGGATAGGTAGACATCACTTCCTCACATGCCCCACGGGTGGGTTTGTGCAAAGGCCCCTTGTTAGGGGTGCTATCTTAGTTCCACCGAATGCCCCGACAGCCTGCCTGCTTGCCTGTCTGCCTGCCTTCCTGCCTTCCTTCCTTCTCTTACTTTATTCTCTTCCTTTTTTGGTTGTTAATACTCATCTGAGGATATTTTCCCATCATTGATTTTTAGAGAGAGTAGAAGGGCGGGCGAGAGACAGAGAGAGAGAGAGAGAAACATTGATGTGAGAGACACATTGATTGCTTTCCTCTCGCACGCAACCTGGCTGGGGCCGGGGATCCACCTGCAACCGAGGTACATGCCTTTGACCAGGAATCAAACCTGGGAGCATCCAGTCCACGGGCTGATGCTCTATCCACTGAGCAACATCAGGCAGGCCTATTCCCTTCTTTTTTTTATCAGTGAAATTAGCACTTAGGAAAAATAGGAGAGTTTTAACTTAATTCTGATAATACACATAAGCAGAATTGAAAATTCTCAGATGAAAATTCAAGTAGTTACTATTAAAACCAAACAGTTGTATTTGACATCCCCTGAGGCCAGCTGATATCAGAGTTTCTGATATTTTATGCAATTTTAATTGACACATAGTGCTGTCAATGTCGAAGGAAAAGACAGCATGATGGATGTATACAGGTAATAAATCGAGGGTCAGGATGCTAAGAATTCCTTTAGGAGCAGCCACTCTCTGCTTTTCCATTTGAATTTTGTTCCATTGCCCTTGTCTGCAGTTTGGATTCCAGGTCTGATCTTTGTCTACAACAATTATGTTTCCATTCTAAATGGGATTTTCAAAGACAGTGACTAAAGGGTCCATTACTCCCCGGCCAGTGGAAAACATTCTGAATGCACCTAGAGTGATATAATTTTTTATGAGATGCTTTTTCCTTTAGGAAATTCATCAACTTTCTTTACTGCTTCTAAGATTCGTCATTTTATTAAGTTGCTAGGATGCATTGTGCCTTATTTTTCTCCTAGTAGAAACAGGAAAAGAAGTACATTATCTGTTCCTGCTACTTAGATTATGCAAACTGGTTGTTCTCTCCTCTGCCTAGGAGCCTTTGTCTTAGGGTCACATTTCCCTGAGGGGGTTAAGCTGTTGCATGGGAAAATTGATAGGAAACAAGAGAAATTGACCTCCCCCTGAAGCAATCATGTTCCAAATATTCTGTTCTAACGACCACCTTGATGAAGAATTGGAACTGCCACTTTGAGGTTAAGTTCCCTTTCAATTTCAGAAGACAGAAAATGACTGCTACACCTAGTCATTAAGAGAACATTGTCCTCACTGTGCTTAACACTTTGTAGGCTCTTCCATTGTGAAGATTTGATTGTTTTTAACACTTTAGAAAGAGAACAACAGTATGGGGAAAAAATTTCCTCTGTCTCAGGAATAAGGAGATTTCTTGCTTTTGTTTTCTTCCTGGAACCTTACTGTAGCTTGTATCTTGATAGGTATACACTGTGTCAAAGGTATAGCTCTTGGACAAGGAAAGGGCCAGTTACACATGTTCAGATTCAGGCTACTTGTTAACAGAGTTAACATGAACAGCTTCTGGGTGTGAGAAATTCACAAAGATAATTTGGTAGCACTTGAACAAAAAATAGCTTGGACTTTTATTACCGATTAATACTGGGATTAATGTACACGGTAATATGGGAATACAGGATGGGGTTAGTTTAATTCCAACATGCAGGGATCTGAAACATATTTTGAGAGAGCTGATATTTGGGCTGATTACAATTGGATGGGATTTTGCAAGTCTTGGTGATTAGGAAGTATGTATCTGAAAGGGAATCAGCAGCTTGAATAAAGTAATGTCGGCGGGATATGGTAGGATGCTTTTGACAATTGGCTGTGTAGTTTGAAATATGGTACAGTTAGAATTTGGACCTTTTTATTTTGTGTGATGGAAAGTTATTGAACATTTTAAAAGAAGAGGTCCAATATAAACTCTTTATAAAACACAGTGATGAAAATATATAATAGATAAGTTTATAATTTAATAGCATATTTCATTCACATTTCATTACTACTATAAATAATTTTCCCCAGTTTCAACCTGAACTTCTAACTTGCAGTAACAAGGTACCTTTACTAATTATTGTATGGCCATAGATGCACCATTTTATTTGTTTGTTAAAAATTTTTATAGCATTTATTGGGGTGACATTAGTTATTTAAATTATAGATTTAAAGTGTACAATTCTATAATATAGCACCTTTATGTTATAATGTGTGTTCACATCCAAAGTTAAGTCTCTTTCCATCACCATTTATCCCCCCTTTACCCTCTTTTACTTCCATCCTATCCCCTTTTCCCTCTTGTGATCACCATACTGTTGTCTGTGACTATGAGGTTTTTTTCTTTCTTTTTTTTTTTGCTTAACCCCTTCACCTTCTCTCCCCACCCCAGCCCCTCTGACAGCTGTCAGTCTGTGTTCTGTATCTGTGAGACTATTTCTTTTTTATTTTATTTTGTTCATTACATCCCAAATATTAGCATTGAATGTTGCATGTCTGTTAAGAGGATCTTATCTTCTAAAATAAGCCTCACTTTACATGTTCTTAGCCGGGTGCACAAATGCTACATGATCGCTGTTCAGCCAGTGCCCACCACCTCCAGACACAGATACTACTTCTCCCCCTCTGACTTCTCCCACCCCTCTCTGCTGCTTGCCCACTGAGCTCCAAAACTCGGCCCCTGGACTCCCCTGTCACTTTGCAGGAAATGGTCCCTTCTCCCCATCTGTATGCCTTCTTCTTCCCTGAAGGATTTGTGCTTAGATATCATCTTTTCACCTTTTACTAATTTAAATTGGAGCCTTCTCCAAAATTCCTATTCTTCCTTCGGTGTTTCTTTCTTCAAAACACCTATTATTTGACATGCTCTTTTGCTTATTTATTTATTTTTATCTCTTTTTCCCAACTTGAACATAAGCTTTATGAAAGTAGAAACTTTTGTCTAATTCACACCTACTGTATCCCCAGTATCTCACACTGTAACCTGTAAATAGTATGTACTTAATAGTTACTGAATGACTATAGTGTCAAAATGAAGGATGTACATTTTAACCTGCCACAGTTTAGCCCAGTTTTAGCTGATGCTGGTAAATTTGGGGACATTTCTATCCAATCCCCACTTTCACTTTTTGTTTTATAACCAACACTCAACATTTCTAGTTTGTGTTACCTTCAAAGAGTGCTGTTTGTCGGTTTTCACAGCATGTAGTAGTTACAATGGTAAGTAAAATGAAGCCTATACTATTTTCGACAAAATTGTTATCAAAGGCCAGCTCTCAATTCTCATAATGAAAAGAAGTAGAATTCTTGGAATAGTCAGGTAACATCTTCAACATAAAAGCTTCAAACATTCGCAGAAGTGAAATTAAAATTGTGGATCAGCGCTATCTGGTTTGGCTCCGTGAATACAGTGTTGGCCCGCAGACTGAAGGGTCCCAGGTTCAATTCCGGTCAAGGGAATATACCTTGGTTGTGGGCACATCCCCAGTAGGGAATGTGCAGGAGGCAGCTGATCAATGTTTCTCTCTCATAGATGTTTCTAACTCTCTATCCCTCTCCCTTCCTCTCTGTAAAAAATCAATAAAATATATATTTTTTAAAATGTTGATCAGACCCTTTCACTGACAGTAGTCATTGAACTCCAGCCTCAAAGCAGAGATGGGCTGCTTGGTGCTCTTCTCTGGTTCTAGCCACTGGAACTATGCGTTAGCTACAGAAATGGATAGCATATTAGATTTATTCCCAAAGTCATATTTCCCTACTAACTTAAAAGCCAATGTTGTTGGGAGATTTCTCAGGAAATCTCCTCACTTCTTATTTTGAAATATGCTTTAGGTTTTCAGGTGTGAAAGTTCTCGCTGCAAATCATTCTATTTTGTTTGGTAAAGGCTGTGTTTCTCAAAGTTTAGAGGCAGTAGTTCTGTAATCATCTTGAACACTATTTCAGCATCCTGGAACATGGTTGGTTGCCTCACTCACCTGTGTCCTCTTTTTTTTTTTTTTTTTCTTTTAAATAATTGTACTACCTCTCTGTGGCAGATAACACCTGGGGTCTTCTGCGGTGTGCTGCTGTCTCCTCCATTATTTATCTCCTGCCATCAGTTACTTTGCAGACTTTACCCTTACCGGCTGTTTCTTTTCAACCCTTCACTGTTTAACCACTTTGGAGGTTGATGATTAACCCTTGGCTCTAACCCCACCTCTTTTTAAAAATATATTTTTTAATTGATTTCAGAGAGGAAGGGCGATGGAGGGAGAGATAGAAACATCAGTGATGAAAGAGAATCATTGATCCACCGTCTCCTATATACCCTCCTCTGGGGATTGAGCCTGCGACCCGGGCATATGCCCTTGACCAGAATCAAACCTGAGACCTTTCAGATGGACGCTCTATCCACTCAGCCAAACCAGCTAGGGCTAACTCCACCACTTAAAATCTGTCAGATTATCTGGGAATGTAAAACTCTGAAATTTCTTCATGAAAGGATTTTGAGTAGAGAATCCCAGCTGCTTGCATTCTCTGTCCCTCCTTCCTTGGCCGCATATTTAGGGTCCTCGGCAGTTTGTAGGCTGTGCTCCAGTCTGTTGGCCCAGTACTGCCTGCACTCTGACTTGGCAAAACTGAGTCACCTTAGACCCCACACCTGTGCCTCTCCATCTCCTGGCTTTGCCACCTGGGGACAGTTTGGATTAGGCTCCTTATCCTAACTGTACACATACTTCAAGGCCATTCCAACTGCTTCCTCTTTTGTGAAAATTTATCTGCTCATCCTAAGCTTGCAGTAATCTCTTTTTATGGTGAAGTCCCTAGTTATCTTTACCTTAATTATAGACTTTTCTCTCTTGTGTTTGCTTATGTCTAATATCTCTTGTGGGTCAGAGAAAACAAATGCTTAGCCTTTGCCTTTTGTTCAATAAATATTGAAGGAATAAAAGAACTCCCTTAAAGAAACACAGTGCCCTTTAACTATTTACTTACCTGTTCTGCGTGTCAGTTCTCTTTTAATTGTGTTTATTCTTCCATTTCCAAGTGAATAGCAGCTAACATTTGGGTGTAGTGCTTCACTTTTCACACAGCACTGTACATTTATCCTATTTGATGCTCCCCAATAGTTCAGGGAGGAGACAGTGTGTGTAAATTATAAAATAAGACAGACATTGAGGTGCAGAGGCTGTTTCTTCAGTTAAGTGCTGCTCTGCCCCCGTCACTGGTCCGAGAGCTTTATCCATCCTGTTAAGGTGACTCTTCTTTCTTTTTTTTTTTTTAAATTATATTTTATTGATTTTTTTACAGAGAGGAAGGGAGAGGAGAGAGATAGCTAGAAACATCGATGAGAGAGAGACATCGACCAGCTGCCTTCGGCACACTCCACACCAGGGATGTGCCCGCAACCAATGTACATGCCCTTGACTGGAATCGAACCTGGGACCTTTCAGTCCACAGGCCGACGCTCTACCACTGAGCCAAACCGGTTTCGGCAAGGTGACTCTTCTTAGCAGCCCTGTTTCATAGAGGAAGAAATTGAGGTCCACAAATTACCCACTTAAAGTCACACAGTGGGTACTTCAGTCAGGTTTGCAACCCAGATATGTTCTTTTGGATGTGTCTGAAGGAGGGATATTTTATGGATCCCCAAAAAGAATATTTGAGAAAAGTTTGCCTTTCCTTTTTTTTTAAAAAAAATATATTTTATTGATTTTTTTTTACAGAGAGGAAGGGAGAGGGATAGAGAGCTAGAAACATCGATGAGAGAGAAACATCAACCAGCTGCCTCCTGTACATACTGGGGATGTGCCTGCAACCAAGGTACATGCCCTTGACCAGAATTGAACCTGGGACCTTTCAGTTCGCAGACCGATGCTCTATCCACTGAGCCAAACCAGTTTCAGCTGACCTTTCTATTTTGAAGGAATTGTAGAGATTCTTTCAAATGATTTCCTTACTTTTAAAGCATTAAAATAGACTTGATTTCTGCAACCATCTGCCACTTCTTTTATGGCTCCTGAGAGTCTCCTTTCTGAAATGTCATTAATTTATTGGCCCCTAAAGGAGTTACTCACTCTTGGTGAGTCCTGAAGCTCTTAGGGATATTAGTCGTATTTTAACTCTTCCTGGTGCAATTGGATCCATTATAATTATCCCAAGGATGCTTTTGACTTAATTGGCTTCAGTTTGTCAGAGGAGAAAGGCGTTCTTCTTGGTGCTGGGGTGGCTAACGTGTCTCTGTCTTCCAAGACTTCCTACAGAAATCACGTTATTCAGGCAGCGGTTCTTGGGATCTCCTAGAGGTGAAATTCTCCAGGGCAGTCCCAGGTAGGTTTTTGGAAGTTTGTGATGAATTTTCACACCCTTGAGATAACTGCTGCCCCATTCTGTCAATATTTACAGAATTGGTAACATCAGTTGTTTCTATAAATTCCTCAAAAGTCTTTTTATGTAAATGTATTCATTTTAATCTAATACCTAATACAGAGAATGCCTAGAAAATAAAGCAGCTTTTGAATTTAGTGGCATTTACTTAATATATATTTTGAGAGGATAAGCAGAGCCTAATTCTTCCTACTTCTTAAACAGTCAGCATTCCTCTGTTAGAAGAGGATTGTTCTCTTTAATCCAGTAGACCTTTCAAATTAATTAATAGGCATAAGAAACCTGGAGAGCCCTGGCCAGGTGGCTCCTTTGGAGCATTGTCCCTTCCACCAAGGGGTCACTGGTTCATTCGCCAGTCAGGGCACATACCTAGTTTGCGGGCTCAGTCCCACTTGGGACATATACTAGAAGCAACCAATCAATGTTTCTCTTTCACATCGATGTTTTTTAATCTCTCTCTCTCTCTCTCTCTCTCTCAATTCCCTCTCGATTCCCCTCTCTCTAAAATCAATAAACATATATTGGGTGAGGTTCAATAGAAAAATAGAAGCTGAGGCCTGCTCCCCTACACCTGTGTTTTGTTTCAGTCAGCACAGGGTTTTCTGAGGCCCGTGATCCTCTGAGTACATGTTGAGATACACTACTGCGGTCTTCTTCTTCGCCTGTCACGACTGCCTTTTTGTGCCAGGATCCTTCAGGACAACACAGAATTGCTTAACTCCTTGGCTTGTGGGTGTTTGGAGTACTCTGTCTCCCCCAACCACACATGCCATGGGCCTTAATCCCCTGTAACAAGTGGAGTACAGCAGGCATTGCTGGGTGCTCCATTGGTTCATCCTCCTCTCCTCCCCCCAGGAAAATACCCTCACCTCCCTACAGTAGGTTTAGAGTTGCTCAAAGGGGTGTATGTAGTAAAAATGTTTACAATGGAGCTGTATAACCAGCCTATAAGAAAATTACAATTAATTATCCAAAGGTAGCTGCCCAATTAAAAAATAAATCTTAAGTAATAATGTGGCTGGGTGCCGAAATTGGTTTGGCTCAGTGGTAGAGCGTCGGTCTGCAGACTGAGGGGTCCCGGGTTTGATTCCGGTCAAGGGCATGTGCATTGGTTGCGGGCACATCCCCGGTGGGGGGTGTGCAAGAAGGCGGCTGGTCGATGTTTCTCTCTCATCGATGTTTCTAGCTCTCTAGCTCTCTCCCTTTCTCTCTGTGAAATATCAATAAAATATACTTAAAAAAAAATAATGTGGCTGGGCCCTGCAGGCTGGATGGAGATGAGGACAGAAAAGTTGCTGAGGTTTACAGGGAAAAGAATTCTATGGGCTTTTGCCCTCACTGAATCGCTTGTGCCCTGAAGAGCACAGGTACTATGAGAGAGGTTCCACCATGTTGTTTGGGGGTGAGTAAGAGAGGGGAGTTAGATGCCATCAGGAAAATACCTCATGGAAGAGGCTGGATTCTAGTAGGTGAGGAGGGATACAAGTGGTGGGGTTATGCTACCTATTAGAGTAATTAGGCAATAGCCACAGCCAGAATGCAGGGGGGAAAGTATGTGATGTGTTCAGTGTTCAAGTAGATAATCCTGGTTCTTTGGTGTTTAGACTGTAAGTAGGAAACAGGAGTTGGTATCATATCCTTGTGATCCACAATACCGGTCTTGTAGGAGGAATCTCTACATAAGCCATAAGTCTAGTGATGCCCTCTTCTCAACCTTTTAAACCCTCTAGTTTTGGGCCTTCATTTTTGTTGTTGTTGAAAATAGTACACCTTTGTGGTATAGGGAGTCTGAAGTAGAGAGAGATGTTACAAAGTATATAATTAAAATAATTGTAGCAGTAGCACTAGCCACCATTCAATTCTTTTCATATTTAATCCTTACAAGTAACTTGAGGTAGGAGAAACTGAGAGGGGGGTGAAATTCTCGCCCTGGTGCATACCCACAGGAGCAGAGCTAAATAAATCCAGCCCCTTTGTGGCCATTTCCACTAACGCATTAGTTCTGAACCCTGACAATGTCTAGGGACGATTTTGATTGTCCTGAATGAGCATGGTTGCTTTTAGACATGCCGTGCACAGGACAGTTCCCTGCATCAAAGAATGGTCCCCGAATGTCAGTGGTACTCGTGTACTACCTGCACTCCCACTACTGCTCTTCGTAACCACCTTCGTGCGGACCTATTAAGGTTTTCTCTGAGCTGTAGAGCTAATTTAAGAAAACACAGTTTATCATTTAGTGTCTTGATTGTACAGGAGGTCTAGTGAGTTGATTTATGTATCTGAAGTAGTAAAATCTTAAAGTATTTTAATTCGATAAGAAGTGTGTATCTCATGTGCTAAGTAACGCTATATTTAAATGGCATAAAAGAGGCTATCAGCATAAATTGAATTAGCTTCTCTAAAGCACATTATGGAATTTTCCTGTGGGAACAGTAGGTATCAGGATATTAACTTTAGAAAGGCTGCGGTAGATTCTGACAGGTAATTATGCCTACGGGTTCCAAATCCCTGGGTTTCTTTAATTCTGCAGGTGGTGCCGTTTGCTAAGGAAGCGATAAATACCAGCATCACCTGCCTATCTGATGCAGATCCTAGTTATCTGCAGCGTGCACCATTGCATGAGGGGCAGAAATGGAATGGATTCAGGAAAGGAATGGTTTGTTCCACATTCAGGGGCCACTTTCCTTATGGAAAAAAGGCATTCTAATGAATAATGTTCTTCCTGAGGCTAAATTTTAGGCTAAAATTTTATGTACAGTTTTAAAAAGAATCTTAGGTTAATAGTAAACTTTTTGTTTGTTAATCCTCACCCAAGGATATTTTCCCCCCCATTAATTTTTAGAAAGGGAAGGAAGAGACCCACAGAGAGAAACATTGTTATGGGAGAGACACATCAACTGGTTGCCTCCTGCACAAGTCTTGACCTGCGCTGGGATAGAGCCTGCAACCCAGGTATGTGCCCAAACCAGCAACCCTTCAGTTCAAGGGCCAGTGCTCCAACCACTGAGCAAAACTGGCTAGGGTAATAGTGAACTTTGAAAGGACAATTATAAAAGCCTTCTCAATACAATTGAACCTGGAATAATTTTAATGTACACATAAGACAGTGTATAAATCTCAAAAAGAATAAACATTTCAGTCAAGAAAATAGGCTTGGCGGTGACAAACATAATGTGATGGCATGGATTTTGGCATGTTTATTTCTGGAGTGAATGGTTCTTTGATTTGCCATTTTCCAGACTTATGTATTATAAAAGTCAGAGTTGGATAATGGTTTCTAAAATTAAAATTTAAAACCAGTTTATATCCTCCTCTAATTTTTATTGGGAACTTTAATTTTATATGAGCTGATCCTTTTGAAAAACTTTAGCTTTTATAACCAAGACGAGGATAAATGGTTAATATTCAGGATTTTAAAAAATAATGTTTCTAATGTTTAAAGTGTGTCTGTATTCCCACTTTCCTAATTTTAATAATCAGTGGTTTTTATTATGAAAATCATTCAGGACTTCATTTTTATTAGAAACTATGGGTATAAAATGAGATTATAAAGAGGCCATTAGATGTATTTCTGTACTATATCTGTTTGTAGTTTGTGTTGTTTGTATTTCTGTTGTCACTAAACAGCATTACTAAGTTCTTGGAGGAAATTACTTGCTGGATAGAAAAATCCCCACAAGGAACATATATTCCAGATTTAAGGCTTGAAATTTTTAAAGATGTTGTGAAAAGTAGATGAACAAGTAGTAAACAGTAATAATTTTAAAATGTCAGCTTCTTGTTAATTTTAAATTTCAGCTTCTTGTTTAATGAAACCTATTAAACTACATTGGCAGACAAGTATACTTATGTTTAAGATTTAACATATTTTGTTTGGATTTAAAAAATAATTTATTTTGGCTTTCAAATGAAACCTAGAATTACTTACAGCCAGAAGGTAGCTCCAACACATGGAGTTTATTCAAATGTTAGTGAGAAGGGAAACAAACCCTTAAACTAACAGCATAAAAAATACCTTGTGATTTCTAGATATCCAGATGTTTGTGTTTTCTTTTTAAACCCCATTACTTGCTAAATTGGTGTTTTTACTTAAGTTGGAAAGATTTCCTCCCACATAATTATGTAACTTCATATCTATTTTTAAAACGACATATGCTATAAAAATTGGAGATTGGTGGGTATGTGTATACATCATTCATATATATATATATATATATATATATATATATATATATATATATATATATAGCGCCAGTGACCAGAATGCTGTAATGACCGGAATGACCAGTTGCTATGATGCCTACTGTGACCAGTGAACTGGCCTGATGGTGGGTGAGGCCAGTCGCCAGATTCCCACGGCTCCTCCCCCTGCCGGACCGCTACTGATTGCTCCCCCTACCTCAATAGGGGGCAGGGCTGGCCAGCCAACCTCCTCCTCCCCTCACCCCAGATTGGCGCCACCCCTCCCCCCCAATTAGGGGAGGGCTGGTGGCCAACTGTGGACCCTTTCCTTAGCAGGTTCCACCCTGATTGCCCCACCTTGATTGGCCTGTGGCCCCTCCCCCCAGCCAGCTCCCCCTCTATCAGCATCCCACTCCTATCAGGGGCAGGACTGGCTGGCCAACCATCCACAGGCCCCCCCCCCCCCCCTGGCTGGCCAACCATCCACAGCCCCCCCCCCCCGCAGCCCCTGATCGGCCCCCCACCCTATTTGAGGGCGGAGCCTACAAGCCCACTGCCCATAGCCCCTCTCCATGCCTGGCACCACCCCTGATCAGCCACCACCCCGATTGGCATATAGTCTCCCCCCCCCAGGCCAGCTCTGCCCCTGATTGCTGCACTCTCCTCCCCTACTTCCATCAGGGGCAAGGCCCGTGGCCACTGCCCACAACCCCTTCCCCTGGCTCACCTTGCCCCTGATCCCTCCCAAATTGGAGATGGGACCGGCTGGCCCACCACCCACAGCCCTCCCCATGGCTGGTCTGGGGCTCACCGGCCAATCTCCCATGGCACCTTCCTGCTGGCTGGCCCTGCCCTGATTGTGTCCCGATCAGGGCAGGCTAGCCAACCGGCCAACCTCCCGCTGTCTCCTCCTCCTGAGAGACCGGGCCCTGATCCTCCCCAGTCGGGACTGGGCCATTTGGACCCCTCCCATGCACAAATTCATGTATTGGACCTCTAGTATGTTTATAAGCAGTATTACCTTACTGGACTTGGTTTGCTAAGCAAACCAGTGTGTACATTTATCCATAGATGACAGGGTGTGAGAAAAAGACATTGCTATTGGCTTTTTAACATTTTCACTTTTCATTTCAATGAAGTCATCATCTCCTTATGTAGTCCACAATTAGAGAGTATCCTTTTAAGATAAATGAAAGTTTTTTAAAACTTAACTCATTTAGTTAATTCTCTAAATTGAGCTCTTTATTTTTTATTTCATTTTATTTTTAAAATATATTTTATTGAGTTTTTACAGAGAGGAAGGGATAGGAATAGAGAGCTAGAAACATCGACCAGCTGCCTCCTGCATATCCCCCACTGGAGATGTGCCCGCAACCTCAATGCACATGCCCTTGATCGGAATCGAACCTGGGACCTTTCAGTCCTCAGACCGATGCTCTATCCACTCAGCCAAACCGGCTTTGGCTAAATTGAGCTCTTTAAAGTAATTTTTAAAATATATTTTTATTGATTTCAGGGAGAAAGGGAGAGGGAGAAACATCAATGATGAGAGAGGATTATTGACTGGCTGCCTCCTGTATGTCCCCTAGTGGGGTTTAAGCCTGCAACTTGGGCATGTGCCCCAACTGGGAATCAAATCATGACTTCCTGGTTCATAAGTCGACACTCAACCACTGAGCCATACTGGTGGCCTCTCATGAGTTTTTTTTGGTTGCTCCTGCTGCTTTAGTTAAGTAGTTTAGGTTGAGCACTCACTGTAGCATTCTGGTGAATGAGAAAGCCCTTACCTTAATTATTTAGACAATGGCAATGTCTGTTCTCTGGGATCCAGTCTGTAGAAAGGCTACATAGGGGAACAATATTTTGGGAATTAGAGTGTAGTGTTACCAGCAAAGACTTTGAAGTAACAGAGATCAGCATTTAACTCCCATTTCTCATTGTTTTTCTTGAAAAATTGAGCTTCAGAGTTAAAGTTTGATACTCTGAAAATGCAAATCAGATTTAAGAAATAGATGGCCGGTTGGTGAATGGAAAGGCAGATAGTTTTAGGTGCATTAGATTCTCTTGTGCATAGTACATTGTGCATATCCCTGACGGAGGGCATTTTTTATCTTATGTTATGGCTGTACACTTAGGTTTTGTTTGGGCAAAATGGTAAGGATTTAATACTAGTTGTAACATAGTAGGGTTATTTTTGTGACTAAAAGTGATCTTTCTGTAATTCTAGATATGATTGGATTTTGAACGCTCTTATAGCAGAGCAAGCAGTTCTGCCTGTTGTGCCATGTTGAGAGTCCTCTCCATTAAACTAGCTACGGAACAGTAGTGTCTCCTGATTCCTCCCCTTTCCTGTCTCGGCTGCAGAGTAAATTTTTAAATTTATCATATGAGTCAATTGCTTTCAACACTTACGAATTGATGAACATATTTAAACAGGACAGAACAGAGTAATTTATTCTAATTATATACACAAGGTGTTCTCCTCTATCTCCTTCCTCAGCCAGAGGCTTTCCTGTTTGCATGAATGATATGCATACATGTGTGTATGCATATGCATTTATATATTATATATATCATTGTATATGTATATATATAATTTAATATATCAATAGAATATACACTGGTAATTTACATCCTAAAGATCTGTCATATTTATATATTTGATATATAATATGTATTTAAGAAATGCATTTGTTTTGTTTCCTCACTCCCATGACCTAACACCTGTTTTCATGAGAGTTGCTTGTGGTCCTTTAGACTGCAGTGTTTCCCAAACTTCTCTCACGATGAGAATCACCTGGTGGAGTTGTTAAAATACAGATTCCTGAATCCCATCTAAGAAGTGCTAAGCTTAGAGCACTAGTTAAGTATACAATTTTACCTGTATGTTCCCAAAAATTCTAGATCAGCACTTAATTGGGATTCAGGAATCTGTATTTTAACAACTCCACCAGGTGATTCTCATCATGAGAGAAGTTTGGGAAACACTGCTTTAGAGAATACAACAGCTGGATAGTGATGATTTTACTAAATGAATAAAACTCAGGTCTAAAACTTTTTTAGGAGGACAAAAAGAGACAGTAAGTCTTTTGTTCCCTTTTAAAGGAAATTAATGTTTTCTGTGCTCTGCCTGTCTAAAGGCTGAAAAGGTAGCTTAACAGTGTCAAAGACAGGGAAAATTGAAACCAACTACATAAAGCTGTTTTTGGAAGATACTTTAAATGAGAACAATCTTCCAAAACTCAGCTGGCTTTTAGTCGGCTAAGCCATCTGTGTGGTTTTTCAGCTGGCACTGTCTTCAGTCTCCCTGATTTTTATAGCTTTCCCTTGGGAGACCACAAGATTCTAAATCATCACAGCATGGCAGAGCCTTTTGAAGAGCTGTGTGTGGCTTTGAGGTTCATTTGTCAGTTTCCTATTGTATAATTCCAAATTTTTTTTTTTTAATTCTATGGAATTTCTGGTTTTATAAATTCTGGAAGAGGGAGAATCAGAAAAAAGAAGAAAGATGGTCAAAATTCTTTTTCTTACCTAAGCATGTATTTTCCAGATTTGCCCGTAATAAAATGGTAACTCTGTCATTGAAGTGAACTTTCTCATGTTTCATTTTCTGGAAATGCGCAAACCCATTACTCAAAGCATATGGCATTATATTTTTCAGTTCTACCATTATTTTATTTTATTTTTTATCTCAGATGTGGTGATGTTACAGTTTTATTGCAAACACTCCTTAGAGGATATTGATGTTAGACTTATTTAAAGCTTATTACACTGATTATAGTTTTCTAGAACTATAGAATGGATATTTTAAAATTGATGTATGGACAGCAGCATGTTTCTAATATGTGAGTGTTCCTTGATGATTTAAAAGTTAAATCAAATCTGTAATAATACACTTGAATATTACCATATGATGATCAACAAGTGACTACCACCATCTCCTGGCATCATGTAAAATTATTGGCAGGGAAAAATTGATGAAAGATTTAGGCTTTATCCTGTGGGTAGGGGCAACATTTCTTTTTCCAATCACATATGCTAGATTAAAAAAACCTAAAAAATTGTTATTCTCTATACAAACCCAGAGAATAACAATTCTCAACCCGAGTCTCATTTGAGCTTCAAAATGAGAACAATTGTTACCTATTATTGTCACTACTCTGGTGATCAAGGTGTGCACCACAACTGTTAAAAGCCTTTTTCATCCCTGGCCAGTGTGGCTCAGTTGGTTGGAGTGTCATTTTGCAAACCAAAGGGTCATGGTTCAAATCCCTGACCTGGAGCATATGACAGGCAACTTGATTGATGTTCTCTCTCCTCATTCCACTAAAAAAAAAAAAAGAAAAAAGAAAAAAAAGAAAAAGGCGTTGTGAGACTTGTGACCATTTCAATTTCACCCCCACAAAAATAGGACCTATACTGCATTATAATAAAGGCCATATATGACAAACCTATAGCCAGCGTATACTCAATGAGCAAGTTTCCTTCCCCAGAAATTGATTACTTCATTGTCATCTTACTTTCTACTTGACTGTCTTCATTGAGTGACCTTTATATAATATTTATTCTTTTAGTTGATTTTGAAATATTAAAATATCCCATTCAAAGTGATTCCACATCAACCTTCTCCTCATTGGAGAGGAGAAGGTACCTTTCTTCCTTTCCAACCGAGTCACGTGTCCTCATTGTCTTTCCCTACAAAGATTCCTGGGGCTTCACCTCTCTGGCTTCTTACTGCCATTCCACAAGCACGTCTGGCCCTGCCTCAGCATGGTCTTCAGCTCCCGAACTGTCCCCGTGACCTCTCATTAGCACTGGGCTCCCAGGTTTTTCTCCTCACAGAAACTAGATTGCTGCCTTGTATATATTTGCTGCTCAGTATGTGACTTAAAAAGTTAATTTCATATTAAAACTTTTTTTCTACATTGAGTTAGTTTAATTATAAACTCTCTTGATGTAGTGAGGATGAAAGTGCTTTTACATTCTCTGTTGAGGAACAGTGCTCACTAACTCATAAGAGTTGATAGAAAGGATAAATCTAGTGAAGATATAAATATTGATTTTATTATTTTTTCTCTGATGAATGGTGTCTCAATTAAGAGAATGCCTTCATTTCTATTATTGACTAGGGGCCCAGTGCACAAAATCTGTGCACTGGGGAGGGGTCCTCAGCCCAGCCTACCCCCTCTCACATACTGTGAGCCCTCAGGGGATGTCCTACTGATGGCTTAGGTCCGCTCCCCATTGGATTTGAACCGTGACCCTTTGGTGTGCAAGTCTGGTAAGCTGCAGTCGGGCCTCCCTTTGCAGGAGGTGACTGGGCTGATCAGGGGAAGACGCCAGCCCTATCACCCTACTGCTGCAACCACTGCCGCCAAGGTATTTTCATCAATAGGGGCTCCAGTCCCTTCACCATGAAAAAATGACAACTTTCTTTAGGCATTTTTAAGATACTTTCATAGGATATGGCATTTCTTTATTTTTCTTTTTATCCTCATCTGAGGATATGTTTCTATTGATCCCCCCCCCCCTCCCTCTGATTTCAGGCTTGGCCTCTGCCTGAGGCTTTAGGCTTGGGCAGGTTCTCTCTCCCCCCCCCCCCCCCAATTGCGGGCTCAGGCTGCCTAGGCTTTAGGCTTGGGTAATGGGGCCTTCCCATCACAGGCTCGGCCCCTTCCCAAGCCTAAAGCTTCCGCTCGAGGCTTTAGGCTTGGGAAGGGGACCCCACCTCCCCTCCAATGGCTGACTGGGAGTGATCTGGGTGCTGAGGAGGTTTCTGGGACCCAGGCATGCATGCAGATTAGCTACCATATTTGTTGGGTTAATTTGCATGCTCACTCTGATTGGCTGTGGGTATAGCAGAGTTACGGTCAATTAGGTAAGATGAGGCTAGTTACTCTATTTCTGTATATTTTACCCTAAATACATAGAGGTTCAATATAATTTCCTCAACAGATTCCTAAAAAAGGATCTTTATTTTTTGTTTTGTTTTAAATCAAGATGCGGAAAATTTTACTGCTTTGGTTGGTTCAGCCTGGGATACTGGATGCATTTTAGTTATTCCATGTACAATTTTGATGTTTGAAATAGATTTTTGTTGTGTTTTGTGGTAGTTGATTTTTCCTTGGCTTCTGTTTATATGGGTATCTTTGCTGCTGTTTTCCAGAATAGTTTTTCTCTGCTTCTTATAACTTAAAATTATGTTTAAAGATTTATTATATTCCTAAAGTATTTATTTTTTTTAGAAGCAAATGTACGATAGCTCAAATTATATAAAACAAATTCATTATGAGATTATTAATGGGACCTACTCATGGAACAATGAAACATAAAAACAAAAAAACCTATTAAATGTTTCATGGGTTAATAATATCATTTTATTTTCCCTTGGGTTTTATCAGGAGAGCAGAGTGTGCTTGTAGCCAAGAGAAGGAAGAGAGAGAGATGGAGTTGGCTTGCTTTTTATCAGTTGTGTCATGAATACCTTGAGGTTTGTCCTGAGGGCAAAAGAGCTAGAAATGGCTGTCCGCTTCTTGCCACGGATATTCTCAACCTGTAAGCACAGTCGTTTCACCTGGAATCCCAGGAGGCTAGCGGTCTGCAGGCCACCACCAGCCTACAAGGTCAGCCTAGTGAGCACATAGTGGTGGCGCATTGTTCCAGAAATGGTTGAATTACATTCATTGGCAATGTTCAAATATTAGGAGATTTTACACAAAACTCTGGAGTTACAGGTTCTTTTGAAAACTGGGATGATTTGAAAACTCTGCCTGACATTTTCTCCTGGGCATCATTGAGCTGGATCCTGGCAGAGTCTGGCTGGCTGCTTCAGACAATGGCTGTCTCTCCACTCCCTTAGTTCTCAGCTGCATTCATATCATCTGCCTGGGTCTGGGGCTTTTTGAGTTTGCTCCTCACTCCCTTCCAGTTTTAGCGCTCCTTCAATCAACTAGGCTGTTAAATAGATTATTTTGGCTGTGTTATTTTAATCTTATTCCTTGAAATTATATTGAAGATTGTCTATGTTTTGGGGTATGTGATAGTAATTAATTAATATTAAACTAAAAAAGCCTCTACTAACACCTGTGTGCATAAGATATCTGATTAATAAAGCTGCTCTTTCCACATTCTAAGGAATGTGGAATGACATAGTGATGAAAATTCTAAAAATAATAATTATTTTTCATTAGAGTTTCTGGAAGGAGAGCTCATTATGAAAGAATCTTCCACATCACAGGCCGTAAAAGTGGAACGTTTGTGTGTATACACAAGAGTTTGTTCTCTTTCACTCACTGCTGGGGGTGGATTTGCCTTCCGATTCCCCCACTGTACCCTTCCTTAGCTCTCTTTCTTGGCATGAGCTTCGCAATGCAGCACAATGCAGCTCTAAATGTGCACGACCCCTGCTCCTTTACAGCCCAGAGTCCAGGTGACAAGGAGCCCCCCCACCCTTTTTATATTTAGAGTTAGAGGAAGGAAGAGGGAGAGAGAAAGAAACATCATGCCCCCTCTCGGAATCTAGCCCACAGCCTTGGCATGTGCCCTGACCTAGAACCTCAACAGCAACCTTTTGGTGCATTGGACAGTGCCAACCGAGTCACACTGGTCAGCGCAGACAAGGAGCCCGTTTTAAAGGGATGGTGGGCATTAATTGGCAGAGTAGTTATTTTGAATATTTATATGCTTTTATCTTTTTTAGAATAGGTTTGACCATGTTATGTTTGGAGGAAAATGTATCACATCAGTTTCAGAAAATAGTAGAGTAATTCTTAAACTAAGATGAAATTGGTTTATCTTCATCCATCAGAATTATTTGGTTTCCTTTCCCATATTTAGTTTCCCTTTTTAAATTATGTCTGTTTAGCCGTATCTATTTTTTATTTTTAGTTTTCAGTTTTATTTTCTCTCTGTATATAATTACTCACAAATCTTTTGTATGGTGCTGAATCTCATGGCTACTTCTCTTCCATAGACAGCACCTGCTTATATTTTACTAGTATGAGTCCTGAACTTCATAGCTTGTCACTCCTGCTGTTACTGTGCTGGTACCAAGAAGACATGAGCTTAGCATAAACTGTGTCACGTGCGCTTTCCCTCAGTTATGGTAATTCTGTTGTGAACTGGTTGCTAATTCTTATGTTGTTTTAAGCCTGTGGATTTTATTATTAGTATCATTGTGTTCTTTTGTAAATTAAGGTAATCATCTAGTGGCCATCTAACTTTCTTTTGACAATTTTACCTTCCTGTTTTATATAATGAAGCAAAACTCAAGATGGGAACATAGAAGCATAGAAAACAAAAAATATTTTACAGTGCTAAAGCAGTGGTTACCTCTGTGATAGGATTTCAGGATCTCTTTAATTTTGTGCTTATCTCTATTGTCTAAATTGGGAACAATTGAACATCATATCCCTTAACCAGCATAATATTGTAGACATTTTTAGAGCATCAATATTAAGAGAAGTAAGTTAGTTTTCTTTAGAAAGTTATAAGTATTATATAGTCATTGTCATTATTCAAAAATATTATTTTAAAAATGTTGTGTTCCCTCCCTGACAAAGCAGAGGTCACCATTAAAAAATTGCACACATTACGGTCAGCCTCAGTGGAAGCACTTGGTCTGCCTCTACAGGCTATTTCAGCACACTGTGCACAGGTATGGCCTTCTGTGTCAGAGCTAGCTGAAATATTTGTTAAAAAGACAGATTTCAGGGCCTAATTTCAGGGCTCACTGAACCAGAATCTTGTGAATATTTGAGAAAAATCTGTGCTTTCTATAAACTCTCCAGGTGTTTCTCATGCTTGCCAAAGTTTGAGTTCCACTCCCCTGTGTTTGGCTGCCGGGAGAGCAGTGCCAAAGTTCAGACTTGATTTTTACTTGGATTCTTGTTTAAATTCCATCATTGTTGGCTTTAGTGTGAAATGTTATGATGTCTTCTTTCTAGTTAGCTTAAATTTATACATCAGCTAAGACTGCACAGTGTTAAATATTGCTTTTGTGGAATTATGATATTTTAAGAAATATTTAAATGAAATTAAATTATCTACAAGTAGAGGGTGCTGTTGAATTGGCTCTATATTCTGAATTTGTTATTGATTGAATGAACATCCTTACATGTGAATTCTAGCCAGATTCTGGAGGCCCAGGCGGTGCCAGGAAGTAGTTAATATTGCAGTGGTAGTTAAGCCTGTAAGGGCCTGGAAGCTAGGGTGTTAAACTCCCATCTGCAAATTGATTTTCATTTGCAGGATTTCATGCACATCGCTGATGGAACAGCAGCGCCTTTTAATAGTTTGAAATCATGGTCAATAGATATGCAGTGTTTCTTTTGGTTACTCTAGAGTTTGGCTCACACCATTTTTGCCTTTTTGCCTAAATTGGGTACAATGAAATATCCAAAAGCTATCACAGGATTTTGTCACTCATTTTCATTGTGAAAATTTTGTTCATTCTCCCCCTTCCCCCCCTCTCTAAAACATATGGGTTACTTTGGTGTAAAAAAATTAACTTGAATATGCTTTCTGTAGATGCCCTCTAACCAAACCACCAGACACACTTTCAAACACTGTAAAGGAGAATCTTTTGCTTCTTTTTTTTTTTTTTTTTTTTTTTTTTGAACAAAAGAAACAGCACAGCATAGGAAATGGTGTATGGGAGAGGGGCTTGTTGTTAGATTTGGGCTTGGTTAATGGATTTGGGGGGAGATTTAATGGAAGAATGTTTTGGTTTGGATTGGATGCTGGCAGAAAGTAGGAACAATTGTATGATTTGTTATCTTAATTTTATCTGTAGGGCAACAGGATACAATAGGCTAAATCTGTAGTTGGTGAAGAAGTAGCAGTTACTCATATTAGCAGGAACTGGGGATGTTAGATTATTGCTGTGGTTTTACAGTGTTCTTATTTTTTCTGTGCTTCAATACAACTGTATAGTGATCTTGTTTTTGTCTTGCTCTATCCTGATAAGAATGGCCTTTTCTGATCACTCTCGTTCTTGCTTTGTACACGCACCCACAGGAAAGCTTTCTCTTTTGTTTTGTCAGCTCTTTTTAGTGAGCAATAAAAAAATGAATATAATTTGTCTTTTATTGTTAGAATCAGTCCAACCTTCCTTTTGAAAATAGACTGTTTTTGATTGAGTCTGGTTGTAAACATTATTTTGGGCAACAAAACTTCAGTGTTTGGGGATTATAAACCATGTAAAAGGAGCATTCTTATATTTCATTCTGATATTCGTTTACCTAAGTGTTTCTTTCTTTTTAAAAAAATATATATTTTATTGATTTTTCACAGAGAGGAAGAGAGAGGGATAGAGAGTTAGAAACATCGATGAGAGAGAATCACCTATCAGCTGCCTCCTGCACACCCCCTACTGGGGATGTGCCCGCAACCAAGGTACATGCCCTTGACCCGAATCGAACCTGGGACCTTCCAGTCTACAGGCCGACGCTCTATCCACTGATCCAAACCGGTTTTGGCCTAAGTGTTTATTTCTTGAACTTATGATTAAGGAGAAAATGATATAAGGTTAAATTAATTAACTTGATTTTAATAAAACCATCACCTTCCAAGTAGGACTTACTTGATAATATTAATGATGTGTCTATTAAATTTTTTTCCTGAGGATTAATCTTAAGTTAAATGGATTTTAATGCTTCTTGGAAATAATAGTGCATGTAAGTTTAATTACCTTTTAAGATCTTAAAGATGGCTTAGACCAAATATTGTTTTATTAAATATAGTTTGACTTTTAATCTAAGGTACATGCTAGTATTTCTTGAAGATAGTAGAAATAATTTTTGAGATGTTAAGGTAAATCCCAGGCAAAGCTCTTATACCTGCTCTCAGATGTTTAAGGAAAAGGAGCTTTTCTGGTCATGTAAGGAACTACATAAATGTGCTTAATTTCATATCAGTCAGAAGCAGCACAACTGAAGCCCATAGATTTTAAGATATTTTGTTCGATATAGATGTCTTTTCTGTAGTTATTTATGGAAAAATTTATACCATGCAAATGAAAATTCAGTTGTGATAAATCATAATTTAAATATTTTTTTGCCATAAACAAATTATGTCCACTTATTTGTAATCGGATGATCATCATCTTATGGTGTTGCTCATATGACCAGAGTTGCTAGTGAGTCCTACTTATTGGAGAATGTGAGGTGGTGTAATTGATACTTTAAATGAAGAAATTCTAACAATTTATTTAAAGAAACTTTATTTCCTGTATTTTAAAATTTAAAACAATAGAACAATAGGTTATGCAAAGTATTCTGATAATGGTATATGAATACTACTACACTTTAATTTTATATTTTAATTTCATTTCTTATGAAATATTTAGAGGTGTACATGATACCCCTGCATAACATTTTTTATTATTCATTTTGGCTGACTATCATTGATTTTCACTTCACATCCTGGCGAATTTAGAATATGTCCTAAAGAGTATAGCAAGTTGATGCATTTTTTACTTTTGCATTGCTAAAAAAAATTGTTATTGCTAATTTTTATTACTATTTAGTTCTTTAAAATTTATTTCATCGTCACAACTCATTATTTGTAATGCCAGGCAAATTTTTAGGATTGATATCCAGATTTGGGATAAACTTCTGTTAAGTTTCTTCATATGTAGCTGTAACATTTTCAGGCTTTTAAAGGGGCTTGTTTATGTGAGTGTGTGTTTGCATATGTACATAGAGAATAAGTAAATATTGAATATATTCTTTGAATTGAAGGTACTCATTAACTAGTATGTTAGTGATGTTCTTTTGTAGTAGCTTATGAATTTTACATTATTTTTGTTGTCACTATTTAATGTCCCACAGCAGGAAACTTGTCTTTTTTGCTCTTCCTCATTAACTTGATTAGCAAGTTATCCTAAAGTTAAAAAAAATTATTTATACTTAAAATGTTACCTTTAATCTTAAATGCATCCCAATCTAGCTGCTTCTTGCCCAGATCCCAAATATTCCAGCAGCACTCTAATGCCACATGACATAAGGTGAAGTAGGGGGAAGGAAAATTAAATGGAAGAGGTTAGTGCTTTTAACAGAATCAAGTGCAAATCTTGTACTTTAGTAAATTAACAACCAACCAACCACATGAATGCATTCCTAGGTCCTTTCCAAGACAGTCTCTGGAAGGTATTTATACTTACTAATTTGTGCCAGGTTTCCTTCAGGGATTTCAATTTATAATTTCAGGAATTTCAATTTATAATTTCTCCAACTATAGTTCTCTGTACCCTTACTAGTTCTGGATATGAACACTTTTTCTACTTTTATTGGAAAAATTCCACAATGAACCCTATCTTTTGGATTCAGAACCCAATATCAGTTTCTTTAAGTCATGATCTGATAATATTCAGTCGGTCATAGGGAAATTGATACATCCCATGAAATATGGTACCATTGGTTGCATCTTGTTTGTTATTGGGAGTTGGCTTTCTGTGAAATTGAGGACTGTCTTGGAAACTGGATCAAGAATACATATTTATGGTGGTGGCTGTTCAATATTTCGTATAACCAGAATTGACCACATTAACTGAGTGTTAAGCTCTGTGCAACCCACAAATTATTATAATAGGTCTAAATTATAAAATTTAGAAATAATGTTGAAAAGCACTTGTTACATTGAGAATTTGTCTATCATTCACATATTTTAAAAATTTGAGTATAAAATAAGCACGCAGCTTAAACATTCATTTACAAATAAAATAAAACTCGTGATTTCTTCAGTTTAGTACTTTGTATGTAAATTGGGAACAAAATTATAAAAGCAGTAACTAGCAATATTATTTAAATGACTTGTATTATTTTTTATCATTATTTTTTATTTTTTTTCAATTACAGTTAGCATACAATATTATATTAGTTTCAGGTGTACTCCCCAGTGATTAGACATTATAAAACTTAAGTGATCATCCTGGGAAATCTCATTTCCACCTGACACCATACATAGTTATTAGAATATTGTTGGTTATATTCCCTGTGCTATACTTCACACTTCCATGACTACTCTATAACTATTGACTTGTACTTCCTAAATCTCTTCCCTTTTTTCACCCATCCACACATCTCCTTTCCCATCTGGCAAGATATTCTCTATATGTGTTCTGTTTGTTCGTTTATTTTGATTTTTAGATTCAATTGTTGATTGATTTTTATTATTCATATTTTTGATCTCTCCTTTTTTCTCCTTTTTCTTAAAGAGGACCCTTTAACATTTCTTAAAGAGGACTCTTTAACATTGGTTTGGTGGTGATCAACTACCTTAGTTTTTCCTTGTCTGGGAAGCTCTTTATTTGTTCTTCAATTTTAAATGATAGCATTGCTGGGTAGAGTAATCTTGGTATATAGGTCCTTGGTTTTTATAATTTTAAATATTTCTTGCCACTCCCTTCTGGCCCACAAAGTTTCTGTTGAAAAATTCCCTATTTGTATTACTTCTGTTCAGCTAGATGGTTCTGAATAATGGTTGTTCTGTATTTTAGTTGTAAATTTTGATGTGGTTATGGGAAGCGGTATGTACTGTTTACCTATTCCACCATCTTGACTGGACATGTCGTTATTACTTTAAAAAAATATTTTATTGATATTTTACAGAGAGGAAGGGAGAGAGATAGAGAGCTAGAGACGTCGATGAGAGAGAAACACCGACCAGCTGCCTCTTGTACACCCCTTACTGGGGATGTGCCCGCAACCAATGTACATGCCCTTGACTGGAATCAAACCCGGGACCTTTCAGTCCGCAGACCGACGCTCTACCACTGAGCCAAACTGGTTTCGGCAGTTATTACTTTTTTAATCGTCACCTGAGGATATGTTTTTTTCTTCTTAGAAGTGAAAATTTATTTTTTTCAAGAAAAACAATTTTAAATATAAAAATGTTATATGCAATAAATATTAACATTTCAAGCAAAACAATCTTAAGTATACTAATGCTACATGCAATAAACATTAATATCTCAAGAAAATTATTTTATTTTTTATTTATTATTATTATTTTTAAAAATAAATCTTTATTGTTCAGATTACTACAGGTGTTCCTCCCACCCCCCCGTAGCTCCCCTCCACCTGATTTCCCACCTCACCCCATGACCTTACCCTCCACTACTGTCTTCATCCATAGGTGTAAGACTTTTGTCCAAACTCTTCCCACAGCCTTCAGACGTCCTTCCACCTGAGAATTGTCAGATCATGGCTTAAAGAAACTGATATTGGGTTCTGAATCCAAAAGATAGGGTTCATTGTGGAGTTTTTCCAGTAATTTCAGGAAAAGGATTTTAAGTATAATAATATTATCAAAACTGTACTAACACAGTATGATATCACAAAAGTTGTAGGAAATAACAGGGTTATTTCTATTATATTCCAAAATATTCCCCTGCCTCCCTCCCACCCCACTCTGAATCATTTTATGTTATTCATTATATTCCACAAATGAGTGAGATCATGTAATACTTATCTTTCTCTGACTGGCTTATTTGCTTAGCATGATACTCTTCAGGTCCATCCATACTGTTGCAAATGGTAAGAGTTCCTTCTCTTTTTTTTGTTTTTACGGCAGCATAGTATTCCATTGTGTAGATGCACCACAGATTTCTAATCCACTCATTTACTGATGAGCACTTAGATTGTTTCCAAATTTTAGCTATTGTAAATTGTGCTGCTATGAACATAGGGGTGCATATGTCCTTTCTGATTAGTGTTTCTGTTTTCATGGGATATAATTCTGAAATGGGATTACTGGGACAAATGGGAGTTCCATTTTTAATTTTTTGAGGTAAACTCCATACTGTTTTCCATAGTGGCTGTACCAGTCTGCATTCCCACTGCACTTGTAGTTCGTTGATTTGTTGATGGTAGCCATTCTGACAGGTGTGAGATGGTACCTCATTGTCGTTTTGGATGAGTAGTGACTTTGAGCATGTTTTCATGTGTCTCTTGACCTTCTCCATGTCCTCTTCCAAAAAGTGTCTATTTAGGTCATTTGCCCATTTTTTGAGTGGGTTGTTTATCTTCCTTTTGTTAAGTTCTATGAGTTAAGGATATATATATATATATATATATATATATATATATATATATTCTTTTAAATTGATTTTTAGACAGAGTGGGAAGTAGGGTGGGAAACAGGGAGGGAGGGATGGCTCTCAAAAGAAATTCCAGTCGTTGTACTGTTGATGTTTGGCTCTGTTGACTAATGAGTTTGCTGACCACTGCCCTAGGTAGGTATTATTTGTCAACATTACTCCAATGAGCAGGTTTAACTGTGCAGTGGGGAAGTGGTGGGGGGTGGCACCTACACATATTTTTTTAAAAGATTTTAAGTTCTGAGATGACTAGTACTTGGATTTTTATGTGTTAAATCTGGATTTCTACATGGTGAATTTTATAAATGGTTTTAGACACCAGGATAAATATGATAATATGTAACAAAATGTAACACATTAAGCCATTTTCATGATTAATTGATACTTTTCTATTTTAGTGTTAGAAAATTCCTTGCCAACTTTTTCTGTGAAATGGCTGGAATTGGCAATAGATCTTTTTTTTTTCTTTTCATTTCAGCACATTTTATGAATGAATATTTATCATGAAAAGCATCAAGCATCTTCCTTTCAAGAGTGTTCTCGATTGAGCTGATGGCATATAATAGTCATTTATTTAATCACTTTTGCTTCCTCAGCAATTTTGATCTACGATGAAATAAAGGCTCTCCTTGCCTTCAGTTTTTGAAGATAAAATTGAGAGATTTAAACATGATTTATTCTGCTTAGATCTTGGTTTGAATTAACTTGGTTTGCATTCATTTTCAAGAGAAGCATTTAATCCTTACAAAGTAATAATCTAATCAATCCCTTTGTTTTTCCAATTGCTCTAGAGACTGTGCTAAGCTGACTATAGAGCTTTCTTTATTATTAGAGTATGAAATACAAAGTTCCTTTTGATAGCTCATTTTAAAACAATATGTATTTAAGAGAGTAACATTTTGTTTCATATAAAAGTCTCAGCGAATGATGTTATACAAACATTTCTCCAATTCATGCTGACCTTTTCATATCCTTCAGATATGATTAGTGAGCTTTGAGAGATTCAAGATTTGTTTTTAAAGTGCCATTATTAAATTAATTCTGGGTAGTAGTAAATACAGTGATCTTCCTAGGACACCGGCCGCCTCTTTTCTTCTACCACATTTCTGGAATGAGTACCATATACCTTCAGGGTTAGCTGTTGGGGAGTCAGCATAGTGCTTCTCTCAGAGGTCATCCATGCTCTTTTCCTTTCACTCTGTTCTTGGATACTGCACCTCATTCTGTGTTCGCAGGGAACTGACAGGCAGGACCCTTCTACCTGAACTGATCTCCCCTTGTCTCCTGTTCCTTCATTTTCTGTTGGTTATGATCCTGTGTATTTTTCAACGTCTACTTCAAATAACATGAGCTCTCTTCCCCAGGCAGTACGACTTTCTCCTGGGACTCCATCTGAATCTCTGTTTAGTACTTGATCATGTAGATAGATGCCTTCCTGGTACATTTGTTTTTATGTTCCTAGGACAGTGGTCGGCAAACTCATTAGTCAAAAGAGTGGCAAACCGAGGCTCTCGAGCCGCATGTGGCTCGTGAGCTGCAGTTTGCCAACCACTGTCCTAGGAGAATGTGGCTGTGCTTTTATCTCTGTGCTTTCTTGGAACCCTGCAGAATTCTTGCACATTTATTACATTTAATAAAATTAAAGATTTTGGTAGCTACCCTTGTCAAGGAAGATTGCGAAATCTTATTTGGAGATGTTTTATTATTCCTCGCAGGAGTACTTGTCCTGGGGTTCAAGAAGAGGCCTAGTGAGCCCGATGAAATTGCATGAGAAACTCTCCTGTGTGTTCATATGTGCATATTTCTGGATTTGGTCCACTGCAATATGTATTTAAGACCAATATGAGACCAATTTTTATCAGATTGTAAAAGCAACTTTTACATGGTTAAGAACATCTACTTAAAATGATTTAGCATTCTAAAAAATTTCTTAAAAGTCCATAAGCCCCACAAAGGAGAATGAAAGCCAGTAACTATTGTCAGGTAGTTAGTTTGTTCAGAATCTGAGTGGTTAGAATTCATGCACCCTTTCCCTATTTCATGGGTTTTAGATCTTGAGGAGATTGGGAAATTCTTGTTTAGCTCAATTCTGGTTTTAAGTAAATTGACCAGGGGCAGAGGATGGCAACTTGAGAATTGAAGGGTGGATTCTGGCCCCAATTACTTTGCATCCTTCTCCAGCAGCAGGGAAGTTTGGTTTGAAGAGGGGGAACTCTTAGTTTGCTATTGGGAACGGTCACATACTCATGAACGTTCACTGCCAGATCATAGGGCCTTTAGAAACAGGTGAGTGCACTGGGGGGTTAAAGAGCCCGGCGGTGGCCACTGAACGGTGGAAGCCTCTGACTTGCAGCGTAGAGCTTATGGCTGATGCCTCCCTGTGTGTTAGCAGACGTTCTGCTTCCCTGGGCTGGGAGCAGTGGACGCAGAGTTTTAAGAGGATAATTTTTGGTCAGTGATATGAGACAAAAACAATCAGTTATTTAGGTGTGAGAAAGCCCGGGAGATGAAAGGCTCCACGCACAGCTCCATATGGCAGTGGGTTTTAGTTTTCACATCTGAGCAGAGACAGAGCCGCCTGCCATGTTGTTCCGTGCCCTTGGTTCACCCTTTCTTTCTCACGGAGGGCAGTGGACCATGGCTCAGGCTCCGAAGAACCGAGGGTAGAGGATCTGTCTTCAGGAGGGGAGTAGGGATGTCTTTGATCTGGATTCACCTAATTACTCAGCCCTCCCATTGTGTTGCTGGCAGGTTTGCAGGGGACTTGTGCGATCCCCTTATTAAGCATGTCTCCCGGAAAGGGAAGCGTGACCGACTTCTAATTAATGGCATGATGGCTTTTGAAATTTGGCACTTGAAAACTTTTTAGCTTCCTCTTTCTTGTTTTGTTAAATAGTTACAATCTTTCGGCTTCTTTCCACATTTACCTTATCAGCACTACCAAATCAGTTAACTCATTTTGTGGAAAAATGCTCTCTTTGTAGCACAGCATCTGGTAATTTGATGTATTAACTTTAATTTTCACGAAAAGTCATTAACCTCTCGCGGAATACAGCATCATTTTTTTCTAATACAATATTATTCTCAATCGCTGAAATGCAAATAAAAGTGCACATTACAGCTAGCTGTATTTCACTCGGGAAGGAACCGTGTCAGAGCTGCGCCTCCTCGGAGCAGGCCTCATTTCCAGAGCCTCCCCAAATCCTTTCGGAAATGGCGATGTGGGTGCTGGTAACTCCTAGTTTTTAAATACCGTGTTTGACTTCTGTTCAGAGTCAAATGCCGCCTCACCTGTTTTTCTAAAACTTAGTTCTTTCTAAGTCAGGGGTTTGCACTTATGACCCCCTCCATTTTGGTGAATAAAGTTGTATGGGAACACAGCCACGCTCCCTTGTGTATTACCGGTGGCTGCCCTTGTGCCACAGTGGCAGAGCTGAGTAGTTGTGGCAGAGAGCAAAATCTTTACTCTCTGGAATTTTTTCAGTAAAAGGCTGCCGACCCCTTCTCTGTGCCGTCTGCCGGGGCCCAGGGGCCTGGCATAGTCAGGTGTGTTCGCACAGCTGCGGTGAAGACCCTGCTGGCTGCTCTATGCTTATGGGTAGCAGAGAGATGCTTCTTCCCTTTCCCAAAGCGTGGGTCGTGGTAGCTCTTTCTTTGGCCTAAGAACGCATCCGGAGCTCTCGAATGCGTGGTGGCCTTGCGCGTCATTATTCCTGGTTCCTCCTGCTCCAGCCTTTCCCAGCATCCCCAGGCCGGGCTGGGCTCTGGGATGGTGTCTTGGGTCAGCCTGGCTGAGCTGCGTTCCTTCCGGTGCGAGCTCGTGCCGCACTCTCACAGTGCGTTCAGGCGGACCAGGGCCTGCTGGCTTGCTGACTCGTTGTGTAGTGGGGCTGATAGCATAAAGCGGAACTTCCTGCTTGTGATATTTTTCAGGCCGCAGCATCTAGAGGTAGAAAGTAATAACTTTGACATAAGCCTCTTTTTTTTTTTTTTTTTTTTTTGGTAATACCCTTCAAATACATGTGCAAATTCTCCCTGGCACACAGCTGCTTAGGAAGATTATGCTCTGTAAAATTCTGTTACCACTTTTGGTATTTATTTCTATTAAAAAACCCTTACTGTGTTTTATTATAAATATTACAAACTAAATCTACCATTTATTTTCTTTACGAAATGAGGATTGCAAGACTGAAATCTATGGCCTAGCTTTCATGGAATTTTGTGGCCTTTGCCATGCCATTCTTGATCACAACCTTTCTGATGGGGCCCTTTACTTTCCAGGCAAAAGAAGGCTTCATTTTGGCCAATTTAGAGCTTGTCAGAATCATAGGAGAATTAGAGAAAAAAATTTTTTTTTCTTTCTATGCAGTAACAGCTGCAGCAGCAGTGGTGGCAGCTACGTCATCAAAGAATGTTTGTTGGTCATGATCCCACCACCACAGTAAGGTGGAGATTACTGTTTCCCTGAAGGCCAGGCCATTCCATTCTTCTTTGCACAGACCAGGGTGCCTTCCCAGAAGTGTCTCATGCTGCTGCTGATGTCTGCCACGCATGCCTCTGTAAATAAGGATTCTTGTCACAAACTTGGTGCCGAGGAGTAATGGATCTTCTCTAGCAGAGACATAACTTCATGGTCTGGCAAAGGGAACCAGGGATGGGTCTGGGTGTCCAAGCTACAGTGGAGTCGTGTACAGAGTTGAGGTAATGACAGGGTGATATGTGTTCAGGTTTGGAGCCAGAGAGCTAGGCCTCCATGGCAGCTCTGCTTGCGCAAACTGCCTGGCCCGCTGACCCGCACATCCCTAAGATGCACACAGTAAGAGTACATACGTTTATGGTGGTCATAATAAGTGTTATCACTAGAAACCTACAGAACGTTCTTAGACATAAAAACAATTGAAGTAATCCTTCCAATCAGAGATCTGAGAGGTCAGCTGCTTAAAGTCCCGCAGAGGTCCCTGTGAAGGGAAGGACTTTCCCATGTCACGTGGTGGAACTGAAACATTGGCCAGCGTGCCTTTCCTGTTACCTCCCCGGGCCAGGGCAGAGCTGCGCCCCTAACCTTTATCAAAGATTTGTGCACTCTGTCATGCCACAGTGTCTGTGAGGCAGCAGAATGAAGAAAAAAGGAAGCCCTTTAAAGAGTGTCATATGGAGAATGATGAGTTAAAAATTCACACTGATCAAAATTTTCGTGTGCACATATACATCCATTTGTCCTGTAACTGAGTGCCCACAGTGCCCCTCCCTGTAGAGTGAGCAGAGTGCTGTGGGCAGTGGATGCACCATGTCCTCCCGTAGCGTAGACTCGTGCAGTATTTCCTAACCTCAGCATTATTTTGATTTTTAGCAGCAGCTTGGCCCCTACCCACTGGCGTTGTCTCAGCTGCCAGTTGAAACAACCAGAAATGTCCCCAGGCATTCTCAGGTATACCCTGGAGCGACAGGGGCTGGGAGCAAAGCGCCTACAGCTGAGAACCACTGAACGTGTGTGTGCACTGTTGCTAGCTATGAGAAACAGGAAAGCACACAGGAAAGTAAGTAGTAAGCACACACTGTGGATAGACTACGTGTGAGCCACATGGAGGGCTGTGAGAGACAGCAGGGAGAGGTGGTTTCCAGAATGCTTTCCAATTCATTGTCTTCCTCCCAGGGTGACACTTACCCACATGGTAGCTAAGCAAGTTTCCATTATATCAAAATTATTGTCTTTAAAACATTGAAAGCATTTTGTTTACTAAAGGGAGTATCTACATTTTTTCTTTTATTAAAATTAAATATTACTAGTGCTAAATAACCATGAAATAGGAAAGGATGGTTTTATAATTATGTAGTGGCAATTACATAATACAGTCCTGCCATCATGCTGCTACATATGAGCGACCCCAAATGGGCACTGATGAATCGATTCTGTACAATCATAGAAGAATCAGGTGGTTTGCGTACAAGTTTAGCACATTGTATTTATTGTTACTGACTATAGCTCTGAAAGTTATCCACTTTCCATTTGAGATAGAAGTGATTGTACAAACTGTCAAATGAAGTTTTTGTTTGTATAGAGTCACATTTTAATTATTTCTCAGTGGAAAAATATAGCACAAATGGATAGCATCATTGGTAATTCATAAACTGTCTTTTCTTATCTATATATATAAAAGCTTAAGCGACTGTTTGACCGGTAGCTATGATGTGCACTGACTACCAGGGGGCAGACACTCCAACTGGTAGATTACCTTGCTGCTGGGGTCTGGCCAATAGGGCCTGGGTGAGATGGGCTGGCCACGCCCTGAAGCCCTCCCTTGTTCCTTCCCGGGCCCCTATGTGCACTGGTGGGGTCCTTCAGCCTGGCCTGCACCTTCTCGCAATCTGGGACCCCTTGGGATGTTGGAGAGCTACAGGCCAGGCCGAGGGACCCCACTGGTGCATGAATCCTGGCCTCTAGTTATATCTTTAAGTGTGACTTAAGTTCAAAATCATTTATCAAAAGAATGTAATCTGCAAAAGTAAAGTAATATACCCCTCTCAAACAAAAACAAAAATAAAAACCTTCTAACCTCTTTGATAATATTTAATGCTGTTACTTTTCTGATGTCTGTTCACTGTAACCGTTATTTTATTTATTTATTTTATTTAAAAATATATTTTATTAATATTTTACAGAGAGGAAGGGAGAGAGATAGAGAGCTATAAACGTCAATGAGAGAGAAACATCAACCAGCTGCCTCTTGCACAACCCCTACCGGGGATGTGCCCGCAACCAAGGTACATGCCCTTGACCGGAATCGAACCTGGGACCTTTTAGTCCGCAGGCCAACGCTCTACCACTGAGCCAAACCGGTTTTGGCTGTAACTGTTATTTTAGACCATTACTTTTCCTTGCCATTACTTCTGCTACAAAAAAATCACCATCATTTTAGGCCCCTTTGCTTACTGGTCCAAGGTGTTTGAAGGGTGTTGTAGAACAGTTTCTGTGCACAAACAAGTATATGCATCAATCAAATATGTGAGATGCCTGTGGCACTCTCAAGTTCATTTATAAGTGAGCTGTTAGCTAGGTTATGTTTGTCAATATTACATGTCAGAGTGGCAGGGAACTATGGAGTCATGGCAGGATACATGATGAGCACAGGTGACTTCAATGATGAGAGAGAATTATTGATCAGCTGCTTCCTACATGCCCCCTACTGGGGATGGAGCCTGTATCCTGGACATGTGCCCTGATGGGGAATCGAACCATGACCTCCTGGTTCATAGATTGATGTCCAACCACTTAGCCACAGCAGCTGGGAAGAAAATTATTATTAATTAATGTACTAGCTTATGTTTAAGAATGTTCATGTCACTAGTGTTTATCAAAGACCTAAACAATGAAAAAGAAACATTTTCTAGAAATAATAGGGTATTAAAAACATTATAACTTATGGGAGAACACTTAATGATGGGAAAAGCATTACCATTAGTTAGAAACAGTGAAAAGGAAAATGGGGGTGGGGGGGACTTGCAACCTAGTTCAGTATCTGGTTAAAACTGTAGTCTGACTTCCCCACTCTGACTGACTTGGACGGAGCTGCGGGGACCCACTAGTTTAGTTCAGGCTTTGGATCCAGAATTCCCCTGGATTAGCAGGCCTGCAAAATAAAGGTTGAACTTTCTTCTCTCAGAGTGCTGGCTGACCTTTCTTCCGTGCATTCTGCAACAATATTAGCATGTTATATAATGATCATATATGTATTATGTATGTATGTCTATCTATGATAAGCATACATATGTGAGAGATGATCCACTTACACCTGATTTGGGGGAAGCAGTGAGGGAACAGAGGTGGTGGGTATAACTAGAAGTGGGCATGGCAAGAGGAGGCTGCTAAGATTAAAGCCCCATACCTGGAGTGGAAATACTCTCTAAATTGATGGATCCCTTTGTGAAGTGTTTCACTCTTAATCTTCCTATTTTTCTCTCAAATGAAAAGTATTTAATTTCTTAGCACTTTGTGCTCTCTAAAAGCAATTTGCAATCACATGTTTCTGTGTTTATTTAGTTAATCTCTGTTTCCCACTCTAGAAACTATGCGCTGAAATGGGAGGGCTCAGGTCTGTTTTATCACTGCATACCCATCACCAACACATTACATGCTCCATGGATATTAGTTGAATGGTAGCCAAAACACTATCGTATTGCCAGTAACATAACAAGCAAGACAAAAATGAAAATTATACTCTAATGTTGATCTCATTATATTTGTATTATTTAATGGTTTGGCTCATTTCTATTTACATATTTGATTATTATGTAGAATCTTTGCTTAGAACACCTCAAGATTATGTCATTAGTAAATTTGGCAACCCTACCTTAATTAATAGGAAACATGGTAGAAATGTTAAGGAGTACCTTTTTTTGTCCAGCAGATGAGATGCAGCTACAAACCACAACTCAGATTTCTCACTCTAGGTCTATTCTCTAAGAAATTGGTTAATGCAAATAAAATGTCGAACTGTCACTATTCTAATGAATCATTAACACACTCTGGACAAAAGCAGCCCTTCACTACCCCAGGGACAATGAGTCTACTGATAAAATCTAGAAAGTGGTTTGGCGGTATGTGCTCTATTTTTATTCTACAGAAACTCATTAATCAGCCCAAATATAAAAATGGCTATATAATAAATGAATTTTTAATGATCTACATTTCCTCATATTCACATGTACTTTTAATATCTTGAAACCAAGCTGGATTGAGTCCATAAAGTCATCATGAATACAGATGATTTCAGCCTCATGATTTGCCAAGCAGTAAAGTCCCCTTTAAACAATTCCAGAGAGACTCTCTAAGGTGGCAGAGTAGGTGAAAATGGCACTCACCTCCTTCCAAAGCCATATTGAATGGGAAATGGAAAATCCCAGAGAGGTTAGAAGATAGGAAACCAAATCTTGAATCTCTTGAACCTTTTATTCCCTCTCAATTCACTATCCTATGACATCCAAGAAGTCACAGCATTTTTGTGCCTCAGTTTCTCATCTGTGAACATAAAGAAAGATTAAAGTGGGTGCAGTATTAACTTCTCATTGTGTCCACTTAGTCATTTAAAAAGTATTATCCGCCGAAACCGGTTTGGCTCAGTGGTAGAGCGTTGGTCTGCGGACTGAAAGGTCCCGGGTTCCATTCCGGTCAAGGGCATGTACATTGGTTGCGGGCACATCCCCAGTAGAGGGTGTGCAAGAGGTGGCTGGTTGATGTTTCTCTCTCATCGACGTTTCTACCTCTCTATCTCTCTCCCTTCCTCTCTGTAAAATATCAATAAAATATATATTTTTTAAAAAAGTATTATCTGAGTGTCTCTCAAAGGTCAATTTATCTATCTTGGCCAGTGGGGCTCAGTGGTTGGCAACACATTGACTCATGGACCAAGGGTTCCCTGGGTAGGGGCTCAATCCCTGGTAGGGGGCGTGCAGGAGGCAGCAAATTCATCATGTCTCTCTCATCGATATCTCTTTCTCTTTATCCCTCCCACTTCCCCTCTCTTTCTCTAAAAAAAGAAAATCAATAAAAACATTTAAAAAAAAGTCAATATAACTGAGCATCATAGAAGGATTATATGTTGAATGCTTCCATGTTATTTCTGATGACTCTCATACATGATCTTATACTAGTATACTCCTGTGAGCTAATGTTTATATTCATAAACCACTTAGATTCCTCAGAATCTGCAGAACCTTGTTTTATCTGATAATACCCAATATATCGTCCATGTAACATGTGACATGCAAGCATGAATTCAGAAAAAACAATTTCATCTGTCTCTCAATACTAGAAAGTTTAATTTCATGCTGTGTTTTGCATGACACAGCAGGAGTGGATTGTTTAATATCTATAACTCTGAACTTCCACCACCTCTCTATCAGATATGCTGGTAAGTGTTGAGAAGCAGGCATTCTAAAAATAATTTCTATAGAATTTTTTTGGAGACCCTTGTAGCAAGCTATTTGAATCTATTTCCCTTCTTTTGCATGGTTTTTCTTTGTCTGTTTGAGTTATGTCCCCATGGGTCTGAAAGATAGAGTTTTTAGTCCCATACCTTAAATTGCTTTATAATTGCCTTACTTTATAAGGAAGCCATATCCTGGCATGGTGAAGCCTGAAAATATTCAGAAGAAGTTAATATGAACCTGTTCGAAGTAGGGGGAATGGAAGAAACACATTTTGGGAAATTGCTAGCTAGACTGGATAAACTCTATCAACACGGCATGATGTCATGCATAAAAAATAATGAGACCCAGACATTTGTTCTCAACAACATTTCAGTTTTGGTTGTGGGCCATAGAAAAAGAAGTTTGAGATGGAAAAATATGGCCTACACTTAAATATAAAACCATTTAAAATGTATTGAACATGGTTTGTTTTTGGAATTCCCTCAGTGGACTACATAAGACTGTGGGAGTTGTTCTAGATTTGAATGTGAGCTGTGTTACTCTGGGCAAATTGACACAGAATTTTGTGTGTCTGTTTCCTCATATATTTAAAAAAAAGGCTTTGCAGAAAATATTTTGAAGGGCCTCTGAATCCTCTAGATACTGTCTAGAATGCACTTTTCAGTAAGATAGACACTATTTTCATGGTTTAAAATAGAATAGAAGGGGAAGATCAGATAGGGAGAAACTAGCTGAAACAACTCACAACAGTGATTTACTTATTAAAATTAGAATAAGATATTTGATTCTTTTTGCTATGACTGTGATATACCTTTTGCTTTTAGGGAACTTTACAAGCTATTCTCTATGAAAACAAAACATTCTGAATTTTTTTTTCTGAGTGTGTATGTTAGGTCCCCTGAAACCTTCAAGTGCATTGTGTATCTTGACAAATCAGGGTTCTCTGAGCTCTGCAGACCATTCTGGGGGAAAACAAGGGATCTTCAGGCCTCCTACAGACCTTGCCTTATTAATCCTTTGTACGTCATAAGCATCTATAGATGCAAGTGAGATAAAAGTGTCTTTGGATGTGTGGCAGTGAACTGGTTAATGGACATAAGGACAAAGGAAATGGCCTTGGCACTTCTTATATGCCAGCTTTGTTGATTAATATTGATCGTAGAATTGTATTTCTATTTTCCCCCTGCTCAAGTCAGTGTAAATATAATCACATAATTTACTTTTTGTGTACTCTGCTGAAACAGCCTATCATTTGTCTTTGACTGGTACTATATGAATTGTAACCCAGAAAAATCAAAGTGCTGTTTAAATATTATTTTTCAATTTAATTAGATCTAAATATTTTAAAACTCAATTTCCTATATTAAAATTATTCTTATACATTGTCAAAGAAATTATAATTTTCTCCCAAAATTATTTGTCTATGAGGCTACATGTACACATGAGCAATGATTGAATAAGTATGTGGATGAAATAAATCAGTGTTATAGTTGACAATTCTATATAATAAAGAGGTAATATGCAAATTGGCCTTCATGCTCTTGCACAAGATGGCCGCCCTCATATGGCTAAAGATGGCTTCCCATGTGGTCAAGATGGCTGCCACAAGATGGCCGGCAGGGGAGGGTAGTTATGGGCAATCAGGCCAGCAGAGGAGGGCAGTTGTGGGAGACCAGAGCAGTTGTAGGTGACCAGGGCAGTTGGGGGTGACCAGGCCAGCGGGGGAGAGGAGTTAGGGGTGATTGGGCCAGCAGGGAAGGGCAGTTGGGGATGATCAGGCCAGCAGGGGAGCAGTTAGGCATCAATCAGGCTGGCAGAGGAGTGGCTAGGGGGTAATCAGGCCAGCAGGTAGGCGAGCGGTTGGGAGCCAGCAGTTCCAGATTGTGAGAAGGATGTCCAACTGCCAGTTTAGTCCCTATCTAAACCGGCAGTCGGACATCCTCGAGGGGGTCCCAGATTGGAGAGGATGCAGGTTGGGCTGAGGGACACCCTCTCTTCCCCCCCCCCCCCCCCCGGCCTCCCCAGTGCGCAGCTTTTGTGCATTGGGCCTCAAGATACATAATAAGGTGGGTGAACAGTGGTGGGTGCCCAGTATGTTCCATAGATAGAAATGGCAGGAAACAGCATTTTCTGTGCTATTATTGCATTAGTTTCTTGTAAAATTTTAAAGCTTTGATTTGCTATCAGAAGGATCACACATCTTTACCATCTCTGAAAAAACATTCTGTAAAATATAAGTATTTGAGTAAAAACTGAAAATATGAAAAATTTCTTCAGTTTACAACAGCATTTTGAGTTTACTTCAGTTTTGTGGAGTCCACTTTGATTTTGAGTGCCTGTGTCAGAGCTAGGAAAGCATTTTTTATATGAAGAAGATAACTCAGAGCTCATTGTGTCTCCAATTTTAAGTAGTTAATAACTAGAAGAGCTAAAGGAGTTAAACTCAGACCACATTTCATCAAGCATAACTGCTTATCAATCATATTAAACATAGAAATATTCATTAATTTGTTGGAATAATCACCATTGTGGATTTTTTTGAAAAAATCTGGCTTTTTTAGCTCAGCATAATGTATGTTAGATTCATCTACATTTATTACACTGATTCTGAATTCCCCTTTTTGAATGTAATTTTTCAGAATGAAATTTCTAATTTCTTAAGCCAGCTAAGAAATACTAGTCCGTTGGGAGTATTCCAAAGAGGGTAAAATTCAGTTCCAGTTTTTAACTGGTAATGAAAATTTTATGATAAAAGAATGAATGGGTTACAGAAGTATTTTACTCACCTTTTGGTGTTTATTTAGAGGAATTCCAATATAAATTGATCCCTTTGTATTTTTTGTAGTTAATTTACATGTTATATACTTTTTATTCTTGTCTGGTGAACACGCAAAGAAAAAAATTCATCAATTTTTGTAGTGTCTCATTAGGTTAGGCATTCCTATAAATAGATTAATATCAATAGATGCTGGATTTACTATGATGATCTATTTTCTAAATTTGTTTTATGTAACAACTCTAACTTAGGCCATGTTTCTCATAAAATAATTGATTAATTTCCTTAAAAGTTGAATGGTTTCTTTATTGGAACAAAATGCTAGAAAATACTGATCAGAAATACTAGTTTATAGAGTGCATATTGCAAAATTTTGTTTCTCAATTATATTTGGGACCAGAAATAACCATGCTTAGTATAGCAGAGTGAGTTTTCAGATTTCTGGACATCTATAAATTTAGTGTGAGTTAACAGTGTGGAAGTTTCCCAAAGAGCAGGGTCTTTCTCTTCTATATGTTTGGTATGATGTAGTATAAACCTACTCCATCTTCATATCACGTCTTCTTTATTCATTTACCTGTCAGTGTCCAGCTAGGTTGCTTCCATATTTTGGTTATAGAAAATAATGTTGCATTGAACTTAGGTATGCACATATCTTTTCAAAGTTATATATATCCAGAAGTTGAATTGCTGGGTCATATGGAAGCTCTATTTTTAATTATTTGAGTAATCTCTGTATTGTTTTCCATCGTGGCTGCATCAGCTGTCAATCTCACCAGCAGGACACAAGGATTCCCCTTTCCCCACATCCTCACCAACACTCGTTTGTTGGATTTATTGATGATGGTCATTCTGATCAGTGTGGCTATTCCCCTTCCTGGTTTTAATGTGCATTTCCTTGATAACTAGTGATGCTGAGCAGCTCCTCATATGTCTGCTGGTTATCGCTATGTGCTCTGTAACAGCCTGATGAGAGCCCGAGGCTCAGTCCTCTTCATTGTGGCTTTGCCATTAGAGTCATTTGCCTTCCCCTGTCCCTTTGAGTCCAGGCCGCAGCATTTCTTAAAAATTTTTAAAAGCTGTTTTGGTCTTCTGTATAACTCATGGATTCCCACGCCATCAGATAAGAGGGTCCTCCACACATCTTTCCTGGGTAACTGCATCTTCATACACCAATATGACCATAAATAACTACTTCTGTCATACTCTATTTCCAAATAAGGTCACATTCTGGTAGACTGGAGGGTTTGCATTTTAACATAACTTTTGCAGGGGGACACAATTCAACTCATAATACCCATTTAACAACCATATAACAACCTTACCTGGTACATCAAGAGGCTTATTTTGTTGTATTTTAAGGCACCTTTTTCTTTGTTCTTTCCTAATTATCATTTTAATTGTTGTAAATATACTGAAAAGCAGAGTAATTTCACACATTTTTTGCATACCTTCAAAGCCTTCCTTACTAGAAATTTGCACATAAATGCAATTAAAAAAATTAGTCATGCTGTGTGTCACAAAAACATATAGTAAAGTAACACTTTAGTTTAGGTGTTTGTTAAGTATTACCTTCTTATTTTTTGATTTTATATTTTGGTTATATGAACTTTCTAATTGTATAATTCAAATTCTGACTTACTATTTTCTGTCTTAGAAAGTTGCTTATTTTAGAAAATATTTTAATATTTAAATTAGATGATTGATTTTCAGTATAAATAATGGAGAGCATGTATTTGACTTCCCAGAGATGGGGACAACATAATCATGATTCTGTAAAATAAATCTTAGGGTAGTGAGCTTATAGGAACTCAATGTACACAGACTCCTGATAATTCTCTTTAAATTTTAACTTAACACTTAAAATTAATATGTATGTTCTTAAAAGGAAAAGCAACAAAAGCCATTCATATTGGTATTTTGACTTCATATAAAAAATAGTTTGCTTGAAAAGTTTTACCTGCTTATTGCTCTTTGTACCATTATGTAGTCACTAAGTTTCTTTATTTCTAAATGAGACTGCTAATATCTTCATTTCCTACTATGCATTCTCGTTAGATAATCTCATTTAATCTTCACAAGGGTTTAGATCAGGGGTGGGCAAACTTTTTGACTCAAGGGCCACAATGGGTTCTTAAACTGGACTGGAGGGCCAGAACAAAAGCAACCTGACTATGCTGGCACTCTTATCTTGGGCTGCTGGTGAAGGAGCAGAGGGGAGAGCAAGAGAACCCTCCACTCTAGAACAGCCGAACAGGCCGGATCCGGCCTGAGGGCCGTAGTTTGCCCACGGCTGGTTTAGATGAATGTTATTATTTTCCAGTATTAGCAAGAGTAGATTTTCACTGTGCTGATGAAGCATATTGTTTTTGACTCTCACATTGTTTCTTTTATTATTTTGAGTATTTTTTACTTCATTTCTGAATGTTTAAAATTAAAGATAATATTTATCTATTGTAATTACAGTGAGTCAAGCAGTCAGCAGAGTGGTAGATCTTTTGCATATTTATAAAGTTCAAGACTCTGGGAGAGGGTCATAGGAAATTGGAATGTGTGAGACAGAACTCTCCCTGACAAAGAAACTTATAGTACCTATATTGTTCACTCAATTTTATTTTTCATGAAGCTAATATTAGTAACACTATAAGAATATAAGAAAGTTTTTGCTGATGAGTCTTAGCTTCTATTTTTTTATTTAGTCGAAATATTTTATCTTAAACCAAATATATTAAAATTTCTCAGGATTCTCATTTTCCATATTTCTAAGCCAGGATGAGTACAACAAGAACTATCTCTGTACGTAACAATATAGAAAGCAGTGATGTAGATTAATAGCACCACATGTAAACATTCGGTACAATTTGCTTCCAGTGTTTATTATGAATTTTCTTTGGATGGCAGAATGGTGAGCAGAAGGGCTTTGTGGTAGAAGCAGTGGTGTTGAGGTGAGGAAGCACATGGGGGCACTTGGGCTCCCATGACTATGCTTCTTGGGTTGGAGAGGAATATTCATGTTTACTGGCAATGGTAGGGAAACCTGGACATTTTACTAGTGGAGTTAAATCTTGGAGCCCTTGAATGCCCAGCTCAGGAACTGAGACTGAATTCTAAAGGGTGATTGCACTCTATTGAACTCAGATACAAAAGATTACAAGACATTTGGGGGAGATTAAAATGACAACTGTAAAGATGAATTGGTGCTAGGAGAGATCGGTGTAAGAAATTTGTAGAGGAGACATTTCAGAAGAAGAATTAATGATAGTTGATGAAAGACTGGATTTCTAAGGGAAGAAGGGAAAGATGGATTAGGAAATGTTGAGTATGTATGTAGGAGATTGGAAGAATTGTCATATCATTGATAACTGCATATTTATTTGCAGTAGAAGTTGCTTTAAGGCATGTTAGTTGTTCCCTGAACTTTTAAATCATAATGCCTGCCAACATTTGAATTCTAAGGAGGGAAGTTTTGGACTGGACAGTATTAAAACAGTAATTAATTTGCATGGAGATGATAATTGTACCAACAAAATATTGAGAGACTTATAGTTTCAAAGCTGTTGTTGAGTCAACCAGTCTGTTGTTGCCCGGTGTGTTAGAGTTTGCCAAGGTATATTAGTTACACCTTTTAAAAATATATATTTTGTTGATTTTTTACAGAGGGGAAGGGAGAGGGAGAGAGAGTTAAAGACATTGATGTGAGAGAAACATCAATCAGCTGCCTCCTGCACACCCTCACTGAGGATGTGCCCACAACCAAGGTACATGCCCTTGAGCAGAACCGAACCTGGGACCCTTGAGTCCGCAGGCCAATGCTCTATCCACTGAGCCAAACCGACTAGGGCTATTAGTTACACCATTGAGACAATTCTGTTCCACTATTTGATTAATGTCTATCCTGTTGGTTGAAGTTTGGGCTGGATGCAATCTAACCTGTGTTAAGTCTTTATAGGAAATTTGCTTTTTAAGATATGTCTCCTAGCTGCTAGCTAAGTATAGATTCATGAAAATCAAAGTCTTAGTGGATTCAAAGTAATCTTTTCTTTGAGTTCACTTTAATACTATTCCTTTTTCCTAGTGGATATGTTTGTAGTAGTGTTCTGTAGTGGGTGTGTTTTATGAGATATAATGTAGAAGAGACTCTTCGTTTGCTCCTAATTGTTGGCCACTTTTTGAGAGTATGTTAATAAACATAATATGATTAAAATTTATCTTGAAGAACATTTATCTCTTCCTATTGGTTTAATTATTCTAATCACATTCATTGGCTACTTTTGTTTGTGAACCCAGGTTTTTAGCTTCACAGACCTTTCAGCATTCAGCTCACTGATACAGCCTTTTGATGGGAGAGAGGTTAATCCTTTTGTTGCTGGCATGCTTTTGAATGAGCACACTTTCCTTTTAGTTGTTCCTGGGACACAGTTCCCTATCAACTCTACCATGCCTTTGAGCGTATTATTTTACCATTTATAAGTGTGAATATGCAGGTTCTCGCCTCCCTTTAGAAGAAATTGAATTTACCCCTCACGGAACGTTTGGAAATGTAAAACATCCTCATAAATGTGGTGACTCAATATTCTTGTGAGTCACATTTAAAGTAGGACTCAGTGTGACTTCATGTAGCTAGTGAAATGTGTAAAGCACAACATCCCCTTTGTGTTTCAGTGCACCTGCCGGAATGACATGGTGAAAATTTCAATGGATATTTTTGTGAAGAAATTTCAGCCAGACAGATACCAGCTTTGGAAACAAGGAAAGGATATATACACCATTGATCACACAAAGCCCACTCCAGAAACCACCCCCGAAGTAAAAGCATGGATGCAAAGGAGGAGGAAAATAAGAGCATCCAGGAGGTAATGGTCCCACCGTCCCCCAACCCCTTGGACTTATGCAGTTAAAGTGGGCTATGATGTGGTATTCTCAAAGACTTTTTGCCTTGCTTAAAATTTATTCCTTATAAGTTTACATACTATCTTACTGAAAATTTGAGGCAAAATATTTTAATTCTTGAGAAACGTAATAAATAAATAAATAGAAGTAGAAAGAGTTGTATTTTGTGTTTGAGAATATTCCTGAAGTTGTTACAAATGGCAAGTAAAACAATACTAGAACCTCTCGGATCTCTCACACTGATGATTTTTAAAGTTGTATTGGTGGTGCTCCTTATTCATCTCCATACTTTTATTAACTTCAGTAAGTTGATTTCCAACCTTTTCATTTTGCTATTGGTTTGGTTTCTGACTTCAGTAGTTTTCTTCTTAATTTGATATTAATTTTCTCATCGGGATACCTATTTTTTTTGCCCCATTTTATACACTTGGTTTTATTCTTTTATGAGATAGAAAGCCAAGCATGTGGTGTTTTTGTAACATGGTTGTCCCCGTGAACTTTATTCTACATTCCATTTTCCTGGCCAGGGCCATTTCAGAAGCGTTTCCACCTGTCACGGGGATCTGCCTAGTTTAAAACCCATTGAATAGGGCATGTGTTACGTTGCTCAGGTCCTCAGGCAACATTTTTAGGCTCTTGATGTTTTCCAGGGTTATATTCCTTTTTTACTCTCCAATATTACTCATTGTTTTTCTTTCAGATTGTAAAGGTAATATTTGTGCATTGGCGAAAATTTGTAAAATAAGGAAAAGAATAATGAAGGAATCCCAAATCACTCATAACCTCACAATCCAGAGATAACCAGTGTTAACATTTTGTATATATCCTTTACATTTATATTGATTCTATATCATATAGTATTATATGCCTTTCTAAAATTGGGCGATGCTCTGTTAGCAATTTGATGACCAGTTTTGTGAGTGTTTTACAAATGATTGCTACAACATGTTGTTTAATGACTGCACGTATTTAATCCCCTGTGTTTCGACTTGTAGCTTGTTTCCCGTTTTTTTGCTATTAACTAAAATAACACTGTAATTTTAAATCTTTGCCCCCACTTTTGATGCTTATTTTCTGATTCTCTTTTATTTTTCCTGACATTTATTTTCTGCTATTTTAGAATGATAGTGAGCGGAGGAACCTTAAGAACCATGGAATCAAACTTCCGCATTCTATGAGAGTAATCCCCGAGGCACAGAGTTAGTAGCAGGACTCAAACTGAGGTGTTCTATTTCACCCTATAATTTATAGCAGTGACTTTTAAACTGTTAGTTTTCAGAGCAATTTAGTAGGTTAGGAACAACATTTTTAAATTAGGAAATAAGATAGAATAAAAAGTATCATAGTCCTTCCTGTGTGGGAAGGGTAAGTATTAACTCATGACATGTATGAGTATGTGTGCATGTGTGTGTTGTGTCACCATCTAGGATGTATAACTTTATATGGGTTGCATTAAAAACAGTTTGGGAAACACAGATTTAGAGAGTCAGTGCCTTTGATACACATGTTAATTCACATTACAAAAGATACTAGCTGTGGAAGGGGGCAGTAGCTAATCTTGGGTTCAGAAGAAACACCAGTAGATCTTGTTGAGAATTGCTCTCTAACGGTCAGAAAAAAAAAAAATACAATATTTTAATTAGATGTATGATCTGGTCTCCTAGTTACTAACCACAGTAGTCCTTTTGTGTTGACAGAGACATAGATCCATGACATGGAACAGATTTGAAATGCCTTCAGCAGGTTAAAATAATCAGTGGACTTTGCTCATGCTCACTTAGTTAGAAAGCTAATGTTAAGGTGCTTGTTGATTATGCTCAGCTTTGCGGCTTGATCATAGTTCTCTGACTCCCTTAAACAAAGCCCTATCTAGGGAAATCTGATGTAGGGAATGATTCATTGAACTCTCAAAGAGATGTCAGTCATCTGACTTTACGTGTACTATGCTATTAGTAATGTGAAGATTTTCTACATAGGCCCGTGCATGGGTTCTCAGTACACGTGATAATGGTGATGTGGTACTGTCACTACCAGCAACAGCCAGAGCCAATTTACATAGGTTATCCAAAGCTACCCCTTTATCTCAGACCTTTGCCCTTCCTGCCTTCCTTTGTGCTTTGTGTGTCTATGTGTATGTATTTGGGGGCACTGAAATACATATTGCTTTGAGTTGAATTACACTTTTTCCTAAATGAGTGTTAGAAATGTTGTGTCATATACAAAAGGCATCTGTGACAAAGCTATCAAGTGACTTGCTGGAAAATACTGAAAGAGGAAAAAATTAAAAATGGTGTCCATTCTGAAAATAATAAGTTTTATAAGTGTCAAATAATACAGTTGACTGTCCTTTTTAATGACTGTCCTTTAGCTAATGATGATTTGGCATTTATTTTTATAATGATTTTCATGAAAACTTAAAACTTACACAAAAATCAGGGAAATGTGGTCACCTGTTCACATTGGGATGCAAACCTATAAAGATTTTAACAATGGTTTTTTGGGCTCTCCTCATTTTCATCTTTATTTCTCATTACCTAAATAATACTTGATTCATTGATTAGATTTCCCCCACACCATCATTTTTCACTTTCTTTTAATTTTTATATTTCTTTCAATATTGTTATAATCTTGCAGCAAAGACTTACCCCAACAGTATATAATTGTAAATCAATTATTTACAATTGTTTTAATTTAAAAATTTAAAAATATTTTTATTGATTTCAGAGAAAAAGAGAGAGGGAAAGAGAGATAGAAACTTCCATGATGAGAGAGAATTGGCTACCTTCTGCATGCCCCCTATTGGGGATCGAGCCTACAACCCAGGCATGTTGACTGGAATGGAACCCAGGACCCTTCAGTCTGCAGGCTGATGCTCTAGCCACTGAGCAAACTGGCTAGGGCTTATTTTTAATTTTTAGTGAATTGTTAAAAAAAAACTATCAATTTTTTTCTTCTTTCAGTAAGTGAAAATAACATTTGCATTGGTATGTTTTATCCTGTTCTTTACAAACGTTGCTCTGACCACAGCTTCTCTTGTTAATAGCTTCCAGTGCACTAGTTCTCACTCTAAGCGGCCTAAGAATGAGGAGGATGAGGAAGTGTCAGCTACAGTCGATGGGGCACAGGGCCCTACCCCTGACCCAGGCCCAGACAGCCTCAAGGCCAGTGAACAACCCGAAGCAGCAGTGAAGCTGGAGAACACAGAAGCACCTTCAGAGGGAGCGGCCCCTGCTAGCAGGATGCAGTTGGACCAGAATCTATCAGGTAATATCGGGTTCTCAGGTAAGAAGCTGGCTGATTGCTTCACATATAACTAATCGGTGGTTGATGATCTCATGTCTTTGATCTATGTTCACTGGGACAGATATCTCACTTTTCCATATAGCTTAACCAAGAAGCCTTCTAGAATTATGGGGTAATTCAGTCAGGAAGCCAAGGAATTGCTGTAAAGGTCAGGAGCACCCCCGCTACATGGAGTGGCACCGTGAGACACACAGCCTGCAGGTCCTGTGTGTTTAAATAAAAAAGATTCTAAATGCCCTAGCTGGTTTGGCTCAGTGGATAGAGCCTTGGCCTGTGGACTGAGGGCTCCTGGGTTCCATTCCAGTCAAGAGCACATGCCTGGGGTGTGGGCATGATCACCAGTAGGGGCTGTGCAGGAGGCAGCCGATCAGTGATTATCTTTTATGGATATTTAATTCTCTCCCCCTCTCCCTTTCTCTCTGAAATCAATTAAAAAATATATTTTTTTAAAAAGATTCTAAAATGGGAAAAAAATATTTTTTGTGCAACTCAATTACACTACATTTTTAGAAAGCTTCTTTTGAGCTCATATGGAACAAAGAAAACCAAATGTGGGTAATTCTTTGCCAATTCTTAGTTTTTTTTAACTTAATTTTAAGACAAAAAAATAAAGAATAAAGTTTTAAAAAATAGCATTTTATGTTGTTCATTATATTCAACAAATGAGTGAGATCATGTGATACCTTTCTTGGACTGGCTTATTTCACTCATAAACTGATGAACAAAAATAGATTCAGAGGCATAGAAGCATCAGACAGACCGTCAAACCTCAGAGGGAAGGCAGGGGTGGTTAGAAGGGTGGTAGGTAAGAGATCAACCAAAGGGCTTATATGCATGCATATAAGCATAACCAATGGACATAGACAGTGCGGGGTGAGGGCTTTGCTGGGGGTGGGAGCAGGTGGGGAGAGGTCAATGGGGGGGGGGAAAGGAGACATATATAATGTTTTCAACAACAACAACAAAATTAAAAAATGAAAATAAAAAAGAACAACAAATATTACTTAGTCTTGGGAAATGGTATGTATAGTCCCCTGGCTGTTCCTCTAAAGCCATCATCTGCAAGTCTCAACTACTTTGCTTCCCCCCCGAAACTGCATATATCTCTGAAACTGTTTTAACACTTTGCCGCTTTAATATACGTATGTTGGGGCATTTGTCCTTTTACTAATCAAGCTTATTGGTAATTCCTGTCTTTTTGTTGTGTCCCCTCCACCAGTCTGTCTTCCAATCATAGGCTCTTCGAATCCAGCTATTGTCCCCCCCTCCCCCCCAGCCTGCCCTCGATTCTCCTCCTTCAAGACACCATTATCTCTTGCTTGGGTTATTGCAGGAATTACTTCCTTCTTGTTTTGCCAGTGTTCACTCTGGAAACCTCTGCTAGTCAGTTCTCTATATGGAAGTGATCTTTGAAAACTACTAGCTGTTTGTTTGTTTGTTTATTTATTTATGAGGGAACAATTGTTAAAGCTGGGGACAGTAGAATGAGAAAGGGCTTAGTATAGAAGACGCAGTGGGGAGTCTAGGCTAGGGCCTTGGGATCAGGTTCAGGGGTTAGTGTGGGACAAGGGCCCGTGCCCATTGCTCCCCTGGTTGCAAGCCTCATGGGGTCCTTTAGAGTTTAGGAGGTGCATGCCTATGAGGAAGGAGAGGGGAAAGGAAATGGTAGGGCTACTCCCCAGAGGGTGAGCATGTGCTGGCTCCTTTGTCTTGGAAAGCTTAGGTCTTACCCCACTTCTTTCTTTTTCATTCCTATTCCACTTCTAGTGTAAAAAATGTCCTTATCATAGTCCTGATTCATCTGACCTTCAGCTGCTTCTCCATGCTTATTACCTTTTGCTCTTGAAATATCTTTATTAATAGAGTTTAAATCATAGACTTTTCTTCAGTGAGTTTATACTTTAGTGGAGAGCCAGTGTGATAAATGCCATGTTAGAGGTTGCATAGAATGTTGCTGGTGTACCAGAGAAAGACCCTAAAGGAACGGGAGGCTGGACTTGCACTGTTTCTTGGAGCAGGTGGTATTGAATTGACTTGAGATAAATGGATAGGAGGCAGGAAGGTGGAGAAGGCAGAGAAGGGAACAGCAGCAGGCAGTGCCGAGAAGATGGTTATGCAATACATATGGCTATTTCTTTAGAGTCTGTTATCATAGTTTAATTACTGGGTCATTTAGGCCAAGGGCACACATTTATTACACATTTCCTTGCATTTTAACCTCCAGGTTTAGAGACCTAGCAGAACAATAGATGACGTGGCTAGGTTCAGCACCACAGCTAGCATGTGACAGGTGAAATAATGTGTGTAAGGGAGAGAGAAGGGTGAATAGAGAAGGCAGTGGAGAAGTGCTTATGATCATTGTATGATACAGCATTGGTGTAGGAAATAACTTTTACTGTATCTGCTCAGCCTTACATGTGCTCTTTACATACATCCTCTGAACTGGAATGTTTCCTCAGTAGCATCTCTTAGCATCATATATTAGAACTAGAGGCCTGGCACACAAAATTCATGCATGGGGGCAGGGGTGGGGATTGTCCCTCAGCCCAGCCTGCACCCTCTCCAATCTGGGACCCCTCAAGGGATGTCCAGCTGTCTGGTGGGATCAGGCCAGCCTAAAGGGGCAGTCGGAAATCCCTCTCACAATCCAGGATTGCTGGCTCCCAACTGCTTGCCTGCCTGCCTTACTGATTGCCCCTAACCACTTCTGCCTACCAGCCTGATCACCCCCTAGCCACTCCCATGCCAGCCTGATTGATGTCTAACTGCTCACCTGCCAGCCTATTTGTCCCCAATTTCCCTCCTTTGTCAACCTGGTCACCCTAACTGCCCTCCCCTGCAGGGTTGATCACCATCAACTGCCATTCGTTACAGGCCTGGTCCCTCCCAACTGCCCTCCCCTGCTAGCCATCTTGTGTCCACACAGGGACACAATCTTTGACCACATGGGTTCAGGCATATTGTGTGTTGGAATGATGGTCAATCTGCACATTACTCTTTTATTAGATAGGATAGAGGCCTGGTGCACGGGTGGGGCCAGCTGGTTTGCCCTGAAGGGTATCTCAGATCAGGGTGGGGGTTCCCTTGGGGCATGGGGCAGCCTGAGCCAGGGGCCTGTGGTGGTTTGCAGGCTGGCCACGCCCTTCAGCGACCCAAGCGGAGGCCCTGGTATCTGGGATATATTTATTTTCTACAATTGAAACTTTGTAGCCTGGAGTGGAGCCAAGCCTTCTGCTTGCTCAGTGACAGCAGCTGTTTCTATTTGGATTTGTTTACCTTCTATAATTGAAACTTTGTAGGCTTGAGTGGAGGCTTAGGCCTGCAAGGGCAGGCAGAAAGCTTGGTTTCCTCAGTTGCTGGGGAAATGCCTCCCTCCTGCTCTCTGTGGCCATATCCATCTTGGTTGGGTTTATTTGCATACTTACTCTGATTGGCTGGTGGGCGTGTCTGGTGGGCATGGCTTGTGGGGCAAAGTTATGGTTAATTTGCATATTACTCTTTTATTAGGTAGAATATAATTCTTATTTTTAGAAACATTTCAAATTGCTGTTGCTTTTGATAATTATTATTGTACTGGTTTTTGTCTGTAGTAAAACCTCTTTTTAATTCCTTATTTTGTCAGTAAGTATATTCTTTTGCCAAACTCCAAGGTCTCACCTTAACAATTATGAAGGCTACATGGTGCTACTGTGACCTTTTCTACCCTTGTCTGTGGAAGTTTACTAGTACAGGGGAAGTTGGAAGATAGAAAGTTAGCTGAGAATAGTTTACAATTGTACTCACTAGTAACACAATGCAAGATTTATTAAGTCTTTTGTTTTACTCCTCAGGAAACAGCTGCTTAAGTACATCAATGAAGGAGGAAATAAAAACTAAGGATGACCAAGCCTATGCCATAATTCCATCTCTGAACACCAGAGAAGCCGCTGATTCTATATCTATTGGCCATTTGACCCCCGAGGAATCAGACTCACCCAAACATCCATGGCCAAAGTTACCAGAGTCGTGCTCCTCAGTGCCTGCAAGTAACAGATCGTTGACCGAAGGAGAGGGCAGTAATATGGAAAGCCGTGCGAATGGCCTTGAACCTGGGGAGGTCCCAGCGGTCCCCAGTGGAGAGAGGAATGGTTTCAAAGTCCCCAGTGTATGTGGCATTGTCTGTTTTTACTGTATTTATCGTGTGGTGGGAGCTTTGCTGTGCATCTGAATCTTGCTGTAGGCCAGAAATAACATTTCACAGTGTATGGGTCTTCATCATATTTTCTTCCATGATTGGGAGGTAAGCCTTCTGTGAGCTTTGTCTCACACGGTGATAATTCAGAAAGCATAGAAATTTTTACCACATCTTGAACCTTAATTTTATTTTTAAATTATTTTAAAATTAAATTCTTTATTTTGAAATAATTATACATTCATATTTAGTTATAAGAAACTAGAGCCGAAACAGGTTTGGCTCAGTGGATAGAGCGTCAGCCTGTGGAACGAAAGGTCCCAGGTTTGATTCTGGTCAAGGGCATGTACATTGGTTGCGGGCACATCCCCGGTTGGGGGTGTGCAGGAGGCAGCTGGTCGATGTTCTCTCTCATCAATGTTTCTAGCTCTCTATCGTTTTCCCTTCTCTGTGAAAAATCAATAAAAAAAAGAAAAAAAAAAGAAAAAAGAAACTAGAGGCCCGTTGCACGAAATTTGTGCACAGTGTGTGTGGGGGTGACCCTCAGCCCAGCCTGCACCCTCTCCAATCTGGGACCCCTCGAAGCATGTCCGACTGCCCGTTTAGGCCCAATAGGATTCTAAATGCACAGTTGGGCATCCCTCTCACAATCCAGGACTGCTGGCTCCCAACAGTTCACCTGCCTGCCTTCCTGATTGCCCCTAACCACTACTGCCAGCCTGATAACCCCCTAATACTCCCTTGCCAGCCTGATTGATGCCTAACCACTCCCCTTCCAGCCTGTTTGCCCCTAACTACCCTTCCCAGCAGGCCTGGTCATTCCTAACTGCCCTCCCCTGCAGGCCTGGTCCTCCTCCAACTGTTCTCCACTGTAGGCTTGGGGTCTCACCCAACTGCCCTTCCCTGCAGGCCTTGTTGCCCCCAACTTACCTCCTCTGATGGTTTGGTCACTCCCAACTCCTCTCCCCTACTGGCCTGATTGCCCACAACTGCCCTCCCTTGCAGGCCTGGTCCCTCCCAACTACCCTCTCCTGCTGGCCATCTTGTGGTGGCCATCTTTGTGTCCACTTGGGGGCAGCCATGTTTGACCACATGGGAGTAGCCATCTTGTGTGTTGGAGTGATGGTCAATTTGCATATTACTCTTTTATGAGATAGGATAGTACAGAAAGCTCCTGTGTAGTCAGTTTCCCCCAATAGTGACTTCTTGGAAAGCTATACTAAGATATCACAGTATGTTGACATTGACATAGTCAAGATACAGAGTGGTTCTATTACCTTCAATGTTTACCAGACTGGAGATGCATTACCTTCAGGGCTTTGATCTCCTCCTGCCAACAGTTAATTCCTGTAAGTCCCATAGCCTCTATTTTACCAATAGACTCCCCTGGTCACACCTCCCCCTGATACGTTCCTCATGGATTCTGATTCCATGGCCAGGCTGACCTTTCCGGCCCTGCCCACTACCAGAAACAGGCCATTTACCTCTTGGAAAACTCACACCCTTCTTGATTACCAAGTTTCCCATTCTCTCTGTTTGCATAGGACTTCCCTGTTTCTCATATGTTCTCATATGATGTTAATGTCATATGGTTTCACCATAAACTGTTACTGTGACCATAAGGTTGTGAGTGGATCAGGCAGTCACACACTCTGATTGTGTATAGTGATCATCAGAATTCATTGACCTCTTTGACCTGTATAACTTGATTAAGGAATTCAAGTGGATGAGTAAGGAGAGCTTCAGTTGTGGGAGCTGATAGAGTGAATCCCAACAGACCCACTTCTTCATTCCTCCTTTTCATTTCAACCATCACAGTCCTTTTTATATCTTTGAGTAATGAGGGAAATTAGATAAGGAAATCCACTTGGAATATTTTACTTATAAGTTGTTTAAAATGTTAAATGATGTGTAAATACATTTTCTAATTTGACCTAATAACCTTTATCATTTTATTTGTGATTATATATTACTTTAAAAATGTTTTTATTTATGAGAGAGAAAGAGAAAGAGAGAGAGAGAGAGAGAGAGAGAGAGAGAGAGAGAGAGAGAGAGAAATGTATTTGAGAGACAGACAAACAAGGATAGGTTGCTTCCAGTACACATCCCAAGCAGGGATTGAACCTGCAAACCGTGTTTGTGCCTTGACTGGGAATCGAACCCCTTGTAGGTGACACTCAACCGAGCCACACCAGCCAGGGCGGGATTAGTACCCTTTTCTCACACTGTAGTGTCAGACAGCCCCTCTAAATAATACAGATCCATCTAATGTTTGTATAGTTTTGAGCAGTTTTTCTTCCTATCAAGTGTAATGCTATTTGTATTCTGGTAGCAGTCAGCTTTAGTAAATCTTCTCAAGCAATACTAGGTTAATTTTTGAACAGTATGTCTCTGTCTATAATTGGGCTCCATGGAATATACCAAATATGTTACCACTTTACCCGTTACCCTGCTGACTACCATACTCCTTCCTCAGAGACCAGAGGGCATCGCTCCTTCACTGCACTCCAGGGTTCACTCCACTGTCTCCTCATCTGAACGGCCTTCTCCGTTGACCTGTAGGAAATAGCCCCGCCCTAGCTCTTTCCATTTCTTTGTTCTACTTTATTTTTATTTTACTTCGTATTTGCTTAGTAGTACCTGATAGAGATTTATTTTTTACTTATTGTCTGTGCTCTTCCCCTTCTATAGGGCACACTCCTTGAAAGCAAGGGTTGGAGTACTTTTACTTATTATAACCCAGTTTTTACAACAGTGTGGCCTATAGCAAGGGCTTAATAAATTTTTGTTGTTAACTAAGTTATAATTTCCTAAACCGTAGATAAAACTCATACTGTTTTACTTTTCCTTCTCATAGCTTTGATTAGAACCTGCTCACATGTTTCTTTCATGCCCCCCCCCCCCCCCCCCCCCCCGCAAATCCTGTTTTGCAGTCAGATGCCAGGATAGTTTTTCCACTTTTGGCCATTGCTGTTTTAGCTAACAGGAAAATTTCTGAGAGTCTTCCCCCCCCCCCCCCCCCCCCCCCCCCGAGTGAACTGTTGATATAAACCTAGTAATTTCAAACTCTCTGGGAGTCTCCCTACCTTTTTCTTTTTTTGGATTGAATGGGCAAGAAAGCTTGTAAGTGGGTTTTGTCTGGAAGATGTCAGGGTGCACATAGCCTTTTTTTCTCTATCCTTGAAAAGAAAATGTAGTTTACAGAACCCAGATTTTCTAGAAAATTTAAGTGATTTCAGCCCTGGCCTGTGTTGCCCAGTAGTTAGAGCATCAGCCCAAGCCAAAAAGGGTCGAGGGTTCGATTCCTGGTCAAGAACATGTACTTGCTTGTGAGTTCATTCCCTGGCCCCCTTCAGAGTGCTCGGAAGGCAACCAATCGATGTGTCTCTCTCACATCGATGTTTTTCTTCTTCCCATCCCCCTTCCCTTTTATTCTCTCTAAAAACCACAAACAAAAGAAAAGGTAAGTGATTTTAAGATGACAGTAATTTACCATATTGGCAAAAAACCACTTTTGATTTTATGTTTAATCCTCAGAGAAGTGAGTGTATGGGCTCAATTTGACAGTGTGGTTTTGTGTGAATAGAAAGCAAAATAATATGCTGTATATTCTCATTTGACCAGCATGGATGTGACCAAGTGCCACAGTCCTATGTTGTTATGAAAATATAACCCTAAATTTAAGTTAGTTTTAAAGAACGTTGGAAAACTTGCTAACTGCCAAATTTATTGCTGGCTGGATAAGCCTACCCTGAACTATATACAGATAGTATTTTAATATGAAGCATAAGGATAGTTAATGGATATTTTGGTAAAATAACTAATAGAATGGATTCCTATTTTTTTACTTAAAAGTTTACTTTTTTTTTTTTTTAATAAAAGGGATAACTTTCTAGGAGGTAAAAAAAGTACAAGAGTTCTTCATAATTAAATTGTTATAAATCATTGTTTTGTTTAAAACAAGTTTTTAACTGCTTGTGTTTCTCCCCCATTTTTTTGTTTTGTATTCAGAGACTAGAGGGAGAAACCAAAACAGCTAAGAGTTGGCGCCATCCACTGAGCAAGCCTCCAGCAAGATCCCCCATGACTCTGGTGAAGCAGCAGGCAACTAGTGACGAAGGTAGGCTTGTGACGTTTTCGGGATTTTTAACTTGAATCTTTTAAATTTATGAACACCATCTTGGGTAAGAAGCTACATGCGGTACTTCCATATCCTTTTTTCCCTGGTATGTGGCAAAGCACAGGAGGAGGGTGATAGCTGAGCTCTCAAAGCAACGAGGGAACTCCAGAGGAGATTCTGAGAGAAATAACATCCAGGTTGGAAGGAAGAGCCAATGCAGTGGCTCTTTGGGGGAAAATACGCCAGGACTGGAGTGGACGTAGGAAAATTAGAGCTGAGACCTCATAGGTCCCTCAGACACACAAAGCTGGACTCTTACAAGCCTGTATCCTTAGTCAAGGATGTGCTAGAGAAAAACCAAACCGCAGCTGACCTAGGCTCCGTCCAGCAGAGGACAATTGGATTTGATGCCTAGGTTTGGGCTTGTGTGAGGACAGGTGATAGGATGAGACGAGAAAGTTACCCTAATAGTTCTTAATCGTAGGACTGGTATCACATTTATACTTTCTTATTCCAAGTCAGAAATTTAAAGTAAAAGTAGGTACTGCCTGTTAAAGCCTCCAGGGCATCTAGCAGAAGCAATCGACAAATCTTTTTGAATCCACTTGGAAGAGGAATCTGACTCATGGACAGTAAACTCTCTGACTGGAGTCCTGGCTTTGTCCCTTATAAGTTTTTTGCCTTTGGACAAGTCCTCTCCCTGACTTCAGTTTCCTTTTGTGTAAAACATGAGGACTGGTCGTTAATTATCAGAGTTCCTAACCTACAGGTTCATGATTGGATTTTTGGCAATTCAGCTATCCTGAAATAATGTGTGGTAATATGCTGAGCTGATCACCATTAGACTAAATTTTTATTTGTTACTCTTCAACTATAATTTTATGATTTTTAGAATAATTATACAGAAACGTTGAAAGATGCAGGTACCCATTCGTACTGCATTCACCCAAGTGCAGAGGTGACCCACCTACAAGTGTGAAAATTGACAAGATTCAGATTAAAACCTTGGTTATGGTTCTAATTTTCTGTAATCTGAGCGCCGTCTGGATAACTTTTTATAACTCATCAATTCAGCAAGTGCAACACTGTAATGAGCTGTTAAGCATCTCTTTGAAATTAAAGAGAGCTTGGACCCTGATCCCTATCTCTGTAATGTTTGCATGCCTTGAGAGTTTGATTAGGAGAATATTTCAGGCTATGTAACAGCAATTTAGTTTTTGGACAGTCTGTCTTTATTAATATTATAATTCATTTAGTAATGGATTAAATATTTAAATACAAAGATGGAAGAGATGAAAATTGCTGCTTTAATTAGAGATTATATTGGTGTTTGACCATTATTTAACCCGTTTAATCTAGGTTTTCAGTTATTTTAAAGGATAAAATGTATACATTTAAGTGCAATTAAGTAAGGAAAAACTCAGGAAATCAAGCCTGACACATTTTGATTACTTTCCGAGTGGTTTTCTCTGTTTCACACTCCTTTTATTAAAGCTCTCATGTTTATGATGCAGTTGAATGCTAAACCAGCCCTGAGTGTATATCCCAAAAACTAGAACTACCCACTGATTTCACTTTGTTGGAGATTTTTGTTTCCTTTTGGGATTGTGTGATATTTCCTGTGGTATTTTATGAAATTTACCCTGTGTCAGTAGTCACTGTGAGGGCTATTTCTGGTGTACAAGCTGACTCTTGGGGCACTTTCCACTCACTCCTCTCCCAAGGGACATTATTTAGAATTGGCTCTTTCACTTTACCTTTGGTAGATAAGATACTTTGGGGAGGATTATGCCCTCCTGCCCCTGGCATGCTTATAGCATCCCTTTCTAAGAATTGGTATAGATTTGTTGGTCTTCATTTTATTTGTTTTACTTCAAGGTTTTATTAAGGAGATGTTGACCAAATGTAATAATTGTGGTTTATTGTTTCAAACTTTACAAATGTTATTTTAAGTATTAAATTAAAATTTCATTTTAAATATTAAAAGCACCCATTTATGTGTTTTGCTGGATGGAAATGGGCACTTGACCCTTTTTATGGTATTGAACCTGAGACCTGCCTGCCTTCTGGTCTCTTTGGATGTTAATGGCTGCTCCTTGGAGAGCTAACTCATGGACTCTCTAAGGCTCATCAGATGTTTACTCCTTTGTATGGTGAAATGGTTGGATTATTACTGATCCCAAAGTTTCATTCAAACTCTAAAGGTCTTTGATTCTTTGAAATTACAATAGGAGAGGATAGTGTATAGTTTTCATGCCCCATACTAGACTTCATTGAAAAGCAAAATAATGAAGTATAGGAACATCCCTAATCAACAGTGTTTCTCTTCCGTAAAACTTCTGTTCTCTGCCAATTTTGAAAACAAATGCTGTTTTATGACTGTTGCATGTCATGCTCCAAATGTAATTAATTTTTATAAAATGATCTCTTTTTTGTATCAGTTCTTATTAACTTGAGGTAATATCATACTTTCAGAATGAGCACAGTTACATTTTCTGTTTGTTTAAGCACAATTATATTTTCTGTTTGTTTAAAACAGCAACTTCAGCAGATTACTAAGTAGATTGGCTTGGAATGTTTGTTGATAGGTCACAGCAAATGTTTTCCTGCATTATGTGGACAATAAAACATTAGATGTTTTTGGCATTCAGATGTTATGGCTATTTTATCTAGCACTCGGCTGAGTAGTAATTGGCATTCTCACTCAGTTTAGCTTATTTCTTTGCCCATAAATTATATTGGGAGCTCCAGTGACATTGACTTTTACTGTAAAATAGGGAATAAAAATTAAAAACACCTTTCTTTTATTATGCTAGTGGCTTCATAAGGGTTTGATTGAATTAGAGGGAAAATGTTAGATTTTAAACTTATATGGTTGTTTTCAATACTTTTCAGAATCGTTCTTGAAACTTTTCTAAATGTGGTTGGCATAAAGTGTCAGGTCTGAATGTGCTGAGAGTGTTGGGATTGTAAAATGATAGCTATGACTCAGACTCTTTTAAATTGAGGTGTGCATTGTTGCTCTAAAGTCTTGAAGGAAACAACTGAGGAACAGGAACAGCTTTTGATACTGTAAATGTGTGGTTCATTCTATTCTTGAGATCTTGAGAAAAATAAATTACTGCATTGGTTGAATCGAATGAAATTGGTAATGTTTGATTTTTTTTCTACAAAACTATATTTTTGTACTTTATAACTCAAATGTATTGCTTTACATTTCCTCAAACTTGTACACAACTCCCTTTCCTAGGAGACAAAGATGTCTTAATCCTGCAGGGCATTGGATTATCCTTTATTTTGTACCCAATTTTCTCCACTTCTATTTTTACCTCTTGTTTGGCATTGGAACTAACAGTGAAAATCAAAAATAAGCATGCAGAGTTTGCTAAGTTTTCTTAGGTTTTAAAATTTACTTTATGATCTTCGTTTTCCATATTTTTCCTTTGACTGTTGAAAACTGAGTCCTGGGCTGGCAATATTCTGTAGGCTGACATTTGGGGACCATTGTCATGGATTTTAGAAAGGGACTTTTCACTTTGTGGGAGGTAGGTGTGTGGGTTAAGTGCCATTTATACGCTCTCAGATCGTAAGTGAGTGGATCACTCTATCATCATTTTAATTGTATAAAGTGTTGTTTTATTCCTTTTCTCTTTTTTGTTCCCAGTTTTTGGGAAATGACATGACTTCATTTTATATATGTCAAATGGACTTCTAAATTATACACTGATGTCTGTTGTTTTACTGCTAATGTTCTGTTTTGGGGAACCATTTTCAAGATCAAAAGTGTAGGAATTTTTGTTGTGCTTAATCAAAAAGAGTAAAAACTTAAGGAGAAAAGGTTTTCAGTAGTACTAGTCTGTGAACATTTTTGAATATTATTAAAATATTTTCATAGTTGCCAAGGTCTTTTCTTGAGAAAATATACTTTATTAGAGGCCAGTGCACAAAAAACTGTGCACTTGGGGGTGGGGGACTCAGTTCAGCCTGCACCCTCTCACAGTCTGGGACTCCTCGGGGGATGTCCACCTGCTGGCTTAGGCCCATTCCCGCCACCGCTGCTGCACTTGCAGCCATCAGCCTGGCTTGTGGATGAGCAGAGCTCCCCCTGAGGGAGCTCACTGACTACCAGGTGGCAGCTACTGCATTAAGCATCTGCCCCCTGGTGGTCAGTGCACTCATAGTGACCGGTTGTTCTGCCATTAGGGTCAATTTGCATATTACCCCTTTATTATATAGGATAATGTCTTTACGTGAGTTATCATGAATCTGGGGGTAAGAATCTCTGGGAGAGGACAGTGAGTACAGAAGCCCCAAAGAGCTAATAAGTGTGGCATGTTTGAAGAACAGCAAAAGGGATAGCTGATGGGACAGGAGATGGTTTTGTATGTGGAATGACAAAATGGACATTTGCTTCCTTTCCTTTTCTTCTTTCTGTACATCTTCTCTATGGGCTAGTCTATACCCTTGTTTCTGCAGTAGTTGGCATCATGGCTGCCCTGTATGGGTTTTTTTCCTTCTCCTTAGCAGCTGTTTTGTATGATCTAACAGATGATACTTCGTTTAGTTTTGGGGCCAATATGTCTAAGGGCCCTGCTGTCTTTTACGTAGATGACAAGAACTGACTTTTAGGTAACGGGAGTCCCCCCCCCCCCAGGTAAATTGCAACATGCTTGTAGATCTTATTCTGCTAGATTTCCCCCTTTATTTTGTATTATAGATCTATTAATGAAATAGTTTAAGAAACTGGAGGTTTCTCCCATAGGAAATTTTGAACTCATTGAAGGCAGGCAACTATTTATTTCCAGGATCTGTCAGATTATTTAACATAACATGAGTTGTATATGCTCACTCTTTCTTCACTTACCTTTGATTTGATGATCAGAATAAGTTCCTTTTGATGCCATGTTATTATCAAGTTTTCTAAAGATATGCCAACTTTCTGTTAGAAGTTTTCCTTTCCCCATCCCCACTGAGATATGGAAATTCACCAGGGCTGCTTTCTTCTTACTGTACATATTATTAGCATTTGTTATTTACAGTTTCTAAAGATAGATGGTGTTATCATTTTTACTGCTGAGGAAACTGAAGCTCAGAGACATTAATTCACTTGTTCAAGGTCACAAGTCTGGCAATTGGTAGATAACAGGCTTTAAATTATGTCTCATTCCTAGGTTTGCACTCTTTCTACTTTATCACACTAGCAACCCAAATAATGGCTCAGCACTGATAACAGAAGCTGAAGTGAGCACGTATAAATGTCTGATAAGAACCAGCCATCTCTGTTGCGATAGTAGATCATCTGCAGTATTCCTTGTTGTTGTCCATGTGTATTGTAAGAAAACACACCTTGGTGAAATATGAGTGAACATTCTTTAAGAAATTTAAGCAACATTGATAATGCCAAAGTTCTCAGTGAAAACCCCCCAACCCTCAAAGGTACAGGTATCAAGACATTGTTTTGTAATAGGAAAGTAGAAGGGGTGTGCTGTAATGTCAACACTTCCCCTAATGTCACCACGTCCTACTAAAATCATATGTAAAAAGCCCTGTTATCTTTTTCTTTTGTACTTGATATATATATTTTTCCCCTTTTGTACTTTGAACATACCTTTACAAACCTTTGAAATTCAGGGTTTTAAAAAATCTTTGAAATACAGCTTGACTACAGATTGTGTAATAGTTTGTATGGGAACAATAAAGTTCCCAAATTTGAATTTCTTTGCTTTTTTTGAGTAACTCATTCTTGCCCTCTTCCCTCCGTCCCCAATTTCCTCTAGGACATTTGAAATCATATATAATGCTTCCCAGGGCTGAGATTTTGTTCAAGTACCTGAAAGATAACAGATGCTGCTGTGTTCTTCATAGCAGAGAATAGTGCTATACCAGCCAAAACACATCACTGGAACCTAACCTCAGCAGCAAAATCATTGTGGTGACTGGTAAAGGGAGATTGTACTGTAGCAGAGTTGATGGCTTTCCCCATCTGCCAGGCTCCACCAGCAAGTCCTGGCAGCAGCCCTTCCACAATCACCCAAATGTTTTTCTATTGAGAAATCCACTTACATTGAGTAAGTAAAATTTGTACAAAAATCTTGTACTGAGAAGTGAATAGATATGAATAGGACCTACCTCATATTATTCTGAACACATTTTTCAAACTTTAAAGATTATATCTTATATAATAAAACCCTAATACGCACATCTACGGGCGGGACGACTGGTCGCTCTGATGCACACGGACTACCGGGGGCAGGTGCTCGGTGCGGGACCTGTCACCTGGTGGTCAGTGCGCTCCCCCAGGGGGAGTACTGCTCAGCCAGAAGCCGGGCTTGTGGCTGGAGGGCTTGCAGTGGTGGCGGGAGCCTCTCCCTCCTCCATGGCAGCGCTGGAGAGCACAGAGTCTGGCTTCTGCTCACAGCCGGCAAGTGCAGCCTGGGCCAGCAGGCGGACATCCCCCAGGGGTCCCAGACTGCAGAAGGGTGCAGGCCAACCTGAGGGGACACCCCCCACCCCACAGTGCATGAATGTCATGCACCGGGCCTCTAGTATTTTCATAATTATGAAAACTTACAGCACCCCTGTCCTTTATTCCAGACTTTTAAATATTTTTTTTATAGAATTGAAATCATTCTCTATATACAGTCTTATATTCTGATTTTTTTCTCTAAGTTAATATTCATTTTTACTTAATATTATATGTTACATTAAACATGTGTTTATGTTGTACTTCATTAATATTCTTCAAAAGGGCCCTTTCTAATGCTGGTATAATATGGCCATGCCATAATTGTATCTTTTTAAGTGGGTACTTTTTTTGGGGGGTATTTTTTTTTTTACAGAGGACATTAATCAAATTAACATGCATATTTACAGAAAAATAAGCAAAGTTGTTATGTATGTACACATGGGGGATCCATTAGGATAGGAGACCCAAGGACAAAAGGGGGCAGTTGAGCGATTTATATGCCATTTTGAGCTCAGGAGAAAGGATTGTGGTTTGGGACTTCAGAGTGCAAGAAGGTAATTCACATGGAGATGGAAAAACAAAACTGTCCCCCTTCCATACTCCCTCCCTCCATCCCTGGCTCCCAAACACACACACACACACACACACACACACACACACACACACACACACACACCAAGGTAGTCGAATATAACGACTCTATTGGTGCCACTGCCTTGATTCAAGTGAAGGCATAGTTTTACCCCCCATTGCTTTGTGTCACACATTACAAATGTTGACAGGATGACAGACAGTATTTTTGACCATACAGACCCTGTGAAATTATGTGTGTCTCCTAGAGTCCATAAACTCCTTATCTTGAGAACTGATATTATACTATTAATTCTTCTTTTATTTTTGTTGAGAATACAGTTGGGAAAGAAAGGAATTTTATGCTGGTAATGTTTTCACTTTTATGTCTTTTTGTTTGTTGATTTCCTGATGATAGACATTCTGACAAGTGTGAAGTAATAGCTCATTGTGGTTTTAATTTGCATTTTTCTAATGATTGAGCATTGTTTTATATGTCTACTAGAGGCCCGGTGCATGAAATTCGTGCCAAGGTAGGGTTCCCGGCCTGGCCAGCGATCAGAACCAATCTGTGGGGCAGTCGGCAGGGTTATTGGAGGTCTTCTGCCTTGGCCAGCCTGGCACCACCTGCTTGCTGGCCCTGCCTGACCAGAGAGGTGATTGGGGGGCCTCCTGGCACTCATCTTGGCTGGCCTGGGGCCTGCAGGCTAGGGGTACCTCCTGCTTTGAGTGTCTGCTCCATGGTGGTCAGTGCGTGTCATAGCAACTGGTTGTTTTACCAGTCGCTCTACTGGTCATTCCACCCTTTGGTCGATTTGCATATTAGGCTTTTATTATATAGGATTTGCCACTTGTATGTCCTCTTTGGAGAAGTGTCTGTTCAGGTCCTCTGCCCGTTTCTTAATTACATTTTTTTTTTTTTTGTCTTGAGTTGTCTGAGTTCTCTATAAATTTTGGAACCTCTTATTGGATCTATCATTGGAAAATATCTTTTTCCATTCTGTAGGTTTTCTTTTAGTTTTGATGCAAAAGCTTTTTAGTTTGTTGTAGTCCCATTTGTTTATAGTTTCATTCCCCTTGCCTGATGATATATATCAAAAAAATATTACTGAGAAAAATGTTTTCTTCTAGAAGTTTTATGGTTTTAGGTATAATGTTTAAATCTTTAATCCATTTTAAGTTTAGTCTTTTTTTAGAAAATGTGTTTTTATTGATTTCTAGAGAGAGAGAGGGAGTGGGAGGATAGTTAGAAGTATCAATTATAGAGAAACATCATCAACTGGCTGCCTCTTGCATTCTCCCTACTGGAGATTGAGCCTGCAATCCAGGCACATGCCCTGACCAGGAATTGAACCAATGACCTTTTGATTGCTGGTTTGACACTCAACCACTGAGCCACACTGGCTGGAGTATTTTGAGTTTATTCTAGTATTTGGCATAAGAAGGTAGTCTAGTTTCTTTTCCTTTCTTTTTTGGGGGGACATTTATCTGTCCAGTTTTCTCAAAGGTTTAAAATTTAAATTCAGGTCTCTGGACTGACAGTTCCCTGTACTTGGTGCTGCACAGTGTTGCTGCCTTGCTTTTTTCAATGTATGGCATTACATACTTACTGTGTTCAGTGCATACTCTAGCGTGGGGAGCACCCAAACAGAAGACAGATGCTCTTGGGCCAGAGTGTACAGCGTCATCTTTGGAAGACAGCTGTAGACCTGGGTCCTCTACCAGGTCAGAGAGGGTTTGAGGACAAGCTCAATTTACATAGGCTATCATAGGTCATGTCTTGCTGTAGCCCTTGCTCTCTGTCCATTGTCAGGAATTGTCTTTTTTGATTCCTTCTTTTTCATTATTGCTAGGCTTTCAGGAATTAAATGCTATTTCTTCCATCCCTAAAAATATTTTGACAGCTCTTCACATTAACTTATGACTAACTAAAGGGATAAGGGCATCATCTGTAGCATGTGTTTTAATCTTTTATAATAAAGTAAGTGATATGATGAATTTATTGTATGTCAGTGGTAGCAACAGCTACTCAAATTTTGGATTTCTTTTTTGTTAGATCCATTTTTAGTACATATGTGGGAGATATTTAATATTATTTCAAATTCCTGATTAACTTTTTACTCCCATCTTTCATTTTTCAAATCTTAGCCTTTGTAGTAAGTATTCTAATATTATTGTAGGGAAACTGAGGTGGAAGCAGTTTATGTTTAGAGTAAGATTACCGCATTGCAAATCCAGATAGGCAAAGGTTGCTACCTTTTGTTTGTTTTCAAACCTCTGCCCCTGCCTGATTACTAAGCATTTTCCATTGTAAGCAATTAGCAATAATAATAATAATAATACCACCAACATGGAAGCAGGAATGCTCCTTTTTGCTTTAGTTAGCTTCTTTAGAATTATTTTCAGCCTCATGAGCCCTTTGTATTTTTTCATCTGAGCAAATCTCTTTTGATTTTTTCTAAAACAGGTATAAGTCAACAATTCCAGGGCTGGTGCACATTAGTTCATAGGAACACCCATGCTTGGGAATTGATGACATTGTCCACAATATTTATTCTTAAGCCTGTGTAAGCTACTGGTAAGGAATTTTAGAGTGTGCCACAGCTTGAGACACTAAATACTGGGCAGAGCTATGGCTGCTCCCACCTGCTCTCATACACTGTCCTCTGCTATTGGCGTGAAGAATTTTTTTCTTTTAACCTGTGAGGTCTTTCTGTATTTTTCTCCCTTGTATAAAATTTTTCTACAATGGTATTCTCATGGAGTGTATTTCTGTCCCTTTTATGTTAACAGATGCACATACTTAAGAAATTTGACCCTCTGGGGACATCATACTGAACAAATAAGAAGTTTTGACATAGCGATTGTCTTTTATATCCATGTAATGGCAGTATATTGCTTGGAATATGATAGATGCTCTGCAGATGTTATTTGTCATGAATTCTTAAGCCCAAAAGTTAATTAAATGAAGTCCTCTAATTAATAAATTTATATATAACTATGCACTATGTTAGATGAGGAAACTAAAAATATTGGTAAGCCAGCTATTAGGATAGCAGATGCCTGTACTGCCTGGAGACTATCTCACACATATAAACTCTCACCGTGGGAGGTGTTCTGGTAGCAGTAGAATTACGGAAGTAGTGTAGTCGAAAGGAGGGAACTGAACAGGTTAGCTATTCCTCGCAGGGAAGGAAATATCAAAAGGAGGGTGATTGTCTGGCCATCATATCTGATCTAGTCCTTGAAGATGAAGAGGATGAAAAGGAAACTTTTGTTCCTCTTCTCTCTGAATCTATTTGAAAGATAAAATAGGTTTCCTTTCTGACATTAATATCCCAGACACTTTGGAATGTTTGCTTCTTTTATAACCAGGGATGTTTTACCCTGGGCCTCATACTCACTGTGTTTTCATGTCCTGTCTCTTAAGAATTACCCGAGGTTCCATTAATTGAGGAGGAAGTGGAAGAAACAGAGTCTTGGGCAAAGCCTCTGGTCCATCTTTGGCAGACAAAGGCTCCCAACTTTGTGGCTGAGCAGGAGTATAATGCAGCCCTGGGCAGAATGGAGCCACACTGTGCCATCTGTGCTCTCCTCATGCCCTACTACAAGGTAATGAGGCTGGTGGGGTCATTGTCAAGGTTCCTATCACTGATGCACTCTTTCTGTGACTATAAAAGCACAGTGAAACATTGTAAGGTAAGTGTGCATATGAAAAGGAAGACACTCATATTTATGTAGCTAATGGCCATCATAGAGCCCCAACCAGAATTTTTAAGTGCTACTTGAGAGACATTTCCCTGACAGTGAGTTACCAGTTTTGAATAAATGATTGTTTTACTTGTTGGCCTTGTTTTATTTCATTCAGGGGGCAGTTCCAACCTTTCTTTCCACCCCTTTCACCAAGAAACACAGACCTTAAAGCTTAACAAGAGAGATCTTAGACCTATGCTCTGTTTTATGCTTGAAAATATCACTCTCAATAATATAAATGTTAGCTCTGGCACCACATTTAAGTGTCTCTTTATCTTCCCATGGAAAAGACACCACAGGATTAAATTCAAACTGAATTGTCCAGCGTACGCTCATCAGCCAGCTGTGCATGATGCCAGCTATGCATGATGTTTTCAATATCACTCCATTTCCGTTATACTGATGGCATTTAGCTCCCTGAGGACCACATTCTCCAGCTTTAACAGTGACAAAATGATCTCTAGGAATCTAGTAAGGGCGATGGAACTACATGATCTATTTTAAGGTGCAATAAAATGTATTGATGTGAACATTGTGTTCTGGGTTATATTTTCACTAATTGAATCAGAAATATTCTCCTCAAGATCCACGTAAAGTAAATGCTTTTCTGTTCAGATGTTTCAGAGCATGAAAATGTGTGAAATTTCACCTTTTCAAACCTTTGTAAATAGGAAGTAGGTACTTGCTCATCTTTGAATGTGGCCCTGGTGGGTGACAAACACTTTTGTTTTTCTTTTAAGTCACTAAATTTCTGTTTTCTTGGGAAAACAATCTTTTATTGATTCTTACTTATATATCTTAATCTGCCTGTATGTTTTCCCAATAATTAAAACATTCCCACAGAAATCATAAGATTTAGGGAAATTAATATCAACATCTCTGTAGATAATATGATAGTTATTAGAGTTTCAAATGAACAGTAAACATTTTCCATATATTTTGATAAGAGGTAACAATTTTGTTTTGCACATTATATTTTTTATTTAATGACAGTTGCCAGATCTTTCTGTCTGGATGTTTTCAAACTTTGTGGAAAGACAGAAGCCTTCAAAATCTCTTTCAATACTTTTGCACAGACTTACGCTTAGGTCTTTATAACACTCCTGTTAGGTGTAACTGGGTAAGATCCTTCAGTAAATGAAAGGAGTTCTGTTAACCAAATGCAAATAAAGAAATGGAAAAAAAATCATTAGAAAACTGGTTCTTTACAGGAACTATTTATGTAAGAACATAGTTTTAGTAGCTCAGTACTTTCTCGTACAAGCAGATGCCTAGAGTATCTTCTTGTTCCTATAGCTTAGCGCCTGATGGGAGCCTGAGGCGGAGCATTAGGAAGAAGCTAGTAGTTGGGTCAAGGAGAACAAGAAGAATAGGATATGAAAGTTAGTGGATGGAACAGCTGTTGGTACATATGAGTAGCAGAACTGAAGAGTTCATTTACATGTTTTTCATTCACGTGGAAATATTGTGTTTTTCAGCCAGATAGCAGCAATGAAGAAAATGATTCTAGATGGGAGACAAAATTAGATGACGTGGTTGCTCCGGGAGGAAAGACTAAGCCCCTCATTCCAGAGATGTGTTTTATTTATAGCGAAGAAAATATAGACTATTCGCCACCTAATGCCTTCCTGGAAGAGGATGGAACAAGCCTTCTAATTTCCTGTGCAAAGTGCTGCGTACGGGTTCATGCAAGTAAATGAATCTCTCATTCATCAATCATTGGCTTTTTAGTGCTTCACAATCTTTATTTCTTACTCCTATGTAACCTGCCAGATCTTTGGCATTGAACTATTAGATCATTTTTTCTCACATTGTAAAAAATGAAATATGAGTAGGTATAATCATTCTTTTTTCTCCAGTTTTATACAATAACAGATCACATGGTTTCTCTTTGTCAGAGTAATATGAATGGTGTATAATATAATATACACTATATTTACCCCAGTGTAATGCGAATCTTACCTTAGGTTTGAGGTAGTCTTACTGTCTGTCATGTATTTATTAATCAGATACTATTAACTTCCCCAAAGTATTTGAACATATTCTGCTTTAAATACAATTGTAGCAACCTTCTTATTGTATTTATATAAATTCATAACACATATTCACACACAAACTCACCCTACATTATTATATGTATATATTGTTATATCAGAGGCAAAGCATAATTTCACAAAAAAGCTAGGATTTTAATCTTTGTTTCTGAATAAACTAGCTATGCAGTTTAACCATAATATTTTATGTGCTTGAACTAAACATTTTATGGTTTTGTTTAACTATGATAGGTTTTTCTTTGGGTAATTACACTTCTGTTATTTTCTCTTCCCTTTCTCAAATGTTATAGAAATGTGATATTAAAAATTACTCATTTAAATCTTTGAAAATCTTATTTCAAGAAGTCAGATTAACATATTTGTTGGTTCTTTATAATTGCTGTTTGTATTGGCATCATCAGCTGTCTCCTTACATAATTTTTTTGAGTCAGGCATGTACAGAATACGTGTGGAATTGAACACATCCCTTTATCACTAAACATGAATAGTGTATCCTCTGTCTCTATCAGTGAAATTAAAGCTAGTTAAACATAATGTTTGAAATGTAATTTTAAATTACATTAATTTCAAATGTTATCAACGTTTTTATTTTATTTTAAAACTTCCCCAAGCTTTGTTTTCTGAATTGCAACTTATATTGAAATATGTTTTGCATGAGTAAAGGAGTACACAAGAAACTTTGAAGTTTTATTATTGCCCACTCAGGAATTTTCAGCATTCTCTACAATAACTATTGTGAGCATTAGTTACTATTAATGTCCATACTCATATTTCCTGGAACTGATATCCATGAGAACTCAAAGTATCTTTGTTTTGTTCTAAGAATCAAAAACTGTAGGGTAGGTAGTGTCTTTTATTTAATCAGTGCTAACATATGGAATATTGTCACAATGCAAAATACCTAATTCTTTAATCCATATTAATATTTTATAGGTTGTTATGGTATCCCTTCTTATGAAATCTCTGATGGATGGTTATGTGCCCGGTGCAAAAGAAATGCATGGACAGCAGTAAGTAGCTTATGTTAATATCTCTTAGCTCTTTTCACTTCCTCCACTGTGGACACATATATATCTAGTGGTAAGGTAAAATTGTACACATGCTTTTGCGTACAATTTTACACTTACTATATTTCTAGTCTTCTTTCTATGTTATCCTACGTGTTATTTATAGTCATTGTAGAAATATTAAAGTTTTAGGTGTAACTCCTTATCTCTGGAATCTACAGAGATTGCCACTTTATCAGAGCAGGTCCACAATATTGTCCTATTTTGCAACTTTTGAAAATAATATTTCAAGGTGGGGATCTTCTCTGAGGAAATAGCCTGAGGACTTCCTCACTTATTTTTTCTTATATTCATACTTTTAGAGTTCTACTCTCTTTGTTTTTTTATTTTTTTATTTAAAAAATATATTTTATTGATATTTTACAGAAAGGAAGAGAGAGGGATAGAGAGTTAGAAACATCAATGAGAGAATTATTGATCAGCTGCCTCTTGCACACCCCCTACTGGGGATGTGCCCGCAACCAAGGTACATGCCCTTGACCGGAATCAAACCCAGGACCTTTCAGTCCGCAGGCTGACGCTCTATCCACTGTGCCAAACCGGTTTCGGCAGAGTTCTACTCTCTTTAAGTTCTACTCTTGTCCCAGGCATTTGCTGTGAACTTGAGATAGAATCTTCAGCAACAAATGAACCCTTATGTAAGCACAGATCCCTCTTCATTGAAATTGTTTTTATGGAAACCCTGTTGAAACTTTAGCTCATGTCCTAGCATTGAGACCTGTTTCATTAATCCAGTATGTCACTCATTTTGCCATTTAATTATGTGCTATCCGAATTTTTCATAAAATCATTTCTTTTAAGTGGTACAGGAACATTCTTGAAAGGGAGAACTGTCAGATCTTAACATCATGTCCCTCACTCTTGGTCTTAGAGTATATGCTCAGTTTGATGATGTTGATGGTAATAGTAGCAATTGCTCTCTTCCTCAGTGAATAATGATAATGAATTAAATATCCTTGTAACCAGAGTTAAAAACCTGCAGGACAATATCAGGAAAATGCCTTGCATGATGCAAATTTATGTTATGATTATGTATGTTTAGTTCTCATTGTTGAAATAGACATATGGTAACTATAAATTAAAGGTGTCTGTGGGGATGTTGTTTGAATACTTCTTGCTGCCATTCGCCTTGGCTAGTGAGGGGGAAGTGGATGAAAATGTGGGCACTCTTTCTAGTTTGAATAATCTGATATATTTGATGTTAGAGGTATATCTTCAACTTGAGAGGACTTTTCATTAGTGGGTTCAGAAAACATGTTGGTATTTTCTTTAGTGTGATATTATGTTAACAAAAACTATGTAGCCCTGGATGGTTTGTCTCAGTGGTTAGAACACCGGCCCTTGGATGGACGGGTCATAGGTTTGATTCCTGGTCAAGGGCATGCACCTCAGTTGCAGGCTTGATCCCTGGATTGGTTGCATGTGAGAGGCAACCAATCATTATATGTCCCTCTCACATAAATGTTTCTTTCTCTCTGTCTCCTCCCTCCTCTCTCCCCTCTACTCTCTTTTAAAAAATAAATCAATGGAAATACTATCCTCAGGTAAGGATTCAAACAAACAAACAAACAAACAAACAAGCAAAAATATGTAAATGCAGAGCATCTATAAACCTGCCAGGAAGTCCTATACTAAATCATTAGACGCTTACTTACTATACAGTTTCTATTCGCATTGTAGGCACCGAAGCAAAACCTTGTAAAATCAGTTTGACCAGGGATATCTTCTCCTTTACCCTCAGGTGTAGGTTTAGAGATATGCTAATCCAGGTCACCGGGCCAAGAAGAGTTCTCTGTTGGATCCTTGGTTATTGCTTGGCACCTGTACTATCACACCGAGCAGTCCTATATTTTATTCAAGGTACCACTGTTCTCTGCATGGCAGATCCAGGGCCAGAGCTGGGCCACTCACCCTGATTCCAAGGCTGCTTCTGATTAATTGTGTTGTTTTCCTTAAGCATGTCTTAAGAAGGAAATTGATTTAAAACATCTTTCTATTAATCTTCACCCCTCAATACCCTCAGAATATACAGCAAGCTTTTTTGTAATTTAATATTGATATCATGTATTTCAATTTGCAATAGAAATGGAACTCTTGAATAGAACTTTACAATGATCGTCTATAGCAGTGGTTCTCAACCTTTCTAATGTCATGACCCTTTAATATAGTTCCTCATTTTGTGGTGACCCTCAACCATAACATTATTTTCGGTGCTACTTCATAGCTGTCATTTTGCTACTTTTATGAATTGTAATATAAATATTTGTGTTTTCCGATGGTCTTAGGCTCTTTAGCAGCGGTCTCAATCTGTGGCTGGTGAAATTTGTGCGGGATGGGGGGGGGATCCCCCATTCTGGCCTGCACCTTTTCCAATCAGGGCGGTCGGGCATTCCTCTTGGAATTCGGGACCACTGGCTCCTAACCACTCACCTATCTGCCCGCCTGATTTTTCCTAATCACTCTGCCTGCCTGCCTGATAGCCTCTAACCCTTTTGTCTGCCTGCCTGCCTGATCACCCCTAACCACCATTGCCTGCCTGCCTGACTACCCCCACCTGCCTGCCTGTCTGCCTGCTACTCCTAACCCCTAGCTGCTCTCCCCTGTTGGCCTGATCACCCCTAACTGCCTTTGCTTCGCCCCGCCACTGTGGCTTTGTCTGGAAGGATGTCAGGTCTATCCCATCTAATTAGCATGTTAATCTTTTATTCGTATAGATTCTAAAGAGTGGGCATCACTCTGGACCCTAGAACCCTGTTTGAAGGCAAGAACTTAGTCTCATTTCTGCACTGGTAGATTTCCCCTAGTCACTCTGTCTGCCTGCCTGATAGCTGAAAATAAAATAGCTGAACTTTACTCCTAAATAAAATAGCGGAACAGTTTTTACTCCATGATCATAGAAAGGCTGTGATCATGATGATAGGCCAGGCCTTTATCTGTGACCTTCATTGCTTTCATCATTTCCAGTTTTGGTTTAGTGCTCACTGTTTCACTTTGCTACCATTTTTTACTTTATCCATTCATGTCAATTAAGATAATAAAGGAGAAGCTGTATTGGGACTTCATGTGTTGGAGAAAGAGAATAGGTACAAGTTTTGGCTTATACCCTAACTTGGATTCTAGGACCCTGGCTTTATGTCCCAGTTTAAGTGAAGTGAAATGAAACCAAGGCATCCTTGCTCCCCTCACCAATACCTTTCAGTCCCGAGATTTAGGTTGTATATTCATCTTCCTAACTAAAATAATTTCTTTGGGCCTGTTTGTTCTGTTTCAGTACTGCTCAGATAAATGGACACAACCATGTGAATGCTGTGCTTGCATTTAAGGTTTATTAAAACCCATCTTTAGTAGATTATTTTATTTTCAGCTATTTGTTTTCTTCCCTTTTGTGGCTATATAGTTCATAGAGGAACAGTTTTTACTCCTATAGTTTTTACTATACTATCACTTCTGAGCACATTCTAAACATTATCTAGTTCTGTTTTTAGGTGTTGAATGTCAGTATTCTGATTCTAGTTGTGTTTTTTATTGATATTTCATGTGGATCAAATCACTTTTGACCTAAATTACTGTAGTTTATGTCTAATCTGTTAATTAAATTCCATGGTGTAATGACTATAAGTTACTGTTGATTAAAAACATAGTGCTAATATTTTCATTGTAAAAATGCAGAATTTATATTATTTTCTTTGAGGTTTATCTTCACTATTTTCCTTTTTATCCCTGCATTAAAAACTTTTGTTTAAGCCTGGGTATTTCTGTAAAATACAGAATACTATCTTAGGGCTATACTTCTAATTATGAAGGAAGATGTTAGTTAAATACTTCTAAAAATTAATAACCCATATGCTTAATACTATGTAGAATATTTAAAAACAAGAGGATTTTCTATAATATCTTCTGAAGAATTTATAGTATAGAATTCTAGAGAGTAAATAAATGTAAACAGATTTAAGAGGGTAAGAAGGAATATTGATAAGTTATTTCTTTATTTTAATTTAGGGATAATGTAGCTCATTAGGGATAATTTAGTTTTTTTCCAGATATGTAGTTCTTTCTTTAGGGATCTTTGGGGTGGGGGGTCTCTGAAGTTTTGTGTTATTGCCATAGATGGGAGTGAAAACTGAATGTACGCATCATGGGAAGTCACATCATACACAGATTTATGACTGTGACAGATCATGAGTTGCCAGTTTTCTGTACATGGCAGCATTGAGCCTGTGCTGTAGTTTTCCATTGTCAGTGTGAAGAATTCCAAATAAAGTTGCCATTTGTTCTGTGTCTTACCAGGGACTTCTTTTATTACCTTAAATAATTCTTTGGGGATGGGCAAGGTAGATGCATTAGCTCACATACCTATAATCTAAACAGAATCTAAGTTAAAGGAATATTTAAAAGTAATAATGTGAAGGTTTGACTAGAAATGTATATCTAAGGCCTGTTTTGATCCTAAAATGCTTTGATTATGTGTTGCTTTGTATTTCCATTTTTCTTTAGTTTTCCATAAGAATTGGGGACCTTCAAGGAAACTAAACTTATTTCTGTGCTTCTTAATCTAGAGATGATGAATAACAGAAACATATAGGAATAGAAATAATGCTGGTAATTATTGGTGAAATTAATGTAGTTTTTATGAGCTAAAGGAAACTTTCATTTTTTTTTTTTAAATGACCTCAGAGCCTTACTATATTTTTTTCTACCTGCTCTTTGGGAATGTATAGCAATAGGCACTATCCTTAAAATTCCTTTTTATTTCAATACTAGTGGCTTGGTGCATGAAATTTGTGCACATTAAAAGGGAATTAGAGGAAATATTGTAATATTGCTGTTTGCCCTTTTTCTATAATAGAAGTGTCAGAGATGAAAGACAATTAGTACAATGTATATGAAAATCTCCCTTCTGTCAGAGTCTGAGGCATGCCATGGGACCTAGAGTCAAGTCCAGCCATGGGCAAACTACAGCCCGTGGGTCAGAGCCAGCCCGATCGGCTCTTCTATCTGGCCTGCGGAGCCGAAAGAGTGGAGGGTTCTCTTGCTCTCCCCTCTGCTCCTTCACCAGCAGCCCAAGATGAGAGTGCCAGCATGGTCAGGTTGCTTTTGTTCCGGCCCTCCGGTCCAGTTTAAGAACCCATTGTGGCCCTTGAGTCAAAAAGTTTGCCCACCTCTGATCAAGTCCCTTCCCACCACCTGTACGCACTTTGAAAATGCAGGAGACCTAGACCTGGCCGGCCCCACCCACATTGGGTGAGACCCAAACCTGGCCAGCCTCACCCCTGTTAAGCCCCTCTGGGAAGGGGCATGGCCTGAGGTCCCCTGTCAAGCCCCACTGGGTGAGGGGCACTGCTGATGGTCCCCTATCAAGCCCTATGGGATGGGGGCATGGCCTGAGGTCCCTCGCCCTGGCCAGGAGCCATGAAGTCTCAGGTTTCTGCTATTTGGTTGTGAAGTTATGGCATCCTGGCTAATTTGCATATTCTTCTATTATATAGATAGATATCCTATTTCACTTGCTTAAGGGGAATTTGTTTGAATATTTTCATTTGAAAGTAATACACTGTTAAAAAACATGGAACTATATGTTATATTCTTGGATGAATATTGCCATGCTATGAGAAAGTAAATTTTGTAATGAAAAACTTAAGAAAACACTTTATAGGCTAGAATTTTTATTCTGTATGATGAAATGCATAAACTAGATAACTGTACACATATCTATTGAAGAATATCTATTGTACTTCGTAGAACAATATTGTATTAGTATAAGTACAACAAACATAACATTCTAGTTTTTCTTCAAAAAATTGTTTTAAGAAAGCAAAGCCTAGGCATGAAATGGTTTTTCACATTGGCTATATATACATTTATTCATTGGGCCCTTTATTTTGTTTATTTATTTATTTTAAAATAGAGTAACTATTAGATATAAACAAACTATAATTTGATGATCATTTGGAATTAGCATTTTCTTTTCTCTTAGAGTGGACTATGTGATTGTGATGATTAAAAACAAATATTTTGGTGTCCTTTTTTATTGTTTCATTGTAAATCAGTGGTTTCTATAGATTGGATAATGGTTGCCATTCATGCCATTCAAGGCTGTACATAGCTATTTTATTTGGCTTTGGAAAGAAAGTGAAGTATTTTCTTTGCATAAATCATAGTTGCAAAATTACAAGGTACCTGAGGTATAGTGATCTTTATAAAATCCACTCCCACAATGCTGCTCAAGCTTATGGGCTAAGTCATTTGTTAGAACATATTTATCCCAACTTCTGATGATTAGAGTGTATCTTAGTTTTAACACTCAATTTTTTCTTTTTTTTTTAAATTACAGTTTACATTCAATGTTATTTTTTATTAGTTTCAGGTGTAGAGCACAGTGGTCAAATAATCATATACTTCATTAACACTTTCTTAAATCTCAGGTAAATGTACTCAACTTCTTGGAAAACTGATAAACTCTTGACATCTTCGGAAAGTAGGAAGCCCTAACAACCCTTGGTGTGAGGCTGAGTCTTTGACTCCCACATTCATCGAGGCTAGGCTTTATAGAGGTGCATCTGCTGTGGAGCAACCCTAACACACTATTGAATCTGAAGATACTGCTCTCTCTCTGGTATCTCCAACGTAGGAGTTCTCTTAGTGCGTAAATTACTAAAGAAAATTTGTGTGGTTGAGAATTATGTTACTTTTACTCTACAATAATACAACCTTTATAGCTCCTCATCAACTTAAATAAAAATAGTAGTGATAATAAGAGATGTTAAAAATAGCCAATCAGTTGGCTCTTGAAAGTCTTATTTTAAAAAAAAAGTAAAGTTTCACTTGTTAACTTTTGTTCTACAAATCCAGAATAATTGTTGATTTAAATATAAACTAGAATATGTGGCAGGGTTAGAATTTTTTCTAGTTTCCATAAAATTTAATTCTGACAAAGAATAAAGAATTCTTTGTCTCAGAAATCTCATTTTGCAGATAATGAACCAGGGGTTTGAGAGAATTAGTCTTGCTCAGGATCACCCCACTTACGGTGAGGGGCCCCCATTCAGGGCAATACCCAGCCTCCAGATCCCCAGGCCCTGGCTCTTCCCCCACTCCCGTTGTTTATGTTTAGAGTGAGGAAAAGGCTGAACAGATGGCCTAATTCTGACCCGCATTTTTGAATGATTTTGGTTAGTTTACACTGAAAATAAAGTCACTGCTAATTTCTGGTCTAATTGGTTATCTACTTAATATGGAATACTTAGTGTTATTGGGTAGTTGTGGAGAGCAGTTTCTGTACCCTTTCACGTTTTCACTAGTTTCTGTCTGGAGAACCTGTCCCAGAACTGGGTAATCTCCTGAATTCAATTTCCCAGCTGACAACAGTGCTGACATTTTTCTTTTGCAAAGAGCTCCGAAGTGGCTTTGTAGATTAGAGCCATTGATTTTCAGATCAGGTTGGCTTATGGCCTTGAGAGGTCACTGTGACTCGGCGCTCTTTGTGATGAGCTAATATGCTATATGTTTTTTATTCCATGGGATACTGTCAAGACCTGGTGATGAGAGGCTGTCAGCCCGAAAGCTGTATTGACCCTCATATACAGTAAAACTAGTAGAAAAAAAAGAGAAATGCTCTCTTCTATTTTTTAAAACTTTATTGTTGAAAGTATTATAAATATCTTCCCACCCCTTCTTTCCCTCATTGACCCTCTGAAAGGCTCTGCTCTTAAAAAAAATTATATATATAAATAATTTATTATATATAATATATACAATTATTATATATAATACATATAATATATATTTATTATATATAATTTTATATATATATATATATATATATATATATATATATATATAATTGATTTCAGAGAGGAAAGGAGAGAGAGAGAAATAGAAACATCAATGATGAAAGAATCATTGATCAGCTGCCCCTTCATGCCCTACACTAGGAATCGAGTCTGCAACCCGGCTATGTGCCCTACTAGGAATCAAACTTTGACCTCCTGGTTCATAGGCCGATGCTCAACCACTGAACCATGCTGGCCCAGGCTGAAAGGCTCTATTCTTGGTAAGGTTGGGCAGTCACAGGTGGGCAGTGGCCATTTGTAGTCATGTGACACCATTGCGGTATCCTGTAAGCCTATAGCCAGGACCGCACGCTCCCATTTGAGGTATAAAGCATTTGGGTTCAAAATTACCTCTTGCCTCCTAAGGAGGCACGTAATTTTGATTAGCTGCACCCTGTCTTTTAAAGACCAGGACAGTAATAATTATTTGACTCTAACCAAACAGAATAGCAGTTTGCGTATAACAATTATCCCAAGAGCATAGCTGTGATGTGGAGGCCTTTGCATCAGGAAACTGCTCACAGACTATAAAGTCACAAATCATTTTTTTTTTCTATTCTCCCTTTTGCTCAAGAAAAATCATTCCTCCCCCTGTCCCCACCAGCTTTTGGTAACGGTGAGAAAGAAAAAAAGTCCACAAAGCTTATTGTAAGTGGAACTATATTCATAAATAGCTTCTTGATTGAGAACAAATGCCTCATTAATCTTAAGTGCTTCAACCATAGAGCACAAGTAAAGTCAGGAAGAATAATGACTGACATTATGGGGAGCATAACATACTGTACTCTGCACCAGGATGTGCATGCCCGGAGGTCACCGGGCTGAAGGTACAGCTCCTTAGAAACGCAGTGCAGGCTTTTCTCATGAATGGCAAAAGTTAATCCAGCGGCAGGGTGAAGAAATCATGTACTTTGCTATTTATTATCGAAGGTCATGCTGGGAAGAAAGAATAAACCAGCTGAGCTTTTATTTGAAAGCCAAATGTTGTACATTTTTTAAAAAGTAAGATGTTCAACTTGAAGTACTTTGTTCAGGATCCTGGAAATACCATTATGTAAATGCGGTAAGTCCCATGTAGCTTACTTCTGACCACTCTTCAGTTACAGAGGTGCTTCTCCTCGTCTAAGCACGTGTCTGGCTTGCTACCAAACAGGTGCTCTGCAAACCTCAAATTAATTTTTATATTGGCGTAAGCAATGGCATTAGAAGGAGATCTAAGGAAAAAATTTGAAACCAACACAAAGTGTAGCTTTCTATTTTTCAGTTATCTTTTCATACAATTGGTTAATGATAATGAAGTAGTTAAAATGTAGCAAGCACACTCACCCTCCTCAAGATGTCCACATTCTAATCCTTGGAACCTGAGTTTCTGTCCTGTTGCATGAAAAGGGGAATTAATGGTAGCAGATAGTATTCCAATTGCTAATCAGCTGACTCTATGAGAGGAAGATTATTTTGGTTACTAGGGTGCAGTCACAAGCATTGACTCCCCAGAGTTAAAAATGTGGGCCTTTTTTCTAACACTAACAGCATCTAGTCATTGGTGCCTTTCTCTGACCAATTTGGCCTCTCATTGAGCTGCAGATCCACATGGCCAACTTCCTGAGCAGCATGTCCAGTGAGCAGCTCAAATTCCCCCTGCCTCAAACTGAATTCCAGATCTTCTCCTCCTGTGGGCTTCCTAATTTCCAGACCTTCCAGCTGCTGAGGCCTAAAACTTTAGAGCCATATATGCTTTTCTTTTTTCTCATACCCCATATCTGTCTGACTGACCTGTCTTAACTGCTTTTAAATAATCTAGAATCCTGGATACTTTTTCTTTTTAATTTATCTTTATTGTTGAAAGTGTTACAGATGTCCTCCCCCCTCCCATGACCCCAATCAACCCGTTCCTGCCCCCTCCCCAGGCCTTCCCTGCACGATTGCCGTGAACATAAGGTTCCATATACTCTGTTTAAATTGGTGTTTCTAGTTTCTTACAATATACTCCTAGAAGTTGGATCATTGGTTCAAATGGGAGTTCCATTTTTATTTTTATTTTTGAGGAATCTCCATATTGTTTTCCACAGTGGCTGCACCAGTCTGCATTCCCACCAGCAGTGTACTAGGGTTCCCTTTTCTCCACATTTTCACCAACACTTGTATTTTGTGTACCAAAGCTTTTTTATCCACTCATCTACTGCTGGCCACTTCTTAATTACCTCTGCTTATGTTACCCAGACCAATCTACTCATTACCTCTTTCCTGGGTTAACACAGTGGCCTGCTAACTTCTCTTCTCACGTCTACCCTTGAACCTCTATCCTCTGCTATCAACATAGCGGTTATAGCAGTTGACATGATCTAATCTATCTATCTATCTATCTATCTATCTATCTATCTATCTATCTATCTATCATCTATCTATCTATCATATATGCCTAATTAACCAGAACGTCAGAAGGAACGGAGCCAGAAGGCACCCTGATCAGCCCTGATTGCCAGCCAGGCCTAAGGATCCCATCTGTGCCCCAGGCCTCTAGTTAACATATAAGGCAGATCACCTTGCTGTGGTCAAGCTTTACTGCAGCTTTCCATCTCTCTCATGGTAAAGTCGTCACCTATTTTGCATGACCTATGAAGCCTTATCAGATATTCTCCCACTTTCTTTCTCTTTTTGCTTTGTTAATCCTCACCTGAGAATATTTTTCCTTTGATCTTTTAGAGAGAGGCAAAGACTGAGAGAAACATCCATCAATGAGAGAAAAACATATCGATTGGTTGCCTCTTGCACTTGCCCCGACCAGGGCCTGGGCCAGGGAGGAACCTGCAACCAAGGTATGTGCCCTTTGACTGGAATTGAACCTGGGACCCTTTGGTCACCACTGCTCTATCCACTGAGCCAAACCAGCTAGGGTTCCCACTTACTTTCAGACTATGGTAGCAGGATCTGCTGGCATCATCTTTCTCTAGATAATTCCATGGCTCATTCCCATAGTACTTAACATCCTCATCGTCTAAATAATCTCTAAATAAAATCGTCTAAATAAAATTTATTTTTGCTGCTGTCCCAACCAGAACGTAAGTTCACTGAGGACAGGGTCTTTGTCATTCACTGCTATTGTGCAGTGTGTAGAACATGGCGATTAACCAATATTTGTTGAAGGTATGTTTTCATTAAAACATTTTTTATTGATTTTAAAGAGAGAAGAAGGGAGAGGGATAAAGAGATAAAACCATCAACGAGAGATACACATCAATCAGCTGTCTCCTGCATGCTCCCCACTGGGGATTGAACCCACAACCCAGGGATGTATGTGCCCCGATGGGTTATTGAACTGGCGACCTCTTTGTTCATGGGTCAGTGCTTAACCACTGCACCACACAAGCTGGACGGTTTTCATTTTTAATACAAATTAGATGTAGGTTCTAAAGGGCAGCACTCACTTGCTAGTATAAAATTCATTGTAGCCTGTTGAATTTCCATTCAGAAGATAGCTGCAGGAAACCTATCATTCACTTTCCCAATCACTCAGAATTCATGCCAGTCCTGTCCAAATGTGAGATCCTGCCCTCTCGCCAACCCTGATAAATGAGCCACATCTTCAGAAATGGTTCTTCCACGTTTTGTTGATCAGCACTTTGTAAGCTAGCTTTCCGTTAATGTGATTAATTACTTTTTGTTTTCCCAGCTCAGACAGCCTTATTTTACGGTTTTGCATTTCTGTTATGAACGTGTCAGATAAATAAGGGTGTAGGGAGGTACTTCAGCCTCATAATTTTTCTATAGCTCTGAAAATTGGGTTTAGTGGCACTCGCGGATATGTCAGCTAAAATGAGAGCCTCTTACGAGGCAGCTTGAGAATGTTGGTATTGGCATTTCTTTAACTGATGCTTTTATAGAAGAGGCACTGGAATATGAATTCCCTCTACTACAAATAATGAACAACTGTGATAGCCGCATCATAGCAATGTCCTTCTCACCATTGTTAATGTTGTGTCAGCGCTTTGATTATAAACACTCTTTTTCATGGTTTAATAACTGAGCCATAACAAAATCATTCCATGTTGTAAATTGGTGTACTAGCTGTTCATCTCAGGCGTGATTTTTTTTTTTATGGAACCAAAAGTTTTTAAAGTACTTGGTATTGCTAAAAGGTGATTTTGTGCATGGTATTTGGTGAGGGAAAAGTACAATGTTCAGAATATATAACCCGAATGTATATTTTCTCATTCAGCTTTCAGCTGCCCCGGGGTGGTGGTTGGGGGACCCAATAGAATGAATCTTTTAACGCTGCACTTGGAAGTCATGATTAGCAGCAGCCTTACAGAGCAATCATGTCGTAAATGGCATTTCGGTATTTTGTCTTGTTTTAGATAACATTGGTTGACTAGCAGTATATTTAAATTTTTATAGTAGTCATTTTATATTGGGTGTTATTGTTCCCGGAAAAGCATGCTCATTACACATAAGATAAAACAAAGATAGCAATGAAGTCTGGCTGTTTAATTTTACTTATTTTGTTCTGCAAGGCTGCACAATTTTGGTATTTCTATAGGTTTGATTAGAGATAAGTTTTAGTACACCGAAAAACTCTGGAAGAAATCATAGGTGTCCTATTTAGAATTTAAATTTAAGTGCAAAAAGGAAAAATAGGATAAACTGTCATGTTAAATTATTTAATAGACAAAGGGTTTAATTTCTTCATATGTCTGTATATTGTTAGAGTTTCCTATATACAACACTCTCAGATTCTGAAATCTCATTTTCTTTTTATTATTCTTTTTATTATTGTTTAAAGTATTACAAATAGTTCTACATATGTCTCTTTCCACCCCCCTCTTCCCCCATAGACCTCCTCCTGGCCACCCCCACCCCCTGGCACATGCCCTAATCCCCCCACCTTCCCCAGGGTCTGTGTCCATTGTTATGCTTATATGCATGCATATAAGTCCTTTGGTTGATCTCTTACCCGCCCCCCACCCCCAACCCTCCCTTGCCTTCCCACTGAAGTTTGATAGTCTTTTTGATGCTTCTGTGTCTCTTTATTTTTGTTAATCAGTTTATGATGTTCTTTATAGTCCACAAATTAGTGAGATCATGCGATATTTATCTTTCTCTAACTGGTTTATTTCACTTAGCATAATGCTCTCCAGTTCCATCCATGCTGTTGCAAATGGTAAGAATTCTTTCTTTTTTACAGCAGCGTAGTATTCCATTGTGTAGATGTACCAGTGTTCTAATACACTCATTTGCTGATGGGCACTTAGGCTGTTTCCATATCTTAGTTATTGTAAATTGTGCTGCTATGAACATAGGGGTGCATATATCCTTTTCTGATTGGTGTTTCTGTTTTATATATATATTCCTAGAAGTGGTATTACTGGGTCAAATGGCAGTTCCATTTTTAATTTTTTGAGGAAATGCCATACACTATTCTACAGTGGTTGCGCCAGCCTGCATTCCCACCAGCAGTGAAAGAGGACTCCTTTTTCTCCACATCCTCTCCAGCACTTGTCATTTGTTGATTTGTTGATGATAGCCATCCTGACAAGTGGGAGATAGTACCTCATTGCCGTTTTGATTTGCATCTCTTGGACGATTAGTGGCTTTGAGCATGTTTTCATTGTATTTCTTGGCCTTCTGTATGTCCTCTTTTGAAAAGTGTCTATTTAGGTCCTTTGCCCATTTTTTGATTGAATTGTTATCTACCTTTTGTTACGTTGTATAAGTTCCCTATAAATTTTGGAGATTAAACCCTCATCAGAGATAACATTGGCAAGTATGTTTTCCCATGCAGTGGGCTTTCTTGTTTTGTTAGTTTCTTTTGCTTTCAGACGTTTTTTATTTTGATGTAGCCCCATTTGTTTATTTTCTCCTTAGTTTCCATTGCTGTAGGAGTTGTATTGGTAAAGCTATTGCTATGACAAATGTCTGAGATTTTGCTGCCTATGGATTCTTCTAAGCTTTTATTGTTTCCTGTCTTACATTTAAGTCCTGAATCCATTTTGAGTTTATTTTTGTGTATGGTATGAAGTAAGTTGGTGATCTATTTTCATTTTTTTGCATGTATTTGTCCAATTTCCCAACACCATTTATTGAAGAAACTGTCTTGACTCCATTGTATACTCTTGCTTCCTTTGTCAAATCTCAAATCTCATTTTCTATAGAAAACTACTGCTACTATTTTGTCAATTGACCTTTCAGGGCATGTGAGGGAGGCAACCTATGTGTCTCTCACATTGATGTCTCTCTTTTCTTCTCTCGCTCTCTCTCTCTTCCCTGCCCTCTCACTCACCTTAGAGCGGCCGAGGGCAAACTATGGCCCGCGGGCGGTGTTCTATCCGGCCTTTGGAGCCAAAAGAGCAGAGGGTTCTCTTGCTCTCCCTTCCACTCCTTCACCAGCAGTCCAAAGTGAGAGTGCCAGCATGGTCAGGTTGCTTTTGTTCTGGCTCTCCGGTCCAGTTTAAGAGCCCATTGTGGCTCTCGAGTCAAAAAGTTTGCCCACCCCTGCCTTAGAGCCACAAACCTCAGTCTCTTTCTGTCTTTCTCTGCCACCCCTGAGTCTGGCTGTGCTGGCTATGTGGACTGGGGGCTGGCACAGCACTGGGGCTGGCAGAAAGGTCACTGCTAGAGGACCTCTGTGGCTTAGGTGCTGTAGCCTCTCAAAAAGCCTGGAACATGATGCTCTGACCTTCCGGCACCTTCTGAGTGGCCTCTTTATTGTGTGCTAGACATTTTGTCTATAGCAAATGAAATAAATATTCTTTTCCTAGTAAAGGCCTGCTTCTTCATCTGTCAGATACCTAGAGTAGGAGAGAAGTCATTCTGATTTGTATTTGATCGGTGCCTGTGCTTTGTTGCTGCTTTAGTTTGATTTTGTCTACTCTGGTTTCAGATGTTTCGAGGGTGGGAGCAGGGCTTTGCCTTTAGCCGTGTCTGTTCTGCTTTTTACAGCTGAGTTGGCAGCTTTTTGAGCCGTGGAAGACCTCTCCTTGCTTTAGAGCAGTGGTTTTCAACCTTTCTAATGCCGCGACCCTTAATACATTTCCTCATGTTGTGGTGAACCCCAACCATAAGATTATTTTCTTTGCTACTTCCTAACTGTAATTTTGCTACTGCTAATGAACCATACTGTAAATATCCATGTTTTCTGATGATCTTAGACTCTACAGCAGCGGTTCTCAACCTGTGGGTTGCGATTTCAGGCAAACCAAAGACTTGGAATGATCTGTGAGGTTTTGTGACAGGGGGCTTACTGGTGATCCTAGAAAGAGGGAGTTTCACAGTGTGGTAGGTGGGAGTCTCCTCAACTCCACTGAAAATCTCAAGTCTACATATTCTACTTTAGGGGACTTTTCCTCCTGTTCTAGTAGCGCTCTGCATCGTGTGTACCTGCTAATGATCCTAATCAGGTGCTTAAAGCAGCATCCATGCTGCTTTGCTGTCTTTAACTCTGCTAACTTGTCCCTTTAGGCATCTTCTCACTACTAGTTTCATTAATCAGACATCTAATTCTCTGAGTGTCTGAGCTTCTCGCAATCCACAGCTCTCCTCTGCTGCATTCCCACTTTGCGACTATCTTTTTATATATTATTTTGACCTCATGTTTTGTTTTCATTTTCACCCCCCCCCCCCCACACACACACACCTGCGGGAAGTGTCTTAAATTAATGGCAAAAAAAAGTTAGTAATGGTATATGAAATTATTATGGAATATTTTGTATATTTTAAATAATTTGAATTATTACAATTCTCATTTTCAATACTTGGATTTTGAAATATTTCTTACATTGTGTGCTGCATCAAAACAAGTTCTTTCAAAGGCTTTGTGATGTGGATAGAGAAATTCTCCATTGAGCTATCTCCTTGAGCAGGGTTTATTATGGATTCAAATGTATGTACACAGAGCAGTTTTTGCTACTCAGAACCATTGATAATCACCTAGGAAATTTCAAATGGATGTGCAGAGGTGTTCCAGACACATAAAACCATTGAATGTCTCCGGTTGTTTGCTTTTTTTGCTGCCTATTAAGAGTTCTACAGATATGTTATTTTCCTCAGTTGTTTGTTATTGTTCTCCTCAGAAAAAGAAAAGCCATGGAGTCTGACACTCCATTATTAATAGTCCTCTTAAAGCTAGGCAGATCTGTTAAAATTACTTACAGGTCACCTTGGAGAACAGATAAAGAAATTTTATGCATACCGCTTAAGAGAAAAAAAAGAAGAAAATAGCCTGTAACTATTTTTAATTGAATTTATTGGGGTGACATTGGTTAATATAACCATACAGGTTTCAAGTTGTACACCTCAATAAAACATCTGCATACTGCATCGTTTGCTCGTCTCCCAAAGCCTGTAACTATTTTTAAAAACTCTATTAATGCAGTAAAGTGGAAGGACAAGCTTGAAATGGGGAAATAAAAAGAGTTACTTAAGTATTTAATAACAATTTCTAGGTCAACAAAAGGCATTGCATTGCTTTCTGGCCCTACTTACACAGAGATTTCCCCCTAAGATTATAATGAGAAATGGTGACTGTAGTCTGTATTTATAGTATAGGGAGTCATCTTGGAGTGAAAACATCCATGTCAATCTAAGGCACATAAAAGTGCCAAAAATATAAAACTTACATGGGCAAAGGAAAACATTTTATGGCCCTGTCTTATGGGGTGGGATAGCCTGGGTTTATCAGAACAATCTTTTCAAAACCATTTGCTCACAGAAAGACCAAAATGATAATTCTGTGATCTCTAGTTGATTCTCAGCTTCCTTTAACAGGCCTCTCTTTCATGCTTCCTAAACACTGCAATTTCTGTAACAGGCCCTTTTCACTACTCTAGCCACATCTTTTACCAAGTGCTCCCTGCTTCTCCTGACGTTGGAATGAAGTGTGCCAGTTCTGGTTTTTAGCCACCTGGTTCCCAGATCACGAGAACCCCGTCACGGTCTCTTCTAGATTTGTAGTTCGTACCTCTCCAGGTGCCAAGTTCTCTGTGGCCCTGCTTTTCTCCACAGGTGGCAGCTGAACACGGTACCAGCACATGAGGGTTTTCTTCTAGGTATGTGTATGAGGACATTTTGGGTTACAGCCGCAGCTTCCCACCTCTCTTGCTTTTCCCTTTCAAACTGCTCAGAGATAGGCCTTAATAAAATTCCTAATGGTTTTAATTTTAAGATAAAACAATGAGAATTTATTGGAACATTTAGTTAACTAGTATTTTATTATACAGGTCTGGTAATTGTGTGGCTTTTTTTTTTCTCCTCTAGGAGTGCTGTCTCTGCAATTTGAGAGGGGGTGCTCTTAAGGAAACTAAGGACAATCAGTAAGTAATACATTCATGTGTTGAGTTTCATTGTCTTCTCCTCCTCTCTGGAATGGTTGAGCTCTGGGTGGCAGTTTGCTTTACCTGCCATTATGGGGCACTGTGTTCCAAGGCTTGTGCTGTCCACATCTGAGGTTGGGACTCTGTGCAGAGACCTTTACTGACACCACATTCACCTCTGCTGACAAAGGTGTTCCAGCTCTTGTTTCTGTTCCGTCTTTGACACCATGAAGAATAACCCCTTTGTGCTAACAGAGTCTTTTAGATAAAGGCAGCCCATATCATTCTGGGTGCCTTTGGAATCGTAGCATTTAATGTGATGAATCCTATTTGTTCAATAAAAACAGCATGCCAGAAAACAGTGAAGTTGTTATCTTCACATAAATAAAACCAATCATGGTCATAACATTAAAGCAAAACCCTTTCTTCTTAACACCAATAAACTAACAAAGTATATATACTACAATAGAAATACAGAGAGAAACATTGATTTTAAGACTTAAAGGGGATAGTTGGGAGAATATGAAGAATATAATGTGAACATAAACAAAAGGTAATCTGGATTTTATGGCAATTATTGAAATTATTTTTGTGTGAATTTTATTTTCATGACCTGAATTTACTATTTAAAACGGGGCAAAGTATTTATAGAATCCTTTAGAAATAGAAACATGTAGACATTGTTTGGGCAGAGGTTTTAAGCTGGCACTTGAGGGTCAGATTCAGCCCCACAGTATGTTTTAGTTGACCGATATACATTTTATACATTTGATCCAAAATTTAAAAGCTGAGAGTTTTTTTTTTTTATAATAAAATACAAGTTTCGTCTTTACTTGAAAAAATGATTGTGCCTCTTTATATGGCCATAACAAACTGGGATGAGAACCTGGTCTAAATGGGCATGTGTTCCCCGAATTCCCGTAATTTAAACTGCACTCTATTTGTTTATGTCCTGCGAGGTCCCACTGGCACTGGATTTGGGACCCGGGGTGTAATGTCATGATGGAGTTTGCATAATTGTGTACATGTGCACGTGTTCTGATTGCTTTATAAAGAGGAATAAAGTTTAGTCTATGAAACTGTATTTTCCGCTTAATTTGGGATCTTCATCTTTCACAGTTAATGTGATTGGCACTTTGCTAAAAAGGAATGACTAGTTTTAGGATGTTGTACAAGTCATGCAGACTGTGAGATTACTTAGGTGGCTCCTGTGAAGACAGAGATGGTAAGAACTTCATTTCCTACTCTTGGGCTAGGACAAAAGTGTTTGCCACAGAACTGTAGTGTTTATCTAGACATGGGAGAGTGTGCCCTGGTGGGGTTGACACTTGTCTCCTTCTGTGGTTTTTAAAGGCAGCACGGACTCTTTCTTGTGTTGTTTGAGTGAAATGAATATTGTTTGATTTAAAAAATAGGTTGATGAATTGATAATTCTTTCAAGATCTTTTTAAACCTCAAGAGTCTTTTTTTGTGTGGGGCATAATATTGATGAAAAACTTAATGGTGTTAGTGGGGATATTATCATTTTCTGGAGCAATTCAGAACTTGAAAGGAGATGCTCGATTGTAAGTAGGAAACAAGGGAGCAAGCTGATTTCATTTCTTCTTGTCTCTAATAGGTTCCTTTGATTATAGTGGGGTTGCAATGAGAGACAATTTAACTAAAGACTTAATCAGTATTAGTTCTTTTAGAAAACTTGTGGTTTGTTCTGGTTTGCTTTATGGCTTTTGTATTATGTAAAAAGATTGTGTGCTATACCCAGTTCATAACTTTTCTTATTTGAATTAATCTTTTTGCCACATGTTAATTAGCTAAAGTATATTAAATACCTGTATTGCAATATCAAATGAAACAGCAAACCTACATTTTAGTATTTTGCAGGTCAAGCATAGAAAACCATACATATATTGATAGGATTGAGTCTTTGGTCTTTACCTAGTTTTTCATGTCACAGTGCTGGGCAGGTGTGCTCCTGAATCCATCCAGGTATTGTCTAATAGATTTAAAATTCAAAGAGTAGTCTGTTTGTGATGGATTCAGGCTCTTGGCTTTCTTTCTTATCTGTGTGTTTCCCCTCTGTGAGAACTGCATTGCCTGGTTGAAGCACGAGGTGTATAAGCTTAGGGAACTTGTGTTTATGTTTAATGTCTCCTTTTCTGTAGGTGGGCCCATGTCATGTGTGCCGTCGCGGTCCCAGAAGTTCGATTCACTAATGTCCCAGAAAGGACACAGATAGATGTAGGCAGAATACCTTTACAGAGGTTAAAATTGGTGAGTGGCAAAGCTTTTTTTTACCTCATAAATTAGTATTAATTTCAAGTTCTGAATATTTTTATCAATACACACCTTTCCAAGGTGATTTTTCTCTTAGTTTCATTATATTGTTCTACCCTTTCTTTCCTTTAGGCTAAATTTACTTATCTGTACATACACTTTTCCTGTAATATTGTAATTATGCTTATAACCTTCCTCAAATTCGGTTTGAAATAAGGCAAAGGAATACATTTCCTGGGTTAATGTGAATTTTCAGACTATAGCCGATCTGGTGAGGTTTGTTTGTAACAGATCTGAACTATATATTTCTGTTTAAGTTGTTTGGAATTTCTGTTTCTCGCTCTTGCCTCTCTTTGGTTGGTCTTAACTTAGCAAAATGCATCTAACCTGGTTTCATCATCTCTTCACCAAAAAACTGGTAGAGAAATACAAATTATTACTATTACCCAGGGATTTCCTCACTTATTAAATAAGATACAAGTCTTTTAATGTGCCAAGCTCTCAGGCTGATTTTCTTCTGACCTGTTTAGAAACTCATAAAAAATATTTTCAGTGGTTCTCTTTGTTCAGAGTATGTTTTATTGAAAAGATAGGCCTTTAATGTCCTTAACATTGAAGTAACCTTGAAGTTCTATTCAATTGGTAGCCAAAAGGTCATTAGGTTAGGCCCTTAAAATTCATATTTAATGATAATTTTCCCTAAAGTTAAGTTGCATGACCTTAAAATACGGGGGCGTATCTTACACATGGACTTAATTCCCTAGATAGAATGTCTTCAGTTCTTGTTATTTTTCACTTGCGGTACTTCCACTGGAGAATGTCTCAGGCACTGTGGCCGTAGTGCTCGTTCTGCCTGTTACTTGTTTTGTTCATTACCATTCTTTCCCCAACAGGGAGTGGGTGTACTGTCTCTGTCTTAGGTACTTGGAATCTAATCTATTGTCCCCCCTCCCCGAGAAGGAAAAGTGAACACTTACTTTTCATTATAGCTCTTTCTAGGATTTCACATTGCTAGAAAACAGAGGTCCTTTGTAGAACTGATGACTGCTGGGCAGATGTGAGTGGTGGACTAGGATGCTCAGGGCTGTAAATGCGATGGAAATGAATGGGTCATTTAAAAGGCCTTTTAAAATTCAATTCTTTGGCTCCTGGACTTCCATAGAAAATCTTGAAATCTTATATCTTGGTCACCAACTGAAAAAAATCACCAATAAGAAAGAAAAAGATCTGCTTTCAGTCAGGTTATTAAAAAATGTTGAATTCATATGTCAAAGAATTTTTAATATTTAATGTGACAAATACTAACAAATATCTCACTTTTTTATGACTTACAAGTAATATGTATTTTCAAAAATGTAAACACTTCATTGAAAGTGACTTTCGTTCCCTAGGTTAATGCCCCTCAGAATGAGTGGTCACGGCTCTTGAAGCTGGACCTTTATTTCTTCTTCCTTTATTTATTTTTTAAAAATATATTTTATTGATTTTTTTTTTTTAACAGAGAGGAAGAGAGAGGGATAGAAAGTTAGAAACATCGATTAGAGAGAAACATTGACCAGCTGCCTCTTGCACACCCCCTACTAGGGATGTGCCCGCAACCAAAGTACATGCCCTTGACCGGAATCGAACCTGGGACCCTTCAGTCCGCAGGCCAACTATCCACTGAGCCAAACCGGTTTCGGCATGAGTGTTTTCTTAATGGTGTATTGTTATCCATACCAGTCCCTCATGGGTTGTAAGGAAACAGTAGGAGGGACAGCACGGCCATTTCAGTGCTATTAGGAAGCTGTGTCTAGAAGGCTGGAATTGGATGATTGCATGGGAAGGTGGCAAGCTTACTGTTTTCTTCACAATGCCGTGCCCAATTTTAATTGTATATATCACATACCCCTTATGCTTTCACTCCTTAAACAATTGGTACCTTTACAACAATATGTCTTGAGTGAATTTAAGATTTAAGATCACCTAAGGTCTGTTATTGAGCTGATTATTGACATACAGATATCAGTGAAATAATTTGGGTGAAAATAGCAGGCGATAGATCAGATTTCCCCAATTTTTAAATGTAATTTTATATCCATAGAGAATGTCTTCATATATTTATCGATATGCTCACAGTGGTTACCTTAAATGGGAATTTTCAAGGAGAAACTTCATTTTATGTGTGTGTGTGTGTGTGGGGGGGGGGAAATCACTCAAAAGTGCTGTAATTGTTTGCAGAGGGCAATGGTCAGAAGTCTGGCTAACTTTTTCACCAAGAAACCTCATCACAGCCCCATCACCTGCGGCCCTCAGTGTGGTCTACGCCCTGGTATTATCCATTGTCCCGTGGTGATTAGATTCTGCAGGCTGACCTTGAATAACAAAATTTACAAATGATCACGTGTGTGGGCGGAGTGCACCTTCCCAGAGAGTAGGATGCTCTGCCCTATTACAGTCAAGGATGTGCTTTCCGACATCAGCATTCTTTTGAATATTCATTTAGTGAGTGCATCAATCCGGAGTCAGAGCAGTAGTTTTGTGTGGTATTTCACACATCTGTAAAGGCAGGTTATTTCACTATATCTATCTAGTGAACACATGTGTGCCTGCTGGTGTCAGTTTCAGTCTTTTTCTGGGGCTGCAGCCACCCTTTTCTGGATGCCGGACTGCGTACCCATCTTCCTATTCACGTGGGCGGGGGATATTAAGAATGAGTTAGATATCAGTGTCAACTTATTTCAGCAAACAGTTACCTTACCCTACCCAATACTTAGTGTATATTTTTTAATAAGACATTGCTCTTGTCTGCTATTATCTTATAGTCTAGATTGGGCTTTCTCAGAGTTGGCTCTGCTCACCGTTTAGAAAAGACACCTCTTTGCTGTGGGTGACTGTCATGTGCGTGGCAAATGGCAGCATCCTTAAACAGACAGTGCCACATATCCCCTGGGAAGTACATTATCCCCATCTGAGAATCCACGGGTCTATAGAGAAGATATAAACATACAGAGAGAATTTCTGTTTTCAGACAGAGACTATCTTGACTGAAAGAAGTAAGTTGGAGACTGAGAGAACAGAAATTCTCAATTGCTTTCAAAAACATCTTAGAGATCTTTCCCCCAATTATTCAAATTTCTTTTTTTTTCTTTTTTTTTTTAAATTTTATTTTATTAAGGTATTTTCTGTGTACATAGTTTACCATTGCCCCCCCTCCCCTCCCATTAATGCCCTCCCTCCCCAGAGTTCTGTGTTCATTGGTTGTACTTATGTTCATGCATACCAGTCCCTCGGTTGTTCTCCTATCTCCCCCCAGGTCTCCTTCCCCTCCCCGCTGTCATTTGACAATCTACTTGTTTTATGGTGACCATCTCAGGACCCCATGAATAGAATCCGCTCCTCATTTGGCAGTCTGCTTGTTTTATGGTGACTATCTCAGGACCATATGAATAGAGTCCTCTCCTCCTCTGGTTTTCACCGCCCCTTCCCCTGGGTCCCACTGCTTCCCCTGGAACACTCGGCTCACCCGGGGCACTCGGCCCCCTGGGACACTCGGCTCACCCGGGGCACTCGGCCCCCTGGGACACTTGGCTCACCCGGGGCACTCGGCCCCCTGGGACACTCGGCTCACCCGGGGCACTCGGCCCCCTGGGACACACGGCTCACCCGGGACACCCTTCCCCTTTGGGGGGTACGGCTTACCCGGGGCTCAAATTTCTTATTTGTCAATAAATTAATAGAATTTGACAACGTATGTGCATATTTACTACTGTATTAGTTATATAATCTGATTTAGTATTTTAACACCTGTTTTTATAGAAATTAAACAGCCTTGAAAAATAATCAGGTTTCATAAATATTAAAATTCTGTGAGGTTTGTGTGCACACACTTATGCACATAGTAGTTACTGAGTGAATATTTATGAAATAAAAGGTAGAAAATGGTTACTTATTATTTGTGCTTCTGGCTTAACACATTATGGCGGGACGCTTTGATCAGACAATACCAAATGGTTTGTGCCTTTTTATGGTTCCCACTGAGAAAGCTGTGGTGGTAAATCTGCTCACTGCTCTAAGCCACGGCATTGATTTCTATGCTGGCATCACAGGGTACATGTGATTAGGTTATAGAGCCTCACTGTATTTCGGAGAGCTTGTGGAGCATCCGTGCAGCACTTGCCCTATTGTCTGTGAGTCCTGATCTTGGAACCTCTCTGCTGAGCTGGGGATTGAAAAGGAGTGACCTGATGGAGGTAGAACAAATTGCTCATTCATGAAGCAGCAGCAAAGGGGCTCTGTGCCTCTCTCCACTGGCCACTAGGTGGTGCTGGTGTATCATCCCAGCCCCTTGCCCTTAAATCACCTCTCCTAGCAAGTTGCCTGCACCTACAGAGGTAGAGGGGTGTGTGTGTGTGTGTGTGTGTGTGTGTGTGTGTGTGTGTGTATGTGTATGCACGCGCGCGCCACGAATGCATGCCATGTTCGCGGAGGCATGCCACGGTGCTCTAACCCACGGGATAGCAGCAGGGTAGGGAAGGTACAGCTTGCCATGCATTCAAAGTGATGAATTCCAGAGGGCAAGTTTTAGTTCAGTTTTTCATTTAGTCATCTGAAAAGAGCTGCTTTCTCTTGGGGTAAGTTAGTGTTTTCTATATAAATACTAAGCAACACTAGTAAAAGCCACTAACTGCTAGAGGCCAATATGAGTTTAAAATGTCTTCTGATATATGAAAGGTACATATTCAAAAGAAATGCTCATTATTATGAGCAATCTTTCTAGATTGTGGAATACTGGTATTTACACAGAAGTATTTGAATATTTTAGTAATACTGTTGTTAGCCTTTTATTTATTCATAAGGTCAATATGTAGCTTTTGAAATGCCCCTCTGTACAATTATTTGTGTAGGAAGATTTTTGTTGAGGGTGTAAGAAAGGATTTGTTGGCTGTAGCATATTTTTTGCTCTTGTTTTAATAAAGACCATTAGGAAAGAAGGGACAGGAAATGGAAAGCAAGAGTTCCAGTGCTCTTCAATGGATTGCATTGATCCTAAAATGGTGTGTGCTTTGAGAAGAACCGTTATCTCATCTGGCCACCTGGTTTGGTAATATCACAGCTGTGGCCTCTACTCATCAGGTAATTTATTGGACAGCAATGACGAGACTAGACTTATTTTCAAGTCACTGTATTTTATTTTATTTACACTGCTGATAATTTGAAATACTTCAATAAAATTTAATATTTTTTTAAAAAACAAAAAATTTTAGTGTAAAAATATATTTGGCTGTAATGGTCTTTATCTAATTAGTTGTTCTTTCCTTTTTATCTTTAAAAATATTTAGCTTTTATGAAGAATAATTATCTCAAGGATTAAAGTGATTGCTATCTCATTTGAAAAAATGCTACAGGTTGTTATCCAAAAGCATTAGGTTATTAAGCAGAGCCTTCCTTTTATAGGAAAGAAATGGCTAAAAGTTATCTGAATAGTCTATATCCAAAGTCATATTTGAGAGGGAAAACCATTTTCTCTGTCAGCTTAATTAATGCAGATTCTAGATTACTTAGTATTTTCCTTACTTAGCATGAATCCCTTTGCTTCTAACTGACTTTTTAACATAGGAAAAGTTATCCATGTGACAAGTCTTAGCTTTCCCCACCCCTTCCCATGTGCTTCAGTACCTTCTCCGAATGTCCAGAGAGCATCAGAGCCTGGGCCTCCGGTAGGATTCTGAGGACACTCACCTGCTCTGCATTTGATGGTGTGCCCAGGGATCGCCAGGGAGGGTTTGTGAGGAGTCACAGAAGCTTGGTGTGCCTGAGGACAAAAAGAAAACAACTGCCCCCACATGATGTAGATTTTAGAATTTACCCAATTATTTCCTTTTCTTATTTCCTTCTTTCTTGGTTGCTCATGGTCATAATTGAGTCTCTGGAACAGGAACACAATTGTGCAAAAATGAGAGAACACACACATGAAAGTAGAGAGATATAAAACACACAGGAAGTTAGAATGTATCTTTTTGGTTTTCACAGAAGATAGCAGTATAATCTGCTGAAACAGTCTCGAGTATCATATGGTCTTTTAGAAGCAGGTCACCAAAAAATCTTTAGATTTGATTATAAAATTTAAGGGAAGAACATTAAAAAAAAAAAAAAAAAACCCAATGAGCCGAAACTGGTTTGGCTCAATGGATAGGGCATTGGCCTGCGGACTGAAAGGTCCTGGGTTCGATTCTGGTCAAGGGCATGTACCTTGGTTGTGGGCACATCCCCAGTAGGGGGGTGTCCAAGAGGCAGCTGATTGATGTTTCTCTCTCATCGATGTTTTTTAACTCTCTGTAAAAAAAAAATCAATAAACTATATTTTTTAGAAAATCCCTCTCTGTAAAAAATCAATAAAATATATATATTTTAAAAACAAACCAACAAGAGGTGTAAAACAGCATAAAGTTTAGGTATTTGTTACATACTTACCATGGATATCTATTATATACATTGATTGTTTTATGAATATTAAATTAATCAAAGATCTATGGAATTCATATCAGTTGAACAGTAAGACAAGTTTGTATATTCTAAGAAATCTTAGAAAATTACAGCAGACCCTAAATGCAACCATTAGTTTTAAACATTCTTCCTGTTAAGAGGGAAAATTCTCAATTAGAAGTGCTGTAGGAACATTAAAATTTTAAATTGCATGTATCAAAGCAAATGATGTCTATCTCTATTGTTGACATTGCATACAAAACTTGGTGGTGTTCATGGACCACACGTCCCCTCAGTGGCATAGCACCGTGCCTTTGGTTTCTACATCTGTAGACATTCCTAGGATTTTTACATTTGAAATCTTATTTCAGCAACCAAATAGAGGGAAAAATGAATTTTGGAGTAGCTGAAGTTGCCCCAGGCATTCGATGACCTCCATCCGATTTGTATTTGACAGGTGAACCAGGCACAAGTGTTCTCTGAGTGAAGAACATTATTTTGAAAAGGAATTTACACTGCAATGATGGCTGAGGTACAAGCCTTTTAGTATCTGGCTGAGACCAACTATTCTGCTTAGAAGCCTCTGTACACTTTAAAATTTGTACCCGAAGGCAAATAATAGTGAACTTGAAAGCCAAAGATTATAGTTTTGAAAGGTACATCAATTCTGAAAATAGAGTGGTTTCACTGTGGTATTCCATCCAGAGTTGGATTGAGGTGGGGAATGCATTCAGGCTTCCCATTTCTTAGAGGAAGGAAGGCACTTGTTCTCTTGCTAACTGGCTCATGTTATCAGATGTATTGAATACTAAACACAGAATTACTGAGAGAGAGATGGGGCCTGCCTCCCGTGCTGTAAGATCACTCCCATCTAGTTAATGTTACCACACTGTTAGAGAGCAGCTTTGTTCTCTCTGTAGAGGAATCACAGTTGTATTTGACAGAGCCTCTGCTAATGCATTTCGGGAAATGTAAAGACATATTGATGATCTTTCATCACTTTAAGAGAGAAAAAAATGTAGCATTGTACAGGCAATAAAAAAAAAGTCATTTTGTTCTGCATTAACTCGTGTACTGATTTATTCACGTCTGCAGTGATTTTTCAAGAAAAAGAGGAATTCTAAGAGAATAATAAGCATTGACAATGATGAGCAAGTTTATTGTTTAAATGAGGTTGAGGAAAAATGTGCTTTTAATAGTGAACGACTGAAGGAGGCGCAATTGTGGGGTGGTGTGTAGGGACTTATTGTTTAACAAGTCCAGCATAAAATGTACAATGTCATTAGGAACAGTCTTCAGGACTTAAACATACACATGTCCCCAACTTTGTAAGATTTTTAAATACGTGTAGTGTAAAAAAAAAAAAAGGTACATTAGTAGCTGTGTAGTTCTTAACTGTCAGAATGATTTGCTACAGGGAATAGATCCTATTGCGAGCTGTCAAATTTGTATATTGCTGCAATACCAAACCATAAAATCTTTTGAGTAAAATGGAAAATGTCAGATGGGCATGACTACAAATAATATACTTTCTGAATGCTGTAGATATCTATAGGAGAAAATGTGTAAGTGCATGAAATGTTATCTTGTTACTATGGATTTTTCTTTTATCTGCTGAAAGAAGACTGGGAGGCAAGAGGAAATTGATTGGAACCTTTACATTTTTAGTTTTGAACTCATTCCCCCCTCCCCCTGAGGACTAATTTTAAAAACATTATTAGATAAGTAGAACTTCAGATAATTTATTATTAGAGTATTGTGAGGGAGTAATCTTATTTTTAGCTTGTATTGCTGAATGGTCCATTTTTTCTGATCTTGTCTGTGTGAGGAGCGATTGCTGATGGATTTTTTAATTGAGTGGGCGAGTTGGGGTCAGGGTTTCAGAGATGGGGTCACCCCTTTCACTCCAGCATTGACTGGGTCAGAACCAACAAGCACATGCCACACCGAGGCAGCCGCCAGGCCGCTCTAAACAGGCACCAGGGTTTTGCTTGATCAACAATGACTGGCAGCAGAGAGGTTATAGTTTTCCAAAGGAACAGTCATGATTGTAAAACAGTAGATTCATTATTATTTTTATAATATTTTTAGATAAGCTAGGCCAGTGGTCGGCAAGCTCCAACAGAGCCAGATATCAAGAGTACAATGAAATTTCTTTTGAGAGCCAAATTTTTTAAACTTAAACTTTTTCTAACGCCACTTCTTTAAAACAGACTCGCCCAGGCCGTGGCATTTTGTGGAAGAGCCACACTCAAGGGGCCAAAAAGCCTCATGTGGCTCGCGAGCAGTGGTTTGCCGACCGCGGAGTTAGGCTATGTACTCCCTCAGAAGGTTGTTTTAAAAATCAACAAAAAGTTATAAAATGCTTTTTGTTACAGTGAGCATCTTCCCATACTTTAATTAATTTAATATGTCATTTTGGTATATTTAAGGCAAAGTCCCACAAGGCAGTGATGTCGTTTTCGCACATGAGCTCATATATGCAGGTACCAGCACTGCTCTAGGCAGTCCCGCTGGGATTCATTGATTTAAAATCAAAGGCTCTCTGCATTCACCCAATTACCCTCTGGATCTTGCAGTTCTAAGCCACTGAGGTTGAGTGTGCAGGCTCTGAATGGAGACTGTTTGAGTCCTGCACCTTCCACTTAGGCAAACCTGGCCTTGCAGATTAACTTCTCTGTGCCTCATCTGTAAAGTGGGTGGTGTCAGGATGAATGAACACGTGAAGGGCCTGGCATGTAGTTTCATTCAAGGTTCCTCATTGCTTTCTGCTAATGATGCAACCCCTGCTGAATAAATCTCTGTAAGCTGCCTTCCAGCCAGAAGGACCAGTGCAGATAAATATTTCTAAGGGGAGAGAAGGCTCTGGTTTCTCCCATGTGTTCATTCATTCATTTGTCCAACAGATATTTACTTAGGCATTGCTGTGGTTAGGTGATAGATGTACTGTATTTTCACTTTGATAGATAATGTAGAATAATGGAAGCTATTGAAAATGAGACACACAATTGCAAAGCACTATGAAAACATCTATTACGATAAAAAAAAATCCAGAACACCCTAGCCAGTTTGGTTCAGAGCATCAGTCTGCAGATTGAAGGGTTCCAAGTTCAATTCCTGCCAAGGGCACATGCTTGGGTTTGAAGGCTCAATCTCCATTAAGGGGGAATGCAGGCGGCAGCCGATCAGTGATTCTCTCTCATCATTGATGTTCCTATCTCCCTCTTCTTCTCTGAATTCAAATATATATATATCGAGAAGGACCTAAGTAGATCTGGGATACAAGGCTGGCGGTGTAGGGGTGTGGAAAAGCTTTTTGGAAGAAGCAGTGGCTAATCATGCCCAAGCTGAGACCTGAAGGATGAGAAGAGCTCGCAGAGGTGCCGGGAGAGGAGCTGTATGCTCAGTAGCCTGGAGGTGGGAGAGAGATGGTCTGGGAAATGGAATCCAGTGGAGCTGGAACAGGAAGGGAAGAGGGGGAGAGGTAAGTGTGGAGAAGAGGAAGCCTCCGATCTAGGGCTGATGCGTCCAATACTATAAACCACTGGCCGCTTGGGGCTGAGGAGCCCTTGTTAGTACTGTATTACTCAAGAATTGAATATTAAGTTTTATTTAATTTAAAATAAGCTAAAATTTAAACTGAAGCAGCATAAACACATGAAATAGCTATAGTTTTAGTAGTCTGCATTTCACATTTCTAACACCCTTGAAAATTGAAATGTACTGTTAGTGTAAATATACTACGCATTTCAGAGGCTTAGAATGAAAGAGGATGTAAATAGCTCAATAATAATTTTTTATGTTGGTTATATGTCAAAATGACAATAGCTTGGATTTGTTGAGTTAAATAGGATATATTTTAAAAATTAATTTCACTCTTTTTTATTGTGGTAAAATATTCTTTAAACATTTTCATTCCGTTCATTTTTAGGTGTATAGTTCAGTGGCACTAAGTACATTCACAGCTTCCTCCACGCTCGTCTGAGCCACCTGCCTCTGATCAGTAGTTCACTTCTGTCTATCCCTGGGTTCACACACACATCACTTCCACATGATTATTGAAACTGCCCTCTCTTCCTCTAGTCCTGCTCTCTTGAATCTCCAAAATATCTGTCTCCAGAACCTCTCATGTTTCTAAACTATAAGTCTGTATCTCCCCCTTCCCTCCTCTCTCACCTGTACTTAATGTGGCACCTAAAAAACTAAAAATTGTACTTTGGCTCGCATTGTATATCTTCTGTAGAGTGCTGGTTTACAAGATTTGTGCTTATCCCAAACACACCAGAGAACCTTTAATGCGTGTGAGGAAGTGGACTAGGATGATGAGAGATGGCTCAGACTAGAGGTGTGGAAGAAGCCCAGGCTGGCACGGGCCGCAGGGGGAGTGGCCATGCTATGCACAGGGAAGCACATTTTGGACACCCTTAACTTAAGGTCTTTGTAGTTCATCTGGGTAGCTCAGGTGAGAGATGTGCCAGAACATTACTCTCATGGGTGTGCAGCTATTTCACAGCTTGATCCTGCGTTGTTAGATCTGGAGGCCTGTGATGGTCAGTAATTCAGGGCCAGGAACAATCTCGCTTTGCCTAGATTTGAATTCAGTTTGTGAAAATACTGTATCTGCTGAAACCGGTTTGGCTCAGTGGATAGAGCGTCGGCCTGCGGACTGAAGGGTCCCAGGTTCGATTCCGGTCAAGGGCATGTCATGTACCTTGGTTGTGGGCATATCCCCAGTGGGGGGTGTGCAAGAGGCACCTGGTCGATGTTTCTCTCTCATCAATATTTCTAGCTCTCTATCCCTCTTCCTTCATCTCTGTAAAAAATCAATTAAAAAAATTTTTTTTTAAAAAGAAAGAAAATACTGTATCTGCTGCTCTGTGCTCTTTTTTAAGTGTAATGATCAGGTAGAACAATATTAGCTCTGGAAGTTTCCTTTATGCTTTCTCTTAGAGTCAAGAAATGAAATACATTGATAATGAAAACAAAACCTATAGAAATGAGATAGATTAATTTGCAAAATGTTGAACAAGAAGGAAAAGTTCAGTGTTCTCATGAAAGATAAATGTGTCCTGGAAACCAATGAAAGCATAGCCTACAGCGGGATAGCATTGCCAAGGTGTGTGGCCACATAGGAAAGGGGATTTGCAGTAAAAATCACACAGGATTGTACAAACCTATGAAAAAGTATTCACTTCAGAATTGCTTTTAAATTTGACTTTTAAAAAAATTATTAGCTTTTCACTAATAGTTTGAGAACTCAAACTGCCTTTAGGGTAACATTTTAAATTGCGGATTCTTTTTCTGTTTGGGATATAAAATTCCATCTTTCTTTAGAAACCAAATATTTTAATTTAAATAAGTAGAAAAAGTAGTCCAATAAGTTGGCCACTTTTTATTACAGGAATAGTATATAAGTTTAATTAAAACTTAAAAAATTTTTTCCTAGTACCATCTGTTACTCTTTATTGTTCTTTATTGATTTAAAAATCCATCAATTTTATATACTTATTTTCTCTGTACAAAGCAAAAAATAGTATGAAATCTTTTCAGTAAATAGCAGATATTTTTTCAATAAAAAGAATCATGATATCCTGGCAAAAGGTATAATTTTAATAGACTAATGAGCTCTCTGACCAGAGTTGACTGAGCCTCATCTGCTTTTTACAATGATAAATTGACTGTGTCAAAATTTGCAATCTAGTCTGGTGAAATATTTTACTATGAAAGTTTAATTCTCATTTTTTATTTATGAAAGCAGTAGTAGCCTCACGGCAGCTTATAATGTGCTGGCCATTTGGTATAATTTATTTCAATGAATGTCACTTGTTGATGTGTTTAGTCATTGTTGACCCACATTTAATCCTAAAAACTCTTAAATGGTGTGAAACGTAATAAGTCAATCACCCACTATAGTAAAACAAACAAATAAAAAACCAAATCATGATCCACAGATCCATTCAGTTCTTTTCCCAGCTTTAATGATGTCATGGGTATAGATTTGACAGCTGCTGGTTTTGGAGCAATGGAAGAATGACAGCTTTCTTTAGTGTTGTAGGGCTCTCAGAATAACTTCTACCACAAAGCATGTATTTGAAATGTAATATAGTCTTCTTTAATGGCATAATTTGAGGATTCCAACTTGTCATTTTAAAGGCTTAAAGGAAAATTGTGGAATAAAAGCATTTCTCTCATGCATTTATTAATTTTTTAAATCAGCAAATGTTTGTGGAACTGATCAAATTGTTTGGTGCTTGGTGACAAGGGTCATTCCTTTTATGGAGATTAGATGCTGGGAGGATTTAGATGTAGAACTTCTAAGGGTGCCATTTGTTCTTTTGGTAATCTAGGCCCCCCCTTTGGCAGAAGGGAAAGCCTAGATTAAAGCATTCTAAGGCATTTCTTTCTTTAAAAATATGTTTTTATTGATTTCACAAAGGAAGGGAGACGGGGAAAGAGATGGAAACATCAATGATGGGAGAGAATCATTGATTGGCTGCCTTCTGCAAGCCCCCTATGTGGAAGGAGTCCTCAATCCAGGCATGTGCCCTGATGGGGAAACAAAGCGTGACTTCCTGGTTCATAGGTCAACCACTGAGCCACACCAGCCAGGCCTAAGGCATTTCTTTACAGAGATATGCAATAACCATTTCTGTTTCCCGATGTCAGGATATTTATCTAGTGTAGATAATTTCAAACAAGTATATAAAAATATTAGAAGTGTATTTTTTTCAGATATGATGAAATTGGTTTGGAAAAATAATGAATATCTTTAAAAAAAACAAAAGTTTTCAAATGGTCTTATATTGTTAACATAAAGTTTCAAATTTCAAAGAAATATCTTATAAATAATTAAACACTTCAAGTAATGAAATATAATTCATAATATGTAATTTTCAAGTATAACAGTATCTTGAAGTTTTAAAAAAAATATATTTTATTGATTTTTTTACAGAGAGGAAGGGAGAGAGATAGAGAGCTAGAAACGTCGATGAGAGAGAAACATCGACCAGCTGCCTCTTGCACACCCCCTACCACGGATGTGCCCACAACCAGTGTACATGCCCCTGACCGGAATTGAACCTGGGACCCCTCAGTCAGCAGACCGATGCTCTATCCACTGAGCCAAACCGGTTTCGGCATCTTGAAGTTTTTTATCATAAAGAATTACATGGTTGTGTTTTCACTTCTTATATAACATACAATAAAAGGCAGAAACTCACCACTGCTGCAGAAGTGTGCTTTGGAAAGTCTCTAGGAAGTAGCCATCTAGAGGTAATTATCCTTTGGTGTCATCCTTTTCTTAGGTTTCTCAAAGCTATTTATAAATATAGGTACGACAAAAATAGGTTTACAGTGGTTTGTGTGGAAAGTAATATAATAATTAATAAATAATAATACAAGAATAAACTCTGTGTTTCACACACTTAGAATAATAAGCCTACTTTACCCAGCCCTGAGGTTTTCAAAAACGGTGACCATTACAGAACATTTCAGTTGGCAGGTTGACTTAGAACGTAGAAAGAGATCAGTGGCCCACATGTTTTTAGAAACAACAAGAAAATTTAAAAACTTCTCTTAGGTACCATTTCTTTAACAATCCTTTTTTGATAATTAGAAAATGAAGGAAGCCAGCAAAATGAAAATCACTCCTTTTCCTGGTAGGCCCAGGAGTTGATGCATGCGCATTTTTAGGCTTCTCAGTGTGACAGGGGGCAATCACCACTTAATTTCCAAATTTTATTTATCTTAGTGATGGCTTAGAACTAGTGAGTCTCCTTTTCCTGCCCGTGACAGCCTTCCTGTGTCTGTGTTCTTTGCCACGTTTTGGTTTGGGGAGCAGACCCCACAGCTATGGCACATAACACCACCTCGGTGTACATTCTGTGTAGATAAAGCACGACAGCCTTTTAACCTCCATTCGCACGCAGGGGATGGCAGCCCACTTGCCCCAGGGAAGGCAAACAGGCTAGGGTGATGTGTTAATTCTTAATCGCACTCTCTCTCTCCCAGAGACGTTCCAGGAATATGACAGGCCAGGCTCAGGGCAGGTTATCAGCCTCTGACACGCAGGGCCCAGGGCATCTCCACCACCGATAAGGCTACATCGTACTTTCAAACTTTGACTTGTTTGTTTATTGTTAGAATTTTAACACATAGATCATATAAGACTCTTGGTTCTTATTTTTAAATTATATTTTAAAGATTTATTTAATTACTGTTTTAAAAATTATTATTTTTTTAAAACCAAAGTGTTCAAAATACAAAATGAGAGTCATCTCTACCCCTGTGTCACTCCATCCAGGTGATCATGTTTAACATATGGGAGTAATATTTTTGACTTCTCTGTAGAGAAAACAGCCTGGAAGGATACAGCATTGTACCATACAGTGCTCTAATTAAGTGTGTTTTAGTAGCGTACTATATATGTGTGATACTCAGACACATATGTGAATCTGTTTTATAAAAATACTAGAGGCCTGGTGCATGCAATTTGTGCATGGTGGTGGGGTGTCCCTCAGCCCAGCCTGCACCCTTTCCAATCTGGGATCCCTCTAGTGATCCAGGACTGCTGGCTCCCAACTGTTCACTTGCCTGCCTGCCTGCCTGATTGTCCCTAACCGCTTCTGCCTGCCATCCTGATCAGCCCCTAACCACTGTCCTGCCATCCTGATCACCCCCTTTTCTTCCATTGATCACTTGATTTTCAGGTTTCTCCCTATCTTCCTCTGGAATGTTTATGTTCTCCCAGTTTCTGTCTGAAGCTCTTTTTTTTTTTTTTTCTCTTTCCCCTCTTTACATTCTCAGGAAGGATTTTATAAAATTGTAATCACAATAATAGTACCTTCAAACGTTGTGAGTATCAGGTAAGGTAAGGCATGTGAAATCTTTCACCCAGATCTGGCTATAGTAAGTTCTCAAAAAATGTTTTTTCTCTCATTGTTGTTAGTATGATTATATTATGTTAATAATTTTGTTATAATAACAAAATCATATTAAAATAACTGTAGATAATCTTCAGTTTATAAATAAATGATATTAGGTTTGTTTTAAAATTTGCTTTTATCATCTATGATACATTTTCTCACACATAAAATATTACAAATAATTACCAATAAATTCGCAAATGTTTATTTAACTTAAAAAAACTGTTGTAGTTTTCTGTCCTCACAGATTTTTTTGTGTGTTTTTTTTGAAGTAGTGAAGGTGGTATAGAGATTCTTGTGTGCCCCTTTGATTATACCTTATATAAATATAGTCTAATATCAAAGGCAGTAAATGGACATTGGTACACTATGTGTGCTAGTTCTGTGTAATTTTACTGCCAGGAAATTTAGTTATACAGAAATGATTAAAAGGAAGGTAAAGCAAAAATAGTAGTAATGTATATGGTTTATAGCATTAAACTCTTGGCACAAAATATAAAACAATCCTATAAAAATTGTGCAAAAATTAGATCTTATATTGCACCAGTGTGGGTGAATCTTAAATGGGTCATTCTAAGCGATGGCCCCATATTGTGTAATTCCATGCGTATTACAATCTGGAAAAAAACACACAAAAAAACCTGTGAGGACAGAAACCAGATTAGTGCCCGGGACTGTGCTTGGGTGGAATGGTTGACTACAGAGGAACATGGGGATTTTTTTGTGCCAGTGAACTGTTGTATATCTTGATTGAGGTGAAGGTTGCAAGACTGCAAAATTTATAAAAGTCTAAACATTAAAGGATGAATTTTACTACATGTCAATTACATTATTTGTTGAAAATTAAATGTAAAACAAAATTGTTAATGCCCTAGACTGACTGTGGATTTGGCTAATGAAACTAATGATAACTCTGTGGCATAGAAGGAAATGTGAAGAGAGGTAGGAGAAGGAATGAAAGGAGAGAATGTAGATGGCAGTACAAAGGGAAATGTTTTAGGAAGTAGAGTTCTTGACCACCCACATCCCACCCCGCACTCACTGTGCAACTCCTAGACAACACTGGACTTGAGGATGGAATCATCCCCTCAGAAGGCTTTTCAAGGATCTCCCTCCATTCTGAAAGTTCTGATCTGAGGGAGCTATTTCCATAGCTAAAATCCTGCTGCCAAGCTCATTCCTAAGAAAGGGATTAGTTTTAGTTTCTACTGCTGCATCATCATAATTATTATCTCATTGAGGATTAAATGAGATATTTGTTACATTAGCACAGTGGTGGCACCGAATAATGAAGTGATGCTGTCAACTCTTATTCATTAGATGAGAAATCAGAGGCTTAAAGTGGTTATGTTATATAGATGATAACTGAACAGCTGCATCAAATCTGGATACTGACCCCAATCCTATGCGCTTTGCTAGTAGGTTACATTCACTGTTGATTTAGGTAGCCTCCTGATCTCCTCAAAGGCTGATAGCAAACACAAATGTACAGAAGTTAATTGTTTCCAGTATTAGCCACGAAAACAATGACTTCAGTTGAAATATGCTACCTGTTTTTTTTTGTTCTGTTTTTCATTTTGGAGGACTTTAAACGAATGCAGTACTTAAAATGATGTCTGCGCTGTGTCCTTGGGAGAAGTAGTTTGCAAGAGAATGGGGGAAGTGTTCTTAAATTAAGTTTTAAAATATTCTCACAGAGCATCATTAGCCTTGCAGGGCCCGTCAAACTCTAGTTCACTCTTGCTTGGTGTCGGATCTGTTGGAACGCTTTGACAAAGAGTTGGTATGTCAGAGACAGCCAAAGCCTCAGAGAGGTGTATTGAGACACATAAATCTATCACCTAAATAAACTCCGCCAGTGGCAGGTGTCTGAGAACTCTTAACTCACGGTGATGTGGGCACAGGGGTTTTGTTAACCAGAAACAGCATTTTACCACTGACAGCTTTTAAAAAGACAGTTTTAGACAGGAACTTGCTGTCGGAAGCACTGCGAATCCAACCTTGCCTTCAGACGAACAGACTGTAGTGCCGCTCACCTTACAGAGGAGAGGAAGGTGTCATTATCAGATTTGTTTCCTAACGTCTGCATCTTCTACGTATATAAGCACCTGTGTGTCCGGGCTGGCCTTACTTCTCAGAAAGGATAAGCTAGCTGGTAGAGAAGAGAGAGGGAGATCTCTTCTCCTGGACATTTTTGTAGTCATTTTGAAAGATTTTGATTTGGGAGAGAGTTGAAATATTGGTTCAATGATTTGTCTTGTTATTCTTGAGACAAGCCAACCCTCACGTGCCCCAGTCATGGAGCTAACACGTACCGTGTGTGCCCTGTGCTGGGTGCTGTCCACAGTGCCGTCACGTTCGTCATCATGTGGTCCCCAGCGGTTCTCGAAGTGCTGCAATTTCAGTTCCCTCCTTGCCAGGCCCCTTTGTAAATGCCCTCCTGTAAAGAAACAGCAGTAAAAACACTAGTAAATTCCCCCCACCCCCTTCATGTTCTTGCTCTCATGAGGTTTTATGCTGGGCATTATTTCAACCCATTTTTACTGGAAACTCGGGTGATTTTAAGGCAATTAAGATAAATGAAATTCATTTAAGGTATACATATGGGAAGTGGCTGGCCTGGGATTAAATTGACCTGTGTCACAGCTAAAACAATTGCTATTTGCACAAAAACTCATTAATGTCTGGCATTTGGACTGTTGTAACTTTTCATACATTGTGCATTTCAGACTTGGAATTCAGACACAGAACAACAACAATAATGAACTGTGAAAACCGCAGTTGAGTAAGAATTGGAAAATTGCATTGGCGCTTCCTCTCCTGACACCTTCTTCCCTCCTGCCCCCTCCCTCGGCCCCCCTCCCCAATATTGCTTCTCATCCTAGATGGGAATACTCATCAGCATTTCTAGGATGGGGCACAATAGCCTGAGCTCCTGCTGAGTCAGTCCATGGGTTTTCCCTAAGCTATGTCACCGGTGCTTTCCCCCTGAGACCTTAGGACATTGTGCTCAGACATTTTAAGTGTTGCTTGTTGACCTAATGTGTGGGTAAAGCTACTTCTCTTGACTGGTGTACTCTCCCTCTCTTGGAACCTCTTTCCTTTTGTACTTGAGTCTAACATATATCCTACTATTGCCTCAAAAATAGTGCCCGAAATCAAATTCTTTCCATCGAGCTAATGATTTTGGTCCTGGGGTCTCCTCTGTAACAGGGAGACATTTAAGTAGGGGCCTTAGAAGCAGAGCTGGTAACCCTACCAGCACACCACAGGCCCTGAGGCCGGTTTGCTGGGGAATCCACTTTGCATCTCTCAGTCTGAATCCTGCCTTCCTGCAGCATGTCAGAGCAACCCGACGTATTTTGAGTTTTGGAGGAACTATCACTCATTTATCAAAATTCTGTCTGGGTGATAGTTTTTGCTTTTGGAAACAGACGTGGAAACAGAGCTGACAGATGTGAGAATGGGCCTGCTGAGGGAGCGCCTGTTGTCACGCAGGCCGTAGGAAGACAGGCCGCCAGCGTTCAGAGTGGAGCACCTACAGTCTGGTGAATTAAAGACGCTGCTCGCATGTCTCTTGGATGAGTCTTTGTAGTTTGATGGCATTGCTCTGGAGGTAATTAAAAGTTGTCCCCACCTCCACCCGACCTGTGCTAAAAAAGCAAATATGAAGTAGGTAGCTTGTTCTATTTTAGTGGTTAATAAGATGTACTAATGTTTTTGTGTTGAATATTCTTTTTCATTTTGGCTGCTCTTTACCAGGCATTGTCTGGGTAACCTTACAACAGCTCTTTGAAGTTGATATCATTATTTCCATGTTAAATTTGATAAAAGTGACACTGAGAAGAATTCAGTGATTTTTGCTCATATAGTCTGTAAGAGGAACCCCCTCCCTCTAGCTCAGTTTTCACCTCTGTAAAATGCACCTTACTCTCACCCACTGTGCTGCCTGTACTGTTTGTATTTTTAAAAATTATTTTTAATTTTTCAATTACAATTGACATACAATATTTTATTGGTTTTAAGTGTACACTCTCGTGATTAGACATTCTACAACTTTATAAGTGGTCATCCCGATAAGTCTTGTACTAATCTGACCCCATACATACTTAGTAGAATACTAGAGACCCAATGCATGAAATTCATGCAAGAGTAGGCCTGCCTTCCTCCAGCCACCAGCAGGCACTCAGGACCCGGGAGAGAGAGAGAAACATCAATGTGACAGTGTAACATCGATCAACTGCCTCCTGTATACTCCCGTATTGGGGATTGAGCCTTAACCCATAATTGAAAATCAAACCATTGACATTCTGGTACACAGGACAAGACCCAACCAACTGGGCCACATGGGCCAGGGCTACACTTTAGAATTCTGTGGTTCTGTATGTTCTCTAATACTTCGTGTCAGTGATTCTCAAACTGGGGTCCAAGTAGCCAAGGTTTATGGGAAGACTGTCTTAGAGGACATTATCTCAACTTTCCTACATACTCACCTCATAATGGATCTGGATGAGAATGAACCTGGAAGGGGCTGCTGGTTTTCCTTTGTCTTTACAGAATAATTACATTACTCTCAGGTAGAGAAACAAAGAGAAAGGTTCTGAGGGCATGTTTGGAGAGAGCAAAGCTAAGATAGATTAGGTAATAAATACTTGAAAGCAGCATGTTATTTTACCTAGGCCATACATTTACTGCAAAAGTGGTGACCTTACCTACCAGCTGCTCACTAAAAGCAATGGTCCTTTTTTCCCTGGTCCACAGCTAGTCCACATCATCCAACCTCCCTTGTAGATTGGAAGGAGCTCCACCAGAGATGTTGGAGCAAAAGGTGACAGATAGAACTCCCAGCTTGGCTCCTAAGTGCCCTCATGTGCCCTCCTCCTTGCTATTTTCAGGAATGGAGTTGACCTAGAGAGTGACCTCAGTACCCAAGCTTTTGTCCCTGAACGACTGGAGCAGTGCTAACCCACTGAACTGTTTGCCAGTTCAATGCTGTTATGTAAGGCAGGAGTGAATCTCTATTGAGTTTAAGCCATTACATAGCTGGGGGCTTATATTTTATCCTAAATACTAGTGGCCTGGCGTATGAAATTCGTGCCAGGGCGTGGGGGGAGGGAGGTTGTCCCTCAGCCCGGCCTGCACCCTCTCACAATCCAGGACCACTGGCTCCTAACCACTCGCCTGCCTGCCTGATCACCCCTATACATTCTGCCTGCTTGCCTGCTCTCCTGCTCTGCCCCCCTCCACCAGCCTTCTAGCCCCCAACTATCCCCCCCTTGCCTCAACTGCACCCACCCCCCGCCGGCTTGATTGCCCCCAGCTGCCCTCCCTCCCCGTTGGCCTGATAGCCCCCAACTGTTCTCCCCTCCTGGTCTGATAGCCCCTAACTCTTCTGCCTCAGCCCCGCCACCATGGCGTTGTCTGAAAGGACATCTGGAAGGTCTCCCGGTCTAATTAACATATTACCCTTTTATTAGTATACATAGATACCCTTGATTATCTGTTAGAATTAACATTCAGAAATGAGATGCTTTTCATATTAATATTTATTTTATTCATATTAATATGTTTAAAAATAATTTAGACTTTTTTTTTGGAAAAATAAATCTGTTTTGGCAGATTTGTTCAGTAATGAGGATTGCCTTTGTCTATTAGCTTGTCTATATGGCAGACATTTGACATAAATTTGGCTTAATTTTCAGTCTCAAAGTTTGACCACAAAATATATAAAGCATACCTATAATTATATCCTGGAATTCTATGCTGGAAAATAATATTGTTTACTTTTTTTACTCCTAAAATTGAAAAATTTATAAGGGCCAACTTTAACATATTTAAGGAGAAATGTCATTTTGCAAAACTCTTTTGGGAACTATTAAGCAAGAATATTTGAGGAATATTAGTATATAAAAGAGGGCTGTTAGTAAGTAGTTTGAATGAGTTTTGGTTGACCTGATTAATAACCAGGCAGTTAGCTATTCACTTGTGTAAACGAGCTAAATGTTTGGGGCAAACCTAAAACAAACAAAACAGACTAATGCTATAGAACAACTTCTGCTGTTGTAAGTCTTCCAAATTACTCTCTTGAAATATATGTAGATCTCATCAGGCAGGTGAATGGAAAGGTTGAATAAGTGATCTCCCTGAGAGAAAAGTGTATGCATAGGGGGACTTCACTCAGTGCTGCCAGGAAACCTGAAATTTTATTGTTCATTCTCCTTTCCTGAATCTCTTTTATGTGCCGAGGAGACACAGATATGGGATGGAACTCGGGATCTGGGCCAAGTGTTTGTGGGAAAGATATTGAAGAATAACTAGGTGACTAAAGTGCTCAAAGAAGGACTTACTTTAACAGAATGCAATTTCCTAAATTTATGATTTGGCAAGCCTGGTGCCCATAGGGTTTTAAATAACTTAAGGGAACATTCCTACCTGTGCCCCGTACGGCATAGCAAACTCACTGCAGCAAGGAACGGTGGGAAACCTGAGCATCTGTCCATCTGTCCTCTGTGTGGCTGTGTGAAAGATTGGAGGACACCAGCAGAGCTCACAGTTGGTACCCCCTCTCCTCCCATAGACTTAAGTGTCTCCAGGAGTGTGTCCCTGGCACTCACCCACTTCGACGATGCTGGCAATCATAAATGCCAGAATCACACCTGGCATTTCTGTTGAAAAACTTTCAGCTCCTAATAGGCCCAGAGCCTGTAGGGGTGATGGGGAAATCTGGGAAGTAGAACAACTGCCTTGCATGAATAAGGAGGAAGACAGACCTCTTCATGTTGATGGAAGGAATCCTTTAGGTTTCCAGAAACTACAAAACAAGTTCTCTAAAGCCCCGAAGATGAGTTTGAGAGGGGCAGTAGTAGAAGACAGGTGAGGTGCAGCAAGGAATAGCAAATGTTACTGCAGAAACTCAAGGGGCATGCACTTCCTGACTCTCTTGCACTGCTATAGAAATTGCATGACAACAGGATCCTAGAGAGCTAATTGCTGGCTACAGGGGCTTTTCAGGAAGAAATGTGGATGGGTGTTTTTGGACACCAGGTGCTGTCCACTCTGTTCTGTGTCCTGTGAATGGCATGGTAGTGACTCTGAGAATGGTGTCATCAAAGAAATATTCCAGAGGCCTCCTTCCCTGGAGATTCTGTCATTTCTCCAGGGCTTAGACTGACCAGATCATCTCTGCATCTCTAGAGCCTCATGTGGAGCCCCAGTCCTTACTCAGGAAAGGTTTAAATGAAGAATGCATGGGCCAGTTACCTCACCCACTGGGAGGCACAGAGGAGCTCAGACTAACGTTCCATTAGGAATACTATGTGCTCATCCAAGTTTCATTTCAGAATCCTTAGCAGATGAGATTCGGGACAAGTTGGAAGGAGAACCAAGTTAGGTGTTGTCACTGAGACTGAGATCAGGATAAGACACCAAGGGCAAAGGTATCCCATTTAGAGTGCTCCACAAACCCTCACTGGACCTTCCAGTGCCTTGCAATTCCGTCCTCTCTGAGGGTGATGAGGGAAGGGATAGTGCTTTTGCTGTAGCCATGTGCAGGAGCGGGCCCTGAGGCTTCCTGCCTGTGGGTTTCCGGGTGCCTCCGAGGGTTGCAGGCAGTCCTTTGCTCCTGCAGCCAGCATTGTCTGCTGACTTGACACTTCATCTGGATCTCATGCTGCTTTCGAATTGCTTCCTTGAGGGCAGGAAGATCTACAGGGAATAAAAAATGAAACGAGCAATTTTGTCAAGCATTTGCAGTAGCACAACAGAGAGCTGGCAATAGGAACTTATGTGTATTGTTCAACAGAATGAATGATCAAGTTGTATGCAATCCAAGGAGATAGTCAGATTTAGTAGAAATGATACTAAATAGCACCAAATATTAAATACTTGTTCTTTATTTAATATTTATGATCCTAGACATTGTTCGGATTCAGTCCCAAGAAAAAGATGAGACCTGCAGTTCTCTATTGTCTATTCACAGTATTTAATTATTTACCAATACGTAGAGTTCACCAACTTGCACGCATTCAATATTTCAGGATCATTTCCTCCCATTCTGAGTCAGTGTTTTGTGCACATGTTTGTGTGTGTGTGCATTTATGTGTTAGTGTGTGTGGATGTATGTGTTGGTGTATGTCAGGGGAGAGGGTGGATGATACTGACTTGGGCCGTGTCCTAACTTTAGTTCAAGACCATCAAAAAGTCTAGGTTAGCATTTCTATGCAAAGGGCAGACCACTAAAAAGAGATCTTGTCCCCGTTTTGCTGCTGGGTATGAAACTTTAGGCAAGGAATTCAGTCTCTAGTTATCTAAATTATTGCTACCTGTAAAATGAGACATAGGAATCATGAATTATTACGAGTAAAGTGCCTGAGGCAAGTGGAAGTTACGTTCTTTATGAGACAAGGTGGTATAATTTAAACAGTAAAGTTGTTGGACAGGTTATGTTCCTTCCATATCCCATCTCTCAAAGGAAAAATTGGAGAGGCCCTTTCACTGTACCTCTTTGAGAATGTGGGTGCAAGTCCTCAATGGTGCTTTTGGTTGGAAGAAGATGGAATGAGTAAAAGCATTAAGTAAAGACAGGACTAAAAGCCATGGAGAATTATAGGAAAGGTTCAACTGGTAGCTGATGGTATACAGGGCAAGGAATAACTCAAATGATCACCTTTACATCGCTGTCCTCAAGTGCTTAGAGAAGACAAGGCTCTGTGTGACCAAGTTTTTGCTGCCACAGAGAACATTTTAGTGAAAATAAGGCGTTTAATGGAGTCAGTTGGTTGCTTCTAAAGCACTGGGGAACTTCGGGAAAGAAAATAATGAGCCGGGGCTTTTAATTTAACGCTACGGTAATGGCCTGTGCAGCTACTAAAAGAAAGCTTTAGGAGCCACTGCGTGGTGCCGCCACCTCCGTTTTCCCATCTGTGAGAATGGCCTGGTTCAGATAGGGCTCCTCCCTCAGCCGGGGCCCGACCAAGGAACGCCTAGGACAAGGTCACAGCCAATATTCAAAACGAGCAAGAAACAAACATTTTATGGTGGTAGCCACTGAAGGTTTGAAGATTGTTAGAACTGAAGCATGAAAGATGATTAACATACATCTGCTATCGTCTGCTTTGGAAAATGTCATATAGTGTCATGGACACATTCTTTAGTAATCTGCCCTCTTGCAGATTTCCATGGCCATTCATAAACCACTGTCATAATGATGCCTAGTGCCACTTTATGTGTATTTTAAACACTGTCATTCATCAGCTGTGTGATCTTGGTGCAGTTTCTGAACTGCTCTATGCCTCAGTTTCTTCATCTGTAAAATGGGAATATTGCTATTGCCTTGTCTCAGGGAGTTTAGAGGACTAGATGTGCAGTATGTGAAATACCCTCAAGACAGTATCTGACATGTAAATATTATAAAATTTATCAGTAAACATTTAATGAGTTTGCATCATGTTTCAGGTCCTGAGCAGTTACTTATAAGGGCTTATCAGGATGAACTCTTAAGAACCTCCTGGTTCCAGTGCTCTTGGAGTTGTAGGTCCAGGAAGGGAGAGATGTTAGAAAATGACTAATTATGAAGAGGTGTAGTGCCAGGAGAATGGCCAGCAGGGAGACTAACCTAATTTGGACAGTCACGAATGGATGGCCTTGAAGGCATGGCATTTAAGCACTGAAAGATGAGCAGGTAGACCAAGATGAAAGGAGAGTTTGGAGGGTTGCCGGGAGATAAGTGGTCCAGGAAGAGGGAGTGGTGTATTCAAGGACCCTGAGGCAGGAAGAAGCTAGGCACAGCAGAGAACCGGGAGAAGCCAGCGGGGGCAGGAGCAGCAGAGGGGCCAGGGCCCAACAGAGGAGGAAGAAGCCCGGAGTGGTGTGGCTTCTGGGGGCGTCTCGGCCATGGTTGTGTGACCATGGGCAGACACCTTCAGGCCTCAGTTTCTCATTTCTAACACGAATGATCCTTTCCATTCCAAATTTCCTGTTCTATGACTTTTCTTGCCCTCTCTGTCCCTTGTTTCAGAGCCAGTGAGATTGCCTGAAAGCGATTTCTTATAAACTCCAACTTGTTTAGAGAGAACTAAGGGGAACAGCCAAAAGGAGGGTAAAAATGGGCTCTTTCTGGTCTGGTGCTTAACCCGACTTTTGCACTGTGAAATAGGGGGTCATGATGGCTGACCCTTGGCAGCTCTAGGTCCTCAGATGGCATTTAGTTTTGCTTGAGGATGGCACCCTGGTGGTATCTCCACAAGATGCAGAAAGGCAGGAGTTAGGGTTGTGGTCCTGCACCCCTTCTCTGCTCAGGAGACAGGAGTGTGGGTTTGTAAAGCTTTTTCTGTTGTGGTGTTTTCATCTCAGACTGCATGGTGAGATAATTTCAGCATTTATGGAAAGCGGTGCTCCCCACCGGGCTTAGACGTTAACCCCTCCCGAAGTGAATGGAGCATGCAGAAGAAGAGCTGAGGGCTTTCCGTCTCTCTTTTATTATTTTTTCATTTAAAAAAGCTATTCATCTCCAGCACATTTGAATCCCAGACCAAGCAGGAAAGTTTAAAACATTGGTAGATATTTCTGTAGTTTAAAACTCCACTGGCCTTACTTTGTGAATTCTGAGTTGGGCCACACAGGATTCCAGTCGTGTGCCCTCTTAGGCACTTTGATTGCTGAAACACGGTGTCAGAATAATCATCACCCCGTTGAGTAAATATGCCTCTGTCACGCGGGGGAATAATTATCCACATTGTGTGCCATGTTTCTCAATGGGCTCTTCATAGGGAAGCGAGGCTGCTGGGCGGGGGATACGCGGGAGAGTCCACTTTGGAGCTGATCTAAGAGATGCCCACCCACCTTCTCAGTTCCATTCCTTCCCGCCTTCCCCGCCACACTGCCCTGGGGCAGAAGCTTCTGCACTGGGTACTGCCCCGGCCAGCCCTCTCTCCTGTCTGAGCTGCTGTCAGACTGAGTGCTCTCCCCCTCGGACATTTCTGTAGCTGCCACAGAGGCCCTCTGGGATCGTGGACTGCACGGTCCTCTGGCAGCCCCTTGGGACTGGTGTGCCCCCCACACTCTTCCTAAGGACAAGGGCAATGATAACTCACACTTCTCCCTAAAGCGGACCTGCTGAGAACAGGCCTGTGGTCCACAGGCTCCTTGTCCTCCCCCCGCTCACTGTCCCATCCAGCTCTCATTCATCTCCGCCCTCACAGTGGCACCTGCGCCGGGTGGGAGGACCTCTGGCGCACTGAACCGGAATGGTGCCAGAGGTCTTAGTAAAGCGGGAAATAGGAGTGAATGTAATGAACCAGTGACAGGTGTTTACTTGCAACACAGGTGGCTCCTTTTCTTTACTTTTGACAAAATTAAAGGAGTCTCCAAAAGAGGTAAGCTGATGGTGATGGATGGTGGTTGCTGTGTGTTTTAGGCATATAACTTGGGAAGAGTTAGAAAATGAGAGACATTGCTGCAACAAAATTCCAATCCTATCCACTTATTAATGTGAATGCTTTACATATATATATATATATATATATGTGTGTGTGTGTGTGTGTGTGTGTATATATATATATATGTGTGTGTGTGTGTGTGTGTGTGTGTATATATATATATATATATATATATATATATATATATATAATTAAAATGACACTGAAACCTGTCTATTCCAGCAGCGTGATGTATACCCATATTTGCATAAATAATTTAAAAATTCTTTATCTGGCTGACGAATACATTGCCAAAGAAAACTACCCCTTTACTTTAATATTTACAAATTACAAACTGAAGATAAGTATAATTATTATTAAAATGAGTTTTTTAAACATAGAGCTTTGTTATAGAAAATTTAAAAAATATGAAAAGTTAAATCTAATATGCATGTTTTTATTAAGCATAAAAATACCTTATCTTCAGATAAAATTTTGTGGGGAAATGGACTAGAGGTAGTACAGTTTAAGAGAATAAGGAATGCTATAAAAACTGTTAAAGAAGAGCTTATTCTTTTTTTTTAAGTGGATAATGGAGGTATCAAATCACCATGGTACTTAGAGACTCATGTCTTATTTCTAAATGCCAATATTTAATACATAAGAATTATAACTTTCACAATTATTTAAAATTAAGATGAGGAATTTATGTGTTTCCATAAAATTATGCAAGGGAATACATAGATTTTAAAAATTCTCTCTGCTTCTCGCTCTTTAAGGAGACTGATTTGGGATGCCACAGTGATTTCCAAGTCTGGCTTGGGAGTGCCTTTTAAAAATGCAGATTTCTGGCTTCCATTCAGACCTCTGAATCAGAAATCATACTTGGAGGGAATGGGACCTTATTTTTTAAAATTTATTTTTGATTGATTTCAGAGAGGCAGGGAGAGGGAGATATATATAAACATCAATGATGAGAGAGAATAATTGATTGACTGCCTTCTGCACAGCCCCTTGAGCCCGCAACCCAGGCATGTGCCCTTGACTAGAATCCAACCTGGGAACCGTCAGTCCCCAGGCCGACGCTCTGTCCACAGAGCCAAACCAGCCAGGGCGGGACCTGGTTTTTAACAAGATTCCCTGATTCCCAGTGACACTGGTGCAGCAATCCCAGTGTGTCTGCTTGCTTCTCCTTCAAGGCCTGAAGCCCTGCTTTGTCCTCTTGGGAGGGGCTCAGGAGGTGGGAGGTGACAGATGCTGAGGAAGTGGTGCAGTGGCAGTCACGCAGGTGGGAAGGAACCATGAAGCAAAACATCCCTGGCCATCGTGGGATGGTGACCTAGGACAACGACTGTTTCGTCCATCTACTTTTAAGGGAGGTTCACATCCTCTCCTTAAGTGATCTTTGCCCAGCTCATCCTAAAGGGTGGCACGTTTGAGCTCTCCTTTAAGAACTTTCAGTTCTTCACTGCAGTTTTCTAGATTGAGTAGACAGGATTAATATTGGCCCAAGATGTACCTGGGATCAGTCAAAAACCATGCGTTTGAAAACAAATTGGCTTCCAAAACTCAAGTCCATCAGAAAATCAGGAGCAGTCAGTGATTTCTGGCCATGCTTCTGGATCTTTGGGTTATGCAACATCCCCTCAGGATGTGACACGAGGCTCTCATTAAGCAGTTATGAAACAGTCTGAGGGTTTGACTTAATGGACTAAATTTTCTACACATTGCTAGGGGTGTGTCGTCTTTCTCTTCTTCTTTCATGTGAGACATTTGTTGCTGTTTCCTGTGTCTCAACAAGATAAATGAACTAATTTAAAATATTTTCCATGCCTCATCTGTCCACTCCACAGCTGTCAGTGGGCTTGTGTTGGAGCTTGCATGCCAGCAGCCCTCAGCCTGTACTGTTATTGTGAAAAAAAAAAAGAATGTCGTTTCCATAGCAGCTTGGAACGCCTTTGCAAATGTGCTTTACATTCTTGCAGGATTGTGTAAGAAAGTCGATATTTGGTTGAGCTTTCTAAAGCACACTTGGCTAATTTAGCTGAAGTCATTATTTTTTTTTTTTTAATTGAAGAGGTGGGAGAACATTTCCAAGAATCAATGAAGGGAAAAATATTTGACGTAAGTTAAAAACTAACATAGAAAGAAAGACGAAAAATATTGGAGTTATTAAAATTTAGAATTATAAACATTAAAATTGGAAAAAATAATTTTTTCTTTAAAGTAATGGGTCTACTTTTAATTTGTTTTTTGTGAGATGAGTAATTTTTAAAAAAATCATTGAGTCTTCACAGGTTTATTATTATTTTTTTTACAGTCACTTAAATTTGTTATATATTCCTCCATGGTATGTTTAAAGGAAAAATTATATACAGCGCATCATAGTGGCACACAACTTTAAGGGATTTCATCCTCCTTTGTATCAGGATTGAGTTCCTCACAGCATTTACTTGCTGTATTTGTAGCGAAGGCAGAGCAAAAGAAGTGATAAGTTGGAAAGCATTTTTACTGTGTCTGAGATAGTACAGACAGTTTCTTTTTGGAATTTCTGAACTTTTTTCTACTTAATAATACATTTTAATGAGTCTTTGGGGGAAGTCATAACTCTACTATGCTGCTTATCGCTGCCGCCTGCTCACATGACACAATACTCTTGTGAGGTATAATATTAAAATCATTTCTGGCTAAAAGTGGATTTTGGCTGTTAGCCCAACATTGAGCAAATAACCTTTCCAGGTCAAGTTAAATGTTCCCATAAGCTCCTTAAAACCAAATTTTCCTAGTTAAAAAAAGTTACTGAATGTAATTCCCAAAGGGTAAGGTATGGAAGCTATTTAAATTAGACTAAAAAAAAAATCATTCCCATGATTTGCTGACCTGGCCTTTCTTTTGCTATTGGACGGAGAGCACTTTGCGAGGCTTGGAGTGAGAGGTCAGAATTCTCTCTAGGAGGTTGATGGTCCATCAGATGAGTTCAGGACCTTAGCGTGCACCTGGGCTTAAGGCAGAACTCCCCTGCCTGCCACCCCTGCCAGCGTGACTTCCCTGGGGAATCCTCCAAGGATCTCTCTCCAGCCCCGGGCGTCTTTGTTCTTGATTGTGACCCAGTTATTGTCTAGAACTTTACCACCCTCACCCCCTTACACAGGCCAAGCTTTCTACGCCCCCTCCTGCCCCCCCACCACCCATAGATCAGCCCCAAAGGCAGATGAAAATTTGATAAATGCACTTATGACTTCTTCAGAGCTTTCTGTAGGAACTTGGCAAGTAGATTCTTCCTCCTAAATATTTTAACACAAACTTTAAAATGACATTTACTTCTTCTAGGACCATGTGTGTGATAGTGGCATATAGTATTTTATTTTACTTGAAAACATCATTTTGGGTTTTATAGAGAAAAATAAAATATTTATCTCCAGAGCTTGTTATCAGCAGGGAAGATAGGCATTCTTGGGTGGATGGAAAGTTTATTGGTGGAAAGATTTGGGAAACTATTTTGTGATAAAGGATTTCTTTGCATTTTTGCCTCTAGTCAAGTAGATTGCTTGTGGGTTCTTGCTAAGAAAAATAATCCCTCCAGTGCTGCTTTTAATTCCACCGGGTTTAAAATGTTTTCAGGAGAGTTAAGCTTCCTTTAGCATTAGTGTCTGGTGTGGTCAAATAAAGGAATGGCTTTGGAATGGGCTAGATTTTATTTTTTTCATGATGCGCCATTTGACCTTCCCACAGAAGGTTCAGTACCATTTTCACTTGACTTTGCGACATGAGTTGTATCCCCTTACCCCCGACAGATACAACTTCCTAAGCACATTTTTCTTTGATGTTGTAAGAGTTTATGTTTCCTATGATGCATATCCTATGTGCCCAACTGTTTCTTTCAAAAAATAGGCATGTACCACAATATCAACCCACTGTCACAATTTCTCCTGTGGCTACTGAAAACTACACTACTTGCAAAGGGAAGATTTCATTTACATCTTGTTCTTGTTCATTAGGTGAAAGTTTGTCGGATGAAATATAATCCTGGTGGGGCATGGGCATTTTATGAGCAGGTGGGTCAGCCTGTGAAGAGACCACCATAAAGCCTTCTTCCTGTTTCCTCATTTTGCATTAAACCTGGGCAGAATCCTCTGCTGCTGGGGCTGTTTCAGTCGGCTCCTCTGCTGGGCGCAGGAATATGCCAAGTGAACTCACCTCCCTGGGCTCCCACATTTTCAGTGGAAACTCAGTGTGTCACTTTCACAGGGACAGCTTTAACCAACTCGAGCCCAAAACAAGGTCTGAATTTACTTCCGAGAAACAGGAAAATCCTGTACAACATTTTGTCCAGCTTCACTCAGGTCTAGTAACAGAACGGAATAAGATCCCACTGTATAGATGTTGTTCTTTTAAAAACTAAAAATCTTTACTGAAAATCATTTAAAGAAAGAGTTTTTCCCCTCTAGAAGAAAGCAGAAATAGATACTCCCTATATTTCAAGAAGAGGCTGAGAGCCCAGGTATCTTACTTAGTGTCTTGTATTTTAATGCGTGTATATGATTTGGGTATCTGATTTTTTAAAAAATTTAATATATTTTATTGATATTTTACAGAGAGGAAGGGAGAGAGCTAGAGAGCTAGAAAAGCCGATGAGAGAGAAACATCAACCAGCTGCCTCCTGCACACCCCCTACCGAGGATGTGCCCACAACCAATGCATATGCCCCTGACCAGAATCGAACCTGGGACCTTTCAGTCCGAAGACTGACGCTCTACCACTGAGCCAAACTGGTTTCGGCTGATTTTGGTATCTGATTTTAAAAATAGTTTACTAAACATGGTTAGTGCAGAAAAGATGACAACACTACTTCAAAGTCCTGGATGGAAACCCCGAATATGGTAAGATATTCCCCCTCCCATCAGAAAATACCTGAAAAGCATACACGGGTGATAAAGAGTTCAGCTGCGGCCCACGCACTGCCATGGAAGGGAGAAGCGGGGACTGAAGGATGAGCACCAGGCTAGCTGTCGGGGAAACACTGAGCAAGGCAGAACCCGGGGCCTGTCCTGACGCAGGGCTCCAGCCACAGGCTCCTCCGAGCTGCCACTGTCCGTGGAGATGTAACTTCACATTTTGTCCCTTGGCGGTGTGCTCCCGACAGCCAGTGTGACCCTTTTTCCTGCCCACGTTATCGTGTGCCCAAGCTCTTGTGCCTTTTGCTTTGGCAACCTGAAAGGAACTCAGATTGTATTATTACATTCTGCTGTTTTTTCCTTTTTTCCTTCTTTTAAAGAACATAGTAACAATGGCCATGTTTGCAAAGCCTTTTATGTTTAGAGAGCACTTCTGCATTCATTAGTTCATTAATTTCCGTGGTGATCTTGCCAAATACAGCAGTGGAAACTGAGGTTCACAGGCACATGGGAACTCACCCCGGCACCCAGCTCCCTGCTCTTCTGTGGGGGAGCTGGAACCCACATCACAGCCTCCATCAGCGCTTCTGCCCTGGCGGGGTTGGGGAGGGGGGAGAGGAGGCAGGGGTTAGCATTATAAGGTTATAATTTTACCTATATAACAAAACACCAGAGGACTTGAACTCTTCTTTCTGTTTCCTTATTTTGCATTAATCTGACCAAGGCCATCTGAAGAAGATTCCAAAGTATAATGTTTTTTTCTTGATAATTTACCCTTGAAAAGTACCACTTTGAACTCAATATTGCAGCACTAAAGTATGTGTACCGGTATATGTTCATACACTTAGACAAAAGCAGTGTATAGTTTACTCCCCTAAAGCTTCCGGGCTCTCCTTGTACCTAAGCACACAAGAGAGAGAAAGGGAAGTGTGTGATTTCAGGATGAGCCGGATTATCTTCATCTTTTAAAATCATATGTGGATGATAGAAGACCACACTTTAGTTTTATGATTGCCAGTGAGCCATAATATAAGCAGTAAATGTCTCTCAGAGTATGAACACGTTCTTTCACACATCTGCTTGGGTAATTCACTGTTCAGTTTGAAAGGTTCTCACAGAAATGGAATTTTTAAATATTGAGAAAATTCCATTAAGAAACAGAGGGAGAATGAAAGGCTCATTATAAAAGCCACTCCAAGAATAAATCAGATTTGGCCTACCCTGTGAAAAATACTTAACTTGTAATAGAAAGGAGCTTTTAAAAGAAGGTAATGTTCTTACCATTGAAGGCGGTCAGCCAGTTTTTCATGACATTGTAGATAATGTAGATAAAGTGTTACTTCCAGGAGGAAAATCTGCATGTTTGGAATTACCTGTTGGAGCTACACTTTTTTCATGATCTGTTGTTCATGGCTAGTTCCAAGGACAGGAAGCTGAAGGTGGTGCATTGTGCCTTTGATTCATTGTGGGAGCAAATCTGCGATAGGAGAGGAAAATAAATGGCTCTAATTGTGTCAGTAGCTCTAGTCTTTTATTATTGTAAAAACAATACAACAACAACCTTAAGGAAAAGAAAAACCTAGAACTCCACTAATCTGAACATGATGTTTTTAATTTTTTCTTGAAATCTCTGTTCATATGTGTGCCTGGTTGTAATCTCTCTGTTCATAGTGATTGTAGGCATTTTAATCTGTGTCCAGGTTCTCAACTCTTAAAATATGTGTGTGTGTGTGTGTGTGTGTGTGTGTGTGTGTTTTACAGAGAGGAAGGGAGAGGGAGAGAGCGTTAGAAACATTGATGAGAGGAAAACATCAATCAGCTGCCTCCTGCACACCCGCTCTGGACTGGAATCAAACCTGGGACCCTTGAGTCCGAAGGCTGAAGCTCTATCCACTCAGCCAAACCAGTTAGGGCAGTCATCAACTCTTTTCTGTTTCATGTACTCCTTTGGCAGTTTTTGGTAAAGACTATGGGTCTCTTTTCAGAAAAATGTTTTTAAATATCTAAAATAAAATACATAGGATTACAAAGGAAACAATAATATTGAAAGGCACTGATTAAAATATTTCTAAAAATTGTGTTATGGTAGCATGCTTTTCTATCAGTACACTGAATAACAACATTGGCAAATTCATAGTTTCATAATTTCTGAGTAATTATGACCATTGATATTTTGAAACTATCTGTGGATCTGAGTGTGGAGTGGAGAAGGGCCAGGGTGGATGATGAATTTCATTCCTGAGGGTCCCTATACCTGGGTGAAGGAAGAGGTTCAGTTTGGGGTGTGAGGAGTTGGGCTGCGGTTGGAGAGTGATAAGAGTTTGGGACACAGGAGGCGCCGTTGCTTAGCTTTTGCTACGTCTCAGTTACTGAGCAAAGCCTCCTGTATATGTTATTTCTTTTAACCCTGAGAACAGCTTCATGAAGAGAAGTTGCTGTTGTCATCTTTACCTGACCAGTGAGGCAACTAATCTTGGAGAAATTACCCACAAAAGGTTCATTGAAGAAATATTGTCCATGTACTAGCCCTCAAAGGAAGTCTGTCTAAGTGATCCAGAACAATGTCCTGATTTGGGATGCAGTGTGAGGCCACAGTGGGGACAGTGTTTGCATTCAGCCCCAAACCTTTGACCAGAGCCTGTTTTACCATCTTCACTCCCTAAATTGGGGAAGATAAAAAGAATTTACATGTGACCCTAAGGCCACTGGAGATTAGCAACCCCAAATCTGTCCTATCTAGAAGACAAATTTCCAAACTCATTGTAGGGTGATTTTTCTCCTGAAACAACCATCGTAGCATCTGAACCAAGCAAGGTCGGTGGTTAGGGGCTGCTGGAGAAGGGACGGGCTCTGGCTGGACAGTCTTTGTGTGCCCAGGGGAGCTACCCTGAGCCAGTCTTTCTCAGGGACACGGTCACTCTGCCAGAGAGGTCCTTCCTCTGAAAGGTCACCCCTCTGAAAGGTCACCCAGACACGCCTGCTCTGCATTGATTTCATAGCTTTTCATCACTGCTTCCTCAGTCTTATATGGGGACCTGATGCCAGAGACTTTTAATTTAAGCATTAGCCTTTTCAATGTGGTCTGCTGCTGGCATAATTGAAAGACAAGATGCCAAGAGGTTGGGGCAGACCACAGACAGAACGATCCGTGGGTGACAGTTTCTAATAAGGGTCAGGAGTATTCAGAGGCCGGGGGGGGAAAGCGTCTGGTGTTCAGGCAGAAAGCACACCCCAGAGTACAGCTTGTGTCGTTATCAAAGAAAAGTGACAAGATCTCTTTATTTTTCCTCTTATCAAAGGTTGAAGTCAGTACCATGCACAAAGATAAGCATACACAGAAGGGATGTGTATAAATGTTCATTTAAATGGTTCGGAAATGCCTGTGGGAAGTTGGATAAGAGAGAACTGCTCAGAGCCTGACTTGTGGGATCCAATTCCTTCCTTGAAGCAAATAGGAGGCACATTTACCATTTAGTCCCTGACCTCACCAGTGCATGCAGTTTTAGTAAATATACTGAAAACAGGGACTTGGGAAACATATACACCTTTCTAAAAATACACATTGAACAAACAGCACCTTTCATGGGGTTGGATGTTTGCACTGTCTCAAAACAAATACTGCGAAGGAAAAATAGTCTTTGTCTTTGATTTATTCTGTGCTTTTGGTTAGATATCTTTAGGCCTTCAGGCTCGAGGCCAGAAATAAATAGAAATGTGTCCGAATCCATGATTTGATAATGCTAATAACAAATCATATCCAATATTTATAATAAATATTTCATTTTTTTGCCTGCCCTTGGAACAACAGAAAGCTTGTTAACCAACCTTCCTATATTGTGTCAAACAGGAGAATTGTGTTTCTTCTTAATTTTAAAACTGAGAATTAAATGATCAAAATATTATTTTCAACATTAATTCAAGGAGTTCTAAAAAAAAAAAATAGAGTTAAGGAATCCTCCTAAGTTATAAGCAACTTCACAAAGCTGAGTATGTTTTTATGGGGTGAAGAGCACACACATTAGTTACTTTAACAGGGCCTAGTTAACCCAAAAAGTAAAGAGTGTCTCTTTAAAAAAGTAAGTATTCAGTAATTCTGACTTTTATTAAATGCCTTATTCAGGGAGAGTAAGAATTTATGTTTGATCTCTTATAAACAATAATTTCAAAGAATGAAATTTCCTCAAGGAAACAGGTGCTTTTTAATATCTATAATAATAAAAACACAATATGCTAATTAGATCAGGTGCCCTTCTGGACAAAGCCGGTGGCCTGAGGAGGGAAGCCTGGGACCTGGGTGCCAGAGGGAATTTGGTGCCGGCAGCCAGGGAAAGGAAGGCCTACTCTTGCATGATTTTCGTGCATCGGGCCTTAAGTGCAGAAGTACTTAGAGATGTTTATTTTGACGTTTAGAAGACTTGCTTTTCCTGCCCATCAGCTGAAAGATGTTTAGTGACCATAAGTACCCAAGAAGATTTGTTCTAGTGCTCTTTATATGCTGTAATTATATACCCTTGTTGCCCTTTATATCGGAAAGAAACTTGAAATAAAGGATGGAACCCAAATAGGTGGTTAGAGAAGTAGAAACGATAAATGATTGATTTTTCTCAGCATAGATAACATTACCTATTTTGTGATTCAGCAAATGCTGCTCTATACTATTAGAGAAATGACCCTTTTGACAAGAGATTGTGATGTTGCCTTTAGTAGTTAATTTATTTACAAGGCTGCTTATATGTCTGACAGCCCAGGTCACAAGTGCAGAGGGAAGCTGAGGGGGCCTGTAGGAAGGAAAGGCAGGAAGCATTCGGAGGCTAGCCTGTTTCCCCTCAACCTCCTTTCTCCTTCACTTCCGTTTGCTCCTGCCAGGTTATTTTTGCTATTCATGTGACTTGCCCAGGTACCTGTGCTGAGCTGGAATTCAGACTCGGGTGTGACTTCCCAGCTCATGCTTCTGATAAGATGAAATACTGTTCACATAGGGAAGATAAGAAGACTGTGGTTCTTTGGTCAAGGTACTCCTCAGATACTTAGTTTGTACACTGCACCAGGCGCCTTTGATAACACGATGAGTAGAATCTATCCAGCCCAAAGGAGCAAAAGGTGGTCAAGCAAAGAGACATGTCTGACCAAAAGGCATTCTTAGCCAAAGGTCATTCTGATTTTCTGTGTGGGCTGCTCTACAGAGTTGCTTGGTTGCCTGAAGTTTAAAACTAAGCCACTCAGAAAATTGTAATAAAATAGTAGTCCTATTTTTTTCATCTAAAAATCAGCTGCTATTACTAAGCCACTGTCATTCTTCCCCTTGGCACATAAAAGTGAGATCTTTGTCAGGGTGCTACTGTCCATGATATGCTGACCTCTTGCCTTTCCATCCTGCCATCCCTTAGCTGTGCTCACACTTCTTAGCACAATTCAGCCTCATGGCTTCCACCTCTGAGCTTTGTTGCATCCATCTAGAATGACCTTCCTCTGTCCTCGTTCCACTGCATGTTCATTGTCTGAAACCTGCTAGTTCTTTAAGAGGAGCTCACAGTCCACTGCTCTTGCTGACTTCCCCAGTCCTCCACCGCCTGCCGGGTGGCCTCTCCAGGGCACATGGCAGACCCTGTGCTAGTGTGCAGCATGCCCCCAAGGCTCTCCAAGGCAGCGCCTGGCCTGGGGCAGAAGCACTACACGTGGCCTCTGAACTCCAAGAAGTTAATGCAGGAACCTTCTGACTTTGGAGAAGCCCCATTTTGCTTTATTCCGAGTTCTCAGGAGCCGGACAAGTGGATCTCACCCAGCAGTGCCTAGACTTGGTGACTCATGGCCCTCCATTCTGAGTGGCTCACAGGTCACCTGCTTGAGCTCTCTTGCCACGTGACCTGAGCTGTTTGGGAAAGAGTAAAATCACATCCTTGTCCTGTACCTTAAGAGGCTGCCATGGAGTTCATCCTCCTCTAGATTTCAGTAGAGAAGTGAGGACATGCTGGGGTGGAGGCAGGTAACTAGCTAAGACACACATGCTGGCCTCACCTTTGTTCAGCTAGTCCAACGCTCTCTCCTTCCAAGCCCAGTAGCACTTTAACTTGTTTTTGTATGCCACATAAAGCTCCTTGAATACTCAGATTTTTTTTTTTTTTTTTTTAGTATTTTTGCATCTCTCACATTTTGTATAATGCCTTTTATATAGAAGATACTTAATAAGTATTAAAATGGATAAAAGAAGGAATTAACTATATAAGGAATTAACTATACTATATAAGGAAACAATCATTCATTTAGTCAGTGGGTATCTCTTGAGCACCGACTATGTGCAGTAATGTTCTGGTATTGGGATTAAAATATTTCTCCAGAAAGATTCCTCTTTGGCGATCTTCCCTGTGGAGTATCTGTTGATCCAAAGTGAAAGGAAGTGTGATTGGGCTGTTCACACAGTGCATTTAAAGAGTCATTTGTTAATTTGTCAATTTGTGTCTGAACTGCAAAGGCCTTTCCAGTGCTGGCCATCTTTTGTGTGGTTTTTGCAGTTCTCGGGCTGATAATGACGCTCTGGCCTTGTTTGGAGTGAGGGCAGCCTTCTCTCTGACCCCTGCCACCTCTGCCTGACCCTCTAGCTCTGCCCACGGCCTGGCTGAGCTCATTCCTCTGCCCTTTCCTCTTCAGCCTGCTACTTGACTTCTTAGCTTCTCACCTTTTGCAGGGTGAATCTCACCAAACAAAAAGCAATGAGATAAATGGCTTCTGACACATCTCATAAATAAGGATTTAATTCAACACACTTGACATCATGAGCCATTTGTTTTAAAGCTGTGAACTTGAAGTGTAGAAGTAACTTTTCTCAGGGAGTGGCTGTGTGGAGAGACAGAGGACTCACCATGTTATGAGCTGATGCATGCATGGCCAGAACTGAATTTCCCTGTAGCATTCCATGGTGCCTGCTGTTAGATGGCTGAGATAGGAACAATTCCATGTGACTAAAATGACATGAGACTACATATCAATTGCTGCCTCTCACAAAAGCAGCCCAAACCTTGCAGGCTCCATCCACCTGGGACATGGGGTTTCAATATCCCCCTTTCTGTCCTTCCCCAGCTGTTCCTTGCCTCCATGGAGAAGTTGGTTGGTGTCAGTCTTCTCTTCTCTGCTCCTTCCAAACCTTGCTCTCCTAACAGTTGTTGTATCCTGCTTGCCTTCAGCTAAGTTGTCAGTTTCCTCCCCTAGACTGTGAGCTCTTGCTGTAGAACTCAGGGTCCTCCCAGTGCTGGCCAGTATTGGCACATGAGTGATTCACTTAATGATACTGATGAGCAGAATGTAAATTTGGTGAGTTAAAAACAACAACAAACCTTCTGCTTTAAAGCCAGTATTAAAAACCTGGAGCAGAATTAAATGTTTGACCCTAATCCTCTGACTTGCTTACAACAATAGTGGCATTCATTGAGCCCAGCATTATTCCCTGTTTTGAGTTGGGACTGTTAGCTTGCTGTGTAGTGCTTGGGAGGAGGGGGAATGTGATGGGGCGGGGGAGGAGGGGAGAAATGACTTTGGAGAGCTAAGGGAAAAAGGAATTCACTAATATATCATTATCATTAGCTTGTTATTTGTCTGAGAGGGAAGCACTAATTAAAATAAAAAGCATTTGTGCTTGATTTGGAATTACCTGCCCATTTATGGAAGAAAAAAAGAATAAAAAAACTTGGTGAAACAACATTAAAATTATACTACAAATAATATTAAAATAAAAAAAGGGAAGGGGATGTGCTTTGAACCTCCAACTCCTTCACAGCTCATCATTTCTTTATACCCTTTGTCAGGCGGTATGTTCAAGGAATCTAATGATACACAAAGTCTCATTGCCAGATACTTCATTAATTCCTCGATCCATTAGGAGCCTTAATGGCCGATGCCATTGGAATGAGTATGGAAATCCCGTCCTCCAAGAAAGTACAGTGCTCTATAAATCATACTCGCCTGAGGACTCTCTCAGCCCTTGACACAGAGAATAGATGAAAAACATTGTGCTTCCTGAATTCCCTTATTCTGTATTATAGAGGCACTCAGTAATTGACACCCTTTAACCCCTTCATCCTCCAACCCGGTAGTTCTCAAAGTGTGAGCCCTGCATCAGTATGGTCAGCATCTCTGGGAACTTGTTAAAAATACAAATTTAATGTCCTCTCCCCAACTCTGGGGGTGGGGCCAGCAAGCTGTGCTTTAAGAAGGCCTCCCAGCCATTCCAAAGTGCTCCACCGTGGCATCCTATATAATAAAAGGCTAATATGCAAATAGATCAAATGGTGGAACAACCGGAACAACCAAACAACCGGTCGCTATGATGTGAGCTAACCACCAGGGGCATGTGCAGAACATGGCGGGTGGTGGCCATGGTGGGATGGTGGAGCAGGTGAGTGGGGGCACCGGGTTGCTGTCATCTGGGCAAGCCTCTGGTGGTTTCTGAAATTCTTTGCTCCAGCCCCGCACTCACACCTGCTGCCATCGCCAGAGCCGCTGCTTGTACCTGCTGCCGGTTGATCATTCAGCGTGGCGGCTGTCAGTCCAGATCCCCCTGAGAGCTTCTCCACTTCCCCCTATTCCTGAGGAGCAATTGGGGCAGCAGCTGCCACTCACACCCATTGACTGTGCTGCTGGTGCTGGCCCCAATCGCCCTGTGCCCTCAGTGGGTGTGAGTGAGACCAGTGCCCTTAGCCTGTGGGAGTAGCGCCAGGAGCTGGGCTGCTGGCAGACAGGGAACCGGAAGCTGCAGAGGGAGAGGCTGGATGGGGGTGCAGAGGATGGGCCGGGACCCGCCCCTGTGCCTACCACAGCCTCGTGGCCCACAGTTCCTTTCAAAGTGCACGAATTCGTGCCTTGAACCCTAGTAGTTATATAATGAGGTGTCCTTTTTCACTGTTGAGGGCATAGATGAGAAGGCCAGACCTTAACCAAAAGTCTTGCTTGGATTCAGTTTAATTCAGCAAACGTTACTGAGTAGCTGTTCTGTCTCAGGCATCCTTGCTAGGAAACCATGAAGGTAAAGGACACGTTAAAGTCACTCTGTGTCAGCATTTTCCTGGTAGGCCATGTTTGTCCGTCTCCCTGGACATCAGCCCTCCCCCCCCTTGACTTGGTGCTGCAGCACCCAGAATGATGGTTCTCTAGGCTGCCCCATTTGACTTCTCAAACCTCCTTTATTAATTGCCATCCTGAAACTGGCTTCTATTCCCTTTTCACTGGCACCCCAGTGACCCGGAGGAAGAATGGCCCTGTCTTTCTGAACCTTCCCTACGTGTAAAAGCCTGATAATCTTACTGTTCACCAGCTCCCCTCCATCCCTATCCCCCTAGAAACTGGCATCGCCTCCACACTCATCCATTTTTAGACTTAGGCAGCTGCTAGAGAGGTTCTTTCCCACGAAGACAGACTGTCCAACCCTGACCTTGAGCTAAATAGAGTAGTTCTATTTAGAGGAAGATAGAGAGTCTCTGACAACGACTAACGAGTAAAAAACACTCAAAATTTACCTTCCTCCTAATAGCCACTTCCCTAGCCCGAGTACTCACCATCCTTTGTCTCTGAATTTCGTTGGCTTCTGTCAACATAAGAAACATCCAAACCTATGGAGAATTTTTAAGTTTATTTGAGCCAAACTGACAATTGCCAGAAGTAAAATCCCAATGACAGGATTGAGAAAATGCTCTGGAGAATGGCAGTTTATTTTATATATGTTACAGTCACATGATTAGTTAAATGGTACTTTTACTCTTTCCCAAACAATTCAAGAATGATTGAACATTTAAAACTTCACTTTTACCACTCCCTCCTTACATGATACTATTGTCATGCATTTAAATTCTCTCTATATTTAAAATCCAGAAGATATTACTACTATTGCTTGCAAAGTCAATATTCATTTAGATTTACCTACATGTTTAGAATTTTGGTTGCCTTTTCACTTCTTCATGCATATTTCTGATCCTTGAATGTTCAAAGGAAAAGAAAAAAAACCTTTGTATGCCCTCACATTTGAATGATAATTAGGCTGGATGAAGACCTGACTTAATTATCCTTTAGAAGCTGGAAGACATTGTTTTGTTGTTTTTAAGCATTCACTGTTGCATATTAGAGACTTTATGGTAATCTGATTTTTCTTTTCTGGAAGATTTTGGTATTTTCTTTTTTCATTTGGAGGTCTAGGATGCAAAGAGATTTTTAAAAAATCATTCTTACATATTAGGTCTTTTTCAGGTCTGGGAAATTTCTGTTCTTTTCTCTTTTTCTTTTCATGTGGAATGCCTTTTAAGAGATAGAACATCTGGATTGCTTCTGCATAGGGGTTCGCATTTGTGTTCCATTGTTCTTCTTTCTGATATTTTCTTTTGTGTACAATCTCTGGGCTCCATCTCCCAGTTGCTAATTTGATCTCTGTGGGTTCCATTCCACTATTTAACACATCTTGAAATTTTGTTTTTATAATAATATTTTTAAAATTCTTAGAGATAGCTATAGAGTTGTTACTTTTTTATTTGGTGGGAATATATTTTAGAATCTCTATCAAAATCTGTACCTCTTTTAAACTCTTGTTTCCCTAAAACTGGCTCCTGAGGTCAAATATTCTTCTGTTTATTAATTATGGCACCTCTCTTTTATGACATTGGCTTTCCTCAAAAGTTTGTGATTTTTAAAGTATCTCTTGGTATTTTTGTTGCACATCTTGGGTGTGCTTGTTTTTTCCGCAGCCCAGTGAGAGCCCACTTGTCTTGTTGAATGTTGGGTTGGATACAGGACTTGGATTCAGATCAAATCAGGCTATCTCACGTGCTACTGATGATTGGGGGCAGGGTGGGACATGGGGCTGGCCTGACAGGTAGTTTGTCTTTTAAGTAATGGCTCTCACTCTTGGCATTGGTTTTGCAAGAGCTGTCCCCTCAGAGATATTACTGATACCTTTTTTGCCGGGAATCTGCTTCTTGGAGTTAGTTATACCCTTTCTTGTTAGTTCTGTTTTCATTCCTTTTCCCATATCTTTGTTTAGGCTTTGGGGCTGGAGGGATGGTAGCAGCCGGCTGACTGACCCAGTCAGTCATTGTGTTTCTTTAAAACCTTCTTCCCAATGTTGCCCCTAAGCATAACGCATTGCAGCAGCCATTCTCGTCCCACGGAGTGTCTTGTCCTTAATTCTATCTCAGTGCTTATTCCACTGTAACCTTCTTAAGAAGTGTCTTATTTGTCTGACTCTTTGTCTTACTGGATTAAACTCTGTAGCCCAGACATGTGTAGCTGTCAGATTGCCACAGATGCTTCAGCCAGGGCAGAGAGCTGGTTCAGTAAGTGATCATGGATGGGGCTTGGGGTACAGCAAGTCCTTGAATAAGATGTCTTTCCATTCAAAGTTGTTTCTTTGCAAAACAACTGAGATGGCAGCCTCCCACTCTTCTTTGTTATGCTTGGCTCTTCTTGTTCCAGGAATAACTTAACTCTTTTTAAAAAAATGTCGTTATTGATTAAGTTATTACATATGTGTCCTCATCCCTTCATTACCCCTCCTCATCCCCCCACTCATGCCCTCACCCCCTGTTGTCTGTGTTCATTGGTTAGGCCTATATACATGCATACAGATCTTTTGGTTGATCTCTCCCCCATACCCCCACCTTCCCCTACCTTCCATCTGAGGTTTGACGGTCTGATCCATGTTTCTCTGTCTCTGGATTTGTTTTTGTTCATCAGTTTATGTTGTTCATTGTATGTCCATTATTTCGCTTAGCATAATGGTTTTCAGTTCCATTCATGCTGTTGCAAATGGTAAAAGTTCCTTCTCTTTTATAGCGGCATAGTATTCCATTGTATAGATATACCACAGTTTTTTAATCCACTCATCTACTGATGGGCACTTAGGTTGTTTCCAAATCTTAGCTATTGTAAATTGTGCTGCTATGAACATAGGGGTGCATATATCTTTTCTTATTGGTGTTTTTGATTTCTTGGGAAAGAGTTAAGTTCTGTAAAAGACCCATACGTGGAAAACTACAGGACACTGAAAAAAGAGATAGAGGAAGACATAAACAGATGGAAGAACATACTGTGTTCATGGATTGGTAGAATTGTCATCATCAAAATGTCTATACTACCCTAAGAAATCTATAGATTCAAATTTAATTCCCCATTAAAATACCAATGGCATATTTCACAGACACAGAACAAACTCTCCAAAAATCCATCTGGAAATAAAAAAAGACCCCGAATAGCTGCAGCAATCCTGAGAAAGAAGAACAAAGTAGGTGGGATTTCAATACCAGATATTAAGCTGTATTATAAAGCCACTGTTCTCAAAACAGCCTGGTACTGGCACAAGAACAAACATAAATCAATGAAACAGAATAGAGGACCCAGAAATTTACCCAAACTATTATGCTCAATTAATATTTGACAAAGGAGGCATGAACATACAATGGAGTCAAGACAGCTTCTTCAATAAATCATATTGGGAAAATTGGACAGATACATGCAAAAAGATGAAACGACCACCAAATTACACCATACATAAAAATAAACTCAAAATGGATAAAGGACTTAAACATAAGAGGGGAAAACATAAAAATACTAGAGGAATACACAGGTAGCAAAATCTCAGACATATGCAGAAGCAATTTCTTCTACAATACTGCTCCTAGGGCAGTGGAAACTAAAGAGAAAATAAACAAATGGGACTTTTGCACAGCAAAAGAAACCATCAACAAAACAACAAGAAAGCCCACTGCATGGAGAACATATTTGCCAATGTTATCACCAATAAGGATTTAATCTCCAACATTTACTGGGAACTCATACAATTTAACAAAAGGAAGATAAACTATCCAATCAAAAAATGGGCAATGGACCTAAATAGATAATTTTTGAAAGAAAACAGAAGGAAGGTCAAGAGACATATGAAAGCATGCTCAAAGTCACTAATCATCCGAGAGATGCAAATCAAAATGACAATGCAATACCATCTCACACCTGTCAGAATGGCTATCATCAACAAATCAACAAACAGTAAGTGCAGGCAAGGATGTGGAGAAAAGGAACTCTCATGCACTGCTGGTGGGAATGCAGACTGGTGCAGCCACTGTGGAGTTTCCTCAAACGACTAAAAATGGAGAGTTCCCATTTGACCCAGTCATCCCACTTCTAGGAATATGTCCCTAGAAACTAGAAGCACTAATCAGAAAGGATACATGCACCCCTATGTTCATAGCAGCACAATTCACCATAGCTAAGATTTGGAAACAGCCTAAGTGCCCATCAGTAGATGAGTAGATTAAAAAACTGTGGTACATCTACAATGGAATATTACACTGCAGTAAAAAAAGGAGTTCTTACTATTTGCAACAGCATGGATGGAACTGAAGAGCATTATGCTAAGTGAAATAAGCCAGTCAGAGAAAGATAAATAGCACATGATCTCACTCATATGTGGGATATAATAATCAACATAGGCTGATGAACAAAAATAGATACAAAGACAAATGGCAGGGAAGGGGGGGTTAGAGATCAATCAAAGGAACTGTATGTATGCATGTTAGCATAACTAATGGACACAGACACTGGGACAGTAGGGGCTTGCCCTCGGAGATGGGAATGGTGAGGAGGGCATCAGTTGGGGGGGGGATAGAGACATATCTAATACTTTAAACAATTAAAAAGAAATTAACTCTTGTTTACACCTATTAGCTTATAGTAAAATTGGTTTCATTATACATCTTTTTGCTTAAAATCCCAGAACCTATCAACAGCATCAACTGGGGACTTACTGTACCACAGAGACTGTCCTGCAGGGCACAGAATGGCTTCCCCTGGATTTTGTGTAGTTCTCTATCTCAGCAGGAACCTATTTGATGTTGAGTTAAATTTCTCAACCCTCTGAATAAACATCTTCCAAAGTATTGAGTTGCATAGTTATAGCAGTGATTTCCTACCTTTTTCATCTCATGCACACATAAACTACTGAAATTCTGCACACCAAAAAAGCATATATTTTTTGCCAAATCTGACAAAAATATAGTTATATTTTGATTCATTCACACCAGGTGGCTTTTGTTGTGTTGGCTATTGTCATTTTTTTTTATTTATTTGACAGTCTAACGGAAAAGAGTCAGGTATTTCATGTTTTTAAAATTCTTGTGGCACATTGGTTGAAAAACACTGGGCTATAGTTAGGTCAGCTTTCCAAGGATACTGGTTCTATCCCAGGAAAGGAGACACTTCCCTTACTAGATCCCAGGCATTGGATCTTCCTGGGCTTAAGTGTATTCTTTCTGTTTCCAGCCTTTCTGGAAGACCTCTGTTTAATAAGAAGTTGATGGTGGAGGAGGCTGAGAGTTACTAATTCACTAACTAGTTAAGTCATAATACTCTTTCCCACTCCTAAGTCCTGTTTAATTAAGAAAATAGGAAACAAATTCTCATTTTATACATCTGTTATTATCTGAACTTATAAAATGCAGACCTCTATGATTAGGCTCTTAAAAGATTGTCTGATTTTGCCTGGGGTTCCTGGTATGAGTTTTGCTATTATTATATGTCATCACATTTCAAATGATTAGGATTGCCAAAAAGATGCCAACATAACAAGTATTACCAATAATGTATTGACACTGATATAAAAATATATTAAGATAAAATATTAAATAATGCTTTTATTCATACTATAATGTATGTGTAGTTTAGTTCTATGGTGTGTTCTCTCTTTCTGTAATTTCTTAATTAGCTAAGCCACATACTTACCCCTCTCCCCACTTAGATTGTTTTAATTGTACATTAAATCCAGATGTATAGGAGGACCAGATAAATTGCCCAGGATGCAGGACTCTTAAGGGGACGAATGAGAGAGAATACAGCTCAGACAGATCATGAAGAGCCTTTTATAAGCTTTCCTCTTCCATCTCGTACTGTTGCTTTTTTTATAAAATGTCTTGGAGATAAGGAGATGCCATTGAAGAACATTACACAGGGGGTGACATAGGATTTATGTTGTAAGGACATCACTCTGGCAGGCCTGCAGAAGATGAATTGAAATGGAATGAAGTAGAAGAGGGAGAGACCAGTTAGAAGGCCATTACTATGCTGGGCAAGACACTATGGGCAGAGGCAGAGGCAGTGGCAGTTGGTATAGATGGGCAGAGAGAGATCAAAGCAAGATTAAGGTACAGAATCTATAAGACTGAAGTGGCTGATTAGATGTGAAGGCAAAGAAGAGTTAGAAGTTAACTGCACATTGATTCTTGCAGCTCTGTGATAAAATATTACAGCCCCCAAAAGGCATTGAGTTTAAGTACTTTATTTTTTGTCTGAGGAAGGAAAATGTACCTATAAAAGAAGAACAGTTATTCCAGCATTTGGTCAGATTGCAGGCCTTCTTTATCCTTAAGAATAAAAAGTTGAGCGTTTCAATCATTCCGTTTCTTTTTTCTGTTGTTCTACAATCAATATTTTTCCTAACCCAAGTGTTAGTTCACAGATCTTATATTTAGTGAAGCTGTTTTATTTTTCCCATCTCTCATAAGAATTGTACTGATGATGTTTAGTGCTAATTGTATGCAATTTAATTTTCAGATTGTAGTAATCATTATTGCTGCTTTTATTTTCATTCCTTCTTCCCCAGGCTTAGTCAGCTATAGATATTCAACAAAATTATGCCCTTTGGGATGATTTTCAATTTTCTCACTTTGGGAGGCATATTTTTGTCAGTCATGAAGGGTTTGGATTTGGATTATTAAACACTTGAACCCCGAGTTTCCACATTGGACCATTTAACACTCTTATATTTTCTAGCAAATGGAAAACTTAGTCCATCTGTGTGCTATTTGGGCACTTTTGAAGACCTCATCTATTTTAGGCAAGTGTGTGCCTGTCCTCCAAACCTACATTCCATCTCTGGATGTACAGAAAGGCATGCCATGCAGGAAATGAAGGAGAAGTAGCTTCAGCTTTCATGGGCGCACCCTTGGGCCTTGCCTCAGCTCTGCTCCTGGAGAACCATGTACAGAAGGGCTTGGCTTTTCCTAACCACAAGAACTATTTCAACATGTCTGAGAGTATGTGACCATAGCAGTGTGTTTTCTTGAAAGTGTTGCTGTCACTACTTGGGCCCCTGGAGGGTCAGGGCTTGTTGACGTAATGAGTTTTCTTCATCTCTAATAGCTATTATTCTGTGAAGTGTGGAACTTGGCTGTTAACAGAGTGAATTGATGTTCTTCTTTGTTTTAACTCTCCAGAAATGCATCTTCTGCCGACACCGGGTTAAGAAGGTCTCTGGAGCCTGCATCCAGTGTTCCTACGGCCGCTGCCCGGCCTCCTTCCATGTCACATGTGCTCATGCCGCGGGGGTGCTGATGGAGCCTCATGATTGGCCATACGTGGTGAACATCACGTGCTTTCGACATAAGGGCAACCCAAATGTGGTAAGGCCTGCTCTCCCTTCCCAGGTGCCAAGATGTGTATGAATTCTACTCTGTAATGTTATTTATTGTTGACATGTCTAGATTTGAGGTGTGGGTTTCTGGAGGGCAGGGATTGTACAATATTATTTACTCGTATTTGCCCAGGACCAGTCAGTGTCTGGTGCGTGTTACACACATATTTTTTTAGTTGAATGAGTGAATGAACAGATGAAACTCACTATGCCTGTTTTGGTTTGGATTTGTGTACAGGGCTGCTAAATGTTATACAGATTGTGCACTGCAGTATCAGGGTGAGGGTGAGACCATTTCTGGGGCGGAGTGTCGATTAAGCTCCACCTCAGATTATGTGGTGCTTAATCGACACGACAGTACACTCTGGCCTTTGGAGTTTATTTCATCTCTTCTAGAAGAAACAAAGAGCAACACAGGACAGCGAGAGGGGTGGTCATACACATTGGGGGGCCTCGCTGCCCGAGATGGGATAAACTAGGGGAAGCACGAGGCCCTGGGAGCGGGGAGGTCAGTCTCAGAAAAGCGGAAATGTTGAAGAGTTTAGAGGTCACTTTCTTCTGCCTTGACCGTCTTACTCAGGACTGCACCTGTTTCTGGGGAAAGAGTGTTTGCAACAAATAGCATGCGAGTTTAACTATAGTTCAGTTTACCTGTCCCGAGTGAGTGGAGTCTTTCCTTTCTTAAATGCTTAGAAATGTTCCGACAGTGTAGAGATAGTTGCTGTGTTCCTATTATCTTTCCAATTCACTGTAATTGTTTTCGGTTGCCAGTGAGGAGGCTAAAGCATTGTATCAAAGCTCAGCTTCACTACCTTGCTGCCCTTTGTTGTTCCTGGGAGGCTTGGCCACAGACTAGTTGCAGCCTAACGAGCTTATCTGTGTCTCTAGTAACCTCCTGTGAGCAGCTTGCCAAGTCATCGGTATGGGCTTGGGGAGCCATGACCCACACAACAAGTCTCCCAAATTTTTAACAATTCCAGCAACTTCCATGAAGTGTCTTGAGAGATTCTTAATGTCTGTGGGTTGGGACTTACTCTGTGAGGTTGTGTGTGAATGTGCAAATGTACAAAATGATGTCACCAATTATGTCATCCATCTTAAAATTATTTTCCACATTTTCACATTGTCTTCGGTCTCAAGTAGAATATTTATTTGTGCTTTTTCTTTAGTTGCTTGAGTTCGTGGACTCTTGCTAAGAATAGTATTATGTATACAGCAGAAAATACATTTCAGCAACTTAAAAAATGTTCCAGTGTTACCATATTGCATCATGGTGGTGCTTTGCCATTTATAATTTCCAGTTAGTAGCATTACCTCACTAGATGTCATGGGGGCATGCAGATTGAGATGTAAATGAGGTCATGACCACTGGAGTCAGAGCACTTGATGTTCACACCTCGATTCTGCCAGTCGTAACACACGTGCACCTTGTGCATGTTTCTGTCTGTGCCTCAGCTTCCTCCCGTACATACAGAATGGCTGCCTACCTCCCCATGTGCTTTTAGACCACAGCACAGAGTAAGCCCTCGGAAGATGGAAGTGGTATCTCTGCTTTCTCTTTTTACAACGACCACTACTACTGCTGGCTTTGGCGCTATAATCCTGTGGGAACTGGGATAAGAAACCTAAATTCAGAGATGGCTCAGTTCCTTGCCCAAGTAGATTCAGTTAATGAGCAGCAGGTGCTAGTATGTGAATGCATTCCAAACCTCAAACCTTGAATGGTGGGAGAGCTGTTCATCTGGGCTTGGGATCACACATTGCCATTTTAATATTCCAAAGTTCTGTGGTTACTGATGATTATATAGTCTTTGCTATTAGGAGATCCAGGTGTTTAATCAGGACCTCGTTCCTCTGAAGCATGATGTATGCGGTTCAGTCACATTTGTGTTACTAATGTTCCATAAATGATGATGAAAAAGAAAATATTTGATTTTGAGGTGATTTAGAAACTACTCTCTATTCTTCCCTTTGAGCATGGTATGCTTTGTACGGGCAGGGAGAACATCACGTAATTTATAACATTACATGTGGCAATCTTTTCTTATGAGGGAAGAATTTTAATGTTTCTAAATTGCCTTTGCAAAGTTCTCTAGTGGGAAGCACTTGGAGCACAGGATTTCTGAAAAAATATTCTTGTTAGCTCTTATTTACCCAGTGTTCTTCAGTTAAACCCCAAGTATGGAGTCCTCCCCTAAATGTGTGACAGCAGCTCCGGGGAGGAGCATTGGGATCGTCCCTGTTGCATTCAACGTTCTTTCCTTTTCAAGCATAAAGAAGTCTAAATTCACTCACGTATTTCTCCTTGTGTAAACTGTGAATGCTAGGGCATGTGCTCCCGAGAGTCAGAACTGTGGTTTGTCTACGTTCTCAGCCATGCCTCGGGTATTTGGGAGTAATGAGCAATTGCTGAATCATAGCAGTGAGTACTATTAACATCAGGCGAACTTGGCAGCCTAACTCTGTCTTTTTCCAGAATAGAGGATGCTTGTGCAATTTGGGTGAAATGAAGTATAAAACTATAGTTATTTCAATAGGATCTCCATTTTTCCCCCACTTTAGGGTTTTTGTACCCCCCCTTTTCCAATTATTTGAATTTTGCATCAAAAAGACTATCTTAAGGCACATTCTGGTTTTCCTTTAATACCACAAATTATTTTATTTTTTTAATATTTTTTAATATACTTAGAGGAAGGGAGAGTGAGAGAGATAGAAATATCCATGATGAGAGAAAAAAATCATTGATTGGCTGCCTCCTGCACGCCCCCTACTGGGGGTCGAGCCCACTACCTGGGCATGTGCCCTTGACCGGAATTCTAACTTGGGACCCTTCAGTCTGCAGGCCAATGAATGGTCTATCCACTGAGCAAAACCAGATAGGACACAAATTATTTTAAATATAATGGCTTATTCAATGTTATTGAGCTTTGGGTGTAAAACATAATGTTGCATAATGTTATAAAAATTATTTCATTAAACAGTAAGCACATTTGGTAATTTAAAAAATATTATTTGAAAAAATAGGTAGTTTTCATATTCTTAAAGGCAGAAAGAAGTATGTACTAGGAAATTCACAGATAATCCCTTTCATTTTAATCATCATTGGTCCACCATAGGGATGCGCATGTGCAGAAGAGTGGTAGGTCTCTCTTGACACAGAGCAGAGGAGATGAGAAGAAGCAGGAAAGCTAGTTGGGAGGTGATGTCCTGTTGCAGGTGACAGGAGAAGGGGAACTGGATATCCAAGTGGCCATGTCAGGGGTGAGGAGAAGCCCCTGGGTTCTAGAGACCTGTTGGAGGTAGCCTCACAGGCCCTCGTAACTAATCAGGTGTGTGTGTTGGGGGGCGGGGGGAGAAGGGGAGTCTCAGAGACAACCAGATAATGAGAACTCATCACAGGTGAGGGTTGTGTCTGCTTTCAGTATGGCCTTCTGATGCCAGTGAGCTTGCGTGGCTTCAAAGGATTGACCCATCCAGTACAGCTGTGGGGTGATTCCATCCTTTCTTCCCCTTTTTATTTTACCTCCTTTAGTTTAGACCTCAATCCCATGGCTTGAATATGTCCCCTTTTAGTTTCTCTTCCATACTTTTTAGAAAGAGAACCAGAATTTATCTCACACTCATCTAACAATGATAAGAATGGTGCCATTTCCACAAACTCTCGTCCTGTCTCCAAATCTCGGCTTCTTTGTGTACAGCTGGCAGTGGAATTGTTTTGGTGGTGGTTACTTTTCTTATAATCATGTAGATTTCACTAACTTCCATTCTGTTTAGTAAAGTTGATTTTGACCAACTATTCTCAGATCAGACTTGTGTATATTGATCTGGTATTTGTATATGGGTTGTTCCTTCTACATAAGTTATTTTCCAGATACCCTGCTGAATTTGTACTGATATTGAAAAACAGAATTCTGATCAAAGCAAAGTCTGGGGTAAAAAAATTCTTAGCAAGGATTTAAAAAAATTATTGTAGTGGCTCAGGAGGCCAGAAGCTGATCAATCCTCTTAAATTAAACATACATTTTTAAAAGAGAAGAGATCCTTCACCTTGTTATCAATAGAAGTGGTTTACTGAGATCTCAATCCATTTGTGCCAGACGGTAAAAGGTAAGGCCTGGCTTGCCTGGGAGGAGAATTTTTAGCACAGACATTTTAGAATATTTATATCTGGAACCAGTCTTTTCTTTGTTCACTTTATCAGGTAAAACCAGTGAAGATAGTGTTTTTCTAAATTTTATTGAGATCATTTTAAACTTCTGCACTCTATTTAATATGACTCTTGTTTTCCATTTTTTACTTCCCCTCCTGTATTCATTTCCACAGGCAGGCTGGGCCAGGGAGTCTAGAGCCTTTCATTCCGCGCTTCCTGTCAGAAGAACAGGCTTGAGTGGATCCGCAGCACAGCCCGTGCCCTGGGCTCAGTTCCCTTTGGGGCCCATTGTTCTGCCCTTTTCGTCAGTGCAGTTGGAGAGAGCCAGGGAGCCTCACTGCGGGCCGTCATGCCTCCTGTGGGGCCTTGGCGGTACAGTCACAGGGCCTGGCTGTGGGGCACGGCACGCAGGAGAAGATCCGGGACACTGTCCCCAGAAGGCCCCCACAGTAACCTCACAGCCCCAGCCAGAGGCTCTTCAACCTCCTTTGAGGCATCTTCAGCCACACCTTCCATCCTTCCCCTTTTCCAGATTTCTTTCAAAGCCTGGTGTCTTGGTAAGGGTTTATGTGCCAGTCCCCATCTGGGCACCAGCTGCAGCGGTCCAAGCCCATTTCTGATGCTACAGTGTTTCAAGAAGTGTTGAATTTGTGGGAAGAGAAAACAGATGCTTCCACTGCAGATTCCAATGTTAATCAGCAGAAGATGCAGAAACTGATCGGATTATGGAGATCTTGCAGGGAGAGCAGAGGCGGAGTGCCCTGGGTGGCCCAGGGTTGGCTGCTGCGGGAGCTGAGTGGAAGCTGTGCTTTGCTACCATACTCTTGCTCTGTATTAGGGGTTTACACCTTCATTCTGGAAAAATTTACTCTTAACCATCTGGGCCTTACCATTTAAGAAAAGTTTTGCAAGTAGTTGGCTCTTGCAGCAGACACAGGCCAAGGCCACATACCCATTTGGGGGCAGAATGCAGTCAGTTCCCAGGTGGCTCAGAATATTATCTCTGCCTTTAAATATAGCCTTTCACCAGACTCTGATTTCTTATCCTTTTATCTGGTTGGAGAAAAAAATAATGTAATTCAAGTGTATACTGTATTATAGTATATCTAGAGGTTCGGTGCATGAATTCGTGCACCGGTGGGGTCCCTCAGTGTGGCCTGTGGGGATTGGGCTGAAAGAGGCAGTCCAGCACTGCCTGCAGCTCCTGCCTGCTTCTCTTGGTCATCCCAGCCCTGCTGCACTTGCCACGGGCTCACATCCAGTCAGTCCTGATCAGGAGAGGCTCACACCATTGCATCTGCACTCACCAGCCGTGAGCCCTGCAAGTGGTGCCTCATCTGAGGGGGCTCGGGGTGGAAGCAGCTGGGATACGATTGGCCCTCTAGGCAGGTGGTGGGACACCCTTGCCCGCCTGGGATCTGGATCCAGATCCGGATCTGTCCTGCGTCAGGAGCCACCTGGCAGCCACTTTTATATTGTTTCTTCCTTGCAAAGTATCTAGGGAGGGGAAGTGGCCGCAGTGCCTGAGGCCAACTTCCAGGAAGCTGGGGGTCACTGTTGGGAATCATGCCGGTGGCGCCAGTCCATCAGTGCCTGACCCGTTCTCTGGAGATTGGACCTGCAGGGCTACTGAGGGAGTGAGTGGCTGCTGCTGGGATGGTGGGCCGCCTGGATGGGTTATTCAGCTGAGCAGCACTCCCACTGGGAGAGCACTGATCACCAGGGGCCAGCTCCTGCATTGAGTATCTGCCCCCTAATGGTCAGTGTGCTTCATAGTGACTGGTTGGCTGGTTGTTCAGTTGCTTAGGTTTAGATATAGATATAGATATAGATATAGATATAGATATAGATATAGATATAGATGTTATATATATAGATATAATAGACTAGAGGCCTGGTGCACGAAATCATGTATCAGTGGGGTTCCTCTGTTTGCCCTGCAGGATTGGGCCAAAACGGGATCTGCAACATCCCCTGAGGGGTCCTGGATTGTGAGAGGGTGCAGGCCAGGCAGAAGGACCCCACTGGGGTACGATTGGGGCTGGGGAGGGACGTGGGACGTTGACCAACCAAAGAGGGACTGCAGAAGGGCTCCATGGTGTGTCCAGTCCATTTCAGTCCCAATTGGCCGGACCCCAGCATCAAGTTAACCTACCAGTCAGGAGGAGGCTGCACATGCAGGTGAGGCCCAGAGTGGCAATGGAGACAAGACAGGGGGCCTGCCCAAGCTGCCATGACGGGGGACTGGGGTGCCCTTTGGCTGCCCTGAAGTGAGCACTTACAGGGGGGCCTGGGATGCTTCAGCGACAGCTCACTAGCAGTCCACCTCTGAGTGGGAGCTTCAAAGGAAACACCTTTTCTGATTGCTCATTGGTTAAGCTCCCTGTACGTCACTCACAGTGTTCTTGGTAACTTGGGTAATAAGAATCCAAGAAGGTGATCTAGGGTTTTTCCACCACACTCCTGGAGGAAAAAGCGAAGGTCCGTTGCTGGTAAGGCTAAGAAATGTCAAATCCTAGCCGGTTTGGGTCAGTGGATAGAGCCTCAGCTTGCCAACCGCAGGGTTTGGGTGCAATTCTGATCAAGGGCATGTATCTAGGTTGCAGGGTCCTCCCTGGCTGGGGCCCAGGTCAGGGCTCATGCAGGAGGCAACCAATTGAAGTGTCCCTCTCACATTGATGTTTCTCTCTGTTTTTCCCTCACTCTTCCACACTCTCTAAAAATCACTGGAAAATATCCTCAGGTGAGGATAAAAAATGAAAGAAAGAAATGTCATATTCTATGAAAGAGATATTTTGAAAATGCCTAAAGAAAGTTATCATTTTTTTTTTGTGGTGAAGGGACTGGAGTCCATGTTGATGAAAACACTTTGATGGCTGTGGCGGCTGGAAGTGGCAGCAGCAGCGGGGTGATGGGGATGGCGCCTTCCGCTTATCAGCTGGTCACCTCCTGCAGAAGGAGGCCAGACTGCAGCTTCGGTGGGCCTAAGCTGTCAGTAGGACATCCCCTGAGGGCTCCCAGACTGTGAGAGGGGGCAGACTGGGCTGAAGGACACCCCCTCCCCTTTCTTCCCCCCAGTGCATGAATTTTGTGCACTGGACCTCTAGTATAATATGAATGTGTAATATATTGTACAAAATGTAGACTATTTTACTTTAACTTTTTATTCTGGCCTTGTAAAACTACAAATTAATGCTGATTTTTAAACAAACATTTCAAGAAAAATCTGCAACTTGAGGTAGGTGTTTGGCTTTATCACAAGAGCATGCTTATCAGAATCAGGGGCCTCGGCAGTGCTGTGCTTCCCATTGGGCTCTGCTATTCCCCCACGAAGTTCCTGTGGAGCCAACAGTCCCCCAACGGACCCGGGGCTCCACTGTGAGGACCAGCTGCCTGAGGACTGTTTACAAGGCACACTTGATGCTCAGCAAGTTCAAGGACCACACATCCTGAGGGAAATCTAGTCTTCCATTCCAAGGACAGTTTATTTGGTTGCTTCTTCCTCCATCCTCCTCCTCCTCCTCCTCCTCCTTCTTCTTCTTCTTCATTCTCTCTCTCTCTCTCTCTCTCTCTCTCTCTCTCTCTCTCTTCCTTTCAGCAAATTATACTTCTTTTTTAGAAAAATAAGGCATGTATTACTATCTGATAGCTTGTTAAGAAGATTAAGTGGTGACACTAATTCCATATTTTAACATTGGTGTTAGAGTCAAATACCATGAATATGGGGAGAAATATAAATGGAATGTGTCAACAGACAAATGACAGCAAAGGAAATTTGACATTCCAACATCTTGTAAAGCATAAGAAACAGGATTTTCAATTCCTTCAGGTAGAAAACAGTAATTAGAGGGTATAGTCATAGTGAAATCCATAGATATTGACAAAATGTAATGAAGGTATAACTTTTTATGATTGTTAACTGCAAGCAATAGAAAAGGCAATTAAGTAAGCTCCAACATTTCTATCTGAAAGACCATTCTCTATGTCAACATTGTATGTCAGTGCTCAACAAAGCTGATGCATAAAAGTCTAGATTAACTAGAAAGGCCTCCAGAGGCCTGTTGACAGGCAGCCAGGCATACCCCAGTTTCTTTGTCCTGCCCTCTCACATTTCTCACGTGCAGATCAGTCCTTCTTTTCTTTTCTGGTAAAACGGGCAGTTTCTTGATCACTCCTTATCGGAAGTTGGCATCTTTTCATCCTGAGATATTATGCATCCTCTCGTCTTCTTGTCCCACCCTGGGCAAAGTGGCACAGTGAATTTATAGAGTGGTACCCAAAGAAACATAAGAAATTCCTGTTTCTACATTCTTCAGTGAAGCATTCTTTTAATTTTTCTTTCAGCCATTTCTGGATTGACCTAGCACCAGCTTTTGCTTGAGCAGGAGGCAGGGAGACATGGAGCCGTCTTTGTGGGGCTCCCATATCCTCCTGGGTTATTCTCCCCATTTTGTGTTTCTCTCCTTGAGTACTAACTAGGTAGGTCTTCTAGTCAGGTTTGTCTGCCTTTTCCCATTCATCTGAGGAATTAGAAGAAAACACAGAATTTAGAAAACTTGTATTCAGTAACTTTTAGTTGTACTTTAAAATCTGTGAACATATTCCTTTGTCACATATTTGGAATAAAAAATACCCAGCATCCTTACTAGAGACTGAGAAGTTACTTTTTGCTGAGGCTGTAGGGACCCAGAGATGACCCTTGGTGAAATGAGAGAACAGGAGGGCTGCAGGCATGAAACCGGGAAAGAGGGGTGACAACTATAGAGCCTCTCCTCCCCTCCCCTCCCCTCCCCTCCCCTCCCCTCCCCTCCCCTCCCCTCCCCTCCCCTCCCCTCCCCTCCCCTCCCCTCCCCTCCCCTCCCCTCCCCTCCCTTCCCACACAGGAACCCCACACGCTTCTCTCTCCATCACAGTGCTAGGCCCATACATGCATTTAATTAACACCAGATAGACTGAGATATGGGCATTACCTTCTTGGTCAGTAATGAACTGTAAAGATTATGGTTTGATCCCCTTGGTTAACAAGATGAGCTGGCTGGGCAGAATCTGCCTTCCTGCTGTTGCTGTTGTGATGGGCAGGAGAAAGCTTTTGGCTGACTTCTTCCACTATTCCTTTGGCTATTTCTCCTAAAATTTTGAAAGAAACCAGGAAGCTTGTGCTTGATCAATCTCAATCTCTCTCTCTCCCTCTCTCTCTCTCTCTCTCTCTCTCTCTCTCTCTCTCTCTCTCACACACACACACACACACACACACAAACACACACACACACACACACACACACCTATATAAGTAGTGTGTCTTTATTGAACCACTAAAGACCTATTCCACCCTATTTTTCTCTCCTTTTCAAGGTGACCATTTCCTTTGTTGGTAGCAGTGTATCAATGTAGATAAAGTAAATACAAATAAGAACATGTGTATAGTGCCTTTATAGTTTCTGTGCATTTTCATACATAGTACATTATCTCATTTGGGCCTCACAGTAAATAATCTTGTGTGGAGGTATTATGGTTGTATTTATTTATTTTATTTTATTTTTAATTAAATTTTATTGATTATGGTATCACATAATTGTCCTTATCCCCTCATTCCCATCCCAAACCCCTCCCTACATATGCCCCCACCCCCCTGTTGTCCTTGGCCACTGGCCAGGCCCATATGCATGCACACAAGTCCTTTGGTTGATCTCTTCCCCTTACCTCCACCCTCCCCTACTTTCCCTCTGAGGTTTGAGAGTCTGATCGCTGCTTCTCTTTCTCTGGGTCTATTTTTGTTCACCAAAGGGTTCAACAGCCATTAGAAGTTAACAGAACTTCCAGGTCATTAGAGCCAGAGCACATGGCATTTAGACTGCGCTATTTTGGCAATTTTCCAACTTGAGACTATGGCTTAGATTAGCTTACATGGTTTCATTATTTACCTGGGCTTCCTTCTTGGTGACATAGAAAAACTGTTAAACCATTTAATTAGTCTGTTTTGCTTTGGGTTGACTTCCTTACAAAAAATTTGCATCTATTTTTAGCTATTTTTATCCCATTCACAAACTTTGAGATTTAAAAATCATTATTGGCAAGCGTACCATATAGTAGTACCTTATGCCCCTTGCTTCTACTAATGAAAATGTCTCATCCAAGATAATGAAACAAAAATTGTTATCTTATAATTGAACAAATGCTTTCCCCCCTCATTTTTCCCAAATTGTAATTTCTTCAACATTTTTTCATGTTTGGAGTATTTTAGATGCTTTGCATTTTCAGATAAATTTTAGAACCAGTGTGTTAATTTCTACACACACCCATAGAATTATTTAAATTATTGAGATTTTATGAAGTTATAGTTGTCCCCCAATTTCACTCTTGCTACACAAGAAACTCGAGGGCTCCTGAAATATAAATACCAAGGCAGAACTTTTTGGAACAGGGAAGACTCACCTGTTCTCTAGCAACTAATGAGAGTGAAGGTGTCTTAGGAACGCACATCAGGTTCCGTCTTAGCAGTGGGATGCTGCCAACAGCCCTCCAGCTCCGCCAGTCTACCTGCTGTGAGCTTCCTCCCTGCCCTTTATGTAGCGGGTTGCTTACTCTTCAGAATAGGAAGTAGGAGGTGCTTACCTAGTGAGAGTTTGCTACATTAACACAGGGAAGCCCAGTTCTCCCATTCTAGTTCTCTTCACTTACCTCCCAAACAAGACCATGAGGTGAGCTCATGACTCAGATGGAAAAGAATTAGTTCCCGCCACCCCCCCTTTCTTCTGCAATCTATTTGTTATACTTTTACATACGTTAAAGTGAGTAAGACCTAAGTCTGCTGGGAAACTGCTTACCACTATTTCCCACTTATTATATGTTTGCACTTAAAAACCCATGAGAAATAAAAGTACATGTGAACAAGCAGACATGTAGAAAATTAAATATTTGTGACATTTTTATGAGTGTGCATGTGCATTTGTCTGTAGGAGCAATTATTTCTTCACGAAGCCCCAGGGCTTTCGGTTTTTTCTGGGTAGGAGATTTTTACCAGGCTCTTGTAATTTTATGAAGAAAGCTGTCATTACAGGGCAGGCTTAGAGGAGTGACTTCTGCTGCATTCTTTTGGTAAAAGAAGGACAGTTTGTATTAATGCATTTACTCAGATCCCTCTAGAAATTTTTATAAGATGGATACTTGAAAAGGTACAGTAATATCTCAAAGGTTGTTAATCTGTAGAAGTAAGGGAGAAATGAAGTGGAGAAGGTAGAAGGGTCATTGGCTAAACATAGAAATGTGCTTTTTGTCTGTTCATGGGATAAGTTACTTGGCTTTGTTTCTTCAGCTCCCTTGCCTTGCTGGCTCTGTGAGCCTCTGTTTTATTGGGATTTAGGCCCTTCAGTGACATTATATAGATGTTTAAACCAGTCATGGATTTTCTCAAGATGACATCCCTGCCCATGGCACATCTTGGCAGATATTGGGTGACCCTCAATTACGTCATAAACACAGATCAGCCTTGTAAATTTTGGATAAGACTTTAGGAATCTTGGATAAGAGCATGGGAATCTTCCTTCCCTCTACCACACAGGACTCTTTCCCTCTAAACCCTCTCTGTAGAGGTCATAGTGAACTAACTGTTCTCTGCTCTGTGAGAAACTCATTGGGATAAATTATATTTGAGAATATAGTACATATTCCAGTCTCAGAACTTGTTAGATTCAGCTTCTATAAATTAACCTGTCACAGAGGTGTCTTCTTTGAGTTTCATTTCACCACTGGTTCTTTTTTGTTTTTTTAAATATATTTTATTGATTTTTACAGAGAGGAAGGGAGAGAGAGGGACAGACAGTTAGAAACATCCATGAGAGAGAAACATCGATCAGCTGCCACCTGCACACCCCCACTGGGGATGTGCCTGCAACAAAGGTACATGCTTTTGACAGGAATCGAACCCAGGACCTCTCAGTCCGCAGGTAGACACTCTATCCACTGAGCCAAACCAGTTTTGGCCACCGTGCCCTTTTATGGACAGTGCGTACAAGCGCCATTATCTAGATGACTGCTGTTAAAAGATTGACTGTTGTACGTCTAAATATCCCAGACAATAATATATTCTTTTATAACTTATTATTAAGAAATATTTGAGAAAAAAATTACAGTTTCTTTCACTAAATTCCAGCTAGAATTGGACAGTCCTGTCAGTTTTGAGTATAGGCAGCGATGGCATTAGCAGTTTCTGTGACTTGTCTGCAGTAGTAATCATGTCATCATTGTCACTAGGAATTAGCATTTAATACATTATTATGGAAGTATAGGTCTTAAACCCACAAATTTGGTTTTTGCCCCATATAATTTGTGTCTTTTGTAATCTTGTGTGCTTTATTTTATGCAGCTACAAACACCAATCTGAGCCGGGGTTCACAGGCTCACAAGGTGACCGCTCTGCTTACAAATGGCCTTCCCGCCATCTGTGCATGTGGGCTTCCTGGCTCTTTCGGGCCTGGCTCAGGTGTTCCCAGGGGTGAAGCCTTCCCCGGAAGGCCCCTTCCTGCCCCTACCTGGCTGCTCTTCATACCTACACGGTGGTCAGCCTTGTGTGTCTTCCCTCTGCCTGTGAGCTTCTGAGAGACGGGACCCTCTCCCTCCTTTATTTTAACCCTCAGCACCTCGCAGTGTGCCTTGTTGTAATAAGCTCAGGAACTGCTTATGTAAATGCCGTGTTCCCACTCCATGCCCATCTATGCATTGCTTTTCCTCTTTGCATTGTGTACCTGCCAGTCTTTCTTGGCTCTGGCTCAGAGTTTACTGCTCTTTGCCAGCACTGCTTTAAATGTTCTGGAGTCAGCCTTTTGGATGCTGTCATGCCTTTGATGAGCCAGTATTAGGGACATATTTTTCTCCCTACTCAGGTTGTAATCATTGATGATTAGCCATCTTTTCTCTAAGTGTGGAAATAAATGTCAACATTGGTTAGGCTCTTAGGAAAGTTAGAGAGCTTTTTAATAAAGACCCATTTAATTTTTAAGCCCACCCTGATTGAAGGCAATATGGTATCAGTGGAGAGAAAACTCTTTTATGTCTACAATTAGTTTTTATTATTGATGTTGCCCTGTAGAGGTTGGCTAGTTTGATGGGAAGGACAGTATAGCATTGAGTTTCAAAAATACAATGAGGCCGTGTGTGTGTGTGTGTGTGTGTGTGTGTGTGAGAGAGAGATTTTAAATGAGTACAGCCCCAAACCTGAGCATAAAATACCCATATTGTGGGTTTGATCCCCAGCATACAGGAGGCAACTGATCGGTGATTCTCTTTCACAGTGATCACGATCTCTCTCTCTCTCTCTCTCTCTCTCTCTTTTTCTCTCTCTCTCCCCACCTCTCTCTAAAATCAATAGAAAAATAATCTATTCATTCTACTGAAACAATATTCTTAGTAATGAGTAATGATTATTAAGAACAAAATAAAAGTACCTTTTTTGCTACATCACATTTGGCCTCAATGTAGGGTATAAGTCAGATGAAATTTTGTAATTAAATTGGTGTATCATTCCACTTTACAAAGTGTTCATTTCCTCAAGTCCTTCTTATATCATATTTACTGAACTGGAAGATGAATATTAAAGATGGTCTTACTAAATAATTTGGCTTCAGCTTGTTTTTAGCATCTCAGTTAAGTAGGTCTAACTGTGGATTAGTTGCTATTTGAAGAATTAGAAACTTGCAAGGACTCTTGTATTTTATTAATTTTAGTGTTTTCAAGAATTATTAAAGAAATATATAATGGAAAGTAAAGGTACATAAAGAAATATATAAGTACAATTCCATTGCCCGGAGTTTTACATTTTAGTATATTTTTTCATAATATTTATTTTATATATTATCTGTGTATGTTACAAACCATCATAACACTTAATGGCTTACAGCAATGACAACTCTTTGGCTGGTGATTCTATAGGTGATAATTTAGGCTGGGATCAGCTGGGTGGTTCTTCTGTTCCAGGCTGGTTGCCTCATTCATCTGTGGTTAGCTGCAGAACAGTTCTTCTTCTCTTGGCTGGATTCTCTCATATGTCTAGGGCCTCAGCTCTGGTCAATGTGATCTCTCACATGACAGCAGAGTAACTTGAATTTGTTCACGTGACAGAATCTGGGGCCCCTGGAGAGACTGCAGAAATGTACAGGCCTCTTGAGCAACAGTCTTTGAGTTGGCATACTATTGCTTCTACTGTCTTCTTTTGACCAAAGCAGGCTAAGCTACAGGCTACCCCAGATGAAAAGGTGTGGAAATAGACTTCAACTCTTGATAGGAGGGGCTTCGAAGTCACGTTGCAAGATTGTGGGAAAAGGGAAGAGTGAAGATTGGTGGGCATTTTTGCAACAGTGTGTGTGCGCATGATATGTGTATGCATATGTGGAAACCGAGAGCATATGCAATTATTTCTGCATTTTTCATCACCAGATAGGCTTCAAATTCCAGTGGCTCTTTCAATGCTGTGAGATACTGGGGAGATGAAATGAATTTTAAAAATCTTTTAAAATCTTTTTATTTATATAGTTAATATAAAGGGAGGGAGAGGGAGAGGGAAGGAAACATCAATGATGAGAGAAAGAATCATTATCAGTTGCTCCTATATGCGCCCCCCACTGGGTATCCAGCCTGCAACCCAGGCATGTGCCCTCACTGGGAATGGAGCCATGACCTCCTGGTTCATAGGTTGACACTCCATCACTGAGCTACATTGGCCGGGCTTACATGAATTTTTATATGAGAAGTTCCTTAGAAAGTATGTAGAACAGAGGAGGTAGATACTCAATAAATCATAGTTTAAAAGGAAAGAAAAAGAAAATAAAAGTTCTTTAAGAAACTGCTTAAATCCCATCAGTCTAATTTCCTGGTTGGTTTTATCTCTCTTCTGATTTTTTTCCACATTTACTCTTCTGGTTGATAATATCGAGGCACTGGTAATGGGGAAGAACTTTTTTCTGGGCCTTAGTTCAACCTGTTACCAGCTGTGAGACCTTGGAAAAGTCACTTGACTTTGTATCTCAGTTACTTCATCTATTTAGTGAAAATAATTATTTCACAGAGTTATTGGGGGAGAATTAATCCTCATGTATATCAACATGTGTTGGAAACTCTAGATATGTTACTATTTTTTTAAAAATATATTTTATTGATATTTTACAGAGAGGAAGGGAGAGGGATAGAGAGCCAGAAACGTCGATGAGAGAGAAACATCGACCAGCTGCCTCCTGCACACCCCCCATTGGGGATGTGCCTGCAACCAATGTACATGCCCTTGACCGGAATCGAACCTGGGACCCTTCAGTCCGCAGGCCAATGCTCTACCACTGAGCCAATCCGGTTTTGGCTTTTTTTTTTTTTTTTTTGATATGTTACTATTTTTTAGGAACTCTTTGAACATTTGTTTTGTAGAATTTCTAGAACATTTTTTTACTTAACATTTTTTTTCTCCACATCCCAAGCATCTCAAACTGACTGATTTTAGCTTTTCTTTAAAAGAAGTTGTGTTAAAAACAAATAAAAACAGCAACAGTTGTTTCTGCTTAGTGCATATTTCAAAGCCTTAGCCTGCATACTGATCTTCAAAATACCGTGGCCATTTCTTTAATCTGATGTAGCCCCCTTGCATAACATCTCTCTTCTCTTATCAGAAATGACATTTTTAACATCAGTAGACTCGTGGGCTTTTCTGACAGGAAATACTTGTGAGGGTGTATGATCAGTTCTAGGGCATGCTTATCAATAAATTTTTCTTACAAAAATAAATCAGAAATCCTATCAAAATAGCACTATGAAAGAAAATCTATTTTCTTTAGTACTTCCCATTGACATGGTCATACTTGAAGCTTATGAAAATTTTTATTTAGATGAAGGCTTTATATTTGTGTGCTGGCCTTCTTTCCATCCAGTCAATTTGCATACATTTCATGTCCTAAGTAGGAAGAAAATGGTTGTGGTCTAGAGTCAACCTTTTCTCTGTCAAGTCTGTATCACTTTTCTTTCCCTTGATTGGCTGCTTCCACTTCTCACACCTGTAAATTTCACCGTAAACCTCCTTTATTCCCTCCCCCTACCGACATCATCCTTCCTTACCCCCAGAAAGAGAACGTCTTCCTGAAACTTGCTTTTACTTTGCCAGCTTCTAAACAGTGAATGAATCATTCTCTCTTATTTTGAAAATGTGTTGGTATCCATCTTCATGGTTTATTCATTCATTTTTGTTCATTGATTGATTCATTCATTATTTAGCAACGGGATTGTACACACCCTGCTGGATGCCATGGATAAAAAGACATATAGGTCCTACCTAGTGCTGTCCTATGGATGTGCCCTGTCGTGGGAGGGACAGAACATGAAAATGACATTTGGCCAGGGCTTTGAGGGAGATAGAAACAAGGCCCTGGGATCCTGGGAAGTGCAGGGTATGCTTTCCTTCCTCAGGACCATAGTTGTGTGCTATCATGACAAGGGTTAGAGTCAGGAGTAGATGGGGTGAAGAGCAGAATAGCGATGATTTGGAGCTGGCTTAAGCGTTGTCCTGTCAAATCAGGGTGCTGCACCGGCATGCACACCGATTACTGAGTAAGGAAGGAGAAGTGGCTTATATGTTCTTCATTTCCCAAATGAAGCCGTTTCACATTTGCTGAGGACAAATTGCCTATGAGTCTAGGTATTTTATGTACTTTATCCTATTTTACAGCAGACCTTCCACATAAACATCCCCTTTTTGTAGATAAGCAAACTGAGGCTGAGGAAGGCTAAGTAACATCCCCAAGATCATATAGATAAAAAAACAGAGCTTAGAATTCAGATCCAAACCACTGTCTCTGTAAGATGCTAAATCCAGTGTTAAAATAACAGGCACAAAGAACAGATATCATAGTGAAGTGCAGTATTTTGAGTTCTCATCATCCTCATAGTAAAGGCTGGGTCGGGCAAGGCTCATCCATGATGTTAAATCTAAGCATAAGTGTGCAGGATATGTGTGTGGTGTTAAAGTTCTCCCATAGATTGCTTATTAGTAATAAAAGAAAAGGCCGATTATGACATGGAGGAATTGGACCACACTTTTGATCATGGTAAAAATTCACATCCTCATGGAGAGGCAGACAAGCAGCATGTGCCTCCAGATGTGATATCCTGAGTGGAACACAGCATCACCTGTGTGGGGTTCTGGCCCAGAACGTACAGCCTGGATCTGATCATGAGGAAACCTCAGATAAATGCTCTATTCACAAAGCTGAGGGCGGGAGGAGTGTATCCTTCCAAAGTATCACTATCATAGGACAAAGGAAGGCTGGGGAAATGTTCCAGATTAAGGGAGGCTCAGGAGCCGTGGCGACTACATGCAATGCCTCACCTTTGACTATCCTGGAGTGTGGGGTCAGAGCTCGGGGGCACTGAGTCATCATTGGCTCAGTTGACAAAATTGGAATATGCATTGTAGAAAACCAGACATGTCGATGTTAACTTTACTAACGTTAGTAACTGTAACTGTAATATAACTATGATTATGTAAAGGAAAATACCTCTTCTTAGAAAACACACACTGATGTATTTATGAATAAAAGCCCAGTAAAGCTCAAATGGCTGGTGGTGAGGGGCTAATACGTGTGCGCACGTGCCCCCCTCCACACACACACAGGCACACACACACAAACACACACAATTTGTATATAATACTTAAAAATACACATATATAAAGTAGAAGTATAATGTGCAAATAAAGGAAATTATAAAATGCTAATAGGAATAAAGAGTCAAAGAGTATATGGGTGCTCTTGTACCTTCATAATCTTGCAACTTTTTTAAGTCTGAGAGTATTCCCCAATAAAAAGTGAAAAAATAAAAATGATATTACTAAGCCAATTACTGTGTTGTTTTGTTTTTTAAAAAAATATTTCTTTAATTTTCTGTCCTTTTCTCTTTTCCTGTCTTTTCTCTCGTCTGCCTCCGCCCTCATTAGAAGTTGAAGGCTGGCGAGAGGGGCATCTCTGTGGGGCAGACCGTCATCACGAAGCACCGGAACACCCGGTACTACAGCTGCAGAGTGATCGCTGTGACTTCGCAGACCTTCTACGAGGTCATGTTTGATGACGGCTCCTTCAGCAGAGACACGTTCCCTGAGGATATCGTGGTGAGTGAGTTTTGGGGGTGCATGTCCCCCATTTACTTTTTGGTATAGCTAAAGCAGCTGAACCTTTCAGGAATCTTTCTTCTGCCTTTGGTAGTGACTTTTTCATTTATTATTTCATTCAGGTGTGCTGTTTTCTCACCACAAGTACCGTATTTTTCGGACCATAAGACGCAGGCACTTTTCCTCCCACTATTTGGTGAAGAAAAAGTGTGTCTTATGGTCCGAACAATACGGTAAATATTGTTTTCTAGGAGGTTCCTTAGCCTTCATCATCCTAAATAGTTGCCAGGTAAATGGAGACTCATCTCCTCAAATTCTTTTAATTAAATGAGAAATATGTGGAGAAAGGGAACATAAAATGCAAATTCACCTATTCTTTCCTGTTACAATTAGCACATTTGAATAGCTTTATTATTTCTTTTTCTTTGTGCTTAACCAAAGAACATGGCATTTACTAATCTGCCCTGACAGTGGCATCTGTGATCTGGCAGATGTTTCATACAGCAGTTCCAAAAGTCACACAGAAAAAGGGCTGTGACTTATACTGAGTTTCTTGACCATGGTCTGGAATGAACATACGTGTGTGTGTGTGTGTGTGTGTGTGTGTGTGTGTGTATGCATGCATGCATGCCCATCTACCTGTCTGTCTCCTGTGTCCTCGGTCCCCTCAGGGAACCCTTGGGAACTATTCAGAGGACCAGGTGAATGTGTCTCAGGAGCCTGTTTCTAGCAGGACGTTTTACAAGAAGAACAGTTCTCGTGGAAGGGCTTTTGAAACGGAGATCAACCAGATAACTGGGGTCAGGGTTAGTCTAGTGGTCATCTTGTTACCCTTATGTGCTTAAGGGAAGTATCGTTTTGGGGAGCCAGGCCTCAATATTGTCTTTGTAACTTCTGCCTTGTTCTAGGTCTGTTGATGGTTTGCTCTTTGTACTTAGAAGGTCATTTTGAATGACTTGATAGTAATAGTTATGTGTTATGTGCAGTTGATAATTAGATATGACCATATGAGACTGCTCATAGGTATTTCTAGAACTTCAATCTCTTGGGGGCCAAAGAAACATTGATTTAGTTACCTTTTTATCCTTACTTCTCTATGCTGTTAAGAGACACACATTTGTAAACACAAGTGACCATATTTGGAAGGTTTTAAAGCAAATGAAGTTAGGAAAATTAACAATCCCGGGACTGACCATCTATGTACAGGTGATGTGCCATAGATTGGGCACCTGAAACCTGTATATTTTGTTAACACATAAATTATCACAAAAAATGATCCTGATGCATTTTATTTTTTATTTTTATTTTTTATATATATATTTTATTGATATTTTACAGAGAGAAAGGGAGAGAGATAGAGATCTAGAAACGTCAATGAGAGAGAAACATCGACCAGCTGCCTCCTGCACACCCCCTACCGGGGATGTGCCCGCAACCAAGGTACATGCCCTTGACCGGAATCGAACCGGGGACCTTTCAGTCCGCAGACCGATGCTCTACCACTGAGCCAAACCGGTTTCGGCATCCTGATGCGTTTTAGAAGACTCTTTACCTTGTGGGGCCTGGAGCTCAGACTCTGTGGAAGAGAATAATTTCCTTTTCAATGAAACAGTGGCCACGTTGTTTAGCTGGTTTGTAGCTCTCTGTTGATGCAGTCCATTCACCATGCACTTGGTCCTGGTCATTGTCCAGACTCCACAGGGTGAAGTCATGGGTTTTAAGGCAAGCTTTTAAAGGATTTTCCAAGGTTGGTTGGGGTCTATGCTTCTTACTGAGATTAATGAAAGCTATACAATTAAAGGCCATCATAGTATGTCACCTAGACTTCAGTTTGAGATCCAAGAACTTGGTGTTAAACTTTAAGGCCTATTGGATGACTGTAATTAAGTACATAAAAATTATATTGATTCCCCTAAATGATATAATATAAATATGTTTACATCATCATTGTTAGGCCATGTGGTTTAATTCCTGTGATCATCCCACTTCTACTTTTGATATTCATCTGCACTAATTTACACAATGTGCTTACCAGGTGTGAGTGCTGCTGGGAAGGTCCTTTTCTCAAATTCAGTGTGACGTCAGTGTCACTGGCTCCTGAAGAATGAGCTTCTCTGAGCTGTGGTGCCTGCTAGCTAGCACTGCTGTAAGGGCATCGCACCATTCCAGTTGTTTAACTCTGAAAATCAGATTTAGAATATCAAATTTAATCATCCCAACTATTTATGTGTGTCATGAATATCTTCCCCTTTGAAGTCTGATGCTTTAGTAAGGAAAGTCACATTCCCTATTTATAGAATTACTGATTACAAATCATCTTCTAAACCCAGAGAAGAGGGCCTTTCATGCAGGCCAGCCTGTCAGTGTTTTAAAATAAGTTTGCCAAGCATTAACATGCCCATGTTAGGCTTATGTGACTAGAGAGAGTATTTGAAGCTGTAGAGAGAAACATTCCCTGGACTACCAGGAAATTTATTTCCATACCTTTATTTCTGTAATAGGTAGAAAAATGTCCCAAAATTCTTCTCTCCACGGTGCACCTGCAGAATGTATGTATCAGCCCAGTTACACTCAGCATGCAATCTGTAGCTGTCAGGGGCAGTAATAAAAGATGTATTGCAACATGCCTCCACCTGTCGGTCTATGAAACTGCGACACACTTCCTGATGAATTTTTTGTCTCCTACTATTTTGATGGGAATGAAAGTTGCCCACCTGAGAGAACTCAAGGAACATAGAGACTTTGGGTCCCCTTTTAAGCTCTGGCAGCCCAGGCTGACACCAGTGATGACAGGTTCCTTTTGTCCGAACTCAGAGCTCATTTCCAGGAAGGAGGCTGCTGCATGGGATCTGGGATAGTTCTAAGACAAGCGCTTGACATTCACCAGTGGGCATGCGAAGAGAAACAGGACCATTTAGAGACTCGACAGCAAGAGTCCAACTCTGCAATTTCCATGAGGACTTGCTGCATTTTTCAACCTCGGCTGATGTGTGAAAGAAGCGTGAGAACTATATTCTTCAGGATTGTAGGGGTGTATTGCCAAGGCCTTTAGTTCATGGGCTGTATGGTGCAAACTACAGTTCTTAGACCTGTGTTGTTGGTTTTTCCTTCTCTCTCAGGTGTTTTTTAAAGCACATGGCTTAAACTTGCGAGCCTCCATTATTTTCTCCTCATTTTCCTCGCCGTCTAGTTTATGCTGTCTTTTCTGGTCATGATGACATTCGTTTAGAAGATGTGTTCTCAGAACCTGGTTCCTACTTACTTGTTAGATGAAACGGTGCCTGTGTGACATTTCACACAAACAGCCTCCTGTTTAGGTTCTGCAAGTAGGGGAAGGAGGCAAAAGAAAACATGTGCACTAATCTACACAATGTGCCGAGGGGCAGGGTTGAGAAACTAAGAAAAGAGTTGTTCCCAGCAGCAGTCTCTACTGTGGAACCCCAGGAAGCACTTTCAGATTCCTCCTGGCTCCTCAGGGTTGAGGTGCTCCAATTTTCAAGTCAGGTGGAAGTTGTATCTCATCCCACACCATCTGTTCTGTTTCCTCCAGACTGATGCCCCTAATTACCTTCCTTCCCCTAAACCTCTACTGCGGCCTTTCTAGGATCAATGGAAATTTGCCAGGGAAGGTCCTGGAACTTTGTTGGTTGGGGGTTCTTCAGGAATGGCACACATGGGGCATCTGACTGCTCAGGAGTGGTGCCCTTTCCTGACTGAGGACCTGGGAGCCTATGAGGTGAAGGTATCATCAAATTCCCACTACCTGTTTGCCAGCTCTTCTGCCTTATCCTTCACCTCTCCCCAACCAGGATATAGCATATACATTGATAACACATCCCTGAAGATATTGGGCTCATAAATTAACAGAGTGTATGTTCCTATTTGACCGTAGGGTTTAAATTATTATGGTAATAGAGTGATCTTAGATTATTGTTTAGCAAATATATCCCGTAGAAGCCAATACTGTCTATTTAGTGATGAACTGACACTGCCCTCGTTTTATTATTTCCTTTTCACATCTTATTTGAGTTTAGCTTATTTTATCAGGTGAGACAGAACCTGTACTAAATCTGGCCTTTTGTTTTACTGAACAAATTATATTTTGAGATCAGAGTATGTGGGTAAAGAGAGAACAATGATATAAGGAAATGTGGAAAAAGATTGGATCGGGTACATTTTTTTTTCTTCCACATTCTAATCTTTCCCACTGTCAGAAAATGCTCTCTGCTAAGAAGAGGGTGAAAACTTGGAAGCTATGACCTGCTCTAACCTTTGTTGGCTGTGTGTATTTCTGTAAATCAACTGCTTCACACCATCTGATTTCTTAGCTTCTATAAAATGGAGGATATTGATGTTTTTAAGTCTTCTGTGATTTAGATATCTTATCCAGGGCCATTAAACATAAAGAATGTTTAACTCCTCCGATTGTTATAATAGTACAATGTGTTGTTTAATGATTTATACATGGTTTTTCAGGTCTGAGTAGGGTTTTCCACTAATAAATAATGCTGATGTGATCTGTGCTTTAAAAAGATACCTTTTGCAAATTAATGGCTAATACTTAGTCAAAAGGAAAGGGGGTTTTAAATTATGCATATTTCCAGTAGTATAGTTCTCAGGATATATGTATAGATAACCGTTTTTAAAACATACATGATATTTACCTGTTTTAGCCATTAATTAAGAATAATGTGACCAAGTAATTCCTTTATATGTGATATTCTCTTTTGGGGATGGGGGAAATTACAGATAAAATCAAGTCTTCTAAAGCATTTTATCTGATTTGTACCATAAAAGTAGTGATTAGCACATAACAAGTCAGGCTTTAGTGATTTTATGCTAAGTAACCAATAGCTGAAGCCCTGTTGAAATAGGAACTTTAAGAGAATTGTGAATGAATATGAGTGCCATTAACAATAGGTGACATTCTATAATGAGATATGTAAGAAGGCTTACAAGACCCTATAACTTTGCTAATTCTTCTTTTTAAAATATATTTTTTATTGATTTCAGAGTGGAAGGAAGAAGGAGAGAGAGATAGAAATATCAATGATGAGAGAGAATCAGTGATTGGCTGCCTCTTGCACGTCCCCTACTGGGGATCGAGCCCGCAACCCGGGCATGTGCCCTTGACTGGGAATCAAACCCAAGATCCTGCAGTCTGCAGGCTGATGCTCTATCCACTGAGCCAAACCAGCTAGTTATCTTTGCTTCTTAGTAGGTATTTTATTCTCTTCCTGGCAAGGAATTTTTAAATGATTTGCATATGAAATTTAATATTTTATTTAGAGTTTTAAAACTTATTTCAATAATAGTAAAACCCCTTTCCTGTATTATTTATACTGAAACGCTACCCCACATCATTAGTTATGTTTTTACAGGGTTTTGTTTGTTTTGTGTTGTGTTTTGCTTTTCTGTTTGTTTGTATGAAGTTGGAAGGGCAAATATCTAACCATTATCTAAGAGTAGGTTTCCTCCAGAAGTGGTATAATGAGGATAGAGAAACAGGGTGTGTGGTGCTAAAGTCCTCTTCTTTCTCCAAGAGGGAGGGGCTTGTATTGATGTGGATGGTTGATGCTTCTTGATTAGGAGTGATAACAAGAATTAGCAGCTAATATTTAACAACTAAAGGCCCAGCACACGAATTTGTGGGTTCCGGCTGACCCAGACCCAATTGGGGCGGACCCAGTCCCAATCGGGGCCTGATCAGGGCTGGGCTGGCTGGGGGGAAGGGGCTGTGGGCGATTCACTGGCAGGGCCCGCCCCCAATTAGGGTTGGGGGGCTAATGAGGGGGGGGTGGCTATGGGGAGGGGCTGTGGTCAGTAAGCTGGCTGGCCCCACCCCAAAATTGGGTTGGGGTTGCCAATTGGGGACCAGCAGCCTGAGGAAGAGGCTATGGGTCATTGGCCAGCCAACCCTGCCCCTGATGGGGTTGGGGGGGGGGTGTAATTAGATGGAACCAGGAGGGGGAAGGAGCTGCAGGAGGTTGGTGGGATAGCCCTGCCCCCTATTGGGGTGGGGAGCTGGAAGGGGGACTGTGGGCCAATCAGGGTGGAGGGGGCCCATTGGGGGCATGGCTAGCCAGGAGGAGGGGCTGCAGGAGGTTGGCTGGCCAGCCCCACCCCCTATTGGGATGGGGGGTGCGGTCACGAGTGGGCTGGCCAGGGGGAGGGGCTGCAGGCCTATCATGGTGGGGTGGGCTAATCAGGGGCAGGGCTGTGTCTGTGGGGTGTTTGGTCAGTGGCCAGCTCTTGGTGGAGTGGGAGAGTCTGACCAGGGGCAGTCCTGCAGGGTGGAGGGGCCGCAAAGTTGATCAGCTGGTTCACTAGCCTCAGTGGGTGTCATAGCAACCCGTCGTTATGGTCACTGGCTTTGTGTGTGTATATATATATAATTGGATATGTACAGTGTTGTGCATAACATACCCATGGCTGGCTAAAATTCAAGAAATACAGCACTAGCCAAGTGATAGAGTGTTGGCCTGCAGACTGAAGGGTCCCCAGTTCAATACAGGTCAAGGGTACATGCCTGGGTTGCAGGCTCGATCACCAATGGGGCTGTGCAGGAGGTAGGCGATAAATGGTTCTCTCTCATCATTGATGTTTCTATCTCTCTCTCCCTCTCCCTTCTTCTCAGAAATCAATAAAAATATATTTAAAGAAGAAATACTGAAGGGTATGAGATGAAAGTACAAGTACCGTATTTGCCGGCGTATAAGACGATTTTTTGGCCCTGAAAAATATGCCTCCAAGTGGGGGGGTAGTCTTATATGGCGAGTATATAACAAACTCTGTATTTTGAGTGGAAATGTTAGGGGGTCGTCTTATACGCCCAGTCTCTTATACGCCGGCAAATACGGTATTTTTCAGGGCCAAAAAATCGTCTTATACGCTGGCAAATACGGTAGCCCTGTAGCCCTCCACCTCTGGGTGCAGCCCCACCTGCTGCTCGTATCTCCCAAGGTGTTTCAAGTGCGTAGATAAACTGTGTATGTGTGTGAGCGCACCCGCTTGCAGATCTTTGTTTGTTTGAATGCACCTGGCATCCTATTGACTTGCTAAAAGCGAAAATGCTAGGAATCACATTCTGGATACTATTAATGTTACTGCTAATTAGTTGTTAGTGATGGATGTTTAAAACTGGTATTTAAACTGGTAGTTGGCAAAGCTGACACCTTTTATGTTCCTCTAATTCCACGTTTATTTTTCACAGTATCATCCCTGGGGCTTGTTCCCCACCTCTCACTTTTACCTATAAAAGCCAGGCTCAGCTGTTCTGGCTCCATCAACACCTCCACTGACCCCCAGTTTCATATGCCCGTGTACCCTCCCTCCCCCCCCCCCCCCCCCCCCCCCCGCATTTGGCATACTTTTGGCTCACGGTTGCCAGTACATGCAAATCTGTATCAATTCAATACTATAGGTATTTGTTTTAAGGGAAGTAACAGGAAGTTAACAGTAAAAAAAAAGTTATTTTTTTTGGGGGGGAGGGATATTGGAAAAAATCATAATTGAAATATTAATTGACTGACTACTCAGTGATCATTAAGCAAATCAGATTATAGCAAGAATCAGGCTTCAAAGAAAGATTAACATCTGGCATGAAAACGAACAGAGAAGTCAGCATTTCAAAGGTTCGTTATTTATCAGGAAAATAATCCTCAATGTAAAGCTAAAGCAGGCATTCTAAGCTAGAGTGTGATCATTAAAAGCCAAATTCACTGCCTTCCTCTAATGTATTCTTAAGCTTTTGGATTAAAAGCTCATGTTTGGATAAATCTGACAATGGTGTGTTATCTACATACTATTTTCATTCTTGTCTGGAAACCCTCAAACGGCAACATTCTCCTTAATTTCACATTAAGATTATTTCGATTTGATAGTCTTTTGACAACACAAGAATCATTTGGGGAGTTTCGGAAATTTCTGCTTTCCCTTTAGGGGTAATAATGCTGAGTAAATAGATTGATGCATTATCCTCTCCTCAACCATCTTATTTATCTGTCTCCCATTTAGCCTGCGAGGAAAGAGGCTGGTAGTAATTATATCCTGTTCACGAGACAGTCAGTTATGAACATGATTGTTTAAGCTTATGCATTTCCATTAAACCTGAAAGCAAGGACATGTTAAATGAACAGAGATAGAAGCAGCAGCTTACATGGCAAGTGTTTATAGAGTAGATCTGCTCCCATTGCATTGCCATTCTCAGGCACATTTGTAACTTTGAGGCCATTCTGGATTACTTCATTTGTCCATATGCATTTCAGGATTCCCTGCTTCTGAATTTAACGTAATGTGAGCTGAAATTTTTTGAAAAATCATCTTCTCCCAAATCCTTTTGTTTTTCTTCACCCCTTTCTGGTTCTCCTTTTTAATCCTCTCATTAAAATCCTCTCCAGATGTTACTCATTTGCTTAGAACATTGCACTGCTATCTGTGAAATGCAAAGTTAAGTTGTAGTCTCTTGGTGCGTCGTAGTCATTTCATCTTTTGGTCCTTCTCTTTAAAATTGGGGAGCTCTCATAGGCCTCCTCTGCGTCTGGTGGGGGAGAAATGCAGCTGTCCGTGATCAGCTCTGACTGTAAGCATGGGAATGTCCCTGGCCAACTGTCCACTCTTCTGCACACACACACTCTCCTTTTACAACTCCAGCCCTTAGAGGCTACCTGTGTGGGCAGTGTGAGGCCACAGGCTGGGAAATAGCTGTTTATATGGGTAATAACTCCGCACTACATGGTTGTCTGTCATTTGGGTACGGCAGTGTCTTCTGGAGACCAAGCTATTCTTGGGCTTCAGCCCAGGCGTAATTAACCCTACACTTTTTGCTTCACCCATTTGGGTTAAGTCAAAGCAGACCTTCTGTGTGCCCACCAGAAAGGAAGGTCGTGCTGCATGAGTAGGTCTCCTCCTTGGGTTGTTGGTCCAGGAGGAGGCTCCCTTTCTTTGACCACAGAAGAAGCTGGTATTATAAAGAGCGAAGAGAGTATAGTCAGAGAGTGACTGAGACTGGATTAAGGGAAATAACTGTCATCTGTGTCTGATCTTTCTCCCACTCTTGTCCATACTCCATTCCCCAACACCTGAGTGAAAAAGAGAGCACGTAGACAAGGGCTTGGGGCATTTCAGCACCATAATCTTCGCTCTGCCTGTCAATTCCAGTTAGCAGGTCTTTCCAGGAAAGAATCTTAGCCAAGATGTCTCCTGTTTACAAGTTCTGAGTAGTTATGGCTCAGTTCAGGGCTGCTGTATAAATAAGAGTGGCTAAGGGGTAAGTGTGCAGTCCCCTCCCACCGCAGCCTTTAACCCACCCCGGTCCCTCCCCCTCCTCCTCTGTGACTCCCTCACACTCCCACCCGCTCCAGGCAGTTTCCTCTGCCATCCCTGGTGAGTGGTTCTCAGGCCCTTTGCTGAATGCTGCAAGCGAAAGGTAGCTCACTACCAATTTATTGCTGTAATTATTAGGGAGCATTGACTTCTTTGTGTGGATTCTAAATACTGTCTCTGAAGCATGGAATGGAGTGTGGAATCTCAGAGGGAAGGTGAAGGGGGTGTGTGTGTAATCAAGCAAAGACTTTGTATGCATGTATGTATAACCCATGGACACAATAGGGTGCTGAGCTACTGGGGCAGGGGGCAGTGGCGGGGAAAAGGGTACATATGTAATACTTTCAACAATAAAGAATTATGGGGGGGGGGAGAAGACTGTATTTATTTATTGATTGATTCATTTATTTATTAAAGGATTATTGGGGGGAAGACTATTTATTTATTTATTTAAGAATTATTGGGGGGAAAGAAGCAGTATTTATTTATTAAAAATACTCTGAAATGCCCCAAGAGCCATTCTTGCTTTGTGACCTCTAGAGCAAAACTGACAAAAAAACAAATCAAAACAAAACAAAAACACACCAAAAAACATTCTCTCTTCACTCACAGCTCTTTCTGTGCTTGTGGAGGGTCATCGGCTTTCTTTTGAGTCTTCTCAAATCCAAACTAAACCGTCTTCCTGCCTGAACCACTTAGTGCTTATTTGTTGTGACAAGGAATGAATGATTTCATGAAAAAGTGGTTTTCAGAGTGCTTTTCTTCTGGGAGACTCGGGATGGAATTTTTTGGACAATGTCCCACTCAAAATGTTGCTCTGAGGTGTGAGGACCGGGCAGGCGGGCAGCTCTGCTCCTGTGGTCTGGCCACCAGACACCCCCCTGAGCCAGGAGGAGAGCCCATGAATATTCACACAGCTATTAAAAATCACATTTTCACAGGGTAGTAAATGGCCTCATATAATACATGGGAAAAAATCAGGCTCAAAATTGGACATACAGTATGATCCCAATTACATATAAAATATAAATATGCAACGGGAAAAATCCTCAAAGGAAATGCATCAGAATGTTACTGATGATCTCTGGAGAGTGTAATCATAGGTGATTATGATTTTCAACTTTACCACCTTCTTACAGTTTCAAATGAGCATGTTTTATTTTTATAATCAGGAAAAAATATATATATTTTTTTAAAAAACCCTTCTGAGAATTCCTTAAATTGTGACTCATTTTCCTAATCTGGTTTCTTTCACATTCTTGTGTCAACTTTTCATGTTAGTTCTCCCATATCTTGAGGTATCTTGAAGCCCTCTGAGACGCCGTAATCACATACTATGCTAATAATCGTTCTGTTAAAATCTTCTGCTTTACACTGTAGTTCTATACATAGCAATTCCTACACTCATCTTTTTTATTTAAAATTTTATTAAACTTGTTGGGGTGACATTGGTTTAAATCATATAAGTTTCAGGTGTACAATTCCATAATACATCACCTCTATGTTGTATTGTGTGTTCACCACACCCAAGTTTTGTTACTTATTTTAATGCCTGTTTTTTCCAGCAGAGGTGCATGAAGTAAAAAAACACATCTGTGTTTCTGACCACTGATTCTAGAGCATGAGAGGTGTTTGAACATGAAGTGTTGAGTGAATGCCTGCCCCGATGTCCACTTTGTACCCGTGTAACCCGGGGCATGTCATACACTTCTCTACTGGATGGGATTGACCCCTTCCTGCCTACTGGCCTGGGTTGTTTTGGATAACATTGTCTGATCTTGTATAGTAGGCTATTGGCTTCTCGCTGCATTCTTTCTTCACAATTTTAAATCCCAAGCGTCACCTTCTACCAAGGTTTTTTTGTCACCTTCCTATCACCCTCCAGATGCTCCCTGTTGGTATAAATTATATCTAGTCACAGTTTACATCAAATTTTCCATCTGCCAGTCACCGTGCTTTGTTTTTCTATTTTCTTTTAAATTATACGCTGTCTCAAAAAATGTATTACACACTTAATCCCAATGGGTTAAGTCCATAAAGAAAGAAGCATCAATGGAGCTACATCAGCTGTTAGGCATGTATACCTTTTTGGGGACATTCTGTATATTATCTATAATTCTATCAACAACCTGGTAAGGTTGTATTATCATTTCTATTTGACTGATGAGGAAGCCACGGCATAGAGAGGTAAAATAGCTTTTAGACCCAGTGTGACTTGGGACATTGGAAGCACTCATCTATGCTGCTTCCACATGACTGTCCTGTGTTAGTCCAGTGTGTGCTCTAGGAGGTGAAACATACACTGCACAGAAGGGGAATTTGCAGAGGGAGGCTCTGGCTGGTGCTGCCCTCTGATCTCAAAGCATCCTCCCTTCCCCCATGTGGTGTGTGAGCACAGGGCAGCCTTCTTTCCCCACAAAGCTTATCTTTATCTTTATCTTTATCTTTATCTTTATCCTGTCATCTTATTTTTTTCTTGTTCAGATTTTGGAATTGACCTTCATTTTATTTATTTTTATTTTTTAAATATATTTTATTGATTTTTTACAGAGAGGAAGAGAGATAGAGAGTTAGAAACATCGGTGAGAGAGAGACATCGACCAGCCGCCTCCTGCACACCCCACACCGGGGATGTGCCTCCAACCAATGTACATGCCCTTGACCGGAATCGAACCCCGGGCCTCTCAGTCCACAGACCGACTCTATCCACGGAGCCAAACGGGTTTTGGCAACCTTCATTTTAGGAAACCATTATAGATATTCCCCTCATGCCTGTCTTTCTCCAATTTGCAACCTACGTTTTTATTAACACAATAAATATTTATATTTCCCTCATGTATCTAGCATACCTTGTTAGTATAAACCAGGGGTGGGCAAACTTTTTGACTTGAGGGCCACAATGTATTCTTAAACTGGACCGGAGGGGCTGGAACAAAAGCAACCTGACCATGCTGGCACTCTCATCTTGGGCTGCTGGTGAAGGAGCGGAGGGGAGAGCAAGAGAACCCTGCGCTCTTTCGGCTCCGTGGGCTGAATAGGACAGCCGAATGGGCCGGATCTGGCCCGTGGGCCGTAGTTTGCCCACGGCTGATTCTAGCCTCTTTCAACAGCTATAAATAGGGGGAAGACCTGTCCTCTGCAGATGGAATCCTTTCCCCTTATTTGGGTGTGCGGAGTGTTCATCCTAGGGTCCTGATGCGTTAGTGTGTGCAGGAGAAGTGAGAGGAGGAAGCAGCCACCCGGGCAGTCCTTACATGTGGGCTTCCTGTCGTTCCTCGCTGGGAGGGGTTGTATGTGTAGCGGACAACCATACAACCCTGGACATGGGAGTCAACACCAGTGATCTTATCCATAAATTTGAGGCAAATGCTGGGATTATTATTGGATTTGTTGAAATACAATGTATACAGCAGTGGGATAGTGCCCAGCACTTAATAAACACGCTGGTGGTGTTTGTGTCAGTGGTTATTTTTGGTGGTGGTGATGGCCAGTAACTTGTAGTCAGCACCTTGATCAGAGGGACCGGTCCCTGAGCACAAGACTCCCAGTAACTCTGGGAAATGATACATCTTCTATGCCTTTACCAAAGGAGAGGTTATTGAAAGACCATCTAAAAGAAGTACCAGAAAGCTTTAAACATATAAACCTCCTCTTCAAGTAGTTTGTATACCAAGGGCTTTTAGGAATTGAACTTGCAAGACTGTGTTTTGGCCCCTGGTGTGGTGGGCACTGGACCTAGGACCGTTGGTGGGATCATCCAGAGCTCTCTTTGAGAGGCTGAGACAGGGTTCGGGCCGCAGCGCTGGCCCCCTGGCTTGGCCACACCACTGCATAGTCAGTGCGACAGCCTGACCAATGACATGGGATTGCTGATGCCAGAGGCTCCGACAGTGCTCCTGCAAAACACTGCCGGAGCTGCCAGCTCGCTGCCCCCCGGGCCCTGTCTTTAAGGACTGCCTTCCTGCTCCCACCACAGCTTGCCTAGCCAGGTGAGTCCGGGAGAGTTTAAATGGGGACTCTGTGATTAATTCAGCTTACACGGAGGGTGATATAGTGCCTCGTATTGTAGATATTCATGTGCATGTTTGATTCTCCTGCTGGACTCCAAAGTCCTTGGTAGAAAGGACTTCAAAAGGACCATTTTCGTTTTTGTTTTCCCAACGCTGACCTCAGTGCTAGGCCCAGAGGAAGCACTCAGTATATGCCAGAGGGAGGGAGAAAAGAGGGAGAGAGGAAAGGAGGGGCAAGTCCTCTTCATACTCTCCAGTTCCTAGAATGCAGAGGACCTGTGTTAGCTTTCAGAGCCTCCTGCCTTGTCCTGTGTGCCCACATATGCTCACTGCCGCCCTGCCCTCCCTCACATGCCCTTTTGTTTAGATCAGCTCCCCAGTGTCACCCCTGACTCTGGTTATCGACTTTTCCATGCTTCCTCTCTTCAAATAACCAGAAAGTTAATTTCCAAAGAAACTGCCTAACTTTATGCTTTCTATGCCTTTTGAAGCTTTTGCATGCCAGAATCTCACCTGTTTCTAATAGCATAAAGAGTTAACTTATTTTTAGGAATTATATATATTTTATTGATTTTTTTACAGAGAGGAAGGGAGAAGGATAGAGAGTTAGAAACATCGATGGGAGAGAAACATCCATCAGCTGCCTCCTGCACACCCCTATGGGGGATATGCCCGCAACCAAGGTACGTGCCCTTGACCAGAATCGAACCTGGGACCTCTCAGTCCGTAGGCTGATGCTCTATCCACTGAGCCAAACTGGTTTTGGCAAGAAATAAGAAAAATCTCAAATAATCTAAGTTTACACCACAAGAACTAGAAAAAAGAACAACAAGTGCAGTCCAAAGTGAGTAAAAGAATGGAAATAATGAAGATCAGACAGAAATAAATGACATAGATTCTTTAAAAAGCCCAATATAAAAGGTCAGTGAAACCAAAAGCTCATTCTTTGTAAAACAACAACAAGGTTTACAAACTGTTACAAACTTATCAAGAAAAAGAGAGAGGGGATACAAATAAATAAAGTGAGAAATGAAAGAGGAGAAGTAACAACTGACACCAAAAGGATCATAAGAAAGTATTATGAACAACTGCATGTCAATAAATTGGACAAAGTAGACAAAATGGATCAATTCATAGAAACATACAATCATCTAAAAGCAGCCCAGGAAGCACACAGCCACCTGCCCGTGTGGTCAGCCTGAACCTGGACTCTGCCCTCAGCTGAAACTGCTGCCTTCTGGGAGTGTCCTCTCCTCTTCTGTTTCTCTGCGTCCCTGGTCGAAGGTTGGGCATCCTGGGCAGGGGAGCCAACTGGCCAGGCCCCTGCCAGTGCTTGCTGCCAGGGAAGCAGGGCACAGGAGTATCTGGCTTTTGCCAGCCTCAGTGATGTCAGGCCAGCTCGGCTCCCACTCAGACTCTGAAGGGGAGAGAGGGATTCAGGTGCCGGGCAGCCAAACAAATGACAGATAGCCAGTCTGATTGGTACCTGGCTGTCAGTCAGTCTTGTTCACTCCTGCCAGGGCCCGGTAATGAGCAGGCGGTTATCCCTCCAAATGCCAGCAGCTGCCAGCACCAGTTTGCTCCTGGTCACTTAAGCATTTTTCCTAAGCGGAGGCCGTTGTCACAGGCTCCAAACTAGATGTGGATTAACTGCTGGGCATTCACGCACTGCGTCTTCGCCCGGTGCCGCTGCATTGATAGGGCTGCCTGCTTCGTGGTTCATTCCTGATGGGAGTAGAGGTGGGCACGGGTGGGGAGGAGGGTGTAAGGCAGGTAACCATCAAGGACAGCAGCTTGTAAAAGTTTGTGCCCAGCATAGCTCCAAGAACACAGCTTCAGAATTCAGATAATCAGACTGGCAATTGGCCTTTCTCTGTGGTAGGTGGAGCAACATAGACGTTTGGCTTGACATTGGCAGGAATATACGAATAGTCTTCTTGCCTGGATCAGTGACCCATCTCAGTCCTTTAATCACAGTCCTTTAATCAGAGCCAAAAGTCCACCCTTGACTGTGATTATTATTTTCACATCATCTATTTAATATTCTCGCTACTGGCTTAGTGGCAGCTCCAGACACCTGTGTCCCCGTGGACAGGACTCTGGCAGATTTTTAGGGACGATTATACATCTCTGGAGGCAGCACTGCCAATGGTAAACAGCTATTTTTGTCAGGTGAGGGCAAACTGCTTCTGAGGGTCTAGACAGCCACTGAGAAAAATGCATTAGTCGATGTGTTTAATGCATGTAATTTTCCAGCAGAGGTGTGTACTTGCTCCAGCAGCACATTACCAGCTGCATTAGGAGAGACCTTGTTAGCATGTGCATCCTATAATATAACATCTCCGAGTCCAGAATCCTTTTAAAGCCTCGCCCAGGTCACTTAGGACTGTGGGAGAGGGGGATGGAGTCTCAATTTTCCAGTGTGTTCCAGAGGTTGGGACCACGCTTTCAGAAGCTTGTGCTTGCTGATTCCTCGGGCACAGCCCAGGGACATGGGTGCCAGCAGAAGACCTTTAAAACAGGGTCCCGCTGTGGTTTTCCACAAACTAAATCCTCTCAGACATTTTATTTTTCATACCTTTTATTTATAACAAAATTTTTTCCTCCCACATGAAAACTTACTCAGAAACTCAATCTGTAAATCATAAGTTGTGTTCTGATTGAAGTAATCATGGGGCCAAAGCTGACTGACAGGCTCCGTGCCTATTTCAGCCCCTCGGGGCCCCTGCAGCATCACCCCACAGGGCTGTGGAGCTCAGCGTGTCAGGCCTCGGGTGCAGACAGAACGCCCCCTGTCTGCTGTGGGTTGGGGAGCTGGACACTGTTGATCCCTCTAGTGGCTCACACGGTCAGTGTTCAGTAACTAGATATTAGATGAGTGATTGTGACAGTAGCTTCGGCTTTGGAGGGATCAGGAAAACCTAAATATCACACCTTTCAACTCCTCCTCATTAGCTCAAATGTTCCTGGCTTCATTTCTGTTTAAATGCTTTATATTCCACGTAGACATAGAAAGTCTCTGGCAAACTCAAACTTTGAGACACCTGATGAATTGAAGCCATTTCTCTATGGGGGAAACTAGATGCTACAGAAATAACTCTTGTGTATTACTGAGAGCCTTAAATCTATTTGGAAAGTAGCTGGGATTTAAATACTGAATAATACTCACTAAACGAATACATTTGCAAATCAAATATATCCACTTCCAGCTAAAGGGTTTGGCCTCGGGTGAGGTGGCCCTCATGACATTGAAGAGTGCCTCCTGGTGGTGCAGAAAATTTTATTTTGTTTTTTTGTGTTTCTTTTCCTTTATTTTTCTACTAAGGATAAAGAAGAAAAAAAGAGTTCTAAAAGCTAGAAGGTTGAGGAAGCAAGTTGAAGTCTCTTGCCTAGATTTTGACATGGAAGAGTGTGAATTGAATTTGACCTTTGTGGCTGATACAGAGCAAAGCTAAGCTGTGGCTGAGTAGGAAGGTCTTAGAGGCCGGGCCCTTTCAAGGTCCAAATTCGGGTTTGTTCTGATCAAAGGGTTGATTGAAAAATAGTAATAATGATATCAAGCTGTATTTCGGGCATGTGGTTTTCAAACACCTTTAAAAACAAAAAAACAACCACTGTTTCTCACTTGATAATGTTGCATACATTTCGTTCATTAATAAAGCTATGGTTTTATTATAAATACTTAAAGTAGACTTTATACTTTGCTTTAGCCCATATTTCTGTGGCCATTGCCACATTATGGTGACATGGTATTTAAAATTGCAGGTCAGGATGTGTTTGGGAGAGTAATTTTAAAGGCTAGAGCACTTTTGTTGAAGGTTAAAACTGTAAAACTAAGGTCCTAACTCTCCTGGTGGTGGGTTTTTGGCGGATGAGTAAACCGGGAGTGTAGCCCCCATAATTCCCCGAGGCCTTGACTTAATCTCTGTTGGGAGTGAAGAAGGCTCCGATAAATAGAACTTGTCCTCCTCAAGGAAAAGCAATATACAGAGACAAAGAAGCCAGGATTTAGAGATTTTAAAAAATCTTTATTAAAAATAAAGCAAATATTATAGAGTGTGGCTTAAATGTGTTGGCAAAAAGGTTTCCTAATATTGGACCTGTGATTAGACAGACCTCCTAGGGACACCACCAGCCCTTCTTGAGGGAAGGAGCAGAGCAGAATGAGTTCTCTGCCCACAGGGTGGCTCCAAAGAGAAAGGGAAAGTGAGGGGTTAAGATGGAGTTACCTACGTTCCCTGGCTCCCAGCCCCCGGATAGCTCAGCACATTGAAAAAAAAATGTTTTTATTTGACTTTCTTAGAGGAAGGGAAAGGGAGAGAGAAATATTAACATAAATAAGCTACCTCCTGCAGACGTGGGTATCAAACCCACAAACCAGGTATGTGCTCTGACTGGGAATCGAACCAATGACCTCTTGGTGCATGGTTTGACACTCAGCCATTGAACCACATCGGCCAGGCACTCTCACTCTCGGCACATTTTTTATAGTATCTCCCCCCCCCCCCCAGGCCAAAAGAAATACCAAAAGGTTCAATCAATTAAGTTCCGTCTCAACAAGTTAACAGTAGTAAGCGTTGCTATGTTTCTGAAAATATCCCACAGAGCCCCTGCGAGTTTGCTGTGGCAGCCAAGGCACCATGGAGCAGAGCTGGAAAACACACTCTCCTTCAGAACTCAGCAATAAAATTAAGCCGCTCATTATTCTCTTAGAAGAGTGAATGAACGAGCAAGTAGAAGAAAGGCCAGGAGCATTACTCTAATGGAGCTTCCTGCACGCGGAAGGAAATTTGAGGAGAGGGAAGAAACATACTCTTGTCCAACGCATCACCACAGCGTCCAGGTTTCAGCTCAGAGTTAGCCCAGAACTGATGTGGCTCCCAACGCAGGAGACTGGATGGCATGTATTTAGAAGTTACACCTTCCAGTGTTCTTAGTACCACCTACATGTTTGGAGGGGAAGTGGAAAGCAAGGTGATAAACCCAGGGGCGTAGATGGGATACATTTCTACAGCCTGCCCTTTCAATTCTGCATGCGGGAAGTTAAATATTATGAAGGCCGAGAATAAACTCATTTTTATTGGCCTAAGTTGGATACAGTCAATTCTGCCGAGCCTCTAAGCAGTCTTTTTCGTTGTCCGTAGCTCTAAATGGAAGCATAGCCTATGGAGGGAAAAATGAACAGCTGAGCTTTTCCTGAATACTCCGACCCCAACAATAAAACGGCCACTCCATTATAATGCAGAATTTCTATTAACAATGAAAAGTAACACATGGTGGATTTCTTACCATAATCAACTAAATATTTCCTGCGTGTGCCTCTCATTGTACCACAGAATCATGCCCCGCCTGCATTTATAGCTTGATTGGTCAAATGTGCATTTAATCAGTTGGATTTGCCTCGTGAGTGAAACACAATATTAGCAAAACACAAATTGCTCAGTGGGCAAAAGACTTATCAAAGTAGTCAAGTGTTTAATTCCTTTGTATTAAAATTGCATTGTGCCATACTGAACACATAAATTTAAGAGTTTGCAACTATGTCTATGAAAGTATTTTATTGTTTTACCCGTACCCCTCCCCTGCCCCCAGAAGAGGCATTCTCCGGGATGAATTCAGTTTGCTCTGAGGAGGAAGGCAGTGTTGAATAGAATACCTGAAGTGAGAAGACAGGCATGGCTGTCGCCATGATTACCTGCGGAAGAAGTGGGCTGGTCACTGACTGGGAGATGCCCAAGAAGAATGCCTCTTGGGGGAGGTCCTAGGTCTTCAGAGGAGGCGTGCCGAGCCCCCAGCCTCACCCGCTGTGTTGTAGTCGCTCCCTGAGTTCCTTTTCCCTGCTTCCTCCTCAAGGCCTCCTAGTTGGCATCTCATTCTACTCCTATCTTCCTTACTCCCCCCTCAGCTCCTGTTCCATCCGCTCTACTCCTCCCTAACAGAGCTTCCTCAGAAGCTCAAGTCCCTTGTCAGTAAAATGGGGTAATTAATAACCTCTGCCTACTTCATGGAGCAATCATGAGAATGGAATGAGATGTATGTTAAAGCATTTTGTTAACTGCAAAATGCTACATAAATGTCAGGTGTTATAAATCATTAGCTGGTCTTTTCCTCAGCTAAAGCATTTTTATGTATATTTTACTCACCCTGTGAATAGTTCTTTGTCAAATAACAAATGTAAATGCTGCTGTTTTTTTTTCCTGCTTGGATTATGGTGGTTCCTTTGCAACTTTATGATGTAGGCTGAATCTTTACTCCTTTGGCTCATATCTCTTCCCCTGAACACCCATGCAGGACCATAATCCATAAAACACAGAAGCAATAACTCCTCTTAATTGCCAGGAGTTCATCGTTTGCTGAGTTCTAACTGCAGTCACTTAGACACTTGTGTTGAAAAGCCTGTCTCTGTTTATCCCGCAGAGCCGAGACTGTGTGAAGCTGGGCCCTCCTGCGGAGGGAGAAGTGGTTGAAGTCAAGTGGCCTGATGGCAAACTCTATGGAGCAAAGTATCTCGGACTGAATGTGGCCCACATGTACCAGGTGAGTGCTGAGCAGTGTTTGATGCTTGCTGAGATGGACAGGAGAAGCCAGAGGGTATATCCATTGTGCTGTGGATCAGTAAACCATATCAACATGGGGTACCTCTTACTTTGTAAAGGAGGCAAAGACTTGATGTCTGATAATCCAGGTATTAGTTTGTGTTTTTAAAAAAAATGTATTTTATTGATTTTTTTACAGAGAGGAAGGGAGAGAGAGAGTTAGGAACATCGATGAGAGAGAATCATTGATCAGCTGCCTCTTGCATACCCCCTACAGGGGATGTGCCCGCAACCAAGGTACATGCCCTTGACTGGAATTGAACCTGGGACATTTCAATCCGCAGGCAGACGCTCTATCCCATGAGCCAAACCGGTCTCGGCATACCCAGGTATTAGTTTTATTACCATATTTGCCACTGGGAAATCCTAATAACATTTGGTGAATGGTAAAGAACATTGTTAGGCTGGAAGGGTAGGCAGCTGGATGCTTGGTGGCTGATTGGGACTGAGCCATCTCTCAGTCCCTCCCCACCTGGCCAATCTCCTTCGTCCCTCCCCAGTCCCAATTATGTGTGGGTGTTGCAAGAATTTGGGTCTGTATTTTATAATAAGGTAAGTGTTAGAGCATCTTTGCATCAGGATGTCAAAATTGGACAAAAATCACAAGATAGGCTGATAATACTGGTGACTCCTAGAAAAGAGGCACCATTGAATGTTTCATCATTCAAAAGAAAATAATTACATTTAATTACAGACAATAAATGCAAAAGCAAAGCATTTCACATATAGCAAAGCTATTTGCTCCATGAAAAGTATAATGAGGACATGTTGAAATTCAGGCTAATTAGTAATCAGTGTTTGGATTTCAGGTGAATTTATGATGGCCTATCAACAGAACTTGGGCACATTCATAGACTTAATGAAAAAGTTAAGACTAATATTAAAATTAGCTCTCAAGTACAAGTACTTTAAAATTCCTCATTAAACCAAGTGGCCTTTTGTGATCAATTGTGTTTTGTGTGTATTCAACCTCACTATTGAATAAGCAAAGACATTTATAAAAAATAGACATAACTAAAATACCTACTGCACAGTGATAAATATCCTAAGTATATGCGTTTTTGGACCCTTACAGTAGCCCTATAAGGTAGGTGTTTTTGACTCTTATTTTACAAATGAGGCCAAAAGGGATCATTGAATTTAATAATTTGACTAAGAGCACATATCTGGTCAAGGGAAGGGCCAGAATCTGCTCTCAGCTCTGTCCCAGCCATGGCTCACAACCACCCCAGAGTGCAGCGGCAGCCCCTGATTTTAGCCCTGAGAGTCCTGCATCCTGGGAGAGCCCTCAGTCCCCGGCAGCCAGGATAATCAGTCACCATAGCACACTCCCCTTTCGTTTTATAATTGCCTTTTCCTCTTGTAACAATATTCAAATTATCTAAAACAGAAGGAACATAGGCACAGGTGGTTCTAGCTATGCTATCAAGTTGTGTAAATGAGATGACACCCTGGCCTGATTAAATATTAAAGAAACCATTGTGATCAAACAAGGCCAGAGGAGAAGCCTCCCGCCTCCACCTTCCGGAGTATCAGGGAGCTCGCCTGTGAGGGAGGCCTACTTCCACCCGCTCAGCTTGGTCAGATGTGAGCAGGACATGGTAACAGGGTTAGTTGTGTAATTTATTAGAATGTTTCCTTAAACTCCAGCAAAATTGTTATAAACATGGCTCAGCTCCATGGTTTAACTTGTCTCTTAACTGGAAGTGCAAGCATTTTTTATTTCTTAAAAGTAAAGCATTCAGACAAACAGATAAGTGAGGGACTTCAAAAATATCCTGAGTGCTTCAGAGTTAGAACACATTAGGTATTCCACCCTGTTTGCATCTCTTTTGTTGTTTTTCCCTAAAAGAGTTAATTTGGGATTAAATGTGAACCAAGAACAACCCCTTCAAATAGGGCAGTGGTTAGCAAACTCATTAGTCAACAGAGCCAAATATCAACAGTACAACGATTGAAATTTCTTTTGGGAGCCAAATTTTTTAAACTTAATCTTCTTCTAATGCCACTTCTTCAAAATAAGACTCGCCCAGAGTGTGATATTTTGTGGAAGAGCCACACTCAAGGGGCCAAAGAGCCGCATGTGGCTCGAGAGCAACAGTTTGCCAACCATGAAATAGGACATTCAATGAGCTTCTCCCAGATGCTCTAGGTTTCTGTTAACCCATGTCACTTATGCCCTTTTCTCTAACAAATTCTGCTGAAATATTGGGGGGGGGGGGGGGGGACTGGTTTTGAAATTATTGCTCCCGTTTGATTAGCTTGAAAAAAGTTTTCAAACATTTTCATTTTAGGCAATAATATGTTTTTACACATTAGTGCGGTTTAATTGTTATGAGGGTGAGAACCTGGGGTTTTTCTGGCCATTTGGTTGAATTTGACAGAAGTGAGCTCAGAACATAAAAGCTTGGTAAGAACTTGAGAACTTATTTTTTTCTGGGAGGATTATTATATCATCATTTCTTTCTCATGGAGAAACAGCCCCATTTATATTGTCAGAACCTCTTAAAGAATCAAATGGTACTGACAGGCCCAGCCCGTCCTAAATTGTCTCAGTTTCTGAGCAATTACTTAAGCAGCAGCTACTGTTCTTTGTTTTTGCTGTGGTGGGTAAAGTTTTTATATCACATATCCCAAGACAGTCATTTTTAAGAATGTGTAGCTTGTTTGAAAACATATCTTGTTCTTAATTTGATAAGGGAAACTTATCAAACTTCCTTCCTTAGCTGTTGGCTGGTTCCCTTTATCTGCTTTATCCTTTTTTTTCCTTCTGTTTAGCTTGTTCAATGGAACCCTAAAAAAAGTGGTCAGCTCATTTGTTTTTTAATATATATCTTGATGTCTTACTTTTCATTAGGTTGAATTTGAAGATGGATCCCAGATAGCAATGAAGAGAGAGGACATCTACACTCTAGATGAAGAGTTACCCAAGAGAGTGAAAGCTCGTTTTGTAAGTGCTGGCAAATGCCACTCAGGGATCTGCCCTGTAGTGAGTGCCCTTATCCTCTCCTCTGAGAAATATGCTGAGTCTCACAGATTATCTCCCATAGCGTCTCCCTCCTCTCCCCTCGCCGCCCTCCCTTCTCCTCCCCTTTGTTTTTAAATCTCTCTCTCTCTCTCTCTCTCTCTCTCTCTCTCTCTCTCTCTCTCTCTCACACACACACACACACACACACACACACACACACACACTTTTTATCTGCCTAGGTTGTAAGGATGGGAAATGGAAGTCTCTCAGGTCTTTGACTCCCTAATCCACGTATGGTTAAGCATTCTGTGCGCCTGGTCTTGCAGATTTCGCATACTGTTTCTCATTCTGTATTAAAAGAAATCGTTCTGCTTTCTTCTCTGACCACAATCTTTGTTCCACAGTAGATTTGGCTCTAGTACGAGGATTGCATCTCTCATGTGGCCTTATTTGAACTCAGCTCCTGAGTTTTCTGAGGTCCATTTCTCTGAACAATTACACCAAATTCAACCTTTTTTCTTTTTTAAATGATCAGAGGAAAAAATGTTAAGAAAAGGTGGTAAAAAACATGTCACATATATAATCTCAATGTAACCTGATATGTCACACAGGTGAACCTAGTAGAAAATACCTTTAGGAACAAAGGCTCATGGTCCAGCTTGCTGCCAGTGCTTTTATTGAGTCAAAGACTAGGCCAGGGGTGGGCAAACTTTTTGACTCGAGGGCCACAGTGGGTTCAGAACTGGACCGGAGGGCCGGAACAAAAGCAACCTGACCATGCTGGCACTCTCATCTTGGGCTGCTGGTGAAGGAGTGGAGGGGAGAGCAAGAGAACCCTCTGCTCTTTCAGCTCTGCGGGCCGGATAGAACAGCCGAACGGGCGAATCTGGCCCGAGGGCCATAGTTTGCCCACGGCTGGACTAGGCCCTCCTATTGTAGGATCGCTTTTCCCTCAGGTTGAGGTGCAGCCCTCTGGCCCTCGGGCAGTTGTCTATGACTGCTATTTTTTCCCCCCAGTTGGCGAAACAACTCTAATTGGAAAACTCATTGAAGGGAGATATTTATGACTAGAGAAATCTCTTTTGTGTGTTTTAAGGAGGGGTGGGCTAGCAGCCCTCCCTGGGTGGCCTCCATGTTTTAATGAATGTGCTCACCCAGACACATGCTGATTTGGAGAGAAATTTTTCAAAAGAGTCAGCAGTCTACCTCGGTGATTGTGCTAGGTTCTTTCCCACTAACTTCAGAAACAGCCCCATTACCTTTTATTGTCTCACAGAATAACCATAGCAACAGTGCATAATTAACTAGAGCTACTGGTAAATCTGTTTTATTATTGTGTTTGAGAGGCTGAGTTTTGCTGTTCTCACACAGTGGCAACGCTGTCAATGTTTTATTTCCTCATTTGATAACTTGAGCATTTATAAAAGGGAAGGATTACTCAGAGGAAGTACTTTCCCCAGAAAGAATGAAGCAAAAATGTTTTCTCCCAATGGCAGAGCGCGCCCAGCCAACCACCAGGCTTCCTGGGTGCAACAAGGCAGTGTCTGGGGACCCCTGGAAGCAGCCTGTCACCCCGGGTAACCGTCTCGTAGCTGGCAGGGAGCATGCCCCGCTGTGCACTTGGGCCATTTTTTAGTTTTCAAGCTTCATTGTAACTATTCCATTGTTGCCTCTTCTTCACAATTGACTGTGTTTTCAAGCCTTAAAAGCCGCACTGTGCCTCTGTCACCAATCCGGGAAGGAGGCCTCAATGACATAGTAAGATGCTCTACACGTTGGTTACTCTGTGTGATCCAACTCAGTGAAAACCAGTTAGGAATGATTTTAGGAGGCAAAATAGTAGGGAGTTAGGAAACAAAAAACAGTGCTTTATACTGTAGAATTTACCTGATCCTAACAGAAAAGCCCACGTTCTTTCCCCCAGCTAACACTTAATTGAGCAGTGGCTGAGAACTGGGCATGTTGCTTGGTATTGAGAAAATGTGTAAAATCAATACTCGATCCCTAATATCCTCACCCTCAAGGGTTTTGAGAAACCCTCGATGGGGAGAAACTCACCTGTCCCTGTCCTTGCCACTGCCCTCATCCCACTGCACTGCCATGGAAAGTCTTACAGGGACCCTAAGGAGGGCTTCCGATGTGCCTGTGGCGGAGAAGATGGAGTCTGTTCCGTGCAAAGGAAACAGTATGTCCAAAGACAGGCTTTCATGAAGAGCCAGTAGTTGGCCAGGACCTGCAACAAGTCAGTCTGACCGGAGTGTGGAATAGGATTCTGCCAGGTTATATAGGTACAGCCGAGGGCATTGGGATGTTGTCTTTAGTGGAAGATTATAAACATGAGTGTCACTTAGTCAGAAAGTTTTTAAATAACTTTACTGGTTCTGTAGAAGATGGCCTGAGGGTGTTGCAATGCTTCAGAAAAGGATATGAGAGGCCTGCACCATGGGGTAGGTGGTGTTAAAGAATAAAGGATGGAGGGCTTCATGTAGGAGGGGTACTGGACAGGCTGGAGGCAGGGGAGTTGGCAATGACTTTTAGGTTTCTGATCATTGTGGCTAGATGGATGGGGATAGTTGTGCCATTTATGAAATACTATAGGCCCAGTGCACGGATTTATGCACCAGTGGGGTCCCTCAGCCTGGCCTACAAGGATTGGGCTGAAACCAGCTTTCCTATGTCCCCTGAGGGGTCCCTGATTGCGAGAGGGTGCAGCCAGGCCCAGGGACCCGACCAGTGCATGAATCCGTGCATTGGGCCTCTAGTATGCATATAAGGATCTTTGGTTAATCTCTTCCAACCTTCCCCTCCCCCTTCCCTCTGAGATTCATCATTCTGTTCCATGTTTCCGTGCCTGTAGGTTCCACTCCTGCGTTGAGCATCTGTCCCCTGGTGGCCAGTGCATGTCATAGCTACTGGTTAGCCGATCAGCTGGTCACTTAGGCTTTTATATATAGAGATAGGCAGGACAGGGATGGAGAAGGAGGGATTTGAGTTTCATTCAGTACAGGTTGATTTAAAGTGCCTGTGGGGTAAACATTCTGAGATGCCTGCTGGGCAGTTGGACACACAGGCCCGAGCACAGGAGGCGGTCGGGATGGATAAGAAATGTCAGCATCATGGGAATAGATGCAGGAATTGAGGCCATGAATGTGGGTGTGAAGATCTGGGGAACATATGGTGAGAGAAGAAGGCTAAATGTAAGATCCCAAGGCATCAGAGTTGAGCAAATAGTTAAGAAAGGGGAACCCCTATGCCTTCAACAGTGAGTACCCGGAGGAGGAGGGGAGTCAGGAGGAGGGGCTTATAAAATGACAGAAAAGAGAGCTTTGAGCAACAGGTGACAGAGTAAATTTAGGATAGAAAAGTAACATAGGAACTAGGGCTTGAGCAAGGATCGTTTCAGGAAGGTTGTGGGGGCAGAGACCTAGAGTAAATAGGAATAGGGGTGAATTAGAGATGACTGTTGACCAATTTCTCAGAAATTTGGTAGGACAGGAACTAGAGGGAAGATGGAGAATGAGGGAGATTTAAATGAGACTTTAATCCTGCTGGTGCTGGGGCAAGTCCCTGGGGTTGGAGAAAGAGGAGCGAGGTGGAGGGGGAGGGTAGGAAGGTTCCAGAGCCACCTGGGCTGGCCCTTCACCCTGGGCTGGGGACCTGCCCCTGGCACCCCTGGGTCAATCTTTGTTCACTCTTGCCATGGTCAAATGCGTGCCCTTCTGCAACGTAACGCCGGCTAATTTTAGTCCACAGCCTCTGACATGCGATTTGAAGACACATTTTATGGAGCAGACATCATCCAAGGGGAGAAAAAGAGACAAAGAGTGCTGAGCTCCAGGTTTAAAAACGAATACGTGGACGACCCCGTGTACCGCACGTTTCTGAGGAGCTCTTTCCAGAAGAAGTGCCAGAAGAGACAGTAGTCTGCGTGAACTGGGGCAGCGCCAGAGCGGTGTGGGCAGGAAGAGGAAAGGCAGGGGCAGCCGTGGGCTGCGCCACGCGCTCCCCCACGGTAGGTGACGGGTGTGTCTCTGACGGTGGAAACGAGGCTCCCAGAGCGTGGTGACCCAAACTGCAGAATGCACATACTGTTAATTGGATACAACCACCTGGAGCCATCCCCATAGTCTTGCTTTCACACGTGCGTGCACAATTGTATTTTATGGTCCCAAAGGATTTTTCTAAGTGAAAGGAAATAATAGTGAGTCACCCACCAAAAAAGCCCCTGCCACAGGCCATGGGTCCCCGGGGGCGGCTCAGGCCGTGGGCAGGAAACACAGGGACCCCCCCCCCCCCCGGCAGGCGGGAGCCTCCCACGGGTGGGGAGGGGGGGAGGGGTCATTTCTATATTTTCCACAGTCAGGGAAGGGTTCTCACTTACTTGTTTTAAACGGCAATTTTTATAAAATATTTTTAAACCACAAATGGCATGGATGGTGTGAGATTTACCCATGTGCTACCTGTATTTCCCTTGTACAGAACTTTTACATTTTTTTATATCCCTATTACTTTTGATTGTGTCTGCTGAGAACTAAGTTGTTGGCATTTGTGAACTCTTTGGCTCTTGAGAAAGAATTTTTATGAATATGTATGGAAATTTTATGAATTGTATGGAAATTTTATATATTTAAAGAGGGAGACCTGGGGCTGTTATTTTTAAACACTTTTTTTTTTTCATAATGCTTATTCTAAGTAGATATTTATAAGAGGTTTCTTTCATTATGTGTTTGTAAAATTAGAGTTTAAATAAATATGCTTTGATGCATAGTTTGGAATTAATATGATTTTCCCTTTTTAAAACAGCCTGAAAATGTACTAGTGTTTAAAAATAAAGATTTCCGTCTTCTCCAGTTCTGTCTTCTGACTTGCTTATTCACCTAGGTTTCAGCCAATAGGAAATCTGGTTTGTTTGGGAGCTGGCTATGGTGGGCATGGTGCCCGCATCCAGGACAGTCCCTGCGGACAAGGCTTCTCCGCCTGCCCACAGTGCCATCGGGTTTCCTCAGCTCTTGCCTCCAGGCCTGGAAGAGATGTGAGCACTGGGGTCTCAGCTCTTTTCACCCAGTTTTCTTGGTCCCCAGTAGCCATTGGAAGAGTCTGTATGGATCCTCTAACCCCTCCCTTGCTTCATAGAGGACAAGTCGGGGTAGATGGGAAAGGGATTGCCCAAGGTCACACTGTCCTCGTTGATGCTCCCGTTGACGGTGGCTGCAGTGATGCCCCCTAACAGCTGCCAGCTCTCAGTGGGCTCTGGGAGAAGCACTTCTTTTGCTTATGAGCCTGTAGGTTGGCTGTGCCAGGCTGGGCTTGGCTGGCAGCTGTGCTGACCCGGGCTTGGGCTGGCTCTCATATCTGCTCCACATGCCTCCTGTCAGCTCGCTGGACCTCGTGGGTAACTCAGGTAAGGTCTTCTCAGGTCAGTGGCAGAGGTAGAAAGCAAGCGAGCCTGGCTGAGTAAGTGCATTTCAGCCCCGTCTGGGATGTTGGTTAACATCTGTGGGCCAAATCCCACTGCCAGGGATTGGAGGGCATTCCAGAGTTTCGTGGCAAGGAATGCGGGTGTGTAGGGTTACAGCGTAGAGTGAAGAGCTGAGTTTCCAGTGCCTCGTGGCTGAACTCTGAGCTGGGGAAGAGCCCGCCAGCTTTATTTTCCCAGACTGAGCACTTGACGTTCTCTGCCATTAGAGTCAGATATTTTAGCCGGTAATCAAACTTGCATTTTATATTTCTCGGTTTTGAATGACACTGACCTGCTGTGTCTACGATATGCCAGAAAAGTAGGCCTGTGTAAGGCATTAAGAGGAATTAATCTAAACAGGATCATTCGTTTTGTACATGTTTGCCTGTCAGCAAGATTGCTCATTGGCTGCCACAGGGAGAGAATGCACAGAGTCTTATGTGATGTCAAATACAGCTGCTCTTTGTAGTCTCACCTAACTAGTGGTTGTATAACCAAGTGCAGCTGTCTACAGCCTTAGCAAACGGTGCCAACCACAGTTGTACGCCGCTCCGGAGAGAGACACTTGGTGTTACTGCATCCGACATAGTCCTTACTAGTTCTATGACCAGAAAGGCTGTTAGAGCTTTTCCACTTATTGCGGGACACCTCAGTTGTAATGCTCATTGCTTTGCGTTACACTAACTGCATTTTTAGTGCGTATGTGCATCATGAAATCAATTGAAGTCCTTCTAGTATTTAAAAAAAAATGTTGCTAGCTGTGATACTTCTAATGTCATTCTAAATGCATGCCTTTTCTCTGGTGGTTAGAGGATTAGTAACAACTGCCTGACATATTTCACAACCTGTTCTTTTATGTGTGTTTGAAATGAGAACAATGTGATCCTTGTCAGTTTGCTTTTTAAAAAAAATATATTTTATTGATATTTTACAGAGAGGAAGGGAGAGAGATAGAGAGCCAGAGCCAGAAATGTCGATGAGAGAGAAACATCAACCAGCTGCCCCTTGCACACCCCCTACCGGGGATGTGCCCACAACCAATGTACATGCCCCCGGCCGGAATCGAACCCGGGACCTTTCAGTCCGCAGACTGACGCTCTACCACTGAGCCAAACCGACCTCGGCTCAGTTTGCTTTTATTAAGGTACTTTTGTTTAGTTCTTCTAGAGAGAAATTGAGAAGAAGCACCAACACTCAAATATCCCATGGGTTCTCAGAATACATTATAAATTGCCACTGGGTAATTATATATGAAAATGGGAGGACTCAGAATACAGAAATGGGCGGGAGTAAATGGTCTGTTTGCCACTTCACCCTCCACCCACCCAATGGAAACTAAGCCAAAATGCCTTTGTGACTATAAGTGGACCTGGAGGTCAAGGAGCAATCATATTGGAGTAGGGTATGCTGCAAGATAACACTATGCTTTGTTTTTGCCTTTCCTGAAAAGGTGTAGGGAATGAAACAATCTTTATTTTGCATATTAATCAGCCCCCTAAACTTGAAGCTAACTGGAGGTCCCGAGACATTCTCATTACCTGAAGTAAATGGTTGGCTGCACCACTCCCTTGTACTACAGACTCTCTCTGGGAATTCAGAAGGCAATTGATGGAGGTGTTACGCCCTCACTCACCCAGCACAGTGTAGAGACAGACAGCACTGTGATGGGGGGAATGGTTCCTGGAGTTGAGTCCTGAGTTCTGCATCAGTGGGCTGACCGTGTAAAAACCCCATGCTCCATCCTCAGAAGGCGAAGCTCTCTGTAGAAATGGAACTTCATGGAGAGAAGCTGACACCAATGGTGTATGGAGCGTCTGTCGCGCATACCCAGCCTGTAGGCTCCTGAGTGGAGTTTATCTTATTCAGCCTCCCCAAGAAATTAGCAAAGTAAGTATCATTTCCCTCTTTCCTGGATATAAACTAAGTCTCAGAGAGGCTCAGTAAGATTTGAATTACTCAAAGTTCTCAGTGAAAGAGGGGCAAAGAGGATTCTAAATCTGATCCAAATAAAAGACATTGGATGGATGAGTCTGAAGCTCAATGACAGTTAGCACTGAAGTCATAAAGAAGACATCATCTTTATTAAAAATGCATGAGATTTACCTTTTGGCAAAGCCAAAACTATAGGGACAGAAAGGGATCAGTGCTAGCAAGGACTGGAGGTAAGGAAGGACTGAGAACAAAGGGGTTTGATGAAACTTCTTTGGAGTGATGGAAAGAGTGACCTTGAGGAAAGCATTTTAAGTGGTTTCAGATGAGAAATCTATTAACACTGAAATTTGTGTTCCTATTGGACATGCACCCTCTCTTCTCTTTTTAAACATTTTCTTCTTTATCTTCAGTTTTCAGAAGTGTGATGACAATGTGTCCTGGCTTTGATTTATTTTGTTTGGAGTTTGCTCAACTTGTTGACCTTTCACCAGATTTTGGGGAAATTTCAGCCATTATTTCTTGGGATATATTTTTTAACCTTATACTCTTCTTTCTTTCTGGGACTACAACGACAGAAATGTTGGGTCTTTGGTTATTCAGGTGATCTTTAAAGTCTATTTTCTCTGTTCACATTGGCTAAATTCCATTGATTTGCCCTCACATCCACTGATTCTATGCTGTTTCATCTCCAAACTATTATTGAGTCCTTGAGTGAGTCTTTTATTTTGGTTATTGTATTTCTAAGTTCTATAATTCCCATTCGGTTCTCTTATGTCTTCTATTTCTTTGTTGAAATGTTCTGTTGTTTTCATTTGTTTAGAAGGTTTTCATGATTATTCATTGAACTCTTTTTCTGGTGGCTGCTATAAAATCTTTTTCCGATTATTCCAGTATCTAACTCATTTTGGTATTGTTGTCTATTATCTTTTCTCATTTAAATTGTGATTTTCCCTGTTTTGGCCTGCCCAGTGATTCAGCTGTAACCTGGACATTGTGGGTGTTATGTTTAGAAAACTGGCTTCTACTTAAATCTTTCCTTTTAGTGGGAAGTCCCCCTAAAAGTTTTGGTTTAGTGCTAGGCCCTAGCCTACTGTTATGGGCTGTGGTTCCAATGACCATGTGATTTCTGGTGCTCTTACAGTTCTCCTTTGCTCTGCTTTGTCTGTGTGCTGCCCAGACCCACTCTGCAGACCTGGCTACTATGCCACGCTTTGGCTCAGTTCTCAAACTTGCTGGCGAGTGAATGTAGGTCAGTTTCACGTGTGAGCCGCTCAGTGAGTTCCTATGCCGGTTTAGAGAATTCCCATTTTGAGATCCCTGCTCTCCAAGATCCTCTTTCCATTCTCTACTTAGGAAGGTGGGGATGCTGCCTCCCACTGGAAACCTCAGTCTCCACTAACAGCATGCTGGCAGGGAGAGGAGTGCCCTCCAGGCCCTCCAGCGGATGCCAAGTCAGGACTCTCCACTCAGTCTCCACCTACACAATACTGGGGTGGGGGTGCACATCCAGACTCCCCGCTTGGCGTCTCCTGAGATTGTACAGGAAGTGTATTGTCCAAAAGGATTTTGTCATGGTATGGCGCTCCTTTCCGGGTTCTTTGACTAGAGAGAGCAGGCTTTTCTTATAGCTTTAGAATTCTTTTTCTGTGCCTGCCATTGGGGGATTCCAGTTTGCAGGCTGTTCTAGTTCCAATTTCAGGGTACATGAGACATAAAAAAAGAAAATCCAGACTATTCATCCCTGTGTAGTCCCTTTATCCTGAAGTCCCTTGTTAATCTGCCTGCCTCTTTCAATATTCATAGTCCTCCTATGATTGTTTGTTGTATTACATCCATGGTTTTGAGTTATACTTAGCCTGAAGGAGCCCAAAGAACAAAGTCGTCTCTCTCTTGCCTAGGACAAGAAGCCCTCACTTTTTATTCTAGATGGGAGAAAATAATTTATTGCTAAGAGCATGGAACAAGAGATTTGTTTAAAGTCAGATATTGAAGATTTAGAGGGCACAATTGGTAGAGGGATTCTGAAGGGAGGAAAGGGGATTGAGAGCAGAGGTAAAAAGGTTGGCCTGACACAGGAAGAGGGAGATTTCGTCCATAAAGACTGAACTCCTGATGATAAGAGCAGAGATGGCGAGTTACAGAGTTGTCTCAGGAAGGGGCTTTGCAGGTATTTGGTGTAGGGGAAAGGGTGTGAGAGAACTGAAGATGTTAGAGAGAGTATTTCTGTCCCTTAGTCTTGGTTGGATAAGGAAGGTAGCTGTGTCTAGAGGGCTTTTCTTGGGAAAATATAGAGGGATCTAGGCAGTGGATGGCTATAAAAGACCAATTAGCCTTCCCCCGCCCCTCGCCTGAGAGATGCCCATAGCCTGATCACCAGAATCTGTGGCTGTGTCATCTTAAGTGACAAAAGAGACTTTGTCATTGCTATTAAATTAAGGATCTTGAGCCAGGAAGGTAATCCTGGATGACCAGGAAGGGCCCAGTGTATTCACTAGGGTTGTCACAAGAGGGTCAGAGACATAGAGATGTGATGATGGAAGCAGGGGCGAAGGGACCCACTTCAAAGACAGAGGCAGCGGCCAGAAGCCAAGGAATGCAAGCGACTGCTAGCAGGCAGAAAAGGCAAGGAAACAGCTCCTCCCCTCAGGCCTCTAGGAGGGCCCTCCCTGCTGACACCTTGTCGTGGGCCCCGTGAGACCGGCTTCTGACGCCTGGCCTCCAGAAAGGTAAGAAAACACATTTCTGTCATTTTAAGCCAGTAAGCTGGTGGTAATGTGCTATGGTATCCATGGGAACTAAGACAACTGCTAAACAGATACAGCAGGAGGAGGGGAGAGAAGGATTTCAAGTCAGAAGCACGTTCAGAAAGAGGGGCTGTAGTTAAGGTTTCTACTGTTGGGTTTCCAGCGATGACCGGGCTTAGGGTATGGTTGTGGGAATAGAGTGGAGCTTCCAGTCATTGCACTGAATTGACTTGTTTCTTTTAACTATTTAGTTGTTTTTAAATTGCTAGCCCACATGGCATAAAATTCACCCTTTTACAATGTACCATGTAATGGTTTTTAGTGTATTCGCAAAGTCATGCGGCTGTGACCAGTGTAGTTGGTTTTGACTGAGCAGTGTTCGTTGTCTTCATCCATTACCACACTTAAAAAATACACGATTTGTTTTTGCTGCAGCTCCTGGAGGTTGAGACCTAAGGAGAGTATTGTTATGAGAATATATCCTTGAGTATGAAAAACTCTTCTGAACGTATCTAAAATACCTATTTGAAAAGACTATACACTGGGCCAGAGACTCGCTTCCCGTAGATCTGACCAGGTTTGTGACTGTGGCGGTGGCCATGGTGGGTCTTTTCCGTGGCAGACAGGTCGCAGGGGGGAAGGCACTCCCTGGCCACGGAGCTGCCCTCGAAGGTTGGGTTGGGAGCCTGTGGTGGAGTGTGCTCTCGGCTCCACCGGGAGCACTGCAGCTCGGGCCTTTTGTAGCCGCTCTTTGGAGAAAGATGAATTCCTGGCCCACACTCAGTGATGGGCCCCTCACACCCTACCTGCAGGAGTCCCACGGGATCCAGGAGAGGTCAGTTCCCTCAGGTCACCGCTCCGTGGTTTCTGCCGGGAATGTTACAAATGACCCAGTCCTCTTCCCTTTCTCTCTCGGGGGTCCTTCCCTCCTGCGTGGGTGCGCCATTGCTCCTAGAGATTTTCGTGACTCATAAATCATTGAGAGGCAACTTTGACCTGACCTGAACTGTTGATAGTTTTTATCTCACTTAGTATGAATATTCTAACATGTCACTGTAGAATATTCATGCAGGGTGTTAGATGATGTAAATTAGGGGTGAAATTACTTCCTAAAATTCTAAAAATTCTGAACTCACACCAAGTATATCTAGCCGCACCGATTCCCGATAAGAGAATGTGGCCATTTATTTTATACCCACTTCTCACCCCTGCAACATGGGCCTTACTCATCTCCGTAGTCCCTGCGATCATCACAGACCCTCCCTGAGCCTGCACTCAGATCTCTTCTCTCCTGGGACAGGGACCGAGGGCATTTGTCTTAGCTCCGGGCACTAAATTAACATCACCAGGCTTAAGAGTTGCTGCACTGCTGACCAGGGGCAGACACACTGCCAGCTGAGGTTAACTGTGAACACAGCAGGGCCCCGAGGGGGGATATGATGGCAGCGGGCCATCCTGCAGGCTGCCCCTGGAATGAGCCAGGTGTCGCCCAAGGACGGAGGGGCTCACTCACAAGGCAGGCTCACGCTGCAGGCTGCTGCTTGCTTCCCTGACTCCAGAAAGCTAACAGGTTCTTCTCTGAGGCTCTGAAAGGAATAGGGTAGGCCACCTGGATAGGGATAAACGTTTCTTGTTTTGCCCCGAAGCAGAGATTTGGACTCTTGGTGAGGCCTCGTTCCAGGCCTGCAAGGCTGGAAATGGAAATGGCTGCTTAGTCTATAGAATGCCCAGCATCAAGGCTTTGAGGCCATCCCCTGTGGGCTCACAACGTGTGACTTCACTGTGATATGATTATGAAGTTACTTGCTTCGTTTCCCCCCCCCCAAAATCAAAGCCATAGTGAGAAAAGGGGCCCCATAATCATTTCTGCATATTTTGGTAACAAAGAAAATGGCTGTTGATGATGATAATAAAAACTGCTATTCACAAATGTGTCCCCTTTGTTGCCTTTTATAATAGAGACCTTGTACAGTGAGCTCATTAGTAGCTGAACTTTATTTTGTCAAAGTAAATGGAGTCAAGAGAGATTATGTTTCATCTTTAATATGGCTATTCAACAACAATGCCATTATCCTGAGTTTGAGACTAATTTAATTGAACTTTAATGAACAAAATTAGTTGTTGTGTGCAATTAGAATCCCATTTAAATGGGTTAGAAAATGAATAGAATGGGAAATGTAGTTGACTTTATTTTCCTCAAGACTGGCTCTTTCGGCTGCTTTTCACCCCTAGGTTTCCTCCCCGCCACACTGAATAAGAGACTAAAATTGTTATACTTTAATAAGATTTTTGACTTGCCAAGTTTTTTTTCCCTCCTCAAGCAATAGAAAATTCCTAAAACCTACAAGGAGGTGGAGGCAAGGGAACCAGTGAATGGAAACCGGTTACAGAGAACCAAGGTAGAGACACTTTTTCAGCCCAGCGTGGCCCAGCCTCGCACAGCTCAACTCCCTTCACTTCTGAGGTGAGAACGTGTTATCGAGCAGCATCTCACGAGCGGTAAGGAGGGATGATTGGGGAGCAAAGCTTTCCTCTGCCACTTAGTAACTTGGCACGTGACTCTCAGCGTTTGGACCTCAGTACAGTAGGAATAATAATACCTACTTCTTAAGAGCGATGGTAAACATTCAGTGAGAAAATGTATATAAAGTACTTGGCATATTGTCCAGCTTAAAAAGTAGGAGCCACTACTGTTATTTGTATTACTGCTCTTCTTTATCATCATCTTCTTCAATCTTACACCATTCAGCTCAGCTAACTTAGTTTGGTGATTCTGGTCCACAATAAGCTTTCCCAAGTATTTCCCTACTCACCTGGAGGGGAGAGGGGAGATGATAAGGTCAGTGTGCTTAGGGGGCTGAGAGGGTTGGCACTCTTCAAGCTGATAGTGCTTGTGATGTGGGGAAAGAGAGAGCATGGTAACATGAACTTCCTGCAGGGCACCACAGAACATCCTCACTTGTTCTCCCATCTGTGATGTGAGGAAATGAGAGAGGCTGTCCCTATGGATCTTTCCAATTTTAAGGCATTTACAATACTGCAGCTACGACCAACTCTGCCTAATAGACCACATTCCAATGAGCCAGCCCTTGCCAAAAAATCCTCCTGACTTGCATCAGAATCGCTGAAGCTTCCTGCTGAGTGTTTCCTACCAGCATGTGTGTTGACTCAATGCTAGGATGTGGCTTCCTGAGACTCAGCAGAGGTGAGAATGAGGACCAGTGGGATTTGGCACAGCCTTAGTAAACATAGCCTCTCCTGTGCAGAAGAACTCAGACCTGGGTGAGACAAAGGAAAATCAAAGAAAAACTTATTCATGATCTCCTTGCTTTCATCAGACTGAAGATTTAAATGGTTTTAAACTCACACATACAGGATTACTTTCATTTTAACTACAATGCAATATTCTAGTCTTCTATCTAATGCTCCCCAATTATTTCTGACAGTTCCCAAGGGATATCTTAGATGTGCTCATAAATAAAAATAAATCCTCTTATTTTCCACATGGTGGCTACCATTTCACTCTGTTCCTTCTCCATGACAACCTTAGGAGTATCAACTTCCTCAGGTGTCACCCCCCTCCAGATTGAGGGAGAGAGAGGGCCTCTCTTTTATACCCTGTTGATAAAATTGAAGCTATCCCACATCCTACTCCAAAACCAGTGTGGATGATGCCCTGCTGTGACATTGTCCTGCTGCTAAACCTGGGGGTTGCAGAGCTAGGCCTGTTACCACATCCTTTAAAAATAAAATTATATATATATATATATATATATATATATATATATATATATATATATATATAATATATTTGATTATATATAATTATATATATATTGATTATATATATATATTTGATAATATATATATTTGATTTTTGACAGAGAGAAAATGAGAAGGATAGAGAGTTGGAAACATCGATGAGAGAGAAACATCGATCAGCTGCCTCCTGCACACCCCCTACTGGGGATGTGCCCGCAACCAAGATACATGCCCTTGACCAGAATCGAACCTAGGACCCTTCAGTCAGCAGGCTGACACTCTATCCACTGAGCCAAACCAGTCAGGGTGCATTCATATATATATATAGATATAGATATAATTTCAGAGAGGAAGCGAGAGGGAGAGAGAAGTAGAAGCATCAGTTGATGAGGGAGAATCATTGATTGGCTGCCTCTCGCATGCCCCGTGCTGGGGATTGAGCTGGAAACCTGGGCATGTGCCCTTGACTGGGACCCTTCAGTCTTCAGGCCGACACTCTATCCGCTGAGCCAAACCAGCTAGGGCATGTCACCACATTCTTAAATGAGGTGGACTCCCATGGACCTTGCCCTGCACCAATCCTATACTTCTCTGAAGCAGAAAGAACTGCCATCCCCTGCTGTGCCTCTTTCTGTGTCTGTGCTTATCCCAAAGTGGTGCAACTTCCTACTCTTAGCCTCTCAAGGAGACTGTGTTTGTGTTAATTTCTTGCAGTCCTTGCTTTCAGGCAGGATTAGGGCTCCATCGGGCTGAATGTTGGAGGCTGTTAGGTATGTGAAGAACAAAATTTCACTCAGATGACTTCAGTACGAGTGGACCTACTGTAGGGAAAAGAGGCTGCACACTCAGCCAGGAAGCTGAGCCTCATGGAAATGAAAATGATGGGCAACATGTTCTTGGGATCTGTTCGTCCTGTTGGGCCCTCACCTTCAGGCCACCAGTCTTTAGCTTCTATATCTGCAACCATCTCCCTCACACTTCCTTCAGAGGCCTCTGCTGCCAGCCTTTCACCCTTTCATTTTTGTCAGCTTCTGTGCCAAGTACCACAAGACTCCTTCCCCAGATTTCCAGACCAAATCATTAGTAGAAAATAAATTTGCTGAAAACATGGATTTTGGTCTCTTTTGTTTATTAATATATCCCTAGAACTTAAAAGATTTGTTTTACCATTTAATAAATAATAGCTTTGGGGTAGGTTTCATAGGCCCTCTCTATTTATTTATTTAACCTTCAAAATGGGGGTGGTAATAGCTTTAATAGGGTTGCTATGAAAATAAATTAATATTTGAAAAATATATCAGTGTCTGACACAGAGTATGTTCTGTAGAACTACTTGTTAAATAAGATTAAAAGATAAAGTATCTACCCATAGCTGGTGCTCAACAAATATTTGTTGCATCCATTAAATACATTTCTTAAAGGATCAGATAGACTTAATTGCCCTTTTTCTATTGGAGAACTCTGGTCCCCAGCTACCTCACATTCCCCTGTAGCCTCTACTGACCATCCTTGGGTTGAGTTCTCACTTCAGGCTAGCAGTTTAGGGTTCTGTGTTACCAGCAAAATGACTTATATAAAAGGAACCCCTTAAAAGAGGGTTCTGGAAATGATGGATACACTGAGGCATGCCTGTCTGGTCTGTGAAGACCTCAAACCGTATTCAGTGGCAACCCTCTCTTCCAATGGCTGAGTTCCTGTTGACAAATTTATGCACAAACTCCTTCTTCAGGGCAATTCTTACCCAGATGAGTCTCTGTACTTCCTAAGTGGTCTCTCCCATGCACTCGCCAAATAGGCTCAGCCTTCTTACTCTCAGTGGTAAATAAAATGCCAAGACTCTTGTTATATAGTTTCCTTCCCTTTTTCCATGTCATTCTTTGACCTTCTTTAGCTCAGGGACCTTTGGATTCCAGAAAAGAGGCCTCCTCTCCTGAGTACTACCGTGCATTTGTATGCACATACCAGCATTTTGATGCCAAGATGCTCCCTGTTGGACTTGAAGGTATTTGGATTTTATATTTTCCAGCTAAAAGGCCATCTGAGAGCCAGTGATAACATTTCTGGGGCCGCCAATCAGACGACTAGCAGAGCTCTTTATTATTCTGTTCCTCTGGCTCCTATGAGGGCCAAGTTCCACAAGAGATCCTAAGTTATCAGGAAGGAAGTTTTTCAATTTGATTTTTTCAGGAAGTTGAGTCCCTTAAGGTCCACAAGCTGAGATGGAGCAATGGAGGGAGCTGACAAGGGAGTCTCCATTATGTGTGTTGGCAGACCAGATAATGAGGGCAGAAGTGAGGTCTGCCAAGGGCCAAGAGAAGGAGAGGAAGGGCTGGAGCTATTAGCTTAGGCTGTGGCAGGCTGGGATGTCTGATGACTGGATGACTAAATTATTACATTCTGGGAACGGGCATTTGGTTTTCTTCACCTTGAAGCCTGGGAGACCCCTTCAGATCATGCTCATGCCTTCTAGGGCAGTGGTTGTCAATCACACTACATGCTAGTATCATCTAGGGAACGATTTAAGAATACAGATTCTTGGGCCACATTCCAGACCTTATAAATCAGAATCTTAAGAGTCCAGGAATCTTAGGATCCTTTAATTCTACAAGGATTGTCTTGGTGTGGACCAATCTGGACAATATGTTGGAAATGGATCCAATCCCATTGGGTTGAATGCTATCTTGAGTGAGTTACAAAAGCAGGAAGATTGATGCCAGGTGGGTACTAGAATTATCAGAGGGATCATTTTGTAATTTATATGTGTCTAAACACAATGCTATACACCTGAAACTAATATAAAATAATATTGAATGTCAACTGTAATTGAAAAATAAAATTAAATAAAAAATAAAAATAAATCATAGAAAAAATAAAGCATAATATCCCATTTTTTAAAAAAAAAAAAAGTAGGAATATTACCACTTGGAGAAAGCGTGGACCAAAGGAAAAGCATTAACTTTGGCATTTTAAAACCTGAATTGTAGTCTTGGCTCTGGCACTAAGCTGGACAGGTCATTACAGATAAATCATTTAACGTCTGTGAATTTCAGGTTCCACATTTGTAAAAAGGGGATAGTAGTACTTGTCTGCTTTATAGAGAGTTTTCTCTAGGGATGAAGGGGTTAAATACATGGAAGTGCTCTAAGATCTGGAAAATAGCATTCAAATATATGGCATAAAGCTCTATAGAGAGTAATACTATTTGTGTCCTGTTGATGACTTTGTAATGAATCCCATGAAACAAACCTTTGTGATTGCCTCCTCTGATTCTGCTCCCTGTACAAAAGGTGTATATAAGCACTTCTGTGTACTCTTACCTGGGTTTCCTTGCTGGGTTTGACCGCGGAGATGCTGGCACGTGATCAGCAGGAAGGACCTGAGGTGATAATATTTGTTCCCCATGACTCCCATTGGGTGATTCTTCTGCCCTGGCTACAGCTCTTACCAGCTTCAGATAACAGTTTCTCCCCTTTGCTATTATTGCTTTCTACTGCTGGCCAAAAAGATGAAGACAATAGAATCCTTAATGTGCTTGAAGGTATTGAGGGGAGAGATATATAATTGGAGGGTAGACTTTGGTTGAATTAGTGTCAAGAACATTAAAAGCAAGCAAATGAAAACAAATAATATAAATATTAAATTCAGGAAAACTAAGAAGTTGTGTTGGAAAGGAAAAATAATTATAGTGTACTATACAGCTCAGCTCCAGCACTTACAGAGTCATAATAATAATAATGTAACTGAAACTGACCTAATCAAATTACCATATGACTTAGAATAGAGGGATTGAGGGAGACAAACACTGGTGTGTTGGTTGGTGAGAGTTAGTGATTGTGGTGCTGACAAGTGAGATTTACATCCTCATCTTCCTCAGTGAGAAATTTGTAAGTAATCCCTAAAAATAAAACCCAAAGAAATAGCAAAATATAAGTAGCATAAATAATCTACAAGGAGATTATTTTTTCCCCAAAAAACAATTTGAATCTATTAAGCATGAACATTTCTATAGTCAGTTATTTTGGAATGGCATCTATATACTAGTTTTTTATAGTATTTATTGAGGTGACATTGGTTAATAAAGTTACATAGGCTTCAGGTGTACAATTCTATAATACATCTTCTATATATTGTATTGTGTGTTTGCCACCCCAAGTCAAGTCTCCTTCCATCACCACTTATCTCTCCTTTATGCTTTCCTTCTTATCTCCTCTTACACCCCTCCTCCCCCCAGCAATCACCATACTATTATCTGTGAGATTTTTTTCTTTTTTGTTTAATCCCTTCATCTTTTTCACCCAAACCCCCAACCCTCCCCTCTGACAGTTTGTTCTCTGTATCTATGAGTCTCTGTTTTGATAGTTTATTTTGTTCATTAGATTCCACATATAAATGAAGTCACACGGTTTTTGTCTTTTTCCGATTGACCTATTCCACTTAGCATAATACTCTCCAGTCAGTCTATAGACAGATTATTTAGAGTAATAACCAAAAGAATCAACGGAAAGAGGTGAAAAGAATTGCCTGTGGGGAAAGGGGACAGTGAGGTAGAGAACTGGTGGTTTTGTTTTTAAAATAAGACACGCAGAATTACTGTGTCTAAACTATGTACAGGTGTACATTTAATAAAAATAAAACGGATTTTTCTTTAAAAAGGGGAAAGCAACTAACTTCTCAGTTCTCTCTTTTTATTCCCATCTCAAATAGTATAACTCCCTAAACTCCCAGGCTGCCTTCCAGAAGAGCAGAACTAAAGACAAAAGACCGAGGAGCAAGGAGGCAGAGAGGAGGGGAGAGCTTGTGTGGGGTGCTATCCTGTTGGTACAGAGACGGAGAGGCAGCTGATGGAACCTGCACCCAAGAAAGCGCCACGTGGAAGTAACCAAAGGGCACAAGCTGAACAGGCTGGCTGTTCTAGCCATCCAGGGGCAGTCTCAGGAGGAGCCCTGGCATGGTGCAGAAAGCCAAGTTCCTTTAGCAGGGCCTCAAATCTGCCGCCAAGCTCTTGACAGTCAAAACACCAAAACTGGGGCATGAACTGTTACATAATCCCGATGATCAGAGAGAATTATGGAAAGTTCCTCAGGGCAGGCGGAAAAACCTTTTCTTAGCAGTAAATTCTCAAAGAAGTATCTCATGTGAGGCTTTTAGAGGAGACATTCAGGGGTGTAGGTGACACGGCCCTCGGTAATGCCGCCACAGGAAGTGTAGGAAACACTGCGTTGCCCGCGTTTCCTGTGGTTAAAGCCCAAGGCAGAGAGCGCTGCAAGGGCTAAGGATGCGGGGCTTGATCAGAGGAGTGCCCAAGGCTGGCTGGCTGTGGAGCAGAGACAGAAGAATCTGTTGACGAAATCTGAGAAACAGAGACTGGTGTGACCAGCAGGTGAAACATACTGGGAGCAGTTCCACAGCCACAGGGGCGCCGCAGGGGAGTGAGAGGAGCATCCTGTGGCTGAGGGCAGGGCCAGGGTTCTCGGGATGCCAGGGAGGAACTGATCTGTGCTCACGCAGAACCAGCTCTGCTTCCCCAGGGGCTGGGAAGGGACAAGGAGAGCTACTGTGTTTCCCCGAAAATAAGACATCCTCCGAAAATAAGACCTACTTCATGGAAACATAATACATCCTCTGAAAATAAGACCTAGTGCATCTTTGGGAGCAAAAATTAATATAAGACACTGTCTTATTTTCGGGGAAGCAGGGTAGTACCTTGGCAGCGGCTCCTGCAGGCTGAGCCTCCTGCCTTGGGAATGAAGCACTGGGACCGGGATGCCCTGGGCCTGATGACCAAGCAGGGTGCCCGAACCAGGTGCTGTGTCCCTTCCCAGAGTCTTATTACACTCAGAGCACCTAAACTCAGCAGTAACGTTGCCATGCCTGTGATGTTGCGTGCACGCCAAAGGGAGACCTGAGAACACACAGAGCCTCCTGGATTTACTAACCGTAACAGTGCTGTGGAAACCAAGAGGAGGATGAGTTTTATTCCAGCTGGAGGTTGGAGAGGCTTCCTGGAGGAGGTGGCGTTTGGATTTAAGGCTGGAATGATGCCGGGGATGTTGACGCTGGGAACGACATAGACGGCCAGGCCCTCAGGGACAGGACAGGTTAACAGTCAGCGGTGGGCAGAGTGTCCGCAGTTTGAAGGAAGTTGAGAGAAATGAAGATGGAAAGCAAGACGAGGACGTGCTCTGGAGGGTCCTGAGGGTCAGGCAGCAGAGCACCAGGCATCCTGTGGCTGGCGCTAGCTCCGTGGACAATGGCAGGACCCAGATCCAAAGTGGGGTGGGAATAGCGGTCTGTGCGTGTTAGGTGTTACTTCTCTCCCTTTCTGTCTGTTACCTAAATGCCACTTCTAACCTTGGGCAGCCAGTCTGTAACTTCCTTAACAACTGTTAACATTACTTGAACTCATGCTATGAATTGAGACACTCTTCGGGGTGCTTGCATCTCCAGTCAATGGAGTTGGTACTGTTTTATTATAAAATGGCAGCAAGGGAAGCTGCTGGAAGGGCATGTGCTCATGTCACACAGTTGGTACTGATGGAGTCGGACCAGAACCCAGCCCCGTGCTTTTGTTTATTTGCACTCACTGCCCTCCTTCACGTCAAGACCAGCCCTTCTTTTACAGACTCGCTGAACCCAAAGGTGAGTGCAGAACCAGAGTTTGAAAGATTCCTCTGGGGCCCCTGACTCTCAGCGTGGGATGCTGGGAAGACCAGCCTGGGTCGGGCAACTCTCAGTCCCTTCTCAAGCTCAGGATTCCCTACCAGGACCCTCTGACCTCCTACTTCTGGGGACAGAGCCCAGGAAGGCAGATGGTGGCTGCTGTCTCCTGCCGGGTTTATGGGGAGGGCCGCTGGCTCTGCTTTGGCTTTGCGATATCTAGCTAGAGCAGGAACGAGGCGTGCTAATGCTGTTTAACTCGTAAGGGGACTGCTCTCGGGGCTGTGGCCTCTGCAGCTCTAAGTGGATACTGGCTGAGGTTTCTGGCGTGGCCAAGGGTGCCTTTCAGCAGAGACAGTGGCTCTGAGATGTTCTCCTCCCCTCAGTTCCTGCGTCAGGCTGTGGGTGGGGGTCAGGGATGCAGACTCCTCATGGTAATTCCTGTTCCCTCACAGGAAACCTGGCCACACTGGCTAACAAGTTGGGGGATAAGTAGGTAGGTAGACAGGGTTTCTCCTCACCTCTTATCATCGTGTCTAAAATTTCATTACTAGAAACCTATATAATTTCTGCCTTTTGGAAAGTCCTATTAAAATGCATATCCCCTGGCAATGACTATATTTTAAATGCCTATTATCTGACTTCTCAGCTGGGAATATTTGAGTGAGGAAATTATAGAAAACCTACAGTAAGAACTTTAGGGGGATAGGATGGAGGTGGGTTGGAGGAACTGGGTGACCAATAGCAACAGGAATGGAAGGGGGACATTGGGGAATTTCAGGGCACTTAGGGTCAGCTTGGGACAGGTTCCAGAGTTTAAATAAAATGAAACAGTCCTTTAAAAAGTTACCAAGCCAAGGACAGGTAGGGAATTCATTTATCTATTCCTTCATCCATTTATCCATCCATCCTTCAACTCTATGTAATCGGTTGTGCCTACTACTTCCCTTTCCCTCTAGAAGTTTCCCATCTGGTGGGACAAGGTATAAGGTAGTAAGTATTAATGCTCACAAGACAGGGACAGATACAGGGCTCTAGGAGTTCTGAGGTGGGCAAGTCCAAGGGCATTGGGCAAAGCTTCCTGGAGGAGTTGGCATCTGAGCTGGGCCTTGAAAGAGTGGGTAGGACTCCAGGATGTGGAGGCAATAAGACATTTGGACATAGGAGGGGCATAGAAGAGGGCAGGAGGCAGGAAATCACAGGGTATGTTGGGGGGATAGGAAGTGGCCTGTGTGGCTTCTCAGATTTTGTGAAGAAAAGATTGGAGTTAAAGGTGGGAAGGCCCTGGCCTTGACTCCATGGAGCCCTGAGGCTTTGGCTCAGTGTGGACACTGTTTCCAGAAGAGCTGTTGCTTCCATCTGAGGAAGCTTGGGAAGGGCTGGGGATGGCGGCAGGGCAGTGTGAGCCAGAGAGTGCAACGGACAGGACCGAGGCAAGGGCTGAGAGTTAGGTAGACCCGAGCTTGTCTTTTTGCTTTGCTGAGAAATTCAGAGCAAGCTATTTGGCTTCCTGTGCCTTCAATTCTTCTTCTTCTTTTTTAATCTCTCTTTTTTTAAAAAAACAACAAAACATTTAACATAAAACTAGGTCAAAATGTCTTTAAAATTTGCCAGGACTGGAGGCTACACTCATGGCACTCTACAAATTTTGGGGGGGTTGAGTTCCAGAAGTGGCAGATACAGTATACATATCTGTAGATAGATGCATGCTGGCCCACATTGTAGCATAAATCCATTCACTTATATGTTTATATATTTTCTGACTAGAGGCCCAATGCACGAAATTCATGCAAGAGTAGGCCTTCTTTCCCCCGGTTGCTGTCATCAGCTTCCCTCTGGCACCCGGGACCCAGGCTTCCCTCGCAGCCCGGCTTTGTACAGAAGGTTGACTAGAAGGATGTCCAGTCTAGTGAGCATGTTGTGCTTTTATTATTGTAGATGCTGTAAGCTCCTCCAGGATGGAGGCTTGGAATACTCCAATATGTAGAACAGGGCCTACAACATAGCAGATGCTAAAAACTTATTTGATATATGAACCAATACGTGCTTGATGTAGGCATGTATCTGTGTGGATGCTTAGCGGGGGAAAGGTCTACAAATAAATGTACCAAATGTGGATAGTGATTATATCTCAGAAATGGAATTACATGTGGTTTCTCACTGTCTTCTTTATCCTTTCCTCGGGGCACAGATATTTTAATAATGTCTTATAATATTTTTACAAAAATGAAGGTATTTTGGAGTCAGATAAAGCTTAGACTGAATTTTAGCTCTACTCTCTACTTGCTTTGTAGCCTTAGGGCAAACTTATTAGCATCTCTGTGTCCCTTTAAAATAGAGATACTATCCATTTCATCGGGCTGTGGTGAGGATTAAATAAAATATGTATGTTGAAGCTTGGTGCAGCACCTGCCTGAGAGTAAGCCTTTAGTGCATAGTTCTGCCTCTCTTGCTCTCCATTATTATTGTTTTTCTTGTTCCTTTTTGAGGGGAGGGGGATCACTAGGATGTAAATAAAGGCTCCCAAGCCTTCAGGGACAAAGGGGTTTATGTTTAATCTCAAGTGTCCCTTCCTGATAGTGGGCAGGAGGGAGTCACTGGGATCCCAAGACAGTGCAATGTGGTGAGTTCAGGAAGGACAAGCCAACCGGGGCCATTCACATCTCAATAAAGTCCCATCATTAATATGATATCGAATCTTTTTTTTAAAATATATTTTTTATTGATATTTTATAGGGAGGAAGGGAGAGAGATAGAGAGCCAGAAACGTCGATGAGAGAGTAACATCGACCAGCTGCCTCTTGCACACCCCCCACCGGGGATGTGCCCACAACCAAGGTACATGCCCTTGACCGGAATCGAACCTGGGACCTTTCAGTCCGCAGACCAACGCTCTACCACTGAGCCAAACCGGTTTCAGCTGATATCAAATCTTTTAAGACGTCTAGACCCTTATCTGTTTTATTATGGATTTTAGCAGTAAGATGGACTGGGTGGGCAGGAAGACTAGGGAGGGATTCCTATCCTCTATACTTCTCTGGCTGGGATTAGTCGAAACCCAGACGAAAGAATGACTGAAGCCCTGGGAGCCAACAGAGTGAGCTCCAGGGTCTGCTGGAGGGAAGAAGGCTGCAGGGGAGTGGGTCAGAAGCTGTGTGTCCACCCTCGGCCATGGGCCAGAGCCAGAAGAACTTCTTTACCTTGGCCCAGAGACTTGGGGGCACGAGCTCAATCTCAGCAGGCCATCTTTCAGCTCAAAAGGCAGAGGGCAGATTTTCTAGTCGTAGATTTGTGGTATTTATCTTGATCAGAACTTTCCTTCTTGTCCATCACAGTTGATGAACTTCATTGCTTACCTACCTGCTCACTTTCCAGAAAGCCCACCAGAGAATGTGTCAGGCAATGACTCAGTTGTTAACTATGGTAACTTCTGGCCTGAATCCTGCTACTCCCACTGTGGGAGGTTTGCTTAAATTAATTGAGAGAGAAGCCCGAAGGTCCTGCTTTTTCTCTCTCCTTTAAAACTGAAACAAGCTTTACGACTGGCAGCTCCCACCCCCATCCTCTGGCCGATCATTCATGTAGGATTTTCAGAGCTATTCTAAGCAGAAAATGCCCAAGACCTAAAACAGAGTAGTAACAAATTTTGTCATTGACTAAAATTTTTGATTAGCCAAGTGTTTTAAGATCCCAAAAGAGATCTCTTCCCAAGCCTTGAACCTCAAATGTTTCTTCTTAGTCCTAATCAAAAGCAGAGTAAGCCTTTGTTTCTGGTTTCCTCCAGGCACTCCCAGTGATCTCTCAGCCTTTTGAGTGCTCCTCTTGATGAAAAGGAGAGAAGGCAAGGAAATGAGTTTTTCCTCCTAGGCCTTTAGGCCAGGGGTCCAGAAATATCTCTCATATCCATACCTTAGTACCATGTCTAATGCTGCTAGCCCAGCTACACCTGAATGGACCAGGAGTGGGGACCTGACCCAAGAGCAAGTAAACATTTGCTGGCCATTGGCCTATGAAGTGCTAGAGACTCTGCCCTAATAGGAAAGAGCAGAGCAGACGTTGGAAATGAAGACGATCTAAGGCTGAAAACATGCAACTCACAAGCCAAGGTGGGCCATCACTAATCAGCTGAAGTTGGGATAAGTTAAATTGACGAGAGAGCAAAAAATATAACATACTGAGGCAGTTGCTGGGTCATTAGAAGAGGAGCGGAAATAAATGGACATACACTGTCACCGGGACGCAGTTGTCTTCAGTGGAACTGATGGTGGGCTTGCAAGTTCCACAGCCATAGCTCTGAGTAACACCATAAGTTGACATGTGGTGGGGAGACTGAAGCTAGCTTTGCCAGGTTGTTTTTTCAGAAATCCTTAGACCAGGCGGTGCCAGCGTCCCCTGTGGCCTCAGTCTTCCCAGCGGACGTTCCTCGTGTCAGAAATCAGTGCTGGCAACCTGGCTCTTCCCTGGCCTCGTTGGCCATCTGTAGAGCTACTTTCCACGGAGCCTTCCCCCGCACCTTGAGGCTCACGTAAGGATGACTTTAGAGGTAGCCTCCCTTTTCCCTGTTTGGCATGCGCACTTCTGGTCTATATTGAGTCACAGCCCCACAGTTAGACAAGCACGTTCTCCTCCCTTCATGTGCTCCCACCTTCCTCCAGGGGGAAGCCCCAGTGGATTCACAGCCCCGCCAAACCGTTTTATTTTTATTTATTTATTTATTAAAATATGGAGTGCTTCACGAATTTGTGTATCATCCTTGCTCAGAGGCAATGCTAATCTTCTCTGTGTCATTCCAATTTTAGCGTATGTGCTGCCGGAGCGAGCACAGCACGTTTTACATTTGGTAACAGAACCCCCTGAAATTATGTGTGAAAGGAGGCGGCAGAGATCAAATCTCCTCAGACACTTTGCTTTATATTGAACCTTGGTTTTTCCTTTGGCTTCTCTAGCTTTGATCTTTGATGATGTCCATGGACTAACCCTAGAAGTTGTGGCCAAGAAGGATTTCAAGAGGGTACTTGGAAGTTATTTTTATTTCCTAAAAGAAACATTGTCCTACATGGGAGACGATGAAATGATTACAGGATTTCCCCTGGTTCCAAGATTTTTAGGAGGGCACATAAAAACTATCTAAATCCTTTAAAAGCCAAAGAAATGCAAAATTCAATCAGCATAGTGGCGTGGGTAGCTGTGGCAAATTTGCCTGAAGAGATGAGAGAATTGAGAAATGGTCCCTCTCATGAACACACGGGAACCCATGTGTCCAATCAGCGCTGTGGCAAAAACTCAGTCATTGTCCCACAAGGAACCTCTTCTATAGTTAATAAATAGCAAGAAAGGACACAGCAAGAAAGGACACAGCAACCCCAAAAACATTTGGAGAGACAATCCCAAAATTGTTCAGGATTATATAGTTTGCATCTTTTAACCTCAGACATATAATTCTGTGTAGAAATTGAAAAGAAAACTAAAAACACATTATTAATATTTTTTTTGCACTAAGGAATCTGTGAATATTTGATCATTTCCAAAGGTTAAAAATAACAGCCTGTTAGAATAAAGGCATGTCTGGTAATTCTAATTTCATAGGTGTACTTCAGTTTATTTAAATTTGTGATATTAAGTTGAAGTTACATTATAAATAGTATTGGAACCTGTAAAAATTAAGATTCACTGAATTTATAAGTTTAATTGATAGTTTTACAAGGGTTAAGTACTTGGTTTTATAAGCTAAATCAGACAATTGGTATGCTTCAAAAGGCTAAAATATGGTAAAGAAGGTAGATTTAATATCTACATCACTTCCCTCTCTCTTGAAACCTCAGAAAAGCTATAGCAAAGGGATTTTTTTTTTTTAAAGACAGACACCCATAAAGATGGAGAGAAAAGGCAAGGAGACAAAGGCAATAAATTCTGGAAGCTGAAAAGCAGATGGATGACTGTTAATTTACTTAGCAGATGCAAGAAAACTTAAGCTGGAATGTTAAGTCTGAAATGGAGAAAGCCAAGAATATCCTGATCTAAACCATAGCACCCTCAAAAGACTCAGAGCAGAAACTGGGGAAGAAGGTGGAGGTAGTGGTCAAAAAAGGACCATTGGGCCGAAACCGGTTTGGCTCAGTGGTAGAGTGTCAGTCTGCGGACTGAAAGGTCCCAGGTTCGATTCGGGTCAAGGGCATGTACCTTGGCTGCGGGCACATCCCCGGTGGGGGGTGTGCAAGAGGCAGCTGATCGATGTCTCTCTCTCTCATCGACGTTTCTAGCTCTCTATCTCTATCCCTTCCTCTCTGTAAAATATCAATTAAAATATTTTTAAAAATATATTTTTTTAAAAAAGGACCATTGGTTAAAAGTAGTTAGAGCCCTAGATCACATGCCCCATTGCACACCTCCAGCTGACTGCCTCTCCCCATCCTTGGCAGAATAAACATGGATGTTTCTTCTCTAAGCAGAATCAAACAGAGGGATTCTGGCCTGGAGGGTACGAAGGCACAGGTGACAGCGTGAGCACAGTGCCAAAGAAAGTAGATTAAATAAATGAATGTATGCCCATGGCATGCTGAGTGCTGAGACCGCCACAGAACACCCGCTCCCACCTTCACCAAGTCATTTTTCCCATTCAGTTCCAGCAGCCACTGAGAACTAAGCTTCTGTCTGTCAAACAGGGTTTGCTAGACATCTGAAAAAAAGGTTCTACTATGGATGACAGAGACCAAGACAAGCAAACCAGTGAGTGGGAGGAAGCAGAGACCACATAGGGGAAGGAAACATAAATAATGTGATTCTTGCAACAAGCAAAAATAAGCACATGTACTACATCCATGAAACAAGAACAAGGCGGGATAAAAGGAAGATTTAGGAAATAAAAAGAGGTCCTTGGAAATGAAAAACAGGATAGCACTAGTGAAAGGGAAAAAAAAGAAATAAAGATGAAGAATTCCTCCAGATAATCTGCAAAATAATAGTGGGGGGATGGGGGGGAGGGGAGAGAAGAGAATAAAAGAAAAACATTAGATGACCAACTCAGGACAACCAACATCCAAATACCAGAAGTTCTAGAAAGAAACAGAAAGAAAAAAAATAGCTCAATTAATCGTCAAAGAAATTATTAAGAACATTTCCTAGAGTTGTAGGACAGGAAGTTTTGGAGTTAAAGGTCTCATCACATTACCAGCATGATGGACCATAAGAGTCCATATTGAGGACAGAATGTAGAATATCATCATTGTGGGGTTACATAACCAGAAATATAAAAAATATATATAAAAAGGCTCAAAAATTAGTAGCTGAAACTGGATGAAACTTTGTAACACCCATAATAGAAAGTAAAAGACAACTGAACAATGACTTCAAAATTTGAAGAAAAACAGTTTTCAATTTAGAATTTTTTACCCAGACAAATGGTAATGAAATGTGAGGGTAGAAAGAAGATATTTCCAGACATAGAAATGGAGAAAGATTTAGCTACCATGCATACATTCTTGGGAAGTAAGTGGGGGTGTACATCACCAAAACAGGAAATGAACAGTCATCCTATAAGGAAACACTGAAAATGTTGAGTTTCTATATCCTAATTTTCTTTTAGGGTGAGAAAGTGGGTCACTTGGCTCTGTGTTAGAATGTTGGGCATTTGAGAATGGTTAGGATTTAAATAGGAGATAAGTGTGAAGTATTCTATTATATAAATTATTCAGGGTTAAGAAAACTAGAGTGTAGCATAAGGCACAGATGCAAGGAGTCTCCAGGACTGTGGAGAAGGGAGGTGTCTGGTGCCCTTCAGTGAGACTCAAGAGGTAGACAGATTGTCATCACCATATTGGCCATCATCCCCACCCTCTACATCAGTCAACCAACTGGAGGATGTGCTCCCACAAAATAGGGGAGTAAACCAAGAAGGAGGGTGACATGAGATCCAGGAAACAGGGATCTTACTCATCAGAAGACACAGGGAATTCTTGGAATGACAGTACAGAGAATCATGGCGACAGCCTGCAGCAGGCCTAGACCAGCCCAGGAGCCAGAGAATGGGATTCTCCAGGAGGGAGGCCTCCAAGAGGGAAAACACTGTGTTAGATCCTGAAAACTCAGAATGTTGTTCTGAGTTTTGTGGAAATTGTTGGAAGAAAAAGCAAAATGTACAAACAAACGAAAACCTCTAAGCAAATTTTTAAAAAGCAAGCAATTGTTAACTTCAGGGAAAACAAAAAATAAGAAATAAAACAGAATCATAGTGTCTTAGGTTGCACAACTGAGAATAACGTTTACCTCATAGACACATAATGTGACCACTGAGGATTGTTTCAACCAAAGACCTTGATATAACTGTAGTGAGACAGTGATCTGGAGAAGCAAAGAGGAAGGTGGCATGAGAGCAAAATCCTTTTCTGTCATTATAGGTCAGGAGAAATAACTCAAATTGAGCGACTAAAAGCAGAATATGCATATTATTTAGAAATGTGGAGGAGTGTATATTTCAAAAGAAATGTCTGGAAAAACAGCAGATAGTGTGAGTGGTGAGGCAGGAAATTACATTTTAGAAATTGATTTTAGAGAAGGAAGAAGGGAGAGGGAAGGGAGAAAGAGAAAGCACAAGAGAGAAACTTTGATGTGAGAGAGATATATCGACCAGTTGCCTCCTGTACACACTCCTACCAGGAATCGAACCCACAACCTACATATGTTCCCTGAGCAGGAATCAAACCCACAGCATCTGGTGCATGGGAGGATGCTCCAACCAACTGAGCCACCTGGCAAGGGCAGGACACTACTTTTTTGTTGTTGTTGTTTTCTTATAAGGCTTTTGTACCATTTGGCTATGAATTATGTGGATGAGTTACTTTAACAAAAATAATAATGATTTAACAAGATAAACTAGAATATATTAAATTTACAAATACAATTTTAAATGTTTAATGCTTAATTTATTTTGTAAATGGGACCAGTTTTAGCTAAAGGCCCCTAAAAGTAATGGTCAGATTTACTAGAATTATATATAAAATAATGAAGTTGAATGCAAAAGCTTAAGGAAGAATTAGATTTAATTTACTTGAATAAATTTAATATTATTCTTAACAAACCAAAGTAACTTCTGAATATCTTTTTCTGTACATAAAAGTCCATTTAGAAAACAAACTTCCCTCATCTTGTCAGATTTAAAAGCCTGTGGTAAGTGCTGGAGGAGGGGAGACGGCTGGGGGGTGCATGGCTGACTCAGCTTTGGGGGAAAAAAGTCTTCCCCTGTGGGTTGTTCTTGAGTGCCCACCATCTCTACCCTGGGGCCGTGGTCGGCGAACTGTGGCTTTCGAGCCACGTGCGGCTCTTTGGCCCCTTGAGTGTGGCTCTTCCACAAAATACTACGGCCTGGGCGAGTCTATTTTGAAGAAGTGGCGTTAGAAGAAGTTTAAGTTTAAAAAATTTGGCTCTCAAAAGAAATTTCAGTTGTTGTACTGTTGATTATATTTGGCTCTATTGACTAATGAGTTTGCAGACCTTTGTCCTGGGGAGATAGCCTGTGGGGGCACCACTGTCTCACTCACCCAGACACGGCTTCCTCCCCAGGGTTCTGTGTCAGGCCATCAGAATGGGCTATTTGATCTCTTAGCTGGGTCTGGTCCTTCCCAAGTCACATATTGTGCCAGGCAGCCTTCTCCTCAGCTCTGGGCAGCTCCCAGTGGGATAGACAATAAGGCTGACAAATGGCTTTCTCAGTCCTGTGGGTGACCTTCGTTGCCACCCTCGTTAAGCTGCGGAAACGAGCAGTGTCCACTAATTAGGAATAGATTGGGGTACGGGCAGGCAGGCTGCAGGGGGTGCTGGGGATCCAGGGACACAGATGAGAGACTTTTGTCTGAAGTTGTCCAACAAGAGAGGAAGGACAACTGTTGAATTAGCCCACACTATTGGGCACTCGTTTTCTTTTTAAAATATATTTTTATTGATTTCAGAGAGGAAGAGAGAGGGGGAGAGAGAGAGAGACACATCAGTGATGAGAATCATTGACCAGCTGCCTACTGCACGTGCCTACTGGGGATCAAACCTACAGTCCCCGTATGTGCCCTGACATATGGAGCAGGGACCCTTCCGTCCACAGGCAGATGCTGTATTCTCTGAGCCAGACCAGCCAGGGCTGGGCACTCGTTTTCAAAGATCACAAGAGATGGTTCCATAGTCCCCCTCAGGAACCAATTTTTTAATATATATTAATAATATATATTATAATATATATAATTAACATATATATATAATTTTATTGATTTTTTTTTACAGAGAGGAAGGGAGAGGGAGAGTTAGAAATATCAATGAGAGAGAAACATTGATCAGCTGCCTCTTGCACATCCCCCCCCCCCCCCCCCAACCAAGGTACATGCCCTTGACGGAAATCCAACCTGGGACCCTTCAGTCCGCAGGCTGATGCTCTACCCACTGAGCCAAACCGGTCAGGGCAGGAACCCACTCCTGCTCTTCAGAATGTGGGGTCAGGGAGGCTACACTTAAATAGGCCGGACAATTCTGAGGCGCAGTCGTTCCCCCTTATCTGCATTTTTGCTTCCCACGGCCACTGTGGCCTGCAAACATGAAATGGAAAACTCCCACAGTGCACAGGAAGTCTGAACTAGGCGCTGTTCTGAGTGGCGTGATGAAGTTTCGCGAGACTTCGTGGTTCCCGCTCGCGACGTGAGCCACGCCCGGGGCCAGCGTCTCCACGCTGCGTACGCACCTTTCGCACCTGTCGGCTGTCGAAGTGCCTCCATGCTTGGGCTCCAGTCACCCTGGTTTCCCCAAGTTAAGGACCCAAAGCGTGAGAGCAGCGGGGTGGCAGTTCCAAAGCCAAAGAGAAGCCAGGAAGTGCTTCCTCCACGGGAAATGGGGAAAGTCCTTGGTTAAAAATTAGGAAGGAAAAGGATCCTAACCTGAGGTCGCCACCATCTGCGCTAAGAGCGAACCTCCTGCCTGTGAAACTGTGAAGGCGGGAAAAGAAACTCTTGCTAGTTTTGTGGGTGCAAAGGGCACAGGTTATGGCCCCCCGGGTGTGATAGTGCCTAGTTGAGGTGGAAAGCCGTGGGATTTGTGGGTGGGAGACCGGAGTGGAAATCATGTTCCCGTGGACGCAGTGTGTTGCTCCAGGAAGCATGGAGCCGGTAGGAAGACTTCAGAAGGGGTCCCTTGAAACAAGTGAGTACATCCGCACAGCTTTTGTTCTAGTACATGTCGTAATTGTTTATTTTATTTGTAGCTATTGCTCATCTCTTTATTGTGCATAAATTATAAGTTAAACTTTAGTGTAGGTATACAAGTGTAGAAAAAAAAAGGTTATATAGGGTTTGGTAATAGCCACAGTCTCAGTCTTTACGGGGGTTTTGGGTCACATAGAAGGGGGGACTACTGTACTGTATTGAACAGAACGTCAGAAGAACTTAGACTCGGGCCTGCAAGATTTTTATGCAAAAGGGCCAGATAATACATAGTTGCATGCCATATGATCTGTGTCACAGCTGCTAAGCTGCCATGTTAGCAGCCATAGGCAGCAGGTCTATGAATGAGTGTGGCTGTGTTCCCATAGAACCTTATTGGCGAAAGTAGATGGTGGGCCAGATTTGTCCCAGAGAGAGTAGTTTGCTGACCCCTGTCTTAGATGAAAGTGTGAAGAGGTAGAAATGCTAAGAAGTGAGTCTCTAATGGTGAAATTTCAGGTCATTTGACAAGGGGACGGTTATCACTCGGAACCGTACCTGTTGCAGCTACTGGGAGACTATCCAAACTGGCTTACCCAAATGGAAGTCCAGTTTGACCAGCATTAAGTTAGTAATCTGGCATAAAGTTACTGCATGGTTAATTTTTATTTTTAAATGTCATTATCGAGAATTCATGGCAAGCAAAATAAGTCAGTTAGAAAAAACTGAGAACCGTATGATTTCACTCATATGTGGAATGTAAAACTGAAACTCATAGGCACAGACAACAGTATGGTTGTTACCAGAGGGAAGGGATTCGGGGGCTAGTCAAAGGTAAAGGGGGGCAAATACATAGTGACAGGAGATAATTTGACTTCAGATGGTAGGCACACAACACAATATACAGACCTTGTAGCATAGAAATGTACACTTGAAACCTATTAAAACAATATCACCCAATGCATTTAATTTAAAAAATAATATCACTTATATAATGAAAAGAAGCTTGCTTACTCAAAAGGGATGTTTTTGTTTGTTTAAGTAACTGAAAGTCTAGAAGTGGACTGACTTTAGGAGCAGTTCTAGTTCTTTTTTAAAAAATATATATATTTTATTGATTTTTTTTTTACAGAGAGGAAGAGAGAGGGATAGAGAGTTAGAAACATCGATGAGAGAGAATCATCGATCAGCTGCCTCTTGCACACCCCCTACCGGGGATGTGCCCGCAATCAATGTACATGCCCTTGACCGGAATCGAACCTGGGACCTTTCAGTCCGTCAACCGACGCTCTACCACTGAGCAAAACCGGTTTCGGCAGGAGCAGTTCTAGTTCTAAATGACCCCTCTTTTTCCTCATATTTGGACTCACATTCTCCTCTGTTGAGGGCAATCTCAGTCATCTTCTCTTCTAGGTCACAAAATAAATGGCTGCCACTAGCCAGGAAGGCTAGCTCCTTCCAGATTTACATTCTGTAGGAAGAGCGTGGGATTTCTGGTAGATGATTTGAGGTGCACTCAAATTATACTAGCATTAACCCAGCTATCTCTTACTAGGACAAGCTCTCTCTGACTTTTTTTTCTTCTTCTTCAAAAAGGTTCTGATTACTCTCGGGCTTAATTTTCCCATATAAACATTACAACCAGCTTATCAAGTTCCATGAAAAAAACCTTGCTGGGCTTTTGGCTGGATTTGTATTAAGTCTGTAGACCACTTTGGGAAGAACCATAAGCCCTGAATCAGGAACTTTGAGGTGGGGCCCCCAAATTTGTGCTGAATAGCCCTTCTGATGGTTGGGGTGCTCACTCCGTCTGAAAACCGCTGCTTACTCTAATGCAATTGCCTGTCCACTGTTTGGAACTTACCCACACCCGAGGTAAGTTTCACTGGGCAGGGCTGCAGTTGTCTTACTCACCTCCTCTGTGCCTGCCAGACTCATAGTAGGTGAATTCTTCTGGGTTGAATAGGAAAGATAAAGGTGAAAAAGAGTGAGGGGACCTGATCAGAGAGAACTGCCAAGCTTCTGACTTCCGCCTTCCTGCTTCCAGTGTCTTTACTCTCACTTCCAAAGTCAGCCACGCTAGATGCTCCAGACGTTTTTGTTTGTTTGCTTCTTTGCATTGCCTGGGGATTCATTACCTTCCAAGTAAAATTGCCTCTCAAGAAGCCAACTGTCCTGGGCTCCTGGGCAGGCACCATTAGCTTGAAGGAGTGCCCTGGGACAGCACCAACAGCTGGGCTGGGGGAGAGAGGAGGCTCCGAGTTAGCAGGGGGATTTGGCTGAGCTCCAGCAAGCCCACGTCCCTCCCTGGGGGCTTCTGGCAGCCTGTGGTGGGGCAGGTGCCTTGTCTTCTTCACGGGAACACGTAACACAGCATAGGACGTGTAATGAGTCAGGGCAGAAGCCGGATGACTGTGAGCGCACCAAGGGGACCAGCAGGGGAACACGAGGGTAACGGCCCAGTGACAACTGCTGCAGCAGCGAAAGGAATTTTAACTGTGCTGCTCCAAGTTCTATCCCTTCTCTCCCCACCTTACCCACCGCTCGCTGCTTCTTGTACTCTCCATGTCTTGATCTGGTGGCACCCATCCCATGGGGTCATTTCCGGATAGGACGGTGGATCCAAGAAGAAACATTTTTTTTTCTTTAAATAAAGCAAAAACATTTACAGTATAGTTTGGGGTTGTGATTCATGAGGAGCAAGCTTCCCCTGCCTGTGTATGGAAGGGGAACTTTTGCCCCTTCATATCCAGACTGGCATTGGTAATGACATTCTTGTCTGTCTCCTGCTGAACGCAAAGGCTGTTGTTGTCTGTGTTCTCCCGGCTGTCCTGTGGTCGCCGGCAGATGAGAGGGCTTCTCTCTGCAGTTTCTCCTGAAGAAAGTGGAGATTATTGATGTCAATCACTGTGATCCGGTGGTGGTGAGGGTGGCAGGTGTTCAAGATGAAGCCTGCCACAGGGAGAAAGGTGGGGACCCCAGCGGCATGGGAGTAAATTAGATCCCAAAGGCCCAACTATTTAGTTCAGGGGTTGGGAAACTATGGCCCCTGGGCCAAATCCAGCCTTGTTTTTATAAATAAAGTTTTATTGGAACACAGTCAGGTCCACTCATTTACATATTGTCTGTGGCTTCTTAACACTATAATGGCAGAGCTAAGTATTTGCTATCTGGCCTTCTACAAGGTTTGCAAACCCCTGCTCTGGTAGGACCCTTTAATGACCCGGCCCCTAGCCTTAGCCATATTTACAAGGTCCAGCCTGCTTTCATTTAAGCCAGTGGTTTTAAAATATTCACTTTAAACTTTTAGCTTAGATATAATTTAAAATTTATAGAAAAATTGCACAAATACGAATAATACAAATATATTACATGAACTTCACCAGATTCAACTCTTGTTAACATTTTACACCATTTACTTTATTATATGTGCTCACTCTCTATTTATATTTAATGTTTCATATTTATTATATATAATATTTTTAATCATTTGAGGCTTAGCTACATACATCAAAGCTTCGTTCATGAACATGTGCAGGCTTCCTAAAAATTGGAATTGTCTCTTTTTATAACAAAGTACACTTCTCATCTTTAGTAGGTTAATACTGATACAATACTTTTATCTACTCCACCAGCCATATTTCAGTGATTATCCTTTGTAGTATTTTTCCCCCTCCGGTATAACATCCAGGGTCAAGAATTTCATTTACTTGCTATGAACCTTAGGCTTTTGAGGTTTGATTCTAGTAAGGAATAAAGCACTTCCTATATAGTTCCATCTCACCAGAAAACTGTAAGGGAAAGGCAACATTTCTTCTGGTCTTTGGAGCTTTTACCTGGGAGCCCCAAGAGCAGTCTGGGGATGTTCCCAGTAACAGAGTACATGTCCATGGAGCACGACTTCTGGAAAGGCGGGTTCTTACAGCTGCCTGCCCACCTCTGCATGCAGCCAGCTGTGCATTTCCAGTGGAACCTGTTCACTCTCTGGCTGCAGTGACCCTGAGACATCCCTTTCCAGGACGAACACCAGCCCTAAAGGGGAAATGCAAGCTAGCCCTTCCAACATCCTGACAACTTGGGAATGTGGGTGTGAACAAGGACCTTAGGACCCAATATACAGATTTGGGGAAGATCCGAGTCTGGTCACTTGATACAGATCAGCTTCATGGCAAATTAAAATGAATTATATCGCCGAAACCGGTTTGGCTCAGTGGTAGAGCGTCGGTCTGCGGACTGAAAGGTCCCGGGTTCGATTCCGGTCAAGGGCATGTACATTGGTTGCAGGCACATCCCCATTTGGGGATGTGCAAGAGGCAGCTGGTCAATGTTTCTCTCTCATTGATGTTTCTAGCTCTCTATCTCTCTTCCTTCCTCTCTGTAAAATATCAATAAAATATTTAAAAAACAAAAACAAAAAAACAAAATAAAAAATAAGTGAATTATATCAATTAAAACTACCATTTAAAGCATAATTAGTGATCCTTCTGAAATAAAAAGATATTTTCATTGGCATAAATGGGTTAAATAAAAATTGATACTAGATGCAATAAAATTCAATTGTGGTACATATGTAACCTATATCTGTAATCTTGCAGAAGTGTGCATATATATAACATACCACTCACCTATTCCCTTTTAAATCAATGATTTATTAAGGGTCTATTGTGTGCTAAGTGCTGGGGATGGAGAATGAGTCACACAATGCCGAGTGTGCTGGGAGGGAGAATTTTGCTGCATTAAAGAATTTGGATTTATCTTTCAGACAGTATTATTCTCACTGGCCCTTGCCTGGGCCAAGAGAATGCAGGTTTGAGATTTTGAGCGCTTGGGGGGTGGTTTGGAAAATGTGATGCCTGGCTGGATGCCAGTCTTGTGGCTGGACTGAAAATAATAGTAAAGGGTTTAAGACTAACGATTCTTCCAGAACAACCAGCCTGACAATGAGTAATATGCAGTTTGATGTGAAAATTAGAAAACTGGCAGATGAACCTGCAAGAGGGAAATTGGATTTCCAGAGAGACGAATGGGAGGCCATGTGGCTGAATGGAGTTCATAAGATGCAAAGGCATGCAGCGGAGTTGCCATCCTCCCCCCCTCCCAGCGTGTAAAACGGGCCCCTATTATTTATTTATTTGTGGGTGAAAAGCAAGAGTTCCGTGGTCCTGGCGTTTATTATCAAAATGGATGGATTCAATATTGGGCAATGATGTGTTCGAAATGAAAGTCGCATCATTAACTGTCACAGGCATTTATTATCACTTTCCTCCGTATTTGAATAAAACAGGCATTATCCCCACCAGGCCCCACAGGACTCTCCTGCTTCTCTGGGTCTGGCTTTGGCGGAGTCTCAGTTTCTGGGGGGCAGTGGCACCAAGAACAAATCTGGGAAAAGCAGAGATGCCCAGGGGAATGTGACGAGGAATGGGAAATGTCTGACAGTCACTTTAACAAGGAGGGCTCCATCTTCTGAAAGTACGGGTGTGGTCTGTTAGCTTACTGCTCTCTCTCTCTTTTTCTCTTTAGCTCCCCCATCATCTGTCCCATTAGCTCAGCCACTTGTTTCACATCTCTTTCCCACTCTCCCTCATTCCTCTCACTGCACACGCGATTGATATCAAGAACGAGCTTCTATCCTTGTGTACTAAACTTCTAACCTGGACACAACAATTGGTGGGGAGGAGGTTACCTATATCTCAGGATGCTTTGAATTGCTCCATGCCTAGAGCAACTCCTTGCTATAAAGACTACATAGTTTTGAATGTCCATGCTCCCATCAAAGAAACTGACTTGGGGGAAAAATTATATAGATCCATTATTACTGTTCTGAAACCTTTTTCTGCTCCAGGCAGAGAAGATAAATTACCAGCCAAGTGATATAAAGTTAGTTTGAATATTTCATAGGAGCAAATACATCACAATGTCTGGAAATCTCTCCTCTTTTAAGTTGGAATTAAAGGATGGTTATCAGACCAATAATAGACACTATCATTTGCATACATTTCATCTCAAGAGATTTCTGAAGTTACGCAATACTCTAGTGGTTCACTGTTCTTCACATTCCTTTCAAACCAAATTACAGCTCAGATTAGGGAGGACCCATTGGTGATTGAGATGACTGGCAGGAGCACACAAAGAGGGCATCTTTGAGGACTGAAGGAGGGTATGGCCAGTCAGGGCGCTGTGGGGCTTTTTAATGTGTTTCCATGTTGGAGGCAAACTTTACAATTAAAGAGCTTTTCTTCATGTTCTGCCCAGCTGGCATGGCTCAGTGCTTGAGGATTGACCTATGTAAGCATGATCTCCAGTAGGGGGCATGCAGGAAGCAGCCAATCAATGATCTCTTTCATCACAGATGTTTCTATTTCTCTCCCTTGCCCTTCCTTTCTGAAATCAATAAAAATATATTAAAAAAAATAAAGAGCTCTTCTTCACACTTTATGGTTCCAAACCACTAAACATTCAATGATGACAAAAATGCCAGTGTTATTTCCTATTTTATTATTCCTTTTTACATTAAAGATTTAATTCTTGAAATAGATCTTAAAGTTGCCATTAATTCCATTTTTCTTTAGAATTCTTTTTGCACAGGTTTCTGGTCTCATAGGTTGTGCTATGGATGGAATTAATTTTCAGTGTTTACTTATAATGTGTAACATCAGCAGGATTATATTTGAAAGTTCTTCCTGATTTCTATAAAAATTCCTCGAGATCTTTTTAAAAAAAATATTTTTTATTGATATCTTACAGAGAGGAAGGGAGAGAGATAGAGAGCTAGAAACGTCGATGAGAGACAAACATCAACCAGCTGCCCCTTACACACCCCCTTACCGGGGATGTGCCCGCAGCCAAGGTACATGCTCTTGACCGGTATTGACCTGGGACCTTTCAGTCTGCAGACTGACGCTCTACCACTGAGCCAAACTGGTTTTGGCTCCTCGAGATCTTTGAGGAATAGTAGACCCATTTTATTTACTCTGTGCTTCCTGAGCCCAGCACAGAGCCTGGCATGGAAATGCTATGCCTCTCTTGTTGAGTAGAGAAAGGTGGTGACATTGCTGGTAATGACATTCTTCTTTTTTAAAAAATATATATTTTATTGATTTTTTACAGAGAGGGATAGAGAGTTAGAAACATCGATGAGAGAGAATCATTGATCAGCTGCCTCTTGCACACCCCCTACTGGCATGTGCCTGCAACCAAGGTACACGCCCTTGACCGGAATCAAACCCGGGACCTTTCGGTCCACAGGCCAACGCTCTATCCACTGAGCAAAACCAGTTTCGGCGACATTCTTCTTATACTTCCCAATATTACCTGCACAGCCGTAGGCTACCTATAGCTATACAGGTGCTGAGCTGACATCAACGCTAGCCTGGTTAGGCACTTTTAGCTGCAACCGAGAGGTAGTTCAGACTACCATTTGTAAAGTGGCCTTCCGGCCAGCATACAAAGGTATGTGAGGTACTGATACCATTAATAGCCTGGCTATTATTAACAGGAAAGGAGTAAAGGAAGACTAAATAATACAGGCATGCCATTTATACAGCTTTGCCAGGAAGCTGCAGTGTAACATTCTCCATGTCTGTTCCCCACAGATCGATAGGGCGAAGGGACTGGACAATTGACACATGCCCAGTAAGGTCTGGATGGTATGGAAGATGCTTACCTGTCGGTCACATCTGGGAACAAGTCAGTGGCCAGAATAGGCATGGCCACTGCAAACTTGGGAAGATTTGATATTTAAACTCCTGCACAAAGGGAGTTCCTTCTCTTGCTCTCTTGTGCTCTTAGCCCTCTTGCTCTCTTGGGACCCCTGCTGCAGGGGACACACTCCCCTGCATTTGCCCGCGTGGCTCATGGCCATGTGGGACCCACACAATGGACTGATGGACTGAATCTGGCCTGATGCTACATCGGACTCAGCTCCATCATGGAATGGAAGCTGTGGACACGGGCCCTGCTTTTCACTCTGTTGGGGCCCCAGCTGGGTATTTTTTAGCATTGGTTTAAAGACAATGGGACTTTACAACCAGAGGGAGAGAACTCTATGTAAATAAAAAAAAATCCCATTCTCCCATGCGAGTCTTAGAAATTTCCTTTTCTGAAGATACCACAAGAGCCACCCTACTCACACTAGTGAAGGAGGAATCCCACCAACCTAATCCTCCGGCAGCAGTAGCATTAGAGGTCATCTGTGTCATGCAGTCATGGCTGTGGCATAGGCAGGGTCACCAAACATTCTGTGTGCAACCCTGAACTCTCAAGCCTCCCTTAGATTAGCACCACGTGACTGTGTGTGGCCAATGGACTGTGAGAAACAGTGGCATGCGTCATTTCCTAGCACAGGCAGTTGAGACCCATTGTCCACAACTCTTGTCTTTTCTGTCTCTTTCATGATGACTCTGGAGACGACAGTGCAGATTGTTCCATTCCAACATAATGAAGACTTCATCAGCCCGAGTTCCTGGGTGAGTGTGGAATAGTTCCACCTCCTGACCCTTACATACAATTACAGTTACACTGTGAGATAATCTTACTTGCACTAAGTCACCAAGGAAGAGTTCATTTGTTACTGTAAGCATAGAAAATTATGACCAAATCCAGCAGATTTCCCCTTCCATCTAATTGGCCAAACTGAAGTTATATGATCACTCATAGCTGCATGGAAGGCTGGGAAGATGGGAAGAAGATTGCTAATTTGCCTTAAATGAACCATGCTTTACCCCTTGGGGCTGTTTTTACCCTAGGAAAAAACTGGGGTTTTGTTACAGGGAAGACACTGGGTAGGCACTCTCAGTGTCTACCAATCACAAGACACTATTCATGCTAAACAAGGGAAAAAAATAAAGCCAAAAAGGCAGAGGTGGATAGCGAGGTATTTTTGGAATTTCATGCCTCAGACTAAGTGTCCCAGGGATGCTGCTGATGTCAGGAGGCTCCTGCTCTGAACTGTCAGGGTACCTGGTTAAGTGGCTGTTAAACAGCCTCTACTTCCTACCTCTGGCCTCCCACCACCCAAAATGCTCCCCTTGAGGTGGGGAGGGAAGTGATTCCTACTATCCTTTTGCCAAATCTCTGGGAGAGGTTGTGAGGCTGAACAGATTTGTGTTTGAAAAGGGCTCTGTGGCTCTGGCATGAAAAGCGCCACAGAAGTGCAGATGCCTGCAATTCATCGCCTGCTGAAGGAAACAGGAACTGAGTTGCTTTAAACTGGAATTTCAGGGCCCGTGGCTGGTGTCTGGGATTCACAAGAATTTTTTTTTGAAAGCACCTTCTTTTGTATAGACTGCTATTTGTTCCCTCAGTTTCTTATCCAACTTAACTCTCAATGGTCTCCTCACCCAGGGTGTCTGGTGAAAAGTGTGGTTCTGAGAATTTTATCATTTCTTTCCCTGAGTTTTTTAGTACTCACTCCTTCTACCCTTTATCCGTCCCCCTCTACGCAGGCCCTTCCTGTGGGAAGAATCGAACCCCTATCTGCTAGACCCAGGGATTGGCCCCATGGTGGGATGGGGGTGAGGTTCTGAGGATTAAGCTCTGACCCTCCTCTACAAGTTACCGGGAGGGTTGTTAAAAGTGCATATTTGCAGCCCCAGCCCAGAGCCACAGTTATGGGGGTCTGCGTTTTTTCCAAGCACATTAGTAGTATTTATTTGCCAGAGAGAAAGCTCAATAAAGATTCCTCAAATGATGAATGATTTGTGAAATGCTCATACCGCGAGGTCCTGTGCTAAGTGTCTTCTGTATAAGTTCTCATTTTATCTCCCCCAAACCCTAGGAGGTAGCAATAATTCGCAGCATTCCTTCATTTTCCAGATGAGGAATCTTGGCCCACGAACTCAGCCAGGATTGGGACCAGCACCTTAGCTAAGGTTCGATACCAGCACCTTAGCATTATTGAGCTGTCTGTCTCTTTTCCCTGAGGATCAACATTTTAGAAAGGATTTCAGGGCAAGAACCCAGTGGAATGGATCTCCAGTGGTGATATTTCTGGCAGCAAAAGTTGTGGGGAGCTATTATCCAATGCTGACGTGTCAGGAAGAGTTAAATCTCTTTGACAATTCAATAGCCCCCTTTGGGTTTGCCCAAATGGCACCTGTTGTTGAAGTCAGTAGAGCTTACAATTTAATTTCATCTGCCTGCAAACAATCTCTCATTAGGGGGTGGAATGATGATGGGATTCTCCCAGCCATGCAGTTTCACTTTCTACAGGGCGATGCATACAGTCACTGTTTTCTGCGGAGAGGGAGAGTAACCTCCTCCTCCCACCCCCAGGCTGCTTATAATGAGGAAGCCAGTGCCTGGGTTAAGAGAAACGGGGAAAGCAACTACTGGGGGTGAAAAGGGGTTAAGCTCCACACAGGGTTCCTAAGCGATAGTTCCGTTTCCCCCCTCTGGGAGCTGTCATCTCCACTTGCAGGCTAACCATTATGTCCAACAGGATTTGAATGTTTCCATTGTCTAAATGACCAGGAAGTGGTTTTTCCATCTATTAGAGATGAACTCTTAGCATGGGCATGAGGGACTCTTTCTGTTTTTGACTTTGAGCTAATAGGACAGCTTAGGTTCAATAATAAAGGTGATGGTGATAGTAACCAGCACTAACAGCTGAACTAGTGTTGTAGAAGACCGAAGAAACCCAAGCCGCTCTTAGAGAAATGGAGTTCCACAGCTTTATTACGCCAATGGTTTCAGAGGAGTTGCCTCCGAAGTCTGAGCAAACCAATATGGTGGAAGCTCTTCTTTTATCCCCTTTGGTTTCTATGTCCCCCAAATATGATGGGACTTCCAGACCTTTTGTGGGCTTTGCAAAAAGCCCCGTGTGTTGGGATGGGGGCCTTGAGACCATATCTAAGGGCCTGGCCTGGCGCCGGTGCTTTTAACCCACTCTGGAGGTTGTGTGTTGTTCATGGTTTATGGCCTTTGTAAAATGTGAGCATTTAGGTAACAGGTCTTACAAGACCAGATTCTGGAGCAAGGGGCAGTGACTTAATCATAGGTTATTAAGAATGTACATTAGGTTACTGGCACAGATTCAGATAGCTAGGCCCCTCCCTCCACCCCCCAAACATTAGGGTTACATTGGAATTAGCCTTTTAGCCTTCTCCACTAGTAGTAGTTACTGTTATACAGACATGAGCATAGCAAAGGTGATAAACCAGACACAGAAGCTCACCAGGGCAGAAAGCCCTAGATGCTTAGCAAGGACCAAATCTGGGAAAACAAGAACCTCGCCCCCAGAGAAACCAATCCTCCCCTAGCATATCCCCAAGTCAGGCAGTTTAGACCCCCTGACCTTTTCATTGCTAAAAATAACATCTAGTTCTCAGTTGTATTTCAGCTCCAAGCCCAAAAAAGCAGCAGAACTAGACAAGTGATGCCATGGCTGCCTCAGGACAAGCTACAATGACTAATGATCCCCCTGCCCTGGCTCCAACCAATCAGTTAAGAGCAAGACCCTGAAAGAGCATACCTGGAAAGCTGATGAATATTCTATTAAGACTCTCCTCTGACAGTTCCCCTCAGATTTCCACCTGCAAGAGAGATACATATGCCCAGGACAAAGGACCCAGCATACACTCTCCCTCCAAGGAGAACACCCGTGCCATTCCTCCACAAGCACATATCCATCAATCTCTTGAGGGACCCCATGAGATTTGCAACCAGGGGAGCAATGGGTAGTGGCAACTTCTCTTAGGCTAATGCTCTGACTCTGTCTCAAAGGCCCCCTTTATTCAGACTTCTCAGTGAGCCAAATCAGCCCCGCTTAGGCCTTCCCGTGGCTTTTTCTATGCCCTTCCTTGTTTCACTGTCCTAAGTATATTTTTACTGCCATCATTGACCCAATATCCCTTGGTTTGGTGCTACGTAGTCCTTCCCTTTGGATATCCCCATTAACTTTTCCTTAAATAAATTCAATTTTTCTTTAATCTAAAATGGCTATTTAGCCTGCCCACACACCACCGACTTTAACTTTTCAGTTACCATTTGCTTGCTGCTATATGAGATGTATTGCATATATTTCTTTAATTCTCACAAAAACTCTGTGAGGTAGGAATTGCATGCCCATTTTACAGAGGCAGAAACTGAGTCAGGTAGAATAAGTCATTGTCTAACATCACAAGGCTGGCGAAAGAAAGAGGCAGGACTGAACTCCAAGTTTGTCTGACTTCAAATGTATACCTTTCCTATTGCCCCCTCATTACCCATCCTCCAACTGTGTGTCCCAATTACTCTCTATTAATAAGGAGGCTGACCGTGACAACCAAAAATCTCTGTACATTGCATCCAGAATGTTGAGGGCATTTAGATGCCCCCTCTTCCATTCCCCAGGGAATTCCTTGGAGGAACTGGTGGGGAGGATGCTGTTGGATATTTCATTTTATGAGTTATTGGCAGTAGAATATTCATGTGTGTTTGCATCTTCTGGCAATACTAGTGTCTGACATGTGACCAGGTTTTTTATTATTATTATTAAAGTTACAGCTTTTGAGGGGAGTTGGGATTATTACTGGTGTTTTGGGCAGGTGTCAAAGTTGGATTCACTCTGGCAAGTGGAAGATGATTTGAAGATTTTGGCCCAGGAGACATATATGCTAATAGGAAAAATGCTTTTCTTCTTCTCTTCAGGCCAAGTTCTGAAAGATTATACTAGCTTTGTGGATTGCACATGGAAAATAAAAGAACAGATGTAGGCTTGGGAGGGAAAGAAAAAAGAGAGAGTAACATCACTGAGGCAGACTGACAAAGGGATGGTAGTGTTACTCCCAACAGCACTGTGGAGTACGTGTGGTATGGGCAATAGTGAATGCCTGTATAAATTGATCAAATGAATGGATTGTGGCATTTAATTCAACAGATTCTTAGAGCCAAAAATTAGAACTATGGAAAACTCAAGTCATATATATAACTTCCTTTCTTTAATTTATGTGGAAAGAACCTTCTGATGGTACTAAATGAGCTTGTCTTCAGGGCATGCTGTCCAGTGGGTATTTGTCATAATCATGCTGCCCTACATTGTTTAGACCAGGGGTGGGCAAACTTTTTGACTCGAGGGCCACAATGGGTTCTTAAACTGGACCGGAGGGCCGGAACAAAAGCAACCTGACCAAGCTGGCACTCTCATCTTGGGCTGCTGGTGAAGGAGCGGAGGGGAGAGCAAGAGAACCCTTCACTCTTTCGGCTCCCAGGGCCAGATAGAACAGCTGAACTGGCTGGATCTGGCCCGCGGGCCGTAGTTTGCCCACGGCTGGTTTAGACTATCATCTTCCATTTTGCTGGTTTTTATCATTGAGAGTTTCACCTTGCAACACTACAGGCAAGACAGCTTGCATTCCAAGCCATCCTTGAGGCTAGCTAAGGCCAGATAGGAGAGCCAGGTTCCACAGGGGAAACAGGCCACGGAAGGAGGAAGGTCACATTCAGAACCTGCCTTTTCATAGAGAATGGCAAGCCATGATTGGGCTTTCAGGAGGAGTAGCAGCAGCAAAGCTCCAAACAGTAAAATCCTGGATGGGCATGATTGGCTCAATGTGCTATGGTCTGTGTCCTACAGGTTTTTTGTGGTCCTGCATCCATAGTGCCAATAAGACTAGCCTAGGAGTAGTCTGGTATTGGCATTTGGATTTTCTTCTTGGCTGTAGAGTCGCTGAGCTTGATTCACTGGCTCTGAGTTTCTGAAAATTCTGTGAGTTTCACATTAGTTGTAATGATCTTCCTTTTAGTTAGAGTTGGTTCTGTTATCTGCAATGGAAAATCTTGATCTACTTCAGGACTGGATGGCACCGCTTACATTGGTGAGGGGGATCTTCATTTAGCTGACCAATTCAAGTGTGAATTTCTTTGAGAAATACTCTTACAGACACACCCAGAAATAATGTGTTACCAGCTATCTGGGCATTCCCTAGCCCAGTCACATTGATATTACCACTACCAATTGCAATGTTCCTTTCCCTTTTCTTTTTTTTTTAAACTCTGGCCATTGATTTTGCTATTTTTTCTGTTTGCAGGAATCTTTCCTACATATGTTTACCGGAATGTTACCAATCACTCAAGACTCCATTCAGATTCCATTTCTTTAATTAAGACTTTTCTAGTAACTCCCTGCAACAATGTTGGCTTCATCATCTGAAATCTTATCTTCTGTTGAGAAGGTTTACTCTATCATGACTTGTATAAGAATTAGTTTGTCCATTTAGACATCTTCCTGACTTTATTGTGAAGTTCTTGAAGACAGGAAGGACTATGTCCTAATCATTTTTTTCTTTTACCAATGAATATTGAGCCTTGGATAGGATAAATGCCAACAGATTCAATTAATTAGTGAATTGCTCACAGTAGTTACACTATCTGTCAAACCAAAAATCAAGATTGGTGTGTCTTTGTGGACCATCCATAGGATCGTAGCTCTATAGCAACTTATAAACCTTGAGACAGATGCGTTTATAGTGTTGGAGGAATATTATGTTCAAGCCCCACTTCAATGCTAAATTGTGGGTAAGAAAAAAGGTTTATCCTTCTTTCACATGTAGACTCAGAAGTGGGTGGGAGAATTGGAAGAACAGAAGTCTTAAGCTTCCTAAGTCCTGGTTTCTGTAGTATTGATTTTGCTATAAATAGAACGACAGGTTGTAACCCTGGACAAGTAACTCATCTTTTCTGGGCTTTTGGTCCTCATCTAAAAATTGGTTCATGATAATGTTTCTGCTTTATTTGATTGCAAAAAGGCCAAATAAAGGTATAAATACCTTCAAAGTAAAGGAAGATACAGATCAGTGGGACAGAGTGAAAGAGTAATAAGAGGGGTGAGTAGATGTGGTGGGAGAGAGAATGGTCTCATAGAACCAGGAACTGGCCTAGAGACACTGTAGATGGAGCACACCAGGGATCTTTCTGAAAGAGTCTCTCAGGGCTGTAGCAGAGATTGCTATTTGCTTACCAAGATTTTGTTCCCCACTTTTTTCTGTATTGTTAGGGGGAAACCACCTTGGAAAGAGCAAGTGCTATTTTTTCATGTGCTGCTCTCCTCTCTAGCCTGGGTCTGGGGCCTAGGAAAGCATTTGCATATTGTCAGCATTCTGCATGCCTTGGGGAATCAGTACTGTTGAAAGAAAAATTATAAACTTTCTCATTTAAAAAAAATCACAATTTGGAACAGAGCTTAAATAAATAACATGAGATTGGGGCTTCTTTATGGCTTAAAAAGATCTCTCTTTCCCTGTTATCTCCTGAGGTAAGCATCTCCTCCCTCCCCGCTCCCCTTTCTTCCTCCCTCCCCGCTCCCCTTTCTTCCTCCCTCCTTCCCTTCCACTCTTCCCTCTTTCCCTCTCTCCCTCCCTTTTTCCCTTCCCCTCTCCTCTCCTTCCTAACTTCCTTCCTTCCTTCCTAACTTCCTCCCTTCCTTCCTTCCTCCCTCCCTCCCTCCCTCCCTCCCTCCCTCTCTCTCTCCCTCCCTCCCTCCCTCTCTCTCTCCCTCTCTCCCTCCCTCCTTTCCACAGTCATATAGCTGATATTATTGTTAAGCAGTGGAGAGTAATGCTAGGATTTTCTGTAAGACTTACCATAAGAATCTGAGTTTATCTGGTGAGCCCAGGCCAGCGCATTTTTGCCTACACTTTTACCTTTGCTCATTGCTGCTGCAGCCTCCTCTTCTTTATTACGATGATGAATTTTCATCATGCTGCTTCCCAAATGAGAAAAGATTTTAAAAACAGCCAGGTACAGTCTCATCTCTGTGGTCCTGCTTTATACCAGCCAGACCCAGAACAGGGCAGAACATTTTCTCCTCATTATCACCTCATCACTCAGTTCCCCTTGTCTGAGTGGGGTCAGTGAGGTGGGGCGCTGAGCCCAGTGCAGGAACTGAAGTGCTAATGAAGAGAAAGTGTTCAAGCGTGGATCCTGCCCTCTCACTCAGGCCCACTGAAAATGCTAACATCATGAGATCATCTTTCTTCTGGTTGCTAAGTTTAAATGAATTTTAATGCTGCTATTTTCTGGATGGAGATGGCTTTAGTTCTAAGCAATAAACCGTCCATCCCACAGAGAGGGAAATTAACAAATATTTGGTTGAAGCAGAAGATTCTTATCTCTTTACAGAGAAAAAGACAATTTGTGTCCAGGGAAATGTTTTGGAGGTGTAGCAGTCAGTCTGGGACACAAACCAAGTTTCTGTTTGACAAACAAAATTGGAGCACCTGCTCTGTGTTAAGCATTGGGCTAGGAGGTGGTTAGAATACAAATAAGTACTTAACATTTATTAAGTGCTTTCTTTAGGATAGGGACCGTGAATTAAGAGCCTTTGTGTTGTTTGTATACTTTGTTGACTTAGCAAAACCAGAACTGTCGTTCCCAGATTACCTTCCTGGCATGATTGTGGGTTAAGGCTAACCACAAGAGAAATTTGCATGAGATCTGAAAGGCAGAATTGAAGCAGCAGCAATATGTACTCTGGAGGGCGAGGCAGGGGTGTGTGTGCTGTTACAGCTCATGCACTTGGGCCCTCTCTTCCTAACATTATTGCAGCGGTCTTCCAACTGGTCTCTTTGGTCTATGTGCAACACGTGATGCTTCCTGTCACTCCTCTGCTTAAACCCTGGAAAGGCTCCTATCAAAGCCCGCTCCAAGGCTTGCTTACAAAGCTTGACCTGCTGCTCACCTTGCTGGCAGGGGTGGGGCGGCAGCTGAGCCTTCAGATCTTGCAGCACACGCAGGCTCTGGTCCTTCAGCGTCCTGAGCCAGATGTTCCTGCATCTTTGTGGTGAGGGCGCTGCATCTTTGAGGTGCATGTGGTGAAAGACACAAGTGGGTTTGGTGTGTCCTGTAAGTTCAGGCTTGACTTATGGGTTCAAATCCTCCCCATCCCTCACTTCATGTCCTGCTTTTCTGATTTCTGGCCCTGCTGACCTACAGCAACTCCAGCCCCACCTCCTGATATAGAGCCAATAGCCCTCCACAGACCTCTTTGATGGCTTCTTCTTGCAGTTTCTGTTAGGAACTTCTCACTGATCCTCTAGTTATCACTTTCTGGACTTGTATTTCACTCGTTTCTCCCACAGTGGATCAGGTCTAATCTTTTCAGTCAATCTCTTGTGACTCATGTGACATTGGTTTTGACATTGGCAGAGATTTGAAGGGTCTCAAGGAAACTAGTAGTGAAGATTTGAATGGCTGTTAGGAAGTTGATATCAGAGGACAAAGGAAAGGCAACTCATGCATAGTGGTGAAAAGTTTGGCAACACTATGGTCTGTAGTAATTGGAAAATAGAAAATACACTTAATGAACTTATAGATTTGGTTAAGAGGATCCTGGATGAATACGGAAAGTGCCATTCAGCAATGTGTGATAAGGTAGAGATAGAGATGAGATTTAAAGGGGACTGTTAAGGTTTTCAGCAGAATTTAGAAGAAATATAGAGGAATGGAGCAAAAGCCAGCAAAAGGACCTCCAAGTGATAAAGGCTCTAGGGGAAAGAAACAAATCCAGGGCTGTAAAACATTGTCTTGAAGTAAAAATAAAGTCAAGGGTATGACTGTATACCTGATGTTAAAAACTCAGAAGTAGTTAAGGGTGTGTCTGTAGACCTTAGGTAGATAACATCGAAGAATCTTAATGATGCGTCTCTTAAATGTTCTTGGCTTGACAGCAGAGCTTCTAAGACTCTTAAGAGCTTTGTTCCACAGCAGCCTGGCACACAGCAGAAAGGGGCCTACTGCAGGAAGAGATCTGGATTCATTGAACATCCACTGAGTGTCCTGTCCTGTGCCGATGATAGAAGGAAATCAGGAATATAGTGCTAGCCTCCTGTGAATGCAGAGACACAATAGTCTCTCTGACTAGTGAGAGCGAGTCAAGCAAGCAAAGCAAGCAAGTGGCTGAAAGAGAAAGATGCCACAGGACCTGGGGAGGAGGACGTGACTGAAGAGAGCAGCAAGGTTTAAATTTCTCTAGTCTGAAAGGAGAGGGGATCCGCTGGAACATACTTCCCCACAGTAGGAAAACCAAGAATAATAGGCATGAATCTAAACGACGCTCTAGAAAAATCACAGGGAAGTATAAAATATAGCCCAAGCCTGATGCATATTTGTTCCAACGAGGAATTGAAATGGAAATGAATCCATGTCAGTGACAGAGCAGGTTTTTCATGTCCAGGGCAGCCATTTTAAATTTCCTGCACCTCATCTGTTCTCTAACCCCCAAGATAACTCCTGCATTGGCATGTGATAAATATCTCCAGGGGCTGGTGATGGAAATGGATACTGGTGTTGGGGATGCTGTGTGGCTTAGAAAGGAGAATTACTATTTTTTTATGTATCTTTTATTCCTGTTCCTCATCACCAGTCCTCCCAACTGGAGCATATGAACATACACAACAGACTAATGCACACTCTCTCTCTCCTCCCCCACACCCTGTAATTCCCAGTCAGTAACCCCGAGCTGTGGCCTCGAGTGCACAGGGAGCAGTGTTTTGAATTCCTTCCTGATGTTATGGATCACTTTATAGGAAAGCATGGAAAGGCAGATTTCCCCTATGGGGCATGTTGGCTAATCCAGTGTTAGCAGAAAACCTCTGGGGTTTGTAATCTATGGGCTTATTTTACTCACCGCCTGGATATATGGCTGTATCAGTGCTAACATTCCTCACTGGGTTGTCTCGGAGCCCCCCTCCCCCCGCCCCACTCCTGTTAACATCCGAACATCCAGCTCCCCAGTGCTGTGGAGGCTATTAAATTAGCTTAGACAGCAGGTGGCCACTAAAGAAATTGGAAAACAACAGCTGATCTTAGTCATAGTGCACTGTGGACCGGGCCCTTGTGAGGGGAATGCTAGATATAGACTTTATCACGAGACAGACCATCTCCCTCTCCATGGCCCCAGAAACACAGCTCCACGGAGTCACTTATGAGGGAAGAAAGGGGATGCTAGGTTCTCTTAACAGCCCCATGCAGCATCATTTCTGCATGGAGTCATCCAGCCTCTCAAAGCTCTTGGGCAGTGTGTGTGTGTGTGTGTGTGTGTGTGTGTGTGTGTGTGTGTGCATGTGTATGTGGTGGGAGAGTGTATATGGAGAGATGATCCTGCCTCATATTGGCCAAAATCAAGGAGCTTCCATGGTACAAGAATATAGACAGGACTAAGAAGAGACGGGAGAAAGGAAATACTAAAAAGTGCCAACGTTTGTTAGGTACCCACCTATGTGCCAGGCACATTGCTTTACCTGCATTGTTTGTACTTCATTTCCCTAACAACCCTATGGTGCAGGCACTATAATTTATATGCATTTTACAGAGGAGGAGACTTAGGCACAGAGAAGAAGCAGCGCAATCAGCATTTGAACCTCAGCAGTCTCACTGCAGAACTTGTACTCTTCACTGCTCTGTGGGCCGGCAACTAACATGGACGGGGGAAAGCAGCAAATAGAGACGTGCCTGTAGTGGGCAATGCTAATGGGCAGGAGTAAACCATGGCCTAGTCCCTGGGAAAATACCAGAACAGGACCTAGAAAGCTCAGAGGAACTGAGTGAACAGAACTATTACTACCTTTGGGTCTTTGAGTCGCTAGGGAGCATGATGTAGATAAGGCTAGCTGGCTCTGCAGAAATGATTCCACCCCTAAGCTCTCTGCTTACTGAAGATTGATTCCTTGGATTAGCGGGGTGGGGAGAGGAGATAATTTTCCCAGAGTCTTCACAATGGCTGGACCATAATAAGATGAACCTGAAACAGCAGCTGTGGTAGCACGGCGTGGCACTGGGGACGGGGGCAGTGATGGGGCCACAGAGAGCCCGGTCCAATTACTGTTCTTGTTGTCACTGACAATTTCCTATGGGTGTCAACTCCTGATAACAAATACTGTAATAGTACTAAAGCTACTGTGCACACATGCTTTATTCGGTGCTGGGCGTTCTTCTAAGTACTTCCCCATACTAATCACTTAATCCTGACAATAACCCTATGAAGGTATTGTTTTCATTTCTGATCCATAGGTGAGGGAACTGAGTCACAGGGGTGTGAAGTGATTTGCCCCAAGTCACCTACCTAGAGAGGGGCAAAGCTGGATTTTAACTTAGGCGACCTGGTATTGGAGTCCAAGCCTTGAACACCTCAAGCCACCTTCTGGGGCTTGCCCTCTGAGAGATGTCACCGTGAATGTGAGGAAGTCCTTGCACCCAGCTAAAGAGCTGTGCACATGAGCAGAGGAGAGGAAGCATTCTGCATTGAAGTCAAGGAGAGTAACATTGCTGAGCAGGGCATGACACGTGAAAGGGGGGCTGTGGCTGGAGTGTTCTGTGGTCCCTGGGGAATTCGCACATATGAGTAATCTCTGCTTTCTGTAACAGTCGGTTCCTTTCTCTCAAGATTCTGCTCCAGCTGCTGTTAGAGGCAGTTTGGGCCAGAGGGGCAGCAGATGTTGCCAGTTTGGAGAAGTGACACGTTCAAGGTGTAAAAACACCACCCTGCCACCCAGCTTTGAGCCTACAACCTCTGCTCTCTGTCCTGGTAGAGAATTCATTCATAGAAGCTGGAGAGGCTGAGTTGCCAAGAGTCCCACCTGAGCTGTGCCATGGGTAGTACAGAGCCCAGCGTGGCGGCAGAGAAGGGTCCAGTGTTGCCTTGTGGGGACCCTGTGGCACCAGGGAAGTAAAAAGGAGTGTGTGAGGCAAAGGGTCTCTTTGTGGGGAGAGAAAGAGGTGTAGATTAGCCCACGTGGAGTTTAGGGCCATGGTCAGCAAACTTCTGCTCATGAGCCACATGTGGCTCTTTGGCCCCTTCAGTGTGGCTCTTCCACAAAATACCTCGGCCTGGGAGAGTCTATTTTGAAGAAGTGGCGTTAGAAGAAGTTTAAGTTTAAAAAGTTTGGCTCTCAAAAGAAATTTCAATCGTTGTACTGTTGATATTTGGCTCTGTTGACTAATGAGTTTGCCGACCACTGGCTTAGGGCAACCTCACTCCAGGTAGAAAGATACCATTAAGTAAATATCCACGGAAAAGAAGTGGAGCTAATGCTTATCAAACAGCCCTTGTTTGCCAAGAATCATGCAGGTACTGTTTCATCCAATCTTCTCAACTTCTGAGTGAGGATGGTGCTATTTTACTCTTCTCATTTTACATTTAGGCAAAGTGGAGTTTAGAGAGGTTAAGAATCATATTCAAGGATGTCCAGCTAGTTAAGGGCAGAACTGGGATTTGAGACCAGCTGGAATTAGGCCTTTAGAGCCCACGGTGACTGTGGATGCTAAGCCAGTGCACCCACGGTTCTGTGTAGGTAAAACAGCGCACCTGTTAATCTCTCCGGGGAAACCAGGGTACCCTGCTGCTCGGAGGAGCTCTCTCCACTGATTTCTGCAGGTAACCTGGGAGTTACGGGCATGGTGTTCTAAAACCAATAGATGAGATTTTTGCAGGACAGCTTATAGCAGAGAGGAACCAAATGCTCACTTTGCAAAGTGAACATGTGGGGAAAGTTGAAAGCACCCTGCAGGGATTTAGTTCAGGATAGAGCGGCCTAGAGAGCTGCCTCCATACAGCTTTAAGGATTTGAACATTTCCTTGGTGGCACTTTAAAGATGCATTTGTCCCAAGAATAGGAGATGTGGGATGTCCCAAGCGTATTTAGATCAGGGTCTAAAGGGAAAAAAATTTTTTTTCCACTGAAAAGGAAATTACACTCTGGAGATTACATAATCTCATTCCCTGAGTCCTTTAAGTAAAAAGGAAAATGCCTATTAGGGAAGGAGGGTGGATACTAAAGGTTGTTGAATCCAGCTGGGCTCCCCAGCCCCAGCCTGTGAGCTGTGTAAAATGCAGACTTCCGGGCTCCATGTGAGACTTACCAAGTCAGAGCTGGAGGTGCGCCCAGGCATCTGGCTAATGAGCTCCAAGGTAATTTTGACTCACTGGAGATTGGCATCATTGTTGAGAGTTTCAAACTTGCTCTGAAACTGTACTTTCCAAGTAAATGTACAGTTCTTCAAAGCCACATCCAGTCAACCACTTAGGCATTCTGCTAAATTAGGTTTTCTTAATCTGAAGTTCATTGCTGACTTCAAGGGCCCCAAGAAGCCTGTAAAATTTAGGGTAAAATTCTGTGTGTTTTATGGAAAGAGGGTCTTTTATACCCATCAGATTCACAGAGAGATTCATGATGACAACATTTAAGAGGCTCAGCAGCATATGTTTTGGCAACTGCTCTGAGCCCATTTAAGATCCTTACAAGAAAAGGAGGCTCACTGATTAGAGATACATTTTTGGGTTATTTATGTACATTTGTGTGTGTGTGTGTGTGTGTGTGTGTGTGTGTGTGTGTGTATAGGTATGTTTGGTGGAATACAAAATGATATTACGCAGAGAAACCACTCAAGGTATTCATAACACTTTGCTGAAATTACTTAATAAAAAATTACATGTAGTAAAAAAAAAAACAAAAACACCCAACCATTTAGAAAATGAGCAAAAGGCATGAACAGACATTTCACCAAACACAGACAGATGGCAATAAGCACATGAAAAGATGCTCAAGATCATTAGCTATTAAGGAAATGCAAACTAACACCACAGTGAGATATCACCGCACACCTTGTCCTAATGGCTAACATTAAAAGTAGTGTGTGGTGAGGAGTTAGAGAAACTGGATCGCTAATACATTGCTGGTGGGAATGTAAAATAGTACAGCCATTCTGGGAAACTCCTTGGCAGTTTTTAATGCAACTAAACATATAACTACCATGTACCCTAGCAATCTCACTCCTGTGCATTTATCCCAGAGAAAGTATAACTTAGAGATGTTTGCATAAAAATCTGTACATGAATGTTAGTGGTAGCTTTATTCATAAGAATTAATAACAAGAAATAACTAAGATGTTCTTCAATAGGTTAATGGTTAAACAAACTGTAGTGCATCCTTTTAATGGAATATTACCCAGCAATAAAAGAGTGAACTATTGATTCATGCAGAAACTTGGATAAATCTCCAGGGAATTTTGTTGAGTCAAAAAAAGCCAACTTAAAGGTTACATACCATATGTTCCCATGTATATAACATTCTTGAAATGACAAATTTATAGAAATGGATAACATATTAGAGGTTAAGGAGGGGTTGGGGGTGAGAGAAAGGTGGACGTGACTATAAAAGAGCACTATGAGCCAAAACTGGTTTGGCTCAGTGGATAGAGCGTCGGCCTGCGGACCAAAAGGTCCCAGGTTCGATTCCGGTCAAGGGCATGTACATTGGTTGCGGGCACATCCTTGGTGGGGGGTGTGCAGGAGGCGGCTGGTCTATGTATCTCTCTCATCAATGTTTCTGGCTCTCTATCTCTCTCCCTTCCTCTCTGTGAAAAATCAATAAAAAATATATTTTATAAAAAAAAAAGAGCACTATGAGAAATCCTTATGGTGATGGAAATGTTTTGTATCTTCACTGTATCAAGGCCTATACTCTGGTTGTGATATTCTACTATGATTTCGTAAGCTGCAACCATTAAGGGGAAACTGGGTAGTATAGTCAGGATATCTGTGCATTATTTCTTATAACTGCATGTAAATCTACAATTATCTCAAAATAAAAAAAATAAAAAATGATCATATCCACTAAAAGGGGTAAAGTTTTACCACCTCTGACAGTATTCCAAAGAGTGTGCTCTATTCTATGAAGGCAGATCTGGAAGAACAATTTGCATGGGGTAAGGGTGGCAATACCAGGACAATGTGCAGCCTGCCGGGGACTCTGAGGGAGGGACATCAAACACCTGCGTGCATCAGCTCTGGTCTGCCAGTTAACCATGGCACTGTGTAAGAGACAAGATGCAGTGCTGTGAGACCTCATGTGTGGTTTTGCTTAGATACTGTCCCAGGATGGGCATGATGTGCTTTGAATGAACCAGTTTGAGTCACATGGTTAATGAAGCTGAAGGAACTTACTGAGTGGGTGTGAGTTTTGTGTACCTTATGTGAACCTGTGTGTGTATGAAGATGGTAACTGCAGTGTGCCTGCAAGGTGCTGGCTAGGTACCTTTATGAGCATTATTCCACTGAATCCTTATGACAGTCCTATGAGTCATGCCTTATCAGTCCATTTTACAGACGAGAAATAGAGGCTTGGAAAGGTAAAGTAACTTGCCTTAGGTCACATACCTAGAGAGTAGCATAGTTAGTATTGAAACTAGGGCTTTCTGACTTTAAAATCCATGATGCCTCTAGCTCATTATGTGCAGGTCTTCACAAAGGTTCACTTGCAAAGGGGGAACCTGCAGGGAGCAAGATAGGGAAGGGCACCTAAGGACTTTTTCCTTTCTGAGCCTAAGTTTTAAGCTGGTGGTTTGAATGATGGTGGAATTAAAGAAAAGCTGTGTCAGGGAATATTCCTGAACAAGAGTAAAAAGGAATGATTTTTCAGAATCTTTGTGAAGCCAAAGGCATCCCGATTCTTCTGGTCTTTATCAGGATCTTCCTTTGGTTCCTCCAGTGCCGATACCTGCCTGGCACTAGCTGCCCTGTGCTGAGGAGAGAGTGTACGGCTGAGCTGTGAGCTGGCACTGCCGGCCTGTCATGTCTGTGCTCAGTGAGCTTCTCTGGGGCTGGCCTCTGGGCCCACACCAGGGAACTGCAGATGGTTTGGGGCTGCTGCTCAGCAGTGAGGGGCACATGGAACAGGGGCCTCTACCCACCTGTTCCCTTTTCCCAGAGGAAATACCAGAACTTAGTAGAACAAATGAGGAAGACCAAGAGGTAACAGCACAGCAACTGTTGAAAAACAAAATGATAACAGCTCAGCAATTATACAACAAAAGCATGAACAAAAGTGACACCTCATAGTAATAATGTCACTGCAGTAATGATTGAAACAAGTAGCTGTGACTGAAAAGGTCATGGATTTACAACTTCAGTTATTGAACATTATCATTAGTCACTATGTTGAGCATTTTAAATTGGTTATGTAAATTCACCCAGCAAGCATTAAGGTGGGTACTATTATTATTCCGCATGAGGAACTGAAGACAGAAGTTAAGTTGATTCTCTAAGTCACACAGGTAGTATAGGAGGGACCAGATTTCAAATCCTCGTAAGATGATTCTAGAGCCTTCTCTTAACCGCACTTTGCTACCAACTCAAAACAGTATTGATGGTGTCTGTTACCGGAACATCCTTCTTAGTGATTAGACTAGGATTTTCACATGCAGAAGATTTATGACTTTTCCAAGTGTGGCGTGGTTGCCAGATTTCTCAGAATGCCGAATTAGTGCTTCATAAATTCTAGTGATTTGCTCATTTAAATTTGGAAATACCAAACTTTAGTCACTCAGTAACTCACTCAGTGGATTAAGGAGCCCTTTGATGCAGGCAAACACTGAAAGTTTCTTGAACTGAGCAGCCTTCTAAGATTCAAACAAATGACATTTATATATGTGTTTGGAGCCACCAGGGAGTCCTAGGAGCCCTAGGTCTTACTTTGAGAAATATTGACACACAGGACCAGTCAGGACTGTCAGAAGGATCATTTCCCTAGGATGCTCTCTGGTGAGGTCCCTAAGGACAAGGTAGAAAAAACTCTCCAGAAATATTACCTCCAGCCACGAGTCTGGAATTTGCTTAACTTACAAAAACATGGCAGTGCAGTTGTGTTGCTGACTGTAGGGTCACAGGGTCTCCACAGAGTCCCTAATTCAGGGCTGAGTCTCATGGGATAGTTTGGATTATGCCTGAATTTGAATGTCTGGACAAGAATTGGGACATTGAATTGGGAAAATTGGACAGATATATGCAAAAAAAAAAGAAAAAATAATAACCAAACCACCAAATTACACCATACACAAAAATAAACTAAAAATGAGTAGAGGACTTAAATGTAAAATGGGAAACCATAAAAATCCTAGAAGAAGCCCTAGGCAGCAAAATAGCAGACATTTGTTGTAGCAATATCTTGACCGATACAGTTCCTAGGGTAATGGAAACTAAGGAAAAATAAACAAATGGGACTACATCAAAATAAAAAGCTTCTTCACAGCAAAAGAAACCATCAACAAAGAACAAGAGAGCCCACTACATGGGAGAACATATTTGCCAATGTTATCTCTGATAAGGGTTTAATCTCCAAAATTTACAGGAAACTCATACAACTTAACAAAAGGAAGATAAGCCAAACCAAAAAAATGGGCAATGGACCTAAATAGACACTTTTAATATATATAATTGATTTTTTACAGAGAGGAAAGGAGAGGGATAGAAATGTCGATGAGAGAGAAACATCGATCAGCTGCCTCTTGCACACCCCCTACCGGGGATGTGCCCGCAACCAATGTACATGCCCTTGACCAGAATCGAACCCGGGACCTTTCAGTCTGCAGGCTGACGCTCTGTCCACTGAGCCAAACCAGTTTTGGCTAAATAGACACTTTTTGAAAGAGGACATACAGAAGGCTGAGAGACATGTGAAAACATGCTCAAAGACATGAATCATCTGAGAGATGCAAAGCAAAACAACAATGAGGTACGATCTCATACCTGTCAAAATGGCTATCATCAACAAATCAACAAATGACAAAGTACTGGAGAGGATGCAGAGAAAAAGTAACCCTCTTTCACTGCTGGTGGGAATGCAGGCTGGTGCAGCCACTGTGGAAAATAGTATGGCCTTTCCTGAAAAAATTAAAAATGGAACTTCCATTTGACCCAGTGATCCCACTTCTAGGAATATATCCCAAGAAAACAGAAACACCAATCAGAAAGGACATATACACCCCTCTGTTTATCGCAGCATAATTTACCATAAATAAGATCTGGAAACAGCCTAAGTGCCAATCAGCAGATGAGTGGATTAGAAAACTGTGCTACCTCTATACAATGGAATATTATGTTGCTATAAAAAGAAGGAATTCTTACAATTTGAAACAGCATGGATGGAACTGGAGAACATTATGCTAAATAAAATAAGCCAGTCAGCAAAATATAAATATCACATGATCTCACTCATTTGTGGAATATAATGAACAACATAAACTGATGAACAAAAATAGAACCAGAGTCATAGAAGCATTGAACAGACTGTCCAATCTATGAGGAAAGGTGGGGGATGAGGGGGTAAGAGATCAACCAAAGGATTTGTATGCAGGCATATGAGCATGACCAATGGACACAGACAGAGGAGAGGGGAAGGGCATGTGTTGGTGGGTGGGGACAGCCGGGGAGAGGTCAGTGGGGGAAAAAGGAGACTTACGTAATGCTTTAAACAATAAATAACTTAAATAATAATAATAAAAAAGAATTGGGATGTTGCCTCACCAATACCCTAATTATATTTTCTCTGATACCCGGAGAAAACTTCATACCATTCAACACTTAAATATAGATAATATCAGGCTCTTGCTAGGAGGACATTTCAGTAATTAAAGAAAATAGAAATTTTATCAATTCAACATTTTCCATTTGTAATTAGCCTCTCGAAGTCCCTTAATTATTCTTTTAAAAAAAAAATCTTCTCTATTAGCATATTTAATTAAATTATTTAATTAGATGATGGTTTGCTCAAATTAGAGATGAATAAGTTTCCTGTGTAACCCTCAGAAAAGATTGTTTTGTGCTTTGATACATCGATGGCGAGAACACCGACAAGCCAGGGAGAAAGGCAGGATTGGGCAGCCATCTCCAGGTAGTGGTGCAAATTCCATTTACCTGCTCTAAGCCCCTCCGGCTTTATGTCACAGGCAAATATCCAACTGGCCAACTTGCACTTGCCAGTTGCCCTGAGCTAGGTTGTTCATTAATTCCTTGATTGCCTACACTGTGCTAGACTCTAGGAGCTGGACATAGTAGAACAAAAAGAGCAAGTGTCACAATCTTTGTGAGCTTACAGTTTGGGGGAAAGACACCTGTCTTTTTTATTAATATTATTAATATTAATCACAAGTAATCACAAGTGAGTTTTACTTTCCAACTCTCTATGCAGACACGGAACTCATGCTGCTTGCTGTGCTGTCACTAATAAAGCCCTTTGTTTTAAATCCACTATTCTCCTGTCTTAACAGAGTGCTGAAGGCCTGGGGTGGGGTTTGGGGTTGGGCGGGGTGGGCTGGAGGGGTCAATGAGGGAAGAAAGGTGACATATGTAATAATTTCAACAATAGGGAATTATTTCTTTTTTAAATCTCATGTCTTCTGCTAACATCCATGAAGCTGTGGCAGGCTAACTTAAGTTGCAAGTAGGGTAAACTTCCAGATTGTCTCCAGTCTTTGGCACAAATGGTTGGAGAATTTGAGTCCATAAAATTCTGCTTGCAGGCTCATTGGTATTGAGGTCAAAAGGGAAGAGAGGTCACTGGTTAATGCTTGTCTTTGAGGGCACCATCTCCACATCCACAGAGCTGGAAGTCCAGCATTTCCTACTGCTGTGGAGAAGGACCAGGTGCTGGGCTGTGAGGGAATGAGGGAAAGCATAGGGGACTGGCTTAGGCAGGTCCCTGGGCTGGGTCTTGATTTTCCTACTTTGACAAGCCTCTGAATTCCTTTAAAAATAGTAGTTTATCTTACTATTTCTTCCCATGACAGGTTTATATAAAAAATTATGTATTTCAGAAATAGGTCTTTTATTAAGTAAAAGTAAAGGAATTAGGGATGGTGCTGAGTATTCAAAGCCTCTTTCAGCCTCCCTCCATGTGCCCGAGACTTCTAAATTGTGTTTGACTGTTGGAGAAAAAATTATAATACTGCCAAGGATGGTTCTAAGTGTATGTGGAGGAAATGTTTGAAATTTTGTCATCCAGGCAGAGGGTAATGTTTCTGCACTTCATGGTGTAGAAATTGGTAAAATACGGACACCAGTACACCCAGAGAACTGAGGGCCAGGTGCAGTGTTTACACTCCTTGGATACTCCAAAAATATTATTTTATTAATAATAAAAATGAGGAAAAAGCAATCTTAAAGTCACAAGCTGACTCTGTTTTTCCTAACATAAGTCTATATATTAAGCGGTTTGATCCTAGGCAGACGTGAACAGAAACCTTACTACTTCCTCTCAGGTGGTGTTTAGTAATTGCTGAAATTTTTTGCCCTTAAGGAATTACTATTCTTCTATGGAGGGAAATAAAACCCCTTAGAAGGACTGGTGTGGGGAAGCAGGTACTAGGCCCCTTCAAGAGTACCCTGTCTCAGAATTTTCGAAAGCACATTTACAGCAGCTGAAGAAACGTAGGCCAACTGCTTTGTGGTGCATTTCATTCCAAGTGCAGTATTATTTCTTTACCTTGATTTCCCCTCACAAATAGCTTTGAGTATTTCAAAGGCCATACTCCTTTCCTACCCTAACTCTTCCTCCTTCTTCTCCTCCTCCTCCTTTTCTTTCTTTTTAACATAGACATCTCCAGCTGTTATTTTTAAAAAATATAGTTTATTGATATTTTACAGAGATGAAGGGAGAGAGATAGAGAGCTAGAAATGTTGATGAGAGAGAAACATCCATCAACTGCATCTTGCACACCCCCTACTGGGGATGTGCCTGCAACCAAGGTACATGCCCTTGATCAGAATCGAACCCGGGACCTTTCAGTCCGCAGACCGACGCTCTACTACTGAGCCAAACCGGTTTCGGCTCCAGCAGTTATTTTTTGAAAGGAACAACTTTTAAGAAAAGGGGAACATGGGATCTGGAAGAAGTATATAATAGAAAATAAATACAAATCCACGCTTTTTGGTAATTATTTTATAAACACCCACCACCACCACTATGATCACCAAAACAGACTGCCCTCTACAAAATAACAGAATAAAGGTTTAAACACGGAGGTATTCCCTTAACAAAGCTGAAGATTTCAGTGTCTGGTAGTTGGACTTCAGGCTGCAGCCCTTATTGTGAACGTATCACTGGGTGTGTGGCACCCAGTTTGCTGTTGCTGTGGCTTTTATGGAGAATGAATGTAAGGTCAGCAGGGCCCTGTCAACAGGATAGTCACATGCTCTAGTGATGACATTTCTCTTTTTCCTTCTGAGAAGACTGCTCAGCACTCCCATTTTCTGATCTACATGGAGGAGCTCTGCCCTGGCTTACTCACAGATCTCCATAGCCATGACACCTGTTCACAGCTTCTCGCCTTTGGTACAGTTTACAGTTTATTTTCTCCCAGGGACAAACAGTTGTACGCTGGGAAGTACCTGAGTGTGGTGGTAACCAAGAGGGAACTGGGGCACGGTGAGAGAGGAGAAGTAACTTGAAACTGATCCATGGTGCTCTGTAGCTAAAAGCTACCTCTAGGATCTTTTAGTCAAGTCCTTCTAATGTAAAAAGCACTGGGCAGCTGGGACATGGGTTTGAGTCACTGACAGGATATGACACTTTGGAAAAATCACTGAGACTCAGTTTTCAACTTTATGAAATGGTCCTCTCAATAGGAGTAGACTCAATGAGCTGAAATATCTATAATAATAAAAACATAACATGCTAATTAGGCTGGACAGCCGAATGACCCTCCAGACATCCTTCCAGACAAAGCCACAGAGGCAGGAGCTGAGGCAGAGGTGGTTAGGCAATCAGGCAGGCAGGAGAGTGGGAAGAGGTGATCAGGCAGGCAAGCAGAAGGGTTGGGGTGATCAGGCATGCAGTCAAAGTGGTTAGGGGCGATCAGGCAGGTAGGCAGGCAGGCAAGCGTTTAGGAGCCAGTAGTCCCAGATGGCGAGAGGGATGTCCAACTGCTTGTTTAGGAACGATTGGGCCTAAATGGGCAGCCAGAGAACTTTGAGGGGTCCCGGATTTTGAGTGGGTGCAGCCCGGGCTGAGGGACTCATGCCCTCCTCCATCCCACCCCCCCCCCACCTCTGTGCACGAATTTCAGGCACTGGGTCTCTAGTGTGATAAATAGATCTAATAGTTGGCAGCTCCAAGTTTTTATGACAACAGTGCTGTCTTCAGCTGAAACCGGTTTGGCTCAGTGGTAGAGCATCGGTCTGCGGACTGAAAGGTCCCAGGTTCGATTCCGGTCAAGGGCATGTACCTTGGTTGCGGGCATATCCCCGGTGGGGGGTGTGCAAGAGCAGCTGGTCGATGTTTTTCTCTCATCGATGTTTCTAGCTCTCTATCTCTCTCCCTTCCTCTCTATAAAATATCAATAAAATATATTAAAAACAAAACAAAACAAAACAGAAAAACAGTGCTGTCTTCAAGGACTTCAGCTCCCTACCTTTTGGCTCTATTTTATTAGCATGTGGTTGCCATTTTCAGTGTCATCTCATGGTCTAAGACAGTCACTGAAACTCTAGTCCTCCCCCTTGACTTTCAAGAACGTAGGAAAGAGGGGAGGAGTCAAAAGGTCATAACCCCATCACAGCCCCCTTTAAGCATGTTAGCTTTTAAAAAAATTTTTTTAAAATTCTTTTTAAAAATATATTTTATTGATATTTTACAGAGAGGAAGGGAGAGAGAAGAGAGAGCTAGAAACGTCAATGAGAGAGAAACACCGGCCAGCTGCCTCTTGCACACCCCCTACTGGAGATGTGCCCGCAACCAATGTACATGCCCTTGACCGGAATCGAACCTAGCCCCCATCAGTCCGCAGACCGATGCTCTATCCACTGAGCCAAACTGGTTTCGGCAAGCATGTTAGCTTTAAAGGAGTCTGGAAAATGTAGTATTTTAGTTTGACAACAGACTTTCTGTTAATGAGGAAGCGAAGCATGGTGGGAGGGGATGAATTCTGGCTGGACTACCAGCAATTTATGCCACAGGCAACAATCTGGCCTAGATGGGTGTAGGGAATAGTGGTTAGGGGTCAGAGTGGGGGAATGTCCAAGTGATGGTGAGCATTTTTCCTATAGCATTAAAAATTTTTTATTCTGACAGTCAGGTGGGCATGAACATACTTTGCCCTGCAGAAGAGACTTTTTCAAAGCTCTGTTTGGTCTAGTGTAGGAGATAGGAGGTTTGTATGGAAAACAAACAACCCGGCTGGCAGTTGGGGCACACATGATAAATTACTGCTAGGCTGAGGGTAACAGCAAAGGAGCTCTGAGCAGTGATGCTCATCTCTCTTCCTCTTTTATGGACACAAGGCCACACAAAGTCCTTCACTGTGACAGTGGTTTTAGCACCAGGGTTCAGAGTGGCTGCCTTCTGTAGAATTTCAGAGTAGAATGTTATTTACCATTTTTCTTATCTGGAAAGTGCAACTTGGGACAAGATAGTGACATTCTGGTGGGTAATTTCAGCTATAAGGGCTCAAAATCTTTCCCACTTCCTTCTCTTTTGTCCTTCATGCCCAGTTAATCAATAACATTGGTGACCCTCCCCGTCCTCGCCCCTCCTCAGCCCTGCAAACATCTCCTCTCTGGTTACATAGTTTATTGGTCTAGATTACTGTCCCACATCCCACCTAACTAACATCCTACTCATCTTAGCTAACCCACCCATCCTCCAGAGCAGATAGCTCTTCATTAAATATGACTTTTATTCTGGTCCCCTTGTGCTCAAAACCCTTCTACTATTTCCTCTTTTTTTTTTCTCTCACAAAATTATCTGTTTAATTATTTTTTTACATGGGATTATCTATTTAGTTATAGGTTTAACAATGAAAATGGTTATTGGATGAAGGTACAGAATAGTTAGGTGAATTATAGGCTACTCAGCAGTGTTAGATACCCCTGAAAAATGGCATGCCTAGGCTTTATTTTCTATATTGATGAAAAATTTGTCAATTTTTAACACTTGCCCCCCCAAAAATACAATAATGGCCTGTGTTGTCTTTTAGGTGAACTACTTCATGTATTGTGTATAACTCTATCAATATTCTGATGTGTGAGAAAGAACGCATTTGTATGCATGAGTGGGTGCATGCACACGAATGTGTGTGTGTGTGTGTGTGTGTGTGTGTGTGTGTGTGTGTGTGTGTTCTGGGCAGTTGGATAGACATGTACTTCTACACCACCACCCCCCCATGCACATTCTTTTATTCAATCAATTATTCATTATTTTAACAAGCATTTTTCCTAGAATTTTCTATTCACCTGGCACTGCAATATTCCTAGAGTTGCTGAATGTGGGAAGTCCAGGGGAGCCCATAAGCCCAGGGTGGCTGCAGACACATTGAATGGCTCAAGTTTTGAGTTTTTACCACCAGTGAATATTTGAATATTTCAAGCAGTGGTGCTGTTACACTTTGAAATCTGCTATTAACCCTGAGGATGGTAATTGGACTTCACAGGGCTCTTGTCAGGGCCACCAGTTACTGGTGTGCGAGGGGCGGCGGGGAGTCTGCTCAACTCCGAGGCATCATTTTCTTGGAGCCATTGTAGGTGTGTGAAGTTACAAAGGCAATTTTCTGGCAGACAGCAGTCTAGTGTCTCAGAGAAAGAATACCTATTTCTAATTTGCAATAAGTTGCCGTTTGGATTAGTGGTTGGGCTGGTTGCTGTGAAGATGAAATGAGATAACCCATCCCACGTGCTTAGAACAGTGCAGGTTTATAGAAAAACCACACTGTAAGTTGGTTATTACTCTCTATAAATGAAGCGCTACTGACATACTGACAACATGCAAATAAGTGGTTGTTTATCACGCAATTTTAAACTTATACCAGATGCTGGTATCACGGAAAGTGAATGCACATTAAAAATAAATTTGTCTTTATATTCCCCCCCAACATTGAAAAATTTCAAACATTCAAAAAAGTTGAAAGAACATTCATGTACATTGAACATCCATGTACCCACAATCTGGATTTAAAAATGAACATTTTGCTGTATTTGCTTTGTCACGTATTTATCTACCCATCCCTCTAACATTTCATTGAAAAATACATTTCAAAGTAAGTTATAGGTGTCAGTGTACTTCCTTCTTAAATTTCATGCATGTTTAAAGTAGAGTTCAAGATTTATGTTTTTTAAGGTGAAGTTACATATAGTAAAGTATACAAAGTTAAAGTGAACCACTTGGAAAGTTTTTTTAAAAAAAATATGTTTTTCTTGATTTTGGAAAGAGGGAGAGAGGAATAGAGACATCAATGATGAGAGAGAGAATCACTGATCAGCTGCCTCCTGCATGCCCCCTACTGGGATTGAGCTCTCAACGCGGGCATGTGCCCTGATGGGGAATTGAACTGTGACCTTCTGGTTCATAGGTTCATGCTCAACCACTGAGGAACACCAGCCTGGCTGTTTGGTAAGTTTTGACAAATTGTTGGAGGAGACCATTGAGAGGACATAACCGCACGTTGACCCTGACAATAGGAGACTCCTTCCCCCTTCCCCATCTGCTCACCATTCCTAAAACCAGACCATTTTCAAGGACAAAGCCCTCTGGATGATAGTGACCAAACAGAGTTAAAGCCTCTATCTAAACTCTTAAGATTCGGAATGGCGGGTGCAGAGATCTACTCAAGATAAGTCTGGTCAGTAAGTTCCCTGGCTTGTTAAACCTGCCCCTGACCAATTGCCTCTTTCTTTGGTCTCTCCCTGCCCTCTTTGTGTGCATGTGCTTGGGGAGGTGAGCAGGAGGTGATGGACAGTTTGTGAACCAGCAGAATTCATACACCAGTGCAACCCAAACATTACCATCACTCAGAAAATTCCTCATGTCCCTTCCCAATCAATGAATGTTGCCACAACCCCCAGAGGCAACAACCATATGATTTCTTTTTCACTATACCTTAGTTTTGCTTATTTTAAAATTTCATATGAACAAATTGATACGGCGGTATTTGTTTTCTCATATAAGATTTCTTTTACTCAGCATTCTGCTTTGGAGATTGATCCATGTTGTTGAATGTATTAATGGGTCTGTTCCTTTTAATTTATGAGTAGTAGTACACTATTTGTATGAATATAACAGTTTGCTTAGCTATTCTCCTGTTCTCCATGGACTCCTGGAATGTTTTCAGTTTGGGGATATCACAAATAAAACTGCTGTGAACATTGTAGCACACATCTTTTTGTGGACATAAGTTTCTTTTTGGTAGGTAAATATGTAGGAGTAAGATTCCTGGATGATAGGGTAGGTATATGTTTAGTCTTTAAAAACTGCAGTCATGTCCTGATGTTATGGAGAGACCTCCAGAGAAGACCACCAAGACGCCAGATTAAAATTTATGCCTTTATTAACGAATTCGAATCCGGGCTCTCCCCCTACTGTCGCAGCAGTAAGAAAAAAGAAAGAGAGCCTTGAGCACACAGGAAAGCCTGCTTTTATCCTTTGAGGAGTTTGTTTTGAGACCTTGGCTTAGGCTAGTTGGCAGTTGTTTTGCAATGGTGGGGGGAGGTATAGCTTACTAGGCAGAGTTCTTTGTCTGTCCTAGGGTCATGATAACCTATCACACTATGAGCTATGAAAATTCCACTAGTACCATTAAAAGTTTGCACAATACCTGGGGCGGGGGCGGGGGGGGGCTTATTTTCAATTTAAGCGGTTTCTGTTTGTGCTGCCTTGTGATTACTTGGAACAGGACATACCCGGGGGTTGGGGATTGCCGACAGAGTCAGCTTTATGACTAACATAAAGTGCGTCATGCTACATTCTTTGTTAAGGGCTGGGAGCTCATTCCTCCCCTGTGCTGGAGTCCTGCCTCCACAGGGTCCTGCCAGCCATAACACCTAAAGTGGACATGACCTTTTATGTTCCTACCAACATGTGTGTTTACAGTTGCTCCACATCCTTGCTATCATTTGGTATTATCAGTCTTTTTTAATTTAGCTCTTCTATGATTGTGAACTGGTATTGTGGTTTTAATTTACATTTCTCTAATGACTAATTGCTTGACTACTTTTTCAAGTGCTACCACTCATTCATATATTTTTATGAAGTGTCTGTCCAAATACTTTACCCACTTAAAAAAAACTATTTTGAACTAATTTTAGACTTATAGAAAAGTGGCAAAAATAGTACAGTTTCTCTATATGCCTTATCGAGCTCCTCTAATGTGAGCATCATGTATAACAATAGTATTGTTATCAAAATGAGGAAATTAACATTGGCATAATACTGTTAACTAAACTATAGATTTTATTCAGATACACCAATTTCCCTACTAATGTTATTTTTCCCTACTAATATAAATTTTTTTAAAAAAATGGGTAGCCCAAGCTAGTTTGGCTCAGTGGATATAGCATTGGCCTGTGGTCCAAAGGGTCCTGGGTTAGATTTCAGTCAAGGGCATGTACCTCAGTTGCAGGCTTGATCCCAATGTGTCTCTCTCTCCTCAATGTTTCCCTGTCTCTCAATCTTCATTCTATTCTCTATAAAAATCAATGGAAAAATATCATCAGGTAAGGATTAACAACAACAACAAAAAAAATGGGTAAAGAATTTGTACAGACACTTTATATGGATACCCAGTTGTTCCAGGACTACTTATAAAAAGACAACTTTTCCCCATTGATTATTTTGGCTCTTTGGTTGAATATCGAATTATTTCATAAGTGTCTATCATTGATCTGTTTTTCTATCTGTATGCCAGCACTACACTGCCTTGATTGCAGTAGCTTTAGAGTAAATCTTGAAGTTGTTAGTATAAATCCTCTAAAGCTGTTACTCTTTTTCAAGATTGCCTTGGCTATTCTATGTACTTTGTATTTTCATATAAATTTTATAATAAGCTTGTTAATTTCTTAAAAAACAGGCTACAGCATTTTTATTGGAACTTGGGAAGAAATGGTGTCATAAAAATGCAGTCTTCCAATTCTTCATGAACATGATAAATTTTTTAAGACATTATTTCTAAATAGTTCCAAAGTTTCTATATTATTAAAGTCTTCTTCTTTACTTGCAGCAATATTTTGTAGTTTCTATGTCTTGTCCATCTTTGCATTTACTTTCACTCTTAAAAATATATTTTATTGATTTTTTTACAGAGAGGAAGAGAGAGGGATAGAGAGTTAAAAATATCGATGAGAGAGAAACATCGATCAGCTGCCTCTTGCACACCTCCTACTAATGGGGATGTGCCCGCAACCAAGGTACATGCCCTTGCCTGGAATCAAATCCTGGACCTTTCAGTCCACAGGCCGATGTTCTATCCACTTACTTTCATTCTTATCTTTATTACTTTTTTCTTTTACTTACTTTGGGTGTATTTTGCTTTTATTTTTCAACCTCTGCTGGTGGACCCTTAGGTCATTGATTTTTTTTGTGTGAGATTGCATTTTTCAAAATAGTCATAAAAATATCTTTCATCCCACCTCCTCTTCTATAAATTTATCACACCCTGTCAAGAGTGAAGTCTAATTTCCCTCCCCTTGGATGTTGGGGGCTTGTGATTGACTTGTAACTAATATAGTACAGTGGAAGAGATGCTGTGTAACTTTTGAGTTAGGTTTTGAAAAAGCTATGTAAGTTCTGCTTTATAGGCTATAAATTTTATGCTTGAAATCAAAACTTTCTTATAAGATGGCCAATTACCCTGAGGTCTCAATGCTGTGAGAAAGCCAAGCTATGTGGAGAGATCATGTGCAGGTGTTTGAACAGTCTTCGCTTTTGAAGTCCTCCCAGCTCAAGGAGCCCAACAAGTGAATGAGAATTTAGATGATTCTAGATCCAGCCATCACCTCTTCCTTAGCCTTCAAGTCTTCCCACTTGATGCCTGTTCACTTTCCAGATGTTGCAGTAGCCAAAGATTCAGTCCCCCAAATGTTGCTTACTTAGGTTTCTTACTTATAAAAAACTAAGTAAAAGTCCAACTCGCCCAGGGCCAGTTCTTCCAGTGTCAAATGCTTCTCTAATCTCTGCCTGCTTCTGGTGGTGCTCATGGTTTGGGGTGGGGTTTATAGAAGCTCCTCTGCCATTCATTACTAGGAGTAGAAACTGAGCATCTATATTTTAAACCCATGAAATTGCAGTATCTGCTCTATTAGTAGAGGGTTGACCTGCTCAATGCAAATATTTAGTTTTTGTCATAATTTTAGTAAGCTTATTTAAGAATATTTTCAATTTTTAACATATTACAAATCTCCCATCTGGAAGGTTCTTGGTTCCTCTAAGCCTGGTCTCCATCTGCTCGTGGGGAGTAGTATGAGGAGAACCTGAACTCAGTGTCAGCTGTTCTAACTCTTGAGCTCACAGTGGGGGTCTGCATGTCTTATCCTGTATAACTGTCCTTGGGAACCTTAGCAGAGTTACTTTGATTCCTGGATAGATTTCTCAAAAAGTAGAATCAGCTCAACAGACCTAACAAACAAACAAGGAAGACACAGAGGAAAGTAAGGTTTCTTCTAGGGAAAGTTTGTCCTCTAGCGAGAGAGCCTTAAAACAACCGGCTGGTGGTGCTCGGGGCAGTCAGAGAAGACCTCTCTTCTACCCCAAGAGAGCATTCACCTCTGTAGTCCGGCCCCCCTCCAGGCCGCACTGAGCTTATTGGCACCTGATTTTCTGTGTTGTCTTGTTTTTGCTTGAATTCCTTTTGCCTGGGGTAGAAGGTGTGTCTCTCTCCTCTGGGAGGTGGGAAGAGATGACTTTGTGGGAAACAAAAGTGAGGCTTTCCCTCAAAGTCAGTTGGAGTCTATTGTTATAATTTATTAAAGTGCAATTATGTTCAGAACATGAAATGGGGATAATGGCCTAAAAGACACATCAATGAGTGTCAAATAATGCACAGCTGAAAATGGACCCAAGATAGAAGAGGAGAATGTGTAATGCTGCAGAGAGATGGCCAAGGTTTCAAGTTAACACCACACCTATTTAACTGTATAGATTATCAGCAAGAATTGGAGAAATGATCCTCACATAGGGAGATCTGCAGTGGTGTGTGTGTGTGTGTGTGTGTGTGTGTGTGTGTGTGTGTGTGTGTGTGTTTAGGTGGAGGAGTAGGTGTGAAAGCTGTGTGATAAGAAAGAATAGGCTAACTATAGAGTCTGAGAATAAAACAAGGAGTCTTCCCATTCTTTTTCTTTCCAGACTCTACACATTTTCTTCTCTTTTTAAAAGTTAATGCATAGGTCTAACTTACAGTATACTGCATATAATCAAGTTTTAGATTCAAGTACCCCATCACTTTCTATCTGTGTGACTTGAATAATGGGAAAAATGGTAAGCAAAACTGAAAGATTGTTGTGATAGCTGATTGAGATAAGCTATCCAAAAGCATCTAAGATAGTCCCCGCAATTGAAGCTGCTAAGGCTGGCTTAGTCTTCAGCCTCTCTCACTTTTTCCCCCCTCACCAATTAATACTTGCATAATTCAAGTATTAATTGGGTGTATTGTTACAGTTCTAGCATCTGTATTGCACAGAATTACAGATTCATATAATTCTTGTTGTGGAAAGGATCATAGAGTTTAAGGGATCTACCTAACTTCTTTCCATTTGTTCAGTCGACAAGTATTTAACACTTTTTTATGTGTCAGTCATTGTGGGATACAACGGTGAACAATATTGATTCAGTCCTTGTCATGTGTGGAACTTGAAACCTTGTAGTGGAAAGAGGCTTTCTTCAAGCAAAATATTACACAGGTAACTAATCAATCAGAACTGTGTGAGGTGAGAAGTGAAGAGCTCTGTGAGTATCCTGGGGAACCTGATGTAGACTGGCATGTCAGGGAAGGCAGCCCCAGAGAAGTGGCTTTGAACTGAGACCTGAAGGATGAGCTGGAGTTACCTTGGTAGACTGAAAGGGGATGAAGAGAGAAGCAACTGAGAAACTGAAAAGTGTCAGTATAGCTGTCAGAGATGGGGAGGGGTTGAGGGAATTGGGTGAGTTGTGTGGTTGGAAGCTACTGAAAGGGGAAGCTCAAGAGATGCTGTAGAGGTGAGCTAGGCAGGGGCTAGATCAGCTGTGGAGGCATGTCCAAGGAATTGACAGTATAAAACAGTGCACAGCACTGGTTTCCTTAGGTCTTCTGAATGAACTTATCAGCTCTTCATGGCAATTCAGGGCTGTGGGATCCTGTGTAACATAAACACAAAGAGCTGATTGAGGGCTTAAAGCTAACATTTGAAAGGAGTCAAGATCAAGGAGTCCTTTTTTTCCAAGTGAGCTAATGCAATGCCAAACAATGAATTCAAGTGTTCTTGATATTTTTTTTTTTTTAAATCTGGTTGTGAACTGGCCAGAGTGGAATGTTGACAGCAAATTTTGTAGGTTTTTGTTTTGCTTAAAAATGTGTACTTAGCTTTCTTTTGAGAATGGTATCAAAGAATGCTTTTATTTGTTATCAGAAAAAAAGATTTTTATAACCATTTGTACACCATAAATATCTATAGACACAGGTGGCTGACATTTTTTAAATTAAAAATATTGTGGCAATTAATTGATTAATTAAATTAATTGAGGTGACATTTGTTAATAAGATACATAGATTTCCGGTGTGCAATTCTATAATATAACATCTGTATATTGTATTGGGTGTTCAGGCCTCCTTCTATCACTATTTATCATCCCTTTAAACCTCTTCTATCTCCCATCACACCCCTTTCCTTCTGGTAATCCCCATACTGTTGTCTGTGTCTATGAGTTGTTTTTTGTCTTGTTTTTTTGTTTAGTCCCTTTACTTTTTTTCACTCAGCCTCCTAACTCCTTTTCCCTCTAATAGCTGTCAGTCTGTTCTCTGTATCTATGAGTCTTTTTTTTAAAAAAAATGTTTGTTTATCTTGTTTATTAGATTAAAGACAGTTTATTCAATAAATGGTATTAAAAATTGGACAGATATGTGCAAAAAAATGAAATTGGACTACCTTCTTACACAAGAATAAACTCAAATGGATTAAAAACTTAAATATAAGACTCAAGACCATAAAAGTCCTAGAAGAAAACATAGGCAGTAAAATCTCAGACATTTTTCGTAGCAATATTTTGCTGATATATCTCTTTAGGCAAAGGAAGCACAAGAAAATGTAAACAAATGGGGCTAAATGAAAATAAAACATTTTTGCACAACAAAGAAAACCATCAATAAAATAAAAAGAGAATGCACTGAATGGAAGAACATATTCACCAATGATAAAAACTGATAAGGGGTTAATATCCAAAATTTATAAAGAACTTATACAACTCTACAAAAACAACAACAACAATAAACTAATTAAAAAATGGGCAAAAACTTGAATAGATATTTCTTCAAAGAATGTTTCTTTAGAATCTATCTACCCAATTCACTGTTCACTGCAAGGAATTCCTCACAGAAACTTGTAAATAAGCAATTCTGGGTTTAAATTAGCTACCAGTTATCTTAAGTAAATAACATACAAGAGAAATTATTACTTAACTGGCCAGCTGATTTTTGGCTCTTTTCAGGTTCAAGGAAGAATTTAAATGGGATCCCTGTGTGTTTCTCTCATTTCAAATCCTCTAGAGTAGATAAACATTATCATGAAACTGGTCAAGGATGAAATTTAAATAAGTAGTGTTTGGAAAGGATGACAGTAAGAGTTTCCAACTCACAAAAACAGACAAATTAGTTTAATTAACTGCAAAATTTGGAGGACAGAGATATAAGGAGAATTATTTATGTTGATGTGTAATGTATGCTTAATGTTTTTGTAAACAAGCCTATTAGGGGAAAGACACTCCACCAATATAACTATCCCTCAAAAATGTACCACTAGAGCACAGTTTGGAGCCAAGAACCTGTATTTATCCTTGTAAGTCACTGGCCCTTTATAAGGCAGTGTAGATGACAGCCATCCCCTCACCAACCCAGGTGTTTGTTGTGCCACAACACTGCCAGTCTGACCATAGTTCAACTGTCCTATGTATTTGTGTGGGGATGATGATGGCTCTTCATGTGATTGAGTCACTCTCTGAATAGAGGAAACAGAGGCTGCCTTTATGCTAAAAGCAGCAATTTCTTCCTGATGATTGGGATGGTAGGAAGAACTTTGAATAGACAGTAGACCATATCGCAGAGTGGTAGAAGGCCACTATTTTGGCCTAATAGTTAGCAAGAGATGCCTTCAAAACAAGGTGGATGGCTAAATTCTACTCTTTCTCCAACCCCAACATAAAGCCACATACTGTATACTAGTACATGCACAGACTTAAATTTTCTCTTCTGTTATTCTGGTTGTGTAGATAAGGATTCATGTTGACATAGTAAAACAGAAATCAGTGTGATTTAAATCTGGAGAACTAGGAAAACATTCTGGCAAGGGACAGTATAGTTTGTCTGTTTATGTAGGGAACATTTATTGATTTTTTTTCTATCTAGGAATTATGTGTGTTTTTTTTAGAACTCCTCTTTCCTTTTCCTTCCTTGTTCCTTTCTTCTCTTCCCTTGTACTAACCACCTACTATTTCCTGTGGATCTATCAATCATGGCAGGTGGAGCTGTCAATCTTGATACAATATACTCTGGTGATGTATTGTAACTTGGGCCCTGGACAATAATAATTCCTTATTTCTCTGTATGCAATAATTGGTCCATAGTTAAGTCACGATCCAAGCAGAGCCCATCGGAATTCTTTCCTGGGAGCAGTATACAGACATTGAGAGAGGAAATACCTTTCTGCTGGAGAAGATAAGCTGGAAGGAAGTAACCCTAGAGCTGCTGCTACCATCCTTTTTGCAATCTGGAGAGACACTAAGCTGATAAAAGTAAGACTGACAATTTTGATATACTATAACCTCTCATTTCAGTACCTGAGGCTCTGGTTCTTATAGCCCTCCCTCACTCCCTCCTCCCCTCCCTTCCTCCCTCTATTCCTCCTTCCTTCCCCTCTCTTTTCCCCTTTCTTTATTCCTTTAATTCATTAATTAATTCATCATTCATTCATTCACTCAACAATCTCTATTGAGAATTTATGATATTTCAGATACTTTTCCAAGGGTGGGGGGAAATTATAGTGAACAAGACAAACAAGGCCCTTGTTCTCTTGGTTGTACATACTAAGAAGAGAAAATAGATGACAGATTAGTAAGCAAGTAAATAATTGTAGTAACTGCAAATAGTGAAATAGGCTATGAAGGAAATACAATAGGAGGTGATTGAATCAAAAGAAAGCCCGACTCAAAGTGAGAAAGATAGCTAATTTCACTTTAGTGTTCAAGGAAAATGTCATTGAGAAGGTGATGCTTGAGCTGATGCCTGAAGTACAAGTATTAACCATGAAGAGATCTAGAGAGTAAGTCCAACAGAGGAAATAGCCAGAACAAGAACCCTGATGAGGAAAAGATTAGGGTATTCAAAGAAGAAAAATAAGTGAAGAAAAAAGGGAAGTATGAAGGAGAAGGTAGAGTAAGATGAGATTGGAGATGATGTAAGGTTTACAGTCTTTGGCTAGGAGATGAGATTTTATTCCTGGAGCTGAGGAAAGACTTTGGAAAGATTTTTTTTTAATATATCTTATTGATTTCAGATAGGAAAGGAGAAAGAGAGAGAGAGAGAGAGAGAGAGAGAGAGAGAGAGAGAGAGAGAGAGAGAGATTAATGATGAGAGAGAATCATTGATTGGCTGCCTCCTGCGAGAGAGAGAGAGAGAGAGAGAGAGAGAGAGAGAGAGAGAGAGAGATTAATGATGAGAGAGAATCATTGATTGGCTGCCTCCTGCACATCCCCTACTAGAGATTGAGCCCACACCCTGAACATATGCCCTTGACTGGAATCGAACCTGGGACCCTTCAGTCCATAGGCTGATGCTCTATCCACTGAGCCAAACCAACTAGGGCAGACTTTGGAAAGTTTTAAGCAAGAGGATGACATTTAAATTTGCATTTAAAAGGACTACTTTGGTTACTAGACAGAGAATAATTAGGGAGGAAAGAGTAAAAGCCAGGAAGCCAGTTCAGTGTTTTGCTCTTTATTAATTAGGATAATTGTAATGATAACAAGATAATACAAATTATTATATTATTAATATTATTAATATACACAGAGTTTCAGAATGGTTCTCCAAGCCCACAAATATCATTCAGGACACAGGCTCTTTCCATTGTTTAGCAAGTTATGCTCAACATAGTAACTTGGTTTTAGGGCTCTACTCTCTTGTTTACTAACTGGTTGCCCCAGTTCAGGCATCTTATGTAGACATACAATGTCTGGATGTTGAAGAAATTGTCCTCTATTTATTTTCTTTTTATGAGCACTGAATCCCTTTCTAAAGCTCCTTTCCACCACAGAGGCCAGAGTTGGATCACATATCAGGGGGAATAGAATGGAATTACCAGGGTTGTACTAAACCCATTATGGTTCAGTCCTTTCCATGAGTACACAGAAGGGTGAACATTTAGACAAAACCAGGAATTGCCAGCAAGGGAGGAGGCTACTAGTGATTGATTTGAGTACTCTGAATAATCCAGATAACTTTTAAAAAAACCTTAACACCCCCCAAACCACCACCACCTTTGGTCTTTATCCATGTTAAACTCTCTTTTTGATAGAAAGGGACACCTTGTGCAATGATGCCATTCTAAATACCTTCATCACAGGTTTAACTTTGACAACCACTTTAGGAACTATAATTCATAGTGGGTCTTCCTGAATTTGTCATTTAACAACTTTTCTTGGCCAACGAACTTTCTTTTATTATAGTTGGGTTTAATGGGGCCAAAGATGGTGATTGGCAAGTCCAGGTAACATGTTACTGTTTGTGGATTGTTCCTTTTGAGATCAATTCAAATAATCACTCGCCTGGTCCATTCCCTGATCCTCTTTGTCATTTTTATCTTGCACAGTAATGTGCCCATCTTCATTTTTATATGTTGGTGACCTGAGAGTTCCTCTTTTCTTGAAATCAGATGACATATTTTCTTCTGATTGTACTTGCTCTGGATTCCTTTGGTCAAAGTTCTGGCCCAGCAACTTCATTACGAAGCATTGTGCTGCTCCCATTGTCTTCATTGCTGCTGCCAACCCTCCTCTACCACATTGTTTATCCTCCATTTAGCTGGAAGAAGGTGATTTCTCAGGGAGCCCCTAGAGAACAATTCTGGATTCCTTTCCAATGCCAGATTGCTACTGCTATTCCATGGGGATATCTTATCATCTTCATAAAAGAGCTAATATAGTAATTTGTTACTGAAGTTACTCTGAGTTTGATTTTTGTCACTTGTTATCAGTATTACTGACTAAATATACTTGCTGCGTATAGATTGCATTCTTGATGGGAAGAGTAAGATAAATAATACAGGTAAATATGGCTTAAAAAGGAAGACTGCCTTGTCCTACTAATAAGCTGAATCAATGATAGTGCAGGGCAGAATTTTCTTGACTGCAAGTTTAGTGGTCTTTCCACTCTCTTGAAGCCTGTGAAATCTCTTTCCCCATCCAGCCTCACTCATTATTTAAAGTCATTTAAGTCAGTGTTTGCAGGTTCTCATAAGACAAGCAGGCAATGGTAACGTTCACTCTTGTCCATGGCTCTGCCACTCCAGTGTTCAGACGTGCCTTTTAGCTGGACACTGGGTCTAACTTTATGTACAAATAAGGTAAGTAGCTACCCAGTTGGAGAGATCAAGAAAATATTACAAAACCCTCTTGCTTTGCATCTCTCCATAAGCAGCAGAAGTTGCAATATCCCTAAAGGAAGCAATGCCAATTGCCATTGAAGAGGACAGAGAAAGGTTACATAGCAGCTCATTATCATATCAACTTGAATTTATTTATCACATTAACTGGTAAGTGGACTCACTCAAGTGGTAAGGATACTTTGAGTGAAATACAGTTCAGAGTAAGATCACACAACAGGTGGTCTTTGGCTTCTGTTTTCCTCAAGCTCAGAGTAATGGAGAGCTCAAGGGAAAGGATGGTGGGAGGTGCCCTTAGAGAAGGGCAGAAACAAACATTTTTACCTCCTTCTGTAGCCCCTGCTCTTACACCTGGCAATCAGTGTCCAGCCATGTAGCTGCAGGCCGCAGGGCCTGGCATGGCATCTGTGCCAGTCATCAGAATGATGAGTGTGTGGCCAGGGACACTGCCAGCTAAGGTCGGCTTGGGAAGCAATCTTTCTAGCTGGCCGCGTCCAGCTGGATGTCATGTGCTGTTTATGCCTGTATGGCACAATGGAGCCTCATTATAGGAACAGCTCTCCGCCAAACATCACAGGAAAGGCAAACCAGACTGGCCCGGCTGTGGCCTTTGGAAAGCCACAAAGGCCGTTCGTGTGTGCAGCCAGCGAGCTGCATGGGCAATTAAATCACTCCCAAGGAAAATCTTGTTTGAGCACTAAAGGTCACGGCTATGATTTGTCTGTGATTCTTTGTCAATACGTTTTTCTAACCAAGTACCACATAAAGGTTCCATTATATGGGCTTTGGTGCGGCCTGCATGCCCAGGGATGGGAACGGAAAAATCTGTGGGCAGACTCTGTTAAACGCACCATTTAATGCTGTGCAATTGCTCTCCGTCCTCGTCTGCCTTTTGTTTATTCAGGTCTTAATTCATGTGTGTGTGTGGGAAATTAGTGTAACTAGAAGTTTAGGGTCCCATAAAAGGCTTTAACTAGTTTCGCAAAGATATTCACAGATGGCTGCACAGTAAACATTGTAGAGGCATAGAGCCGGGTGAGAAGTTTGAAGACGAAAGTCCTGAACTGTGTTTGTGTTTTGCTTCATGGTTCTAGGTTGGTTGCAGTAAATCACTGGGATAAGCACTATAACTGCTTCCCCCCCGGGTCCCTCCCTATCCTTTCTCACAGACAGGACCTTGAGAAACCCCTGCATTAAACTCTGGCATAAGGCTTAAGAGTTGTGGACATTTCACAGGTTCTTTTAGGAGCTAGTGTTAGATAACAGGTCAAGCATGTGGCTCTGTCTGAGGGACCAGAGTACCTCGGAATCACACAGCCTTGACTGTGGCTACCCAACTTCAAAGAAAAAAGGGGCGTTCCCAGTTGCTCAAGGAGCAGCCCATGTGGTCAAGCATCTCTTCCTGTGGAAACTCCAGCTCAAGCCCCACTTTCTTCATGAAGCCCTAAATAATTTAGAAGCTTCCTTTTTCTCCCAAAGGAAGTAAGACCAGGACAGGTATGGCAGCTTCATGACCATCTCAGACCTAGGCCCTTTTGATCTTTTTGTCCTTCCATTCCTTAAGATGTGGTCCCTGTTATAGCTTAAGCTATGGTTGTTGTATTTAATATGAAAAATGAAAATATGTTCTTTTGCCCGGCCGGCGTGGCTCAGTGATTGAACATGTCCAGGTTTCGGGCTCGATCCCGAGTAGGGGGTGCGCAGGAGGCAGCCGATCAATGATGCTTTCTCATCATTGATGTTTCTATCTCTCTCCCCATCTCCCTTCATCTCTGAAATCAATAAAAAATATTTTGAAAATATGTATTTTTAATTTCTCTCTTTCATGATAGAAGTTTGGAGGCAATCAGTCCAGTTTGGTCATTCCTTTATGCCACCTGGGACCAGGCTCCTAGATTATCACTTTGCTGTTTCCAGGGTGGAGCTCTCATCCTTAAGATCTAAGATGTCCCAGCCATCACATCTGAGTTTTAGGCAACACAATGGAGAAAAGGAGAAGGGTACTCTCTGACAATGTTAAAGTGAGAAAAGAAAGACCGGCCAGCATGGCTCAGTGGTTGAGTGTCGACCTGGTTGAGGTCATGGTTCAATTCCCAGTCTGGGCACATGCCTGGGTTGTGGGCTTGATCCCAGTAGGGGGCGTGCAGGAGGCAGCCAGTCAATGATTCTCTCTCATCATTGATGTTTTTCTCTCTCCCTCCCTTTCCGTTCCTCTCTGAAATCAATAAAAATATTTAAAAAAAATAAAGAAAGGCCCCAGAGTTTGGAGGCCAGGAAGATGAGGGTGTCAGCCAGCAGTTGAAATCAAGTTAAGATGAAGTGGTAATTTTATGCATTTCTTTTAAAATGCATGTAGAAGAATGAGCCAGGATGCTGGTTTCACATCTTGCTGGGTAATTGGTGTGATCTTTGGCCTCAATTTCCTCATTTATGCAGCAAATGAGTTAGTTTTTTTTAGAAAGCAGACCATGAGGTTGGGCTCCCTTGGCTCAAGAATGTGAAGGGGCTTCAAGATCAACCAAAATGGTTTTACTGGTAAAGGAGGAGTCCCTTGAGAGGATGGGTCCAGAAGGAAAATGCTGGGTAGAATCCAGGATTGGAGCAGAAAAGCTGAGAGCCAGCAAGGTAGGACAAACAGCATATGGGGCTGGAGAGAGTAGACTGCAGAAGAAATAGGAGAATTGAGTTTGGACTTGATGTAGTCAGAAATCAAAGTACCCAGGGGTAACATGAGCTGTGTAAGAACTAATTCAATGCAGGTAGCCCATCTGCCCAACATCTCTCTTATGTCTGAGCTTTTTGGGTTGGAAGAAATCTATGAAGTGGGTGGAACCTCTCAGGATAGAACTATATGGGGCTAACATCCTGATGGCCCTAAAATGGCTGTAATTCCAAGTTGAATGAAAATTCTGAGAAAACTTAAGCTGACCTGGGAGCTGCTGCCTCTGACCTCTCTGTTCTTCCTGATCTTGGGTTGGGACATAAGGCTTCACTTACTCTGGGAGAGGAATGGGCAATATTAGACTCAGGGAATCCAGAGAAAAAAAGTTCTCTGTCAGATGGAGATAAATGGGTTAGTCCAAATAAAAAAGACTGGAGACTTTCTGAGAGTAATTGTGCTCATCTGGCTTTTAAGAAGATGGGCTTTGTGTGGTGTCTCTTTCTGGTTTGGGGAAAAGGAGTGAGCAAAGTCAAATAATCCTTCCAGAAAAACTTAAGTCTTAGATTTTAAAATTTGTGCAGATAAATATTCTTTGTTGGAAAAGGCAGAATGCTTTTTAAAAAATATGTCCCGAGGATACCAAGAATTTTCCAGATGCGCTCAAAAAAGCAAGCAGAGTCAGGTGGATGTTTCCAAATAGTTTCTTCAGCTGTGTATAGGCTAGGGTTTTAAAATTCCAGCAATCACTGTGCTCTTTACCCAGATTCTCAGTAACTACTCTGCCTGTAATATAAACTGGTTCTTGATATTTTTTAATTTTATTTGATGGCATGTGAAACCGAGAGACAGGAGCTGGAGGATAAAACTGGGGGTTGCATTTTCTGCAAGGACCGAGCCCCAGCTGCTGGGGCATTTATCCCATCCCAGGGGAAGATGGGAAGAGAGGCTTCTGAAGGGAACTATGTCAATGCACCCTGCTGAGCTGAACTGCAGTCAGCTGGGCTGGAGGGAATTTTCTGGTATGATGAGAAAAACTGAGGGCAGTGTTGTGTTTCAGGCAAAATAAAAGGGCCTTTTTGTTTGCTTCTCTCTTGTATGTCTTGTGACTCTATCAAAAAACAGAATCAGGATGTGCTTTGGCAGTTAGACATTTCTATATTTCCAGGTGGACTCAAATAATTTATTAGAATTTATTTATAACAAACAGTTCCATTTTTTTTATATTGTTAGGAAAAACTACCTTGTTGACAAGATAAATAGCAAACGAGTCAAAGGACCCTGAAACATAATATTTTGAAGGTTTGCCATAGTATCTTGAAGGTTAAATCATTAAATGCTCATGATTGAAGATATATTATTTGACCTAAATTATAGTTTAAAATATGTAGGGAAGAAAAAAAACACCTTAATCAGCAAACCTTAAAAAATAATTTGAGAAAAACATAGCTATCTATAGTTTTGGCAACATTTTCTTGCATGGAGAAAAGCCAAAAATTAGGTTGAAGGATATCTTCCATGACACATTTTCAGGTATTACAGTGCATATTGGTTGCAAGAAAGATAAATGAATAAATGAATGAATCAAAGGTGATCTCTGTTTTCAAGAAGACAAGATAAAGACAGAAAAATAGAACATATGGCTGCCTAAGATAAGTGCTCAGTGAGAAGAAGCCTTGATTCTGTTCAGAGTTTCATCATCTGCCTAATGACACAGGGACAGAAATTTGGGGTCATCTTTAACTTCCCCCTTTCCTTAGTCTCTTTACCTGTGTTCCCAACTCTTGACTATTGTTCATGCTGAATCTTCCCCCTGGTATTCCCTCATCCTTCAAGACCAAGGTCAAATTCCAACTCCTACCTGGAAACTTCCCTGATGTTCTCAGTACAAACTGCTGAGACTTAAATCTACTGGCAAAATCCTAGTGATCCAGGGTAGACTACATGGAGACTAGAGAGAGAGAGAGAGAGAAACCAGAAAGGTTTTACTTTTCCCCTATAAGTTCCAGACCTAAACTGACTCAGCTGATTCTACACCTTAAGAATGTTCAGGCCAGTTATTCATACCTTCATATCTCCCCTGCTTGGTAGTAAAGAATAAGAAATGGTGGGCATGTGTCCCTTTGGAAAAGTCTTGGGCTTCAAGACCACACTAGGAGAAGGCTGGTTGGGGAGGAGGAGAGAAGGGGACAGACATAGGCAGCCAAGCTGAGATGGGCCCTTTCTTGGGAGGGAGCAGGCCCAACCATTCAAACTGCACCACTTTCCAGCTTTATGGCAGCAACAAATGTGGATGGATAATGTAGTATTGGCCATATCAACCTCTGTGTTTCTCATTTAGTTAATTCCTGTGACCTTTGGTTCTTTCCCATTCAGTCAGTGGCTGACCTTGCTTTAGAACTGCCACAGGTAAGAATATCAAAGAACAAAGAAGTGGTCATTGGCTCTTTGAAATTTAGGACAGACATAAGAGCCATGAGAAGTAAAGTTGGGGCAAAGCTTAGATTTTGTGAGAGCCAGAAACAAGAGGCTGGGAGATGAGGCAGTTTTATCCACCTGTCTAGACTGGAGAAAACTATGAGGTACAAAGCTGAAGAGTTGTAGGGAGCTGGGCAGTTGTATTCGGAGAGTGGCTGAGATCCCATATGTCAGTGGGGCTCCTAGCATAGAGTGATCTGTGTCTTGCTTCTCAGGGGAAGCCCAGGGAGGGGTTAGCCTTCTCAGTTCTCATGTACCATCCAGGTTGGCATATTGCATGAATCTCAGCAAAGAGAACCTGAGATAGAGACCCCACTGACTTTCCCACAACCCAGGGTGACTTGGGAGAACATCTGCTCCCCACTCCCAATCACCACCAGTCTAGAGAAGGCCTCTCACATATATAAGAGAGGACCAATGGGCCAGATGAGGACTTGAAACTCTCTGGACAAAGCCACAGAAGGAAAAATCTTGGTTGACCTGTGCTTACCATGTCTAATATGAAGCTTCTGTTACTAAGAGGAAGAGGGGGTTGAGATATAAATATAAAAATATAGAAAGATAGGTTTATTTTCTTATCTCAGTTTTTGGCCTAAAATTTTTCTAACTTCTATACAAAATCTATTAAGAGATACCTCCATATCTGTGAGTGTCTTCTGATTTATTGGCAAAGTAAAGAGCCCCATCTATTAGTACAATTGCTAATAAAATGCCCTGAAACCTGACCAGCTATTCATTCTCTTTGGAAGTGAGCTAAGCTGGGGGAGGGATGAAGTGGGGGAAGAGACCTGAGCCCCCACTAGGGGCCACCAGGTACCAAAAAGCTGCAGACTTCACTGTAAAGTCACCACCAGCCACTTCTGTAGAGTTCCTGTAAGCCACCTAGCAGAAATATGTACCCATTGAGTCCTAATCTAAACTTGGAACCTATCCACTGAAACTTCTGATGTGGGAATAGAAGAGTCTTTGCTCAGAGGGTTTTGGTGAAAGATTCTCCTTGAAAGGAGGGAATGCTTTATTGCTGAGAACTGTTCTTACAAATGGTTCTTTTCTTTCAGAGAAGCTGATACTTTAACAATCACTTGGCACAGTCTCTGGTTTCCTTGGAGATATGAGATGGCTGGGTTCTTGGTAGAAACTCAGCAGCAGTGGTGTCTTTTTCATTGGACCTCTGATTGATTGCATTGAACTCTTGTCAGTTACCATGAGAAGTTCCCAGATTAGAGAACAGCTGGGAAAATGCTTTACCTTTGCATGTTTCAGGGACATATAAGCACTTTAAAAGCTCTTTTTTTCAGCACTTGGGAACCTAATCAGTTGGATATCTCAATTTTGTTTTTTAGATATGGCTCTGAGTTTTTGGTGTTAGATACAATAAAAGTGATGAGCAGCTTGGAAATGCTCTCTTGTCCTGCTTGTAGTGAGCCATCAGCATCCTTTTTGTGGCAAACTCAGGCTGGTCACCCTCCTCAACATTCATTTAATCTTAAAGTCAGATAAAAATCCTTAGATTCCTTAGGTGTCCTAACTCCTTAGTGTGGAGGGCTTTCTTGGCCTAACTTTTACCTGACGTCATCTCTCACTTCTCATCTTTTTGTGGCCTGATATTGCAGCTACGGAAAAACAAGTGTAGTTCATTAAATAGACCACTTTTGTGCCCTTATTCATACTGCTATCCAAAATATCCTTCCCCTTTGTCCATCTGGTTAAAACTCATTTGTATTTCAACTCTCACCATCTTCGTGAATCCTTTTCTGAACTTCCAAGAAATCCCAGCTCTAGATCCCTCATGCCTCTGCTGCACCTTGTTGGATAGCCTCGTTAGCACTTTATAGCAGTTATTTAATCATATAATTGTCACCCCTTCTAGACTGTAGGAACATTGAAGGCAAAAACGACGTCCTAGCTAACTCTGTGTTTCTAATGTCTGGTGTCTAATAGGCTCTCAGAAAATGTTTATTGAGTAAATGAAATCTCCTTTGATTTCTTGTAAAAATCTTGTGTATGCTTGTTTAACAATGGTGCCAGGAAGTGCATTTCCAGTGAGCTGGATGTGCTTGTGTTGAGGAGAAATATTCTAGCTCAGTATTGGGAAGATTATGGTGTCCCTCAATCCTGACTTCAGGTCAAAGGGACCACTAAATCACAAAGGTGTTTCTTAAAGCCAAGAATTCGTCAACGCCAAAACTGGGAAAAGGACTTTATTGCAATTCATCATGAATGGTCCCTTTTAAGAGAGTTTACTGCCATTAAGGATTCAGCCAACCATGACCACTCCCTCACCTGAGAAGGTCCAAAGATGCTCTTGAAGTTAACTCCTGGGAAGCCTGACTTGAAGGGCAGGTTCCAAACTGTGACAAAAGAGGACTTTTGTCTTTACCCAGCAATTATCCCTCCTCTCTGGTTCTCCCTCTTATCACTCACATTATAAGATTGTAACTGTAAGGCTCACAGTGCCCTTTTCAGCTCCCTTAAAAGACTACCAACTTCTGACCATCTCTCATTATTAACACTCCTTTCAGTCTATTATAATCATGTGTGTGCAGTTATAGCCTCTTTGAGACCTTGGGCTTCTGAAAGTCAGAAAAGTGTATCCTATTTATTTTTATACTAGTGACCTGGTACACAGATTTGTGCATATTGAAAGGAAATGAATTAGAAGGTGGCTGGTGGGTGGGACTGGGTGGACACACCCTGGAGCCAACTTCCAGTGGTGCCTCCCAACTTCCAGTGGTGCCTCTCCAGCCGGCCACACCTGAGTGGCTCAAAGGGTGTTTATGGACTGAGCGGAGTCCCTCTGACAGTGCTCTAGCAACAACATAACCCATGGCCAAAGGTGGAATTGTGTGGCTCTGCAAGGAATCAGGCTTCCTCCTCTCCGGTTTTGGGGTGTGTCACCTGAGAAACACTGTTGCCAACTCACTGCAGCTTAGCAGCTCCTGTGTTAAGAATCTGTCCCCTCGTGGTCAGCGTGTGTCATAGTGACTGGTCAGACGGTGGAAGGGACACAGCATATTAGCCTTTTATATCTATGTAGATTTTGGGACTCTGTAGTGTTAACAATAGTCAGCACTTGAGAAATGTTAGTTGAATGAATGCATAAATAAAAAGTATACAGATTTCCTACTTCCTACTATGTTTTTGACATTTCCTTTAGCAGAGGAGCACAAGTTTTCATGGCAAAGAATATGCTCCTAAGTAGAAGCACACAAAACTTGTCACACATCTCAAGATTGTCCTAATTTGGTAGTAAAACTGGGAGAGTTTATACTCTTTATCTGCAGCATACTTTATAGTTTAAAATGCATAGCCACCACCTTTTCTCTTCTTTGACCTTTCTAATGACCTTATGAGATGAATATTACTCTTAATATCTTACCAATGAGAAAAAAATGGTCTTCAGAAAGATTAGTGACACCTCAGAAGTTGGACAGCTCGAAATTTCCTGAGTCAGAGCTAGATCTTCAGTCTTTTGAAGACAATTCAATGTTCTTTTCATTATAACTAGAGGCTCTGTGCACAAAATCCTCAGCCTGGCCTGTGCCCTCTTGCAGTCCAGAACCCCTCAGGGGATGTCTGACTGCTGTGGAGGTGGGAGAGACTCCCACCACAGCAGCTGCACTCACCAGCCATGAACCTGGCTTCTGATTGAGCGGTACTCCCCCTGTGGGAGCACATTGACCACCAGGGGGCAGCTCCTGCATTGAGTGTCTGCTCCCTAGTGTTCAGTGAGTGCCATAATGACCTTTGGTCGATTTGCATATTAGCCTTTTATTATATAGAATACACAGCCTTCCCAGCTCAGTCACCTTTGGACCTGGTGAGATTTATGATGGTAATGCAATGCCAATTTTGAATGCAAACTTAATTGAAATGTTTTAAAACATGAAACTAATGTTAGTGGTTTCCATTGTCCAAGAATTATGTAGTAAATCAGTAAAAAAAAAAAAAATATATGCTTATATTTTAGACCTTATGCTAATAGCATACATATTGAAAAATAGAATCTCTAAAATACTTTTATCTTTTTGCTGGTACAATTTATGCAGAATATGCTGCACAGTCTGAACTTTTCACTTAAACCTGACATAAGAGCAATGGAAAAAAATTGGTAAGTGAAGATATCTGCAGCTTCTTCAATTTGTGTGTTTGCTGTATCTATAATAGTAGGCAAATATGAAACTTTTTCATATCTACTCAGAGTTTAACAATGAAATGCTTCGGAAAATATTAAACCAAATGAATGTTGCACAGAAAATTTGGAAATTTGACTTTTTATAACTTTAGGCATTGTCAGATTCTCTACAATGTGTCTAAAACCTTCTGCTTTATGGTTTTCATATATCTGAAAAGATAAGTACTATACTATATGTAAAATTGGATATTTTCCAAGTAATGTGTCTTTCATTTGTAGTTCCTGAAGAGCTCAGCTATATGCAGTAATATATTTATGTTTTAGAATGCTGACTATGGAATAAAGTACTTCACTTAAATATACCTCTATCAACATTTCCTAAAATGTTTAGATAAATGTGGTTATGACTTCTATATAATTTACTGTGTTTTGTCAAATCATCCTCATAACTCCCACTTCGTGTTTTAGAAATTTGAAAACATATCTTATTTCTACCCCTAGAATGTGGATTTCTTGCTGGCAACATCTGTAACACATAGGATTGTATTTAGCTACCAGTAGCCAGAAACTTTACTAAGGGTAAAAAATAAATAGGAGTTGCTTTATTTCATAGAACAAGAAGTCCAGAGGCAGCTCCTGGGGCTGGTTTGGTAGCTTAATGATACCAGGTCAAATTCTCCCCCCCCCCCCCCCCCCCCGTTATCTTGCTCTTTTCCTCACACATGTTGCCTCATGGTTGCAAGAGGGCTGCTGTCCCTCCAGTTGTGAAGTTAAGAGTAAGGGCGGGGGGAAAAGGAGGAAGAGCAGTGGCAGCTATTTCTATTCCTTTTGTTTCTCAAAAACCTGCTTGTAGACTTCCATCTCACTGTCTCCTTAGCCAGAACCATGACTTGGCCACTCTCAATTGTAACAAAATCTGGTAAAGTGAGTGTATTTAGCTCTTCTAACTTTTATGGCAGATGGTAGCAAGATGCAAGGTGGTTGGGAGTGGTCATTGGGTCAGCCAGCCTTCAGTGTTTGCCACAGAGTCCTTTTTCATTTCTCTAAATCTCCTATAGTTCTAATACACTGTCTTGAATAGCATAGTTATTTTCAAATGGATGAAACCCCTTTAGTATAATCTGATTTAGAAATTATTACATTGACCTTGTTGATATAGGTTTTCAAAGAAAAGGAGCTAATGTCAGTGCCTGTGATGTATAAGCAGACATTCCACATACTTTGAGTCACTTAATCCTTAGAATAATGCCCATTTTACAGATGAGGAAACTGGAGCTCATGTGGATTAAAAAACTTGAATTGAAAAGACCTTTTTAAAATATAGATCTGTTTGATGCCAAAAACCCAATCTGTTTCTACTTTACCACCCTGACTAATGAATAATTAAAATCACTTTGATGTGCGGATCATTCTAGTTGACCTGCACATTCTTGATATTCCTCATAATTGTGAAGTGGAAAGTCTGACACAATATTGTCAATGACCTCTGAGATAACATTTTTTTTTCTTTGGCCTAGGCTGTAACATCATCATTAAAGCATCATTAGATGCTCTAAACTGTGATTGCTTTTTGAAAAAGCAAAGGTTAAGTGGAGAAATGGTTTATATCAGCCTCTGCTACATCCAGGAGTAGAGATAGCCTATCCCTTGAATCTCACTTTCCTATTCAGGGAAGAATCATTTGCATGAATTTCTTAGCTATGCAAACTGAAGGTTAGTAAATGCTCCCTGCCAAAGGAGGGCATCAGGACCTTTCCTGCCTTCATTAGCATTGTCAAGTATGCAGAGATGATTTACTAGGGAGTATTTGCATGGCTCCAGAGCCTTTGGGACAGGAATGGCTGTGACCTCAACCCCTGCTTCCTGAGATTCACATTAAGAACATTTATTGGTTGGTCCATTGGCAGAAACATGAAGGGATCAAAGAGAACCCCTCCAAGGGAAACCTTAACCAGTGAGTAGGGCTCATACAACATTTGGCAGATTCAGGAGGCCTTTGCAACAAAAGGGTTCTAATCTGGGAACAGGAGTGGATAAATGAGTATAGAAGAAGAACACTAATACCATAACTTGCAAAACACTGATTGGACTAGCAGGACTGGTTCTACTCTGTGACTTCCTGTGGCTGCAGGAGGCAACAGCAAAGTGAACTGATCAAGCTCTCCAGGTCTCTGCTTGCCTGCAGTTTGGTCAATACAACATCCCTACAGACTGAGCCCAGGAGCCTTGGGTGGGCCAAAAGGAGACCCGTCCCGATTTGTAGCTCCAAAGGGGCTAATATAGGGTCTGAAGTCATGTCCAGGAGAAGGAAGCAACTGTATGTTATAGTGAGTACACACAGGTTATGCAAGAAGGTCAATGACATAAAGATACAATTAAGCTGAGGCTCTGCTGAAAAATTGATATATTTCTGCCCCTTCAGGTATATGTAACTAAAGGCACTGCCAAATGATATGGGATTGAATTATGGGGTCTAGAACCTAGAGGCACAGAAGAATGTTAATGAAGTCATCTCTTTAATGAAAAGTGATTCCTGTTGCAGATTGACAAACAGAGATGCAGGTTACAGAACAACCTGGGGGTCATGTCATAATGTGTGTACACACAGAGAGAATTGAGTGACTAAATTGACAGGAAACAAGGGATGGGAGAGCTGAGAGCAGAGACTAATGGGATTAACTATGTAATTTCTTTGTTTTTGAATATTATGTTCACATGTTGAAAATTCAAAGGTTCAGAAGCATATAGTCAAAATGTCTCCATTCCTGTCCCCATCTACTCGATTCCCTAGCTTAGAGACAATCAAAGTTATGGGCCCTTTATATACTTCTTGAGAGATATTTTGTGTATGTGCAAGTGTGTGTGTACTTTTTATACAACTGGGATTACAGCATATATACCCATCTGCATCTAAAAAAAACAACAATTTGGCAATATGACTTGGAAATCATTTCATATTAATATAGAAAGAACTTTGTCATTTATTTTCTTTTCTTTTACAGATGCTCATACCCCATTGCTATGGATGGATTATACTTTATTTAACCTGTCTTCTCTTTATGGAAACTTTAAGTTGTTTCTAGTATTTTGCTATTGCATTGTATAGCAATGATTAATATTGTCTGTACATGGTGTGTGTGTGTGTGTGTGTGTGTGTGTGTGTGTGTGTGTGTGTTGAGAGAGAGAGAGAGAGAGAGAGAGAGAGAGAGTGTCAGTTTTATGCTGGAAGAAATTCCTAGTCAACCATGTATTCTGATATGTGAAAACATACTTATAGTAATAGCCCTGACTATTTGTGTTTTGCAGCTATCCTGTTTCCCAAAAAATAAGACAGTGTCTTATATTAATTTTTTGCTCCCAAAGATGCGCTAAGTCTTATTTCCAGGGGATGTCTTATTTTTCCATGAAGAAGAATACGTTACATATTTACTGTTAAATGAAAATAAAGGAAATTTATTACCTGTATACGGTATGGTAGTACGGTAGTTGTCAACACAAACCAGACAAACTGTGAATCCTACAGTATCAAAAATTTACTCATTTATTCAATGACAATCATGTCATCATCTCCTGGAACATCATCATAACAATCCAATTCCTGAATTTCCTGGTGAATTTCTTGTGACTCCATTTCTTTCAGAATCAGTGGACCAAATCTCTCATGTTTAGCAATAGCACTGTCTTTAAATGAGTACTTCTTGTCAAGGTAGCCTGCTCGCAGTGCATTTGCAATGCAACTGCCAGTGATTTTCTCCCATGAATTCTTCACCCAAGTCACAACTTCTTGCAGTTTAGGTTTCACAAAGTTTCCATGCTGATTTCTCTCCATTCACACAGCAGAGACGTCAGGACTCCGCGTAATGTCACTAGTTGCTAGATGCCAGTCGGGGCGGCCCTAGTGACCAGTTTATGGTAAATTAATTTTCATTCTGAGACAGAGCCTGGGGTCCTTATTTTCGTGGGATGCCTTATATTTCACTCAGAAGGAAACCTGTAAGTAGGTCTTATTTTCAGAGGATGTTTTATTTTCGGGGAAACACGCTACTAAACAGACCAAGAGGGTACAGCTTTGGATGTGAGGTTCAGTTGAATCCAACAAGTTCTGCTGTGATGGATAATAAGTTCTGGAAAGCCATAATGTTCCCCATCTTGCCTCTATGAGACTTCCTAATTTCTCTCACAGTTTTGGGGATATATGACATTATTTCAAGCATCATTGTAAGGAGACAAATCTAGATCCTCTAAGATTGATGCCTCTCACTCTTTCATAGTCTCTGCAAGTAAAGGATATATTTGATTTTGAATGTTCCTACTCCAGAGATGCCTTCTTTGTCCTGGCATAAGAAAGTGTAGCTAGAGGCAAAGTAGAGATTTTGGTGACAGACTGGGTGGGTGGGGCTGACAGAGCAGATATTCAGGCTAATGAGGAGCTAAAATTAAGATCTTTTTATGGTGGATCTACTTGTAGATATTTGAGAGTTGGCTGTAATTGAATTTTTATTGTTCAGTCGAACTGCAAGACAGCCACTGGCCCTTTAAATTTTCAGTTGGGGAGACATATTTAAAGTTTTAAATTACTAGATCTATTTTGCTTTGATTGGTTACTATATAAAACCAGACAGAGTCCATCTATAGTGGCACCTAATAGTTCTGCATCATCAATCAAAGTGTGTTTCTCCATTTTATTTCCTACATCTACTATTAACTTGTCACTACTAACCTGCTTTTATTCTTTCACGTGGTGTGTGATGAATTAAACTAGTTAGCTGGCCAGATAGATTTTACAGGGTACATTAACACTTAGTGTTTTTGATGGAGCGCCGTGCAAAACAAAGCCATTCCTTGGGAAGACAATTAAGCCTGCTGCTTGCCTCGTTTTGGACTTTGTGGCTCCCTTTTTCTCTGAGTGGGCAGATAATAGCCATGTAATCATTTCAGTGCAGACACGTTTAATTAGTTTCTTTCTTAAGAGGTTTATTGTTGCATAAGGGTCAGTCCTCTGAGTAGCCAGTATCCTGCATCAGGCTTTCCTTTCTCCTGCTCCTGAGTCTATTTTTGGGATATGACTGAGAAACTTTTGAAGCAAACTAACTCCATGGGGTCTTTGTTTCTGAGAAATGGGGCTTTGGGTTTCTGAGCAGGCACCTGAAGAGGTTTTCTCCAACTTTCCGTGTTTAGCCTGATCCAACTTCCTGATGTTTTGTTTCTAGAGGCAGGCTAGAATCAGCCAGGTGCTACTCAGATACCCTGACGCCCACATGTCCGGTCTGGGGGCCCGGCTTGTCTCCCCCTCACCAAGTGAGACAGGTAGCCTGTGATTGGCCCCCAGCCAATCTCCCCTGTTGCTCAGGGCTCGGGCCAGTGCACACCTGATGCTGTTGCCTGCTTGCTCTTAGTGGGTTTGAACTTCTGATCTCCATGGAAATGCCATAGGCGTTCTCTCAGCACTTCCACACAAGGACAGAGAATGCCTTTCTTTGACATTTGGTCTCCTGCCGACCAATCATTGTTCCTGAGAAACTCTCACACCTTTGGTCACCTTGGCCCACATCCTTGGTAATGTTTGGTGTCTAGGCAAAGGCTCAGTGTGTTTTATGGTTTCCTCACTTTCATGTTCATTCTTAACTCCTAGGGTAGCTGGTGAGATCTGCTGGCTCTGAAACCAGACACAGTGGGTCTGAGGCTGCCTATCACTACTTGAACCAAATTAAGCAAAGACAGGGTTAAAAATATATATATAAGCATTTATTCCAATAATGTGTGGGGAGAGGAGTCAGTCACCCTGGAAATTCTACTCTGACCCCCTCTTGCCAGTTGGCTGATTACACACACACTAAGAGGCTCAGTGCATGAAATTTGTGCATGGGGGGGCGGTGAGGGGAGAGAAAGGGTTCCCCTCAGTCGAGCCTGCACCCATTCCAATCCGGGACCCTTCATGGGATGTCCGACTGTCAGTTTAGAACCGGAAGTCGGACATCCCTCTCACAATCTGGGGCCACTGGCTCCTAACTGCTCACCTGCCTGCCTGCCTGATCACCCCTAAATGCACCCTGTGATGGCCTGGTCACCACCAACTGCCCCCCCTCTGCCGACCTGGTTGCCCCTCACTGCCCTCCCTGTTGGCCTGGGTCACCCCTAACTGCCCCCTCCTGCCATCCTGGTTGCCCCATGCAGCCCTCTGTTCAGTTGTTTGATCATCACTCACTAACCCCCCTGCCAGCCTGGTCACCCCACGCAGCCTGCTGCTCAGTTGTGTGGTAGTTCCTCACTACCCCCCCCCTCCCTGCCAGCCTGTTTCGCCCCACGCAGCCTGCTTGTTCAGTCATTTGGTCCACCCTCACTAACCCCCCTGCTGGCTTGGTTGGCCCACACAGCCTGTTTGGTCATTCGTTCGGTTATTTCCATTGTGACAGTTGTTTATATATATAGATGAGGCTTTTATATATATTAAGGTGAGGAGAAGATAGTAAAATGCAACTGCGAGCTGCACACCTAACAGGGAAAAGGTAGGGTGGGATTTGCAGTCTATCCTTCAGGAGCTCAAAGTCAGATAACAAGGTGGCTAATCTTCTAAGATGTTACAAACAGCTCAGCCTGTTCCTGGGACTGGAGAATGGTTAGAGTTTCTGAGGCAAACTCCCAGATACGGTCAGGGTCTGGGGCATAGCGTCTAGGTACAGCAACCAAATTAAAGCATCTCCTATTCTCAAAATGTATTTTTTCCCCTGAGTAATGGACTCTTTGAGGCATCTTTTTACAGCCTTGTTTCATCCTCTAGTTTCCAAGCGTCTGTAAGAAAACATCTTATCTATAGTTACTAAGGTGAATAATTATTAGACAACTGTGGCTCTATTCCTATGACGTGCCTTTCCCCTCTATCAGCTCCTGTGGGTCTAGGAACAATGGGGAAGGAGCTGAGGGAAAGGCTAGTCTGTTTCCTCATACTGTCAACGTCCTGCTGACTCTCATTGAGCGAAAGTGGTAATCACTCCCATGAGAGCTGCTCTCTAGCCAAGTACCTCAGAGGTTGGCCTGTCCCCACTGGCACTCGAGGTAGTGGTAGGGGCAGGGGTATTGGGAGTGAACAGTGAGACCCAGGGCTTTCAATCCCTGCTTGCACCTGCATGCAGAGGCTGGATCATGTCTATCTCTACTCCTCCACAGAATAGGAACACTTGATCTAAGCAGCTGCTCAGCTGTCATGCCATATTACTGCTACTTCTCGCAACTCTCATAAAGGTAATAGCAATCACAAATTATGTTTTCTCTGGGAACTGGAATCTGGCCTTTTGTTAGGATTTTTGAAAACTCCAGCTTCCCCAATCCTCCATCCCTGACATCATTCATTACCTCCCGTAGAGGTGAAATGATTAGATCTTACATTATTGATATTCTATCACGTGCCATGCTTTATACACATCATTGCTGGTCATCTCAATGTTAAGAGCCTGTCCTTATTAGTCATTATATCCTAGATGCTGTTTTAGCTTGTACATATCAGTTGGTCCTCACAATAATCCTGTATTATAGGGACTCTTATCTTCCCAAGGAAGCATGTTCCAACAGTCTTTTTAGATCAGATGTCTGATAAGATAACAGAAGCAGCAGCTGCTGCTGCTAACATTTGTGGGGTACTTACTATGTGCCAGGCACTGTCCAAAGTCCTTTGCATATATTACTTTATTTTAATTGTCACAAAAACCTTGTGAGCTATGAGGTATATATTATTATTTATCCTCATTTTACAGATGAGTGAACCAAGGCACAAAGAGATTAAATAATTTCCGTAACCTGATAAAGCTTTCTAGCGATGCTGTAAGAAAGGTATTGTTATTCCCATTTTAAATGTTAATGAAAAAAATCAATGATATTTTTAGAGCTGCTTCTTTGACCCAAGGGGAAGGCAGAATTAATTCCTCTTTCAGACATTAATCTTTTGTTTAGGAAAATGCCTTTGTAAGCCCATTTGTTATTGAAAGCAAGGTATCTGGACATCCCTGGAACTGAAGATGCTTAGACAAGATGAGGTTGCTGGTCTGTAAAGTAAAATAACAGAAAGTTTGGAGTTGTTCTCTAGCACCTTGAGATGGTAGAAGAAGATAAGAACAGGGTAGAGAGAAAGAAAGAAAGAGAGAGGAAGAGAGTGCGCATGCGAGAGTGAGCACTCAGTAACACGGTGGGAGGTTAGGATCCTTGGAGTGACTAATTTCCTGTGGAGGGGAACATTAATGAAATTTTTGCAACAGGGAGGACTGACATTCAGTGTGAAGTTGTTTCTTCATGTATTTATTATAACTGCTCTTTGTTAAGCCTAAACCTTCAGTAAAAGGTTTTTATTCACACAACCTAGTGCTGCTGCTTTGGAAGAGTAAAGGGAAAGATTATGGGCCAGGTTTCTAGGCAGTGACCAGCAATAAAAGGACTTAGATACTTGGGCCTGAGTTGGGCATGAGTTAAAGTCAGGTGGAAGCAGAGAGACAAGCTGAAGTTAGACTCACTTGGAAGTGTGTAGGTAGAGAGCCTCTCATCTCCCTTTCTCAAATGTACTCAAGGAAAAATAAAGGCATAGGGAGAGGAGGGAACAATTGGTGTCTTGTATAATAGTCAGTTATTTTCTACACTAGAGACCAGGTGCACAAACAGGCCTGGCCAGTGATCAGGGTCCATCAGGGCCTTCCTTCCCCTGGCTGCTGGCTGCTGGCTGCCGGCCACCAGCCAGGACTTTCCTTCATTCCACACTGCCCCCTGGTGGTCAGCACATGTCATAGTGAGCAGTGGAACTCCTGGTTGTTTGGTTGAACTCCTGAGGGGACAATTTGCATATTAGCCCTTTATTATATAGGATTGGAAGATGTATATCCTTTAGGGACTTAGCCTCAAGTAACAACAAGCATCATCTTAAATGGAACTAGACAGCAAGGGAATTTATTATCTTATACATCAGGAGGTTGAGAGGTGGGGTGACTTCCAGGTTGGTTGATTCATCAGCTCAACCATGACATCAAGGATGTAATTCCTCTTGATCTCCTCTGCTATCTTCAGGTTTGGGTCATTGCTGGGGTGGAAGCAAGATAGCTGCAAAAGCCATCTCCCAGCTTTGGAACTTGGATTTCTGTGGAATTGAGTTCTTCTAGATGTGACCTCTTTAGGTGTCAGGTTTACCTACCTGTCATCACCAAATGGCTCTACCTGGAATTTGATGTTTCTTCTTTGTAGCACTTCTTTGCTTCTTTGTCAATGTTCCCTGGAGGAATAAGGAGAAATGGGAGGTGGGGAGAAGTAAAAACATAGCCTTTTCTAGAAAAACAACAACACACAAGCAAACCAAAAACCCACAGTTTGTGGAGAAATGGAATTCCATGATTGGGAGAAAAAATTGTATAAGGTAAATGAGGAACATCTTGTCATATCAGAGAGCAAGGAAACTATCAAAGACTTGGCAATGGTGTTAAGAAGATTTGAAAGGCAACTTGAAGGACTTTCACTGGCCAAAGATAAATCAATCTTAGAATAAAAAAGAATAACTGTGAATAGATTAAAATACATAAGAGAGATTAATATGCATAATTTATAATGGCATAAAAATGGTTGGTCACTTTTGCAGGATGCTAGGGAGCTAATCCATTATTTTGAAAATAGGCAAATATGAGCAAAGAGCTCAATCTTTAACTTGTTTTTCCTCTTAGACTTGTATCTGAGAACAACAAAATATTTGATGAAAGTTTTGTTTTAGAGAAAAATTCCAGGTAATGAGTGGAGAATGATAGATATAAAATATCAACATTTCAGTCCTTAATTAGATAATTGATATAAGCAAGTAATATCAATGCCTGCTAAGACCATTATTTGAAAAGCTGATAGGAAACATTATAATGGACTAGAGGCTCGGTGCACGAGTTCGTGCACCAGTGGGGTTCCTCAGCCTGGCCTGAGGGATCGGTCCTGGATTGCGAGAGGGCGAAGGCCAGGCCAATGGACCCCACTGGTACATGATCGGGTCTGGAGGGCTCTTGGGAGGGCTCTAAGGCATGTCCAGCTAGTCTCTCTCAGTCCTGATCAGCCACACCCCAGCAGCAAGCTAATCTACCAATCTGAGCATCTGTCCCCTGGTGGTCAGTGCATGTCATAGCTAGGGGTTGAGGGACCTTAGCATATCATTAGCATATTATACTTTGATTGGTTGAATGGATAACTAGACACTTAGCATATTAGGCTTTTGTTATATAGGATGAATGAGGCTGGCAACACCTGAACTTGTTGATCAGTATTAACGTCAGACTTTAGGTTCCTCCTGATGTGATGCAACAAGAAGTACACAGTACCACCTATGAAATCTTCTTGCCAAAAAAGGAAAAAAAAATAAAAAATTGAACATAAATATAATTAAGCCTTTTAGCTTACAGGAAATACTGGGATATACCTTGTTTTCCCCAAAATAAGACATCCTCCGAAAATAAGACCTACTTACAGGTTTCCTTCTGAGTGAAATATAAAGCATCCCCCGAAAATAAGGCGCCCAGGCTCTGTCTCAGAATGAAAATTAATTTACCATAAACTGGTTGCTAGGGCTGCCCCGACTGGCGTCTAGCAACCAGTGACATCACTGCTGTGTGAATGGAGAGAAATCAGTGGGGAAACTTTGTGAAACCTAAACTGCAAGAAGTTGTGACTTGGGTGAAGAATTCATGGGAGAAAATCACTGACAGTTGCATTGCAAATGCACTGGAGCAGGCTACCTTGACAAGAAGTATTCATTTAAAGACAGTGCTATTGCTAAGCATGAGAGATTTGGTCCACTGATTCTGAAAGAAATGGAGTCACAAGAAATTCACCAGGAAATTCAGGAATTGGATTGTTATGATGATGTTCCAGAAGATGATGACATGATTGTCATTGAACAAATGAGTAAATTCTTGATACTGTAGGGTTCACAGTTTGTCTGGTTTGTGTTGACAACTATTGAACTACTGTACCATATACAGGTAATAAATTTCCTTTATTTTCATTTAACAATAAATGTGTACCGTATTCTTCTTCATGGAAAAATAAGACATCACCTGAAAATAAGACCTAGTGCATCTTTGGGAGCAAAAATTAATATAAGACACTGTCTTATTTTCGGGGAAACAGGGTAGGAACAAAATGTAACATATGGACCTGTTTTTGAATTTGATTTAAACAACCCAACTACTAAGAATTATATGAGATAATAGGAGAAATGTGAACACTAACTGATTATTTGATAACAAGGAATTGTTAACTTTTCAAAGTGATAACATATTATGGTTATATTTTTAAAGCCTTACATTATATAGATACATAATGAAATGTTTACATTTGAATTAACATTAAATCTGGGACTTGTTTCAAAATAATCCAGTGTATGTGTGGGGGTATAGATTGGCAAACCTGGCCATATATTGATAACGAAAGCTGGGTGATAGGGACATGGTGTTGACTCTAGTATTCCATTGGCATATGTGTGATTTTTTTCCATAATAAAATGTTGGAAAGAATCAGCTATGATTAACCACCTTTGAATCACTGTAATTCTGGTTACTGATACTTTGGCTATAGGCAAGGACATATGCAAAGATCTCTGACTAAGGCACATGATGGCTGTGTAGAGGATGCCTCAGGAATGAGGATGACATTCTCAGGACCTCTTTAAATATATGGAACCATTGTTTTTCAGGTCTCAGCTACATTGTATTGATCTTACTTTTCTTTTCCACATCACCTCCTCTCACTTCTACTATATTATGGACTGTTGGCAGGATCCAATGGAACAAATTGGGTTAGATAAACTGAGAAGAATCTGTTCCTAGGATTTGTGGTGTTGGCTCTTAATCAGCATACCTCTCCTTGCTTACACTGTGATTCTGGGAGGTTACCACAGACCACAAGTCAGAAAACCCATCCTTTCCTACAAGTGGCTAAGATTTGACATCACTTCTCTACCACTAAACATAAAGTCTTGGATCCTATTGAAAGGTAAAGCCCATAAAAAGTGGCTGATTCTGAAACCTGTTAGTTAGTTTTGAAGTTAAGTTTCCAAGAAAAAACTCATCTGTAGAGGGTTCTGCTACTCATCTGGGTATGGCCATTTTCATCAACTCTAATAAAAATGTTAAATTAAAGGATAGGAATTATCAATGGTAAATTTTCTTCCATCTAACTCTTTATATTCTTGATGTGTACTGTGTTTTATGAATCTAAGATGATATCCATATAACATAGAATTGTATAATCGATTTTAATTTGTATATGATAATTGTTCATGATATTTGAAGAACACTGTGATTTTCAGGGGCTCTGCTACTGATCAAGTTTGAGAACAGAGCTCTGAGGTACAATTATTTACATTTTAGTGTGAGTGAAGGATATAGGAGTGAATTTGATGGGATGCAGAATAGCTTCATTGTGGGTGAGAGCTGAGAATAGAAAAACCCAACCCAATCCTGTCTGTTTTAAGAATGTGTTTCCTTGAAAATATCATTTAAATAAGATGACTTAAGTAAAGATTGAACTCTCTTATAAGCATTACCCAAGCTGGAGAGAAGATGTTTCAGGGTAGATTTAAGCTCCAAGTTTCCTGGGCATTAGTGATTGGACCTACTAGCCATAAACTGTAAGATTTATTTCTTGCTTTAAAGGATACATACAGTTAGTTTTAATGACACAACACTGGAAATTAATCAGAAAATTTTCCTTTCACTCCTTCTGATCTATGTTTAAGTAGTTTAAGTTCTTAGCCAAGGGATGGTAAGAGACAATTACTGGTAAGAAAGGAAGCTTTCAGCCTGGGGTTTGACCTTGAATTAATCTGAGTGGAAAGGGACATATTTAATTTAATTCACATTTTGTAATCTGGCAAATTGGAAGGAAGGGCAGGAAGCATTTAGGCCATCAGCTAATTAACTCTTATTGTCTCAGGCCTCTCTCTCAGCACAAGGTGGCCAGGTGTTGCTGAGGGCCATCAGGTTAAATGGAGTAATACTGAAGGCTGTGATTCTTAATAGTATTTGGTATCTGTTTATGGCCTATAATTATGCTCTGTAGTTATAATTTTTCATTTATTGCTACAAGGATTATTTAAAAAATTATCAAAAATACTTAAATCTATTTGATTCATCCTATTCTAGTTGGATCCAATCTTTGTATTATTCCCCCCCCCCTCTTTTTCTCTCTCTCTCTCTCAAATATCAGCTTTCTTAGTACCTCACTTCTCTCATAATATACACCATAGTTGTGTTGTTCAATAGCCACATGTGGCTGTTGAGCACTTGGCGTGTGGCTAGTACAAATTCAGATATAGGTATTCAGTAAACACCAACTTGGAAGGATACATGTGGAGAAAGTAATATAAAGTATCTCATCAATAACTTTTAGACGAGATTGGGTGCGTTCAGGGTGGTATGGCCGTGGACTCATCAATAACTTTTAAAAGGTTGATTACATGTAGAATTAAAAACATTTTGGATATATTGAATTAAATAAAACATAACCTTTCTCTTGCCTAGAATCATAGACTCTGTTGAAAGGAGGTGCAGGCACCAGCCTTCCCAATTCCCTAGTCTCTGCAGCTGAGGCCATCTTTCCCACCATATCCTCATTCATATTTGCATTCAACTTCACACCAAGATGCCCCATTGAGCATTTTAGGATAGATCTACATACAGTGTTCTATATAATGGATTACATTTACTAAATAACTGTTTAAATTATGAAAAAGGGGAGAAATGACTTATTCAGGAAGTATAGATTTGGGGACTGTAACAAGTTTATCTTTGGGAACATGCTGAGACCCTATGAGATCATCATTCTGTATTTGGCAACCTGTAGGATTATCAGATTGACTATTGACTGTTGCATTTAGGTAATATATAGCAAGAATTCCCTTCTGTAAAGAAAGCCATGCTATTTTTTTAAAAATGAAGAGAATGTATAATATCTGATAATCTTTGTTAAACATCACTATTGTTTCAAAATTATGCTTGTCTGCTTGCTTTTCTGTATCTGTTAAAAGTAAAAGGTCATGACCTAACTGGTTTGGCTCAGTGAATAGTTTGCCTGCCTATTGAAGGGTCCTGAGTTCGATTCTGGTCAAGGGCACATGTCCAGGTTTCAGGCTCGATCCCCAGTGTGGGGCATGCAGGAGGCAATTGATCAATGAGTCTCATCATTGATGTTTCTGTTTCTCCCTCTCCTTTCCTTTTTGAAATCAATAAAAGTGTATATATATATATATATATATATATATATATATATATATATAAAGTAAAAGGTCAAATGAACCACTCATAGTTCACTTAATGGGCCAGGCCCATCTGGATAAACGAAGACCACAGACTTCCAGCAGAGAACAAGCAGAGCAGGGGCTATTGGTGAGTTGGCCTGTATTCCTAGGGAATAAAAGAGCAGTAAACCCCCGTGGTCAGTCTCTGTATGGTACCCATGTCACTGAGATTAAATGAATGAGTGTTGGCCCAGACTGGGGTGGCTTCTGTGATTTATCAGCTTTTAAAACTGGCCACTATAACATTCTACAGAATGTTGTTCATCCAGTATTGTGGGCACAAGAAAACTATCAATCATTTTACCTAGATGTAACTTACACATATCCCACCTGAGTGGGGTATTTGGTGGAGCATAAGAATAGTCTCAGCCCCAACTCAGAGAAATCTCACTTTAAGGCTTACTCAAAAACAAATCCTATATAATAAAAGCCTAATAAATCTAAGTGTCCAGTTGGCCAGTCGACTGGTAGACCATTCACCCAATCAAAACTTAATATGCTAATGATATACTAAGGCTGCTCAGCCGCTCACTATGATGTGCACTGACCATCAGGGGGCAGACAGTCAACTGGTTAACCAGTCGCTATAATGTGAACTGACCACCAGGGAGCAGACACTCTAACTGGTAGGATAGCTTGCTGCTGGTGTCTGGCTGATTGGGACTGAGCAAGACAGGCCAGACCACCCTGGAGCCCTCCCTTGGCTCCTCGTTGGCTGGCCAATCTCCTATGTCCCTCCTGGGCCAGCCGGCACCAATTGGCCCAATTGGGACTGGGCGAGACAGGAATGGACACACCCTGGAGCCCACCTGCGGTCCCTCCCCAGTCCCATTTGTGCATCGGTGGGATCCTTTGACCTGGCCTGCACCCTCTTGCAACCCAGAACCCCTCAAGGGATGTAGGAGACCTGGTTTTGACCATATCCCACAGGCCAGACCAAGGGACCCCACTGCTGCACAAATTCATGCACTGGGCCTCTAGTGTCTAGATAAAACCCAAGTTTTAATTAAGATATTGCATCTATTTGTGGTGTCTCTACTATATAGGAATTCTACTTCTTAAATTATGGGACTAATAAAAAATACTTCATTCCTTTTGACAAAATGCAGAGAACAAAAAATTTTACACAAGCCTTAGGAAGCCACACTGCACAAGGAACAGGTGGCCAGAAGGCTTTGACTTGTGGCAATTTCATCAGACCATTTATGAAACAAGTAACAGTCAACTCAACTATCACAGGCTTTGGTTTGTTTCAGTTTCTCTCGAACTGACCTTTTGCCTGAAGTCCTCTTTGGACTTACACTATTCTGTGTCTCTATCTTCCTCTTCTGGGTGAAGAGCACCCATTTACCGTTCAGATAAAAAGTGCTCTGTGAGAGTGAAACTGAATGCTTCAATGACTTTCAGAGGCTTCCTGGTTCCCGTCCTATCAATTTCAAACTCCCTTGTCAAGCTTTTAGGACCTTCCGCTATTGTCAAACACATATCCTTTTCCCCAAGACTGCATCTGTGCCTTTATTCTTTTTGTTGGTTGCATCTAATGTTGCTTCACCCCTCCTCATATTCTGGCTCTTTAAGGCTTCACTTAAGTTCTTCCTCCTCGGTGAAAATTTCATTGTTCCCTGTAGCTTTTCTGAGTACATTTAATCAGTACCCACACCAGAACACACCCTGCATTGTTCACTATTGCTTCAGTTGTGTAAGTTGTATCTCTTAGCTGGTGGTGGCCAAGCCCTTGACATTTTACTTTATACCCTTCCCCCCCAAAAAAACCTATCTACTGATAAGGTTACTTGGCTTTTATTACAAGGGATGAGTTCTGACCATTAGAGCTGCACCACATGGAATAAGATCCTTCAGGTCAGAGTGAAATTCTTGTAACTGGAGGACATTCACTATGACCATTTCAAAGGGCCTTCAGTGCATAGGTCTGAGTCGGTGTTTTATATGGATTAGATGAATGAGCGATTGTGGGGTGTTGGAAAAGAGATTAAAACAGAGTTGGGAGGGTCTGATAAAATTCTTTAACTCTGAACTGCTATTATTCTACAGGGTATCCCCCAAAAATGTTATACACACATTTTTTTCCAGATAGCTTAATTGATATTTCTTTTCCAATTTAACCCATTGGAATTAATAATTATTCAAAGTGTGTATACATTTTGTGGGACACCCTATATAAAACAGTTGCTCCCAACCCTAGCTGGTTTGGCTCAGTGGATAGAGCATCCCAGGTTCGATTCCAGTTAAGGGCACCAAACAAACAAACAAGCAAGCAAGCAAGCACACAAATAGATGAAATGGTTGCTCGCTAAAACAAACATTTGTTGCATTCATATATGTCTTTACTCCTTTGAAAACAGTTTCACGCTTATTTCCTCGTTTGATTTTAGAAAATTGGTGAGGTGTTACTACTATCTAAGTGTTACACCTGAGGAAATGATGGAAACATAAATGCATGAGAAGAGAGGGACCCAAATAACCAGAACATGCTGATCCTCATGCTCTGGTCTCAGGCCATTTGGTGGAGGGCTTGGGAGAAAGGTTAGGGGTAGTCATGGTCAGTTAATCCATAGTTGGTCTTAGTTCTCTGGTTTGGGTCTAACCTCATTTGACATGGTTTATTGAACTTTCTATTAAAACAGAAGCCCATGCAAAAGCTGCTGATAACACCCTTTGACAGAGAAGTTAGAATTGCAATTTGGATGAACATATTTAGCTGAGTCATAGTTACTATTTGTTACTCAGTGATAACTTATAAAAAGCACTCCGAAAATTGAAAATTCAAACAGGGGCCTTGAGAGGATATATATGAAATTTATTTCCTGATTTGAAAATGGTATTTTGATAGTATGGCATATAGTAAGTCATCATATAACAAGGATTTCTTATTTTAAGAGAGGAATGTATTAAAGAGATGAGATAAACCATAGCAGTTTTTGCTTGGTCTTGCAAACCATGACAATATAATATCAATTCAGCAACAAAGTTATCAATCATATATTATGTGCAAACCACTTTGTTGTGCACCTGTCAATGCTTTGGTTGTGCTTCCTCTGAAGAGGACACCATGAAAAGTCTTGTAAGAATGAAGAGGAGAATGAGAAATTGTTCAGTGTGTATGATATGTGGTTATTTTATTTTCTGTTGATGCATATTGAATTATCACAAACTTAGCAGGTTAAAAGGACATTATATCACAGTTTCTGTGGGTCAGGAGTTCAGGCACATCTTAGCTGGGTCCTTTGTTTAGGACCTAGCAAGGCTGAAATTAAATGATTGGTTGGGTGATTCCACTTCTGGGTATATATTTTTGAAGAAGCCCATAACACTAATTGGAAAGAATATGTGCACTCCTATGTTCACTGCAGCCGAGATATGGAAGCAACCTAAATGCCCGTCAATAGACAAGTGAATAAAAAAGTTGTGGTACATATACAAAATGGACTATTACTTGCCATAAGAAAGAATAAAATTTTAGCACTTGCCACAGTATGAATAGAAGGTATTATGCTAAGAAAAATAAGTCAGTCAGAGAAAGACAAATACCATATGATTTTGCTTTTATGTGGAATCTAAAGAACAAAATAAATGAGCAAACAAATCTGAAACAGGCTCATAGATACAGAGAACAGACTGATAGCTGCCAGTGTGTGTGTGTGTGTGTGTGTGTGTGTGTGTGTGTGTGTGTGGTATGTGTGGTATGTGTGAAAAAGATTAAAAATTAAGAAATACAAATTAGTGATTACAAAATAGTTCCAGGGATATAAAGTATAGCATAGGCAATATAGTCAATAATATTATAATAACTATGTAACATATCAGGTGGGTACTGGAAATATTGGGGGAACACTTTGTAAAGTATACGATTGTCCAAACACTATTTGTACACCTGAAACCTAATATAAAATAATATTGAATGTAAAAAAATCATAGGCTGAATTGCACTGCTTTCTAGAGCTCAGGACTTTCTTTCAAGCTTTGTCAGGTTGCTGACAGAATTCAGCTCTTTGTGGTGAGGGACTAAAGTAACCACTCTGTAGCTGACTTTCACGTGGGTCTGCTTTCAGCTCCCTGAGGCCACCCATTTCTTGCCATGTGGTCCTCTCACAGGCCCTCTCGTATTGGCAGGAGAATCTCTGACTTTCTCTGATTTATAGTCTCTCCTTGAAAGGGCTTACCATTTTAGGTCAGGCCTACCCATTATATTCTCCCTTTTGATAAATTAAAAGTCAACTAATTAGGGACCTAATTGTCACAAAATGTAATTCACTGTTGCCATCAGCACAACTTAATCACAGAAGTATAATCCTATCATATTCACACATTCTGCCTATGCTAAGGGGAGGTGGATTATATAGGGCAAGCACACCAAAGTTGGGAATATTGGGATCATCTTTGAATGTTGTCTATGACACTGACCATTCAGAACACAAAAACACCTCTCTGTTTGTTAGAGGTTGGAATGGGCTCATGACGGTATTTTAAAAAAATATATATTTTATTGATTTTTTTTACAGAGAGGAAGATCGAGGGATAGAAACATCGATGGGAGAGAAACATTGATCAGCTGCCTCCTACACAGCCCCCACTGGGGATGTGCCCACAACCAAGGTACATGCCCTTGACCGGAATCAAACCCGGGACCTTTCAGTCCGCAGGCCGATGCTCTATCCACTGAGCCAAACCGGTTCTGGCAGGGTATTTTTTTCCAATACCAATTCTCCCATACCAATTGGGTGTCCTATAATTCAAATTAGCCCATAAGATCTTACTGCTTAGGGGCTGAGTCTTACAGATCATCCTCATTTAAAAAAAAGGTAGAATTGCCATAACATTTTATTAGTTTCAGGTGTATAACATAATGATTAGTTATTTGTATGATTACAAAATGATCACCACAATAAATCCAGTTCATGTTTGTTACCATACATAGTTACAAGTATTTTTTTTTCTAGTGATGGGAACTTTTAAGATCTACTCTCCTATCTACTTTTGAATATGTAATACAATATTATTGACTACTAGAGGCCTGATGCACGAAGATTCGTGCAAGAATAGGCCTTCCTCCCCCTGGTTGCCAGCACCAGTTTCCCTCCAGCACCCTGGACCTGAGCTGCTTCGCTCCGGCTGCGGCCAGTCACCCAGGACCTGGGCTGTTTTGCTCCAGCTACTGCCAGGTTTTTGGGACCAGGGCTCCTTTGCTCCTGCCGCTGCTGCCACGCACTGGGGGCTTGCTTTGAGCAGTACTATGTGGCCGCTCGGAACGCGCCCCCATTCCTGGTGTGTGTGTGTCTGCTGGGACTGGGGCTGCACATAGTCCCCTCCCACCCATCTGCTCATGCAGCTCCTCCTGAGGGGTCATGATACAGCCTCTGGTTGTGACGCCCAGCTAATTTGCATATCACCTGTTGTTACACACACACACACACACACACACACACACACACACACACACACGGGCAGCCATATTGTGTGTTGGAGTGATGGTCAATCTGCATATTAGTCTTTTATTAGATAGGATAGTTTCCATGCTGAGGATTACATTTTCATGGCATCCATTTGTAACTGGACATTTGCACCTTTTGACCACCTTCACCCATTAGCCCTCCTCCAACCCCCTTCCCTCATCCAATCACCAGTCTATTCTCTATATCCACTAGCTTTTTAATTTGCTTTTTTTTTTCTTAAATTTCACGTGTAAGTAAAATCATATGATTGATTAAATTATTGTTCCCATGATTGAACTCAATTCCCAGCTCCTGTCCCCTCCAGGGGACTTCTTTCCTGGAGTAGGGCTGAAAGTTCCAGCGATGGTATGTAATCAGGTGAAGTTTCTTCTAGTGAGCATACCCCGACTCCCATCCAGAGGCTATTTAGGTCCCTGCTCCGTGAGTCATGTCATTAGTATAAATTCAGGTTTGCTCAAAAAGGCTCCTTATAAGTAACAAAAGACACTCCTATCAGGAAATCCCAAGGGTTTTAGGAATTCTGTGCCAAGAACCTAGGACAGTGGTCAGCAAACTCATTAGTCAACAGAGCCAAATATCAACAGTACAACGATTGAAATTTCTTTTGAGAGCCAATTTTATTAAACTTAAACTTCTTCTAATACCACTTCTTCAAAAGACTCTCCCAGGCCGAGGTATTTTGTGGAAGAGCCAAACTCAAGGAGCCAAAGAGCCACATGTGGCTCGCAAGCCCCAGTTTGTCGACCGTGGACCTAGGATAAAGGCTAATATATTCCTTATTGTACCCAGAAGATTTTTACCAAGTTTGTGTACAAGAATCTTGACAGAAAGTGTCAATTTGGTCCTACCAATTCAGGTACTTCTTAGTCATACCTAAAAAGTTATGTAAACATATAAACGGAGAGAGAGAGAAAGAGAGCAAGAGCGAGAGCAAGAGCGAGAGCGAGAGCGAGAGCGAGAGAGAGAGAGAGAGAGAGAGAACTTAACACAAAGCTACTATATATAGTATATGTATTTAATATGTGTATATGTATGTGTATAAATACACACATGTGGAATGTTTGTGTGGCTTTGAGCACCAGAACTGATAAATATTCTCTGGAGAATTGTCAGTTTCCCTGGATGCATTTGCACTATGTGCAAGCTTTGTGGAGGGGTTTTCATTAGCTGGGTGTATACAGGTATAATTTGCCCTGTTTATGTTTATAATTGTTTTTCTTTCCACTGTGAAACTCAAGCATGTTGGCCCTCAGCTGTTGGCTAACACTCAAGAGCTGCTTTCCCCCTCACGATTATTTTAGTGGGGTTTTACAATCTATTTTTGCTCTGAGGACAAGAGGAGCAATCATGCAGAGAAATACTTCCAAAGTTTTCATCATTTTTCTTCAAATATGTCCCTTATTGTACTCTCAAATGTACTCCCTTAGCTGCAACTGTGTGTCACCATTTCATTTCCATGCATGCCTGTGCTAAATATGTAAACTGCTTTAAACTGTTCCTCCGTGACTTAACACAACTTTGATCTGACACTGTGTGCAGAGTGACAGGTGTCCTCTTTATCATTGAGGGTCACCAGTTAATAAGCAATGCATGTCAAAGGCTGTCAGATACAGATCGAGGTATTATCAGGAGTAATAAAAGAGAGGAAGAAGGCAGAGGGAAAGACATTGGAAGGGAAAAATGGAAAAAGATACAGAGTAAAAGGAGAGAAAAAGAAACAAGTCCACCTGATGGAAAAGGACGACCCCCCACCCCCTAAAAAACAACAACCCTAAACCCAAATAATCTCAAAACTACTGCAGGTAACAATCAACAGTGAAAGCTATTGAAAACATAGTTTTAAAAATAATTTAGGTTTTTGAGGTGTTCTCTTACAGAAATAGTCTGAACCAGGCCCCAAATAGGCTAACTAAAGACCAGGAACGTAGATATGGGACCAAATGGGGCAGAGAAACTAGGAGGAGTGAGGGGTGGGAGGTGGATGAGTCTGAAATAAATTCTGAGGTGGAGTGAGAGACAATCATGGCGTTGTTTATGGGACAACTTGCCTCAGGTCTCAGAGTCAGGGGTGGCAGGGCAGGATCTGGAGGAGGACCTCCGGACCCCGTTGTGAAACTCACTGATCTCTGAGGCCCAGACCATGCAGGAGGTCGGCACATCTGATTATGTGACTCTGACAAAATGTCAGAGAAATGAAAATAAATGACTGAGTACTCCCTGGAGGTATAAAGAGTTCAGTTATTAAGCTCCCCAACCAGAAACATTGCGATTTAGTCATCTAGGATGATTTTATTCCATCTTCTATTACGGCCTGCACCACATAAATCTGTGTTTTATTGCTGGAGCGAGATGCTGGAGAATTTCAAGATGACTTTTGGCACTGTCTGAGTTGGCTCACCGCTGTGCTGACAAGTGCTTGTGGAAAATTAGCAGCGATGATATTAATCACCTTCTTTGGGGCTCTTTCCCCCCCAATCTGCTAGAACTTAATTTTGTCCTTCTTTTAAAAACAAAATTCCCCAAACCCCCACAACTCTTCTACCGGTGAAAGTAGAGAGTGGGGTGGTGGGGAAGGCGAGGTGGTAGTCGTGGCCTGGGACGTTTGGGGTCAGCTGTGTGACACTGTTATTGTGTTACATATCACATACCTGGAAATCTCTGGGCTGTGGCTACTGGGAAGGGGAAGGAAAAGAAGTGCCAAGAAATATGAAAGTATGGCCACTTTTCTTCTTTAATCATCACATTCAACTAGTGTCATATACCAGTAAGAATGTAAAGAAAGGTAAAAAAGAGGAGGTGGATGGTGAGGGATTTGAACACACACACACACACACACACACACACACACACAACTTGTACATATCCATACACTCATGGGGTGATAAAAAAAAAAAAGGCCATTTATTTTGGGGCCAACACTCCTTGACAACTGATGCCCTCATTCTCTGTCCCACAATGTCAAATACTCTCCTATCAACAGTTGATTTCATGTCTTCCCCTCTACTACTGCTGCTTCCTAGTCTTTGTATAGTACAACTTTATTCCTCCCCCCGCCCCCCAGAAGTTATCTTGCCCTTGCTCTTCCTTCCCCTGCTTTTGGGCAATCACATCTATTCACTTGGTTTCCAATGACATCTCTTTGTTGATGCCTTCCAAAAATATATCTCAAGCTCTGCTCTTTCTCAAGCAGGAATAGATGTTGCTATTCAGCCCAGGGCAAGATAAAAGGAGATAAGATAAAGCATAGCTTGTGCTTGCAATTGCATATCTGGATCTATGGAAGGGTGGGGGGCACAACGTGTTAAAGGAAGAGGCTGGGGTTTTATCTATGCTCTGATGTCTTCTGTACCTTGAATATACTCCCTTTGGTCTGACCCAGTTAAGTAAGGTAGGGCCTGCTAAGGACTTTCCATGAGGCTATGTTGGAATTCTGTGCTTAGGAAACAATGAGTGAACTTTGGAATCAGATTGCTTAGATTCAAATCCTGACTCCACCAGGTCCTCACTATATGTTCCCCCACAAGCTTGGAGTAGCCTTCCTCTGGTTCTTTATAAGCAACAAAGGATAATAATTGGATGTCTCCCCTAGCATCGCTATGAGGATTAAATGAGATGACGCATGTAAAACGCTGAGCCCTGCACATAGTAAGGACTCACTAAATCTTAACTACCTCAAAGCCATTTGGCTTGTTTCTCTCCCCAAAGAGAGAAGAATGTCTTTTCCAAGAAGCCTATGACAGAAGGCAAAAGGTATTAATGTGGAAAGCTTTTTGGTGAAATAAAATGCTGCACCCAGGTCTGAGGCTTTGTGATGGATGCATTTATAGCTTATTATGAATAGGTTGATGAGAAGTAGGTGGGTTAAAGACGTGAGAAAAGCTTGACGATGGAGTTTATCCTGTTTTCTGGGTCCAGCTCTCGGAAAGGAAAGCCGATTAAATGAGACTGGGACTGTGCAGGGCTGCCCTACTTAAAGCTTTTGTCAGCACTTCCTTTGTAGATTCTAATTTGCAGGACATAGAAATGTCTGTGTTGAATATATTCTCTGAGGGCTTGAGTTTGGTGTGGAAGATCTTTATCTGGCACCAAATAATCTTGTCAAGTTTTAAAGAGAGAAAGAAAGGGGGAACATGCTGTAAAGGGAGAATAAAAAAGGAAGATAGCAAAGAAAGAAGGGTGGCATGGAAAAGTGGAAAGGTGAGGGAGAAGAAAAGAGAAAAATAATTCTTTTTAGAGTTTCTTAAACATGCACTTTAAAATAGCAACTCTATTTCTCCCACATCCTTGTCCAGGCTCTGTGCTGTTATAATTAACTAGAGGCTAGTTGCATGAATTTGTGCACATTGAAAGGAAATTAATCAGAAGAAAAATTTTAATATCACTTTTCACCCTTTCTCTATAATAGAAGTGTCAACCAAATTCATGATCGAAAATAACAGATGGAAACACACGTGTGTGATTGGCGCCAGTAAGAGCTTTATTTACATAGATAAAATTGCTTAATTAGGGGGGGTGGGGCACGGGCCCTCAGCCCAGCCTGTGCCCTCTATGCAGTCTGGGAACCCTCGTGGGATGTGCAGCTGATGGCTTAGGTCTGCTCCCCACCTAAGCCAGCAGTCGGACATCCTTAGTGCTGCCATGAAGGTGGGAGAGGTTCCTGCACTGCTGCTGCAATCGCCAGCCATAAGCCTGGCTTGTGGCTGAATGGCACTCCCCCTGTCAGAGTGCACTTACCACCAGGGGGCAGTATCTGTGTTGAGTGTCTGCTCCCTGGTGGTCAGTGCGTGTCATAGCGATTGGTCATTACAATGTTTGGTCGATTTGCATTTAGACTTTTATTATACAGGAAGAGAGATAAGATAAATTTTATTGGCTAGTGCTCAGCCTTGAAAGCTTATATTAAAGGTGTCATCAGCCATGTCAAATGACCACAATCTTGAGGAAGGAGGAGTGATGAGTACCTGCATCTCACCTCTAGCCTTTGACCCTAGGGCTTAGATAGGTCCTAGAGAACTGACAAGCCAGATCACAGCTGTGTAAATGAGGGCTCCTTCGTTACCAAAGGCCAGAGTAGAGCCAAGTCAGAGCATGCAGAGAGGACCTAAGGCCAGGTGGAAGTACCTCTTCTGGAGCCTGAACAGTGCCTCCTACCTGTGGGGGAGCTGGCTCAGCTCAACAGGCTTTGACAGCTCTGGGCAATCGCTGTAGGAAGGCCCACCCCTGGCAGATCCCACACTGGAGAGCCACAGGGAGTGGAGGAAGGCAGTGGGGGTCTTTCAGGTACTTACCACTCTTGGAAAACCAGGAGGAGTGCTGGCACTTCTTATGCTTTTAGGAGGTGGTGGAGATGGTTTTCCATTTCTGTTTCTTTTCCACACTAGTGTGTGATTTGATGGACTGTGCTCAGCAGTGGGCAAATAACATCACCTATGAGTATGTGTGGGTGAAGGGAGGAGGGAGAACCATAGAATCTGGTCAAATATTACTCTCCCCCATGGAGAGGAGCATAGAAATTACATCCTCTGAGGACCTAGAGATGATGGAATGAAAGTCTTCCCAGCAAGGGTTGTGGGGTATTTTTGCTCTCCCTTTGACAGGCAATTAAATGTAAGGGGAACACTACGACCAGTCCTTAGTAGGAGAGAGTTGGTAAGAGGAGCCTCTGTGAATTTTGACCCAAACAATCTGGGTGAGAAGACCAACCTCTTGGTCTCTTAATAGTAGGTAACATCAACCAGGATTAAACAGGATAAAGCACCAATATCAAGGAAAAGCAGGGTTTCTAAAGAGCCTTGGCTTCTAAAGAGTCAGTAAAGCCTGTTCCCGTTTCAGTTCTTTCAACCTTAAATAGTTTTGTGAATATGACAAAAGCCCATAGCTCCTATGAGCCTCAGTTTCCCCGTTTGTGAATTGTTACTTGGAACTGATTCAAGTATTAAATGGTAATTCATTCTCATCCTTTCATTTGACAAGTCTTACTCAAGTTTTAGAATTTTTGGCTCCTATCATGTGTCAGGTGCTATGCTAAGGATGTAATTTAAAGAACTTGACACTACTTAGAAGTTAAGAGATGTTGGTTTCTCCTCTCAGACTACTTTACCCCTTTGGGTACTCAGTAGTCCCTGTAGGGCCTTGTGAATTCCGAGCTTTTTTGTAAGGTACTAGAGTTGGCTATTTGGAAAGCAGGAGGAAGTCATTGTAGATCATCATTCACGCTCTGGCTAGGCTTGCATTAAGAATGTTCTGGCACTTTTTCCATCCATCAGAGCTGTCTGCATTGGTTTAACTGTTCTGAACTCTGACGCCTCTGTCAAGCAACAGCCATTTCCTCCTGGCCTGCCCAGCCCTGGCACCTCTGAGCCAGGCTCAACTCCATCTTAGGGACACTTATGGTGGCAAAAGGTCCTTCAGTGTCTGTGGCCTTTGCACTGTTGACAACTGTAGCTGAGGTCACCTCCTTTCCTCAGAGGAGAAAGCGGTTTGATGGAGTGCCCTGGGTCATGGGGTATGCCTCTGTCTGCTTAGAGCTTGACAGAAAGCAGCTGAGCAAAGATGACTAGCCACTTAATGGATGTTAATTACTGCTTGTAGCATCCCTGTAGGTCAGAGGACAAGAGGATCCTGGTGTCAGGGTTGACTTGCTGTGGCTGGCGGCAGGCTGGCGCTTACATTTGATTAGGGCTGTGGCTAGTTTAGTACAGCCAGAGGGACCCAGATGGCAAGTCTGAGATTTACCTAACTTGCAGAGAGACAGTTCACAGTTACTTTCTTTATCAATGAAAATTTCAGTGAGCTTTGGCCTTTATTTCCTCTATCTCACACCTGAATTCCCCACATGGATTTCAGTCAGAACCCCTGAGGTACAATCTGCTTTTGAGCCTTACTTTCCTTGATGGAATTAGAACTAATGATTCTAGAGAGTATGGGTTTATTATTCCAAATCCTCATTGGCTGAATCCCTGCATTGCTGCTTTGCAATGCTTCCATTTAAGTGTAGAGGCAGATTAAAAAACACAAGAGTAATTAATAGTATTACAAATGGAGAAGTAAATGGCAGTCCTGTTAATGTTGACCTCTGGTCCCTGCAATAAAGCAGAGATTTGTGTAGACTCCTATGCAGTGTGTCATTTTAAAACATCATCTTCTAAGCTTTCCTTAGTTCTGTTTTAGCCTACGTGGCATATGGAAGGTGTCAATTGTGAATACTTATTAGGACTGAAATGGACTCTTAAGAGGTGAATGCATAGGGGAAGCATCTTGTGGTATTAACATAGCCCATATATGCCACCCAGAGGATAGACTGATGGGCCGGCCCTTCCCCTCTCCAGGAGCTGGGGAATGGTTCCTTCTGGGAGTAATGAGGAATAAGGCAGGGTGCAAGGACCTGGTGTCATCTCCAGCTGTTTGTGCTACAGATACTTGAATTCAAGTGCAGGTTTGGGAAAGGTACCCAGCAGAGAAAATAAGAAGCAGATTTTCCTCTTCTTTAAGTGAGGCGTTTAACATCACAAAGAGAGCCTTCAGTTTAGGCAGTGCCCATGGGGCATGCTTGGCCTCTCTCCATTTCTGTGCTAAATCCAAGACAAAAAGGGCTCTGGTCTCAGAAAGTGGGCTCCGGAGGTGAACACCTTGGAGCCAAAGGAGGAGCTTTCACTTCTGATCACAAAAGCACTGAAGCAATCTAAGACACTCAAGGTATCTTGGGTTTGCTGTGAAGTTGAAAAATATTTTCCATTGAGAATCTCTAACGTGGACATTAGTGCAGTTAAATAGGTGTTCATGCATTGTACGCTATCTTTGTTGATAAATGTGTATTCCCCCCCCCCCAACTTTTTACATAAGGTATTATTTCCATAAAATAAATCCACCCTTTTTTGTGGACAGTTCTGTGAATTTTGACTAAAGCATAAAGTTATTTGACCAATACTCAACCCAAATATACCCTCTAAGCAGACAGAGGCATACCCTCAAAATTTCTGTGTGCTCCTTTGTAGTCAGTCCCTCAGCCCAGTGATTTTCAGTGTGCCTCAAGAATTTTAAAAACATGCGATATCTGAATCAGGGGCACTGACCTCTTTTTCCTTAGATTGTAAAGAAATAAAAAATAATGACAACAGCTAATACAATTGCCACCTGGTGTGAATGAATCAAAATAATACTTATATATTTTTTTCCAATCAGAAAAAAAAAATTAAATTTTTTTTGTGTGTGTGTGTCACAGAATTTTAGTAATTAGTTTATATGTTCCATGAGATGAAAAAGATTGAAATGCTCTGCCTCAGCCCATGAAAACTACTGGTCTATTTTCTTTTGCCTTTTCCAGAATGTCATATACATGGAATTATATAGTATGTAGCCTTTTCAGTCTGGCTTCTTTCATTTAACATTGAAACATTATTTTACTCATTGCATTTGAGATTCATCCATATTGTTTTTGTATCAGTAATTTGTTCCTCTGTTGTTGAATTTTATTCTAGGGGTGTATCACAGTTTGTTTATTCATTTCCTAGAGGGGGATGCTTGGATTGTTTCCAGTTTTTGACATTTATGCATAAAGTTCCTTGTGTACATGTTTTGAAATAAGTGTATGTTTTTATTTCACTTGGGTCAATACCTAGCTGTGGGTGGCTGTGCTCCATGGTAAGTGCATGTTTCACTTTATAAGAAACTGCCAAACAGTTTAAACATTTTATATTTATTACATCCCCCCCCCCAAAAAAAAAAAGAATGAACTTTCTGGTGCTTCACAGCCTTGACAGCACCTAATATTATCAATTTTTTGAAACCTAACCATTGTAATAGGTGTTTAGTGGTATCATATTATGGTTTTAATTTGTATTTCTCTAATGACTAATGATGCTGAACATCTTTTTATATTTTTACTAGAGGCCCGATGCACAAAGATTCGTGCAAGAATGGGCCTTCCTTACCCTGGCTACCAGCACTGCCTTCACTCCCCAGAGTTACCTTTCTGCCTTCCCATGCTGCCCAGAGGCCTGAGTGACTAGGTGATGCAGAATGTCTGTGTCATCGCCATGGCGATGATGCAAGCATCCCACCCCTGGCCGCTTGGTGCCTGCGTATGCAAATTAATCTGTCATCTTTGATGGGTTAATTTGTATTTTCACTCCTAATTGGCTGGTGGGTGGTACAAAGGTACAGTCAATTTGCATCTTACTCTTTTATTAGTGTAGATTACAGTTGTAATACAAATAAATAATAATACAAGAATAAACTGTTTTGTGATGAACTTTGTGTACTTACATCTGTAAATCTATTTTTTGTCCACCCCCTATATTCTTTGATGGAGTGTCTTTTTTAAAAATGTATTTTTATTGATTTCAGAGAGGAAGGGAGAGGGAGAGAGATATAGAAACATCAATGATGAGAGAGAATCATTGATCGGCTGCCTCCTGCGCACTCCCTACTGGGGTTTGAACCTGCAACCCAGGCATGTGCCCTTGACTGGAATCCAGACCTGGACACTTCAGTGTGCAGGTAGATGCTCTATTCACTGAGCCAAACCAGCTAGGGCTGATGGAATGTCTTTTTATTTTATATGCATTTGAAAGCAAATTGTTAATTTGATAGAAAACATAGTATTTTGCATTATTATTATTGATATTATTGGTTAGGTTGAAATTTTCAACTCTCTGTTAACCTATCTATCTAAACTCCTTCCCTTCTTCCCAGTTTTTGGCTGTAGGAAAGACATTGAGATAAACATTTAGTATAGTCACATTTCTTTAAATCAGACAGCAGAAAACTGAACTAGATGGAACATTTCCTGGATGGCTTTGGAAGTAAAAAATAACTGCTTCCATTCTCTCTGGAAAAGCCTACCACATCCAGTGAAATGGGGTCATTAAGCCAAATTTCAGTTATAGGAGAAGAAACAACCATAGATGGTTCTTTTAAGAGGGTGACTTGTTTTTCCTAGAGCTATAAGACACCAGAGGATTATAGGATTCTGGTTTTATAATAGCCCTAAGATTTCCTCGGGCCAAATATTGGTTATTTGTGACTTAAAGTCTTAAATGAAGAAAGACACCATGCTTCAGATGCCACAAATAAGAAGTTGATGTGTCTCTGAGATTGACAGAATTCTTTTAGATATAAAATGCAAATAGAAGTAACAGAAACCTGTGCTACTTACCTGGAAGAAAAAATAAATAAGACCTTGGAATATTTTCTTGTTTTGGAAGAATATACTTGTAATGGACTTCTTTTAGGACTTTTTCCAGCCCCCAGTGCTTTCTTCCTTGAGAACCACTTTCCTTCTCATATCACTTCTCATTTTCCATAGTCCTGGGCCCTCAGGGGCCATGTTTCTAGTGCCTAACCCTACCCTTCTCCTTGGCCAGAATTGATGTGACCATAGGTAGTTAACTGACTCAGTTGGGGCCAAACAGATCTTCTCTACTGTTGCTGAATCTGACATGATGTGAATATGGCAGTATGACACTTTCTGCCATGTGAACATGAAGTTAGAGAAACCCCATTCTGCATATAAAATAAAAATGAAGCTGATTCTTGGAATGACTGAGATGCAAGGCAGAGAAAGAGAACTACCTACATTCCTGATGGTCCAGCTCTTTTCCTAATCCTCTCTACACTTGAAAACCACAAGACATTAATTTCTTCTTAGACTATGCTTCCATTCATTTCTTCTTAGATTAAGAGTAGTTTGAGTTGGCTTTTAATATCGAAATCAAAAGAACCTCAACTGAAGTAGCATTGGATGGTCTTGGCTAGGTAACCCTTCCCTCTGAGTTGGCATCCTGCAAAACATTGAGTCACAATTCACACACATACTGGGCTTAATAATGTCAGATGAATAACTGACATTGAGATTAAACACAGTCCATTTGAAGATAGGTCTCAATGAAGAATCACTTCTTTATTTCAAAATTTATTAATATTCTTAGAATCTTAGTGGATATATAGTCTGCTCATATTGTCCAACCTTTCACACAGACCAGATTTCTGTCTTGAATTAGGCATATGACCACCTGACCTCTAATTATATCATATCAGTTGGTTCAACTCAGGGTGTACACAGACCTCAAAAGATCAATCTTATTTTCTGTTTTAAAATGTACATTTCTTCCTCCAGACCCTATTTCAAATATTTTAAGATGGTATTGCTCATAATATTTCCTTGGGATTCCTCTTCTCATTTACTCCTAAGGCCATCAATAGATAACAAAGAGCTTTTGCCAGCAGGCATTCCAATTTCAATTCAGAAATACTGATCAAACTTAACTTTTTGCTTTCTGGTTGTATGTTGGTGACTCATGCACTCAATGTCTTAGCTTGTGTCTTTTCTATTACATTGTAGTCCACTCTTAGAAAACTTTGTCTGCTTAGGGCAAGGACATCTTTGACAATATGAATAACATTCACCTCGGACAGACCTAGTTTATGTCCAAAGAAACAGGCCCACTATTTGGGGATTTACACAGACTAATGGTGGAAAGAATAAGAATGAGGCACTTATGATAGTGCCTGTATGTAGTCAATGATCTACTTATTTTGTGGGCCAAGAGAATTATTGATGACTAAGTCTGTTCCATGTAGAGAGAATTTATTTATATTCTTTCCCCCCAAACTGGAAAGAAAGTGGCCTTGGAGCTTGTGATTAGATTTCTCTCCCTTCACTTCAGAACAAACAGCTAGCAAAGAGTCTGTAAGAATAGCACCATTTTGTAGCTGGTTTTAAAGTGTCACGGACCAGCTGGGATTGGAAGTTCCTGAAACTCCAGAGTTGTTGGGCTGTGTCAGACTGATGAATTATGTAAAACCTGTTTTCCCTGAGTATTATTAATCATCCTCAAGCAAATGAAGACATGCTAATTAATTTGTGGTGGTTTTTACCTGCAAATGCCGAAGGAACTAAACCAAATTAAATCTTCCATTCTCTTCAAGACCAGTGCCCTGTTAAACACCCTCTGACTTACCCAATTCAATTTGAAAGATGCGGTTCTTTGGAAACTTAGTTTGCCTGTGGTTTCAGAATCCTAAAGGCTCTTTCCTGAAAGTGTAGCCCAAAGTTTTTCACATAATGACTTGGAAAATGTATGAGTGGATTTCATTGCTGTGACTTACAGAGGACCCAGCATACCCCAGACTCTGTATTAGATAGTTTACTTATGTTATCTCATGGGTAGGTATTACAAAAGCCTAGAGGTTGGTTTTATCACCCAGTTGTACCAATGAAGAAACAGACTCAGAGACTTGATGTAAGCATCCCATGTAATATAACTTAGTAGTATTGAGCTAGAATGAAAACCAGGTGTGCCTGACTCCAGAGTCCATGCTTTCCCCATCAATAAGACATTCTACTGTATATGTGAACTTTCACCAGCCAGATGATTATGTGCAGTGCACTGTACACTTTACACTGTATTTGAAGAGTTAGGGTTTCACATTTTATTTTCCCTACTAGAGGCCCAGTGCACACAGTTTGTGCATTTGTGTGTGGGGGTGTCCCTCAGCCCAGCATGCACCCTCTTGCAGCCTGGAAGCCCTCAGGAGATGTCTGACTGATGGCTTAGGCCCGTTCCTGCATGGGGAGCAGGCCTAAGCTGGCAGTCGGACATCCTTAGCACTGCTGTGGAGGTGGGAGAGGCTCTCGCCACCACCACTGCACTTGCCAGCCGTGAGCCTGGTTTCTGGCTGAGCAGCGCTCCCCCTGTAGGAGCACACTGACCACCAGGGGGCAGCTCCTGCCTTGAGCATCTGCACCCTGGTGGTCAGTGTGCATAATAAGGACTGGTAGTTCTGCCATTTGGTTGATTTGCATATTAGCCTTTTATTATATAGGATTGGAGAAAAATTCTAGAGAAAGGAGTTTTAGGGTTTTCTAATTATTTTCTTTAGACTCTATCATGCGTAATACAATTCCATTCTCACTCTCAACTACTTGTGTACTCTGTTGTTTCTGAACAAGGTCATTTCTTCTTGGTAACAGTTAAAATATTGTTGCTCAGGTGAGAGCTACTTTTCCATCCACAGCCATGAGTTTGTCATGTGAGCCATGTTTAATGGGCCTCTGAAAGCAAGTGGTTTCTGAACATCCCAGCAGATCACTGGGAAGACTGAGAGAAAGTAGCAGACTCTGACCACAGATGGTTTGCAAGGGATGGCTCTCTGCACCTGATGTCCTTGTCCAGTTCACTGTTCCTGGTTATCTTTCTCAACATCACGTAAATGACGGACACAATTAAATTGAAGGCTCATTTGGGGCATGTTGACTGCCATTACTAGTGTTTCCATTGCCATTGCCTGGCATGCCCACAGAGGTAGGAATTCTGGCTAATGCTCCATGGATGGTTTAGGTGTCAATGTGGAGCCCTCTAACATATCTCCTGACAGCAAACCCTACTGAGGATTTTTCCTAGCTTAAAGGGCTCTGATGAATGAAAATTAAATGTGAATGAAGTTAGCAGAGTCTGGCATAAAGAGGACACGCTGGGTCAGCAGTGACCCTAGAGCTTGTCATACTCCAGACAAGAATCCTAGAAGCAAGGTCCTGGCCATGATGCTTGGGGTTTCCTTTCCTTCATGCATGTCTGGGTTGGTGACCAGCCCTCTTTCAAGGACCCAAAGCACTGGAACTGCTGTTAGAGGAGAAGCCCATGTGAAACACTTTACCTGAGGCAAAGAAATTAGTAAACTTTGCCTCTTCTTTGGATGACATGTTAATTATCTTCACTGTTAGTTATTTCACTTATTTTGTCCTACCCAAATTGTAGAAATATTAGTGATTGTATACATAAAGATTCCACACTCAGGCATCTCTCCTTTTCACCATTTTAAGCAACAGATATTCCTATTTTGTCAGTGAGTTAGTGAGCTGCACAAGAGCATATATTCTTGAATCTCCATCTGTCACTAACTGTGTCAAGTAAGGCAAGTCACATTCACTCTGAGCCACACGTGTGTTGTTTTTTGTTTGTTGTTTGTTTTGTTTGTTTTTTTGTTACTTGTGAAATGGGATAATTATTTCTATCTTAAATGGCTGCTCTGAATGAAGATTAGATATGAATGAAATTAGCAGAGTCTGGCATATAGAGAGTGCTAAAAAATGCATTTTTTTCCAAAATGAAAATAATTGCTTTATATTTCTAAAGGTCCCTAGAGAAGAGGGTCAGTGGGTTGGGGGCGGGGGATATAACAGGGCAACTGTAAAATTTTAAAAATAAAGGTTTCTAGAACCCCCCTTTTGTCATATCTACATACTAAACATACATATACACACCATTCTCTGTGTATCTTCCAGGCAAACATTTCCATGCTACATGGTAGTGTTTGCAAGTTTCAGTCAGTATTAATAAGTTAAAAATTTCCTAATGTTTTTTCTCTTACCCTGTTCTCCTCTGTGTGGAACAAGATAAATATGAATTAGAATTGCATTGTATAGTGCTTAATCACTTCCTGACTCCTAATTAGAACCTCCTTGTATGCACACATGCACACGTGCACTCCCCCTCTTTGCATTTTATGCATTTTATGCTCCTCTGTCTTCCTTTTCAGATGCCCTCACTGCACACGATTTTATTGTTGGATGTGTTTCTGCTGGAATCAGAAATAGTGAAGGTGTCATTTGAAAGTGACATGGTAATGCATGTGTTGGGTGGCATTGTCAAACCCTCATTTAAAAGATGAAAAAAATGCTCCCAAGCTCTCATGGGCTAGTCAAATGGGGAAGTGGTGAGTGTTGTTAGGAGAGGATTGACAAAGGAAAAAAAGAGATTGTTGCTCTTTCCAAGAAAGAAAGAAAAGAGCAAGGAGCAACTGAAGAGTCTTTCTTTTCCTAGAGACTAAACTGAGTATGTAACTGAATCAGAAAGGAAATGAAAATAAATTCCTGTGAGTCTCACTGCCCTTCAAAGGGAATGAGCACTACATTGTTTCTCTTTTTGCTGAAATAATCTCTTCTGGAGCCAGTTCTAAAATTCAAGACTTTGTTCTGTCTTTTTTTTTTTCTTCATCCTAGCTATTCTCCCATCAGTTCTAGCTTCCTTGGCTCAAAAACTCTTGCTAATGTCAGCCAGATTTCCTGTGTGTGTGAGTGAGGTGTTCACCTGACATCAGCTTCCTGGTGCTCATCCAGGATGTGCACCCTTCCTTGTGATGTGCACAGCCTTGTGCATTCCCTTCCAAATGGTGCTGCATTTGAGCTGTGTAGCCAGCAGAATATGGCATAAGTGATGGCATGCTACTTTTGAGACTAGATTATAAAAGACGCTGCATCTTCCATTTTGGCCACACTTTTTCTCTATTGGGTCACTTGTTCTAGGGCAGTGTTTCCCAAACTTTTGACATATGTGTACCCCTTCTATAATTTTCGTAACGCTGAGTACCTCTCGTCAAAAAAAAAATGAATGTATTTTAATAACAATCAAAATATATTCATTTTTTTTCTTTTTTTGGGTACATACACAAAATAATAAACGAAAAATAAAATTATTCATAATAAAATATAAATAAAAGTTATATTATAAATAACATTTATTTGCACACCGGACCATCTCATGCCTCACAAGACTGTCTTGACTTGACTCATGAGAACGTAGAATTAGGTGTAGCTAAGCACGGTGCAGTGCATATCCCCACCAAACTCTTCCCATACCCCTGGGGGTATGCGTACCACATTTTGGGAAACACTGTTCTAGGGGAAAGCTACCTGCCATGTTTTGAGGACACTCCCAAAACTCTGTGGAGAGGCCAGTGTGGTGAGGCACTCATGCCTCCAGTCAACAGCCATATAAATTAGCCTTCCTGACATTGTATTTTTCAGCCACAATCAAACCCCAGCTGATAGCTCCATAGCAATCTCAAGAGACCCTGGGCCAGAATCACCCAGGTAAGCCAATTGCAGATTGCTAACTCACAGAAACTGTGAGAAAATGTGTTCGTTGTTTAAAACGGCTGTCAAAAAACTGAGAAGGAGATGAGATGTTACCCTACTTGTAAGCTAACAAATTAACCTTCCACAGTTTATGAAAACGAGTAGAAGTCACAGGACTCCTGAGTCAGAGTCAAAAACTTGCATTAGTCACAGCACAGCAGTCAGTGTGAGCTCTCGTTTGCATCTGTTCCTCTTGTTTCCGAGTCCTGTGGGGGTGATACAGGGATACACACAGGTGGATGCTGCATACACAGTGGGTTTGCCTCACAGCTGAGGAACCCTCAGCTGAGAAATTCCAGCTCTCATAGAGGGTTTCAAGAAAATTTGCTCAAACTTTACCCTGGAGGGAGACATTACTTTTATTGTACTGGATGGCAAATAATTCGGGCCTTTGCCCCAGAAGGATATACTGTCTCCATCTTCCCAAGTTGTTTGCTATACAAATACCCTAAACAAGATTATCTGGATCCAAAGCAATCAGAGCCTCTGCTCCCAAGAAACACAAAGGGCCCAATGGAGGCTTGCCTGCAGTAGCCACAGAGTTTTGGAATTATTTCCTGTGCAGCAATAGGTAGCTACTGCAATGGGGACACCTGTGTCTGTGCCTCACCTATCGGAACCACTGCACTGATGGCATGTGTGCCAGGGGTGGGTCCATTTACAGAGAATGGGTGCAGGGTCTTCGAATTTAGTAACAGGTGAAGATCCAGGAAGTCCCCTGATTTTGGTGGCTGATAAAAAGGGAGAAGAGGAAATGTAGGGGATGGACTGGATTTGACGTACTTAGCTTCCTCCAGAAACAAAGGTTTTACCTGGAGAATAGCTAGATTTGCGAAAGAAGAGGATATATTAATTGGCACTTTGCTGTGTTAAAAAAAATCTACTTTAATCTTTTCTGGTAAACTACTTTTTGGAAAGTGTTTGGATGTTGTTAGTGGTTTTTTTTCATAGTTTTTCCCCCAGTAAAGGAAAATGAGGTGCTGTTAATTTTGAACCAATCCATAGAGAACCAAATGTAGAGAAGTCTCTTTGTAAGGTCCATGAGAGAGAGAGAGAGAGAGAGAGAGAGAGAGAGAGAGAGAGAGAGAGGAGAGAGAGAGAGAGAGAGAGAGAGAGAGAGAGTTTAAAAGATTCTTTTTGTTTGTTTTATTCTGTGAAGATAAAGAATCAATTAAAAGATATTTTGGTTTTCTGCCATTAGGCAATATCTTCCATTCTCCTCATGAAATCACCTGAAGGGACAAAGAATAAACAGTGATTTTAATTTGAAATCAGATTTTGTTTTATGGTGTCATTTAGTTTTAAGAATAAAGGTTTTAGAAATATTAAATGATGCTCTTCATGAGTCATTTTCAGAAATACAGGACAGAATCCAGAAATGTGAGTGAGCTTCCATTGGCCCATAGAAATGGAAGATCTAAGATGCTTAGGAGATGACATTTCTCTAGGCTTCCCCCAGTTGGGGTTCATTGATTGGACAGAGCACAGGGATGCTTTGTTAGTTCTCTCAAATGTAATTTCATAGCTGCTTATCCAGATTTTCAGTAGGATCTCCCTATAAAGACTCCGGGCAAGTTATAGCCTTGATCATAGTTTGTAGGATTTAAGACCATGGGTTAAATACAGGTTCTTTATTTTAATTTGTCATAATTTCTTCATTTCTTAAATGGGAACTGTAATACTTATCTCTCTTAGTTGTTGTGACATGTAAATATGCTAAAGTAGATAAAAAGTTTAGTATTGTTCTTGGCTTATAATAAGCACTCAGTAAATTAAGGCCAGTATTGTCAATCCTCAATGATATAGTAGTGACCCTCCGTGGGTTATATTATGTCATTTCAAATGCAGTACAGTCCTGTTAGATGACATCTGGTTCTGTTATAGCCAATCTTTACATTACAAGTCATTTCATGCTTCTTATTTATATAGAAGTCTCATTCATATGGCGTTAGGTATGTTCCTCTTTTCCCTGACACATGGTAAAGTCTCTCAATAAATGCTTGCTCTTCATCTCGTCATTTTGATACTAGAAAAAAAAACCCATTCAATTACTAAACTTTGAAAAGCCTGGTTATTCTCAAAGCATATTGATTTTAATTTTTTTCTTAAATAGATGTCTGTTTATGGAAAATTTTCCTAGAGGCTGGAATCCCTAATGGGTTCAGCCTGTTTTGTGTCTGAAAACCACAAACTTGATCCAAGTGGAGGCCAGGATGGTGAGTTTTCCTGCAGGTGTGAGTAGGGATGTAGTGCCCAGAGTCTTTGCCCCGCTGGAAAGACCTTTTCAGGAGTGAAAACCAGGGGTTCAGGCAGCGTGCATCACAATGCTCAGTATTCCCTAGGCTTGTCACGACATGGAGAAAATCATCTTGCAGCTCTGGCAGTCAAAGCAGGCCTTTACATCGTAAGGACCTCACAGTGTGTTGGAGAAGAGACTGAGGTTGTGCCACATAACAGTTGGTGCCTCAGCCACATTCCCACTATTCCCACACACATCTCTCCTATGGCTTCTGCTGCAAGGATCCATGAATCTTTGCTTAGGGCAGCCGTGGGCAAACTACGGCCCGTGGGCTGAATCCGGCCTGTTTGGCTGTTCTATCTGGCCCACAGAGCCGAAAGAGTGGAGGGTTCTCTTGCTCTCCCCTCTGCTCCTTCACCAGCAGCCCAAGACGAGAGTGCCAGCATGGTCAGGTTGCTTTTGTTCTGGCCTTCCGGTCCAGTTTAGGAACACATTGTGGCACTCATGTCAAAAAGTTTGCCCACCCCTGGCTTAGGGCTTCCTCTGGCCATGGGAGCCCCCTCAGCCCAAGTCTTCGGCAAGCTGGAAGTGCAAGGGAGTTAGCCCTTAGAACTGAATGATTTGAAGACTAAATGCCAATCTCTTTTGCCCTTCATGTGGGGAAACTCCATGGTGTCTTTCACACTGTCTTCCAGAGTTCCCCAGGATCATTGAGTCCCCACTTTCCCAGGTTGGTGCCATGCTTGATAATATTATCTTTATCTGGTTTCTTCTCTTTCCTTTTTCACTACTCTGTGAACAATACTTCCTAGGATGGTCTTCCAGCTAAACTCACATTCTTATATCAGAGGCAGCTTTGGAGGAACTCAACCTAAAACAAAGGACCCACTCTCATTGCTTCAACTTCTCCATTAGTGATTATAATGTGTCCTGTGGGGGTTTATGCCCCAGAACCCCCTTTCTCTACATCTCAGGAAGGAGGAAAAGAAAGAGGGGACTGATATTCTGACTATCTCCAATATGGATGAGTTCAAGCCCTTCATCGCATTGATATCTTAGTCAGTACTAAGATGTAGTACCTCCATCTTACAGTTGAGGAAACTGAGGCCAGAGATTAAGTATATTGATTGAAACAATGCAGCTTCTAGAAGATATAGGACTAGATTCCAGGTTTTCTGACTATGCTCTAAATGTTCTTATCTCCAATTCATTTCTGAAGTTGTGAATAGATTGGGGAGGAATAATGTGCATCCCTGCATTCTGTTAGTCATTTTAAAATGAAGCATAAATCACATCACTCCAAAGGTTTTATGGAACAAATAGAATAAAAGCCATCTCCATCCTATGGCCTTCATGGCATGGTCCTACATGATCTGGCTCCTAATTATTTCTCTAATTTCAACTTGTACCACTCGTCCCCACCCCCCACACTCTTCTAGTCAAACTGACCTCCCTGTGTTCCATGCACACAAAAAGCTCATCTACACTGTGGTTTGTGCCCTCCCTGTTTCCTCAGCCTGGAATGCTCCTCAGATCTTTGCAGGGCTACCTTCTTACGAGCATTCCCATCTTTGTGGAAATATGACCTCCTCAGAGAAGTCCTGCTCCTTCCTCTCTTAGCTAAAGCTAAGCTCGAGTACCTGTTCCCTGCCTCTCTCTACTTACTTAACTCAAGCATTCCCCGATGTTTTTTTTTTTGTTGTTGTTGTTTTTTAATTATTATTTTCAGTGCACTCATTTGCTTCTTGTTTGTTTCCTAACCCTACTAGCTGTAAGCTGGTCAAGGACAGGGACCTCGCTTGCCTTGTTCATTACTGTTTTCCCAGGGCCTAGAATAGTTTGGCACACAGTTGTCAAGTGAATACACTAATAAAGGGAGACAGTAGAGGAGGAAAATTCTAAGCAGGTATATGAGAGGACCTTAATACATATTTTGTGTATAACTAAGATTTATTTACCCAGCTCTTTGTAATCAGCAGAATTAATATAACTTGAAAGCAAATGCATCTTGCTGACATTTTGGAACCTGTGTGCATGCATTAATACCCATCAACTTAAGTGTGTGTTTCACAGCATGCCATGGGGATGAGAAATGCGGGAAGGGGAGAAGGTGGACAGCCTCTTAGCTTCTTTTTTTCTGGCACATTTAACATCATTCCAGTAAGCTGGTCTCTGGGTTTAATTGAAGATTGTTTGGGATATGGATGAGGGATATGGAGAAAGGCTTAACAGTCCTTAACATCTTGGACTTAATTTAAAAAACAAAAAAGATATTGTGGTTAAAAAGTTTACATTTAAGTCCTCTGAAATCTATTTTTTGTGCTTTCTTATCTTTTTTATTTTGATATTTCTATTTTTGACCAATGATTTTTTTGGGGGGGGTTTAGGGGAATGAAATAGAAAATTATTTTCCTGAGCTCATGTATTTGTCTTGATAATATTCCTCACTTTTCCTAATTATGATGAAATTAACATATTCATTTGAAAATTTAGAAAGTAAAGGAAATACAAAGAAGAAAGTAAAAATTATCTATAAGTCTATCTCTTAACAATGACTGCTAACATATTGATGTGTTTTATTATAGTTGTTTTTCTAGGATTATGAATATCTATGTGTATTATGGTTCTCAATTCTAAGATACTACCTGTTATAAAATGGAATATCATTTCAGTTACTATATTTCAGTTACTATATTTACAAAGTTAAAGCTACTTTTTTTTTTTTGCTAAAAAATTGACAATTTTCTTCTCACAAAATTTAAGACTATGTTTCCTTCTCATTCCAAATGTAAAGTTAGTTCAGTATCACTTTTGGCCAAGCATTGGTATATAGATCTTCTCTACTATGTGCTGTTTTCTATCACATGTACTTCAAATTTTGACCCCAGCGGCACCTTTATCTGTAGTCTAATATCAAAACATATTAAAAAAGTAATGGGATTTATCTGCATTTTCTGTTTGGTTCACCTCATAGTTTTTTCTGTATTGACTTGAAATTACACTTGAAATTCAGCCAGAAGCTTTTACTATGAATTTTTAGAGCCCAAATAACAGTCCTTCATAAATGCATGAATCAGTTATACCAAACTCTCCTAGCTTTAAAGATTTCATGATATATTTGGAGAGACTGGGCACTGTTCCCATATGTATTGCAAGAAATGACAAGTATGTCACAATTTACTCTATTTGGCAGCTTATAAGTTCTTTTTTATATATATTATTAAATGCATCTTAATGTAAAAATATACCAAGCTGTGAAAAAATATGCATCATAGAATCAAAGATACTTGATATATGTGTAACAATGTGGATATCTTTATTTCAGCATGATGTTTCTCAAGTCTGCTGTACATTAGAATCATCTAGATATTAAAAATAAATCTGTGTGCCCAGCCTGAATGGCTCAGTGGTTGAGCATCAACCTATGAACCAGGAGGTCATGGTTCAATTCCTGGTTAGAGCACATGCCTGGGTTGTGGGCTCTATCCCCAGTGTGGAGAATGCAGGAAGCAGCTGATCAATGATTGTCTCTCATCATTGATATTTCTATCTCTCTATTCCTTTCTCTCTGAAATAAAACACACACACACACACACACACACACACACACACACACACCATAATTATACCCTCACATCTTTCAGAGATGCTCAGGAGTGATATTTAAAAAAAAAACCCACAAAAATAACACTTGTCAGATATTTCAATGAGTAACCTGGATTGAGAACAATGATTTTTATAGCTAATATTTTAGGATTACTCTGAGGGTAGGCACTGTCTTTATTTGGGAAATATATTGATAAACAGTCTGAGATAGGAAGCAGGACCCAGCGAGGATTATTGCCGTGGACCTCAGCTGTAAGAGTCAGGTTGCTTGCATGGACAAATAAGATAATTTAAGTTTTTGCTCTTAAAGGTGGAGAGGTAGAGAGAAAACGTTGGATGAAGAAAGATGTGTCCATGAAATGTGATTAATCAAACAGGCACATGGCCATTGGAGATTTTTCTGCAGTGGGTGGTTAAAAGTAATTTTTTAAAATGGCAATAGTTAATATTCAATTTGAAATAGTTTGCATTGTGTTAAATGAACTTCTCCTTTATCTCCCTTTCAAATTCTTGATTCTGTTATGCTCTTTGAATGCTTTGTGGGATTTTCCTTGGTGAAAATTGAGGAATTTGCTGAGCTAAAAGCCTAAACTCTGGGTTGATACAGGATGGAACAGAAGAGGACCCTGGAGTTGAGATGACTATGCATATAGCACCCTTCAGGAAATCTTAGACAGAATTTAGCTTTTTCATAAGGTATGCAATTAGTGGCTTAAGCCAATTTAGTTCAACATGTAAATCTAGGGAATCTTTATTCGTCATGTAAGTCAACACATACAAACAGGCCCTTCTATCTCTATGTTCATGTTTTAAAATAAATTGGGATCATCCTGTATAGCCAGTTTTGTATACTGATTTCTTCACTTAGTATAATGTCATAAACACTTTTCCATATCATTAATTATTCTGAGAGAGCTTGAATTTTAATTGATAGCCTATCTTATAGTCATGCTTTAGTTTATTTAAACATTATCTTAAGGGATGTAGTGTAGGATGATGTAAGAACTGTGGCTCTGCACCCAGATGCTCTGCCTTCACCATGCCAGCTGTATTGCTTGGGCAGGCATCCCCGCATCACTACCTCTGTGGTGACACAATATCATCCTTTACAAATCAATTTGCAGTTTTGATGGCTAAAATCTGAGTGTAATTGTTTTAAATTTATTTCTTTGATAATTAGTGAGTTTGAAGCCTACTTTGCCTGTTATTAGTGTTTAACCAATTTACTTACTCTTCTCAGATCAGGTTTTTGGGATTGAAATTGAATTTATTTGAATGAACATGTTTCTCTGTTGCTCTGTTGAAAAAAAGCAAAGTTATGAGCCCTTGTAGAGAAAGGAGATCTACCTCAAAGTGATATTGGCTCATCTGAATGATGAAATAAATTATATACCTGGTTCTATGAGAGCAAATATTCCAAAGTTACTTGCCAACGGGATCAAATTCATCCAAAGATGAAAAATACAACCCAGAACAAGGTAGAGGAATACACATGAAAAGAAAAGCAGAGCCGAAACCGGTTTGGCTCAGTGGACAGAGCTTCGGTCTGCGGACTGAAAGGTCCCGGGTTCAATTCCAGTCAAGGGCATGTACCCTGGTTTTGGGCACATCCCCAGTGGGGTGTGTGGAAGAGGCAGCTGGTTGATGTTTCTCTCTCATGTTTCTAACTTTCTATCCCTATCTCTTCCTCTCTGTAAAAAATCAAATAAAATATATATTTTTAAAAAAAGAAAAGCAGAAAACCAGTGAGCTGCCAATTGCCAGGAGGTTCATATTAGGATCTTATTAGGGAGTGATTTAGAATAACTGAGCATCATCAGCTTCATAATTGTGATGAGCATAGCACAGGAGGTGCTGGGTACCCAACCTGCCAGACAATCTGGTCAAGTTTACTGGGCTGTGCATGGAAACCATGGAAAATAGCTTATACTCAGTCCTAATGGCCACTTCTCAGCAGATCATTTCATTAACAAAGTCAGCATAACAATTATAGCTGATGTATTTTTTGAATGGGAGGAGGAAAGAGTTTATTGAAAAGACAAGTTTATGCTCCTTGCTTTCACCCTTGAAAAGAAAAGCAAGATGATAGTTGCTTTGAAATGAGCTTCCTGGAAAAGGGTGACCGATTAGTGTGTTAAGCCATCTCAAGCTACCTGTGCACACCAGGCTGCAGACTATCCTGGGGGCCCCTTTCCCCTCATCTGTAAGAGTCACCTGTTTACCTGCACCACGTCTACAGAGATGCCCTGATATAAAGGGTCACATTTGTGTATCTGTGATCCTAAGAATGTGAGAAGGTGAGAGGCAGAGAGAGGAAGTCACAGCTAAATTTTAGATGAGTGGGAGCAATGGATGAGGGCAGTTTAAGGATGGAGAATTTCTGAGATGTTAGAAGGAAAACCCCTCTCTGACTCAGCAGCTGTGAGCTAGAGGAGGAAAAGCTGGTGAATGGACTTCCAATCCAAAACGGAGGGCTGAGGGCTGAGGGCTGAGGGCTGAGGGCTGAGGGCTGAGTGGGAAGCTTCTAAAAGAGGAGGTGGATGGTCTTAGAGAGACCTGTACACCATTTGACTCTGTTAAAGATTTTTGAAGAATATAGAATAGACTTAAAACTAGCAAAGCTGTGCCGAAACTGGTTTGGCTCAGTGGATAGAGCGTGGACCTGCAGATTGAGGGGTCACTGGTTTGATTCCCGTGGAGGGCATGTGCCTTGGTTGCAGGTGCGTCCCCTGTAGGGGGTGTGCAGGAGGCAGCTGATGGATGTTTCTCTCTCATCGATGTTTCTAACTCTCTGTCCCTCTCCCTTCTTCTCTGTAAAAAATCAATAAAATATATTTAAAAAATAAAAATAGCAAAGCTGTACAGGCCAGGCTTCAGCTCAGGGGAGACGAAAGAGAAGGGTAGTGGCAAAGATCAAAAGTCTTGGAAACAAATGCTTTCCAAGCAGCCAAAAGGTATGATCAGAGAATAAGAAATAAAGGGATGTGAAAGGTGGAACTTCTGAAAATGATGAACTGGGGGGAAATGGGGCTGGGTTAGCAAAGCCACAACATCCAGCCAGTGGGCTGTAGCTGAGCACTAATGGGCTTTAACAACAGTAATTTCTATTTATTTCAAAATCTTTCAAATGCACAGGAAAGACCCCAATTCCATCTTCCTTTAGCCTGTAGACTCACTTCATTTTGATATAGTATCCAAAAGAAGAGTTCAGTGATTACAAGTTACCCCTAAATACATTAGCATGCACCTCCTAAGAACAGGACAAGTTTTTATGCAACAACAGCCCAATTACTGCATCTGAGGGAAAATAAATTAATTCAGTAACATTAAAACAGAGTCAAAGCTCAAGTTTCCTCAGTCATCCCTGAAATGTTTTTGTAGCTGTCTACCCTTTGCCCCACAATCCAGGCTCCAATCAAGGCTCATGAGTAGCATTTGGAAATTATGTATTTTTTGTCTTACCCAGTCTAGGAAAGTTCCATTACTTTCCTTCCTTTCTCTCTTCCTTCTTTTCTTCCCTCCCTACTACCCTCCTTTCATCCCTCCCTTCCTCTCTCTCTCTCATTTGTTTTTTTAAAAAATCTGACTTGCATAACTATAAAATATTTTTAAAAGTTTGCTCCTTTTACTATATAGTTATATGAGTTTTGACAAGCATATAATTGTGTTATTACCATCACAGTCTAGGAGTGGCATAGTTTGATCATCCTCCAGAATTCTTTCATGTTTCTTTGCTGTCGACTCTTCCTTACCCTCAGTCCCTGACACCCATTGATCTATTTTATTTTTGTCTCTATAACGTTGCCTTTTCTGGAATGTCATACAGATGGAATTACACAGAATTAAGTTTTTTTGAGTCTGGTTTCTTTTGCTTAGCATAATTCATTTGAGATTCATCCACCGTGTGGCATGAGTTAATCACTTGTTCCCTCTAATTACTGGGTGCTATTCCACTGCGTGGATGTACTATAATTTGTTTATCTTTTAACCAGTTGAGAGAAATTTGGGCTGTTGTCACTTCTAAATGATTAAGAATAAAGCCACCATAACTTCCAGAATAAGTTTCATAAGAGCAAATGTTTTCATGTCTCTCTAGTAAACACCCGGGGGTAGGATGGCTGAATGGATGGTAAGTGTGAATTTATCTTTATAAGAAACTGCTAAACTTTTCCAAAGTAGTTGCACAATTTTGCATTTCTACAACCAGTGTTTGGGCTCCAGTTGCTCTGCTTCCTCGGTTTCTAATGACATTGATTCCTTGTGAAGGTCCTGGTCCTGCAGGGGACCCACAGCTCTGCTCTCCGTAGGTTAGCTCCTTGTAATTAGACTCAGGCCAGTGTTTCTGGCAGCAGCACCACGTAGGCCATGCTGGGTAGCTCCCCTGCATTGCATCGGGAGGCCTGCAATGCCAGGCTGTGCTCCACTTTTGGAGAGGCTAAACTTGTCTTCCTCGTTAAAATTGTATGTCTCCATAGTCAACATTCATCTCCCTCTTCATAACCCGTTGATAAGAGGTTGCTTTGAGACTATGTGATCATTTCATTCTTCAATCGCCTTCTTTCCATATGCTTTAGCATGTTTTGATGATTTTGCCTGAATCAGCTCTTATATATGTTTCAGAGAGGTCATTTTGCATTTTATCATTCCTTCTACATGTTTCAACTCACATTTTTCTGTGGAAAGGAGTTTTTCTCCCGTCTCGCTCTTCTTTGTTTTGAATATCATGATGGACTTAGATATTTTCCATGTGCTTTAATTCGTTACCATTATTGTTCTCTTTGATGATCAAATATGACCAGTGGCTGTCCCCTTGGGCCAGCTTCAGGGCTCATTAATTTTTAAGTCCTTCATTGCTTTTGGTACCGAATGTTCCATTCTCATCATCTGGTACTTTCTCTGTCTCAGACTTGGACTAAGCCATTTCTCCTAGGAGACCTGGTGACTTCTATTAGGGGAATACATTAATATAAAAGTTAAGTACTAACTGTGTCTCATTGCTATTGAGATCAATTTCTTTAGACTTTTTTTTTTCAAAGTACAGTTAGGAAATTTTTTGTTGTTGATACCTCAAATTCAAAGTCAAAATGACTTTTACTAGCCTTAGTTTTGTATTTGCTGTCCTCTCCCCTCCTTTAAGTAATTATCTTGGTTTCTAACAACAGCAATATTTTATAATTCTCTCTCCTACAATATATGAAATGTTATAGATAGATAAATAGATAGATAGATAGATAAATAAATAGATAGATAGATACAGATGTATGTTTAATATACTGTACCAGAGGCCTGGTGCACGAAATTCATGCATAGGTAGGGTCCCTAGGCCTGGCTGGTTATCAGGGCTGATTAGGGTCTAATGGCTGCCACCGGGGCCTTCCTTCCTAGGCTGCCAGCTGCTGACCACGGCCTCATTTCCCCACTGCCAGCTGCCGGCTGGGGCCTTCCTTTGTTCTCCATGGTGGTTAGCGCATGTCATAGTGAGTGATCAAACTCCAGGTCTTCCAGTCAAACTCCGGAGGGGATGCTTTGCATATTAGGCATATATATACATATATATATATATATATATATATATATATATATATATATATATATATGGTTGTTTTTATTTAATTTTAAAATTAAATTTATTGGGGTGACATTAGTTAATAAAATTATACAGGTTTCAAATTATATAGGCATAATTCTGTGATACATCATCTGTGTACTGCATTGTGTGCCCACCACCCAAAGTCAAATCTTCGTCCTTCACCATTTATTTGACCTGCTTTCCCCTTTCCTATTCCCCACTCTCTCCTTTCCTTCTGGTAACTACCATGATGCTGTCTATGTCCATGAGTTTTCATTTATCTCGTTTGTTAATTTGTTGCTTTCAGTTTTATATTTCACATATGGGTGAAATCATATGGTTCTTGACCTTTTCTGACTTACTTCGCTTAGCATTGATATTCTCAAGATCCATCCATATTGTCACAAATGAAAATTATTTCATCTTATAAATGAGTAGAATTCCATTGTAAATATGTACCACATCTTCTTTATCCAATCATCTATCAACAGACATTTTGCTTGTTTCCATGTCTTTTAAGCAAAGGTATTTTAATAAAAAAGTTTTTTTTTTTTTTTTTAAAGACAATTTAAAGAAAACCATGGTTCCAGTGGTGGAAAAACAGGGCTTTTTCTTTCTTTTTTCTTTTAAAAAAATCTTTATTGTTGACAGTATTACATAGGTCCTCATTAACCTCTTCCAGCCCGCTTCCATCCCCCCCACCCTGTCCTCCTAGGCCCTCACCACACCATTGTCTGTTTCCGTGTCTTCACTGTAAATAATGCTGTAATGAACATAAGTGTGCATATATCTTTGAAAACAAATGTTTTCATATTTAAGAGGGTTGCTGAGTTATATAGTAACTCTATTCTTAATTTTTTGAGGAACCTCCATATTTTCTGTATTGGCTGTACCAGCAGTGAATGAGGGTTCCTTTTTCTCCACAACCTCTCCACTTTTTATTACTTGTCTTGTTGATCATAGCCATTCTAACAGGTGTGAGGTGGTATCTCTTTGTAGTTTTGATTTGCGTTTCCCTAATAGCCCACATTACCTGTAAACTGCCCTTTTGCCTCCTTCTCCATGTAATCTTTGTCCTTCTACCCAATATAAGCAGCTGGCTTATGGTGGATGGCAGAGCAGATTTTGGATGACCTGCTTCTCTCCCATACTGTCAGCATTATCAGAATAAACGTTCAACCCTGTATCTGCTTAATTGGCTCAGGTAGTAACAGGCAGCTCTGACCCACTGATTTTCCTGTTACACTTAGGCAGAATTCATATTCACCATTTGTGGTTTCTTCATGCCTATTTCCTAGCTCCTTATTTTTCTGACATTTCCCTTTACTTTCTGATGGCTGCCATGCCCCAGCTTCTGTCTTCTGGTTCTTCCGTACCGGAGATGGGAGGTTTCCTCTTGGAGTTTGGTTCTATACCTGCCATCCTGCGATTTGCCATCAGGTATAAAACCGAAGAGTGGAAAACCCATCCTGTCTTAGTCTCTTCTTCCAAGTTTTGATTCATCTGTAAAATCTTCCTGCTTTTCTTCACTTTACAGAACCTTTAAGAGGTGTTATCTGTGCAAGGGTTGAACTACCAGTTTACTTTATCATGTCAGAAGGGGAACTCTGCCTTATCTAACTTAATAGAATTATACTATCCTGAAAAGCAAGTCTAAAAAGATAGTGCTACTGATATTTTAAAATCTCAGAGTTGGAGATTTTTTGAAGGGACCCAGTGTAACTTTCATGTTACCAATGAAGAAATGGAGATTCCTTCAGGTTAAATTAATCTATTTCTTCACCCAGCAAACACTTTGATCACTTACCCTGTGCCCTACACAGTGCTGGGTCAATAAAAACAAGTTCCCCAAGGGGACTTATCCCTTGGCAGAACTGGGTCTAGGACTTCATGTTTTCTACTTTATAGTTCATTGCTTTTTCTGCTACATTTGGGAAGGATGAGAGAGGAAAATAATAATAATAAGAAGCCCCTACGGCCTAGGCTGTGGTCACCAAAATGACCAAAGTATGGTATCTTCAATCCGATACCAAACTATAGCAGCCTTAAGTCCTTACAAACTTCTTCTGTCAGAATCTTGGGGATTCAAGCCATACAGATAACTTCCTATATATCCTATATATTCATTGTTGGTAGAGTGAACGTGTGATATATATCTCTGAACTACAAGTGCATCTTTCATTTACCATAATATCCTCCAGATTCATCCATGTTGTTGCATATGGCAGAATTTCATTTTTTTAAAGCTGATATTATTCCATTGCATGTGTATATCATTTTTTCTTTTTTCCATTTATCCACTGATGTGAAATAAGTCAGCTATTGAAGGACAATTAGTGCCTGATTCCACCTGTTCTGAAATAGTTAACCCCATAGAAAGAGATAATTGAATGGGGAGTTGCTTTTCAATAGGTATAAGTTTCAGTTATGCAAGATGAATAAATCCTAGAGATGCACTCTTCAATATTGTGCCTATAGCTAACAGTATGTATCATGCACTTATCAATTTGTTAAGAGGGTAGATCTCAATCTTTAGAGTGTCTACCACAGCCGAAACCAGTTTGGCTCAGTGGATAGAGCATTGGCCTGCAGACTGAAAGGTCCTGGGTTCAATTCCGGTCAAGGGCATGTACCTGGGTTGTGGGCACATCCCCAGTAGGGGGTGTGCAAGAGGCAGCTGATCCATGATTCTCTCGCTTGGATATTTCTAACTCTCTGTCCCTCTCTCTTCCTCTCTATAAAATACCAACAACAACAACAACAATATATATATATATATGTATATATATATATATATATATATATATATATATATATATATATTTAAAGAGTGTCTACCACAATCATGTCTGGAACAAATTAGAGCAACAAAAAAGATACCTTAAATGTCACCTTAAAGAAAGCTGTCTGTTGTCTCTTGAAGAATAGAGGTTTGAAGGGAATGCAGTTATTGTGATTTGCAACAAAAGAATTGCTTGCTTTTACACACTGAAGTCTTCAGCCCCTGATCTTGGTGAAGGAGTAACTGCCAGGCTCCCGTCCTGTTAGGCTTGTGGTCTACTTCTTCCCGAGCACCTACTGCCATGTGGCTGGCGGTGGCTCCCCTCTGCAAGCAGTACATAAACCCTCCTGGTTGTGGGTTGATTGACTTAAATGGGTTTGATTTCTTTCCATGTGATGAGTCAGGAATTGGCTCTGTAAAAAATGCAGAGGAAGAAGGGGGCAGGCACAGCAGAGTTTAAACCTTTTTGTCGGACCTTTTCAATTATTCATGAAAAATCTATATACTCTGTTATCAGCTTTCAGCAAAGCAACTTCGTTGTTTGTATTGGCCGTGCAATTTATTATCTTTATTTAAACTCTTGAGGCAATAAATAAATAAAAAGTAGTTGGAAAGGAAAGAAGCTTTTTAGAGAAAGCAATCTCCCAGGCAAGTAGTTTAATCCTTTTAAAATTAGTCTTATAAACTTAAAGATACGGTAGTATCTGATTATCCTATTTGATCCCTCTTAAAAAGGGCGCTGGTCTTGGTTTTTCTGTTTTAGCTGAAATTTTTCAGTTTTCCCTTCTCTCCTTACCAAAATCTCTTTTCATTGTACTCATAAATTAATCTACAAAGAAAAAAATAGTAAGATATGTTACAACTTGAAATAAGGAAGCTTCTATTTGAGTAACAATCTCATTTCTCTATCACTTCCTGGTGAAAGTAGTCTACTTAATCTTTTTAAGCCTTATTTCTATCATTGGCAACATTGGAGCACTAACATTTGCTCTTTCTACCTCATCGTCAGATGAAGATCACACAAGATAACAATGATAATGAAAGAAGTTTTGTATAGTAATTCACTGTTTATTAAATTATGTAACATTTTTGTTTTCTCTAGGTCTTCTGATATCAAATCCAATGTTTTTGCTTTTTTATAATATAGCATGTGTAATACTATAAAATTAAAGGGTTAAATGAAATAATATCAAAGTTCTTTTTTTGATTTAAAATTATGTGATTTTGTTGTAGCTCTTCACATAGAATTCTATTTCAAGCCAGAGATTCTATAATTTCTGATGTGAATTCCCCCTAAATCCTGGGAAAAGCTGTCATTGGTAGAGCCCACTTCTTGGGCAAGTGACATTTTATCATCTTCACATATTCTTGTCCTCCCTCTGCAGGTCTCCTCTCGCTGTCACTAGGTTCCTTTCCTCATTTGACTCAGGATGCACAGACATTTCTGTGCTAGGTTTCACATTAGTGTGTCTCCCCTGGAGCCGTGTTGATGTTCTCCTTGTTCGTGTCATCTGTGCCTCCTAGCCTCACTGTGCTATTGTGGAGTTTCTTAGATTTACTCCTTCCTTCACTCTTGCTGGGTAAGTGTCTCCTAGTTATCTTAATTTCTGAATTGAGTCCTTTCTATTTCAAAAGAAAACATGTCCCTTTCTTAGGATAAACACTGCGTTACTCCCATTTAGTAATGTACAAGAACTTCAGTGGCTTCTGCATGAGTGTGAAAAAAGTCAACAGGTAAAGATCTAGTTCTTTGTGTGTGTGCGTATAATTATAATTATGTTTCTTACCCATAGGGATACAACATAATATCTCCTAACATATGCTTAGTATCCTCCAGAAAACCCCTGCTTATTATTCCGAGGAAACACGGGTTTTTGAATTCAAATGCACTTAACCTCAAATCCTTTGGGGATTAGTTATAGGTGATATTGGAAGGAATTTAGGGATAAAATAGGTAGGTTTAGGGAGCCTTAGGAATAAAGAGGGTCCATGGGGGAGGAACGCATTGGTGAGGGCTTGGAGCTACCAGAAGGCATACGTTCACAGAAATTAGAAAAGCACCATGAAATAAGGGGAGGGGAAGACATACATTCACAGAGGTTGAAGAAAGTCAGAGTATGGGGGAAAAGGAAACATACTTTCACAGAGGATAAAGAACTATCTATAAATGCTGGAAAAGGGGAAACATATGTTCACAGGAGATAGAGAAATGTTACAAGATAAGGGGAAGAGAAAGAGGGGAGAACCACGTGGGTTTTGGACTTTGAAGCCAATATTCTGCAAAAGATTAATCCACTAGAAAAGCACAGGGTCATAAAATGGGGAAGTGTACAATTGGAAGGGATGAAGAACTACAGGATTTGTAAACCTTAAAAACAAAAAAAAAGCTTAGTGGGTTACTCCCTTAGGAGCTCCTTCCTACGTGCGAGTCTGTATTTGCTTCCAATAAATTTCCACTATTATACTAATAAGTCCTTTTAGTCTGTGAATTTTATTCTTCAAACTTTGTGAGGCAAAAACCCGCAAGAGGGAGATCTGCTTTCCAAACCCTACGTTTCAATACTATTAAGCTATCAAGAAGCACTGGCACCGTTTCATGCAAAACCAGGTGAAGGATCATAGATTTTGGAGTCAGATTGACTTAGGCTTGCATCATGGCTCTGCAACTTGTTAGAAGCCTGGTGCATGAAATTTGTGCGGGGGTGGGAGATGGGGGGAGGGAGCAGGAGGTGTTCCTCAGCCCACCTGCACCCTCTCCAATCTAGGACCCCCTCTAGGGTGGGATCAGGCCTAAACAGGCAGTCGGACATCCCTCTCACAATCCAGGACTGCTGGCTCCCAACTGCTTGCCTGCCTGCCTTTCTGATTGCCCCTAACCTAAGGTGACCAGATTTTAACATTGGTAAAGTGGGACACCATTGACCGGGGTAGGGTGGGGGAGGGGTTCTTGATTAAAAATTTGGTCTATATGGAGCAACAAAAATTTTCATAGAACGCAAAAATAGTATTGTAATATATTTTTAAAAATGTCAACATAAGTACAATTTAAAAATATAATAAATAAATAAAAAATATGTATAGTCATAAGTGTCACTTTCAAGGCTGGTGCTAGACTTTTTGCTGCCACTATAAATTATAAATAATACGAGTACTGTCTGCTAAATTCAAGAAAATTTATGTATTTATGAAATAAATAAATAAATTACTTACCTAAATTATCTGAATAGCTGATTTGTAATGACATCACTTGTTTAACTAGCTTACTAGCACGCAGTATGATGTGTGTCATCTGAGAGACAGTTACAAAATGTTTTTGTCATTGCCAGTCCCCAAAAATGCCATTGTTCATTAAGTCCAAACAATGGTGGTCAAATTCTAACAATTGATCAACAATGCAAACTTTGATAAGCAGTTCTCAATAATTAATTCTCAACAATTATTTGTTATTATTAAAGTTTAACATTATAAAATTAACAAAAATGATATAAAACTCCTATCCTGGCTAAATAGCCATATAGCCGCCAAAAACTGTATATTCCCTTCCTGTTGTCCCGCTGTTCCCTAGCTTGTAGTGCATTCTTTCCAAAACTCGGGACTTTTGAAAAACGCCACAGGACGAGGGACAAATTGTTAAAAATCAGGACTATCCTGCCAAAAGTGGGACATCTGATCACCTTACCCTAGCCACTTCTGCTTGCCAGCCTGATCATCCCCTAACCACTTCTATGCCAGCCTGATTGATGCCTAACTGCTCCCCTGCCAGCCTGTTTGTCCCCAATTTTCCTCCTCTGCCAGCCTGGTCACCCCTAACTGCCCTCCCCTGCAGGGTTGATCACCCCCAGCTGCCCTCCCTTGCAGGCCTGGTCCCTGCCTACTGCCCTCCCCTGTTGGCCATCTTGTGGTGGCCATCTTGGTCCACATAGGGCCAGGATCTTTGACCACATGGAGGCAGCCATCTTCTGTGTTGGAGTGATGGTCAATCTGCATATTACTCTTTTATTAGATAGAATAGAGACCTGGTGCATGTGTGGGGACCAGCTGGTTTGCCCGGAAGGGTGTCCCAGATCAGGGTTGGGGTTCCCTTGGAGTATGGGAAGGCTTGGGAGAGGGGCCTGTGGTGGTTTGCAGGCCAGCCATGCTCCCTGGTGACCCAAGCAGAGACCCTGGTATCTGGAATTTATTTACCTTCTACAGTTGAAACTTTGTAGCCTGGAGGGGAGCCAAGCCTCTGGCTGCTCAATGGCTGCCGCCATTTCTGTTTGGATCTGTTTGCCTTCTATAATTGAAACTTTATAGCCTTGAGTAGAAGCTTAGGCCAGCTAGGGCAGGCAGAAAGCTTGGCTTCTTCCATTGCCAGAGAAACCCAAGCCTCCCTTCTGCTCTCTGTGGCTTCAGCCATCTTGGTTGGGATTAATATGCATACTTGCTCTGATTGGCTGGTGGATATGGCTGGTGGGTATAGTGGAGTGATGGCTAATTTGCATATTATTTATTAGATAAGATGAGCTTAGAAAAACTATTTAATTTCCTTATCTCTAAAATTGGGTGATAATATGAACCTTATCGGTTTGTCTTGATGGCCAAAGAGACTTTACCAATGAGTGAGTAATCCCTTCTAAACTGATTCATGGAGCCCTACCTGGTTTGGTCAGTGGATAGAGCGGCAGTCTGTGGACTGAAGCTTCCTGGGTTTGATTCTAGTCAAGGGCACATGCCTGGGTTGCAGATCTCCAGTGGGGAATGTGCAGGGGGCAGCCAACCAATGATTCTCTCTCATCATTGATGTTTCTATCGCTCCTCTCCCTTCCTCTCTCAAATCAATATGAATAAATAAACAAACAAAGAAAATAAATAAACTGATTCATGGAGAAGGAGAATTAATTGCCATTGGATCAATTACAACTGACTGAATAGATAGTGAACCAGGGGAAAGAGAGGATGGGGTGGAGAGATGAATTACAGAGAAAAGCAGTGAACAAATTACCATGCCTTACAAATTTTAGCAAAAAAAGAAAAAATAGTAGCAATAGTTCAAGAAGAATGGTGGCTTTATTCTCTGAGCCCAGGGCCAGCTTGTGAGAAGGAAACTTTGAAATAGAGGGAGGATAAAGCCAAGTTGAAAGACTGAAGGAAAGGGTCAAAATGAAGGAAAAGAAGGATGAAATGAAAAGAAAAAAGGTTGAGAACAATGAAATCAAGTGAACCGAGTAGCTAAGACATGTTTTGTGGGTTTTAGGTTCAAAAGGAGACCTAGAAGTTTTTATTGAAACAAAGGGGAGGATTTTGTGCAAACAAAAAGGAGTTGTTTTACGTATTTTCAGGTAGAAGCTGTGGTGGACCCAAGGAATATAAGTGCATGAATCAGTATTGAAAAAGTCAGGAGTTTGTGGTGAGTTTCAGTTTAGCAGAGAAATAGCTAAATTTTTGCATATCTCATGAAAAGAACGGACTGTTGAGGGAATATTATGAATATTTACATGGGCTAATGACCAAAACAACCTATATGCTCTTTTTAGGAAAAGTCTCAACGCCAGGTTTGTCCTTTCTAAGAATGGAAGTTAGATGCAGGAAATGATATAACTTGGTTAATGTTCTAATAAATGTAGTATATAAATGGCATTTCTTCTAAGATGTGTGAAAGAGGATTTTAGTAAGGGAAGGGTGAGGTCGGTCATTTACTAAGTGTCTTTTATTTATAAATAGCACAGGGTTTTAACCAGTACAAGGGACAGTCAAAAACATTTCAGACATATGGATTGTGTGATTTCCTATATGTGTTGTGTAGCCTGAGGCAATTCTTCTGTAAAGTGAGCTAGAATGGTTGCTTAGGGTGTCTGATGGATAAGGGTCTCAAATGATCACTATGACTATTCTTTTGGCCTGAAGTAAGATTCTAAAATACTCAATCATTGTATGTACATATGTATTTTACCTCAGTCACAGAGACAAATTATAGAGTAAAAAATAAGGTCATTTTAAAATCAATATGTTTAGTTGTATTAGATGCTCTATGAATTCCAACTCTTGGAAGAGTTTTTTTCTGGAGACTCGAATCCCTTGTAATCTGGAACAGATTGTCTTCTGACATTCATCATCATTTATCATACTGTAAATTTCATATTCCTCTTGGTTGATCTCAGACTTTGTAATGGCATTTCTTTTTCTTTTTCAATTTATGTTTTCTATCTGCTGGCACACATGCTATGGTAGTATAGTTAGAAGGAAAAAACTTTTGAATTCATTGCTCCATTGTTACTTGGCTGCCAGGGTTGCTGTTGGGTAAACTGAAACCAGCAAACTATATCTCTGTGGCCTAATTTTGTATGGCCTGTGAGCTGAGAACAGGTTTTACATTTATAAAGCGGTATATAGATCAGCCAACCAACCAGCCAAACAACCAACTAACCAGCCAGCCATCTTTGGGGGATAGTCGGATTCTTCAGAGAAAATTATTTCCTTGTCTTGTCTGGAGAGTAGTAGATTTACTACCATTGTTCTATAAACTAAGTGACTGTGGGAAGAAGACTCTGGGTTTCAGATTCAACATATACAAATTCTCTTAGCCCTGTTTTCATTGTGATCCTCCTATTTGGGATGTGTCCTAGCGGACAGGCCCTCAGTTTTACCTTCTTAAGAGTTCTCAAGTGAGGTGAGAAGCTCAGTCACCAAGATGCTCAGAGAGGGACAGGAATATGGGGATTTAACTGCCTTTAAAACAGACTTTCAACCCATCGTTCTATTTTTGCTCCACTTTCACCTGTACCTTCAGTGTTTGTTTTGCTAGTTTCTGAACTTTTCAGGGACCTGCAGAGAAAATCGAGTTGTTTTTCTGCTTCCCCACTGTCAGCATAGGGTTCCCTTTGCTCAGTTTTTTTTTTTTAATAAAAAATTTCTCTTTTCTCCTTTTCCATTTTCTTTTTCCTTTTAGATTTATGCCTTAAAAATACATTTATTATCAGCCAGGATTATTCCTAAATGCTATTTTTAACGCATGAAAGAATGACAAATAGAATATTTATAGAGCCTCAAATTATCTTCCCACAAGATAATTATTAATTACAAAATAAAAGAAAGGTTTTAGTTAGAAAACCTGGCAGATAGCATCTTGAACAAGAGATGAATATCAATATCACTATTAAATAATTATGTAATCCTGGTATGATGCACCGAGGGAATAATAATATTACTTCTTTGGTGTTCTTACCTAAAATTTAATAGCTTTAATATCAACACAAAAAAATATAAGACAAACCCAAACTGAAGGATATGCTACAAGATAATGAGTCCATATGCTTAGAGACTGTAAGGTCCTAAAACACTGCACGACTCTCTCAGATTGGAAGAGATGAATATTAATGCATTGTGAAAGACCAGAAAAAGGACACCAGGTTGTGAAAGTGTAAACAAGATCTTTAAGGAATTTAAAAATTTCTTATCAATGTTAACTTACTTCAAAATCTTAAAATGTTTATGAAATACTAGAGGCACGGTACATGAAAATGCATGCACTGAAGTCGGGGCTCCCTCAGCTTGGCTTGCCCCCTCTCACAGTCCAGGAGCCCTCAGGGGCAGGAGGCAACCCAGTGATCAGAGGAAGGTGATGGCCCCAACACACCTCTGCTGCTGCCACAGCCGGCAGCACAAGCCTCAGCTGGCCGTGGTTACCTGAGCCTTGGGCAGCCCTGGGGGACTGGGCAGCTGCCATCCGAAGCTTGCCTGTGCCTCAGGCCAGCCCTCGGCAGCTGGGGGACTGAGGTGGGTCCCGCTGCACTGTGTGCCTGCCACCCCCCAGCGGGGCTGAAAGGACTGGGAACTCCAGTGGCGTTGAGGGGATTGGGTGCCACCAGCTTTGTGATGGTTTGACAGTCAATTTGCATACTCCCTCTTTATTAGCTAGGTTGTTAACATTTTGGGAAATAGGGTGAAACATACACAGGAACTCTGCATATAATTTTCCAAACTATTTTTATAGTAAAAAAATTATTCTAAAACCAAAAGGTTGAAACAAATTTTAAAAATGTATTTATTATCCTTATGGAGCTCTCCTTTTATATACCTGACCCCTGCTTTTATAATTTACTTTGAAGATATTTTTGATGAAAGTTAACTTAGTTTTTCTGACTGGTTGAAGCCAAATTGTATAAATTTGATTTTATTATTGGTACATGAGAATGTTCTTTTCTAGTGTGTGAATTTGAGTTTACTTAAAATGTCAAGTACTGTAAATAGATCTAGCCAAATACTTTGCAAGTAACTAGCTAGTCTGTACACTAGATAAAATTTTATAAGATAACTAGAGGCCTGGTGCATGAAATTTGTGCAAGGGGGGGGATACCCCTCAGCCCAGCCTGTACCCTCTCCAATCTGGGACCCTCAAGGGCAGTCAGAAATCCCTCTCATAATCCAGGACTGCTGACTGTCAACTGCTCGCCTGCCTGCCTTCCTGATTGCCTCTAACTGCTTCTGCCTGCCAGCCAGATTACCCCCAAACCACTCCCCTGCCAGCCTGATTGATGCCTAACTGCTCCCCTTCCCCTGTTTTCCCCTAACTGCTCTCCCCTGCAGGCCTGGGTCCCACACAACTGACCTTCCCTGCAGGCCCAATACTCCCAACTTCCCTCCTCTGCCATCCTGGTCACCCCTAACTGCCCTCCCCTGAAGGTCTGGTCCCTCCCAACTGTCCTCCCCTGCTAGCCATCTTGTGTCCACATGGGGGCATCCATATTTGACCATATTGGGGCTGCCATCTTGTGTGTTGGAGTGATAGTCAATTTGCATAATACTATTTTATTAGATAGAAGGATAGAGTCTTGTTGCATGGTTAGGGGCCATCTGGTTTGCCCTAAAGGATGTCCTGGATCAGGGTGGGGGTTTCCTTGGGGAAGCCTGGGCCAGGGGCCTGTGGTGATTTGCAGGCCGGCCACACCCTCTGGCGACTCAAGTGGAGGCCCTGGTATCTGGGATTTATTTATCTTCTATAATTGAAACTTTGTAGCCATGAGTGGAGGCCTAGACTGGCCAGGGTGTGGGAAAAGCTTGGCTTCCTCCATTGCTGGTGGCAACTCAAGCCTCCTGCTCTCTCTAGCTCTGTGACCACAGCTATTTTTGTTGTAATTTATTTATCTTCTATAATTGGAACTTTGTAGCCTTGAGTAGAGGCCTAGGCCAGCCAAGGTGTGCCGAAAGCTTGGCTTCCTCCATTGCCGGGGAAACCTAAGCCTCCTGCTTGCTCCGTGGCCACAGCCATCTTGATTGGGTTAATTTCCATACTCCTGATTGGCTGGTGGCTTGTAGGTATAGCAGAGTGATGGTTAATTTGCATATTACTCTTTTATTAGATAGGATGCTTTGTAAATTAGAGATAATACAAATATGGGATTTCCACTTTAAATACTTATTTTCTAATCAAATGTAATGGAGTAAGAAAGCTCCCATTTTACCATCCACCCTATATTTTTGCCTCATTTTGTTTCTAGGTAAAATTCAGAAGTATTGATTGCTCCTTAATTTTTGACATAATGTGAAGTAATTTAGAGGAAAAGACAAGTCTACAATCTGTTTAAAATCTTTAAAATATTTTCCTGTATCTTTAATTTTAAATGGGCTTTGTATTCCAGTTCTAAACAATAATAGCTTAGTTTTCCTCAATACAGTGTGACATTCTAAGTTTGTGTTTACTTGGGACAGTAGCAAAAACAAACAAACAAATGAACAAGAAAATAAAATTATGTAGTGATGGGTTGCTATGTGCTAGGCTGTGTGGTAAATGCATTGCATATAGTATCCCCTTATTATCTGATAGAGTCCACTAATGAATTCGTTTTCCAAATTTGGTTTGCAAAAAATTACATATATGTTTATGTATATATTAATATACTTTACATGTTTATGTATATGCACATACATATATACATATATAAACATATATATGTTTTAAAATTTTAAAACTCAGTAAGATAAAAAATATCTAAAAATCAGGCAAGATATTTTAACAGATGTTTACACTAGAAATATTCATAATGTATATATGTGATTTCATGATGTATATAAACATATATTATGCACTCCAAAATTTCAGTTTATTCATGTTATTTATACCTTAATATAGCTGTTTTAAAAGGAAAATAAAAAATAACATGTATTATTATTTTAGTGGGCTTCGGGAGGGAACAAAAGTAAATGTGCATTTTCAGTCTACTGTAATCACATATTTTAAAGAAATTTTAACATTTTGCAATCTTTGCATAAGATATTTCTTTCTGAAGAAATAAAATACCACACAGTCAGTTAAAGCTCCTTTGACCCTTCTCCAGGCTCATTTCTTTTCCCATCCCACCATCAAGGTAACCATCTTGAGGTCAGTTTATAATAGTTTCTCCCATAGTTATATACTGTCATTACACATAGATGCATCCATTAAAATGCATACTGTTGTTCCATATGTCTTAAACTTTAGATAAGTGATATTATATGTATCTGTATTCAGTTTTCTTTCTTCACTTCACTCAATATTCAGTATCTCAGATATATACATGGTGATAGATTGTGCTCTAGTTCATTCATTCTTTATTGCCAAAGGATATTTTCTTGGATAAATACTGTCAAACTGCTCTCCTTTGTTTCTACTAATTTATATCCCCACTAGCTATATAAAAGAGCTCCCATGTCTCCACATCTTTTCCGACACATGGTATTGTAACACGTTCCTCAAATGATAGGTGGTGATAACATGGGTTGTGTTACCTGTGCACTAAGTGACACAAAACATTAGAACTGTGTCTTTTCAGGAATCCCACACCTGAGTTCTTTTTTTTACTTTTTAAATTTTTATTTTTATTTTTTTTAAATTTCTTTATTGATTAAGGTACCACATATTTGTCCTCATCCCCCATCCCTCCACATGCATACTCCCACCCCCCTTGTTTTCCTTGACCACTGGTTAGGCTCATATGTATGCACACAAGTCTTTTGGTTGATTTCTCCCCTTTCTCCCCACCCTCCCCTACACTCCCTCTGAGGTCCGACAGTGATCCATGCCTCCTTGTCTCTGGGTCTGTTCTTGTTCATCAGTCTATGTTGTTCATCATTTCCCCTTACCTGAGTTCTTTTTGGCCTGACTTCTCTATACCTTAACTTCCTTGAATTCTCTTGAATTATGACTGCTGCTATTCATGAAGATACTGTGTTTTTGCTTAAATGAGCTAAGTTTGAGATGTGGGAATTTTGGGATTTGGGGAAGGGTAATAGTGGTCTTCAAACAGATGGTGCTGCTGTTCTAGGAGTTCTCTCATTATCTTTCAACTTTCAGATTCTGATGCCAAGGTACTCATTAATCAGCAAGACATGGCTAAGTGACGAGCTCTTAAGAAGAGGCTCACTGTTTGACTTGTGCTTCCTGGTGTGAACACATCTTTAGAGAGACAGTGCAATCTGGCTACTGTGATAACGAAGTCTGTGTATAACCTTTATTAACACAATCAGCTCTTCGTTGCTAAGGGGGAAATATCTTCCCTCATTGAGATTTTCCTTTGCTTTCCTCATCTTAGGCGGGTCTCTGATAGCAGAATGCAACAGGAAGTTTTAACATTGCTCATTCATACTTTAGCCCTTTCCTTGCCAATAGAAATAGAGTCTCAAGCCAAAACTGGTTTGGCTCAGTGGTAGAGCGTCGGTCTGCGGACTGAAAGGTCCCAGGTTTGATTCTGGCCAAGGGCATGTACTTTGGTTGCAGGCACATCCCCGGTGGGGGGTGTGCAGGAGGCAGCTGGTCGATGTTTCTCTCTCATCGATGTTTCTAGCTCTCTATCTCTCTCCCTTCCTCTCTGTAAAATAGCAATAACATATATTTTGAAAAAAAAAGAAATGGAGTCTCAAGGCCTCTGGGTATTTTGCTAATTTGGTGGGTTTTTGTTGTTGTTGTTATTTTGTTCTGTTTTGTTTTCCAGCGAAGACTGAAACATATCTTTTAGATTTAATATATACCTGAAAATGTGCAAGAAAGTAAAATATATGAAAGTTGAACAACAAACACACCTTATAGAAGAAACTCATAAAGAGCAAAACCTATTTTCCATTTTCCAGTTACATCTTTCTTTTTGTATATAATCTTCAGTATTACATTTCCAATATCATTTAGATGTTCTTTCTTTTTATTTTTCTTTGTATCTGAATGCATAATAAGTTGGCTTATGTCCAGCAAGAATTTAATTCAGATTAATGATTTTCTGCTATTGGCATGCCTGATAAGTTCCCTCTTTGTTTCAACTGAATAAGTATATGAAACCTATGCATTTTATTGCTAGTCAGCTATTTAATATTTTTTAGCCCTTATTTATAAAATACTAAGGAAAAGTTTTTAAAATGGAATAATTGCATAAATAATGTTGTGTACACAAATACAGTGAAGTTGCTGAAATGAAGCATTGGCTGAGAAGTGACTTGGAGAAGTCATTTGTCACCTGAGATATGAAGATATGAATGTCCAAGTTTGGCATGAAAATATATTAGGATTATATATATCTGTGTCTATATATATCTATATTATCTATCTATCATCTATCTATCTATCTATCTATCATCTATCTATCTACCTATCTATCTACCTATCTATTTATCTATCATCTCACTGGCTGTCTATCCATCTATCCACCCATCCATCCAAATATGTGAGTGTCTTGAGAACTGAATGCATGAATATTGAGACTGTCTGGATTGCTGCTCTCATCCTTTTATATACCTTTAAAGCTCCAAGTCTTTCTTTTTCCAATTATTGATATATCGTTCTCATCCATACATTTCCATTACAGAATTTATTCACATCTCTACTTTGGCAGGTGCCTTTTATATAAAAGCCCATTCGATCATCCTATGTTGGCCAACCCACCAACACCTTGTGAATTTCAGAAAAAACTAAAGGATCCACAAATAAGCATGAAAGATCATCAGAGCGTAGCATATCTCAAAGGCTTGGGGTGAGCTGGTGATGTTAATTTTCTTTGACTCTTGGCTGCAGAGCATCAAGCATAAGAAGCCTGAAAGGTGAGACATCATGTGCCTTAAATGCCCAATGCAGCACAAATGGATAGCACTTTAAGTTCCTGTAGCTATAGTATCTTCCAAGAATCTGGCAACAAATAAGATTGCTGTCTGAGAGTTAAACATTTAAAACAAATAAAATGCATTTTCTCTATAAGAAAGAGAACGTCTTGCTTGTCCATAAGACCAGAAAGAAAACTTAATGAAACTATTAACATATGAAAGAAAGTATTTGTCAGTGTATGAATATGAATAAAAGTATTAGAGTGGGGGGGGGGGAGAGGGACCGTTCAAGAATTTAAAAAAATGTTTTTATTGATTTTAAGAGAGAGAGAGGAAGGGAAAATGATACAGACATAGAAACATTGATGAGAGAGGAACATCATGGATTGGCTGCCTCCTACACACCCCCAAATGGGGATTGAGCCACAACCCGGGCATGTGCCCTGACCCATAATTAATTGGTGAACTCTTTGGTCAATGCTCAACCACTGAGCCACACTGGTAGGGCCCTTCCCAAGAATTTTACTGTATATATGTGATCTAATGACATTCCTATTATAGAGATTAATATATTACGTAATTTTAGCCCAATGCTATTAAACATCTACCTCATAAACTAACTCTCCTAGTTTAGATTCTATGTTCACCAAGTTACTTGTTATTACGGCTTGATTCCTTGCGCAGTTAAAGCACCTGTTGAAAGAGAATGCCTGGGCCAGTGGGTATATGGGCCTTTTGGCATTTTATTTCACTGTAAATAAATAAGTTTGTATTCTGGTTTTAGATATTAGTCTTAGAGTTTAGTCAATATAACTCTAGCTCTGAGTAATGGATCTTAAAAACATTTACTAAAGTAATACTCTGGGAGGCCACTTGTAAAAAAAAATTTATTGATTTTTTTACAGAGAGGAAGGAAGAAGGATAGAGAGTTAGAAACATCGATGAGAGAGAAACATTGATCAGCTGCTTCCTGCACACTCCTTACTGGCGATGTGTCTGCAACCAAGGTACATGACCTTGACCGGAGTCGAACCTGGGACCTTTCAGTCTGCAGGCTGATGCTCTATCCACTGAACCAAACCAATTAGAGCTGGGAGGCCACTTTTTACACACTCCCCTCAGCTGGTAGTATGAACTGAGCAAGTGCACCTGCTGGACATAAGACCTTCAGTCATAAAGGAGAAAAATACAGGAAGGGCACAAACTGTCTTTGGGGTATTATACAAATCTGGCTCTGGCTCATTTTTCACAGGACCAAGATGTGCTGCATACATGTAGTCTCATGGTCAGACCTCCATTGTTCATTCTTCTTCCATGTTTTTCCTGCTTCCATTTTGGTTATTTTAGTAACAGACTGTTTCCATATTTCAGGCTCTCTTCATCCTGTCTCCTTGTCCTTCCCGGCATGCAGTCGTTAATACAGCCACCAATTTTCCTAGAAGGGCCTCTATTCAGAGGGCAAATATCAATACTAGGGATTTTCAGCTTTTCTGTCCCAGGAATTAGGCTTGCATGCAACTCAAAGAAGCCCCCGATTCCTTCCCTAAGGCAGGGCGTAAAGGTCCAAGTACAGGGCAGAGTTCTTCAACTGAGAGAATTTTCTGGAGCAAAAGAGAAGTAAGAGGCAAAAGGCAGCAGCTGTTTCCTTCTAGATATTGATTTTGGGGAAGACCAAGCCTGTGGGGCCAGGTCAGTGAGGTGGGTTCTTTCAAGACAAATGAGTACCTTCTGAGTACTTCCTAATCTGATTTCAACATCAGTAGTATCCCTACAGATAGTTTTAAATCCTAAACAAACCAAAACTAAAAGAAAGAAAGAAAGAAAAAATTTCCAGGATTATAAAATAATCAAACATATCATAAAACACAGCTTTCTACAAATAATGAAAGAAAAGAAATTACATGACAAACCATGCCAGGCATTAACTTACATAATTTTTACCCTGACTGTTGTAAATGGCCCATCTTTATAAGCCCTTTATCTGTCACAGTTTTACTGTTTAGTCTTTATGGGTAAGATCATAAAAGTGAAAAGCCCAAATCCAGTTTCTCATCACATGGCACAGGTGTCAGGCCCAGATGATGAATCTCAAGTGCAGGCAATGCATTGCTGGTTCTGAGGCAAAGTGCCCACCACTGGCTTTTGGAGCTGTAATTTCACATTCTCATTAAATTCAGATATTCCAGTCTTCATTGGAAAAATTTCAGAATCTTTTAGTAAATAAAACCAAAGTTTCTTAGGCTCAGCTTACAAGTAATTGAAACAGAAAATTGGCATGGAGGTTGATCTTAAAAATGCCGATTCTCGCGAAGGATGATAGGATATGCAAATTTGATGTCTGAGACTGCCACTTGGAGGAGCTGACCCTCCTCAGGAGGTCACATAAACATACATTCATTTGCTGTGTCCTGGGCTGTTCATCTGGGATATGAGAGCTGCTGGGCAGAAAAAGCAACCCTGAATTTAGAGTTGGGGGTTTGGGAGATGGGCTGGAGGAACAGGCTTCCCAGTCTGTGAGCCTCTCCCCTTCCTGAGAATCATGTTCCCTTTGCCTCCTGGGTGGGTTCCTGACACCATATCTTTATATTTGGCTCAAGTTTTTCCCCAAAATATAGAGGACACGTGATTCAAGTTATACAATCAGAATCTCTTTCCTGGGAATGGAGCAATTTGAACCTAGGAAAGTAACGTCTGTATAGCTTAATTAAATACTAACATATTCATGAGAAAGAAAGAAGCCTGTTTTCAAAGAAAAGCAAGAATCAAGAATCTATGCAGAAACAGGGGAGGAGGAGACAAGAAATGTAGAGAGGTTCTTAAGGTTCTCCAACTTTCCGATTACTGTGTTGTGTCTTTTATTAAAAGCTGGTTATGTTTTTGCTTTTGGATTTAATGAGACACCTCAGTATATCCTTATAATAAAATCCTCCTTTAGTTTAATGCTTGAACTAGTAACTTGTATCCCAAAGAGTCTTAATTAATAGAAAGGTATAAACATAAAATGGCAGTCCACTTCCTTTTCACACCAGTGTTTTAGCCTTTCTCAGTAAGTGTTGCTTGGATTGCATCTCAGAGAGTTATGTGTGTTTTTGCTTTTTGTTGTTTTCTGTTTGTTTTTTACTGTTTTCTCTTCAGAAAATTGAGATCCATCTTAAAAGAACATGTTCCCTTGAAATATTGTTTCTTTTGTCTTCCCTGAGAAGCTGTTAATAATCCAGTGGCACATCTGATAATCAATGCTATCTCAGAATCAAGGAAATACCACATTTAAATCCAACAAAACATTTTATGTCCCTGTTTGTGTTTTTTTTTTTTTGTATGAATATTTATAAATTTCCAGATACTTGGGCTGTAAGGAAGAGCTGACCTACTTTGAGGTCTCTTGTCAAAATGATTGTACTTGCAAAGTGGCTGGTTTTATTTGTCTAAGACATCTTATTTGACCTGGGAAAATTTTCCTTGTTGCATTATTTTCTTCTAACAAAAGGTAGGCAATATAGTGGAAGGAGACACCTAGTTTGGGAACCTGAACCCAAACTGGAGCCATTGCCACCAGCAGGAGAAAGTTAGTTGTCTTCCTGGACCTCCAGCAGGGTTTCCCAGTTAGCTGCTACCTTCTCACCTCACATATCTGCATTTTCATTTTTTCCTGGCAATTAGATGGTAACAAACACATTTTGACTTTTCAGTGTCATTTTTCTAAAAAAAAATTAGGAAAACTTCAAACATGATGTTGTTTAACAAGAATGACAATTCTTTGAAATATGAATGCTTTGGTTTTTAAATAGATGTCTTTTACCTTTCATTACTTAGAACTGCTTCTTAGGATAGTTTGCAATTTAAATACATAAAACCACTAGAATGAGTAAGAGGAAAATCAATCTTTATTCTTTCAGATGAAATAAACCTGCCCATGAAAAATATCTTACATAAATCCCAAAATATAACTAGAGCTGTTTGTGCATATGTATGTGTGTAGAGGGGGTAATTATAGTACAATGGCTAAATCTTTTAAAGTAAATAATCTCTTTATGTTTATGGGAAGACTGATCTCAGGAGCGTGGGTCCAAGTATGTACTCTGTTATGGAGAGGGGAGGGAATGGTGGGCTTTGGAAACAAAGGGGCTTTTTATGAATATTTACTTCTGCACTAACTGGCTGTGCATTCATATGTGATTCACTTAACCTTTCTGAACTTCAGATGGCTCATCTGTGGAATGGTAGTAATATTACTTATCTTTCAGGATGATCATATAGAACAGGGAAAGTGTATAAAAAGACCAACCCTGACTAGGACAACCCCTGATCCTGTCATATGTGTGTTATATGACAGGATCAGTCTCATATGGGTGGGCCCGAGTGGTGGGACCTAACACACTAGTCCTTTCTCAAACTCAAAGTAAAGGAGATTAGGACATAGAGTTTTTATTTGTTTGTTTGGTTTTTGATTCTATGTTGAGAAGGTGGATTCACAGTGTGGAAAATTAGCAAAAGATTTTGGCGGCTACCAGTGACAGATGTCCACCATAATGTCTTAGGTGTGTTAGAGGCATCTTATTCCTGTCTCACCAAGCTGTCAGGGCATGAAGGCAATCCTGTAATCAAAGTAATGGCCACTGTCATCAAGATTTCCAGGGTCTATTTTCATCATGTTGCTTCCCAGGTTACCAAGAGACAAATACAAAATATAACTCATGTTTCACATGTTTTGCGAGTTATGAAGGTCTTTTCACAGTATTGAACTTTTTTTCTTCTTCTCACAAACCCTGGAAGGTGGTTTGTATTAGTTCCATTTACATATAAGGAAATTGATGATTAGCGAACATGCATTTTGCCAAAGGTCACTCAGCTAATAATAGTAATGTCTAAGTGTGCAATGGAAGTTTTATCCAAACTGGTTGTTTAACTCAGAATTCACAAACAGTTAAGAAGACAGACTGTTGGGTCTGGTACATGTGGGATTAGATCCTAGTCCTGCCATTTATTAGTTTGCCACATCACCTCCGTGAGCTCAAGTTTTGTCATCTGTAATGCAAGAATAATGGTAGTATCTAGCTTGTAAGGTTATTGTGATGATTAAATAATATACCACAACTAAAGCATCTAGCACAGTGTCACTGTAGGTACTCAACAAACTGTGTGTATAAATAAATATTCTCTTTCAGAGAAATTTATAATTCTAAAAAGACATTTATTTTAAAAGTGCATAAAGTGACCTTTGGCAAAATGCAGTTTCATTTCTGTCATAGGGGATAATCATTGTTTGCATTATACCACACCACCTCAAAAGAACTATGCATGCCCATCTTTCATACCCTCATGAATATGTGCTTTAACAACCATATACAGGAAAAAGGCTTATTTATAGAGTGCCCAGGCAAATCAAAACTTTAGGTCTATTTATTGACTTTTAAAATAAATGTCTTTTTAGAATTATAAGCAGTTTTCTTTCTCTAAAAGAGAATATTTATTCATTATTGGGCAGACTTATTTAGTTATGGGAAGGACCACCAAGTAACCTCTTTAGGGAATTGACCTACCTGGCCAACTCCACTCTAGTCTTGTATCTTTGCACAAATTTAGAAGGTGCCCAAGGAGTCTTTGAAGTTCTGATGGATTAGGGCAAAGCCCACCTCAGCCAGAGGTGGCAGGAGCTCTAAGAGGAAATCACTGGAGAGAAAGGGTATAAATGAATGACCCCAAGAGAGCACCAGGTCTAAGGCAGTTGGCAGGTGTGTTGGGACTCCGGGTTGGGTTTGGGTGGGAACATCCGTGATGGAGCCTGACAATGGGATTTAAGGAGTCACTACAGGTGATGGCATTGGGGACATCAGCTTTGGGAACTCCCTTGGTTTGGGTGATGACATAGTGTCCCAGTAACCACAGCAACAGTAGAAGCAAATGGGGATTACTCCCCATTCCCAGGTTTTCCTAGTGCCTGTTCCAATTTCCCAGTGGTGCCTTCCTGGTTTGGTAGTAGTGTCAACGTTGACAATGAGCAAGACATTTCTTTGGCTTGTCTAGACCATTGCCTTTGCCTTTAAAGCAAGAGAATCCAGACTGAATCTGAGGACCAAATAGGATACTTGGGGGTTTTGATTATAACAGAGAGAGAGCTTCTTCACGTGATGGTGGGAAGTTTAGACTTCTACTAATCTGGATGTGTGGGGATTCTGTGACACTGCAAATTGTTTATGAAGGAAAAATGTTATGTTGTGAGCCCACTCTGATAAAGTTCAGGTTATGTATATAAATAACTACTGTGAATGTACTTAGGTCACAATTAAGTGCTATTGAAATTGAAGGTGGTATTTTATCCCAAACCAAGGAAAGGTTGAAGACTAACACAAAACAGTGAAAGTGGTGATTTTTAGTACACACAGGTTAAGTGCCACTTGAAATTCAGAAAGTGGTTCAAATGTCTTTTTAAGGCTCGGCTGCCAAAAGGAAGACTCACAAAAGGGAAAGATCCCATGCTTTCCCCCCCCCCCCCCCACACACACCCCTGCATTCCTAGGGGACTCACAGGGGTCCAGTGGGAAGAGGATGGACTCTGTAGTCAATTGGAACTGGACTTCACCTAACCTTTCTGAGCCCCACTTAACCTTTCTGAGTCCCATTTTCAAAAATGAGAATAAACATACCTATTTTAAGGGTCTGCTATGGCCCTGGTGTGACCTAACATAGGAAGGGAGTTTAGTATGATATATAGAGCATGTTTATTTCTTTCATCCCTTTCCCATCTTCTGTGTTCAGTAAGGGTGGGGAGAAGGAGGGAAAATGGGACCTGAAGCCAATAAGGGATTTCTTCATGCCACCAGCAGGCTTTCAAAAGACTTTTCTGTTGATGATTGGATAGCTTTTCCCAACTCCTAAAAAAACCCTACTTTTGGGGGGCTTATGATTTGAAAATAGCTAGGAATTTTGATGATTTGGGCTCATTTGTTATGTATTACTAGAGGTCTAGTGCATGAAATTTATGCACGGGTAGGGTCCCTAGGCCTGGCTGGTGATCAGGGCTGATGGGGCCTTCTGGTTGCTGTCTGGGGCCTTCCTTCTGGCTGCCAGCCAGGGCCTCCCTCCTCCAGCTGCCTGCTGCCAGCTGGGGCCTTCCTTCGTTCCGTGCTGACCCCTGGTGGTCAGTGCACGTGGTAGCAAGCGATCGAACTCTCAGTCAAATTCCTGAGGGGATGCTTTGCATAACACACACACACACACACACACACACACACACACACACACACACACATGGTATTGGGCCAATAACGTCATTGGTGTCATTTCCACACTGGAAGTTTGCTTCTCATAAAACAAAAATCTGTTTCAGGCTGTTGTCTGCCTTCTTCATTCTTGGTGGCTGTAGGCCTTGATCGAGTTAGCTGGTAAGGGCACTGCGGTGAATCTCTAGGCCATGAAATTGCATTCACCTTGAAAGGGAAGTCTGGGTAGGGATGAGGCTTCACAGAGAGGCCAGGCATGGGACAGCCTCCCATTACTAAGGGGCAAATTGAACCACTACTGGCCCTCCAAATCTGTCCTTAATGCCTTATCCAGGAGGAGGGATTTTTTTTTCCAATTCCATTCTATAGAAGAAAAAACTGAAGCTCAGAGTGATTAAAGGAAGTTGAAGGAAGTCTGAAGCAGAAATAGATATAATTTTATGGCTTCAAATTCAGACAGAGAACTTATCCACAAGGCAAGAGCCCAAGGCCACGCCTTCTTCTTTTCCATTAAAGGCAGACTCTTTCACTGCAAAATTTGTCTCGGTTCTTTAGACTTGCACCGAAATTAATAAAGGTCTTCTTTCCTAATTGCACAATCAAAATAAATTATGTCCACAAATTAGAAGGCAAGGAAATTGCATGCACATTTTGGGTGCCCTGATAATGTCCTGCAGTAAATTGTTTTCATATAAATTGCACGCTTAATTAATCGTTTTAAAAAATGCCCATGTATTTCCCTGCAAATACATCTCTGCCTGTGATTCATAAAACACAAAGACAAATTAAATTGCTGAACCCAATATAACAGTGTCACCCTTGGTGTGTCCTGGCAGCGTTCAGTCAATCCACCTCCTTTTCAGCAAGTGCAATAAAGTTGGTGAGCCTCTTCCTTTCTTAGTTGCCCCTAGGTAACTGATTCAACAGATTTGAGGCCTCTCTTAAATTACAGGCAGAGGAGGCAATAAAGTTAATGTGTGTGCTCCAACTGGTTGCATAAAAAATCGGCCGGCTCCAGTGACTCCTGAGACCTCTCTCAGACAAAAGACAACGTGAGGCAGTGAGCTTTGGGAAGGCTAGCCACACGTAAAATAAATAAATAAATAAATAAATAAATAACCAACCCCCAACATCCAAAATTAAAAGAAAACACTCCCCACAAAATAAATGCATGCATTGTTTTCATGAAAATGGAGAAAAGTATAAAAAAAATTCCTGCCACAAATCCCAAGACCCAAATAGTCTCACAGACAATCACGTCCTCTATAAACAGAAAAATACATGTTAGAAAAATTAAACTAATAATCGGATGATCTAGATGATTTGTTCAGAAAATTGTTTTTAGAGGTAAGTGTGGATTTGGACAATTTACATTAGTTAGAGAATTTTACTTTGTTTTGAGCTCCCGCATACAGTATGCTTCTCAATAGGCAAAAATTAATGCTTAGAAACAATCCTGGTGTGGCCTGCCTGCTGCCAATCCTTGTGCTCTGATGTCCATAAAGGAATTGTGCTTAAAAAGTGAAGGAACTATTTTGCTAGATATTAGAATTTATTTGCTAAAAAGGAATTCAATGCCTGAATTTTTTTAAAAAAATTTAACAAGTGTTTTTGATATAGAAACCCTCCCTCTGGCTTTTCTTTCAACACAGGGGGGAAAGTTACCAGGTGACTGTTGGCTCAGCCAGTATTATCTGAGTCAGTGAGAGGGGACCCAGCAGAGCCACGCTCATCAACCAGCACAGCTGGTCTTTAGCAGATAATTCTTGCAGCTGGAACTGGAGGGCTTGCCTTTTAAAAGCAAAGAAAACACAAGTCAGAGGGTGTTGAGATGGTCCAATTCGTGGAGTGTCTTAAGCTGAGGTGCCTATTTACTCCTGTGGAGACCAGGGTGGACTTCCTGTTAAGCTAAATTTTATTGGAATAGTCAAAATGATGACTGAAATTTACTGAAGTGTTATTTCCAATGATAGCCAAAAACAAAAGTCAAAACAGAACTGAATACTCTCCAAAGATGAATTTTTGCAGATGTTGTGATTTGCCTTGCTTCTTGTTCCAGTGTTAGTTCAGGGTACATCATGGGAAATTTGGCTTTAACAGGGGCCTTGCTCCTCCCTCAAAAGGAAACATCTGAGCTGTTGTTCAGAGTTAAGAAGCTGCACTGTGCCATGATTGTATTGAGAATTTCTGGCTGACTCAAACATCTATGAAGGTAGAGATCCTCTCAGGTTCTATAAAAGTCTGAAAAAGAACTTGTTTTCAAGCAGATTCAGCTTTGGGTTTTATAAATATACTTGAGGCCTGGTGGATGACATTTGTGCACTGGGGGGGGGGGGGAGGTTCCTGTGCCCTCTTGCAGTCTAGGACCCCTCGGGGGATGTCCAACTGCTGGCTTAGGCCTAATCCCCAGAAATAGATGAGATAATAAGGAATTATTTCATGGAGGACCCTGGTCCTGTAGTATCAAGTAGAATCAAGAGTCCATGACATTTGAGTTGTCATTGTTACTGTAATTGTTATAATACTCTTAGATAGATAAGGCCTAGCTGAATTTAGGTTTTAAAAATAAATATTACACTTCTTCCATTACTCTATTAGACAGAAAACTTTATCACTTGAACCCAAATTCCCTCACATCTGTTTAGAGCAGTCACAACAGGGTAAAACTTTCTCAATTTCAGGCCAATTGTAAGTATAATAGTGTAGTGTGCCTGGTGCCAATAAAAAATAATATTTTTTACACCATTTTTCTTAGACTTTTAACTTTTACTGTTCTTTAACAGGACAGAGAATATGATATCACCATGATTCCATAACTGTTGCTTCCAAACCAAGATTTTAAAGGAGCTAGTTCATGGTCATTACCTTTATTTCTCCCACTCCTATTCCCTACTCCCATCCCTTGTTAAAATTTTTAGCTTCTCCACAGATACCATAAGAAACTAAGCTCGACACATCTGTTTTCTGTCATCTCAGCTAACATTATATTTTCAGAACTCTGGAATTTCAGCCATTGCTTAATCTTATATCCGGGAGTAGAATCTGTGAAGCTAGGGCAGGAAGCAAAGTCTGTAAACTCTCTGGGATCCTGTCCTAAATTTTGCCTTTTGGAGGGGTGGGTGAGGGTGGTGGGGGTGGAGGTGGGGTTGGGGGAGCGAAGCAGCTGTCAAGTTTCAATCTATTCTCAGCTCGATGGAACTTCCAGCAATAATGGAACAATGATTTCTCAGGCCTCTGAAGGTGGTTAAGAGTGGGGGAACTGAGTAGAACCTACAAAGAAGGTGTCTGGCTTTGAATGAGTCCCAGTTTTGGAGCAGGATGTAGGAAATCAGAACCAGACAATAACAGGAATGCAGGAAGCATGGTACAAGAATAAAATTTATTGCAGGATCTTACTCAGTTATATAAGTCAGCTTTCTGAGGCCTGTAAGTTATTGCTCAGAGAAAATGGAAGAGAAGGCAAATTATTATCAGGCAGGCATATAGCTCTTCAGACACATAATCCATTTAAATAGTATGCTGTTCAACATCATCCAAGAGGGTGTTTCCTACTGGGAGGGAGAGTGGGGATTAAGGCAAAAAGTGCAGAGCTTCATACAAGGAGACCCAGGTTTTGTCCTGATTATATCAATTCATTGACAAAACTTCAATCCTTCTGTCTCAAGGTCCACAAAATGGGATTGGAAACCATCATATTATGTATCTCCCAGAATTTCCATGAGGATCAAATGAATTCTCATGCGAAACAGACATATAGCAGCAAAATAGCTGACCCACCAGGTCTGATCACGTTTCAGCCACTCTCCCCATTCTCAGCTACCTTCAGAAACCCTAGAAATCATTGTTTCACTTCTACTGGAAGTCCCAGGGAGCCTGGCACATGGCAGGTTGAAACTAGACAGTTATCCTCCTTCCTTTAAAAATCAAAATTTAGGACAGGATTCCAGACATTTCACTAACTTTGCTTTCTGCCCTTACCTCATAGATTTTGCTCCTGGATGTAATAGCAAAAACAGTAAGTGCAGGTCTGAAGTTGGGTCTGTGATATGTCATGGATAAAGCCTAAATAGACTCATGATTCCAGCTGGACTCTTCCTTTTTCAACTGGTCCTGTGGGCAACTTTGCTTCTTTTAGGTTTTGGATTAAATAAAGTACAGTTTTGTTTTGTGGCATGGCCAAGTTGTTATTGAATAAATTATTCAAGAAGTTGCTTAATGTCCAGGTCACTCCACTTCTCAGATCCTTTTTCTTCGTCTGTAAAATGGACATAATAATGGCCACATTGTGGGTCTCCTCTGAGCATCCAATGAGGGGATATCTGGCATATAGTCATTTTTAATATCTGTTAATTTCAATTTGAATACAATAAGTCTTCAGTTTAACTTTTCCCCTTAACATCAAACTTCTGTTTCCTGTAATGCAGGTTATGCTTTATTTTTATTAGTTAATAAGTGTTCTGCAACTCATTGTGCCCGTAGAAGAGTAGTTCAAAGCTAGATTAGGTTAGTTGTGATAAATATACTTAGCTTAGGTTTTCTGCTACAGTGATCCCTCTTCTTCACACTCCCTCATCATTCCACATCTCTTGATCTTTGTATCTTTATCTTTATGGTTCTATTGTATGGGTCAAGTGGGTTTGTTTTTCCCTTACAAGGCAATACAAGCCTCTATGGAATCAGAGATATGCAAGTACTCAATTTAAAAGGAAGGAAGAAAGGAAAGAAGGAAGGAAAAAAAGGAAGGGAAAGAATGAAGGAGAGATAGATTGCTGTCTTTTTGACTCTCTGTGATCTTGAGGTCTTTCTCTAAGAAAGTTTATTTGGTGAATGTTTAAACTTGGACCTTGACAGCCGCCCAAGAAGCCAGGTGTAACTGTTTCCCTGGACAGTGTGCTGGAAGGAGGGCTTTCAGGTCTTACCCACTGGCTTTCCCCTTTCTTTCTGCCTAGGGTTCTTTTTCTTTCTGCCAGGGTCTGATCCGTCATCTCTTTTGCCTGTTCAGCCTCACAACTCTGAGCTAAACTTAGCAGTCACCTCCTCCCTGTCCATACATAGTTTGTTGGTGGACAAGCTGGTTGATTGGTATAAAATTAGATTTGGAAAAAAACCTTAAGTGCAGATTAACTTATGAAATCAGATGTTCCCTTCATAAAGGTAAATAAATCCCTTGTAGCCAAGGGCTATCTCCTCTTTTGTTCTTAAAGTGGGATGACTATCCTTCAGAGGGACAGGAACAACTGCTTGGCCTCATTGTAAGCCCTTGAACTCTGTAGGAGCCTTCTCAAATTCAAGATAAGGTGAGTGTGAAAGGTTAATGACTCTTTCTTTATATGGATACATAATTCACTCTAAAGTGTGTAAGTTTTGTAATCATTTGTTTTTTCATTGTAAAAATTGAATGGATGGGCTTTGGCACGAGGAAGGAAACAGGGGGGCAGATTTTTCTGGCTGCCAGTATCAGACCTCTCAGTCATGGAAAATGGATTTGGGTTAAAGCGTATCAATACACAAACGCCGAGTCTAATATAGAAACTGGAAGCAAGATGCCAGAAGGCCTGGGTTGTGTACTATTGGAACAGAGCAGTCAAGCCCTGAGGGGCCTCCTAAAGGAAGAGTCAGAAATAGAAGCAGACATGCTTGCTGTCGGAAGGCAGGGAGTTCTCTGGGGGATGCTGGAAGCAGCAGGGTGCCCTACTTTCCCCATTCTTTTACCAGACTTCTGATAATGGTCCTGGAGTTCTTGTCCTAAATCCATTTGCCCTTTGATTGTAAGTGGATGGAGGGTGGGATGAGAGAATGAGTGTGTGTGTGTGTGTGTGTGTGTGTGTGTGTGTGTATGTGTGTGTGTGAGAGAGAGAGAGAGAGAGAGAGAGATTATTGTGCTCTGTACTTCCCTAATGGCTTTTGTGTTTCATATTCCACACCTTGCCTTTAGGATCCTTTGTACTTTGTAGGAAGTCCATAACTAGAGAAGGACCCTCTGAATCAATCTCCCTATGAAATATGACCACTAGAAATAAGGTCTTCAAAATTCGAAGTACATCTAGAAAGCACATAGTTTCTGTAAGGTAAAACAAAGACTGTGAGATTTAACAGCCATTAAAAAATATAAAACACACATCTCAATCTCTTTTACACACACACACACACACACACACACACACGGACACGGACATGGACACATACACACACACACACACACACACACACACACACACACATATTTACACTTTTATCCCCCACACTCACTCCTTACCCACTTACAATCAAATGGCAAGTGAATTTAGAACAATAATTTCAGGACCCTGAAAACAATTATTATATGATATAATTATATGATTTGTATAATATGTAAGTATGTTATATATACATATACACATACATGATAGATATATAGTAGTTGCTGTTGTTAAAATTACGACTGTTTATATGTGTTGTATCACTGTGGAATAAAAAATGGTGCCTGCATAGTGACTTGAGCTTGAATACGCTTTAACCTGCCTGTTTTCCTGCCTGGGGGTTCCTCCATGATTAGCTTCACTGACAGCCTATTGGTGCTCTCAATCAAGGTGGCTTCACCAACTGTCCTTTACACATTTCTGCATACGTGTGCACACACGTGCATTACCCACTCATTTTCACCTGCTCGTTCATGCCGGAAATTCCCTAATACACAAAACTTGAGGGGTATGCATTCGCTTCTATCTGTCTTGCGTGGATGTGAATAAGGAGCTTTCCTGAGGTCAGTTTATAAGGAGTAGTGATTATGCTTCCCATTTGAATAACATTTCAAAATGTACAGAATATGTTCACATCTCTTTCTTATGCTCACCTGCTAAGATGGGGTCTTCTTGGATGCTCTTCCCATCTTTCACTGGATTCCTAGAGGTCCTGCAGGAATTGCTTGGTTCCTGGAGGGTCTTCAGGCCTGCAAGGGGCCTTCTTTGTTGGTTTCCACAAAGCTGCTGCTGTAAAATTTGAGCCGTTGCTCATCTGTTAAGTATGGTTCTGTTTGTTTGTTTGTTTGTTTGTTTGTTTAACATGTTAAGCGCCCTGCCTGTTTTGTCTTCAGTACAGAAAGTATAATGTCAGTCACTGGTGATTGACATGGCACTTAACGTGTTAAGAATAGGCTACTCAGAAGCCTTCACAGTGACTGTCTTCACTAAAAACTGGTGAACGCTCCCTGCTCTGCCAAGATTTAGCACACAGATTCAGAGAAGGCTGACCTTTAGGAAGAAGGGGAGGGATTACTTTCTCAGTGCTTTTTTTTTCTTTTTTTCTTTTTCAGGCTTATTAGAGGAGCCAATACAAGATAAAATTATCTTAATAATTTTTTTTCTGCCACAATCCTGAAAATGTACACATGGTCTTTTATGTGAAATTTCTTGTAGTTCAATCAGAGCATCAGAGGATCATGACTAAAGGCTATGGCTCTACATGGATTGACATTCAAGAAGCAAAAGTGTCCAAGTCACTTGTATTATGTGGGATATGGGTCCAGACAATAACTCAGGTTGAATGTATCTGCCTCTCAAAATTGCTCTCTTCTGCTGCTTTCTCCTGGTTAATGGCATCAAAATCTACCCAGGCAGCCAACATAGAAACTACAGAATCACCTTTTCTTCCAAATCTTTCTTCAAGACCCAACTTTAATTTCATCTCTTTATGGAGTTTTCTGCTAGTAAACCAAGACTCTTTTATATCTGTGTTAACAAAGTTGTTAACAAGTCTGCTATGTGGCTCTGAATTTTTCCCTACCTAATTACTGTCTTCCCACTCCCGAACTCCTTTGGCACAGTCTTAAAGCCTTCTTTACCTTTGTATTCTCCTGCCTCCAAATACCTAATACTGTATAGTGCGGATTCACCGAATGTTTGGGAAATTGAAGGACTTAGACCAATCATACCTTCTTCTCCATTTCCCCAGGATCCTTTGATGGGTTGGTGTTATTTCTTGATCAATGTGTCATGGGGTTTTCTGATGTTCTAATAGCAGGTATTAAAACAAGAGAAATAATTTAAACTGTTCTCATTGTTATCTTGGCAGCACCCTCAACTTTGATAGTCCAAATAGAGCTGCTTTCCATAAAGTTCAGGCTGCAGGATTCCCCCATGACACCTAGTGCTTCATGTTTATGCTACTCCCTTTTACATAGGTTGCCCACTTCCTTCTCAGTGGTCCCGAAGCTTGCAGCAAAGGGAGGAGAGAGGCAGGAAAGGCATGACTTGTTAAATTGGCCAATTGAAATAAGTGAATATTCTAATTATACTTCCATTCCCTGAAATGGTCTTTTGGGGCTTTCTAGTGTCACCTTTTAGGAAATGATTCCCCTACATGCTACCCCCACCACCCCCAACCTGTTGGCCCTTCTATAGACATTAGGTTTAAAGAATCATAGTATAGGTATTTAAACAAGATGGCCTTCTGGATTCTGAAGAGCCTGTTAAATCTGCCACTTTTGATCTCAGCTCAGCTGGGAAATCTTTTCTTTTGTGCAAATTTGGGAAAAAATCAATATAAATGGCTGTGAGATACTGAAATTAATCCCCACTCACTCCTGCTGTTGCCTTACATGCCATCTGATTGGTCCCAAAATAAAAATGGTCTTTGGTTTCATGGATCATTTACAGTACCAGCTACAATGGGAATATTTTTTTTCTTGGAGAATAATAAATGGTAATTTTTGAGTCCCTCAGTTAATAAAGGAGAAAACTTTTGTTTCTGAAAGACCTAAAGATTGTGTGATTTGGGTAAAAAAGATCCCCTTGTGGGTATATGTGCTGACATCTTTCCACCCTCCCTGGAATGTGAGTGATGTGGGTGGGAGAGTCATGGGCTCCTCACAAAGTAATGAGAATCTCTGTGCACTGACCTCTAATACAGCTCATTGAAAATACCCCCTTTCACAGCATGTTTACATAGCGACTTCTTGGCTATTGAGCAAATACTGTGTTTAATAGGCCCAGAGTGATCTGCTTACATGGAAGCCTGCAACAATCAGAGGGAGACCATGCCAGAATATTAAGAAATTAATATGTGGCTTTCACAAGCAATGATCCTCGAAGAGAACAACAGTTTGTGGAAGACAAGACAAACGCCACCTGCCACAGTGACTCCAGGGGAAGATCCAGGGTATGGTGTCCTCTGGTGCAGAAACAGTTTTCCAGTATCTTGCACAGCCAGCTGAGGTGGAACGCTAGAAGAATGAGTCAACTATCTGGTTGTTCCCTGGGTAGTCACCTCCCATCCCACATCACTGGGGATGACATTATGCAAGATATTTAGCAGCTGCTGCTTTCATTCTGTGACACCATGTAGATCTATGTGGAACCTCAGAGGGTCTGTGACCATCGTATTTGTCACTTATTGTGCACTCACTCTGTGCCAGGCCTAACACGTATGTGCTTTACATACATCGTGTCATTTAATTTTAATGGGACATTTGCCCATTTTTAATCTCTATTCATAGATAAGAAAATGGTAGCCCACAGAAGATAAGTGACTTGTCCAAGGGCTTACAGCTTTTAGATGGTGGACATAATATGCAAACGTTGGTCCATTTTAGTCCAGAGCCACAGAATGAGAACACTCTACTCTGTATCAGATGGAGGTCAGAGAGTTGCTGGATAAGCAGCCTCATACAAGTCATGGTGGGAAATGAAAGTGACATCAGAAAGTGCCAGCTATGGTGTTCCCAGAGGTGGCCACCTTTATAAGGAGACCTGGATTTCCCTGATCGTGGCCACTACCCCAATGTCTAAGGAACATCAGGTAATTGAAAGAGCATTTGTGGATTTGAGATGGTCTGACTTCTAAACCTATGCCCACATGACACACCTCTCACATAAAACAGGAAGGATTTATTACATACTATGTATTGTGTAATCCACCACTGAATTCCAAGGCTGGAAGTAATTGTGAGGGGTAAAAAAATATATACAAATATGGGATGACACCTTTTTGTTAATTTGTACTGATCCTGGACACTAGAGGCCTGGTGCCTGAAATTCATGCACAGGTAGGGTCCCTAGGCCTGGCCTGCAATCAGGGACAATCGGGGCCATCTGGCTGCCAGCTGCCGGCCAGGGTCTTCCTTCCCCCAGCTGTCGGCTGCTAGCTGGGGCCTTCCTTTGTTCCACACCATCCCCTGGTGGTCAATGCACATCATAGCGAATGATCAAACTCCTGGGGGGTACTTGGCATTATATATATATAGTTTTGTTAATGGGGATAATGGTGATGGGTTTCAAATAAGCTTGAAAAAAGACAATTTTGGAGTGGGACCAAGAGAAAGACTGGAGTTGGTGGAAAAGAGAGGGGATTTGGAGCAGCTGCCATGATGAATAGGTTGTGGGGGCCTGAGTGGAAAAGAGAAAATCCTTGGTCACAATCATCTAAACTTTTTCAGAACTAATTTTCCTTTGGATGTGGCACTGCTGGGGTTTGCCCACAAGGCATACAGGATTATGTGGATTATAAAACATGTTATCCTCCCATGTGCACAGCTTAGAAAGCATGATTGCTCTCATCTATATATATAAAAGGCTAAGTGACCGACCATACGTTCGTCTGACCGTCCGACTGGCCGGTATGTATGACGCGCACTGGCAATTTAAAAATAAGCATTGAGCTGAGACCGGTTTGGCTCAGTGGCAGAGCGTCGGTCTGTGGACTGAAAGGTCCCAGGTTCAATTCTGGTCAAGGGCATGTACCTTGGTTGCGGGCACATCCCCAGTAGGGGGTGTGCAAGAGGCAGCTGCTCGATGATTCTCTCTCATTGATGTTTCTAACTCTCTGTCCTTCTCTCTTCCTCTCTGTGGAAAATCAGTAAAATATATATTAAAAAAAAATAAGCATTGACTCGAGCATGCATGATACATATAAAGTTCTTGCTGGCACCATTGCACATATTCAGGGAGATATTAGCATAAGTTTAATCAATTTATTAGTCATTGTTTTTTTTATCAATGTTTTCATATCATGTTTTAGTTGTTGGTATATCATGTTTTTTATATCATATCTGTTTTTGTTATATTATGTTGTTATTGCTTATGAATCAACTTACATCTATATTATTTTCATATACATTTTACTAATACTTTTTCATCTCTGACACTTCTGTTATAGAGGAAGGGTGAATAGTGATATTAAAATATTTCTTGCAATTAATTTCCTTTCATTGTGCACGGATCTGTGCACTGGACCACTCGTTTCTCATAATGCTGTGATGGAGGGAGGACAGCTTTAATCAAACTCATTTCACAGATGAGTTCGTAGAGGTTTCGAGGCTTTTCAGAAACCACGCAGCTCTTAAGAAGCCAGGGCAGCGCAACAGCCCAGATTCTTTGATGCCTCTGCCCACGGGCGGCTCTGAAGGTTTCCCTTCAGACCACAGCCGCAGGGGTTCTGCTTCCGCTTCCGGGAGCAGCAGCGGCCTTGCTCAGGGTTATTGGCTTACAGTCTGCGGCCCAGCCCTGCGGCTCCGCCCCTGCCGCCGCCATGTTGTCCGTGTGGGGAGAGGGGCGAGGTGGGCAACCGCCACGCTTCCCCCTCGGATGGAGGAGAAGCGGTCTGAACAGAGTCTCACCCCCTCTGCACTGCAGCTGCCGGGCCTCCAAACACCGCGTTCGCCTTTGCTCGCTGCCCTGACGTGTCGGTCGGGGCCAGGCCGGGCCGGGCCGGGCATGGCTGAGTTTTCAGACGTTAACCGGCGGGGACCGAGGCCTGGGGTGAGGAGTCCCAGGTGGTGGGATGGGGAGATCCAGGCGGCTGCAAGCCGGCTTGGAAATAGGCCTGGGCAATGTAGTGCAGTCTCTGAAGCCATTAACATCACAAAAAAAAAGAGAAAAAGTTGTTAAAACTCTGAAGCCGGTATAGGAGACCGTCAAGCGTGAAGTAAAGGTTTCGGAGACGGGGCGAGGCGGGCTCACCGGCAGACCGTGTGCCAGGAACCCCGCCTTGGTTTTCCAGCTCGTGCGAACAGTACGGACTCAAGCCGTGACGCCGGACGTCCACGTGTGTGAGCTTCTGGGGCCGGGTTGCCGTCATGGCCCGGAGACGCCGCAGACGTGTCCTGACTGATCCCGAGCACAGAGAGCTGTTGCTATCAGGCGGGGTTTGGCCGAGTTTACCAGCCTGGCCATCCACACTCTGGCTGAGTTGCTGCTCCATAACCTCAGAGGTCCCGAGCAACTTGTAAGACGGTCAGATGTAGGACTATAGCTTGGATATGTGGATCTTGGGTTGCATGCTGGCCAATACCATTTTTTCCCCCGTGGATGTGACCGATGATCAGCTGGGTGAGGATACACAACACTGAATTAGATGCACATCTTGGGTAGACACTCCTGTAAGCAGTGGGGACGCTTTGCCCACAGTGAAAACCAGCACCTTGCCAGCCCCGAGGCCTTGGATTTCCTGCGCGTGCTACTGCAATATGACCACCAGTCACGCAAGAGAAGACATAGAGCGAGCACCCCTATTTCCACACTGCTATGAAGGACCGTTCTCAAATGGGCTCATCTAGGAGGCAATACGCCTGGCAGCAGCCCCAGTATGTCAGGGGTTTCTGAATTGGCAACCCCTCTGCCCTTTGGACCTCTGGGAGGCTCACCAGTGATTGCTGCTGCCAACCTCCTCGGGTGCCTGTCCCGCTGCCGCTGGCGCTCGGCAAGGATGCCCCCTTCTGTCTCCTGAGCCTGAGCAGAGGTGGGGGAGTCCACTCGCTCCTCGATGCAGCTTGCACCTGGCAGGGAGAGGTAATATAGTTAAAAAGCATCCTTTCTGAACAGTTGCTTGTGGATTCATAGTAGTTCAATCATTTAAAAAAATTAAAATAGGCTGATTTTTTTTAACTTGAACTTTTCATAACTCAGGGGGTTCCCTGAAAAATTACCTGCAAGTGGAATAATTCATAGACAGATTTTTTTTTCTCCCCTTTCAAATTCAGTTCTTCATTACCAAAAACGAACCAGCCTTAGATCCAGTTGCTGCATCTGGGTGCAGATTTCTTCCTATGCCCACCATTGCTCACCTTCCACCCCACACTTTGGGGATTTGTATCTCATGCTCTTTTCCAGAGATTACAAACATATAGCTTCTTCAGTGGGAAGTGGGAAGGAGGGAGGCAGGACCCAGCCTATTAAACTGTGTCCTGCTAGTCATTTATATCACTTTATTCCACAAGTACTTCATTGGGGTTATCCTGGTGAATCTAGTGGAAATATGTCTTAATAATTACATTGAGATGCTGAAAAATCTAGCCAAAGTGCAGACAGGTCCTGAAAACTTCTGTTCAGTGTGACCCATGTCTTATTGTCCTGACCCTAAATCCAGCTCACTTATAAGTTTAGTTTCAGTTTAGTTGAAAACTTTAATAACCTTTCCTCCCAGACTCCTTACCTTGGTCCTCTTCCCTTTCATCTCCCAACATGCTCTATAGCTGGCAGGAGGGGGAAGGCAAAATCTTTTTTAATTTTCTTTGATTTGGTCGTTTTTTAATTCATTTAGTTACTGGGTATAACTTAATGCTTTTTACAAATGAAAAAAACATTGCCTATTTGGTTTCATTCTAACAACACTTTAAGAGCTAAGGAGATGTGGCCATACTATTTCATTTTAAGCTTTATACCTTCTTTTCCTCTTGCCTTCCCCTTTCCTCACATACCATCCAGTGAGAAGACTATCTTTATCCAGTGAGAAGACGTGTCCCTCAGTCTTGTAAGTGTATCTGAGAGGTGGGAACAGAGCTACTGTTCCCAGTGAAACCGAAACGGTAGACCTGTAATTGTGGGAAAACTATAAACTCTTGTTACAGCCCTACCACTCTTTGCTGTGTGTGTGTGTGCGTGTGTGTGTGTGTGTGTGTGTGTGTGTGTGTGTGTAACTGTAATACTTTGTCTTTCATAGTGAAAGATCCAGTGCTGGAATTCCTTGGGGTAAATGCATGTTTGGTTTTATTGATCAACGTTAGATTTAAGTTCCATAGGTAAAGATCTCACTGGGTGGGTGCCTCAGGTTCACATGTGAGGGGCCTGCAGCCTTGTACTGTGGAGGCTTCTTAAGGCCCCTATTTTTATACACCCCTTATTCAACCCGTGATACTAGACATGGCCAAGAGACCTTGGAAAAGCACCACAAGCCAAAGTGTCTCTGGGGATTAAACATCCTTTGCTGTAAAACTCATGTTGTGTCTCAGCAGTGCAGGGATTGGGGATGGAAAAAGTTGCCAGGCTTTTTTTTTTTTTTTTTTTTTTTTGTGTGTGTGTGTGTGTGTGTTTGTGTGTGTGTGTGTGTGTGTATGTAAAGTGGATTTTCCACTGTAATCCAATACCTAAGTTTATCAGGTGCTTCATTGAGGAAGCATAGTTTTTTAGGCACAATAGATCTGTATTTTCTCCTGTCATTTTATTATAGTAGTTGCTTGTGGGGATTTGGAAAAATTCTTCCAACGTATTTTAAGGCCTGAAGTCTTAGTTCCCCATTCTCCTATCTTTATGGATTCATAAGCTTTTCTCACCTGGGCATCACAGATAAATGTAATTATTTGAGCAGTTGAATTTAATGAACTTATCTAACTTTATAACCATCTTGGCTCTAGTAACTTTATGAAGGTGGTGGCTTTAGTGAATATAATGGTGAACTTTAGAGAAAGCTGAAGCCTTTCATAATGCTTCTCAACCATAGGGAAAACATTCTGACTGGGTGGTTTTCTTTTCATGGCCACTCACAGTTATTATTGTTCATTTTTAATAATATATATTTTATTGATTTTTTACAGAGAGGAAAATAGAAGAGAGGAATAGAGAGTTAGAAACATTGATGAGAGATAAACATTGATCAGCTGCCTCCTGCATAACTCCTACTGGGTATGTGCCCGCAACCAAGGTACATGCCCCTGACTGGAACCGAATCTGGGACCCCTCAGTCCGCAGGCCGACTGAGCCAAACAGATCAGGACTCATTATGGTTCTTGACCCTTTTATATCCTAGAATGCTATGGGGGTCACCATGTTGAATTTTTCCAGAAGCTAAAAGCACTGGATGTGCCAGAGATGCAATTTGTGATTACGTTTGCACTGGATTGCGATTTGAATTTACGATTAATAAATTTTTTTTAAGGTGGGAGGAGGGTTGTTGTAAATCAAGACTTCACATCCCACCCTTGTAACTCAGAGTCTAGATGTAATAGCAGCTGATGTGGGGAGCTGCAGACAGCTGAACCTCCTAACATGCATTAGACCTTGCAAGGAACTGAATGTGAATGCAAAGGACTTGGAAATGCCACCGGAGAGTCTTTTAACGGAAATAGAAGTTTTCTGAAAATATTTTGTATTAATCAGGGCAGGCTAAACATTCACTATATTAAGTTCTTTCCTTAGGTCTGGTTTTATAAATGCTGGTGATAAACCAAGTCTGATATATATTATTAACCTCAGGAAATGACAGCACAGCTAATACATTAACTTGAAGATAACATCTGCAAATTTCATGATTACCAGTTGTCAATAAATGAATTATAAAATTATTGTTTAAAATCAATAAATTAAATTATTAAGAAAATAGAAGTTTTAAAATGCTATTTAAGGAGTTACTGCAGAAGCATGGGGAAAAAAAAAAAGAGACCTAATTGGGAGGAGGGTAAGGGTTTACAGAGTAACAGCTTCTTTGTTATTGTAAATTACCTCATCTGTATACCTGGTATCGGGGCATTTTATTTCTCAGCACTACCTGTGTCTGCACTGATCAGATAGCAGGAAATAGAATGCCGATATAAGACAGCTGTGTTGGCAATTACCCAGAAAAGTTTTTGTAAGTGTTTTTTAACTTTGAAATGGGCTCCCTCCTTTTTTTTTTTTTAAGTTTGAAGTTCTCCCCTCTCCTCCTTGATTTATTTGTTGAAATTGTATTGTAATTGGTATAACGAAAACATAACTGTGTTGGGACAAAGTTGTGCCATGAATGTTTTTAATTAAAAAAGCAAACAAGAAAAACAACAACTTATGCATTTAAACAAATGGGGGAAAAAAGAATACAAGAGCAAAAGATATGCCATATTGGGTGGGTTTAATGGTTTGTTCCACCATGTATTTCATTTGAACAGGCTGGAAGCAGGGATGTTTTGTAAAGGAGTGTGGCAGCTTCCTCTGCAACATCAAAAGTCGGGAACGCATCCAAACTCCTTGAACCTCTCTTCAACAACTGGTAAGAGATTGGGCATCTGCAATTTTTCCAAACCCTTCTTGAACCTATTTACATTTCTTGGCTTGTTCAACTCTTAGGGAGTAACAAGTTCCATATGTTTACCACTTGCTGTGTGAAGAAGTACTTCCTTTGGTTATTATTTTAAATGACTGCTTTCCAGGCTTAAGTGCTCCCGTACCCAAATCCCCTTCCCAACTGGTAATAGTCCTCAGGATGCAATGTCTGCCTGGTTCACAGCCCCTGGCTTGCACATTTCTGCTGCTGTTGAGGTGTGTCTGGTAGTTATATCCACAGGATCACAGCGCGAGGAACCATGTGCCCATGGGATTGCTTTTGGGCTGCAAATGCTACCTTTGTGCTAGAACGAAAACGAGAATGTGGGGTTTCCCCCCAATGCCCTGCCAACTTGAAAAAGTGAAGCAAAGACTGCTCTTCTGAAACTTTTGCCTTTTCTGTGACTATGTCCTTCTGAAACCCTTCACTGTTGTAAGGAATTCCATGATAGTCCAAATGAAATAACTACAGAATCATACTTGCGTGAATGTGCTATTCCAGTTTGAATCCTTTCAAGCGACCTTGCTAATGTGAACATGTTCACATAGTTAAGATTAATGAGTCAATTATTTCTATACAAGCTATCCCTCATGTAGGCTGTTTTCCTTGAGTTGACTATGTTAATTAATAAAAAGCATTCAGTCCTATTACAGTTTGTGGTTAATCAGGTACAATTATCAATAAGGCTTTGGTGAATGTCTCTGTGCTCAGGCACAACTAATGAAAATAGGATCTATTTGGCTATGAAGAGAAGTACTTAAGGTTCCTCTTCAGTGAGTGCTTCCAGAAGGAAATAAGGCTATGGATCTTGGAAGGCACATGCTGTCATTATAAATATAGTTGTGCTTTTAATTAAATAAATACTGAAACAAATGTGATTGAATATGAGATAATCCATTCATGTGGATATTATTTTAGTCATGCCTTAAATTAATGCTTCCAAGGTCTTGGCCTGGCTTTTGTTAGTTGAAGAGAAGAGTGCACAGTGTATCATCCATAAATACAAAAAGGCTTGCATGCTCTCAGTTCACCTGCACGAGGCCTCAGAAATGACATTACTTTAGGAAAATCCAAAATAAAATGAGCTCAAAGTTATAGAAGAATTTAAGAAACTAAGACTTGGAAAGCTTAAGGAATTTGCTCAAGGTCATAGAGTTCATAGCACTAGGACTGTCTGTTTCCCAACCCCACATTTTTTCAACTGCCCCACATTTCATTTCAAGTCAGAGCTATTTGTTACATGTGGATGATGAGTAGAAACAGTAAATACTCTGGGAGTGAGAAATCATCAGAGACTGTGGACATGAAGTAGATGGTCTTTAGGGTGAAAATTAATAGTTTAGATGATATTATATCCTCTCTATTTGATTCCTTTGGTGACATTTATGTTAGCACCTTAGCTGATCTGTATAACCTTTTCCACGGAATCCTAATCTGAAATATAGCTTGACACATATATAATACAACAGAAGGCTGAAGAATGAGGATTGGATTCCTTTTCCTATCCCATTTTCAATTCAGTTACCAAGAAAAGATCTTTGAGATCAAAACACTTTATCTTCCCATCCGCAGAAGATGTCAGACAAAAATGTTTAGAGATAATTTTGGATGTGGTACACTTGAGTACTGCATTTGAAGACCAAATAGGACAGCCTTATGATTTATGGTTACCTATTAGTCAAAAAGCGAGATACTAATTTTTGGTACTTCTACAGCTTGCTTCACACTACTTAGCTCCTCTTATGATCTCTGAGTGAGATTGTATACCATGTTTTCCCATTCTTCAGACTAGTAAATTAACTCTGACTCCTTAAATGATAACTTGAAGTGACTCACCACTGATGTGTACTGTATCAAAAGTTGTTACAATGGTAGACAAGAATACAGAAGGAAATCTGCTGGGTTGGGTTTTGCATGTGAGGGGTTAGGACCTGGATAATAGTTTGTATTTAGACTTGCCATATTGTAAACATCTGTAGGGTGTAGGACAATGTGAGTAACTTCTGGATAGCCAGTATTAAAGGGGCAGCCATTAGAGCCCCATATATTACCCTGCAGTAATAGAGTTCTTGGTTGGAAACAATGAAAGCCTATTCTGATTAAATTAAGAAAAAGAGGATTTTCTTGGAAGGTATTTGGGGTAGTTCATGGAATCTAGGAAGGTTGGACAACAAGTTCAGGTAGTAATCAAGGGAGGCAAGACGTAGCTGAGGCATGGTTGTGAAATGATCCTGCTGGGGACACTTCTGTTTGCTACTTGGGTCTCTCCACTGCTGCTGGCACCATAGTCAGTGAGCACTCTTCATGACGCTGGGATCCTGTCTCCCCTGGACACCTGTTTCCCTGCGTCTGGACCCTCAGATCCACCAATGACCATGAAAAATCTGACAGATTCCAGTCTTCTTTTAAAGATATAGGGGAGCATCTGATTGGCCAGGACAAGTCACATTGCCACACTAGCCTCCTGCCAGGAGAGAGGGAGACTATCTTTCTCAGAATTCCCCAACAGGAAGTGAACTGTGTCTGCTACTAAAACTGTGATTCACCTAAGTAGGAGTGGAGTTTAGATGCTGGGCAGTCTTATATAAATGTGTATCTCTACATTTCCTAACCTTTGCATAGAAATGTGCCTAAAAGAAGCTGAGACAGCCTTGTTTATAAGGAAAACTATTCAAATAAGGCAGGCTTTTATGCTAATGGCAATTAGTCTAATTGTGACATATTTATTTCTCTAAATCTATGGCTATCCTGAATCTATCGTGTCCACAAAGCAAATTTTTCCAAGCTCTGGGTTTGTCTGACTCAAGCAAGAATGCTCAAACACAGGCTGATATCTTTCTCACTGTGTGGCTTTGCAATTCAGAAGATGTAAAGAGGTTTTCCCTGGCTTTCAGCCTCCCTATCTATTTTGATCATAGAGGTTAATAATGCTGAAAAGCACTCAGAGTATATAAGGCCGCTGAGGAAATGAGAGCTCTATGTTTTATGGCTGAGACATGACTGGTAATGTATCTGCTGGGAAAGTTGCCATTCGGAGTGCAGCAATGAGTATTGGATTCCATCAATTCTCAGTGACTTCTCCCTTCCCCCACTCCACCCTGCTCCCTTGCCACCCACTGGGGAAGGGAGCATGCAGAGCCCAGATCTGAGCATGCTGGTTGCTTCATTCTTCGTCGGGTTCTGCCAGTGTTGAGCAGTGGCTTACCACTGTGGTCCCACCCTGGATTCACTTGGGAGTTTTCAAATAGTCTGAGCTCAGGTGTTAACCTAACATCACCATGAACCAACCTTACTTCAGGAAAAAGGCCAGGCAGTAAAAATGGAGATACCCCCCCCTCTTTTTTTTTTTTTTTTTTTTTTTTTAACAGGATGAAAATTCCTGAAACAAGGGCTTGCATTCCAGTTTTCTAGCTGTGTGGTCCTGGGTAGGCAATTTTAGCATTTTGCCTTTCAGTTTTCTTGCCTTTAGTAATTTCTGCCTAATAGTGTTTTTGGGATGGATTAAATAAGACATTTCATTTAAGTTTATTAGTATGGTACCTGGCACATAGTAAAGTTTAAAAATCCTCAGTAGCCTTATTATATTACACACAGCCCTTAGAGTTTCATTAGATTTTTTTGTATTGAATTGCTCATATTTATACAAATGGTATCATGATAATAGGACTAAGACTTCACTTCAGGTAGTAAGGCTCAAACAAGTCTTTTGTCATACTACAATGAGTCATATTGTAGAGGGGGACAAATGAAGAAAGGACATGGGAATAGCTTAGGGATAAGTGAGGTGGAGGTCTCTGTTGACTGTAAATGGTGGAAGAAGAGACTCGTAGGGAAGCTCCTATGTATTGGATTTAACTTCGATGTGTTGAAGTTATAAATGGGGCAATCATAGAATTTATTCAAGCAGCTCCTTGATTTAACTCGTGCTTCACTATTGATGCATTTACAGAGTTTGGGAATTGAGGAGGGTAATAGAAGTAGTCATATATCACCTCCAAGAACAGGACAGGGATGAAGGAAAAGCTAAAAAGACAAATATATTATTTTGAGCCTGAGTCAGTGATTGTGACTATGTTACTATTATCTTGTATATGTGTGTGTGTATATGCTTAAGAAAAGAGAGGAAAATATGTAAAAGGTAGGAAGTCTAAGAGTATTGTTACCGGGTGGCTAAAAGTTCAGTCTTAAGAATCAGTTAAGTGACCATATTAGATATACCTTGAGCAGTTACTTGTTTGCTTTGAATCTTGGTTTCCTCATCTGTAAATTAGGATAGTACAAACACTTACTAGCTCTTAATATTTTATGAAGGATTAAATGAAATAAAAAATGTTACTCAGTATAGTACATAGTCAACTCTCAATAAATATTAGTTGTAATCAATCAGTCAATCAATCAATCAGTCCATTAGTCAGTCAGGAGTTGGAGTTCTGAGTCTGGGAACCTGGCTTCTACTAGTCCCTGTTCTCATAGAGTTTTGGGACCTTCATGATGTGAAATTAACCTGTATCTCCATCAGTTTCTCTATAATGTGATAGGAAAAATTTACCCTTGTTAAAAATTAATTGCTCTATCTCCTTCTTAAATGTCACTTGAGAAGAGGAAAGTCAGGGTGAAATCATCCTTGCAGGAGGAAGATATAAGGATTTCTGAAATTTATTATTTAGCCACAAATCCCATGTGGTAAAATAGCCTGAGACTAGTCATTGTGTTTCATATGGTTAAAAGCTTTCTTTTATTCTGTTCTTCCATCTATTCAGTTAAAAAGCACAGATAGATAGAGAGTCTTTTATATGCAACATTTATGGAGGGATGCAAGGTGAAATTGACATACTGGTCATTTCCCTGCTTTCTAAATCTGTTTGCCCTGTTTTAATGTACCTTTATCTGTTGTAGTTGCACATAGCTGTACTAGCACTCTATGGAATCAACTTCAAAATGTAATGTCTTTTGCACTAACTTTTATGCTAGAGAGTAACATAAGAGCACCGTGAGAATGGGAAAATGAGAGGCTGACAGTGTGTGAGCTGCCTCCAGGTGAAGGGCTATTTTTAGGGGAAGACTAGGAACCAGGTGTGCATAGATGAGGGCGAAAGGTCTCGGAGGTAGCTTCCTCTGGACCATATGTTCTGGCATTGCACTGGCCTTAGAGACTGGACTAAGTTATAGTCTTCTATAAAGAACCTATGCAGTATCCTGAGGGTAATAAGAAAGTGCATTCAATGGACTAAGTTACTTCTCCAACCCAGATTTCTTATCTCTAACATGGGAATGATAGTGAAAGCTATCATTCACTGATGATTAGATGAGGGAATCCTAAAGTGTTTCACAAAGTTCTTAGCATATGGAAAGAATTTTTAAAATTGGATAATTTTTAATACTATTCTAAAGTGATAATTTGTTCTTCGTATTCTGGTCAGAACAAAGGGAGAAATATAATATTTAGTGTCCATGTTTCAGGTTTCAGGAACTTTCCATATTATAACTTCAAACACATTCCCCTCACCCCCCTAATATCATACAATGCAAATTCCTAGTCCCATTTTACAGGTGAGCAAATTGAGATTCAGTCAGGCCAAGGAATTTGTTTAGACTCAAAGCAGTTAGTAAGCTGTAGACTATATAGATTGAAACTTGTATGTGACCCTGAAGCCCATGCTTTTTCTACGTGATTGGAAGCATGTACTAATTGAGACTAGAAGAAACGCAACCCATCTCCTTACCATTATGTTTATTCAGTACTAAATTCTAGACACAAATAATGATTTTATTGACTCAACCAGTTGTAGGGATCATGTAGACCCAGTAATTACTCAACCAAAAAATGCTTTCTTCTGCTTGAGATTAAACAGCCTACCAAGAAATACAGTAGAATCTCCCTCTGCCAGAATTCTCTAAAAACAGAACAGGTAATTTGTCTCTGCTTGTTTCATCACTGGCCTTTGAGGGGGTAATAGAAGAAAAACAGCCTCCTGGAATTCTTCCTCATCTAGTCCATCTCTGCAATAACTTGCAAAAGCCATTTTTTTCCCCATTCTAAGCAAAATCTGGGAGAACTTAGTACATAAAATAATATCGACGAAAGGAATCAATACTAATAACTAACATTTGTATAATATTTTCAGAGCTTCTGGAACTCTTTCACATATATTTTCCCCTGAAACTCATATTAGGTGAAATAAGGGAACAAGTATAGATAAGGGTTATTACAATTTGCTTTATTTTTCATGTGAGAAAATGGAGGCTTAACACTTAAAGAATTCACCCAGTATCCTAAGGGTAATAAGTAACCAAATTCAAGCTTGAATTTGTTCAACATCATGGCCAGAGCTCTTTACCTAAGACCTTACTACTCAAAGCAGGGTCCTAGGATGAGGAACTGGCAGCTTGTCACAATGCAGAACTTTTAAAAAAATATATATATTTTATTGTTTTTTTTTTTTTTTTTTTTTTTTTTACAGAGAAGAAGGGAGAGAGATAGAGAACTAGAAACATCAATCAGCTGCCTCCTGCACACTTCCTACTGGGGACGTGCCCACAACCAAGGCACATGCCCTTGATCGGAATCGAACCTGGGACCCTTCAGTTCGCAGGTCGACATTCTATCCACTGAGCCAAAGTGGTTTCAGCACAATGCAGAACTTTTGATCTCACCCATGTCTGCTGAATCCAAATCCATAGTTTAATAGAATTGCTCTGTGGTTTGAATATTCGAATATTCTTCTCTGAGAAGAGTTAATTCTTAGGTAACACCACTTCTTGCTTAAGTGGGAATTCAGTAACCTCCCACTGAACACTGCCCTTTCCTCCTTGTAAGTAAATGGGAATTAAATTGCTTTTAAGCACAAAGCAATATGTTTTTCTTTTTCTTTTACTGGTAACTTTGAGTCATGTTTTGGGGAATCTAAAATGACTAAGTCGGGATAAGGTGCTAGAGGTAACTCGGAAAGTGGTGCTGAAGCAAGTAGAAAGGTAGCCCAAGGCCCTGGCCCGTGTGTCTGTTTATTGAGCGTTGTCCTGTTTCCATTCCCGGCCAGGCATATGCCCAGGTTGTGGCTTTGGTCCCCAATTGGGGTGTGTGTAGAAGGCAACTGACTGATGTTTCTCTCACACATTGATGTTTCTCTCTCTTTCTCCCATTCCCTTCTTCTCTCTCTCAGAACAAATATATATATATATATATATATATATATATATATATATATATATATATATATGGAAACCTAGGCCACTGGCATGAAACCAGGAAGTCTGATTCTGAAAAGCACATTCTGGGAAGGTGAAACAGTCCATAGCTGGCTTTATTTGAGAACCTTCTCCAGGTTTTAAAGCAGTTATTTCTGGCTTGCTTAGAGACAGGATGTACTGAGGCCAGATGCCCTACGTGAGGGACCCTCTTCAAACAGCATCTGGCTAGCATCATTCAACCCCAGCAAAGCCCCAGAGGGCCAGAGCAGACTTTTGCTGCCCAGTGCCTTAGCTTTCTTTTCTTTAGAGCCAGCTGTGTCTGTAAGAAATGCACACTCTTAGGTGGGCTCCCTCAGTTATAGCAGGGCCCCCACCCCTGGAAGGTGTGTCCCAAGAGGGCCCAGAGGTCTGCTGGCATTGTGGCCCTGGCCAGCATGCTGTCTTCTTGCTAGGATGCTTCTCCATTCTCTGTTGGATGATGCTGGCGAGTGAGGAAGAGCATGCTTTAGCACATTTTTGCCCTGCTGTAAAAACAAGGAATTTATGAGCATGCTGGTTTGAAAAGAGGGCCTGGGGAATCATTACCGAAAGCATAAAAGACTAATTTCCCCCATAAAGTGGCAGCAATAAATGTCCTGTAAATATGGGCCTGACTCCTTCAAAAGCATAATTTTACCCCCAATCCAGTAGAGTCTATTTCATGGTTAAACAGAGTAAATGACAGACTCAGTGGCTATTCTCACACACCTGGAGTGAGGCAGTATGTACTGAAGCAAGGGAGAGTAGCTCAGGAGGACACCAGTCAGCTCAGGCTGCCTCCAGTTTGGGAGGAAGACAGGGCACGAAAGAAGGAAGGAAGAAGATAGGAGGAGGAAAAGCTGGCAAAGCAAATCATCAGTGTGTGAAAGTTCACAAAACTAGCAACGGTGAAGTGGAGGCATTGCCCTCCTGAAGCTTCCTTAGTCTGAGAGGATTCGCCTCCTGATTATAAAACATTAGGAACAATGGTATTTTCATAATATCTATTTCAGAAAATTAAGGCCAAATTTGGATATAAGTTCTGTATATTTCCCTGTCCCCCAATTTGTGGCTGTAACAAAGCATTTGAAATTAGAGAGTTCTAGAAGCTGTTGAAATTTTCACTTACTTTTGCTAGGTCAGCTAATCAACAAGCAGGTGCTGAGTTTGTGGGGTGTCAGCCAGGAGGAGGATCCCTGCTTTTCTGAGATGCTGAGAGACTGTGACAGTCCAGGCAGCAGGTCCATGGGGAGGAGACATCCCTGGGTGGATCCTGGCGGGGAGTGCAGCTGGTGAGCAAGGAGAAGGAGGGAGCAATGTGTTCTTTCATTGTCATTAAGAGAATCTCAGTCAGCAGTAATGATGATTTAAAAATAAAAAATAGTTAGCAAGTAGAATATTCTGCATTATTTATCTATATTATACCAATACACCTGTTGGTATATTTCTTTCTTCAGCTTTTACTTTCTGAGAGTAGGACAATCAGGATGATTAAGGAATTCCCATGTGGGAAGATCCAGGACCTAGGCTCTGGATGGAAAGTGTTGTGGGGGCATATAGAAGCAGATAAGCATCTCTCTTGTCACCTGCTTAAAAAGCCCAGCTCAAAAGGCAGAACGACAGAGGTTAGGAAAGCAAAAGTGAAGACCAAGGACTGCAGAACCAGACATGGGTTGGGTTCAAATCTGTTCCACCACTTAGCAGCTGGGCAAACTTATGAAAGATTTTATTTGCTTGTGCCTTAGAGTCCTCAGTTATAAAGTGGGGATAATAATAGGGCTGGTGTGAGAGTTAAAAGAGTTAATATTTGTAAATGACTTACATAGTGCCTGGCACAGGGTAACTTCATATGTTCTTGAAGTTGGCTTCATATATATGTTCACTAAGTTATTATGAATTACATGATTATTCCTCTTGACTTTCTATGCCTCATGTAGAGTATCTGTTACGAAAGGGTTGTATTCTTTCCCCACACACTCTTTTGAGGCATCATTGACGAAAGATTGTGTTTATATATTTAATCAATGAAAAGCACACATTTTTCAGCTTAAGTCAATGACTGCTTCTGGGGAATTTTCTTTTCCCACCCCCACTATGTCATGCTCTGTTACTTTTAAGGTGACTTCATTTGAGATGACTGAAGATTAGGCATGTTCTAGTTGTCGGGTTTTCTGGTGACTATGCTTAAATTCCTGATGTTTGCCCTAGCCCGGTGGTTCAGTTGAAGTTAGAGAGTACACCAAAAGGTTTCAGGTTCAATTCCTGGTTAGGGCATATACCTAGGTTTTAGGTTCAACCCCCAGTCAGGGTGTGTATGGAAGGCAACCAATTGATGTTTTCTCACACATCAATGTTTCTTTCTCTCCCTTCCTTCTCTCTAAAAATTAATAAAAACCTATCCTCAAGTGAGGATTTTAAAAATTCCTGATGCTTAAGTTTTGATCTCTTCTACTTTTGAACATTTTTTTTTTCATGTTCAGCTACGATCTCTTCTCTTCTTGAGGTGCCTTAATTAATGTGCTCTTTTCCAGCTGCCTATATTACCCTCCTGCAGGACTCATGCTTCCTCCTTCCACTCCTTATTCTCAGTCATTGGCTTCTTCTTCCTCCATGACATTCCATCTCCCCTCACACTGGAGCCTTGCTTGTTCCCCTGTGGCTCTCTCAGGAGGAACCTATGAAAGACTTACTTTGATAGTCATAAGATGCTAGGAGGTGAGGACCACACTGGAGTGGATCCAGGCATGGCAGCTGGGCAGTTGGTGGTGGGGAAAGTTACTTCTCTTTCCTGGATGGCTATACTCATTCTTGCTTCTGGGTGAAGGATGGGAGGGACAAGCTTACTACTTCTAAAATCTAAGTCCTGGGAAACAGGTCGCTGAGGCATCCCCAATCACCAATCAGATGTTAGATGGTCACCAAGTGCCTCAAATTATTCTGGTTATAGGAGGTTAAGACAAAGGGTATGAGATGTCTCTTAGCCATAAGGATGTAAACAATTACAAAATTGTTTTGTTAAGAATAAATACAGTTAAAAGAATCATTCTCTAAATGATAAGAATAGTAGGAGCTTAGAGATGGAGCGAGGCTTGGTAGCTCCCAAGAGAAAGGGAGATTTGAATGAAAAGCTCAGGTTAGATAGGGGGCGTGGACAGGGAGGAGGACATATTCTAGGTGACAGTGGAATATGGGTGTGAGGAACTATGTCCATGGTGGCCCAAAGGACTCCAGGTGGGACAAATGAGAATAATAATAGCAAAATCCACTTTGAGAAGGAAAATCTACTTCTCTATTTCCAAAGCAAATTCACATGCAATATCTGATTAGAAATGGAATAGAAATGGTTAAGTTGGAGATACCAGATGTTTGCTAAAGTGAGATCACAGACATTGAAAAAATGAAAGTGCTCTGCCTACTCCTCGTGGAGTGGAGTCATGAGATTGGCTTGTCTGGCTCTTCCACCCCGAATTCATGAATTCTTTACAGAGACAGAACAGTCCTAATTGAACTGGCCTTCAGGTACCTGGGATTCCAGCCTCAATTTAGTGGCTCTGTGCCTCTGTTTGCCTTCCATTTTCTTTTGCTTTGTCTGAGATAACTCACTTTGAGTCCCAATGCGAACCCTGTAGAGAATGCCAAAGACTAGTACCTATGCTCTCTGTCTTTCACTTGCTCTAAAAGTAGATAGGCCCATCTGTTTAAAGACTATTGGAAATAATTAACACTTTTCTTTAGCTGGGAAGAAGCACATGTTAATATACTCTTTTTTTTAAAGAAAAAATGAGAAATGCACGTATTAGTTTGACTTCATGCTTTATTATTAGCTATCATTTTCAACTTCTCGGAGTGCTGTCACCCACCCTATAGGACCATCATTGGGCTGATATTGGCACCAATTTAGATTATATTAGTGTTAATTTGGGTTTTCTAGTGCCTGCTGCTTAATAACTATCAGCAGGTTTTGTCCCCATCATATCATTAGCACCTTCTTCCTTCAGGTGCTGACTGGGGGCAGCAGAAGCCCCCAAGCCTCCAGCAATTTACACCTACTGACTCTCCCTGCAGCTGATTCATCCTCATGATCTGTCAGACTCTTCACTCAACTTCTTAACTCTCTCACTATTCTTATGGAGCTGGCCAGTCCAGCATCACTAGATTTTTGAAACTTATAATAAGGTTAGGGAGGCGAGGAACTTTGCAGATAATCTGTGGTCCATCTTCTATTTTCTGGATGATATAAATGAAGGTCAGGAGATTAAGTAATTTGTCTGAAATCAACAGGAAGGAATAGAGACAAAGTTGAGCCCAGGCTCTGCTCATCCTAATTATCCTCATTCCATATTCTTTCAGATTCTCTCATTATAGTTTGGGACCAGGCAGGCACCTCCACAACTCAATCAGCTCTTGGATGTATCACTGCTTGCAGTGGAGGCCACAGCACTTAGGGACAGTTTCTAGGCTGAACTGTCACATTTTAATACAACTAAACAGCTAAAATCAAGGTTGCAAAAAATTTCATAATGTAACACATGTAATCCTCAGAAGACGGCACACATTAAATGTCTATAGAGTATATGTATTCCTTACCATAATGGGTCAAATGGTCACTCTTTGCTTTCTCTTTTCTTTCCTCTCTCTATCTGGTCAGTCATCAATCCAGCTGAGCATTGCCTCTTGAAAGAATTTATCAAATTATTTTCTCAGTTTCTGCTACAAATCTCTCACCTGTTTCAGATCCAAAGGACTGCAGTAGCTTCTTAGCTGGTATCCCTGAGCCCTGCACTCTTGATCCTCATAAATATGTCTTCAACATTCATTTCAGATTCATGGTCAAAAATTGATCCTGTCCTTTCCATACCTTATAGGTGATGATTTCTCACGTAAAAAAGAGTCTTCAAAATGGGCTACATCAAGGGATACATATATATGGGTGGATTTTAAGAACTCAATTGCCCGGTCTTCAATATCCAATGAGCCTACAATCACAAGATTCTTCTACCCCTTAAAAAACAGAGGTAGCCTTTTTACCAATCCTAAATCTTACTTTGGTATATTGTACTAGGATGTAAAAACCTCCAAATATCACATGAAAGGATAAATGGAAATGTTGGTTTTTACAAAAATTTCCTTTAATGGTTAATTACTACACTTTGACTCCTCAACTGAAACAGTAAATGTTTAATGATGCTGGTTCTTTTGAATGTAACCAGATTGAATGGGGCTATGACATTTAAAAAAAAACACCTGTATAAATATAATAGAATTAGGGACATAGAAAGGGAGTGGACTGATAATTCTCAGGGGGAAGAAGGTCTGTGGGGTGCAGAAAGAGATTGGACAAAAATATTACACCTATAGATGAAGGCAGTGGTGGGGGGTAAGGGCATGGGGTGGGGAATCAGGTGGAGGGGAGCTATGGGGGGAAAAAAGAGGAACACCTGTAATAATCTGAACAATAAAGATTTATTAAGAAAAAAATCTATATAAAATCCAAGATAAATATTTTACATGGTTTCTCTCAAATTCTGTGTGCTTAATCAACAGGGTAGTTAAAAAACTCTATCAAATCATAAAATGCAATATTTGTTTAACAAACAGTTCTTATTTTATAAAGTATTTAACTTTTTTTAAAGTAATCCTATTGTGAAAAAATTTAAATATGTGTGAGGGGTAACATAGTTTGTTTTCTCTCAAATATTTTGTTTTGAGAAAAATTTAAACATATAAAGGTGGTCAAAGGATTATACAGTGAGCACCCATAAATGCACCATTTTTTTTTTTTGTTTTAATACTCACTTGTGAATATGTTTTTATTGATCCTTTTTTTTAAAGAGAGAGAAACATAGATTGGTTGCCTCCCATATGTGCCCCAACCATGGATCAAACCCTAAACATGGGTGTGTGTCCTGACTAGGAATCAAACCTACATCCTTTTAGGTGTATAGAATGGCCAAGGCCATTTATGCACCACTTTTATAATATACTGGAGGCCTGGTGCTTGGGGTTCATGCACTGGTGGGAGGCATGGCTTGCGGGGATCAGCCCGCTGTGGGAGCACAGCTCATCTTGGTCAGCCCAGCAGGTGTGAACCCACCCTCTGAGCACTGGGTCCCTGGTCTGGCATCTTCCATGGAGCTGAGCACTTGCCTCTCTAAGGGACCTGGTGGGGGCTGAGCCCAGGGACAATAGCACTAAGAGGCAGCAAAGTAGGCCTCAGTCCCGCTGTAGCCATGAACCTACTTCCCAGCCTCCAGGGTCAGCTCTGTGAGCCTGGCTGCGGTGCTGCATGCCCTGCGGGCATCTGGAGAAGGCAGCAGGGGGCAAGGAGGGGGATCCTGGGGCGAGGAGGTGACAATTGCAGCCTGGGTTCCTGCCCTTGGTCCTGGGTTTGCAGCAAGAGGAGCCACTCATCCCAGTCAGCTGAGTGGTGCCCCCACTGTCGTAGTGCACTGACCACTAGGGGCAGCTCCTGCTTTGAGCATCTGTCCCCTGGTGGCCAGTATGCATCATAGCAACTGGTTGACTGGTTGTTCTGGCTGTTCTACCGTTTGGTTACTGGGCTTTTATTATATAGGACTAGAGGCCCAGTGCACAAAATTTGTGCACTTGGGGGTGGGGGGTCCCTCAGTCTTGCCTGTACCCTCTCGCAGTCCAGCAGTCATATATCCTTAGTACTGGTGTGGAGGCAGGAGAGGCTCTTGCCACCACTGTTGCGCTCACCAGCCGTGAGTCTGGCTCAGGGCTTCTGGCTGAGCAGCGCATCCCCTGTGGGAGCGTACTGACCATCAGGGAGCAGCTCCTGCATTGAGCATCTGCCCCTTGGTGGTCAGTATGCGTCATAGTGACTGGTTGTTCCAGTGTTCAGTTGATTTGCATATTAGCCTTTTATTATATAGGATTTGCCTTATCACACATCTCGCTATCTATGCCTCATCAGTCTATCTTGTTTTTTTCTCAATGCAATAAAAACTAAGTTGCAAACATTATGTGCAGAGATTTTTCACTTATTTTAGTAGATATATGAGCAGAAAAAGTTTGGACTTATAGAAGAGAGCTCCTCAGCCTGGCTTTGAAAGACCTCTGTGGAGGGCAGGAGCAAGTCTTTGGCAGACGGTGGTGTTTGTTGTGCTTCTCTTTTGTGGTTTGTCCTTGGCATTTGCTGATTCCAATGCTCCAGTTACACAAAGCCACTTGGAGTTCCCTTGTAACAAGCTGATTAATGCCTCTTTGTCATGGCAGAATAGTCGGTTCTCTGGACCTGGACTTTTCTCCCTGCTTCTAGCTCTTCTGTTTCACTTCTGCTTATCCTTTTAGACTTAAAGGGTATCTTCAATATCATAGAGGCAAAAAAAAAAGTCTTATTGAACTCTATTGAATATGGCATGGTGAAAATTTGGGGGGATGAAATCAGAAAAATTGTTTCCTCAAAACTTGCCTCAAAATATTTTTCTGCACTACTCATATTTTGTTTTAAAGTATGTATTTTCTTCATTATATTATCCTGTAAAAATATCCCAAGCGCTGATTCCTTTGTGATTGTATTCAATTATATATATATAACAAAGTTAAATATATTTATAAAATGATATATATATATATATATATATTTATAATATAATTATGTGTAGCTAAATATATTTATATTTATATCTCTATTTTCTTGGTCTTTTTAGGGAATGAAATCCAAAGTCCAGGTACCATCAACACCAACTGTGTAGCTTTGCAAGGGTCATTTAATCTTCTTGGATCTTAGTTTGCTTATCTGTTAAATGGAGGTAGAAATACCTACTCTACCTAACTTGCATTTTCTTGAGGATCAAATGTATGTAAAGTAATGTTTCCAAGTGTTTTGGAAATAGAAAATGAGGATAATACAGGTGCTTTTATGTCATATCCAGGAAGGAGGCATTGCTGGTGAAGGTCAGTAGTTTGGGTACCATGGATATAAGTCTATATAATAATTCCAGCCACACCCTCTCCCCTTCACTTCTTCTAACTTTTCCCACATGTGGGTCCTTCTTATCTAATCTCAGTGCCAGCTGAATCCAGTGTGATAGCCTTCCAGGTCCCTGATGCTGTAGTGTAGACAAATGATTGCCTACAGAAAGCGGAGGGGAGGGGATAGATAGGAGGGGCGGATTCTGATCAGAACAACATTTGGACCTCAATGAGAAGTTTTATAGAAAGCCTTCACTGCATGCATCTTATGTAAAATCCCATAACAATGAACCATGTCCTAGAGTCCAGGTCTATGCCTATTTTCCGGCCAGAGCGGAACAAAGATATGATACCTCCTATGATTCCCTCAGTGCAAGTAAAGAAAAGTGAAGCAGCTGGCCAAAGCAGTAAGGGCATTTGTTTTCTCATGCAGCTTGAAGTGAAGATGCAGGGACTCCAGGATTGATCAGTTCAGTAGTGTAATTATTAGGAGTCATCATTCTTCTGCTTTTTCCAGCAGCCCATGTACCACATCCAGGCAAGACAATATCAGAGAAGAAGGGGGAAAAAAAAGAACAACTCTTCTTTAGGTCAAGGAAATCTTTCATCTAAGTTCTGCAGTGTCATTGGTCAGAATTGTTTCCTGTTTATTCCTGAACAAACCAGTGGCGGGGGAGGGCTGAGGCTATCATAAAAAGCTAGACCAGTCAGAATTCACGCGTGTGGATCTGGAGAGGGTCAGCCTGTTTTAAAGCTCAAGCTACTTGAATAAAAGAGAAGAAAGAGGATAACTATTGGAGAGGCAAACAACAGCAATTGCTAACCTCCCTTCATCTAATTTAGCAGCCTAAGGGAAATGGGGGAGATCTGTATGTACAAAGTAAGGATGGCGCAAATAATTAGTACAAGCATGTATTGTTGATTTATTTTCCTTCCTCCTCCTCTTCTTCCCTTTTTCTTCTTTCTTTTATTCTTTGTGGCTGGGCATTTTGTCTAATTATTACTGTTTTAGTTACCAAATTATTAACCTTTGCACTTCCATCAACTTACATTATCTTTTCATTTTATCACTTTAAATTATTCAGGTGCTCTCTTAGATCTCCTCTCAGAATTAATGTATCTCATCTGTATTTCTATAGCATGGTTTGGTAACTCTTAACATAGACTCCTTCTGCAAAGCTATTTCTGTAGGGTGTGTTTCCCCAATAGATAGTGAACAAACAGAGCTCAGGGGTTATCTATCCTCATTTCAGTTTCCTGAGCACCTTGCCAGTGTTACACATATAGCAGGTGCTTACTACATGAGTGTTCATTTGAAAAAGGGGCTTGTGTCCTTGGCCATGTGCACATGCGGTCAGGAAGTAGTTTCTTTATTCATTTTGAGTGAACTTAACAGCCATGACATTGGTTCCTTTGCTTCTAGATGCTTTTGTCAAAGCTTTTTTCAATTAGCCTGCAACCCTTCTGAGGATTAAAAACCAAAAATTAAAAGGCTCTGTGATTTTCTTTGGTCCAAGGGGAGATTATCTGCATTCAGCCTTTTCTAATGGCGGGTTCAACCAGATACATTGGCAGCATTCCCACCCTTTACAGTAGTCCCTCAAGTGGCTCGAGCCTCCAGTTTCTGAACAAACTTTCCTTTAGTGAAAAGAAATGTTTTCTTTATTTTGGAGGCGGCTTTAATTTTACCTCTTTTATTTTCATTGCATAGTGGCCTTTAAAAGCATAGCCCCCAAAGCTGAGCTTCCTCAGGAAGATTGTACACTTTGCATTCATCCTGGGATGTGAACCTGAGAACTTCTTTGCTGGACTCAGGGCTATCTTAACTCCAGAAGGAGATTTCCATTTCTGTCTTAGCTTCTTCTCTTCACAATTGCTCATCTAGTGACTTTCAAACACCTGACACATGAATTTATAAGTGAAGGTTTGTGATATATTGAAAGAATAATGGATTCATCACGGAGCCCTAGAGATTCAGAAAAGTCCTTTGAATTAATATATTATTTTTGTTTTTATCCTAAAAGTTGATCATTTGGCTTTAAAATGGGAAAGGGAAAGTTATTTATAATATAGCCTTGTTCTATCCTTGGCTAGCCACAATCACAGGTCAGAAAATAGAAGAGGAAGAAGGGACAGGGAGAGGGAGATGTGTGTCTAGCTATTCGGATATACAGAGGGGGCAAAAGTAGGTGTATAGTTGTTTGTATGGAAAATAATACAATAATTAATAAATACTAAGACAAGAATAAACTTGTACCAGAAACTTAGAGACATACATTCAAGGCCTACCTTTACCATAATACCATGTAATACTGAGCCATACTGTTGTGTTTCTATGAGGTTATTGTTGATGTCCATGTTTTGAGTACTCACAACTATAAATCTACTTTTGCCCCACTCTGAACACTGTAATGTGTTCAGTGTGGGAATGATGCTATAAATTATGGTTAGGTTTACAAGTTAATCTAAGAAAGTCTTCTTTATCCATAAAGTACCTGAAATCCAAAGTATATGCCATAATTGTACTTACGGTATGTTTTTGTGTACAGTATTTTATTTGATCTTAGTAAATATGGTATGCTAATATAACTATCACCATTTTACAGATGAGAATTATTCTTAGCTCACAGTGCCTACCACATAGTAAGTGCTTAGTACATGTTTATTGGATAAATGAGCAATCAGCAGTGATTGCTCAGTATTACATGGTATTATGGTGAAACTGGGCTTTGAATTCAGGTCTCCGAGATTCAGATATAACCCAGGGCTCTTTCCATCTCATTGCTTTCCACGCTTTTATCTGTTGCTCACAGAAAAACCTCAGTATTGGAAGAGAGTCAATAATTAACTGTTTCGAGACACAGCCTGAATTTTCCCAGTCAGAGATTTTAAGTTTCATTGATTAAAAAAAATGTTTGCCCCAAATAAAAGTAGACAGGCCTGTTGGAGAAAAGAAACTCAAACAATGCAAATTTGTTATGTTATATATTTATATGTTTATATATATTTCAAATTTATGTAAGTTAAGTACAGGGTTAACTGCCATTTGCAGTTTCTGTGCACATCTGGGTTTTATTGTAAAGATTCATGTGAATGTAGTCATCTACTCTGTATACTCATCTATATGTTATGTTTGAAATGACTTATCATCAAGTGCAACTGATTCCAGGAAGACACCCATGTGTATCCTGTGATTGTGGAGTCCCTGGTACATTTTGGCTTGCTCCTGTGGGTACAGGGACTATCACATTTAGAGGGCAATGGAGTCCCCTTATGAGGCTGGCCTCTTATTAACCATAACAACTCAAACTGTTTCCATGGGGAAATACGTGCTCAGTTCTTGAGAAAGGAATCTTTGGAACACTAGCTGAAGACTAACTGCATGCGTATGAGGTTATTTTTTCATGAAATATTAATGCTTATTGCATGTAACATTATTATATTTAAAATACTTTTCTTGAAATATTAATATTTATTGCATGTAACATATTTAAAATCATTAATTTTTTATTGTTTAAAGTATTACAAATAGTAGTACAAATGTCCCCCCCCCAATTTATCTTCCCTCAAACTCCCCTACCTCCTGGCACATGCCCTCACCCCTTCCCAGTGTCTTGCATCCATTGGAGGTTATTGATCCCAGAGAGTGTTTTAATTTTAGTGTCAAACGTTTTGTGAATTCCTTCACTGACAAGCTATAAAATCTCTCCTTTTCCTTCTTATCTCACATTGACTGCATCTGGAGATAACTGGAGACTAGTAGTGACTTGTACTGGTTGCCACAACACACAGACTCATGACTATGGAAGCAGCATGTCACCATTTCATGCAGTAATGCTCTGGTCAAACCTCTGTTTCAGCATCTTTGAATCAACTTCGGAGTTTCCACCCCCATTTCCTTCAAAACACAACTGCCCTTAAAAAGCTGAAGGTAAAGGTCTTTACAGAGAGCAGTGAGGGTTACACTCTGCTGTTTTCAGTCATACTGGTGTGATCAAAACAATGAGCTTTGGCTTTGAATATGGAGAGAGTAAAATTGTGTTTCCTCCTTTCATCCTCACCTGGGCTTCACCTAGGTGGTCTGCGTGGATAGAACGTAAATTTTCTCACCCTTCCTTTTTTCTCCTACATCCTCCTCCAAATCTACACAAGTAAAGGTGGATGGTCTGATGTCATTCAGGAGAAAATCATTCTAACTTAGATTTTGAAAGGGGTGAACATGTGAGTAGACGGAGACAAAAAATGAGTTCACTGAGAAATAAACTGAGGAATATCTTCTCATTCCTGACTCTGGAAGTAACTATTGTACATGATGAAGGAATTGTGGATAATCCTTGTTTGATTATGTTCTTACACATTTCAGGAAATGACCTGTTTGTGTTGCCTCAGTATAGTGTTAGGCCCATCATCCAGGCATGATTAAAAGCAGCACTTGCTCTAGGTCAACAATAATAATAGCTTTTCTAAAAATATACATGTGTCCTATCTATGGTGTCATTGCATTGGGAGCCAAGAAAATGATCTCTATTCCCAGGAGAAAAAAAAAAGGAAAAAGAATCAAAAGCATCATTATAACTCACTTCTCCCTTAGTCCCTATTATGCATTTTAGAGTTTCTGGCATATATTTTTTTCTTCTGTTCACTCTCTTGGTACTTTTCATTAAGAAAATCTGGTACCTGCTGAATGTGGCCGTGATTAGAATAATATGATTTCCTCTCATTTGTTTTTACAAGAAGCTGTTTGAAGTGGAGAGAGCTTGAGTTTAAATTAAGATGTAACTGAAAAGCATGAGAAAATGTTTAATTAATGTAATAACCCTCTGTTAATAAAGGAAAATATGACCTGAGATATGTTGGAAGTGGCTACCTGAAATAAAGTGAAGTCCACTAAACAAGCCTGCTCAGAAATAGTGACTCATCTTATCCCTATTGGAATGGGAAGAAGAAGAATCAAGAGAAGAGACTTAACATTTATTGAGTACTTACTACGTGTGAGGCATTGGATTTACTGTAAGGATATTCTAATACTTAAATGTGTAACTCTCCCTGTGAGAGAAGTATTTTTTCCTCATTTTATAGAGTAGGAAACTGAGGCTTAGATCAGTTCAATGATTTGCTCAAGATCACACATCTTTAAAAGGGACAGAGCTGAGTTTTGCATTCAGTTCTGACTGACTTCCCATTATACCACACAAAAAGCAAGTGTTAATTTTAGTATCTGTGATAAAATTAAACATATATAGACAAGTTTTATATTGCATAACTTGAAGATTCAGAAGAGGGCCCATACCCCAAATTCTACTATTATAGATTTATTTCTCTGGATTACATGATAATTTTTTATAATACCTGGAGAAAACAATACTAAGTCCCTGATATTTCAAGATTTGATGCTTAGTGCCCTTCTAAGAAAACCTCATGTATCCCAAATCTAATGCATCCAAATCTTGAGAAAACTAGTAGCTGCTAGTTGGTAGAATGGTGGAGATGGGATGGTATGGTTATGGGAGGGAACCAGCTACCATGTCACTTTCCTTAACTCCTGGGAATCTCGGTAAATCAGGTTGCCACATAGAGATAGCAGTTCTATAACTACCTGTCACAAATTGCAGGAGCTCAGAGTTCAAACTCAAGGAAATATCTGAAATGTTGGCAAAAAGAAGAAGAGGTGAGAATGAATCCCATTGTGGGTTCAGACTCAGTGTCAGGGTTGCGGGGAGGAGAGGGTCAGGGATTAACTCATCCTCTCTCCCAAAGCCCTCTTCTGTATTCTGTGATTTTTCTGTCACTGGCATCCTTCAAGTCACATTCAGGCCCAGAATCTCAGTCATTTATTATTTTTCCTGGTCTATAACCCCTCACCCCCACATCCTTCCTTTCTTTACTGATAAAACATCAAGATCTGCAAGGATTTTATTTTTACTTCACTAAATTTTAATCTACCCAAAGACAGAATATTATTAACAATAATTAATGTAATTATTAATCAATCATAAATTGATGGTAATAACTAAGATTTAGTCTGCTCATACTAATTTCCCAGTTTCTTGGTGGGTTAATTGTAGCTTATTTCTTATTTTTAGGAGAAAAAAGTAGTGGTCAAATTTTGTTAATGTTACATAGTAATTAGCTAGGCTGGGATTTGAATCTGCCTTTATGTTTCCACAATGTCTGTGGTATTACTTGCCAGGATCTTGCACAACTAATTGTGAATGGCTTTCTTCAGATTTTCTAATAAATATTTAGCACTAAAGTATCTGTAGGTGGCACTCTTAGTTCTGATTACACCTCTGCTGGCAGGAATTTAAACTGGCTATGGAGAAAGTACAGATGGAAGCTGAGTTTGCTAGATTGGTTCTAGGTCAGGGAGCCTAACGTAGGGTTTAGTATCTCTGTGGTTACCCATAAGTATTCCATCAGGCTAACCTCTTTAACTCCATCTAATTCACCAGTACTACAGTCTCTTCACTCCCTATTTTTAATTTAAAAAAATAATTCTTTATTGTTGAAAGTATTACATATGTCCCTTACGGCCCCCCCCTCCATTGACTCCTTCCAGCCCACCCTTACCCTCTACCCCGGCTTTCAGCACCCTATTGTTTGTGTCCATGATTATTCATATGTACATACAAGGTCTTTGGTTGATTACCTCCCACCCATCCCATCCCTCTTCCCCCCACCTTCCCTCTAAGATTCCACACCCTGTACATGCTTCTATGTCTCTGAATCCACTCCATTCGTCAGTTTATTTTGTTACTTAGATTCAACGTATGAATGCGATCATGTGATACTTGTCTTTCTCTGACTAACTTATTTCACTTAGCATGATACTCTCCAAAGCAGCCTTTACAGTCTGGAGCTGCCTTTCTGCCTTCCCATGCTGCCCAGAGGCCCAGAGTCTGGAGTGGCTGGGGTGGTACAGAATGGCAATGATGCAAGTGTCTCACCATACATGTGCTCAGAGCTTGTGTGTGCAAATTAACCCATCATCTTTGTTGGGTTAATTTGCATACTCACTCCTGATTGGCTGGTGGGTGTTGAAAAGGTATTGTCAATTAGCATGTTACTCTTTTATTAGGTAGATAGTAACCCTTTATCAGATGTATCATTGCCAAATATGTTCTCCCATACAGTGGGCTTTCTTTGTTTTGTTGATGGTTTCTTTTGCTGTGCAGAAGTTTTTTATTTTGATATAGTCCCATTTGTTTATTTTCTCCTTAGTTTCCTTTGCTTTAGGAGATGTAGATAAAGATGTAACATACTGCTACGAGAGATGTTTGAGATTTTGCTACCTATGGATTCTTCTAAGATTTTTATGGTTTCATGACTTACATTTAAATCTTTTATTGTTTTGAGTTTATTCTTGTGTATGGTGTAAGTTGGTAGTTTTATTTTTATTTTATATTTTTGCATGTATCTGTCCAATTTTCCCAACACCATTAATTGAAGAGACTCTCTTGACTCCATTGTATGCTCTTGCCTACTTTGTCAATATTAACTGAGCGTATTGGCTTGGGTCAATTTCTGGGTTTTCTGTTCTTTTCCTTTGATCTATGTGCCTGTTTTTGTGCCAGTACCAGGTTATTTTGATTATGGTGGCTTTGTAGTATAACTTGAAATCTGGTGGTGTGATTCCTCCAACTTTGTCTTTTTTCAAAATCGTTGTAGCTATTCATGGTCTTTTTTTATTCCATATATATTTTTGGAATATTTGTTCTAGCTATGTGAAATATGCCATTGGTATTTGAATAGGAATTGCATTGAATATGTAGATTGCCTTGGGTAGTATGGACGTTTTAATGATGATGTTGATCCTATCAATACATGAACATGGTATATTCTTCCACTTGTTTATATCTTCTTCTATCTCTTTTTTCAAAACTGCACTCCCACCAGCAGTATACTAGGGTTCCCTTTTCTCCACATCCTTGCCAGCCTATAGTTTTCTGAGTACAAGTCTTTTGCCTTCTTGGTAAAGCTTATTCCCAAGTATCTTAATTTTTTTCCCCAACAGTAAATGGGATTGTTGTTTAGTTTCTCTTTCTGAGAATTCATTATTGGTGTATAAAAAAGCCATTAATTTTTGGGTGTTGATTTTGTATTCTGTTACATTGCCAAATTAATTCATTAAATCTAGTAGTTTTCTAGTGGAGTCTTAAGGTTTTCTGTGTGTAATATCTTGTAATCTGTGAATAGTGAGAGATTTATTTCCTTCTTTCCAATTTGGATGCCTTTTATTTCTTCTTGTCTGATCACTGTGGCTAGGACTTCCAATACTCTGTTGACTAAGAGTGGTGAAAGCAGACATCTCTGTCTTGTTCCTGTTCTTAGGGGAAATGTATTTATTTATTTATTTATTTATTATGATGGGAAATGTTTTTAATTTATGCCCATTGAGTATGATCTTGGCTGTAGGTTTGTCACATATGGCCTTTATCATGTTGATATATGCTCCCTCACTTTGCTGAGAGTTTTTTTTTTTTTTAATGGGTGTTGGATTTTGTCGAATGCTTTTTCTGCACTTATTGAAATTATCTTTCAATTTGTTTATGTGATGTATCATATTTATTGATTTGCAAATATTGTCCCAGCTTTGTATCCCTGAAATAAACCCCACTTGGTCATCGTGTATGACCTTTTTAACATATTGCTGGGTGTGATTTGCTAATATTTTGTTGAGGATTTTGGCTTCTAGGTTCCTCAGGGATATTGGCCTGCAATTCTTTCTTTATAGTGTCTTTATCTGGTTTTGGAATTAGGATAATGCTGGCCTCATAAAAAAGAGTTTGTAAGTATTCCTTCCTCTTGTATTTTATGAAATAGTTTGAGGAGTATAGGTGTTACAGTAGTTCTTCTTTCAGTGTTTGGTAAAACTCCTCTGTGAAGCTGTCTGGACCTGGGCTTTCATTTGCTGGGAGTTTTTTGATTACTGCTTCTATTTCATCAGTTTTTATTGGCCTATTCAGGTTTTCTGATTCCTCCTGATGTAATTTGGAAGATTATATTTTTCTAGGCATTTGTCCATTTAATCTACATTGTCCAGCTTATTGGCATATAGTTGTTCATAGTGTGTGTGTGTGTGTGTGTGTGTGTGTGTGAGTATATATATATATATATATATATATATATATATATATATATATGCAATCCTTTGTATTTCTGTGATGTCAATGGTTACTTCTCCACTTTGTTTCTCATTTTATTTATTTGGATCCTCTCTCTTTGTTTGATGAATTTGGCTAACAGTTTATCAATTTTGTTTATCCTTTCAAGAACTAGCTCTTGGTTTCATTGATTTTTTTGTATTGTTTTTGTAATCTCTATGTTACTTATTTCTGCTCTAATCTTTATTATTTCCTTCATTATACTCACTCTAGGCTTTTCTTGCTCTTGCTATTATCTTCCTAGTTCTTTAAATTGTAGGGTTAAATAGTTTTTTTGCTGATTTTTCTTGTTTTTTGAGGTATGCCTGCAGTGCAAGGAACTTCCCTCTCAGGACAGCTTTTGTGGTGTCCCAGAGATTTTGGGTTGTTGTGTATTCATTTTCATTTGTTTCCATGAAATTTTTGATTTGTTTCTTGACCTTCTTGGTAACCCACTCATTGTTTAATAACATACTATTTAACTTGCATATATTTGAATGTTTTAGGTGTTTTTACTGTAGTTGATTTCTAATTTCATTCCACTGCTATCTGTGAGCACTTAGCCAGCCCTTTCATGCTTCCACCCCTGCTACCAGTGCCTATGTGTTCTCTACTTTCAGTCCTTGGGTATCAGGTTTCTCTCCTGTGAGTCTTCCATTGATTATTCAGGAAATTTTTCTGTAATTTCATTGTAATTTTGGTTTGTTCCTGAAAGTATGTTCATGCAGCATCCATTACTCTGTGCCTTTGTTTTAAACTTCCTATTCTTAAAATTATTGTTAGAAGTTGTATGTTATTATATTCTATAGGTATAAGAGGGTCTACCCTATAGGCTACCCCTGGTAGAAACCCTCGGTGGCCCAGTGCTTTACACTCTGATATTGGTTTCTCAAGGAAATCCTATAGCTGGCACATCTCTTTTCTTAAGAGAAAAGTTGAATGAGCATAATTGCTATGATTCCATACTTCCAACGCCACTGATGACTTGGTGGAATCTTTGACTAAACCTTGGGGGAGGCCAGCTTCCTCCCTCCCCTTTTATGTCAAACAAACAAACAAACAAACAAACCATGAAACTAGCAGCAGTAAGAAACCCCAGAAAGGCAAACTCCATTTTTTTTCCAGCTGCATCTCTGGTTCAAATAGAAGCAGGGAATGCTATAAATGTTCTGACAAGGATTGGGAGTATTTTTATGTTGACAGACTCACATATGGGAGCCTCCTGTGGTACCACTTTAGAAGGAAGGCTCCAAATGCCCAGGTCATTAAAGCCAGATGTTCTTTCTTGCTTGAGTGTTAGCCTTCATTTGGGCTAAGACTGGTGAGAACAGGCTTTGCTGTTTAAATCCAGCTTTATTTTTTAAAAAAAAACCTGGTGTTTATTGTGAGCGGATGACATGGATGTGGCTTAGACCTCCAGCTCTGCTTCTATGGGCCCGGAAGACTTAAAAATGGCTATAACAATTTATATAAACTGCCAGCCTCCCTTAGCCCAGATCTAGAGGAAATGACTGAATACTGAGTGAGACAGGGGGAGTGGAAGGGGAATTGTTTTGTGAGTTCAAGTTGAACATGGAAAAATATGAACTCTTTTTTTCTATGCCTTTTACTTTTCTGATTTCTTTATTTCTGTTTATGCTAATAGAATTTTCCCCAATATCTGAACTTTCTGCATCCTTCTTCACCTTCATCTCATATTCATCCAATCAGCAGCCACCTCTTTCTAGTTTTACTTTGTTCTGTAAATTTTACTTATTTTGTATTTCTTACATAAATATACACATACATGCACATACATGCACGCACATACACACACCTCCCATCTCTCCATTCTTTATCATCATCACTTTAGCTCAGGCCTTTATTAAATAGCTTTCCCACCTCAAATATCTCTTTCTGCCAGTCCATGGTACTCTCCAGTATGAGACTGCTGGTATTATCAGATTACTCACTCCCTCATAAATCTTTAGTGGCCACTCACTGGACATAAAGTTCAGACTCCTTACTTAAGAACTGTCTGCCCATTGAGAGAAACCATATTTGATGAATATTTTTTCTTTTAAGAGTGCCTTGTATCTAAAAATATTTACTGATTTGAAGTCACAAGAATGGAATGTAAAATCTTTGATGTTGCCTCATAATTTGATGTTTTAGTTTTAGTCCCTGTAGCAGATGCTGCTAGTAGCTCACCTTGTCACTAGCTTCAGTAGACCAGCCCAGGCACACTCCAAGGCTTCTCGCCTCAAGTTCTTGTGTCTCCTTGCCTGAGGATTTACTTTAGCTATAGGAGCATGCTCAGCTGGAAGTACGGTAGAATTAACATTCCTGAGGCAGTAACCTTTAACCTTGATGGATGAGAGTTGGTGGTAACTTACCTCAGCTTCCTTTTTCCTTAGGGAGAACAATTTTGAACTGTGTTCTCTTGGGTCTTTCAGTAGGTCTCTAGTGGGAACATGTTCCAATTGCCCACAGTAGGAACCTATTAACTCACCCGTCATTGGCTTTTTCTCTCTGTCCTGGCTGATTTCCCTATTCCCTCTCTAGAGTGTTCTGGAATCACTTCAAAATAAACTGTATAAACCCCAATTCTTGACTTAGGTCTGTCCTTAGGGGAACTCAAGTTTCCCTACACAAGTCTAGCTCCACCCAATGGGCTACAAACTATTGTCTGAACAAGTCCTGTGATTTTTCCACCTCTGCCCAAGTTGTTCTCTCTGCCTGGACTACCTTCCTTTTCTTTCTATGGATGAAAATTCCACTTATCCTGTAATACTTCTAAGATGTGAAATATAACCTCTTCTTGTGTGATAATCTTTATGTATTTTCTTTATTTATTCTATAATATTAGCTCATTGTAAATTTAGTGCTTTTATCTTTGCATTCATCATAGTGTCTGGCACTGGTAGGTTCTCAGTAAATGTATATTGAGTAATACTTAAGTGGGTGGTCAGGGATGACGTCTTTCAGTCTTTACATGTCTGGTTCCTTACAGGCTGATTCACTGCAGCTTAGGTATTTCTAATTCTCAAGACTTCAGTGGATCTGATTTTCTTTCAGTTGGTTTAAGGATTCCAAGCATTCACTAAATGCTCCTGCTCTGCAAATCTAAAATCAGAACACCAGAGTGTGATTATTTTTTTTAGGTTTGGAACCAAGTAATTGCCACACATTCTCTGATGCCTATAGCCCTCAGTGTAAGAGCCAGAGCTCACCTATAGCAAATGTATTTTTAGTGATCTTAGAAAATATTGCAACCTCATCTTCCAACTATAATTCTTCCTCACCATCTTGAGTGATCCAGAGTGATTACTAGAGGTATCAAAGAGGGAAAGGTAAGTGAGGTTAGAAAAAAAGTGCTAATGGAACATGTGTGACCTGTGCATGTCTCCAAGGGGTCAGTCATCACAGATGTTGTCTTTCCTTTTAAAATCTAGGATCACTGAGACAACCCAAAATTGCTAAGCTACAGCATCTCTTGCTGGGAATAGATGCCTCAGCTAGTCCCCTGCCTTTCAGTCTGAGCTACATTAATCACAAATAGTTAACTGGAAGTCATACTCTTAGGGTGAGCAGTCAGAACACAGAAGCTAACTGTTGACAGGATCCCATATTCCTCAAGTTTGGGTGGGGTATAAACTTGAACCCTTGACAGCCTGTTCCAGCTTTTGGTGTCTTTCATGTACATGAAGTGAGACTGTGGTGTGTGTGTGTGTGTGTGTGTGTGTGTGTGTATTCAATATTGCATATGACCCTAATGCGTCTTGAGACACAATAGAATTATAGTTCAAAATTTCCTCAAGAGAAGTAAAATGATGTCTGTAATGATTTTTGTCCACACATCTACATACCAGAGCCAAAGTTTTATTTTTATTTCCACTTGATTTTTTTTTTAAATTTTACTTTTGCTTATATCTGTATGCTTCTTGGGAAGTGAAACGTTGATTTCCAGCAAGAGTAGGAGTACTGTTTCTTTCTTCTACATAGACTTTCTTCTACATAGACAAAATGTAGCTTCTTTTCATAACAATGGATCTGTCCCCTTCTCCTTGAATATATATGGTTTATTTTATAAAATCCAGTTACTGCGTTGTGGTTTATGTAACTTGCATATTTTCTCCTTAGCTTTATTGACATATAAGCCTATATAATAAATATGTAATATGCAAATTAACCCTCATGCCCTCACAAGATGGCTGCCTACAACCAGACAGCAAGGGGGTTAGTGAGAGACAACAAATCAATTGAAAAAGCAGGCTGTGTGGGGTGACCAGGCTGGCAGAGGGGTTAGTGAAGGATGATCAAATGGCTGAACAGCAGGCTTCATGGGGTGACCAGGCTGGCAGGGGGGCCAAGAGGGGCAACCAGGCCAGCAAGGGGGGGGCAATTGGGAGTGACCAGGCTAGCAGGGGGGAAATTGGGGGCAACCGGGCTAGCAGGGGAGGCAGTTAGGGTGACCAGGCTGGCAGGGGGGTTAGTGAAGGATGATCAAATGGCTGAACAGCAGGCTTCATGGGGTGACCAGGCTGGCAGGGGGGCCAAGAGGGGCAACCAGGCCAGCAAAGGGGGGGAGTGACCAGGCTAGCAGGAGGGAAGTTGGGGGCAACCGGGCCAGCAGGGGAGGCAGTTAGGGTGACCAGGCTGGCAGGGGGGGGCAATTAGGGGCAATTAGGCAAGCACACAGAGGCAGTGAGGGGTGATCAGGCCAGCAAGCGGGGGGGAGGAGGCAGTTAGGGGTGACCAGGCAGGCAGGCAGGTGAGTGATTAGAAGCCAATGGTCCAGGATTGTGAGAGGGATGTCTGATGTATTCCAGAGATCAGGCCTAAACTGGCATCAGACATCCCTCAAGGTGTCCCAGATTGGAGAGGGTGTAGGCTGGGCTGAGGGGACCCCCCTGGGTATGAATTTTGTGTACCAGGCCTCTAGTGGACATATAACATTTTATAAGTTTAAGGTGATAATTTGACACATGTATAGAATGCAAAATAGTTACCATAATAAGATTAATAATATACTCCATCACCTCACATTGTTACATTTTTTTGTGATAAAAACTTTTAAATTTACTCTCTTGGTAAGTTTTAAATGTAAATATCGTATTATTAACTACTAGATGCCTGATGCATGAAATTCATGCAAGAGTAGGTCTTCCTTCCCCCAGCTGCCAGCACCAGCTTCCCTCTGGCACCTGGGACCTGGGCTCGCTTGCCTCTGGCTACTGGCCAGCACCCTCTGGCCCTGGCTTTGTCCAGAGAACATCCAGAATGCCTTTTGGAAGGACATCCCTTCTAATCAGCATATTACCCTTTTATTATTATAGATAATCAGCACGCTGTACCATAGATCCCCAGAACTTACACATTTTATAACTTTACTAGAGCCCTGGGGCACGAAATTCATGTATGGGGCTGGGGGGTGGGGTGGGGCACGTGTCCTCAGCCCAGCCTGCACCCTTTTGAAGTCTGAGACAACTGGATCCTAACTGTTTGCCTGCCTGATTACCCCTAACCACTTGCCTTCCTGCCTCATTGCCCCTAACCCCTCTGCCTGCCTGCCTCATTGCCCCTAACCACTCACCTGCCTCCCTCATCACCCCTAATCACTCTTCCTGCCTGCCTGAATGCCCCTAACAGCTCGTCTGCCTGCCTGCCTGATCACCCCTAATCACCTCTGCTTTGTCCCCTTCTGCTGCTGCTTCATCTGGAATGATGCCTGGAAAGTTGTTAGGCTCTCTAGTCTAACTAACATATTATGGTTTTATTATTATAGATACCCTTGACTAACATCTTTGTACTCTTGACCAAAATCTTCCCATTTTTCCCACCTTCTAGCACCTAGTAACCACTACGCTACTCTTTGTTTCTATGCATTTGACTTTTTAAGATTTAATGTATATGTGATATCATATAGTATTTGACTCTCTGATTTATATACTTAGCATAATGCCTTCAAGGATCATCCATCTTATAATAAATGGCAGGGTTTCCTTCTTTCTGATAGCTGAGTAATTGTATATGTACCACTTTTTTTTTCTTCATTCATCTGAGAAGGAACACTTTAGTTGTTGTCATATCTTTAATAGTAAATAATGCTTCAGTGAACATGGGGGAACACATATCTTTTTTGAGATAGTGATTTCATTTTCTTCTAATATATACCTAGAAGTGAAATTGCTGGATCATATAATAGTTCTGTTTATCTTAAACACATTGATTTCAGAGAGGAAGAGAGAGAGAGAGATAGAAACATTAATAATGAGAGAGAATCATTGATTGGCTGCCTCCTGCAACCTGGGGAATCAAGCCTGCAACTTGGGCATGTGCCTGACTGGGAATTGAACTGTGACCTCCTGGTTCATAGGTCACTGAACCATGCTGGCTGGCCTAATTTATATATTTTCAAGGACTTCCATACTGTTGTCCACAATGGTTATACCAATCTATATTCCCATCAAGAGTGTATAGGATTCTCTTTTCTCCACTTCCTTGCCAACAATTGATAAATCTTTTCTTTTTGATGATAGCCATTCTAACAGGTACTAAGTGACCTCATTGCCATATTGACTTGTGTTTCTTTGGTGTTCAGTGATGTTGAGCCCTTTTTCATATAGTTGGGCTATTTAAAAACCTTCTTTGGGAACAATGTCTATTCAGGTGTTCTGCCCTCATTTTAATTAAATTATTTATGGTTTCTTTTTCATTTTGCTATTGAGTTGTATGAATTCTTTTTATAGTTTGGATATTAACCTCTTATCAGATATATGATTTACAAATATTTTCTCCCTTTTTGTAATCTGCCTTTTCATTTTATTGATTTTTTTTTGCTGTAAAGAAGCTTTTTAGTTTGATATAGTCCCACTTGTTTATTTTTATTGTTGTTCCCTTTACTTTCAGTGTCAAATAAAAAAAATGATTGCCAAGACCAATGTCAAGGAGATTACTGATTGTGTTTTCTTCTAGAAGTTTTATGGTTTTAGGTATTACATTAAAATTTTTAATCTATTTTGAGTTAGTTTTGTGCATGATATAAGACAGTGGTCTAGTTTCATTCTTTAGTATGTGGCTGCCCAATTTTTCCATTACCATTTATTAAAGAAACTGTCTACCCTAACTGGTTTGGCTCAGTGGATAGAGCATCAGATTTCAGACTGAAAGGTATCACACTATCTGATATCAAACTATACTACAAGGCCATAGTAATCAAAACATCATGGTAGCTCTAACCAGTTTTGCTTAGTGGATAGAGCTTTGGCCTATGGACTCAAGGCTCCTAGGTTCAATTCCGGTCAAGGGCATGTACCTTAGTTGCATACTTAGGAGGTGTGCAGGAGGCAGCAGATCAATGTTTCTCTCTCATCGATGTTTCCAACTATCCATCTCCCTTCCTCTCTGTAAAAAAAAAATCAATAAAATACATATTTTTAAAAGACACTGTCTTTTCCCATTGCATATTCTTGACTCCTTTGCCATAAATTAATTGACGTATATACATAAGTTTATTTTGGGGTTCTCTAATCTGGTCCATTGATCTAGGGGTCTGTTTTCATGCAAATATTATATTTTTTTTATTGCTATAGTTTGAAATCAGGAAGCATAATGCCTCTAACTTTGTTCTTTTTTCTCAGGATTGCTTTGTGGTTCCATTATAAATTTTAGAATTTCTTTTCCATTTCTGTTAAAAATGCTATTGAAATTTGATAGAGATTGCATTGAGTTTATAGTTTACTTCAGTTAATTGAAATACTTTGAAGACTTGGAAGATATATACAAATGTGGGTAACATTTAAAAATATGTTTTTATTGATTTTTAGAGAGGAAGGGAAAGGGAGAAAGTGAAACATCAATTGGCTGCCTCATGCATGCCCCCTACGGGGGGTGGAGCCATAACCTTGAGCATATGCCCTGCCTGGGAATCAAACCAGTAACCTCTCTGTGCATGGGATGATGCTCAACCAACTGAGCCACACCTGCCAGGGCAATGTGGGTAACATTTTTCTTATAATTTATATAAATTTAAGTCACACAAAAGTCTGGGTAACATGAAACACCTGAGAAAGAATGAGTGCCCCAGAGAGGACAGAAGTGTGTGAACTTTGGGAAAATCTAGAACTAAATGTAATAGCATTAACTCTTGGCATAATTTTGCAGTCAGCAAAATGTGCATTTAGTGTCTTTTATATCCTGGAATCTCCATCAGACTTCAAAGCCAGTTTTTTTTTTTTTTTTTTTTTTTTCCCATGCCTTCCTCTCCTATCTCTAATGGTCTGGAACAATGGCTGCCCTGACTCCTGCTTGTAACGAGCCTTCACTTTGTTCATTATTATTTTGTTTGCTTTTTAGAAAATGATGGTTTCATTTAGCTCATTTACATTGTCTGTTGGGTTAAAATGGATATAAACACCAAAATTCGGTTAAGGGGGTACACATAGGAGTAGGTTAACCTTTATTATGATGTGTTTAACCATCATTTGTAAAGAATTAGAATGAGTCAAACCAGATAAAAATATCAAGTATTTTATCTGGCACACCTTAGACCTTCAGTCAATGGAAAGTCAATATCTTTTTTCCTCTCCTTTCCCAGGATTTGTGTCAGTGGAAATATACTACTTATATCTCTCTTCCTAGCTTCTCTAACCTAAAGAGAATTCCTGCCAGTTAACCACGGAGAAAGGGGAAAGTAGAGGGCTTGGAAAGGACTGTATTCTACAAACTGGTGAAGTACTTGTGAGCACACTCCTTAGAATGCACAGTGCTGAGTGTAAGGACTCATTACTGTAAACTCTAGCAAAGTATAGCCTAATCACAGTTTACAAAGGAAAGGGGAGAAGAAGGCTGCACTTTACTTTTTTAAAAATTGATGGTGTTTTCCTTGAATGGCACTTTTTTTTCCTGTCAGGCTTTTCTTTACTATACTACCTTTTCAGGAGCTGCCACCAACATTATCAAATATCAGACGTTTGGCTCTAGAAAAGTATATAAAATTACCTTCAGGCCAGTTTATCGAACATCTGTCTATAGTAATGGAGATGATGTTGTCTACAATTTGGGGCTTGCCAATACTTACCAACCTTCTGACATTGAAGCTGCTTCTTGGATTCATAAATGAGAAAAGTTAGAACCTTTGAGATGATTTAGTTCAGTGTCCTCATTTTTTAGATGCTGCACCTGAAGTACAGAGAGTTTAAGTTATTGATCCAATGTCTCTGAGTTAGTTGGTGCCAGATATAGAACTCGGGTCTAAACATTTCTTATCTGGGGCATTTTCTGGGACTGGTAAAGAAACGCAGTCACTTTATTGGTGATTGTATTGGTTCAGGTTGCAATAACAAATTACCACAGACAGGGTATTTTAAACAAAATAATTTTTTTTTTAAATAATTCTGGAGGCTAGAAGTTCATGTTGAAGGTGCTTCTCTGTGTATCCTCACATGGCCTTTCCTCTGTGTATGTGTGGAGAGAGAATGAGAAAGCTCTCTCATATCTCCTCCTTCCCTTATAAGGACACTAATCCCTTAAGATTGGTGCTACCACTATGACCTTATTTATTTCTAATTACCTTCCAAAGGCTCCTCTCCAAATACCATCAGATTGAGGGTTAGGGCTTTAACATTTGGATTTTGGCAGGTGCAATTCAGGCTATAACAGTAACGAAAGGCCATTATTTTTATCAAAGTAGAAGATGAATGGCCTGGATCTCTAACCCACAGATTCCAACTATGGAGGTCTAACATAAGGTTGGGTGTTAGAAATATTGGAAGGATTTGCAGGTGACTCAGAAGAGAAAAATAAAAGTGTAAAAAAATAATAGAAAAAAGACAAAAAGACGGAGAAATGTACAGCAAACCTAGCCAGTGATGGAAAATGATCCAGGACAGTTCAGACTTAAATTCTGACACCTCTGGACAGCTCTACCTCATTTTCCTTGGCTTCCTTTCAGTCCCCCTATTACCCACCTTAACATGCTTAGAGAACTGAGGCTACCCAGAGGAATCCCCCTTTTCTACCTCAATTTTTTTCTATTCTCCTCTGTGCTCCTTCTTGCCAAGATTAACACCTCTACCAAATGTTATTTTTATACTCTCTTGCATTTCCAAGTTTTCTCTAAACTAGCTCTCTCCTTTTATCTGCTCCATCTAATCAAATGTCTGCTCCTTTTGCTTCCCATTTCCATGCAGGCCTGGAGCACCAGCTGTGAGTTACAAACTGGGAACCCAAAGGTGGACAAGGCATAGTCACAGCTCTTGAGCCACTCAGGGGTGTGAGATATGCATATGAAGGCATAGACGAGAATGCTACAGATAGTAACAAAACCCACAAGAAATAGTACCAGACTTTTCTAACCACCGAACTAATTTACCCTTTCATTCTGCCATTTCCTTTCTGTTAAAAATTTCTCTTAAATGTCACCAGATATCTTCAAATCACCTCATAGAATAGGCTTTTCTTACTCTTCATTTTACTTAACCCATAAGCAGCATAGAACATGCTTTACCTCACAGCCTTATCTTAGAAGGCTTGCTGATAGCTTCTATTAACTTTGGTTATTCTTCTGATTCTCTAACTTCTTGTTCATAGATGCCACTTGAGGATATGTATTTGGCCTCTTCTCATCTCCCTCTACTCTCTCACTGTCTCCCTGGCAGGCTCCTATTGGTTTAATTCTCATCTCTCTCCCAATGATTACACCTGAGTTCTAATTGCTTGCTAGAAGTCTCTATATACTGGTAGAAAACTTAGAATTTTTAAACTGACCTTATTGTCTTTCCCCTCAACACCTTCCAATTAACTCCTGCTCCTAACTTTTCAGATTCTGAGTTATTTTCAACTTTGTCTTTATTTCCTGCTTATTGTTTCCCCCCTCCTAAAACCTCCATCAAATTTAGGGCTTCAGTGCATTTAATCTTGTGTACTGCATTAGATATCTAACTGATCTCTTTTCTAAATATATTTTTTATTGATATTTTACAGAGAGGAAGGGAGAGAGATAGAGAGCTAGAAACGTCAATGAGAGAGAAACATTGACCAGCTGCCTCTTGCACACCCCCTATTGGGGATGTGCCCACAATCAATGTACATGCCCTTGGCCGGAATCGAACCCGGGACCTTTCAGTCCGCAGACCGATGCTCTACCACTGAGCCAAACCGGTTTCGGCTAAATGATCTCTTTTCATTCCAAACCATTCTTAAAATGGTTTCCAGATATATCTTTCTAAAGTAATTTTCTGATTATTATTTCGTTTTTGTTAAAATAAAACACACCACTTTTCAATTATCCCCAATCAACTAACAAATTAATTTCCTCACCTTGGTGCTCAAATCCCTTAATAGTGTGGACCAAACTTATCATTACTGTTGTTTCTGCCATTTCCCTTTAGATCTCACTGTGTAGTGAGATCTAAAGGGAAATATTCTAGGCTCCACACAGACTCAGATATTCACAGGTTGAGCTCTTCTTCCTCACTGCCTTTACTTGCTTTTTCTTCTTTCAGAATCACTCCACCTTCTCCTTTCTTGTGTGAATCTTATTAAAGAGGTATTGTTTATTCCCCAATATCAATTCACTCTTTAATATAGCAAGGGGAAGTGTATATAATAGAGGAGGGATGGATAGATAGTAATTGGTTCAAGGACAAAGGCTGAAATTGATCAGAGTGGGCACAGTGTGACCACATTAGCCTAATGAGAAGGAAAAGAAATAATTTTGGCCCAAGATTGGGATAGAAGAAGTATTTTTCTTCCATTGTGAATAAGAAAGCATATCACCCCGATTGCATTAAAGTCATATTATGGTTATAAGGGGAACCAGACTTAGAAAGAAACTGATAGTGAGGGCTGTGGAATGGAAATATTATTGAACAGAAGATCTCATTGCATTGAGTACCTGAGCTGATCAAGTGAGAATCCTGATTTACTTCTGGATTTTTATTGATGCACAGTTTGACTAGAGTTTTCTGTTGCTTGCAGTTAAAAATAACATAAAAATACACCTATCCAATCTTTTAGTCTAAAATGCCTCTTTGCCTATAGAACATCCCTATATGTAACTAAACTGAACTCCTTACTTTAGAAACCCATAGTAATATTTACCTTTTGTAACATAGCATGTCTTACCATACTTTTAATTATAGCCTTGTAAGTCTTGATATATTCATACTTGAGGCCCTGGGAATTAGGGAATGTGTGGGTTTTTTTTTTTTAGTTTTTTTTCCTTGTGTACCCTGTAGACCTATTGTATTACACTGTTTCGGTGAACAGAAGAGAGTGTGGTGCAGCAAAAGCATCCTGGCATTCACAAACTGGGTAACCCTGGGAAAGTCACCCTAATATCTCTAGGTCCCAAGTTCCCTTGCATGTAAAATTAAAGAATTATACTAAATGATCTCCAAGGTCCAAGATTTTCTCATTTAGTGAAAATTTTTAAGCAAAGGCAAGAAAGAAAAAGGTATTTTATTTCTTTTTCTCATTCTTCATCTAGACTAAGATATAGCTATACATTTCATAAAAACAACCTCCCCTAAAAGAACATTCTATTTTCCTCAACAGGAATTCTTCTGTTTTCTAAAAAAAACCAAACAGTGCAGCCCTAGCTTGTTTGGCTTAGTGGCTAGAGCATCAACCTGGGGACTGAAGAGTCCCGGGTTCAATTCCAGTCATGGGGGCACTTGGTTGCAGGCTCCTCCCTGGCCCCAGCCTTGGTTGGGGCTCTTGCAGGAGGCAACCAATTGATGAGCTTCTCTCAAATAGATATTTCTGTCTGTCTTTCCCTGTCTCTTCCATTCTCTCTAAAAATCAATGGAAAAATATCCTCGGTGAGGATTTTAAAAAAAAGTCAGTTTAAGAAACAGCCAGATTTTAAAACAGCATTTACCCCTGTATAATGGGAGGAGAACTAATGGCTATAATGTGACACTCAGTGTAAGGATTAAATGAGACATTAGTACTAGTCCAAGTGAGAGAGCAGGTCACATGGTCATGCAGACTTTGTACTAAACTAATAAAACTCTCCCTGGGATTAAAAAAAGGATACCACAAGTACCAGTTACTCTTTCTCATGTCTCTATAGTTCTACCATAAATATTGGTAATTTATTTTGTGTGTATGCAATTCACTAATTATTGATAACTTGCTTTACTTTTCTATAAAATAGAGAATTGCCTTTCTTACAACTATTTTGAGCATTAAATGAGGTAATTGATACAGTGTTTATTACAGTAGCTTACATCTAGCAAATGCTCAGTAAGTTGTGATCATCCTTTTATTTTTATTGCCTTTATACTTGAAGGAGGGGGGCAAATGAAAGGATTCAGATAGAACTAATGAGATTCTGAAAGCAAAGAGCCAGTATGATGCCAAGAAGCCACCCAAATAAATAATCCAACCTTAAATACGCCTTAATGAAAAGAAGAAAAGAGACAGGATATTAGAAAACTCTGGTTTAGGAACCATTGCATGGAACCATGGAGGTCAAAAAGCTTTGTATTTAGAAATGAATGGAAGTTCTTGCTGGATCTGGCACATGGGCAAGCACAACCTGAATTAAGAAGCCACTCAACCATCAAACAACTGATGAAGAACCCAAACTCATCCCTTGAATGGGAAAGAGAAATGTTGGTGAACAAACATGGCTTATTCTATGCTTTGCAAAGCCCTTCCTTATTTCATTTTGAGTTTCCCTTAATCTTGCGAGTTAGATAGGGAAAGCGTTAATACTGTCCTGTTGCTATGCAGCAAAAGTGGCTATGAGAGGACAAGGACTTAGCAATTTTCATATGCTGATGAAATATTAGTATGTTTGATCACAAAAGTCATGATTTATTGGCAGAAGCTAGTCATCACTTCTGGTTTCTAGGACTTGCCTACTTTGAACAAAGCAAGGAGAACCAAATGTTATTCTTTTTTTCCCCCCTTCCTGTGGCTACCTTAAAGTTCTGGTTGAATTTATAACAGCTGTTGGGGGTAGAGTGTATGTGTGGTGTATGTAATTTAGAGATAAGATATGCTATTATGTCCCATTGATACTAAACCAATCCATGTGTTTCTCCTTCTTGTTTTATCCTGAGCACATGGATTCTTTTTTCATGTCATGGTCTTTAAATATTCAAGCAATAGAAAAACTATATTTTCCACTACTCTTTTCAGGAAATTTCCTGGTCTTTTTTTTAAAAGGACAAAATACTTATTTCCTAAGCATAGATTTTTCTTCCATGTGGAAAAATTTCCACTTTTTCTAACCCTATTCACTCTCTCTCTATCCCCTCACTGACTTCTCACTTGGTAGGGTGGAAAAGGCTGACTCATTCAGCTGATGATTTTAGGAAGAGAAACAGGACATGTATAGCCCAGCCTTTTTTAGCAGCTTGTTTCTTAGATATAAGAAATTCTTTATTAAGAGTCATATATAAGCTTGTACACAGCAAAAGAAAACAGCAACAAAACAACAAGAAAGCCCACTGCATGGGAAAACATATTTGCCAATGCTATTTCAGATAAGGCTTAATCTCCAAAATTTACAGAGAACTCATACAACTTAACAAAAAGAAAATAAGTAATCCAATAAAAAAATGGACAAAGGACCTAAGTAAACACTTTTTGAAAGAGACATACAAAAGGCCAAGAGACATATGAAAACATGCTCAAAGTCCTAATCATCTGAGAGATGCAAATCAAAACAACAATGAGGTATCATTTAACACATGTCAGAATGGCTATCATCTACAATCAACAAACAAGTGCTGGTGATGGTGTGGAGAAAGAGGAACCCCCATGCATTGCTAGTGGGAATGCAGACTGGTGCAGCCACTGTGGAGAACACATGGAGTTTCCTCAAAAAGTTAAAAATGGAACTCTCATTTGACCCTATAATCCCACTTCTAGGACTATATCCCTAGAAACCAGAAACACCAATCAGAAGGGATATAAGCACCCTTATGTTCATGGCAGACAATTTACCATAGCTAAGATTTGGAAACATCCTAAGTGCCCATCAGCAGATGAGTGGAATAGAAAACTGTGGTACATCTACACAATGGCATACTATGCCACTATAAAAAAAGACCCCCCAACCATTCCCATTCAGGGCAAGCCCCCACTGCCCCAGTGTCTGTGTCCATTGGTTATGCTAATATGCATGCATACAAGTCATTTGGTTGCTCTCTACCCCTCCCACCCCCATCCCTTCCTATTAAAAAGAAGGAACTTTTACCCTTTGCAACAGCATGGATAGAACTGGAGAGCATTGTGCTAAGCAAAATAAGCCAGTCGGAGAAAGATAAATATCACATGATCTCACTCATATCCTATATAATAAAGAGGTAATATGCAAATTGACCATCACTCCAACACACAAGATGGGCGCCCCCATGTGGACAAAAGATGGCTGCCACAAGATGACCAACAGGGAAGGGCAGTTGTGGGCGATCAAGCCTGCAGGGGAGGGCAGTTGGGAGGGATAAGACTTGCAGAGGAGGGCAGTTGGGAGAAACCAGGCTGGCAGGGGAGGGCAGTTAGGGGTAACCAGGCTGGTAAGGGAGGGCAGTTAGGGGTGATTGTGCCAGCAGGCAGAAGCAGTTAGGGGCAATCAGGCAGTCAGGTAGGCAAGCAATTGGAAGCCAGCAGCCCTCGATTGGGAGAGGGATGTCCGACTGCCCAGTGAGTTGGGCTTAAATGGGCAGTCAGACATCCCTCGAGGGATCCCAGATTGGAAAGTGCAGGCTGGGCTGAGGGACATACACATCCTCTCCCTGTCCCCCCCTCCCCCCCACCATGCATGAATTTCATGCACCAGGCTTCTAGTGTGGGATATAATGATAAACATAATTTGATGAAGAAAAACAGATCCAGCGACAAATGGAAGGGGCTGGGTGGGGGGAGGTGTTAGAGAGCAACCAAATGACTTGTATGCATGCATATTAGCATAACCAATGGACACAGACACTGGGGTGGTGGGGGCTTGCCCTGGGTGGGAATGGTTGCGGGGGGGTCAGTTGGGGGAAAAAGCAGACATATGTAAAACTTTAAATAAAAGAAAAAATAAAAGACACACACACACACACACACACACACACACTTTTAAAGCCAGTGTGATACAACATTGAAACTCACTGCTCACAAGAAACTGTAGATGCTATATCTCTAGTCAGAGCCTCTATTCAGTGTAGTCCTGGGGTGCCAAAGTCTGGGGCCTCAAACAGGAAAAGGAAATTAGGAGGCTTAAATATACCATATGGAAAAGAAAGCTTCCTCAAATAACATCTGCTGACAGTAGTTACTTCTTTTCAAAGAAAACTGCATTATTCTCTGAGGGAAAAAACAATATATTTTTTCCTTAGGATGTGGTTGAATATATAGTGCCAAAATTGACCTCTTAATGAATTTAAAATCCAAATGTGCTTAAGATCATAGATCACATATTCTAGACACCTAGCATAGATTAACCGGCATTTTGGCAAGGCTAAAACCAGTGAGGAGAGAATGGTGGTTAGGAGTGTGTGCTCTTGGGGCAGTCTGCCGAGGCTTTGCATCCTGGTGCTACTCCTGACTAGTAGCTGTATGATGTCAGGCAAATTACTCGAGGGGACTGGCTTCTTTTCTAAATGTGGTGTGTTGCAAGGGCAATGCACAATTAAACTACTTCTAAGAATTCAGGCACAGTAAAGACTTAGCCTTGAACTAAGTTAACTTTGAAGGTCTTATACAAATACTGAATCTATTCTAGTGAGAGACAATTGCTCTGTTGCTGTTAAAGGACTCCTACCTCCACTCAGGCACTGAGGGCTCTTCTGAGACCCAGCTGACCAGAAGAGGAAATTAGGGAGAATGAATTTTGACATTCGTTTTTTAGAATTTTTAACTCACAATGGAAAAGATAATATAGCTTGACACTTGAATTACTCATGGCTTTAACTGCCATATAAATTTAATTTTTGAATTGTAATTACTCCTTAATAATTTGGTAATGGGAGTTTGTATTAAAATTTGGGGCATATTATTGCTGGCATGTTAATATTGTAGTATTTTACTTGTTTTATTTTTGGAGTATTATGCTAATAGGACTTGGGGAGCAGGAAGTGGCAAATATTCTGAATGCTCTGGTCAGACACATGCGCACAGTTGGGTGGGAAAGAAACCTTACCCAAATTATTGGCTTTACTTCTTACTTCTAAGAGATAAGCATGAATTTGGTAGGCAGATTTTAGAGAAAGCACAAACTACATTTGTAAATGTTGTTTCAGCTCATTTATTATGTGATTCATAAGGATACTGATTTTTAATGGAGTACAATGAAAGAGAGGTCTCTGCAGGAATATCAGTTTTCAGTACATGTTCAGTACGTCTGATTAGGCCACATGACTCAGCAGATCCCAAATTATTAGAGGTATCTGTGATGGGGTCTCTGTCAAACACTAATAGGATATTCACAGCTTGGACCCCTGGAGCAAAGCCAATGCCATCTGCAGCAGAGAAGTATTCATTGTTTGAGATGCAGTTCCTGGCATGTTCCTCAGCCTCATGCAGGACATTTAGTGATTATGTATTGCAGTTTCTCATGATGAGTTGGACATTGTCAGACCTATTCAGTAATAAAGTTAAAAGGACACAGCAGCAATCCATTGTATGATGGAAATTATATACTCATAATTAGCCCTGAGCATGTCCTGAGTGCACAGCTGAGTGAGCAGGTGGCCCAGACTCCCATGTTATTTATCCCTGTTGTATTGACATCTCTTCTTTAGCTCATGCCTATGGTTTCAGGGCGTTCACAATGACTAACTGATGCAGAAATAAAGTATCCAGGTTTGGATCACAATTGAGTTAGTGTAGTATGGACTGTTGCTGCATTATAGTTACACTCAGGTGACCTTGGAGAATAATGGGGAAGGGAAATTCTCTCAGTGGACAGAGCTTTGGGCAGTATACCTAACCATCAGTTTGGTGGGCAGGGAAAGTGGCCCAAAGTAAAGATATACATAAATTCCTGAAAAATGGTGAATGGATTTGCAGATTAGTCAGGAGCCTAGAAGGAACAAGATTGGAAGACCAGGGACAACAAGAGATAGAAAAGAGATAGAAAAGAGGCATGTGGATAATCTTATGTGAGTGGGCAGATCTCTGTGTTTTAAAACTCATATTCTGACATCTAAGACAAGGTTATGCTGTAAAACTAGCATTTCCTTATTTCTACTTGTTTCTGCCTAGGCCAGGGGTTAACAAACCACAGCCTGTGGGACAAGTCTGACCCATGGCCTGTTTTGTATAGCTTATGAACTAAGAATGATTTTTAATATATTTACAGGGTTGTAAAAACCACTTAAAATTTAAAAAAACCACACACCAAGAATTGTATACTACACAATGTATATGACCTTAAAGCCTAAAATATTTACCATCTGGCCTTTTACTGAAAAAATATGTCAACCCCTCATCCAGACCAACAGACACCTCTTCATTGTTTAGGTTCTTAACAAGAGTCTAAACACAGTTAGCTTTTATATTTCTTACCTTAGACAAATTATAGTGTAACGATTCACAAAATGGAAGAAAGCTGTTTCATATTTGATTCTGAGATATATATATATTTAAGTATTGCCTTAATTTGGGTTCACCCAGAATCAGATCATGGCTAGAGGTTTATTTAAGAGATGATCCCAGGAAAGCCTGTGAATCTGAGGAGGGAGAGATAAGACAGGAAGCAGCCAATACAGGATGTACCATGCAAGTTTCCTATTTTGGGCAAATAGATTTCCAACTTTCAGGAGAGCTGCAGCTGGTACGAGACATGCACCTCAAAGCTATTCTACATGTGAGATGAGGGAGGTAGGGACCAACACATCCCATCCCATCAAGCTTGGTTGATGGCTGCTTCCAGAAACTAATTCTGAAACTTTCAGCTTGTAGACATACCAGCAGAGTGGCCTTCACCAAGCTAGTACTTTAGTTTTAAGAAGTCATTACAATAATTCTACTATGAAGCATCTCTTGAATTGGGGTGGTATATTTTAAGGCCAATGGATCTCATGCTGATCACGTGCTAATTTGAACATGTTCTTCCCTGAAAAATGGGTTGCTTAATGTAAAGTGATGCAGAGCACTATCAAATCAGACAGTACACATATGATCTCTCTCGAGCTTCAGACAGAGGTGCCATTGACTTATATTTATAGATAGCCAGGGGTCCTGGCTGCAGGACAAGAAGTTTCTAAAACTTGTAATGATTTGAGTTTAAGTAAGACAAAAATGTATGGATTGAATTTTCTTCCAAAACCACATGAAGGGGGAGAGTGCTTGGCACCGCTTTTTCTTGGGGGAGAGTAGGGTTATTATTTTAACAAAAACATTTGTGAAATAGTTCCAGAGACTCAAAAAACCAAAAGTGATTGACTTTGCCCTTAGGAGTCATTCTGCACCTTAAGCCTACACCCCAAATACGTTGACATTTCAAAGTAGAATTTTTGCTTTTATAACCTTCACCAATGTGTTCCCAGCACTAAATATATTGAGAGAAGAAAGTCCAAATGGGGTGATTTATTTGAGAAATTCCAAGATTGGGAGAAGGTGTCTCTTGAAATGGTGGCCTAAGGGAAAAAGTATATTATGATATATTTAGTAAATGATGTTGAGGGAAATTGCAGAGGACTATATAAATTGGGGCTTGGAGAGGGAATAGAAAGAGAGAAAAATATTTTCCCTGGATAAAATTTATGAGCCAAGAAATAGATGGTTTTGGAGAGAAAATTTTTCTTTTTGTTCCCTTAACCCTGATAGACTAAAAGCCTTCAGAAAACTGAGGTAGAAGATTATTTTCATTTCTTATGCTTTTGCATTGCTCTTCACAATTTCTCTATAGTGCATTGCATGGCAATATATTTTCCTGTTTTTATTTCTTGCTCACCACACAAACTAATACAAATTTCCAAACTTGTTAGTTATAGACAAGCAAAGTTTGAAATCACATACATTCCCCTTAGAAAGTATTTAGTTGTATTGGTCCTCATGGGAATGAGTGCGTTGTCCACTGCCTACCTAAAAAGTTATTATTTTGCTTAGGAGTACAGGCTTCTATGGTAAAGGAAATATAACTCAGCATCCTTTTACTGACAAAACAGTCCGAAATATCAGTTCTCTCAGACTTTGAAATGCTTTACTGATTCAGTTCATCCATAATAATGGGGACTATGAGAACATGATGACCAAAATTCTCAGAAAATGCAGAAATTGCTGGTGAGTCTGATATGCCCTCTTTGAGCTTTTACCTAAAAGCCATTGGTATGTAGGAAAATGGTTGAGCTGGACATATGGCTCTAACTGATTTTCTGGTAGAGATGATATAATCAGAGAACAAGACAAAAAGAAATAAAAGAAGAGTAATAGAGAACTGAAAAGAATATGAATTTATTTTTACTCGATCATTAACCTTTGAGTGATTAAAGATTAGCTACAGCTATTTGTGACTTTGGGAAAGAGATTTCATGATTTCTAACCATCCTTTCATCCCAACCTAAGAGTGAATCCACAATTTGGGCTCTTTGCAGATTGTAATACTTAACTATAAGTCACTAGGGAGAACTATTCAATGTTAATATAACTGATATCTATGAACCACAAAACTGATTAAGAACTATTTATGGAGAATTTTCTATATTAGTAGTGTTGGATAAAGTGTACTAAAAGGAAAAAAGTATATTGACCTGGTGGAGTTTATGGTATTCCTAAGAAAGACACTTTCATAATTCTGTGTATTTACAAATGCCGTTACTTTTGCCTGATTTCTCCCAGTGCCTACCTGGAAAATGCTCACTCATTTTTTCTAGATTGAATCCTCAAAGTCTCAGAGGGAAGGCATATCAAGGCCACTTGGGATGCTCATTTAAAATATGATTTTAAAGTCTTAAATAGTAGAAACATATTTGAAAAATGTTCCACATATAATTCTCTTACCCACTTTCTTCTATTATACTTATTAGGCACATGGCTTATCTCTTCAAATAAATAGCAAATCCATATGGGGCAGAATATTGGTTTATTTCATCTCTGTTATAGAAAGTGTATTGAACACAGCAGATACCTAATAAATGTTTTTTTGAATAAAAACGTAAGTTCAGTAGAAAAAATCAGGGGAAGGAGACCCTGAATTGGCAAAGGTGATTGTGCATGGCTCCATGGAGTATAATAGACTTGACCTTTACCAAAACTAACTTTGTGGTCAATTCTAAAGGACCATCCCTTTTGGATATATGTCCTATATAATAAAAGCCTATTATGCAAATTGTTCTACTGGTAGTTCAACTGCTTGCTATGACGTGTGCTGACCACCAGGGGCAGCATGGAACATGGCCGGCATTGGAGATGTGGTGCTGACAGTGGGCAGCAGTGGAGGTGCTGCTGGCCCTGATGGGCCCTGATGAGAGCAGGACCGTGGCAGGATGGAGGAGTAAGTGGTGGGAGGTGCCAGGCCAAGAAGGGTGCGAGTGGTGGCCTGGTCACCCCGCCGATTGCCCTGCAGACGGCAACCAATGGCAGGGGATGGGAACCGCCACCTGGCTTCCAGGTGCTGAGGGAGTCTGGCAGGGAGCCTGGCTCTGATGGATGATCTCCCAGGCGGGATGGTGAAGCAGGTGAAGGGGTGGCACCAGGCCACCGCGGGATGCCAGGCAGGGCTTTGAGGCTGGGGGCATGAGCTGGGGCTGCAAGCCTAGGGGTGAGAGCTGGGTCCTGATCCTGCAGGCCACCCTGAGGGACCTCACCTGTGCACGAATTTGCGCACTAGGCCTCTAGTCTAATATAATGATCTGCCTATAAGGCCAAATTTCCAAAGGGAGTAGTTAAGGTACAGAAAGAATCTTACTTCCTTAAAGAAAAATACTCTATAAGAGATTTTTCATATCGTAATATATTTGACCCCCCCCCCCACAGCATTTTTACTGAAATATCTGTCTTTAGTGAAGAAGAAAAAGTCAGCAAGCACAAGATGTCACCAAGGGGAAGGAATGTATTAGAATGCTATATATATATATATATATATATATATATATATATAGTCTATATTGTTTATGACCTAACAAAGACTCAAATAGCTGAAACTTGTTGGATTAATATACTTCAAACCATATGAGTTTTGCAGTTTCTTTTTAAATGAAGTATGCCTTGTTTTTATTAAATTCTAATTATTACTACTGTAAAAGAAAATGAAATCTCTCTAATTACCACAAGAGGGAGATATATGAGTAATAGTCTAGGCACTTGACTTGCTTCTGTTGGTACTTCAGCTTGATGACTTCCACATTCTAGAGTCCTTGGAGAAAAGAGAGCAAGAGAGAGGTTTTGTGCCTTATATCATCCCCTTATTATAAGATACCAGCTATCCTTTTTGCTCTATAATTACTTATTCTGCTCTGATGGTTTCAGCATTCATAACCTGCTTGAAAATTTGTTAGTTTATATGGGTCTACCTCACTATTTGAGCAAGTCTGAATTGTAAGAATTTTACTTTTGCTCAACAGATTCTATTCCATCAGTGTATGTGTGTGTGTATATATATATTAGGCCTTGGGCTAAATAAGGGGATATAAAGGATAAGACAATTTTTGACACTTGTGAACCTCTCAGTCTAGTAAGGGTGTATTAACACTAAAATGCAAGGTGAGTAGATTTAGTGGTAGTAATACACAATAAATGGTTAAATGATTCAGAGAGAAGGAAGTCAGGGTTGGTGAATCTGAAAATGAAAGAAAGGCCATTTCATGGATATTGTGGGAGAAATAAAAGTCATCAGCATGGCTGAACTGAAGAATGCATGGAAGGAATAATGAAAGAAGACTAAAAAATTATGATGACATTTTTTCAAACCTATGGGGATTAGACATTTAATTTTAATCTCCTTCTAATGAACCTTTCTCTATCTCAGTCTGAAAACCTAAAAATCTAACTTTCCTGAATCTCTTACATAGATAAACTCCACCAAACATATGTTTTCCCATGAGATTTGGAAAGCAGAAGTGAGGGAGAGCCCATCTTTCTGCTGCTTTTATGTTTACAAGCATGGTGGTGAAGAATTTGCATTTTCCCCGTGTCTAAACTCTAGCTCTTGTGGGTATTGAGAGGTTGTTGTGGTGGCAGTGATTTCCTGTTCTAGATTAAAACTAAAGCAAAATATCCTATATAATAAAAGGCTGATATGCAAATCGACCAAACAGAGGAACAGCCGGTCGCTATGGCATGCACTGACCACCAGCGAGTAGACACTTAATGCAGGAGCTTCCCCAGGTGGTCAGTGTGCTCCCACAAGGGGAGTGCTGCTCAACCAGAAGCTCTGAGCTGGGCTCACAACTGGTGAGTGCAGCGGCGGCAGGAGCCTCTTCTGCCCCTGTGGCAGCACTAAGGATGTTCAGAGAGGGCCTAAGCTGTGCACTGGGCCTCGTGTGTGTGTGTGTGTGTGTGTGTGTGTGTGTGTGTGTGTGTGATCACCCAAGGATATTTTTTTCCATTGATTTTTAGACAGAATGGAAGGGAGGGGGAGAGACAGAAAGAGAGAAACATTGATGTAAGAGAGGCACATAGATTGGTTGCCTCCTGTACATGCCCCATTTGGGGCAGGGGTTTGAAGCCTGAAACTGAGGTATGGGCCTTTGACTAGAATTGAACCCACAACCCTTCATGAGCAAAACTGGCTGGGACCAGCAATATATTTTGAAGTCAACAGTTTACATGGTAGCCTCCTGATTATGTTCTTGTTTGTGGCTGAGACAGAACCTTTGGTGGGCAAATTCTGTTGTATTGACTTGGGAACCATTCCCAGAGATCTGGCATAATACCTACTCAAATTAATATGTAAGCCCTTAATTCTATGGACTCAAACTCTTTATGCTTCAAATATTCAGTGTGGTTTCTGTTTCCTATGACTCTCATGCAATTTCATCCTGAGGATAAGGGGAAACCATTGCAAGATTTTTAAGGAGAGTAATGACATGACCAGACTTCTGTGTCAGAAATCTCAGGATATTGACAGAATGGAGTGTATATTAATGGGAGCAAAACTGGATATGGGGTTATCAAGAGGTGATTGCATATCATGAGGGTAACCAAGGGGGTGTATTAGAATATTGACATAATGATTTGACTCCAGGAAGGGCCAGCTTCATGGACTTGTCACTGAGTACTATGTGCACAGAAGGGCCCCAAATTTGGGATTTAATACTGTTATCACTGTCATAAGTCTTAATCTTTTTTTTATCTTTGAATGTATGTTTTATAAGTGAAGACTGATGAGAAATTAAGCATAAAAAACCTCAAAGGTCTCAGAGCCTTAGCTCATGCTTCCCTGGGACCGGTCTTTGGCTGCCTAATCTTCCTGCTTTCTAGTGGCCCAGACCTACTCATCTTTTGCTTCCCCGTCATTTCCCAGCTGCTGCTGCTACCTCCCATATTCACCTACACAGGAGCCTGGGCTCAGGGAGGATGAGAGTTTGGCATGTACGGTGCCATGGAAGTATGGCAGGGAACTTAATGGGGTAAGTTGCCTGGATACCCTCTATTCAGGTACTGATGTGTCCTGGCATGGAGGATGCAATCTGTTTCTGTGGGAAGAGAAAATTGGCTTCTTTACCTATAGCCTAAGGTCAATCAGTGCCTGGCAGGAGGGGAACCCAGTAGATGGCGTTATGCCCTGATTCACAGGACCCTTGGGAATCTCTGAGGGTTTACACACTCCAGCAATTATCAGCATGCCTCAAAGATAATTGACAAATAAACCCTGTCATACAGGTCAACAGAAAAACCAATGAAGAAAGCAAAGAGTTTTATACAGGGTGGGCAAAAGTATGATCACTGTGGTAATACAAACAAATAACACAACAATTAATAAATAATAACACAAGAGTAAATTGTTATGTGCACTCACAACTATAAACTTACTTTCCCCCACCCCTGTATTTTTCTACTTTTAATGGCACTTTCTCTTCTGCCTTTTGAACAAGGTGCTCAGATTTTCATTTTGCACTGGGTTCCATACATTATAAAACTGGCCCTGCCTCTAGGGAGAGCACATATAACAAAATCAGAACATTGGCATTAGGAAAAATAATCTTGTGCTTGTAAAGGACCTGTGGCTTATTATGTAAAAAGTATGGTGGTCTCCTTTCCAGATTTGGGTTATCTTATTATAGGGAATGCTCTGTTACTAGAAAAAATGGGACAAAAGGAAAATAATTTTTTTAAAAAATTTATCTGTAGACTCTGTATGTGGAGAGGTAGGAGTTATAATGGTGGGAAGAAATATAGAGAGAAAGATAAAATACGAGTAAGAGAGAAAGTGAGAAAGAGGTAGAAGGAAATAAAATACAGGAGAAAGGTTCACCTTTAACACAAAGGAGAAAAAAGGGACATTGACCAAGAGCATAGAGGAAAGGTTTCCATCTAGCAAAGATATGGGAAAGTGAAGTAGATGAAAATAAAAATATTTTTAGAGGTGACTGGGGTATAGATAATCTGTTTCATAATTCTGGTTGCCTAAAAGTGAATAAGGTTAAAAATTAGTGGATAGAAGAACTGTATAATTATGGTAAGTGGGAGAAGGGACAAGCCTCAAGGCAAATACAAAACACTGGGAAGTCCCTGGCCGGTGTGGCACAGATGGTTGGTGTGTTGTCCTGTACACCCCCAAAAAGTTGCAAGTTTGATTCATAGTCAGGACACATACCTAGGTTGTGGGTTTGATCCCTGGTCGGGGGACATTCGGGAGGCAACTGATTGATGTTCTCTCTCTCTCCTCAATTTAAAAAAAAGAGAGAGAGAGAGACTGGCAAGGATGATTTGCTATTTGAGATCATTCCTTGATTTAAAAGAAGTCATCTTAGGCTTACTATGAAGAGCCAGCACCTTTTATATATTAGATATGACTATGTTTCAACAGATTCCTTGTGACACTATTCATTTGCCATATCTAATGCTTAAAGCAAGAAATATTTTAATTTTAATTTTCTTGGCCTCAGTGAATCCCCAGATTGCATTCCACGACCTTAGCTTTTTATTCTTTGCTTTATCTTGTGTTTTCCTTGCTTAGATTTTCAGGGAGTGCAGGTCATAACACCTACCAACAGCTTTCTTTGGCTGATGGGGCCTGCTTGTTAAAAACAAGCTTTCAAGGGCAGGTTTTAGCTGAAGTAAGTGGGTAGAACCTCACCCTGGCCTGACCATGCTGGGAAAAATATCCTGAAACTTTCTTATTTGTGAACCCTGTGGCATTGACCCTTCTTATTGAGGCTCTATTCCTGAGTGGCTCTTACAGATTGTTTCTGCAACAAAATAGCCCTTAGCATGTTCTGTGAGGATCTCTGAACATTGCTCTGGAAGAGGGCAAGCCCTGCCTTTTGTGGCCACTTAGTGCTTCCCTTGGGTCCACAATTCTATTGTTTTTTTGATCTTCAAGAAGTGAAAATCTGTGTTAGGCCAGACATTTGTTTCAATCCCCAGGTGTCAATATAGGACCATTTTTACACTGTTAGGAAATCACCGATGTCTTTAAAAACCAGTATTTTTATATGATGATAGAGACTAGCTTATTTGTTTTCCTTGGTTTGGGAAAATGTCTTCATAGTTTGAGCCTCTGTATACAGTATGTATTAGCAAATATTAGAGGATAGCATGGTGTCTCAGTATTATTTGTTTGTAAGAAGAAAACCCTCTATGATTAACTCAGAAGGAAAAAGGGTATTTGTAGCAAGGAGACTAGGTAAATGCCAGAATCTAAGCATACCATTCCCCAATAATTAACTCAAGGGGAAGAGATTTGTCATAGCAAAGATACTAGGTAAATCCCAGAATTTAAAGCTGAATTAAACAATTGGATCTTATCAAGAACAGGAACCAGGAGAGTTCTCAGAAACTAGATATGCGGAACTAAAGAACAGATATACTTTTCTTCTAGAAACTTTAATTAGAAAGATTCACTACTGTTTTTCATCTTTAATGACTTATAACTATTTTAGAATTAAATCAGGAGAGAGTGTGATTGACCTTGAACTCACATTGCATATGGCCATGCCTTTACTAGGCACCTGGTACAGTTTGGTTGACAGTTCCACCCCCCACTCCCGCCCCCACTTTTCTCTCATATACATCCTTCTCTGACTACTGCCATTATAAGACTTTTAAATGCTGTCATAGGGTCTTGGGGAACTCTATAAGGGTGCCATTTTCACACAGTTGTCATATATTCTGTCATATTCAGAATGGGTTGATGCTTGTGGATAAGATGAAGCTAAATAGGAGTAAATGGTAAAAAAAAAAAAAGGAGAAAATGACTCAGAAAACACTGGCCTCCAAAAAAAGGGGTGGGGGTAGGAGGAAACAGGCTGGGGATTCTGAAAGGAACTGTGACAAAGGCAGAAAAGAAGAAATCCTATCTAATAAAAGGGTAATATGCAAATTAACTGTCACTCCATCACAAAGATGGCGGTGCCCATAGCCACAAGATAGGTGGTGCCCAGTCCTCTCAGCCCCACTGGAGTCCCCTAGTCCTGGGCGCCGGCCGCTGAGAGCAGGCAGAGTGAGTGGCCTGGTGGAATGCTTGCTTTGACCCTGCGGCGATGAGGCAAGCGTTCCATCCCGGCCACGGATGGGCCTCTGGCCAGGCCGGGGCACAGATGGGCCTCAGGCGCAGAGTGGCCAGGCCCATAGAGAGCTACTGGTGCACAGATTCATGCACTGGGCTGTTAGTAGGAAAATAAGTCTTCCTAGATGAAAACATGCAAAGGGACTGAAGTTTATTTGGTGAGGAAAGTTCTTATGCCAACAACAGTGATTATTAGAAGTTATAATGTGTACAGAGTAAATCAAATTATTGTTGGCTGTAGCAGCTGTGGTAGACTAAACTGCTTAACAAATAGACTCAAACACAAATTGGCCCAAAGTAGAAGCTTATATTTTGTTTATGTAATAAGTAGGCAAAGAACCCTTCTCGATTTGGCGATTCAGAGGCCCAAACTCCTTCCTTCTTGTGGTTCTGCTGACCATCCCCTAGGACTCTGTCATTGTCTGCACCTACCTGGTGAAAATGGAAGGAGAGCACAGAGAGCCACCTGCCAGGAGGGACACACATGACTTCTGCTCACATCCCACTGGAAACAACTCAGCCATCGAGGCTACATTTATAAAGGAGTCAGGGAATTGTACTCTAGCCATAGACTCAGATAAAGTTCAGGTATTTTGGATTAAGTGGAGAACCAGTTTTTGTGGGTAGCTTGTGGTTTCTGCTATAGTGGCTCAGGGAATAAGCATAGCCACAGGGTTCAGCAGATATGTTTTAGAATGTTCATCTGGTGAGACTGGTCAGTTATTCAGGCTCTCTACAAATCTGTTACTTCATCTATAAAATATAACTGAGATAGTAATATTACCTATCTCATAGGATTCTTATGAGAATTAAGTGAGCTAATTAGTATAAAGCATTTAGCCTAGTGCCGTGGTTGGCAAACTGTGGCTGCTGAGCCACATATGGCTCTTTGGCCCCTTGGGTGTGGCTCTTCCACAAAATACCCCGGCCTGGGCAAGTCTATTTTGAAGAAATGGTGTTAGAAGAAATTTAAGTATTAAAAATTTGGCTCTCAAAAGAAATTTCAATCGTTGTACTGTTGTTATTTGGCTCCATTGACTAATGAGTTTGCCGACCACTGGCCTAGCGCATAGCTAACCATAAACACTCAGTAAATATTTGCTGTTATTCTTAACAGAAATAGCCCAAATAAGGGAAATCAGTAGGCATTGATTCTTTATCTACTTTAGTTCCAAACTGATGATGATAGGCAATTTACATATTTTCATTATATAGTTCTTAAAATAACACCTTGAGTTAAGTATTTTCTGCTTGTTATAGATGAGTGGTTTGAAGCTCAGACAGGCAACATTGCTAGGATGTAGTAAAACAGGATTTGAACCAAGGTTTATTTAATTCCAAACCTCATGCTATGATACTAAACATACCTTGAGGGAAGAAACAAATAGGGATTAGGGTGAGGCAGATGACTATAAGAAAAGCTAACTCTGGGACAAAAGAATAGGCATTGTTTGAACAGACTTTAGAGAAAAGGGACCCAAATCTTAACTATCAACTTCACACTTCCCTAATCCAAACCCATAGTTTTAGATGAGGGACCTACAAAGTGACAAGGGAAGAAGAGTATGTCTTTTAACAAGAGTTAAAACCTGTGCAAAACTAGCACACGGAGTTGCATTTGTGGTCATATTCAACCTCTAATAAGTTCAATCAAATCTTTGAGATTCCTAGACATTGGTCAAGTTTAAAGGTATGCTTGAAATCATCATGTACTTTTTTTATTAGAACATTTTTTTTTTCAGAGAAGAGGCACCAGTGGAAGTTTGGGACCCAGGTATGTAGTCATTGAAGGAAAAATTTTCCCAGAAACTCCTGAAGGCCAGTGGATGGGGGTTCGTTCCATTTTTATTTGTCAAATATATAATCTCCCATTTCATCTTCAGAGGTAGTAATTCACATCAGTTTTCTGGTATTCCTATTCTTATGAGGCCTTATAAAACACCTTTAAATGTTTAAGTGAAACTCAAACTGAACATATTCTTTATTGCAGTGCTTCTCAGAGACTTTGCTATGCCGATTTGCATTCTAAATATTTACACTGTGAGGGTATAGTATGCAGTATTTCCCAAATCTATTAGATCACAGACTCTTTTGCCATAGGAACTTTTTCTTTTTTCCTAGAGAACACACTTTGGGAAGCACTTTTCTAATGTATTTCATTGACTGATAATCCAGAGTGATCTGAGTTTTGAGATCTTTAAAAGGGATTTGCTGTGTTCTTAGAAAAACGCATTTTCCAAGAGCTTGTGAGATTTCTTCCACAATCCTAACAAGGCAAATAAGTCCATTTAAACCACTTTTCAAGCTACCATATATAGAGACATTATTAATTTTCTATGAAGCAGTAATTTCTTCCTCTCTTTCCCTTGATAGGTTGGAAGTATGCCCTCTTTAAGGGGATGAAGTGTTTAATCGAGTGTCAGCAGTCATCTTTTCTGTGTAAGAATTGGTCTAAGGGTTAGGCATGTGACTCTGTTTTGATCAGTAAGGCAAAGAGAAGTAATTCTTCTACTATATATATATATATATATATATATATATATATGTGTGTGTGTGTGTGTGTGTGTGTGTGTGTGTGTATGTATATATATATAAAAGACAGACTGGTGAGGAGCAAACCCCATTTTTGCCTTTTCCCTTCTTCCTGAACATTGTCTTATAAGGATATATCACAGGGCATCCTCATAAGATATCATGGGATAGGTTATGTTTAGGAGAGTTTCAAAAATTATATCTATAGCTTTGATATATTTGATCCAGTCTTAAAACCACCCACTTGTGATATTCCTTCAAGTTGTGGGGAGCCGGCACGGTCGTGGCATACTCAGCCCCAGGGCACTTTATGTGCCACCCCAGCTCAGCCAGGTTCAGTGGGGGTGATGAAGAATTGAGAAAAGACAGACAAGAGAAGGAAAGCTGGGACTCAGTTGGACACTGTTTCCCTGATGGGGACCCAGTAGCGCCATTGACTTCAAGCTAAGTCTTTATTTTATAGACAATGCCATGAGGCAAAGTAAGGGCATGGTCAAGATGTTTACAACATTGTCATGGGTTTCAATCCTATTCAGTTATATGCACCTGATCAAGCTTTGTTAACTTGCAGCCTATATCACTTAAGCACTTGGGGCCACGTGTTCCAACCATAGGTTTAAGCTTACAACTAGAGCTGTTGGCTATAATTGTTCTGGGAGCGCACTGCCCTCCAAGCTGGGTCTTGCATGTGGCTATGAGAGGACTGTGCCCTCTCCTCAGTCCAAGGCTTGAACCTGTCCAAATACTTTAGTCATGCCCCACATAATAAAATTTTATAGGTCTGTATTTCTTCAATCACTTTTAGCTGGGTATTCTCTTATAGCAGAAATAATTCTAGCTGTTACCTAAGACACACGTGGAATGATAAACTACATATTCCCTTGGTGCAACTGGGGATGTGGTAGTACCTAGAGCACATCTTCTCCTCCTCTTAAAAAATAATTAAAATGAACTAAGAATAACACTAATGCACAAATCACATTGCTCTAAATTAGAAAGTAAGAGTTATTTGCAAATGTTATTACTTTACTAGTAAATACTACTTACAAGTAACAAATTGTGTGGGATACATCTTACAACTGAGTGATAAATATCAATGCTCTATAAAGTTGTGTTTGAAACCTCTGATACAGATACTAACCCCAGAGATTTTGCTTGTCAAATTAGCCTTGTAGATAAGGATCCTAAAGGGTTTATTTCAGAGGCTGGCCACTTTTTTTCTGTAAAGAGCCTAATAGTAAATATTTTTGGTTTTGTGGGCTATATGGTTCTCCACCACCACTATTGGACTTTGACTTTGCAGTATAAAAGCAGTCGTAATCTGTCATCAATGGCTGGGTTCCAACACAACATTATTTACAAAAAGAAAGATGAGGCTGGTACATTAGCTTGTCTAATCCACCATTTTTTTTCTCCCTCACTATTTTCTGGCGGACATAAGAAACAAAAAAATCCCATTTTATAGATGAGATATTTAAAGCTTAGAGAAGTTCAATGACTTGTCCATGGCCAAGTCACAGGCAAGCTGGGATTCTATCCCAGTTCTATTTCTCATACCTGTGACCATCCCTAGCACCTGACACTCTTCCATATTTGGGACCTTCTCTGCAGATCCCAAAAGGCCATTTTGGAGCAAGAAGTCCATTTTGGTGGCACAGCAGAGACACTTAAAGGGCTCCTTGAAGGAATGAAAGTTTAATCAGAATTGGAAGAGCTAGGTTATGATTCTGCTTCCTTGTTCTAGGAATTATTCTCTCAATTTATTTCCAGGAATAAGAAGGCTGTTTGTTCGTTTGTTTGTTTGTTTGTTTGTTTTGTTTTTGTTTTTATCCCACCTTGGACCTACCTGGCTGATTTTTATGTTTACCAAATGCTGATATATGCTCTGCCTTTGAGTTTCAGCCCAAGAAAACCTTGCATGCTAACAAGACAACACTTTTATTGGGTCATTTGTTCTCCAAACTGGGCTACCTTTGAGCCCATTTCTGTCAAAGATTCTTCCTCCCCACAGGCCAACTCCTTTCCTACAAAATCTGAAAGGACCTCTGAAGCCAACACTGTTTACCAATTTGTTCTTAAAAGTGTCAGAACTGTAAGCAGATGAGGTCAAGTAACAATTTTCACAGCTGTTATAAAACACTGCTAATTGCTTTCCAGGCTTAATAGAAAACACAGAGTTGCAGTCTGGAAATGGTAATTATTGCAATTCAGGTTTCCTGGCCTAAATTCCCAGCTGCATGTTTTCTTCTATCCAAAGGGGGAGTTAATAAAAAAAGAAAAAGAAGAGCAAAAGCACCAAACTTTAATAATAATAGTAATAGTAATAATAATAATAATACAAAACTGTAAAAAGTATTCCTAACATGCAGGGTTGTTATGACTATTAAAATTGGAATGTTTAAGAAGTCAGGGTAGATCTCACAAGTCGAAAGAAACTCTGAAGATTTGGATTCTCTACCTCATGTTAAGAAGTATTGATTGCAGCCCACAAGAAGACTTTCACTTAACCACATTTTAAAATGCTTTCATAAATATTGCAATAAAATGAAATTCATTGCTGGTTAAACTCTAACACCAGAATGAGCTTATTTATCATCCAGATGACTGAGCTGCTGGCAAAAGGAAACAGAGGGATGGTAGGGGATTTATATAGCACATCTTGAAATATCTTCTAGCAAGGTAATAAAGGCTGAGCTCCACATTTGAATCTAATGGCCAATAAACAATTTTCAGAAAGAGGAAAAAAAAGTAGTAGAAATAGAGTGCATTGAGAAATTCCATTTATTCTGTAGTCAATTATTGCAGGGTTCAGGTTTATTATAAACTTTTTTCCCATTAAGCATAGCTTGTCAGAAATCCTATATCAAGGGAATAAAATGTCAGGATGGTGTCCAAATCATTATAGCATGTTTCTTATAACAGCTTTTTACTTGGAAGCTCTAAATGATTTGTGACAGTATTCATGGCATTTGGAAGTAATATTAGTCAAGTGATATTTTTTAATGTAGAATTTTTGATAATCTTTGAGTTAAGCCTGCTGACACATAAACCTGATATTTTTTTTTGCCATGTTTTCATTCACAAAGTGAAAAGTCCTTTCCAAATCTATGCTTACGTGCGCATCTTCAATAAAGATGCATCTTTTCCACTTACTGCTTTGATAAAGTTTATTTTTTAAGTGTTGGTTTCTTTATTTTTTGTTTGTTTATTTTAAAATTTAATAAGTCTTTAATGTTCAGATTATTGCAATTGTTTCTCCTTTTTCCTCCCATAGCTCCCTCCACCTGGTTCCCACCCTACCCTCTGCCCTTACCTGCCCCACACTGTCCTCATCCATAGGTGTACGATTTTTGTCCAGTCTCTTCCCGTACCCCTCATGCTCCTTTGCCCCTGAAAATTAACAGTCCACTCCCTTTCTATGCCCTTGATCCTGTTATATTCACCAGTTTATTCTGTTCCTCAGATTTTCAATTAATTTGATTTTTAGGTTCACTTGTTGATAGATATGTACTTGTTGTTCATAATTTTTATCTTTACTCTTTTCTTCTTCCTCTTCTTAAAGAATACCTTTCAGCATTTCATATAATACTGGTTTGATGGTGATGAACTTCTTTAGCTTTTTCTGATCTGTGAAGCTCTTTTTTTGACCTTCAATTCTGAATGATAACTGTGCTGGGTAGAGTAATCTTGGTTGTAGGTTCTTGCTATTCATCACTTTGAATATTTCTTGCCACACCCGTCTGGCCTGCACAGTTTCTGTTGAGAAATCAGCTGACAATTGTATGGGTGCTCCCTTGTAGGCAACTTGACTGTTTTTCTCTTGCTGCTTGTAAGATTCTCTCTTTGTCTTTTGCTCTTGGCAGTTTAATTATGATATGTCTTGGTGTGGTCCTCTTTGAATTCCTTTTGTTTGGGGATTTTGTCTGGGACTCTGTATTCTTCCTGGACTTGTAAGTCTATTTTTTTCACCAGGTTGGGGAAGTTTTTTGTCACTATTTCTTCAAATAGGTTTCCAGTATCTTGGCTTCTCTCTGCTTCTGGGACCCCCATAATTCTGATGTTGGTAGACTTGAAGTTGTCCCAGAGGCTTCTTATACTATCTTCAACTTTTTGGATCCTTTTTTCTTTTTGCTTTTCCAGTTGAGTGTTTTTTGCTTATTTGTATTTCAAATATTTGACTTGATTCTTGCGTTCCTCTAATCTGATGTTGGGTCTCTGTATAATATTTTTTATTTCAGTCAGTGTATGTTTAATTTCTAGTTGGTCCTTTTTCATATCCTTGAGGGTCTTGCTAAATTTATCGTCTTTTTCTAGGAAATTCTTGAAAAACCTTGTAACTGGGGTTTTGAATTCTATATCCAATCATTTGTTTTCCTCCATTTCTTTCATTTGTGGTCTGTTTCTTTGCATCTGCATTTTCGCTGCTTCCCAGAGTTGGTAGGGTAGCTTTGTGTGCTAGGTGTCCTATATGCCCTAGTGGCTCAGCCTCCCCAGTTACCCAAGATGGACACTTTTGGTGCACCCCTTTGTGGGCTGTGTGCACAGTCTTGTGTAGTTAAGCCTTGATTGTTGTTAGTATCACTGGGAGGAATTGACCTCCAGGCCAATTGGCTGTGAGTGTCAGCTGTGTATACACTGGGAGAACACCTGTGCTGGAGACAGCCTTATGGGACCAGACTTGCAAAATTGCAAAAGCCTCTGTGTTCAGCTTGGATAGGGTGGAGTCTCAGGGTTGAGCAGATAGTCTTGGCTTCCCATCACCCTGCCCTCGCCTTTTGCCTGCTGCCAGACAGTCCAGTTTCTCCCCCAATGAATCTGGATTCCCAGATTCTCTTCAGGAACTGGAGTTGAGAGTAGTCGGGACCTTCTGGTTCCCTCCAGCTAGAGAAAGCCTTAGCACACTCAACAGTCAGTTCTCTCTGTGCGCACTTACGCTCGCGCCTCCAGACCTCTGTCTTTCACGGCTTCCCTGAGTTTCTGCCTGACAGTCCAGATCCTTCCCGTAAGAGCCTGGGTCCCCAGGGGCTCTCTCGGAACTGGGGTTCAGTGCAGTTGGAACTGGGATTCAGAGCAATTGGGAGCTTCCGAATACCTCTAGCTAGGGAATGCCAGAGGCAACCTCAGCAATCAGTCTTCTCTGTGTGCACTCGTGCATGCCTCCAGACCCCTGCCTGCTGCAGCTTCCCTGAGTCTCTGAGTCTCCATGTGCCTTTCTCTTTACCAGACAGTCCAGACACCCCCATATGAGCCTGGGTCCACAGGGTTTCACCCGGAACTGGGTTCAATGCAGTTGGGAGCTTTCTTCTCCCTCCCACCAGAGAAAGCCATCCAGGCACTCAGCTGCCCTTCCTCTCTGCACATGTGTCTCTGTACCTCAGCCGTTCACAGATCCTCTGACTCTCCGTGAGCTTTTCTCTTTCCTTCTAGTTGTAGAATTTCCACTCAACCAGCTTTCCTGTGGTTCTGTCTAATGTTCGTTATGTCTTTTAGTTGTAGTTTTGAAATTGTTGTGCGAGGCAGCAGTTTAGGTACTTTCCTGTGCTGTCATCTTGATTTCTCCTCTGCTTTAGTAGAGTTTATATCCATATAGTTATCAAAATAAGAGTGTGAAAAAGAGAGGGAAATTTATTGTTGAAGAACTAGATGAAATTCTATTGTCATTTGAAGAGCGTTTAACTTTAAAGGTGAAATGAAATATAGATAGTTGAGGAAATTAGGTCCAAGGGAAAATGAAGATAGAAAATTTTAAAATAGAAGTTGATATGCAAATTATACTATTGTTTTTTTTCTTTAATATGCTTAATTAATTTTTCACAGAGAGGAAGGGATACGGATAGAGAGTTAGAAACATTGATGAAAGAGAAACATCAATCAGCTTCCTCCTGCATACCCCCCACAGGGGATGTGCCTGCAACCAAGGTATGTGCCCCTGACCAGAATTGAACCCAGGACCCTTCAGTCTGCAGGCCAACGCTCTATCCTCTGAGCCAAACCAGTTTCGGCAACAAAATATACTTTTTTTTTTTCCCTAGAGGCCACAAATTTTACTCTTAGCCTCTTGGATTCCAAAATTAAAAAAGGAATGCAGTCATATGATTCTGGGCCTGTAAAATAAACATAATATAAAACAATTGTTCAAGATAGATATGATTTTTGGTACTGAGATCAAATGATGATAAATTCTTATAAAGAGGAAACCATGTAAACTAATGAACTATGTCCTCAAAAAACATTATCACAGTAACTGTAGTAAAGTATCTCATAGAGTTTTTTCTCATAATATCTCTCAGTCTAGGTCAGTGGTAAATTGGCACAGCATAATTTAGATGAAACAGCTGTAGTGGCAGAAGGCTCAAACAATGCTGTGTAACTGGAGTGCCTATGGTTTTTCTTTGTTCCTGTCTCTCTCTGTTTCTGTTTGCCCTGTTAACTGGTGTTTAATATTTTATACTTGTTTTCTTCATTCCTTAAGGCACACACACATACACACTCACAGTACAATAAATAAACAAACAACCTGCACTAGGGAATATAAGTAGAGAACATATTTCCCTTGTAGAGTTATGAACATATGGCCATATTGGGGCCTAATTTGCATATGCATGAGAGAGAGGGGAGGGAGGGAGGAGAGGAAAAAGGGAGGAAGAGGGACAGGATATAGGATATGTGTGTCTAAGTGTGTCTTCGTGAGGTTGCATATATGGGACTTTAGGAGGTCAAGATAAGCAGCTATGATTCCTATATAAAAAGGACCAGAAAGTTTGCCCAGTATAGTTCTGGCTTAATCCTGCCATCTTGGTGTAATCACATTAGTCCCTCCTTTCATCTCAAAAATATCTCAGTTTGGAAGCTAAGTACGATGGTCACCTTATCTCTAAACACACTAGAATCAAAAGAGGGAGTTAATGATGTTGCCAATTAGTTTTTTGTTGTTGTATTTCTGGGCCAATAGGGAAATTACTGGAAAATAGAAAGAAATTTCATGGCAGAAATAATAGTCACCCTGCAGTATCAAAGCAAACTTTGAATGACCCTAAGGAACGGGAATCATTGGACAGCTAAATTATCTGTACCATATCAGAGGGTAAACCCCTTTCTATTTGCAATAGAAAGAACTTGGACTTCTATGGAGATATGAGAACTTGGATCCAACAGCTGATTAGGAACTGCAGCACCATTTATAGCATCATTAACTCAAGGGAACAGGATGGTATTGAGTTGGCTCAGAGAGGAGCAGTGGCATTTAGTGTATGAAAGCAAGATCAGAAATGCTGTGAGCCATGGAAGATATAATGGGAAAAGGGAGAAAGGATAAACTCTTTCTCGAAACTATATACATCCTTTATTACCACTTAAGCTAAGAACCATAATTAGTGACCCTTATTTCTCTCCCTTTCTCTCTCTCTCTTTCCCTCTCCTCCCCTCTGTTCTAAAATGCCATATTCTAAAAGAAATTTCCCATTTGAAAAAAGAATAGCATCCTCTGAGTGACAAAGCATGCCCTAAATCCTGAAGAGGATAAATAATAATCAAGACAATGTGGGAAACTAAAGAACATCAAAGAGAAAGATCTTAGGATCAATCAGAGGGGAAAAAAGAATTTTCTTTAATAGAGGCATTACTACAAGATTGGTACACTTCTCAACTGTGTCAGTGGATGTCAGAACACAATGAGATGGTATCTTCCCGTTCCATGGGACATTCTATACCTAATTTCATAATTTGGGTAAAACAAAGACATTTTCAGAGAAAGAATTAAGGAGTTTATCATAGAGTTATACAAGGAACTAGAGGCCCAGCATATGAAAATTCATGCACTGGAGGGTGGTCCCTCAGCCTGGCCTGTCTCCTCTCACTGTCTAGAAGCCCTCAGGGTATGTCCAGGGGCAACTGGGATGATCAGGGGAAGGTGCTGCCCCCATTACCCTGCTGCTGCTGGCCACTCGGCCCTCATTTCTTAGCACTGGCCCCACCTCTGCTTCCTGCCTCTCTGGTGGCCCCACCTCCACAGCACCTCTCCCGTGCAGCCACCGACCCTAGGCCCTCAAAGCTGCTGTGGCTTTGGATGGATGGACGTCCAGAAATGTCCACCCTAATTAGCAAATTACCCTTTTATTAGTATAGACTAGAGGCCCAGTGCACGAAATTCGTGCATGGAAGGGTGGTCCCCTCAGCCCAGCCTGCACCCTCTCCAATCTGGGACCCTCTTGGAGAATGTCCAACTGCTGGTTTAGGCCCAATCCTGGGACTCAGGCCTACACCGGCAGTTGGATATCCCTGTCACAATCCTGGATTGGTGGCTCCTAATTGCTTACCAGCTTGCCTGCCTGATTGCTCCTAACTTCCCCACCCTGCCTACCTAGTTGCACTAACTACTCCCTGGTCACCCCCAACTTCCCTCCCTGCTGGCCTGGTTGCCTCCAACTGCTCCCCCGCCCCAACCCTCCCACTGGCCTGGTCACCCCATGCAGCCTGCTCATTCAGTTGTTTGGTTGTCCTTCACTAACCCTCCTGCCGGCCTCATTGCCCCATGCAGCCTGCTTGTTCAGTCGTTTGGTCATCCCTCACTAAACCCCCTGCCAGCCTGGTTATTGGCAGCCATCTTGTGAGGGTGTGAGGGTTAATTTGCATATTCTTTATTGTATAGGGTTATTAAAATATGTACATTATTGCCTACTTTTTTCTAAAATTTTTATGGTTTTGAGCCTAACATTTAAGTCTTTAATCCATTTTGAGTTTATTCTTATGTATTGTGTGAGAAGGTGGACTAGTTTCATTTTTTGTGTGCATATCTATTCAATTTTCTCATCCCAATTTATCAAATGGATTGTCTTTACTCTATGTTCTTGCCTCATCTATCAAATACTGACTATAAAGATGTAGGTTTATTTCTGGGCTCTCTATTCTGTTCAGTTGATCTATATATCTGTTCTTATGCCAATACTGAAAGGTTCTGTGTTGGGCCAGGGTCGCATAGAACTGACCCAAGGTTCAGTATAATCAAAATGATATTTATTTAAGGCATCTGGGCGCAGATGGGCTGACTTCAAAGAAAGAAGTCAGCACTGAATGAGGAGGGAGCAGTCTTCAGCTGACACTTGTATCTGGACCATGCTGCAGGTGGCTTGTTAATACATGTATATGGGCTGGGCTGCAGGTGGCTTCTGTTGAAGCAGTATTTGGGCTGGGCTGTAGGCAGTTTCTGCTGAGCACATATCTGTGCTGGGTTGCAGGCGGCTTATACTGGGCATGTATATGGGTTTTCAGAAGTTCCTGTAAGATATTTGCTCAAGGGGAACATGTTTTTACAAGGCTCAGGCTTGCAGAATGATTTTCCCTTTGACATTTGTTAGATTTTTGTAAGGCTCAAGCTTTGGGTTCTCCAGTTAACCCCTTCAAATACCAAATTTTCAGGTGACCGGTCTTTTGAAATCAGCACAGAAATGTGCAGGTCTCCTGGTCTTTGTGTTTTTAAGTCTTGCCTTGATTATTTAGCAGCCTCACCCATTCTGACATTATACCTCCCTCCCACCTCTGTTAATTATATCATTTTACTATTAGAAAGTTAACTTTTTATTTTTTTCTGATAAATTTTATTTTGTTTTTTAAATTATAGTTGACATACAATATTATATTAGTTTTAGGGTAAACCATAGTGAGTCTACATTTATATAAATTATGATGTGATCACCATGATATATTTAGCAACCATCTGTCAGTATACAAATTTATTACAATACTAGTCGCCTGATGCATGAAATTTATGCAAGAGTAGGCCTTCCTTCCCCTGGCTGCCAACACCAGCTTCCCTATGGCACCCAGGACCTGGGCTTCTCTCTTGCTACCAGCACCCAGGACTGGGCTTCCCTCCCAGAGGGAGGCCCCACCTACCCGCTGCAGCACCCTGTCAGTCAGTGGCCTGGGCCTCCCTGTGTGGGGTGATCATGGGTCGGTGGCCAGGCACCCACCTTAGATGGCCTGATGCCAATGGGTGTCATAGTGTGGTTCTGGATGGTTATCTGGATGGTCGTTCCGCTGTTCTGCCATTCGGTCGATTTGCCTATTACTCTTTTATTATATAGGATTATTGACCATATTCCCTGAGCTGTACGTTATATCTCTGTAACTTATTTTATAACTGGAAGTTTGTACCTTTTATTCCCCTTTATCTTTTCACCCATCTCCCTATCCCCCTTTGACAACCATCAGTTTATTCTTTATCTGTGAGTTTGTTTATATTGTTTTGTTTGTTCATTGTTTTGTTATTATTTTTTATATTTTACATCTAAGTAAAATCATATGTGAGGTATGACTTTTTTGTCTTTCTTTGATTTATTTCACTCAGTATAATATCTTCTAGATTCATCCATGTTATTGCTAATGGCAATATTTTATTCTCTTTATTGCTGAATAACATAACATTTATTTTAATTTTGCTATTTATTTCATTACATTTGTTGTTTTCATTAATATTCTAGTTGCATATGCTTTCTATTAGATGGAGCTTTCAGGAAAGTTTCTGTTTTCCTGATGAAAGTCACACATTCAACAGGCAAAGCTTCTTCCTGTTTGGAACACAAATGCCTATAGGTCACCATTTGCATCTGTGAGGATGAAAGCAGCATTCCAAGGATAATAGAAGAGGCACTTAGAAGGAGCCAACGTCTTTTAATTCCTAAAGCAATGGAACTAGACTTGAGCTGCCTGACTCTGGACTTTAAGGGGAAAAACAAATACTATCTGGTATAAGCCATTCTGGTTGAATTTCTCTTATATTCAGTTGAATATAATCCTAACTAATACACGTTGTATATTCTGAACAGTTTTAGGCATTAATGAATGACATTAATTTGCATTTTAATAGCTCAAGGGCTTTTGCACTCCCCCTTTAAACTTGATCTTCCCTGGAACTCTATGAAGTGAGTATAAGAGCTGGTGCTATTTTCATTTTCTAAATGAGATCATTGAGGTTTTTGCAGATTAAGTGATTTTTCTCAGGGTCACATAGCCATTCTTTGGCAAAGTGGCATATGAGCCCAAGCATCCAGATTTCTAGTATAGTTCATTTCCACAACACCAACTTATAGGATGTTATGCACATTTGTGGTCAGGCAGAAATTTACCCAAATGTTCTCACCAACTCCACAGAAAGGTACAAGGTTCATATGACTGTTGAGATAGACTTTTCATAGCTAAATATAAATCATCACTCAGAATAATAGGTTCTTTTATGGTCTCAATTTACCAACAGGGTCTACCTTTGCTTGGATAGGCTGTTTCTAGAGTACAGCCTCAAGGTGGTATGTGCACCAAGTGTGTGAATTTAGGTTGGGACTTCTAACTTCTCTCCCTCCTCCTAGAGGTTGTGGTCTCTATTCAGGTGGGGATAATGATTCTGCTTAACAGGATATTCTCTGTGTGGTTTTCCAATAAATCAATACTTCCTGTGGAAGGAGAAAAATGAGTCGTGGGGAGGAGATTTATGTGTTTGCACATGTAAAATGTACCACTGAGATTTAAAAAAAAAAAAATATATATATATATATATATATATATATATATATATATATATATATATATATATATTATTGATTTTTTACAGAGAGGAAGAAGAGATGGATAGAGAGTTAGAAACATCGATGAGAGAGAGACATCCATCAGCTGCCTCTTGCACACCCCCCTATTGGGGACATGCCCGCAACCAAGGTACATGCCCTTGACCGGAATCAGACCTGGGACCTTTCAGTCCACAGGCCGATGCTCTATCCACTGAGCCAAACTGGTTTCGGCATGTACCACTGAGATTTTTAAAAGCAAATATTCAAAGCTTTTGGAATTGGAAACATTTTTTTTTTAAGAGAGAGACACACAGTTTAGATCAGGGCTTCTCAAACTTTAGTGTACTCCAGAATTTTCTGGAGGATTTGTTAAGACAGAATGTTGGGTTTTACCCCCAGATTTCCTGATTTAGTAGGTCAGCAGTGGCCCAAGCATTTGCATTTCTAACAAGATACTTGCTCCTGCTGCTGGCCCAGGAAGCTCTGAATTAAACAAACCAAAACCAACTAATGTCAATAGCTGGAGGAAACAAACTTTTCTCTAGTCCATCTCTTAGACATGTCTGATGATTTACCCAAGTTACATGACAAGTTAATAGCAAACTCTACTTTAAATTCTAAATTTCCTAACACCCAGACCAGGATTTAGGATCTTTCCATATTTGTTGCTCTGCTCTTGAATGAACTCGTGGATTTGCTTTGCTCTCTTCTAGAGTATAATAATTATTAATAATAACATATATATATATGTTATTATTTAACATATATATAAGTTATATATATTATTTAATATATATTATTTAACATATATATATATAAACTTATATATTATATAAATTTCTATCAAGACATAATTTGAATTCAATTGAGGACATTCTGCTAACAAGGCAAACAAATAATACAGTTGTTCAGAATAAGAGTTTCAAATTCTTTTTGCTTCTAAACTACCTAGTAAGAACAATCTAGTCCTCTACTTTTCTTTATGTCCCTCGCTGTACATCTGAACTATGCCTGCCTCTGTTCAGTGCCACTCTCTTGTGATTCAACTCTCTGAAAAGATGAAAAGTATGACTCTTAGAAGAACTGATGTTCTTACTAAAGACACCTGAGCAATCATACCACTTCTTATTAACTTACTAGTTAACATTGCTGTATCTACCAGCAGGTGGAAAGTGGTTGCCTAACCAGGAGTCAAAAAATGTTTCCTGTGAGGGCCAGATGGGAATATTTTAGGTTTTGTGGGCATACTGGCTTTATCACAGTTACTCAACTATGCTGTTTCAGATTAAAAGCAGTTGTTGGCTATATATAAATAATAAGCATGGATGTATTCCAATAAAACTTTATGGACACTGAAATTTGTCACAAAATTATCTTATTTTGGTGTTTCTTCAAGCATTTAAAAATGTAAAAACCATCATTAACCTGTGGGCCATACAACAAAAGGCAGCAGGCTGTGTATGGCCCTTGGGCTACAGTGAAATTGAGATTTTCTTCCTTTCCCACTTCCCCCCCAACATCTCTTCTTTTTCTTAGTAGAAAGGAAGAACTTGACTACTGGTCAAATTTCATTTCTTTTCTGCTATTAAAATTCTACTGCTGACAGTTTTAACATATAAAAAATAAAGATTCAACCTGAAATATAAACTAAAACTACAAGGAGTTGTCTCATTGATTTTGCAAGGTATAGGAAAATTATAATCAATGTTAATTGAGGACACTAAAAAGACCTCTCTTATGTGGAAACTGGTACAGTGTTTCTTGAAAGAATTTTATTTATTTGTATGCATCAAAGATGTTTATATTCTTTTACCCAGACTATCTCAGAAAAGAGTCCATAAATGTAATCAGGGATAAGAACAAAGGGAACTTGTTTCCTAATTATCAAAGATAGGAAAAAATATATTTATTGAAGTATTATAATTGATAATGATAAAAACTTTGAAAGATTCTAAATGTCTAACCATAGAGAAATGGCTAAATAGATTTTAGTTTATATGTACAATATTAAGAGTGATTAACTCTCTGTGTAACATTAAGAATAATTTTTTTTGTTTATACTTTTCCATTTTCTTTAGTTTTCCCACAATCCTATGTAATAAAAGGGTAATATGCAAATTAACCATTACTCTGTCACAAAGATGGTGGCGTCCATAGCCACAATTTGGTGGCGCCCAGTCCTATCAGTCCCATTGGAGTCACCCAGTCCTGAGGGTACAGCCACTGAGATTGGGCAGCATGAGTGACCTAGTGGAATGCTTGCTTTGTCCCCCCACGGACAAGGCAAGCGTTCCATGCCTGGACATGGATGGGCCTCTGGAGAGCCTCTGGGCAGCAGGCATGGAGCAGAGAGCTACTAGTGCACGGATTCATGCGCAGGGCTACTAGTGTGCAAATATGACTTTTATAGTCAAGCAAGATTATAATCATATATAATGAAGAGGTAATATGCAAATTGACCATCACTCCAAGATGGCCACCCCCATGTGGACACAAGGTGGCCTGCAGGGGAGGACAGTTGTGGGGGACACAGGCCTGCAGGGGCGGGCAGTTTGGGGGGACCAAGACTGTAGGGGAAGGCAGTTGGGGGCAACCAGGCCCGCAGGATAGGGCAGTTAGGGGCAATTGGGCTGACAGGCAGAAGTGGTTAGAGGCAATCAGGTAGGCAGGCGGGTGAGCTCTTGGGAGCCAGCAGTCCTGGATTGTGAGAGGGATGTCCGACTGCCCATTTAGGCCATATGCCATTGGGATCTGGCCTAAATAGGCAGTCAGGCATCTCTCAAGGGCTCTCAGATTGGGGAGGGTGCAGGCTGGGTCTGAGGAGACAACCCCCACTACCATCTACGAATTTCATGCCCTGGGCCTCTAGTTAATAAATAAATAGAAATTGAAAAAATCCATATAATAATTAGAGTCAATATTTTCATTGCCTTTAGATTTTTTTGTTTGTGTTATGGCCTGTGTTTATCTGAAGGCCTACAAATTTTATGAATTTACTTTATCCCTTTGGTGCCTATATGAATCTTTCTAGTCTTTACATTTGCTTAGCCACTGTGATGTCACTTTTCTCATCTTTACAGGTCTACTCTAGTAGCTCTTCTTGGTCTGTGGTAGGAAACACCTTTTCATACCAGTAGTACAATTCTACTAGGAACAACATTCTTAGTTTGTTACAATCCTCCTAGTGTTTTCATGTCTTTTAATTTGGAAAGGTTCCTTTATTTCCTATTTTTTGAGAAACTGAGTTCCCTGATGCTTGAGTCAAGGGAAAATATTAGTGTCCACACAGTGCTACATCCAAATGATCTATTCCCTCTGCAATCAAACATTCTGCCTTTACAGAATATGTGTGCTATACCAACCAATATGGAACCTTTCTGGGAGTTAAGTGGTAGCTTTTGCATTTCCTCTTTATATTTCCTCCTATTTTATTCTGTTTCCCACAAAAGATGTTAGGTTTCCATGAAAATGAGTCCCTCAAAGAAATAATTGAATAAGATAGTTGGAAAAGACTTTAACATATTTTTTTCACATGATGATAAATGTGCAGGATGAAGATAATTTTACAACACAATGAGAAGCATGCTTCTGGCCGGAACTGCTTCACTTTAAGGCTCTTGTTGTTCAGGGCAATGCCCAGTCATCATGGAACACTTGCAATCTATTTGAGACATAGCAGAGTCCTTTGGCATAGTGGTTGAGAAGCTCTATCTTAAAGATCACCTACTTCATTCCACCCTCACTTCCTCTGCTTTAGAGATTAAGAAAATGAGACCCATTTCTAAACCTCAGTGATACCATGAGTGAAGCCAAGATTTTGAACCAATGATCTTGGGAAATGGAAGAGTTGGAAACTGGAAGGCATTCTGTCTCTCCATCTGTACTTATTCATGTAGTCTCCTACTTAGAATTTTCTAAGACTTTTTTTAAAAGCATTTTTTTCCAGGAACAAATACTTGTCTCATTATAAGAAGAAACTTCAGGCTGCATTCAAATGGAACTACCATTTGACCCAGTGATCCCACTTCTAAGAATATATCCTAAAAATCCCGAAACACCAATCAGAAAGAATATATACACCCCTATGTTCATAGTAGCACTATTTACAATAACTAAGACCTGCTAATAGCCCAAGTGCCCATAAGTAGATGGGTAGGTAAAAAGTCCTGGCACATTTACACCATAGAATACTATGCAGCTGTAAAAAATAAGGATCTTTTCCCCTTTGAGTCAGCATTGAGGGGCCTGGAGAGTATAATGCTAAGTGAAATAAGCCAGCCAGAGAAAGACAAATATCACATGATCTCATATGTGGAATCTAATTAACAAAATAAACTTATGAACAAAATAAATTCAGAGACATGAAAGCATGGAACAGACTGATGAATTTAAGAGGAGAGGTGGAGAGGGATGGACTGGAAGAGATGAACTGGGGAACTTACATGCATATATGCATAGCCCATGGACACATGAAGGCCTGGGACTAGGGTAGCAGAGTAGAGGGTATCATTGGGAAGAGAAAATGGGGGGAGGGCAATCTGTAATATTATCAACAATAAAGATAAATTAAAAAAGTAAGTTGGGGGAAAGTGGATCTAACTGAAGGCTTGTTAAATCCTATAATGTTCCTCAAGCTGGCATATTTTATAAAGTAAAGCTGTTGTGATTTTTACTTATAGATTTGGTAGCAGAAACTAAAATTGGTCTCAGTTATAGTCCTTGGATGTTTATACAAAATACAAATTTTATGAAAAATACTGAAATAAATTTCCTATGGAAAGAAAAAGTTAAGCTATCACCCACTTGACATTTCTAGGCTCATAGGGTTAGTTAAAAGAGGCCAACTGCCCACTGTCCCTGATCAAAATAACTGCTTGCAGAGACCTGAAGAAAGATACCCAAAGTAGCTGAGATAAACCCCAAGTGTAATTCTCAAATGGCTATTAATTTTTTCCCCTACATGATATGAAAGCAAAACTCTGAAGATCCAGTCATTGAACCAGGAACTTTGGCTTTTGTGAGCATCAATTGAGTTTTTTGAAGTACATTTCAGATTCCTCACCTTTAAAAATAGACACATGAGGGGCCAGGGAGGAGGTGTGAGTCTCAGGCCTCAAGTGAATGAGATCATTCATATCCCCCACACTGCAGATGTCACAAGGTGAGAATGAATCCTCAGCTTGTTCTGGTTTCCAAGTTACAATCCCTCTGCCTTTTCCCTACTCCCTTTAGGAAATCTGTGGAGTCTGCAAAACCACTTGACAGACAATCATTCTTACAGACAGCAGACACACACATTTCCCCACTGAAACTCTCTTACCCAAGACTTGAAAGCTCTTGTGTATAACAGGTTTAAGTATAAACATGTGTTTTTGCCATTCATCATTTCCCCCCTCTTTGAGGAAGCCATATGTGATCATATTCTGGGAGGCAACACAATCTACAGCAGGTGGGCTCTATAATTGGCCTGCTTGGGGAGTAGCAGAAGTTGGGTTCAAAAGGTACTGACCTTATGGGTTTGGTTAGTGGGGGTTTGTGAGTAGGGTTGTAAAACCTAAACAGAGAACTGGGCTGCCTCTCAGACCCTATAGAGGAACAATGGAAACTAATGTGAATATTTCAGGGGAAGTGACAGAAAATATGAATAGATTGTGCTGTTGAAAGTCAACAATATTTAGCTGCAAAAATACTCATACTTATCCCCACAACAATCTTATTATGTATGGGTCTAGCTGCAAAAATACTCATATTTATCCTCATGACAATCTTATGTATGGCCATAGCTGCAAAAATACACATAATCCCTACAACAATCTTATGTATGGCCCTATGGGCTCACTCTGGACCTTTACAGTTCTTCATTCATCTTTCTTCCTGGAACATATTAGGGCAGGGCTGACAGTGACAGAGCACATTGAGGCTTGGTGGGGGTGGGGGAGGGTGTCCGCTAAGCCACCAAGGTTAATGGCAGATCCAGCACATCTTTGCTCTCATATTTTGACTGTTCCTATTTTTATCAGAAACTAAATCATAAAAAGATAATGTCAGAGCAGTGTCTACACAGCAAAGAAGTGATAAGATGATAGCTGATACATTTTATCTCAAACAAACTATGCAGTTCAAGTCCAAATTATCTGTTTAGGTAGCCTACAACATTAAAATTAGGTGGAAGATGAACAATTTGCTTTGTACTCTTGAGGAATTAGTTTATTTATTGTGAATGGTTTCAAGATAGGATTTCTAAATTCCACTATTATTTATTGAGTTCCTGTTAGATCCAAGGGAACAAAACAGTGAAACAGACTCAAGCTTTGCAATCAGCAGTTTATTAGAAAAAGAGAAAAAGGTTTGTTAACAGGTCATCTAAATTCTCTCTGATAGTTGTTATGGAAGCACACAGGAGGGACATCAAAATCAGCTTTGCTTGTGGTCAGTGGTGGGAGGACATGTAGAAAAGGTTTTCTGGAGGAATACGTAAGTTGAAACATGAAGGATGAAAAAAAGTTATTTGGTTGAAGAGGTTGGAGAAAGAATGTTCTAGCTTTAGGAGTCTGTTAAAATGTTTGGGATGGAATAGAAGAGGATGCCTTCCAGGACCTATTGAGAATTCAAATAAGTGAGGCAGAAGCAGTAAGGAGCAAGATCATAAGGGATCTGTGTGTCTAGTGGTTAGTTCCATTGTACTTATAATGCATTAGTGGCCTGGTGCACAAAATCTGTGCACCAGGGTTGGGGGGGGGGAGTGGGGAAAGGTTCCCTCAGCCCAGCCTACACCTTCTCCAATCAGGGACCCCTTGGGGGATATCCAACTGCCAGTTTAGGCCAGATCCCACTGGCAGTCAGACATCCCTCTTTCAATCTGGGACCACTGTCTCCTAACTGCTCACCTGCTTGGCTGCTTGATTGCCCCTAACTGCTCTCCCTTGCTGGCCAACTGCCCTCTTCTGCTGGCCTGATCTCACCCCCAATGACCCTCCTTTGCCAGCCTTATCTCGCCCCCAACTGCCCTCCCCTGCTGGCCTTATTGCCTCCAATGCCCTCTGCTTTGGCCCCCACCACATGGCTTTGTCCGGAAGGAAGTTGGACATCCAGAAGATGGCTGGTCAACCTGGTCTAATTAGAATATTACCCTTTAGTAGTATAGATAGATTATATAGGATAGGATTGCTTAAATGGAGGTGGGAAGGGTGGGAGGAGCCTTTTTCATCAGGAGGAGAAGCTCTTGGGAAACAAAAATACATAATTCCTATATCTGGACTGATAGTCAGCCATATGCACTATACTGCCAAACCGGTCATTAAAAAATTGAATCACTTTCTTATACCTTACACCAAATAGCTTTGCTCTTAAAACCCCTGCTCAGCCCCCACCTTAGATTCTGCCTTTGCAGTTCACCTAGATTAGATTCTGATTGGTCAGTTTCTATGCCAGTCATCATCAAAAGCTCTGCCTCCCAGGGAGCCATTGGCTCCTTGCACTTCATCCAGATTTGGTTCTGATTGGTTGATTTATATGCCAGTCAGCATCTCCAGGCCTATCAATGGACCTGCTCAGAGAGGCGGGGCTGATCAGCCATAGCAGAGGCCTGAGAGAAAGAGAGGTGCCATTGCTGGCCAGGCCCAGAGCAAAAGAGAGAGGCAAGTGCTGATCAACATCTCAATCTTGGGGCCTGATCCACAGCCTCCTCAGCAGTCAGTGTTGGGTTGAGGAGTCCACAGCAGTGGCAGTCAGTGCTGGGTCACCATGGCACCTAGCACTGACTTCCAGTCAGTCAAGCCTTTGGTCATTTTGGATGTTATGGACCCTGGGTTTTTATATATTAGTATAATAGTCCCTTTTTGCCTAGGGCACTCCATTTGTTTTACTGCATTTCATTTCTATTCTATCTAATGCTCTGTTCATTACCTTAGTACAGAGTTATACATTAATGGTTTGGGATAAAGGACATAAATTAATCACTTCTCCCAAAAGGAAAATAATGGTCTGATGAAGACACCAAAAACAAAGATAAAAATGAGAACTTTTGTGTATCCACATTGCACTGAGACAGGTGAAGTTTCTCAGGATGGAAACACCAGAAAGTTAGCAACCAGTTTCATAAGCAACTATTGTTAAGAATTTAGCTCAGCTCCTATTTTATTGTGTTACATTTTTAGATCACATGCTGGTATCGGTTTCTAGTGGAAGTCTTATGGATAAATGATAATTTTTCCAGATGACTATAACTGTAATTGGCATGAATTTTATGTAAGCGAACCACATTTTTGAAGGTTTTTTATCCTTCTGCCTTTGTTAGTACTTTAGGAACAATAATCATTGTTATTGTTGGCATATTTCCCAGATTCAACCCATGGTTTAACAGTAACAACTACAATAATTCATAACATTAGAAGAACACTAACAGATTATAATACATTTCTGCAGGTCAGCATTCTGACCTCTAACAGGTTTCTATGAAACCTGTCACCTACATATCCATGTGATTGAAAGATAAGGTCCAGCTCTATTTTCTCATAAAATGTCCAGGTCATATTAAAATATTTAAACATGCCTTGGATTTGAAACCAGATCAATTATTTTTATTTTCTCACTTAAAAGTTTTGTTTCCAATTAGGCGAAGTGTTAGCTTTCTTTGTTATAATTTTGAGAAATATCAGTTTCTCCTACACTACTTTATTTGCAAAACCTCTGATTACCCAAGAGGAGTGGGGGAAACAATCAAATGTACAACCATCAAAAGAACAAAAATAAAATGAATTGTGCCTTATTATTACTATATATGGACCACTTATCTAACTACATGCTAGGCATGTGAGCTTATTTTAATTTTCCACAATAAGCCTGCAGGGTAGGGTCTATATTTCCATTTCTAATGAAACACTTTCAGAGAAATTAAGTAAATTGCCAAGAGCTGTGCTGTTGTAATTGACATGTGTGATTTCCAAGCCTGCACTCTTTTCATCCTCAAATGTTTCCCACTCCAAAGTGACTTATTTCAAATCATTCAGAGCACTTGATGTTCTAAACTTATTTGAACCTATGAACTGAACATCAGGTTGGAAGCTGAAGAACTAAAGCAAAGGGAAATTCAAAATCGCTCTATTAAAATGACAAATATTCCCGATGTATCTAATTAGTATGATAACCTATTTGCAAAAGAGAATTATAAAATTAGTGCCATCAGCCTTGCAATGTCATTAACTATATTATAACTCTTCATTTCCCCCAACCATGAAATGGTCTTGCAAATGCCTGCTCTCAGTTTGCCTTCTTATATGTTACAACTCACCAGTGCCACATGCTACTATGGATACCATGGTTTTCATAGTGGGTTATTTTTTTAAAAAAATCTCTGAAAAATTATGAATTAAAATAATTTCATCTAGAGTGATCTTGCACCAAAAATATACTGACAAGTTTGATAGCAATTCTGTATATTTTTTGCTCACTTGTTTTTCAATAATTTTTGTTTCTATTTCTGCTCTAAATCACCTACTCTAGGATATAAAGACCCAGGCAGGTTAAGAGGCTGGTCTTGTTTACCCTGAAAGCTTTCTCTAAGAGCTAGACCCTGAGGAGGAGGAGAACCTTATTTTCAGACGATGAAATCAACTAGCAGCAGGTTCAAGTTAAACCATTATGGTTTTTCTAAGAGGGAGCACTTGTGGGCTAAAGGGTTTGAAAAAACCTCGGAGAATAGAAGCACAAATTACATCACAAATTAGGCTACAAACAGTCAACACATTCAATGGTTGCCACGAGACTAACAAATGAAGCAAGAAGAAGCGAAGTCAGGTTTTGTGATTTCAGAGAAAGTGTTTGGGGAAGGTGGCCAGTTTGATCAAGTTTGCTTTAGGAAATGCAGCACAACTAATATAAACTTTTATCTTCTTTTCACTCTTCATCTCTCATCTGAACACTCCCTTTCTCCATTTTGTACATTTTTACCTTCAAGGTAAAAACCTTTTATGAGAATTCCGTGTTCTCCAAAAGGATTTAAAATTTTTTAAATTTGTTTGTATATATATTTTAAGTCCTCATTCAAGGATATTTTTCCCATTCATATTTATTTATTTATTTTAAAAAATATATATATTATTGATTTTTCACAGAGAGGAAGAGAGAGGGATAGAGAGTTAGAAACATCTATGAGAGAGAGACATCCATCAGCTGCCTCTTGCACACCCCCTACTGGGGATGTGCCCGCAACCAAGGCACATGCCCTTGACCGGAATCGAACCCAGGACCTTTCAGTCCGCAGGCCGATGCTCTATCCACTGAGCCAAACCGGTCCCCGCTTATTTATTTATTTTTTAGAGAGAGTGGAAGGGAGGAGTAAATAGGAGGTCATGGAGCGGGAGAGAAAGAGAAACCTGGATGTGAGAGAGACATATTTATCAGTTACCTCCCATAGGTGCCCTCACCAGGGCCAGGGATTGAACCTGCAACCCAGGTACATGCTCTTGACCACAAATTAAACTTTGACCCTTCAGTGCCTGGGCCGACGCTCTAACCACTGAAACACCAGCCAGGAATGAAATTGTTTAAAATTTTTATTGTTGACATTATTACAGATGTCCCCCACACCCCTTCTTTCCCCAACGCACCCCGAGAAAGTACATGGTACTGGAGGCAAAAGTTTCAATTAATGAACTTGGGCCTTGTGAAGTACATGTGGGAAGAGGAATTGATTTATATAAAATATATTGTTGACCCTTGATAGCCTATGATGTTTGCCATTATGTTACACACTTTCTGACTTTACTTTGAGTTGAATTTGGTTTGTCACAATTCCAAAGGACAGAATCTCCAGTGCCAGTTACATAAGGGACTCCCCAAAAAATTAAAGATTAAATGAATAGATAAACTGATGCATGCCTGGATGCAATTAAGATATGCTAACACGAGCTCACAAAAGATCTTGACTTTTACTAAATACAACCTTATTTTTAGGGGGAAATATAGGAGGCATTCAGTCATGAACTCATTCAAATCTAAGCACTATGCTTGATTCTGAATGTAGAATAGTCAGTAAAAAAGAAATGTGCTTGGCTTCAAGAGTTTATATTCAAGAGGGGGACAAACAATACCAATTTATAAATTCATAAAATTGAAGGCAAGTTTTAGGGTGGGTAATATTTAGACAATGCAGTTATTAAGGAAGGCTTGTTTGAGGAGATCTTCTGGGGAAGGAATGCCATATCAAGAGCCAGTGGCAGAGAGTTGTGCAGGAGTGGTAGGTAGTCTAGACAAATGCTCCACGGCAGGAGGGAGCTTCAGTCGAGGACTGTAAGAGGAGAGCATGACCAACGTGGGCTGAGCTGGGGAGGCAGGCCTGAGAGAAGACTGGACAGCAGTACATGCCAAAACATGCAGCGTTGTATAGGAAGACCCCTTTTAACAACAAGTTATATGGTCAAAACTCTTCTATGAAATCATTGTAGGGAACATGGAAGACATTTACTCATAGAAAAAAAATATCCTCTATGATTCTTAGCTGGGAAGCCTGTAAAAATCCACTTAACTTGTAATATCACTACAGCCAAACCACCAAAGATTACCATCCCAGTAGGCAAAGGCATTTTACAGTTTATATAGCGAGGAGACCCTCTGTCTTTCTTCTTCCATAAGCTCCAGCACAGATGTCCCCATGGCAATTTCAAGTGGGGCTGACTTTTCAGATCAATGTTCATCATGCTGATCATGCTAAAACCTCCCATTCCTATTCTTCTATAAGGAGCGTTTTTTTCCTGTTATTTTAAATTTAATTTTGTTTTGTTTTTAATCATTAGGAATACATGTGGAGTTTTACCAAATGTCACTTCTATAATTATTAAGTTATAATAGTGGAAAACTTTTAAAAGAATAGTGGTGATTGGTTGTTTGAATAACTATCTGCTTAATTTCTTGTCCCTGTACCTCTCTTTTTTTGTCCCTGTACCCCAGTCCCTATCTGTGGTTTACTTTAGGTCTGGGCTCAAGCACTAGGTTTGTCAGACATAGCAAATATAATATGTCGGTTTGATTTCAGATAAAGAAATAATACTTTAACATATGTCTCATGCAATATTAAAATTTACCAATACTAAAAGAAATTCACATTTACCTGAGCATCCTTTATTTTAATCTGGCAACTCTAGATAATCATGCCCTCGGTTAAAAATGTGTGATCCAGGACATGAGGTTGTTGGCTCAGCCTCACTTTTGTTCCTCCCCTGGCTTTCTTTTCAGATTCAGTAACTGGATCACTGCCTTGTCCCCTCTTAAGCGACTCTTGATTCTTTACATGTCCTAGTTCTTCCAAAGGCTGGTGTTGGCCTTTCCATACCCATGCCTCAGAGACTGGAATTTTGTACCCAAATAAAGTCCCCTGGCTGAGTCCCTGCCATTTGCTTCAGATGCAGAGATCTTCAGTGCAGTGCAATGCAAAGGGAGGGCAGAATAGGCTTTGGGGGTAGAGATAAGCTGAATTCCTCCTGCCTCTCTTCACCTGTGAAAACTTGTGTTTAATGTCTCTGAGCTTCAGTATTTATAATCAGTACAATCTACACTAATACAAGAGAAAAATGCTAATTGACCATACCTTTGTAACGCCCACCAGCCAATCAGGAGTGGTTATGCAAATCAACCCAACAAAGAGGGCAATTGGCCAAGAACAGGGTGGGATGCTTGCATTGTTCCACACCACCCCAGCCACTCCGGGGGCCTCTAGGCAGCGTGGGAAGGCTGAAAAAAACCTCTGGGTTGGACTGGAAAGACAGCTCCAGCCAGAGCGAAGGTGATGCCAGCAGCCAGGGGAAGGAAGGCCCATTCTTGCATGAATCTTCATGCATTGGGCCTCTAGTGGAGTAATAAATACAAACTTATAGGATTGTTACATGGGTTTCTCACAGTGGCTGTTCAGTGAATGTGAGAGATATTTCATCTGCCATGATTAGACTCTGGTTTACTATGAGTCTTCTCTATACTATTTTTCTACTATACCTCTTCCTATCGACAGATGCTGTGGATTCCTCAGCACCCAGTAGATATAGGGCTTTGTGAAGTCTTCTATGGGTCTGACTATATTTCTCAGTACTGACAATAAGTATTTGTTAAATCAATGAATAAAATATCTGTTTTAACTTATCTGTTTGTTCGCATGATCTCGAACCACATAAATATTTGTTTGCATAAATATCATGCAAACAAACAGATAAGTTAAAACAGATATTTTATTCATTGATTTAACTAGCTATCTAATTTGTGTCTCCAGCTATGGTCTCACTCAGTCCCCTAATATTGCAGGCTCTGATGGGGGTCCCATAGTTTCATTACTTCTCCACTAATTCTTAGTGGTCAGTGGGAGAGTTGGTCCTCTTGCTTTCTTGCAATAGGAATGGTTCTTACAACCTCTTCCCCCATCCTGGTCCTAAGGTTCTCTCCTGATCCAGCACAAGACATCTCAAGGCAGCTCTTCCTTCACTGGACTTGTTTGCCTCTTAACCTCTGCACCATTTCAACTTCAAGTAAATTTTACTAATATTTGCTTAGATCTAAGTGTCCATCTGTCACACCTTTGCAGCTGCTCTAACTGGGTCCTGTGAACCTCTCCTCACTAAAGTACCATGCTTGGCTGAGGAAGTCCAGTGGATACAGGTGTTTGCTTCTGTGTCCATTGTGGATGGTGTAAGTCTTAGAATACTCTAGCACTATACTAACATGTATCTGGAATGTGCTTATGTCCAGCCATACGCAGTCTATTTGGTTTCAGCTCTCTGTGAGCAGCCATGAGCATTTTTAAAACCTTCATGCTTGGCTCTTAGGTCCTATTTCTTAACTCCAAATTCCCCACTAACTAGCTACACGTGGTGATGGCTGCCTGCCTGTTACCTTGGTGCTGTGTTCTGAAGCCAGGAGAGACTGGGGATTATGAGAGATATCTTATCCCACCTTGAAATCTTTCTTGGTCTCTACCTCTTCCTGGGGAAAAACTGACTGCCTGCTCTCTAGCCCTCCCCCACAGCATACCCCTCATTCACCTTTAAAAGTGACAGAAGCCAAAGTGAAGAAAAGCATAAGATTTTAGCATTGGGGATTGGAGTGTAGAAAAACAAATCCCACAGTCTTCTCCACAAAAATGACTTCAAACTAAACTTCTTAGTCTTTTACGTTCCAGTCAGAAGTCTACAACTTTCCAAGTAATGTTTAAAACAGAGTTAAAAGTTCCCCCTGCAGGCAACTCTACCCCAGAGAGCTTCTAACTTAGTGAAGCTGGTAATTTGCATGTAAAGACTTCTTTTAATTACTCCCTAGAACCTGAAATTTCTACAAATTACCTCTAACAAACTATTACTGTAGCCTATTGCAAAAGAATTCCTGTGAATCTAATTCTAGGGAAATCAGTGTCAAAATCAAGAAAGAATTTTCCACATAAATATTGACTCACAACTACCAAATTCCTTTCTTCCTTTCAAGCTCTCTAAGCCTTTTGTATCACTTTTTCTAGGATCCAGTAAAGGGCTTTACACCTAGGGCAAAATTCACTAACTATTGCTTGAATTGGATGAGAGCCCTCTACTTTTACCCATGTACTAAAAACTAGTTTCACCCTTCCACCGCGGTGGGACAACCAAATATGTCTCCCGGGAATAAAGTCACTTCCACTGGTGCAGTGTTACTTCAATTGTGTCAAAATTAAGCTAAATAGGAAGAACTGCAGAGAGAAAAGGGGGAGAAAGGCCATTTCTCGATGCTTATGTCCTTTTGCTCTCCTCTTTTCTGCTTACATTGAATATCTGTTCATGTTGTAGCAGAGGTGAGTGCCTGAAATACTAGGACATTTGTTTTTTGGCAGACCAGGAAAATTAAATTCAAAGCATAATTCAGGAGGGGAATGATCGAGTTTAGAATAGAAACAGAAGGTGACTATATCCTCTCAAATATACTCTTAATTTACCCACAGCTTCCTCTGGAAACCCATGTTTACAAGAGAATTATATCCCTGAGCAACTGGTATGAAAGTAATATGTGATATTTAAATGAGTATGTACTATATACCAAATTTTCTTGTCACATAGGTTTTATCAGTTGATTTTCTCAATAATAAATATTCAGGTAAGTTCAATATTATTGTGCCCATTTCACTGATGAGAATGGGGAGACTCAAAAGGATCAAATTACTTGTCCCAGGTGGCCAGGCAGAGATGGGTTTCAAATGAGGACCTGCAGAGTATTAAAAACAAAAAACAACAAACATGTTTCCCCCTCTTCACTATGTCCTTCATTGTGCTGATTTTGGAACTCTCAAGCCGCAGAAAAATATCTCTGCTGTTAGGGAAACTTTGTATAAAGTAGTTTTACAATATAACTTATTTTAATATGCAAGGAAATAATATATGCACATCTTTATGCCAGTCCACCTGGCATATTTATAAAGTGGTTTTTGAATGGTATTAAACTTTTGTGGCTATCTGGCTAAGGACTCTTTTGACCTACATGATTCAGCTGTTTTTCCACAGTCCAGCATTGTTCACTATTGTCTGCACATTATCACATCTGCTTTTAGAATAAATAACACCTAATAACTATAAATCCATAAAATTTGCATAGAGGATATGTATTTCACTGAGATCATATGTTGGATGGGGTGCCTGTTTACTAATACAAATGTTTAAATAATTATAATAAAAGAAACTGCTATTATGTTACATTGGTGAAGCTAATGTTTATAATACTCATTTCCAATGGGGCATAATACAGCCTTGCAAATAAGAGAAGAGTATTTGCTGGCCCCCTTTTTTTCTCTCTGTAGAATTATCATGAAATTATTATTTTCTACTCCTTTATGGAATATAATTTTGAATAAAATTATAAAATCATAGAAGTTCAGAATTATAAGAGTAATTAGACTATGCTTCTGTCTAGATCAGCATGTGCCACTTAGCTATGTGAGTCTCAATTGTCTCACTTAAAGTTGGGATAAAATTACATACCTCATAAATCTTTTAGAATGAATAATGAGTAGATATATATGAGAATGTTGTGTAAATACTAAAATGTTACATGGATTTAAATTCAGCAAATATATTATGAGAACCTATTATACAAATTACTTTGCTACAAATTCAAAGATGAGTGAGAAAAAAACCTTTGACTTCAGAGAATTCTTCCTCTAATAGAAGAGGGAGACATAGAGACAAGAGTAATATAAATTATACTGCTAGCCTTATGAGAAAGGGCAGCAGAAATAACAGAGGAGAAAGGGATTGTAGTCTGAGATTGAAATATATATATATAAAGAGGAGGCATTTGAATGGGTCTTGAATGATAATTAGGGTTTGGACAAGCTAAAGCAAAGATAGTAATCCAGTTAAAGAAAATGACCAAAGCAAAAGCACAGGATATGGGAATAGATGGCATGTTTGGGTTCAAATTTATTTAGTGTAGCTGGGCCTTAAGATGCAAACTGGAAATGGACAGAAGAGGAGACATATTTAAGACCACTTTAGTTGATAGCAGATACAGTGGGTCTGAGGCCACCAGTCACTATTTGATCCAAATTAAGCAGAAACAGAATTGAATCACAAATGAGCTTATATTCCAATGATATCAGCATTATGGGGAGAGCAGTGGGTCACCCTGCAAATTCTGCTCTGATTCCCCTTGTTAGTTGGCTGATTATATACTGTCAAGGGTGAAAATAACTACATGCAGCTGCAGCTCTGAGCTGCTAGTGTAACAGGGAAGTGGGAGGGTCGGGTCTGCAGTCCAGATCCAGAAGTTCCAAGTCTGATAACAAGATGGCTAATCTTCTATGATGTTATGAACAGCTCACCCCATTCCTGGGACCAGAGAATGCTCAGAGTTCCTGAGGCAAACTCCTGGAGGGGGTCAAGGTGTGGGTACAGCAACCAAGTTAGAGCATGTCATGTACTTGGTCTGCTTTTAAACTGTATTTTTTCTTACAGCACATCTTCTAGTTTTCCAGGGCCTTTAAGGAAACCTCTTATCTGTAGCTAGTAAGGTGAACAATCATTAAACAACTGTGTTCCTATTCTTATTACTTATTACTCTTATTATGAGGGGTGCCCTCATCCCCTCACAGTAGCAAGATAGCATGTAGAATATAATAGGGGAAATTGGCACATGGACTGACCAGTTGGTTGGCAATTACAAGAATTCTCTTGGAAGAGGGAAACAGTTCCCAGCGGTTGTGTGGGTGAAGTACGTGAGTTCTTTGAAAACATGTTTTGGTTCGGATTATGTTTCTAGGACCACAAATACACCTGAGATTAGGCAACCGTCAGATTCACAGGGTTATAGATGAGCAAGAGTGAAGGAGGTGAAAATATTAGAAGGTGAATGTGGGATGTTTAAAGGCTATTATAGGAAGAAGGAATCACATGAGAGGATCCTCTGTTGGTAATAACACAAACTCAACAGGAGAATACAGGGAATGAGTAGTGAGAAATAAGGCTGGAGATGTCGGCCCCGGCCAGATTATATGTGGCCTTGAATGTCCAACTAGGGGATTAGTCTTAGAGAGGAGGAGGGTCATGCCTTCCTTTGAGTCAGAGTTCAAAACTCTGGGTCACCAAATGATGGCTATTCTTTGGACCAAGCACCTTTAGTAATAATAAATAAAGTGGCCAATAAAAAATCTTTAATTTCTAAATGTAATTTCAACATCCACTTTCCAGACCATCACGTAGTTGCATGGAATAGGTCCAGTGTCCTTCTTTGTGCTCAGCAGAATATGTCACGGCCATCCTCTAGTTTCCTCTGCCTCCTCCCAACCCAAGGTCTGCTCCCTCTGCAAAATGAAAGTCACAGAGTTCGAACCTGTTCCAAGCTTACCCTCCCTTCCTCCTTTTCTTTGTGCTTTGCTGTTGTTATTTTCAAAGTGGTGTGTGAGGGCAGGACAGAGTGTCAGTCTCCCCTTGGAACACATGCTGAAAATGGAAAATAAGATGCATTGTGACATTTTAGCTAAAGACCTTTCTCTGGCTTTGGGAAAAGCCAGCTGAATGGGCACTCATTGTTACAGCCAGAAGAACACCGCACAGCCCAAATGTCACCCAGGGGCTTGTTTGCTGTTATATTTTCAGTGTGCATTTGATTATTCTTCCTTTTCAGTTTTAAGGATCAGGGGTCAAAGCCACTTCAGCTTTCCCTTTCTTTTCATAAAAGCCACCCACAAGAGAGCAAGACTTATATAGCTTTTTCCTGTTTCAAATTGGCAAGAGTAAATTTGCAAATGTATTTTACCTGAACGGTGTGATTCACTTAAGCACATTTATATTTTTTAGAGAAATTGACCACAAAATAGATAAAACTATATTTTGGGCATTTCAAGTCCTTGCTCTAAACACTAAATTCTAGTGCTCCCTTTCCATAATCTTCTTTTACTTCTAATACTTTTTAAGAAGGCAAGATCTTATAAGTGGAAGGAAATAAAGCTTCAGAAGCATTCAGATCTGTTTCTCTCTTGCCATCTCATTACTAGCTGCATAACTTAGGTCAACTTCCATTAAATTTCAGTTTCCTCATTTGATAAATGAGGATAATAATAGTACTCACTATATGTAATTATATAAAAAATTAAATAAGATTATATATGCAAAACACCCAGCCTATTGCCAGGAAATGTTACCATAAGATCTCCTGACCTAGCTCAAAGTGGTCACATGCAGGCCAGCGCTTCTGACAGACAATGAGTGACCAGGCTGGGTGGAAAGAGGGCTCTTTTCTCCTGGGATACCACTGTGGCTGAATAAGCACTGGACGGGGTGTCAAAGTCAGAAAAATAATTCCCTCTGGGTTCCAGGCAGAGACCCGTGGATACAGTGGGGACCCAGGCTAGCAAAGTTCCCTTCCCGAAGGCTCATATTCCCAGGGCCCTCCGGGAGGCCATGTGTTTGCTCTAGGTTCTGGGGAGGGAGAATAGTGCTGAGAGTAAACATATCACCTCTCAGTGTTTGAGCCCTGGGTTTAATTCTCACTTTGACTTTTAACAGATCTATGCTGTGGGCAATACATTGAACCCCATGTGCTCCAGCTACTTCATCTATAAAATGTCTAGCAGATCTACATAGTAGGGGGCAATATCAGTTAACGTTTAACAAGAGCTAACAGTTTTTGAGGGCTGATCATGTGTCAGAAACTGTTCTAAGCATTTTACATGCATTAGCTCATTTAACTCTGGACAGCCCTTTGAAAGGGGTGCTATTATTATCCTAATTACACAGGTGAGATATGAAATATAAAAGAAACCCAAAGTACCTAAAGTTCTTGGGTTGTAGGTGGAAGAGGCAGAATTCAAATAGGCTACTTGGCAACAGAGCTGTGCTCTTTAGTGTCTGCTATACTGTCTAGACCAGTGGTTCTCAAAGTGTGGCTCCTGGCCCCTCTATCAGCGTTGCCTGGGAACTTGTAAAAAATGCACATTCTCTGCTAGTCCCCAGACCTGCTGAAACAGAAACTGTGTTTTAACAAGCCTTTCAGGGAATTCTGATATAGGCTTAGCGAAGACCATAGACCAGTGGTCGACAGACTCATTAATCAACAGAGCCAAATGTCAACAGTACAACGATTGAAATTTCTTTTGAGAGCTGAAAACTGATTCTGAAAACTGATATGGGCCACAAAGTTTCAATTGGAATACAAGTGCGCCCCCACATGTGGTATTTTGTAGAAGAGCCACACTCAAGGGGCAGTTTGCTGACCACTGCCATAGACCAAGGGTGTAAACTACAGTAGCACCTGTTTTTGCCAAAAAGGTTTTATTGGCACATAGCCTTGTTCATTTGTATATTGTTTATGCTTGCTTTTGTGCTATAATGACAGAGTTGAGTAGTTGGACCAGAGACCATCTGTCCCCCAAATCCTAAAATATTTACTATTATCCCTTTAAGAAAATGTTTGCAGGTTCCTGGTACAGACAATATAGCCCCTGGCACAGTGTTAGCATGCAGCAAATGCCCAATAATTGGCTGTTATTAATAAGTGCTTAGGAAGTAAAACCTGATGATTCACAGAGGCGCTCCTGTGCCACGGCATGTCGTGGGCTTGGTCAGTGCAGAACTGGACTACAGTTAATTAATTGTTCCTTAATTATGATCCCAGTGTAGCTAAGCAATGTGGATATGGTGCTAGTCATTTCTTACCAAGGTGGGGATAGGGAAGGAGGAGTTACTCTTCATGCCGTTATCCTGCTATGTTTTTCTCCTAATGATTGCCAGTGTTTACCTACTGGTTGACATCTGTACTTTGAGTTAGGCAGTATTTTATCCGAAAGGTTTGGAGTGGGCTGGAGTCACACAGCTATGGCATGAAACCATGATGTATCAAAAGAAGCTTTGATTTCAGGCACCTGTTTGCAAAAGAATCAGTGGAGACTGAAAGGAGAGAAAGGTTTTTATGAATCCTTGCTGGCTGCAAGCTGTTCTGTCATAAGGGTCCGGTCCGTCCTCGGTTCCTCCCCACGCCGGGTGTCTTCTGGTTATCTAAGCTATGCTGTGCTCAAGGCTGTAAACTTTCTGCAAGATATCTATCTAAGTACAATAAGTTTTCTCTGTTCTGTTTTATTCTCTTTAACCCTTTCATTATCCAGATGGGGAAGCTGAGGATCAGAGAGGGTGTGGCTTCTGAAGGACACAGAGATTAGACCTCTATATCCTAAGTCCTGGACTTGGGCCTCAGCTTGCTACCTTCCATGGTCTTGATTTCAAGTTCCTATCTCAGGAACAGATTGACCTCATAGGAACACCTGTGTCTTTTCCTTGAGGTCTCTGTCCTTTCAGGGAAAAGACTTGACTCCTGAGGAAGTCAGTTTTGTTGGACCAACCTCTGCATAGGGTGATATGTGGGTCAGATTCCTGGCAGGATATGTATGGTACACTTGAAGAGAGTTTTATACAGAGACCAGGAGAAGCTACATAGTTTAGCGGCCCCAGTGCAAAATGAATATGTGAGGTTCTTGTTAAAGTATCAGGAATTTTAAGAGTATTATATCAAGTATGGAGTTCTAAGAACAGGCCCTATGACTGCACAGGCCCTATGACTGCACAAGCCACAGACGTGTGAAGCCAGCCCAGAAAGGGACTGTTTTCAAGGTGAGGATGAGGTTTAGGAAAACCAATGAGTGATGCAGTGTTCTGGGGGTAGGAGCAGTGGAAGCCATTCTTCCCTCTGGGCTGAAGCGGGGAAAGAAGGAAAAATTACTAGAACCTAGAGAGAGTGTGCATAGAAGGAACCACTAACCTCTCCAGGTTTTTCTCCTGCTAGCCCACTATATGGACATTTCTCAAAAATAGCCATCAACAGCAGCCCTCAGAATTCTCACATTGTAACCAGTAGTTTCACTTGTTTTTTCATAAAAATACATCTAAAATTTATATCACAAGCCACAGAAAACAAATTTCTTTTGGTGAAGAACAAAACAAAGCAAAACAACAATTCCTTCAGACCTCATTTTTTTTCAAGTAAAATTGGTGACAGAACAAAGTGTCCTTCCTTGTACCAGGGCTTTGGCAGAACTCTAGAAAACCTTGTAGGAGAGCTGAAGTTTACCTCCCAAGGGTCTTTGTGCCTCCTCCTCTCTGTGGCAGAAGGAAAATAGGTATTGGAATTGAGCTGATCAGGTTCCAGTCCCTTCTCTCTCCAGGATCATTTACTTTGCTAGTCCTTAATTTCCTCATCAGTCAGGATGACACCTACCCTGTGGAATTGCCATTTATTAAAATGATGCCATGTTTTGCACATGTGTAATCTTCCTCACTCACCGAACATTCAGCTCTGTTGACCTCTATTAGACACACACCAATTGATTGCCAATGTTTCCTGGGTGTTGAGTGTGACTCACCTCTGCATCCCCCCCAGCACACTTCACACAATAGTTCTCAACAGTAGTTTTCTGCTTGACTGGTATTCCCAGGAAGGCTCTGGTTAAATCGTGTCCTCCCAAACATGAGGTTTTTGACCCTTGTTCCCTTAATGCCTTAGCTTTGAGAGGGAGCATAAACTTGAGGAAGACCTTTCTCCAGGCTCAGTGCTGTGGCCTTTTTGATCCCAGGATCTCCCCTAGCTGTCTAGGAATACTAGTTAACTAAGAGCTTGGCTGCAGATGCCTGGGAAGGGGCCACTGGGCAGGGACATGGACACCTGGCAGGTGGGTTACAGAGAATTCATCGCAGCAGCTGCATGGCCTGATTGCTCCAAGCCCATTATTCATTTTGCATAATTGTTGACCTCTTTGTCTGCACTCTGCAGAAAATTTCAAGCCATTTTCCAGGGCACAGATGGATACCTGAAGTGCACAATGGCACAGGAGACTGTCAGCATCAGCCTTATATTCCCCCCGTGGCAGGCGAGGCTTACTTATAGAAGAAACTTAGCTCAAATGAGGAGTTTAGGAGTCAGGCGGTTTAGGGGGATCAGACAAAGGAGGCCCAATCCTGCTGTCACTTATGGATATTGTCTGCTTCCTTCTAAAAATCAGGTCTAACCATGACATTCCCTGGTGACAAGATGTACAAAGCCTTTCAGAATTGGATCCCAGCCTTTCTTTCCAGCCACATCACTTTGTGCTTAGCTTGGAAACTCATGTGTAAACCACAACAGACTCAGTGATTCCCCAGAAAAGCTAATGTCTTCATGCCAATTGGTCTTCGGATGTGTGATTTGCTACTCCTAGAATGTCTCTTTCTTGCCTGCTAAACTTTTTTACTGACCCTCTTTGGCTGAATTAGTCTCTTTATTCTCTGTCTTCCCATAGATAGCACCCTCTGTTATCACTCATATTACCTTGTATTACATATATTCACTCCTCTATCTTGTCCTCCTGCAGGGTGAGGGACTGGCAAAATTCATTTTTGTATTCCCAATGCTTGCTACTTAAGACATTGTGGAAATGCTTAAAAAATGAGTGAGAAAAGGAATGATTTAAAAAAAAATCTTCACCTGAGGATATATTTTTTTTTTTCCAGAGAGAGAGAAAGAAACATGGATGTGAAAGTGAAACATTGATTTTGTATGTACCCCAGTAGGAGATCAAACCAGCAAAATCCACAATCTTTTTTTGTACAGGACAATGCTCCCAACCAACTGAGCCACCCAGCCAAGGAGAAAAATGAATGATTTTTTTCCCCTTAGATGCAGACCTACATTGTATTTGTTAGGATTCTTTATGTAAAGAGAAACTCAAAGTAGTTTAAACAAAAAATGAATTTCTTGGTTTATGTAACTGAAAAATCTGGGGAAGGCAGGCTTTAGAAGATGCTTGATTTGGGTTTCCAACAACGTGGCTAGCAGACATTTGTCAGTTCTGCTTCCAGAAGGTGTTGCCTTCATCCACGGCCTGGTTCTCCTCAGAGTATTGAGATAGCTGAAGCAGACACTCTCATTCTAGTTAGGCCAGAGGAAGAGTGTTTCTTTTCTCCAAAAGCCCTCACCAAAATCTCAATGGCTCTGACTAGGTTATATGCTAATCTAGGAACTAATTCTTGTGATCCTAGGGATAGAGTATACAAATTGACTCAGAACAATCAGGGTTTACCTTTGTCAATCCCTTTCAATAGAATAATGGCAGAAAGTGGAAGAAGAGGTGAATTCCCCAAAGGGAAATTAAAGTAATATTTCTGCTGGTTAGGAATATGGATGTCTGCCAATCAAAAAAATCAATTTTTCACACTATCCAGTTCCCACAGGCTTAATTCAAGAGAAAAAATAAACAAAAACATTTTTAATGTTTAGCAGCCAGTTCCAAGTTTTTAAAAAAAAACTAAATTCAAACCCTAAAGCAAAATGCATAGTCAAGTCCTAGGCTTTGGAGTTAAAAGTCCTAGTGAAGCCTCCATTTCATAGGTCACACAGTTGAGTTTTTTATTGTTAAATATTATTTTTCATTACAGTAGACATCAGATGTGTCATTCTTTCCTTTGGACTAGGTATATTTTCTCTTGCAATAGTTTATGGTTTTATGACTTGGGAAATTGTGGTAAGGTCCATGAGTACAGTATTACAAGTTTCCAAACACAGATCTGTGCACCAAATTGCTGATTTTTGTTCGCATCTTTGTCTTTTTCTACAGTAAGTATCACTAATTGGGAAGGAAAATAAATCAGGGTAACCTGAATTTTTAAAAATCTTTTTAGCAGTGGTATGAAAATACCTGTCTGGGAAAGATGAGTAATGTCAAAAAGAAGTGTTGGGAAGCATGCTCTAGGTTAGAGGCAGGTTGTAGTAGTGTACAGATCCCCAGCACCCAGAAGAAGGAAAGGACTTCCATTTACAGGTAGGAGAGAAAAGAGCAACCAGGCAAAGTCAGTAAAGGAAGAGGGAGACCCAAGAAAGAGAGAATAATTTTTCTGATGGGGATTTTATTTTTTGCCATTTAAAAAAAAATTTGCATAGAATATAGGATTAGTAATGTGCTACTACTTTTCTATATCTTCTAGGAAGTCTTGAGTAGAATCAGTATTGTCCATAACACTTTGATATAAAAATTTTTTAGGAGGAGTTCCAAGAAAGGGTAATGACTTCTTCAAGGTTGATATCAATGTCTTCTATCTACACTAATGAAAGAGAAATATGTAAATTTACCATCACTCTGATAAATCCACCAGCCAATTAGGAGTGAGCATGCAAATTAACCCCCCAAAAAAGATGGAGTGAGCAGGAGGCGTGGGTTGCCCCTAGTGATAGAGGAAGCCAAGCTTTCTGCCCGTCCTGGCCAGCCCTGGCCTCTGCTCAAGGCTACAAAGTTTCAATTATAGAAGATAAGTAAATCCCAGATACCTGCTTCCAGCCGGCCCTGACCTCCACTCAAGGAGGCGCTAAAAAAAAAAAAAAAAAAAAGAAAAGAAAAGAAAAGGAAAGGAAAAGAAAAAGAAAAAAGGAGGGGTGGGCGCTTAGGTTGCCGGGGGGTATGGCTAGCCTGCAAACAGCCATCAGCCCCTCACCCAAGTTGGCCACACCCCCATGGCCTGGTCCCTGTAAATGGGCAGTTGAACATCCCTGGAGGGGTCCCAGATTGTAGAGAGTGCAGGCAAGGCTGAGGGACACTCCCCCCATGTATGAATTTCATGCACTGAGCCTCTAGTAGATATATATGATGAAAAAGAAGTTAAGAGTAGTTAGGAGTCAAGAGAGTGCACAGAGAAAAAAAAAAGGTATCTGTAAATGTCACTAAGAATCATTTATCAGGGGAAACACTCTTTTTCAAAAGTTAAATGCAGATGGGACCCTCTACTACACAGTGTTCAAGATTTTAGACCATTTGGATAGGGTTCATAGCATACCCAAAAGAGAAGATAAAAACCTAGAGCAAGTCTTTCCAAGGTGGATCATTTCAACTTCAGAACCTTTATTTTATAAGCCCAATAAAACCATTATGACCTGCTCACCCAACAGAATAGGACATTCAGTGGATGAGGACTCCCTTTGTCATCAATGATGTTAGACAGGTTCTTTATCCTCCTTACAACGTAGTTCTTTTACTGTTTCCCAGATAGTCACAAGAAAGGGAAAACAAATAAATCCTATATAATAAAAGCCTAATATGCTAAGTGTCTGGTTGTTGGTTGGCCATTCAACCAATTAAAGTATAATATGCTAATGATATGCTAATGATATGCTAAGGCCGCCCAACCACTCACTATGATGTTCACTGACCACCAGGGGTAGATGCTCTGAGTGGTAGTTTAGCTTGCTGCTGAGGTCTGGCCAATCAGGATTAAGCAAGATGGGCTAGGAATGCCCTGGAGCCCTTCTGCGGTCCCTTCCTGGCTGGCCAACCTCCTGCATCCCTCCCTAGCCCCATTTGTGCACTGGTGGGTTCCCTTTGCCTGACCTCCACCCTCTCGTAATTTGGGACCCTTCAGGGGATGTTAGAGAGATGGTTTTGGCCCGATCCCGCAGTCCAGGCTGAGGGACCCCGCTGGTTTACGAATTTATGCACTAGGTCTCTAGTTCTTTTTATAAAAGGCATATCTGCTTTTGTTCTTTATTGACCTTCAACAAAAACTTTGGTTAAAAAACAAAAACAAATAAACATCTTTCATAAGAGTTTTGAAATTTAAATTCAACTAAATGGGATTTTCGAATCTACTGGAGTATTTTTAAAAATCTTTCCAGATAATTGCACTGTATAGTTACATCTTTCCATCCACTTGTAACTTAATTCATCTGCAGGTTGAGAGGAGTTAGTTTTGAATCCCAAGACTGAAGTCAGACCATATTACCCTGTTCTGAGTCCATTGCTAATAATGGGTTTTCACTTTCCCCGTGGAGGGAAAATACTGCCCAGGAGACAGAAGTGCATTTGGTTCTTGTTGGATTCACTGTTCATTTGTTTTCTTCATTTTCTTTCAATGCCTTCAAGATGTCCCAGCTTTAGTCAGCTTTGCACAGAGCATTGAATTTAGAGAGCAACATTCCCTTGACTACCACTCCAGGTCAAGGATAAGCTGCTCCTCCCTCTGGGTTTGGGGCTGAGGTTTCGATCTTCTCATGGGCAGTTAAAAGTCTCATTAAGAGAGAACTGATCCAGCAGCCTTATTTGTGTTCACGGCAAAGAGATTTCATTTCATTAAACTCTAGAGTTGACTCTCTCTCAGCAAGGTCGGGAAGATGTTACCTGCAATACTATTCCTCAATTCCACTAAAGCCACCAATGTTTGATTTATGGCAGTTGAGCTTTTGTGAACCTCAAAAGGGACTTGCTTAGGAATGCCTGCTTCCTCTGAAATTAAGGGGTGCAGACAAAAAGCTGGATGTGAGTTTGTGAGTGAGAAATGGAAACCTCCATCCATCATTTGGACTGGAACCAGGGAGGCTGCTCTTTTAAAAGAGCAGTCTCTCCTTTGTGTGTGTGTGTGTGTGTGTGTGTGTGTGTGTGTGTGTGTGTGAGAGAGAGAGAGAGAGAGAGAGAGAGAGGGAGAGAGAGAGAGAGAGTGTTTGCATTTGCACATACATATTATATGGGTGTTAAATCTCAAGATTGAGATTAATTTTTTAATAGACCTTATTTTTTTAGAGTAGTTTAGGTTCATAGCAAAATTGAGTACAAGGCACAAAGCTTTCATATTTATACCCTTCCAGCACACATGCATCTATAGAATATATTTTAATAAAATGACATTGAATTATAACTCCAATTATCTTAAATAATTGGCCAAGGAAACCATGAGGGCACTTTTGGGATGTGGTGGATGGTTCTGGGGACATTGGACTTCTGATTCCAAGGCTATAATGTGTCTCTAGGAATCTCTCATCCAGGCTTCATAGAACCCAAGCTTTATTTTGACTAAGACAGTGCATGGACTTAGTATTTCTAAATTCCAGATAGATGTTAATCTTCAGAATTCTGAATGAGAAATCACAATTTTAGGCACTTTAAGGTACATATTAAATCATTATTCTTAACATATATATAATATTCCTCATACTATTTGATTGTTATTAAGAATATCTAACAATTTTAAAAATAAGAAAAAATTTTAGTAGCATTTACCAAAAAATATAGTCTATAATGAATATTCAAACACTGGAAAACAATAGCAACATAACACATACTGTCATTACATGTTGTCTACACAAAACTTGATACTTGTATTTCCTAGCAAAGAAAACAGTGGCTTGCCAATTAAGGCCATTTTTCTTCCAAAATTTGTTATTTCTCTGAATACCATTCATAGGCTTTATATAAACTATATTTTTCATGTAAAATTGTTAATATTTTATGTAAACATAATTCAGTTTTACCAGCTAGACAGGGACACATACACATGCTGACCACATGGTCAACATCTACAAGTTAGATCTGGGTCAATTCTTTCCTATGCATTCCTTCTCTAGTTCCTTGAAATACCAATCTTGACTTTTTATCCTATGTGTTAGTAAATTTATTGTATCCAATAATGTCTCTAAGTTAGTTGTTAAGTTTTAATCTCACAGAAAATTTATAATACTTTTTGGATTTTCCCATCTTCTTAACTGATATTTTTGGTGAGTTATGAGTCAGGAAAGCATAACTTTTCTAAGTAATGCTGGGAAGAAGTTCCACATGTGTATACTACCTGGGTTATACCTGCTTTCTCTATTTGTATTTTGAGCAAAGCCTTGTAGAGTCAGTCCAATAGGTGACATATGCATTCCTAAAACATTACTGTTCTGTGCAAAATAACACAAGAAAACATCACAGGGCTTTTGTGGAAAAAATGGGGCTAGTGACATAATACTTAAAAACTTCATCAGTAACACATAAAACGAAAGATAATAGGCAAATAAAAATGGTAGTGCAATTTCATAAACAATTAAAAAATAAATACATATGTAAATACTGCAATAAATATAACACTTCAAAAAAACCCTTGAAATTTGCTTCTGGAATTGGGAGTTGAAAGAGTTGCAGCTTGCGAGTTATTGTGACCTGGTGGAAGGAGTGAGCTATGAAATAAGATGGAAAGTTGGCCAAAACCGGTTTGGCTCAGTGGATAGAGCGTCAGTCTACGGACTGAAGGGTCCCAGGTTCGATTCCATTCAAGGGCATGTACTTTGGTTGCGGGCACATCCCCAGTGTGGGGTGTGCAGGAGGCAGTTGGTCGATGTTTCTCTCTCATCGACGTTTCTATCTCTCTATCACTCTCCCTTCCTCTCTGTGGAAAATAAAAAAAATAAATAAAATTGTTTCTTTAAAAAAAAAGATGGAAAGTTGTAACACACATGGTGAACTGAGAAAGTAAGCACATATGTGAGGTATGTGTGTGTTTTGTGTATTCTTCTGCTTGGGTTAGCTAGGTGCCATTTTTAGCATTCACCTAGTGTTTCTCACATACCAACTCACACATAAGCAATTGAAGTTGCTGAGTGAAAGAATGGCTGTTGAGGCTCTTTCCATTTATTCTCTAGCTACCCTGTGGGTTGGTTAGGAAGAGACACATTCCCTCAACGAAGGAATTCATCTCCTGGGTGCCTGGTTGGATTGTGTATGTACTAATACCATGTCCTTGATTTCTCTTTTTTCCCCTTGCTCCTCAGTCTCAAGCATGAGAGATATTCCAGGGACCTGAGAGAGAAAGACTATATGTAGCCAATGAGGTTCCTACCTTGGGGTATAATTTAAAAGGAACCCAAAGTCCTGCTTACTCAAGCAGTCCTTCCAGCCTCATACAATAACTTGAATCACCATTATTGGAAAATCACCATCATTGTGTCCTTTTGGCAAAAGAGACAAGTGACATTAGAATTGGGCATATCGGAAATGCAGATAGCATCTTATAAAAGTACCTATTGTACTCAGCATTGAAAACAGACTTAAATGATATATGTTCCTCTGTTTATATTTTTAAGTGCGTTATATATTTTATCCTTAATGAAAAAAATAACATGTATATATTACAGAACATTTTGGAGAAGTACATAGAAGTAACAAAATTATATCCATCTCCTTTGATAACAATTCCATGCGTTTCCTTCACATCTAGGAATAGTAGATTTGGTGGTGGAGAAAAAGAAGAAAATGGAGTCAGTCATGTGATAACACTCCTTGTTGGTTTCTTTACTCCAACATTGTCTTGATACATGAATGTAAAAGCTGAGTAAAAGAAAGCTTAGGGCAACTTCAAAATGACTCCTCCTGATTTCTTGGCTGCTTTTTCTGGTAAAGCTTTATTGCCCCTAGAAATCTAAACTTTCCATTCAGCTATGGACCTCAGATGGCTTTGAATGCTGTATTGGTTTGGCAACTTAGCTCCTAGATTTATCTTCTCGGCTCTTGAATTTGTCTGGTGCATTTTACTTGAGTAGTTGTTGAATTTCCTTCCTGGTTTAGGAACCTGGCCTCTATTAGTTGCCTGGCTTGTGGATTTAGCATATGAGTAGAGTTGATTTTGGTTTTGGAGCATGTCTTTGACCTGGGTGAACTGGCCTCACTATAACCACAGTTATGAGCTACCTGACTGCTTGAGTGCACAAGCCTGTCACTCAGCCCTATTAGTTAATTGCACCCCATGATCTGGAAGACAAGGTGTTCTTTGGATACCACAGCAAAGAATCCTGGGAAACCTCAAGATAATATATACAACCTTCTAAGTACTACCGGGCTACTGACCCTCAACACTTCTTGAAGACTTCTTCAGCTTCTGTTCTTCATTTTGGCATCTTGGCAGTGGACAGGAGGAGACAGGGCAGAGTTTTTGATTGTGCTATTTGATGATTCCATTACCTTTGGAATAATACCCAATTGCACATTGACCAAATTACTCTGATTCCTTTGTCTAAATTTTACTAGGACCAGATCCTTCTGGGAGACCTTAGTCACAGAACACTTGTAAATGGAATGGCCCAAACCAATTGGCATTTCTGCTAATCCCTCTGTTACTTCGGCAGCCTCCTAGTCCCTGAGTAGTGGTTGCCACTCTATCCCCATGATTATGCCTAGTCTGTCTGCCACATTTAGACTGGAAGCTTCAAGACTCATGAAATCATCCAAAGTTGAGATAGACTGAGCTTTTACCATTGTGCTATGCTCAATTAAAACCAAATGGTATGAAGAACATTACATAATCCAGGCTTGGTGGAAACATTGTAGGGTGCTTTGGTGACTAAACCACACCGAAGAGAATGATAATAATGACAGTGAAGTCTTTCATTTATGTAGGGCTTTAGAGATTACAAAGTATGTTCACCTTCATGATTGCATTTTATGACTACTGACTACCAAAACTCTGAAAAGGGGATGGGAATGTTCAGGTTAGATGACTTGCCAAAATGTGCATAGTTTGAAGAAAGGGATTCAGACATCCGAGTCATGGCTTCTGATTCCTAGTCCCGGCTTCACTCTATCATTATATATCACAGTAGAGTATTCAATTATTCCTTAATATCAGGTCAGAGTTATAAACTGAGGATCAAGGCAATTTCTTTATTTTAATATGTATACTCTAATATTAGTACAGAGAGCCCTATGGGGAGCCCACTTAACTACGTATAAACTGGCTTATTTTTTCATTTAAAAAATCTCATTTTTTCTAAGACTCACACAATTTTGGAAGTATAAGTACTATAGAAATGAATTTTGTCATCCCATTTTATAGATAGAAATGTTGAGCCTCAAGATATCTAAGCCAGACTGTCAGTGGGAAAAGGCCATTATTATGGGTTGAAAATTATTAAGAAAGGGAAGAGGAATATAAAGAAATAAGAATGAATGAAGTTGGAGGCAAGAAGTAATGAAAAAGAATGGTATTTATATTAAGAATAAAATAAAGCCAAGAAAGCAAGAAAAATTTTAAGTAAGGGCATAATATGGCCTAATATATGTATTTTGAAAAATTATTTTGGCCATTCTGTAAAGATCAGACCGAGGGAGCCAACACCAGAAACAGGGACACCTGTTAAGACCTTATTGAAGTTGTACAGGTGAGACATATTTAAGGCTGCAAATGGGATGAGAGAGGAGATGAGAGGACTCAGTTTACAGGTGTATTTTTATGATAGAACCAACATGCCTTGCTGATAGACTACATTTAGTAGGGGAGAAAAGGAAAGGAGCTAAGGTCGACATCAAGGACTTGAGCCATTAAGAGAGATTACTGGGAGACAAATATATTATTTAAAGGGAAGATAACAAGAGTTTGTTTGGCCATGAAAAGTTTGAAGGACTTGTTAGAAACACTTCAGGTAAGCACTATAATCAAGAACTTCTAAAAGCCTGGGATATTTTTCACCAACTAACTGTTAAATTGGTACCAGGAACAAAGACTATTAAGAAAAAGGCTTTAAGATTGTTTCTAAGATTGTTTCTAAGATTCTTTCTATGCTAAAACTTTATAAGGAACTATAGGTTTTATTATATTGTAGAAGTATCCATCAATTCAAGCAGTATTTATGGACCCAGGTACTAAGCTGGTGCACCTGGAACAATAGTGAACAAAAAGCTTATTCTCTAGTGCAAGAGACAGACAAAAATCAAATGATCACAAGTCTGCACGACTATAATCTGGAGTATGAAGGGAAAATATGACAGCTTCGGATCTCAAGTGAATTATTGAGCAAGGTGCCCTTAAGCGACAGAGCTGAATCAAAGTATGAGTCATATATAAAAAACTAAAGAGAGAACCAGAATATCTTTGCAATGAGTGGAATAAGTTACTGCAAAGGACATTTGTGGGAATTGATAAAGACTGTGATGGCTCAATCCAAGAGAGAAAGGAAAATGTTATGGCATTGAATAGAAGTAGGCAGGGGCTACTAGAGGACACATGGTCATACATTTATTTTTTTTTACTTTATCCTAAAAGGAGTGGGAAGCAGAAAATGATGAAGGTCAAATCTTGCTAGAAGGAGTATCATGGTTTCATTGAATATATTTCAAGAAGTTGAATCGCTGGATCAAAAGACAGTTCCATTTTTAATTTTTTGAGGAAACTCCATACTGTTTTCCAAAGAGGCTGCATCAGTCTGCATTTCCATCAAAAGTACACAAGGGTTCCCTTTTTTCCATTCTTATCAACACTTGTTATTTGAGGATTTATTGATGACTAGAGACCCAGTGCACCAGTTTGTGCACCAGTGGGGTCCCTTGGCCTGGCCTGCAGGCTCAGGCTGAAATTGGTCATCCAACATCCCCCGAGGGGTTCCAGATTGCGAGAGGGCACAGGCCAGGCTGAGGGACCCTATGGGTGCACCATCAAAGCTGGAGAGGGGAACGGGCAGTTGCCCAGCTGAGGAGGGACCATAGGAGGGGTCCAGGGCATGTCCAGCCCATCTCACTCAGTCCCAATCACTGGACCCCAGCAGCAAGCTAATCTATTGTTTGGAGCATCTACCCCCTGGTGGTCAGTGCACATCATAGGGAGCAGTTGAGCATCCTTAACATGTTATTAGCATATTGTGCTATAATTGGTTGAATGGGTGACCTGACAACCAGACACTTAGCATAATATGCTTTTATTATATAGGATTGCCATTCTGACAGGTGTGAGGTGATGTCTCATTGTGATTTTGTTATTTCTCTAATGATTAGTGACATTAAGCATCTTTTCTTATGTCTGTTGGTCATCTCTATGTCCTCCTTGGAGAATTGTCTATTCAGGTTCTTTGCCTATTTTTTAATTGGATTGTTTGTTTCATTGGTGTTGAGTTAATTGATGTCTGTAAACATTTTGGATATTAACTGCTTATCAGAGGTATCATTGGCAAATATGTTCTCCCATGCAGTGCATTTTCATTTTATTTTATTGATGGTTTCCTTTCCTGTGCAAGAACTTTTTAGTGTGGTTTAGTACTACTTGTTTATTTTAACTTTTGTTCCCCTTTCCTGAGGACATATTGCAGAAAAAAATATTACTATGAGAAATATCCAAGATCTTCCTGCCTATGATTTCTTCTAGGATTTTTGTGGCTTCAAGTTTCTCATTTAAGTCCTTTATCCATTTTTGAGTTTATTCATCTGTATGGTGTGAGAAAGTAGTCTAGTTTCAATGTTTTTCAGTTATCTGTTCACTTTTCTCAATACCATTTATTGAATAGAATGTCTTTACCCCATTCTGTGTCCTTGCCTTCTTTGTCAAATATTAATTGACCATAAAGATGTGGGTTTATTTCTGGGCTCTCTATTCTGGTCCATGAATTCATATCTCTTTTTATGCCAGAGCTATGCTGTGTGATTACTATGGCCTTGTAGTATAGTTTGATATCACGTAGTGTGATTTCTCCAACTTTGTTCTTCTTTCTAGAGTTGCTATGACTATTTGTTATTTTTCTGTAGTTCCATAGAAATGTCTGAGGCAACCGCCTTGGGTGAGCACTGAGAGGTGCAGGTGTACCCATGTGGGATTTTGGCAGGTCCTACACACTGTTCTCAAAGAAGAGGAGCTTTTTCCTTTGTCCCCAGGGGACCTTCTGGGGCCTGTGCTGCCTTACTTTGTCCCCAGGACTGGTCCCCACCAGACCAGAGCCTGCAGTCTGATGGTGACAGTGTTCTCTCCCTAGTGTTGACAGTGTGTGTGTCCCCATCAGGATGGACAGGAATCTCTGACACGTATTGGCTTGTGAACTGTCTCTCCTTGGAAGTTCATGCATTTACCTTTATCCCTTTAGAAAACACTAACTTTTGAGAGTTTCATACAGCATAGAAATTTTAAAACTTACTTTCGCATTTGGCTGTGAGGAATGCTTTTCTGCTCGTATTTTGTTTTTTTCCCCAGATTTCTGTTTATCCTAATTTCTGTGTAGGGCACAGGAGGAGCCAGCCTTTGCCTGACTGGATTCTGGCCCTGAGGTCACACTTAGCACAGAGGCTTCTATCCCAAGTTTATGCACATACTTACTAAAAAAGTTTCTTTTTTTTATTTCTTACATTACATTAATCTATCTAGAATTTCCTTTTAATATTAAAAATGCTATTACAGATAAAACAAACCAAAACATGTGAGCAGATACAAAATGGCACCTATTATAAGATTCAGTTTACAGGAAGCATCTGGAAAAGGTAAAGAATCAGAGAACGAAAATAGATCAGGGGTGTCCAGAGGCAAGAGGAGTGGGGAATAAGTACTGTTAGTTCAGGGTTTCCTTTTGGGGGGATGGAAATCCTGCAACTGGTCAGTGGTGATGTTTATATAGCTCCTAGAATGTACTTCAGGTTCAGGAATTTGAAATATGAACAATAACCATGTAAAATTCAAAAATAACAAAATAATATTTATTTATTATTTAACATGGATGATACAATGGGAAAATGAAAGATAAAACGAGAAAAAGTAAAATAATAAAAGCAATCCCAACCAAAATCACCCAAATGATAAATATTAAAAGATAAAGAACTACATCACGCCATGGAGAACAGATAAACAACAAGATGAAAACCGAAAAGAAAAGGAAATTTTCAAGGCGTGACTGTGAAACAAGTTTTGCCCTTATGTCAGGGGGAGCACATTCAACAAGAGGCCCTGGAGCCGGGCCCTCCTCAGGCAGCGCCTCCTCCGAGGCAGGAGCCAGCACGGACTCCAGGGTGGGCTCTTCATCCAGTGGTGCTGGGGCCTCAGTTTCCTCTGGGGCCGGCCCTGGCTCCACAGCTGCAGCTGGAGAGGCCGCTGGAGGTGGTGGAAGCTCTGCAGGTGGAGATGCCTCCAGCTCCGCATCCTGCTCCTCCAGTTGGACTTCAGATGTGACAGGAGGAGCCGCCTCTGCCTCCTGGGCTGGTGCTGGAGTTAGGAGAGGAGAAAAGGTCACCCAGGTGCCTGCATGTCCATCTGTCCCCCAAAGTGAGAACACAGCTGGAGCCCAGGACCCACCACAGGATGTGCTCCCCAATGGCCATTCAGAAGATGGGTTTAGTCCAAGGGTGGGCAAACTTTTTGACTCAAGGGCCACAATGGGTTCTTAAACTGGAGCAGAGGGCCAGAACAAAAGCATGGATGGAGTGTTTGTGTGAACTAATATAAATTCAAAGTGAACATCATTACATAAAAGGGTATAGTCTTTTTTTTTTTAATTTCAATAGTTTAGAACTGACATCCGGTCCACTGGATGTAGTATGCCCATGACTGGTTTAGTCAGCCTTTGCTCCTGGCCAGGCTCAAGGCTTGCTCCCTCTGTGTCTGGCAACAGCCTCTCCCCATAAGCTCACATGGACCTCCCCAAACCTTCCCACCCGTACCCCTCCCCAGGTTCTCACCCTTGGGCCCTTGAGCTGGATCCTCCACTGGCAGCTCCTCCTCTAAGGCAGGAGCCAGCATGGGCTCCAGGGAGGGCTCTGCATCCAGCGGTGCTGGGGCCTCAGTTTCCTCTGGGGCCGGCCCTGGCTCCACAGCTGCAGCTGGAGAGGCCGCTGGAGGTGGTGGAAGCTCTGCAGGTGGAGATGCCTCCAGCTCCGCATCCTGCTCCTCCAGTTGGACTTCAGATGTGACAGGAGGAGCCGCCTCTGCCTCCTGGGCTGGTGCTGGAGTTAGGAGAGGAGAAAAGATCACCCAGGTGCCTGCATGTCCATCTGTGCCCCTAAGACAGAACACAGCTAGAGAGCTCAGGACCCACCACAGGACTTCCTCCCCACCTGCAGTACAACAGATGGGTGGTCTGAGGCCGATCTTTGCTCCTGTCCAGCCTCTGGGTGCTCCCTGTGTGCCTGGCAACAATCCCTCCCCATAAGCTCCCATGCAGCTCCACCCCCATCCCCCTCACTTCCCCAGCTTCTCACCCTTGAACACTGCCTCTTTGGGCTCAGGGTGCTCCGGGCCAGTCTGGTTGACATGGTCAGTGTAGTCCACATCACTGGTGAACACTTTGAGCTGCTGGTTGAATCCGAGCTGCCTTGGGGGCAGAGTCCTAGGGAACCTGGGCCGCTTCAGTAGAGGTGTCTCTGGCTGTTCATCGAAGAGCCACACTTCGACCTGCTCGTTGAATCTGACCTTCTTTGGGGGCACAGTCCTAGGGAACCTGGTCTGCTTCCGTAGGGGTGTCCCTGGCTTTCCATCCACGGGCCCTGGGTCCCCAGAGCCCCAGGTGGCCACACTCACTTCAGGCCTTTCCTGGCCCTGGGTGGTGTGGCTCACCGGCTCCTCCCCAAAGTAGAACATAGGGCGGGGGTTTTCCTCCACCATCTGGTGCTCCTCCTTGACCTGGGTTGAACTCTGCAATGACAGTGATGGCAGCTGGTCAGGAAGACTCAAGCCCAGCTCTAGTCTCTGCTGCTTCTGCCACACACACACACACACACACACACACACACACACACACACACACACACGGAGGGGACATAGGGCTGCTGAGGTGGGATCAGAGTGGTGGCCTGGCCTGAACAAAACTGCCCTAAGCCTCCCTGTGTTACCTCCTGGTTCCGCCGTGTAAAGGGCCACAGGCGTCGTCTGGACTGAGTCCGGATCCAGCAGCGGGCACGTCGGAATGTACTCTGATGGCTGCCTCTCTTGAGGCCTCGTCCTTGGCCTTGACCTCGGGACACAGGGAGACAACAAGAAAACATGGTGTCCTCTCCAGTGCGTCTATCCGAGTGAGACGGGAAAAGGCAGTTATAGAATTTGGTGCCTGGTTGCCGGTTCCATTGGGCTCCATCGTCAGGAAGTGAGGTCGCCCATGAGCCCCCACCCCGAGCATCTCCTCAGGCATGAGCCACGACCTCACTTCCTGATGATGGAGCCCAATGTAACTCGGCAACCAGGCACCAAATTCTATAACTGCCCCTTCCCGCCTCACTCGGATAGACGCACTGGAGAGGACACCATGTTTTCTTGTTGTCTCCCTGTGTCCCGAGGTCAAGGCCAAGGACGAGGCCTCAAGAGAGGCAGCCATCAGAGTACATTCCGACGTGCCCGCTGCTGGATCCGGACTCAGTCCAGACGACGCCTGTGGCCCTTTGCACGGCGGAACCAGGAGGTAACATAGGGAGGCTTAGGGCAGTTTTGTTCAGGCCAGGCCACCACTCTGATCCCACCTCAGCAGCCCTATGTCCCCTCCGTGTGTGTGTGTGTGTGTGTGTCTGTGTGTGTGTGTGTGTGTGTGTGTGTGTGTGTGTGTGTGGCAGAAGCAGCAGAGACTAGAGCTGGGCTTGAGTCTTCCTGACCAGCTGCCATCACTGTCATTGCAGAGTTCAACCCAGGTCAAGGAGGAGCACCAGATGGTGGAGGAAAACCCCCGCCCTATGTTCTACTTTGGGGAGGAGCCGGTGAGCCACACCACCCAGGGCCAGGAAAGGCCTGAAGTGGGTGTGGCCACCTGGGGCTCTGGGGACCCAGGGCCCGTGGATGGAAAGCCAGGGACACCCCTACGGAAGCAGACCAGGTTCCCTAGGACTGTACCCCCAAAGAAGGTCAGATTCAACCAGCAGGTCGAAGTGTGGCTTTTCGATGAACAGCCAGAGACACCTATACAGAAGCGGCCCAGGTTCCCTAGGACTCTGCCCCCAAGGCAGCTCGGATTCAACCAGCAGCTCAAAGTGTTCACCAGTGATGTGGACTACACTGACCATGTCAACCAGACTGGCCCGGAGCACCCTGAGCCCAAAGAGGCAGTGTTCAAGGGTGAGAAGCTGGGGAAGTGAGGGGGATGGGGGTGGAGCTGCATGGGAGCTTATGGGGAGGGATTGTTGCCAGGCACACAGGGAGCACCCAGAGGCTGGACAGGAGCAAAGATCGGCCTCAGACCACCCATCTGTTGTACTGCAGGTGGGGAGGAAGTCCTGTGGTGGGTCCTGAGCTCTCTAGCTGTGTTCTGTCTTAGGGGCACAGATGGACATGCAGGCACCTGGGTGATCTTTTCTCCTCTCCTAACTCCAGCACCAGCCCAGGAGGCAGAGGCGGCTCCTCCTGTCACATCTGAAGTCCAACTGGAGGAGCAGGATGCGGAGCTGGAGGCATCTCCACCTGCAGAGCTTCCACCACCTCCAGCGGCCTCTCCAGCTGCAGCTGTGGAGCCAGGGCCGGCCCCAGAGGAAACTGAGGCCCCAGCACCGCTGGATGCAGAGCCCTCCCTGGAGCCCATGCTGGCTCCTGCCTTAGAGGAGGAGCTGCCAGTGGAGGATCCAGCTCAAGGGCCCAAGGGTGAGAACCTGGGGAGGGGTACGGGTGGGAAGGTTTGGGGAGGTCCATGTGAGCTTATGGGGAGAGGCTGTTGCCAGACACAGAGGGAGCAAGCCTTGAGCCTGGCCAGGAGCAAAGGCTGACTAAACCAGTCATGGGCATACTACATCCAGTGGACCGGATGTCAGTTCTAAACTATTGAAATTAAAAAAAAAAAGACTATACCCTTTTATGTAATGATGTTCACTTTGAATTTATATTAGTTCACACAAACACTCCATCCATGCTTTTGTTCTGGCCCTCTGCTCCAGTTTAAGAACCCATTGTGGCCCTTGAGTCAAAAAGTTTGCCCACCCTTGGACTAAACCCATCTTCTGAATGGCCATTGGGGAGCACATCCTGTGGTGGGTCCTGGGCTCCAGCTGTGTTCTCACTTTGGGGGACAGATGGACATGCAGGCACCTGGGTGACCTTTTCTCCTCTCCTAACTCCAGCACCAGCCCAGGAGGCAGAGGCGGCTCCTCCTGTCACATCTGAAGTCCAACTGGAGGAGCAGGATGCGGAGCTGGAGGCATCTCCACCTGCAGAGCTTCCACCACCTCCAGCGGCCTCTCCAGCTGCAGCTGTGGAGCCAGGGCCGGCCCCAGAGGAAACTGAGGCCCCAGCACCACTGGATGAAGAGCCCACCCTGGAGTCCGTGCTGGCTCCTGCCTCGGAGGAGGCGCTGCCTGAGGAGGGCCCGGCTCCAGGGCCTCTTGTTGAATGTGCTCCCCCTGACATAAGGGCAAAACTTGTTTCACAGTCACGCCTTGAAAATTTCCTTTTCTTTTCGGTTTTCATCTTGTTGTTTATCTGTTCTCCATGGCGTGATGTAGTTCTTTATCTTTTAATATTTATCATTTGGGTGATTTTGTTTGGGATTGCTTTTATTATTTTATCTTTCATTTTCCTATTGTATCATCCATGTTAAACAATAAATAAATATTCTTTTGTTATTTTTGAATTTTACATGGTTATTGTTGGTATTTTAAATGTTATTGTTCATATTATAAATTCTTGAGAATGAAGTACATTCACAGATGCCTCTGTGTAAAGTGTAACCCCAGGGCCAGAAGTCAGTCAGGCAAAGGCTGACTCTCCCTTCCAGTGCCCAAAACACATATTAGGAAATACAGACATCGGGAAAACCTCAAAAAACAAGCTTGAAAGCAATCCTTACAACCCAAAGCCAGATAAAGTTTTAATATCCTTGTGGTACAGAAAACTCTCAAAAGTCTGTGTTTTCTTAAGAGACAAAGGGCAAATACATGCAATTCTAATAAGTGGTAGTTCTCATGCTGGTACACGTCAGAGACCCCCCACCTCGCAATGGGGAAACACACAGTACCAACACTGGGGAGAGAACACTGTCACCATAAGTTTGGCAGGTTTCTGGTCTGGTGGTACCAACCTTGTGGACAAATTGAGGCAGCAGAGTCTCCAGCAGGTTCCCCAGGAAAGAGGGAAAAAGGCCCCTCCTCTGGGAGAACAGTGTGCAGGACCTGCCAAAGTCCCCCATGGACACACAAAGGTGACCTGGCTGTGTTTGTCCAAGGAGGTTCCCCCACAGAAATTCTTGCACAATTTTTCAAAGATGTATTTTTTTTCTTGTGTATGGTGTAAGTTGATGATCTAGTTTCATTCTTTTGCATGTATCTGTCCAATTTTCCCATCACCATTTATTTTTTTATTTTATTTTATTATTTTATTTTTTTATTAAGGTATTATATGTGTACATAGCTTACCATTGTTCTCCCCCCCACCTCCCATTCATGCCCTCCCTCCCCAGAGTTCTGTGCTTGTTGGTTGTACTTATATTCATGCATACCAGTCCTTCGGTTGTTCTCTTATCTCCCCCCAGGTCTCCTTCCCCTCCCCGCTGTCATTTGACAATCTGCTTGTTTTATGGTGACTATCTCGTGACCACATGAATAGAATCTGCTCCTCATTTGGCAGTCTCCTTGTTTTATGGTGACTATCTCAGGACCACACGAATAGAGTCCGCTCCTCCTCTGGTTCTCACCGCCCCTCCCCCCGGGTCCACTGCTTCCCCTGGGACTCACTGCTCACCCGGGGCACACGGCCCCTTTCGGGGACACGGCATGACCTCTGCCCCAGCCCTGTGCCAGCCCAGCCCACACACCCAGCACATCAACTTCTGTTAGTGGGGTTCTGCTCAGTGGTGAAAGGAAAGAGCCATTATCTCATTCAAAATCAGATCAGGTAGAGTCCACTTGGCATGAGGCTGCCAGGTGAGGCTATGTTCAGCTACATATGTTGTCTCCCCAGAAATGGGATCCCCCTCTGAGCACAGGTCCGCTCTAGAAGGGGATTCACCAGGGTCTCCCTAGAGGAAGAGAGAGAAGCCCCTATGGTAAGGGGATCAGGAGAGAGGGGAGAGGAGAACATTTTTGAAAATATCAGTCTTCTCATCAATTTTAACATAAGCTGTAGACTGAGAGTATTTTTAAGACACAGATCTGATAAAGAACTGATATCCAAATATATATTTTAAAGAACCCTCTTGATTTTCCACAATATGGAAACAAACAACCCAATTAAAAAATGGGCATAAGCTCTGGATAGTTACCTAACTACCGAAGATACAAAGATGGCAGGGGATGTTGTAAAGTAGGTGGAAGTTATATTCATCTCCTCTGAGGACCAAATACCCTGTTTCCCTGAAAATATGACAGTGTCTTATATTAATTTTTTCTCCCAAAGATGCGCTAGGTCTTATTTTCAGGGGATGTCTCATTTTTCCATGAAGAAGAATACGGTACACATTTATTGTTAATTGAAAATAAAGGAAATGTATTACCTGTATACGGTACGGTAGTATGGTAGTTGTCAACAGAAACCAGACAAACTGTGAATCCTACAGTATCAAGAATTTACTCATTTATTCAATGACAATCATGTCATCATCTTCTGGAACATCATAACAATCCAATCCCTGAATTTCCTGGTGAATTTCTTGTGACTCCATTTCTTTCAGAATCAGTGGACCAAATCTCTCATGTTTAGCAATAGCACTGTCTTTAAATGAGTACTTCTTGTCAAGGTAGCCTGCTCACAGTGCATTTGCAATGCAACTGCCAGTGATTTTCTCCCACGAATTCTTCACCCAAGTCACAACTTCTTGCAGTTTAGGTTTCACAAAGTTTCCATGCTGATTTCTCTCCATTCACACAGCAATGACGTCAGTACTCCATGTAAAGTCACTAGTTGCTAGACGCCAGTTGGGGCGGCCCTAGCGACCAGTTTATGGTAAATTAATTTTCATTCTGAGACAGAGCCTGGGGGCCTTATTTCGGGGGGGATGCCTTATATTTCACTCAGAAGGAAACCTCTAAGTAGGTCTTATTTTTGGAGGATGTATTATTTTTGGGGAAACATGGTACATATGACAACCAAATTATAGAACAATTAGCCTGAATAAACATCAAGATTGGCTGAAGGGAAGTTTCATAACCAAGGATTACCCAAGAAGTCACATCCAAAATGGTAGTAAGGACAGATACTTAAAAAGCGCTGGTCTCATACACACATGATGTGGTAAAGAATTCACAAGTATATTTCAGCTTCAAAAGTAATCCTTGAGGAGCAAGGGGTCTCAACCCCATGTGGGGCTCTCCATCCCAGAGTAGTAGACCCAGGAAGAGGTCTGGCTGTAAAAATCAGTGGGGATTCCATCTGCCAGAAAGAGATGAAGGGTCTGGTAGAAAAATCAGGTGCCCTCTGAAAGGACCAGCCTACAAAATCTCATTTGCAGTCATTCATCCTGGGCTCTGGCAGAGAGCCAGTGGCTCAGAGGAAACAGGTCTCATATAGGGAGGGGGCTGGAGGGATAGCTGCCAAGGCCCTTGTGCTGAGTCCATCTCCTGCACCAACCACAGATGCCATCTCCTGGGTGGAGCATTCCCCCTCCACATGACTTTAATCTGGTGGATTTCACTAGTCCCATCCTCCAGATTGATTCCCTGTGACCCCACACTGCCAAGCTTGTATCCTGTGGAATCAGTTGTCTGTGTCCAACATGAGCCTGAGGTGCAAAACTTTATTAGAAGGCTCTAGAGCTGGGGAGGGGGATCTCTTTTCTTAGAAGGCTCTAGTCCCGGGGTGGGGCCATTTGGATATTTATAACTTCATTTGTGGGACATACAAAATTATCAACTTAAATTTTTGCCTACTATATTTGGTCAAACATTTAATTAACTCATTTAATGTCTTGGCAGGACCAGACAAAATGATTTTGCAGGCCTTATAGAGCCCTCGGGCTGGATATTCCTCACCCTGGCTCTAGAAGAAGTCTTGATAGACTCAGGGTGGAAGTGACAGACAGGGAGAAACTGAATTTTGTGGCTTTGGAGTGAGGATTATTTGTCCCTTGCATACCCAACCAACACCACCATTTATGTTCTGAAACCACCCTCTACATGTCCAAATTTTAATGTTTTAGTTTGGTGAACATCACTGCCCTCACCCTGAAGTCTCCCTGAGAGACTGCCCCACCACAAAGGTCCACAAGTCCTAGATATGTGGTGGCTAGTTTTCTGTACCCTGATATGTTTTCTGAGTGCCTCAGGCCAAGAACTGGTGCCAAGTTTGAACCTGTGAACACCACTGGTAAACGCCACTTACCCCTACCTTGTGACTTACTGAATACCTATTCACACAACTCCTGTACTGCCAGAGGCTCTTCAGTGACTGTGCCTAACTGGCATCAGCCAAATGGTGGTAGATTTTGATGCCTTGAGCCTTTTGCTGATGTGCCATAGGGTTTGGTACTGTGGAAGCTAGGCTTGGTACTTGTACTGGTGGAAGTCTGGCCCCTTCCATGTGAACCCAAACCCAGCAGAGGTAGCCACAAACTGTGGACCACTTTGTAATTCCAAACAGGTAGCCCGGGGCCTGTCATAGGTAGCATCTGTAATTGACATGTATTATAGTCCCTCCCAAGAGGCACAGAACCAACACACCCAGTGGTGGACTTGAGAGACTACATCAAAGTATGACTCAATTAGGTCCATATCCATAGGGACATCTTGGCAGACACCAGAACCTGCTGGATCAAATTCAGCCCCTGCAAAACTGCTTGTACACTGTGGTCAGGATTGATCCTCATTGTCAGCCAGCCCGAGGGTCAATTCCACCAATGGGTCAGCCAACAGCACTCAAGATTCAACTATATCAAAAGGGCTCACATAACCACACAAGGGACATTCCTAGTGCACCTAGCTCAAGTGATCATGGATACTGTACTATAGAGTTCCACAAGGCACCTACTACATAGGACCATCCTCCCAAGATGGAGAGACATAGCAGATCTACCTAATACACAGGAACAAATACAGAGAGGCCATCTGAATGAAAAAATTGAGAAACATGCCACAAATGACAAAACAGGAGAAATCCCCAGAAAAAAGAAGGGAATGAAATGGAGGCAAGCAATCTACCAGATATAGAGTTCAAAACAATGGTTATAAAGATGCTCAAGGAACTTAGTGCAAGAATTAATAACCTCAGAACTATATGAAGAAAAAGCAAGCATAAAAATAGACAAACAAACCATAAAAAGAATAGGTCAGATATGAAGAATACAATATTTGAAATGAAGAACACACTGATGGGAATAAACAGCAGGTTAGATAAAGAAGACCAAATTGGCATTTAGAGAACAGGATTACAGAAAACACACAAGCAGAATCCAAGACAGTGGTAGAATAGATGAAAACTACACTCACCTACTCCTCCAATTATAACTAAACTAGAGGCCTGGTGCATGAAATTCATGCATGGAGTGGGGGTGGGGTGTCCCTCAGTCCAGCCTACACCCTCTCTAATCTGGGACCCTAGAGGGATGTTCGATTGCCCGTTTAGGAGGATCAGGCCTAAATGGGCAGTTGGACATCCCTCTCACTTGGACTGCTGGCTCTCAACTGCTCGCCTGCCTGCCTTCCTGATTGCCCCTAACTGTTTCTGCCTGCCAGCCTGATCACTCCCTAACCACTCCCCTGCCAGCCTGATTGATGCCTAACTTCCTGATTACCCCTAACTGCCTTTCCCTGATGTTCTGATTGCCCAAAACAGTCCTCACTTGCAGGTCTGGTCCCTCCCAACTGCCCTCCCCTACTGGCCATCTTGTGGTGGTCATCTTGTGTCCACATGGAGGCAGGATCTTTGACCACATGTCAAAGATCCTGTGTGTTGGGGTAGTGGTCAATCTGCATATTACTCTATTATCAGATAGGATAGAGGCCTGGTGCATGGGTGGGACCAGCTGGTTTGCCCTGAAGGGTGTCCCAGATCAGGGTGGGAGTTTGTGATGGTTTGCAGGCTGGCCATGCCTCCCCAGCTACCCAAGCAGAGACACTGGTATCTGGGATTTATTAATCTTCTGCAATTGAAACTTTGTAGCCTAGAGCAGAGCCATTTCTCCTGCTTGCTCAGTGGTGGCAGCCATTTATGTTAGGATTTCTTTACTTTCTATAATTGAAATTTTGTAGCATTGAGTGGAGGCCTAGGCCGGCAAGGGCAGGCAGAAAGCTTGGCTTCCTCCTTTGCTGGGGAAACCCAAGCCTCCCTCCTGCTCTCTGTGGCCACAGTCATCTTGGTTGGGTTTATTTGCATATTTGTTCCTGATTGACTGGTGGGCATGGCTTGTGGGTGCAGCAGAGGTATGATCAATTTGCATATTACTCTTTTATTAGATAGTACTAGAAATCTGGTGGAAGAATTCGTGCAATGGTGGGGTCTTCTGGCCTGGCCTACACCTTTTCAAAATCTGGGACCCTCTGGGAGATGTTGGAGAGCTGGTTTTGGTCTGATCCCACTGCCCAGGCCGAGGGACCCCACCAGTACACAAATCCATGCACCGAGTCTGTAGTATACATAGAAGATCTTTGGTTAATCTCTTCCCATGCCTTGCTTGTAAATTAGATTTGGTAGGGGAGAAAAGGAAAGGAGCCAACGTTGATATCAAGGACCTGAGACATTAAGAGAAATTACTGGGAGACAAATATATTATTTAAGGGGGAGGTTATCAAAACTTCTGTTTGGCCATGCAAAGTTTGAAGGACTTTTTAGAAACACTTCAGGAAATTACTATAATCAAGAACTTCTAAAAGCCTGGGATATTTCTTACCAACTAACTGTTAAATTGGTACCATGACCAAAGACTATTAAGAAAAAGGCTTTAAGTTCTTAAGATTGCTTTTACTCTGATACTTTACTAAGGAACCCTAGATTGTATGATATTGTAGAAGCATCCATCTATTCCATCAGTATTTATTGAGCCATGTACTAAGTCAGTGCCCCTGGAATAATAGTAAACAAAAGCTTACTGTCTAGAGTAGGAGACATAAAAAGTCAAATGATCACACCACTGCACAACTATAGTCTGTGATATGAAGGGAAAATATGGTAGCTTTGGATCTCAAGTGAATTACTGAGAGAAGTGCCCTCAAGTGACAGAACTGAATCAAAGTATCTGATATAATAAAACCCTAATATGCAAATTGACTGAACGTCACACAGACCACCAGCCGGCACTGACCACCAAGGGGCAGATGCTCAACACGGTAATCAAACAAGAAGAAATAAAAGGTATCCAAATTGGAAACAAGGAAGTAAAACTGTCCTTATTTGCAGATGACATGATATTGTGCATAGAGAACCCTATAGACTCCACCAAAAAAGTTACTAGATCTCATAAATGAAATTGACAAAGGGGCAGGATACAAACTTAATATCCATAAATTATTTCTATACACCAATAATGAAGTATCAGAAAGAGAAACTAAGGGAACTATCCCATTTACTATTGCACCAACAACAAAAATAAGGTTCCAAGAAACAAATTTAACCATGGAGTGCCAGGGTTCTTGTCCCAGCATTACAAAGGGTTCAGCAATCTGTAGAAAGACTTTGCATAGATCAAGTAGGAGTCCAAAGACGAAAGATAGGGGTCAGAGGAGCTTCAGCTAAAGGAGCTAAAGACCTTTTTTTCTCAGGACCCCGTGCTTTTTATTAACAAAAATTGTCTTAAGGCAAGGTGGAGATAATACACTTAAAAGGGTACGGTTTTAAAGGGTAAGGTTTATAGAAGCACTGTCAGATTGGGGAATAGCCTACAGGTGTTCAGGTGTTTGGCCACCAGGAGACAATAACATGCAGATTAAGAAGCCCTGAGCTGTCCAGCAGCAAGCAATCATCCTATTCAGGTTTGGGGGAAGTGCCTATCAGCCGTTCCAAGGGGAAATTACATATGTGACTCAGCCCTTGTTGAGCCCCCAAGTTTCATCAATCTTTTGATAAAACCCTTATAATTATGACATGCTGGAATTGGCTTTTGGCAAAGGAGGTAAAAAGACCTGTACTCAGAAAACTATAGGACACTGAAGACAAAAACTGAGGAAGATACAAATAAGTGGAAGCATATACTGTGTTCATGGATTGAAAGAATGAACATCATTAAAATGTTCATAGAATACAAAGCAACTTATAGATTCAATGCAATTTCTGCTAGAATACCAATGTTTCACAGATCTAGAACAAAAATTCCAAATCTTGAGAAGAAAAAAAAACAACAAAAAAAGTTGAACATAGCACAACTGATATCAAACTATATTACCAGGTCATTGTAATAAAAACAGGCTGATATTGGCATAAGAATAGGCATATAGATTAATAGAATAGAGTCTGGAAATCAACCCACACCTATGTGGGTTGATTAATATTTGTCAAATTAATATTTGACAAAGGAAGCAAGAGTATACAAAGAACAGTGTGGTAAGGACAGTCTCTCTTCAATAAATGATGTTGGAAAAATTGGACAGCTACATGCAAAAGAATGAAATTAGATCATCAACTTACACCATACACAAGAACAAACTTAAAGTAGACAAAAGACTTAAAATAAGTCACAAAACCATACAAATTCTGAAAGAAAAGATAGGCAGTAGCATCTCTGACATATCTTGGAGCAGTATTTTTGCTAATATTTTTCTTAGGGCAAGGGAAATAAATGAGAAGATAAACAAATGGGACAACATAACACTGAAAAGCTTCTGCACAGCAAAGGAAATTATCAGCAAAATGAAAAGGAAATGCACTATATGGAGAGCCAATGATGTGTCTGATAAGGAATTAACCTCCGAAATATATGAAGAACATATACAATTCAATATGAGGAAGACAAACGATCCAATTTAAAAATGGACAAAGGACCTAAATAGACAGTTCTCCAAAAAGGACATACAGATGGCCAGCAGACATATGGAAAAATTATCAACATTACTAATCATCAGAGAGATGCTAATTAAATTAGTGAGATATCACCGCACACCTATCAGAATGGCAACCATCAATAAATCAATAAACATTGTGTTGGTGAGGATGTGGAGAAAAGGTAACCTAGTGCATTGTTGATGGGAATGCAGACTGGTGCACCCTCTGTGGAAAACAGGGTGGAGTTTCCTCAAAATTTTAAATTGGAAATGCCTTTTGATCAGCAATCCCACTTCTGGGAATATATCCTAAGAATCCAGAAACTCCAGTTTGAAAGAATATATGCACCTCTATGTTCATAACAGCTTTATTTACAGTAGCCAAGATCTGGAAACAGTCCAAGTGCCTATCAGTAGATGAGTGGATAAAATAGCTGTGGTACATTTACACAATGGAATATTACAGCTGTAAACAATAAGTAAATCTTGCCTTTTGTGAAAATGTATGGACCTGGAGATTATTATCCTAAGTGAAATAAGTCAGTCAGAGAAAGACAAATACTATACGATCTCACTTATATGTGGATTCTAATAAACAATAAACTGACAAAACAGAAACATGGAATACTTTGACAGCAGTCAAAGAAGAGGGGGGAGGGGGACTGGATGAAAGAAGATGAAAGGATTAGCTAAAGAACATATATGCATAGCCCATAGATATAGATAACAGTGTAATGATGGCCAGAGGAAATAGGGGGCAGGGGCTGGGTGGTAGAACAAAGTGGGGGGGGGGGGAGGTAGGAATTGGTAATTGTAATAAAATTACATAATATTCAATAATAAAAAAGTAAAGAAAAAATAAACTAAAAAGACAGATTAAAAAAATAATCTTATAGTTGCAACCTAAGCCAAGTAAGTGGGAGGGCTCATGATTTAATCAATCCTGATCCAGCAATTTCTTCTACTTTAATCTGTCAGGGGATAACAGCCATCTTTCACTGATTTTTTTCCTCTCATATATTCTTGAATCCATCCACATTGAGGCTTAGTGAAGTCTTAAAGGGCCTGAGGCTCCTCAAGACTCTTTTCTGATTTAGTGCTATGGACAGCCCAAGCTATTTGGATAAAAGCGAGGCTTTGTGATAAGGCAACATTCACTTCATGGACTTGCCTTGGCCTTAGCCAGACAATGAGCATATGAGATTGTATGGCGGATCTGGCCAAGGCCTGGTCTCACACACTGATCTGCAGGTGTTGTTCAGCATGATGACATGTCTGCTTTCATTCCTGTCTTTGTTCCTTTTCTCTAGACTCCATGCTCATGAATCCTAGACCCACTGCCATAGTCATACTCTAGGCCTGTTTCTTCAGTTGTAACATGGCTCGTGAAGTCCTAAATTCTCTGGATGCAGAAAATATGAGGAAGGAAAAGCATAGAGAGACCTTGCTATCTTTATTTCTTCTCTTTATGTCCCTCTGATAGCCCAGCTCTTAAACTTTTACAAAACTTAGGGATCAGAAGGGAAACAATAACCAGCCCTCCAGGTGCAATACCTGATACCATTCATTGAACCAGCATGCTGGCTGATTTTCTCATGTTATTTCATTTAGTTCTCTTAGAAACCTCTTCATTTCTCAGGTGAAGAACCTGAACTTCAGAAGGTGACTTGTTTAAGCTTTCCTTTCTTGTGAGGGTTGGTGTTATGGTTTGAGCTGAAGCTTTACCACTTCAAGTTCTGTATTCTTGCCTCTATAATGGGTAGTGCCTAGCAGTACTGAAATCGGTGGCAGTGAGTGCCTGAAGCTGTGGAGGATGCAGCACCTAGAATGAAGGGGATGGGGTGGATACCTGAAATAAGGCTGGGAAATTGTGGCAGGAGGAAGAAAGCTTTAAAGACTGTTGCTTTCCTTCAGGCTGAATTCTCCCCTTCAAACATATTTGGCCTTTTCTTTTAGTCTGTTAGATACATTTTCTGCAAGCAAGGGAACTTTCTCAAAGTGTCTGTGAGCTCATAGTACTGTAGGTATGACCTTGACTTTAGTTACAGTCAACATGGTTAGCTGCCCACTGTTTATACTTTGTAGATTTTCTTAGGAGGAACCGTAATTTATAATGCTTTGATGGTGTCTTTGCAATTGTCCTTTTCACAGCATCAACTTCCCCCTTGCCAGGAATGAGCTCTTCTTCATCTCTTCTTCTCAATAATCATGTCCACATTGTGAGCTGAGACTAGTCCTCAGCACTCACACTTGCACACCCGTTCCTGATGTCATTTTGATGTACTCGATTGTCAAGCAGTAGTGTGCAAAATACCCCCATTAAGAGACAAAATTACCTGCTCTGGGTGCCCATGCCTCACAGCAATAGGCAGGATCTTTGGCAACCTAATTTTCTTAAACAGGGTGAGATGAAATGGTGTACTTGCTGAGTAACTTTGGGCAAGTTCCTTAACTTCTATGAGTTCCAATTAAAACAATGCTTACCACTAACTTTACAGAGCTGTTAAAAGGACTAAATGAGCCAAGGATGTAATGCTGATACTAGTCAGCCTTCTATATTCTAGATACCCAATAATTAAAAGTTTGCCTATGATCTCCTTGCTCCCCTTGATTTTTTAAGGCCCTGAAAGACTAGTATTAGGACATATAGGATGAATCTTGGGCTGGCTAAGCAAGTGTTGGTTTGTAGGCCATCTTCTTACTGCTTCCTTCAAGAGGTCTGCTCTCAGAGGGGATCCCATGGGAAACCTCAAGGTTCTTTGCACCTCCTCCAGCTTGTGGCTGTTCCCCCAAGGCATAGACATGCCCGAGGAGGGAAAACCACCAACAAGTCCTCTTGTATCTTCTTCCCACAGCTGCTCCCCACCCACCCTGCCAAATGTGAGGGCAGACATGCTAGGACTTCTGTTATTCAGATGAAGTCGGACATGTCTGAGGAAGCTGTCTGTCCCCTTGTTCCCAGGGAGAGAAGTGGGAGACAGAGCACCCCAGAAGCCTTGTATGACCTGGTGTGAAATAGAATTAGAGGGAAGGAAAGAGAAAAGGCCTCTAGCCTTGTTCCCCAGGAATGGACCTTCCCAGATAGGCAATGCAAAGGAACAGATTTTAACACCCCTCTGTCCTCCCACCACATACAAACATGCATCTCTATTTAGGTCTTTGATTAGTCTTTTCAGATCTGATCCCTCATCACCAGTTCCTTTGAAAATACTTCAGACTTTGAGGAAATGGCACTCATAGGAAGGAAGCAGCAGCTCCACCTAATGCGAGTGGGATTTGGAGCAGCGCTGAGGAGCATTTCAGCAAACATGTATTGTCCCTAGATGTGCCAGGACGTCTCTCTTACATGATTTTATTTAATTTTGACAACTTGGTTAGACAGAGCATATTTGGTTATATGAAGGGGTTGTCCAGTGTCATACCATCTGTCAGTTTTAGTGAATGCTGGTAACCAAATTCAGCTCTAACCCTGTCGATTCCTCTGTTGGAACCCCACAGTATCGTTGAAGAGGTTGCTCTGAAATCTCTAGGAAATAAAATTTCACCAATGTTGCAGCTCATTCAGCTTTATTAAGATAAAACTAACAAATAGCATTATGTAAGTTTATAGTGTACATGATAACTTGATATACATATCTAGATCTTTTTTATTTTGAAATTTTCTCTTTATTTTAGTTAAATTTTTCCATCACCATTTATGACCCCTGTACCCTCTTCCATCTTTCCCCCCTCCTCCCCTGAAATCACCACACTGTTGTCCCTGTCCATTAGTTCTCTCTCTCTCTCTCTCATTTTTTTTTTGCTCAATCTCTCCCCATCAAAGCTGACTGTCTGTTCTCTGTCTATGAGTCTGTCTCTAATTACTTGCTATTCCAGTTTGTTGATTAAATTCCCCATATGAGTGAAATCATATGTCACTTATCTTTTTTTGACTGGCTTATTTAACTTAGCATAATGTTCTCCAGGTCCATCAATGATATTGCAAGGGGTAAAAATTTATTCCTTCTTACAGCAGAGTAGTATTCTCTTTTGTAAATGTACCATAGCTGTTTTATCCACTCATCTACTGCTGGGCACTGGGCTGGTTCCAAATCTTGGCTATTATATATAATGCTGCAATTAAACAGGGGTGCATATATTCTTTCAAATTAGTGTTTTGGATTTCTTCACATAAATTCCCAGAAGTGGAATAGTTTGGGAGGAATTTTGATACTTTTGTACATAGTGGCCATGCCAACTTGTGCTCCCATCAACAGTATAAAGGGCTCCCTTTTCTGCACATTCTCACCAATACTTATATCTCTTGATTTTGGATAATAGTCATTCTAACAGATGTGAGGTGATTTCTTATTGTAGTTTTGATTTACATTTCTCTGATTGTTAATGATGCTGAGCACTTTTTCATGTACTATTGGCCATTTGAATTTCTCCTTTGGAAAAATCTCTACTCGATTTAGGTTCTTTGCCCATTTTTAAATCATTATTTTTTGCTACTAACTTGTATGTGTTCTTTATATATTTTAAATATTAAACCTTATCAGATATGTGATTTGCAAACATTTCCTCTCATTCCATAGGTTTTGTTTTCATTTTGTTGTTGTTGTTTTTTTGTTCAGAAACATTTTAGTTTTATGTAGACTCACTGGTTTATTTTTGCTTTTGTTGCTTGGGCTTAGATGTCATATTAAAAAAAAATCATTGTCAAGACAGATGTCAAGGATATTTTTCCTCTTTTATAGTTTCAGGTTTTACATTTAAGTCTTTAATGCATTTTGACTTATTTAGTTTTTTAGAGTGATATAAGATAGGGGTCCCATCCCTTTCTTTTGCATGTAATTATTTAGCTTTCCCAGACCATTTATTAAAGAGACCACCCTTTTCCTATTGAGTATTCTTGGCTTCCTTGATATATATTAGTTAATTATTTTCATATGGATTTATTTTTTGGGCTATTGATTCTGTTCCATTGGCCTACGTGTCTATTGTTATGCCAGTACCATACTGTTTTAATTATTATAACTTTGTAATAAAGTTGGAAAACAAGAAATGAAATATCTCCAGATATTTTTTTTAAGATTGCTTTGGGGATTTATATGGTTTTATACAAATTTTAGGTTTTAAAAAAAATTTCTTTGAAAAATGCCTTTAGATTTTTATATGGATTTTTATAGAACCTATGGATCATGTTGAGTAGCATGGACATTTTAACAATATTAATTCTTCTAATTCATGAACATGGAATATCTTTTCATTTATTAAATTGTCTTCTTCAATGTCTTTCATCAGTGCCTCAGTTTTTAGTATACAGATCTTTTACCTCCTTGATTAAATTTATTCCTGAGTATTTTATTGTTTATTTCTGAGTTTTTTACTGCTCTTATAAATGAGATTATTTCTTTTTCAGATCTTTGTTAGTGTATTGAAATACAACTTATTTTCACATGTTGATTCTCTATTTTCTATTCTATAACTTCACTGAATTCATTTATTACTAAAATCTAAATAGTTTTTACTATTTTTGTTGAATCTTTAGGTTTTTCTCCATATAATATTATGTCTTCTGCAAATAGAGACAATTTCACTTCTTTCTTTTTTGATTTGAGTGCCCTTTATTTCTTTTTCTTGACTAATTACCCTGTCATCTGCAAATAATGGCAGTTTTCCTTCTTCCTTCTAATTTGGATGCCTTAGTTTGAGAAAACTTATATTTCCAAGTGGAAATGTTCAGCAAATACTTGTATATATTTGTCTGTAGCTCAAGGTATAACTTAGTTCAGGAAGTACAAATTTGGGAGTCATCAAAGTGTAGGTAGATATTTAGAGCCACGGGATTGAATGAGATTACCTAGGGGGTGAGTATAGGTAAGAAAAATAGAGATTTGATGCCTAAGCTCTGGAGTTTTTCAGCCTGTGAAGGTCAATTAGATGAGGAGAAACTATCCAATGGATCTGAAACCCAAGAGAAACAGTGTTATACCAAGGGCAGGCCAAGAAAATGTTTCAAAAGGAGGGAGTGATTGTGTTAAATGCATTTGGGAGAGCTGTGCCAAGTGGGAGGTGTATGCCTTTGGTGTGTTCATAAAGTGCTCAATGAGAGGAAGTGCTGGGTTTCATAATATTAATGCACTTCAGAGTCAGAAGGCATTCATGATTAGCTTTAGAGAAAGGCTGAGATGAGAGTGCATTTGAGGAAATGGGGATGGCCCCTGAGAAACAACTCTACTGGGTTGCCTAGGTAGGTTAGTAAAGAATAGAATGAAAATAAAAACTTCAGGGAGAGATTTTTCATCAGTGACTTTGCCTGGTTGATGCTCAGAAAATGTGTATCTGGACATAGAGAACAAATCCTATGTGTTTCTTAAGATTTGGATTTTAAAAAGTCAAACAAACAACAAATAAAAACTATATTTTTGTAAATGAGAAAATTTAAACTAATAAAACTTTACACCTAAAAAAGGTTGAATTTTACTTTATATAATCTATGCCTTAATAATACTGACCTTAAAAATTCCAGTCAATTCCTCTAAGTGATAAGGTTCTTCCAAATGTCACTCCTCAGATTTGGCCTGAGCTGAGCTATGCATTACATGTGGGCAAAGCTCTGTTCTGAATGAATTGCCTTTCTTATGAAGAAGAATTTATCAATGCAGTGACCTTAAAACAAAACCTGGTTTCTTTCTTTCCTGTATTTTTTTCATTCCAATCTATTTGGAATACATATTTGCATTCCTCATTCTGTTTCCTTTATACTGAACTGTGCACTTTAAAATGCAAGGATCAAAAACTATGTTTCTGAACACCTGTAAGGCATTACCATTATTATTATTGTAAGAAAGGAAGACAAACTAAGATGGCACTATACTATTTAGAGGACAGTCTCCCTATGAGGTTATCAGCGAAGTTGTAGATCTAGCTTTCTGGAGACTCCTAGACCAGATCCTGCAATGTTCCTATGGCTGACTGCCTATAATCTTTCTCCAGAGACTCCTTCAGCTCTAGAAGAAAATCCTAGAGAATATAATAATTTATAATTGTCATAACTATCCTGTTATTCTTCAATATACAAGACAATGAATCCTTTTTACTTGTGCTTATTCTCTTATTCCTTTCCCCCTTGCCTTTTACTAGAACTGGTGAGGAAAATGTTGGTAAATGTTGATTTTCCTTTCCAACCCTTGGGGCTGCTCATCTTCCAGGAGGGAGTCCAAAGACAAAATTCTTATTAAGTGACCCTTAAGCTATCTGCTATAGTCCTCAACTTCTCACTTTTCCAAATTGTTATAATTAAAAGAGTGCCCACTAAATGATTTCTCTTTTTAAGATAGATTATGTTTTATAATGGAGCCAAATTCTGTACTTGTTATGAATCTCCAGGCCTGTGCCAACAAAATGTCGGCATATTTTCCCCCACCGCAGCTGAAATAGCAGAGGAAGGTCACTTAATGAGAATTTGGGAGGAAACCAGTGTAGCTTTTAGCCAATGGCCTCCTATCCTTAAATATTAGTAAGATATACTTTTTCAACTCGGGGTCCCTGCTCTTTATGAAGTAGGGGTTTAAAAATGTTGGTATCAAAGTGTCTCAGAACAACAAACAGCCAACAAATCTCAAACTGAAGTGATGCTGAATTGACCCACACTGACCTGAAAAATGCCTCACTGTGGGAATCCTGATGGGTCAAGAAATCCATCACCCTCACTCTGTATTCTCATGCCGTGATTGCACATCTGGGTTGCTGTAACCAGGTTTCCTAATAAAAAGGAAATGGTCCTATTAATTGCCCAGATGTTTGGCTGAGGGTAGACTAAACATCTGGTTGATTGACTGAGTGGTTTTCTCTCAGCCAGATGTTTGTATCAACAAAATACAGAGTGTGAGTTGACCCTTTAAAAGGACATTCTTCTGAGGTACCCATCACATATAGTTTCTAGGAATGTCTTTGATTATATTGTCACTAGAGGCCTGGTGCATGAATTCATTCACAGGTGAGGTCCCTCGGGGTGGCCTGCAGAGATCGGACCCCAGCTTGTGCCCCCAGTATCACAGCCCCACAGCCCCACCTGGCACCCTTCCTTGGCCTGGTGCCTTTTCCTCACTTGTTCCACTATCATACCTGTAGGGTGATCATTCAGGGTTAGCCTACCTCCCCCCCCCCCCCGCTCCCCCGCCCAGCTCCCTCAGCACTTGGGAGCCAGGCGGTAACCCCATCCCTCCACACTGGTTTCCATCTGTGGGGCATTTGGGGCTCTCACTTGCATTTGCCTTGGCCTGGCGCTGTCCACTCAGCTGCTCCACTATCCCACCATGGTGCTCCTCTCGTTGGGACCCATTGGGGATGGCAGTGCTGCATCACCAGTGCCCACCATGTTCCGCACCATCCCCTGGTGATCAGCGCATGTCACAGTGAGCGGTGGAACTCCTGGTTGAACAACCACCTGAGGGGACAATTTGCATATTAGGCTTTTATTATATAGGATAGTTTTGATTCTGAGATGGGATTCTGCTTTCTTTGCTTACTATGTAATGTACTTGAATTTTTACCAACTACCCATGAACAAATTTCCAAATCTATTTAATTCCCTTTTCTACAAAGGCATCCTTGGCAGAGATGCTAGTGGTAATTGTAGCAATGCAAAAATGTATTAGCATGAGCATAATGTTTAAGTATATTTGTATTTCATAGAATATTTCAAAAATTATCGCTGCACTGAGGGTTTTTTTTTGGAGCACTATCCAAGTAGATATCCTACTTAACAGACATTTTGAATTCTAGATATAGTAGAGTAGATTTTGTGTTAGCATGGCAGTGATTTTTTGTTTGTTTGTTGTTGTTGTTTTCTTTTACCATCTTATGTTTACCTAGGAAACTCTCCTACATTAGAGAGAAAGTCTCTTGACTTTGCGTCTGGAACACTATAGAGTTGGTAGTGTGCCCTGATGAAAAGAGTACTAGATTAGGAGTCAGGATTTGTGCAATAAGGATACTTCATTCGTTAACTCTCTAAGTGAGACCTGGGCATCAGTTCAATTCTCTAACCTAAAGAATAATGAACTACACTAAGTATTATAAGTCTCTAACAATCTGTGATTTGCTGAAAACCAGTGGTTATGGATGAGGTATAATCAATGTTATGACACTGAGTTCAGATTGCTGCTTGAGGAAAAAATTCCATACAGGTAAGAAAAGTCCTTGTACTATGAAACACTGCCATATGTGGTTTGAAGGGCTGGTGACTGACATTGAGTAGGGAGAGGTAAAAATGTCAAGAAGAGAATATGGAAAGAGAATGGAAGGGCTTTGAGGACTAGCTGTACCAGTATTATAATTTTGTCAAGAACAGATTCTTAAATTCTGATGGATCATAGTATCTCAGGATCAGAAGAATCAAAGACCTGGGCTTAATTAGGTATCAGTATAGTTTAAATTAGCCATTGCTTCATCTTCTGAAACTGATGGTGATTGTGTATGTTCTTGAGTCAATAAAATGGATATTCTAAAAATGCATATTTCTAAGACTAGGGGTCTGTAGGGAAAATAATTAAGTCTATGGGTACTGGTTTGTGATGTTTCCAGATTAAATTAGTGAACTTCCTACTTATTGTTAAGCATTTTGAAATTATTATTATATATTGTTAAATGCTTAATTTCAGAACATAATTTATTAGTATCAGCATTGGTTCACTCTTAAGCAGACAGAACTATAAAAACAACAACTAAACTAAGCTGTCTGTGGGTCTCAAAAAATCAGTTTGCAAAGTTTAACTCTATAACACTAACAGATACTTAAAATTATTCCATGAGCAGTTGCCATGTTTTGTTATTCAAAACAAGTCTGTTTCCTTGTCTCTTTCTTGGAGGATCTGGAGTTCTTTTGTTTTGTTTTTCTTTGTGGGTCTGGAGTATTCTACACAGTTTTCCACTCAGATTTTTCCCTAATTCTTATCTCCTTCAGCAATGATGTGGGTCATGGAAGAGTGAACATAGAATGAAATTCCCATTCCTTGATTCAAATACTTTTAGAAATAATACCTCACCTAAAGGCCCACACCTTCAAAGAGAGCTTTCAAAAGTGCATTTCATCAGGGCAGCCAATGACTGGGGAGGGATTGGGGTGGGAGGAGATGTGGGTATTCTTCTCCATACCATATCCTTTACATGCAAGTTGAAATCTCATCTGTCTCTGCTGGATTAGGGGCAGTTCTGCCTGGAGTGCTGGGGCCAAGGTGACTTCTCAGAGGTCCCTCTGGTCCTCTGGTTCCACAGCAGTACACAAGAACTGTTCAAACATATGTAGCATAAAAGTCCATATGGTTTCAATTTCCTTTACTGCATTACTGCTTTTGCTTTGTTTGTGCACAAACCTACCTTATTCAGAATTTCTGCTCTGCTGGGCCCCTTCTGCCACAGAATTAGGGGTGGGATGAGGTTAAAAAAACACACTGAAATGGAAGAGAGATCAACCAGCTCATTCTGTATAATAAAATCCATTCCACAGAGATCCTAATTTCATCAAGTAATACAAGTCAACATCGAACATTAATGAGAGGTTTCCAATTAGATACAGTCTGACACTGGCCCTGCTTCTCAGTCACCTTCAATTGTCAGCAATAAAAAAGGACAGTTCAATATGATATGGATCATTCACTCTAAATCTCCACAACTCATTTATGACAAACACAACTAACAGAGCATGAGGAACTGCAGAATTGTTTTTCATTATCTTGGCACATTGGCTTCTGACTGCTGCTGTAATGATCTTCAGTAGCTTTCCATACAGCACATTGTTAATGATGGTCTAAGATGTGATGGCAACCAGAATTCTGACAGAAAATCTCAGTAATCCTTTAGTTTTGGGAAGAACAAATGGGTCTCCAGAAGAAGAAAAGGAGGAAAAAGAGATTTAAAAAGAAAAAGTGTTTTATTTTCATAAGTGACAAGGGTTCTTTTGAGACATGGCAGCATCTCTGCAGTATTTAGGGAGGAAGAAGTTGAAGAGACCAGATCTGAAGCATTAACCCACACAGAATCTTGGAGATAACCACACACCCAAATTACATTGTCTAAAGTAATGGGATAAGCTAGGGTTCATGAAGACTATAGTCTATATAATTCCAACATTGTAAGTAGGGCCTAATCACTTAGTTTATCTGGGAAATAATTCTGTTTAAAGACAATTTGTGTCAGTACCCCAAGTGGTCACTTGGGATACCTCTACTGAGTAGGCAAACAAGGCAAGGAAACAGATCCCCAAGATCTGGGATACAAAGACTGCGGTGGTTGAGCTTTAGCCAATCAAGCAGTCTGGGGCTCATTTATTCACTTGTTCACTTAATAAATACTTATTGAACACTCACTTCATGCCACATATGGTGCTTCATAGGTTCAGACACTATCCTGGGGAAGGAAAGGGTAAGCAGGCAATCAGAGTCAGAGCTCTGAGCAAAGCACATAGAATCCTTTGAAGCTCGGCACATACAAGAATTTCAGTAGACTCAACTATTCTTTCTCTTCACTTAGCAGGTATACTGCTGAGTCTCAGTTCTATTAATTTGTGTCACAACTATAATTACATCAACTACATTTATATCAAACCACATGGTTACTAGGGGCCAGGGAAGCTGACCATAGAATCAGGATCCAGGAGGACATAGATGTTGAGAACAAGGTAAGCCCACTCAAACCAAATATCTCATGCTAGTGGGCATGGCAAAGCTATGAACTTGGTACCCAGACTAACAATCTAGGCCAGTGGTTGGCAAATTCATTAGTCAACAGAGCCAAATATCAACAGTACAATGATTGAAATTTCTTTTGAGAGCCAAATTTTTTAAATTTAAACTTCTTCTAACACCACTTCTTCAAAATAGACTTGCCCAGGCTGTGGTATTTTGTGAAAGAGCCACACTCAGGGCCAAAGAGCCACATGTGGCTCTCGAGCCGCAGTTTGCCAAACATAGATCTAGGCAACACATTTAAAATACTAACAAGGAGACAATGATAGTGATACAACCTTTGCCTCAGTCAGAGTGCTTCTTATATCACTGTTCTGGTACAAGTGTGGGTCCTATTCAGTTTGTTGTTGTGAAATTCATTTTACTTCACTTCACTTCACTTCATTTCAATTTTTATTGTACTCTACCCTTTTTTATCCCCATTGACTCTCTCCACCCTGCTCCCTCCTCCTCCCCAGGCCTTTCATGTGGAAGCAGGCAGGTGGGTAGAGTTGAGAGAAAATGGGCCATACCCATCTATTCTCTCATGAAACTGCTACATTTAATTTTCTCATTTATTTGGGAAGCAGTTTCATGAAGTCAGTTCTGATCTTCTCCTATTTAACTGAGTTAGGAAACTCATCTCTAGGGCCTTGCATGTCACATAGGAGTTATAAACACCCAGAGTCAACTACTCTTCCTACACATAGCCTCAGCTTTCAAAATGAATGAAAATCAAAACAGCATTGCATGGTTCCAGGATTACAAAAATGAGAGATGAAAAAGACCTGTAAGGGCTGTGCTGTAGCTCCGGTGTATTTGTGGACATGGTTTCCTGTGTTATTGACTTAGGTATTTTGGTCCAATTAGATTTTAAATGTCTCAAATGACAAACCCACCTCTCATCTTGAAAACAAATCTAGAAAACAATAAATTTCATGTGTAAGTATTTCCTTATGTTCATTTTTTATTTTTTCCTTTAGTTACTGGTTCCTATTAATCTCAGTGGTGTTGGTTTTTCCCTCCTTGCTTTTAAAAGATTCCTCCAAAGCTTTGTACCCATCATGTATTTGTAGACTTCCTTGTCTTTCCTCAGTCATTAGGCAAGTCATGCATATTTAGCATTTTTAAACTTCTAGACTTTGTGCATAAATCATTGCCCACGTTGTTGGTGTCATTTTCACCCCTCTATTTATTTGAACTCTATCTTTCAGGTTCAAAAGTGTTCAGAACTGGATTCATTTATTCCATTGCAAATGTCAATATTATTGCATATATCTTAGTGAAAATATTCTTTCTCATCTAACATAAAGGCGGCCCTGCACTCTTCCTGCAAAATGTCATGACCAACCTGGACCTATTTAATCATCCTTTCCTTTCAAGACCATTTAGGAGGCAACAGAAATTCGATATCTTATTTTGCAATAATCAACTGTATTCTCTAGGAGGAAGTCACTTTTCCTTTCTAAGATCCAGTTTCTTATATGCAAAAGAGGGGATTGGACTATATTTTTTTGAGTTCTGAAATTCTATTGATGATCTTAATTTATGAATTAAATAAATAACCTTGTTGAAATCACATCCTCACTTCAACTTCTAATTTTCTCTCCTAAAATGGGAATTATAATTTTCCTCTTGTTTACACCACTGAGCTGTTTTGAAAAATAATTTCATATACTAGTATATGAAAGTGCTTTTAAAATAGTGAACTGCTAATCAACCGAAGTCTTTCTTGTTCTTGTTGTTATTATTATCATTATCACTCGTCTCTTAGGCTGAAAGTCACTATCCCTGTTACTAGTGGCTAAATTGAAGCCTCTGATTTATGGGGTAGCATTATATGATATTTAACTCTTCCAGGCATAGGATAGTTTTGTGGCTTCTTTAGTTATTGGTGATGGCAAATATTCTTTCATTTTCCTAGCCCAAGTGTAAATTTTATGACCAAATTTATTTTGCTTCATCTGACACTGTTATTTTATATTATTAATTCCTAGCAAAATATCTCACATTTCATTTTCAAATTAAACCTTAATATATCTTTGCCAGACAGTTTGTATTATTTATTTGTTTTCAGTGATATTTCTACCACATCCAAAAGAAAAGAATAGCTGAAAATTTCATCTACATGCTATTTATTCCTTTTTTAAGATCACTAATGAAATTGATTAAATGGGGTAGGAAAAAATAAGAATTCTGAAGGTTGAAAGATCTAGGATGATAAAATACTAAGTAGTAACTTTTTAAAAATAGTGCATTAAGCTGAGAAGCATCATATTGGAGTGGAAAAATAAAGTAATATTAAAACATATCTTCGAATTCCAAATTCAGTAGCCTCTCTTTGTTGCCATGTCTCCTTCTTTTTTTCCCTTTCTTTCATTTTTTTATTAAGATATTATATGTGTACATATCTAACTAATTTCCCCCACTCCCATACATGCCCTCCTTCCCCAGAGTTTTGCATACATTGGTTATGCTTATATGCATGCATACAAGTCCTTTGGTTGATCTCTTATCATCCCCATATCTCTCTACCCTCCCCACTGTAATTTTTTAATATATATATATATATTGTTATTGATATTTTACAGAGAGGAAGGGAGAGAGATAGAGAGCTAGAAACGTCGATGAGAGAGAAACATGGACCAGCTGCCTCCTGCACACCCCCTACCGGGGATATGCCTGCAACCAATGTACATGCCCTTGACCGGAATCGAACCTGGGACCCTTCAGTCCGCAGACCGACGCTCTACCACTGAGCCAAACCAGTTTCGGCCCCACTGTAATTTGACAGTCTGTTTGATTCTTTACTGTCTCTGTATCTATATTTTTGTTCATCAGTTTATAATGTTCTTTATTATCCATAAATGAGTGAGATCATGTGGCATTTTTCTTTCATTGACTGGCTTATTTCACTTAGCATAATGTTCTCCAGTTCCATCCAGGTTGCTGCAAATATAAGATTTCCTTCTTTTTATGGCAGCATAGTATTCCATTGTGTAGATGCACCATAGTTTTTTGATCCAATCATCTGCTGACAGGCACCTAGACTGTTTCCAAATCCTAGCTATTGTAAATTGAACATATGGGTGCATATATCCTTTTTGATTTGTGTTTTTAGTTTCTTAGGATATATTCCTAGAAGTGGGATTACTGGGTCAAATGGGAATTCCATTTTCAGTTTTTTGAGGAAACTCCATACTGTTCTCCACAGTGGTTGCACCAGTCTGCATTCCCACCAGCAGTGCACGAGGGTTTCTTTTTTTCCGCATCCTCGCCAGCACTTGTCCTTTGTTGATTTGTTGATGGATAGCCATCTGTCGGGTGTGGCATTGTCGTTTTGATTTGCATCCCTCAGATGATTAGTGACTTTGAACATGTTTTCATATGTCTCATGGCCTCTCTTCAAATTCAAGAAGATAGAAATCATATCAAGTACCTTCTCAGATCATAGTGACATAAAACTGGAAATCAAATACAATAAAAATAATACAAAGAAATCAAACACATGGAGACTAAACAGCATGCTATTAAACAAGGACTGGGTTACCAGAGAAATCAAGAAAGAAATTAAAAACATCCTGGCAACAAATGACAATGAAAACACAACAATCCAAAATCTATGGAAGACAGCAAAAGAAGTTTGGAGTGGGAAGTTCATAGCTCTACAAGCTAACTGAAAAAAAAAGAAAAAGAAAAAAAGAAAAATGGTAACAAATTATCTAGCTCTACAACTCAAAGAGTTAGAAAAAGAGCAACAAGAAAATCCCAGTGTAAGCAGAAGGAAGGAAATAATAAAAATCAGAGCTGAGGTAAATGACATAGAGACCAAAGAAACAATACAAAAGATCAACAAAACCAAGAGCTGGTTCTTTGAAAGGATAAACAAGATTGATGAAGCTCTAGCCATGCTAACCAAGAAACAAAGAGAGAGGAGCCAAATAAACTAAATCAGAAATGAAAAGGTGAAAGGTGAAATAACAACAGACCCCACCAAAATACAAAGGATTGTTACAAAATACTATGAACAACTCTATTCCAACAAACTGGACAACCTGGAGGAAATGGACATATTCCTAGAAAAATATAACCTTCCAAAACTCAATCAGGAAAAATCTAACAATCTCAATAGACCAGTGACTTTGGAAGAAATTGAAGCAGTCATCAAAAATCTTCCAGCAAACAAAAGGCCAGGGCCAGATGGAGAGTTTTACCAAATATTCAAGGAAGAACTAAAACCTATCCTCCTCAGATTATTCCAAAAGAATTCCAAGAGAAAGGAACACTTCCAAACTCCTTCTATGAAGCCAGCATCACCCTAATACCAAAGCCATATAAAGACAACATAATGAGAGAGAATTACAGGTTCAAATTAAATTTCTAGTGAGAACCAGTTTTTAGAAGGAAGATACAGAAAGCCTTATCTTAGGAAGGGACTTGAGCTTTGAAAATTTTACTCAGTGTAAACCTTGAATCTTGGGATTGGATTTAGAAGTTCTGGGTTTCCTCTTGTCCCCTACTTACTTACTGTGTTAACTTGGACAAGCCATTTAACTACTTTGAAACTGTAGTTCTTTGTGTGTAAAAAGGCATAGTTATTCTTTATAAGATGTTTGATACAGCTAAGTCTATCAATGATGAGTATATTGTAGGCAGTTTGATTCAAACTATGCTTCTGTATTAGGACTGAGTAAAAAGAGTTCTTTAGATGGTGGTTATTAATAGTGGCACTCTAGTCAAAATAGCAATTATCTGTCTATAAATATTGCAGCTCATTAAATTTTGTTCTAATATTATATCTGTTATTAGTATCCCCATATTCTATTAAAGTAATAAAGAAATTCTTAATAGTTTGATCACTTTGTGTACTCTGTGATAAGTTCTCTGCTATAATAAATTATTTAATTCATACAGTAACCCTATGAGCCATCCTCTATTATAATCCAATTTTCAAAAGAGGAAATGGAGGTACAGAGAAGTTAAGTAACAACATCAGGATCACACAGCTATTCAGTGGTAGAGCCAGGATTTATATATCAGGTAGACCAACTGTAGAGCTACTAAATAGTGATGGATCTGGGTTTGTGAATCCCAAATCTTATATAATAGGAGGACACTCTTTAAGAAAAAGAATGCAAAAATTGTTGGTACAGAATTGTTAGGATTTCTCCCAGGACTTTGAAAACTTAAGTTTCATTAGATTCGCAGTCTTCCTGGCCTCTTTTGTGTGTACTCAATTTTGATTGAGTTAAACTTTTGGAGAAATAATAATATTGACATCGTTTCCTTTATTAATCCACAAACATTTTCCCTTGTAGAGAGTTAATAACTTGAGATTCCGTGAAATGACAGTTAATATCTGTGACATCATGCCATAATTTAGAAATCTAATAATATACAATTAGTGGCAACTAGAAGAAATTACAGCTTAGTCCTAGAAGGAAGTAAACTTATTTTTTTTTTCTTTTAGATCATAAAAGTTTCAAATAGGAAGAAACCTTAGAGAATGAGGAGGGAAGATCCCTCAACTTTGGGATAAAAAAGAGAGAATTAAAGAGTTGACATGTGGGGAACTGGTTAAGAATATGAATCTCAGAATCTATCAATCTGGATTATGGAATCACAGAGCCAAAGTTCTCCCACTATTTATATGACTTTGTGCAAGTTATTTAACTCTCTCCAACTCTCAGTTTTCTTATCTGTAAAGTGGTGATGATAAATGCTAACTTTAAAGGAAGTAAAGATTACATAAGGCAACAAGTAAAGAATTCTTACCACAGCATCTAGCAAATAAAAAGAGGAGCAGAAATAGAAGTTAATAATAGTTGTTGCAGTAAACTTACTTGTTTAAGGCCACACAGAGTTACTGGTAGAACTGAGGCTAGAGTAAAGATTTCTTGATTTCTGATCAAATGACCTTTTCAATTTTCTAAAATGTTTCTTTCCCCAAATGTAAGCAGTGATGGATATGCCACAATCATAATTTCAGGAAATCTAGGCATTTCTAGGAGACAGGAATGGTAAATGGGAACGGACTGTCTACTCTTTGGGTTCCCCAAGTGAATAGTTAAGCATTTTAAGAGTGGGCCTATACAACTTAATGAGGTGTTATCATTACCTAGCAAGGCTGTTGGTAGAAATTTCATTCCCAGCACTTCTTGGAAACTGCACCTTATTGGTCCCTAAGGGAGAAACATCTTCTGTGGGAAATTTTATATTGGGGGCCATGGACCTCCCTCGTTTTTATTTTATTTTTTCATTCTCGCTACTGAATCACGTGTTCTATAAAGCCTGGTTAGAAAGATACAAGCTAATTTCTTAGAGACTGCCCTTTCGAATCTGAAATTAAGCTGGGACATGAATATCATTTGTGTTATTTTGATAGGTATCAACTCTGAAAGGACAGAAATGCATAATCTGCTAGTCATTTTTCTCACTGGCCCAAATGAGATACATTTTAAGGAGGAACTTTGATATTTAATATCTTTGAGCCTAATTTTCTTATCTTTAAATGAAGAAATGATTCTTACTTTATAGGGTAGTGTTATCATTTACCAGATAGCTTGACATCTGAAACATGAGAGGTTTCAATCAATGCTAATTCTTGTTTTTATTATTTTGTCCTCTTATACAGAATTTTGAAGTTAATAAATAATATCTAAATAGATAAAAAATAAACTTAGTGGCTAAATAAGTTTGAGAGATGTTTGTTTGAATAAAGCCAAAACAGATTTCTTTACTATAGCATTTCCCAGAATCTTTATGCTAATATGCATTATGAACCTTCAAGAGGGAAGGAAGCATAGCATTCTGGACTTCCCAAACTCCATTGCTAAAGACAATTTTCATATGAAAGGGTGTTTTGCAGAACACATTTTTGGAAATTCTGTATATCCAGAATAATCTTTAAGAAGAGAGGATGCCCTCTGAACTCACACATCAAAATTCTGACTCTTAATTGAGATTCTCAGAAGATAAGCAGCAATTGTAGCAGGAGAAGTGGTTTATATAGAAACTAGAGGCATGAAATTCCTGCAAGGTGCATGGCCAGCCCTCGAAGCCTTGGTTTTGTCTGGTTGTTTGGTCTAATTAGCTTATTAGCTCTTTATTATATAGGAAAATAGCTCTAGCTGGCATTGCTCAGTGGTGAAAGTGTTGGCCTTACCAAAGGGATTCTGGTCAAGTGTATATACCTGGGTTACAGATTTGATCCTGGGCTCCAGATCGGGGCATGTTCAGGAGGCAACTAGTGGATGTGTTTCTTTAATATCTATGTTTCTCTCTCTTTTCCCCTCTTTCCATTCTCCCCTCTTCCCTCTCCTTTCTACTCTCTCTGACAATCAATGGAAAAAAAATATCCTCAGATGAGGATTTAAAAAAAGAAAGAAAGAATAGATGAGTCAGGAGGTTGAATTTTATTATGACAATAAGTTTTCTTTTTTGAGAAATAGAATTAATTTCACAGAAGTATGCCTTTTTATTATCACTTCCTCAAGAAAGACTCCTGTGTCAGGAGAGCTTAATTTAACATCAAAATTAGTACTCCTTCTCCTAATGTCCCAAGTTGTTAGGAGGAAGATACTACCCAGTCATGACTCCACCTCTCCACTGCTTGCCTGTGGGAGTGGCCATGTGACTAGTTTAATGGAACAGAAACAGAAATGACATGTGCCATTTTTGGCCAAGACTTTTGAGTAGTGGGTGTGCCTCCCTTGAGTTTTCATTTCCTTTCTACTGCATGGATGAGAACAGTGCTGTAGTCCCTGGTGATGGTACCACAAAAGAGAAGCCAGGATCTCTGCGTGCTGAGTAGTTACACAGTGAGAAACAAATCTTTACCGTGTGATAAGACACTGATGTTTGGAGCTATATTTGTTTCAGCAGCTGATGATCATTAACTAACACAATCTCACCCTCTTTTTCTTCTTTCCAGAAACATTTTCTTCCTTTAAAGAGTGCTATCAAGCATAAGTTGAGTATTCAATGCTGTGAGAAACAAGGGGTTAGGGAAAGGAAAATACAGAAGTTCAAAACATAATACTTTTTCTTGGAGAAGCCTACAGTTTGATTGAAGATACAGTGACCCAAAGCACATATGCATAGAGGTTATGGCTCTAAGCTACAAAATTTCTCCCTCTGTTTTTGAGATTGTCTTATTGTGCAGAACAGTTTCCTAGGATACATAGGCACCCTGATTGGCTGTGCTTGAGATAGAATAGATGGTAAACAAGTACATACCGGGTTTGTAATTCCTTCCAGACCTAGCCTGTCATCCTTCAACCAATGTTGAAGTTCCCTCATTAGGCTAATATATACATCCATCACCTCAGACATTTACCTTTTTGTTTCTTCTGTGTGCAAACGTTTTAAGTTTTACTGCCTTCACAAAGTTTAGTTGTACATATAGTGATATCTACAATCACCATGTTATATATCAGATCCCCAGCTGAGTAATTTTCAATTGTGTGTGAGAGAATTTCTTCTTAGGGTTTCACCTAGTACTTTGTTTTCTACTCAGTAAGTTCATTTAATTAATTCATTCAGAAAACTTTGAGCACATACATTGTCCTAGGTTCTTAGGATCAACAAAATTCCAGCGTTTACTTTCTGAGGGAGGGAGGGAGGGAGGGAGGGAGGGAGGGAGGGAGGGAGAGAGAGAGAGAGAGAGAGAGCCCACAATCTCAGCAAATGTAACAAGAGATGTAATAAAGAAGGAGGGACTTTGCTCTTTGGGATCAAAAAAAGAAGTGATAATCTTAGCTAGAGGGATTTGGATAGGACTCTCACAGGAGATGTTGTTTGGAGAGTTCTGAAAAAGGAGTTGAATTTATGAAAAAATGGTGGCAAAGAGATTGAAAATAAGCTCTTATATGCACCACAGGTAAAGTAAAGGGATTGAGAAAAGGTTGAATATTAGAGAAAGGAAAGCAGCTCAGTATGGAAATTATATTAAATTAGAGGCCTAGTGCATGGATTCATGCATTGGTGGGATCCCTAGGCCTCTCCTGCAGGAATTGGGCAAAATCAGCAGTCCAACATCCCCTGAGGGGTCCCGGATTGCAAGAGGATGGTTCTCAGGTGATGCACCCCAGAATCGGGCTCCCTCCTCTCTGGTTCTGGGGAAAACTGCAGCTGCCAAGTTACTGCAACTCAGAGCTCCTGTGTTGAGAGTCCTTCCCCTGGTGGTTAGTGCACATTATAGCTAATGGTCAGAGTGTCTGCCCTCTGGTGGTCATTGCATGTTATAGCTACTAGGTGGAGAGTTGAAGGGATGCTTAGGCTTATATATATATATATATATATATATATATATATATATATATATATGCCTTCTTTATGTATAACAGTACCTATTATAGAAAGGGCATTTAATAAATATTTGTGAACTGCATAATTGGCATACTAAGGAGGTTGATATTTATTTAAAAGGGACCTGATGCTATCAAACATTTTAAAGTAAAGGATTCAGATATAAAAAGAAAAAAGCAGAAGATGAAAAAAGCATATTATTTGAGATAGTAACTTAGGAAACTGGCTACAATATAGATTTTCATTATGGGTAATAGAGATGAGAATCTTATGATATGCCTTTGAAATCTTAACTATGACATTATTTGCTACTATCTTGCAATATTAGGAAAAAGAACAGGCCCTAAGGTGAGCATTGAAGAGTAGAGAAAATAAGACTCATTTGATGAGTTATTTATTGAGAACATGTGTGAATGGAAATTGGATTGTTGAAAACATTCCTATATAAGTTGGACACTATTTATTCTATAGTACAATCAATGCTATTTTGATAGTATAAATAAAACCTTCAGAGAATCAGAAATGCCAAGAGAGGACTTGACATACTATTTGCATTCTTATCCACAGATGACACTAAGAAAACAATGGTGCTGAACTCTTTAGGAGTTGCAGACAATGACGGTACACTTATTTGGATTAAAAACCAAAATATCATTTTTAATTAGAAAGCAGCTATATATGCAAACAAGCTAAGGCGTTTTGGAATCAAGAAAGTGAAAATGTCAAAATATGCCTATCTCTTCAGAGCTATGTTGAACCCAAAGAAGATGATTACTTCCAAATTACACCATTGCCCAGAATTAGTGAAGCAGTGAAATTCACCTCCCACCAGGAAAATTGGGAGGTAAAGGGTTAGTATAATAGAGTCATACAAAATATCCTGTGCCAACTATTTTAACTAGCATGAAAATAGTTCAATTTGAAGATGTTTAAGTCTTTACCTGGGAATTTAGCTAAGAAATAATCTCTCATCATCTCTTTTCTTTCTTTTATGGGGTGTTTTGGCAGAATCTCTTCTGACCATAAACAAGTAGGGATAAAGGGGAGATAAGTTGAGGAGCCTTACCTGTGTTCTTTCCCTGGAGGAAGAGTATGGAAAGACTCCAGAATTCCTCATTCACTTTCTAGCCTACTACAATCCCATCCAAGGCTCATCTTTTCAAATGCCCTTTGGATTTGTAAAGGAGTCTCCAAAGCACTGTTCTAACATGATTCAAATTCCAAATGACCAAAGAGTCTGGGGCCGGGGGTGAGTTGTCACTGATGAGGCTACCATTACACTCATAAGCATAACTCAATCAGTAGGTTAAGAGAATGTCTTTTCGGGTGTTGGTTCCTATAACCTGGTGTGCTGACTATGCTCTCTTTGCTCATTCAGATCCTCTCTCTACCTTGCTCTCTGTTCTAGGAGGCTGACAAGCATGGATAATGTGAACAGGCTCCCTTGCCCTATGCTCAATGGATCCCTCCATCAAATCATAGCTCCTGTCAGACAGCTCCCTCTACAAGACTCTCTTACTTATTCTACGTAAGTACCTTCTTCTTTCACCTCACAAGGTCTGGGGTAGTGGTAGTACCCCACTGTTCAGTGCTGTGCTCTCCTTATGGTTTACATGGATCCTGCCCTTATCTCTACCAATAGTCCTTTTGTTACTCTCTTCTTAAATTATACCAGTTTGACTATTCCATCTATTCTCCACCTTAGTTTCTACTCAATGTCAGTTTTATTCACAATTGACTCAGCACATGCCACCTTGGGCTGTTGTTAACACTCCAGCTTCCCAACATTTTACAATTTTCCAGGAACAAAAAATCATCATATGCCCCTTTAATCTCACATAGCAACTAGCAGACAGCCTGGTGTTCATCATTGCTCACTAAGTATTAGTTCAGTGAAGGACAAAAAAGATAATTTACCATTTTGAGTCTTAAACTCTAATGCTGATCAAGAGTGGAACACTTCCAAAGGGCTTGGAACACTTTTCAGGTGATTTAAAAATTCACCAATTTCAAAACTGTTTATAGCAAGAAAACATGTTGAAAATAATATTTTCAAGTTAAGTATTAAGTACTGTGTATTTAAGAAGTTGGAATGAGTTAGCAATGATCTTTATCTTAACTACTTAAACATAGTAATATCTAAAGGAATTTGTATATCTCTAGGTCCTATGATATATCATGAAAGTGATTTTCAATTGTCAGGACAATAGTGGTTACTTTTGAGTTCCTAGTAGGTTTCTACCACTTCTAGGCACTTTACATTCACTTAATTTAATAATAGTGAAAACTTATTATAATTAGCCCCACTTACAAAACAAGAACAAAGGCTTAGAGAAAGTAGCTGTGGTATTAAAATGCATGTAGAGGAAGCTCTAGTTCATCAAGGAATTAAGCTTGAATTGCAGTATGGGTGAGGGAAGGCATAATTTTAATGCTCAGTCAATAGGAAGGGGAGCGGGCTCATCTGGGTTGGGAGATGGTAGAGAGTAAAGGAGAGGGGCAGGGACTTCTGTGATGGAGACCTGTTTTCCCATTTTCATGTAGTGCCTGAAGCAGTGCTGGCTGTGAGAATCCTGTGGAGGCTGATATTGGTTGATATTGCAGCATTAATAACAAACCTCTGTACAACACTGTGGCTTAACTGAAAATGTGAAGTTTTTGACCAATAACTCCCCATTTCTCCCACCCTCTATTATCTATAATAATAAAAGAATAATATGCTAATTAGACCAGATGTCCTTTCTGACGAAGCATGGGCTGTGAGGGAAGCCCGGGGCTTGGGTGCCAGAAGGAAGCAAGTGCTGGCAGCCAGGGAAGGAAGGCCTACTCTCCACGAATTTCATGCATCGTGCCTCTAGTATTTAATAATACTGCATTGTGGAATTGAAATTTGCTAAGATAGTTAATCTTTAGTGTTCTCATCATACACACAAACAGTAAAACAAGCACAGTGACTTAAGACAACAATCACATATTAGCAATTCTGGGTTTTGACTGACCTGGTCTGTGCTCACCTGGGTGGTTCTACTGACGGTAGGTGTCCAGGTTGCCTGGGGAGGTTCTGCTTCAGTCTGTAGTTACTGATGCAACCCTGCTCCCCATGGCTCATCATATGCTTAGGATGTGTGTGTGAGCTAGGAAATGTTCTCATGTCTCATGGCTATGACAGAGGTATAAGAGGACACGTGGAAACATACAAGATGTAAACTTAGAACTCATACTCTATCACTTCCCTGTCATTCTATTGGCCAAAACAACCCATATTTCAACCCAAAGTCAGGGATCGGGGAAATACACTGCCCATTTAGTGGTAGAAACTGATAAGTCAAGTGGCAAAGAATGTGGATCCTGGGAAAAGCGAAGCATTGGGGAAATAACGATATCCACCGCAGTTGAACAATGACTTTAATTTCCTGATTTCAAATGATGTTGATCATATTGGTTTGCTTTGGCTAGATTTCTATGGCATTAGTTTTTACAGCCTTGAGAGCAACAGGGAGGGTCGTTGTGGCCAACTGTGTAATCAGGAAATGGCATGCTGAAAGAGACATCTGTGGGCCAATACTATTATGCCATCACTATCCTTTGCATAAGCACCATTGTACAAAGTAACAAAGTAAATGTCATATAATTGTTCTCAATCATTTTTGGACTTGAAGTGTTCATCCAAACTCTTCAGAGAACTAGTCACGTCAAATGTGGGACGCAGAGAAAGGTATTTTGAGAGGAAACCAATAATTTTGAAAGTAAAATAAATAGTTTAATATCACTTCCAGGGGCTTTGTGGTACAAAGAAACAAGCATTCCATGTTGCTTTCCCACCAGAAAGTTCCTCTGGTCTCAATCCCTGCTTTTCTCAGTCATTGAAATCCCCATGGCAGCCTTAGGTCTCTTCTCCCAGTGTAACTTGCTCTCTGTCCATAAGAACTGCAGGCGTCATCAAATGCTGTGAGGCTAGATCTTCAGACTGCCATACATTGCAACCACTAACCTTCCTTCCTATTTAATATATTTTTGCTGGAAGTCTCCTGTTTTCATGTCCCCTATAAATTGTTTGCATATTACTGTTGTATACATAGTAATATACACATAGAATCTGAATTCATATAAATATGTTTTTAAGAATAACAACAAATTTTGTTTGACCTGTGATTTTATCTGTCTTATTTGGCCCTCACTTTCTGGAGATTCAAACATGTCAGGTGTGGTAATGCTGATTTGCAAAGCAACATGGGAGTTTCTGGCATGTTTTCATGAGAATAATTGGACAAAATACTTGGAATTTTGAATTTGTCTAAAAACTCAAGAAGTTTGCTATGCCTCTTGTGCAGAACACTTGGCATCATTTTGTAGTCGGAGGAGAGGCTGTGCACACACCCTTGTCCAGCCCAGGCCAATTATTTATGGCATTTTTCTAGCAGTGATAAAATGTAGCCCAGACATAAAATGTCATAAGGAGTGCTGGAAAGGGATTAAAAGTAGCCCTTCTCTATTGCACATATCCTGTTCTTAGCCACATTGAGTGATACTGACCTTTAATAGGGGTGTGTGTGCATGCTTGTGCTCATTCATTACTCCAAATGGACTATATGTTCAACATGCAAAGACTGATAACAAAATTATAACTGTCCATTAGAAATTATATGAAATCCATGCAGCTAGATAAAAAGCTAACCCAGCTCCAAATGAGCAGTAACTGGAATGAATTACATTATGGAGCCTTCCCAACTGCAGCTTAAATCATTTAAGACTTGTTTGGTATGGCACCTGCTGCTCACTTATTTTTAGGAGAGAAAAATGTACGTTCTGAGCATAAGGGCCTGGAGGATTTTTATACTTAAGGAAAAGCCTAAATGTGCCAAGATTTTAGGAGCTGAATTTTTAGAAGGGCAGTTTAATTTGCTGCTCTTCCATGGGGTTTAAGAGGCTGAGATCACATAAAGAGCTCCTAGCATCGTGACCCCTCCATGTCCTTCCTCTAGGAGCCTTAGTGGTGGCCATTGTGAAGGCTGGTACAAGCTTTTGATCACTTGAGCTTCAGACTTCCTTACAGCAGGCAGAAGAACCAGTTGAAGTAAATAAGAAAAGAGACTGAAATTCCAAATATTTGCTTAGCTTTCAGGGGAGCTTCAGTCCCCATGATCCTTCAGGGTGACTTTTACATTCCAGAAGTGAAAAACCTTGACCTAATTACGTTATAAGCTCACTGGAACTGTCATACCTTACATAACATTCTGCTGCTTTTACAGAAATAAGGGTTAGCAGAGAATGCTGAAGCTGTAGCTACATGTAAGAGGTTAAGAGGAGAATGAGGGTATGTATCTATATCATTTATGCCAGCTGCGAGAGTACTTGGTACACACCTGCAATGTCTAATGAGGTCCAATGGTTACATGTGAATATTTAAATTTAAGTTAGTTAAAATCCAATGTAATTAAATATGCAATTCCTCAGTCATACTAAGCCACACTTCACCAGCCCCATGTGGCCACTGTATCAGACATCACAGATACATAAAATTTCTATCATCACAGAAAGTTCTTTTAGACAGTAGCAGACAGATGTTTTCCAAAAAGAAATAACTTACTCTTAGGAGAATAAGATTTGGACAAAGTATTTAAAAATACTAATTAATTAAAATTTAAATAGTTGCATGATATAATTTCTTCTAACTAAATTCATGTACATTGATGTTTTGTTTGAGGTTTTGGTGCTTTCCACCTACATATTGTTTTCCTATTATCACTCACCTCTGACTTTCTACCCAAGTTTTCTGTACAGTTTACCCTATGAGCTGTGTTTATTCCCATCTCCTTGCTCACACTTAGGGAAGCCTTTTCTTTCCTTTGCTCTTTTCCTGCAATCCATCCTTCCTTGATGGCCTCATTTATGTTTCCATCTCCTTGTGACAATTTCTCAGACCACTATTGCTCATATAATCACTTCTTATTCTGGTAGTTTGTATGTTGACTATATTTTCTTTTGAGGAAATTCTTTGAGATGTAATACCCTCTTCCCCATAAATTCCCCTGCTTCTTAAATTTAGCATCTATTGATAATTCTTGACCGGGTGAATTTTTCACAGTGATTGTTGCAACATGGTGATTTTCTAAATTTTTTCCTCTATTTTTTAAAATAAGTATTCTATTATAAGGAATATTTCATTATTTCATATTAATCTATGTATGTGCTTGCTGCTGCTGCTTCTCTCTCTCTCTCCCTCCCCTTCCTTACTTATTGTATAGATTGATGCATTCTATTTTCTGTAATAAGTTGTACTCTATTGCTGCCCTTTTGTATAGCAATGATCACATTTTCCAGATTTGGTTAGCTAAAGCACCTGCAAGCTGATGCCTATGTCCTTGTGACATACCTCCACTTTAAATATATATATAACACAACCTAACCTATGTCTTAGTCTTATCTTGAACTTTTCTTGCCCCAACCTGGGAATAAGACATATCTCCAAAGAGCCAGGCTTCCTTTAGCAGAGAATGGTATTTAGAAACAAAGATCTGGGCACAAATTGGCAGTTTGGTCAGGGCTTTGCGGGACAGTTTTGTAGAAATTTTATAATTTCTGTTTGTATTTTCCCTTTCACTCTGAAATAACTTGATTGAGAAGTTTTTGTTTATTTTCAGATGAAAGGATGTTTTGGGGATTTGGTGTCATTCTAAATTTCTAATCCTATTTCATCATGATTAAAGAATAGTTTTGCAATATTTCTACTTTTTAAAGTTACCAAAATTATCTTTGTAGAATAATATATGATTAACTGGAGGCCTGGTGCACAACATTTGTGCACGGGGGCGGGGGTGGGAGGGAGAAGTCCCTCAGCCTGGGTATAGGCCACAACTCCTGTGGGGAGCGGGCCCAAGCCAGCAGGCGGACAACCCCTGAGGGGTCCTTAGCACTGCCATGGAGGTGGGAGAGACTCCCATCATCACCCTCTGCGCTTGCCAGCCATGAGCCCAGCTTCTGGCTGAGTGGCACTCCCCCTGTGGGAGTGCACTGACCATCAAGGGGCAGTTCCTGGTGGTCAGTGTGCAGCATAGCGACCAGTATTCTGCCATTCAGTTGACTTGCGTATTAGGGTTTTATTATATAGGATTATTGTGAATGTTTTGTGTGTACTTAAGAAGTTATATTCTCTTTTATTTGGGTGAATTGTTAAATATTTATTCATAAGATTTATATTATCTACACTATTAATTATATTTTTTAGGTCTTCTAAAACATTGCATAAATATTGTCTATTTCTTACTGAAAACGATGTGTTAACATCTATTATCACTGTTCTTTTGTCTACTTTTTTTGCATCTCCTGTAGTTTTTGCCTTGAATTCTATTTTTTCTGATATTAGGATTGTAATCCTGCCCTATCTTTGTTTCCATTAGCCTTGTATATATTTTCCTATCCATTCATTTAAGCCTTTTTGAGCCATATTATTTTAGGTGTGTCTATTGTAGCAACACAGATTTGAACTTTGCTTTTGAGCCAATTTAAAAATTATTTTATTTTAATTGCTAAGGTAAGCCTAATTGTATTTGTTGATAATACTGACATGTTAGGTCAACACTGTCATAATTGTTTTATGTAACACTCTGTGTGTATCATTCTTTTTTCTTAATTTTTTTATTTAGAAAAGTTTATTTTATTGTTCTAATGGTTAACTCTATTCATACTTTTTAGAGTGCACTTATTTCTCTTTATTCCTACTTACCTCTTTATTATAATATTTGTTGGTTTTTAAGAAAAGGTTTGACTTCAACCTATTTTTTATATAATGATCAATTACCTGATTTTAATTTTCTCTTTCTCTTTCATACTATGATGCATTTTCTACTTTGTCAGAACACAGAATATTTAGATATTATTCTCCCATCCATGTTTCTACTTATGTGTCAGCCTTAAACATTCAGTTAAATAGATTAAACTCTCACTATTCATTCAGCCCTTTTGCTAATTTTTTCTAGTAATCTCTTTTTTAATTTTTAATTTTTATTCTTTATTGATTAAGGTATTACAGGTCTCCTTTTCCCCCACTGCTTCCCCCAGCACATTCCCTTACCCCCTTGTGTCTGTGTCCATTGGTTATGCTTATATGCATGCATACAAGTTCTTCGGTTGATCTCAACCCTTCCCCTTCCCCTTCCCCGCCCCTGACTCCCTTCTGAGGTTTGATGATCTGTTCGATGCTTCTCTGTCTCTGGATCTATTTTTGTTCAACAGTTTATGTTGTTCATTATATTCCACAAATGAGTGAGATCATGTGATATTTCTCTTTCTCCAACTGGTTTATTTTGCTTAGCATAATGCTCTCTAGGTCCATCCATGTTATTGCAAATGGTAGGGGTTCCTTCTTTTTATACAGCAGCATAGTATTCCATTGTGTGTGTGTATATATATATATATATATATATATATATATTCCCAAATTTTTTAATCCAGTTATAAGCTCCTTTCAATTAAGCAATCTCTTAATTGGAAGAAGCTTATCCTCTAGTAGATCCTTCAGGAAATTATTCAAACAGCATTTTCTGAATTCTTGCACATTTATAATTATCTTTCTGTAGCTTTCCTACTTGAAGAAGAGCTTAGCTGGATATAAAATTATTGGCTCCTATTTTCTTTCTTTGAGTTTCTTGCTATTAACACTTTCTGTATTTGTATGCTTCTCTTGAGAAATTTGAAGAATGAATAGTTTTGTTACCCTTATATTAATTATTTTTGCTTGTAAGCCCTGAGAAATTTTATTTGTCATTAAAGTCTCCTATTTTATTAGACTATATCTCAGTGTTAAGAATACCAGACCAGTTTTCCAGTGTATACTTCAAGGTGGTGGACACTTTAAAAAAGATTGTCTGTATTTTTCATTTCTGAGAAAATTTCTCAAATTACATATACTATATATATTTTAAATTAATTTTCTTTTAAAAATATATTTTATTAATTTTTCACAGAAGGAAGGGAGAGGGATAGAGAGCTAGAAACATCGATGAGAGAGAAACATCAACCAGCTGCCTCCTGCACACCCCCTACTGGGGATGTGCCCGCAACCAATGTACATGCCCCTGACCAGAATCAAACCTGGTCCCTTCAGTCTGTAGACTGACACTCTATCCACTGAGCCAAACCGGTTTTGGTGCGAAAATTAATTAACTTTCTACTTAAGCATATATGTATTGGGTATTTAATATATATAATATATATATTTATATAATATATATATTAAATATCCCAATTGATTAAGGTATTACAGGTCTCCAATTAAACATGAATTAGATTTTATTTGCCTTTCTTTTCAACCATTTTTTAAAATCTTACCCTGTCAAATTTTTTCTTACTTTAATTATTTAAGTTGTTTTCTTACCTTTAATTCATTGTCCTTTATAATCATTTAATTATATATATATATATATATATATATATATATATATATATATTTAATTTCTTTCTGAAATTATATTTCTTCCTGGTACTTTCATTTTTAATATTTGAGTTTCTGATTTGGATATTTTAATATCTCCAAATAATTGTTTGAGGAAATTTAATTAAGTTAGGAGCATTGGTTTATAGTTTTATCTCATGTTTATTTTTCTTAGGGGAGTTTATTATCAGCTGAAGTGTTTTAAGTCTCACTGTATGAATCCTTTTTACTGTGACTTTACATAGAGTTAGCCTCAGGTCTTTTAGTTTTCGCTTTAAAAAAAATTTCCAAGATATTTTAGAGACAGAGATCATCACTGAAGAATACCTACACTCTTTATGCCACAATAATAAAATGCAGGTTATTTTTGTTGGATAATCTTTTTGTTGAAGGTGTTGGGGAAGGAATTGGCATCTCTCTCTCTCTCTCTCTCTCTCTCTCTCTCTCTCTCTCTCTCTCTCTCTCCTCTACAGGATTTTAATTTTTTTCCTTCTTATTCCTTTTTAAAAATATTTTTAATTAATTTCGAGGAGAGCAAGGGAGAGGGAGAGAGATAGAAGCATCAATGATGAGAGAAAATCATCAATTGGCTGCCTCCTGAAAGCTAATTACTGGGGATCAAGGCCACATTCCCGGATATGTGCCCTGACCTGGAATCGAACCATGACCTCTTGAGTAACACCAGACAAGTTCCTTTTTATTTCTTTATGTTTCTTTAATGCCACATTGTTGAATGAGCACCCTTTGTTCTCCATTTATTATTTTCTTGACCCCAAATACTTTGCAGAGTTATCAGTGGGAACTGTGACTCCACTCACTTTCAAGCTTCTTCTCTGTAGGTAACACTATAAACTAGTAAGTCTCATATCTGTGTTCAGTATTTTATTTATTCATTTTTAATTTTAATTTTTTATTAAGATATTATATGTGTACATCACTTACCAATCCCCACCCCACCCCCATTCCTAAATGTGCCCTCCCTCCCTGTGTTCAGTATTTTAGAACTCATTATGCGCTTTATTTTCCTGGAAGTTATATTTACGTAGTTTTATGTAATTCTTATTTACCTCCTTTTCTTTTCCCTGGAGACTCTTAAGGCAAGTCTCCATTCCCCAAACACACTATCTTGCAGTGGCTGTGAAGCCCTATTAGAATTTGATGTTTATTTTTCTTTTTATAGGTAAGTTGAAATTTGTCTTCAAGTAATTCTACAAATGTGGTTTAATCTGATTTTATTTGAGATCCTTATGCTAACTGACCAGACCCTTCAGAAACTTTTTTCTCTCTTTACCATTGATGATCTATATTTTACTATAATGAGTTAAGATATGGATTTATTTTATGTATACTCTGGGCACTTGAAGTGCACTTTATATTTTTAGTTTTTAAAAATATATTTTTTTATTGATTTCAGAGAAGAAGGGAGAGGGAGAAAGAGATAGAAACATCAATGATGATAGCACACCCTCTACTGGGGATTGAGCCCACAACCCAGGCATGTGCCCTTGACCAGAATCAAACTCGGGACTCTTCAGTCTGCAGTCTGATGCTCTATCCACTGAGCAAAACCAGCTAGGACTTGAAATGCATTTATATATATATATATATATATATATATATATATATATATATATATATATATATATATTTGATTTTTTACAGAGAGGAAGTGAGAAAGATAAAGTTGGAAACATCTATGAGAGTCATCTATCAGCTGCCTCTTGCACGCCCCCTACTGGGGATGTGCCCGAAACCGAGGTACATGCCCTTGACCAGAATGGAACCTGGGACCCTTCAGTCCGCAGGCTGACGCTCTGTCCACTGAGCCAAACAGGTTTCGGCATTGAAGTGCACTTTAAATCTGAAAATCTAGATGTTCTTCAATTGGAAAAATTCTCAGCTAATATCTCTTTCAATATATATTTACCAATTCTTTTGTTCTTTATTTCTGGTAGATACATGGCAGAGCCTCCCAAAATCTCCTCTGTGTTTTTAAATTACTTTTTTGCATTGTATTTTCATGTGTCTTTGAACTGTGCCCAAGTGAATTTCTCAGTTCTATTTTCTCTGTCTCTAATTTTCTTTGTGTCAAGATGGAATTTATAACATCTGTTGAATTTTTTATATCAATGACTACAATGTTATTTCTAAGATTTCTGGTTATTTTTCTTTTATATTCATCTGTACCTTTTATTTTTTTTAATATTTTTTATTGATTTCAGAGAGGAAGGCAGAGGGAGAGAGATAGAAACATCAACGATGAGAGAGATCAATTGATTGGCTGCCTCCTGCATGCACCACCCTGGGGATTGAGTCCGCAGCTCAGGCATGTGCCCTGATGGGGAACTGAACCATGACTTGCTTTCTGATTTACAGGTTGGCACTTGCTTCCTGGTTTACATGCTGGCTAGAACATTGTACCTTTTAAGTGTATAAATTTTAAATGATTTTTATTCCTTCATTTTTTCTGTTTGGTCATTGTAAGCATTTTTATTACATTTTAAAAATCAAAATGTTATTTAAAATAATTTTTTGTGGAGTCATTTCATATTTGTATAGTTGATGTTTGGAGTAGAGGGAACCATCATCTTTAGCATTATTAGACTTTATGTCTTTGACTTCTGTTTTTTCAGGTTTATTTGAGACTTGACATTATTCGGGTTTTGTTTTATTAAACTATTTCTATGTCATCATTCTTCTCTATGTAGTCTTTAAAAAACTTAAATAGTTGGTATAAAAATCTTATATTGGTTATGTTAGTTTCAAATATATAACTTAGTGGTTTGACATTTTTATACCTTACAATGTGATCACCTCACTAATTCTAGTAATCATGTGTCACCATGTAAACGTATCACAATATTATTGGTTATATTTCCCTTTTCCTTTTATCCATCACACCACCTCTTCCCTTCTGAAATCTGTTTTTGTTTGCTTGCTTTTTAGATTCAACATATAAGTGAAACCATATGGTGTTTGTCTTTCTCTCTTTGATTTATTTTGCTTAGCATAATACCTTAGAGATCCATCCATGTTTTGAAAATAGCAAGATTTTGTTTTTTATTGCTGTGTAATATTCCACTGTATATATCACATCTTTTTAGTCATTCATATATCTATGGGCACCCAAGTTGTTTCCATATCTTGGCTATTATATATAATGCTGCAGTGAACATAGAGCTGCAAAAATCTTTTCGTATTAGTGGGTTTTTAAAAAATAAATACCCAGAATTTTTATGGTAAATCAATTTTCTAATTTTTGAGGTCTCTCCATACTGTTTTCCACAGGGGCTACACCAGTTTGTAGTCGCACCAACAGTGCACAAGGTTTTTCTATCCTCAACTTCCCCACCTATATGTGTTATTTGTTGACTCTTTGATAGTAACCATTCTCACTGGTGTGAGGATGTATTTCATTATTATTTTGGCTTTCATTTCCCTGATGATTAGTGATGTTGAGAATTTTTTAATATAATAGAAATCAGTTGCATTCCTATAGTAGTACACTAATAATGACTAAAGAGGAGAAATGAAGAAAATAATCTCATTGGCAATTCCATCAAAAAGAATAAAATACCTAGGAATAAACTTTAATAAGGTGGTGAATGAAACAGGACATTAAAGAAAGAAATGGAGCCTGGCTGGTGTAGTTGAGCATTGACCTATAAACCAGAAGATCTTGGTTCAATTCCTGGTCAGGGCACATGTCCATATTGTGGGCTTGATCCCCAGAAGGGGGAGTGCAGGAGGCATCCAATCAATGATTCTTTATTATCATGAATGTTTCTATTTCTCTCTCCCGCTCTGTTCTCTTTTCTGAAATCAATAAAAACATTTTTGAAAAAAATGGAAGAGGACACAAATAAATGAAAGGCACTATTGTGCTCATAGATTGGAATGATTAATATTAAGATGACAGTATTACCCAAAGTGATTTACAAATTCAGTTAAATTACTATCAAAATATAATGTCATTTTTTTCTGAGAATTAAAAAAATATATTTCTAAAATTTATATGGAACCACAAAATACCCCAAACAGCAAAAGCAATCTTGAGAAAGAAGAACAAAGTCCACACTCCCTCATCTCAAACTACACATAGATCAACAGAACAGAATAGAGAGCCCACAAATAAACCCTTGCTTGCTTGGTCAATTAGTCTATGACAGAGGAGTCAGAAATATACATTGGGGTAATGATATTCTCTCCCACAAGTGATGTTGAGAAGAAAAATGAACCTAAACCACTCTCTTATACAATATACAGAATAAATTAAAAAATGGTTCAAGACTTAAATGTAAGGCCCCAAACCATAAAAATCCTAGAATAAAACATGGAAAGTAAACTATTTGATAGAAGTCTAGGTAGTATTTTTTTGGATATGTGCCCTTGAACAAGAAAAAACAAGCAAAAATAAACAAATGGACTACATCAAACTAAAAAGATTCTGCAGAGCAAAGGAATCCTTCAACAAAACAAAAAGGTAACCTACTGAATGGGAGAACATATTTGCAAATGAAATATTTGATAAAGGGTTGATATCCAAAATATATAAGAACTCATACAACTCAATAACAAAAATAAATAAATAAGCCATTTGATTAAAAAAATAGTTCCTGGAGAGGAAGAAACTTTCTCCAAAGAAGGCATACAGATGGCCAAAAGACATGAAAAAAAGCTCAAAATATATGTAATATTTTTGTATTAGCCTCTGATACCTAGACCAAAACCCATATTTATAATAGTGGCCTGAAGTCCCTGTTTTATTGAAGGTCATGCAGGTCCTGACACTGACTCAATTTCTGATACAGAGTCAATGTCTTTATCCTCCAGCCTTCTTGAATCCACGGTTCCTACAATCCACAAAATGATGCTATGATAAGCTATGGTATTTTATCGGTTTCCTCTCAGGGAAACATGTTCATCTACTAATTTCATGGAGTCTGGCTCCAATCCCACACTGTGTGTTGGATACATTTTTGTCTTTAGCATCTCAGTATTTGTGTCTATATCTCAAACCTAGCAGTCCCATGCTCACTACTTTGCGTCTTCCTCCTATTATTGGCCTATGAAAATAATTTTCTTGTTTCTTTTAGACTGATTATGAATTTACCTAAGATTGCCTAAGGTTTAGAGAAGATGTGGGTCAGACTGTAAGTGTGCTGCACCTCCTTCAACAGGTAGCTCTTCATTTGGTATATTAGTGAGCATCAAGAGAAAAATAAAACAAAAATAGATGATATACTCAAATTAACTATTTTCAGAATATTTTAATAAAGGATTACTTATATGGGTGTATGTAGAATATATGAAATATCAAGGAATAGTCAAGGTATAGGGAACCACAAGGCTAGTGTAGTACCTTGGGACTAGTAACATAGATGAGCGGTTACCACCTCTAAGTCAGAAAGGGCAAGGGGCATGAGAGGCTGTCAGAACCTAGAGAGCAAAAGCTGGGTGGAGGGGGCTGCCTGGTAGGATCTAGGATCTTCAGTTGAAGGGCAAAGCCAACCAAGTTGAACCTGTTTGCAAATGGCTAAGGGAATGAATATACTGAATGCATTCTCTCCTTCAAACTCTTTTTGATGCTCCCTTTAGTCAACCCAACAATAAAATAAGGATATGAGAGCCTAATGTAGATGCAGTGCATATTGTTAGCTTTGCCAAATAAGAGTAGCATGAAGTCTGAACTATATGTAGGGGAGTGTGGTTGATAAAGTTTTCCAGAAATTACTATAATATTATTTCCTGTCTCACATGCTCTTTCAGATTATTGTCATGTCCCCATCAAGAGCTAGAGCCTGGTATGGCGTCTTAGGTAGGCCTTTATGACTCTGGATTAATAGGATAAGGTAAAACCTAGGATACCGTTGAGCCATTAAAGATAATACAATGTCCACCTGGTCTCTCTCTGGAGGCTCACTCTTAGGACCCAACCTCCTTGCTTCAAGGAAGCCCAGGGCATGTGGAAAAATTATGGGAGAGGAATTAAGCCTCTGGCCCTCAACCCTGGTTGAACTGTCAGTTGACTGATTGGCACCACTTGTTAACCTTTGCCACTGAGTCATCTTGATGGACAGTCCTTTAGCCCTTGGTTGAACCACCCTGGTTTATACCACATGGAACAGAGACAAGTGTTTCCCATTAAATTCTGTTCATATTACAGATTTTTTTTAATCATAATAACTATTACTTTAAATCACTAAGTTTTAGGATAGTCTGTTACCAAGAACAAGAGGCAAGAGGAAAATGTTCAGAATATTTGATTAATGTGAAATTACGCTTCATATTTTAGCTCAAACCTCATATTTTAAAACCATGGTTGGCAAATTGCGACTCTTGAGCCACATGCGGCTCCTTGGCCCCTTGAGCTTGGCTCTTCCACAAAAATACCACTGCCTGGGTGAGTCTATTTTGAAGAAGTGGTGTTAGAAGAAGTTTAAGTTAAAAAAAAATTGGCTCTCAAAAGAAATTTCAATCATTGTACTGTTGATATTTGGCTCTGTTGACTAATGAGTTTGCCGACCACTGTCTTAAGAGCTTGTTCCCTGACTCAAGTCCTGTGTCTGAGATCTTTCCTTTTGTTCCCATAGCACTTTGCAATAATCTATCATGGCATTCAACCTATTGTATTTTAATTAACAATTTGCTTCCATCCACCCCAAGCTAGAATACATGCTTCATTAGACCAAGATACTATTGCTTAATTGTCATTTTACCCTCAGTGCCTAGTATAGAGTCTGAAACACAGTACAAGTTTGTGAGGGTTTTTTAAAATATCTTTATTGTTGCAAGTATTACATAGGTCCTCCTTTTCCCCCTATTAACCTCGTTCAACCTGCTCCTGTCCTCTCCCTGCCCCATTGGTTAAATAAATGAATGTCGATTTTGACCTTTTTTTCCCTAGCTTTAACTTTCTAAGAACTTTTATGGGTTGTCATTCATAACCCCAGGGTTGCAGATTAAGAAGCAGTTGTGAGCAACACCACAGCATGGGGCTGCAGTTTGAGCAGTTTCCTGCTATAATGTACCAGCCTTTCAGGGTGCCTGGTGTGATACCACTATCATTTTTACAGAGCACCAATGAAAAATGTTTTGATATCATTAAAAATGACTTCTCAGATGTGTTCTTAGGAGGAAAGGGAAATGGGAAAAGGGAACAAGGAGATTTTAAAAAGATTATTATCCTTTTTGAGGAAAGAAATATGAATAATGAAATAAGGAAGGAAATGAGGGTGAATAAATGGAAAAGAAAGAAGTGGTGGTCCTACAGCTAAGAGAGGCAATATTGCAAAGATTAAAGATCATGGATTTTAAAAGTCATTACTGAATTCAAATCCTACCACAGCTGTTTATTAGCTTTTGGGCAATCAACCTCAGTGTCATTGTTTTAGATGAATATAGTAATACCCATTATACAGAATTGCAGAGGGTTAAGGTAACCTATCTAGAGGGTTAAGGTAACCTATCTAAAGCGTTAACACAATACATACTATATGGCAAGTGATTAACAAATGGCTGCTGCATCATCCATGTCACCACAATCACCATTGCCACAACTGTGGGAATAACCAAATGAGAAAGATAAAACAGGGAGTGTGAGTGTCTTATGACTATGAGAGTCTAATTCTCACCTGGTGAGTTATGGCTAATGTCTAATATTCAGTTATTTTTTTTTTTGCCTCAGATATAAATATAAGACACCTGAATTCTCTCATGAAGTCATTTCATAGCCATGTTACTTGCTGGTGTTTAAACAAATTCTCCCTCTCGCACTTATAAGAAAGGGCCAGGGGCCCATGAAGTGATAAAGACAAGTGATAAGATAAAAATAGTAGGGATGATGAGATGGAGCCCTTTAGTCATTGCTCTAGCCCCGAGGACCTGAGTTAGATGTGGTCAGAAGAAAGAATATAATCCATGGCTCCTTCACCATCAGATCAATGATTCATTCTCATATTTTGAGCGGAAAGCATATCATTGAGTAACCAGAATACACCATACAACACAATGTCAAAGGGCAAGTCTGCAACTCAGAAAATTATTTGCTCAGTTTTACCTAAAGTTATGTATTAGTTGAATAGAATGTAATTTTAGTTTCTGGGTTCAAATCCTAACTTACCACTCATTTCCAAAGGGGCCTTAGGCAAGTTTGAATTTTCCAGAGCCCAAATTTTATCATTGGCAAAAAGGAGATAAGAATAATACTTACATGGTAGGATTGCTATGATAATTAGTAAGAAAAATATAAAGTACCTATTGTAAAGATAGGTACATCCTACGTGCTTAAAACACACTTTCTAGAATAATTATTACTAGATCAAGGAAAAGCAAAAAGTGTGGGGTACTGAGTCAGAGTATTTTGGAGGGATGAGTAAAAGAAGGGTTTGGGGTAGGTTGGAGATAGATTTTCAAAAGCTCTGGAGGATCTGGAAAGTTTGGATTTTAGTAGATATTAGATACAATTTTACCTGAAAGAATGGATTGTACAGATGGCTCAGGGCAGTACCTGGCACATGATGAGTATTTTTTAGACAAAAGCATTATTCATGAATCAGTTTCACTTGACCACAGACTGGGAATGCAGGAGGAATGGAAGGCGGATCTGAAGTCCCATCTAGGGAACTTGCATGCATGCTGGTGCCACCAACTGAGAGGAAGAACAGGTTTGAGGGATTTTATGGTAAGTCTGGAATCTGGAAGAAGATCAGAGATGAAGATGTGACTTGGGAAGTATATCCTGAGAAGTAATGGGAAATGAGTTCACTCAATGAAACTAAGTGCTTGGGAAAGAAAAGCATCATAGAAACAGGGGGTAAGTTATATTCTTCAGGTAGATTGAAGATTATGATTTGGATAAGAAGGGAGCTGAAAGACAAGAAGACAACCAAGAGATATTGGGGTGGTTGAAGCTAAAAGTACAGAGACTCATAAGTCTGACAGAGTGATCAGCAGGGTAAAAAGACCAAATAATTCTATTAATTTATTATCATATAATTTGCCTCCCAAGGGGCCATGCCTCTAATGTTTCTGGTAATGAGATCTGTCTTTTTACCTCTTGAATTTCCAGCTTCTTTTGATTTCCAGTCATATAATGAGTCCCAGACACATGCACACATCAGCTGTGCAGCAGGAAGGAGAAAAACTCCTGCATATGCTGGCACATGTGCACACACCACAAAGCCTAACCTGGGAAATATGTTAATTTTGCCAGAGAAAACTTTCTGCCATAACTAGAATGCTTAAGGTTTTTTATAAGTGAAGGAAAATGGTGCTAATCAGTTCGCCTGCCCTACTTTCCAGACCTCACTATTCCCCACAGTGCCTCTTGAATGGTATTGTTTTTGTATTTCGATTTGTGGGCTTAATTTAGTTTTCAAGGTTAACACATATTATATATATATAATTTATCTCAGAGAGGAAGGGGGAGGGAGAGAGAGAGAGAAACATCAATGATGAAAGAGAATTATTGATCAGCAGCCTCTAGCATGCCCTACACGGGATTGAGCCTGCAACCTGGGTATGTGCGCTGACTGGGGATCAAACCATGGTTTCCTGGTTCATAGGTCGACGTTCAACCACTGAGGAACACCAGCTGGGCAACACTTACATTCTTAAAGCCTAAAAGATTGGATTGCAGAGATGGTTCTTGTTCGTCCTGGTCTCGCTAACAATGGGGTCTGTGGAATCTTGGGCATATCTAGTAAGAATGGTCAACTCATAGTTATTGAATCTAACTCCTTGCTTTTGGGCAGGACTGCATCTTAAATGCCCAATAAACAAACCCTTTAAGTTTCGAGAGAATGAGGACTATTTGATTCTATTCAAAAAAGAACAGCCTGCTTTGAGTACCCACTGTAGACACATTCCTGTGCAAGTAGTGGAGGAAGCCGCTCATGGTACCCCTGTCTTCCATCTCAAAGTCAGTAGGGGAAAAGAAAACCAATTACAAACAGTATTGGGGTAAAGGGAAGTACTTTGGAGATTTGAGGAAGTAGAACAAATGCACAATAATTGTCTCTATTTTCAGAATGCTAATGATATGAAAAGATGAAAACAGAGAAGTGATGTGCTATTGCCCCATGATATATGTCAGGGTTGTCTTTTTGGGTAAAAAGAAATGAAAACTGGAATATCAGATGATAGATAATTAGGCAAGGAGACTTTTTATCAGAGCAATAGAAGAGGTGACTTAGATCATTAGTTAATTCACTCAGCATATATTTATTACATGCACATGTTATGGAAGGAACTCTGTTAGGTGCTGGCGATCCCACTGGCCTTGTTGGGAATGTCAGGTAATTATTAGCATTTCCTGGTAGGGCTCCTGGCCCGCAAAGTGAAAAGCATGGCGTAGGTGGGTGGGTGGGAAAGGGTTCTTGAAAAGAGAATTTTATCCAATTCGATGTTGTTCACATTTATACAGGACATTTCTGAACCTTGACTGAGTAATTGTTTTGCTGATGCATCAAGCATTTCTTCTTCTCACTTCCACCATTGTGATGAAAAACAAAAGGGTGGGAATAAATTGTCCATTCCACAAACCATTTGTAGAGATGTTTAGTTAATGAATAGAAAAATGCACAGTAGTTAAATGTTAATTAATTCCTATTTTGAGCAGCATATTCATTGTATGTTATTTATAAGGATTATCTTGTAAACAAATTCCCATTACTTTGGTTCAACCATTGAATTTTCCTAAGTCACTTATCCTAAATGTTCATTAATTTCAACTAGCTCTAGAGACTAAATTCTTACTGAACATTACCAGAAAATGCAGTTCAAAGGCAAGGACCGTGTCTGCTTCGTGTTCTAAAAAATGCCCACTAAGGGCAGAGAAGTGCCTGAGGGAGCCCCAAAGACAGGATTTGATGGCAATAATGATGATGATGATAATGACTGGGTAATGGAGATGGCAATAATGGCGATGACGTTATTGGATCTATTCCCTGTTTTGATGCTGCATGAAGATGAAAACTGTAACGTAACTTTTCTTTCTAGCTGTTTAAAAGACATTTAGACTTCTTTAACAGGAGCATCAAGGAAGATACTTGCAGGGAGTTTGTTAGACATCATTCTAGCTTGGAAAGGTAGCTGAGGAATAAATGGATCAAATGGACTTATTCATCTGCCAGGAATATGAAGTAAATCCTCAGCCAGTGCAGGGAAGAATTTGAGGGCAACAGGGCCTAAGTAGAAATCCGAGGTCAGTTTTGTGAGTTCAGGTGGTCATGAAAATGCTGTCTCCTTTCTCATGTGTAAATGGGATTGTAATTACCTGCTTCTTAGGGCTGTTGTGAAGAGTTGGTTGGGAAATGTAGTAAAGCGTCCACACAGTCTCTAATACATAGATTGAAAAGTAGTATTTTTATCCTCCTCATCTTCCCCATGACCTTAAGTTTTCTCACCTATAAATGGACTCACCTATATATGTGCATCAAATGCAATAATGTATGTGAGAGCACTTGTAAAGCAGAATGTGTCACAAACTTGCAAAGATTCATTATATTCTGGTGGAATTTGGGATATGAGGGGTGAACAGCTTCTTTGGAAAGTCCTCGCAAATCTCTGTGATTTTTCAAGTTTGTGACTTTGAATTCAAAATCAATGTCAGTGTTATCTTCCAGTGGAAAGCTAAAGCCATTCCTTTGGAAGGTGGAGCCAGAGGGTGGGAAAAGGGAACTGCTTCTTGGTGACTGAGTCCTCCCATCCTGACCGTGGAGGAAACGCTGAGTCCATCTGTAGTCAGTTGGACAGAGAAAGCAAGAGATGGGGGCACTAGTTACCAGGAATTCATGAGGCTTTTGAAAAGTTCATCTATTCGGTGTTTTCCAGAAATGGCAGGGAGCTGAGCCTCAGCTATGGAGAGGGTGGTCACTGGGGGATTGTCACTGCCAGACCCACATGATGCTCTTTGAAGATGGATGTGAATTGATTACGTCCCTTAATGGCCTGACAGAGTGAACTGCTCAATGCCCTAAGCTCTCACATGCTCCCACTCCAACCTGCCCATTTCCCCATCTCAAAACTGCCTCTGCAGACAACAGGGAGAAGGGAGAGAGGCAAAGTTGGGGTGGCAGCAGGACTATCTGTCTGCACTTTGGCTCCCCACTGCCCCCATCAGCATGCAAATAAGTTGCTTTGTTGCTGCCAAACTTCTTTATTGAAAAATAGAAACATCTTGTCTTCATTTTAAACAGGCAAATTAATTCTATTAGTTAAACCACTCTGAGGGAAGAAAGAGCTTTTTATCTTAGATGCCAAGATATATCACTTCTGTCACCTTTTAACAGCCCCATGTTTAGAATCAAACCTCTGGACAGTCTGTGCCTTGGGTGGCAGCAGCTTTAAAAAGAGAGAAAAAGTGGGGGAAACCATAAAGTGGACTGACTTTTGGAAGTTTTGCGACACGGCTACGAGGAGTCAGACAGGAGAGCCTGAGCTGGAACAGCTGCTACAGCCTAAGAGTCTGAGCTCCAGAGACAGCTGGCTCCCAGCATATCACATACTGCAACAGATGCTAATGGCAGCCGGAGAGTTAATGGGGATTAGAATGGGGATAAGGGCTGGAATTGGGTTGGGGGCAAGGGTGCTAAGGAATGACTGTTCTTCTCTTCCATTCAAGCACTATGGATGTTGACAACATCTAATCTAGGAAGGAATTAGTGAGTTTCTTTCATTGACTCTGAAAATGAGCTATTCTGTCATTATTATTCTACAGCCTTTAGTTTTTAAAAAGTTAAATCAGTAAACTTCCCCAAATCCACCACCAGGGTTGAGGCTACTAGTTTTCATTGCTGTGCTACAGTCTTCTGATTGCCCTGCTGACTGGGGTTGAGTTCTTCAGGAAGCAAATTTTGAGAATGGAGATTTGTATGCAAGAGAGTTATTGAGGAGTGCTCTAGGGAATTAGCTCTGTGAGGGTAACAGGATTGGGCAGGAGTTTCTCTGTGATGTGGTTGCAACAAGGTGTCAGCTAATGCCTTGGGGAATTCTAGAAATAGCCCTTCAGAGCCATTTCATATGGAAGCCTGTGTAGCATCATTGATCAGTCATCTGATTCCAGCTGCCCATAGGGAAGAACATAGTCTCCCTATGGCAGCTTCCTTTAGTTATGAATCACTGCCAGAGAAGGTCTTACCTGTGAGTTGTCAATAGCTAACACTCCTGTAACTGGGGAATGTGCCTCAGTCTTGGAGGGAATAACTGCAATGTACACAACAGCATCTATTACACTGATCTCCTCTACTTCTATACCCCTATCCTCTGTTCTCTATTTTCTGCTCCAACTTATCTTTGCAAAATGCAATTAGATATGCTTCTGCTCTGCTTATAAATTCATCAGTGGCTTATGGCATCAAGGTAAAATCCCTAATCTTTATATGGCCTACAAATATCTGAATCGGTAGGACTCTGCCTAGATTTCTAGTCTCGTCCTTCTCTCAAAGGCTCTCCACACTACAGGCCCAGAAAACACTGTACATCTTGTTCTTATTCTCAGGAATGCTCTCTTCCTTTCTGTCTCAATGGTAGACGTTTCTTATGTGCTGTACACGATTCTACAGTTCCTAGTTTTGAGAATTCCCATTGTGTGAGTCAGATAGAAGAGGCACTTCCTTCTTCTTGGATGCTTATAAAACTGGGTGTTCCAACCCCAGACTTCGGATCTGGAGTTAGTGACAAAAGTCAAATGACTGGCCTCAGTGGGCAGCATCATTGAGCAAGAGTGGCTGCAGGTCCAGAAGTGTTTCTGACACCATCTTTCTTTGATTTATTATATTTTCTGAGCATATTCCTTCAGTCTTCCTGACATCCTTCTCATACATTCCTCTTTTGGTATGTGTTTTTGCTTCATTACTCATAGTTTGTAAAAAATATATATATTCTATTGATTTTTTTTATAGTGAGGAAGGGAGAGGGATAGAGAGTTAGAAACATTGTAGAGAGAGGGATCAGCTGCTTCCTGCACACCTCACACTGGGGATGTGCCCGCAACCAAAGTACATGCCCTTAACCAGAATCCAACCTGGGACCTTTCAGTCCACAGGCTGACACTCTATCCACTGGGTCAAATCCATTAGGACTCATTACTCATACTTTCGATACCTTCTCACTAGTGACTACCTTAGGGAAGTCTTTGATGGCATCTCTTCCCAGTGCAGGTCAATGTTCCCTCATATCATCAAGTTCTCTTCATTCAGAACACTTACACATCTGTTAGCAAACATTCATGAAAATGATTATTTTATTAATATCTGTCTTCCTGATTAGAATTTGAACTTTCTGAGAGCAAGTCTGTGTCTATTTTGGTCATAATTTTCCCCAAAGCTCTAGTATAGGGTTTAAAATTAAACATTTTGAATGAATAAAGAAAAGAATATGAAAGCCAGTATCTGGAATTGGATGTCTATATTTTTTTAAAAAGTAAGATTGATATGGATACTGAGGGAGAAAGGCATGGGATATTCTCCTGCAGGAATGGGAAAATACAATTTTTGTTATTCCCTTCCTCCCCCCATTTGTCAGTAATTTCTTGAGTTTCTTTTATTCTCTTTCCCCCTCAATAAGTTGTCTTGATGGAATAATGGATTGGCTCTCTTACATCGTGATCCTTATCACACTTCAGGAGGGCTGAAAATTCCAGCTTTATATATATATAAATATATATAAAGTGTATATATATATATATATATATATATATATATATATATATATATGGATGTGTGTTTTCTCACTGTTTAGACACGTTTGCTTTGCTTTCCTTTTCACCTTAATTGAACCTTTTGAAGAATTACTGATGAAATCAATAGGCATGGTATGTGTGGAGCCAGATTCCTTTATACAGTCTTTATCAGGTTTCTCCTGAGAACTCCGGTGGCAAAGATATCCTTTCAGATGAAAGAGCATCAACCGAAGAGAGGCTCCTAATTGTTCCATTTTTGGGTCTCTACCAAACCTCACATTTTCAACTAGTGGGACCAAACTTAATATCCTCTCCATTTGAGCCTTGCCAGTGAGTTTGGTTTTTGGCTGGCCTTGGGAGCTCTGGGGGCAGAGGCGGATGAATACTCTAATGATAGCTGTCAAGGACCACACAGCCACCAACATATTTGTGGGGAGGACGAAGAGGGTTGAATTTCACAATCTGGAGGCCCTACAGAAAGCATGGCTTGGCTTCAGCCCACATCAGAGACATAGGATTCTAATGTGTGCTCTCTGCACAAAGCTCCATGTTATCTCTGGCTCATGGGTTCAAAGTCCAATTAGAAAAAGAATCTACTACCTTCTTCTCTTAACCTCTTACCTCTTCCCAAGCCAAAGATATTAATACCTGGAACTAGTTTCTGTAATAGCCTCAATCAGCAGGGAGATTACCTGTAGGGAAAGAAAGGTATTGCTTAAGAAGACAGCTCTTACTAGAAACTAGTCAAAGAGAAGAGTACCAAAGGAAGTGTCCAGTGGGCTCTAGACCTGTGTTGGCAATTACACATGTTAAGTCTGTGGATCCTCACACTATCCCTGACAAATAGGTAGAATTATCTACTTTGAAGATAGATGATTGAGGTTCAGAGCCATAGGTGATGAGCCCATAATCACACAACATTAAATTGACAGAGCAATGATTAAAATTGAGGATTGATTCAAGTCTGGGCTTTGCCCATCCTCCAAACTCTCATGCTGCAGGGCACAGTGGGGTAGAGAACTCAATGTCTGATGATAAGACTTCCTTCTGGTAGAAACTGCTGCCTACACACAACACTAGTCCTTCCTCTCTATAGACGTTGCTTGGTATTGATCTTCTGGCACTGCTGCACCCAATATGTCTTCAGATATTTATATTTAGAATGTTTTCTGGGTATCCTATCTTTGATTGGCATGATCAGACAGAATAGTGTTTTGAAAATTGAAGGGGTGTTGCTTAAAACTTGGAAATTCTGGGATTTGAATCCCAGCCCTGCCATTTACTAGTTGCGTGACTATGGGCAAGTTATTGTACTTCTTTAAACTACATCCTTAATATGAAAGCTCCCATGCAGGATTAACTTTATAATAACAAAAATATGCTCCTTTATTTTATTTAAATCAGTTTAAATCTGATTCTGAGCTTCATTCTGCCCAGCTCATGGAAGATTTGTTCTCAAACAGCATAGGAGTTCCTCCTGCTATGATTGTGTAAGACTTATATGTTGGTGACATATGTGGTTTATGCAGAATGGGGGATAAGATTGAAAGGTTGAGTAAGAATCTCCATACCAGCCATTTATTCATAAAGAAACCAGTATGTTCTATTCTGTAACAAATGTCAGGGAGAGAATGGAAAACAAATTAGTCATCACAGTAAGGTTGAGGAGACAAATTATGTTACAATAAAGTGTGGTGAATATTATTATAGGGGAAGAATATCGGGTAACTAACCTAGAATATCGAGGGCAGGAAGTTGTCTATTAAGCCTGGCACAGAGGGCAATAAAGAATGGTATGAGATGGGGCTATGGAGTTTGGGAAAGGCCAGATAGTTCAGCATTGAGGTTAAAAAAATATTAAGATTCAGAAGGGTAGGTAGTTAGCTCACATTCGCAACATTAAAGTGGTAGCAATGATGAAAATTGAAGATTGAGTTATTCAGTTGTCTAGCTCAGTCTTATAACCATAGTTTACAAAGTCCTCCCTTGAATAATTTATACACAGTCTTATCTAAAAGGAAAATTTGTGAAGGAGGAAAATGCATCAACTGGAATTTATTGGTATAATTTGTATGTGTATGTGTTTATTTCTTTAGTGTCCTTGAAAGCTTACTGTATGTCAGATGTGTTACTGCCAACATCATCTCATTTAGAAATCACAGTAATCCAGTGAAATATGCACTTATAATTGCACTATGTTATTATACCCAATTTAAAGAGCAGAATATTAAGGCTTAGTAGATCAAGTAATTTGCTCAAGATTAGAAAATTTGTTAATTATAAAATCATGATTTAAATCTAGATATTCTTATTCCAGGCCCTAATTTTTGCCTTTGATTTTTCAGCTAGTTGATTGGATAAGTTACCTTAGCAGAGAGCAATAATTTGAGGACATACACCTAGTGTTAATATATTTTTGATGGTAAAAGAAAGCTAGTTTTAGATAGCCATACTAGAAAGAAAAAAGTGGGTGCTTCCAAAAGCAGCAACTATGATGTGTGAGTGTGTGTGCGCACGTGCGCACGCGCATGCTTGGGTGTATGCATACATGCATCAGGATGAGATGGGTGATATAATAGGTTGAGAGCCTATACTAGAGTTTTGCAAATTATGTTCTGTCTGCAAAGAGTTCTAGTCTGACAGAATGGTAAGAGATGTTTTTTGAAAGAGGTATTCTATAGCCAAATTAGTACGGGAAATATTGGGAAACAAAATTAAGTTTCTTTACTTCAGGACTCCTAAGACCTTTTAATATGCTGTGTAAAATATTACCCTTTAAGAGAGAATTCGTATTTTTCAAATGTTATTGATAACAGTACCTATATTTTTTTCTTGAACATCTATTAAGTAACACATGTATACAATAGGACAGGGGATGCTGTTCTAAGCAATCTTAATGATTTTGCATTGATGAAATTTATTTTGGTAATTAGTATAATTCAAAAAATAGCTTTTGATAGATAACCCCCTGGAAGGATGTACCCCTTTGAGATGCAGGGATTATTGTTTTATTGACTTGTTTGATTTAATAGGAAAGAATCTTTATCATTTATTAGGACAGTCTGAATCTAAGGGAACACCCTTGTCCCTCTAAATATATTTGCACATCTGTGGATTATACTGAGATTTCATAAAACCTTCAATATTTTATTACAATGTATTTGTTGTTTTTAAAAAATATATTTTGATATTTTATAGTGAGGAAGGGAGAGAAATAGAGAGCTAGAAACATCGATGAGAGAGAAACATCCACCAGCTGCCTCTTGCACACCCCCCACCGGGAATGTGCCCGCAAGCAAGGTACATTCCCCGACCGGAATCGAACCCAGGACCCTTTAGTCCGCAGACCGATGCTCTACCACTGAGCCAAACCGGTTTCGGCTACAATGTATTTGTGAAGGTGGATAAATTTGGCATAGGATGATTCCAATTAGACTTACAATCCAAGGGTTAGAACCTCTTTTCCCGCAACATAAAGTCTTTTGTGTCAAAAAGATTTATCCATGTTGCAAAGATGAACAGAATGAGAGGAGTGAAAATCTGGCTCTTGGAATTAGGAACAGTAGAGAATGGAAATGCAAATAGAATGAGAGGAAAAAAAATTTACTTTTGAATTGTAATTTCCTTTGAAAATCTGTTTGGAGGGGCCTCGTTTTTATCACAATGTTCATCCAGTAAGTGTTCCTCTTTTAGCAGTAAGCATTGATTTAGTGAAATAATGGCTCCCACTGGAAGATGAGAATTTTTTTAAAAACCATTACATCTCCTAGTTTATGTTTTTTTGTGTTTTTTTTGTTGTTGTTGTTAAAAATCTAGAAGAATAAATTGCTAACTTGATTTTGTCAGTTTTTTCTGGGATTGTTTTTTCAAATTCTTGGACTGTTTCCATTGATAGAAACAATTTCAAAGCTATGGTTTGGCAGAAAGAATGTCTTTTTTTTTTTTTTTTTGGCCCCAATAATTGCTTTCTTTAATAGTCTCGGATTCTAAAACAAAAACTTTTTCCAGATGATAAAAGCTTGCTAAGGCTTTAGTATTTAATTCTTCTAAATTCATCCTTATGAATAATGCCAAATACAACTAATCTCCATTCAATTTTTCCATTTATCAGAAGACTGAACCTTTAGCAAAATGGAGCAACATAGACTTAATTCCACTCTTTGAGGTGGGGTAACAAATGTGGCCATAGATACTTCTTACTAATGACTTAAGGTGGCTTTACTAGGAAGAAGGAAGTGAGGAAAAGCTTAAAAAGACACCCAATTCTTATAAGTTATATGTAAAGAGTACTATCTAGTCTACATTGCCTCAATCAAACAGTAATTTTGTGACATAACTGTTGTCATCATCCCCATTTTATAAGCGGGGAAACTGAAGTGCAAAGAGGTTAAATTGATTTGTCCACAAATTGTGAAGTAGAACTAACTCTTCAACTAGGGTTCTCCTGAGAAACAGAACCAATAGAAGATATATGTGTGTGTGTAGATGTGTACATGGGAGGGAGGGAGGGATTGAGGGAAGGGATGAGAGAGAAAGTGATAGAGCTTTATTGCAGGAAATTGGCTTATGTGATTATTAAGTCTGACAAGTCCCAAGATCTGCTGTCGGTAAGCTGGAGACCCAGAAGAACAATGTGTAGTTCCAGACTGAGTCTGAAGACCTGAGAACCAGGAGAGCTGGTGGTGTATGTTTCTGTCTGAAAGCTGGTAGGTTTAGGAGTAAGACTTTAGAAGAGTCAATATTTCATTCTGAATCTGAGGGCTAAAAAAGACTAATGCCTCAACTCAGTCAGGCAGCAGAAATTCCTTATCACTCAGCTTTTGTTCTATCTAGGTCTTCAACTAATTAGTTGATACCCACCCATAATAGAGAGGACAATGTGCTTTACTCAATCTATCTCTTCAAATGTTAATCTCATCCACAAGTACTCTCACAGACATACCCAGAATAAGCAAATATCTGGATATTCTGTGACCCAATTAAGTTGACACATAAAGTACCACACAGGCCTTCTGAGTATAAGTTCCATGCTCTGTTTGTTCAGTTACAATATCAAGTGCCCTTTCTAGATCTATCTTTGAGGCTGTCATTCACACTCTGTTTATATTTCTGCAACAGTATTACCTGTTGTCATTTTTTGTTTCTCTATGTGACTCTGTTGATCATGGCTGCCCTACCATAATAGTTATATTCATATTAATACTTTACAGCTACATAAAGCTCAATTGTGAGTGACTTTTGCCCGAAGGGGGCAGACATTTTTTGCTGTCACAACTGCAGTGAAGAGATAGAGGGAACAGACTTCTGGGATCTAGTAGATAGAGGCCAGAGATGCTGCTAAAGATCTTTCAATGTACAGAAAGGCCTCCACAACAAAGAATTATCCAGCCCCAAATGTAAATCATGTTAAGGTTCAGAAACTTCTCTTGGGTAAAGGGTTTTAGGTTCCATGTTGGGTTTTGGGAAATGTGTACATACCATGAAAATGTATATGTACATATTGTACACCCCCCATTTCCCAGGGAGAGTCCGTGGTTCTTATCAGGTTATAACAGGGGTCCATGCTCTTTGTGGTGGATATAGCAGATTGAAAATTAGCATCAATCTTTTGTTATACCTTCCTGCATTGCAGAGACTGAATTACTGAAAACTATAGTTCTCAAACTTATCTTTATCTATAGTACAAAATATAAAGTCAGTTTTTCCAGATATATGGAAGCAGAAGTGAGGCAGGAGCCATATTCTTGATGCTTTGGTTATTTTTCTCCTGGAAAATGTGTTTGGTAGTTATGTTAGGTTTTTCTGCATTATCTTTCCAAGCATTGGCCAAGAAAAGCTCCATTGATGGTAAAAGGCAGTATAGTGAGAATGGTGGTGAAGAAAGTGGTTTTCTAATATATATTTTTTAATTTTTGTTGATTTCAGAGAAGAAGGGAGAGATAGAAACATCAATGATAAGAATCATTGCTCAACTGCCTTCTGCATGCCCAAAATTTGAGGATCGAGCCCAAAATACAGGCATGTGTCCTTGACCAGAATTGAACCTGGGGCCCTTCAGTCCATGGGCCAGTACTCTATCCACTGAACCATACTGGCTAGGGCTGGTTTTCTAAGTTTAAATCAATATTGAGAATATATTTTTGAAGTCCATAGTTCCAGAAACAGCTCTTCTTTCTATTTTTATTTATTTTTTTATTAAGGTATTATATGTGTACATAGCTTACCATTCCCCCCCCCCTCCCATTCATGCTCTCCTTCCCCAGAGTTCTGTGTTCGTTGGTTGTACTTATATTCATGCATACCAGTCCTTTGGTTGTTCTCTTATCTGCCCCCAGGTCTCCTTCCCCTCCCCACTGTCATTTGACAATCTGCTTGTTTTATGGTGACTATCTCAAGATCACATAAATAGAATCCGCTCCTCATTTGGCAGTCTGCTTGTTTTATGGTGACTATCTCAGGACCACACGAATAGAGTCTGCTCCTCCTCTGGTTCTCACCACCCCTCCCCCAGGGTCCCACTGCTTCCCCTGGGACACATGGCTCGCCCGGGGCACATGGCCCCCTGGGACACACTGCTCACCCGGGGCACACGGCCTCCTGGGACACACTGCTCACCCGAGACACCCGGCCCCCCTTGGGGGACATGGCTCACCCAGGGAACACGGCCCCCTGGGACACATGGCTCACCCGGGGCACACGGCCCCTCTGGGGTGCTGGGGTCACGTATTGGAGGCGCTGCACTAGCTCCTCACTAGCACGGCGGGCAGGCTGGGATGGCTGCAGGCGGGCTGAGATGGCTACAGGTGGGGAGACTGCCCTCAAAGGTGTCTCGTTCGGTGCAGAAGTGGAGCAGCTGCGGACACAGAGGCTAAGTTCTGAGGCCCCCCACTCCCTGAGCCCAGGGCGTAATGAGCTCTATTCTTGGTGGATTTCCTTTATTCGCAGCGGCGGTGGCAGGTGCAGCAGTGATGGTCGCTCCTGTGGTTCAATCTCCACTGTAGTTTTAAAATTCACCCTGGCGGCAGTGATGGAAGCTTCGGCCCGGCCATGCGGCGATGGAGGAAGGACTCGCCGGGGCCACTAACGGAAGGCGCCGCCGCGACAGCTCCTCACCAGCACACGCCATCTCCACACCAGCATGGAGGGTGTGCTGGAAAGGTTGTGGGCGGGCTGAGATAGCTGCGGGCAGAGAGACCGCCCTCAATGGTATCTCCTTTGGTGCGGAAGCGGAGCTGCTATGGACGCAGAGGCTAAGTTCTGAAGCTGCACTCTCCCTGAGCCTGGGGACTAGTGAGCTCTGTTTTCGGTGGATTCCCATTCACGGGGGTGGCGGGTGCGGCGGCGGGTATGGCAGCGATGGTAGCTCCTGTGGCTCAATTTCCCCTGTAGTTTTAAAATCCACATGGCGGTAGTGGCGGAAGCTTCGGCCTGGCCATGCAGCGGTGGAGGAAGGACTGGCCAGGGCCGTGAACGGAAGGCGCCGTGCCAACTCCTCTCCAGCACAGCGTGCGCGGAGGCTGGGCCGAGCTGGCTGCGGGCTGGGAGACACTGTACCATTTCTTCGCCAGCACAGCGTGCGCGGAGGCCAGGCTGAGCTGGCTGCAGGCGGTGGTGGAGGAAGGACTGGCCAGGGCCTCGAACGGAAGGCACCGCGCCAGCTCCTCACCAGCATGGCGGGTGGGCTGGGACAGCTTCGGACCGGGATGGTTGCCGGCAGGAGCCAAAGGCACAGCGGAGGCCCCGCATCAGCTCCCTGGCTCCCACAGCGGCCGGCCAGGCTGGCCCAGTCCCTGGGCCACAGGGCGGAGCGAGGTCTGGCTTCCCTCATTCCCGGTGGCAGCAGCTCTGGCGGGTCCAGTTTCGCTGTAGTTTTAAACTCCACATGTTAGCAGCGGCACCCTGGTTGGTGTCTAGTTGTAGCCTTCCCATTTCACCAGCTTTCCTGTGGATCTGGTGCGATCCCTTTCGATTTTAGCTGTTGTTTTTTTCCAAATTGTTGAGGAGGTGGCAGCCTAGGAGGCTACCTAGGCCGCCATCTTGTTTTGGTCTCCAGCTCTTCTTTCTAATGGAGACCTGGATAACAGCTCCTCTGATAGACCTTTTTAAAATCCTCACTTGAAAAAAAATATTTTTATTGATTTTAGAGAGAGAAACATCTATCAGTTGCCTCACTTATATGCCCTGACCAAGGATGGAAGCCAAAACCTAGGTATGTGCCCTAACTGGGGATCAAACCTGCAACTTTTTGGTGTCTGAGACAACATCCCAATGAACTGAGCCACCCAGCCAGGGCTGGACTATATTTTGAATATTTTTCAAGACTTATTTCTGGAGTCCTAGCCCAGAAGGTAATCCTCCGTGCCATCTAAAATTTTGAAAGCACTTAATTTCTTATATTAAGTCCCATTCTGCATAAAATGTTGAGACAGGTATTTGTTTCTTACAATTGAACCTTACTGATAAACCTCCAAAAAGTTTATAACTACTGATTTGTTGGAATTATGTCCTACTAGAGCTGTTGATTCCTTTTTCAGTGTACTCATTTACCTGGGTGGCAAGGTCCCTATGTCATAGAACTGTTAAAAAAATATTTTATGTGGTCATTATGAACAAATAAAGCCCATATTCCGATGTAAAAAAGACTTTACTGGTATAGAACTATATCTGTGTATGCAAGAAATATTGAAAGGTCAACACTGGAAAGGCCTTAGAGACACTGTAGTTCAGTTATTCTTACGCAGTGTTGAAAACTGTGGGACATTTTAGGTTGTCACTAAGACTAGGAGACACTACTGGCATTTAATGCTCAGAGGCCATGGGTATTATACATCTGGCCATATTTAGGACAGACCTTCACCATAAACAATTGCTCCTTGCCAGTCAATGTCCATCATACTCTTGTTAGAAAACACCAGTCAATCTCTTTGTTTAAGCAAAGGAGCTAGTAGAGCACAGAACAATGAAATGATTTTCCATAGGTCATGAAAAGTCATAATCCAGACTCTCTAACTCCCAGTGGAAAGGTCTTCCCTCATCCCAATAGGAGAGGCTCTCTGATGTCACCTAAGGAGTCATGAGGTAAGCCTATGGATGCAATTAAGAAGCTCTGAGAAAAACTGAAGATGATGGCAAAAGTAAACAATTGATCTGCCACCTCGCACAACAATTTTAAAACTACAACTAAAAGACAAAACTTGTATCACCCGGAACCACAGGAAAGCTGGCTGAAAGAGAAATGAGCACAAGTGCTGAAAAGCTGAAAAGCCTAGGTACGGAGGCACTTGAATACAAAGAGGCAAAGAACACTGCTATGGAGGAGCAGGAAGAGAAGAGAATCCAGAATGTTGAAGATAGTGTAAGAAGCCTCTGGGACAACTTCAAGAATTATGGGGGTGCCATAAGAGAGAGAACAAGACACTGAAAACCTATTTGAAGAAATAGTGACAGAAAACTTCCCCCAACTGGTGAAAGAAACAGACTTACAAGTCCAGGAAGCACACAGAACCCCAAACAAAAGGAATCCAAAGAGGACCACACCAAGACATATCACAATTAAACTGCCAAGAGCAAAAAGACAAAGAGAGAATCTTACAAGCAGCAAGAGAAAAACAGTTAGTTACCTACAAGGGAGCACCCATACAATTATCAGCTGATTTCTCAACAGAAACTATGCAGGCCAGAAGGGAGTGGCAAGAAATATCCAAAGTGATAAATAGCAAGAACCTACACCCAAGATTACTCTACCCAGCAAGTTATCATTCAGAATTGAAGGGCAGATAAAGAGCTTCACAGATCAGAAAAAGCTAAAGGAGTACATCACTACCAAACCAGTATTATATTAAATGCTAAAAGATATTCTTTAAAAAGAGGAAAAAAGTAAAGATAAAAATTATGAACAACAAATACATATCTATCAACAAGTGAATCTAAAAGTCAAGTGAATTAAAAAAATCTGATGAACAGAATAAACTGGTGAATATAATAGAATCAAGGGCATAAAATGGGAGGAGATTAATAATTCTCAGGGGGAAAGGAGTGGCTGTGTGGGGGGATATGGGAAGAGACTGAACAAAAATCAATTCTTATGGATGAGGGGGTAAGGGCAGAGGGAGGGATGGGGATCGGGTGGAGGGGAGCTGTGGTGGGGGGGAGGAGAAACAATTGTTATAATCTGAACAATAAAGATTTATTAAAAATAAGTAAATAAAACTATTTTGTTATAAAAAAATAAAGCGCTGAAAGCAGGTCCATCAGGTATCTGATGTTCAGTCAATATGCACTTAAATGGCCAGGCTGTTGTTTTATCTTGTTTTATTTTATTTTTACATGGGCAAAGTTAGTTCTGATTCCTCATTATTTGTGCTGTACCAATTGTTAAATGTTTTGTAATTACCCCTGAGTTAGAGAATCTTGTTGAAGAAAAAAAGCACATGGAAAGACTCTGGCTTGGCATTTGACTTTGTTTCAATTTGGTTACTCTATCTTGCTGTGTGTAGTCTTCATGCACATAGGGAATTTTAAATTATTTTTCCTCGTTACACTCAATTACCAAGCAGCAATCCACTGTTATCATGTCTCAGAAGAACACCTCACTTGCTGTAGAACTTTGTCCTTGCAGTCATGTTTTTATTTCCCTTTCTGCGATGTTCTAGATTAAACTTGAAAGTTTTGCAAATGTTTCTGAGACTCTCAGATGTCCCCAGGATTACTGGTGCATGACTAACTATGCAGGGATCAGTGATTAGTTCTGACTTTGGAAAAGAACATTTCTCAGCTGAACAGAGATCAGATTTAATGAGTAGATTAAATCTCTTTCCAGTGTAGAATTCAGCCAAAAGTCACCATTCTCTAAGAATCAGGCTCCTGAATATTTTTTAATAATGTTGTAAGCTTGCTATTTGCCCATATGGTGATTTTTTAAAATGTGGGCATTAGATATTAAATAGAAAATTAAGCTAGAAATTAGGACATAAATAATTTAAATTTTGACTTTTCCCTTGATCCTATGAGTAATAATCACCTTACCTTCTGTAACAGTAAACTGCTTTTTGCCAGTGCTGATGTCTTATTGCTTTTCCACCTGTATAAAGTAGGCATTCATTCATTTGTTTATATAATTGACAAATAGCACTGCTAGGTACAGGGCATTAATCTAAGATAATTTATCTAAAGCTAGGTGTCATTCTGTTTGCAGGGAAGGGGGTATACAGTAATTTTATTATTAGTTTATTGCTATGGACTGAATATTTGTGTTTCCTCCCCTCCACCTGCCCTCAATTTATATGTCAAAGCCCTAATGTGATGGTTGTTTGGAGAAAAGACCTTAGGTTATGAGAGAGGAGCCCCATGATGGGATTAGTGTACTTATGAGAAGAGAGAGGTAGCTAACCTCAGTTTCTCTTCTCCTCCCCCTCCCTCTCCTCCTCTCTCTACCCCTCTCTCTCCTTCTCCCTCTCCCTCTCCCTCTTATCTGAGGAAATAAAGGGAAAGCAGCCATTTGTAAACCAGGAAGAGGGCCTTCACCAACAACCCAACCATGCTGATCTTTGGCTTCTAGCTTCTAGAACTGTGAGAAATAAAAGTTTGTTGTTTAAGCTACCCAGTATTCTGTTATAGCAGCCCAAAAGGACCAAGATACCCCTATACTAAGGCGTTTGGCGGGACTGTAATGAGTGGAACTATAATGACAGCTGTTAACACTGTTTGATATGCAAATATTATAGTCTGCTCTTCTGTGGAGATGATACTAAAGAAAACACAATTGAGACATTTAGGAGGTAGAACCTATTCTACTGAATAATTCAATGTGAAGATGAGAAGTATAGGATAACTAGCAAGGTTACAACTTAGGCAGCTGAGCAGGTGATTCTACTTGGAGAAATGGGAAACCAACGTGGATGGGTGGGCAGGATTTGGGATATCCGATTAATTAAGCTTGATTTATACTGAGTATAACTCATGCTCATCTTCCTAGACTACTTTTTAATTCTGTAGTCATTTTATGCATCTTTATTCACTTAAAAACTAACAAGCAAAAAATAACAACTGCGTCTTGTAGGTCTAATTTTCATGAGTGGTCTTAGATCTTGCAAACCAACAAACCCTTACTTGAGAATATTTCAAAGGCTGTGTTCTTCTAATTACATTGTACCAGAAAGAATGAGGTGGAGAAGCAAAAAGGCAGAAAAGAGAAACTTTTGTCAAGAGAAAACACAAGGTCACAGATTTCAAGGTTAATGTTTTTGAATATAAGTGGATAGCTGATGGTTTTTACTAAAAATACACTTGGTGAGAGGAAGAAAAGATGATTCCAGCTTCTATCACATTCTTTTTATTCATTTATTTTCTTCAGTGAAATGTTTCCACATAAATTGACAGACACCTGTCCAAATGCCTTTGCTTGGGGGATTATCGCTTTTGGGGTCCTTGTTGTCCTTGTAGGAATGACAGAACTAGACCAAATTCAGTCAGTTCACTGAAGCCTGTTTCAAAGGCCACAAAAAGGAAATGGTGGCAAGGATGTCCAGGTTGCAGGGTCCTAGGATACCTGACTGGTTCAGTGAGAGTGAGCTACCTTATTAAGCAAGGAATTATCTCCTGCTTTCCAGTTTGTTTCTTTCTAGCAGTCATATTAAGGCTTTTGTTGCTAGTTAGCAATTGCAATTCATTCAGGTCTCCCAGCTGAAATATTTGTCAGCAGCTACTGAGGAGAATCTGCTTGGGTTTGTAGAGAGGTTTCCGTTACTTCTGAGCCCAGAGAATGTGGATCAGGAGTTCATTAGCATGCAGAAGCCATGGAGACTGCCTTTTACTGCAGATAGCTTTTTATCACTCAGAATGATTGGTATAGATACAAAGGGACTGTTCAAAAATCTTTCTATAACAGAAGCCCTGGCCTCCCCAGCCTCCTTGCCCCTCCCTCACCTCCAGCTGTTGTTTTTGGATTGTTGATTTCACTGCTTCATTGTGGCTGCTATTTCAAACACACTGAGACTACTCTGGGTTTGTCTTCTTTTGAGTTGACTGGAACTTTTGAAGCTCATCAGCCTTTGGGGAAATTGGTGGCTCCACTGTGTGATACAAGGAATATACCAGAAGGAACAAAGCAGGATTTTATAATGTGTCTTCTCTTCTTTTGCCCATTCTTTTTGCTGAACAAAAGGTATCATATCTTCTCTTATTTTCCTGGGAAAGGAATAGGAAAAGATATAGAGTGAAAGGAAGTAAAAGTATTCAGAACCCCCTACTACTACACCCAAATGTGTGCCTCCAACACACTCAGGCTTCTGTTAAACCTGGGACAGACAAGACCACTCCAAAGCTGGAGGAGGTTTTGATGAGAGGAGAGGAAGGTGTTTCCTAGGCTCCTATTTTCTCTGTGTTGGAGCCATGAATGGGTGTTAACTCAGTAAAGGCACCAGTAGGCACAGCTGTTTTATTCCAAATACTTGCTGATCCACACAATTTCGACAGAGCTCCAAACAGTTGCTCTGGGCTCATAAAGGACATTTGAGTAGATTGTTCTAATTCTGACTGGCACTGGAGTGTAGAATTTGGACCTCCCCGGAAACGTTTGTCCAAGGGGAGAGATGGTAAATAGAATATTTTCCTCCTCTTCCCTCCTCTTTATGGCCTATGCTGGCTGAGCTGAATTGTTTAGAGAGCTGTTTCATACTCCATCTTCCTTTCAGAGAGGCTGCAGCATTACAACTCAATTACCATATGGCAATATTTAGAAATGATCTGAATGAATGAAAGCAAGCAAACACATACATGCACACACTCATATATAATTTCTAGCTAAAAAGTTAATCTATTGGAAATGTAACTCTAAATTCGTAGTTCCTTACTGCCACCCAGGGCAAACTTGAGAACAGTAGATGATTACACATATCTTGAAACCATTAAAATTCTGTCTGATGCAATCTGGGATAAATATAAGATATTAAAGATATCATCTTTACTGCATCCCGTTTCAGAGCTTAAACTATGGGCTTAAGCTGATATATTTTGACAAAACTTCTTTGTCTTCCAAAAGATATGAAAATCTAATTACTTTCTGCAAGGGTCTTTGAGTTTTCCCCTCCTCCTTAGTGCCACAAAACCACATACCAGAATCTGCTTCCCACTGGTGTGTGGCTTCAGCATGTCTGGAGGACCTGTGGGTCTTGGATGCAAGCCCTTGTGAAAGGGGAGACAGGCCCAAGTGGCCTGCAATTCCCAACTAGACTCTAAGCATCAACCTCCTTAAGTAGTTCAGGTGATGAAGCACCATGTGTGTGGCCCCTGAATGAAATACGTGAGCCATGAGTGTGGTTAGGGTGGCTACTAAGTGCCTGTGCTTCAGAGCTTTAGTTGGTGAGTAGTTGGTTATAGGATGATAGGATTTCTCCTTTTTACATTATATCTGCTGATACATTTTGAAAATGAACCCACCAATTTATGATTTCAGCATTAAAAATATTGATGTTTAAGGTGATGCCCCATCACACCTTTGCTGCTGCCATTGCTGGTAGCGTTGCCTTCCCCTGATTGCTGGGTTGCCTCCCACTTCCGAGGGCTCTTGGACTATGAGAGGAGGCAGGCCGGGCTGAGGGACCGCCCCCTCCAAGGCATGAATTTTCATGTACCAGACCTCTAGTACATATATGAAGACTAATAGCAGTATATTATGCATCAATAGTAGCAGCAGCTTTTCCAGGTTCTGCAGTCATCTGAACAAAATTATAGAGATATCCAGCTCATTCCATTAAAAGAAAAAGTTAAAAATACAAATCAACTTGACTGGGCCATGGATTGCCCAGATATTTGGTTAAAAATTATTGTGGGTGTGTTTATGATGTTGTTTCTAAATGAGGTTAACATTTGAGTTGGTTGATTATAGAGCATATTGCCCTCCACAATGTGGGTGGTTCTCATTAATCTTTTGAAGGCTTGAATTGAACAAAAGGCAGTAGTAAGAAAGAATTCACTTTCTGCCTGGTGTTCTTTGATCTGGAATATCAGTCTTCTCTTGCCTTTGTACTCAAACTAAAACTTACACCATTGTTTCTCCTGGTTATCTTCAGATTTTGGGATTTCTCAGTCTCCATAATCATATGATCTAATTAATAATAATATGTAAACAAGTGGCCTGGTGTATGAAATTCATACATGGGGGGGGGTTCTCTCAGCCCAGCCTGCACCCTCTACAATCAGGGACCCCTTGGAGGATATCCCTCTCTCAATCTGGGGCCACTGGCTCCTAACCACTCATCTGCCTGCCTGCCTGATCACCACTAACTGCCTCTGCCTGCCTGCCTTCCTGTTTGCCCCTAAACCCTCTGCCTGCCTGCACAATTGCCTCTAAATGCCCTCCCCTGCTGGCCTGATCTTGCCCCTAAATGCTCTCCCCTATCAGCCTGATCTCCCCTAACTGCCTCTGCCTCAGCCCCCACCACCATGGCTTTGTCCAAAAGGAAGTCAGACATCCAGAAGATGGCTGGTCAACCTGGTCTAATTAGCATATTACCCTTTTATTAGTATATATAGATACCATATTTGCCAGCGTATAAGACGACTTTTTGGCCCTGAAAAATATGCCTCCAAGTGGGGGGTAGTCTTATACGGTGAGTATATAACAAACTCTGTATTTTTAGTGGAAATTTTAGGGGGTCGTCTTATACGCCCAGTCGTCTTATATGCCGGCAAATACGTATTTTTCAGGGCCAAAAAATCGTCTTATACGCCGGCAAATACGGTATATATATATATATATATATATATATATATATATATATCCTATATAGTATATATAGGATAGGGTTGCTTAAATGGGGGGAGCCTTTTTCAGCAGGAGATGCTCTTGGCAGATAAAAATGCATAATCCCTATATCTGGACTGATGGTCAGCCATATGCACTGTACTGCCAAACAGGTCATTAAAAACTTGAATTGCTTTCTTACCTTACACCAGACAGCTGTTGTCCTTAAAACCCCTCCTTAGCCCCACCTTAGGTGCTGCCTTCGCATTTCACCCAGATTAGGTTCTGATTGGTCAGTTTTTATGCCAGTCAGAATCTCCAGGGCTGTCTCTGGGCCTGATCAGAGAGGCATGTTTGATCAATAGCCCCTGTGGCTGCTATTGAGGTCCAGAGAGAAAGAGAGGCAAGGGCTGATCAACAGCTGCCATGGAGGCTGCGGATCAGACCTTGCTTCTCTCTCTGGGCCTGACTTGCAGCCCCCTCATTGGTCAGTGCTGGATCGCCATGGCACCTGCAGTGTGGCAGTCAGTTCTGGGTTACCACTGTGACCCAGCACTGACTTCAGGACTGGCTTCTGGTGTTCAGTTATCCATTCTGTCATTTTAGACGTTATGGACACTGACTCTTGATATAGATATAGATATAGATATAGATATAGATACAGATACAGATACAGATACAGATACAGATACAGATACAGATATAGATATAGATATAGATATCCTAGTGCTTCTGTTTCTCTTGAGAAACCTAATACAGTCTTTCTCTGTTTGAGCTGCTATAGAAAACATGCCATAAAGTGCATGGCATATTATCAACAAACTTATTCTTTCTGGAGGCTGGGAAGTCCTAGATCAAAGCACTGGCAGATTCAGTATATGGGGAGAACCAGTTTCCAAGCCAGCTGTCTTTTTGCTGTAACCTCACATGGCAGTACAGATAGTAAGGCTCTTTGGGACCTCTTATAAGGGACCATTCATGAGAACTCTGCTCTCATGACCTAAACAGCTCTCAAAGGTCTCACCTCCTAAATACCATCACTTTGAGGCTCAGGGCTTTGCCATATGAATATGACAAATATTGTCTTATCAATCTGTCTTTTTGTATTACTTTTTACCTTGTTATTGATTTTCTACTTTTAGTCATCTTTTTAAAATTACAATTATATAGTTTACTTCATATATTACAATAAAAAATTATATTTATGAATGCATAACATGTGACAGGTATCTTCTAAGCACTTACTGAAGATTATTCCATTTAATCCTTACAACAATCCTACCAATTTATTATCTCTATTTTGTAGATGGAGAAACTGAGACATGGAGTAGTTAAATGATTATCCCAAAGCCATGTAACTAGTAATGATAGAGCCACAATTTGAACCTTGACTATCTTACTCCTAAGTCAGTATTTTTAAACAATAACTGAGTGATCTTTTAATGTATTAATATAACCATGTTTATGTCTTGCTATAAACCATTTCAAATACTTTGTGGCAGGGAAGAGAGATTATGTATGTTCACTTTTTCACCTGGCACAAATTTATCTTCAAATTAGATGGGCTATTTAACTCCTCAATATCTCTCTGCTATGTGCTTAAAATAAACAAACAAGACTTTTTATTTTGAATAAATTCAAGGTTACAGAAGAGTTGCAAGAATAATGCATAACACTTTAGATAGTTTTCACCTAGATACATTAATTGTTTAGATTTTTTCCTTATTGTTATATTTGCTTTTTCACTTTTTACATTTATATGATCATCATCTTTATTTTCTAAACTATTTGAGAGTAAGTTATAGACATCATAACACTTCTCAATTGAGTATGTCATGTATCTCCATTGAACAAAGACATCCTCTTACACTATCTATACCAATAAAAGAGTAAGATGCAGAGAAATCAAGATGTGGCATAGGTAAACGCCTAACTGCAGCCTCACACAACAATTTCAAAAAAATACAACTAAAATACAAAATGGACATTATCCAGAACTATAGGAAAGTTGACTGACTGGAAATTCTACAACTAGAAGGAAAGAGAAAACCAGAAGGAAAATCAGAGGAGCTGTAAAAGCCTAAGGTGCACGCGTGTGGGGAGAGGACGGAGCCGGAGAGGAGGGGCGGCTGAGTGCCTGGCTGGCGTTCCCTAGCTGGAAGGAGATAAAAGCTCTGGACTGTGCTGAACCCCAGTTCTGACAGCACTGAACCCCAGTTCTGGGCGAGACTCTGGGGACCCAGGCTCATAAGGAGGGAGTCTGGGCTGTAAGGCCCAGGGGAGTGGCGAAAGGCAGTCCCCGAGGCACGCAAATTACACGCAGAAGACCAACTGTTGACTCTGCTGATAGATTGCCCTAGCGGGAAAGAGGCAAAAGCTCCAGACTGCTCTGAACCCCACTTCCAATTACACTGAACTCCAGTTCCAGGCTCATTGGGGAAGAGCGTAGACTGTTTGTTAGTGGGGAAAACTCAAGGGCACCTTCTCTCAGAGGTGCTTGCAGTCAGTACCAAAGGACACTGAGGAACACTGAGACTCAGGAACCTCATAGGGCGGGGCTGAGGGGAAGCCAAGGCTGTAAGCTCCACCCTGAAACCCTGCCCCATCGAAGCTGAGCAGAGGCTTTTGCAATTTTCCAAGTTTAGTCGAATAAGGCTGTCTCCTGGCATTGACACAGCTGATCCTCACAGCCAATTGGCCTGGAGGTCAGTTATTCCTAGTGACACCAACAACAATCAAGACTTAACTACAACAAGGCTGTATACACAGTCCACAAAAGGGGGCACTAAGAGTGCCCACCTCAGGTAACTGGGAGACCAACTGAACCATATAGGATACCTTAGCACACAAAGCTACCCTACCAACTCAGGGAAGCAGCGGAAATGCCGAGACAAGGAAACAGATCACAAGCGAAAGAAATGGAGGACAACAAGCGACTGGATATAGAGTTCAAAACCACAGTTATAAGGTTTTTCAAGAATTTCCTAGAAAAGGCCGATAAAATAAATGAGACCTATGAGGATATGAAAAGGGATCAATTAGAAATAAAAAGGGATCAACTAGAAATAAAGAATGAATACATTCTCTGAAATAAAAAAAAAATATTACACAGAGTCCTAAAAACCAAATGGAAGTTCGCAAGAATCAAGTCAAAGATTTGGAACATTAAGAGCCAGAAGACACTCCTCCACAGAAGCAAGAAGACAAGAGAATCCAGAAAGTTGAAGATAATGTAAGAAGCCTCTGCAACAACTTCAAGTGAACCCACATCAGATTTATAGGGTTCCCAGAAGAAGAGAGAGAGCAAGATACCGAAAACATACTGGAAGAAATAGTAACAGAAAACTTCCCCCACCTGGTGAATTAGACTTACAAGTCCAGGAAGCACACAGAACCTCAAACAAAAGGAATCCAAAGAGTACCACACCAAGACACATTATAATTAAAATTCCAAGAACAAAAGATAAAGAGAGAATATTAAAAGCAGCAAGAGAAAAGCAGGCAGTTACTTATAAAGGAGCACCCATATGATTGTCAGCTGATTTCTCCCATGCAGGCCAGATGGGAATGGCAAGAAATATTCAAGGTGATGAAGAGCAAGAACCTAAAGCCAAAAATACTCTACCCAGAAAAGCTATCACTCAGAATTGAAGGCCAGATAAAGAGCTTCACAAATAATAATAATAATAAAAAAGCCAAACCAGAATTATATGAATTGCTGAAGGGGGTTCTCTAGGAAGAGGAAGAAAATAAAGATAAAAATTATGAACAACAAATATGTAACTATCAACAAGTGAATTTAAAAACCAAGGGAATTTAAAAATCTGACGAACAATATTAACTGTTGAATATAATAGAATCAGAGGTATGGAAGGGGAGTGAACTGACGATTCTCAGGGAAGAGACTGAACATAAATCGTGCACCTATGGATGAGGACAATGGGGGGTGGGGAAAGGGCAGAGAGTGTGGTGGGAACCTGATGGAGGGGAACAATGGAGAGGGGGAAAAAATGAGGAACATTTGTAATAATACGAACAATAAAGATTAATTTAAAAAATAAATTAATTAATTAAAAAAGAGTAAGATGCAAATTGGCCGCACCTTCGTGATGTGTACCAGCCAATCAGAAGTGATTATGAAAATTAACCTAACAAAGATGGTGGGTTAATCTGCATATGCAGTCACTGAGAGGCTGGGGGCTGGGTAGGGCACTTGCATCATCACCATGGCAATGGTGCAGGCATTTCACATCGCCCGAGCAGCTCTGGACTTCTGGGCAGTGTGGGAAGGCAGAAAGGCAACTCTGAAATAGAGCAAAGGAAATGCCAGCAGCTAGGGGAAGATTCTTGCATGAATCTTCAGGTATCAGGCCTCTGATATGATTATAAATTTCAAGAAATCTGACATGGATACAGTGCTATTCAAATTTCACCAATTACCCCAATATCCTCAACAGTATTTATCTTTCTTCCTTTTCTTATTTCTCCCCTCTTTGCCTTTTTCCTCCTTCCTTACCTCTTTTTTCCTTTCTACCTTCCTTTAGTCTCTCTCTCCCAACTTTCTAGGACTTGGTCCAGAATTATGGTTTTAGTTGCTATGTCTTGCTATGTACTTTGAAGATTAAATATCTTCAAATTTTCACTTTCTTTTCCACCTAAACCAAATTTTCTATACTTTGGAGTTCCAGGCCTCTTTTTCTTTCATCTCCTCCAACTGTTTCATAACTATTTCACAAGAAAATATGGACACAGGTATTTCTAAACTTTCAGGCTTCCCCTTCCTAGAGAAGTATCCACTTTTCCTATCTGGTTTCTTAAAGCTGCTGCATTCTATTACTTCCACACATTTAGAAATCCTTAAACAAAACGTGCATCAAAAAGTCAGGTGTTTTTTCTTTCATTTTCATTGGAAAATTTCCTAAATTCTATTATAGCTGAAATTTTATTGCTAGTGCCCCAAAGCTGTGTAAGATCTAAAAGCCAAAAGCAGAGGAGTGCAATTGGAAGACCAAGTATGCTTCTCAGTAGAAATGTTTCAGTGTTTGAGGTTTTGAGAGTGAGTGTATGTCACATTTCTGAGGGAACCTTGATAAAAGGAACCACCAAATCAGCACATTTCTGTGTCAGATATAACCGTACTTAAAACAGCATTATCTTCTCATTTTGAAACAGTAAAGACAAAAGCACCAAATATTCCCAAAGTGAAAAACAAGGCTATTTCAGTAATTTCCTAGAACATATATTCCAGAGCTCCTTCAAAGCACTGTTTAAATGTAAACCCATTGAATTCAACATGGACATAAAGCAAGGATCAGACAATCCACTTTCTACCTACCTCTATCCTTAGAAACCAGTATTTTAAATTCATGCATGATTACTATGATGTTGAAGATTACATTTTATGTTATTTGACAATGTAATGTAAGCAGTTTTTAGTTTTAAAAATTCCTCTTCATCAGTTAGTTGAATATTTTAACACTCTAAATTTAAGGCTCTCTCTTTACACCCCCAATCTTCATGTCAAATATTTAATGATCTATAAATATTTAGAAAGTTCTAATAGAGCATGCTATTAAAAACAAACCAAGAAAGACTGGTTTATGTGAGTAACCTCCTTTTATTTATCTCTTTGTAAGTTTGGATATGTGAATATTTAATTTTTTCAGTAGAGTTTTATTATATTTATTATATCTCCACCCCCTTTACAAACTGATAGGGAGATAAGTACACATCCTATTAATGCTCTGGATAGGTTATAGGAGGTGCTAGGTGAGCATACTGGTAGGGTTAATAGGAAAAACGAGGAAGTTTTTTTATTAAAATAATGCTGTTTAGAGAATTTTAGACAATGATTGATAATACTTAACACCAATCCAATTGACTGCTTCTGAATTTTTCATATTTGTCCTTCAGTTAGGGTTAGAGGATGTATGTGTTTGTGTTGATAGTTTAATCCATAGGAATTAGTGATAATCTGGAAATCAGGAGGTGTTGGTGTCTGCCTGATCTCTGTCACTGACTGGCTTTGTGACCCTAAATCAAAAGTTTCACCTCTCTGAAACTCAATTCTCATCTTCAAAGTGATGAACTAGATGATCTCTTAGTATCTTTCCAGCAGTTAACACACAATCCAGTGAGATCTAAGGATATCAGATGGGTGCATAGTACTGTTCATTGACATCTCTTGATTGACATTTATATGTACTCAAGCAATACCTTTACATTTATGTTGATTTACTATTATTTTTCCATTGGTTTGCCTATGCTCTCCTAGATGTGAATTCAGTTGTTTCTTAAATTATAGATATAAGAAAATAGTAGGCCATAATGGAGATATGTAGAATTAAGATGAAATGTTTTAATTAAAATTTTAAATTAAAAATGTAATAAGAGGATGCTTTCATTTAAAAAGCCTTTTCTGTAAAACTGTGCTTTTTAAACATCAGGGTCTCAATTAATTTACCTTCTAAATAAGGGCCTTGTACTTGATCTGGGGTGACAAAGAGGTCTTATCTGAAATACTAACTCTAAGGCTCAGCAGGAAAGAATGCTTGGTGTGTCTAACAGTGTCTACCATGGGTAAGAGAAGGATTCAGTGCCATCCATTTCTTGACCTAGGATGAGAACATCATTAAGAGTCCTTCCTACCTGGCCGGCATATCAACCTATGAACCAGGAGGTCATGGTTTGTTTTCCAGTCAGGGAACATGCCTGGGTGGTGGGTTTGATCCTCAGTAGGAGGTATATAGGAGAGAGCTGATCAATGATTCTCTCTCATCATTGATGTTTCTGTCTCTTCCCCCCTCTCCCTTCCTCTCTGAAATCAATAAAAATATTTCTAAAAATGAGTCCTTGCTAGATACAGTCTTCCTCCGCTGTTCCTCATTTCATTGAATGGCATTATTCACTTAGTTGTCCAGGAATCATTCTTGACTGCATCTCTTCCCTCATCCTCCCATTAGCAATTCATCAGCAAGCTCTGTCTATTTAGCTCCTAAATAGTTTATCACTATCTTCTTCTAAGCTACTAACATATCTTACTTAAACCATTGCCTCTCTCTATTTAATAATGAGTTACCCAGTAGGTAGACTGAGCATGTGCTTAGAGTAACAGCAAATTGGAGATGCATTCCTTTCCCACCCACACAAACATACAGAAAGAAGTAAAAAATTAAGGAAAAAAGTTTAATAACAGGACCCATTTATATTTAGATAATTTAAAGATTTTTTTAAAGTATGTTATATGATTGCTTTTATTTTGCATTATAACATGGTTTATGTGTGGGTACGTGTGTGTGCGACTGTGTTTTAGTGTGTGTGTGTGTGAGAGAGAGAGAGAGAGAGAGAGAGAGAGAGAGAGAGAGAGAGAGAGACTGTGTTTCAGTGGGGGGGCGGGTGTCAGTTGAGGAGTATAGTTTTTAGGAAATAACATCTCTAAAAGCTTGGTTCTGGCCCCACATCTAATCCATTCTACAAAGTGTTGGAGAATAGTCTTTATTATTGAATTTACTGGGGTTACATTGACTAATAAAATTATATCAGTTTCAAGTGTACAATTCTATATAATACATCATTTGTATATTTGATTATATGTTTTCCACCCAAAGTCAAATCTCCTTCTGTCACCATTTATACCCTCTTAACCCTCTTTTATTTGGCCCCCTAACACCTTTTCACTCTGGTAATCACCATACTGTTGTCTGTGTTTATGAGATTTTTTTTTTTTGCTTGATTTTTTCACCAATTTGACACAGGTTCTCAGTCCCCCTTACCGCTGACAGCTATCAGTCTGTTCTTTGTATATATGAATCTTTTTCTATTTTGTTTGTTTATTTTATCCATTATATTCCATATGTGTCTGAAATCATATAATCTCTGACTGGCTTTTTTCACTTAGCATATCTTGTCGGTCCTTTTATACTATTGCAAAAGGTAAAATTCCCACTTTTTTATGGTGAGTAGTATTCCATTGTATTAAATATATCATAGGTTTATTAACCACTCATCTACTAATAGGCACTTGGGCTGCTTGTAATTCTTGGCTATTGTAAATAATACTGCAATGAACATAGTGGTGCATATATTATTTCAAATTAGTGTTTTGGGTTTCTTTGGATAAGATTCTGAGAAGCAAAATCACTGGGTCATGGGGAAGTTTCATTTTTACTTTTTAAAATATATATTATTATTGATTTCAGGGAGGAAGGGAAAGGGAGAGAGAGAGAGAGAGAAACATCAATAATGAGAGAGAATCATTGATCTTCTGCCTACTGCACACCCCTACTGGGATCCAGCCCAGAACCCAGGCATGTGCTCTGACCTGGAATTGAACTGTGATCACCTAGTTCATAAGTTAACCCTCAACTACTGAGCTACTCTGGCTGGGCCATTTTTAATTTTTTGATGAAGCTTCATACTGTTGTCTATAGTGGTGGCACAAGTCTGCATTCCCACCAACGGTGCATTGAAGATTCCCTTTTCTCTACATTCTCACCAACACTTGTTTGTGGATTCTGACAGTTATGAAGTGATATCTCATTGTAGTTTTAAATGGTTTTAATTTGAATTTCTCAATTAGTGACATTGAGCATCTTTTCAAATGTTTATCAGTCATCTGTATGTCCTATTTAGAGAAGTGTCTATTTAGGTTCTTCTCTTCCCTACCCCACCTTTTTTTCCAACTGGATTTTTTCTTTGTTGTTGTTGTTTTGATGTTGAGTAGTTTGAGTTCTTTATAAAATTTAGATATTAACCCCTTATCAGATGAATCATTGGCGAATATGTTCTCCGATATAGTAGGTTGTCTTTTCATTTTGTTGATTTCCTTTGCTGTGCTGGAAACTAAACTTTTTAGTTTGATGTAGTCCCATTTGTTTATTTTTTCTTTTCTTTCCCTTGTCTGAGGAGCTATATCCAAAAATATATTGCTATGAGATATGTCTATGATCTTACTGCCTGTGTTATCTCCTAGGATTTTATGGTTTTGAGTCTTACACCTAAGTCTTTAATCCATTTTCTGTTTATTCTTTTGTATGGTGTGAGGTTGTTTAATATCATTTTTTGCATGTATTTGTCCAGTTTTTCCACAACAATTTATTGAATAATCTCAGAGGAAATGAGTATAACTTCCACCTACTTTACAGCATCCCCTGCCATCTTTGTATCTTCGGTGGTGAGGTAACTATCCTATTTAATTGGGTTGTTTGTTTCCTTATTGTGGAAAATCAAGAGGGTTCTTTAAAATATATATTTGGATATCAGTTCTTTATCAGATCTGTGTCTTAAAAATACCCTCAGTCTACAGCTTATGTTAAAATTGATGAGAAGACTGATATTTTCAAAAATGTTCTCCTCTCCCCTCTCTCCTGATCCCCTTACCATAGAGGCTTCTCTCTCTTCCTCTAGGGAGAACCTGGTGAATCCCCTTCTAGAGTCGACCTGTGCTCAGAGGGGGATCCCATTTCTGGGGAGACAACATATGTAGCTGAACATAGCCTCACCTGGCAGCCTCATGCCAAGTGGACTCTACCTGATCTGATTTTGAATGAGATAATGGCTCTCTCCTTTCACCACTGAGCAGAACCCCACTAACAGAAGTTGATGTGCTGGGTATGTGGGCTGGGCTGGCACAGGGCTGGGGCAGAGGTCATGCCATGTTCCCCAAAGGGGCCGTGTGCCCCAGGTGAGCCGTGAGTCCCAGGGGAAGCAGTGGACCCGGGGGGAGGGGCAGTGAGAACCAGAGGCGATCGGATTCTATTCGTGTGGTCTTGAGATAGTCACCATAAAACAAGCAGACTGTCAAATGAGGAGCGGATTCTATTCATGTGGTCCCGAGATAGTCACCATAAAAAAAGCAGATTGTCAAATGACAGCGGGGAGGGGAAGGAGACCTGGGGGGAGATAAGAGAACAACCGAAGGACTGGTATGCATGAATATACGTACAACCAACGAGCACAGAACTCTGGGGAGGGAGGGCATGAATGGGAAGTGGGCGGGGGAGAACAATGCTAAGCTATGTACACATATAATACCTTAATAAAAAATAAAATAAAAAATAAATGGTGATGGGAAAATTGGACAGATACATGCAAAAGAATGAAACTAGATCATCAACTTACACCATACACAAGAAAAAAAATACATCTTTGAAAAATTGTGCAAGAATTTCTGTGGGGGAACCTCCTTGGACAAACACAGCCAGGTCACCTTTGTGTGTCCATGGGGGACTTTGGCAGGTCCTGCACACTGTTCTCCCAGAGGAGGGGCCTTTTTCCCTCTTTCCTGGGGAACCTGCTGGAGACTCTGCTGCCTCAATTTGTCCACAAGGTTGGTACCACCAGACCAGAAACCTGCCAAACTTATGGTGACAGTGTTCTCTCCCCAGTGTTGGTACTGTGTGTTTCCCCATTGCGAGGTGGGGGGTCTCTGACGTGTACCAGCATGAGAACTACCTCTTATTAGAATTGCATGTATTTGCCCTTTGTCTCTTAAGAAAACACAGACTTTTGAGAGTTTTCTGTACCACAAGGATATTAAAACTTTATCTGGCTTTGGGTTGTAAGGATTGCTTTCAAGCTTGTTTTTTGAGGTTTTCCCGATGTCTGTATTTCCTAATATGTGTTTTGGGCACTGGAAGGGAGAGTCAGCCTTTGCCTGACTGACTTCTGGCCCTGGGGTTACACTTTACACAGAGGCATCTGTGAATGTACTTCATTCTCAAGAATTTATAATATGAACAATAACATTTAAAATACCAACAATAACCATGTAAAATTCAAAAATAACAAAAGAATATTTATTTATTGTTTAACATGGATGATACAATGGGAAAATGAAAGATAAAATAATAAAAGCAATCCCAAACAAAATCACCCAAATGATAAATATTAAAAGATAAAGAACTACATCACGCCATGGAGAACAGATAAACAACAAGATGAAAACCGAAAAGAAAAGGAAATTTTCAAGGCGTGACTGTGAAACAAGTTTTGCCCTTATGTCAGGGGGAGCACATTCAACAAGAGGCCCTGGAGCCGGGCCCTCCTCAGGCAGCGCCTCCTCCGAGGCAGGAGCCAGCACGGGCTCCAGGGAGGGCTCTTCATCCAGCGGTGCTGGGGCCTCAGTTTCCTCTGGGGCCGGCCCTGGCTCCACAGTTGCAGCTGGAGAGGCCGCTGGAGGTGGTGGAAGCTCTGCAGGTGGAGATGCCTCCAGCTCCGCATCCTGCTCCTCCAGTTGAACTTCAGATGTGACAGGAGGAGCCGCCTCTGCCTCCTGGGCTGGTGCTGGAGTTAGGAGAGGAGAAAAGATCACCCAGGTGCCTGCATGTCCATCTGTCCCCCAAAGTGAGAACACAGCTGGAGCCCAGGACCCACCACAGGATGTGCTCCCCAATGGCCATTCAGAAGATGGGTTTAGTCCAAGGGTGGGCAAACTTTTTGACTCAAGGGCCACAATGGGTTCTTAAACTGGAGCAGAGGGCCAGAACAAAAGCATGGATGGATTGTTTGTGTGAACTAATATAAACTCAAAGTGAACATCATTACATAAAAGGGTATAGTCTTTTTTTTTTAATTTCAATAGTTTAGAACTGACATCCGGTCCACTGGATGTAGTATGCCCATGACTGGTTTAGTCAGTCTTTGCTCCTGGCCAGGCTCAAGGCTTGCTCCCTCTGTGTCTGGCAACAGCCTCTCCCCATAAGCTCACATGGACCTCCCCAAACCTTCCCACCCGTACCCCTCCCCAGGTTCTCACCCTTGGGCCCTTGAGCTGGATCCTCCACTGGCAGCTCCTCCTCTAAGGCAGGAGCCAGCATGGGCTCCAGGGAGGGCTCTGCATCCAGCGGTGGTGGGGCCTCAGTTTCCTCTGGGGCCGGCCCTGGCTCCACAGCTGCAGCTGGAGAGGCCGCTGGAGGTGGTGGAAGCTCTGCAGGTGGAGATGCCTCCAGCTCCGCATCCTGCTCCTCCAGTTGGACTTCAGATGTGACAGGAGGAGCCGCCTCTGCCTCCTGGGCTGGTGCTGGAGTTAGGAGAGGAGAAAAGATCACCCAGGTGCCTGCATGTCCATCTGTGCCCCTAAGACAGAACACAGCTAGAGAGCTCAGGACCCACCACAGGACTTCCTCCCCACCTGCAGTACAACAGATGGGTGGTCTGAGGCCGATCTTGGCTCCTGTCCAGCCTCTGGGTGCTCCCTGTGTGCCTGGCAACAATCCCTCCCCATAAGCTCCCATGCAGCTCCACCCCCATCCCCCTCACTTCCCCAGCTTCTCACCCTTGAACACTGCCTCTTTGGGCTCAGGGTGCTCCGGGCCAGTCTGGTTGACATGGTCAGTGTAGTCCACATCACTGGTGAACACTTTGAGCTGCTGGTTGAATCCGAGCTGCCTTGGGGGCACAGTCCTAGGGAACCTGGGCCGCTTCTGTATAGGTGTCCCTGGCTGTTCATCGAAGAGCCACACTTCGACCAGCTCGTTGAATCTGACCTTCTTTGGGGGTACAGTCCTAGGGAACCTGGTCTGCTTCCGTAGAGGTGTCCCTGGCTGTCCATCCACGGGCCCTGGGTCCCCAGAGCCCCAGGTGGCCACACTCACTTCAGGCCTTTCCTGGCCCTGGGTGGTGTGGCTCACCGGCTCCTCCCCAAAGTAGAACATAGGGCGGGGCTTTTCCTCCACCATCTGGTGCTCCTCCTTGACCTGGGTTGAACTCTGCAATGACAGTGATGGCAGCTGGTCAGGAAGACTCAAGCCCAGCTCTAGTCTCTGCTGCTTCTGCCAGACACACACACACACACACACACACACACACACACACACACACGGAGGGGACATAGGGCTGCTGAGGTGGGATCAGAGTGGTGGCCTGGCCTGAACAAAACTGCCCTAAGCCTCCCTGTGTTACCTCCTGGTTCCGCCGTGTAAAGGGCCACAGGCGTCGTCTGGACTGAGTCCGGATCCAGCAGCGGGCACGTCGGAATGTACTCTCATGGCTGCCTCTCTTGAGGCCTCGTCCTTGGCCTTGACCTCGGGACACAGGGAGACAACAAGAAAACATGGTGTCCTCTCCAGTGCGTCTATCCGAGTGAGATGGGAAAAGGCAGTTATAGAATTTGGTGCCTGGTTGCCGGTTCCATTGGGCTCCATCGTCAGGAAGTGAGGTCACCCATGAGCCCCCACCCCGAGCATCTCCTCAGGCATGAGCCACGACCTCACTTCCAGCCTCTTTGGAAAACAGTATGGAGTTTCCTCAAATAATTAAAAATGGAACTGTCTTTTGATCCAGCAATTCAACTTCTTGCAATATATTCAATGAAACCACAATACTCCTTCAATATGAAGATTTGACCTTTATCATTTTCTGCTTCCCACTCCTTTTAGGATAAAGTACAAAAATTTTGTATGGCCATGTGTTCTCTAGTAGTCCCTGCCTACTTCTATTCAATGCCATAACATTTTCCTTTCTCTCTTGGTTTGAGCCATACCAGTCTTTGTCAATTCCCACAAATGTCCTGTGTGGTAACTTATTCCACTCGTTGCAAAGCTATTCTGGTTCTCTCTTTAGCTTTTTATATATGACTCATACTTTGATTCAGCTCTGTCGCTTAAGGGCACCTCTCTCAGTAATTCACTTGAGATCCGAAGCTGTCATATTTTCCCTTCATACTCCAGATTGTAGTCGTGCAGACTTGTGATCATTTGATTTTTGTCTGTCTCTTGCACTAGAGAATAAGCGTTTTGTTCACTATTGTCCCAGGTGCACCAGCTTAGTACCTCGGTTCATAAATACTGCTTGAGTAGATGGATACTTCAACAATATAATATAACCTATAGTTCCTTAGTAAAGTTGTAGCATAGAAACCATCTTAAAGCCTTTTTCTTAATAGTCTTTGTTCCTGGTACCAATTTAACAGTTAGTTGTGAAAAATATCCCAGGCTTTTAGAAGTTCTTGATTATAGTGCTTACCTGAAGTGTTTCTAACAAGTCCTTCAAACTTTGCATGGCCAAACAAACTCTTGATATCTTCCCCTTAAATAATATATTTGTCTCCCAGTAATCTCTCTTAATGGCTCAAGTCCTTGATGTCAACCTTAACTCTTTTCCTTTTCTCCCCTGTCAAATTTAATCGACCAGCAAGGCATGTTGGTTTTATCCTAAAAATACACCTATAAACTGAGTCCTCTCATCTCCTTGCCATCGTTCCATTTGCAGCCTTAAATATTTATCACCTGTACAACTTCAATAAGGTCCTAACTGGTGTCCCTGTTTCTGGTGTTGGCTCCCTCAGTCTGATCTTTACAGAATGGCCAAACTAATTTTTCCAAAAAAAAATTTAATAAACAATATCATGCCCTTACTTAAACTTTTCTTTGCTTTCTATTACCATTAATATAAATACTATAATTTATCATTGCTTTTGCCTACAACTCCATTGTCTTTCATCTCTCTATCTCCCCTTCTTATTAATTTACATCCATAATGATGATCTTCTTGTAATTTTTGAATCATGTAATATTCAGACATTAATTGTGTGCTTTCCCTTTTCTTGATATTTCTGTTTTCTAATCACATGTGATTTTCCTTCTCAACCCTCAGGCCACAGCTCAAAGACCGTACCCTTAAAAGGCCTTGCCTGATTACTGGATCTAAGAGTCTTCTTTACCCTCATCATCACTCTCTATCCTATTTCATCCAGCTTTGTTTTCTTCATAGCACATATCACCATCTGAAATTTTTTATAACTGTATGATATTCTTATTTTTTTAATTGATTCTCCATACTGACATGTTCAAGAGAGAAAAACTCCTAGTTTCCTTGTTTCCTGTATTTATCTAGCTTCCAGAAGAATGTATGTCACATGCTCTTTTTTCAAAATATAGTTGCTGAATGGATGAATGAGTAGAAATTAATTTCAAAATAGATTGGTTCCAGGAAGAAGTAAAAATACAATCAAAGTATATTTTTTAAACTATTGAAAAGTACTGTAGTCCTATTATTATGTTTATACTTCCCAGCCCCCGGCCTCTATACTTTAGAGTTCTGCTCATAGGTTTTCCTTGGAGCATAAGAGATCAAAGAACTATTATTGAGCAGTAAAAGTTCATGATGGATTGTATAATTTTAATGATTGTCACATTTTGTATTTGAATTTTTTGCAAGAGAGAATTTTTTAAAAAGTAACTAGACATTGGTTCTGGCACTGGTCAATTAGCTGATTACTTAGAGCATGTTTCGTTTTTTTCTGCATTTCATTCCAAACACTTTTCAGTCTAAAATTTACATTTTCCTTCAATTTTATAGAAATATGCAGGAAATATTTTTTTCTAGCATTTTTATCAAGCATTGGATTTCTGGAAACTGAAGGGTGACTTGGTTGGCACTATCAATGCTTTTCAGCAGGACTATCTTTTGACCCTAATGCCTTCTCATACCGGTTTGACCACTAGGTGGCATACATAAGATGGTAAGGTAAAGTGCTGGCCCATTGACAAGCTCTGAGTTTGTGGAGGAGTCATGAGAAAACCTGTAAATGAGTGTACAAATCTCAAGGTCTGGTGAAGTGTAGGTAAATGTCAGAAAGGATATATGTAAAATGTAAATCACCAAAATGTATTATGGAACACCACTTGCATTTATAGTACTAGAATAATGAATATACAATTTTAAAAACTATTATACAGTAATTAAGCAATAATTGTTGAGATTGTCAGTTGTTTACCATGCTCTGGACTTCAGTTACATGAATAATTTGAATGAAAAGCTTGTTATTTTATCTATGCCTCTTTGTTACTGAGAAGGAAAAATCTAGTTAAATAAGAGTTTCATTTGGTTGAATTAAGATAAAATGGAAATCTTTAAAATATATATGGTAATATATAAAATAATAAACGCAGTCTTATAGTAAAGTAATAAATATGTATGGTAACGTATCACATAGTACTAAGGCATATAATAAAGAGCAATAGTTTTTTAGCTCCAGGCAGATTCCCCAGAGAAAACTTAAAAAATAACACACACTTTATATATAAAGTAATTATTTTAATAGCAAAGACATGAAATAGTTTTTACTAGAGAATAGATTTGATCTCTCTAGGAAGATGAATATGCAATAATAATGTGGTGTGGGTATGAGAGAGTGGGGAGAGTAAGAAAGAAGGAGAATGACTGAAAGCAAATTAGGAGACTAGCTAATGGCCAGAGAATAAATAGGGAAGACCATGGTGCTTGTGCTCAAAGTCCTCTGCCGATTACCTCTGATTGGGTAATTCTTTGCTAAGAGATACTTAACACTACCCAGATCTGATCAAACAGAACTATCAAATCTTGCAACTCAGATTCTTGCTCTGAGAACAAGCTCTTCCAGAAAGCTTCCAATAGTTTTCTGTATTACCAATAAGATCATGGTATAAATAGGCATTGCCTTGCCTGGGTGACTCAAGTGTCTGCCCTTCTTACCAGTTATACTGGTAGTTGCCACCGTGACCCATTTCTTAGGCATACCATTTTCTCCATTGGCCACTTGTGATCCAGGTTATCCTGGATGGGTGGGACTGTATTTGTTTGTGGACAAAATCATGTCTGTGAGCAAATAAAATCTCCTATGAAGCCTTATAATCAAGTTACTGGGGAATCATCTTGGTGGGACTCCCGGATAAAGGCTCTACTTCTTTCAAATCTCTAAATACCTATTTTCTACAATCCACAGTTGGAGGAAGGCCCACAGCATAGGGATAGGAGTAGGCCCGGTATCTTCCCAATTCCTACTTGCTGATACTTCTAAGGAATTAATTTCTACATACTATCATCATCCATGATGCACTTGTTTTCACTCTCCTAAGTGAAGTATCTTAAAGTGTTGGGGTACTTTATTTTATCTATTTATTCTCTGTTTAAATCCAACCTGTAGAATGATGAAAATTAAGCAGAAATGGAATTTGCACAGTTCTATTATTATTTGTGCAATAAGAAATTATTTTTTAAATATATATTTATTAATTTCAGAGAGGAAGTGAGAGGGAGAGATCATAATAATATGGCCACTCAGTGTAGTTTTGCTTTGAACTGATTGCTGAGTAAGAGACTAACTAAAAGGAAGTTGTGATGGCCACTTTTAGCTTATAGAAGAGATCTAGACTTAAATCTGTAGAAGATAACTAATAATAATAGTGCCATCTATCACTGATATTATCACTCAAGGCCCTGAACTTTCTATTCTTATCTCTCTAGTCTTCTTCTTTCTCTTTCTTACTCTCAGGATAATATGCTTACAACTCCCTTCCTTGCCAGAGCATTCCTAAATTCACACAAAAACTTCTGTTGTGTATAGTCCACTCTGTAGAAATGTGATGGGAGGAAAGTCAGCGCTTTCTAAGCTTCCCAGACAAGAAGAAACAAAAGTAGTTCATCACCACTTTAAGAAGAAGAAATTTTAAAATTTCAAAAATTGGAGCAATAAAATGACAATAAATAATATCTATCAACCATTGAATCTAAAAAAAAAAAACACACAAATGAACAAGTAAAACAGAAAAAGCCTCATATATAGAGAACATTGTAATGATGAAGTGATGAGTGAAAAAAGTAAAGGGATTAAGAAGTACAAATAAGCCAAAACCGGTTTGCCTCAGTGGATAGATCGTCGGCCTGAGGACTGAAAGGTCCCAGGTTCGATTCCAGTCAAGGGCATGTACCCAGTAGGGGATGTGCAAGAGGCAGCTGATCGATGATTCTCTCTCATCAATATTTCTAACTCTCTATCCCTCTCTCTTCCTCTCTGTAAAAAATCAATAAAATATATATATTTTTTAAAAAGAAGTACAAATAAGTTGTTAGAGAATAGTCATTGGGATGTAAAGTATAGCAAAGGGAATATAGTCAATAATATTCTAATAACTATGTATGGGGTCATATAGGTACAAGATTTATTGGGATAATTACTTAGTAAGTTACATAATGTCTAATCATTGGGGTGTACACCTGAAACTAATATAATACTGTACTTAAACTGTAATTGAAAAATAAAAAAATAAAAAATAAATAAGGCCAAAAATAAATGTTTCTGGGAAAATACAATTTGATGTGAAACAGAATAAATTGTGTCCAAAGGCCACTGCATAATTTCAATGATTTTTATTCTCATTTATTTTAAATAAATTACACCACAAAAACAAAACCCTAAATCCCAAGGCAGGAGTGAGGGACATGTTGCTGGATGAAAAATGTGGGAAGGAAAGAGATTATATGGGATAACATATCACTAAAGCAGAAAGAGAAAGATCTTGGGAAAGAGGAGTTACTTTGTGGTGTACTCCTCCTGACACCAAACCCCTCAGGCACAGAGAAAGTTGCCTTTGACAAAGCTGGTTTGCCTTGTTAAGTCAATAAAGATACGAACAACTAAATTGCCTTCTTCAGCTTATGAAGAGACTGAATGTATGTTCCCTGGGGAAGAGTTGGTCTTTTAAAAGGCATTTTTTCCATCTTTCTTTTCACTCTCAAATAAATCTCTATATTCTTGACACCTAAATTATCCTTCTTATCTGAAAATGCTGTGTCTGGGACCAAAATGTCTAAACAAATTGTCTCTCTTCCAGGGGAGCATTTTTATGCTCCAATTATAGGTGCTCCCGGTAATTGGGCAGTGTGTGTCACTCAGCCAACCTCTCCTTTGGGATTGTCAAAGCCAGGCTGCTAATAAGGCCTCAGGTAGCCTTCCCATGCCCACCCCATTCTTTCTTTTCTTGGCAGCTCAAAGAAATAATTGAAGCTCCCAGGACTCCTGGGCTGTCTATATCCTTGATTTCTTCCTGAGGACACCAGGTTGATCAAGCAATGCCTGTTCTGTTATCCAGAAAATCAGCCGCAGGACTTGGAAAAGACCAAGAACCAAGAAACATGTCTCCTCCTCTTTGTTCAAGGAGAGCAGTGAACTTCACATTGTGGGGCCTACATCTGGCTCAGGGGTCCTAGAAGCACTCAGGGTTCAAGGGCAGGCTGAGTGGATGCCTCTGCGCTTCTCACTCCCCTACTTCCCACACACTTGGACAGAAAGCAATGACTTTTCCCTTTTTGTCTTCTCGAGGTTGCACTTAAGAATTTTATAACTTAAAAAGGATAGGCCTAAACACTCTTGTTAAAATTATGTGCCTTTTATTTATAAATCTGTATTTCTTTACTCAAGCTCTCCTTTTGCCTCTGATAGCCTTGTTCTTACTGTGGATGACTCTTTAGAAATACATTTATTAGGACCTATTGTATGTTGTAATGGCAAACTTATGTAGAACACGCACCGTGTCTTCGTTGTCTGTATAAACTCCTGGTACATGTGGCAGCCAATATCCATTGGCTGAATTGTTAATAAATTCTCTTCCTCTAGTTTAAATAAAAGAAGACCCTCATCTCTCTTTCTACTTCTAGTTTTTCTGTCAGCCAGTGAGGTTCTACAGTCCATTTTCTCAGTCAAAATATCAAAATGCTCTCCCTTTTATTTGCTGCATGCTGTTGGAAGAAAAGGCAGATTCTCCCATTTCCATGTTTGCCTAATCTATTATCTTGATCATATTTTCCTTGAATGCGGCCTGCTTTAAGCTTCCTTCTGCTGGTCTCCAGTCACATAAGACATTATGCTCCATGCAGGTGAACTCCTTTTCTGCAGTGCCCACACCAGCTCTCTCTTTCTGGGTCATTTGGAAGCTGCTGACAGTGCTCATCAGCAAGCTTCCTTTTCCAGGCTGCTCATGCCTTTCTCAGATCCTCTTGGACCATCACTGTCTCTGAAGTTCCCCAGTCTCCAAGCTCTGTTAGGGATGCTGGCTCCTTACAGAAGTTTCTAACAATAAAATTATACCTATGGCTCCTTGAATCTATATCTTATTGTGACACATAAGAAACACTCTAGATTCTGCTTAGTTTGGAAAATTTCTTCAGACACCCTTATTTTACTGATCAAAGCTAAAACCCACTGTGGTTTCTTTAGAAATTTCCTAAGGTTAAATCATTTTGAGTTATAGCAGAGCAGGCATTAGAAACAGATTCTATTAACTGCTTGTCTTTTTTATATGTGTAATGTGTTTAAGAGTATGTTAGATGTACCTGACCTTGTTGTTAACCTAAGAATTGGCTAATTGTGGAGATTTTATGCTAAGTTAGGTACAAAGACAAGCCCTAACTTGTGAAAAAGCATGTGGCAGTGGGGAAAAGTGGTTCAGAAGAAAGAAGAGGATGATGTAAAAGGCATCCTTCAACTCATGATCAAAACACAGGTTTAGCCGAAACCAGTTTGGCTCAGTGGTAGAGTGTTGGTCTGCGGACTGAAAGGTCCCAGGTTTGATTCCAGTCAAGGGCATGTACCTTGGTTGCGGGCACATCCCCGGTTAGGTGTGCAAGAGGCAGCGGGTCGATGTTTCTCTCTCATCAACGTTTCTAGCTCTCTATCTCTCTCCCTTCCTCTCTGTTAAATATCAATAAAATATATTTTAAAAAAACAAACAAAAAAACACAGATTTACTTTAGCATCTGTATTGGTCAAGGCTCTCCTGAAAACACACACACACACACACACACACACACACACACACATAGGAGATAGATAGATAGATAGATAGATAGATAGATACTGTAGATATTATTATACATTGGCTAATATGATTATGGAGGCTAGCAAATCCAATCTGCAGGTGGGCCAGCAGACTTGAGACACAGAACAAATGTTCAAGTTTAAAGTCATCAAGCAGAAAGAGCAGATATTCCAATTTGAAGGCTCTGAGGCAGGAAAAACATACCAGTGTTGCAGATAAAGTCCAAGGGTGTAGTCTGCTGGAGAAATCTCTCTTGGGAAAAGGATTGGTCTTTTGGTTCAATTGAGGCCTTCAACTAATTAGATGAGGCCCACTATATTATATAAGGAAATCTGCATTACTTAATCAATTAAAATGTTTTTCTTATTAAAAAACAACCCCATGGAAACACTCAGAACAATGCTTGACCGAAATCTTAACTCCCTATGGCTTAGTCAAATTGACACATAAATTTTAACCATTATAGCATCTTTCAACTCATGCACAGGTGATACCTTATTCATATTTCAGTTTGCATATAACATACAGGTAGTACTTTGAGTATTCTCATGCTTAACACAGTTATTATCTAGAGCAGTGTTTCCCAAACTTCTCTCATGATAAGAATAACCTGGTGGAGTTGTTAAAATACAGATTCCTGAAACCCAATTAAGAAGTGCTAAACTGCTGAAACCGGTTTGGCTCAGTGGATAGAGCATCAGCTTGTGGACTCAAGGGTCCCAGGTTCGATTTCAGTCAAGGGCATGTTACCTTGGTTGCAGGCACATCCCCAGAAGGGAGTGTGCAAGAGGCAGCTGATCGATGTTTCTCTCTCATCGATGTTTCTAACTTTCTATCCCTCTCTCTTCCTCTCTGTAAAAAAACCAATAAAATATATTTTAAAAAATAGAAGTGCTAAACTAGAATTTTGGGGAACATATAGGTAAAATTGTCTACTTAACTAATTAAGTAGATAATTTTACCTATATGTTCTCCAAAATTCTAGTTTAGCACTTCTTAGTTGGGATTCAGGAATCTGTATTTTAACAACTCCACCAGATGATTCTCATCATGAGAGAAGTTGGGGAAACACTGATCTAGAGCATTCTTCAATTTGAGCACAACACACAGTATCTTGAATTTGCTTGCCACATAGGATTCACCATTCATTTGCATCCAACTTTTCAAAAACATGTGTTTAAGAAGTGAGACACAACTGAAATTGCCTTCACTAATTGATTTTGTTGTTTAATTGCTCATGTGGACCAATCCACTTGAGGGCAAGGACCTTGTCTTCTTACCTCATATATACCGTGCATGCCGAATAAACTTACTGACTTGATTAGGCTTGACCATCAGATTCTTTGCCAAGGGGGACCCTTCACCTGAGATTTCAGAGTCATTTGCTTTTCTGATAGTTTAATTTGCTTGGAACTTGCTGAAAAATTATCCTTTTTAAATTATTTATTTAATTATTTGTTTTTTATGCTTGATTTCATCCCAAAGATGAGGGTTTTTTTCAGTTGTTGAATGTTGAGATGTTCAGCTGTTTCTGACAGTTGGACAGCTGAAGAAGAAAAAGAAGCTGACCCTTAGTTTTATGCGATAAAACCCTTTAAGATTATTTTTGCATGTGAATAACTCCAACACAGAGTAAATTAAAAATTTGAAAGTTTCATTGTGTGCCCAAGATGAAAAGTCAAATCATCTCCTGTCACCTCATATTTGGCTCCCTTTACCTGTTACTACCTCATGTATCATAGAAATGTACACTTGAAAACTAATCTTATTAACCAATTTTACTCCAATAAATTTAACTTTAAAAATGTTTCCATGCATCTATTTTACCCCGGGGAGAAAGCATCATTTTGGAGTGTATTGTATCTCCACAGCAGTTTCAAGTGGCCAAATTTTCATTTTGTGTGTATAGAACCCATATTTAAGGAACATTTTCTATGTTTCTAGCTCTGTTTGGTAAATATACAAGATCTCTATTTAACACAGTGTATATGTATGGCTTTTGAATACCTGAATATAAATTTGTTTATCGCTGGTGGTGCTATATCATATGTAGAAAAGGAGTTGAGGAATTTTCTCTTTGGGATGTGTTGCTATTATTATTTTTTCCTTCCAAATCCATGTTATTTATTTCTAGTGTTCAATGAAAGTTAAGCTTAAGCTTCTCTTTTACTCAGTGAATCTCAACTCGGAGATCTCTTTGTTACTTGTTCCTTATTCCTCTAGGATGCATTGCTATTGGCACTCTCCAACTCATATTTTATGTATATCTTATTGTCTGTCACAACATTAGACTGGAAAACTATTTTTTAAGGCAAGAGATTATATTTTATTTGCCGTTCCTTGAATGCCTTACTTGTACATTCATTATATGTTGGATAATCGGATGATAGAAGGCTGGTATTCATACAAGCTGGTAGGGGGACCATATATGGAAGTGCTCTGGACCTCTAGTCTAGTCTTCTCCTCCGAGATGGTAGTCTATACTTTTTAATCTTTCTCTATGTTTCTGCTTTGTTCTTTAAACACACTGCCCTAAAACATCTGACCAAAACTAAGTGTCATGGAGAAACAACTAATTAGCTTCCTCCTTAGAGGGGAAAGGCAGAATCCTAGGGATGAAATGACTGCCTTGAGCATCATAAGAATTGGTAAAATTGGATTGTCAAAAACTCACAGCACGCTCAATAGAGAGAACATTTGGAATAAAGAGAAATGCATTTGAGTCCCTCACCTACCTGCTGTGTCACTTAGCTGTCATCTGGAAAGTAGAAATAATATATTTCTACCTCTTTCCTAGAGACGTCATCAAGTTCATAAGAAACTATAAGAGATAATGCTAAAAATTTTATAGCTTTTTGCAGAGGGTTGTCAGAACCTAAGAGAAACAGTAAAATGCTTTCAGAATGTCAAGATAAAATTAACTCCTGAAAGTGCAATGGAGAATTTAAATGAGATTTCTGATTTCCTGAAGTAAATCAGAGGTGGACATACTTTGAGAATGTCAATCTCAATTAAGATGATCAGGTAGACATTTATGAAAAATGTATTCCTAAAGTTCCCCAGTGTCTATTATGTGATGCTTAAATTAATCTATTAGAATTTTATATATAAAAAGAGATAGTGGTAGTCTTTTTCTCCTTCTTTCACAATGGGAGTCTCTGTGTTCAGCAAGATTAAATGATCTGCCTAAGGCAGTATAGCCATGGGCTGTCTGTCTCCTTATCTTTTAGATTCTATTTTTGTTTCCTCAAAGAACTTGATGTGGAATGAATACATGAGTCTATGAACATAGCTGAGACTATAACCTTGTAATTATATAATTAAAGGTGTAATACAGTCAATTATTAACTAAAGCCTTTATTGTGAAACAGCTGAAGCTGATTAATAAGAAGCTGAAATAGCAAATGTATTATAGAAAGACAACATTAATAGAAAGAGGTGGAATTAATGGAATGTAATAAAAGAAATCTCAAAGAGAAAAAAATAATGTAGTCTTTATCTACGCTATTTTAGGAAGTGTGCACAGCCCATGGAGAGCAAAAGAAGTAAGTAATGCTGTGGGGACCAGAAAAAAAAAAAAGCAACAAAACTTTTCTTAACACCATCTTTTTTGACTTGACTTATACACTAAGTAAGGTTGGATTAAATAAAGTCAATAGAAACATTTATCTCTTTATATAGCAGTACTTTGGCAGAACAGTTTATACATCAGATTCTTGGACGTTGACTTATTATGTGTCAATGCCTCAGAGTCAAACCAATGTCCTCAGAAATAAATTTTTGAACTTACAAAGTCAAGAGCTACTATATAGACCATAGCAACTTGAGCCAGATTCTAATACTTCTTGAAGGCTGAACTGATGACCAGGCCTCCATCTGTGACATCTGTCATTTATTTTTGTTTGCAACTATCACAGTACTATTACTTTTCTCTAATGTAATTTTGTTACAGTCATGGAATATTAGATTTTAACTCTCTTACTCTCATGTATAGACCCTGACAGGTTAAATAACTTGCGTGGTTCATATAGTTAATGGCAATAATTAGACATAAATCCAGGTGTTCCACATTTTTGAGCTTCCTTTTTTTTCTAATGACATGTATTTCCTGTGTTCTTCTTTCTTTTTGGTTTTTGCGCAAGGACTGTGTCTCTGACCTTAATTTAAAATAATGTTTTAATTTCCTCGTCTTTCAGCTGTAGATAATAATATTTACCTCAGAGGAATTCCATGACAAAAATAAAAACACAGGGCACCTTTCTTAGGCTGAAGTAGTTGCTAAATAAATGCTTACACCCATTATTCCTTTGCTCAGGGGATTCTATAGACATTTCTTCAATGAACTCCATTTAATTACTTTCCTCCACTAGACGAGAAGCCAGCAGTTTGCAGACTTGACTGTAATTGAAATCACCTGGGGAGCTTTAAAAGCTATTAATGTCTGTGTGGGCCTCATCTCCAGAGGTTCTGATTTAATTGCTCTGGGGGCTATGAAGAGCTTGGGAATTAGTATTTAAAAATGTCTCCTGGTTATTCAAATGTGCAGCCGAAGGCTGAGGACCTCCCATCCCCAGCCAAGTTTTGTAAGGGCTTGGGTGTTCTTCTCAGTGTCTTTGCAGTTCCAGGACCAAGCTCAACATCTCATTACAGGCACTCAATTTTGGATTATTTGGAAAGACATAAAAAGCCATAAACTCACTTGATTATATTTTTATTCCTTTTTCCCTTCATTTGTTCCTTCTTTCCTTCCTAGCTCTTTCAATAATCTCATACTATTCTAGCTTGCTCTTCCCTTAGATTTAAGGCAAGCCATATTAAATGTTTACCAAATCTCATTTTCTTTTATAAAAATACATCAGGTCTTTCCTCCTAATGTGCTTTTTCTTTCTTTTTGTTTTTAATCTCAGGCTTCCAGGAAATTTGGAGGTTTAGTGTCAATTGCAATTAATGAACTAATGTATTTATTCATTGTAGCAATAAGTTTTTATTGAGCCCCTACTATATGCTGGCCATTGTGCTGGGAAAATGAAAAGCAAACATGACTAAGATAAAAGCTGTTAGCAACTCTAATGGCAAGATGAACATATCTATATTAATAAAAGTGTAGGTGTCCTCACGCCCTCTGCCCTCGTGTCATCACAAGATGGCTGTCACAAGATAGCCAGCAGGGGAGGGTAGTTGTGGGCAATCAGGTCAGCAGGAGAGGGCAGTTGCAGGTGAACAGGCCAGTAGGGAAGGGCAGTTGGGGGCAATCAGGCAGGCAGGCAGACAGGCAGGCAGGCAAGCAGTTAGGAGCCAGCAGTCCCATATTGTGAGAGGGATGTCCAACTGCAGGGATTGGACCTAAACTGGCAGTCAGACAGCCATCGTGGGGTCCCAGATTGGAGAGGGTGCAAACCGGGCTGAGGGACACCTCCTCCCCACCAGGCACGAATTTTGTGTACTGGGCCTTTAGTTAACAATAATTGTAATATCACTTGATAAAGGCTTCAAGAAGTGTATAGCCATCTTAATTACCCATCAATAGCTATTATTTTTTTCATGTATTTTTGGTCTAGTTCTTCTCCAATTTTGCTCACATATATATACACAGTGTTATCATATGTACACTTTGACTCTAGATGGAGTCTTTTATGGAAGTAGTTGAAGAGAGACATCCAAAGTAATAAATAAGTAAAATGAATAAGTCATTCTAATGCACAGCCTGATGCTCTCTCCAGATAAAACCCCAGAAAACAATCTGTCTTTGTCCCTATCTGAGGAGCATTTTACCATGACATTTTGATAGCATTGATTATTTATAGCAAAGGTTTATTTCTATTCTTGGTTCTTTTCCATTAGCAAATGAAGTATATTTTAAATTATGCAGAATTTCAGAATTCTTTTTCTTAATTAGAAGGAAAATTCTTGGCAGTTTCAGGAGATTAAACTTCTTTCCTTATCGTCTGACTGAATTATACATCATCTACCTGCTATCTTGGGGAGACCCTTGGGATACCTTCATTTTAGATTATAAGGCTGGAGGATGGGATCCATTTAGCCAATGAAAATAAAATACTGTATTCTTGTGCGGGGGGAGGGGGGATGAAAGAAAAAATATTTTTTCTAAGTTTTTTATTTTTCAGGACCTCATCCATTCAATGAGCATTTGTCCAGAAATCTCATTTAAATTCAACAGTAAGTTATAGATAGTTAGTATTTACTAAAATTTGTTAGTCATCTTGCAAGCCTCTTGGAAAATGTGATCAAAAGAGGGATGATTTTACAGAATGGATCAGAAGGACACAAAAAACGAGTTGAGGTTTGATCAATTCCAGAGGAAAGCTGAATATAAAGGCCCTGGAAATCTATAATAATAAAAACATAATATGCTAATTAACCCAGACAGTCAAACGACCTTCTGGATGTCCTTCTGGACCAAGCTGGGGCTGTGAGGGCCGAGCCCCTTGCACGAATTTTGTGCATCAGGCCTCTAGTATATGTATGTTTATCTACATGGGAGTTTTGGTGGGGCAAGGAAGATAATGCAGAGAGATAGATCAGGAAGATGAGCCCCCTCTGCATCATTTCTAGTTTGTCTAGAGCAGGATTTTTCAACCTCTACACTTTGGCATTGGGTTGGATAATTATTTATTGTGAGGAGCTGACTATGCATTATAGGATATTTAGCAGCATCCCTGGCCTCTGCACACTAGATGCCCATAGCACCTCTCTCTCCTTGTTTTGACAGTGATATTTCCAGATATCTCCCAATACACCCTTGGGGATAAAATCGACTGGTTGAGAAACACTGATCTAAGGCAAGCCCAGGCAACCAATTTTTAAAATCCTTTTTAAAAATCTTTAATGGAGTCTCAAGTTATAGTCTACTAAATAGTTAAGTCAATAAGGGCAGAAACCTTCTGTATATTATATACTTTGATACTAAATGGACATTTAAGCCAAAATATGAATGAACACTATCAATAAATGGGTCAGGTATGGGCAAATTAATTAGAGATTAAAATATAGCCTTGTCTATCTAGGAGCTACTGTTTTTGTAAGGACTTAAGATAGATGGTAGGAATGCAGATTCTAAATTCAGATATTCTGTGTTTGAAGTTGTTTGTTTGTGCATGCATACTTTAAAAATGCATTTCTAGTGCCCACGTACCTGGTACTGCACGTACTTGAGATATCTTAGTGAGCAAAACCACCAGTATTTATTTATTTATTTTTATTTTTTTAAATTTATTAGGGTATTATATGTGTACATAGCTTATCATTGCACCCCTCATACATGCCCTCCCTCCCCAGAGATTTGTGTCCATTGGTTGTACTTATATGCATGCATAACAGTCCTTCGGTTGATCTCTTATCTCCCCCAGATCTCCCTCCTCCCCTCCCCCGCTATCATTTGACATTCTTCTTGTTGTTTTACTGTCTCTATCTTTCTATTCATTAGTTTATAATGTTCTTTAATATCCATAAATGAGTGAAGTCATGTGGTGTTTCTCTTTCATTGACTGGCTTATATCACTCAGCATGATGCTCTCCAATTCCAAACAGGTTACTGCAAATGATGAGAATTCCTTCCTTTTGATGGCTGCATAATAGTCCATGGTGTAAATGTACCATGGTTTTCTGATCCATTCATCTGCTGACGGGCACCTAGGCTGTTTCCAAATCCTAGCTATTGTAAATTGTGCTGCTATGAACATAGGGGTGCATATATCCTTTCTGATTGGTGTTTCTGGTTTCTTAGGGTATATTCCTAGTAGTGGGATTACTGGGTCAAATGGGAGTTCCATTTTCAGTTTTTTGAGGAAGCTCCATACTGATCTCCACAGTGGTTGCACCAACCTGCAATCCCACCAGCAGTGCACGAGGGTTCCTTTTTCTCCGCAACCTCGCCAACATTTGTCGTTTGTTGTTTTGTTGATGTTGGCCATTCTGACAGGTGTGAGATGGTATCGCATTGTTGTTTTGATTTACATCTCTTGGATGATTAGTGACTTTGAGCATGTTTTCATGTGCCTCTTGGCCTTCCTTCTGTCGTCTTTTGAGAGGATTCTATTCAGGTCCGTTTCCCATTTTTTAATTGGATTATTTATTTTCCTTTCATTGAGTTGTATAAGCTGTCTGTAGATGTTGGAGATTAAACCTTTATCAGTAATATCATTTGCAAATATGTTCTCCCAAACCGTGGGACTTCTTGTTGTTTTGTTGATGGTTTCTTTTGCTGTAATGAAGCTTTTTATTTTGATGTAGTCCCATTTGTTCATTCTCTCTTTAGCTTCCATTGCCCTAGGGGCAGTATCAGTGAAGAAGTTCTTTTGGCATATATCTGAGATTTTGCTGCCTGTGGATGCCTCTAGTATTTTTATGGTTTCCCGTCTTATGTTTAAGTCCTGTAACCATTTCGAATTTATCTTTGTGTATGGAGTAAGTTGGTGCTCTAGTTTCATTCTTTTGCATGCATCTGTCCAATTTTCCCAACACCATTTACTGAAGAGACTGTCTTGACTCCATTGTATGCTCGTGCCTCCTTTGTCAAATATTAATTGAGCATATTGATTTGGATTGATATCTGGGTTCTCTAATCTATTCCATTGATCTATATGTCTATTCTTGTGCCAGTACCAGGCTATTTTGAGAACAGTGGCTTTGTAATACAGCTTGAAATCTGGTATTGAGATACCTCCTACTTTACTCTTCTTTCACAGAATTGCTGCAGCTATTCCGGATCTTTTATTGTTCCAAATAAACTTTTGGAGAGTCCTTTCTAGGTCTGTGAAGTATGTTGTTGGTAGTTTAATAGGGAGTGCGTTGAACTTATAAATTGCTTTGGGAAGTATGGACATTTTGATGATATTGATTCAACCAACCCATGAACATGGTGTGTTCTTCCTTCTGTTTACATCTTCCTCTATCTCTTTTTTCAGTGTCGTGTAGTTTTCAGCATATAGGTCTTTTATCTCCTTAGTTAAGATTATTCCTAGGTATCTCAATTTTTTTGGCACGATGGTAAATGGGATTGCTTTTTTAGTCTCTGTTTCTATGAGTTCACTATTGGTGTACAGAAATGCCATAGATTTCTTGGCATTGATTTTGTATCCTGCTACATTGCCAAATTCGTTTGTTAAGTCTATTAGTTTTTTGATGGAGTCTTTTGGATTTTTTATGTACAATATCATGTCATCTGCAAATAGGGACAACTTGACTTCTACTTTTCCAATTTTGATGCCTTTTATTTCCTCTTCTTCTCTAATTGCAATGGATAGTACTTCCAGTACTATGTCAAACAGAAGTGGTGAGAGTGAGCATCCCTGTCTTGTTCCTGTTCTTAGGGGGAATGGTTTTAGTTTTTGCCGATTGAGTATGATGTTCGCTGTGGGCTTATCATGTATAGCTTTTATTATGTTGAGGTATGATCCTTGTACTCCCATCTTGTTGAGAGTTTTTATCAGGAAAGGATGTTGGATTTTGTCAAATGCTTTTTCTGCATCAATTGATATGACTATATGATTTTTAACTTTCAGTTTGTTTATGTGATGTATCACATTTATTGATTTGCGGATATTGTACTATCCTTGCATTCTGGGAATAAATCCTACTTGGTCATGGTGTATGATCTTTCTGATGTTCTGTTGGAGCCAATTTGCTAGAATTTTGTTGAGGATTTTGGCATCTATGTTCATGAGGGATATTGGCCTGTAATTCTTTTTCTTTGTGTTATCTTCATCTGGTTTTGGTTTTAGGGTGATGCTGGCTTCATAGAAGGAGTTTGGAAGTGTTCCTCCCTCTTGAATTTTTTGGAATAGTCTGAGGAGGATAGGTTTTAGTTCTTCCTTGAATGTTTGGTAAAATTCTCCTGTAAAGCCATCTGGCCCTGGGCTTTTATTTGCTGGAGGCTTTTAGATGAATGTTTCAATTTCTTCCCAAGTAACTAGTCTATTGAGATTTTTAGATTCTTCCTGATTGAGTTTTGGCAGGTTATATTTTTCTAGGAATATGTCCATTTCCTCCAGGTTGTCCAGTTTGTTGGAATAGAGTTGTTCGTAGTATTTTGTAACAATCCTTTGTATTTTGGCGGGGTCTGTTGTTATTTCACCTCTTTCATTTCTGATTTTGTTTATTTGGGTCCTCTCTGTTTCTTGGTTAGCCTGGATAGAGGTTCATCAATCTTGTTTATTCTTTCAAAGAACCAGCTCTTGGGCTTGTTGATTTTATGTATTGTTTCTTTGGTTTCTATGTCATTTATCTCCGCTCTGATTTTTGTTATTTCCTTCCTTCTGCTTACACTGGGCTTTTCTTGTTGCTCTTTTTCTAACTGTTTGAGTTGTAGAGTTAGATAATTTGTTACCGTTTTTTCTAGTCTTTTACAATAGGCTTGCAGAGATATGAACTTCCCTCTCAAGATTGCTTTTGCTGTGTCCCATAGATTTTGGATTTTTGTGTTTTCATTGTCATTTGTTGCCATGATGTTTTTAATTTCTTCTTTGATTTCCCTGGTAACCCAGTCCTTGTTCAGTAGCATGCTATTCAGTTTCCATGTGTTTGATTTCCTTGGATTATTTTTATTGTAGTTGATTTCCAATTTTATGCCACTATGATCTGAGAAGATGCTTGATATGATTTCTATCTTCTTGAATTTGAAGAGACTTTGCCTATGTCCCAACATGCGTTCTGTCTTTGAAAATGACCCATGTGCACTTGAGAAGAATGTGTATTCTGTGGTTTTGGGGTGAAATGTTCTGAAGATGTCGATTAATTCCATCTGGTCAAGTGTGTCATTTAGCGTTGATGTTTCTTTGCTGATTTTTTGTTTAGATGATTTGTCCAGAGGTGACAGTGGGGTATTAAAATCTCCTACTATGATTGTATTGCTATTAATCTCTCCCTTAATGTCTTCCAGCAGTTTTTTTATGTATTTGGGTGCTCCTGTATTGGGTGCATACATGTTTACCAGGGTTATTTCTTCTTGTTGTATTGCTCCCCTTAGTATTATGAAGTGGCCTTCATTGTCTCTTGTTATGTCCTTCACTTTGAGATCTAATTTGTCAGATATAAGTATTGCTACCCCAGCTTTTTTTTCATTTCCGTTTGCCTGGAAAACCTTTTTCCATCCTTTCACCTTCAGTCTGTGGGTGTCTGTTTTTCTGAGGTGGGTTTCTTGTAGACAGCAGATGTATGGGTTTTGCTTTCTTATCCAATCTGTTACCCTATGTCTTTTGATTGGAGCATTTAAACCATTTACATTTAAAGTAATTATTGATAGGTAGGTATTTGATGCCATTTTTATTCTATCCCCCTGTGTTCCTTCTTTGCTTCCTATTTCTTTATTTTTACAATAGACCCTTTAGCATTTCTTGCATTGCTGGTTTGTTGGAGATAAATTCCTTTAGCCTGTTTTTGTCAGTGAAGCTCCTGATTACACCTTCAATTTTGATTGACAGCCTTGCAGGGCACAGTATTCTTGGGTTCTTACCCTTCCTTTGCATGACTTTGTATATGTCATCTCATTCCCTTCTGGCCTGATGAGTTTCTGTTGAGAAATCAGTTGCTAGTCTGATGGGGGTTCCTTTATATGTAACTTTCTGTCTCTCTCTGGCTGCTTTTAAGATTCTGGTTTTGTCAATGTTTTTTGCCAGTTTGATTACAATGTGTCTGGGTGTTGATCTTTGGGGGTTCATTTTGTTGGGGACTCTTTGAGCCTCTTGGATTTGTGTCGGTTTTTTCTTCTCTATCTCAGGAAAGTTTTCTGTCATTATTTCTTGAAATACTTTTTCCATATCTTGCTCAGTTTCCTTTCCTTCTGGGACCCCTATTATTCTAATATTGTTTTGTTTTGTATTGTCCCAAAGCTCCTGTAGGCTCTCCTCCTGTTTTTGATTTTTTTTTCTAGCAGCTGCGGTAATTGGGTATTTTTTTCCATCTTGTCTTCTAGCTCACTGATGCGGTCCTCTTCTTCTTCTAGTCCACTCTTGATGCTTTCTATTGAGTTCTTCATAGAAGCAATGTCATTTTTTCATTTCTTCTTGGGTCACCTTCATTTCCTCTTAGTTCTTCTTCAGATCCTCTTGGTTCTTCTTCATTTCCTCTTGGGTCTTACTCATATTGTCAAATTTATCTTCCATTCTTTTTAGGCATCCCATGATCATTACTCTGAATTCTTGCTCTGGTAGGTTGCTTGCCTCTAAATCGTTTACTTCCTTTTCTGGTGATGTCTGATTTTCTTTCATAGGTGGGTTGTTTCTTAGCCTCCCTATTATCTTTCTTTTCAGGATGCCTGTTTATGCAGTTCTCTCTCTCTCCTGAATTTCTTTTGATGCTAAATGAGTAAGGTGTTCGGCTCACTATTTGTGCTTCAATGTATACTTCTTTAACATAAGACAGAAACGAGGATCCAAATACGCTAAGTATGTGGCTTCAGAACAACTTTAATGTGCTTGGAGAGCAGCCCTCTAATGATTTCTTCTCAATTACATAGTATGATAGTTGGAGAAAAATAAGTTTGACTACCTCCTGCACAGGTCTTCCCATCATAGGTCTCGCACACCCCTCTATTTTGTTTTTTGTTAGTTTTGATAAATGTGCTGTATGTAGTTCTATATGATGTATGTGGGGAAGCTGAGTGAAAGGTATATGAAATTTCCCTGCATTAGTTTGGTGACTCTTTTATAAAGCTAAAATTATCTCAAAATTAAAAAAAAAATCTCAAAGCTTCAATAGTATCCACTGCCTCTTACTCTCCTGGATTCATAGAGAATCTTCACATTCTTCTACAAAGTGTTTATAAAACTGATGTCGCTGCTAGCAATCAATTACCTTTGTACTGTGTATTTGTCTTTTAATGGTACCTTCATTCCTTGTCATTTATTTATATTACTTTGGGAGCAATATGAGTGAAATTATCTTTATAGATGACTTTCCTCAAGGCTGTGAGTTATTTATTCCTTCATTATTATTTTACAATTCCTTCTCGTTGATTCTTTTCTGCTTATTGATATCACTAATTATAGCATTATATAATTTTTGTTCAAGTGTTTTAGAAAGCATAATGTCATTATGAATCTTTCCCTAATCATTTTTATACTCTGTGAACACATTCCCTTCCTCAGGATAGCAATGACCCATGATATATAGCTCCACAAAAACTACATTTGTTGGACAACATAGAACTTATGACTTGGACAATTTGTGACTGTAATGTTTTCAAATTTCTGCTGTTCTGTTAGAGAAAGATGCAGCTTTGTACAGTACGCTTTCTGTACACCATGGCTTGCCTGGGGAGGCCTTCAAAACGTGTACGTTTTCTAGCTGTCCAGCACCCTTTATCTGAATTTCTGAAGGTCTATCCTTGAGTTGGTTCTGATTACCTCCTGGTGGCAGGTGGGAACGTCACATCTCTTTGATTCAGTAGCTGATAGGTCTATTCTTTGAGAACACAATTGGCAGCTTGGCAGTTAGCATTCTTCAGTGGTCAGTGGAGCTCAAAGAGAATCTCATGCTTTATGCAGGTCCTTCATGAAGGGTTCACTATGTGTGCCAGCTGAAAAATATCATATAAAATGAACCCTAAACTTTAAAAATAGTAACGGAATCTCTTTGGAATACTGTCACCGCTGACAACAACAGCCCCTTTGCAGTACCTTCCATAGGCTGAATGAATTCGAATTAGACTCCCTTAATCACACTGAGGAACCAGAGGGGAGGGCATGAATAGAATTCTAGCAGGCACACTAGTTGATACTCAAATTGAATGAGCCAAAACCGGTTTGATAGAGCATCAGTGGATAGAGCATCGGTCTGTGGACAGAAGAGTCCCAGGTTTGATTCTGGTCAAGGGCATGTACCTTGGTTGTGGGCACATCCCCAGTGCGGGGAGGGGTTTGCAGGAGGCAGCTGATCCATGATTCTCTCCCATCCATGTTTCTAACTCTCTATCCCTCTCCCTTCTTCTCTGTAAAAAATCAATAAAATATATTTTTAAAAAAGATTTGGCCATGTTGAGGGAGGACTCTGTGCAGAACAGGTGGTGTCATTCAGGGAAAAATGGTCCTCATTCCATAGCCAATAACTCAGCTTCTCCCTGTCCATCTCTGCTACACCCTGAGTCAGACCAGACCTATTCAAGAGCCTTTTAGGAAGTCTGCACCACAGGCCCAAGCTGGCCACAACCAGCTATCTCCTCCACAGGGCAGGAACTTGGTAGGGGGGGGCCACAAGAAGTCCCTGGTGTGAGGCTAGTGCATTTTTCTGGCCTGATGCCCTATGAAGAAGAACTTGACTCAGGAAAGATGGCAGAGTGGGAGATATAGTCAGCACAGAAACCTTGCCAACTGTCCCTCTAGCTCATTCTCTGTATGAGACCAGTCTGCTCTTAGCCTCAATCTCTCTGCTGGAGCCTTAGTTGCTTGTCACATGCAGAAGGCATTTTGTGTGCTGGCCCTTTAAGAGGACACCCGATTTTTCACTAGACCCCCAGTATCTCCCTGGTGGATGGAATCCCCACTGATTTTTACAGCCAGTTGCCGTGCAGCTGCCTCTTCCAAGGTCTGGTTCTCTGGAAAGAAGAGACCATTGAGGGGTTGAGACACCTCATTCCTCAGGAGCTACCTTTGCAACTGAAACATCCCTGAAGGTTCTCAACTGCCACACACAGGTGTGGGGCCAGCCCTTTTCAAGTCTCTTTCCCACCACTCTGGGTTTGGCTTTGTCTCTAACCCTTGGTTATAAGGCATATGTTCAGCTAGTCTTCACTTGATTGTTCATGTTGCTTGTTCTATAATTTAGTTGTCATTCACCTTTGGTCCTGGGAGGTGATGAGTGTACCTCCCACCTACTCCTGACCATCATGCATCCCCTGTCATCTGTGCAGCTCCTGTGGTGAGGTGACCGTCCATATCTTATGCCCATTTTAAAATTGGGTTATTTATTACCTAATTGTTGAGGATTAAGAGTTTGTTTTTAATTTTTATATTGGGATACTGCTTCTCTTCCATATCCTGTCTTGAAAACACTTTCCCTGAATCTGTGGCTCATATGCAAATCTGTGAGAAGGCTGATATACTTGAAAACGTCCTCCTCTGAACTTTCTATTATTCCACATATCATCAGAGACTTTAAATTTTTTTTTAAACTAAATCACATACTTTATACATGAGTGATACATGGATAACATTGAACTTAAGACTTTAATATTATTGCAACTATCAAAGTCATACATGAATTATACACACACAAAAAATCAACTCAAGAAAGATTTTCGAGTCCCACCCCAGAGGTGATTTTACCATCACTTGTGACTAGTGGGTATCTCTCAGTTCTGACTGTCTCATTCTGTCTGTCTGTCTCTGTCACAGGCAGACTCATATTCACATAGCATGATTTCCCGTGAAATCAGATGTAAGTGGTTTAGTGGGTGGGATCCTCACTGCAGATGTTTGTTCCATGTGTCTCATGTCGCAGGACCCCTTCAGACTCCATCTATTGACATGTGGAGACCCGTGGACCGAACTGAGCACCTGATCGGCTTCCCTTGTCCATGTGGACAAAAATTGGTGGCTCCAAGCCCTCTCTATAGACCTCAGTGCTTTTTCTAATTCCCACCTGTTTCATTAGGGCTCTGATGGGCTGTCTCAAAATCCATCTCTGAACAATTGTGCATGAGTCTCTGTGGGGGAACCTCCTGGGTGAGCCCTGCCAAGTGCCTGTTTGCACCTGTGGGACTTGGGCAGGTCCTGCACACTGTTCCCCAGAGGAGGGGCCTTTCCCCTTCTGCCCAGGGGATGTGCTGGGGCCCCCTGCTGCCTCACTTTGTCCCCAGGGCTGGTCCCCACCAGACCAGAAGTCTGATCCGGGTGGAGGGGCATCTCTGACATGTACAGGCCTGTGCACTGCCTCTCATGGTGGAAGTACATGTGCTTGCCCTTTGTCCCTTCAGAAAACACCGGTTTTGGACAGTTGGCTGCACCACAGGAATGATGCACCTTGGCCTTAGGTTATGTGGAATGCTTTCCAGCTTGTGGTTTCTCTTCCCAGATTTCTGTATTTTTCTAGTTGTTTCAGGCACAGGAAGAGACAGCCATTGCCTGACTGGCTTCTGGTGCTGGGGTCACAATTAGCTCAGTGATCTCTACCCTGAGATTATGTGCATGCTTACTGAAAGAGCTTTCCCTCCCTCTCCCTCTCCCCCATCTAATCTCTAATCCAGCTACAAATTCCCTTTCCAAGAACAAAAATGCTATTTCAGATAAAAACAGAAAAACATGTGAGCCAACACAAAAAAAGTACATATTGTGAGATTCCATTTCCAGGGAACATCCAGAACAGCTAAGGGCAGAGACAGGAACCAGATCAGGGACAGGGGCATGGGTAGTTAGCACCGTTGGTGCAGGGTCTCATTTTGGGATGATGGGACATCTCGCAACTAGACAGTGGTGATGCTTACTCAGCATCATGAATGTGCTTCATACTCAGGAACTTAAAATAAGAACAATAACATTTAAATAATAACAATAACCATTTAAAATATGTTTATTTATTACTTACAATAGATTATACAATGGGAAAATTGAGGCTAAAAAGAGAAAAAAGAAAATAATAAAAGCAAGAATCCCCCAAAATCCCCAAAGAAGAAAAATTAAAAGATAAGAAATCAGATCATGCCATGGAGAACTTAGAAACAAAAGAGGAAGAGAAAAGTAAAAGAAAATGTCAAGGAGTGAGAGTGAAACAAGGCTGTCCCTTGGGTCAGGGGGAGCACATATATCAACTGGCCCTTGAGCTGGGCCCTCCACAGGCAGCGCCTCCTCCAAGGCAGGAGCCAGCATGGGCTCCAGGGAGGGCTCTTCATCCAGCGGTGGTGGGGCCTCAGTTTTCTCTGGGGCCGGCCCTGGCTCCACAGCTGCAGCTGGAGGGTCCGCTGGAGGTGGTGAAAGCTCTGCAGGTGGAGATGCCTCCAGCTCCGCATCCTGCTCCTCAGGATTGAGGGCTTTGGGGGTGACAGGAGGAGCCGCCTCTGCCTCCTGGGCTGGTGCTGGAGTTAGGAGAGGAGAAAAGGTCATCCAGGTGCCGGCATGTCCATCTGTCCCCCAAAGTGAGAACACAGCCAGAACCCAGGACCCACCACAGGATGTGCTCCCCACTGGCAGTCCAGAAGATAGGTTTACTCGATCTTTGCTCCTGTCCAGGCTCAAGGGGTGTTCTGATGTGTCTGGCAACAGCCTCGCCCCATAAGCTCACATGACAATCCCCAAACCTTCCCACCCATGCACCTCCCCACATTCTCACCCTTGGGCCCTTGAGCTGGATCCTCCACTGGCAGCTCCTCCTCTAAGGCAGGAGCCAGCATGGGCTCCAGGGAGGGCTCTTTATCCAGCGGTGGTGGGGCCTCAGTTTCCTCTGGGGCCGGCCCTGGCTCCACAGCTGCAGCTGGAGAGGCCGTTGGAGGTGGTGGAAGCTCTGCAGGTGGAGATGCCTCCAGCTCCGCATCCTGCTCCTCAGGATTAACCTCAGATGTGACAGGAGGAGCCGCCTCTGCCTCCTGGGCTGGTGCTGGAGTTAGGAGAGGAGAAAAGGTCACCCAGGTGCCTGCATGTCCATCTGTGCCCCTAAGACAGAACACAGCTAGAGAGCCCAGGACCCACCACAGGACTTCCTCCCCACCTGCAGTACAACAGATGGGTGGTCTGAGGCCGATCTTGGCTCCTGTCCAGCCTCTGGGTGCTCCCTGTGTGCCTGGCAACAATCCCTCCCCATAAGCTCCCATGCAGCTCTACCCCCATCCCCCTCACTTCCCCAGCTTCTCACCCTTGAACACTGCCTCTTTGGGCTCAGGGTGCTCCGGGCCAGTCTGGTTGACATGGTCAGTGTAGTCCACATCACTGGTGAACACTTTGAGCTGCTGGTTGAATCCGAGCTGCCTTGGGGTACAGTCCTAGGGAACCTGGTCTGCTTCCGTAGAGGTGTCCCTGGCTGTCCATCCACGGGCCCTGGGTCCCCAGAGCCCCAGGTGGCCACACTCACTTCAGGCCTTTCCTGGCCCTGGGTGGTGTGGCTCACGGGCTCCTCCCCAAAGTAGAACATAGGGCGGTGCTTTTTCTCCTCCATCTGGTGCTCCACCTTGACCTGGGTTGAACTCTGCAATGATAGTGATGGCAGCTGGTCAGGAAGACTCAAGCCCAGCTCTAGTCTCTGCTGCTTCTGCCACACACACACACACACACACACACACACACACACACACACACACGGAGGGGACATAGGGCTACTGAGGTGGGATCAGAGTGGTGGCCTGGCCTGAACAAAACTGCCCTAAGCCTCCCTGTGTTACCTCCTCGTTCCGCTGTGCAAGCGGCCACAGGCGTCGTCTGGACTGAGTCCGGATCCAGCGGCGGGCACGTCGGAATGTACTCTCATCGCTGCCTCTCTTGAGGCCTCGTCCTTGGCCTTGACCTCGGGACACGGGGAGACAACAAGAAAACATGGTGTCCTCTCCAGTTCCTCTATCCGAGTGAGGCAGGAAGGGGCAATTATAGAATGTAGTTGCCTGGTTGCTGGGTTCCATTGTACTCCATCATCAGGAAGTGAGTTCATGGCTCATGTCTGAGGACATGGTCGGGTAAGGGACCCAGGGGTGACCTCACTTAGGAACTCTCTTAGGACTTTAGAATTCCCAGGTAGATGTTCAGATTTGCTCGATTATTGGTCTGTCTTCCCCTACTCTCCCCACCCCCGCTTTATAATTTGTACTATTAATTTGGTAGTACAAATCTATTTTTTTTCCTTCATAATTTTTTTTAAATTTATTAAGGTATTATATGTGTACATAGCTTACCATTGCCCGCTCCCTCCCATATATGCCCTCCCTCCTCAGAGTTTTGTGTCCATTGGTTGTACTTTTATGCATGCATACCAGTACTTCGGTTGATCTCTTATCTCCCCCAGCTCTCCCTACTCCACTCCCCCGCTGTCATTTGACAATCTGCTTGTTGTTTTACTGTCTCTATATCTATCTTTCTATTCATTAGTTTATAATGTTCTTTAATATCCATAAATGAGTGAAGTCATGTGGTGTTTCTCTTTCATTGACTGGCTTATTTCACTCAGCATGATGTTCTCCAATTCCATCCAGGTTGCTGCAAATGATGAAAATTCCTTCCTTTTTATGGCCGCATAATATTCCATGGTGTAGATGTACCATAGTTTTCTGATCCATTCATCTGCTGATGGGCACCTAGGCTGTTTCCAAATCCTAGCTATTGTAAATTGTGCTGCTATGAACATAGGGGTGCATATATCCTTTCTGATTGGTGTTTCTGGTTTCTTAGGGTATATTCCTAGTAGTGGGATTACTGGGTCAAATGGGAGTTCCATTTTCAGTTTTTTGAGGAAGCTCCATACTGATCTCCACAGTGGTTGCACCAACCTGCAATCCCACCAGCAGTGGACGAGGGTTCCTTTTTCTCCGCAACCTCGCCAACATTTGTCGTTTGTTGTTTTGTTAATGTTGGCCATTCTGACAGGTGTGAGTTGGTACCACATTGTTGTTTTGATTTGCATCTCTCCGATGATTAGTGACTTTGAGCATGTTTTTATGTGCCTCTTGGCCTTCCTTCTGTTGTCTTTTGAGAGGATTCTATTCAGGTCCGTTTCCCATTTTTTAATTGGATCATTTATTTTCCTTTTATTGAGTTGTATAAGCTGTCTGTAGATATTGGAGATTAAACCTTTATCAGTGATATCATTTGCAAATATGTTCTCCCATACCATGGGACTTCTTGTTGTTTTGTTGATGGTTTCTTTTGCTGTAATGAAGCTTTTTATTTTGATGTAGTCCCATTTGTTCATTCTCACTTTAGCTTCCATTGCCCTAGAGGCAGTATTAGTGAAGAAGTTCTTTTGGCATATATCTGAGATTTTGCTGCCTGTGGATGCCTCTAGTATTTTTATGGTTTCCCGTCTTATGTTTAAGTCCTGTAACCATTTCGAATTTATTTTTGTGTATGGAGTAAGTTGGTGCTCTAGTTTCATTCTTTTGCATGCATCTGTCCAATTTCCCAACACCATTTACTGAAGAGACGGTCTTGACTCCACTGTATGCTCCTGCCTCCTTTGTCAAATATTAATTGAGCATATTGATTTGGATTGATATCTGGATTCTCTAATCTATTCCATTGATCTATATGTCTGTTCTTGTGCCAGTACCAGGCTGTTTTGAGAACAGTGGCTTTGTAATACAGCTTGAAATCTGGTATTGAGATACCTCCTACTTTACTCTTCTTTCTCAGAATTGCTGCGACTATTCGGGGTCTTTTATTGTTCCAAATGAACTTTTGGAGAGTCCTTTCTAGGTCTGTGAAGTATGTTGTTGGTATTTTAATAGGGAGCACGTTGAAGTTATAAATTGCTTTGGGAAGTATGGACATTTTGATGATGTTGATTCTACCAATCCATGAACATCGTATGTTCTTCCATGTGTTTACATCTTCCTCTATCTCTTTTGTCAGTATCGTGTAGTTTTCAGCATATAGGTCTTTTACCTCCTTAGTTAAGTTTATTCCTAGGTATCTCAATTTTCTTGTTGCGATGGGAAATGGGATTGCTTTTTTAGTCTCTGTTTCTATGAGTTCACTATTGGTATAGAAATGCCATAGATTTCTTGGCGTTGATTTTGTATCCTGCTACATTGCCAAATTCGTTTGTTAAGTCTATTAGTTTTTTGATGGAGTCTTTTGGGTTTTTTATGTACAATATCATGTCATCTGCAAATAGGGATAACTTCACTTCTTCTTTTCCAATTTTGATGCCTTTTATTTCCTCTTCTTCTCTAATTGCAATGGCTAATACTTCCAGTACTATGTCAAACAGAAGTGGTGAGAGTGGGCACCCCTGTCTTGTACCTGTTCTTAGGGGGATGGTTTTAGTTTTTGCCAATTGAGTATGATGTTCGCTGTGGGTTTATCATATATAGCTTTTATTATGTTGAGGTATGATCCTTGTACTCCCATCTTGTTGAGAGTTTTTATCAGGAAAGGATGTTGGATTTTGTCAAATGCTTTTTCTGCATCAATTGATATGACTATATGATTTTTAACTTTCAGTTTGTTTATGTGATGTATCACATTTATTGATTTGCGGATATTGTACCATCCTTGAATTCCAGGAATAAATCCTACTTGGTCATGGTGTATGATCTTTCTGATGTTCTGTTGGAGTTGATTTGCTAGAATTTTGTTGAGGAATTTGGCATCTATGTTCATGAGGGATATTGGCCTGTAATTCTCTTTCATTGTGTTATCTTTATCTGGTTTTGGTATTAGGGTGATGCTGGCTTCATAGAAGGAGTTTGGAAGTGTTCCTCCCTCTTGAATATTTTGGAATAGTCTGAGGAGGATAGGTTTTAGTTCTTCCTTGAATGTTTGGTAAAATTCTCCTGTAAAGCCATCTGGCCCTGGGCTTTTGTTTGCTGGAAGGTATTTGATGACTGTTTAAATTTCTTCCCAAGTAACTAGTCTATTGAGATTTTTAGATTCTTCCTGATTGAGTTTTGGCAGGTTATATTTTTCTAGGAATATGTCCATTTCCTGCAGGTTGTCCAGTTTGTTGGAATAGAGTTGTTCGTAGTATTTTGTAACAATCCTTTGTATTTCGGCGGGGTCTGTTGTTATTTCACCTCTTTCATTTCTGATTTTGTTTATTTGGGTCCTCTCTCTTTGTTTCTTGGTTAGCCTGGATAGAGGTTCATCAATCTTGTTTATTCTTTCAAAGAACCAGCTCTTGGGTTTGTTGATTTTATGTATTGTTTCTTTGGTCTCTATGTCATTTATCTCCACTCTGATTTTTGTTATTTCCTTCCTTCTGCTTACACTGGGCTTTTCTTGTTGCTCTTTTTCTAACTGTTTGAGTTGTAGAGTTAGATAATTTGTTACCGTTTTTTCTAGTCTTTTACAATAGGCTTGCAGAGATATGAACTTCCCTCTCAAGATTGCTTTTGCTGTGTCCCATAGATTTTGGATTTTTGTGTTTTCATTGTCATTTGTTGCCATGATGTTTTTAATTTCTTCTTTGATTTCCCTGGTAACCCAGTCCTTGTTCAGTAGCATGCTATTCAGTTTCCATGTGTTTGATTTCCTTGGATTATTTTTATTGTAGTTGATTTCCAATTTTATGCCACTACGATCTGAGAAGATGCTTGATATGATTTTTTCTTGAATTTGAAGAGACTTTGCCTATGTCCCAACATGCGTTCTGTCTTTGAAAATGACCCATGTGCACTTGAGAAGAATGTGTATTCTGTGGCTTTGGGGTGAAATGATCTGAAGATGTCTATTAATTCCATCTGGTCAAGAGTGTCATTTAGCGTTGATGTTTCTTTGCTGATTTTTTGTTTAGATGATTTGTCCAGAGGTGGCAGTGGGGTATTAAAATCTCCTACTATGATTGTATTGCTATTAATCTCTCCCTTAATGTCTTCCAGCAGTTTTTTATGTATTTGGGTGTTCCTGTATTGGATGCATGTATGTTTACCAGGGTTATTTCTTCTTGTTGTATTGCTCCCCTTAGTATTATGAAGTGGCCTTCATTGTCTCTTGTTATGTCCTTCACTTTGAGATCTAATTTGTCAGATATAAGTATTGCTACCCCAGCTTTTTTTTTCATTTCCGTTTGCCTGGAAAACCTTTTTCCATCCTTTCACCTTCAGTCTGTGGGTGTCTGTTTTTCTGAGGTGGGTTTCTTGTAGACAGCAGATGTATGGGTTTTGTTTTCTTATCCAATCTGTTACCCTATGTCTTTTGATTGGAGCATTTAAACCATTTACATTTAAAGTAATTATTGATAGGTAGGTATTTGATGCCATTTTTATTCTATCCCCCTGTGTTCCTTCTTTGCTTCCTATTTTTTTTTTTATTTTTACAGTAGACCCTTTAGCATTTCTTGCATTGCTGGTTTGGTGGAGATAAATTCCTTTAGCCTGTTTTTGTCAGTGAAGCTCCTGATTACACCTTCAATTTTGATTGACAGCCTTGCAGGGTACAGTATTCTTGGGTTCAGACCCTTCCTTTGCATGACTTTGTATATGTCATCCCATTCCCTTCTTGCCTGATGAGTTTCTGTTGAGAAATCAGTTGCTAGTCTGATGGGGCTTCCTTTATATGTAACTTTCTGTCTCTCTCTGGCTGCTTTTAAGATTCTAGTTTTGTCTATGTTTTTTGCCAGTTTAATTATGATGTGTCTGGGTGTTGATCTTTGGGGGTTCATTTTGTTGGGGACTCTTTGAGCCTCTTGGATTTGTGTCGGTTTTTTCTTCTCTATCTCAGGAAAGTTTTCTGTCATTATTTCTTGAAATACTTTTTCCATATCTTGCTCAGTTTCCTTTCCTTCTGGGTCCCCTATTATTCTAATATTGTTTTGTTTTGTATTGTCCCAAAGCTCCCGTAGGCTCTCCTCCTTTTTTTTTCTTATTTTTTTTTTCTAGCAGCTGCTGTAATTGGGTATTTTTTTCCATCTTGTCTTCTAGCTCACTGATGCGGTCCTCTGCTTCTTCTAGTCTACTATTGATGCTTTCTGTTGAGTTCTTCATAGAAGTGATGTCATTTTTCATTTCTTCTTGGGTCACCTTCATTTCCTCTTATTTCTTCTTCAGATCCTCTTGGTTCTTCATTTCCTCTTGGGTCTTACTCATATTGTCAAATTTGTCTTCCATTTTTTTAGCCATCCCATGATCATTGCTCTGAATTCTTGCTCTGGTAGGTTGCTTGCCTCTAAATCATGTACTTCCTTTTCTGGTGATGGCTGTTTTTCTTTCATAGGCAGGTTGTTTCTTAGACTCCCCATGATCTTTTTAGAATGCCTGTTTATGTAGTTCTCTCTCTCCTGCTTAGATTTAAAGGTACAAAATACAACACAACCAGGTACAACACACAAGGCACTGAACAGAAAAGCTTTTGTAATATTAATATCCTCCAATAAAGGTGACTAGAACCCAGCTAACAAAATCATACAAGCAAATAAAAAGAATAAGCAAACCAATCTTACAAAAAAGAATAAATCTTTTATATAGTTAGCATTTAGCATACAACTACAAAGGGGTAGAGAGAAGGATTTTTTTTTTTTAGGACAGTGACAAGGTAGGTGTGAATGGGCTTGGAGTAGGGGGTTGGGAGTAAGATATACACAGGAAGGGTGAAATTTTAGGATGGGGTAAATAGAAAAAATAGGGAAAATCTAGAGCAGTAAAGAGTTAAGATAAGCAGGACACCAAAGGGAAAGGGTTAGGAAGAGAGTGATGGCATAAAGGTAGGGTTGAGTTAGAATAGAGTGTTGGAGAGGGAAAGGTATAAATAGTCTGTTGAATAGTAATCCCAAAGGGGGAAAAGAGAGAAAAGAAAAAAAAAGAAAAGAAAAAGAAAAAAAAATTATATAATATGGCCCTTAAAAGATAATGATAAATCTAAACAAAAGAAAATAAGATAAAAAAGGCAAAATAGTAGTAGTAATAATATTGATTACATATAAAAGTGAATTAATTAAAAAGGTAAAATCAAGTAAAGAAAGATGAGAAAAAAATTTAAAAAAATATCTTCTTAAGTAAACTTTGCAACTAATGTAACTTAAAAAACAAAACAAAAACAGAAAAAATTAAACAATTAGAAAATCAAAAATTAAATAAAATCTGCAGTAATGAAGGTCATTCACTTCCTCTGTTGTTCTGTCTAGCTCACCAGTTCCCAGTCTGGGTGTTAATTGCAATTCCTTGTGTTTCTTCTGTCTTGTAATCAGGTCTTGATTCTTAAGCCGTTCTAGAGTCCATATGTACTGTAGCCTCTAGGTGGCGGTGTTTCTTGTTTGCAGAGAGCCAGGGTTCTGAGGCCTTTCTAGGTTTTTCCCCCTCTCTGTGTCCCTGATCTATGGAGGGGTGGGGGTTGGGCAGGAGGAGCCGACCACACTCGCCTGTAACTTTCACTGAGTCAGATCCAGACGTGCTGTTCCTTAGATATCCCCCCACTTAGGAGCCCTGACCACAGTCAGGGGTGCCTCCAGCCCAGCTCTGGGTTTCTTATAAACACAGACCCCTCTGTGTGCCTGGTTTGTGCGAGCTGGTGCGCGCGGGTTGCTGTGCGCAAGCTGCTGCGGGGGGGATGCGCCTGGCGGGGAAGCACACCAGGGTGGGAACTCACCCGATCTCCACAAAATCTGATTTTTCACCCTGGGGTGGAGCAATCCTTTGAATCCAAGCGTTTGCACTGATTGTGGTCAGCGTTTAGGGGCGAACAGCTACTTGGTGGTCTTTACATCCGTGGCTATTCTGTCCTCTAATCCAAATCTCCTCCAGTCAAGATGGTGAGATTTCCCAGTCTTCACCCTTAGGTCGCTCGGGGAAAGGATCGGGCTGTGGGTGCTTAATTGTCAGGGACACCCTGATCAGGTGCCCCCCACTTTCCCCAGGTGTTCGCCTTTCTCTTGGCTTGTTGACGGGCACTCCCAGTGCGACCCTCAGGTGCTCTCTCCTTCCTCTTCGGGACCCGGGTCAGAACTTGCCTACCTATTCTTCCGCCATTTTTCCTCAAAACCACCAGTATTTAGCTATCTAACCTTTAACAAGTTGTTAACTTCTGGGATCCTCAGTTTTCCCAATTACAAAATGGGAATAAAAATAAAACCTACCTGCTTTACTATTATATAAAGAACAAAAGGTAATGCATAAAAGTGTTTAATATATAATACTTGAATTGAGTAACAAAAATAACAATAATTACTATAAAACAGAAGACAATGATTTATCAATAAAAGTCACTAACTACCTTTCAGAAGATGAAACAGAGTTCAAGAACATACAAGGAACTTCAGTAACAGGCTCAGAAAGAGAACTTGGGCTACCTGCCTTTATATTCTCCTTTTCTTATTGTGAGGATGCTTTAAATATTATCCTATATAATAAAAGAGTAATATGCAAATTTACCATCACTCCAAGACCCAAGATGGCCTCCCCCATGTGGTCAAAGATGGCTGCCCCCATGTGGACAACAAGACAGCCACTACAAGATGGCCTGCAGGGGAGGGCAGTTGTGGGCAGTTAGGGGTGACCAGGCCAGCAGAGAAGGGAAGTTGGGGGTGACCAGGTTGGCAGATGAGGGCAGTTGGGGGAAACTAGGCTTTCAGGGGAGGGCAGTTGGAGGAAACCAGGCCTGCAGGGTAGTGCAGTTGTGGGCCATCAGGCAAACAAAGAGGGCATTTAGGGGTGACTGAGCTGGCAAAGGAGGGCAGTTGGGGGAGACCAGGTCAGCAGGGGAGGGCAGTTGTGGGGGACAAGGACTGAATGGGGGGCAGGTCTGCAGGGAAGAGCAGTTAGGGGGGAACCAAGCCTAAGGGAAGGGAATTGGGAGGGGGGCTGGCCTGCAGGGGAGGGCAGTTGTGGGAGATCAGGCCAGCAGAAGGGCAGTTAGGGGTGACTGGGCCAGCAGGGGAGGGCAGTTAGGGGGTAATCAGGCTGGCTAGGGAGCAGTTAGGCTTCAATCAGGCTGGCAGGGGAGTGGTTAGGGGGTGATCGGAATGGCAGGCAGAAGAGGTTAGGGGCAATCAGGCAGAGGAAGGCAAGCAGTTGAAAGTCAGCAGTCCTAGATTGTGTGAGGGATGTCCGACCACCCATTTGGGCCTGATCCTGGTGGGTCCCAGGTTGAAGAGGGTGCAGGCTAGGCTGAAGGACATCCCCCTAGTAGATGTTAATAGAAAGGGTTGGAGCTTTTAAAGAAAATTCATAATATCAGGAGCTGAACAAGATCACCCACATGCCATAGATAGTTGAATCTCCAAGATACACATTAACATTGCATTCAGAAGCATTATTATCTGGGTGGAGTGAAGAGATAAGGGCATGAAAAAGTAATGAAAGAAACATCAACACAGCTGGAATATTCTTCAGAGAAGCCTTTAATTCACACACACACACACACACACACAAAAAAAATTTAAGTCTTCTGTCCAACCACTTGTAAGGCAGAAGTTCTATATGAGGTGAGGAGGAGCATTCAGAAGTAGCTAACAGTTTTAAGAAAGGACATCTTAATGAAGTGTACATGAATTTCTATTTGAATTAAAAAAGAAAAAGTATTGAACATACCTGAAATGTATGATAAAGACAACAAATTAAATTTATGTTTGAGCTCCAAATAAAATGTCCTCTCCCTCACCTCCACGTCTCTGTTGGTAAATCAACAATAAGAAACTACAACTCTTTTCTGGACATGATATCAGTATTTGAAGAAATGAAAAGATAATCCCCAAACTCTTCATGATTCTGGCAAGACCCCCACCTCTTCTTCTTTCTCTTAACACTCCCAGCCTTATCACCACCATCTGCCTTGAGACCATCAGACTAATCTTATTATATCTTTACCCTTGTTTATTTTTGTCACCATAGAAATCCAGGTCTCCCTGGTTAATCATCAACTTTGTTTGGCTCCACACAGGCATTATTTGCTCCAACCCCTTCAATATATGTATATATTTAATATCATATTCTTTGTGGGGTTTTTCTCTGTAGCACTTATCAACAGCTACCTTATTATACGTTTTGTCTTTGTATTTATTTTGTTTGTTTCTCTTGAACACTAAAATCTAAATTTCATGAGGTTAGAGATATACGTATATTTAGTTCAAAGCCACATCTTCATTACCTAGAGTAATTCCAGACACATGGTAAATATTCAATACCTTTTTGGTAAATAAAAAAGAATGACTTTGATAATTGTGTCTGGATAGTGTGCCAGGATTATGCTAGAGAGGCATTGGGAGGTGAGTGGAATTAGGGAAGAATCAGAGAATCTCTACCCTGAAAGGGTTTGTAGTTTAAGAGGAGAAAAAAATTATCATTCAAGGTAAAGTTGGATAAGTGTCTTAAGGACATGGTAGAGACTTTAAATTCTCTACCATGTCCTTAAGACACTTATCCAACTTTACCTTGGATAACTTATCCTAAGGATGAGACTAGAGAGTTAGTGTGAGACTCTCTAGTAATCTCTTTTTGTACAATAACAACTCGGGAGGTAGCCTGGATTAATGCAGGGCTGCATGGAGAATAGGTGATCTTGAGCATCACTTTACTCTGCAGCAGATTTTGCATAAGAGAAGTATAAACCTTTGTTATGTTAGCAGCTGAGATCTTGAACTTAGTTGTTCCTCAGGCATAACCAAGACTATCCTGATTAATATAAAGATATAGAAGATCCATTTTTTCCTGAAGTCAAAATTATAGCACATACATATTCTAACACATTGCCCAGTATTAGGGCAGCGTATCTAATAGTAGGAGCATCCTCATGGCTTAGAAAACTGAGACAACTCTGACTTTCTATAAGGAGGAATTATGTTTTCTTAGACATAATGGTACTGTATGTATTACTATCTCTTCTGACTTCATAATGACAAATAGAGCCAGGGTAAGCTGGAGATAAGTTTGAGGAATTGTATTCACAATAGCAGTCCATATAGAAGATCATAAATTGACAAATGTTTCAGGAGTGTCTATTCTGTACCTACCACTAGGTTAGGCACAAAAGAAGATATCAAAGCAGCAGAAAGCATAGCTCCCACTCTGAAGTAGACTCTGGTCTTTCCTGTAAGAAGTTCTAAATATGTATTGTATCAGTTTAAAAATCTTGTAAGAATTTAAAGGAAGTGGAGATCTTTGAAGTCTGAAAGCATCTAAGAAGGGTTCCTGGAGGTGAGGACTTGGCTCTGGCCTTGTAGAACAGGCAGGATATCACTAACAAAAATCAAGAAATAACTAACAATTTCTTGAGCTTACTATGCACTAGACACAATGTTAAGATATACATAACCCATTGAATCTTTCACTCACCCTATAGAAATTATCTGTATTTTACAGATAAGGAAACTGAGTCTTGGAGATTTTAAATAATTTGTCAAACTCAGGTTTTTTCTTGCCAAAGCAGATATTCTTAATCATGAATCAATTGATGAAGAGCAAGTCTTTGGTGGGGGGGGGGAGGGTGGACCTCATTTGCCTTGCTCTCAGACTCAACAGAGTCCTGAATTTATTGGTTATCCAGCAGAAATGCAGATCCTTTATTCTTCTGGTTGCAGAGGAGGAACTAGGTAAACTGATCTTTAAATAGTGCTTAAAATAATGGAGCTGCCCAGCTATAAGCTTTGCTGAGTAAGCCACCTCTTCACATTACCCAAGTATGAAAACCCATCTCAACTTTTTACCCACAGAGATATATATTGGAAGTAAGTGGTAGGTGTAGCTGATCTTAATTCATCTGTACAGCTGCTGACCTGGACTCTGCTAATAATTATCATAGGTTAATGGAGTAGAGCTTCTGCCACATGGTTTTATATGTGGTGGGTGAGTGAGCATTGTGGCATCAGTCAGGGTCCTGCAAAAATCATATGGCATGCTCAAAGGGTTAATATAAGAGAATTTAATGGAGAAACTGTGTGTAGAGTTGAGGGTAGAGTAAGAGAACCAACATGGATATTGGCAACATTAAAAACCATCACCACCTCAAAAAAGGAATTAGCAACATAAAAAAAAACCCATAACCACTTCTAGATCTGAAGGGGAAAATAGAGAGGACAGTGTTACTAGGACAAGATTGAACCCCTTTGATCAGAAAGAATAATGGGCCCTCAAAACCATTGTACCCTAACCAGAGAGCCTGTGAATATGTTACCTTATGTGGCAAAAGGGAAAGGGACTTTGCAGATGTGACTAAGGTTGAGACAGAGACATTCTCTTGAGCCTAGCCTAATCACATGAGCTGTTAAGGCAGAGAACTTATCCCTGGTACCATCAGAGAGATGTGCTGAGGGAAAAAGTATCAGAGGTGAAACATTGCTGGATTTGAAGATGGAAGAAGGGGGCCATTAGCAAAGAAATGTGGGAATCCCTAGAAGCTAGGAATAGTAAGGAAGTGGATTCTCCCCTAAATTCCCCAGTGTGAACCCAACCTTGCCAACATTTTGATTTTAGCCCATTAAGACCTGTGTTGGACTTCTGACCTACAGACTGTAAGATGATACATTTGTGTTGTTTTAAACAACAAAGTCTGTAGTAGTTTGTTACAGCAGCTACATTAAATTAATAAATCACAAAAGATAGGAGCTGTGGGTCTGGATAGAAGATCACAATTATTGCCCAACTATATTCCAACAAAATTGGGGAGGGCAGTGAATACTCTGACCTCTCTCACTCTTCCTGCCCTCTGGGGTCCTTCAGTGCCTCCATTAGCTGAAAGCTGAAGGGCAAAGCAGTCTGGAAGATGAAGCTCCCTGGTGTTTAGTCTTCTAGAGAATAGAACAGGGCAGAGCAGGGTGGAGAATGATTATGCCAAGACAGAAAACCAGTGTTGAGGTTAAATTTTAGAGCAGAGGTTTCAAATGGCTGTGTGCCGGACATGATTTCACTCACTATGGTAGAGAGGAGGATCTGGGGCGAGGGGTTGGCTTAGTTCAATATATTTCAATCCAATCAATCAATCAATCAATCAAGCCAATCATCATTCAACAAATCTATTTAAAAGACTTGTTATTAATTGTGCTTTAGGAGCCAGTGGGGGTAGAGGAAGAGTAAAATATAGGGATATATAAGACACAGCCTTTGATTGGAAGGAAATTTAAATTTCTCAGGTAGAAATGGAGTCAAGCTAGGATGGAGAGGAGACTCATGCAGCCATCCATAGTTCATCCATCAGGGCTGAGTTCATGTGTCTGTGAAGAGAGAGGCTTGGGGTAAAGATCAAGGTAGTGTAGGGAGTTGTTCACAGAGAAGGTGGTACTTAAGCTGGGATTTTTGTGTATGACTTTTCTGGTTTGAAAAGAGAAAGGGCATCCAGAGCAGAGGGAATTGCCTGAGAAGAAGAGAGGCCAAAAGGCTCAGCATTCTGAGAAGAGTGAAGAACCTCATCTTGCTAAAATACAGGATACTTGGGACATGTGTGTTGTGGGTTCTGGACCTGAGGCTTGATATAGTGGGTCAGATTATGAAAGGACTTGAATGGTGTGTGTGTGTGTGTGTGTGTGTGTGTGTGTGTAGTTTAACACATACTTCACATACACATGAAAGTAGTTGGTAAGGCCTATAGAAATAATGTGTTTATTGTAAATATACTTTTAAAACAAAATAAGCAAAATGTGTGAAATCAGTCATTATTTCCATAATATAGACATTTCTACTTATTAAAGTTAATTCTTGTCTCATGCCCCAATATACCTTGCTCTGCCCATTTATTTATGGAATTGTATATACAAAACAAAAATACTGAAAGAATCATGAACTCTGAATTTCCTAAAGACAATACATGGTAAAGATGACTTTTCTTTGCCTTAGTCTTGTCTTCTTTCTACCTATAACCTTTGACGCTTAGAACTTCCACACATATGCACGTACACACACACACACACACACACACACACACACACACTCAGGAGAAGCTCAACTCTGACATTCACTGTGATTGTAGGAAGATGCACAGTGTCTCTTCTGTATCTCTTAGGAAATACCATGCTATCCATTGTGCTATTTGACTGACTCACCACGTAAGTGATTTCCAGTGTTCTGTTTAGCATCACGGAGGTCCCAGCCACTGCCTCAAACAAATGTGCCTTATCTTACTTAAGTAAAGCAACACTTCTATTTCAGAGGGTAATTGAATGGGGGAAGTGGAATAACTTTCTTCCTAAAAAATTGTCAGAGCACCTGACAAGACCTTCCTCCATGTCAGTCCATAGTTACATGTTTTTTCTGTGATGGGACCTTTTCCATAGTGCAGGTCAGCTACATAATACTTGGAAAGAGATGGATGCTTTTATTTAATTACTTGTGACTGCCTTTAGTAACATAAGTTGTAACTTTGTGTTAACAATAATTTTTTTCCCTAGAGCCTCAATAGCTAAACAAGCATGAGTAAAGCAGTATTGGATTAGAAGGCTCCAGCCAAGGATTCGTGAGGCTCTGTACTTTTGAGAAAGTTTGTTTTATCTCATTGATCCCAAGTTGCTCATTATATATATAATAAAAGGCTAATATGCAAATCACCCGAACAGCAGGATGACCAGTCAGTATGATGCATGCTGGCCACCAGGGGGGCAAACACTCAATATTGGAGCTGCCTCCTGGTGGTCAGTGCATTCCCACATGGGGAGCGCTGCTCAGCCAGGAGCCCTGAGCCGGGCTCATGGCTGGTGAGCTCAGTGGCAGTGCTAAGGATGTCTGACTGATGGCTTAGGCCATAGGGAGCAGGAAATCCACCAAGGGCTCCTGAACTGTGAGAGGGTACAGGCCAGGCTGAGAGATTCCATCCTCCAACCCCCTGCTAAGTGCACAAATGTTGTACACCAGTCCTCTAATATATAATATAAGAGATTGGACAAAATATTTCAGAGAGGCAATTAGAAGAGTGTGATAGTTAAGCACACCAACCAATATGGTTCAAACTCAGCTCTCCTACTTGCTAGCTGTGGGGTATGGCATATTGACTCACTGAATTTCACCCATAAAGGAGAATAAAAATAGAACCTAGCCTAAAGAACTATGGGTAGTGGTAAATTAGGAAAACATCGGTAAAGTGTTTTCCATTGTGTATGTGTGTGTTTGTGTGCACCTGTATTTCACAAATGGAGAAAATAAAGGAGGCCCACAAGTTTGAGATTGTGTGGAGCAGTGGCACAGCTCCTTTGTGATCATGTAGAGATTTCTGAGTTGGAAAATTTAATGCAGTCTTTTGGAAGAGGGTAGTGGGTCACAGGTCCCACAGATCTGTGAAATGGGCTTCACTCGCTTCCATTAAAAATATTCCCCTAGCTCAGCTGATGTAGCTCAGTGGTTGAGTGGAGAACTATGAACCAGGAGGTCACAGTTCGATTGCTGGTCAGGGCACATGCTGGAGTTGTGTGCTCAATCCCCAGTAGGGGTATGAAGGAGGCAGCTAATCAGTGATTCTCTCTTATCATTGATGTTTCTACCTCTCTCTCCCTCTCCCTACCTCTCTGGTATATATTTTAAAAACTTGCTCTAATTCATAGTAGAGAAAACACACCCAAGGAATCTATGTAGTATAATATAATAGTGTTCACATCACAGTAGCAAATTCTTGCTGGATGCAGAAATGAAGTAGTTTCTGGTTGGACATGAGCACTCATTACCATGGCTCGGCTTCATCTTTTATTAATGTTGGGAATCAGTGGTGGATGATGCAGCCTGTCATTCTTCCCTAACATCTTGTTGGAAATGGAGAATTAGATACACTCAACCAAACTCTCGTAAAGAGGCTGTGAAATAACCACAAACAGAATCCAATGGAGAGGGATTTATCCTGAATTATATACTGCAGACTCTAAGTACCTCCTTGGACTTCCAGGAAATGATTCATAGTTCTGACTATGGAATTCTCACAGGATTCAAGGGTTGGGGGGGGAATAATTCATTCAGTTATGTGCTCCATTTCTCAAGGTACAATCATAAATTATCCTGGACTGACAGCTTGCTCCTCAATCAGGTTGTCAAATAGAGTGGCTGTCCAACTGAGAAGATATTGGGACTATAGTGGAATAATTGCCCCTATAAACAGAGAGAGAAGGCCTTACCAAAACAAAAACAAAAACACCACAACAAAACTTACTAAGCTGGAAAAAGATATAGACATTTCCCCCCTCCCCCTTTCTATCAAACTTTCTAATGTCTAGAAATCCTTTAAACACTTTCCCTTAACTAAGCTATTCACAAAGTTATGTGTTCACCTACTTCATGTGTGTGAAAACGGATTCTTTCCTCAGGAAATGTATGAAGTAGGCCCATTAGTGTGTGTTTACAGCACCAAGTTTTATCATTGTCATCAATAGAATGGCCTTCCTATCTCTTCAGAATTTACTAATTGAATTAAAACCACTTTCAATATCTTAAAGGTTCCCACCTTTAGCCCAACCTTACAAAAGAACTTTATCTACTTCAGTGAGTGGTAATTATCTTTACTTGTATGGAGGTGACCTAGTACATAGTTGGACTATCACACAAGAGAATACCTTGATTTGTGGGTATTGATTCCATTTTGCAATTCTAAAATCCTCTGTGGCTTTGCTTATACATACAGTTGAGATTATCATGAGACCTGCCTATATTTATACATTATCTTTCAGCTCACTCCAGTCATTCTAACAAATGTTTATATTACTGCTTCACTTTCTCCTGATCCTAGAGCAGATTGGGACATCCATCCAACGTTTCAGCACATTCCTGAGTTACCACAGTGATGAATGTTCTTGGAAGACTCTCCAGTTACTTGCTTCCCAGAGCCTTGGCTACTTTCCAAGGAATGTACCTTTAGATAGTCATTATCAGTCTTTGGTTAGGTCCTTCTTGCCTCTCCCACCTTCATGTCTAATTCCTTCTGACTCTACCCCAGATGAGGTTTACTGGCCACATATGTCTAAATAATACCAAGATTACTTTTGAATGGCACTTAACATGTTTCAGAGCACTTTCCATGAAAACTCTGATACCTAATAATTTTACCAGCTTGACTTAAGATAGGGAAAGGGCTTGCAAGTCAGTGTTTTTGAGCTTGAAGTTATATTCTTAAAGCCAACTGTGGGGCTGTTTGTCCCTGGTTGTCTTCAATAATAGCAAAGATACTGGGCAGACATAGTTTAGGATAGGATTATAGCCAAGAGAATAACTTAGTCTTTTCAGAGCACACATATGGTCTGATTTTCATGTGTATCTTGAGAAACCACTTAAAACACTTTTTTTTTAATTTAAAAAGAAAAACAACTTGGTATGATTATACATTTGCATCTCTGAATGATAGTGTAAGAAGATAATTCATTAGTATATTGGAATCCAGTAATCACCATTATCCTACATTTTTGATGACCTTAAATCTCTCTTGTTTGTGCTTGCATGCCTTAAGGATTCGGTGTGGTTACTTGCTAAATCATATTATACTTGCAAAAATCTTTTTATTATCCTAGTGCTAGGAGAAAGTTGTTATATAATCATTACTCATAATATTTTAATTAAAAAAAGATTTTGAGCATACAAAAAGTCTGTACTTCTAAGAAGCTTTTAAACTAAGGTGACCAGATTTTAACATAGGTAAAGCGGGACACCACTGACTGGAGTGGGAATAGGAGGTGGGGGGGGGGGTGTTCTTGATTAAAAATTTGGTCTATATGGAGCAACAAAAATGTTCATAGAACTCAAAAATATTATAATATTTTTAAAATTTCAACATAAGTACTATTTACAAATATAATAAATTTAAAAAATTATGTATAGTCGTAAGTGTCACTTTCAAGGCCAGTGCTAGACTCTTTGCTGCCACTATAAAATATAAATAATATGAGTACTGTCTGCTAAATTCAAGAAAATTTATGTATTTATGAAATAAATAAATAAATTACTTACCTAAATATCTGAATAGCTGATTTGTAATGACATGACTTGTTTAACTAGCTTACTAGCATGCAGTACAATGTGTATCATCTGAGAGACAGTTACAAAATGTTTTTGTCGTTGCCAATCCCAAAAAATGCCATTGTTCATTAAGTCCAAACAATGGTGGTCAAATTCTAACAACTGATCAACAATGCACACTTTGTTAAGCAGTTTTCAATAATCTGTTTTCAACAGTTATTTGTTATTATTAAAGTTTAACATTATAAAATTAACAAAAATGATATAAAACTCATATCCTGGCTAAATAGCCACATGGCTGCCAAAAACCGTATATTCCCTTCCTGTTCTCCCGCTGTCCCCTAGCTTGTCATGCATTCTTTCCAAAAATCGGGACTTTTTAAAAATGCCGTGGGACTCGGGACAAATTGTTAAAAATTGGGACATCTGGTCACCTTATTTTAAACATACAGTGTTGCCCTGTTGCTACTAATATAAATCAACTGTAGGGGTTCTCCCAGTTGAAATGTACTGTTCATTCAGAAATCACATTGTAATCATTCACTGACTCAGCCAGACTTATTGGTTGTTGTGCTTGCTGGATGTTGCCAGATGCCCAGACCTCTGAATTAGGTGTGCGTTCTACCAAAAATCTTTAGGGCATGTCTTACTGTAATTGCTCATGGTCTCAGAACCATTCTCTCCAGGAATTACTCAAGTCAAAGTTGGAGAGAACCCTGAAAATATGGTGTTCTGGGAGTCAAAGACAGGTTAAGAAAATATCATACAGCTGACTAGTGGCCAAGTCATGATGAAACAGACTTAATTCTGTCCCAGTATTTCCACTGCCCCATGTGACCTCTTACTAAACACAAAAACCTTCAGGTAGATATGAACATGGCAGTAGTCCTGGGACTGTCAATTGTAACTGAAAAGATAAACTCAAGACATACATTCTTTTGTCCCTGCATAAGGAAAAACACAATAGTTAGTGTGTAGCTGGTTTGTAGTACTCATTCTCAAACCTGTTCTGACCCTCAAGGTTGACTCAGAACCTTTGCTAAAATAAAACATTCACATTCTTGAAAATAGCCTTATCCCTTTGCTCCCTTTATTTATTTGCCATCTACAGTTATTCAGCATCTTTGACTCTGTATTTAGGCTAGGTTGGCAATCCACTGGGATTTATCCTAAAAGCAGAAATCACTCTTCCAGTTGTTCTCCCACCTCTAAAAGTCAACTCTCTATAGTTACAAGAAATTCCACTAAATATAAAATTACTTCATTATTTCATTTCTGTACTCCAATCATTTTGGATTTTCCATAAATTCTTAAAACCATACCAAACTACGTTTGAGAATTTTAGGATTTAGATTAGTTAATTTACCTGCTCTATGTCTTTTTCCTTCTCAGAGGTGTCTCTCACAGGGTGTTGACTAGTTAGCTAGGCTAATCTGATCTTTCCCCCTCAGTAATTTATACAGACTGGCTCAAATTACCCATTTATGTGTTTGGAACTGGGAGAATAACCTAGCTGTATTCTCAGTCACATGGTCAGTTCTCAAGCTTCATTTCCCTTGTCTGATCATATTTGGCAGAAATGATGACTCCTTTCTTCTCAGGACAAGTTTTGTGGGTGGTATCTAATAAACCATATCCTCCTGTTAACTGTTTTCTTCCCTCCTCTGCTGGCTCCCTCTCCTCTTTTACTCCATGTTTCATTCATCTTGTATCAATATTATGCTGGGCTGTTCTAATGTCAACTTAATTAAGCTGGGAACTATGTTTCCTAGACCACCCTTTCCTCTATGGCTCCAGCTTAGAGTTACTCAAATGAGAAACTTAATGGGATTTAAGAAGTGGAACTGAATAAGAGTCATTACTCTCTTAAGAACTTCAGGACAAGATATGGTGATGAAAATACAAAGAAATGACTAACATGTTCTAGTTTGTGTTTGTTTTCTTCCTTTTCAAGTCCATTTCTTCTGACCTCTGGTTCTGTGACCCGATGTGGTTCCAGGCACACCATCATATGCATTGAAGTGTAGATGCATAGGTGCAACAGCTGCTATGTCCCTCACAAAAAGTATCATCCCACTTGAGGTTCTACTTTAGTGATTAGATGGGCCTAGTCTACCAGGATTTCCTGAAAGCTCCACCATCCACCTGTGCCAGTGCTCTGAGAAGACTGGTTAGTGACTCCCTCAAATCCTTCATTCTTTCTCCCACACTTCATTGTTTCAGCTCCTCTAACAATTATGTAAATTCTAATTCTTACAATGAAACATTTGTCCTATAGCTCTGCTAATTGAACTCTGATTGAGACAAATATATATACCACTAGAAGTGGTTCTATGTAAATACAAAATTAAAAATAGCAATATGGCATTAGGACTCTGATGTGAGTAGGCTTAAAGGCACTGATTAACCTGTTGTCAGTGATAAATAGGACACTGGTAGCCTTTATCAAGCAATAGTTTTTTTTCCCCCCAGTTATGAAACTGTAGTCAAAATAGACAACTAAGAAACTGATAGAATCCCCATATTGGTTCCCTTATCTCTGAGTGAGTTCTTTTCTGATAGCTAGGGCAAAATGGAAACCTCTAGAACTTTCTTTTTCTATTGAATCAGTAATCCAAAATTAACACTGCATTCCTGGAGAGATTAAAGATCTTTGTTCCACTATCAATGACTCAAAGATCTATTGTGTTTCCCCGAAAATAAGACATCCTCTGAAAATAAGACCTACTTACAGGTTTCCTTCTGAGTGAAATATAAGGCACCCCCCCCCCGAAAATAAGGCCCCAAGGCTCTGTCTCAGAATGAAAATTAATTTACCATAAACTGGTCGCTAGGGCCGCCCCAACTGGTGTCTAGCAACTAGTGACTTTACATGGAGTACTGACGTCACTGCTGTGTGAATGGAGAGAAATCAGCATGGAAACTTTGTGAAACCTAAACTGCAAGAAGTTGTGACTTGGGTGAAGAATTCATGGGAGAAAATCACTGGCAGTTGCATTGCAAATGCACTGTGAGCAGGCTACCTTGACAAGAAGTACTCATTTAAAGACAGTGCTATTGCTAAACATGAGAGATTTGGTCCACTGATTCTGAAAGAAATGGAGTCACAAGAAATTCACCAGGAAATTCAGGGATTGGATTGTTATGATGATGTTCCAGAAGATGATGACATGATTGTCATTGAATAAATGAGTAAATTCTTGATACTGTAGGATTCACAGTTTGTCTGGTTTGTGTTGACAACTACCGTACTACCGTACCGTATACAGGTAATAAATTTCCTTTATTTTCATTTAACAATAAATGTGTACCGTATTCTTCTTCATGGAAAAATGAGACATCCCCGGAATATAAGACCTAGCGCATCTTTGGGAGCAAAAATTAATATAAGACAATGTCATATTTTCAGGGAAACAGGGTATTTGGTCCTCAGAGGAGATGAATATAACTTCCACCTACTTTACAACATCCCCTGCCATCTTTGTATCTTCGGTAGTTAGGTAACTATCCAGAGCTTATGCCCATTTTTTAATTGGGTTGTTTGTTTCCATATTGTGGAAAATCAAGAGGGTTCTTTAAAATATATATTTGGATATCAGTTCTTTATCAGATCTGTGTCTTAAAAATACTCTCAGTCTACAGCTTATGTTAAAATTGATGAGAAGACTGATATATTCAAAAATGTTCTCCTCTCCCCTCTCTCCTGATCCCCTTACCATAGGGGCTTCTCTCTCTTCCTCTAGGGAGACCCTGGTGAATCCCCTTCTAGAGCGGACCTGTGCTCAGAGGGGGATCCCATTTCTGGGGAGACAACATATGTAGCTGAACATAGCCTCACCTGGCAGCCTCATGCCAAGTGGACTCTACCTGATCTGATTTTGAATGAGATAATGGCTCTTTCCTTTCACCACTGAGCAGAACCCCACTAACAGAAGTTAATGTGCTGGGTGTTTGGGCTGGGCTGGCACAGGGCTGGGGCAGAGGTCATGCCGTGTCCCCGAAAGGGGCCGTGTGCCCCGGGTGAGCAGTGAGTCCCAGGGGAAGCAGTGGACCCGGGGGGAGGGGCGGTGAGAACCAGAGGAGGAGCGGACTCTATTCGTGTGGTCCTGAGATAGTCACCATAAAACAAGGAGACTGCCAAATGAGGAGCAGATTCTATTCATGTGGTCACGAGATAGTCACCATAAAATAAGCAGATTGTCAAATGACAGCAGGGAGGGGAAGGAGACCTGGGGGGAGATAAGAGAACAACCGAAGGACTGGTATGCATGAATATAAGTACAACCAACAAGCACAGAACTCTGGGGAGGGAGGGCATGAATGGGAGGTGGGGGGGAGAACAATGGTAAGCTATGTACACATATAATACCTTAATAAAAAAATAAAATAATAAAATAAAATAAAAAAATAAATGGTGATGGGAAAATTGGACAGATACATGCAAAAGAATGAAACTAGATCATCAACTTACACCATACACAAGAAAAAAAATACATCTTTGAAAAATTGTGCAAGAATTTCTGTGGGGGAACCTCCTTGGACAAACACAGCCAGGTCACCTTTGTGTGTCCATGGGGGACTTTGGCAGGTCCTGCACACTGTTCTCCCAGAGGAGGGGCCTTTTTCCCTCTTTCCTGGGGAACCTGCTGGAGACTCTGCTGCCTCAATTTGTCCACAAGGTTGGTACCACCAGACCAGAAACCTGCCAAACTTATGGTGACAGTGTTCTCTCCCCAGTGTTGGTACTGTGTGTTTCCCCATTGCGAGGTGGGGGGTCTCTGACGTGTACCAGCATGAGAACTACCTCTTATTAGAATTGCATGTATTTGCCCTTTGTCTCTTAAGAAAACACAGACTTTTGAGAGTTTTCTGTACCACAAGGATATTAAAACTTTATCTGGCTTTGGGTTGTAAGGATTGCTTTCAAGCTTGTTTTTTGAGGTTTTCCCGATGTCTGTATTTCCTAATATGTGTTTTGGGCACTGGAAGGGAGAGTCAGCCTTTGCCTGACTGACTTCTGGCCCTGGGGTTACACTTTACACAGAGGCATCTGTGAATGTACTTCATTCTCAAGAATTTATAATATGAACAATAACATTTAAAATACCAACAATAACCATGTAAAATTCAAAAATAACAAAAGAATATTTATTTATTGTTTAACATGGATGATACAATGGGAAAATGAAAGATAAAATAATAAAAGCAATCCCAAACAAAATCACCCAAATGATAAATATTAAAAGATAAAGAACTACATCACGCCATGGAGAACAGATAAACAACAAGATGAAAACCGAAAAGAAAAGGAAATTTTCAAGGCGTGACTGTGAAACAAGTTTTGCCCTTATGTCAGGGGGAGCACATTCAACAAGAGGCCCTGGAGCCGGGCCCTCCTCAGGCAGCGCCTCCTCCGAGGCAGGAGCCAGCATGGGCTCCAGGGAGGGCTCTTTATCCAGCGGTGGTGGGGCTTCAGTTTCCTCTGGGGCCGGCCCTGGCTCCACAGCTGCAGCTGGAGAGGCCGCTGGAGGTGGTGGAAGCTCTGCAGGTGGAGATGCCTCCAGCTCCGCATCCTGCTCCTCCAGTTGAACTTCAGATGTGACAGGAGGAGCCGCCTCTGCCTCCTGGGCTGGTGCTGGAGTTAGGAGAGGAGAAAAGGTCACCCAGGTGCCTGCATGTCCATCTGTCCCCCAAAGTGAGAACACAGCTGGAGCCCAGGACCCACCACAGGATGTGCTCCCCAATGGCCATTCAGAAGATGGGTTTAGTCCAAGGGTGGGCAAACTTTTTGACTCAAGGGCCACAATGGGTTCTTAAACTGGAGCAGAGGGCCAGAACAAAAGCATGGATGGAGTGTTTGTGTGAACTAATATAAATTCAAAGTGAACATCATTACATAAAAGGGTATAGTCTTTTTTTAAAATGTCAATAGTTTAGAACTGACATCCGGTCCACTGGATGTAGTATGCCCATGACTGGTTTAGTCAGTCTTTGCTCCTGGCCAGGCTCAAGGCTTGCTCCCTCTGTGTCTGGCAACAGCCTCTCCCCATAAGCTCACATGGACCTCCCCAAACCTTCCCACCCGTACCCCTCCCCAGGTTCTCACCCTTGGGCCCTTGAGCTGGATCCTCCACTGGCAGCTCCTCCTCTAAGGCAGGAGCCAGCATGGGCTCCAGGGAGGGCTCTGCATCCAGCGGTGGTGGGGCCTCAGTTTCCTCTGGGGCGGGCCCTGGCTCCACAGCTGCAGCTGGAGAGGCCGCTGGAGGTGGTGGAAGCTCTGGAGGTGGAGATGCCTCCAGCTCCGCATCCTGCTCCTCCAGTTGGACTTCAGATGTGACAGGAGGAGCCGCCTCTGCCTCCTGGGCTGGTGCTGGAGTTAGGAGAGGAGAAAAGATCACCCAGGTGCCTGCATGTCCATCTGTGCCCCTAAGACAGAACACAGCTAGAGAGCTCAGGACCCACCACAGGACTTCCTCCCCACCTGCAGTACAACAGATGGGTGGTCTGAGGCCGATCTTTGCTCCTGTCCAGCCTCTGGGTGCTCCCTGTGTGCCTGGCAACAATCCCTCCCCATAAGCTCCCATGCAGCTCCACCCCCATGTCCCTCACTTCCCCAGCTTCTCACCCTTGAACACTGCCTCTTTGGGCTCAGGGTGCTCCGGGCCAGTCTGGTTGACATGGTCAGTGTAGTCCACATCACTGGTGAACACTTTGAGCTGCTGGTTGAATCCGAGCTGCCTTGGGGGCACAGTCCTAGGGAACCTGGGCCGCTTCTGTATAGGTGTCCCTGGCTGTTCATCGAAGAGCCACACTTCGACCAGCTCGTTGAATCTGACCTTCTTTGGGGGCACAGTCCTAGGGAACCTGGTCTGCTTCCGTAGAGGTGTCCCTGGCTGTCCATCCACGGGCCCTGGGTCCCCAGAGCCCCAGGTGGCCACACTCACTTCAGGCCTTTCCTGGCCCTGGGTGGTGTGGCTCACCGGCTCCTCCCCAAAGTAGAACATAGGGCGGGGGTTTTCCTCCACCATCTGGTGCTCCTCCTTGACCTGGGTTGAACTCTGCAATGACAGTGATGGCAGCTGGTCAGGAAGACTCAAGCCCAGCTCTAGTCTCTGCTGCTTCTGCCACACACACACACACACACACACACACACACACACACACACACACACACACACGGAGGGGACATAGGGCTGCTGAGGTGGGATCAGAGTGGTGGCCTGGCCTGAACAAAACTGCCCTAAGCCTCCCTGTGTTACCTCCTGGTTCCGCCGTGTAAAGGGCCACAGGCGTCGTCTGGACTGAGTCCGGATCCAGCAGCGGGCACGTCGGAATGTACTCTGATGGCTGCCTCTCTTGAGGCCTCGTCCTTGGCCTTGACCTCGGGACACAGGGAGACAACAAGAAAACATGGTGTCCTCTCCAGTGCGTCTATCCGAGTGAGACGGGAAAAGGCAGTTATAGAATTTGGTGCCTGGTTGCCGGTTCCATTGGGCTCCATCGTCAGGAAGTGAGGTCGCCCATGAGCCCCCACCCCGAGCATCTCCTCAGGCATGAGCCACGACCTCACTTCCTGATGATGGAGCCCAATGTAACTCGGCAACCAGGCACCAAATTCAGGTTCAATTCCAGTCAAGGGCATATGCCTTGGTTGCGGGCACATCCCCAGTGGGGGGTGTGCAGCAGGCAGCTGATCGATGATTCTCTCTCATCGATGTTTCTCTCTATCCCCCTTTCTTCCTCTCTGTAAAAAAAATCAATAAAAAATATTTTAATATATATATTAATTTATGAGGTATAGACTATTGTCAATATTATGTCAATTTAGTGAAATTCTTTTCATTTTATTTTAGAAAATAAAAACATTTATACATATAAGATCTCAATACTTACGCTCAACTATTTCCCCATGAGATATTAAGTTTCTTAAAACAATAATTTTTAAGTTATCTTAAATTCTACCCAATCTTAGTTCCACCATCCTTTTTTATTCTTTAAGGACAAAAATTTCTCCTCTTTGACTAGTCTTGCTAAAGTGACAGACTCTACAATAGGTGCTTTTTGTACATTTTCTCTAAACTTTACAACAAATGAAGAATGTGGGAATTATATTTCCTGTATTAGAGATGAGGGAAGTGAAGATCAGAGAGATCATCTGAATGATACACTCATAGTCACACGATGAAGTCAAGAGTTTAACTCATATTCCTTCCCCTTCACTATCTTGCTTTTTTGTATCATTGCTTTCCTCACACTAAGAATTATTGCACATTCGGTTTTTATAACTATTCCCAAATTTTTCTCCAAAAATTGCTTCAATATACTAGTACATATATTCCTATCAGAGTAGGAAAATCCCTATTTTTTCACATCTTCCTCAGCACCATCTAGGTTTTCCAAATTTATTGATTTAGAACCAGGATATTATTATAGAGATTATTAATAGGATGAAAGGAATGAATAATATGATATTTTAGATATTTACAATGGCTAATGTTAAGCATTTGTTTTTGAATGTAGAAGTGTTTTTTAAAAAGCCTTGTGGACTTCTTGCCGAAACCAGTTTGGCTCAGTGGTAGAGCGTCGGTCTGCAGACTGAAAGGTCCCAGGTTCGATTCCGGTCAAGGGCATGTACCTTGGTTGCGGGCACAGCCCCAGTAGGGGGTGTGCAAGAGGCAGCTGGTCGATGTTTCTCTCTCATCGACGTTTCTAGCTCTCTATATCTCTCCCTTCCTCTCTGTAAAATATCAATAATAAAAAAAATCCTTGTGGACTTCTATACAACTGACTATAATTGTGTGAACACTATAAGATTATAATGGATCTGAGAAATTCTTAACACCTAGCCACATTGTCGTCATCCTATATCATAGCTAAATGCATTACTTGTGTGTTTGTGTAACACAATTACTTGATGCTGGTGTAAACAAACCTATTGCACTGCTAATACTGTAAAAATATTGCACGTGCAATTATGTACAGTACACAATGCTTGAGAAGGATAAATGATTGTTAGTGGTTTATGTATTTACTATATTTTTATCATTATTTTAGAGAGTACTCTTCCTACTTACATATATTTTAAAAATAGTTTACTGTAAAATAGTATACTATGATATGCCGGCAGAGCTTTCTCTTGATTACATTCTTTTGTGTTTCATTTAATCTCTTGTTGTTTTGTACAGTAACATGCTGTACAGGCTTGTCGTCTAGGAGCAATAAGCTATACCATATAGCCTAGGTATGTAGTAGTTTATATCATCTAGGTTTGTGTAAGTACACTCTGTGATGTTGGCACAATGACAGAATTGCCCGGTTACACATTTCTCAGAATGTATACTGGCATTCAGCAGTGCTGAAGTGTCTGTGGGCAGGAGGGTTCCACATATGTAGTACTCTAGAAAGAAAAGGAATAAACCTGGATCTGGTGATAAAAATGAGAGTAATGCTTTTTGAGTCATCCTCATTGCAGTTATTTTTATTTTTTTAAATCCTCACCTGAGGATATGTTTTCATTGATTTCAGCAGGAGAGGAAAAGAGAAGGGGAGAGAGAAACTCCAATTTTTTGCCTCCAGTATGCACCCTGACCCAGATCGAACCCACAACCTGGGCATGTGCCCTCTCTGGAAATTGAACCCGCTACCTTTCGGTGCATGGACACTCCAACCAACAGAGCCACACCAGCCAGGGCATCAATAGCAATTATTTAATACATTTCTGTTAAGGTTCCAGGAAATCAACATGATCTGTTATTCTCAAGCTTCATTGCTCACCCAGGATCTTAAAAACCAACACTCTTAAGCATGACTATGGCAAGGTCTCTGCTAGTTGAATTTGCAGGTCCATGAAGAATATGGCATATTCAGATTATTATAATACCTAAAACTCATATAATAAACATGTATCGAGCAATTACTATGTACAAAGTTTTCTATCAGTACAATTAGAACAACAGATATAAACCAGGTGTGTACTGTTTCCTCAAGGCTCTCGGTTCCTTAGGGGAGATTCATTCATTCATTCATCCTTCAAATATTATTGGGCACCTATAATGTGCCATTCATTATTCTAGGTTCTAGGGTTATAATAGTAAATAAAATAGAGAGATCTTGCTGTTATGAAACATATCCTATTGTAAAAATAACTAATTAACAAATAATATCAAGGAGTGATAAGTGCAATGTAGAAAAATAAAACAGAGGGAAAGAAGATAAAATAATGAGATAATATTTTTGTGTAGATAGGTAAAGCTTTCTAGAGAAGAAGATATTGAACAGAAACTTGAATGACTGGAGAGAAAAGCCATATAGATATCTACAAGTGAAAGTGTGGTCGTGGCTCAGATGCATGTAGAGCAAGAGAGGTGGTCAGTAGTGGTCCATTTCCAGATCTGTTTCAGGAAATGTTCTACTTCAGAGTGAGATCAATCAAGACTCCTAGTATCCATTTGAAAGGCAATCCATCAGTCACGAACCCTACCTATTCCCTGAGTGCTGCCCTGTGCTCAACAACATATGAAAGGCTGTGCCAATTCAGCAAAGAAGCTATGGATGCTGCTCTTACTGTGTGGAGATAGACATGTTCTCACCAGCCTTCAAAATCCCTTTCAGCTTCTTCAACCCAGAAATAATCCACTTAGAATGGATTGGTTTTCACTCATACTCATATAATCCTGGTCTAAAAATAACTGATTTCAATCACAAATATTGTTAATCACCTACTTTGCACCAGGCATTGTGTTAAGTATTTGGGGGAATGTAATAGCTTATTAAATATGGTTCTTTTCTTTCAGTTTTTAAATACCACCAGAAGGACTAGATTCTCCTGGCATTCTCTTTTTTCTATAGCCTACCATTGACATTCCAAGATGCCTATTTACTTAAAGAATTTTCATTTGCAAGGAACAGAATCCCACATGAAGAATCTCAAGTGGAAAGGGAATTATTTCAGAAGTTCCTAGTGGAACCTAGTTGTAGAAAGTATTGTTAGTTCTTGGAGGAACTGCAAAGCCTCTCAGATCCTCTGCCTCTCATTTTGGTTTGCATGTTTCTCTACCTTATTCCCCTCTGTATATGTGCCTTGTGCTTTCTCTGTAGTCTGGATCTTCTCCTTTTCTTATGCTTTCCAATTCAGAGTGGTCCCTTTGGATCCTTTCAGCTTAGGTTTTCTTGTCTTGGTATCTGTGTCCACATTCCCAATTCCCAGATGAGAGAAATGATTAGTCAGACCTATTAACTGTGGAGAGGTTTGAGGCCCCCTGATATGCAGGCCTCCCTATTTTGCTGTATGAGTAGGTTAGTCATTGTGAGCAGAAGTGAAATGGTGGTCATCTCTCATACCATATTACTCTGTCATATTATCTTTAATAAATCATTGGTAGCCAGCCTGCTTCTCTATATTTAGGGCCCAATATTTAAGGTACTTCTCCATAGAGCATATCCCACCTATCCAGCCTCATCTTTCCTTTATATTCATAGTGATCATCCCTCCCCCTCCTGCTTCTTTTACTGACCTACCTGGGGATTCATACTGCTGATGCCAACACCAGTCCCTGACACTGTAAGTTTATCTCTGGCCATTTTGCAAAATAACAGTTTCAATGATGACAATGGTGAAGATTGGTCCAAGCCGTGACAGACCAAGGCTAATACCCAGGTTAGCCATGCAGCTAACCCCAGCTCATCAGCGGGGGATTTTAGGCTGCTTGTAGGTTGACTCTTAATAGCAAAACTAAATGACTCTGAGTCCATGTTCATTTTTATATATCCTTCTTCCATAGATGCCAAGTGATCATTTTACTCTCCTTGCTTGCTCTTCCATATATGTGTGTGTGTCTTCCTGATGGTAATGGATGCTGAGGATATGTAGGCAGTGTGCTGAGAAGGAGTCAGATGAGGCCGGCTTAGCTGGCAGTGTGCCACTGGGGAGAATCTGCTGAAGCTGGAGCCCTACTGTATGTCATATTGAAATCAAACCTCCTATTGCTGAAAATCACAGTGCCTCTGATCTCAGCACCATCAGATAAGCTGCCAGCAAATAACATCTTAGATATCCATTTAACAGGAGGCAGGGGTGTTGATAGAACTGTCTTGCTTTGAAAATTCCTACAAGAATGCAGAGCCAAATGCACAAATGACAAAACTATGGTAGAAGTACCAGAGAGACAGGAGCTAAAAGTACGGTAGAAACAAAGGATGTAGGGATCTTTGAAATGTGTTCCCTTTTAACAGCCTTAGACAAGCATATGGCAGAGACTGCAGACCCCCTAATTATTTTTTGGCCTCTGTGCTCACAAATAAGCACCATATGAAAAAGTAAAGCATCTTCAGCGTGAGAAAAAAGAAAAGGAATGATTGTAAGAAAGCACAGACATCTTCTGGAAATTATCCTGGCTGCCACTTGCCCCGAGCACTGTGCTGGTTCCTGGGATACAAAGATGAATGGTGGGCAGGCTAATCCTTCAGAAGCTATGAGGATACTAATCATGACAGTATTCCATCCATGTCTCAACATTTAGGGTTTTCCTCTTCACTCCCACTGCCATCGTCCCAGACCTGTCCTATCAGCTCCTACACGAGTTACTGGAAGAGTTATCAGGATCATCTTCCCTGTCCTTACACTGCACACTGCTCTAATGGTATCTCTTTCCAGGACCCTCTTTATCACCATATTGTGCCTCTGCTCAAGAAGCAGCAGAGATCTCTTTGCCCATTGAATGGCATCTGAACTCCATTGCCTTGTGTTTAAGTCCCTCCTTCATAAAGCAGCATCCACTGTGTCCTCATCATCTCTTTATAGCCATAGTGGTCTCTTTTCTTCAATAATGGGGTTCCTTTGCTGGCCTACCATAATGATAGTGTTTGTGTCATTACTAAGAAGACACCGGCACCTGTATTTTGAAATAATGAAGAATGTTCTTCTAGCCTTTCATCAATGGAGAACAGTCTCCTTGCTACTTTCTATTCTCTTTCACATATGAACTTTATGTTCATCCTAATAAATAGATCTGAGTGGCAGGATAAATGTTGGTCAATTTTGATATGAACTGAAGGTGTTATATGGGTAAATAATGTCATAAAAAGACACTGCTTCTGTTTCTAGGTACCTTTTCTTACTCCCTTGCTTCTTATATATAATATTATACTTGCATCTTATCTCCCTATTATCAATTCTACCATTTGGAAATTTTATTTAATCAGTTGGATGATATATATTTGTAACCTGTTCTTACTTGGGCCACATCAGCCCAGAATTTGAAATTATATCACACTGACACTAAATCTGTGTTTCATGCTTCTTGTGTCACCAATGAATGCAGGACTTTGAGGTCCCTAAAAAGCTACTCCTCTCAAGGGGCCTTTCCAATGTTCTCAAAAACAATATTCATAAGTGTTGATCTACCTTTCATGTCTGTCCCCCACCCCCCCCCTCTGCAAGATGCTGCCATGTCCTTCAGGCGTCACTGCCCCTTCTTAGAACTTTTGTTCCCGCCACACACAGCTGCTTCCTCCAGCTTCTCTTGCTGCTTTGACAGGCATTGCCCTCTATCTCTGGGCCCTACTATTGCCACTTTAATGCACTGAAGATCTGAAGATGCCAGAGCCACCATTGGTCTCATGGCACAGATGGAGAAAAGACCTTAATCACTTGCCATTTTGTTACCTTCTCTGAAAAGCGCGCCAAAGCAATGTGGCTTTTGTTCCATAGTCTTTCTTGTTTTACTAACATCCCAAACTATGATGGAACTCAGATATGAGTATTTGGAGTCCAGAAGAAAAGCTAATCTAGGTAAATAATTACATTGCCGCACTGGACCAGGCCTACCTATCATGGCTACCTATTCTCTTAGGATAGGCACTTACAAAGGAGGTTCTCTAGTTTCTCATGAGGCTGATCTTCCAGTGCCCTGCTCTAATGGTTCACCCCACTTATCCAAACAGGTAAGAATGCTATTTGGCACTAAGACTAGATACAAAATATATATTTACTTAATGGTTTTCATCACTAGGTACATATGTGATTGGGGTTGTATCACTTAATCTCTGGGTCTAAGTTTGCTCACTTAGATTATCTCTGAACTCTGTTTATGTGCAGAAATTTCTTGCTTTTAGACATTTAGCTGGTTTCCTTTTATGGGTTTGATAAACTAAAACCTTATGAGATAATGTTTCAAGCAGAAAACAACCATGTAACTTTGTCACAACACAAAAAGCACCCATGTGGAGGTACTGGAGAATGAATAAAAGCAAACAGATTGTGTTAGGGAGTGTATTCACCTGGAGGAAAGTAGATGGAGCAGATCCCATTTCTGTTGCTTTTGGACTAAGGTTAAATGCCACACTTTCAGTGCATAGGCTAGTAGAGAACAAGAGGGAAAACCGGCCTTTGTTTGGCTGGGAAAACAAGAAAACTAAAGCAGAATGCTGAAGAGAGTGGGGGGAATAACATGAGGGGAAGAGCCAATGAAGACATCCCTACATTCTGTCTACCCACATCTCCAACCCCTGAGCCACATATGCATGGAACAGACTAAAATTCTGTAAAAGATTAAAAAGAAATTGAACTGAGGCCAGGGCTGCTACCTCGAAGGCACTAAAGAGAAAACAGGAGAAAGAGGTAAATGATATATAAATAAAAACTATAGCAATAAACAAAAAAGCCTTCATTGGACATGTGCCAATAAAATCTAGAGACTCTGCTCCCAGGGAAGATGATTGTCAGCCTATTGAAGGTGAGAATGATGGAGTATAATATTAACCGATGCATCTTATCTAATGCCACATTATTTTAGGTCCTAAATCTAAAAAAAAAAATGTACATTATATGGAGAAAGCACTAATAGCACAACTAATTTTTAAGATGTTATCATGGCTTAAACCGGTTTGGTTCAGTGGTAGAGCGTCGGTCTGTGGACTGAAAGGTCCCAGGTTCAATTCCGGTCAAGGGCATGTACATTGGTTGCAGGAACATCCCCGGTAGGGGATGTGCAAGAGGCAGCTGGACGATGTTTCTCTCTCATCACCATTTCTAGCTCTCTATCTCTCTCCCTTCCTCTCTGTAAAATATCAATAAAATATATATATTTTTATGCGGAGGACTGAGAAGGTGGGGCAGTTCTGTACCGTGCTGCCTTCCACTGGTTAAGACCTCCAAGAGCAAAGGCCTACCGAGGTGAGGATGCCCCTACTGTCACCTGTAGAGGGGCAGCACTGAGCTGGCCAATATTTGGGGTGGTACTGCTTGTCCTGGCTCAGGGGAAGCATTCCACTAAGTCTGAAAGACTAAGACATCACGGGGACTCTCCATCACCGCCCGCGGCCTGCTCTGCCAGGCCTTCGCGCGCGCTGTGCTGGCGCTGCACCTTCCATTGGCAGACCCGGAGAATCCTCTCTCCGCTGCCACATGGCCAGGCCAAAGCATCAGACACTACCACCATGCGGATTTTAAAACTACAGGGGAAATTGACCCACAGGAGCTACTATCGCTGCCGCACCCACCGCCGCCCCCAAGAAAGGGAATCCACCAAAATCAGAGCTCACTACACACCGGGCTCATAGAGAGTGTGGCTTCAGAGGTTAGCCTCTGCATCCACAGCAGCTCCACATCCGCAACAAAGAGGACACCATTGAGAGCGGACTCTCCCCATGCAGCCATCACAGCCCGCCTACAATCTTCCCAGCACACCCACCATGCTGGGAGGGAAAAGGAGCGCGCTGGTGAGGAAATGGCATGGTGCCTTCCATTGCCCACCCAGTCGAGCCCATCCTCCGATGCCACATGGCCAAGCCAAAGCTCTCACCACAACCGCCATGTGAACTTTAAAACTACAGTGGTAATTGAACCACAGGAGCGACCGTCAATATTGCACCTGGCACCGCCACCCGCCACTGCCGCTGAGAATACAGGAAATCCACCAAGAACAGAGCTCACCACGCCTTGGGCTCAGGGAGTGGGCGACCTCAGAACTTAGCCTCCATGTCTGCAGCTGCTCCACCCCCACGCCGAACGAGACACCTTTGAAGGTGGTCCCCCTGCCTGCAACCATCTCAGCCCAACTGCAGCTGTCCCAGCCTGCCCGCCATGCTAGCAAGAAGCTAGCGCGGCGCCTCGAATATGCGACCCCAACACCCTAGAGGGGCCGTGTGCCCCGGGTGAGCCGAGTGTCCCAGGGGGCCGAGTGCCCCGGGGGAGCCGAGTGTCCCAGGGGGCCATGTGCCCCGGGTGAACCGTACCCCCCAAAGGGGAAGGGGATCCCGGGTGAGCCGTGTGTCCCAGGGGGCCGAGTGCCCCGGGTGAGCCGAGTGTCCCAGGGGGCCGAGTGCCCCGGGTGAGCCGTGTGTCCCAGGGGGCCGAGTGCCCCGGGTGAGCCGAGTGTCCCAGGGGGCCGAGTGCCCCGGGTGAGCCGAGTGTCCCAGGGGGCCGAGTGCCCCGGGTGAGCCGAGTGTCCCAGGGGGCCGAGTGCCCCGGTTGAGCCGAGTGTCCCAGGGGGCCGAGTGCCCCGGGTGAGCCGAGTGTCCCAGGGGGCCGAGTGCCCCGGGTGAGCCGAGTGTCCCATGGGGCCGAGTGCCCCCGGTGAGCCGAGTGTCCCAGGGGGCCGAGTGCCCCGGGTGAGCCGAGTGTCCCAGGGGGCCGAGTGCCCCGGGTGAGCCGAGTGTCCCAGGGGGCCGAGTGCCCCGGGTGAGCCGAGTGTCCCAGGGGGCCGAGTGCCCCGGGTGAGCCGAGTGTCCCAGGGGGCCGAGTGCCCCGGGTGAGCCGAGTGTCCCAGGGGGCCGAGTGCCCCGGGTGAGCCGAGTGTCCCATGGGGCCAAGTGCCCCGGGTGAGCCGAGTGTCCCATGGGGCCGAGTGCCCCCGGTGAGCCGAGTGTCCCACGGGTCCGAGTGCCCCGGGTGAGCCGAGTGTCCCAGGGGTCCGAGTGCCCCGGGTGAGCCGAGTGTCCAGGGGGCCGAGTGCCCCGGGTGAGCCGTGAGTCCCATGGGGCCGAGTGCCCCGGGTGAGCCGAGTGTCCCAGGGGGCCGAGTGCCCCGGGTGAGCCGAGTGTCCCAGGGGGCCGAGTGCCCCAGGTGAGCCGAGTGTCCCAGGGTGCAGTGTGCCCCGGGCGAGCCGTGTGTCCCAGGGGAACAGTGGGACCCAGGGGAAGGGGCAGTGAAAACCAGAGGAGGAGCGGACTCTATTCATAAGGTCCTGAGATAGTCACCATAAAACAAGCAGACTGCCAAATGACAGCGGGGAGGGGAAGGAGACCTGGGGGGAGATAGGAGAACAACCGAGGGACTGGTATGCATGAACATAAGTACAACCAATGAACACAGAACTCTGGGGAGGGAGGGCATAAATGGGAGGTGGGGGCGGAGGGGGCAATGGTAAACTATGTACACAGAAAATACCTTAATAAAATAAAATTTAAAAAAGAAAAAAATATATATATATTTTTTTAAAAAGATGTTATCATGATAATGTTCATGGGACTTGTCAGGCCACATATGCAGCCATCAGATATATCATTGATTCCTAAACAGAAGCCGTCTTATAGTACTGTTTGCTAAGGAGCTTATGTAACCATTTTCCTATAAATGAACACATCAAGCACTGTTTCTCACTCATGGTAATTCCTCAGTTTGTTCCTGTGAATTAGTTAATAAAAATACCCCTCCCTCTAATTAGGAAACTTGGAAATCATGTCCTCTCTGGGAGAATATATATTTCTATTTTACTACTTCTATTTGTTAGAGAATTAAGAACAAAGTTATGAAAAACTCTTAAAATACCCTGAGAAGAAATAAAAAGATAAAATAATCTTGGAGGCCTGGTAATAATTAATGATGTCACTTATCTTCTGAGCGTGTGTGTGTGTGTGTGTGTGTGTGTGTGTGTGAGTTGACCAAGTGAGATAGACCAAATAAATTCCAGGTTATGTCGAGGGAAACACGAGATCATAAATTCTTATTGTTGCAAAATTATATTACCAAATTTAAAATAAATCAAATGAAACAAAAATACCCGCAGAACATCTAATGCCTAACTGCTATTCAAATCTCAGGTACAAGACTTGGGAGAAATCTCAGAGAGACTGCAAAAATCTCAGGAGGCCTTGCGTGAGTTGGCTCAGTTTTATAAATGGCATAGATGGTTGAGATAAAGCAACCACTTTCCTAAAATCTTTATAGAGTCCTTGACACATATGGGCTCTATAAAGTGAGAAGTTTAAGAAAAAGTTGTTATTCATCATTTGTCTGCAGTGTGTCAGGCCATGTGCTTTCTGTTTTCACACAGAGTTTTCAAAACAACCATACTAGTTGGATAATACCTCCCATTTAAAAAGTGGAAACACTGAGGCTCAGACAGGGTTAAGTAATTTGATTACTTAGATTCCATCTCAGATATGCCTGATTCCAAATCTCTGTTTACTTCATAAACATCTCAATGTACATAAACAGTACTTTTTCTCTTCTTACCTATGGAGAGAACACTGGAATAAGTTTCTCCTCTGTTTTAGACCAGATCCACCTTAAAGTGGAATCTTCCCCACTCCTGTCTAGTTTCTCTTTTCCTTTATTCTTGTTAATTTTGCTTGGCTCTTTTTATACAGGCTTTGCTGCCACAAAAAAAATTGACAGAAGTTGGGTATAAGCTGTCCATGCTAGATGTTACAGAAACTCTTCAGATGCCAAAGTCACCACTCCTCTCTATTACTCTGGACATTGCAGCCACGGCCCTTTATCTTCATGCTTGCACCATTGCTTTCGGATAAAACAGGAGGAATTTGGGGTATTTGCTGTTCCCATGTTTCTGTCAAAAGTGAGAAATGAAAAACAGACTGAGGGAGCCACAAATGTTCCACTGAGTTGGCTTCACTCATTTATGTTATCTTCCTGCCCTAAAGGTATATGTGTGAGTTTGTGATTCCTGGGATAGAAACATTGTGTAAGCTTTTTAGGGTGACAACAAGCTGATCTGATAAACTCATCTTTTTAGGGTGACAACTAATTGATCTGATAAACTCATTCTGTTCATATGATGAGGTTAGGTGCCCTCTCGGTCTTTTTTCTTCTTTTACTCTACATTTCCTGTATGTTTTCTAAACTAATAGTGTCCAAATACTGGATCATTATAGACTGACTGTATCGTATACATCTGGAAAACCTGTTAAAAATATTGAGTTGTTGCTCTGGCTCGTTTGTTTAGTGGTTAGAGCATTCACTTGCATACCAAAGGGTCGTGGGTGTGATTCCTGGTCAAGGGTACATACCTAGGTTACATGTTTCCCAACCCCAGCAGGGGTGTGTGTGGGAAACAACTAATGGATATGTCTCACATCAGTGTTTCTCCCTACATCTCTTTCCCCTCCTCCTCCCTCCTTCCACTCTCTCTAAAAATTAATGAAAAAAATATCCTTGGGTGAGGATTAGAATATATTGAATTGCTTCTTCCTGGCTCTAGAGATTCTGATTTAGTAGGTATAGGATAGAGTCTGGGAATCAATTATCTTAATCTCTCCAGGTGAATCTGATGGCCAGCCATGTTAGTAACCATAGGCAAAAGAACAACTCTACATGGACAGATACTACCTAGGAAAGGTAGAAGCTAGTGGAGAAAACCATTTGGGTGAGGCAAAGTGTCAGTACATATGAGTTACACTTCCTCAAACTGCCAGGTATGTTGAATGAGCCCTAGTTACCAGCTGTATGTAACAGATACCATTGTAAGATTGTCATATTTCCTTCCCATCCTCTCAGCTGAGTCAGTTAGGGTTCTATTTCTACAAACTGTAAAAAAAAAAAATTCTGGCTTGAGTAGAAAGCAGTCACCTTATAGATAGGGACTTCATTAAGTCAAGAGGATAAAATTTTCTTACTTTAGTTCTTCTTTACTTTAACAATTAAATTGCAGACATAGAGGCATTAGATGATAGACAAATTATCATGGCATATTTTGTGAAGTTTTTGCTTTCCCCCATCTTGGATTGGCATTCGTTTGGTGTTGATGTTTAGATATGCAGGATCATTTTATATACACACTAGATTGGAAATATTAACTGTGTAGCTAGCTAAAACAATACTTGAAATATTTAAAATGCTTGGTGTTAATTATATACACTTAAGATTTTCACATTCCCCCTTTAATGTAATACATATAGCTAAAAATATGAAACGCATTTGAACTTTCATTACACAGCTGGACCCAGAGGCAATAATATAAATTAAATTATACTTGCTCCCTGGGGAAGGGATATGATGAGATTGGTTTGAAAAGGTGAAATTTTAAGTGTTAATTTTCACCCTGAGTAAATGCTCAACTGATGGTTGAAGTGCAGCACATCTATATGAGTAAAGATTTTGAATACAGAATTTCATTTGGCTCGTTTGAAGTGGTCATAGTTCTGTTTTTGTCTTGAATTGGTGAGCCAATAGTCCTTGGGATTTATCTTGTGGGATAAAAGTCACAGTTGTTGAAAGAAATGGAGGTTTAAGTCCTCACTTTCAGGTGTGCTCCATTTCAAAGGACAGCCCTCTTTAATCTTTGGGGAGCAATCCAAAAGAAAGGGCCACACCAGATCATGGCCACACTCCCTCAAGAAGCATTCATTCAGAACTCACTTTCAGGTCTAAAGTTGAGGCTTTTCTGGCCTTGCTGTCTGGCTTTTCTGTAATGCTGTTGCCTTTCGGTGTCTTTTTATAAACAAATGGTGTACCATAGACTACATTTATCATAAAAGAAAGACAAGTTGCAGAGGCATGGAAGTGAATTTCATTAAACTTAAAAGCTTTCTCTATATTATGACTTTTAATATTGGTTTACAGTAACTCACCCACCTAAAATAATTAGAGAGTCAAAATTCACCTGTGAAATGGCTTCACTTATTATATACTCCCCTTTCCTCAAGTCCTTGCCTACTTTCTAATACAGTTTTAAATTACCTTGATTGACTGTGTAACCAAATCTCTTAAAAATACCTTGGCTAGTAGAGGTTTAAAGAATTCTAATTTAATAGCCCTCATAATGCACTAGAAGTGGCTGATAAAGTGAAACCCATTGGCCATACAGGGCATCAAGTTTCTGAGAAATATGAGGAAAGTTATCCAGGGATTAAAATGTGCTTAGCTCATTCAGAGAGCTGTATTAAGCTATCATTCTTTGATGGGGGTCCTGGGAATAAACATGGATGGGTTTGATTGTGCAGATGTTGGGTTTGATTGTGCAGATGTTTATGGCTTCAGGATGGAATATTGTCTATACTAGGGATAATTCCCAGCTCATTCCAAGATACCAGAGTGTTGACAGGAGGCTCTGGGTGAAGTATAGTGCAAAAGACGAACGGGAAGTTTTCTGTCACCATAACCAAATGATTTCATCTGCAATAGAACAGAGTCCACTCCTTCAGATAAGAGCAATTGATGAGGTTGTTCTCTCTGGCTCACTTCTTACGTCTTTGTTGATGGTGGTGCATGTTCCAGTATGCATACATACATATGTATGTGTGTTGCACAGACATATGTCTTGATACCAACAGTCATCTAGCAAGTCATGCTGTGTTAACTCTAACATTTTATTCTTTGGCATTTACACCCTTGATGTGCAGATAGGCAGGCTTGTCTTGTCAAAACGTTGCTATATGTTTACATGAGAGAGTGTGTTCAGTTACTATTCTCAGTTATTCTGGCATTTATTGTCACTCAGGGCTGTGCATTTACACACACACACACACACACACACACACACATACACACACTATGGTGGTGGTTATAAAAGCACCAACTTTCCTCAGAAAAGGGAAATTTCCTACTCATTTCCAAACTGAAGCTTATTTTTTACTTAAAATTAAATAGCAAGTGTTACACTTAAATCATTATGGGCCTCCGAAGTCAATTACCCTAACTCATCACTTTGCCCTTCATTTAACATAAGCCACTGTTTGCTCCAGCAATTAGTTCGAGATACATTATCCATACTCTTTTTGTTTGTTTGTTTGTTTGTTTGTTTGTTTTGTCCATTAATTGACCTTACTAGATTTTGGCATAGGGTCAGACATAGATATATAAACAATTCCATTAAATTTAATTTAGCACAACCAACATTTCCCAAGTGCCTCTTTTGCACCAACCTTTGTACTAAGCATTCTAGTCAGTATAAAAGTGAAGATTCATGGGCTCAATTTTATTTTCTTAAGGAGTCTCCAGAGATACTTTAAACTCTTAGTCAGATGATCAACAATATTTACTAGGCATCTGTGGGTTTCAGGGACTGGCTAGTTATAGTTGTGCAGTATATATTTCAAATGCCTCTTCTAATTTATTAGACACTCATAAGACCGTTTTATTCCAACAGGTGTTTGCAAGCATATGATATTAAGACTGAGCAAAGATAAATAGAAGCGCCGATTTCAGAACTGCATGCAAATGAAGAGATATAAAAATGTAGCAATTTTTTTTTTTCCATCATAGGGTATCTCAGTCACGTAGTTATCATCAGCCATCAGCCAAGTCCCTGTGTTATGTTTGGATTGTTCTCTACAGTAGTGACACTATGTTTGCATTTTTTTTTATTCAGGCTAGTTTTCCTGGCTCCCTTTGTGACCAATAAGTTTTAAGATATCTCAGTGACAGAAAGGTCACTGGGATGAGAGGGTTGGATTCAAGGCCCAGGATTCATACATATTCTTATCTGATTAATCAAGCCACACAGCCACTTGGAGGCACAAAAGAGATATTTAAAAGGTATCTCAAGAGTCTAATAACATAATGAGAAATCTCTTCTGTCCTTATGGAGCACTGAGGGGTGCAGAGATTATAGTAGAAGTGATACCCTGTAGAGAACAAGACTATTAAATTCTCCAAGTCTCAGTTTAAAACGAATGCCTAGTTCTTATCTGAGACTTCCATTCTGTTCCTGGTGCGAGTAGAATTGAACTTGTTTGATGATCTTTGGCAATGGGAGCAGTAAGTTAGGGGATTAAACCAGTCAGGTAAGGGTGCTCATGAAGAGAGGGAAGAAGAAAAAAAGCACTCATCTGGTCCCTTTCCCTCAATCAAGTGGAATTTGGGATTGATGAACAAAGAAAAGCATTCACAAAACGTTTGCTGTTATCTGTTGTAAATGCAGACTGCTAATCATCCCTTGATTGGCTGGTCACCGAGATATCAGAGTTGCTAGTGTCCTGGTGTTGCTAAAGTGGGAAAAGAGTTTTGTGGAGAGGTAAGTTAGTGACAAGGTCAGACAGAGTTATCAAGCCCTACATCTTGAGTTTTTGCTTTCTGAGAGGGATAGCAAATGAATCTTACCACATTCTAGGCCCCCGGATTGGGACAAAGGAGAAAAGAAGAGTCCCTGCATCTTGGTAGGGATCACTGTAGCAGAGGGCAGAGAGAAAAGCATAATGATGCCACTGACTGCAGCACTTAAGTCACACAGAGAGACAAGTGCTCTATATTATCACATATGTGGAATCTAAAGCAGCTGATTTATAGAAATAGAGAGTAGGAGAGTGGTTTTCAGTGTCTAAGAGGTGGGGATAATGAGGAGATGTTGGTCAAAGGGTACAAACATTCAACAATAAGTTGAATACGTTCTGGAGGTCTAATGTACAGCATGTTGACTATAATTAACAGTACTATATTATATACTTGAACAGTGTTAAATTACTTTTTATTTTATTTTTTATATTTTATTGATTTTTTACAGAGAGGAAGGGAGAGAGACAGAGAGTTAGAAATGTCAATGGGAGAGAATCATCGACCAGCTGCCTCCTGCACACCCCCCGCTGGGGATGTGCCCACAACCAAGGCACATGCCCCTGACCAGAATCGAACCAGGGACCCTTCAGTCCACAGACCAATGCTCTACCACTGAGCCAAACTGGTTTTGGCTTAAATGACTTTTTAAAAGTTATCACTACAAACAAAGAATGTTAATTATGAGAGAAGATGTAGGTGTTAATTAACCTTATTTTGGAAATCATTTTTACAATATATATGTGTATCAAATCATCACATTGTATTCCTTAAATTTATATATGTTAAATATCAGTAATATCTCATTAAAGCTGGGAAAAAAGTTTCATAACAAAAAAAAAACTGATCACATCAAGTGCTGCCAAAGATTTAGAGGAACTAGGACTCTCCTACATTGATAGTATGAATATAAAATAGTAAAACCACTTTGGGAAAGACAATGACAATCTTTTAAAAAGTTAAGGCTACACCTATCATATGATTCTGCAATTTTACTCATAAGTATTTATCCAAGAGAAACAAATACATATATCAATACAAGTATTTGTATTTGAATATTCAAAGTAGCTTTACTTAAATTGCCCCAAAGTAGAAAAACATCACATGTTCATTAAAAATCCATGTAGAAACAAATTATGGTATATCCATGCAATGTAATGCTACTGGGGGAAAAAAGAGAGAGAGAATGGGTAAAAGACACATTAAAGAATACCTATACTGAGTAAGGGAGACTGGATCAACAACAAAAAAAGTGAGTACATGAGAAAATAGAAACTAATCTATAGGGAACAAAATCCAGATCAGTGATTGTTTGGGGTCTAGAATGGTGGTTGTAGGGCAAGACAGGAATATAAGTGCACAAGGAAAGTTTTTGGAGAGATAAATATATTCACTGTTGCTGTGAGCTGAATGTCTGTGTCTCATCCTTCTCCCTAAATTCATATGTAAAAGCCCTATCCCCCCAGTATGATGGTATTCGGAGGTGAAGTCTGGGAGGTGATGAAGTTTAGATGAGGTCATGACCCTGGGACCCTCATGGTGGGATTAGGATCCTTATATGAAGAGGAAGACAGACTTCTCTCTCTCTCTCTCTCTCTCTCTCTCTCTCTCTCTCTCTCTCTCTCTCTCTCTTTGTATGTTCAAATCAGACATGGGAGTGCACAGTGAGGTGGCAGCCATCTGCAAGCCAGAAGAGGGACTTCAGCAAAATTTGTACCTGCTGGCACCTTGATCTTGGACTCCCCAGAAAGAAAGCAATGTTTGTGGTTTAAGCCACCTATCTATGATTTTTTTGCCACAGTAGTCCAAGCAGTGCTGATGCTTTCACGGATTCATACAGATGTGAAACTTACCAAATTGTATTTAAATACATTAGAGTTACTTTATGTCGTACTTTAATCCTGGCAAAAAAAATTCTCTGTTGTTACTGCATGAGCATTTGAATTAAAAACAAACAAACAAAAACAAACAAAACACTCCCCTGTGAGGTTAGAATTCCACTAGAGACATTTAACAACTGCAGGTTGGTTGTCAGGAGCGGCAGAATAGGCACAGGAAACAGAACAAAAGCAGTTGCCTGTGAGAATCTCCAGTTTATACTGTGATCTGACTAAGCAGCTCATACTACTGTCTCCTGGCCCTTTAAACTAATAGCCAGTGGTTATTTAAACATTCTCTGGGTAAGATAGATTTTAATGTCTGGTGTACTCTTCAGCCCCTTGAAGCAGAACATAATAAAAAGGATTACTTAATGTCTGAAAAATGACATTATATAATTGGGGGTGTGGGGAAATGACCCCAAATAGAAAAGTGGGTCCAGTACCCTGCCTCAAGGCCATTTCTTAATAAACTTTCCTAAGAAAAGGGGTAGATAGATTACCCTTCTCTTCTAGACCTTTAATTTTTTTCTATCTCCTAACACAGAGGGTCCCAGCAAAGTGGATGCAAAGGGCCCTGGGTGTCCTTGAATAAGTTACTTGGTCTAAATTATTATTTACTGCAAACATTAAAAGAGGAGACTATACTGGATGACCTCCCCTGTGATTAAGTTTTAATGATCCAATGGTTCGAGGAGTCAGGAGCTTGGAGGTATTGTTAACAAGCCCATGCCTGGTGTTTAGCATGACCATGCTCTCCTCAAGACTGTTCATGCTGTGCTGTCCTCACATTATTTATATTTTCAAATGCAGGCCAACTTTGTGAAGAGCAATAAAATCGGGTTTGTTTTATCTCCAGTGTATTTAATGAACCTTCTCTCCTTTAATCATTATACGTTACAACGGGACAAAATTAAATGATTCTCATATTGGAAGAGTTGTTCTTCCGTTGTGAGAGAGAACAGATCATTCCAGTCCTTTTTGGACATCTTGTATTTTTTTTTTCCTTAGGTAAAGTCGGGGACATTCTCAGAAGCATTAACAGCCCTGGCTTGAGGAGAGACATGTTGCAGGCTGAGAGGTAAACGTGAAAACTGGCTTTCTTTTCTTGATCCAACATAAGAATGTATCACCCTGAGACTTAGACCAATAGCCCAGTATTCCTGTGCCCAATAGGGTTGGGAAATGATAAAGTTGAGGAAGATTCTAAATTAGGGATGATGAGTCAAATTCTTGCAAAGCACTTTATGAAAAGCGGAATGATTTATCCCCAGTGGAACTGCATAAAAGCTGAGTGGAATAGGGCATCCGTTCCACCTGTGGCAGGTGCGTGTTGATGGAAATGAGGAGTCCTCCCTGCCCCTCCCATTCTGCTCTCCCAGCCTAGCCAGATGACATGGAGGAGGCATCCTTCCCGAGCTCATCACTGTAAATGGGCTGCATGCTTGATGCAGGAAATGTTTAATAATGTGGATCACTGGCACTGACTGTGCCCTGTCACAATGCGGGCCTTTCTTTCTGGGTATTATCAGGCTCCGTTTATTCATACATCAAGCCTCTGACATGTATTGTAATAAATGACCCTGCTCTTTTGAGGCTGTTCATCATTTTCCACAAATGAATTCTTCCTCTTACAGCAGATATTTCCTTCCTGTTCTTACTTAGAATTCTGAGTTGAACAGTTAGTTCCTAATAACTGCAGCTCTGTAGTGTGGTAATGTCATTAAGGGACTTAGCTTTTAAAATTAGATGAGACTTATTAAAAGCGTTCAGTTGCCATTAAGAACTCCATTTTTAGTGCTAGCCAGTTTGGCTCAATGGATAGAGTATCACCCCAAGGACTGAAGGGTCCTGGTTCGATTCTGGTCAAGGGCACATTCCTCGGTTGCAGGTTGGATCTCGGGCCCTGGCCTGGTCACATGCAGGAGGCAGCCAATCAATGTGTCTCTCTCACATCCACATATCCATTGATGTTTAGGGAGTGAGAGAGACCAAGAGAGAGAGAAAATTCTATGTTTCTCTCTCTCTTGGTCTCGCCCACTCCCTAAATATCAATGGATATTTTCTTGGATGAAGATTTTTTTTTAAAAGAACTCCATCTCTAGGCAGCCTACCCAGTAAAGGAGTGACAGCCCTAGCAGCAACAGTAGCCAATGAATGTGAACAAATTTAGGTGACGTCTCACTTCTCAAATTCTCTGTCATAAAGAAAGTATGTGTATGTGTGTGTGTGTGTATGTGTGTGTGTGTGTATATATATATATATATATATATATATATATATATATATACTTTTGGGTGAGAAAAACTGATTAACATGTAAATACTCTGTGTACATGAGGGTAGTCCCTTAAGAGTATTTATCTGCTCATTCAACTGGGGCAAGGTGTTTAAAGTGGAGATGTTCTCTATGGTGTATGTATAGCTAAGCCACCTAGCATATGGCCTGCTGGATTCAGAATCACGTGTTGCTCAATTCTAGTGCTCACATTATATTCTGAATGAATTGTGCCTAGTGAAGTTATGTTGTGGCTCTGGCTCTCTTGATTCCTGTATCCATGCTGCTATTCTTCAAAAGCAGGCCAACTTATAGACCCTCTGCTTAATGGCTTCTGTGTGTTACCAGAAGCGCATCCAAGGTCGCTGCCCAGGTGTTTAGTTACAACTGTGCCCCAGCAGTGATCAGCTTTCCCCCAATGCTTACTGTGTTTTGCTGTCTCCTGAAACAGCATGTTGATCCACCCCCTCTGCTACCTATTAGCATGTACCTTGTTTTTTTTCTGCAATGCTGAAGTGAGAAGGAAACTTTGCAATTAAATCCCAGCTGTGCCCATTACTATGAGATCAGAAACTCTTCAGTCTCAATTTCTTCATCTTATAATATGGTGTCTCCCCAAAAATAAGATATCCTCCGAAAATAAGACCTATTTCATGGGAACATAATACATCCCCTAGAAATAAGACCTAGTGCATCTTTGGGAGCAAAAATTAATATAAGACACTGTCTTATTTTTGGGAAAACAGGGTAGCAATGACACCAACTTATAGGATTAAGAAGGTTGCTTTGGTGCCTCTGTAAAATGTCAACTTGGCCCAACTACATTTTCCAGAATGTCCTTCTTTGTGTGTTTCTGGATAAAGTATAAGAGATATTCTTGAGTAAGCTTGGGAGGATAGAAGGGAAGTAGTAATATATTCTAGATCATTTTATAGCTCAAAGATATTGTTTCTTATCTTTGGGCTTACTTCACTGTTCAGGTCTGTAACTGCTCCCCCTTCCCCTGGGTCCTCCTTCAGTGTCTCGGATTCTAACCTGAGTTGTATATTTATTTAGCTCTGTGATAAGGGACCAAAGTTTCTGGAGGTCACCTGTCTTTTTAAGATGAGAGGCAATGGCAACTGGCAAGTTCCAGTTCATTATCATGGGCCCCACCTTGTGCTTATGTCTTCTGGCTGTCTGTCCATGTTCTTCACTTTGCATCTATATTCTCCTCCTCAGTATATGCCTTGTGGACTTCAAAGTTCAGCAGGAGACCTGAGAGAAAAACAAACAAACACAAAACAAACAAACAAACAAAACAAAAAAACACAGCCTTACAGGGACTGCTTAGCCAGCTACATAGCTACATAACTCAAAGTTCTATAACAAATCCTTTAATAGCTAACACACACATCTCTTAGTAGTATGGTTTTTGTGAATGAACTTTAGTTGATACAGAGATGATATGGAAAATGCCAGATTTATGGAAAGCAATAATAAATGATGACTAGATGGATAGATGGATGCATGGATGCATAGATGAGGTAGGTGGATGGATAGCCTGAATGAGGGTGAAGAAAGTGAGGGGGTAGAAAGGAATTTAAATTTATTGAGCACCTACTATATGTCAGAAACTATGCTCTATGCTTAGAATGCAGTTGTGTTTTTAAAGTCAAATTAGGTTCTTATTTTCACCACAATGCAGTTCAATGCCTTTATTTGTCTTTCTTGATAGCTTGCCCAATTCTTTTAAAAAATATTTTTATTAGTTTTTGAGAGAGAGAGGAAGGGAGAGAGAGAGATAGAAACATCTATGTGAGAGTGAAGCATTGATTGGCTGCCTCCTGCATGTCCCCTACCAGGGATTGAGCTCACATCCTAGGCATGTGCCCTGACTGGGAATCAAACCAGCAACTTTGGTCGCATGGGATAACTAACGCCCAAGCAACTGAGCCCCACTGGCCAGGGCAGCTGGTTTAATTCTTGATGATAATTACTTAAAAGCTATAGGGCTAGCTACACTGACCAGATTTTCTCTTCTCTCATTAATATCTCACAAGGAACATTCTGACCAAATAGGAATTTCTATTTAAGGTCTGTCTTTTTTTTTTTTTTTTTCTGATACAATCTGTAAGCATACAGGCCATTTTTCTGGCATAAGCCAGTTTGTGATCTTGGGCTCTTCAGAATTGTCACCTCTTTAGAATATGGCATCGGCAATATTTTTGTAATGTCTTTAATGTATAGGATATGCAGAGAAAGACACACATTACAAGGGAGGCTCTGGTAAAGTTACCAGGGGTTATGCTGAAAATATATAGCAAACCGATGGCATAAGCAGCAGGTAATCAACGCAGGAATCTGGTGTCCTGGAGATGCCTGCATTGCTATGCCCTAATCCTAGGTTCTAGTCTCCAGATAGACTCAAGAGGTCCTGGGAAAAAACAGGTTGGATGAATATTTAGGCTGGTCCTGGGGAAGGGCAGGGGCTTGAAGTGGAAGCTGGTTAGTATCAGCAGCTGATACAAATGAACTCATGCACACCAGCTACATGTCAACTCTGTGCTCAGCTGGGTTTTTCCACTCCAGGCATGTAATACTGGCCACTGCCAGAATAGTTTCATATGGTTTATATTTATAGCATTAACTTAATGACTTTATAACTTAGGACTCCACACATTGCTATACTATAAATTAAATACAAGAGATTTACAGCTTAATACAGGAATCTTATCAAGAGAATAATCTAGCCAAAACCAGTTTGGTTCAGTGGATAGAGCATAGGCCTGCGGACTGAAAGGTCTCGGGTTTGATTCCGGTCAAGGGCATGACTGTAGTTGTGGGTACATCCCCAGTGGGGGGCGGGGGGGATGCAGGAGGCAGCTGATCGATGTTTCTCTCTCATCGATGTTTCTAACTCTCTATCCCTCTCTCTTCCTCTCTGTAAAAAAAAAAAAATCAATAAAATAAAATAAAAAAGAGAGAATAATCTATCTTTTGATCTAATTTTTTATCTTTTTGGAGAATAGTCTATCTTTTGGTCTAATTTTATTTCTTTGGGTTTAGATTCCATTGATTTTGGCTGTAGGATGTCATATCTTGGTTTTTACTTCTCTTCCTGCCCTTTGCCACACCCCATATGGAAAATATGGGGTGTAAACTTTTGAATTGTTCAGCTTATAGCTCCTGATAGAAGTAGTTCTTTGACTGACTTGTGAAATGTCATCTTACACATCTACAATTAGTATTAAGCAACAGATGCAAGAGGGACCTTATGCAGATTTCTGACACTCCTTCCCTGCGTATCTCCCTCCTCTGCAGCACTCTGCCCCTCATGTTTCAGCCCCTTCAGCCTGTTTTACCACCTCTGATCTCACTTCAACTTAGTGAAATGGATGTACTCCACTCCGTTGTCTCTTCCTGACCCACACCCACAAAGTGCCTCTAGATAGAAAGCCATGGACCAGCCTGGGCTTGTTGTTTCCTTTTAATCAGGGATCACAGCCCTAAGTGGCAGGTCATCTAATGTATGAAAACTGTTGTTTAATGTATTTGGTTTAATTTTCTAGTTCTTTCTGGTGCAGTGGTAGGCCAAGTCTAAGATGAGTAATTCAGTGAGGTAGAAGCAGAAATTCCACCTTTTTGTTTAGACAGGAACTGCATGGTGCTTCATATTGCCACCTTCTCCGTTGGGCTGGTGTTTGTGGGTGCGCACACAGCCTTCTCAGCATTCTATAGTAAAGGATGGAGTCATGTAAACTCCCTTTGGAGGGAAGAATCACTTCCTAATTAAAGTCTAAATTGAAAATTGCTTTCCTCCTTTGGAAAAAATGTGGATGCTGTGATGCTTCTGACATCTATGGAAAGTATCATTAGTCAGTCTCTCCCTTCCTGGCTGCAAATCCCAGAGTGCACGGCTGCTCATTCTTTAACATTTTCATGCCAGTCTCAGGGAAGCTGCATGTCTTTGCACTTGCACCCTTTTAAAACACAGTGCAACATGGATTCTCTTCTATGGAAAGGAGTTTGTCTCTGGGGGTCCTTCTGCCCGGCTCTAGGAAGGACTGTTGGAATAATATCAATGACTCACATTTGTGCATCACTTCATAGTTTATAAAGGCTTTTACATCATTATTTCACTGAGTCCTCACAAGTTGTCTGTGAGGCGAGGCAAGTAATATTTCCCCACAAAATTTATTAAAAAGGAAGTAACAGTGAAGGACTCCAAAATTCTTTTTTTTAAATATATTTTATTGATTTTTTTACAGAGAGGAAGAGAGAGGGATAGAGTTAGAAACATCAATGAGAGAGATTCATCAATCAGCTGCCTCTTGCACACCCCCTACTGGGGATGTGCCCACAACCAAGGTACATGCCCTGGACTGGAATCAAACATGGGATCTTTCAGTCCACAGGCTGATGCTCTATCCACTGAGCCAAACCGCTTTTGGCCAAAATTCTTTTTTTTTTATATTAAATGTATTGAGATGATATGGATAATAGGATCATATAGGTTTCAAATGTACCCCTACATCTATGATATATGATCTGTATATTATATGGTATATCCACTATCCAAAGTCAAATAATCTTCAATCACCATATATTAGGCCCTCTTTATCCCTTCTCCCCCTCCCCCTTCCTTCTGGCAAGCACCACATCTTTGTGTCTATAAGTTTCAGTTCTATATCCCACATATGAATGAATCATACGGTTCTTAGGACTCTAAAATTCAGGTGATTTCATAACTTTATCCTGAGTACTTATTGTGATTATTAATTAATATAAAGTAATAGAAATCTAATCTTGCTTTTTAGCTGTCTTCATTTTCAAAGAAGTAGCCTAGGTTAATTCAAAAGTATGTTACAAATGTGTTCTGTTCTTGTTGTTGTTGTTGTTGGTGGTGGTGGTGGTGGTGGTTGAGTTTATCATGGGGGGATCTGGGCTCTTCACATTGTGAGGCCATAAATCATGTGCCACCAGGCGGCAGCATAAACAAATTGCCAGCATAACCTTCAGTATGTCAATCTTAACACCAAAGGACTTACATGCATGCATGTAAGCATAACCAATGGACACAAGCACTGGGGGAGGGGGCATGAGTGAGGGGTTAGGGGGGCAATGGGAGAATAAGGACACATATGTAATACCTTAATTAATGAAGAAAATAAAATTAAATAAAACAAAACAAAAGCCTTGTCGGGTATAGCACACAATCAGAAGGCCGACATTGCCATAGATGTGGAAAAATATGGAATAAAGTAGGTCTTTTAGGACATTGTGGCTAAAGTGACACACTGAGTCCTATTGAACTCCCTACCCAAGTCTCACACCTTTTCTTTCTGAATTATTCCCTAGCTTCCTAATTGAGAAGAATGACTCTCTTGAAGCCTAGGCAAGACATTGAATTAATGAAACAATCCAACATACACTGAGTACCCACCTTGTGCACAGCTCCATGCCTCACCCTGGATGTGCAAGCTGAGAAGAAGGTCTTTGGGCAGATAGGTAAGTTCATATGTAGCAGGTTTCAGTCATTGGTGGTGAGAGGAAACCTCACGCTGTGATCCTGCTGTGAGTGAGCTTTTGCCACCTAGAAGTGACTCCGCTGGTGCAAAGGGAATTGTGTTCCATTCCACAAGAAGGGTGCAGTCCTTGGAGACTAAGGGATACTTAGCCTTCTCGTCAATTCCATGTTTCCAAGAAGACAGCTCTGAGTGCCCTTAGTAGCTGTGAGAATTTCCTGACATTAACACCTGCTGATGGGGGAGGAAGGGCCAGTAGATAGCAGAGAATAATAGGTCCTCCAATGTGAATGGAAGATTCTTATCTAATGATGATAATAATAGCAACAACGTTAATATTAGCTACAAATGATGATACACCTAATAGGAGCCAAATACCATGTCAGATATACCCACATACATGCAAAATAGCTATTTTTCTAATAATAATACTGAGGCTCTTAGAAGTCAAATTACCTCCCCTAGGTCTCATTCACAGGTCTAGTGGATGAGAGTTGAATTTCCACTCATACCTATCTGATCTTAAGTCTCTACATGGACCCTCAGCCAGTCATATTAAATAATATTGAATGAGTTTGTGCCTGCTCAGTGACAGTATTTTAACAAATGTGGAATATGTTACAATTTTTTATTTCCCTTTTTTTATATTAAAGTTCTCTTTTGCTGAATTCAAATCAACATGCTTGGAAGTGGGCAGCTAGTGTAAGCCTAGAATAAAGACTGTTCCTGCTTTTAATTGAGGAACTTCTGCCAGGGAAAATAAAGCAGGCAATTCTTATAAAGTAACTTTGGCTCTTTGTGTCAAGAGCATTGATACAGAAGAATTAAGTGAATAAATGTTAGTCTGCAGTAAAATTGAGTAAAAGGAAGAGGTGAGGGGCAGGAGCTGGCAGTGGGAGCAAAGAATAGTTATTAGGCTATTTATATCTTCCCTGTGGCGTTCCCCCTGCTGTCTGCCTGGACACAGTCCTGAATAAGTAGCTGCAAGTACTGGTTGGTATGTTGCCTTGCTCAGTAAATATGTTCAATGGGCAGGGGAAAATGATTATTTCCCATTGCATTTTTATTAGAAATTGAAGTCCCCGTATAACAGAAGCAATTTTTTGGTTCTGTCAAATTGCAGTTCACTACCTTGTGAAAAATAAAGGCTGTGCAAAATATGGACCCTGAGTATGACAAGTTCAACCTTTAAATCTTCAAAAACAATTCACATTTTTTTTACTTTTAATTTAAGGAGGTGTGTGTGTGTGTGCGCACACACATATATAGAAAATCAACACATATTTCGCGCGCACACACACAATATATGTTGATTTTCTATATATGGCATTAGAGGAAATTAGGGAAACAAGAAGATAAGAAAACCTAATTTGCTATTTTTTTAAATGTTATATTGTGGAATATGCACCCATGCACACATACACATATAGCCTTTGTTCAGCTCAGCACAATGAAAGGAGGCTGGTCTGAATTGCTGTACAGAAAGATTAGAAAAAAATTTTAGACCCCTATCATTCTCCCCCGTCTGTAGCTCCCTCCCAGGCCTTGCCTTATTCATTCATGGCATAGCAATGACTCTTTAGAAGGTGCCCAGCCTCAGGGGCTTGTGGAACTACAATACCAGTTCAGGCCTTGTATTCTCAATTCAACTAAAGGTTATTATTTGTCCACAGGCTGATTTTATTTAGGCCTCATGCCTTCAGGCCTGTACTCATTTGTGTGGCATATAATAGCAATTCCCTTCCAGCAGAATCTAACCTGGAGGCATTGCGTTTTTGCAAAAGTCTAAGTTAGTCCCAGGAAGGTGGCCTGAGGAACAAATGGCAAAGGAAGGAATAGATGTTCATCTGACGCTAGGGTGAGTCATATCTTATTTATTTTTTCTTTCTCACCCATCTGACACCAAATATTTGGCATTAGGTATATGGCAATGAGTTAAACTCTACCTCTCAATGATGCTATAGTCAAATAGGAGAGATGTATTTGCAAAAGAGCAATTTAGGTGCCATAAGATGATTGATGGGGTGTGGAAATAGGCAAAAATATATAAAGCATAAAGGGAAGGTGAAATTCACCCATCCTCTTTACCAAGACCTTGGGCATTCATTTCCATGAGTATTTCTTCTCCCTCCCTTTTTGTAGTTATCCTGGCATGCCTAATTCATTACTGTCTCACAAAGCCATTTAATCTTTTCCATTTCCACAACAGTATTTTGTTTTAGAAAGCCCCCATCTCCCACCCAGATAACAGCAGCAGGCTCCTTACAGGTCGGTCTCCCCTTCTCCTGCTGCCTGCCTCACGTCCTGTTCAATTCTTCAATTGTTCCTCATTGACTTCAACAAGATTCCCAAGGAGGCTCTGGCTGCGATCACTTCCTCGGTTCTCTTTCATTAATTACACCAATGTCCATTGAGCACCTACTTCATGCCAGAGTTCTCTGTGGTGTTAGCAAAGGTTGTGGCATCTGCCTGAGATAGTTAACAATAAAGTTCAGTTACCTGTCTATCAAATGAGTTCAGAACCTGCCTAACCCACTCAATAGTTTGGTTGGAAGGATAAAATAAGGTGCTTGTGAGAATGCCTTAAAACATGGAAGTATACAGGTTAGGGCTTGCCGTGGAATATTCCAAGGGTGTTTGAGAATCTTATGGAAGTGTAGTCTCTCTGGTATAAGAATGGAGAATCCAGTACCTTTTTAAATAAACTGTGTATATAATAGTTGCTCTGAAGGCACCTTGCTGTGGTGATTAGGAAGATCTGGGCTTAGGTACAGATTTACCATTTATTAGCTCTGTAACCTTGAGAAAGTTCCTTAATCTGCCTAAACCTGAGTTTCTTCATCTCTAAAAAGAGGATTATGATAACGTCCCCAGTTGTGAGGATTAAATGGGACAAGGTAGGGAAAACATTTAGCTCAGTGTCTAGCATGAAGTACAGGAAAGTAATGAGAGAGAGAGAGAGAGAGAGAGAGAGAGAGAGAGAGAGAGAGAGAGAGAGAGAGAGAATATTAATGAAAGTCAAATCTGCAGGGAGCAAATCAGTGGTCCAGAGGGGGACTAGCTGAGTAGTTTGCAGGTGGGCGGTAATCCAGGCACACTGTGTGAACAAATGACATAGGACAAAGGTTACAATTTATAAAGTGGGATCCCTTCTCTCACGGAGGATAGGTGAAAAAATGCTGACTTCTTAGACAGAGAAAGTATGCTCTTTAGTTTAAAACATATAAGGACATATGGATATATTTTTCTCTCTTGGGGCTTATAAAAAAGACCATATTTTAAAAGAGGCTTAACTTTTTCCCAATTCAAATTGGGGTTGTGTCTAAGTTAATGGTGCCCCGGGGAAAGATGTAGGGCCGATCCCATTCTAATAGTGCTCTCCGGAGATTTCCTTGGGAAACTCCTGACTGATGACAGAGCAAGAGATGAATCTGCTGAGATCATTCAACCAAAGGAAGCATATTTTATATACAACATCAACAATAAATCCTTTCTACTATATTTTTAGTTCCCTCTCTCCAAGTTGTCGATATGAAATCTCTTAAGGGGGTGTACATATGGTGTCTCTGAACGTGCAAGTCTATGAGAGGCACCTGGACACATCTGGGGAGAAGGGCAGCCTAAATGAACCCAGAGGGTTCTCGGCTCATTCCTACCTGCCATGGCTTTCCCTAGCCCTCAGCCTTTTTCATTTCCTTAGCTAAAGGTGCGCTTTGCTAACAAGCACAGAACAAATACCCCATGAATCTATTGGTTCTCTCCCTTCTTTTCTCTTACCCCTTCATTTCTTCATCCTTCTCTTCTTTCTCAACAGTTTTCTTCTGTTTTAGTTCTTTTCTCTCATCCTTTTCTTTCCACCAGTTTTCTCCTTCTCTGATAGTATTTACCCTTCCTTTTCTTTCACCCCCCTTTCTTTCTTTCTTACCCCCTTTCCAGGCATTGGGTGAAGGAGGACAAGACTTATTCGTTAAAGGTTAAATAGGATGGTTGTCATTATCCGGGCTGTATCAATCCAGTGTCAGATAACGTTGGTCCCTTCTGCTGTTTAAATCTAGAAAATATTGGTCACAGGCTTTAAGTGATTCTGATAATAATCAACACCTTGCATTTTTGTTTGTTTTCTTTGCTGTTCAGAAAGTCTTTTTCCTTTCATTATTATTATTTTTATTTTTATTTTTGCTGCAATGATTGTGAAGATTTCAGGTTATAGAATTAAAACTCTGTTACAGGCAATATCTTGTGGGATAATTCTGGAAAACCCTACAAAGGTGCTTGAATCATATATTATCCCATGTTGAGAATAACATATCTTTGATGTCACAATTAATTTTTGTCACAATAGTATTTTGGATCATAAATGCCTCTTTCCAAACCATACACATAGTATGCCTATGTATTAGGTTGAGCCATGTGAAATACCAGTAATATATGGTAATCCTAAAGGAATTTTCAGGGCCTCCTCTATTTCCTGACCATTAGAAGGGAAAAAGTCTTTAGGGATTTTTTACATATTTTCAGTATGTCATTTTAGGTAACTGATGAGCTCAAATTTTTTTCTAATGCAGTATGGGAAACATTTCTTGCACTTAAGGCTGATAGTATGCACAGCAAATGGGGTGCACAAGAGCAAGACTTTTGTCTTGTTTTGGTTCTGTATCCCAGCTAGCTATTCAAAACTTTTCTCAAAAAAAGTTTTAGGAAATTCTAAAAGTGGTATTTTCAGGTGTTTTGTTTCTATACCCAACTGGAAATATTTGGGTACTAGCCTAATGTGAAATATTTCATCTTTTGGTTGAGTTCACTTGTTGCAATCAGATTCAAGTAATATTTATTAAGTACCTGAGCATTTTCTACTTAGCCCATGTGCTATGTTCATTCATTATTATTTATATATTTTCTTAAATCTAACAGTAACTTTTTCTGTAACCTTACACTATTAGTTAGGTACCATTTCCTCATTCTACAGATGTGAAAACAAATTCAGAGAAGATACTAGTAAGTGACTTGATCACTTGGAACGTATAAAAAGTGAAACCAGGAATTAAACCCTGGTCTTTTTTTACTGTAAGTCTTATGCCCTTTCTACTATTCCATAATCCTACATCTGAACTTCTAAAGGAAAATGAACAAAACCTTTTTTTGCCTCTAATAGTCAGGAAATAGAGGAGGCCCTGAAAATTCTATTAGGATACCAATGAGAAGAGGAATAAGTACTTATTATTGAATTAGGCCCATACATTTCTATTTTTTATCATGTAGAAATTAAACTATATTTCTGCATGATATTGTATATGTCATGAATAAGACATATGTCATGAATATGGCATTGAATAAGAAAGCCCTGTCATTGAGAGAAGTGGTGAATAAATAGAGTATCCTTGACTATGGGAAGGGTGTGGTGTAAGAGAATGCTCTAGGCACAAAAGGGAAGTATAATGCAAAGAGCATGAGTGTGTCTGTGTGTCTGTGTTTATGCCCTGTTAATTTTAGCATGTAACTTCATACTACCTAGGAAGTGCAATTTATCTGTAATATATACAGATTTGGGCAAAAGTAGGTTTACAGTTGTGAGTATTTGGAACACAGAGTTTATTCTTGTAGTATATATTAAGTATTATATATTTACTAGAGGCCCAGTGCACGAAATTTGTGCATGGGGAGTGTGTGTATGTGTGTATGTCCCTCAGCCCAGCCTGCACCCTCTCTAATCTGGGACATACCTCTCACAATCCAGGACTTGTGGCTCCCAACTGCTCACCTACCTGCCTGCCTGCCTGATTGCCCCTAACTGCTTCTGCCTGCCAGCCTGATCACCCCCTAATCACTCCCCTGCCAGCCTGACTGATGCCTAACTGTTCCCCTGCTGGCCCAATTGCCCCTAACTGCCCTCCCCTGCTGGCCTGATCACCCCTAACTGCCCTCTTCTGCCAATCTGGTCACCTCCAACTGCCCTCCCTTACAGGCCTAGTTGACCCTAACTTCCCTCCCCTACCAGTCCAGTCACTTCTAACTGCCCTCCCCTGCAAGCTTTGTCCCTCCCAACTTTCTTCCTCTGCCAGTCTGCCCCCCCCCCCCAATTGCCTCCTCCTGCAGGCCTGGTTGCTCCTAACTGACCTCCTCTGCTGGCCGAATCACACCTAACTCCCCTTCCCTGCCAACCTGGTCACCCCTAACTGTCCTTTCTTATAGGCCTGATTGCTCCCAACTGTCCTCCCCTGCAGACCTGGTCCCCCCCCCCCCAACTTCCCTCCCCTGTAGGCCTGCACCCCCCACCCCCCGCAACTGTCCTCCCCTGCAGGCATGATCGCCCACAACTGCCCTACCTTGCAGTCCTAGTCCTTCCCAACTGCCCTCCCCTGCTGGCCTAATCACCCACAACTGTCCTCCCTTGCCAGCCATCTTATGGTGGCCATCTTATGTCCACATGGGAGTGGCCATCTTTGACCACATGGGGGCCATCTTGTGTGTTGGAATGATGGTCAATTTGCATATTACCTCTTTATTATATAGGATTTGTATTACAAGTGTAAACCTATTTTTCCCCACTCCTGTGTTTCCCTATTATAAAACTTGAACTTATATAATATTTATAAATAGACCATATTTGTTTTACTAAAAGATTATTTAGTTTATATATCATCACAGTTTAAATATTATGTAATTTATATCTGACTTTTAAAAACATATGTAAAGCAACTTGCACTTGCTTGAGTGATATGAAACTATAGTTCTATACAAGTTTCTAAAGAGCAAATCCTTATTTATCTTCATACTGAGATTTTTTATATTTTATGAATCATGCTTCCTCTGATAATTAAATGAAAGCTATGAAGCTTCTTCTGAGAAGAGATATGTGCATAAATGCTAACAGTGTTGCATTTCATGCTAGGGATTTATCAATTTCGTGGCACAGACCCCTGGCCCTTGTAGGATTAAGAACCATTTGGCATTAACTTCATTGCAGAATATGTTTCATAGATAACTTCTTAATCCTTCACAACCTCTGAATATGGGATATAAGGTATGCCACAGCTCAACCTCAACTCCTAATTCACCGCATCTCCAGCTGCATCCAAGTCCCTCACTCTGACTGAAAGTAAAAGGAGGGGGCATAATACTAGTGAAGAAATACTCAATCAGACCTTTTATTGAAACCATTCACTCTAGAATGGAAATTTTTGAATTAAACACAGCAATAAAACTTCAAATTTCTTGTTTAATCACCAGATACAGGAAACAAGAGCTCTCACTTTCCCTGAGCCTTATTGCATGATTAAGCCCATTTGTGGAGAATAGATCAAGATAAGTTAAAGTTCAGATATGAGCTTGGGCTATAAAATAAATTAGAGTGAGTCCTTAATCACTTTAATTATTATTTTTGAAAAAACAATGGTGATTTTTACATTTTGACATGACTGCTGTATCTAAGCTAAAGTGAATCTTGAGAGGTGTGTTTTTGCAAGAATGTTTCTGGGGCCAGTGGCTTAAAAAGTAGTCCCTTGCAAAGTTTGTCTTCAGGTTCAAGACTTGAGTTGATACCATAGAAAACTTAATGTGTAAAGAGACAAACTCTTAGGCAATTTCCAGTTTGTGGTGCATTGGATCAAATAATGGACTTTTTTTTTTGTAGTAGCAAATCAATTTTTGTAGCCAACATTACTATTTTTCATTGATTTACTATTTCCATCTTCCTCTGGGCACAAGAGAGGGCTGCACTCCCCTTAAAGTTAGTTGAGGTTATTTGATTTTCTTTGGCTAGTGAAATATAAGTGAAATGAAATTGGACACATGAGTCTCTACCTCCCCTTTCATCTGCCTCACTGACCTATGAAATTCCAGATGGTGGTCCCTCCTTCATCTTTGACCACTGAGTGAGGATGACATGGAGCAGAGACCACTGCCACCCTGAATGGATGCAGAGCAGAAGCAAAAAAAAAAAACACACCAAAAACCACCTTGTTATAGGCCATTAAAATTTAGGGTTATTTGTTACTGCAGCATAACCGTGCCTGTTAGGTCTGCTATTGGTATCTACTAAACTTATATAACTTTTTAAAAGTATGTTTTTATTGATTTTAAAGAGACATTAAGGGAGTGAGATAGAAACATTGATGGAAGAGAAACATTCTGCTGCCTCCTGCACACCCCTGACTAGGGATTGAGCCTGAGACCCAGGCATGTGCCCTGGCTGAGAATTAAACCGGCAACCTCTTGGTGCATAGGATGATGCTCAACCAACTGAGCCACTCTGACTGGGCCTTATGCAATGTTTTAAAAATAAGATAATCAAATTAATGAGCTAGTGAATAGTGGGGGAAATTGTAAAAGGGGAAACTAGTATGCCTTTTAACATCCAGCCCATTCCTCTGGAGAAACATCTCAGTCACTTGTTCTGGGATTCTTGGCTAGTCCACAAAGCAAATATGTGTGTGCAAACCTATCCACAGCAGAGATGCCTTAGAGAATTCACAATGGCTTGGCTGGCCCAGTGGCCCAGGCAAATAAACACCATTTACTTCCTTTCCCTTTTCGTTTTCTGTGATAGCTGGATAGTACTTGAGTCTTTCAGCTTCTTCCCCTGGGACAGTGGTGACAATGCTCCTGTTGTTCTCTGGAGGCTCCGTGTCATGGCTAAGTCACTTGAAACTGTTTAATAATCTGTGCAGGTCTTGTTGGGTCATGAAGTCCCAGAGCCACTTCTTCATATATTATCTTCTGCCTCCCTCATTTTTTCCCATGAACAGAGAGTCCCTCAGGAGCCTTTAAAATGTCTGTTACAGGCTCGACTACAATGGGAAAGAGTCTGGGGAAAGTACTTTCACTATTAGCAGGCACAAACTGAACAACCCTCAATAAATGACAGCAACAAGTGATGAAGAGCTAATTATTGGATTCCAACAATTCACAGGTGTCACCTTCTAATTTGACAGAAGATGATATATAGGTAGAGAGGCAAATGTTGTCCTGAGAACAATGGATTTAGAATGAATGATCTTATCTCAAAAGCAGTCTCTACCATTGTAGAGATTCAGCATTATGGTTGTTACTCTCTTTTTAATCTAAGCCTAGATTCCTCGCCAGCACCAATGGGTACAGTAATACTTGCCTTGCGTGGAAAACCTAAAAATGTAATTCACAAAATGAGCTTTTGATGTTCCTTTTATACTTAATAATGTTTAGGTATTCAGACATCTTTAGTCCTCCAGGGTTTTCCTTTAATGTCCAGTCAGCAATAATATATGTTTCCATCCTACCTAATCCAGCAAGTCCAGTGTTCCCCAAGCCCACGTCTCAGGTTTTACTGGGAATCCCTGTGTACATAGATGACAAATGTATTTTAGCTGTTCTTGTCACCTTAGCCAGCTATCGAGACCCAGACTGCTGCTCTGGTTCTCTGCAGGTCCCTTTTCCTATTGTGCAACTATCTCCTCCAAGCTCTAGCTCTTCATCCCTATAGTGCCTTTTCCCATATTTTGGCACAGGACTATCCCCTTATTTCCTCAGCAAAGACCAAGCTTTGAAAAGATTATCTTGATGGCTTAAGGACAATAGAAAATTATTTTAATGTGAAGGAAATGGAGGTAGGAGGGAGGGAGGGATTATGGGCCCATTATGTTCTCATAATCTCCAGACCCAGTCCTCTTCAAATTCGAGTTTTCCCAAATAGTCCTTTCAGCAGTATCATCTGGGAATTGTGTCATCCCAATAGAGTTTAATGATTAACACAGACCTAGTGAATTAGAGTGGGGGCTTAGGGATGCATATTTTAATAAGCTCCCTATGAAATAGTTATGAAGTTATTTCTCTATTGGAACATTGAAAATGAATTATTTGGGGACTTCACAATATAGCCATGTGCAAGGAAAGTGTACATCCAACCAAAAGGAATGATTTGATGATACCTTTCTACCTGGAGTCTGAGCCTCCAACCAGACTGAACAACCAAACAAAGTGAACAATAACAATGGCAGGGACAACAAACTCCTTAAAATCCCCCCTTGGGAAAATACTGTTATTTGCCTATTCAGTGTCCATTTCTTCTCTTTTTTCTTGCAAATGGACTCCATTTGGTTGAGAAATGAAGTGCCTTGCTTCTGGTGGTGAATTAGAATTAGTCCAGATCAATTTTGACTATTTTGTCTCCTCTTTTGTAGTCCTTCTTATACTAGTAGATAAAGGTGGTTATATGACCCAATTCGGGGCAATAAGATGTAAAAGAACATTTGGAAAGATGGGCTCTATGGAAACATTACTTTTCTTTCTTGAATATAGATGTGGTCATTGGATAATTGGATCTGTGGCAATCATCTTCTGAACAGAAAGGAAGTATGTGTGTGGTGTGTGTGTGTGTACAGAAACATTGTGAAGTCACTAGACCAAAGTTATTAACTGCCTACTCCATGTCTTCTTGTGATGGGAGAAAAATGAACCCTTATTTTAAAATCACTTTAGTTGTCTCTTTGTTCTGTCTTGTGTTGACTTTTAAAAGCATCACCAATCTCAGGTTATTTTCTGTGTAAAGAAAATGTCATCTCAATGCTAACCACAATGATAACCTTCCTACTACATGGACCGATGTAATTTCTCATTGTTGCAAATATCTTCATTTCAGAAGAGAATCTTGGCTTTATTAAAAAAAAATCTTATTTTTTTTCCTATTCAGATTGATGAAGAAGTTTATCCTTAAAAGTTTTCTCTAGCCGAAACCGGTTTGGCTCAGTGGATAGAGCATCGGCCTGCGGACTGAAAGGTCCCAGGTTCGATTCTGGTCAAGGGCATGTACCTTGTTTTCGGGCACATCCCCAGTAGGGGGTGTGCAGGAGGCAGCTGATTGATGATTCTTTCTCATCGATATTTCTAACTCTATTCCTCTCTCTTCCTCTCTGTTAAAAATCAATTTAAAAAACATATTTTAAAAAAAGTTTTCTCTAAAAGTGGTTTGCTCTCTATCTCTGAAGAGAAAGGAAAAAGTGCTATCAACTTTTAAATAAGCCTTTCTTTACTGTCTCATCTCCCCCATTTCTCACTTATATACCTGCATTCATTGTTTTAGAAACCAAGCAATCTGTATATCACAATATGTGGCATGTAAAAATCTTTAGTGATATTATTCATAATCTCCTACTAAATTCTCCCATATCTGAGAAAATGTTTACAAACTATCTGAGAATGGATTAATATCTAAAACATACAATTGAGCAAAACAACAAATAGCCCAATTAAAAAATGGGCAGAGGAACTAAATAGAAATTATTCCAAAGAAGACATACAAATGGCCACTAGGTATATGAAAAAGTATTCCACATCACTGATCAATAGGGAAAGACAAATCAAAATCACAATGAGATATCACCTCACACCTATTAGAATGGCTATCATTTTTCATCAAAAAGAAATGAGATAAGTATTAGTGAGAATGTGGAGAAAAAGGAACCCTTCTACAATGTTGGTGGAAATGTAAGTTGGTACAGCCATTATGAGTGTGGAGTTTCCAAAAAACAAACAAACAAAAATAAATAAATAAACAAAACGTGTGTGCACGCACACACACAAACACACACACAAACACACACACACAAACCCACAAAAGTAAACATAAAACTAGTATGTGACCCAGCAATTTCTCTTCTGAGTACTTACTGGTACTCAAAGAAGATGAGATCAATAACTCTATGAATTATCTGTGCCTCCATGTTCACAGCAGCATTATTCACAATAGTCATGAAACTAAGTGTCAGCCAATAAATGAACGGAAGAAAATGTAGTATATTTATACATTGGAATATTATTCAGTCTTAAAGGTTAAGGAGATGCTGCTATTTCCAGAAACATGGTGAACTGGTGGTCATTATGTTCAGTGAAATAAGACAAATTCAGAAAGAAAAATACTACATGATCTCACTTACATGTGGAACCTATAAAAAGGCCAATACATAGAAGCAGAGAATAGAATTATGATTATCAGAGGAGAGCAGGTAGGGGGAAATGAGATATTTGCTAGAGGACACAAAATTACAGTTATAGAGGATGAATGAGTCTAGAGATCTAGTGTACAGCACAATGACATTAGTAAATGATGCTGTAGTGAACCCTCAAAATTTTCTAAGAGAGTAGATTTCAGATATTGTTATCACATACAAAAATAGTACCCTGTGAGAAGATATGTTAATTGGCTTGACTGCATTAATTATTTCACTGTATATATGTGTATGTATATCAATTGATTATTTTGTACACCTTAAATATACACATTTTTATTAAAAAATAAAATAAACAAAAATATATTCTCCTATAACCATATGTATATCCATCATCTTGTTCTCCTCTCCACATTTGTAAAGCTAATGAACTCTATAAATAGGTAAATAGGTGGGAAAGTGGTCTACTTCAGACCCGCACCATGAGTACATGCCATCGGATCCATGGACACTCTGGAAGCAAGTCCTCTTAGGCAGAGCCAGTCCATATTAAATCACTCTAAACAAGTGCTTATACAAAGTCTGTTCCAGAAAACATGATCTCCATTGTTGGGGTGAGGGGGGAGGAGAGAAAAAAGGGAAAAAATCTTTTGAGAACAAATAATAAGAGAATCATTGCATACTGAATCTTATTTTTAGAGATTTTTACTCCCAGTCCCTAACTTTTTCCTGGTAACTACAGGGCCTCTAAATATACTACTTTTGTTTAGAAATCTCTTCCCCTTTCTATACTCATCTTTCATTTCTAGTGTCATTATCTCTCCCTGATCTTCTTTGAGCAGATTGAAATCTCCTTTTGCACATGCTTTATAGCATTGTGTACTTCTCCAAAGAGTAAACTACAATTTTGTATTCCATTTGTGTAATTGTGTGATAAATGTCTACTTTCTCCACTAGATTGTAACCTCCATGAGGATAAGGACCATGCCCGTTTTTGCCCCATAGAGTATCTTTATTATCTGATGCAAAAAATAGCTGTGGACAGGATAAATAACAAAGGAGGCATATTTACATATGAATGACTTAGAAATATCCTGCAGTAAAGAAATCTGATAAACTTTGTTTAATTCTAGGTTTCCCACAGTTGAACCATTTTGTAATCTTTTTTTTTTTCCATATAACTCCCACTAACATTCTGCAGGATACAGGTTCTAAAAAACACATTAGTTTTAAAATATGAGAGAGTCTTAAAATTTATCTAGTTTAGCCAACTCATTTAGCACAGAAGGAAAACAAGACACTATGAATAAATGTTCTTTCTGAGATCATACAAATATAATGGTAGGGGGGGGGGAGACTAAAAATCATCTCTTCTAATCTCTACTCCAGTGATCTATCTCTCCATGCCCTTGTATTATTTTCCTAAACCCAGAATTATGTGAAATTCAATTGTAAAACAAAGTAGAAAAACGAATGACAAGTTGTTAGGAATTTCATTTAGAGTCATTCTAGTTTTTCTTCCATTTCATTAAGGCATTTATTTGTGACTTAGTCATGTAATATTTATTCAGACCTAGTCATTTATCATTAATGACTCTAATATTGAAACCTGAAACACTGCGGTTGAATTTAATGCTTAGAGAAGATATTCATAACACTCGGAATTTTAGTTTCCACTTCCCAATTATCATCCCCTTCTCTGATCTACTCTAACTAGTAATGACATGGCTCAAAGAAGAGTTTGTACTTTCTTTGCATGGACAATAAAAATGAACCTTTTTCCCTAGCAGCTATTTAAGTTATGATTTTTAGATTAACTATGCAGGACCTCAGTGAGTTCCTGACTTTGTGGTACCAAGTTATCAAGTGGTCCATCAGGGCACCTTGGTGCCTCAGTAGAGTCTAATGATGCTACCTCATTAACCTTCCTTAGCAAGGGATTGTTGCTTCACTAGGGCCCAGTGCAAAGATTTATTTCAGAGATTTGGGCTGAGAAACTTTTGCTTTACAGATAATCCTTTTGAAGAAACAAAAAGAAAAAAAAATTATATCCTTATTATATTTTACTTTTTATAGTAAAGACTGCTTAGAATGGATAACATGATATAGAGAGATAAGAGAAAATGGAAAGATAAATGGTGATAGAGAAGAGTCAGAAGTAAAAAGATGAATCAAGAAATAAATGATAGAAAATTGATGAAAAACCTATTGCCTGAAACCACAGAGAATAGTTGTAGGCATGGGTGGATCCATTCACACTGAGGCTTCCTCTCCTTTGCATATATGGGTTCCTAGATGATTCTGAGCTACCCCTTGGCCAAATTTTAGAGTCCTTTGCCCTACTCTACCATTTCTTCCCCAGACTGTAGGATTCCTTCACATCTCCATCCTCCACTTCCTCACTCACATATCTATATCTATATCTATATCTATATCTATATCTATATCTATATCTATATCTATATCTATCTATCTACACACACACACACACACACACACACACACACACCTTCTACATATTGGAAAACAGGGTTAAGTCACTGTGGAAAGATATCACCCCAGTTTTAGAATCCAGTTGTTTCTTGAAAACCATGATTCTTGGACTGCTTCAGATTATAACTTAGCCACCAACAACCCATCATGATTAGAGGAATAAAACTACTTAAAGTCATATTCTTGCCATAGGTCAGATGTAATCCTCAAAGAAATTAATCCATCTTGGTAACTTTACATGAAATTACTGCTAGGTGCTCAATTGTAATGAAAGAAACACTAGCAGATAAAGCAGAACATTGAGCACATCAGACAAAGCCTCGGGAGTTTATAGTCTAAAGAAAAAAAGAAATTGAAACTAGTATTTAGTGACATCTTCTATGTATCGGGCCCTGAGCCAAGTCCTGTTTTATTTAAACTGTATAGTAGCATTTAATAGTGTTCAACTTCTAGGACAGTGCCTAGAAGACTATTGAACCTTTGTAAATATTAGCCAAGTAAAAGAGTGAGTATAAACCCTTTGGGGAATCTAAAACTCAAGGTGTCACAATATTGTTTGAAGTTAGGTATAATTTACTATACAAACAATAATGGCTCACCATTTATTTAGCATTTCCCATGTACCCAGACTTGTGAATGTTCGATCAAGACAGCAACCAGGTGCATGGGCTTTGGAGTTAAGCAGACATAAGTTTATACTTCTGCTCTACCAGAGTTACCAACATAGGACCAAAAGACCCAGTGACTTCACAGTGCCAAGTGCTTGGTATAGTGCCTGGCATTGAATAGAACCAGTGACAAAATTAATTGGAACCCAGCTGTGGTCAGATGAATAACATATCTGAATACCTAGAATCTGTGAATGGCAAAAGGGACTTTGTTGGTATTAAATAAAGGCTTACCAGTTGGGAAATTATCTTGTATTATCTGGGTGTTCCCAAGGTAGTGAGACAAGTCCTTCTGTGAGGGAGAAAGGAAAGTCAGAGAAGGAAATTTGACAGGGGAAGCAGAGATCAAAGTGATGAATCCACCAGTAAAAGAGAACTCACTCTTCCCTAGAGTTTGCCAAAGGAATGCAGCCTTAACAGCCCCTGATTCTAGCTGAGTGAGACCCATTTTGGACTTCTGATTTCCAGAACAATAAAAAAATAAAGTTGCATTGCTTTAAGCTACTAAGTTTGTGGTAATTTGTTATAGCAGCCATAGAAAACAAATATAGCAGCACATGCTTTTTCCTTTATACCTCGCTACCTGCAGCAAATTCAGAATGAAACAAGAAAGAAGCCTAACGTTTGACAGCTTAGCTGGTTTTCTTTTGAATTCCTATTCTTTTGATTTTTTTGCTCTTTCTTCTCTCATGGTCAGACAACTTGGCAAGTCTGTTTCTGCTCTCTGATTGTACCTTTGTGGCTACTAATTTGGGAGTTAAATGAAAAGTTAAAAGCAGCAAAGAAACATTGGCAGAAATAAGTTGTGTTTTTTTATTTTTTATGTTTGGTTTGTTTGTTTTTAGAAGAGGCATATTCTCTGTATCTGTGGGTAATGTCTTTCAAAGCTAGAAAATGGATCTTTCCAAATATGCCTCTTCATGTCTCTTCCTTAGACTATTTTGGAAAACCTGGAAGACTTATCTAACGGAGCCTAGGTTTGAGCTCCAAATCCCCGTGCAGCTTCTTCCATTGTGTTCCCTATAAAACACCTTATCTAAAAGGTATTATTATAATAAATATGTAGGGACATCTTAAATCTTTACTTTAAAATAATCATTCATTTATTTACTTATTAATTCAAGAAATGTATTTGAAGAACTTTTTCATGTGCCAAACACTCTCATGAGGAAGACAATGGTGAGTGACCAGGAAGAAAAAGTCTCTTCCATCACCAACTTACATCCCAATGGGAAAGATAGAGCAATACCAGTAAATACATTTAAAATCTGCATCAAAATAATTGCAGACTTTGCTAACTGTTCTAGGAAAATGAACCAAGAGCTGAGATAACTAATAGGGTGTATGGGGATTAGAGTAGGGGAGAGGGTTGCTTTAGATAGGTTAGTTAAGGGAAGGAACTTCTCAAACATTTAAGCTGAGATTGCCTTTGAAGAAGCCTTTGAAGAATGAGGAGGGTGTTCTAGACACAGAATACACAGACTTGAGTCTGATAGACACTTAGAATTTCTAGGAATTGAAAAAAGATAGCGTGGTGAGAGTATAGTGAGTGATGGCAAATTGTGAGGTATGCTCAGAGCCATAATAGATTTTAGCTCATGGACAGTCTCATATGAAATAGTAGAAATTTTTATTTGGTTTTATGTGCAATGGAAAGCAGTTAGAAATGTTAAACAGTCAGTGAGATAAGCTAATTTTTGTTTAAATCAGACATGTGCATGGCTATTTGGAGAATGGATTTTAGAGGAGCAAGACTGGAAATGGGGGAACAAGGCAGTGTCCCAGATGAAAGCTGATGCAGGTCTGAACTAAGATGGTAAAGTAAGCATATGTTTGGAACTATAATAGAAATATTTTATAAATAGATTGACTGTGGTGTATCCTAGCTTGAGTGTATAAGTAAAGTGTATATGTATAGGCATACTGATTGAAATGGGGAAGACAGAGGTGAGTAGAAAATAATTTTGACAAAGACATTAAGAGTTACAGTTTTGTATTGAAGTTTTAGATGTCTGGGAATTATTCAAGTGGAGCTGTCAAATTGGCAGTTGGATGTCTATATAAGCCCAGAGTTTAAGGGACAGGTCTGGACCAGAGATAGAAATGTGGAAATCATTAGATACTTATGGTACTTAAAGCCAGATGATTTGTGATCCACCTGGAGAATATGTATAGAGTGAAAAGACAGCCCAGGAGGAATCCCTGGGGAGCTTCCCCATTGAGATGTCAGACAGAGTATGTATCAGGAGCCTGGGATCAGCAGAAGAGTGGTCAGTGAGGGAGGAGGCAGCCAGGTGGGTGGCGAGGCTGCCTTTGAGAGAGCAGAAGGGAGAAGGCAGCTCTGTCAAATGGTGCCAAGAGTTAGAGGATAACAAGGACTTAACTAGTTAATATGGAAATCACTGATAACTTTGACAAGAGTGAAGGTATATCTAAATCACAAGGCAGACAGTAATGAGTTAAGGAAAGAATGTAACATGAGGAAGTGCAGACATCATTTGTGTATAGACAAATTTTTCAAGAAATTTGACTAGTATGTAGGGAGAAAAATGGAGCAGAAACTGGCAGGGAATATGTGGACAATGGAGGTGTTTTATGTATATGTGTGTGTGAGAAAGACTATGCTAAAACATGTGTGTTTTGAGGAGAGTGTAAGTAGATGGAGAAAGATGGTTGATACATAAGAGCTGATGGGTAACTAGGAGAGCAAAGTTCTTGAGGAGACAGAAAATGATATATGACCTTGACCTTCAGGCAGTAAGAAGCCAGGCAGTAAAGTGCATGTGTCATGATAGGAAAATGATGTTGTTCCCGCCTAATGGCTACTCTTCTTCAGTGAATTATGGTAAGTCATCAACTGAGTAAGAAGGTAAAATAGGGTTGGTGGAAGGTTTGAGGACAGAGAAAACATGAAATTCTTGTCTCAACTAGATAAGGAGCTTCCCTTCAGCCAACTCCATGCTTACCAAGCAGCCTCTGGTTGTAATTAGGCTTCCCGTGGGAGCAGCCATCCTTGCCACAGAGATGTACTGGACACAGACTCCAATTGTCAGCCCAGAGGACATCAGAATTCTCCTAGTAAACTGTGTCTTGTAATTTTTTCTGTGTGTGCCAACCTGCTCAATGCAGGGATGCCGAGGAGTTGAGATCAGAATTGCAGTCTGAAATGTGACGACTTTGAACTTTTATATGGTTCTCCTGGTAAAATCCTTTACTTACCCAGAAGCTTTTTCTTAAATTTCAATAGGGAATATATCATTTACCTGCATTAGAGAGGCAAGAAAGGATCACTCGTTCAGGCTCACAAGAGACTGCATTCTATCTCTTAACCAATGTACCTGAAGAATCATTGCTTATGATTAATAGTCTCATAGGGGCATCATTTTATATTTGTACCCCAAGTGCTCCCACCTTTATCCTATACTGGCATATTGTCTGCTGTTCAGTTCTTGCCGAAATAAAATGACTGAATAAATATTAGGGAGAAATAAGGGAGATCTGACACTAGCCTGGAATAAAGGTGACTTTGAGTCATTGTCAGAACTGGCAACTACATTCCCCTTAAATACTTACACATTGTCCAATCAATGGGTTCATAATTGTTGGAAAAATAGTTATGAATGAAAAAGTGGGTTGCATATATGAATGCTTAAATTTAAGTTATAAAACCCCAGGATGGCATAAGTACTGGTCATCCCTCTTTTCCCATTATCAAGAAACTTTTGGTTTGTAAACAGTCAAGGAAATGTTTCCTTGCAGTATTTTAAACAGAGTAAATAATGACCATTTAGGGAAAGAGGCTATAGATTTCTTTCTTAGCTGTGATTCCTTCCATTCTCTCTTCTGTGACATCTCTTAATTAATCATTATGATTATTATTTTTAAGACTTTATACATTTGCCTGTCAAAAAGGCAGGAAAATGATTGTGGGTTCTAGACAAACAAGGTCACAGTTCAATTCCTATATTATAGCAGCTGGGAGTGTGTGTGTGTGTGTGTGTGTGTGTGTGTGTGTGTGGGTGTGTGTGTGTGTGTGTGTGTGTGTGTGTGAGAGAGAGAGAGAGAGAGAGAGAGAATAAAATTTTTGTTACTATAGGTATTTCTTCGTAAAATTGAACCCAGCAGAAACATCAGATCACTGAAATATGACAGAGTATTTATTCCAAAATATTTATTGAGCATCTAATGATCAAGGCACTATAGTTGGTTGTATTATACATACAGCAGTGCACAAAATGGACTTTGGATAACCCTGCCATCATGGAAACTTACATTCTGATGAATGGCACCTAACTCTCCACCCCAGTATATCAGTGGATGGGTATCCATCCTTCACCAAAAGTTTCCAGTGCATTGCTCAAAGGAGTTTAAGGCTTTTTGCTTTCATGGGTCAAATACACCTGGCTGAGTATTTTGTCTTTCTAGTTGACTTAAATGAAGCAAGAAGCGACTTAACAGTTAAGGCTTACAATAATAATAAAACTTGTGGTCAATGAACAGTAGGGAATGATCATATTATTTACTATAGAAGAGGAAGCCTATCTGTGGAATAGTGAGATTAGATTCATCAATATAGCATGCAAGTAACCAGAAAGCAGCCACCAAGTATGATTGAATCCTTCCCTCAGTAGTGATAACATTGTAACATTGTTTTCTGTTCTGTTGAACCTTCCATTTCATTTTCTTAGGAAACATGTATTCTTTCTTACTGGCACACATTTCAAACACATGGGCATTGTCTCTTTGTGTTCCTGATAGTTAGTGTTCTCTCTCTCTCTCTCTCTCTCTCTCTCTCTCTCTCTCTCTCTCCACACACACACACACACACACACACACACACACACACACACACACACTGCTTCAAGCCAGCTGCTTTAGGGATTCATCTCAAACCTGCTATCTAGAAACAAAGCCCATTTTTTTCCTCCCTTTTATCAAATAGCCTTAAACTTCTCTTTGAAGTAAGATCAGAAAGTTCACCGGAGTCACTCTCCTGGTTGCTGAACATCCCATCACTGCATTTTCACACCAGAATTCACAAGCTGCCAGCTTTGCTCCTGAAGTAACATGGCGACCATCTTCCTCCTTTTATCTTTGCCCATGTGGTGAAGGAAGCACATGAGGAAGCACGGAGCATGTAACATCCACACTTGTCTCTTTGGCATCATTTATAGATACTGCATCAACGCTCCAGATTCTTGATGATAACGAAGAGGGTAATTAGTTTATAATTAGAAGTTAATCACAAATCTATAAAAGAAATTTCAGCATATTGACAAAGGCTTTTCTTTAAGTGACATTTCTATACATAATTAATTGCTAATCTCAAATTGGGTCACTGCAAATGTATTCTTCTGATCTCAAGTAATTTCTCATCTAGAGGCACTTTAAAAAAAATTCATATGACATCTCCAGGTGCTGCCTGTGAGTACAGGTGAAAACAGCCATGCAGTTACTAGAAGGTGCCCATGATGTAACTGAGGCACCACTTACCTTGTGAATGACAGGACATACCCTTCCTCAGGAGGCATTTTGTCCTTAATTCCTTAGGAAAGTTGAAGAACCAGAAACAGCTCAGATTCCACTGCATAACTGAATTCTGATATGAAACACATGCAATTAATAATAAAATAAAGTAAACCAGGAAGCAGGTCAGACTCTTTTTATCAATAGAGTCATATAAATAAATACTAGCTATAATATATGTACTGGTGAGATTATACTAAAGCTTGATATATGGAAACCCAATGGCATTTTAATAGAAACAAATGTGAAGATTACTATGATATTGCACTAGTTTTTAACTTAATAATACCGAATGTATCAGATACAGTTGATAGTTTTACAATTACTGGCTAAATAGGGGTTGCTCACACTTCCACTAATCTGCTGAGCAGGTTTCATAGAAACTTTCTATCAAGTAGGATAAAAAGTAAAATGCTTCCTGAGGTTCTGAGTAGAGAGAAAGATGATGATGTAAGGATTGTAAATTAAGCTTGAAGAGCTGTGCATTTCCTGCATGTGTTCCAGCTCAAATAAGGCCATGGGCAAGTATATCAGAAGATCTTGTGCTGTATTCTGAGTAGTTGATGAAAGGTTGTGTATAGAGTTGAACTGTGGATATCAGGCCCCCATTCAATCTAGCTCCACCCACTGATAGGCTGCGGGTCCTTTCCTGTTGTCAGTGGGAGGCGATTTGGACACTATATTATGGTTCTAATGTTGTTAACAGAGAGGTTCAGGAGTAACTACATCCCAGCCGTGGGCTGATGCTGCAGGACCACATGGCAGTACTGGTATTAGTGTTCAGCAGTGCTATTACTGCACCTGAAACCTCATGGATGGTGCCATAGGGAAGTTAAGCTGTTTTTCTGATTGTTTTTTTTACATGCTCCAGGGATCTGAAATTTCTGGCATTTTGTTATACTGTGATTTACCCATTTTAAGAATGAGAAAGCTGCCGAAACCGGTTTGGCTCAGTGGTAGAGCGTCGGTCTGTGGACTGAAAGGTCCCTGGTTCGATTCCGGTCCAGGGCATGTACCTTGGTTGCGGGCACATCCCCAGTTGGGGGTGTGCAGGAGGCAGCTGGTCGATGTTTCTCTCTCATCAACATTTCTAGCTCTCTATCTATCTCCCTTCCTCTCTGTAAAATATCAATAAAATATATTTTAAAAATAAAAATAAAATAAAGGGACACAGAGTTGTTTAAAAAAAAAAAAGAATGAGAAAGCTGATGATCAGAAACATTTAGGAATCCATAATGGCAAGTAAATGACAGAACTGGGAGTCAAATCCTGGCTGACTACTACCTTACATCTCCTCTGTACTTCTGGAACTGTAGTCTACTGCCAGTTCCCAGGCCTGACAGCACATCAGAAATACCAGGAAGCCTGTTAAAAATAGATTCCTGAATATTACTTCTTTAAGTATTTTGATTAGGTAGATCTGGGTCAAGTTCTTCCAGGCTCACTAGATACTTAAAGAGATTCGTTCATTTTCATTCAATAAATATTTGTTTAATGCTTACTGTACATTAGGTACATTCTAGATGCTTGAGGCATAACAGGAAATGAAATATCAAACTTACTCTCGTTGATGGATCCAGACAATGAAAAAATATATATGTGGAGTCTGGGAAGATGGAGGCATAGGTAAACACCTGGACTTGCTGCCTCTCACACCCACATCAAAACTACAACTGGGGATCTTATCTGAGACCTGAGAAAACCACAACTGTGGAGACCACCAAGCAGCTGTGGGGCCCAGGTCGGTGCAGACATGTGGATTCCACAAAAAGGTTGGATTTTGCCGGGGATAACATGGGGTGTCTGGGTCCTGGCAGCAGAGGCGATAGCTGCAGAGGCTGTGTTTATTATTAGTTTTATTTAATCAAACTGACTGTTTATTATTAGTTTTATTTAATCAAAAACCAAGAAACTAAGAAATCGCCACCTTAAAATTAAGGACTAGCTTATAACACTGAGGTGCAGCGCAACGCAGGGAACTGCAATACTGTCTGGACTGAGAAACATGGGTGCCAAACCGAATAATGGAGGAAGTGAATGGCCTTCACTACTGCACACTTTTTATGCTAATTTTTTTTCATTTTATGCATCTTTTACTTAAGAAACAATTTTTTTCCTTTTTTCCTCACTTGATTTTACCTTTTTAATTATTACATTTTTAGGTTCAATCAGCATTATTACTACTGCTATTTTAACTTTTTTTGTTTCCTTTTCCTTTTTTCTTTTTTTAAGTGCCATTTTATTTTCTCTTTATTTTATATTGGAATTAGTATTCTTCACTCTATTTTCATTTCTCCTTTAGCATCATTTAACCCTATCTCAATATGACCTTTACACCATCACTCTCCTCCTAACCTTTCCCCTTTTGCTGTCCTATTTATCTTACCCTTTCCTGATTTAGATTTTTCCCTACTCTTCTGTCTACCCCCAGCTAAAATTTTAAACCTACTTATATATCTAATTTCCAATTGCCTATGCCAACTGCATACACACCCCTCTATTAGCTGTATCAACTAGCAAAAAAAATTGTTTTCCTCTTTGTCCTTTTGATGCTGTTTGCATGAATGTTGATTATATTGTATTTTTATGCTTTTTGGTGAGATTATTTTGCTTATTCTATTGTTGTTGTTGCTGCTTGGTATTTTTTATTTGCTTTGTTTTTGTTTGTTTTTTACTTCTGTTTTCCTTTTCTTTGCTGGATATTAGTGGGTCCTGTAGTTCTTATTAATCTCCAGGTACTGTTGCCGGCATTTGCTGGGGTTAGTGGTTCTTCTATTAAAATTTTCTCCCCATATATAGAGTTTGTTCCCCTTTTCTCTCTTAGTCTCTCTCTCTCTCTCAATCTCTCTCTCTCTCTCTCTCTCTCTCTCTCTCTCTCTCTCTCTGTCTTTCTCTCTTTATTCTTTTCCCTGATTCCCAATTTCATTTTGACACTCCTTTTTTTTCTTTTTTTTTCCTTTCTTTTTCTCCCTCCCTCTTCTCTTTTTAATCTTCTTCTTTCTCTCCTATCCCTTAATTGCCTTTCCCTAGTGGTCACCTTTATTGGAGGTTATTAATATTGCAAACACATTTCTGTTCAGTGCCTTGTGTGTTGTACCTGGTTGTGTTGTATTTTGTGCCTTTAAATCAATACCGGAGAGAGAGAGGGAGAGAGAGAGAGAGAGAACTACATAACCAGACATCCTGAAAAGAGAGATCATAGGGAGACAAAGAAACAGCTCGCATATGAAAGAAAAGCAGGTATCACTAGAAAAGGAAGTAAACGAGTTAGAGGCAAGCAACCTACCAGAGCAAGAATTCAGAGAAATGATCATAAGATGGCTAAAAATGAATGGAAGAGAAAATTGACAATATGAGTAAAAATCAAGAGGAAATGAAGAAGAACCAAGAAGAAATGAAAAATAACATCTCTACTGTAAAGAACTCAATAGAAAGCATCAAGAGTAGACTAGAAGAAGCAGAGGACCGCATCTGTGAGCTAGAAGACAAGATGGGAAAAAATACCCAATTAGAGCAGCTTCTAGAAAAAAAAAAATTAAAAAGCAGGAGGAGAGCCTAAGGGAACTTTGGGACAATACAAAACAAAACAATATTAGAATAATAGGGGTTCCAGAAGGAAAGGAAACTGAGGAAGACATGGAAAACGTATTTCAAGAAATAATGACGAAAACTTTTCTGAGATAGAGAAGAAAAAACCCACACAAATCCAAGATGCTTGCAGAGTCCCAAGCAAAATGAACCCCAAAACACCAATGACAAGGCACATTATAATTAAATTGGCAAACACCAAAGAAAAAGTAAGAATCTTAAAAGCAGCCAGAGAGAGACAAGAAAAAATAACCCTGGTAAATATGCACCCAATAAAGGATCACCCAAATACATTTAAAAAACTGCTGGAGGACATTAAGGGAGAGATTAATAGCAATACAATCATAGTAGGAGATTTTAATACCTCACTATCATCTTTGGACAAGTCATCTACACAAAAAAATCAGCAAACAAATATCAATCCTAAATGACTCACTAGATCAGATGGAATTAATCGACATCTTCAGAACATTCCACCCCAAAGACACAAAATATACATTCTTCTCAAGTGCACATTGGTCATTTTCAAATATAGACCACATGTTGGGACATAGGCAAAGTCTCTTCAGATGATTGGATCAGAAAACTATGGTACATCTACACCAGGCATGGGCAAACTACCGCCCGCAGGCCTGATCTGGCCCATTCGGCTGTTCTATCTGGCCCGCACGGAGCTGGAAGAGCGGGCCGTACCCTTTTATGTAATGATGTTTACTTTGAATTTATATTAGTTCACAGAAACACTCCATCCATGCTTTTGTTCCGGCCCTCTGGTCCAGTTTAAGAACCCATTGTGGCCCTCTAGTCAAAAAGTTTGCCCACCCCTGATCTACACAATGGAATACTATGCTGCCATAAAAAAGAAGGCATTCTTATTATTTGCAGCAACCTGGATGGAATTGGAGAACATTGTGGTAAGTGAAATAAGCCAGTCAATGGAAGAGAAACACCACATGACCTCACTCATTTATGGATAATAAAGAACATTATAAACTGATGAACCAAAAGAGAGATATGGAGACAATAAAGCAACAAGCTGACTGTCAAATTACAGTGGGGAATGTAGGGAGATATGGAGGAGATAAGAAGTCAACCAAAGGACTTGCATACATGCATATAAGTATAACCAATGGACACAAAACTCTGGGGAGGGAGGGTATGTATGGGAGTGGTGGGGGGGGCAATGGTAAGATATTTACACATATAATAATTTAATTTTAAAGAATTTTTAAAAGAAAAATATATATCTGTATTCTATCAAATGGTGAAAGACTTATATAGAAAAATAAAAAGCATAGGATGTACAGAAGATATTAACAGTGTGGCCATAATTAAATTAGCGAGATTAGGGGGAAGTGATATGATATGAATCTCGAGAAAAGATAGGAATGCCTTCCTAATCAAAGAAGTAAACAGATTCATGCACAACTTCTAAATAGGTTATTACAAAAGTCTGCTGGAGGGGAAATAAGGATAACTCTTTTTCTTCTCTCCAGCTATTGTGGTGACTATAAGATGACAACAATACAGTCTTCCCTTATTGGGGAAGTAAGCATCTTCACATGTGGAATTCCAGAGCCTACAGGCTCTTCTCTGCCTTTGGGGGCAGCAAGAGTGAAATTAGCTCAGCAGTGCTGATTCCAAAGAGCTATTTTTCGAAATCAGAGAAAGTTAATTGCCCAACCAAAGATCCTGAACCTGCTTTAGATACCATTTGGTTCTAGGCTGTGTTGAATGAGAATCCTCAAAGTTGCCCCACAGCAGTGAGTGAACACTAACAAAGTAATTCACAAATAGATCCTGGGGGACACTCCTCCTGCTTAGTGGCAGGCCTGGGACTCACACACACCCAGTCAGCATCTTCTGTAAACTAGGACCTCTCAAGTGCAAGTTCATTGCTTCCTCATGGCATCTCCTACAGGAGAATCAGTAGTGAGCCTGATGCTTTGAATTTTCATTTAAATTTTCCCAGATCCTTGTGGGTTATTGTAACTACATATTACTAGAAGGATTTTGTAAAATGTGCTTCCCTAAATCATTATAGGTTGAGACCAGAGATTAACAGGTTACTTAATCCACATTACTCAAGGCTTTGGTAGATACATGAGCTGGTTCCCAGAGGTACTTTAAGAATTTAGGGGAAGGTTTAGGAAAAGGTGATTCTCTAAGTGAGGAAGGAAGATGCATGATGTGGTGCATGTTTTACATCTAGATCGTTTCTGTCTCTTTTGTTAAGGAGATTCTATAGATTATATGGCCAACATATTATCCCCAGGACCAAGTTGGAATTTTAGTTTCAGAAAGAGTTAATCTAAGTAATAAGATTGCTGTCTGCCTGTGTAAAGTGGCAATGCTATGGTAACTAAAGGGTGGTGGTCCTCATGGAAAGGAGAAATGGGGAAAATGGAGAGGAAGACTAAGTCTCTGTATGTCCAATCCTGTTCAAAGGAGAATACTTTGTCCATATAGCACAAGCATCCACTTAACCTTTACTTACCTAAACTTAAAAAAATCTCAAAAATCTTAAAATTGTCCAGCTCCCTTAACTCTGGTTTTGAGCCATGGGATTTGGGCATCCATAGAGAAGAACAGTTAACTCAACTGACATTCTGGGCTTTTTTTAAGAGTTTAAGTTTTTAGTTTTTGAATTTATAATTTCTTAATGTGAAGAAGTCATTTATTATTTGATTAACATGAGTCAATCCTAAGAGCCTGAAAAAGTTTGACTGATAAAATTTAACTGCCGCCCTACAAAGGGAGTGATCCTGTCTGAGAGCAACTGGTCTGTCTCTTTAACATCTTTCTATGAAACTTAACCTGGGTCAGTAGGTATGACTTACCCCAAGGCAGTTTTAGGCTCAATTTTATAATGGTAATTATAGTAGTAATAATAATAATTTATATATATATATATATATATATATATATATATATATATATAAATTTATATATAAATAAAAATTATTATTATTACTTTATATATAATTTATATATATATAAATTATTATTATTACTACTATAATAATTTACTTCAAGTCTGATGGGAATGTTGATATAGTCAAGGTAAGAACAATATCCTATCCTATATAATAAAAGGCTAACATGAAAAGTGTCCTCTTGACTGGGAGTTTTACTGGGAGTTCAATCAGGGGTCGGGGCTGTTGAGCCAACTGCCTATGGCCTTTGCGCGTCCCCTTCCCCTCCATAGGCCCCACCCTATTCATCCCAATCGAGGTGGGCAAGCTTGACCCAACCTGTGTACAAATATATGCACTAGGCCTCTAGTTATATATAATATACATGACTATATATGTGTATATCAATACATGCACATATGTACATAGTAGTACACTATGGATACATGTATCTTGAATGACTCACATATTTTAGTACAATTAGCTAGTGCCAAAATTGGTATTAGATTCTAGTTCTCTTGTCATCTGGTTAAATATCCTTTCCATTATTGTGACCATACTATTGCTACCATACTTTTATTTATAAGTCAGTAGATGAACAGACTTGCCCAGAGAGATGTATGATATTTTATTTTTCTCAGTAATATAATCTGAAAGTAGCTGCAGTACAGATTCTATGTAATAAATAAGAAAGATTAATAAAGACACTTGAGAAAAAGAAAAGGACGACTTTGTTTTTATCTTTATTTCAGTCTTAGTTGCTATTTTGCAGTTGATTTCTTCACCATTTATTTTTTCTTTAATAAGCTCACTTGCCAATTTTGTCATTTGGACAAGTTGTTTCTGCCATTTCTGTTTTTTTTCTCTCAAATGTTTATTACCCTTCAGTGAAGAATTATTTGTACCTATATTCTTTTATTTGTGGATGTAAGCACTCAGGTTATTTTAACGATTTGCCTCTCAGTAAGTTTGTTTAGATTTATGTCAGCAGCATCTCTTTCCCAATTAAAGTAAGTCACCCCAAGGTTTCCAAGATTATAAGATCAAACTTATTGATGACTTCAATTCTGAAGAGCCAATCTTCTCTTATTGCATGCAAAGCCTCAGCTCAGTAACGAGGTTTCATTAAAAAGGGAAAACATAAAGTGGTCACTATAATGGATACTGTTGTGATAGGTTATTATTATGCACGGAGAACTGCATGGCATTTTGCCATAAGTAATCTGCCTTAGATAAGCAACTGATTTAGATGAGACGGAAATAACCAGTGCATGGAAGACACAGTGAGTTGTTGCACAAGAAATTGAAACTACAAATGCCATGAGTGTTCAGTGGTAAAATCGTCATTTAATGAATAAGGAACAAAAATATAGGAAGTCATCTTGAAAGATGTAGAGTGATTTCTATTATAGAAAGCATATTCTTATTGATGGTATTAATACACCTGAACCATGAGTGAGTCCAAGAAAAGAGCATAGCTTTATGACAGATGTACAGGAAAAGGGATGCTCAAAGCCAGCAGTGCTCAGAAAGGAGTGTGTTGCAGTTAATGTATGCCACATTTAATAGACAATATCCTGAGACATACCAAGATCTTCATCTGGAATAGGATTCTATCTAACTCCTCATCTCTAACACAGAGATTAATAATATCAACTTCACAATGTTGTTATAAAGTTTAAATGAGATCCTGTTACAAAATGAGAATGATCTTAATAATGGATGTAGGTTCACTCTCTAAATCCATATTTCCCATAAGTAGTTTGGGAACATCTGTCATGATTTTTGCCAGTATAATGTACATCTGTCCTAGTCCTATTACCTTATATTTTGAAAACAACTTTTTTTTTTTTGCTAAAACAATTTAGTTATAAATGAAACAACATATCTACCACAATATAAATCCATTGTCACATTTAAAAATTAGAATATTATGCCCAGCTGGCCTGGGTCAGGGGTTGAGCTTTGACCTATGAACCAGGAGGTCATGGTTTGATTCCAGGTTATGGGCTTGATCCCTGATAGAGAGCATGCAGGAGGCAGCTGATTAATAATTTTTTCTCATCATTAATGTTTCTATCTCTCTCTCTCTCCCTCTCTGGAATAAAAATATATTTAAAAATAAATAAAATTAGAATATTACTATAAATTAATTATTAAATTAAGTAAAAGATCATTTTAATTAATTAAATATAAAATTCTTTACCTCCAATTCACCTGGAAGCCATTTCTATTCTGATGTAATGAAAAGGTTCTAAAATCTTTCTTGCTATCCAGGTGTAGTCCCCAGGCCAGTATACTATTTGGCAGCTTGTTATAAACTAGAACCTCAGCCCCACCCCTAGACCTACTGAATCAGAACATCAACAAAATCCTCAAGTCATTCCTGAGCATTATTTCAAAAGGCTTTATTTGTGCCCCAAGGAGCTTCCCTTACCCACATTAACTCCTCCAAATTTCACCCCACTTCTACCTCCCTTACTCTTGCATAAATAACCTTCCTTTAGTCTTTTGCTTTATCTGAGCTACAATATTATATTTACAATTTAAATTCAACTGATGTAAATCCTAACCTGGGTCACATATCTACACCACCATACACATGGATTTTATCTCCTACAATTATCCTGCATACAAGGTTTGTACATTACATTGGGAAAATAGGGCTGAAGTGCCTTGCTTCTCTACTCCTGTTCACCATGCCTCTTCATTTATAGGTCATTAGGGTCACTCATATATAGTCAAGGCCAGTGTTTTAAATCTATAAGTACCAAGGAACATTTACTATATTCCCTTTGGCAGGGCTATTCTGGTGCCAGCAAAGAGCTTCTCAAACTTTTTTTTTTTTTTTGGTTTTTTTTAGTTGATGAACTCCTCTTAAGTTTATTCCTTTATTATGGTTCTTTGTTCACCAAGCAACCTCAACTGGTAATTTTGTGGGAAATAATATACCATGCCACTTGTATGGCCAGAATATATACATTTCTGTACATTAATAAAATTGACATCCAGGTTCATGTAGTGATCTCTGGGAACCTAGTTAAAAATCCATGAGACACTTAGATATACTCTAGGTTTGTTGCCAAATCAGAGTTTTGAGTGCCCAGGCTTCAGGTCTCCCTGTGGACCATGGTAATTAAACCAGGAAAGTTCCACCTGGTAAAACCTGCTCTAAAGAGATTTGGCAACCAACCTCTCCTGGTGCCACCCAGACCACAAGTGTGCTTTTCTTACAGATAAAAACACCAAATGAGCTGGTTCTGAAATATGCTTACTGAAAATAATAAAAAATAAATAATTCAGCAGCTCTGAGTCTCCCATAGAAGTATTAACCTTCTTAAATTTTCAGTGTCTAAGCAACCATAAATTGCTCTGAGGCTTCAACTCACTAAGTGGCAAGTCAGACATTCTAAAAAAAAAGCATCTCAGCTCTTCCTAATTTAGTCCACTTAAAGAAATAGATCTTCGTTGATCCCTAATTCCTAAGCAAGCTCCCCCTGTTGGGGGAGGAATTCTAGGTTCTGGCAGATCTGAGAAATCCCTCTGGGCCGCACCTGTGATAAGCAGACACCAGAGAGTGTAAATTAGGATTGAAAGACTTTGTAGTCAGGAATCAGAGAACCAGAGAACTTGAGAACCGGGAAAGACCCTTGAGGTCAGTCAATCTAACCTCTTGGAAAACTGAGGTCTAGAGGGATGAAAATATTGGCTGAGGTCACGAGCAGGTAATTAACTAGCAGAGGTGGAATTAGAATTAGACATGAATACTGCAGTGTATTCTTTATCATGGAAGTGCTTTGGACTCACTGCTATTAATGAAAGTAGGTTTGATAGAGAAACAAAGCAAGAAAGAGACAAAAGGGATACAATTTCTAAAGTTGGTTTTCCCTAAAAAAAAAAACCTTCAGAGATTGCTCTTGCTTTGATAGATAATGTATTCCTCCAGCAATATTCTAGCTTCTTTTTTCCTTTCTCAGCTGCATATGATTTGGCTGAAAGCTTTGGGACTTCTCTACCATAACCATGGAATGATTTCCTAATCACTATTCTGCATTCCTTTTCCATTTATCAGATAGTTCCGCTGTGTATTGTCTGCCTCAAGACTTGCTGAACTCTTTATTAGCACTCAGCATTGCTTTCCACTAATATTTTACCAGGTCTGACTACACCATTTCATTGTACTGTATGTCCTTGTTTACAGTCGTCTAATCTGTGAATTTCCTATTTCATAGTGTCTCTGTCCCAGTTCTTGGTGGAGTGGGATTGGAGGCTTGGAAGAACATCTAAATGAGAAACAACCCCTATAGGATTCACACCAAAATTGGAACTTTATGTGTTCTGTAGTAATAAAGAGTTCACTCTTTGTGCTTATATTTAGATGTATAGATTGTTAAAAAGCAAAACCCAGTTTCTACTGGGCACAGACTATCTTAAATTTATTTCCATTTAAGGAATTAAATAGGCAAAAATGCTCTAAAGGAATTTAAAATCTTCCTCCTAGAGGATTTAATGTTCTATGCTCTAAATGTTACAGTCTTTAGTATAATTCAGGAAATCCCAGACTTATTATGTTTAGCTTTCCCAACCTCAAATGACTCCCATTAGGGCCCTATGGCCCCAAAGAAGTAGATAACGCCAACCCTCAAATTGGGTTATAGTCCATGAAAATCTTCAGTTACATCTTATCAACTAAAAATAGATTATTCAACTTTTTCCAAAATGACAGAGGCCTTTTTGAAGGAGAGAAACACTATCACTGTGTTATCTCCCATAAAGATCCTCAAAACACCAGTGGTCAATGTTACCCAATAAATTAATGGGAGAGCCGTATTGGGAATATTGGTCAAGGGCCCACAAGAGGGATCAAATGGCACTGGAAACAATTTAGAGAATGACAAGGGAAAATAAATAGAAGAAAGGCAAGAAAATAGGGAAAACTGAAAATAAAAGAAAACAAAATGTCTTGAAGTCTAAAACATGTTGAGTATAGAAGCACAAATTTTCTTCCATAAAATGTCATATGTCTGCTCCGTGTAAGGCCCTATGTTGAGTCTGTGGAGGGAAAGGGGAGAAATAAGTAAGACAAGGTTCATGCCATGGAGTGTATGCATTTTAGTGTTTTTTTGAGTTTAGAAATATACTATTACTGCAAGCAGAACATGCCACATGTCCAAGAGGTGCACAGATATAGCATTAGAGTATTTCAATGAAAGAAGAAAGCTGATTGGAAGCATAAGGGAAGAAATATTGGGAAAAGTTGTATCTCAAAGGATGAATACAACTGGGTATGCATATATGAGAGACAAGGGTATATATGAGTACATAGAACAAAGAAACAACATCAATGTATGAGTTAAGGTAGGTTTGCTGGCATAACAGGTAAATCACAAAAATCTCAGTGTCTTAACAAAATAGACATTTAATTCTTGCTTCCACAAAGTTCATTCTAGACATTCCTGATTAGTAAATGACTATCTGACAAGTGGAGATTAAATAAGCAGGTTCTTTTCATCTTTTGGTTCCACCAACTTTAATACCTCCCAGGTTACTGTGCCTACATTAAGCTGTTAAAAGGAGAAATAAAATGGAAAAAAACAAATTTTTGTGGGCCAAATTTGGTAATGGTATATCACTTATGTTTATATTTCTTTACCTAAAACCTAATAATATGTCCACATTTAACTGCCAGGGATGCTATAAAAAATGCAGTCTAGTGACAGCAATGAAGAAAAAATGAATTCAATGAATGAATAACTAGCCTACCTCTTCCACAAGCAGGATAGTCTATATGGAGAAGTAACTCAATTTAATTGAAATATAGAATGAAAGATGAAAAATCATTTGAGATAAAACTAAAGAAGTGTGTTGAGTGTCAAAGACATTGGCTCTAAAGTCAGATACACTTGTGTTTGAATCCTAGATGAAACACTTATTAGTCATGCGGTCTTGGGCAATTTTTCTGAGTCTTGTCTATAAAATAGGGGCATTGATATTATATACCGTATTTGCCGGCGTATAAAACGATTTTTTGGCCCTGAAAAATACCGTATCTGCCGGCGTATAAGAGACTGGGCGTATAAGACGACCCCCTAACATTTCCACTCAAAATACAGAGTTTGTTATATACTCGCCGTATAAGACTACCCCCCACTTGGAGGCATATTTTTCAGGGCCAAAAATCGTCTTAATTGCTAGCAAATATTGTATTTCAATATACCAGTTAGACTTTATTATGAATAATTTAGTGGCTGAAAAACTATTTATTAGCTCATTGTTCTGATAGTTGACAATTGGGTTGGGCTGGAGACTTTTCTGCTGGCCTCACCTGAACTCATGCATGTAGCTATATTCAGCTAGAAGGTTGGCTTATGGCTAGCTGATCTACAATGGCTACATATCTGGTGATTTGTGCTGGCTGTTGGTTGGTGCTAACTGTAGGTCAAGTCATGAGGATGAATGTACCACATGTACCTAGCAGGCTAATTTGGTTTTACTCACATAGTGTCAATCTCAAGATTCCCAGAAGCATCAAATTAAGGAAGCCCTATTTTTTAAGTGCTTTATAAGCCTCTGTGTCATGGTATTGCCCTACTGGTTAACACCAGGCATTTTGCCCCATTGACCAACCCAGAGTCAGTGTGAGAGTTGACTTCCCAAGGAAAAATCCCAACTGGGACTGCAACAACTACTACATCCAATCATGGAATTGTTGTGTAGGTTAAATAATAGGATATATGTCCTATTTTTATCAAAGTTACTGATATAGTAAACATTCTATGAATGAGACTAATGAAGAGAATGATGATTATGAATGGATCACTGCCAATGTGGCATATCCGATTGTCATGTATAGTTGAGAAAAATCTAATGGGGGATAGGAGGCCTGGATCCTAGTCTAGCTTTGCTGTATGTGATGTGAGGTAGGGAATTGGGACCAGAAGTTATTCACAACAATGACAAATTGACATTTCTTTGTTAATCAGTACTCCACTATAATTTTTCTACCACCATTTCTACCTTCATATTACAGACCATCCTATTATACTGTCCCTCAGTCTTAATACCAATCTCTTTCCCAGCTCACTACAACCATCCTTTTTTGCCCATCATGGCCATCATAGTACACATGACTTACTATAAAACCTCCCATTCCATGTTAGACATCCTGACTCTTTTTTCTTTCTGAACCTGTTACTATATTTTTTATAATGCCTATAAATACATATAACTAAATAATCAATTGGAATGGCTAAAACACTTGGGAATGATTACTTTATAACAACTCTAGAGGAAATAGTTCCACAGTTAATTGATTCAAAAGCTCAATAAATAATGTCAGTGCTCAGAGATGGCTTCTCTGAGATGCTTTTTGTAAGTGCACTATTATTGCAAGACGGCATCTGTCATTTCCAAGCAATCTCCTCTTGTAATATGACATCTGAAAGTAAGAAAGCAGAGGCATTTCCCACTTCCCGCTTCTAGTCCCTCACTCCCTTTTGTTTGTTTATCAGAGAAGTGAGCCTCCCTCAGAACCTCCTCATTTCTCATTAGCTAGAATGTAGAATGTAATCACATGATCACCTCCAAACCTACTAGATGCAAAGGGGAATAAGGTTGGCATTATTGTGGTTAGATTAGATTTATCATAGTTTATTTCCTTGAATTAGGAAGGGGCTCATATTCTGTGCATTTATTGTTGCAGAATACATCTTCAAGAATGCTTGTTTTTTAAGGTTTCATTATGACTCTCATAGAAATATAAAATGAATAGGTGTCAAAGATTTTATTTAACTTGTTAATTAAGGAGGGAACCAGAAAAGATGTTTCAAATAGGATTTAAATACCAAACAAATATATAAGATTATCATGATTGATGAAATGAATTTATTTAATCAATGCAAAACTAGCTTCTTCCACTCTAGAAGAGGAAAGTCAATTGAACTCCCATGGTACAGAATTTATTTGCATAAATATCGACAAGAAACATTTGTTTTACCACCAGTTTTCTGCAGGTTAACTTCTATCTCTACAGGATTGTAAAATAGCTCAAAGACAATAAAAAGAACATGCCATAAAATCAGAGACCCTGGAAAAGTGAGCTCTAAACAATACATAGTTTTCAACTGAAGACATCTTACCAATCTTTTGGTCCACTTAAAAGCCTTTTAGTTTTTCTTTATAGTATAAATGGAGTAGGTTTTCTTAGCAAGGAATGAACAGGAAATGGCTGTTGGATGGACAACCAACAGTGTCTACACAGTCACTGGGAATTAGAGAAATAAACGTGTCCTCATTTACAATAATACTTTTATTCCTCTTTACAAGTAGCATTTTTTTTGTCTAAAATTTTACATATGTCTCATTTCCCCCAAATGAACCCCCATCCCTTCCTTGCCCAGGCAAGCCCCCACTGCCCCAGTGTCTGTGTCCATTGGCTATGCTAATATGCATGCATATAAGTCCTTTGGTTGCTTTTTAACCCTCGCTTCCCCACTACCATTTGTCTCTAGATCTATCTATTCTTGTTCACTTTTTAAATATATATATATATATATATATATATATATATATATATATATATAATTGATTTTTCACAGAGAGGAAGAGAGAGGGATAGAGAGCTAGAAACATCAATGAGAGAGAAACATCAATCACCTGCCTCTTGCACACCCCCTGCTGGGGATGTGCCCTCAACCAAGGTACATGCCCTAGACCGGAATCGAACCTGGACCCTTTGGTTCACAGGCTGACACTCTATCCACTGAGCCAAACCGGTTTTGGCTATTCTTATTCACTTTAGAGGTGAATAGTAAACTAGGTAGTATTGGTTGAGGTAGAAAAGGCCTGAAGATTTGCCCCAGTCTATGCCTGAGCCTGCAGTGGGGATAAGGACAGTAACTTGGCCTCTTGACTTCTGAGGAGTTACTAGAATTGCACATTAGAATTGTAGCCAGAGGCACTTCTCTCAGGAAGGACCAGACCGTGAATGATTCCCTTTTGGAAACTGCAGATTTAATTTTCCTAATATGTATGACCATTCTCTGCTCCCATTCTACTTGCTTCCTTGGTTCTTTCTGCATTTAGTGTAAATTGAATTCCAAGGGAATTATACTAGGGAATCACATACTATTCATTTCAGTGTGTTGACAGGCAATTTTTCTGTAGTGCCCTGCTGGGGATTTGATAGTGAGAGGGGGTGGTGTGAAAATGTGATATCTAGTATTCTTGCAGTTTTTGTCCCCAATCTGGTGTTTATGGGCTTCTTTATTCCTATGTCTTTACAGTTTGGGATACTATATTTTTGTACCTTAATTAGTTTCAAAATTAATAAACCAACTGCTTTTTTAAAAAAAAAAAGTTCCAAACCACATAGTATGCTTGCCAGCACGTTGTGCTCTGAAAGCCTGTCAAAGGGGAAAAAGAAAAACACTAGTCAGGCTTTTGCTAAAGGCTACATTTCACACACATACATTTCACACATATACTGCAGATTTTTGTCTCAATAATAGCTACATCCTACTGCTGAAACCTGAGAATAAATTACTGTACATGGCCAAGGGGCCTTTAAGGTTATAATTAAGTTAAGAATGTTAAAATGGGAGAATACCCTGGATTATCCAGGTAGGTTTAATGTAACCACAAAACTCCTTATAAAGAGGAAGGTACTAGGGTCAGGGTAGGAAAAGGCTGTGTGACAATAGAAGCAGAGGTCATAGTGATGTAGGGCCATGAGCCAAGGAAAGGAGGCAGTCTCTAGAACAGCCGTGGGCAAACTATGGCCGGTGGGTTGGATCCGGCCCGTTCAGCTGTTCTATCCGGCCCATGGAGCCGAAAGAGTGGAGGGTTCTCTTGCTTTCCCCTCTGCTCCTTCACCAGCCCAAGATGAGAGTGCCAGCATGGTCAGGTTGCTTTTGTTCTGGCCCTCTGGTCCAGTTTAAGAACCCATTGTGGCCCTCGAGTTAAAAAGTTTGCCCACCCCTGCTCTAGAAGCTGGAAAAGGCAAATTATTCCCTGGTGTCTCTAGAAGAAATGCAATCCTGCTAACCCATTTTGGACTTTGACTTCCAGACTGTGAGATAATAAATATGTATTGCTTTAAGCTACTATATGGTAATTATTACAAAAACTTATTTTTGTAATTTGTTACAGCAGCCATAGGAAACTGATACACAGCTTCTATAACCTGATGATGGGCATACTCTGGCCTAGGTAGGAAGATGCTAGCACAAGGCCCAAATCTGCTGTAACTGCTTCACAGACCTCTGGAGAGAAATACCCTGTTTGGTTTTGAGGCTCCCCAAATTTGCCTGCTGCTTTATTTATCATAGCATAAATACATGCCATTTCGGAAAGTGGATGCCATTCCCTAGCATAGTCACGGCAATCAAAATAGCAAACAGACTGAAAATTGCCATAATAGCGCTTATTTTTGTCCTCACTTTGACTTATAAAATGACACACTTACAAGATTTGTAAAAATTGCTGCTTCTCTTAGCCCCCTTCCTTTTTTCTAGATCTTTCTTTTCCACCTCTGATAAGAAATTAAGCCCCTTAGCAGAAGGTTTCCCTTCGCTAACATATATTGTGAGTTTTGTTTTTCCCCTTCTAATTATATTTATGACATTTGTTGGGTTAGTGGTGGAATGGAACTTTGAAATAGCAAGCATAAACATGAGGAGTGCAGACTACATTAATTTCCCCTCTGATTTAGGGGAAAACATGGTTGGCCCCTATTTGTGGGTTAGGACTAGGGTAGAGAAAATAGGATTGTTTTAAACTTTAAAAAGGAGAAAAGAAAGTTAATGATTTTTGGATACCTACTGTATGTCCCATGGTTAATGCATGCTCTCTTATTTACTCTTACAATTTGTAAATTATAAGTATCTTCCCTCTTTTTTGATGAAGAAGAGTAAAATAATTTGGACCAGATCTCACAGCTTTGAAGGAGAAAAGCCAGGAATTACCTAAGGCTTAAGTTACTTTAAGCCCCATGAAAAGTGGGCATCTGTCCTGCAGGCAGAGTCTCTTTTCTTCATGGGTCACCACCAAGTAGCTTTCTGAGAACACCCTGATGCCTGGGAGTAGATGGGGTCTCTAGAGCCTCAATCCCTTCTTTTGTTCATGCCCATTTCCCTCCTAGTTGGAAGTTATCTGTCTGCCTTTAGTATGACACTCCATTTCAAGTCTCCTCCTATCCTCCAAGTTTTGCAAAGTGCTCTTGCTCGTCAACTCAAATCCTTGCCTTCATTCCTCCCTCTTGTGCACATGTCATGTTTGGTTGAGATGGGTTGTTTGGTAGATAAGGCCTTTATGATACTATCATGATAGACCTGCTCTGTTGACACCATGTCTCACCCCAAATTATGGTGGTCTCTCATCCACTGATGAAATTGGACTATTCTCCTTGACATCTCTTGCCATTAGTTTCAAATGCTAGTACCCATTACATATATATCTGATAAAGATAGCATTTTTATAATGCTATCATGTATTAGTATATAGCAGCAATTTTCAACCATTTTCATCTCATGGCACACATAAACCAATTAGCAAAATTCTGCAGCACACCAAAAAATGTATTTTTTATAATGTGAAAAAAAATAGGTATATAGTAATTACCTATACTTTTTTGCTCCAAAGTGACTTTTTAAAAAATTAGATGCCTATTCTTGTATATAAGGATTTTTTTGCTATCAAGAATTAACCAATCAGATGCAACTTTATTATGCAGCATGACTCTATTATATGACCCGTATTTGCCGGCGTATAAGACGACTTTTTGGCCCTGAAAAATATGCCTCCAAGTGGAGGGTAGTCTTATACGGCAAGTATATAACAAACTCTGTATTTTTAGTGGAAATGTTAGGGGGTCGTCTTATACGCCCAGTCGTCTTATACGCCGGCAAATACGTATTTTTCAGGGCCAAAAAATCGTCTTATACGCCGGCAAATACGGTATATATTTGTGGTTCAAGATAGAGCATTCAGGAAACCAAAATGGTGGCATAGGTAAATGCCTAACTGCAGACTCACACAATTTCAAAAAATTACAACTAAGCCGAAACCGGTTTGGCTCAGTGGTAGAGCATCAGTCTGCAGACTGAAAGGTCCCGGGTTTGATTCCGGCCAAGGGCATGTACATTGGTTGTGGGCACATCCCCAGTAGGGGGTGTGCAAGAGGCAGCTGGTAGATGTTTCTCTCTCATCAACATTTCTAGCTTTCTATCTCTCTCCCTTCTTCTCTGTAAAATATCAATTAATTTTTTTTTTAATTACAACTAAAATACAAAAATGACATTATCCAGAACTACAGGAAAGTCGACTGACTGGAAATTCTACAACTAGAAGGAAAGAGAAAACCAGAAGGAAAATCAGAGTTGCTGTAAAAGCCTAAGGTACGGAGACATGGTGCGTGAGTGGGGAGAGGACGGAGCCGGAGAGGAGGGGCGGCTGAGTGCCTGGCTGGCGTTCCCTAGCGGGAAGGAGATAAAAGCTCTGGACTGTGCTGAGCCCCAGTTCCAAGTGCACTGAACCCCAGTTCTGAGCGAGATGTTCGGGCCCCAGGCTCATACAGAGGGAATCTGGGCTGTAAGGCAGAAACTCAGGGGAACAGTGAAAGGCAGAGTCCCGGAGGCGTGTACGTTGGACCCAGAGGACAGACAGTTGACTGTGCCACTGGATTGCCCTAGCAGGAAGGAAACAAAAGCTCCAGACTATGCCGAGCCCCAGTTCTGGGCCAGACCCTGGGCACCCAGGCTCATATGGAGGGAATCTAGGCTGTAAGGTGGAAACTCAGGGGAGCAGTGAAAGGCAGAGCTCTGGAGATGTGCTCGGTGCACGCAGAGGAGGGACTGTTGTCTATGCCACTGGATTGCCCTAAAGGGAAGGAAACAAAAGCCCCATACTGCACTGGATCCCACTTCCAACCCCACTTCCAACTACACTGAACCCCAATTCTGGGCTTATTGGGAGAGAGATTAGACTGTCTGGTAGCAGGTGAAACTCGAGGGCACCTTTCTCTCAGAGGTGTTTGCAGCGAGTACTAAAGCAGCAAGTACCAAAGGACACTGAGGAACACTGAGACTAAGAAACCTCATAGGGCGGGGCTGAGGGGAAGCCAAGGCTGTAGGCTCCACCCTGAAACTCCGCCCTATCCAAGCTGAGCACAGAGGCTTTTACAATTTTCCAAGTCTAGTCGAATAAGGCTGTGTCCCAGCATAGACACAACTGATCCTTACAGCCAATTGGCCTGGGGGTCAGTTCCTCCCAGTGTACCAACAACAATCAAGACTTAACTACAGCCGAAACCAGTTTGGCTCAGTGGTAGAGCGTTGGTCTGCAGACTGAGGGGTCCCGGGTTCGATTCCGGTCAAGGGCATGTACATTGGTTGTGGGCACATCCACGGGTAGGGGGTGTGCAGGAGGCAGCTGGTCGATGTTTCTCTCTCATCGACGTTTCTAGCTCTCTATCTCTCTCCCTCTCTGTAAAATATCAATAAAAATATATATATATTTTTTTTTTTTAAAAAAAGACTTAACTACAATAAGGCTGAATACACAGTTCACAAAGGGGTGCATCAAGAGTGTCCACCTCAGGTAACTGGGAGGCTGATCCACTGAACCATATAGGACACCTTAGCACACAAAGCCATCCTACCAACTCAGGGAAGCTGTGAAAATGCTGAGACAAGGAAACAGATCACAAACGAAAGAAATGGAGGACAACATGAGAGTAGATATAGAGTTTAAAACCATGGTTATAAGGTTTTCTAAGAATTTCCTAGAAAAGGCCGATAAAATAAATAGACCTATGAAGATATGAAAAGGGATCAACTAGAAATAAAAAGGGATCAACTAGAAATAAAGAATACATTGTCTGAAATAAAAACAAATATTATACAGAGTCCTAAAAACAGAATGGAAGATTTTAAGAATCAAGTCAAAGATTTGGAACATAAAGAGCCAGAAGACAATCCTCCACAGAAGCAAGAAGACAAGAGAATCCAGAAAGTTGAAGATAATGTAAGAAACTTCTGGGACAACTTCAAGTGAACCAACATCAGAATTATGGGGGTCCTAGAAGAAGAGAGAGAGAGCAAGATACTGAAAACATACTAGAAGAAATAGTGACAGAAAACTTCCCCCACCTGGTGAAAGAATTAGACTTACAAGTCCAAGAAGCACACAGGACCTCAAACAAAAGGAATCCAAAGAGTACCACACCAACACACATTATAATTAAAATTCCAAGAGTAAAAGATAAAGAGAGAATATTAAAAGCAGCAAGAGAAAAGCAGGCAGTTACCTATAAAGGAGCACCCATATGATTGTCAGCTGATTTCTCCCATGCAGGCCAGATGAGAATGGCAAGAAATTCAAGGTGATGAAAAGCAAGAACCTAAAGCCAAAAATACTCTACCCAGCAAAGCTATCACTCAGACTCGAAGGCCAGATAAAGAGCTTCACAAATAATAATAATAAAAAAGCCAAACCAGAATTATATGAATTGCTGAAGGGGGTTCTCTAGGAAGAGGAAGAAAATAAAGATAAAAATTATGAACAACAAATATGTAACTATCAACAAGTGAATTTAAAAACCAAGGGAATTTAAAATCTGATGAACAATATTAACTGTTGAATATAATAGAATCAGAGGTATGGAAGGGGAGTGAACTGACGATTCTCAGGGAAGAGACTGAACATAAACTGTGCACATATGGATGAGGACAATGGGGGGTGGGGAAAGGGCAGAGAGTGTGGTGGGAACCTGATGGAGGGGAACAATGGAGAGGGGGGAAAATGAGGAACATTTGTAATAATACGAACAATAAAGATTAATTTAAAAAATAAATTAATTAAAAAAGAGTAAGATGCAAATTGGCCGCACCTTCATGATGTGTACCAGCCAATCAGAAGTGATTATGAAAATTAACCCAACAAAGATGGTGGGTTAATCTGCATATGCAGTCACTGAGAGGCTGGGGGCTGGGTAGGGCAGTTGCATCATCACCATGGCAATGATGCAGGCATTTCACATCGCCCAAGCAGCTCTGGACTTCTGGGCAGTGTGGGAATGCAGAAAGGCAACTCTGAAATACAGCAAAGGAAATGCCAGCAACCAGGGGAAGATTCTTGCATGAATCTTCAGGTATCAGGCCTCTGATATGATTATAAATTTCAAGAAATCTGACATGGATACAGTGCTATTCAAATTTCACCAATTACCCCAATATCCTCAACAGTATTTATCTTTCTTCCTTTTCTTATTTCTCCCCTCTTTGCCTTTTTCCTCCTTCCTTACCTCTTTTTTCCTTTCTACCTTCCTTTGGTCTCTCTCTCCCAACTTTCTAGGACTTGGTCCAGAATTATGGTTTTAGTTGCTGAACCATATAGGACACCTTAGCACACAAAGGTGTCTTGCTATATACTTTGAAGATTAAATATCTTCAAATTTTCACTTTCTTTTCCACCTAAACCAAATTTTCTATACTTTGGAGTTCCAGGCCTCTTTTTCTTTCATCTCCTCCAACTGTTTCATAACTATTTCACAAGAAAGTATGGACACAGGTATTTCTAAACTTTCAGGCTTCCCCTTCCTAGAGAAGTATCCACTTTTCCTATCTGGTTTCTTAAAGCTGCTGCATTCTATTACTTCCACACATTTAGAAATCCTTAAACAAAATGTGCATCAAAAAGTCAGGTGTTTTTTCTTTCATTTTCATTGGAAAATTTCCTAAATTCTATTATAGCTGAAATTTTATTGCTAGTGCCCCAAAGCTGTGTAAGATCTAAAAGCCAAAAGCAGAGGAGTGCAATTGGAAGACCAAGTATGCTTCTCAGTAGAAATGTTTCAGTGTTTGAGGTTTTGAGAGTGAGTGTATGTCACATTTCTGAGGGAACCTTGATAAAAGGAACCACCAAATCAGCACATTTCTGTGTCAGATATAACCGTACTTAAAACAGTATTATCTTCTCATTTTGAAACAGTAAAGACAAAAGCACCAAATATTCCCAAAGTGAAAAACAAGGCTATTTCAGTAATTTCCTAGAACATATATTCCAGAGCTCCTTCAATGCACTGTTTAAATGTAAACCCATTGAATTCAACATGGACATAAAGCAAGGATCAGACAATCCACTTTCTACCTACCTCTATCCTTAGAAACCAGTATTTTAAATTCATGCATGATTATTATGATGTTGAAGATTACATTTTATGTTATTTGACAATGTAATGTAAGTAGTTTTTAGTTTTAAAAATTCCTCTTCAGTTAGTTGAATATTTTAACACTCTAAATTTAAGGCTCTCTCTTTATACCCCCAATCTTCATGTCAAATATTTAATGTTCTATAAATATTTAGAAAGTTCTAATAGAGCATGCTATTCAAAACAAACCAAGAAAGACTGGTTTATCTGAGTAACCTCCTTTTATTTATCTCTTTGTAAGTTTGGATATGTGAATATTTAATTTTTTCAGTAGAGTTTTATTATATTTATTATATTTCCACTTCCTTTACAAACTGATAGGGAGATAAGTACACATCCTATTAATGCTCTGGATAGGTTATAGGAGGTGCTAGGTGAGCATACTGGTAGGGTTAATAGGAAGAACGAGGAAGTTTTTTTATTAAAATAATGCTGTTTAGAGAATTTTAGACAATGATTGATAATACTTAACACCAATCCAATTGACTGCTTCTGAATTTTTCATATTTGTCCTTCAGTTAGGGTTAGAGGATGTATGTGTTTGTGTTGATAGTGTAATCCATAGGAATTGGTGATAATCTGGAAATCAGGAGGTGTTGGTGTCTGCCTGACCTCTGTCACTGACTGGCTTTGTGACCCTAAATCAAAAGTTTCACCTCTCTGAAACTCAATTCTCATCTTCAAAGTGATGAACTAGATGATCTCTTAGTATCTTTCCAGCAGTTAACACACAATCCAGTGACATCTAAGGATATCAGATGGGTGCATATTACTGTTCATTGACATCTCTTGATTGACATTTATATGTACTCAAGCAATACCTTTACATTTATGTTGATTTACTATTATTTTTCCATTGGTTTGCCTATGCTCTCCTAGATGTGAATTCAGTTGTTTCTTAAATTATAGATATAAGAAAATAGTAGGACATAATGGAGATATGTAGAATTAAGATGAAATGTTTTAATTAAAATTTTAAATTAAAAATGTAATAAGAGGATGCTTTCATTTAAAAATCCTTTTCTGTAAAACTATGCTTTTTAAACATCAGGGTCTCAATTAATTTACCTTCTAAATAAGGGCCTTGTACTTGATCTGGGGTGACAAAGAGGTCTTATCTGAAATACTAACTCTAAGGCTCAGCAGGAAAGAATGCTTGGTGTGTCTAACAGTGTCTACCATGGGTAAGAGAAGGATTCAGTGCCATCCATTTCTTGACCTAGGATGAGATCATCATTAAGAGTCCTTCCTGGGGCCCTGTGCCCCGGGCAAGCCGTGTGTCCCAGGGGGCCCTGTGCCCCGGGTGAGCCGTGTGTCCCTAGGGAAGCAGTGGGACCCAGGGGGAGGGGCGGCGAGAACCAGAGGAGGAGCGGACTCTATTCCGGTGGTCATGAGATAGCCACCATAAAACAAGCAGACTGCCAAAAGTGCAGCGGATTCTATGCATGAGACCCTGAGATAGTCACCATAAAACAAGCAAATTGTCAAATGACAGCAGGGAGGGGAAGGAGACCTGGGGGGAGATAAGAGAACAACCTAAGGACTGGTATGCATGAATACAACCAACGAACACAGAACTCTGGGGAGGGAGGGCATGAATGGGAGTGGGGGGGGGCAATGGTAAGATATGTACACATATAATACCTTAATAAAATTCATGTGAGGGGAAAAAATAAAAAAATAAAAAATGAATAACAAAAAAAAATAAAAATAAAAATAAATAAATAAACATTGGATTAAGAGAAAGAAGAAAAAAAAAGAGTCCTTCCTACCTGGCCGGCATATCAACCTATGAACCAGGAGGTCATAGTTTGTTTTCCAGTCAGGGAACATGCCTGGGTGGTGGGTTTGATCTTCAGTAGGAGGTATATAGGAGAGAATTGATCAATGATTCTCTCTCATCATTGATGTTTCTATCTCTTCCCCCCTCTCCCTTCCCCTCTGAAATCAATAAAAATATTTCTAAAAATGAGTCCTTGCTAGATACAGTCTTCCTCCGCTGTTCCTCATTTCATTGAATGGCATTATTCACTTAGTTGTCCAGGAATCATTCTTGACTGCGTCTCTTCCCTCATCCTCCCATTAGCAATTCATCAGCAAGCTCTGTCTATTTAGCTCCTAAATAGTGTATTACTATCTTCTTCTAAGCTACTAACATATCTTACTTAAACCATTGCCTCTCTCTATTTAATAATGAGTTACCCAGTAGGTAGACTGAGCATGTGCTTAGAGCAACAGCAAGTTGGAGATGCATTCCTTTCCCACCCACAAAAACATACAGAAAGGAGTAAAAAATTAAGGAAAAAAGTGTAATAACAGGACCCATTTATATTTAGATAATTTAAAGAATTTTTAAAGTATGTTATATGATTGCTTTTATTTTGCATTATAACATGGTTTATGTGTGTGTAAGTGTGTGTGCGACTGTGTTTTAGTGTGTGTGTGTGTGTGTGTGTGTGTGTGAGAGAGAGAGAGAGAGAGAGAGTGTGTGTGTGTTTCAGTGGGGGGGTGTCAGTTGAGGAGTATAGTTTTTAGGAAATAGCATCTCTAAAAGCTTGGTTCTGGCCCCACATCTAATCCATTCTACAAAGTGTTGGAGAATAGTCTTTATTATTGAATTTACTGGGGTTACATTGACTAATAAAATTATATCAGTTTCAAGTGTACAATTCTATATAATACATCATTTGTATATTTGATTATATGTTTTCCACCCAAAGTCAAATCTCCTTCTGTCACCATTTATACCCTCTTAACCCTCTTTTATTTGGCCCCCTAACACCCTTTCACTCTGGTAATCACCATACTGTTGTCTGTGTTTATGAGATTTTTTTTTTTTGCTTGATTTTTTCACCAATTTGACACAGGTTCTCAATCCCCCTTACCGCTGACAGCTATCAGTCTGTTCTTTGTATATATGAATCTGTTTCTATATTGTTTGTTTGTTTATTTTATCCATTATATTCCATATGTATCTGAAATCATATAATCTCTGACTGGCTTTTTTCACTTAGCATATCTTGTCGGTCCTTTTATACTATTGCAAAAGGTAAAATTCCCACTTTTTTATGGTGAGTAGTATTCCATTGTATTAAATGTATCATAGGTTTATTAACCACTCATCTACTAATAGGCACTTGGGCTGCTTGTAGTTCTTGGCTATTGTAAATAATACTGCAGTGAACATAGTGGTGCATATATTATTTCAAATTAGTGTTTTGGGTTTCTTTGGATAACATTCTGAGAAGCAAAATCACTGGGTCATGGGGCAGTTTCATTTTTACATTTTTAAATATATATTATTATTGATTTCAGGGAGGAAGGGAAAGGGAGAGAGAGAGAGAAACATCAATAATGAGAGAGAATCATTGATCTTCTGCCTACTGCACACGCCTACTGGAATCCAGCCCAGAACCCAGGCATGTGCTCTGACCTGGAATTGAACTGTGACCACCTAGTTCATAAGTTAACCCTCAACTACTGAGCTACTCTGGCTGGGCCATTTTTAATTTTTTGATGAAGCTTCATACTGTTGTCTATAGTGGTGGCACAAGTCTGCATTCCCACCAACGGTGCATTGAAGATTCCCTTTTCTCTACATCCTCACCAACACTTGTTTGTGGATTCTGAAAGTTATGAAGTGATATTTCATTGTAGTTTTAAATGGGTTTAATTTGCATTTCTCTGCTGATTAGTGACATTGAGCATCGTTTCAAATGTTTATCAGTCATCTGTATGTCCTATTTGGAGAAGTGTCTATTTAGGTTCTTCTCTTCCCTACCCCACCTTTTTTTTCCAACTGGATTTTTTCTTTTTTGTTGTTGTTTTGATGTTGAGTAGCTTGAGTTCTTTATAAAATTTAGATATTAACCCCTTATCAGATGAATCATTGGCGAATATGTTCTCCGAAATAGTGGGTTGTCTTTTCATTTTGTTGATTTCCTTTGCTGTGCTGGAAACTAAACTTTTTAGTTTGATGTAGTCCCATTTGTTTATTTTTTCTTTTCTTTCCCTTGTCTGAGGAGCTATATCCAAAAATATATTGCTATGAGATATGTCTATGATCTTACTGCCTGTGTTATCTCCTAGGATTTTATGGTTTTGAGTCTTACACCTAAGTCTTTAATCCATTTTCTGTTTATTCTTTTGTATGGTGTGAGGTTGCTTAATATCATTTTTGCATGTATTTGTCCAGTTTTTGCACAACAATTTATTGAATAATCTCAGAGGAAATGAGTATAACTTCCACCTACTTTACAGCATCCCCTGCCATCTTTGTATCTTCGGTGGTGAGGTAACTATCCTATTTAATTGGGTTGTTTGTTTCCTTATTGTGGAAAATCAAGAGGGTTCTTTAAAATATATATTTGGATATCAGTTCTTTATCAGATCTGTGTCTTAAAAATACCCTCAGTCTACAGCTTATGTTAAAATTGGTGAGAAGACTGATATTTTCAAAAATGTTCTCCTCTCCCCTCTCTCCTGATCCCCTTACCATAGGGGCTTCTCTCTCTTCCTCTAGGGAGATCCTGGTGAATCCCCTTCTAGAGTGGACCTGTGCTCAGAGGGGGATCCCATTTCTGGGGAGACAACATATGTAGCTGAACATAGCCTCACCTGGCAGCCTCATGCCAAGTGGACTCTACCTGATCTGATTTTGAATGAGATAATGGCTCTCTCCTTTCACCACTGAGCAGAACCCCACTAACAGAAGTTGATGTGCTGGGTGTGTGGGCTGGGCTGGCACAGGGCTGGGGCAGAGGTCATGCCATGTTCCCCAAAGGGGCCGTGTGCCCCAGGTGAGCCGTGAGTCCCAGGGGAAGCAGTGGACCCGGGGGGAGGGGCAGTGAGAACCAGAGGCGAGCGGATTCTATTCGTGTGGTCTTGAGATAGTCACCATAAAACAAGCAGACTGTCAAATGAGGAGCGGATTCTATTCATGTGGTCCCGAGATAGTCACCATAAAACAAGCAGATTGTCAAATGACAGCGGGGAGGGGAAGGAGACCTGGGGGGAGATAAGAGAACAACCGAAGGACTGGTATGCATGAATATACGTACAACCAAGGAGCACAGAACTCTGGGGAGAGAGGGCATGAATGGGAAGTGGAGGGGGGGGAGAACAATGCTAAGCTATGTACACATATAATACCTTAATAAAAAAATAAAATAAAAAATTAATGATGGGAAAATTGGACAGATACATGCAAAAGAATGAAATTAGATCATCAACTTACACCATACACAAGAAAAAAAATACATCTTTGAAAAATTGTGCAAGAATTTCTGTGGGGGAACCTCCTTGGACAAACACAGCCAGGTCACCTTTGTGTGTCCATGGGGGACTTTGGCAGGTCCTGCACACTGTTCTCCCAGAGGAGGGGCCTTTTTCCCTCTTTCCTGGGGAACCTGCTGGAGACTCTGCTGCCTCAATTTGTCCACAAGGTTGGTACCACCAGACCAGAAACCTGCCAAAATTATGGTGACAGTGTTCTCTCCCCAGTGTTGGTACTGTGTGTGTCCCCATTGCGAGGTGGGGGGTCTCTGACGTGTACCAGCATGAGAACTACCTCGTATTAGAATTGCATGTATTTGCCCTTTGTCTCATAAGAAAACACAGACTTTTGAGAGTTTTCTATACCACAAGGATATTAAAACTTTATCTGGCTTTGGGTTGTAAGGATTGCTTTCAAGCTTGTTTTTTGAGGTTTTCCCGATGTCTGCATTTCTTAATATGTGTTTTGGGCACTGGAAGGGAGAGTCAGCCTTTGCCTGACTGACTTCTGGCCCTGGGGTTACACTTTACACAGAGGCATCTGTGAATGTATTTCATTCTCAAGAATTTATAATATGAACAATAACATTTAAAATACCAACAATAACCATGTAAAATTCAAAAATAACAAAAGAATATTTATTTATTGTTTAACATGGATGATACAATGGGAAAATGAAAGATAAAACCAGAAAAAGTAAAATAATAAAAGCAATCCCAACCTAAATCACCCAAATGATAAACATTAAAAGATAAAGAACTACATCACGCCATGGAGAACAGATAAACAAGATGAAAACCGAAAAGAAAAGGAAATTTTCAAGGCGTGACTGTGAAACAAGTTTTGCCCTTATGTCAGGGGGAGCACATTCAACAAGAGGCCCTGGAGCCGGGCCCTCCTCAGGCAGCGCCTCCTCCAAGGCAGGAGCCAGCATGGGCTCCAGGGAGGGCTCTGCATCCAGTGGTGGTGGGGCCTCAGTTTACTCTGGAGCCGCCTCTAGCTCCACAGCTGCAGCTGGAAAGGCAGCTGGAGGTGGTGGAAGCTCTGCAGGTGGAGATGCCTCCAGCTCCGCATCCTGCTCCTCCAGTTGGACTTCAGATGTGACAGGAGGAGCCGCCTCTGCCTCCTGGGCTGGTGATGGAGTTAGGAGAGGAGAAAAGATCACCCAGGTGCCTGCATGTCCATCTGTCCCCCAAAGACAGAACAAAGCTAGAGCCCAGGACCCACCACAGGATGTGCTCCCCAATGGCTGTCCAGAAGATGGGTTTAATCCATCTTTGCTCCTGGCCAGGCTCGAGGCCTGCTCCCTCTGTGTCTGGCAACAGCCTCTCCCCACAAGCTCACATGGATCTCCCCAAACCTTCCCACCCCTATACCTCCCCACTATCTCACCCTTGGGCTCTTGAGCCAGGCCCTCCACAGGCAGCGCCTCATCCGAGGCAGGAACCAGCATGGGCTCCAGGGAGGGCTCTTTATCCAGCGGTGGTGGGGCCTCAGTTTCCTCTGGGGCCGCCTCTGGCTCCACAGCTGCAGCTGGAGAGGCCGCTGGAGGTGGTGGAAGCTCTGCAGGTGGAGATGCCTCCAGCTTTGCATCCTGCTCATCCAGTTGGACTTCAGATGTGACAGGAGGTGCCGCCTCTGCCTCCTGGGCTGGTGCTGGAGTTGGGAGAGGAGAAAAGGTCACCCAGGTGCCTGCATGTCCATCTGTCCCCCAAAGTGAGAACACAGCTAGAGCCCAGGACCCACCACAGGATGTGCTCCCCACTGGCCATTCAGAAGATGGGTTTAGTCCAAGGGTGGGCAAACTTTTTTACTCAAGGGCCACAATGGGTTCTTAAACTGGAGCAGAGGGCCAGAACAAAAGCATGGATGGAGTGTTGGTGTGAACTAATATAAATTCAAAGTGAACATCATTACATAAAAGGGTATAGTCTTTTTTTTTTTAATTTCAATAGTTTAGAACTGACATCCGGTCCACTGGATGTAGTATACCCACGACTGGTTTAGTCAGTCTTTGCTCCTGGCCAGGCTCAAGGCTTGCTCCCTCTGTGTCTGGCAACAGCCTCTCCCCATAAGCTCACATGGACCTCCCCAAACCTTCCCATCCATGCACCTCCCCACATTCTCACCCTTGGGCCCTTGAGCTGGATCCTCCACTGGCAGCTCCTCCTCTAAGGCAGGAGCCAGCATGGGCTCCAGGGAGGGCTCTTCCTCCAGAGGTGGTGCGGCCTCAGTTTCCTCTGGGGCCGACTTTGGCTCCACAGCTGCAGCTGGAGAGGCCGCTGGAGGTGGTGGAAGCTCTGCAGGTGGAGATGCCTCCAGCTCCGCATCCTGCTCCTCCAGTTGAACTTCAGATGTGACAGGAGGAGCCGCCTCTGCCTCCTGGGCTGGTGCTGGAGTTAGGAGAGGAGAAAAGATCACCCAGGTGCTGCATGTCCATCTCTGCCCCTAAGACAGAACACAGCTAGAGAGCCCAGGACCCACCACAGGACTTCCTCCCCACCTGCAGTACAACAGATGGGTGGTCTGAGGCCGATCTTGGCTCCTGAACAGCCTCTGTGTGCTCCCTGTGTGCCTGGCAACAATCCCTCCCCATAAGCTCCCATGCAGCTCCACCCCCATGTCCCTCACTTCCCCAGCTTCTCACCCTTGAACACTGCCTCTTTGGGCTCAGGGTGCTCCGGGCCAGTCTGGTTGACATGGTCAGTGTAGTCCACATCACTGGTGAACACTTTGAGCTGCTGGTTGAATCCGAGCTGCCTTGGGGGCACAGTCCTAGGGAACCTGGGCCGCTTCCGTATAGGTGTCCCTGGCTGTTCATCGAAGAGCCACACTTCGACCTGCTCGTTGAATGTGACCTTCTTTGGGGGCACAGTCCTAGGGAACCTGGTCTGCTTCCGTAGAGGTGTCCCTGGCTGTCCATCCACGGGCCCTGGGTCCCCAGAGCCCCAGGTGGCCACACTCACTTCAGGCCTTTCCTGGCCCTGGGTGGTGTGGCTCACCGGCTCCTCCCCAAAGTAGAACATAGGGCGGGGGTTTTCCTCCACCATCTGGTGCTCCTCCTTGACCTGGGTTGAACTCTGCAATGACAGTGATGGCAGCTGGTCAGGAAGACTCAAGCCCAGCTCTAGTCCCTGCTGCTTCTGCCACACACACACACACACACACACACACACACACACACACACACGGAGGGGACATAGGGCTGCTGAGGTGGGATCAGAGTGGTGGCCTGGCCTGAACAAAACTGCCCTAAGCCTCTCTGTGTTACCTCCTGGTTCCGCCGTGCAAAGGGCCACAGGCGTCGTCTGGACTGAGTCCGGATCCAGCAGCGGGCACGTCGGAATGTACTCTGATGGCTGCCTCTCTTGAGGCCTCGTCCTTGGCCTTGACCTCGGGACACAGGGAGACAACAAGAAAACATGGTGTCCTCTCCAGTGCGTCTATCCGAGTGAGGCGGGAAGGGGCAGTTATAGAATTTGGTGCCTGGTTGCCGAGTTACATTGGGCTCCATCATCAGGAAGTGAGGTCGTGGCTCATGCCTGAGGAGATGCTCGGGGTGGGGGCTCATGGGCGACCTCACTTCCTGACGATGGAGCCCAGTGGAACCGGCAACCAGGCACCAAATTCTATAACTGCCTTTTCCCGTCTCACTCGGATAGACGCACTGGAGAGGACACCATGTTTTCTTGTTGTCTCCCTGTGTCCCGAGGTCAAGGCCAAGGACGAGGCCTCAAGAGAGGCAGCCATCAGAGTACATTCCGACGTGCCCGCTGCTGGATCCGGACTCAGTCCAGACGACGCCTGTGGCCCTTTGCACGGCGGAACCAGGAGGTAACATAGGGAGGCTTAGGGCAGTTTTGTTCAGGCCAGGCCACCACTCTGATCCCACCTCAGCAGCCCTATGTCCCCTCCGTGTGTGTGTGTGTGTGTGTATGTGTGTGTGTGTGTGTGTGTGTGTGGCAGAAGCAGCAGAGACTAGAGCTGGGCTTGAGTCTTCCTGACCAGCTGCCATCACTGTCATTGCAGAGTTCAACCCAGGTCAAGGAGGAGCACCAGATGGTGGAGGAAAACCCCCGCCCTATGTTCTACTTTGGGGAGGAGCCGGTGAGCCACACCACCCAGGGCCAGGAAAGGCCTGAAGTGAGTGTGGCCACCTGGGGCTCTGGGGACCCAGGGCCCGTGGATGGACAGCCAGGGACACCTCTACGGAAGCAGACCAGGTTCCCTAGGACTGTGCCCCCAAAGAAGGTCAGATTCAACGAGCTGGTCGAAGTGTGGCTCTTCGATGAACAGCCAGGGACACCTATACAGAAGCGGCCCAGGTTCCCTAGGACTGTGCCCCCAAGACAGCTCGGATTCAACCAGCAGCTCAAAGTGTTCACCAGTGATGTGGACTACACTGACCATGTCAACCAGACTGGCCCGGAGCACCCTGAGCCCAAAGAGGCAGTGTTCAAGGGTGAGAAGCTGGGGAAGTGAGGGGCATGGGGGTGGAGCTGCATGGGAGCTTATGGGGAGGGATTGTTGCCAGGCACACAGGGAGCACCCAGAGGCTGGACAGGAGCAAAGATCGGCCTCAGACCACCCATCTGTTGTACTGCAGGTGGGGAGGAAGTCCTGTGGTGGGGTCCTGGGCTCTCTAGCTGTGTTCTGTCTTAGGGGCACAGATGGACATGCAGGCACCTGGGTGATCTTTTCTCCTCTCCTAACTCCAGCACCAGCCCAGGAGGCAGAGGCGGCTCCTCCTGTCACATCTGAAGTCCAACTGGAGGAGCAGGATGCGGAGCTGGAGGCATCTCCACCTGCAGAGCTTCCACCACCTCCAGCGGCCTCTCCAGCTGCAGCTGTGGAGCCAGGGCCGGCCCCAGAGGAAACTGAGGCCCCAGCACCGCTGGATGCAGAGCCCTCCCTGGAGCCCATGCTGGCTCCTGCCTTAGAGGAGGAGCTGCCAGTGGAGGATCCAGCTCAAGGGCCCAAGGGTGAGAACCTGGGGAGGGGTACGGGTGGGAAGGTTTGGGGAGGTCCATGTGAGCTTATGGGGAGAGGCTGTTGCCAGACACAGAGGGAGCAAGCCTTGAGCCTGGCCAGGAGCAAAGACTGACTAAACCAGTCGTGGGCATACTACATCCAGTGGACCGGATGTCAGTTCTAAACTATTGACATTTTAAAAAAAGACTATACCCTTTTATGTAATGATGTTCACTTTGAGTTTATATTAGTTCACACAAACACTCCATCCATGCTTTTGTTCTGGCCCTCTGCTCCAGTTTAAGAACCCATTGTGGCCCTTGAGTCAAAAAGTTTGCCCACCCTTGGACTAAACCCATCTTCTGAATGGCCATTGGGGAGCACATCCTGTGGTGGGTCCTGGGCTCCAGCTGTGTTCTCACTTTGGGGGACAGATGGACATGCAGGCACCTGGGTGACCTTTTCTCCTCTCCCAACTCCAGCACCAGCCCAGGAGGCAGAGGCGGCTCCTCCTGTCACATCTGAAGTTCAACTGGAGGAGCAGGATGCGGAGCTGGAGGCATCTCCACCTGCAGAGCTTCCACCACCTCCAGCGGCCTCTCCAGCTGCAGCTGTGGAGCCAGGGCCGGCCCCAGAGGAAACTGAGGCCCCAGCACCGCTGGATGAAGAGCCCTCCCTGGAGCCCATGCTGGCTCCTGCCTCGGAGGAGGCGCTGCCTGAGGAGGGCCCGGCTCCAGGGCCTCTTGTTGAATGTGCTCCCCCTGACATAAGGGCAAAACTTGTTTCACAGTCACGCCTTGAAAATTTCCTTTTCTTTTCGGTTTTCATCTTGTTGTTTATCTGTTCTCCATGGCGTGATGTAGTTCTTTATCTTTTAATATTTATCATTTGGGTGATTTTGGTTGGGATTGCTTTTATTATTTTACTTTTTCTCGTTTTATCTTTCATTTTCCCATTGTATCATCCATGTTAAATAATAAATAAATATTATTTTGTTATTTTTGAATTTTACATGGTTATTGTTCATATTTCAAATTCCTGAACCTGAAGTACATTCTAGAAGCTATATAAACATCACCACTGACCAGTTGCAGGATTTCCATCCCCCCAAAAGGAAACCCTGAACTAACAGTACTTATTCCCCACTCCTCTTGCCTCTGGACACCCCTGATCTATTTTCGTTCTCTGATTCTTTACCTTTTCCAGATGCTTCCTGTAAACTGAATCTTATAATAGGTGCCATTTTGTATCTGCTCATATGTTTTGGTTTGTTTTATCTGTAATAGCATTTTTAATATTAAAAGGAAATTCTAGATAGATTAATGTAATGTAAGAAATAAAAAAAGAAACTTTTTTAGTAAGTATGTGCATAAACTTGGGATAGAAGCCTCTGTGCTAAGTGTGACCTCAGGGCCAGAATCCAGTCAGGCAAAGGCTGGCTCCTCCTGTGCCCTACACAGAAATTAGGATAAACAGAAATCTGGGAAAAAAAAACAAAATACGAGCAGAAAAGCATTCCTCACAGCCAAATGCGAAAGTAAGTTTTAAAATTTCTATGCTGTATGAAACTCTCAAAAGTTAGTGTTTTCTAAAGGGATAAAGGTAAATGCATGAACTTCCAAGGAGAGACAGTTCACAAGCCAATACGTGTCAGAGATTCCTGTCCATCCTGATGGGGACACACACACTGTCAACACTAGGGAGAGAACACTGTCACCATCAGACTGCAGGCTCTGGTCTGGTGGGGACCAGTCCTGGGGACAAAGTAAGGCAGCACAGGCCCCAGCAGGCCCTCTGGGGACAAGGGGAAAAGCCCCCCTTCTGCGAGAACAGTGTGCAGGGCCTGCCAAAATCCCACAGGGGTACACCTGCACCTCTCAGTGCTCACCCAAGGCGGTTGCCTCAGACATTTCTATGGAACTACAAAAAAATAACAAATAGTCATAGCAACTCTAGAAAGAAGAACAAAGTCGGAGAAATCACACTATGTGATATCAAACTATACTATAAGGCCATAGTAATCACACAGCATAGCTCTGGCATAAAAAGATATGTGAATTCATGGACCAGAATAGAGAGCCCAGAAATAAACCCACATCTTTATGGTCAATTATTATTTGACAAAGAAGGCAAGGACACAGAATGGGGTAAAGGCATTCTATTTAATAAATGGTATTGAGAAAAGTGAACAGATAACTGAAAAACATTGAAACTAGACTACCTTCTCACACCATACAGAAGAATAAACTCAAAATGGATAAAACTCGAGGGCACCTTTCTCTCAGAGGTGTTTGCAGCGAGTACTAAAGCAGCAAGTACCAAAGGACACTGAGGAACACTGAGACTAAGAAACCTCATAGGGCGGGGCTGAGGGGAAGCCAAGGCTGTAAGCTCCACCCTGAAACTCTGCCCCATCGAAGCTGAGCAGAGGCTTTTGCAATTTTCCAAGTTTAGTCGAATAAGTCTGTCTCCTGGCATTGACACAGCTGATCCTCACAGCCAATTGGCCTGGAGGTCAGTTCTTCCCAGTGACACCAATAACAATCAAGACTTAACTACAACAAGGCTGTACACACAGTCCACAAAAGCGGGCACCAAGAGTGCCCACCTCAGGTAACTGGGAGACCAACTGAACCATATAGGACACCTTAGCACACAAAGCCATCCTACCAACTCAGGGAAGCTGTGAAAATGCTGAGACAAGGAAACAGATCACAAATGAAAGAAATGGAGGACAACAAGCGACTGGATATAGAGTTCAAAACCACAGTTATAAGGTTTTTCAAGAATTTCCTAGAAAAGGCCAATAAAATAAATGAGACCTATGAGGATATGAAAAGGGATCAACTAGAAATAAAAAGGGATCAACTAGAAATAAAGAATACATTCTCTGAAATAAAAAAAAATATTACACTGAGTCCTAAAAAACAAATGGAAGTTCGCAAGAATCAAGTCAAATATTTGGAACATTGAGAGCCAGAAGACACTCCTCCACAGAAGCAAGAAGACAAGAGAATCCAGAAAGTTGAAGATAATGTAAGAAACCTCTGCAACAACTTCAAGTGAACCCACATCAGAATTATAGGGTTCCCAGAAGAGAGAGAGCAAGATACTGAAAACATACTGGAAGAAATAGTAACAGAAAACGTCCCCCACCTGGTGAAAGAATTAGACTTACAAGTCCAGGAAGCACACAGAACCTCAAACAAAAGGAATCCAAAGAGTACCACACCAAGACACATCATAGTTAAAATTCCAAGAACAAAAGATAAAGAGAGAATATTAAAAGCAGCAAGAGAGAAACAGGTAGTTACCTATAAAGGAGCACCCATATGATTGTTAGCTGATTTCTCAACAGAAACCATGCAGGCCAGACAGGAATGGCAAGAAATATTCAAGATGATGAATAGCAAGAACCTACAGCCAAAAATACTCTACCCCGAAAAGCTATCACTCAGAATCGAAGGCCAGATAAAGAGCTTCACAAATAAAAAAAAGCTAAAGGAGTTCATCACTGCCAAACCAGAATTATATGAATTGCTGAAGGGGGTTCATTTTTTTATTTTAATTTTTTTTAATTTTTTTTTTCTTTTTAAAAAATTTATTAAGGTATTATGTGTACATAGCTTACCATTGCTCCCCCCATATATACCCTCCCTCCCCAGAGTTCTATGTCCATTGGTTGTACTTTTATGTATGCATACCAGTCCTTCGGTTGATCCCCTATCTCCACCAGATCTCCCTACCCCCCTTTCCCACTGTCATTTGACAATCTGCTTGTTGTTTTACTGTCTCTATATCTATCTTTCTGTTCATTAGTTTATAATGTTCTTTAATATCCATAAATGAGTGAAGTCATGTGGTGTTTCTCTTTCATTGCCTGGCTTATTTCACTCAGCATGATGCTTTCCAATTCCATCCAGGTTGCTGCAAATGATGAAAATTCCTTCCTTTTTGTGGCCGCATAATATTCCATGGTGTAGATGTACCATAGTTTTCTGATCCATTCATCTGCTGACGGGCACCTAGGCTGTTTCCAAATCCTAGCTATTGTAAATTGTGCTGCTATGAACATAGGGGTGCATATATCCTTTCTGATTGGTGTTTCTGGTTTCTTAGGGTATATTCCTAGTAGTGGGATTACTGGGTCAAATGGCAGTTCCATTTTCAGTTTTTTGAGGAAGCTCCATACTGTTTTCCACAGTGGTTGCACCAATCTGCAATCCCACCAGCAGTGCACGAGGGTTCCTTTTTCTCCGCAACCTCGCCAACATTTGTCGTTTGTTTTTTGTTGATGTTGGCCATTCTGACAGGTGTGAGATGGTATCGCATTATTGTTTTGATTTGCATCTCTCGGATGATTAGTGACTTTGAGCATGTTTTCATGTGCCACTTGGCCTTCCTTCTGTCGTCTTTTGAGAGGATTCTATTCAGGTCCGTTTCCCATTTTTTAATTGGATCATTTATTTTCCTTTTATTGAGTTGTATAAGCTGTCTGTAGATGTTGGAGATTAATGAAGGGGGTTCATTAAAAGAGGAAGAAAATAAAGATAAAAATTATGAACAACAAGTGAAACTAAAAACCAAAGGAATTAAAAAATCTGATGAACAATATTAACTGGTGAATATAATAGAATCATAGGTATGGAAGGGGAGAGAACTGATAATTCTCGGGGGAAAGAGTAGTGGGGGGTGGGAGAAGAGATTGAACATAAACTGTGCACCTATGGATGAGGACAATGGGGGATGGGGAAAGGGCAGAAGGTAAGGTGGGAACCTGGTGGAGGGAGCAATAGAGGGGGGAAAAATGAGGAACATTTGTAATAATATGAACAATAAGGATTTATTAAAAAAAAAAAAGATAGAGCATTCACACCAGATGGCTATTGTTGTATTGGCTGTTGTCATTTTTTTATTTGACAATCTAAGGTAAATATGTCAGTGCCCCTATCTATATATAGTTAGATATTGCATGTTTTAAAAAATTCTTGTGGCACACTAGGTAAAAACTGCTGGTGTATGGAAAGAAGCAGAGTATAAATTTGGATAAGCAAGTATAGGGAGAGGAACAGAATCATGGGTTGAAGAAAGGGTAGAAAAGGGGGATGCAGTAGGAAAAAGAAAACATCATGATTTCATATTAAGCAAAGCTAGACAAGTGAAGACTTAGCACACTGTGAGGTATGGAAAATATTCCGTGTCTTAACAAGCCTGAGGTCTCAATTTTCCACTGCATTTTGTCAGTGTAGACCTCATTGTTGCCCAAAACAAAAATGGACTCCTGCCGAAAACAACAGAAAGAACATTTGATGTTTAATAGAGTGTCTCAACACACTGGCTCTTTCCCTTTTACCGTCCCACCTCCCCCTGATTCATTTTCTGCTGTACTCTGAGCTCCTCAAGCCTGAACCAGGCTCCCTTCAACTCACATTCTCATTGGAATTTATCCAGTGAATGGTTCTAACAGGAGATTTTAAAAGGAGAATACAAAGATATTGGGGGATTTCTTTCCTGCTTGCTTCCTCTTCCACACTATGGTTCCAGTGATATCATTACTATAGACATTGATCCCTCCCCCAAAGGACCATCTCTCACTGGACTTCAATAACAGTTTCCTTCCTTTGCCCCTTCATATGTAAGAACTGTAATATCTTTCCATTGTTGCAAACCTCTGGATGCCACAACCTCCCTTGTTGATCACCTAAACCTGCCCACTGTTAATGAAAATAGTCCCTTTGTTACAACATCTTCAACTCAGTCATCTGTGTGTAATATAATCCTGTTTCCTGCTGACACCCCAACTAAGGCACAATTCTTTTTTTTTTCCCCCCAGAAGCTCTGAATAAAGAGTTTTCTGCAACCATGATGATTTCATTATCAGTTTGTCCCATTATCAGAACTAGCCATGACTTTGAATCCTAAATTTATTTGCTTTCCCTTTTCCTTTCGTCTTGGGGAAGTAAACTCACCTGTTGCACAGGAAAAAAAAAAAAAAAGGGAAAGTACTACCTCTTTAAAATGGCATGGGTTGAGATCAGCCAAAGAACTCATATACATATATGCAAAACCCGTAGACACAGACAATAGGGTGGTAAAGACTTGTTGGGGGGAGGAGGAAGAGAGATCAATGGGGGAGAAGGGAGGTATATGTAATACTTTAAATGACTTGGGTTTTGTTCCCCTGGAGGGCAAATTAGTGTCTTCCTGAAAATAATCTCTATTGTCAACACAGGACCCTGATGTATGTTGCTCTTTTACTTTAGTGCAAAATCTCTCTGACGGATTTTCAATGCCAGCCACATTATATCAGGGTAACAGTGGGGTTCTAGTGTGCTTGTTTCTAGGCCCTTACAATGTCACTGTTCTGGCTGCATAAAACTTATGTCCCTAAATGTCCGAGACATTTTTAGAAAATTTAACATAGCTATCTGCAATGAAATGTTATAGAGTTGGAGTCTTACTTCAACCAGGCAAAAGCCTGATTAAAAATATCTTATGCTGGCCCTGAAGGTCAGTATTTATGGCACTTTATTTTTTATAAATAATGTGAGAATTATTGTAGCAATAAAAATTGGCATTCCAAAGAATGGCCATATTAGGGATGGCTAAATTATGGTGACATTGAGATCATAGGTCATATCTTAAGCTTCCTTTCAAACCAGTGGAAAATTATCACTAACTTGACTTTAAAGCTACAGAAAAGTCTTGAAAGACACAAAGAACAGTGGGGAAATTCCTATATACAAGAGGAGTGAGGAGTGGGGAAGACTTGATTGACCCAAGGGACTAGGAGCATCTTATTCATAGATTAGAGTAATTTAGCATTCTTTCTCTGTCTCAAAATTGACGATATTTCAGCCTAACTTAACTTTCTGAATCTGAAGAAAGTTCTGGTCTTGTCAGAATCCAAAACCTCAAATAGAAATATACAATTGGACAAACTTCTGGAAGAGAATGATATTGAATACTGCATGTTCCATTTTCCCCAAAAGAGAAAATTCAGGGTTAATTGCAAATCACAAATTGGACCCTAACCCACAAAATTCTCTTCTCCTCCCATAAGAGATAAGGCAGCTCCATGGTGCGCTACTGTGTGGCCAAGGCTCAGACAATTGACAGGTTTAGAGGAAGTTACAAAAAGTCTCTTTCGTCTTGAAGGAAAGTTTTAGACTTGATGAAAAACTATCCTTGTGAGTATAGGATCTTCTTGATTGCAGAAGAACACAATCCTATCACAATTATTTTTATAGAAATGCTCATTTGGAAAGACTATTCTATATGTCCCTACCTCAACTCTACTCAAATTTAAATGTCTGAAATACAAATATAATTATTCATTCAAAAGCTGAGTTAACAGGTGTTAATTATTCTAGGAATCAAGTCAGTTTTATAAGTTCAACTCTACTTGTAATTGATTCTGAAACTTCTGACATAAGGAAGAGCCCAGAAAATGATTTTTAAAACCAATCTTCTAATCATACTGTTTTTGGCTTTGGGCAAGAAATTGAATAAACTGCAAACACCAATCATAAAGGGTATATGCACCCCTGTGTTCATAGCAGCACAATTCACCATAGCTAAGATTTGGAAATTTACCCATCAGTAGATTAGTGGATAAAAAAAAACTATGGTACATCTACACAATGGAATACTACACTGCTGTGAAAAGAAAGGAACTTCTACCATTTGCAACAGCATGGACAGACGTGCAGAGTATTATGTTAAGCGAAATAAATAAGTCAGAGAAAGATAAATATCATATGATCTCATTCATTTGTGGAATATAATGAATAACATAAATTGATGAACAAAAACAGATCCAGAGACAGAGAAGCATCAATCAGACCATCAAACCTCAGAGGGAAAGTAGGGGAGAGTGAGGATAAGAGGGAGAGATCAACCAAAGGACTTGTATGCATGCATATAAGCCTAACCTGCATATGGACACAGACACGGGGGGGGGGGGGTGAGGGCATTAGTCGGGGGGGGGGGTAGAGGGGGCAATGGAGGGATAAGGACACATATGTAATACCTTAATCAATAAGAAAAAAAATGGATCAGAAGCCCTAGCTGGTTTGGCTCATTGGATAGAACTTAAGCCTGTAGACTGAGGGATCCTGGGTTTGATTCCAATCAGGGGTACATGCCTGGGTTGTGGGCTCATTCCCCAGTGGGGGATGTGAAAGGAGGCAGCCATTAGATGATTCTCTTTCATCATTAATGTTTCTGTCTCTCTCTTCCTCTCCCTTACTCTCTGAAATCAGTAGAAATGTGTTTAAAAGAGAGAAATTGATTTAGTTAAGAAAAAAAATCCTCCTGTGGTATGTGTAATCTAAAAACCACCAGGAAGGTCTCACTCTGCTGGAACCTCTCTTTGCCCAAAAACCAATGGAGAAGTAAGTAAACTTCTGAACAGTTGGGGGAAGCAAAATAAACCTTCAACCCTTTGACAGACCACCATTTCTGTATTTTGTTTTTCCAATGTTTTGGCACTTTAAGTGTTTATTTTTCTTTTCTTGGGTTTTGTTTCACACAGTGTAAAATTTCTGTAAATATTTTTTCTTTCTTTAAGGAAAATTTATTTTTCACAGGACTGGTGAAGTTCTTAAGTAACCTTCAAACTACTAATTATGTGGAGATTATACTGGGAAGGAGATAGATTCAATTCAAAGATGATTGCGATGTAATCTAGAGAGCGTAAATAACAATGCACTCAGTGCAGGAGCGTTTGCAAAATGCACAACCATTTCTTGGCTATGTGTGCCTGGAGAAAGAACAAGAAACCAAATGTTTGTGATTTATGATTCCTTCATCTCTGTTGGGAGTTGTCATATAAACAATCTTCATTATTGGATGTTTCTTCTTCCCTTAACTTTCTACATTCCTAAGGTCAGGGTCAGGCTGCTCACCAGTGGAATTTGTAGGACAGCATTGTGAAGAAGCAGAAGCAAAGCCACTAGATTTGTTTAGCTTGAAGGAAAGTTGTACCCTCTTTCTATAATCCATGTTCCTATACTATATCAGCTTCTACCACATACATTTTTGTATTTGGAAATGCAGAAAACTCTGGTTTCTCAATTAAGATTTCATTGTTTGAAATTTCATTGTGCACCCTTTTGTGATTTCAAATCCCTCCACTCTTAATTGTGGATAAATAGGTACTTAGGAAAGGTGTTTAAAAGCTAGCACTTCATGAGACCTTTCCCATAATGGAACATGAAGAATTCCAAGGCATTGAAAAGAGATAGTTAATACATCTCTCAAGTACAGACCAAAAATTGCCAATCTTAAGAAATCTAAATAAATGGTCCATCCCATCTTGCTGAAATAGGGAGGATATAATACATTCACTATGGTGACATTTACTTAATCTTCAACATATGGATTATTTAGCCAGTAGCTTTGCGTATTTATTAACCATACAGACAATATATTTAAATGTTTTTGTCTTCATCCCAATGCCTTACACATGTCCTTATGTACACAAAATTGGCACAAACCTCTGAAACCAAAGTATAATTTTTCTTAATAATAACTCAGGAAATGCATCATTAGTCAGAATAGGCTAGGATATGCTGCAGCAACAAAGGACCTGAAAATGTCAACAGCTTACAACACCCTGACCTTTAGCCTGATATTCACCCTGGGATTTAAGCAAATATAAGAGTTGCTCTATGCCAACATTGCTTATATCATGGCACAGAAAAAGAGATATATTGAACCATTTACTGACTCTTAAATCTTCTGCTTCAAAGGATCATGGTTCACTTCTGTGCCTACATTTCATTGGTCAGAGTAAGCCTTATGGCCACTCACTGAAGGGAGAGAAAATTAAATTTTGTTCAAACCATAATGTAATCTTCTACAGGAGACAAGGGGTTGGAAAGAACCCCTATATTATCCTTTCAATCCTAGGCCAGGCACTTAGCAACCATTATTCACCATTTCCCTGTCTCTCCTAACCTTGGGTCTGATTAAATTAATTGGTTAAGGAGAGCTGGTATGTATTTCATGTGATTAATGCCTTGGAAAACAATTGTTGTAGATTGCATTGATTCATTTCATTTTACATACTTGAAGTTAGAGGCTTGTGGAGTCTACATGCAAATTTATGCAAACTGGGATGCAAATTCATATTGTGAACCATGAATCCTGGAACCTCCCCCTAGAAGAAGAACTGCACCACTGAATATGCATGTGGTGCATATGGTACTGCTCTTTTCAGACAGCAACTCAGAGCCAAATAAATCCCAAGGACATCAACTGAGCAACAAAGAAAAGTTTAAAGTCATTTAGGAATAAAAACTGGGCTGCAAAGTCTCAATATTTCCAGGGTTAACATCCTCAAGGAAGATTTGAGTTAACAAATGAACTGTCCCCTGGACTCCAAGCTCTGTATGGATGGGTCAGAGGCGTACTGCTGAACAAAAGAGGTACTGGCAGAACCCACCCTGGAGTTTCATTCTCTTGATTACTTGCTTCTGGTGATCAGTTGGCTGGCTGGATCAAATAAATCTTCATTGCCACGAGCCAGTGCCCATGTGTGCTGACATATTTCTCCCTCATTTGTACCCATCAGTAGGGGATTCTGTTTCCAAGATTCAGATGCAGAGTGATTATTAAGAGAGTCTCAAAGAGAGGAACATATTTTGCACCTGAGTGCTTGCAAGTCAGGCAAAGAGAAAAAATTAACCACTTGTAATAATGCCAATTAGAAACAATATCTTGATTGGCCTGTAGGTGGTACTCAGATGATTCACTGAGCTCATTTGGCTCTCATGAGACCCCAATTTTACTTTGATACTAAGTATATGTAAAATATTTTTGGTGAGTGTTTATAAATAAACAGAAATGGGGCACAGTTTCATGAGGGTTCTTCTGATTTGATGCTAATGAATTCAGCATTTAGTCTTTTAGTTATTCATTCACTTACCAATTTTTTTTCTGTTACCCTCCAAGTACCAGGCAGGTACCTGGGGGTACAAGAATGACTGACAAACATCTCCTGCCCCTGAGGAGCACCAGCCAACCTGCTGAGCTACCTAAAGCATCCCATGGCATCAGGGAGACTGTCTCCGGACGGCTTTTAAAAATAACTGCTTATGAATCACATTGAAATGTATACCAGGTGGGAGGAGGGAGCAATGTAGTCGTTTAATGGGATGCTTGTGGAACAATTCTCCAATATAGCAACTGCTTTTATAAAAATCTATTAAGGAAAATATTTTTCAGTCACCTCTTAGGATTCAAACAACATTTAGCATAACAAAATTTTAGTACAACAAATGCATTTCAAATGTCCCCTGAAGTTTGTCATAATGCGGTTTGATCTATGAATTTTAAAAATATGCCCAGTGGTTTGTAGATATTTTACTTATAAAAATTTCCTGGAGTAAAGGAAAAGGGAAATAAAGAGACTGTGTTGGAGCCATAAAATGACCCAGGGGTTAAGGGACTTATGTGTTCTTTATTTATCCTTGGACTGTAGCCTTCAGATAATCTTTAAAAATAATCACCATGTCAGTGGCAATGTGCCAGAGATCCCCACAGTTGTCAGTGCAGTAGAATAAGGTCAAGTCACCATTGAGAATGGGAGGCAGTCTAATGAAAGCAACAATTGTCAAAAGATGGCTAGTACTAAACAAAGAAATAATAATGATCATTGCCATGGCACCAGGTAATATATATTAAACTTTAAATATGCAAAAGGGCCATAGAAGAGCATTTGACTATTACATAAATTCATCACACCCATTTTACAGATTAGGACATTGAGGCTCATATATGTATGTAAAGGACCAGCCTGGTATTTAGTTTTACTTGTTCCACAGCCTTTTCTTCCCTTTCTTCTGCCTGATCAGAGCCTCCTTCCCTCTGCCGAGAGCCAGGGAGGCTGACAGAGTGGAAGTGTCCACATCAGCTTGACCTTAGTGAAGGCCAGCTTGTGGAAGACTACGCCTGTCATTCCTACTCAATGAGCACAGCTGATCTAATCAAGAAAAAGCTGAGATCCCTCTTTTATTTCTCTGACTAGAAAATATCATGATAGGGACTCTTATCTGGCCCCACATCTTAGCGTTTTTTAAGTTTGAGGTGGTTAAATTGCTCAAGCCCTAAATCCAGTACTTGTCAATGTGGCCTTATTTGGAAATAGAACCTTTGCTGATGTAATTAACTAAGATGAGGTCATACTAGAGGAGGGTGGGCTCTAAATCCAATGACAATCTTTATAAGAGAAAGAAGACGGAGATTTTCTTTTATATTTTATTGATTTTTTACAGAGGAAGGAAGAGAGATAGAGAGCTAGAAAACATCAATGAGAGAAACATGGATTAGCTGCCTCATACACAGTCCCCACTGGGATGTGCCCAAAACCAAGGTACATGCCCTTGACCGGAACCAAACCTGGGACCCTTAAATCCCCAGGCCCATGCTCTAGCCATTGAGCCAAACCGATCAGGGCAGAAGACGGAGATTTTCATACAGAGACACAGACACACAGGGAGGAAAGCCATGGGAGATGGAGGCAGTGACTGTTAGTGATGTAAGCTACAAGCTAAGGGATGCCAAGATTGCTGACAACAGCCAGAAACTAAAAGAAAAGAGGCAAAGAAGGATGTGTCTTTAGAAACTTCAGAGGGATTATGGCCCTAGTGGCTCCTTGATTTTTGACTTCTCCCCTCAGAACTAGGAGAGAATAAACTTGTTAAGATACCCTGTCTGTGATACTTCATTATGGCAGCCCTGGAAGGCTAATATACTACATTTCTTGTTTCTCTCCATTACATCTTTGGCTTTGTTGCCATGACCACCACCTGGCTCAGACCTTTATCTCCATCTGTTGAACTCTTGTGGTGGGCTTTTCTCTGGTCTAGCTACAGAGTGTTTTCCCATTTGCATTGCATCTTTCCCACTGCTACCAGAATCATTTTTCAAAAGTCCAGATCCAATAATTCCATGCCTTGACTGTTCAAAGTTTTCCATTCATAACACAACACATAACACCCACAGCCTGGGACTCCAGATCCCCTATTAGCAGGCTCTAACTTACCTGCTCACTGCTGTGGCTGCCCACTTCTCTATTATCCTGGTCCTGGTGGGCTCACAGCAAATGCTCACAATTATTATTCTTTAAATCTGAATTCAGCACAAATGATGGTTCCACATGAACCATCTGCCTATGAGCTTCAATTTTCTTCCTCATTATTTTCCCATCTGTACTCACTAATCCTGTTGAAGATTGGACCCCCTCCCTATATTTTCTCTCGGAGGTGCATGGTTATCCTTCCTCATGCTTCAAGAATGCCATCTTTTCATATTCTTTCCCAGTTGCACTAACTTGGTGATCGCTTTTCATACTCTACAATCCCATAATATTTCCCTCTATTCATAATAATTAACATATGTGGAATTCTTCCCATGATAAACTGTGCTGAGAGTTTATCTTACACAGATCATCATATTTCATCCTCACAATAATTCTACTTGCTAATTTTATGGAGGGGAAAATGAGGTTTAAAGTATCTTGCTGAAGATTCACAGCTAAGAAATGGTGGAACTGGCTTAAACTCTGGGTGGTTGAAATCCCACATTCCTCCCCACGATACAATGACACCTCTGTGGTAGCTTCCTTGTTCTATAGTTATTGTGATGTCTCTTCTTATGGTTCCATAATCTCTACTAGATTTTGAGCTCCTTGAGGGTAGGTTTCGCATCTAACTCATCTTTGGTTTCTCTGTGCAGCTGAATGTTGTACAGAGACAGCTTGACTCTGTTATGGAGCAATGGTGGTTTTGGCCAATTGTATTACCATCTGTGGGCCACTCTGACTGTAAGGTTCAACAGTTACTGTGGCTCAGTGTGTGGGCTGTATTAGGAGAGCAACATGCATGGATTTAACTGACATAATTAAGAGTAGGTCTAGTCTTGGTTGAAACCTTGAGATAAACAAGAAGGCAAGAGCTATTGGATGAAATACAGTTTGACTACTTGTGCTTTTACCCAGAAATATTGCTTAAAACTTAAACCACATACTCACGAAAGAGCTCCTTAAAATAGAGACAGATTATTTCCTAAAGGCAGTCTGCTTAATTTTTTCTATTGTCACTTTAAATCAGATTGCTTTATTATTTTTATCAAGTCTTAATTTATTAAAGTAAACTCCCAACCCATAATATAAGGCATACAATTTAGCAGTAGATTTTAAGTCAATTTTTAAAGCAGTTAGGATATTAGCAAGATGTTTGAAGATCATAATTTAAATGAAACATTAAAAACTAAAGATTTTTCAGCTCTTCAACCATCAAAACATTTGGCATCCCTTTCTTTCCTAGGCTCCAAATAGCCATGTAATCATTGCTCTGTGTTTTACATGCAATTCTACAACTAAGTACATCATTATTTAGACTCCACAGATTATATGGTAATCATGGATTTACTGTAAACCCAATTGAATTTCTACGGAATTACTGACTTTAAGGTTGCAAAACAATATTGTTTACAAGGCAGTGTAATAACACTCAGAATGAATGCTGATTAGAGCTAATAAAGAAAGGAATGCATAGCTTTCAGGCTAAACCTAAATAGTTATAATGATCAATATGGTAATCAAGCCATTTTAAGAGAGTACCTATTGAATGCCTACTCTGCAGCCTCCAAACAATAAAACTAAGGATATGGAAATAAAAGCTCATTTTATGATAAAATTCAAGAATAATTCTTATAATGGGTCACCTGAATCATTTATATGCTTATTCTAATAACACTAATCCTAACTTTGGGATTTCAATTTGTAATTAATAACCAAGGTATCAAATTCTTAGATATGTTAGTCTTCAAAGCATTTCCTTGAAATCTAAGTGTTGCACTTTCAATTAATTACACACTAAATTTTCTCTTGCTATACTATTCCCTGTAACCAATTAAATGTGTCTGAATTTAGATGCACACATGGGAACCTGAATGAATAAATGAGTACTTCCAAAGTCAACAAACCTTGAGGTATGTTGGACAAGAGAAAGGATACAGTTTAAAATTCATGGTGCATATTGGCCATATTCTCTGGTGAATAAACTTTAATTGCTACACAGAGTCGAAAAGCCTAAGGCACAAGTAAAGGTGAGTAGGTCTTGCTTGCGGGTAAGGTAGGAAGTGTATGGAAGGACCCACACAAACACTGCAGGCCCAATAAACTTTAGCAGATTTCTGAAAAATCATTGTAACCTAAAGAATAGAAGAAAGGTGACAGTCTCAAAAAAAAAAAAAAGTGGGGAGGACATATTCTGTATGAGGACAGAGCTATCGTTATTTCAGTCTTCTTCCTTAATAGAAATTATATTTGAAAGTATCTAGCTACTAAGAAATGCTGAGACTTTTAAAATTTGATAAGGATTGTGTATGGTCAAAAGAAGTTGCAACTTTGGTCAGTGGCAGGGAAGAGAATGGGTTACAGCTTTTTAGAAACAAGTGACCCCTCCAACCTTGCACTCATCAAGCCCAACTATCCCCGGAAAACAACTGCAGTAATCCAATTGCATTCCAGATAGTGAATGAATTACAAACCAAAAATTCCTTGAGTACAACATTCTATTCTGTGTTTTTAAGGCATCAACCAATATTTAATGACCTACTACTACATGGCCAGCATTGTGCTAAGGATTTAAAAATCAAGACATTGTGGGAGGTTTGAGGGGTTGAAGGATTGAGGGGGGAAAAAAAGAACTCATGGAAATAGATAACAGTGTGGTGATTTGGGGCAGAGGGGAGTGGAGATTAGGGGGCAGAAGGTATAGGGGGGATAAATAAAATGAAAGAAAAATATCAAAAGACAAATGTGACTCCATCTTCAGCCTTATAGAGAAGACATAGATCGAAGAAGTTATTTAAAAAAATACTGTAGCCCTAACCGGTTTGGTTCAGTGGATAGAGCATCAGTCAGCGGACTGAAGGGTCCCAGTTTTAATTCCAGTCAAGGGCATGTGTACCTTGTTGCAGGCACATCCCCAGTGGGGAGTGTGCACAAGGCAGCTGATCGATGTTTCTCTCTCTATCCCTCTCCCTTCTTCTCTGTAAAAAATCAATAAAATAAAATACTATAAACATTGCTTTAGTTATAATTTTTTTGGTTATAAGAAAGAAAAAAACAACACACACACAAACAAAAAACCCACAATTCAAATTAGCTCACAGTGCATTGATCGTGGCTAAGAGCAGAGGTTCCAGAGCACATATTTTGACTTGATCTCATTCTTTTCACTGTTCTTCTATGATGATCACCTGTCCATTCCTGAACCAGTCATTGTAGCTAATGAAATACATACATTCATTTAGTCCAGACCAAGGCTAAGCGAGGTTGTGGTCAACTCCAATCAAACCACATGAATGATAAGAAGTCTAGGTTTCAAAGGGAAATTTTGGATAACCTACTAGAGAAAAGGAGAAAAATCCCAGGCATTTTTCATATGAAACGATGGACATTTACAACAAACCTGCTGATAGAAAAATACAGGGCGCTCACTTTATCACCTCTTCACATGTGCAAGATAGGAAGCATGATGGTTAAAATCATTTGTTTGAACTGAGTGGGTCCAATTAAACACAGGTTTGAACTGAGCAGGTCTAATTAAACGCAGATTTTTTTAAATTTAAAAATCTGGGCTTAATTGGCTCCATGCAGATCAAACTCGTATTATTCAAGGGTCAAATATATTTTCAATTCACAGTTGGGAAACCGCCTCTATGGAGGGCCAATTTAAGTTATAAGCAGATTTTCAACTGCGCTAGTGGTTGCTTTCTTAACCCTACCATTGTTTAAGGGTCAGGCATATTTTTGAGTAGCTCTTACAGTCTGTGATGGTTATTTTTAAGAGACAATTTGGCGGGGTTAAAGGATGTTGGTAAATATTGTGAGCTGGTAAACATTGTGAGGGTGTTTCTGGAAGAGCTTTGCATTTGAATCAGAAACCTGAGTAAAGATGATTACCCTGAATTGGAGCCTCCTGTGGAGAGGACTTGACCTCTGTGACCTGTATTCAACAGGTGGCTATAAGGTTCCTGTGCTAGAAGCTGCTCAGGACATGGCCCTGAGAGGAGAAGGTGTTACTGAGACCATCTAATGACTATATACACTTTTAAAATTTGCTGGGAAGGTTCAGAAGTCTAATTATCTTGTGGCTGCCAAGACAAGATCCTAAGATCCCTTGCTTGTTAAAACTGTCACCTAGGGATCTGGATCTGGAGAGGTTTGCCTATTGCGTCCCTCTTTGCCCTCCAGGTAACCAAAAACTGGCCAATGTGGACCTGAATGGAACAAAAAGGTAGAGGAAGGAGGAATTCGCTCTCTGTGTGAGCTGGGACGTCAGCGCTCCTTGTTCTCAAGCCTTCAGACTTGGGCCAGGACTTAAGACCACTGGCTTCCAGTTCTCAGGCTTTGGATTTGGACTGGATCTACACCACTGGCTTTCCTGGGCCTCCGCTTTGCAGACAGCAGATTGCGGGATTTCTCAGCCTCCATAATCTCGTGAGTCAATTTCTCATAATATCTCTTAATCTCTCTCTCTCTCCTTCCCCTCTCTCTCTTTCTCCAGAGAATCCTGACTAATATGCAGCATTTTATTTTTAAGATAACATGGAAATAAAAGCCATGGAGTTTAGGGTCTGTTTTAAACACAAAATATGGCCAGGATCGGTTTGGCTCAGTGGATAGAGCGTCAGCCTGTGGACTGAAAGGTCCCGGGTTCGATTCTGGTCAAAGGCATGTACCTTGGTTGCGGGTACATCCCGGTGGGAGTGTGCAAGAGGCAGCTGATCGATGATTCTCTCTCATCGAGGTTTCTAACTCTGTATCCCTCTCTCTTCCTCTCTGTGAAAAATCAATAAAATAAAATAAACACAAAATATGGTCAAATGAAACAATCTAAGAAGTTCTAGTATATTTAAAGTGATACATTATAATTTAAATCCTTAAGTACTAAGTCATGGAGCTCTGCTATAATAATTAAAAATAGCAACTACCGTATTTGCCGGCGTATAAGACGGTTTTTTGGCCCTGAAAAATACCGTATTTGCTGGCGTATAAGAGACTGGGTGTATAAGACGACCCCCTAACATTTCCACTTAAAATACAGAGTTTGTTATATACTCGCCGTATAAGACTACCCCCCACTTGGAGGCATATTTTTCAGGGCCAAAAAATCGTCTTATATGCGGGCAAATACGGTACTACTTGTCCAGTATTTCATATTTTAAAAGCATTTTTGTGTTTGCGATCTCAGTATTTTAAAATCATCTGTCAGTTTGTTGGGGAATATATTTTCATGACCTACATTTTCCAGAGGAGACAACTGAGGCAGGATGGTCATAGAATTCCAAAATGGAGGTGAACAAATGGGAGGGGTGTGGCAATCCTATCTGTTACTTTTCCTCTGGTCGCAAGAGAGTCAGGTCCCAAAGGGTCCCTACAATGGATGTTGCCCTGTGGTCAGAAAGCGGAGCCCGAGTGGCCCGCCACAAAAGGCTCTCCTTTTTTTTATTCCGAGAGCTCACATTTTAATGTGAAAATGCTTGTGCAGTTGTTTTTTATTCCATAATATATCCATACTTCTTTTAATATTAAAACCTTTTTGCCTCTATCTTTGAGTAGCTCTGACCCTGGTTTATTCTGTGATTATGAGTATCCCCATTACACTTTGACAGTGAGTCTGTCCCCAAAATTCAAAAAGCACAGCTCAAGATTTTAGGGACATGGGGACCTGTGATGCGATTCCGGCAGTGGCAGGAGTTGTCATTGTCAGTGTTGAGGAATGTGTCTAGCAGAGAGATGGCACTAGGTCACAAAGAAGCACCCCTCTTTGTAGACACCAGTGAATATAAGAGAATATTCAAGTCCCCAAATGCCCTTGAAAAATAAGTACAGGCCCAGTGGGGAAAATCTGTATTTAGCAAGTTTCTGTTATTGTACATTGAAAATTCGTGTACTTCTTTATGTAGTTATTGCATGTTACTACTCCCTCTCACAAAGATACAAATTGTACAGTATATTTTCCGGTTTCAAGTTTTCTAAAAACAAACACAATTTCACAGCTTTCCAGAATGTTTTATTGATTAGTTTCTTCAAGGACCTTACATTCACAACCTACCTTACAATTTATTCCTTAATCATCAAAGAATTCTTGAAATAGTTTGGTCTGATATATTGCTAGTTTTAGTTTATGGATGGGGAATTTAAATGGGAATGATGTTGCCAGTATACAGAAGTCGCCCTTATTTGTGGGAGATATGTTCAAAGAGCACCCAGTGGATACCAGAAATAGTGGATAGTGCCAAACCCTACATATACGATGGGGCTTTTTCTTATACATACGTATCTGTGATAAAATTTAAATTACTCTTGCACTTTGTGACCATTATTAAGTAAAATAAAGATTACTTGAACAAAAGCACTAGGGTACCTCGACATTGATCTATAACCAAGAGGGCTCTGGCTTCCTTCTTTCCTTTAACCTGGGGTTTTTCCATAACTTTTTTGTTTCCCCATAACTTCTTTAAGTCAAGTCAAAAGGTAAGTCTGTCTGATTCTGCCTGACCTTTATTCTGGTTTTGTCAGGAGTAGTCTTGTAACCAAGGGTGTGCCATTTAATTTGAACAGTCTTAAGTTTTCTCACTTATAAAAAAGTCTTTAAAATCAGGGGAATGTTATTTCAGAAAAAAATGATCTGGAGATATGATGGGGCCTGGAGAGTTTGACAAAAGCAATGTTGTCCTGGTTAGCTGGTATAAAATCTGGGGAAGGGAGTCATTTGAGATAAAGCTGGTGTGGATACCTCATAGGTGTTGCAAATACTTTGGAAGGACATTTATCAGGTAAACAAAGATCTTCAGAGTTGTGCTCTAGGAAGGTCAATGTATAGCAAGGTTGGCAATAAATTTCCATATGGAACAGAGGATAGAGACAAGAGGCAGGGAGATGAGCTAGGAAGCTAAATTCAGTTGACTCTTGAACAACACGAGGGTTCGAGGTGCTGTTCCCCCCACATAGTCAAATTTGCATATAACCTTTGACTACTCTAACACTTTACTTACTTAATAGCTGATTGTTGACCAGAAGCCATATTGATTACATAAGCAGTCCATTAACATATTTTTATGTTATATGTATTATACATGTGATATACATGTATGTTACTATATTCTTACAATAAAATAATCTAGAAAATTTTTAAGAAAATCACAAGGAGGAGAAAATACATTTATAGTACTATATATATATATTTATTAAAATATGCATATAAGTGGACCCATGCTGTTCTAAACTATATTGTTCAAGAGTCAACTATAGTCAATATCTAAACCAAACCTGGTGATGAAGAGAATGGAAAGGATTTAAATACAAGAGACATCATGGAGATTCATCCTATAGCAGCAGTTCTCTTTCTGTTCAGCTATCCCACATCATAAATAACCCTCAGCTGCACTACTCAAGCCTCTGGGCATATATATATATATATTTGTGATATACACAAATCCAAGCTTGTTGACCTCATGCCTCTGTTCCTTTAGCATGAAAGATAAAAAACAAAACTGCAGAATTCAAGTGAGTAAAAGTAATGACTTATGGAGTTGATTTTTAACTCCCCTCCACTTTATATACTAGTTTAAAAGTAAACAACTTAACAACATTTTATTATTAGCAATAGTACCTTATTTTGCATTGATTGACAAGAAAGTCTAACATGTCAACTCACTTGGAACCACTGATTGCCAGAGCTGAGTAACCAACCCTGAATCGGGTTTGGGAAAGGGAGAAGGAAAGAGTTAATGTACATCTGGATGCCTGAGAAACAGGAAATGCATTGAGAACAGGGTTTTATAATTATGAAGACAGAGAACAGTCAACATTATCACCTATGAGCCTTAAACTATAGTTGGGAATCCAGACTCTCAAATGTTCATTGGGTATGATGTGGTATCTCATTGTGGTTTGGATTTTTACTCCCTTAATTACTAATGATGCTGGCGGTTTTCTCACATGCTTATTGGCTATTTGTATATCTTCTTTGAAGAAATATCTGTTTGAGACCTTTGGCCATTTTTTTTTTAATTTGGGTTGCTTGTCTTTTGTTGTTTATAGAGTTGTAGTTCTTTTGTGTTTGTATATTAAACCCTTATAAGATATATAATTTGCAAATATTTTCTACTATTCTGTAGGTTGTCTTTTCACATTTTTTATAATGTCCTTTTATTTGACACACAATTTATTTTTAGAATTTTATGAAGTACAATTTATTTTTCGTTGTTGCTCATATTTGTTGGTATCAAATACAAGAATTCATTGCCATATTCATGGTCCTGATATTTACTCCTGTTTTCTTCTAATAGTTTCATAGTTTTAAGTCTTATATTTAGGTCATTGATCCATGTTGAGGTAAATTTTGTAAATTGAGCAAAACAGGGTCCAAATTTTTATGTTCTTATCCAATTATCTCAGTATCAGTTGAAATGATAAAAACAAAAAATAAAACAATGAAATAAAATTAAAAAATAAAATTATTTAAAAGTAAAACAAATTCAAACCAGAAAATAACAAGAGTTAGTGAAGATGTGGAAAAATGAAAATCCCTATACATTGCTGGTAGGACTGCAAAATGATGCAGCTATTATGGAAATCCACTTAAAGGTTCCTCAAAATTATCACACATAAAATTATCACAGCATAAAATTATCACACAATTTAGCAAGTCAACTCTTAAGTATATACCCAAGAACAATGAAAACATATATCCTCACAGAAACTATATACAATGTTTATTGCAGCATTGTTCATTATAGTCAAAAGATTGAAACAGCCCAAGTGTCTATCAAAGGATGAATGGATAAAAAAAATTATGGTATTACATACAATGCAGTATTATTCAGCCATGATAAAATGAAGTACTTACATATGTTACAATTTGGATGAATCTTGAAAATATTATGCTAAATGAAAAAGACTAAACACAAATGATCACATGTTAATATGTGCCAGGCACTCTGCTTGCTGGTGAACACATAAAGATGCTGTGGTTTCCTCAAGAGCTTGAAGTTAAGAGAAAGGGTCAACAGTGAGAGACACTCTTTCAAACAGACTTTCAGGAACCTAGGCTCCAATATCCCTAGAACTTGGAGTTCTCCACACTCTCTGCATCAGCCAGCAGACAAGAGAAGAAAGACCATGTGGGGAATTGTGCCCCCTCCTGCCCATATCACCCTATGGTCATATCTAACTACTCAAGAACCTGGGAAGTAAGAATTATTATATGTGTACATACCTTACCAATCCCCACCCCACCCACACTCCCATACATTCCCTCCCTCCCCAGAGTTTTTCGTCCATTGGTTATGCTTATATGTATGCATACAAGTCCTTCAGTTGATCTCTTAACTCCCCTATATCTCCCTACCCTCCCCGCTGTAATTTGACAGTCTGTTTCTTTTACTATCTCTATATCTATCTTTTCATCAGTTTATAATGTTCCTTATTATCCATAAATGAGTGAGGCCATGTGGTGTTTCTCTTTCATTGACTGGCTTATTTCACTCAGCATGATGCTCTCCAATTCCATCTAGGTTGCTGCAAATGATAAGAATTCCTTCTTTTTTATGGCAGCATAATATTCCATTGTGTAGATGTACCATAGTTTTTTGATCCAGTCATCTGCTGTCTGTGGATGATTTTGAGAAAATAAATAGAGGTTAACCAGACAAAGAGGAGAGGTTGTTAAAAGAGACTCAAACTCAAAAAAATTCAAATGAAAGAGAAAAAATGCCGAAGGGGCTCTGAGCTGAGAGGGGACTGGCAGCTTGCCGGGTCTGGAGAATGGCTCTCCTGGGGCTCATGCTAAGCTCAGCATTTGAGACAAACAGCTACTTGGATGGAGAGGGGGCATCCTCTTCTGTTCCATGATCCAGTCCACAGAGCTCCTTTTTGGGACAGCCTCCAGAAAATGGCCCCTTTTTATGCAGCAACTCGCCTTATAAAGTGCCACAAGTGCTCCCAAAGCACTTCCCTCAGGGCCTCAGTCGTTGCTGTTCCATCGGCCAAAACCACGAGGGCAGCTTGATACAAACCCACCATTATGTTCCATTTACATGAGGTGGCTTTTAATTCGCAATCCCAAAAAAGGATGCAGTATCATGTGCTTCACTTCTCAGTTGAAAGCCATCGTATCTGTGAGAAAAGTGCATCTGAAAATGGGTGAGTCTGCCCTTACTTTGGATACTGTTTTTGGAGAACCTCAAACCAATGTCAAAAACTGAGATATAGCTGCCCCCAAGTCCCAGAAGAACAAATCAGGCCCCAGAGAGCTCTGCCTAGCTGCAGTGGCTTGGGCAGCTCTGCCAAAGGCCAAGGAGTCTTAACAGGAAGCACAATCCCCAAAGCAATTCCATTATCCTAAAACCTTCACAGAAGAGACCAAAGTCAATGCTGTTCCCACGCTGGGGTGGTCTTGCCAATAGCAGTGCCACAGGGATGAATTGCTCCAGCCTTTGGTATTGAGGCTCTCTCTTGGTCTTCTGTCCTTGGTTACTCAGATGATTGGTTCATATAAAGACATTCTAAAGAATGGAAGGAGCCAGCCAGTCTTAAACTGGATATTTAGGCTTTAATTCCAAAACCTTACTGGTTCTGACACAGAAAACAAAGATCCTGGCTAGCCAAGAATGCTCAATTTTTTGTGTGTCTCAAGATTGTTAAGCCGATACTCAGCTTTGAATCAAAATAAAATATAAAAAGTAGCTTTATAAAGAATGGAAACTATAAGACTAGATGTTTAAAACACAGACATCACAGGTGAAGAACTCATCAAGATCGGGGGTTCCTTTTATAGTTTGTTTCCCTAAGGAAGGAGATAGGGTGTAGTGCAAAAGGCACACATTTTATTTTATTTTTTTAAATTTATTTTTATTGATTATGGTATCATATAATTGTCCTTATTCCCCCATTCCCATCCCAAACCCCTCCCTACATATTTCCCACCCCCTGTTGTCCATGGCCACTGGCTATCTAGGCCCATGTGCATGCACACAAGTAAAAGGCACACATTTTGATGTATGTTCAAATCCAGGCCTTTGAATTGTGTGGCTTTGGATCAGTAACTGAATTTCTTTCTCTCCAGTTTGATTTCATACCTACAAGATCACAATGAGAATATTGATGCAGCATGCCTCCTTCAGGAATGGCATGTAGTAATGCTTAATAAATAATATTCTGCTCTTTTGCTTTCCCTATAATCTTTTGGCTTCCTCCAATGTCCCAGCTGTGGAAATTCCCTGGTCTTGCTGGCATCTCAGCCTTGACTGGTCTAAAAGTCAAATCATTTTCTTTCCTTCTTAACCAGCTCCCCCTTTCAACATCCAGCCCGAAAGAGCAGCACCATTTCCTCAGTTTGCTAGACTCACTCCTGTGACTCTTCTTCAGTCACCCAGATTGATTGTGTTTTCCTATTTGGTGTCTGAAACAGTTTCCTTATACTTTGCAAATTTATACTTTTAAAGTTGTGGAAGTATCACAAACTTTGCTGAAGTGTTCAGAATAGAATCCTGACCTGGTGAAGTCAGTTTTAAAGGTTTCTTTTCAGTACTGTTGCTAGAGATGCAGCTTTCAAATGCTATGGACATGAATCATCAGGGCTGGGAGAGGATGGAGCTGAGAGACTCCCACAAGCCAGGTGACAGGGGCACAGAGGTTTAAGGTTTAAGGATAAGGAGGTTTTCAGATTTACTGGAAGTTGAGGGGTTGGGTAGGCTTCAGATTTTGACCAATCCGGTGGTTCTCAGATATTTTAGTAAAGTTGCACCCCTTTCTTTTCTCTGAGCCTTTTGCCTACTGAGTTAAGGTTCATTAGTATATTTTCATCTTCTATCCCATTGAATATTTAAGAATGCTATAGCCCCAAGAATGACTTGCCCAAGTTATCTAGTAAGTTAGCTGGTAATGCTTTAGTTGTCTTGTTTCTTTTTTAAAAAATATATATATTTTATTGATATTTCACAGAGAGGAAGGGAGAGAGATAGAGAGCTAGAAACGTCGATGAGAGAGAAACATCGACCAGCTGCCTCTTGCACACCCCCTACCGGGGATGTGCCCGCAACCAATGTACATGCCCTTGACCGGAATCGAACCTGGGACCTTTCAGTCCGCAGACCAACACTCTACCACTGAGCCAAACCGGTTTCGGCTTTAGTTGTCTTGTTTCTTCTCTCCCCATCTGAAATAAATTGAATGTCATTACTTTCTGAGTCAAATGCTGCCACACCAACATTAATGCCAAATTTGGGTTACTTATATCCCAGCCAGAATAGGACCTTTGCTGACAGCCCCCTGAAACCTATCCTGGTTATTTCTGAGAGAACAACAGTGAGAGAATCAGTTTATAAACGTGCAGGGGAGGTCTGTGCATGTCTGTGTTAGACTTCATCAAACTGCCTGCCAGGCATTTCATGGAATCCTGGCCCTTCTGCCAGTGCTGGGAGCTGCACTCCCTCCTGCTGTTTCACTGGGCTCGGAACTTCTCTGGTGGCCTTCCTGAGCCACCAGGGTGCCATGGCTACACTGAAACCTGTTAGTGGGAAAAGATTCCCTTTTCCAAGAACCTTCACTTCTGGCCCTAGTTCCTCCTTCTAGTCCAGTAGAAACAAATTAGCAATTTATCAAATAAACAATGTAGTCCCTTAGGAAAGATGGATGCCATATGTCTCTTCTATTGGCAATATCTCTCCTATGTGCTCTTTGAAACAAGCAAATTATTTCTCTTTTTTTCCAAATGCACACTCCCAGTTGAGACATGTTTATGAGTCTCAGTTTCAGCTCTGTCAGAATTTCTTAGCATTCTAAAAAACTTCTGTGAAACCAAAGATGTATATTCGTAGGTTGTACTTACTGTTCTTTTCCAGTGCTTAGCCCAGTTCCTGCCCTAGGTGTGGTAAAGATTCAACAAAGGCTTGTATTTTAGGAGAAGTCTCCTGAAGGCATCAAGCCTTGCAAAGGAATGTCAGTACTTTTGGTATCTTGATTCTATAGAGACCAATTATGCAAACAATATCAAAACCATGATCTCAAAGCCAGAGCCCATACCTTGACCCAGGGATATGTATTTGAATATCCCTAGTGGGTTGGACAATCATGTATGTGGGATGTTGCGATATTGTGACATATAAAAATATATACATATTTGTTCTTCCTCTCTATTTCTGGTACAAAGATCCTCAAACCCTTGGGCTTTCCTAAGGATTGCAAGTGATAAAGGTGTCCTTTGTTATGTTAATGAGGTGACTTTGGGAAAACACCTAAATATGGGAGCTGATTGCCTATTGAGCCAACCATGGGATTAGAAGATTGGAATTTTCAGTCAGTCCCTGACAGCCAAGAGTAGAGCCAGGCTGAAGATACAGCTTAGTAACCAATGGCTGGTGATTTAATCGATCATGCTTAGGTAATGAAGCTCCATAAAAACCCAAAAGAACAGCTTTGAGAGCTTCCAGGTTGGTAAACACATGGAGATTTGGAGGAGTCACAAGTCTAGAAAAAGTTCTGCATCCTTTCCCCAATCTCTTCCACCTGACTGTTTGAGTTGTATTTTTTAAATAATATATTGGTAATTTAGCAAGTAAAATGTTTCTCTGACATCTATAAGCCACTCTAACAAATTAATTGAATCCAAGAGGAGGGTGTGGGAACTTCTGATTTATAGCCAGTTGATCAGAAACACAAGTAGCAATCTGGGTTTAGGACTGGCATCTGAAGTGGAAAGGGTGGGCATTTCTGTGGGACTTACCGGTAGCTCTTAACCTGTGGGATCTGATGCTATCTCCTGGTAGATAGTGTCAGAATTGAGTTGAATTGTAGAATACCCTATTGATATCCCAAGCATCGCTTGTTGGTGTGTGGTACCTTCTACCCCACATGAATTAGAATTATAATCTGGACAAAGTTAAATACATACCCCTGGGACTCGGTTCAGGGGTACTTCCCCTAGGAAGTCTGCCCTGATCTCCTGATATGAGTAAGGTACCTTCCACAGCATTCCCTTTGCATCCTTTACTTATTTCCATTTATTATTACAAGTCTGTGCCAAGATTATTGTTTAATCACCCATTATCTTCCACTGGACAATGAGCTCTTATGGGCAAGGAAAGGGTCTCCTTGCCTTAGTCAATCCAGAATTTCATGTGAGACTTGCCACTTGAGGAATTTGATGGCCTTCCATTGCTATTACAACAAATTAAAACAAAAGCCTCTAACATGCATTATAAATCCCCTATCCCTGGACCCCTGCTGGTTCTCCAGCTTTATTTTGTCTTTGCTCATTTTTCAAAGCTCAGGACTTTTTCAGATACTTTATACCCTGGTCTCTCCTGTTAAATTGAGTTTTTCCTTTTTGGCCTCCATCATCTAAGATCTCAGCTCACATTATATTTTGGAAGAAATCTTTCTTTGACCCCAACTCACTGCAACCCATTCACCCCCATTGCCTCTATCCCCCTTTATTTCGTCTAGATTAGGTTCCTTTGTTATAAGTGCTCCCAGAACTAAGCACTGTTCTTTCACACACTCATTTTCTAATTCTGTATCCACTGGTGTGCTTTGGTGCTCAATTTATATCCCCACCACAATTCAGCTGTAATTCTACAAAAAGAGGGATTTTCATAGTATACTCCCTCAGTTGCACAGTGCCTGGCCTACAGAATGTGCCAAATTAATACTGTGCAAGAGATAAAATTACAAATGGGTGAATGAGTGAATTAGTAAATTCATATGGAGTACACCAGCCCTCTGAAGGCAGAAAGAGGACTGCTAAGAGTCCAGAGTACAGTGAGTTTTATCATATATTGCTGAATCTAGAAAACTGACCTTTGTTGAGTCCTGAAAGCAAATTTGCTTAGTTATTGCAAGTGTACCACGAAAACATTTATGAAATATATTTTCCAGTATGACAAAATAAAACTCTGGTTAATTTATAAGTTAATAGCATAACTAAAGCAGGGTCCCAAAATAGTTATTAACTACATATAATTGAATTCAAAAAGCGTGCAAGTAAAATTAATAGTATGCTATGATTTTCAAATGTTTCCTAAGAATATAAGCAGGTAATATGAAAGAACATTTATTTGGGTATAATTTAACTACTAAGATACTTATAGTAATGATACTTTAAGAAGAAAGTCACAGAGGTATTAGAGAAGTCAATTCAAAGAATTTAAAACTCGTTGATTATATTGGCAGAGTTAATGCTTTATGATTAAAATAGAATACTTATATTTCACACAACAATGACCCATTTTAACTGAGGTAAGCTCATAATTTGGCAGAGAGAACATAGACTGCAGTGTCAGACAAACCCAAGTTTTAATCCTGATTCTGCTCCTCTCTGGGTATATGAATTTGGGCAAACAGCGATATTGGCTTCCTTCTTTTCTTTGAAATTCAAAAGTTCTCCCTCTGCTTCCAGGATTTTGTCTGTTTTCTCCCTGGCCCTATGCATGGCAGATTCCTTGCCATCTTTCAGGTTTCAAATCATATACTGTCTCAGAGGAGAGTCTGTTTTAGGCCATGCTCTTGGGTAGCAGATTCTGACATGCTGGTGTGTATGCAGAAAGTTGATTTGGGAAGACTCTTGGGAATAATGCCTGTGAAGGGAGAGGGAAAGTGGATTGGACACAGTGAAGCTGAGTTGAAATGCAGTCACACAGATGCCTCATCCAGTCTTGAGAAAAGTTCTGGAGCCAGGATGACCCTTCAGATTTGTCCTGTATTGAGGCAGGGGGGCTGGGCCTCTGCACCCCACTTCAATCAAGCATTGAATGGAGGCTGACCCGGGGAAAGGGGATTAATGTGGGCAAGGCAGCTCCCTGCAGCTGAAGACAATTCCTAGAGTGACTCAGCTGTGAGCCCATGGCAGCCAACATGGGGGAATGAGATCTCAGGTCCTGAAGGTGGACCAGAGCAACTACTACAGGAGGCCTCACCTAAACACACTACACAAATGAGCAAATCCACCCTTGCACACTGCATTCTATCACACTGTCCTGTTTATTCCATTTCTATTTTATCACAGCATAACTTTTGAAATTAATTTTTTATCCATTACTTGCCTTCTCTTCTTGGAGAAAGGCACCTCATGAGTGTAGTTAGTACTCAGTAGATACTGGTTGAATAAGTGAATGTGGGAACAAATGATGCAGGCTGATAACATACACACTGCATCAGTTGCTGCAGGGATTAGGATGTTCCAATTTACTGCACAGTGAGGAGTCATATTATAAAGGTACTAAGTCTGCAGTATTTGGACGGTACAAAAAGAACATTAAAATCGCATACTTATTCTTAAAGTAGAACACAGAATATAATCTCAAATTATAATATTAGACATTATAATTCCCAGTGATACTTTAAAAAAAAGCTAAGTGTTTTATTCTAATTAGTAAAATAGTAGATATTTATTATGGAAAATGTGTACAATATAAAACTATAAGAAAATAAGATTATGCCGAAACCGGTTTGGCTCAGTGGTAGAGCGTCGGTCTGCAGACTGAAAGGTTGCGGGTTCGATTCCGGTCAAGGGTATGTACATTGGTTGCGGGCACATCCCCAGTAGGGGGTGTGCAAGAGGCAGCTGGTTGATGTTTCTCTCTCATCAACGTTTCTAGCTGTCTAGCTCTCTCCCTTCCTCTCTGTAAAATATCAATAAAAAATATATTTAAAAAAAAGAAAGAAAATAAGATTAATCCATGACCAAAACAGAGACTGGTGGCTATAATTAGCATACTCTGGTATGTTACTTTTCAATTTTTCTCCATTTACATTTTCTATATAATTGAGATCATAGTGCTGCTATCATTTTATATCTTGCATTTCCCCCCCTTAACATTATATAAAGTTTTTGAGGTCATCAAAATCCTTTAGGAACCTTATTTTTAAAGAACTATTGTATAGTTGCAACATTATTATTTAACCATATTACCATGATTGGATAATTAGATTGTTTCTAATTTTTGTGACTATAAACAATTTCAAATAAACCTTTTTATAACAAGATTTATTAATGATTATCCTTCTAAATGCTCATATGATCTAATTTGCTAATAACATGCCTCATTTGTCAGTTAGGTCAAATCACTCCTTTTCATTAAGGTCTTTTATCTGAAATTATAGGGTAGAAACAATCATTAAACTAAACATAAGAAATCCTAGGTTCCAGCCCAGGTTGGCAGCTTACTGCGGGGTAGCCTTGAAAAAACAATGTGCTTTTCTACCCTGAACCTCAGTATCTTACCTTGTAAAATGGAATGGTGGGGCTAGCTACCGTATTTGCCGGCGTATAAGACGATTTTTTGGCCCTGAAAATACCGTATTTGCCGGCGTATAAGACGACTGGGCGTATAAGGCGACCCCCTAACATTTCCACTCAAAATACAGAGTTTGTTATATACTCGCCGTATAAGACTACCCCCCACTTGGAGGCATATTTTTCAGGGCCAAAAAATCGTCTTATACACCGGCAAATACAGTAATTTAGAAACCCTTTCAGCTCTGATATTGTATAGTAGCATGGCTGCACCTTACTTTTCTCTGAGAAACAGCCTCATGGACTCAGTTTCAGGCTCTTTGGCATTCTGAGTTACTGCTACAAATCTTCTCTGATTTCCTGTATTTCTGATTTAATTTCCTTCCCTTTACCCAATTTTGACTATTCTTAATCTTCTTTACCCAGGTCTCACTTTTGTTCCTTCTTTCACTGCCATCCGTTAAGCTGAGATGAATCCTCTCCTCTTGATCTTTTACCTACTCATACTTGCTTTTCCTTTAAATCCTTTCTCAACACTTAATTTTCTGCTAAATCTTTTGAGGTTCAATACTCAAAAAGATTGCTCAGTCCTATACTTCCTTGTTTTCTGAACAAGTAAATGCAAATAAAAGTTGGATAAAAGAATGAAAGAAAGTGAAATTAAACCAGGTAATATGATCTAGCACACACATAGTATTTTAATGTATCTTGACTATAACAGATTGCGTGAGGTATGCGGTTTAAGGAGGCAGGTGAGGAAATGGGGCTGTATGCTTTGAGGAATGACTGAAAAGCCAAAGAATAGTTTAGTCAACAAGGTTAATAGATGCTCATATGTTAAATTACTTATAATTCCGTAGTAAAATTGATGATAGTAATAAGTAATTGCTGCCGAAACCAGTTTGGCTCAATGGATAGAGCGTTGGCCTGCGGACTGAAAGGTCCCGGGTTTGATTCTGGTCAAGGGCATGTACCTTGGTTGCGGGCACATCCCCAGTAGTGGGTGTGCAAAAGGCAGCTGATCAATGATTCTCTCTCATGGATGTTTCTAACTCTATCCCTCTCTCTTCCTCTCTTTAAAAAATCAATAAAATATATTTAAAAAAATAATAAGTAATTGCTAACATTTTAAATTGCTTTTACAGGCAGACATTAATATGCAATGTTTCCTAAATCTTACCATTTATAACCCCTAATTTTAGATGAGTAAACTGATATATTAAAATCATTTTGCTATCTACCTAGTAAAAGAGTAACATGCTAATTGACTATACCTTTGAGATGCCCACCAGCTAATCAGGAGTGAGTATGAAAATTAACCCAACAAAGATGGTGGATTAATTTGCATACACAGGCATCCAGCAGCTGTGGACGCAGGCTTTCTGCACCACCCCAGTTGCTCTGGGGCTCTGGCCAGTGTGGGAAGGTGGAAAGGCGGCTCTGGGCCAGGGGGTAAAGGCAGCTCCAGCCAGAGCAAAGGAGCTGCTGGCGCCAGGGGAAAGAAGGCCCATTCTTGTATGAATCTTCGTGCATTGGGCCTCTAATATTATAATAAACAAATGTACAATAATTATCAAATCCCTGGGATCAGGCAGATTTGGGTTATACTGTGTATCAGTTAGGATGTTGTAAATTGTCTTAATTTGGGTTTGCCCAAAATTCAGAACCAGAGGTGATTTCAGAAATCAGGATGGAGGGAGTAAAGAAAGTGAGAGAAGGAAGGAGAGAAAGTTAAAGTAAGTATGTATTATTGATGCCGCTAGAAGCTCTTGGGAGTGGAATCTGCTCTATCTCTCAAGATCAACCATTGGATCTGTGGAGACTGACATGCTCTCTGTTGTGGGACTGTCCTTTCTGAAAGTGGTTTTCAGAGATTCTTTGGAGAGATGTTGATAGTTAAGATATAACAAAAAGAGTGATTCAATTAAACATTTTGGTGCTGAGAAACACTATAAGGAAAATCAGGGAAGGAAGTGAGCTGTGATTCACTGCATCCCCTGTTCAGATACTTGCCCTTCACTGCTCCATTTGACCTTCAACACAGGGATGGGAAATGCCCACTATTTCCACTTGATAGGTGAGGAAATTGGGGCTCAATGACATTGTGTAACCAGAGCAGGATCCCACCCCCAGGGAATGAGTAGGGATAGGAACCTAATGCTGTCTGTCTTGAGCATCCACCTCTGGTTTGAATACCCATTGTCTACAGGAGTTAGTGTGTAACATCCTTTTCACTCCCACCCCTTTTATGCTATCAAATACCTGTGTCTGCTCAGCCATAAGAACCATGCACTTTGTTGAAGGTCAGCCCTACTGGGCATCTGTTTGGGTGTCACTGGAGCTGAGATATGTTAGCAGTAGACAGTGGACCCATAGGCCAGCTTTTTGAATACTGTGTGGAGCTTGTCCCAGATGTGAGCATCACACACTAACCTGCTGCACTGCTGCTCTGTGCTCATGTTCCCCTTTGTGGCTCTCTTCTATCTGGGCTAGTCATCTGTCACACACTGCTCCCTGCCAATTCAGTGCTTTCTAAAAACCCAAAGGGGAAGGAAGTCCTGAGTAAATACGTCATATTTCTTTCAAACTAGCTTCCGTATTAAAATTTATGTGACTTATTTCTACTTCCAGATGTAGAGGTTTGGATGTTTCACAGCTGCTACTCAGATGGTCGAGAAATACTATTTAGGGCCATAATTTCAGTTTATTCTTGGTCGAGACTTGAACTGAGTTGGTTGATCAGAAAACCCCAAATAAACATGAATTTCACTTTCTTCTCACTCTCGAGAGTGGGCTTCAGAGAAAGATAGGCATGATTTCATGCCTGCCTCTGACTCTGACTGGTGGTGTAACTTTGGGTAAGTTTAATTAAGCTCTCTGCTCTGTCAACATGAGGTGGGGATGAAACGGTAATGATCATATTTACCTGACAGGGTTTCTTTCTGAAGATAAAAGAAGCAATGTATGAAGTATTCAGCAAGTTTACTATCACCAACAGATATTTGACAAATGTTAGCTTTTAATCTGCTCCCTCCAATCCCTGCCTACTTACCCTGATGAAATGTAACAAACTAAAAAAAAAAAAAAAAAAAAAAAAAAAAAAAAAAAAAAAGCATATTTAGATAGTACTGATTAACAAGTTTAGATTTTTTTACTGTGCTAGAGTTTTGGTAGTGCAGTTAGCATATCATCCCAGATTAGGAATAAACTAGTGATGTAAAAATTGAACTGAGACATTCATACCCTTTTTCGTTTCTGGGAGAGAACTGTGTGTCTTATTAAATGCCAGCTACCATGCTATTCTCTCTGGGAAAGGATTGCTTGAATTAGGTGACCAGGGAGTAAGAATTGAATAGAGCCAGTTAAGCAGCTGTGTCTGGATGGAGGCAACAAGCTTCTAGCTCTTACTGATTCATTTCTCCAGCAGTTTTTACTTAAGAGAACCATCCATAATGCATGGCCGCAGGGCTATATAGAAGGAAGATCACCCAAACTGTGAACATTACAAGCATTGCACATTGACTTTTACAGTTCTGGGAAACTGCATGATGAGCTGCCTATAATTTTTCCAGCAGAAGCATGAAAGCAAAAGAAAAGTAGCTACTCAAACAAATAAAGGGAAGTGGGAATGACTGATTCATTTTTTTTTGTATGTGTTCATCATACTTCTAATAAGAATTTATTATAATTAATTTATTCTACAAACATTTGTAGACCATTGACTATGTGCTAGGCACAGGTTATGCAAAGGGCAGCTAGATTACCTGACCTTTGCCCTTCATGGAGCTTACAGACTAGTGAATCCAATCAACATGTCTCTAAAGAAATAAGTATTGTCAATTAGGTGAAAGTTCTATGAAGATACAACAAAACAGAAACCTGTTTAGAGGTGCCAACAAACATTTAAGCTGATCCTAAATCAGGAGGAGAAGCCACCCACACAAATGCCAAGAGCAGGACCCGCTCTTAGAAGCCTGTGCCAAATCTCTGGGAGGGAAAGGTGTGGCTTGCTCTGGGAACTAAAAGGAGGTGAATGTGGCTAAAGCAAAGTGAGCAAAGGGAGGCGATGTGAATGGGAAGGTGGAAGGAAAAGCAGGGTCTGATAGGCCATGTACAGAATGTGACTTTTATTGTATGGTTAATATGAAGCCATTCAAAGTTTGACTCAGGGAAATGGCATAATCAGATTTACAATGTCAAAAGATCACTCTGGTTGCTTGTGTAGGCAGGATACAAGAAACTTTGCAGCCAGTTAGAAGGCATTTAATATTCTAAGTGTGGCCCAGCTGGTGTGGTTTAGTTGTTGAACTTTGACTCATGAACTAGGAGATGACGGTTCAATTCCCGGTCAGGGCACATGTCTGGGTTACTGGCTCAATCCCCAGTAGGGGAGTATAGGAGGCAGCCAATCAATGATTCTCTATCATTGATATTTCTCTCTCGCCCTCTGCCTTCCTCTCTCTGAAATTAATAAAAACATATTTAAAAATATTCTAAATGTGGAATATGGTAGGGGGGGGAGGTGGGAAAGTGGTGACCTGGTGACCATGTAGGGCAGTGGTTGGCAAATGGTGGCTCGCGAGCCACATGCAGCTCTTTGGCCCTTGAGTGTGGCTCTTCCACAAAATACCATGGACTGGGCGAGTCTAGTTTGAAGAAGTGGTGTTAGAAGAAGTTTAAGTTAAAAAAATTTGGCTCTCAAAAGAAATTTTGATCGTTGTACTGTTGATATTTGGCTCTGTTGATTAATGAGTTTGCCGACCACTGGGTAGGGGAAAGAAGTGGAACAATAAGGGATACACACTGGAACCAGGATAGCCTTGGGTGTTAATGAGAGTGACAAGGAGTGGGGCAATCCAGAGTAATATACATGGAGTGGTTTAATTAAATGGGGATGCGGTGGTGCCATTTACTGGATTGGAAAATACTGGAAAAAACCAAGCTTTCTCTGGGTTCCTTAAAAACCTCATGCTTACCTTTGTTATAGAATGAACTACACCACAATTTGGTTTATTGTCTACTTGGCTGCCTTCCCTGCCAGCTTTTTCACCCCTTTGGGCAGAGAGCACAAGGGTTGATAGCATGGGCTTTTGAGTAAAAGTGAACATAGGTCAAATCTGTGATCTATCACTTACTAACTATGTGACCTTGAGCAGATTACTTAACCTAGAAAGTCTAAGTTTCTCACTTTATAAATAGGTTCTCATAACACCTATAGTTTCTCTTAACCTCAGTGGTTGCTTAATTGAATTAAATAAATTATATAATGTAATCAATGCTTAGTATGGAATCAATGAATGCTAGCTATTGTTATGATTAGAATCTTTCATAATGAAGGCCCATAATAGATAATTAGTAAGGATTTATGGAAAAACTGAATAAATGGGTAGAAACTCATTTAGGTGTTCACTTAAAAAAAATGATTAAATCAGACCTGGATTTTAACCCTAACTCCCTACTTACTGTTGGTTTTAACCTCTCAGAATTAATGCCAAATTCAGTTTTCTCATCTGTAAAATGGAACAGAGGTATGTGAGGGAAGGACACATGTATGTTGAGCTACATGGTTTCTTAAAGAGCTTCTAAATTTAAACTTCCAATAATATTCTTAGTTATCTGTTTTAATATACCTATTTAATAAACTACTAAAAGGTGCTTATCTGCTTTCTCATTTGATGCTAACAATTGCCCTGGAATTAAAGTAGGTAGATAATATAATTGTTGCTTAACAAGTAAAAAAAACAAAACGAAAACGAAAACAGAGGTTAAATGACAAGTCCATGGTCAACACTTGAATTTAGACCTAATAACACATACTCTAATCATTTTCTGCTGCACTGAACTGGTTTTCAGATAAGTGGTAATCCTCAGATGCAGACAAAGCTAGTTTATTTCTAAGAACTATGTTATCTTTGGAACCAAGCACTTAAAAATGGTAGCTCATCCTAGCCTTAATATCCATTCTAGAAAAGAATTCAAGTAGACTTTCAGAGCTAAGAGCAATGCTATAGGCAAGTGACACTTCCATTGTGCACTTACTTAGATCTTCTTGTCTCTCTTAAGCTGTCCGATGGAAATAGAATGCAAGCCGCATGTATTTTTAAATTTTTAGTAGCTACATTAAAAATTAAAAATAAACAGGTGAAGTTAACTTTAATATTATGTTTTATTTATTTCCATATTGCCAAAATATTATCATTCAGTATATAACCAATTCAAACATTATTTAGATATTTTATAACCTTTTGTTTTTTCATTCCAAGTCCTTTATGTTTTCATAATCCAATATGTGTTTTATACTTGTAGCACACTTAAGTTCTGCCTGGGCACATTTCAGATGCTTAGTAGCCATGTGTGGCTCTTTGGCTACTGTATTGGATAACACAGGAATCACCCAGTCATCAAACGTTGAAATGGCTTCATTTTAACCTTACAATAAAAGCCATGTTCTATACATGACCCACCAGCTCCTGCTTGTCTCTCCATCTTCTGTTCATGCCACATTCCTCTGCTTGCTTTGCATTTCCTTGAGAATTAATATTCATATAATAGAATGTTGTCATAATCTTATATAATGAACTAGAGGCTCAGGGTATATGAAATCATGCACAAGTAATCTGCTTCAACTTGCCTCAGCTGGCCGCCCTGCCCTCCACTGCTAGTAGCTCTCTACCACTAGTAGATCTCTGCCATGAGTAGCTCTCGCCTAGCCCCACCCGCCATGAGAGTCGTTTGCTCATTTGGTCGCTGTCACCACCACAGGCCTTTTATGATATAGATGGGTTGTGTGGTACATCATTTAATATAGTTGCATTTCTTAGAAAGACTAATCAGCTAGTCAAACTTGCTATTTTACTTAAGATGGACCCCAAGTTAAGTTACATAAAAAATATCTCCATTTGGAAAATCTTCAAAACACTGGGAACAGAACACTGTATAGTAATTATCGATGCATGTTTTGCTCTGCAAAAAGACCAATAAACACACTCATTTATATATATACTTGCATATACTAATATACATAAAACATCTGAAAGAATTTCTAAGATACTGGTCTCAGTAGCTAACTTTGGAAAAGACAAGCATGATGTATTAGAAAAGTTATTTTTATTACATATTGCTTTCACAGTGTTTGAAATTTTTACCAGAATTTTAAACAAAAATTATTGCTTTTCAATGGAAATTATTTATATGTATATATAAAAGCCTAAGTGACCAGCTGAGCTCCAGGGGACAGACACTCAACTCATGAGCTGCCGAGCTATGGTGATTTGGCAGCTGCAGTTCTTTGATGATATACCCGGAACCAGAGAGGAGGGAGCTAGATTCCTGGGTGCATCACCTGAGAAACACCCTCTCGCAATCTGTGATCCCTCAGGGGATGTCAGAGAGCCAGTTTTGACCCGATCCCTACAGGCCAGGCCGAGGGACCCCTAGCCCATTGACTCCCCACTTTGGGTCTGGCTCCCCACCGGGCCTCTAGCTCATTGCAGAGGTCGTGGGTCTGGCCCTTCCAGAAACTTTTCGACTCCATTAGCTAATTGATAAGATGTGCAGGACCTACTGGCTGTGGCCCTGACATCTGACACCTACTCCAGCCCATCTGCTTAATATCAATTTCCAGTAGAGGCAGTGAATTTTCCTACTACTACTTTTAGCTGAGAAACTGACTATGGCTTCCCTCTTTCCAGGAAACAGTAGCACCAGCAGGCTACCTCCAGAGAGCGAAGGAGCAGCTCAGGTGGGAAGAAGGAGGTTCCCACTGCTTCAGGACTCTACCTGGGCAGAAGGGTCTGGGAGGGAGGCTGGCATTGAGCAGGTCCTGCTCTAGGCCAACTAGATGCCAGGCTAAGTAAATCCTGTTTGCTAAATAATTGCATTTTGCAGCTAAATGCGCACAAGTCATCAGTTATCACTAAACTTAGGGTAAAGTGAGATGAAAGAAATAAGACAGATACAGAAAGAAAGTGACATAATATTGGGGGAAGAGAGGAAGGAGCCTGATTCTAGGGTGCATCACCCAAGAACCACCCTTTTGCAATCCAGGACCCCTCAGGGGATGTCAGAGAGCCAATTTTGGCCAATCACCACAGGATAGGCCAAGGTACTCCCCCCCCCCTACCCCCCAGAACATGAATCTGTGCACCAGGCCTCTAAAAAAGACAAGTATGACAAATTGGAAGAGAGTTACTTTTTATTACATACTAGAGGCCCTGTGTATGAAATTTGTGCAATTGGGGAAAGGGGGGGAGGGGTGTTCCTTAGCCTGGCCTGAGCCCTCTTGCAGTCTGGGAATCTTCAGGGGATGTCTATCAGTCAGACATCCTTAGTGCTACTGCAGAGGCAGGAGAGAATCCTGCCATTGCTGCTGCGCTTGCCAGCCATGAGCCTGACTTCTGGCTGAGCAGCTCTCTCCCTGTAGGAGTGCACTGACCACCTGGGGAGACCTCCTGTGTTGAGTGTCTCCCCCTGGTGGCCAGTGCATATCATAGTGACTGGTCGCATTACTGTTCTATCAGTTTGCATATTAGCCTTTTATTATATAGGATGCTCTTATAATGTTTGGAATTTTTAGCAGAATTTTCAACAAAAATTATTTTTAAAAAATATATTTTATTGATTTTTTTCAGAGAGGAAGAGAGAGGGATAGAGAGTTAGAAACATCAATGAGAGACAAACATCCATCAGCTGCCTCCTGCACACCCCCCACTGGGGAAGTGCCCACAACCAGAATCGAAGCTGGGACCCTTCAATCCGCAGGTTGATGCTCTATCCACTGAGCCAAACCGGTTTGGGCAAAAAAATTATTGCTTTTTCAATGGAAATTCTCCTATATAATAAAGAGCTAATAAGCAAATGGTGGTCACACCATCATGCTATAATGGCTCAGACACTCAACATTGGAGAGAGAGGAATGGGAACCAGCCAGGCACAAATGAGCTTGTGAGAGAGGAATGGGGACCAGCTAGGCTATGGCCCAGGAGAGGGACAAATTACCCATCCCACAGTCCTGGGTGCCAGTGGCTGGGGCTACAGCCTGGGATAGAGATAAGCCCCATGATCTTGGGTGCCTGTGGCTGCAGCCAGAGTGAAGCCACCAGTCCATGGTCCCCTGAAGCTGCAGCCAGGCTTGGTGCCTATGACTGGCCGATGGAGGGAATACTGGGTCCTGGGTGCAGGGCAAGGAAGAGGTGGTTAGGGGCAATCAGGCCAGCTGGGGAGCCGTTAGGGGCAACCAGGCATACAGGCAGCTGTGGTTAGGGGCAACCAGGCAGGCAGGCAGATGTGGTTAGGGGCAACCAGGCAGGCAGGCAGATGTGGTTAGGGGCAATCAGGCAGGCAGGCAGGCATGTGAGCAGTTAGGAGCCATTGGTCCGGATTGTGAGGCACAGTCAGACATCCCCTGAGGGGTCCCAGATTGGTGAGGGTGCAGTCTGGGCTGAGGAACTCCTCCCCCCCAACACAAACACATGGATTTTGTGCACCCGACCTCTAGTCATAATAACACTACATTTTTGTAGCAAAAATAAATATCAAATAAAAATATAAACATACATCAGAAGAGAGGTCTTTTGCTTTTTATTTTTCTCAATATGGCCTTTTCTTCAGTCAGAAAGTTGGACCTTTCAGTGGCATGTAATCTAAGGATATAATCATTGTATAAACCCTAGAAGGGTTCAACCATATCACCGCAGCATAGGAGGCAGACAGTCTGTCAAAAAGTTCCTGTAAATTTGATGGGATTTGTAGCCCTACATCACCCATGGGCTCAGGCTGTCAAGCCACCAGACAAAATCAATAGACTCCTGAGTTGTATTCAGAATCTCGGGGCATTTTTGATATGTTACCAAACACCTGGCTTGAACCATATTCTGGCAGATTGTGATATGTCTCTGCACTGGTTCTAGATTGATCAAATCCTTTCTTTTTGAAGATAACATAGTTTGGTGTAGTATTTATTTCCCAAAGGCAGTAATTCACTAAACGCTAATTCTAGGAGTTACACTTTTAAAAAAGTAATACGTGTGTGTGTGTGTGTGTGTGTGTGTGTTTTGTTGTTGTTGTTTTTGTTTGTTTGTTTGTTTTTCTATATTACTTTCTTGGTAAATGGCAAGCATCCTCAACATATTAATAACTCAGAGAAGTCCTGTAGTAAAGAAACCTTTTTCATGTTGTTCAATCCAGTATTTATCAAGCTCATGTGATTAAGCAATTTTTAGTTTCTTTGGGTCATACTTAACACAGCTAGGCACATTTTAGAAACTTCTGCTGTGGTTAGAAGTGGATCTCACTTATCACTTATGTGACCTTGGTCAAGTGACTTAAATTCTTAAAGTCACTTTTTAAAAAATAAAAATAAAATGGAGATAATAATACATGAGGATTAAATTAATTTAATGAAATAATATATGAAGGCAAAGCCTCTATAATGAGGAGGCAACTGACAATAATTCTTTTCTGCCCTCCTGCCCTTCCCTGTTCATTTTAGTTATTGGGCAAGCTCTCATAGAAAGTATGTGTCTATAGGAAGAAGAGTATTGCTAAAATATAACTATTGGAAAATGAGAAGACCTTTTTCTTTTTATTACGGCACACATTTCCAGTGTGGCTAAGGCATGAAGGAGTGTGTGTGAAGCAGAAAATGAGAGTGGACTAAGAAATGTGAACCGCTCTTGTACATGCTGCTTCAGTCAGGTTTTTAGCACAATGGGGGAAAAAAGGATTGTGGTTTATAGAAATTTGTTAAAGTAGGAATTTATTCAATTTTCTGCTTTTTCTTTTTTAACTGAAGAGAACCATACAATTAGAAATTCTTAAACTAAATATAAAGATATGAATTCTACAGGGTCCTGGATTAAGATTCATTCACTTGCATTTAGGCAGTTTATAGAAGGTCCACCTGTTAGTGTCATAAATAGCCTAGATTCTCAACACTGTTTTCAGTCTCTGTGTGTGTGTGTGTGTGTGTAGACACCGTTTTTTTAGGGGAAGTAATATATGTATAATTTGGATTTAATAAGTATAAAAATCCATATGTTTGTTTATTTTTTTAAATGAATACTTGATTCAGTTCGGGCCATTGCTCTTTAAGATCTAAATAAAATCAATTCAACACCACACTCTGCATCCTATGGAAGATCCAGTGCCATCAGTAAATGTGTGTGTGAATTCCCCACAGGCTGTACCTTTCATGGTCTGCTCCAGCACCAAGGCCTGCTTCTGCTGACATAATCAGTTACACATCTTCATCTCATCCCACATTTTCTGACTTTAGGACTCACTTTATCAACCCAGGTGTAAAACTCAGTCCCTTTACTTGATGCTCAAAACACAAACAACAAATTAAAAAAAAACAAAAACAACACACACACACACACACACACACACACGCGCGCGCGCGCGCGCGCGCAAAAATTCATTCTGATTTTATACATATAAAAGAATATTTATGGAAAAGAAGGGGATTTATATTTCAGAAACATAAAAATTAGCCAGTAGGCATTCCTTTTTAAAAATATATTTTATTGATTTTAGAGAGAGAGGAAGGGAGAGGGATAGCGAGATAGAAACATCAATGATGAGAGAAAATATTTATTGTCTGCTTCCTGTACGCCCCCTACTAGGGTATATACCCTGACCAGGAATTTCACTGGTGACCTCTTGCTTCATGGGTCGATGTTCAAACACTGAGCCACAATGGCCAGGCAGCCATTCCTTTCTTGAAGTCTGATAGCCACAACTGTGAATCAGGGCTGCAGGGTTCCTCCATATGGGTAAACTCTGATAGCTCAGGTGTTTCTTATTTTTCTCCATTAACTTCTCCTTCAGGAACAAAAGAGAAAAAAATCCCAATGCCTCCAAATCACCTACTCAATATTAGGCAGTGTCCTTATTGTTCAGTACAGACAATAAGTCCCCGTTGTCATTTGCCCTACTTAAAGGACTACTGTGAGAAGCAGCTTCAAATAGAAACCAGCTCCTGTTATTGCATTATTTGTCCCTTAGATTTTCAGTTTCCTGGGCTTCATATCCAAACCCATGGTCATTGACATGTCACTATGTGAGCTCTGTCTGTACCAAGGAGCATTTTTAGTTTGGAAGATAACTATTTAACATGCCCCCCCCTCCCTGCCAGGGCCCTTAACATTGAATTTTATATGCATCATATAGCCTGTATTTTAGGCTAGATAATCCCAAGTTTACTTTTCCAACTTGGAGAAGTCTACCCAAGTATTTCCAGAGGCTATAGACACAATTGGAAACTTAATTATACATATACGTGTGTGTGTGAATAACCAACAGATGTGACCAAATAATTAATACTCCTTTTTCATAGGAAGTGACAAAATGTTATTAAAATACTTTCAATAAAAGTATTTCTTTTAAAAAATATATATTTTATTGATATTTTACAGAGAAGAAGGGAGAGAGATAGAGAGCTAGAAACGTCGATGAGAGAGAAACATCGACCAGCTGCCTCTTGCACACCCCCTACCGGGGATGTGCCCGCAACCAATGTACATGCCCTTGATCAGAATCAAACCCAGGATCTTTCAGTCCGCAGACCGATGCTCTACCGCTGAGCCAAACCGGTTTTGGCCAATAAAAGTATTTCTAAAATACATGTGTCTCTTACAGAATACAAGATCATATTGCAGCAAGTTGAAATGAAAACAGGGGTAGGTGGGATGGAAGATCTACCATTTAAGGAATTGCATAGAGCAGCATTATTCAGAATTGCAGTAAAGAAGTCAATATGGTTAGTCTCAAACAGTAATGAAACAGAATGGGATGGAGTAGAATAGAAAAAAGGGAGTATATTACATGTGATATAAATAAGTATTCTTCTGTGAAGTTTTCTTTGTTAGGTGTTTGTGTGTATACATCCTTATGTGTGGGTGCCTTTAGATGAATGTAAAATATATTTCTTACTATAAGTCATGGTCAAAGATATTTGAAAGTCATCAGTATAGAGACCAAGCTGCACTGGGGGAGCATATGAGTGTGGTCACTACAATAGAGCCTGCTCTCTATTACAAATAAGAAATGAAATTTTCTTTGCACATTGATGCCCAACTTAAGCCTGACTGCTTCCTGAATAAAAGTCTAAGGTCTGGTTCAATATGAGGATTGCATGAATCAGACTTGCTATTTTCTGTTGGGCCAGCCACAAGAGGACATTAGAATTGGACTGTTGTGATTCAAATCCTGGCTTCTTATTAGTTGTGTGACTTTGGGCAAGACAACCTTTTGAAACATTGGATGCCTCATCTGGAAATGGAGATAACCATAATTATCATTTCCAAACGTTACTCTGAGGGGTATATGAGATCTTTTATTTAACTTTTAAAATAGAGTCTTCACATAGTAAACTATGTTAACTATAATGACAATTATTTTACTTTCTACAACCATAGTTATAATAAATATAGATGTTGCTCCTTACTCTGTTGTGTATGTATGTGTGTGGAAGTGGTCTTAATTATGATAGGAGAAGACATAAAATTTTACATATATAAAATCAGGTCTAAGTTGAGCCCTTGTTTATTGAAGGTCTTGTATATTATGATGAGTCTTTCTTTGGAGTGGACATAGACTAAAGATTTGGGTCAGTGGGGAGTTGCATGACTGATTTACATTAGGTCATTTTGGGACAATTGTTTTCTTATCATATAAAATGAGGTTGTAGAGAAAACCACTCTGCCAAAAAAAAAAAAAAAAAGAGAGAGAGAAGGGAGTGAACATAGGTACAAAGCAAAGCAAATGAGACAGAAAGAGAGCATATGTTGGATTCCTGACAGCTTTTCAGTGGTTGGTATAGTCTTTGAAAACCCAAGTGGCTTTTCAGTTTCATTATCCATATGCATTGCTATGAAGTTGTAATTGTTATAACAATTTTTAAATTTTTGCTTAAAATAGCTCAAGTTGGACTCAGAATATGACCAGAATTCACATTGCACCTTATTTTCCTAAAATAAATCACTTTCTTTGATTATTCTGCATTGAATCACCACCTTGATGTGTCCCAGATTCCCTTCTGTTCTCCAGATGAAACCCTAACTCCTTATTATGACCTACATGGTCCCTCACAGTCCCATTCCGGTTTTCTATTCTTACTTCTCAAAACACAGCCAGTACTCTCTAGCAAGCTACCTGCATCCCTAATTCACAACTTCCTCTGCTGCTTGTGATCCCAGCTCCCACAGCTTACCTCCTCCTGGCAGAGTTAGTAGTTGAGCTCCTAAATCACTTTGCTTATAAACAGGTCTCTCCCAAAATGTATACACACTTTGAATAATTATCAATTCCATTGGGTTAAACTTGAAAAGAAAGAAACATCAATTGAGCTATCAGCTGTAAAATGTGTATGCATATATTATTAGGACAGTCTGTATGTCTATTCAGTAGTATGCTAAAGCTGGCTTTTGTACTACCTAGAGAGAACTCGTTTCTACGTGTTCAGAAATGTTGCAGCCAGTTGATGTTATATTGGTGGCTTGAAATCAGTCAAAATGGGGGTATTTACACCATGAAAATTGGCAAGCACTACAAATCAGGGCACCTGCCTTTCCCCAGAGTTAGTTGTTAAACCACTGCCTCTGGCACTTACCATATTGTTTTGCTTTTTTATTTTTTTATTTTTTATCATCTGTCTTCTGCCTTTAAGCACTGTGAGCATCAGTGAGGGAGACAGAGAGCAGATGGATACTGGAAAAAGAAGGAAATGGGGAACAAAGGAAATAAGGAACAAGCCAGGAATTTTAATCTCTTACCTCTAATTCTCTGTGAAATCAAAGGATCAGTGAAAAGCCACCTGCACATTTTTTTTTTCTACTTGGAATAGACCATTTGAAGAGATAATCACGTCTACTCTTTGAAAATTGTTCTAAGAGGAGATGTGCATTTTTTCCCATTGCCTATTGCAACTTTGCATCCAGTGCAATCAAGGGAGTCTTTGATAAAACTAACTTCAATAAATAAAGCACATTTTCTCCCGTGTTGTTTAAGTGATGATTAAGTCCAACTGATATTCATATTTTTAAAATCCATCTATTACAATAAAAGGCCATTATTTGCTCACTTTTATTTTATTTTATTTAAAATTTTTTTATTGATTATGATATCACATAATTGTCCTTATCCCCCCATTCCCATTCCAACCCCCCCCACATGCCCCTCCCCCCGTTTGTCCATGGCCACTGGCTAGGCCCATGTGCATGCACACAAGTCCTCTGGTTGATCTCTCCCCCCCCCCCCCTCCGAGGCTCGAGAATCTGATTGCTGCTTCTCTTTCTCTGGGTCTATTTTTGTTCACCAGTCCATGCTGTTCATTATTTCCTCTAGATTATATGCTCACTTTTAATAATTTCTATGATCTAATTATTCTAACTTTTCCCCGCTGAGACCATTTTATTCAATTTTCATGAAGTTTTGGTTCCCTTCTCAATTAATACCAAAAATATTATAAAATCTACATGACTCGAGGATTCTTATAGCCATACCACCATTTTTTATAGAAGACAAAATAAGGCTCAGGTAAGTAGAAAAAATTGTCAGGCTTATCAGGTAGCTATTGGCAAAGCTTATACCAAAAGCCACACTTATTGAGTACTCAGTTCAGTTTTTTTTGCCCTTTTCTTATCTACTTTTATTTTTAGAACTGTGGTAGTTAGAGGAGCTCATGAAACATTCTTTCAATCATTCTTTCCTATGAAATACTGGCTTTCTGAAGGCACCATCTAACCTTTCTCCCTATTGGGTGCTTTGAGTCTCCCTGGAGTTTTCCTCCATGAACAGTGGTATCCCATGCCTTTTTCTGTCTGTTTATGTCCTGCTGGTTCATTTTGATTTCAGCTTCATGTTTCGAGTAACTCACATGGCTCTGCTTTAGCTGGTAGGGTTCTGCTTTCAACATTGTGGAGATAAGAAAAATGTAGGAATAATCTTACGGGGCTTGTGCTGGGGTTTAGTAAAGAAAGGGACGAGTTGTTATGGCAGAATTGACCACAGCTACTGAAAATGCAGCTGGATGGAAAGTGTCAGGCCATAGAACAAGCACAGTGCACACACATGCACACGCGCACATTTTGTTGCAAAGTGGTGGTTTTCCTGTGGCAGGCATTGTGCGTGCAAAGGGCAGCTGAGATGGGGATGTATGATGTGGCTGGAATAGGGAAAGATGGAGGCTATGAGAATGACAGCTTGATGCCCAGATCAGTCTTGTAAAGGCAAATGTTTGGGAAGTGCAGTGACAGAGAGGGAAGCAGAGCACAAGGGAGAGTGGACAGGCAACAGATACGCTTGAACATAGCTGCCTTTGTTAGACGTATACTACATATTTTTTCTCACTCATCTATTATAAGTCATTCTTCTTTCTACCCTCCTTTTGAAAATTTTATAATTTGTAAATTTAATATGTGAAATGTTTGTTAATTAATTAAAGTTTACTGGATATTTATATGCTGAATGTCCAGATTACTATCATCTCTGAACGCATAATAATCTGGCCACTCAGTGAATTTGTATCTCACATGGGTACCAAAAGTATTTTAGACTTTTGCTGGAGATTAACCACCTATTTGCCCTGAGCTTTCTATCAACCATTGCAAAGGGGAAAACTGATCAGGTGCACAATTTATAGTATCTTTGATATAAAATAAATGAGGTACTCAAGAAAAGAACACTGGATGGCCAGAGTATTATGCATTCAGAGATCATAATAATTTTGCCACTCAGTGTATATGTGAGACACTTCGCTTCTATCTCAAAACCTTGCAAAAGATGTCATAGCATCCAGTTGATATCACAGAAAAAGGACGCATTGCTGTGGGCATATTTTTTGTAAGATTGCAATATATAAAATTCCCAATATTCAACTTTTTATGCTATAAAATAGATAGTGTTGTATTGTTTTTCTTTTACTTGTCCGGGGTTAGTGGGAAAGAGACAGCACATGAAGTGGTAGCTGTGTGAGGAGCAATTTGAAAATGACTTTTATTTCCCCTTTTAAGAATATGTGTGTATAATAAGAAGCATAAAACTGAAATCTAATAGGCTTCCATTTTAATCCAAGTGCTGTCACTTATTTTCTTGGTGATCTTGAGCTCAGAGCCTCTTAAGCCTTACTCTTTTCACTTATAAAATGGGAATAGCAATAGAACCAACTGTATTTGTTCTCTCTTGCTGCATAACACCCCCCCCCCAAGAACTTAGTGGGTTAAAAGCCCCACTAACATGTATTATCTCATAGTTTCTGTGGCCAGGAGCAGCTAGCTAGATGGTTCTGGCTCAGGTTCCCTCATGAAGTTGCCCTCCAGATATTGGGAGCAGCTTCAATCTTCTAAAGGCCAGACTAAGACTCCCAATTTGCTCATTTCTGTGGGTGATGAGTTGACGCTGGTGGTTAGCAGGAGCTCTCAGCTCTCCTCCATGTAGGCTGTGTAAGTGTCCTGCACAACCTGGCAACCAGCATTCACCAGAGTGAGTCATCCAAGAGAGAGCAAGGGAGAATCTGCAACATATTTTATGACTTAGCCTTAGAAGTCACACATCATCTTTTTCACAGTATCCTATTGGTTGCATAGGCCAGCTCATCCAGTGTGGCAGGGGGATACATAAGAGTGTGAACACCAGCAGGCAAATTCCATTAGAGGCTATCTTGGCTGCCACACGAACCCTATTTGGTTATTGTAAGGATTAACCAAGCTGATGTGAAGAAGTACATAGCCTGGCATGTGTTGAGCACATTGAAGTCCTGATTAAATGTTAACTATTATTATCATTACTTTGTTGAAAGTAATTTAAAAGTTAATGTAAAATTTATATAAAAATATTTGAAAATCCAAAAAAGCATAGAAAAAATGTTAAATAAGTAGAAACACCCACTTCTTTCTACTTTCTTACTTAGAACATTACATATAATATAAAATATTCAGTGAGGTTTGTCAAAATAAATAAAATATTAGAATTCTTATAGCTTCATAGGTAACCGTATGGCTATTTTAGAAAAGTCTTATTAACTGCAAGTTTCAGTATTCTACAGTATAATCTCATATCTAATGGTTCTTTTGAAACTATAAAAAAATGAAAAATTAAGACCAAATTTGATTCAATATGGTAAATGTTCTTCAGGGCTCTATAAGTTCATAAATTTCTCCTATTCTTCTGAATACAGTTGATGCTTTTTTAAAATTAAGTGACAGAAAATAAATATATTTTAAGAGAAAAAGAAATGTTGAAGCTCCCACAATTATTAAGTTAGAGGTGAAGCTGTGTGACATAGCCAGACCTAGGGGTTCAAATGATGTCATTCCCTATCTTGCTTTGCTTTTTCCCATTTGGTGAGTAACATGGTCACCAACATCCCCAAACTCCCACATTTATAGCATAGCAGTAGAATGGAAATAAGACCTTTATTTTCCAGTACCCACTTGTCAATCTCAAATCATATGCTCATTCCTGAGCCAATAATTGTTAAGAAAGATAAGTACTCTGATCTGCCCACCTGGTTGTTGTGATTTCCCTGAGATGAAAATGATGATGATAATGGTGGTGAGGTAGTGGGTGAGGTCAGAGTCAGGAAGCACTGTGATTTTTATTTCCACTAACTCAGCCAGCGAACCAGGAGAAGCCCGGTGGGAAAGTGTGTAGAAATGGGGAAAATCATAGCTACCACAGTCTACTATAAATAAGGAAAATTTACGTTAGAAGCAGTCTATAAAATGAATTAAAAAGAACTGTTTAGAATAACTATATTTTCTAATTACATGTAGAATAATTTATTTTAGGTTTTATAAGGGAAGAAAGTGTAGGGTTTGTACATCCTAGGGCTTGAAGATTAAACAGAACTCACCTATAAGGAAAAAGTATATTTTCTGCTTATTGTTAAAAGATGGATCACAGAAAACTTAGTTTTTAAATAACCCATAAAGTATAAAATCTTAAAGTATAGAAAGCTGCACAAAAACATTGTGAAGATTGTATACACCAATATTTTTGAACTAGGTTAAGAGAAATTAGTTCAGGAACTATTTATTGCTGAAGGTGGTGGAGATGCAAGGAGGATGAATCTTCAACTTCTAGTCTTTCATGTTTGATTTTGTCTGTCTTAGCTGAAGGGGTCTTGCATAATTTTTTCTTTGAATGGAATATTATGTTACTAATAACCTGATGCATGCAAACACTGATTATAAAGTATGTGTATATATTCATGCATTAATTGGGTTATTCTAATACATTTGTTTAGTACCTAACTATACACAATGGTGGGAAAACAAAGAAAAAATATTTCTCTTCCTTCTTGGAGATAAGAATTTAGATATATTTGTTGTTCTTTTATGATTAATATAAGCTCAGAAACTCTGCCCCAATCCACTAACATTTGACAGATATTTAGTCAGCTCCTATTACATGCAAGGTAATGGGTAGAATAATTTCACTGGTGGGTGCTAGGAATGAAAGATGAATAGCAATTTCTGCTCTTAGAAAAATCACAAATCAATACTTCTTGGTCTCAAGGATGGTGGACTTTTAACCTCATCTTATGCTTCAACTTGCAGTGAGGGAGGAAATATGAAGTGAGTGTTGTCTTCCATATTTCTCATCTTTCCACCCCCAACAACAAAAAATACTTTTTTAAATTTAAGGAACCTCTATGAGAAAAAAATTACAGCAACACAATAGATCTTGGGTGGCTGAATCACAACTCATGGACTATTTGTAGATTCCAATAGGACTATTTAGTATCAACTTCATTCCTAACATTGGAACAATATTTCAAATGAAAAGTGTTCTTGGAGGGGAAAGCTACATGTCTTTTTTTAACATATAACATTTGTTCTTATTGCAGAATTCTTACAGCAGACCTTCTTAGAATGTGGTTCAAGGATCACCTATATTATAGTCATGTGGAGAACTTATTAAATGCATATTTCTGGGCACCAACCCAGGCCTTCATAATGAAAATCTGCAGATTCTAAAATTCAGTAGCTTAAACAAGGACCTTAAGTGAGTCTTAGGCACACAGATATTTTAGAAACAATACTTCAAAAACTCAAGTTGTATAAGATCTCACATGGGTAACCAATCTTACTGTAGAATATATTCATTCATTGTATCATGAGTAGGCAACATTAATGACTCAAACCAGCAACAACAACTCGCCAATATACCATTAAGCAAAGCCATTTTGACATGGTGGCTGTTAAGGAATTTTTCTCCATGCATCAGTTTTCTATTCTTACCCAAATCAAAGTGACTTTTAGCTTGGTAATAGAGAACCCTTGGTTTTCCTTGTCATAATCATCTATTAACAAAAGAATAGCCTTCTGGCTGGACACCCAGAAACCCCATCCTCAAATTACTCCGGAGGCATCAAGGGCGTCCCAAGAAGGTACCTCATGTGACCCTAGATGGCCTTATCTTCTTTCTCTCTTCTCAAGTTTGCAATAATATGGCTCTGACCCTATCACTAGTCCCAGCTTCTTCTTATTGCAGTACTGATGAAAGCTGCTATCCAGATGCTATTGTTTTCTGCTCCCAACTTCCTGAAACCAGGAGCTCAATTTGGTCATGCTTTCTTGCTTCCAGTTCCAAGAGACTAGCCTGGCCAGGGAGGAATGCGTTCCTCAGCTATCCCTGTTTGTACTCTGCATCTGAGACTATAAATAGATCTACCTTTTACCTTCAGTGTCTTGACAGAGAATGAAGTGATGTGATTCTCTTTTGGACACATCTTCCTCGCTCAGGAATTGGTCAGAACTCATTCATACTTGGATTTAGTGGGTAGGGTAAGGAGCTGATGACACTCACATTAATAGTTTTTTTTTTTTTCTTACAAAGATTCTTCATTGGGTTAACAATGTTATTAAGGCTACAAGGCTTTCAGTCTTCTTGCTCTGCCATCTACAGCTTGGTGGCTTGTCATCCCAATGGTTCACTCTCTGGTTGTAGGACAGGATGGCTACAGAAGCCAACTGCAGACCCAGCACCCAAAAGAAGAACTGGGGTGATTCTTTCCTTTATTTCTGTTTTAATACTGAAAAAATCTCTCAGAAAATTCTCAGCAAGTTGACCACTAATCTCATGGATGTGAACTACTGGGTCACATGTTTACTCTCAAACCAATCACCATCAAGAAGAATGAGTTAGCCCTAGCTGGTTTGGCTCAGTGGATAGAGCACTGGCTTGTGGATCAAAGGGTCCCAGATTTGATTCCAGTCAAGGGCACATCCTTTGTTGCAGACTCTTCCCTGCCCTAGCGCATGCAGGAGACAACCAATCATTGTGTTTCTCTCACATTGATGTTTCTCTCTATCTTTCCCTCTCTCTTCCACTCTCCCTAAAAATCAATTAAAAGAATATCCTGGGGTGAGAATTAAGAAAAAAAGAGTTAATTTTGTTTGAGGTTTTTCTTTGTTTTGCTTAGAATATTCAGTATTTCCTTTCTGAGTGCTAGACCAGCTGTGGGCAAACTACAGCTCGCGGGCCGGATCCAGCCCGTTCAGCTGTTCTATCCAGCCCGCGGAGCCAAAAGAGCAGAGGGTTCTTTTGCTCTCCCCACGGCTCCTTCACCAGCAGCCCAAGATGAGAGTGCCAGCATGGTCAGGTTGCTTTTGTTCCGGCCCTCCGGTCCAGTTTAAGAACCTATTGTGGCCCTCGAGTAAAAAAGTTTGCCCACCCCTGTGCTAGACACATGAATAAAGTTGAGATATTAGAAGAAAAGAGGTGGGTTTGGGATAGACCAGAAGAGTATCTAGTCCTTCATGATAAAAAGCTCTGGAAAACTGATGGAGTGGTTCATATCCTGATATTCTTGCAACCCCTAGATTCTGACTCTGAAACCCCATAGTAGCCAGAAGTACATCTCAGATACTGACTTACAATAATAAGGAATTACTTGATTTTTTATTAGTTACCCGTCGTCCACAATGTCTGCTTTCTCAATTCATTTATATTTATTTTTTTATTTTTTTAAATCCTCACGTGAAGATTGCATTGCATTTCACAGAGAGCAGGAGAGAGAGAGAGAGAGAGAGAGAGAGAGAGAGAGAGAGAGAGAGGGAAAAGAGAGAGAGGGGAGAGAGAGAGAAGTCTCTATGAAAGAGACACATCAATTGGTTCCCTACTGCATGTGCCCCAATCAGGGCCGGGGATCAAATTTGCAAACCAGATACATGTCCTTGACTGGGGATTGAACCTACTACCCTTTGGTGCATGGGCCAATGTTCAAACCACAGAGCCTGGGCTCAATTAATTTCTAACTACCTTCTGCTTTTTTTTTTTTTGGAAAAAAAATAAATAAATAAACACAACTAAAAACTTTCAACAGCTGTTCAGGTGGAGATAAGTAATGTAACAGTTTAAAAAACAAACAAACAACTGCAGGTTGTCCTCCTTGGCTGCTTGAAGATTGGTCACCATCATGAACAAACATGATATGTGTACAAAAAATGTGTACAAGATATGTGTACCAAAAAGGTATGTGTACAAATATCCCAACAAAGTATCTACCCAGACTAGGAAGTTCATGACCAACCAACAGACTACTTCAGTGGGAACAAATCTCATTGATGTCCTTCACCCTGGGAGGGCAACATCACCTAAACCAGAAATTCAGGAAAACCTAGTCAGAATATAAGAAGATGACACCAGATATCATCTTGTGCTTGGATTCAGAACCCATGCTGGCAGTGGCAAGACAACTGGCTTTGGCATGATTTATGATTCCTTGGATCCCATAAAGAAAAATGAACCCAAACATAGACTTGCAAGACATGGCAGATTTATTTTATCTCAACCAAACAGCAAAATGAATATGAGGATGGAATGAAGAGCCGCAGGGGACCGCCAAAGTCAGTGTTGGTGCTGCCAAAAGAAAGGCAAGATTCTGCAGTCACTTTATCTGTGGGGATTGTGCAGATTTTTCACAAGACGATTAATAAGCTACGAACTTTTATATGGAACAAAACAACAACACAAAAACTGTGATTTAAACAAAACATTGGTTATTAGTATCTTCCAGGGTTTGTCAACCACTTCCATTCTCAACATCAGAACTCCTTTTCTTTTCACAAGCAGCCACTGACTTCAGTGATGCAAGTAGCATGGGCCTTAGACCATAACCTCTGTGTGAGAACTGTAAAGGGTGCATCCTCTGCCTCAGTCCCGAAGGGCAGAGATGTCCTCACAAAGGAAGGGGGGCGGGAAGAAGGAAGAAAGAACTCCAAACCTCTCAAAAGAACAACTGCAACCAACCATTAAAGTTAATTAGAACAAAGTGTCAGAAACAGAACTTTAAAAATGTTGTTGATGTTTACTCCAAAACCTGTTTTCCCCAGAGCTTCCATGTGTTTCTTTATTTGGTTTTATTTTCTAGGACTGGCACCCACAGCAGCAGATGTGGGAGCAAAAATGAAATCAGAAGGACGTTGGTATTCTGGAGTAAATTGTTCTTCACTGCATTAGCGAAAGGAAACAGATTGTAGCTAGGATAAGAGCAGTGTATATAATTTTAAGTGTGCAATAGCACACAGCATCGATTTAAATGACCTAGTAACTCAGTACCGTCCCAGACAATTATTTCCTAACCAGGATTTATGTCGTGTGTTGTCAAAAAGCAGTCCAAACCTTGGACATAGATACATGTTTCGAAGTTGCTTTTCTCAATTGGGTCAGACCTTTGAATTGCTCCGTTGTAAAAAGCAGAAAGGCCATTTTCCCTTTCTCTTCTTCAAATTTAATAACTATCAATGATATTAGGGAATGGTTCACCTTTTTTCCCAGTCATTTAAGTGTGTTTTTTAAAATATGCACATGCAGATTTATTTTAAAGTATCTGAAATGATGAAATTATTAATCAATATAAATATAGGAATGAAATTTTAAAAAGCCTCACACTTTTATTTTTGGTGATATCCTTCATATAATGTAAAACTATTTGGGGGCCTTTATTGAAATTGCAGAAGAAATTTAAAAATTTTAGTATTTTTCTTCCCCACCTCCTCCCGCTGCACCTCAAATTTCTTTCTGGGGAAGCAGTAAGATTCAGGTTCGAAGTCACATGTTAATGTCATAGCCTCAGCTTGTCTGGGTAAATGCCAAGGAGCAGCACATCTCACATCAGAGTTTGTAATGAACCTTCCATTGAAAAAATCCAGCCAGCCTTTTGACTTCACATTTTATGGCTTCCCACTTTGCCTGACATTATATTTCAGGACTACACTTGGAATGCTGAGCACAATGGTCTCCACATCCTAGTCTCAGGTGCTCAGGTGCATTGATGGATTTTTTCCTTTTATTTTGTAGCAGTATGCCTCATGGACCTGAGGTTTAAACTTAGTTGTAATTTTGTAATCTTAGCAACAGAGCTGCCAGCAAAAAGCACGTCTAACTTTTTCATTTGCTCTTTATCTCTCTCACTATAACTTGCCAAACTAGAATCAAACCTCTGGGACATTCTTAGGTGGGATTCTCAGCTAAGGAATAAAACCTACACATGTACTACTTTGGTTACTAGTATAACGAAGGGAAGGCTGAGATCTAAAGCTTTTTCTCTTTAGCTTCTCCAACTTTTTTCTTTCTTTTGGTCACTGTTGCTTAATACCATTATTATTATTATTATTATTATTATTTTAATCCATCTCCTGAGCAAGTCTTCTCTAAACCCTCCTCTATCATATTTTGCTAATTATAATGACATAAACTTATTTATCTTTCCCATTATTTTTTCCTTTATGGAGATTAGACATAAAAATCAGAATAAGAGAAATTAGGTAGTGCAAATCAAATGAGTAAAGATGCAGAAATTCTAGCTATGCAGAAAAGATTTATTTTGGCAGCGTAAAACTATTCCATGGTTTTACCAATCCTCCAATTGCAGCATCCTAAGTACTCCTCCACCTCCATAAATGACAAATAATTGTTAACTTGTGCCAGAGACTTAAGAAGAAAAGGAAGGCCCCAGGAAGGGAAATGCAGAGGGGTCAAATCGACCTTGGCCTTAGAAAGAGTAGTGTAATTCTCCAGTGACTACAAAGGCGGAAGTGGGAGGCAATTCCGAGAGGTGAGAAGCCACTCCAAAACTCTAACCCGTATGGATGATTATGGACTAGAAGTTGTGTCTCAAAGAACAATTTATATGTTCTCTATATTATCTGTGAGTACTTGACTAAAAATTAGGGTGTTTAAAAAAATGAATGGTACCGCCCTCATCTATTAGTAAAGAATGGTTCTGGGGTTGTTCTGAATTGACTCCAATCTTCATGTTGAATGGAAACCAAAGAGGGCCTGTCACCATAAACATTATGAGAGAGGCTTGTCTGCCTCTCTACTTTAAACACACAGATCAATGTCTGCACGAAGCTATTTCATTATCTCAATCTATGAATTCAAAAGATGAAGCTCAGATAATATATTACTTATCTACTAGGTGCCCAATGCACAAAAATTAAACAAGGCCAAACAGTTTGGGCAGTTTATAGCCAACTTGTGAACCTTAAGAACTTACCTTCCCTAACCTAGGACGCTTGAGAGAAAATGGTTAATACATGTCCTCTCTAACTAGAGAATTGCATAGCTCAAAACACCCTGTAACTGTTAAGGCAGGATGAGGGAAGGGGGAAGGAAAAAAGGGAGGGTTTTATCTCAACCACTAAACAAAGAGATCAGCTGTCTTAGGACTTGCCAAACAAGACAAAGGTATGTATACAAATATCCCAAGAAAAGCCATAATAAAGTAAAAGGGGGACTTTGAAACTAATCTACCCAAAATATCCAGCAGAGGAACCTTGAAACCTGTAGATGAAAGGGTATAAAACTAGGCACATGCTCAGACCAAGCTTAGGCTTTATACCAAGTATATTTTTAATAAATTTGCTTGCTTTACTACAGTGCTGCTATCTGTCTGTCACTTGTTTGAAATCTTAGGAGTTTGACAAGAACTGAGGAGGAGGCTGCCTGATAACATAACTTCATAGCCTTCCTGTTTGATTTACTTGTGTGGATTGTAAGAAAAAAGTCAAAGATGATTCTAACGCCTTTGATCTGACCCCCTGGGGGAAATGGAGATGCTACTTCTTAAAATGGGGACCAAGAGATGAAGCAGATTTGGGGAATGAAAGGAGAAATCGAGTTTCTTGATATTCTTATTTTGGACAGGTTAAATTCAAGACACTTATTGGTGATTTCCAGAGATGTCCAAAGGCAACTGAATATACAAGGTCAGGAAGATTTGGTGTTTGGAGATATAAATTTGGGAATCATTATTATTGACTTATCCTCTGACTTAATGCCTAAACTTTGTCCTCCTTCTTTGTTCAGTGGCTGTATCTGGATGATTTATTAAAACAAACAGACTTGGCATGATTTTAATTTTAAAAATAGATATCCTAAAATATAAGTAATAGTTTATATAACATATGAGTTTGAGAAATAACAACATTGACTGATTTTAAGATCACATAAGGCTCATCAGGTAAATAAAATGTCGGCAACGTGCACTTGGCTGCACAGTGGCCCCAGAGCCCAGGTGAGATGGTCCATTTGACTCCATTTGCTGAGAAGTGGTGGCGGTGCTCCTGCACGGCTGGGGCTCTGAATGGAATCCTGTGGGGAAAGCTGCCATGTTTCAAGTCAAAGGGCAGAGGAAAGGGAAAAGGAATCAGAACAGTCTGTGAACTATGGGCAGAAAGGAGCAGACCTGATGGTTTATTCTCTAATTCAAATGATTCAAGCTGAAGGTGTCAGTTAACAAGATTATTTATTAGAAAGCAAGGTCACGGAAATCACAATATTTGTTCAAGGATCATTATCATAGTGTTTGTTTTGAAGAGCTATCCTGGTTGCAAAGAAGAATGTCTAATGTTACACAGAAATGGGATATCAGAAGAGCTTAGATTCAGAGTGCCCAGCAGCGCCTCTAAGATGGGTGATTCCATTTCTTGAGTTGCACTGAATATTTTTCAGAAAGTACTGGACGGGAGAGGTGGGTGACACTGGTATGGTATTATGTACGGTTTCAAAGACTTACATATCTACTTATTTGATCTCGATGAAGAAGCTGTGAGATGGACAAGTCAGGTAACGGACTTTCCAGATGAGGAAGCGAAATCATCAGTAACTGGTGGAAAATGGATCCACACTGGGGTGGGGGTGGGGGCTCAGAGCTCCTGTTAAGGAAAAAATGTATCAGGGCCACCGCTGACTCGGTGAAATAAGCATCAGGCATCGCCAAAGCTGCTGTCAGTTGCTCTTCCCCCTCAGCCATGGCTATATTTAAATCAAGTCATAATAAAAGAAACCAGCAGCTGGCACTTTTGGAAAGCCAGCTCTGGAGCCCTCTCAAAAGAAAACCTCTTTCTAGATAGAGTTTATTGTTACTCTTTTTAAATTTTTTCATTTGCTGTTTATTTTAAAGTTATATTTCTAAGTGAAATATTTTAAAGTTTAAAAGAAAATGGGATAAACTATGCCAAATCACAGACAATAACATATCTTGAGCAATGTGCCGATTTTTAATTTTGTAACTATTTATCTTCCTGGCGGCTGCCTGTGAAGCACGATGTGCCCCAAAACACAGTTCCACAGACACTGGTACGGCAGCCCCTTCCACACATGCGGACCCCGAGTCCTCCATCAGCTTGCAGGAGTAGTGACACATTAATTCTACGATTCAGTGCTGTCATACTGATGATCATTCATGGCTGCTTAGTACATCAGCCATTAAACACATACTCTGTCCCCACAAAACCTGGTGGCTACGACTATTCACATTTTAGACTAGGAAGCGGAGGCCCAGAGAAGGTAGCTTGTCTAGAGACAGGCAGCTTCCTACTGGCTGATGCTAACAGCACACCTTTTGCCTGCATCGTCCTAGTCCCTCTGAACCTCAGGTTCCCCAACAGTCCATGCACTTCCCTCAGAGGGAGGCAAATTAAAATTCTGTTGCTTTAGGAAAGGCTCGACCTAAATTGTTTCCTACCCAGAGGCTGGATTAGAATAGACAAATCTTGAATTCTTTGAGAAGCAGTGTGAAAGGAGCATTCTGCAAAGGTGCCAAAGACCTGAGCTCACAGGATCAAATCTGCTTCTCACCGGTGACAGCATAGCCCCTCAACCACCTGAAATCACCTCCGTTTCTTCCTCTGGCAACCGGCAACTGTGGGGGGTGCCCTGCTCATTCTCCAGGGCTGCTCTGGAGTCAAATATATAAATGAAAGTATTTCTGGTCAATTGAAAAACTCCCTACAGATGGGGCTAGTGTGAATGTTCTCTTATAAAAAAAAAATTTGCCATTTGCCAAAATGGTAAATTTAACTCGAGCTTCCCTCTCCCTATCAAGTCTAATAACTATACAGCAAAGGAAATGGGTCTGTGCAGCGGAAGGCACAGAGGAAGGACCATGTTTTCACTGAGTCATGAGGAGGGGCTGATTCGCTCATGCAGCCATGTGCCCGGTGTGCCTCTCAGCTTGCTCCGTTAGTAACAGGTGTTCGCGGGCTGGGGAGGATGGAGAACAAGCATTCCTCCTCCCCAGTTTCCTGTTTCTCACTTGTCAAGGCTTCTGACAGGCATTTTGCACGTCTCTGTCACACTAGCTTGGCTGCACAGCATGCTGCTTAAAGCAACCCCACGTCTAGAAACTTGGAGAATTCCCCCTTAGAGTTTCTGTCTGATGACAAGCCTGTATATAAGTGTCGGTAGCCCTTCTGATTGACACGTGTTTGTTTTATTCATCCTCCTAATGGGAGGCACACAAATCCTTAGTCTGCCCCACTGGTGATTGGGTTTTGCTCTAAGATATCAGGCTTGATTTGTGTGCCTATTTAATATGATCTAAAATATCTCTTTTCCTTGTTCCTAAGTATTTGGTAGGTAATTCTTCCTTATGTCACAATCATTTGTTAAAGTGTCTGTCTCTCCCACTAGACTCTCAACTTCTTGGAACAGGGGCCCTGAAATATTCCTAGCACACCTAGCAGAGTGCCTGGCATAGAACAAAGGCTGATAAATGCATATGAAACTGAATCTTACTGCATTGCATCAGAGGTACCTGGAAATGGCAATTCCCCCGAAGGAAATGAGGCCTCATTTCTTCCAGTTATTGAAACCTTTTTGGTGATTACAAGACTAGAATCTAGGGCTTTCACCAGTCCTGGCTTCTGGTCCCAGGCTTCATGGGTATTTCTGTATTTGGCATTTACAGAGATGGAGTCACCTTTGGGGCTTTATTGTGTCCACTCAACTTCATATATAGATGGATATCATGTTACACAGACATACACACACAGGGTAGGGCAAAAGTAAGTTTACAGTTGTATGTGACACAGAGCTTGTTCTTGTATTCTTATTTATTATTTTATTATGTTCCACATGAACAACTATAAACCTCTTTTTGCCTTGGTGTGTTTGTGTGTGTGCACGTGCATGCGTATTCTAATACTTCCAGATGAAGGACAGAATGTGAATTTTTCAATTAACCTGCTTTATCCATTCACTGATGGCATCTTTTCCTTTACTGAGGTTTATAGACACAGCCCACATAACTTAACATGTTTAATTCATATCACTAAACCAGTATTATGCAGGATAAAACTGAAGAAGGGATTTTCCTATTTGGGTTCTTGGGGAACAGAAAAGGACAATACACACACACACACACACACACATACTCTCTCTCTCTCTCTCTCTCTCTCTCACTCACACACACACACACACACATACACACACACTCACACATACAGACGGTACCACCATGACCACCATTATTACTAATACTAATCTTTCCCGGACTTTGCCTATTTCTTTTGAATGCCAGGGCAGTTATGAAAACTAGGAGAGGATAGCCACATTTCATGATCCGGGGAGTAATTGGATCATGAGAGGGTGAGGAAGAATCCCTTCCCCCTGTAGAATTGTTTGGTTGGACAGGTGCATTAATTAGGGTGAGGGGTTGGTAATTTCCTGTGAAGCCTCCAGCATTTGCAGCTTCCAGATGCCAGGAGTGAACCTGCAAGAGCAATGGTCTGATCTGTGGTAGCTTCACATGGTCACTGCAGCGGGGGCATTTTCAGTTGTTCCTCAGTCCCCACTACTATCCCTGTCCTTTGGCATCAGGGTACGTATCCTTTATACAAGGAGAGAGTCTTAGTGCTGAAAAGGCATTTAGAAATTACCTAGTCTGGTCTTCTGACTTTACAGAGGGTAATGTTTTGAAATTGACTTGCTCAAGAGCCTATTAGGAACTGGTAGCAGAACTGAGATTAGAACCTGGGTCTTATTGCTTTAGTCAGATGTTCTTTCTACTACAATAAAGCTGAGATCTGCTTTAATGTATACACACAATTAAGGTTCAACTACACAATTAATGTACACACATCAACTAAGGTTCTAAAATTTAAGTGTTTTTTAAATTTAAATTCTTTATTATTTAAAGTATTACATAAGTATCCCTTTTCCCCTCTTTTCCCCCCTTGACCTCTTCCCGGCTGCCCTCACCATCCCAACCACTCCCAATTTGTATCCATTGGTTATGCTTGTATGCATGCATACAAGTCCTTTGGCTGATCTCTTACACCCTCAACTCCCACCGTCCCTCATAGATTGGACAGTCTGTTCGATACTTCTATGACTCTGGTTCTATTTTTTGTTCATCAGTTTATGTTGTTCATTATATTCCACAAATGAGTGAGATCATGTGATACTTATTTTTCTCTGACTGGCTTGTTTTGCTAGCATAATGCTCTCCAGTTCCGTCCATGCTTTTGCAAATGGTTAAGAATTCCTTCTTTTTTACAGCAGCGTAGTACTCCATTGTATAGATGTACCACAATCTTCTAATCCACTCATCTGCTGATGGGCACTTAGGCTGTTTCCATATTTTAGCTATTGTAAATTGTGCTGCTATGAACATAGGGGTGCATATATCCTTTCTGATTGGTGTTTCTGGCTTCTTGGGATATATTCCTAGAAGTGTGATTATCAGGTCAAATGGAAGTTCCATTTTTAATTTTTTGAGGAAACACATACTGTTTTCCACAGTGACTGCACTGGCCTGCATTTCCACCAACAGTGCAAGAGGGTTCCTTTTTCTCCGCATCCTCGCCACCACTTGTCATTTGTTGATTTGATGATAGCCATTTTGACAGGTATGAGATGGTACCTCATATTGTTTTGATTTGCTTTTCTTGGATATTTCAATCATAGTTGACATACAGTATTATTTTATAACTAGGATTCCACCGAGTCTCCTGTGTACCTATTCCAGGACTTCTGTGAGGATCAAAAGAGATGAGGCATGTGAAAATGCTTCACAGACATTTGATTAAAGTGTGAAATGTTTGCTCCTGGCTATAAAGCAAGTCATGTTCCTGGACTGAAGGCAAGTTGCCTTTAGGGAGAGGAAACTGGGCAATGCTATGTGATATCATTACCCAGTGCCCTAGCCACTGCTTCTGGGATGGGCTGGGCTGAGGGCCACAATTTGCCTCTTGGGGTCTTGCCAGCATTGGCTGCAATTTGGTGGGCTGTCACTCTGGGTTGGTGGAGGGGCCTGTGTTCCACTTGGGGGAAGCCAAGTGTTGTTTTGTGGGTGCCAGGTCTGCAGTGTTTTTTCTTTGTAAATGGCCAGTGAGCATCACGTCAGCTCCTGCATTGAGTGTCTGCACCCTGGTGATCAGTGCGTATCATAGCAACCAATTGGACACTTCATATACTATTAGCATTTTATATATATACACGTAGTTTTAGGTGTACAGCATAGTGGTTAGACATTTATATAACATACAAAGTGATTGTGCCCAATCAGTCTAGGACACACCTGGTACCATACATAGTTATTACAATATTATTAATCATATTTCCTATGCTGTGCTTTATATCCCCATGACTTTTTAAATTTATTAAGATATTACATATGTATTATCCCCACATTACCCCCAACCCCCCACTCATGCCCTCACCCCCTGTTGTCTCTGCCCATGACTATTTTTGTAACTATCAATTTGTGCTTCATAATCCCTTCACTTTTTCACCCATCTTCCCAATACCCATTCCATCTTGCAGCCATTAGTTTGTTCTCTGTATCTATGAGTCTGTTTCTGTTTTTGTTAATTTTGTTTTTTAAATCCTGCATATAAATTAAATTAAGTGATATCTGTCTTTGTCTGACTTATTTCATTTAGCATAATATCCTCTAGGTCCATCCATGTTGTTGTAAATGGTAAGATTTTTTTTTTCTATGACTGAATCATATTCTATTGTATATATGTACCACATCTTCTTTATCCAATTGATGGACACCTAAGTTGCTTCCATATCGGCAATTGTAAATAATGCTGCAATAAATATAAAGGTGCATATATTGTTTTTAATTACTGTTTTGGATTTCTTCAGATAAATATCTAGAAGTAGAATTGCTGGGTCATAAGGTAGTTCTGTTTTTATTTTTTTTAAAAAACCTCCATACTGTTTTCCATGATGGCTATACTAGTCTGCATTCCCACAAACAGTGCATGAGGGTTCTTTTATTTACATCCTAACTTTTGTTTGTTGATATATTGTTGATAGCCATTCTGGCAGGTATGAGATGAAATCTCCTTGTAGTTTTAAGTTGCATTTCTCTGATGATTAGTGATATTGAGCATCTTTTCATGTCCACTGGTCACCATCTTTAATGCTCTCTTTGGAAAAGTGTCTATTCAGGTCCTCTGCCCATTTTTAAAATTGGAATGTTTATTTATTTGGTGTTAAGTCGTATGAGTTTGTTACATATTTTGGTTATTAACGTTTAATTGATTATCTAAAGAGTTAAAATAATAAGGACTTGTTAGCAGATCACAAGTAAAGAATGAAAGTAAAGTATGTCATAGATAATATCATAGTTCCCAGCTTGGCTAGCTGATGAGCTAAAAATGCTATGAAGAGATAGGAACTAGAGGCAAGGTAGGCTGACAAAAGATAAGTTCATCTGGGGCAAGTTGAGGTTCTGCTTTGTAAAGACAGACAAGTGGGAGCCCCTGCTGTGCTGGGAAATGGGGTCTGAGTTTCAGGAGAATGATTATGGGAATGTCATAGAAGGGTCTGAGCCTGCTCAGGGAGAAGTTCTTGTACTGGATTAATGTGTAATTTGCTGTCAGAGTGATAAATGATATAACCTCAATTATTAAAAAAAAAAAAAAGGAAACCAAGAGATTAATGATACCTGTTAAATTAAGGGCTAACCAAGGAAAAATGGTAAATAATTCAAGATTTCTAATTTTGATACTTCGAACTCTTTGAGGAGGGATGCTAAAAAAAGTGACTATAGCAGAACAAATTCCCAGATTCCAATTAATACTTTTCTCCAAGCCACTACTGGTTTATCACTTGAGGCCTTGGGAAATTTTTACCTGTGCCAGGCCTCAGTTATCTGTAAAGCAGGGTTGCTGAGAGGATTAAACAATCCTGCAAAGCACTTAGCATAATGCAGGGAGCAATTCTGCTAGAAAACAGACAATAAAAACTACCATAGAAAACCACCATTGAAAGAATAAGTAAAAATAGCTGTAAGACAAACACTATTCAGATGGACCCTCACTGCTATTCCCAAGATATCCACAATGGGTGTGTGTATTTGGTCTGGCATGCCACCTGTCATTACTATGATTCTGCAAAATATTTTTTGTATTATTTTTCTATTGCTGTGTAACAAATTACTACCAACTTGGCAACTTAATACAATTGCGTTATCTCAGAGTTTCATAGCATGGTGAGATACTCTACTTATGGTCTCATTGGGCTGAAACCAAGTAGTTCTTGGCTGGGCCTGTAATTCTTGGTTCTCATAGGGCCCTCTTCCAAGTTCAGGGATTGTTGGAAGAGTTCACGTCCTTGCAGTTGTAGAACTGAAGTTGTCGTTTTCCCTTTTAGCCATTGGCTGGTGATGACTCAGCAACTCCAGGCTGCCAACAGATCCTAATCAGTGGCCCCAATAGGCAGTTCACAGCATAGATGTTGGTTTGCTCCTAGGCCTGGGAAGGACTTCTCAGGCATTGATTTCCCCTCCTACTTCTAATCTCTGACTTCTCCAGGAGGTCTCTGACCTGTAAGGCAAGATTTAATAGGCTCAAGTGTGTAGCCAATCTGGATAATCTTCCTATTTTAAGATCAACTGACCTGGGGCATTAATTATATCTTCAAATTCCTTCACATTGGCATCTAAAATGGTGTTTGATTGAATAACTGAAAGTGTGGGTACAGTAGGGGTCTGGAAACCTGGGGGGCCATTTTAAGAATTCTGTCTACCACATTTCTGAAGCAAGTTCAGTCACATTAGTGGCATTACTGCATTTAACATTTGCCCTTAGGGCTATTTCTCTATATTCTACTAACATTTGAATAACAAGTTGCTGATTATTTCTAAGGCAGAGACATACATTTGAAAGCCTGGCATATTTTTTTGGGTGCTCTTAGGATACCTCTGAATGATGTGACATTATAGGTCTTTAACCTTTGATTCTGTGCCCCTAACTAACACCTATATAATCATTGGGTCAAGGCAAGGATTTATTGGTCGTTAACATTTTTCTTTTCACCTCAAAATTGCTTACTGTTCCTGACTTAAAAATATGTGAAGTGTCTGGTTGATCAAATGTAGTCCAAGCAGTAAATCAGTTGAGGACAAGGCTGGTTTGTGGGGGTGCTTAAACATATGCTTGCCCTGAACATATATTTAATTTAGGAGCAATATGTTTTATGTTGTCAAAGCAACTGGCTTCACAAACGAGGCTCCTAATTCAGACACTCAGGCTAAGAAACCAGTAATAAAAAGAAGTGAGTCCCTAGATGGTTTGGCTCAGTAGATAGAGCGCTGGCCTGCGGACTGAAGGGTCCCCAGTTCAATTCTGGTCAAGAGCACATGCCTGGGTTGTGGGCTCAACCCCCCAGTGAGGGGTGTGCAGGAGGCAGCTGATCAATGATTCTTTGATTATTGATGTTTCTCTCTCTCTCCTCCCTTCCTGTCTGAAATCATTTATATATACACACACACAGTGAGGGTGGAGTTGACGTATAAATTATGGCTGAAATGCTTAACCTCTAGGCTACCAGAAACACTGTCTCTGCAGTTGGTCTCAGCCAGGTGAAATTCCAGAACTTTTAAAATTGGTCTGTATTTGGACCACTCCAGTGCTGACAACACAGCCATCTCAGCAATTGCTGGACCGTGAGACCCATTACTTCTCCCCCAACACACAGCTAGATCTAATGGTCAATCTATACCTGGTTCCTTTAATATGTTCAGACATATTATATTGTTAGTTGATCACAGGATTCCAGACTAGTCAATGCAATACACAAAAGAAACCAGACATTGCATAATGATTTTCTTGATCATCTTGAGATGCCTACATTTATATTACGTAAAGGTTGACCTAATAGGTATCTTGGACATCATCAAAAATGTCAATGTTCACATGTATGTGCACATTTTGGTCTGTGTTACAAGGAAAACTCTAAGTACATTTTATTTTATTTATTTATTTATTTATTTTTTTTAAACTAAATCTTTATTGTTCATATTATTACAAATGTTCCTCATTCCCCCCCCCCATTGCTCCCCTACACCAAGTTTCCATTCAATTCTCTGCCCTTTCCCCATCCCCCATTGTCCTCATCCATAGGTGCAGTTTATGTTCAGTCTCTTCCCGCCCCGCCCCACTCCCCATTTCCCCGAGAATCATCAGTCCACTCCCCTTCCATACCTCTGATTCTATTATATTCACCAGTTAATATTGTTCATCATGATTTTTACTTCCTTTGGTTTTTAGACTCACTTGTTGATAGTTACATGTTTGTTCATATTTTTATCTTTATTTTCTTTCTCTTCCGAAAGAACCCCTTTCAGCAATTCATATAATTCTGGCTTGGCAGTGATGAATTCCTTTAGTTTAAATTTATTTGTGAAGCTCTTTATCTGGCCTTCGATTCTGAGTGATAGCTTTGCTGGGTAGAGTATTTTTGGCTGTAGGTTCTTGTTATTCATCACCTTGAATATTTCTTGCCATTCCCGTCTGGCCTGCATGGTTTCTGTTGAGAAATCAGCTGACAGTCGTATGGGTGCCCCTTTATAGGTAACTACCTGCTTTTGTCTTGCTGCTTTTAATATTCTCTCTTTGTCTCTAGCTCTTGGAATTTTAATTATGATGTGTCTTGGTGTGGTTCTTTTTGGATTCCTTTTGTTTGGGGTTCTGTGTGCTTCCTGGACTTGTAAGTCTATTTCTTTCCCCAGGTGGGGGAAGTTTTCTGTCACTATTTCTTTCCATATGTTTTCGGTATCTTGCTCTCTGTCATCTTCTGGGATGCCCATAATTCTGATGTTGGTTCGCTTGAAGTTGTCCCAAAGGTTTCTCACACCATCTTCAACTTTCTGGATTCTCTTGTCTTCTTGCTTCTGCGGAGGAGTGTCCTCTGGCTCTTTGTGTTCCAAATATTGGACTTGATTCTTGCAATCTTCCAATCTGTTTTTAGGACTCTGTATAATATTTTTTATTTCAGATAATGTATTCTTTATTTCTAGTTGGTCCTTTATCATTTCTTGTTGATCCTTTATCATTTCTTGTTGATCCTTTATTATTTCTAGTTGATCCCTTTTCATATCTTCATAGGTCTCATTTATTTTATCGGCCTTTTCTAGGAGATTCTTGAACAACCTTATAAGCGTGGCTTTGAACTCTATATCCTGTCGCTTTTTGTCCTCCATTTCTTTCGTTTGTGATCTGTTTCCTCATTTCGGCATTTTCGCTGCTTCCCTGAGTTGGTAGGTTGGGAGGATCAGCTGTGTCTATGCCAGGAGACAACCTTATTCCACTAGACTTGGAAACCTGCAAAAGCCTCTCTGAGTTCAGCTTGGATGAGGCGGAGTTTCAGGGTGGAGCCTACAGCCTTGGCTTCCGGTTAGCCCTGCCTCTGAGGTTCCTGAGTCTCAGTGTTCCTCAGTGTCCTTTGGTACTCGCTGCAAGCACCTCTGAGAGAAAGGCACCCTAGAGCTTTGCCTGCTACCAGACAGTGTAGTCTCTCCCCCAACGAGCCCACAACTGGGGTTCAGAGCAGTTGGAAGTGGGGTTAAGAGCAGTCCGGAGCTTATGTCTCCTTCCCGCCAGGGCAATCTCAGGGCCCAGACAACAGTCTGTCCTCTGTGCGCGTAATGTGTGCGACTCAGGGGCTCTGCTTCCGCTCCCCTAAGCTTCTGTCTTACAGCCCAGATTCCCTCTGTATGAGGCTGGAGCCCGAGGGTTTTGCCCAGAACTGGGGTTCAGTGCAGTAAGAACTGGGGCTCAGTACAGTCCTGAGCGTTTGAGTCCTTCCCGCTGGGGCAATTCAGCGGCTCAAGGAACAGTCCCTCCTCTGCGCGCAATGTGCGCGACTCCGGGGCTCAGCCTTTCCGCTGAGCTTCCGCCTTACAGCCCAGTTTCCCTCTGTATGAGCCTGGACCCCAGGGTCTCGCCCAGAACTGGGGTTCAGTGCAGTCGAAGTTGGGGTTCAGCACGGTCCGGAGCTTTTACCTCCTTCCCGCTAGGGAACGCCAGCCAGGCACTCCGCCGCCCCTCCTCTCCGGCTCTGTCTTCTCCCCGCGCGCGCGCACCCCGCGCCTCTGTACCTTAGGCTTTTACAGCTCCTCTGGTTTTCCTTCTGGTTTTCTCTTTCCTTCTAGTTGTAGAATTCCTAGTCAGTCAACTTTCCTGTAGTTCTGGATAGTGTCCACTCTATACTTTAGTTGTATTTTTTGAAATTGTTGAGTGCGGCTGCAGTTAGGCTTTTACCTCTGCCGCCATCTTGTTGTCGGTTCAAGAAGAGCCTCTAAGTACATTTTAAATTACCCATTTTTATACTTTTTCTTTTCTCTCCCTCATTACTAAAGGTAATTACGAGTCTTTATAAACTCTCATTTCCATGCTGTTTAGAGATTCTAAAGTCCATAAATCATAATTAAGCTAGTGTTCTTATATTACTGAGTGAATAACCCATTGATTCTTGAGCCTGTTTATCCTGCTCACCCCGCTTCATCCCGGACAAAGTGGAAGATAATAGGGGCAGTGAGTGCACTTCCTGCATCGCAGGACTGAGGCAATTTCTTTTTTTCTCTAAAGACAAGTCATCTCTAAAACAGATAGGGTCGTTGACTTGGCACTGGCAAAAAGCAAGTTTTCTAATACCCTTCAAAAGAAAAACAACTTTTAACTACAAATTGTAACTTATTTGGGGGAAGTGGGAGGGGTTATTTCCACATAACTGCCTATAGACATGATAGAACAATACTTTGTTCTCACATAATTAAGTGGCCCCAGCTGAGAAGAACCAAATATAGTTTGGCCATATATATGGTGAGCAGGCAAGTTTATTTGGAAAAACCTCTCGTTTCCTTGCAGTACAAATTCTGAAAAAGATGTTACAGGAGTCAGCAAAAGTAGGCTTACAATTGTAATAAAAAAATAAATAATACAATAATTAAAAATACTAGTACAAGAAAAAGCTGTGTTTCACATACAACTGTAAACCTACTTTGGCACCACCTTGTACATGTAAGTTTGAATTATTCTATTTAACTACCGTATTTGCTGGCGTATAAGACGATTTTTTGGCCCTGAAAAATACCGTATTTGCCGGCATATAAGAGACTGGGCGTATAAGACGACCCCCTAACATTTCCACTCAAAATACAGAGTTTGTTATATACTCGCCGTATAAGACTACCCCCCACTTGGAGGCATATTTTTCAGGGCCAAAAAATCGTCTTATACGCCGGCAAATACGGTAGTAGGTCAAGTAAATAAGTTGGATCTGTATTTTTTGTTTAACCTAAGAAAGTGTTCAGAATCTAGTTATCCATTAGAATGGCTTGCCTTTTAAAGCAGGAATAACTTTTCATTGGTATTTTAGGGGATGAATCATCATGTATTATGGGCCCTGCCTTGGGTCCTGTATGGTCCCTTCCAACTTAATACATTTACACTCATTAATGTCACCTAACTGAATTGTGCATTCCACACAAATACCTTGTTCTCTGTGTTCAGGTATCTTTCTCAGTTGCATAGGTAAAATATAGCACCACCTATACCATGAGCTCTGATATAGACAGTGCAATAATATTACTGTCACTTGTGAAGCTTAACAGACTTAGGCACATCTACATACTACTAGAAATAGTAAGAGCCCTCAACGTGTCATTCAAAACTTACACTGATTGGCAGCTGAAAAACAGCTACATGTAACTTTATAGAGAAGCCATGGTTATAACAACAACAAAAAAGCAGACTTCTCTTAGATACGAACTGCCTAATTTTAAGTCCTTATTTCATAAGTATCTCAATTTCATTACAGAAACATTTCCAGTACTTGGGGAGTGGACGGGGAGGAGACAAAAAGGTACTGAATTCCCCTCAAATATTTTGGCATTTGAATCTATTATTCTATGTTTATTTTTATGATCATCTAATTGTTCCATTGGTAATTCTTGCTTGCCTCTTTGGAACCATCCAGCTTATGAAAGACTAAAACAAGAACACCTAGACAAGAACAGATTTTAAGCCCATCACTGACTTGCTGAATGAACCTGGGCCAATCACTAGGACTCTTTTTTTAAAGTTCACTTACCACCAATGAAATAACCATCTCAGAGTAGCTTTGAAACTCTTATGTGACAAATATGATAATGTCTTAGTTAATATGAGAATTGTACATATATAATTTTGTAGAATTCTGCATATTGCATGCCTACCCAAGGTTGGGCTAATAAATAGGTATTGAACCATTATGGTTGAAGTAAAAAGAGCTTATTTCAGTTCATTTTCCCATTTGGTTTATCATTTCCTCTTTTTATTGATTTCAAAGAGAGGAAGGGAGAAAGAAATATCAATTTGTTGTTCCACTTGATTGATTCTTTTTTTAAAAAATATATTTTATTGATATTTCACAGAGAGGAAGGGAGAGATAGAGAGCTAGAAACGTCAATGAGAGAGAAACATCGACCAGCCGCCTCTTGCACACCCCCTACTGGGGATGTGCCCGCAACCAATGTACATGCCCTTGACCGGAATCAAACCCGGGACCCTTCAGTCCACAGACCGACGCTCTACCACTGAGCCAAACCGGTTTCGGCTTGATTGATTCTTATATATGCCCTGACCAAGAATTGAACCCAGAACCTTCACCTATTAGGACGACGCTTTAACAAATTGAGTTACCTGGCCAGGGCTTTTTTATTTCATTTTTTATTATATTCTCCTTCCCCAGGAAGACAAAGAACCAGTTCTGTTCTGAGGAATTCATTGGTCCTTGTGGAGTCCTAGAAGGCCACAAACACTCATGGCCAAAGATTGCCAACTAATGTTTGTCTTTTCAGTCTTGTAGTATCTGCAGAATTGAAGTATGTCACTGTTCATGTGTCTGTCCAGACATCCATAAGCTCCATGGCTGCTGTGTGTGTCATGGAGACAGGGACAGATGACAAATTCAATGGTGGGACTTCCCCTTGGGGTCTGTCAGGATGACTACACCCCAACAAGCAATGCCTAGGAAAAAAACAACAGTACCTTATGTGGATGTTGCATTTTAGTGTACCAGATGCATTCATGTATGCCATCTTATTTAACACAACATTCCTAGACGATATAAATGAATGAAGTTCAGAAAAGAGAAAGAAAAAGTAATGGGGAAAAAATCCTCTTGTCTCCACAAGCTAGACATGAACTTAAAGAGAATTGATGTGCACAATCTAGTTACAAAGAGATACGAAAACCTAAAATTCCATTCACATAATTGGTTTCGGGAGCTAAGAGACTCCCTACATTTAACTGGACATCTTGACTTCACTTCATATAGCTACAGAGAGGGACTGAGGGCCCCAGGAAATGGGGGCATACCTAGTATGTGGGCTTTGAACCCATGTCTACAGTCTGACTTCCAAGCCCAAGTTCTAAGTTAAGTGCCTTTTCTCAGGCTTTCTCCAGGATCTGGAGAAAAACAAAACAAACAAAACACGTAAACACACACACAAAAACCCATGGGCTTTGGTGCCAGATATCCTAGGGTAAAGGTTAGCTGCAGCACATCATGGGTGTCTGACTTTAACTGGATTCTTCTGTGTCTTAGTGAACAAACTATCTCTAACAGCTATTGTTGATAGGACTAAGAACTCATAAGAGTTCTTAAGAAATACTGATTTGTTAAAAGGCAAAGTCCCAACAATTTATTCTCACCATTGGAAAGGCTCCCACGATTTCCAGCCTGAACGCCCCGCCCCCACCCACATGGCTGCGCCCATTCCTGTCTCCCTTCCCCCCTCTCCCCTCCCGCGTGCCCTGCCCCGACGCTCACTGATGCCGATGACCATCTGTGTAACCGTGCCTGGGCTCGGGGGGTATCCCAGCTTCAGTGGCTTCCGTGCGACCCAGTACACGTAACCGCCCGCCCCTATCAGCCCGGACCCGGAGAGCACGCGACAGCTCCAGCAGTCCATAAATAAGGGGGCTTGCTTCAGAGAGGTCGGGGCTCCGGGTGCATCGAGGGGCGCGCGGCTAGCGGAAGAGGCGGCCGCAGGAGCCGAGGCGTTCTTATCAGTCTCAAAAGGCCGGGTCAGGGAGCTACCCATGTTCAGGAACTCGACCCCAGTGGCAGGAGCCTTCCGGAAATAAACTGAAAGTAAAATGTGTAGCCGGAAAGCAAGGCGCTAGGCTCTGGCTGCAACCCGGGGGCTGCTGGGAAATGTAGTTCCGGCTTGCGTGGGAATGGAACCAGATGGAGGGAGGCTGGGCTGATGGTCAGCTGTAGGCACTTGCCAGAAGCCATCCTCTCCCCTTCCTCCCCTAGCCAAGAAAAAGAAAAAAAAAATCCTTTTAAAAACACTGATATAGTGCACTCCCCGGTCTCCTTAGAGGAGAAATCTGGGTTTCTCACTTTTCTGCCTAGTGAGACCTTGGGCACTTCACTTGTGCGGAGGCCTATGACAATTGAGTTTTATATGTGCTCACCTATATGCTAGACACTTTGCTAAGCGGTTATCTATATTATGACATTTAATCGTTGCTACGCAAAGTGGTATCAATTTTCTAATATGTGACAAAATTGGTTACAGTAACTGTAACCAATGGTTACAGTACTGTACAAAACTGGTTACAGTAACTACTTTTCAAACCTATGTCCATGAAAACAGTCAAATTTCTTAAATGCTACCTGTACATATTGTGAAGGGACTACACAAATATAATCAAGGTATTAAAAATGGGGTTAAATTACATGAATAAGTACATTCAATTTCTCTTTAGCCTTTTTTCCTTAACGTCATGATCTCAGTTTTTTTCAGTTTCTGTTTTCAGATCACTGGAGAAAATTCAATTCACAATCGGGCTAACCTTTTTGAGAAGTTAATAAAGGAATTGTTCTCACAGGCTTACCTTGTTATCATCCCATAAGCATGAACTCTTAATTCTGATTGCTTCTTTGCAATTTAACTTCTATGTCATCCACTCCCAACTTATTTACCTTTCATTTCATTTTGGTAGTATCAGGTATGTATTTCTTGGACGGGGTTGTTCAGAAAGGGCTGGTAAGAAAGAAAGGCACTTAGAGTTCAGAGGTTGTTTCTGTTAGAGGAGATAGATGAAAATAGGGTTAATTTAAAGTTTGAACCTTTCTCCTTTAGAATGGCTTAAAAAATTAACATGATAAAAAATAAATCCACTATTCTACTTTCTAAAACATGTGGTTTTAAGAAGGCTAAAAAAAGAGAGACAAAAATGAATATATGGATAATAGGAAAGAATAAAGTGTTAGAAGAAAATAAGCTAGTGAGAATTCTGGGTTGGCCTGCTGTTTAATTTTAAAGAATCTTCCCATTTCATGACACACACATATGTAACAATGTGTTGTATAGAAGAAAGACAAAGGTTTGGTAAATTTGGGTTCTATACTTGGCTCTGTCATGAGCCAGCCATATAACATAGAGAACATATTTTATTCTCTCGGTCTGTAGTTACCTCATGTTTGAAATAAGGAGATTTGGAATAAATGATTTTTAACATTCTTCCCTAACTTGGCAATTCTATTATTCATTAAGAATCTCACTTCAGATAGTTTTGTGCTAAGTGCCATACCAAATAAGTTCAATAGTGTTTCACTTAGAGATTCATAATTTATGGCTGCTTCTTGCTATGCCTGTTAAAACATTTTATAGTCTATATGATTTCTTCTTATTTATGTGAAATCATATCATCATTTGGCAGTTACCAAACATTTTGATTCTATACCTCTATGAATAAAAAAGATTGAGTACACAATAGCATTTCTATATGCCTGTTTGTTTTAAATTATATATTATATACTACTTTATTGTATAGACTAAGATAAAATAATAGAAATTGAAATTCCAACATTTTCTTATATTCCACTATCTGGAATTGTGCATTTCCATAGATGCCAAAGTTGTTTGACATGTGACTATACTAATTTATATTTCATGTAAAAGATTATCTTTTTTTTAGTGTGCTTATCACAATTAAGAATGTCTGGAAAGGACATATTTAATTCTCCAAACAAATATTATTTTAATGTTAAAATCTTTATTGTTGAGCCAAAACCGATTTGGCTCAGTGGATAGAGCATCAGCCTGCTGACTGGAAGGTCCCGGGTTCTATTCCGGTCAAGGGCATGTACCTTGGTTGTGGGCACGTTCCTGGTGGGGGGTGTGCAGGAGGCAGCTGATCAATGATTCTCTCTCATGGATGTTTCTAACTCTCTATCCCTCTCTCTTCCTCTCTGTGAAAAATCAATAAAATATATATATTTTTAAATCTTTATTGTTGAAAGTATTACATATGTCCTCTTCCCCCATTGGTCCTTTCTAGCTCCCCACCCCCACCCCAGGTCTTCACCATCCTATTGTCTGTGTCCATGGGTTATACATATATTCATATAAGTTCTTCCAAACAAATATTATTAAAATAGCCCATAATATATTTCCCGAGTAACAGGCAAGATTTTATTTTAACCACTGTTTTTTTTTTAAGTAATTCCAAAGGATGTGCTTGTTTTCTTACGATTGTCTCCAATGAATGATTTTAATTTCTTTTTTGTTGTTGTTGTTAATTGTGATAGCCCTCTAAAACTCAACAGTGGTTCCTATGGAACTCATATTTTAGAACTACACATAGTACATATTGAAATTGAGGTGTGTTGTTTGGAAAATTATTAGAAAACTTATGATATCTCTTGATAAATAAAATCATAAGATTTGAGATGAGTGAAAACAAGCAAAACTGTAATTGGAGGAAGAAGTGTGCATTATGCTAGAAGTAAAAAGGAGGACAAGGTTGAAACCTAACTTTATGTCATTATCTCTATTGTATTTATTTGACTATTTATTATCTCTATAGTTCATTTTTGGCAGTTATGGCTCACAAGGCCTTATGACCTCTCCAATTAATTTTTAAATTTTAAAAATGCAAAAGGCAAAAATACATATATACTAAAAATTTTCCTTCACATTCCTCTCTCCCAGCCACCCAGATCCCTCCCCTTGCCTAACACAGTCAGTCTCATCAGTGTCTTATATGTATCTTTAGAGATGTCTGTGTAAATATGTGTATTCCAATAATTTTGGAGATCATTCCATATGAGTCATATTAACTAACCTCATATTGATAGATATTAAAGGGCATTTAGGCTGCTTCCACTCTTTTGCTATTACAGATAGTGCCACAGTAAATAACCTCTGCATAACAGCATATAATAAACATGATTATATCTTAGAATATATTTCTAAAAGGGTAGGGTATTTGTTACCTTGATGTACATTACCAGTTACTTTTCACACCCGTCATACCAATTTATACTCTTACCAACAATTATGAGACCTATGTCCTCACTCTATTTCTACATAGATTCAATTATTGAATGTTGATCTCTGCCAAGCTTAAGGAAGGTGAGAATTGTTAAGTTTTTTTTTATATTAGTATGAGTGAGCTTCTTAATGTATGTCTAAGAGCAATTTGTATTTCCTTTTCTATGAACTTTTAATATTTTTGTCCATTTTTGTTAGATTGTCTTTTTCTCATTGACTTTTAAAAACTCTTTATACATTAGTGAGATTAAACTTATGTCTGTGATATAAGTTCATGTTTTTGACCTCCCAATTTGATATTTGCCTGTTGGTTTTGCTTGTACTTTTTGCCATGCACATTTTAAAAACATGTAATTGTATTTGCCAGTCTTTTCTTTTATAGCTTAAGGTCTACTTCTTATGGTTTCCTCTGGTATTTGAATCTTTTTGTCCCCATACTTCAAAGTTTAATACATTGGAATTTATCTTATTATTAGGTGTCATGAAATGGACCAGATCTTCTTTTCCTTTTCTTCTCTCTGACTCATTTTCATTTTTATCAACACTATTTATTAAATAATCCACCATTTCCCCATATATCTGCAATGCCACTTTTTCTAAAATGCCACATATAGATGTATGTCTATTACTGGGCTTCATATTCTGTTCCATGAGTTATCTGTTTATTTGTGTGGCATTATTACACTACTTTAATTACCTTTGCTCTGCAATGTGTTAATACTTGAACGCCTTCTCAGTTACTACTCTTCCGTTACAGACTTTTCTTGGCTATTTTTACTTGTTTATTTTTCCACATGAACTTTTGACTCAGCTTGATTATTCTGACAAAATGATGCTGACATTTTTATTAGACCTGGGTGAATATTGTAGTTTTATTTAGGGAGATTTGACATCTTTATGATGTTGAGTCATCCTATTTGAGGGCATAATAGGAGGGCATAATCCGGGGACCAGGGATCTAGGATGCTTTTGTCTTTTGTTCATATCTTAGTTTGTATCATTTTAAAGTTTTTTTTTAAATAATGACCTCATATATTTTCTCTCAGGCATTTTATCTTTTGTGTTGTTACTGAAAATAAGGAATTTTTCCGTTTGTGTGTCTTTTAACTGCTTGTGTTTGAAAGCAAAAGGTCTATTTCCACATATCCTAACATAGAATTATCAGTGCCTGATGGTGAACCTTTGATATATGGTTGATAGTTTTCTTTTTGGCAATCCTAATTGGTTTAGAAGATAACTTTTAGGTCTATTTCATAAAAAGAACTTAGAAGCATTACTTTTTCTCCTTGCACTCTGCAAATGCAATTGAAATTATCTGCTCTTTAAAACTTATATGACTCAAATGTTTTCTCTATGCTGCTACAATGATAGTGTGCTTCTTATATACATGGCTTCTTGGTGCATTTTCTTATTTAAATCTACCTTCTTTTGTTCATGGAACAAAACTAATTCAATGGAACCTAGACACTTAGGTTCTGTAATTTAAGGTGTGGCCTTCAACTTCAAGAATTACATCGCTGACTCATTTGTATATCAGCAGCTACAGTGCCCTCGCTCTGCTGTCTCCTCTCTCTAATTAAACACTTGTATGATCACCACTGTCATAGTGATTATGGACACACATACAAGATGGAGCTTCATCAGCCTTGTTCCCCCCTGGTCATTATAATAAACTGAATACTTTTCTTTACCTGTTTTGGATAGGTTAGGTGAGGGAGAAGTAAAGGATTTGAAGTAGTTACTTATTGTAGCATAACCTAACCTATTTTGACTGATAACAGTTGGTTCACTACTAGAGTGCTACTCTAGAGGGCATTTAGAAATACAATATACATTTTGTTTGCCACAGTGAGAGTGTCCGGGGACCAGGGATCTAGGATCCTCAATCTCTGATAATGCTACAGCAGTCCTCTGAAATAAAGATGGCTTTGCTGTAATGCCAACAGTTCCCTCATTGAAAACGTCAGTAAATGGCTTGAAAGTACAACCAAATTGCCTTCCTGGAATAAGTATCTATTAATAAAACTTTTCCCAAATTAAATATTTTGGGCATTTTTTGACTTTTTTTTAATAAAGTAATTCACATAATTATAATTCTTTTATATGTATTATTATTTCCTATCCATGGGTCAACTCTCAGAGTTACTGCATTTTTACATCATTTTCATACTGTATTTGGTGCTCAGTAAATATCTGTGTGGTTTTTTTTTGTTGTTGTTGTTTTTTATTGATTTTTTACAGAGAGGAAGGGAAAAGGATAGAGAGTTAGAAACATCGATGAGAGAGAAACATCGACCAGCTGCCTCCTGCACATCCCCTACGGGGGATGTGCCCGCAACCAAAATACATGCCCTTGACCAGAATCGAACCCGGGACCTTTCAGTCCGCAGGCCGAAAGTCCACTGAGCCAAACCGGTTTCGGCAAATATCTGTGTTTTTTATTAGATTGAAATATCTTCTTGGGCTTGTGTTTGATAAAGTACTTTCCATATTGTGGGTGCACATTAGTAGAATGTGGGTTCCCTTTTTGTTTTCTGTAGTTTGAACTGACAGAAGACTTGGAAAATAAACAATTGAAAAAGACATTCCCTAAAGGTAGCCATCAAGTGTAATAAGACTCAAGTCAAATGGCCCAGCTGTCACAGTAAAATACAGCCTATTGACTTCCTTCTCACTAGGGGAAAGCACGGCTTGCCACTTACCACAGACAGCGTGGAGGGAAAGTATCACCCTAAGAACTGCAGGAAGGAGTGTCCCATGTAGCTGAAAGGCACAAAATAAATCTGGTTGCATGTGTCCCTCGTAGATAACCACATGTTTTCCTAAGAGGTGAGGGTGGGCTATGGAATTGCCTTCCCTAAAGGGTCAGGAAATACGTAGTATGATAGTTACACTACCAACGGAGGTGAACAGCCACATTTAAAAAAATCATTTAAAAAAGATTATTAATTACCAACTAGCTACAAATTCCTAGTAGAGACGAGTGTGGAGGGCCAGTGGCTTACACAAAGATGAGCAGGATGGAACCTGCTATCCATGCTTTGGAATCTTATCTGGAAGCTAAGCATATACATACATAGATCTAGTAGCTATAGATTGTAACAAATGTTATAACTGAGAGAATAAGGGAATTTAGGGGGAAAAAAATTGTTTCTAATTGGATGAAGGCAAATGAGTTAAATTCAAGAGGAAGAATACTTTAAGTTGAACCTTAAAGCCTGATATGCGGACTGCTGAATAATATATAAATATCACTGACTCCATCATGCTAGGAGAGGGGTAAGAGTGCAGTGTTTGGCAGTTAAAAAGTGCTGTTATAGCCGAAACCGGTTTGGCTCAGTGGTAGAGTGTCAGTCTGCGGACTAAAAGGTCCCGGGTTCTATTCTGGTCAAGGGCATGTACATTGGTTGCGGGCATATCTCCAGTAGGGGGTGTGCAAGAGGCAGCTGGTTGATGTTTCTCTCTCATCTACCTTTCTAGCTCTCTCTCTCTCTCCCTTTCTCTCTGTAAAATATCAATTAAATATATTTTTTAAAAGTGCTGTTATATATGTTATTCATATGGCAGTCTTAATATTAATAGGTGGTTTATGTAATTAGAATCTGAAAAGTAATGTTAATGAATTAAAAAATTAGGGTATGCTAAATTATTAAAATAATTTCCCACAGATTCCTCAATATGATTGTGTGTATACATATTTTGGGGATGTTCATGTCATGTAAAATGAAAGCTAGTAAACTCTATATGTCCACATTGTTTCAGTCTACTGACCTTGACTCCTTGCACTATCCTACGCAACCAGAACCCAAAATAAAAATGTCATTCAAAATTACATTTAAGTAAATTCTATTCTCATAGGATCAACCAATACTAATGTTAATGTTCATTGAATTCAGTGAGTTGTGTATGGACTGTTAAGCAGTATATTTTTCCTTTAGTGTGAATACTGGTATTGATTAGTTGGAAAATAAATAGCTTGGCTTCTCTTCAAGAAATGGCACTTCATAATGTCTAGAATCTTCTTAACTTAGATATGTCTAATGCATATACACCACTGAGAAAGGAAAGCTGCTTAAGGATGTGTCAGTGAGCCCAGACCTTTAGAGCTGGGAGCAAAAAAATGATTTAATTATTTCAGTTTTTCCCATAATACTTAACCACTTTAACAGGATGCCTCTCGACTCCTTTGCTCCTTATTACTATCATGAGGAAGTAACTCACATTGATCGCTCTTGTAATCATTTGTGTAGCATGGGCGGGCCTGTGGGAATGCTGCTCTTTGCTGCCCAGTGGATCAGCAGAGGAGGAGCTGGGCCCTGGGTATCCTGCGGTCCGCAGCCTCTTCAAGCTTACTGATGCCGGTCCACATGCATCGTGCTGCCCAGTTAGACGGCTCTGGGCTGCCGCTGATGAGAAGCATACACGGCCCAAGGGAGGTAGCTGCTCTTGGTGATAAAATGTACAGTTTTCTTGGAATTTTCACTTATTCCAGAATTTCCTTCCAGAAAGCATATCCTGGTAGTTTGCTGTGGTTAGTAGGAAGAGTAGAGTGGCCCGAGAGAAAGAATATGAGGTGATAATCTGAATTAAAATGTCTATAGTGTTTTCCAGATTATATATCATCTAATTTAATGCTCACAATTGTGCAGTGATAAAAGTATTATTTTCCTTATTTTACAGGTAAGGAAATTGAAGTCTGGAGGTGTTAGGTAGTTTGGCCAAGGTAATTTGCACATAGGTGGAAGAGATGGGGAAAAAATATGAATCCCTAATATTGAGCCAGACACTCTGCCTGTTCTCTGCATGAATTAACAAATTCAGTCATCACAACAGCCGAGGTGGCAGAGGCTAGCACTAGCCCCACTTGCTCTTAATGCATGAGAAACTAGGTAGCAGAGACCACTGAGCTTCAGGGGTAAAGACTAGCCTTGGAACCAGACGCCTGCACCCATTCCACTCTGCGTGTAGCTCTAGTCACAAGGCATCTTTTGACTGCAGTTTGAGATTTCTATCCACGTACTTTGTTAATATGTCTATAAAGCGCTTTGCACATAAAAAACATTCTGAAATCAAGAGCTATTAATCATGTGTGATTGACAAGGGTATTTTTGCCTATTACCTTTAATTACAAAGATTTCTGGTGATTTTACAACTATTGTTAGGATTAGCGAATGCTGGATTTCACTGAGCCTTTTCTTACAGAAGGCTTTTTTTCCAGGTTGTGGTTGGTAAGACTGAAATCCAGACAAAATGCGACTTTTCTCAATTGTTAAGGTGTCAGCAGTATCTCAAGCCAGCAAGGCATAGTGATAGTTCTACCCTTTCCTGTGTACTCACAATATCATTTTTAAATGCTTTGCAATTTTCCAAGTGCTTTCAAATGCATTCTTTCATTTGTACCTCAGAACAACATTATCAGGTGGCTGTTATTATCCATGTTTGGCAAACAAGGAAACTGAGACTAGTGTGAGAGGTTAAGACTCAGTTCACACAACTAGGAAATGGAGGAACCGAAGCCCAGGAAGATTCCCTGACCTGAAGCACAAAGCTTTTCTCCATTCACACCACTGCCTCTTAGCTTTACTAGGATTTCTTACATTTCCCTTATATTAGTTATGAGCTATCATAATTTGGAAATGCAAATGTAGTAAAGTATCACATGAACAAAAAGAGAAATTTGATAGTCTTACCACTGAAATCTTTTTTTAAGTCATTTCAATAAATATTTATCCAACACATATTTATTTATTTCCTACTTTGGCATTGTGTTAAATTATGTGATGTATATAAAAAAGCAGGGCTGGCAATTCTGGGAGAAGTTTTTAGCTCAAGTTAACACATAAATATATATGTTACATGTTTATATGTGGGGGCTATTTCTGTTTTCTGTGACCTGCACGGAAAAACGACAGATTCCTGAGTGGAGGAGCTGGGGATTAAGAAATTAAAGAAAAACCCAGCTGGTTTGGCTCAGTGGACAGAGCATCAGCCTGTGAACTGGAGGGCCCCTGGTTAGATTCCAGACTAGGGCCCATGCCTGGGTTGCAGGATTGATCCCCATTGGAGGCAGCCAATCAATGATTCTCTCTCATCACTGGTGGTTCTATCTCTCTTTCCCTCTCCTTTCCTCTCTGTAATCTATAAAGTTATAGTTTTTTAAAAAAGAAAAAGAAAAATTAAAGAAAAAAAGAGAGACCAAGACACAGAAATAGATCCAAGCTGGGACTCAGGTGGGGGGCTGCCACTCTGATGGAGAGACAGTCAACACCCTCCACAGACAACACAGTGAATTTATTTATTTCCAAAGGAGGGTTTAAGGTCAAAGAAGCTTTGGGTGTGCCCAGATCCTATTCATTCCCTCATTCCTGGGATTTAGCATATCATGACCTTGGTAAGTCAAGGTCCTATTTGTTCCTCATTCCAAGCACATGGATAAAGATAAGAAATCAGAACTGATAACAGTCTCCCACATTTTGGGGAAACAAGTTCCCAGGGCGTGGCTCTGCCTATACCTTGAGTTCAGCTGATGGTAATTAAAGGTCATCCATGTGCATTCCCAAGGGGCCCTCTACATTTTACATAAATATACAAATATCAATGATGAGAGGGAATCATTGATCAGTTGACTCCTGTGTGTCCCCCAATGGGGAGAGAACATGCACCTAAGAGCATATGCCCTAATCCATAGAACCATGAAAACAGAAGAGACACAATTCAGAGATGGTTCATAGGTCAGTGCTCAACCACTGAGCCACATCGGCTTGGCAAGTTAACCCATTTTTAGATGTAAAAAAAATTATAGGAAACGTGTCAAGATAATGATTATCATGTATTGATTTATAGTTAAACTAAAATCAAAGATAGATTTGACATAGTTACAAAGATGGTATCTGTGTCTTGTTTATCTTTACATTGCACATAATACTTGGTTCAGTATCTTTCCAGTTGAATGAATGAAGAAATGAATGAATAAAGTTAGGGCCCCTCTCTTGGGCACTTATGGACTAAAATGAAAGATATAAAACCAAATGAAATAAAATACCAGCCTGATAGATGCCTATCCAGAATAGAGAAGAGAGGTATAATTGATAGGTGAGATGATCAGGGAATGCTTTGAGGAAGACACATTTATTGAAGGATGGAAAAGCAATAAGGATTTAACTTGCCCTTTGAGCAACATATGGATAAAGTAGTGAAAATAAGAAGTAGGAAATTTAAATCTTCCAGCAGCCTGGCATAGCAGGCATTCAAAACACTTTTGTTGAATGAATGAACACAATTTTTAATATATTAGTTTTTAAAAGTGATATTCTGTAACAGAGAGGAATAGACAGAAGTGCTCCAGCCATGAAAACAGAAGAGACACAATTCAGAGATGGAAGATGCTGACGACACCTCACCATACCAGCAGACAGTAGCTGCATGTTGCTGAAGGACCAAACCAGGACCGGACCTGCATTACCACCATTTGTCCACTAACCAGATCTGAAATATCATGGCTGACATGCACACATAAGGAACTATTTGACATTGAAGCTGGGACTCAAAAGAACTGTTGGCCCAGAAAGGAACTCACTACAGACTGATTCATATGCCTCTCAGCATAACCATTATGGCTTGTCACAGTTTAGGTTCTTACAAGGGTATTTGTTGGATCACATGATCTCACACATCTAGAGGAAATAATGAACAACATAAACTGATGAACAAAAACAGACCCAGAGAAAGAGAAGCAGCGATCAGACTCTCTAACCTCAGAGGGAAAGTAGGGGAGGGTGGGGGTAAGGGGAAGAGATCAATCAAAGGACTTGTGTGCATGCAAATGGGCCTGGCTAGTGGCCATGGACAACAGGGGGGTGGGGGCATATGTAGGGAGGGGTTTGGGATGGGAATGGGGTGATAAGGACAATTATGTGATACCATAATAAATAAAATAAATAAATTAAAGTGAAGTTCTGTTGCTGTGTCTTGGTGTTTCTCAGAATAAGTTAGAAGGAAGTGTCAAAACACTGTGATCAAAGATCTTGCCATACTCAGTTCAGTTCTTCTTGAAATCACAAAAGTATCTTAGAGAGTGCTTTACTCTGTTATAGATATTTAATAAGCCTATACATTCAGAGAAGCAATTTGGATGTATAATCAAATAGTACAAAAAACATCTTTGAGAGTTTGCATCATTTCCTTGAGAGGGAGAAACACCAAGCCAAAAGTCTTCAGTTATGTCCTCATTCCTTACTTATCCCATTTAATTTTAACATCTTTTGGCATCCTGGCCACAAGGCTAGGATATGAGAATGCCTGCTTGATTCTGACCTTCGGTAATACTCTGATCTTCATTTTATTTCTTTTCATAGAAAACCACTTGCAGTGCCTCCTAGGTTACCCTCAGAGCTGGAAATTCTATACCAACAATAAACAGAAGCATTATTTACCAAGAGGCATTTTCCCATTTGATGGCAATGACTCACAGTGCTTTTCTTTACTCAAGAGTAGAATAATAATGCTCCCACAGGAAGTTTTTTTTTTTTTATGTTTCTAAATTTTACCCAGGGTAGTAATCATCAAAAAATAAATAAATAAGAGCATAAAACATGAATTATGGAGGTGGAACTTCAGTTTTCTTACAATAGTAAGTAATAAATGCACTCATATGTACTTTTATCAGATTCCCTTTAAAAACATTTTGGAGAATAATAATTTTGAAAAAGTCAAAAATGTTAATATACTAATGTAAATTATCTAATGTTTGTGATGATGACATTTGATGCTCCATAGTGTAAGGTCCCAAGACCCCCGGTGAAGCCGATGGAGTGGGCTACGACCCCAAGTCAAACGCCGAGACCGAAACTTGATGCAAAACGCAAGAGGTTTTATTACAAGCGCAGCACAGGGGCTTCTCAGGCAGACAGCAACCCGAGGGAAGTGCTGGCTGACTGGAGCGCCGAGCAACTGCAGAACATGAGTTTATAAAGGCAAAAACCACACGCAGGTGTGGTTACACATGAAGGGGGAGGAAGGGAACAAAGAAATTCCAAGAAGGGGAACTGGGCTCGTTAATTACATGTTTTATGACAGGGTCTATGCTTAGTCAACAGTCCCATCTGGTAATCTTGCAAGCCCCTTTGTCTCCCCCCTTCCCATTCCTCTGGGTAAGTCCTCAGGGTAGGGAGTTTCTGGGGACTGATTTCATTCTTGCCTAATCTTCAACCGTAAAGAACTGACTTCATTCCTGTCTAATCTTTAACCATAAAGGTCACATCCTGGAACAGGCAGTGGGGGAGGCCAATTCCTCAATCTTGGGGCCCTTACAATAGTAGTATGTATTTCATCGAGAAGCCCCTTTTGAACTGGATGCATGCATATGTTCAGTAAAGTTCAAATAGTTAGAAATTTTGACTCCCAAAATCATGATGAACATTTTTCCACAAAATAATGTTCTAAATTACTGAATCCTGTCTTTTAAAAATGTGTTGTGTGCATGTTGTGAAGGAGTTTGTTAACAGGGAACAGTAGCCCGAAGCCTCAGGCATTTTTTACTTATGGGTACCTGCAGGACCCAGAGAGAAGAGTAAGCCCTTCCTGCCCCTAGAGGTGCCATTCACTGTGGGTTTGCAGTTGTGAGGGTAGAGTCTTGCCTTTGATTTCTAGGCTCCTTTGGTGATTGTGGCACCACACAGAAGTTACAGCTTCTTCCATACTGCCAACATTCTTTGGGTTTTAATGGCAATGGAGTGCAGTAATGGTGGAGATCAAGCTCAGCAATCCTAGAGAACTTCTTTATATATGTAAAAAATCAATTATATATATATATATATATATATATATATATATATATATATGTATATAAATTGATATGTATAATTGATATTTTACAGAGAGGAAGAGAGAGGGATAGAGAGTTAGGAACATCGATGAGAGAGAAACATGGATCAGCTGCCTCCTGCACATCCTCCACTGGAGATGTGCTTGCAACCAAGGTACATGCCCTTGATCAGAACCAAACTGGGACCTTTCAGTGTGCAGGCGGACACTCTATCTACTGAGCCAACCTGTTGCGGCCTAGAGAAACTCTTACAAAAGAATCTCTGAGATTTCTAGGAAGATGATCAGATATGAATGAGGAAAATAATTATTTATAAGCTTTATGACTGTTTTTAGGTTGTTTAGTAATAACTTGGGCTGAAAAACCGCAGGATAGGAGAAAATTGACTTTATCAAAAGTGGCTTGGAGCACTTGAATATTAAAAGAGATATGACCCAGCTGGATCGTGGGAAGTACTTTTACTGAGAACAGATAAGGAGGAATAATGCAAGAGTTGCCTATTCTTGCTTTTTTATACATAGGAGGAAGTGGAGCCAGTATTCATTGTGAGCTTTGCCTGAGGTCACACACACAGTGTGACTTTCTGAACTAAAGGAAAAATAACTTTTTCAGTTCTTAAGTATCTGCTCTTTCAACGCTCTTTCTACCAACTGCAGATTCCTTTTTTTACTTTAAAGAAATGAACTGCAAACTGGAAAAAACTGAACAAGCATGGTTAACGGGTATTTGAAGTTCAGCAAGATCAATTGCAGGAGAGCACTTATGTGCTATAAATCAGTAAATTAGTATATTAACTCAGAGTCATAAAAATTACATATCAGGATCCTGAAAGATATGGCAGATGTAAATGTGGAATCACGGTCTTGGATAAGTCTTAATGAACAACAATTCTTTTTTTAAAAGAAATTGGAAACAGACTCTTGAATCACAGATGGAAGGTGGGGGAGGGCAGATAGATACAGAGATCAACCAAAGGACATAGACAATAGGGTGAAGACTTGGGGTGAGGGGTGGGGGTGAGTTATGGGGAAAGTAGGGTTAATGAGTTAATGTAATCCTTTTGACAATAAAGATTAAAAAGAAAATAATATTCTGAACATTTGAGAAATCTGGTAATATGTTCTAAAAACTGTCATGTTAGTATCTCCCACCTATAAATGGATTTAGTTAGATGAATTTTTTTCAATTCTCAGACAAATATAATCATAATCCAAAATTTTGGGGACAAGTAAATGTTGTAGGGTTGATCAGGCTAAGAAAGGTCCAAGTAGGCTGTTTTAAGAATGTAATTTAAAGTTGGAAACGTACACTGGTGCCTGGAGTCAAAACATTGGCTGTAAGTGATTTAGTAAAAGTTTTCATACATGTGTATATATATGAGAGGGGGGGGGTAATGGATGAGTTATACATATTCTTTCTAAGAATATACATTAGGAAATAAGTATGACTCTGAATGAGCTTGGCAAGAGAATGAGTATTGCTAACTGTTGGAATATGTAAATATGTAAATAGATTTTAAAAGAGATAACATTTATATAAAATTCTAGCTCAAGTTTCACATCTCCCAGGAAGATATTTTCTCTGACTTCCATAGGGCATATTTATTCAATTTTTCTCTAACGTCTGTTGCTCTTAGAGTCAAGAGCATGCTATTCCATAATTAATTTTTACTTGTATCAAATATGTGCAGTGGCCAGGTTAGATATTATAGGAGATATATATATATATATGAAAAGGTAATTGGGTTTATCACCTTCTTTAGGTCATCTGGAAAAGTCTTCATTGTTCTGAAAGTCAAATTACAGTTTATGAGGGGGAGACGAAATTTCCGTTAGAATTTATAAATTCTAAATAGAGGGCCAGGAAGTAAGCCATGGCTAGAATATACAGAGTTTCTGATGGTATCAGGTCAGAGATGAAGCTGGCACTATAGGGTGGGATCAGATTATGGACAACACACAGAATGGGAGGGAAAAAATATGCAAACCTGTATCTGATAAGGAACTTATATCTAAAATATACAAAGTATACCACTCAGTTATAAAAAGACAAATAATCCAGTTTTAAAAAATGGTCAAAGGATCTGAACAGAATAGACTTTTATCCAGTGAAGGTATATAAATCTTTAGGCACATGAAATTATGCTTAACATCATTAGTTGATAGGAAAATGTAAATACAAATGACAATGACATACCATCTTACACCCATCAGATGGCTAGACACAAAAGTCAGATAATAGCATATGTGAAGGATGTGAAGAAATCAGAACCTCCTCCACTTTTGGTAGGAATGTAAATTGATGTAGTCACTTAGAAAATGACCTGGTAATATTTCAAAAGTTAAACATAGTAATACTATTTGACCTAGCAATTTTATTCCTAGGTATGTAACCACAAAAATTAAAACTTATGTTCACATAAAAACTTGTATATGAGTATTCACAGCAGCATTATTTATGATAGGCAAACAATGGAAACCCAAATATTAATCAATTGATGAATAAATAAAATGTAGTATATCTCATACATGAATGCCATTTGCCATAAAATGGACTGAATAATGATACATACTTCAACATGGATGGATCTTGAAAACATGATATAATTAACAAAGCCTAGCTTCAAAAGGCTATATATTATATGACCCCATTTATATGAAATATTCACAATAGTTAAGTCTATAGAGACAGAAAGTAGACTAGTAGTTGCGTAGGGCTAGTGGTGGAGGAAAAAGTGGGCATACTTTTGGAGGTGCAGGGTTTATTTTGGTCATGATGATGGTGATGGAAATTGTGGTGGTGGTTGAACAACTCTGTGAATATACCAAGAAACATTGAATTGTACACTTTAAAAGTGTGGATTTTATGGTATGTGAGTGAGATCTTAATAATGCTATCATCAAGAAAACCCTGAACTCTATAAACATGAGTTTTAACTACCAATATGCATTAGTGATATATTTTTTCTTTAAAATATTTTTCTACCTCTGAAAATGCCTAAAAGCAATGACCATCCCAATAGCAAAGACTACCTTTAGGACCTAGATTGTGATCTCTATCACTGACATTAAAAGGAACCTTTGTGCCCTGGCCTGCATAGTTAAATGGTTATAACACCTGCATGTGTACCAGAGGGTTGCAGGTTCAGTTCCTTGCCCTGGGGTGCCCAGGGTTTCAGGCTCCATCCCTAGTAGAGGCATGCAAGAGGCAACTGATCATTGATTCTCTCTCATCATTGATGTTTCTATCCCTCTATTTCTTTCCCTTCCGCTCGCTTTCTCAAATCAATAAACATTTAAAAAATAAAAACCATTTAAAAATCAGTGGAAAAAAGTATTCTCAGGCGAGGATTAACAAAAAAGGAACTTTTTTTCTGAGAAATGACTTCTACATATAGAACTAAAAAAAAAAATGTACAAAGTGAGCCTAAAACATTCTCTAGTATGGAAAATCAAAGACTGTTGGATAATGTCAATAGACAGAGGAGGCAATCTGAATAAGCTCTCACTGTCAAAGTTGAAATAATTTGATCATCAGTTAAGACAAAAACCACATTGTATTGGTGGGAACAGTGGGAATCACGGCTGCCACCTTGAACATTTGTCATTGAAATCTACTCATTAGCAGGGGGAAGAAGAGGGTACTGAAGAGAATCAAGAGCTATTGGAGGATGAAGAAACGAGTTTCTCTTTCTTAGAAAAGTTATGGAAGAATCACAATTAGTCTTGGAAATCATGGCACTCTTCTTCTCTGTCGTAGGGATAGTTGAGTCGTGGACAAGATACCAAATTCCTAGTAAGAGCAGTTTATTCCGAGACTGTGTATTTCCAAGAATATAGGAAAAGACATTTGGAGAAATATCAATGCAGCAGCACTTTTATGCTGGGGTTTTCCAACACTTGGTCTCTGTGTGCCTCTCAACTATAGATCATCCTTGTAGTGCTGCCACCGCCAAATGAAACTGTGAGTGCCGGAGTGGTTGTGCTCAAGTTTGCCATGATAGCTGAAGGGATGGTTGGACAGAGCATGTTTCAACTTGACCCATAAATAGGAACCAGATGGAGAGTTTGCCATGCCAAGAAAACAACTAATATCTGAAGAACTCAACTTGGCTCTTTCAAATACTGTAATTTGATTTATTTATTAAGCATGTATTTTATACTAGTAATTTAAGTTTTAAAGATAAATAAGACATGGCCTTTTGTTTTAGCAGGACAAAGCCAAATAAGAGAAAGACATTTGTTTGGATAGTAACTTTCAATAAATGTTATAATAAGATTTGTATAAATATTAGGGCTATATAGATGAGGGAACAGTTAAATTGGGAATTGAGATCAAGAGGTAGACAAAAATATAGAGATGGGGTCAAAACTAAAAGATTTGTAGTTTTACCCTACTGGCAATCACATAAATTAGCCTGCTTCAGTTTCATGGATGCAAACAGAAAACAAGGCTTGAGATAAAGAACTTTATGACTGTGGCACTGCAAACAGCATGACCTTCATTGGCATTGGTTCCCCTTTTCACCCCAGGCTCACAGGGGCCACACAGAATGGCCAAAGGACTGTCATACACACAAAGGCTTTGGTTCACAGTCAAGGAACCCCAAGATTGGAAATCTACATATTTTATAATGGGATGCAAATAGACTTACCCAACCTTTGTTCCAGGGGGGTATGCCGGAACACACACCCCTGGAATTATATTGGACAATAAACAAACCTGCCTTTTGCCCCAGTAGGAGAAACTATATCTTCCAAGGCTCTTGCTACATAGATTCTATTAAAAAGATAGTCTGGAACAAAAGCTGCAAGTGCCCCTTGTTTTTATACCATCTTGGCTTCTGGTCAATTTTTCAATGTGTACAGACACTTTGATTAATCTGATCAATCTGAGAAAAGCTACTTTGTGGCTGATGTTTTTCCTGCCATAGCCGTAAAGGGAATATTGGGAAAAGTAAAGGCAAGGCCAGGCACCTACCTGCCAGGACACAGTGGGCGTGGACCTTGGCTGTGAGGACACGTGGGGGACTCCGGCATGGAGGGGAAGACCGCAGTGCAGGGTGGTGTAGTGTCTGGCTTGTTGCACTGGGTGCATCTGTGGAATATGGAGGGTGAGTTCGATGGTTTATTTCACCTGCATTTTCTTAGGGTTGCACATCTGCTGCATCTCCTTTTGTTTTGTTGGAGTTTTTAAATGATAAATGGCCAGATGTCAAGCTCTCTGTCACTTACCAGCCAATACCACCGCTCCTTCCTCAGTGAGATGGCAGGGCTGCTGCGGCTGTTCCCCTGATGGGTGTTTTGCAGCCGTGGGGAAGGTTATGTGACAGCGCAGTGAGCCCAAGCTAATCGCTCCTGCCAGTGCTGGATGCGAGCTGCCTAGCCGATGCCATTCCCAAGCAGAAACGATGGTCTGTCCAGTAAAATCACGAGGTTCTGAACTCTCATTTTAAAGGACAACAGCAACAAAAATCCCAGATATCTGAAATGGTCCTTCAGCTCTTTAGTATTTACTTTGGCGTTTTTAAAGCTTCATAGTTGTTTATGAAGCTTTCCTGCTTTCTTTACTCCAGTATGCCCTCCCTCAACCTTCCTTTTCTTTTTCTCTTTATATTCACAATCATGGAGATTTGCATGAGTTCCCTGCAGACAGTAGCCAATACACTTCTGAAATAAAAAGCCACTGTGCCTGTCTTCATGTTATGACTGGCAGGCAGCCCAAGATTCCCTGTGCGGGCTCCACATATCTGTTCACTTTGGTACATGGTGGCAGACATTTGAAATATGGCCAATAGAAAAGGCTATAGAAATCAAAATGCACTTGTGAAACAAGGTGACAATAACAGCAACTCCCAAGCTTTCTGATGTCACACAGCTCAGCAATGGTTTTCAACTTAGCTTTCACAGCAAGCTCTACCTTTACTGCAGTGTCTGTTGGCGCTGGCCAAATAACACTGTTTAATTTAGAAACTACTTAATTATAATAACATTGCCCCCAAATTACCCCCAATAAAATAGGTAAAAAGACTTATGGGGGAGACAGCTGTAGAGAAATGAATGGCTCTCTGTCCCTGGCAGTTGGGCAACTTTTTTGGCCTCTTGTCAAGAGTCACAACTTTTATGAACTTCTGTATACATCATTACTATCAACTCTCACATTAATAAAAAGAACTATCTTTCACACTTTGCCCAATATTATAGCCAGTCATGTGTTTAGAGTGATGGGAGAGCAGTACCAGTGTGTCATTGTAGTTCCCTGTCACAGTGGCTGCATCACAGGCTGGAAGTTACGTGTGTTATGGTGTAAATTCCATTTCTTCTCGTCAGTGGCTTAATGTGAACTTGGACTAGTTGCTTAACTCCTCTAAGTTTCAGTCACATAAAACGTAATGTGTAAATAAAAATAATGATGCCACGGTACAGTTGTGATGACTAAGTGAAGTAAATCATGTGTTGTACTGGGGAAGAGACTGCTTGTTTTCCACCAAACTCCATTCTCCCTGTCCTCTTGAGCCCAATACTAGACCTCATTTTCTGTCTTCCCTTTTAAGAAGGTATAGCTGTATAACTGATTTCTTTCCCTTGGAATATGAACAAAAGTACCATGTGTCACGTTTGGGGCTAGAGACCATAAGGCATCATGCCGCTTGTCTCTGTGTTCTCTTTCTCCATTCTTCCCTGTGGAACCAGGACATAGTGGTACCTTTGTGTTTTGTCCATGCAGATACTATCTATGTCCTAGAGTCTAGACTCTGGCATGGTGGCAAACGTGACTCTGTAGTCCTGGGTCCCTTGTTGTTTCATGGAGCAGAGGCCGTCTACTCACCCTGAACATCTTGTTTGAGCTATTGTGTTTTTTATTTATTATTATTTTAAAAATATATTTTATTGATATTTTTACAGAGAGGAAGGGAGAGGGGTAGGGAGCTAGAAACATCGATGAAAGAGAAACATCAACCAGCTGCCTCCTGCACACCCCCTACCGGGGATGTGCCTGCAACCAAGGTACATGCCCTTGACCGGAATTGAAACCCAGACCTTCCAGTCCGCAGGCCGAAGCTCTATCCACTGAGCCAAACCGGTTTCGGCTGAGCTATTGTGTTTTTTAATATCCTTCTTAAAGCACTGTAGCCTTGACCCTAACTGGGTGTGTAGAATGAGATCCAGCTAGTTAAAGGTATTCAGAACTATAGGTATTGAGTCAATTCCCTTATCAGACTATAGTTTCTTTAAGGGAAGCGTTCATGTTTTAATTTTCTTTGCATACACAAGGTCTTGTGCATAATAAATCGTTACAATTCTTTCCTGAATAAATGCAGGTCCCGAAATTATAGATTATAATGTTCAGAGTTTAAAATCCTAGTTTTCATGCATTCTTTTTTCCCTCTCTCTTCATATCTGACCTTTGTGGTTTCCCTTCCTCAACAACAGGCTCTTTAGAGGCTAGAATTAATAATAATTTTTTATTTTCTGTTTCTGTAAGCAGACTGTGCCAGGATCCAACATGATAAAATTTTCTTTAAGATCAATAAACCTTTGAGGAAGCTAGGAATTCCATCTTCTAGATGAACTGCTTATATTGTGGGTAATAATGGCTATGGTTTTCTGGAGAAATTAAACAAGTAGTAAAAATGCTCAGGAAAGTTGCCATGAATTTAAAAATAATTGCTCATAATTTAAAGTTCATCCTGGACCATCATTTCATGGGATCAGTTTAGGTTATTTTTTAAGAATGTGTGCTTCTTGCATTAGGGACTAGATAAAACTAGATGGTGGTTTATGACTATAATATAGTTGATGAGATATTAAAATCTCAAACTGCAGCAATAGTTTAAAAGGGAATATCTGGAAGAAACATGTCCTTTTTAGATGTTTCTATGGTCTGGGTTATAAGTCAGCGTGAAACCATTATTTTAATAACCACATATGTACCTATATGTGCTTAGGATATAATTCACATGGATCATCTTGGGTAAATGGTAGTTAATTGATTTTTAAACTTTAAATCACATTTCCTAATCCAATAGTGGGGAACCAGTTGGTTTCTGTTTTCCTGAGACAGATGTCATCCTCCTGACTGCTTGCCTTAGAAAAGTTTACTTTAGCAGCCATTTGAGATCCAGTTCCAACTTTGACACTTGCTTATGTGTGTCCTTACTTAGTCTGTTTGAAATGTAGCTTTCTAAAACTTTAAAATGGAGAAAATAACAGCAGCTACATACCTCCTAACATTATTGTGAAGATTAAATGAAATAATGTATGTAAACCTTATAACATACATTTATAAGTGTCTATAATTTATTAAGTACATAAAAGTGTTAACACTTTATAGCTATTCAGAGCAGAGGTTCTTAAAGTGTAATCCATAGGCCAGCATCAACATAATCTGGAAACTTGTTAAGAAAGGCAAATTCTTACAACTTTCTCTAGACATACTAAACCAGAAACTCTGAGGGTGAAGCCCAGTAAACTATATTTTAACAACTCATTATGATGTATCTAAAGTTTAAGACTTACTTCCTTGCCCACATTGTCTATCATTTCTGGATTTCCAGTTTTCAATCTGTAATACATTTCTATAATCAAAGGTGATGCTCAAAAACTGTTCCTCTTCTTTTGAAAAGAGCATCCTAATTTTCCACCATGGAAACCACTCTTCTCCATTCTTGGTTCATTTGGTAAAATGGGGTTGCTTTCACCCCTAACTTTAGGGTGGAATTGTGTTCTGACACTTAACTAACCAGTGCATCCCAGCTGCAAGCTGCAATGATGACTTTAAGTATGGACGTGGGATCTGATTTAGGTCAGTGAACTTCATGTTTAGGATTTCCACTGGAGTTGTTGAGAGATTGACACTCTCCGCCATTGAAGTTGCTAAGAAGAGAATATAAACCTGCAATTAAAACAAAAATATAAGCTTTTATTGGATGGTGTCAAAAGAGAGCACTTTAGAGGCAAAAGATAGAAACCAACTCTTGATAATATTGATTAAATCCCTAGACACAGCTATGCCTGAGGGGCTTTTCCTAGACCAGTGGTCTCAAACTGCAGTTTGCGAGCCACATATGGCTCTTTTGCCTCTGGAGTGTGGCTCATCCACAAAATACCACTGCCTGGAAGAGTCTATTTTGAAGAAGTGGCATTAGAAGAAGTTTAATTTTTAAAAATTTGGCTCTCAAAAGAAATTTCAATCATTGTATTGTTGATACTTGGCTCTGTTGACTAATGAGTTTGCCGACCACTGCCCTAGTCTATTTAGACAAAAAAAAAAAAGAAAAATTTACACCTCTTCCCATCTTCCCACATGTCCCCACTACTTGAACCTGTTTTCTTATTAAAACAATCTATTTTAAATTATCTAAAATGAGCTCTGATTAATAAACTATTTCATGAGATTTTTGTAAGAAGTAAAATAAATCAATTTATATAAAATTAATTATAAATGTTAGTTATGCAATTGTATCTATCTGGGTCACCTGAGAAAAGGACACTAAAATGTGATTGGAGATACAAGAAACATAGAGGAATGTCTGTGAGGGGGAAAAGAGTAAGCAGTGAAGGGAAACTGGGAGAACCATCAGAATTTAGTACAGGTCTGATCCTTGTAAAGGTGAGAGGGAAGGGAGGAAGGTTGCATAGAGGAGTCTTAGACTGCCCCACAGTTCTAAGTCCTTCAGCCAATCACCTACCAGAGGAGTTCCCCATTTCCTAAGAATGGTCCCACCTCAATATCCAGCTATGCTCAATTACTGGATAGGAGCAGCCCCCCGGAAAGCAGGGCCTCCCTGAGAAGGTAGTGATAGATTTTGGAGTATAGCAATTGAGGCCTAGATCAATCATGCTCCACATACACAGAGCTCTGAGACTCATTTTCATGACCATGATAAATGCCTAGGGCAGTGTCTAGAATTAACAGGCTTTCAATAAAAGAAAAACAAACATCCTCAAAAACCATGTACAACTATTCTTTGTTCTAATTATGAGTGCATCCTGGGTTTCTTTCAGTAGTCACATGTTCAAAATATTGCAGATTAATAAAGCAAAACAAACTCTACTGTCCCAGCAGGGAGCAAGCTATTCAGCTAATCGTTTATTGCAAATGCCACTCAGGTGCTATCCTTAATGCTTAACTGCCAGGCATACATACTGATTTTGTTAATATTATACTTGGACTAAAGTTATCGTAGGTTAGCTGAAAGCATAGGCCTCTTCAACTCTCTCTTATTCTAATGGAGTGTAATTTCCACATACCATTGCCCCAATTTACCTTCCTGTGACTCTGGATTAATAGTTGTGCATTAAGTTGAATGACTTTTAGAGCAAGAAAATGTTACTTCAAATTCTTAGAAATTCACATGCAGCAAGATCCATCCATTCAGGCCATTTTCTTTTTCTTTTCTTTTTTCTTATGCCACCTCTTCTCAAAAGAGACAGAATGGCAGAAAGAGATCCTGGGAATCCCTGGATCTGACCCACAGATGAGAAAACTGAGTTTCAAGAGGACCAGGGGGTTGCTTGAAGACACAGAAGTTTCTTAGGGGCTCATTTTTTTTTTTTTTTGAAAGGAAACTCGACCAGTACTCCAATGCCCCTAAGCCAGCTCACATCTGAAACTATATTTCTAGCTCACTGAATCACATGGCTATAGGTTAAGGTGAAAGCTTGGTGTTCACTCTCCATTAAGTACCACAGAAATCAATAAACAGAACACAATGATTTTCTCTTCTTGTTTCATTCAGTGCCTCACCATTTAAGATAACTACTACCTAGACTTTTAGCATCATTGACTAAGATGCTGTTTTTAGAACTTCATACAAATGAAGTCATATAGTATGTAAAAAAGTAATAAAATTATTTCTATTTTGGTTACCTTCATCATATCCAACTCATGATTGTGGAGATAATTATTGCTTTTCCAAAGGCAAAAAATGCTCACTCAATGCCCTCTTCTCCAGATTAGCTTCCCAAGTATCTAGAAAGTTTTTTTCTTTGTCTGTGTGTCTTTGATTCTTTTCAGTTTACTGTCTTTATCTTTTTCTCAAACTCAGTCTCTGAATCCCTTTCTTTTTTTCTGTTTCTCTATGTTTCAACTTTACTCTTTTCTTTCTCTCCCAAGCTCCACTTTGCAATTTTTGCCTTATCTTGAAAGGGGTCAATACCCGATTATAATTTATTCCTTCCTACAATGTCTGAAGTGGTGTCTGTATTTCATAATATACAATGCAATGGGCAGTGCCCCTATTGAAAATTAATCAGTAGGATAACAATGACCAATGTGTGCTTCTTGGGAACAAGTCATTTCTTATCTCTTTCTGAAGTCACTTCTAGGTCAGGAGAATCTAAAAAAAGAAAACCCTATCTTTCAATGAATGTTGTTTACATAAATAATAAAAAAATATCCTAGGTTCCTTGTTACTGGAGACAGAAGAGCAGTAGGGTTTTTTGTTTTTGTTTTGTTGTTGTATTTGTTTTTATTTTGAGAGAGAGAGAGAGAGAGAGAAACATTAATTGGTTGCCTTCCATACATGCCCCAGCTGGGGACTGAACCCATAAACTAGATATGTGCCCTGACTGGAAAACAAACCCACAACCTTTTGGTGTATAGGAGGAAACTCCAACCAATGAGCCACCAACCAGGGCAGAGCAGTATGTTTTGCAATATATTTTGAGTAGTTAGCCTGGAAAATTTGAAAACTCAGAGCAAAGTGTCTCTAGTGAAACACAACTAACTTCTATTGTGATCTGATTTATCATCCCAAGCATTTGCTCAAATGTGATTTTGTTGGTAGGGAAATGGCACCAGATGATAGGCCTGTGGAGTCAGACTGAACCTTGGTTCAGAAACCTTGGTACTTGAGTTCTGGTTAAGAATGAATTCAGAGCCAAGCTCAAACTGTAAGACACGTTTATTTAGAAAGTCACAGAAGTACCCTGTTTCCCCAAAAATAAGATAGTGTCTTATATTAATTTTTGCTCCCAAAGATGCACTAAGCCTTATTTTCAGGGGATGTATTATTTTTTCCATGAAGTAGGTCTTATTTTCGGAGGATGTTTTATTTTCGGGGAAACACGGTAGATGTGAGCTGTAGAAGAAAAGAGGCCAAGAAACAGGTTATAAAGGCTAAAGAAGGGCTCATGGAACTTAGGAGAAAAAGACAAGGAAGATATGCCTGTGGGAGAGGATAGGGAATGGCTGGGTGTGCTCCATAGAGAGAGCCATAGCCAGGCCATTTTCTCTCATTTTTTCTCCACTCTGGTTAAAGAGTTGAGGATTAGTAGCAGCCAGTTGAATCATAAATATCTGTATTGGACAGATGCATGCAAAAAAAAAATGACACTAGATCACTTTCCTATACCATACCCAAGAATAACACAGAGTGGATTAAATACTTAGATGTTGGACTCAAAACCACAAACATTCTAGAAAAATCATAGACAGTAAAATCTTGGACATTTCTCATAGCATTAGTTTTTCCTGATATATCTCCTTGGGCAAGGGAAACAAAAGAGAGAAATAAATGGGACTACATCAAACTAAAAAGTGTTTGCATGGCAAAGGAAACAATAAACAAAATGAAACCATCACTGCATGGGTGAACATATTTGCCAATGATACATCTGATAAGGGATTAATATCTAAAATTTATAAAGAACTCAAAAAACTCAACACCAAGAAGAAGAAGAGGAGGAGGAGGAGGAGGAGGAGGAGGAGGAGGAGGAGGAGGAGAGACCCACAATAACACAAAAACAACCATCCAATTTTTTAAAATGGGCAAATGACCTGAATAGACTCTTTTCCAAGGAGGCCAATAGACATGAAAAAAATGCTTAATATCAGTCATCATCAGAGAAATACAAATTAAAAACACAAGGCATCACTTCATATCTGTAAGGATTACTATCATTAATAAATCAACAAACAACAAACATTGGCAAGGATGTGGAGAAAAGGGAACCCTTGTGCATTGTTGGTGGGAATGCAGATTAGTACAGTCACTCTGGAAAGTAGTATGGAGTTACCTCAAAAAAATGAAAAATGGAACTATCTTGTGATACAGTGATTCTACTTCTGGGAATATATACAAAGAAACCCAAAACACAAATTCAGAAGAATATATGAACCCTTATGTTCGCAGTGTTATTTACAATAATGAAGATTTGGAAGCAGCCCAAGTGTCCTCAGTAGAAGAGTGGATAAAACAGCTGTGGTACATTTACACAGTGGAATGCCTCTTGGCTATAAAAAAGAAGGAAATCTTACATTTCTGGACAGCATGGATAGACCTAAAGAGTATTATGCTATGTAAAATAAGTCAAAGAAAAGTATAATGATTTCACTCATATGTGAAATCTAATGAACAAATAAATTAACAGCCAAAATAAAAACAGACTCTTAGATACAGAGAACAGACTTGACAGCTGTCAGAGGGGAGCTGAGTGGGGGAGTTGGTGGAAAAAGTGAAGAGATTAAGCAAAAAACACTCCCACAAAACCTTATAGATGCACACAATGTTATTGCGACTATTAGACTGAAAGGAGGGTGGAAGGAGACTTGATTTGGGGTGGTAAACACACACTACAAAATACAGATATGTATTATAGAGTTGCATACCTGAAACCTATATAATTTTATTAACTGGTGTTGCTCCAATAATTTCTTTTAAAAAAAGAATCACTTCAACAAATTTCTGAGTTGCCTCAAGTGCTAAATGTATTACTCTCTAGGGAAGGACTTCCTCCAGTGTCCCATTCCCCAATGGTGAGAACCTTTCCCATAGCACTTCTTAGGTTTTCAGTTCTCTAACCCTTGGTTTAAAAACCCCTCTTTAAAAATTCTCTCCAGTTGTAGTAGATTGAGGCAACCCAGTTACCTTTCCTTGTCTCTCTTTATAATCTTCTGACTTATTTTCTAGAATCTCTGAAAGACTCATTCAGTCTTACTTCATTATTACTCAAATGCTCTAATCATGTTACAAATGACCCAGCTTTGGCTGCGGTGAATGCTAAATCTCCTGCATGGAAATCTGGAAGAAACTGGAACTTAGAGGAAAGCAGTATCTAAATACACCCTAGAGGAGAAAGGCATGGGCATCCTGGATCAGGACACCAGCTAGTGTTGGTAATCCCAATCTGAAGGAAGGAATAAAGCTGGATTTCAATATGAGACAGTGCCTGGCTGAAAGAGCCAGAGAGGCAAGCCAAATCTGAGCCAAAAAGCAACACGAAGGCCACAGGTCCTAGGTCAGTATGGAATAAGGGTTTCAGAACCAAGAGTTCACAGCAGAATGGAGATAGTGGTTAGAGAGGCAGCCGCTGAGGTACAAACAAGCAGGATCTAGGAGGACTGCCAAGATTGACTTAGGGTGTCTCTAGCTCATCACTGTTCATTGGTAAGTGTGTGACAGAGTATTTGAATTGCCTTAAAAGGCCATAACCAATTAGGTAGTGTGACAGGGGTGCTGTTTCCATATTAGATTAAACCTTTTAGCCCAAATGGTGTGGGGACAAATTCAAGTTCCTTAGCAATTTGTTAATTCCAAGCATTTAAATCTGTGGGAAATGAAGCAAGATGCAGTTTTTTAAATTCCTGGGTAGATACAGTTTTTGCTTTAGTCCAGAATCTTGTTTTCTATCAAATAAGATCCTGCAAAAGTTACTGGAGAAAATTTTCAGAAGCAAGCCTGCTCTGAATCCAGCACCAAGTGCTTACTTTGGACTCTTTCTAGGTGGTGTAATGGTGTGGTTAACAGCATGACTTCTGGAGTTCATATGCCTCACTTTAAATCTCAGTCTTGCCAGTTACTAACTATGTATGACTTTGAGCAAATTTTATAACCTCTTTCTGTTCCAGTTTCTGCATCTGAAAACTGAGAATAATTAGTAATACCACTGTCATAAGGATGTTTTGAGCATTAATTGAATAGATACATATAATGTTCTTAGATCAAAGCCTAGCACACAGTAAGTGCTCTTTAGTGTTAGATATTTCTTAATCACTTATAAACACTTGAACATTTTGAGTAGAACACTCAAGAGCTAAATCTGTAGTTTTCAAACATTTTTTTAAGTGAACATTCTTCACATTAAAAATTTTATGGGACACTCATATGGAGCTAAACATGAGATTCCAGTTACTGTAGGAGATGGGGAACTCAGAGCCCTGCCCACCTAGACCTCCATATGCCTTCTTGCAAACAAAAGACCATGAAGAGGAAAGTTTGAAAGTGACTGAGTTAGAACTTTTTCTATTTCTATTTCTATTTCTATTTCTATTTCTATTTCTATTTCTATTTCTATTTCTATTTCTATTTCTATTTCTATTTCTATTTCTATATTTCTATTTCTATTTCTATTTCTATTTCTATTTCTATTTCTATTTCTATTTCTATTTCTATTTCTATTTCTATTTCTATTTCTATTTCTATTTCTAGGAAAGAAAGTTTTATAGTCTCTTTTGGTTCTCATTGGTTTCTGGAATGGAATGTGCAATGCCTGGGATAGTCTTAATGGACATTTTGGAGTGAACTGAGGATAAAATGGGACTCACTTGACACATGGCTGTGCCCTCATTCATATTGTAATTGTTTAGAACAAATAACCACTCGCTGCATAGAATTGTTACAAAACGTAGGTACTTTTGCCAAAAGATGGTAAATGGAAGAATGACCTAGATTTTCAGGTGAATGCAGATGCAAACACACACACGCACGCACGCATGCACGCATGCACACACACAGAGAGAAGCTTATTGAGAAAATGGATGTGTGGACATCATATCTATGCTTAGAACAGGGTTGAAGTGAATCTATAGACATATTTAATAAAAATCCTTTATTTTTCCTTCGCTTGTGTGGATCATTTGGTTGAGTATAGTACCAGGCACCGAAATGAAAAGTCACAGGTTTGATTCCAGGTCAGGGCACATGCATGGGTTGCCTGCTGGATCCTCAATAGGGAGTGTGAATGAGTCAGGAAATCAATGAAAAAAATTCTTTATTTTACAAATGGAGAAATAAAAGCCAAGAGAATGCTTTCCCTGGAGTTCACACCAGTTGATATAAACCAAATCCCAGATCACCTGTCAAGGATATGGACCAAAACTCAGCCATCGCCCTTTATCCAATCTCATCCCAACTCCCCCAGCAGATCTGCCAACCCATCCATATTTTCTTTTCTCATGGGTGAATCTCAGGGTCAGATTCAAAATTCAAGAGACACTTCTACCTGATGACAGGATGTGGGATGCTTAGATTAAGCAAAACTTGAGTGCTAACCAGCATTTCACTCTCCCACAGGCTGTTTTTCACTCTTTCAAATTATTATTTCAGCACTTACCTTATGGCCATTCACAAAATAAGCCAGGCTTAGTTCACAGCCTGCTTCAATGCCATGTCAGCCTGTCCCTGGAGTGTCTCATACCTGGCAAGTACTTCTTATCACCCATCTGGTATATTTTTGCTGATACATTTACTTGTTAACTCATTTATTCCATGAACACATATCTATCTAATGCATATGTCTCAAATATAGTTCATATTTTATAAAAATATGTGGTTTGCCAATGAAATATCAATATTGGATCTATCCATTTATCTATAAAATATTAATAAAAGGTAAGTACTCTGTTGAACATTGGGAATCCTATATAACAAAAGCCTAATATGCAAATCGACTGAATGGCAGAACAAATTGTTGCTATGATGTGCACTGATCACCAGGTGGCAGACGCTCAATGCAGGAGCTGCTCCCTGGTGGTCAGTGTACTCCCACAGGGAGAGTGCCCCTCAGCCAAAAGCCCAGCTCAGTACTGGTGAGCTCAATGGCGGTGGCAGGAGCCTCTACAATCTCCACTGCAGGTGGCAGTAAGGAGTAGGGGTCTTGGACTGCAAGAGGGATGTCTGACTGTGGGCTTAGGCCCAATCCCTAGGCAGGCGGACATATCTTGAGAGCTCCCGGACTGTGAGAGGACTCAGGCCAGGCCTTTAGTGCAAAGATATAAAAGATTACTCTTTGCTTTCAAAGAAGTCACAGTCTAATAGGGAGAGAACCGCTCATATATATTAACTATTGGATGTCATAAATGCTAAAGGAGCTATGGGAACACAGAGGGAAGAGAAATTGATGGTACAAATAAAGAAGTGTTTGTGTAAGAAAAGTCACTGCCTGTGGGATCTGGAGTTTAAATGATGTTTAAGTGGAGGAAACAGACCAGGGAGATTTTTCACTTAAAAGAGCATGTGCAATCACATATATGTGCAAATAACATGACATACTTGGGAAGCCATGAATTATTTGTAGCCTTTTGAATATAGTTTCCTTGAACCCTGGGGAAGTAAGAGTTAAGAGTATAGGTGGGACTAATGGAACTCACCAAAGAATTTGACAGTATTTTAGACAGGACATTTCTTATGGAATTTCAGCCAGTGAATGATGTGATTAGATCAGGAAATAGTGGAGAAAAATGACAAGTGTGCAGGTGTGGAGCAGTGAGGGGCTTGAAGATCTGCTGGGAAGCTGTTAGGTTGGAGTGACGGGTATATGTTAGATAAAACAGAGCAGAGGTTGCTAATTGACCGCCCATGGGCCACAGAGAATCCAAAGTTGTATTTTATGTCTTGTACAATTGAAACTCATATAATATTTTTAAAATTTTAAATTATCTGCCATGTGAGCAGATTTCATATAAAATATAGATTTTCATAATTTTTTTAAGAATTAGAAGTCTAGTATGCAAACAGTTTTGTGGAGGTGGTAAGAGTTATTTCCTACAGATGCAGCATACATTCCCTGTCATCACAGTCTTCAGTTCTTCCCCTTATGTCCTTAACTCTGGAGCATAGTATCCATAGCCATATACCAATGGCATTTATGTCACCTACGGCATCTTCACAAATGGAGTGTCTCCTGAACTATAGCCAGTTGCTATTTTCACTGGAATTCACTTTCTAGTGGATTTGGGGTCACTAGTCCATTTTCTGTTGAAAACCAGGCATCTTTGAACTCAATTTTCTTAACCATGTCTTGACTCTCAGGCTAAAGTAGTTGGATGTTGTATATAGAAGACCCTCCGTAAAAATAAATTATTGGGGTTTCCCATTGTGTAGCAAATTAAATCATAGAAGAGTTTTTGGATAGGCCAGTCACAGATCTAGGCATCAGGAAAAATACCAAAGATATGTCTGATTACCAGACCTCTCAGAAATTAATCTAATTAGAAGCTATTACCAATCTATTAGCTGAGTCTACCTTTCATTTATAAGTTCAGAAATGCATGGATAACTTGATAAATGTATTGATAAATACATGAACACTAGATACGTGTATTTTAACCAGTAGAGCACCATCTAGTGCATTGAAGTAACTACCTTCTCAGTGGCACCTTGAGGCCTGAAAGAATTTTTACAGCTTTCAATGGAGCAGAAGCTGCAAGCAGAGAGCAGAATCTAAACTGGATCAGTGAAATCCAGTCACACCTGGACCCCGACTCTGTTGCAGGTACCAGGGCATATATTGTAAATGGTGGAATTCTTTTGAGCCCTTGGAAAATTTGAGTTGCAAGCAGTCAGTATGTTCATGCAAGCAATATGAAAAATGGCTAAATTAAACACACACGCACACACATTTATATTTATTTTCCTTCTAAATTATGTCTTTAGAAGATAATACAGAACAGTTGTTAGTGCCTTGTTTTCTTAATGTTCTGTAAATTTATACATCTTCTGAGACTACAAATACTCTCACTAGCAATAAGGATAAATTAAGGCAATAAACATATTATACAGTGACCTAATAGGAGAAATGATAATCTCTTTAAGTGTCACATGGTAGCATTTAGTTTAAATTTAAAAGGCAGTTAGTATGAGTAATTATAAGTTAATTAAATATTGATTATTCTGAGAGCTCCATTGTAATTTAAGATCCATGTAGTGTAAAGTAAATCTGGCTGATTTGAAATAAACTTAAAATGACATTGGTAATTACTGTGTAATTACATTTTATAGTTATTAAATATGACTTAACAAGCTAAATATTTATGGTGAACAAGTCAAATATTATGGAAAAACATCAACATTGATTTCTCAGTATCTATGTTACCAAGCAGCTACTAAATGCTTACATTTTTCTGTTTTTTTTAACACTATTAAATTTATGCTTAATTTTTGTGTGTGTGGGATATTGAAGTACTTATAAGAAAACTCTCCAGGTATTCTTATGTGCCTGTTGCACTGTGCCTGTCAATATTCCCAAAAGCAATCAATAGTAAATTATTAACCAGCAAGAATCTTCCACTTACTTTGGCTAAAATGTTCCTTTGAAATACTTAGGTCATATTTCAAAGTTTACATGTATGAACCACACAGTCAACTAATTTACATTTCTTTTTTCTCTTGACTCTTTCTAAAGAGTGTCATCTACCAAACAACAACTAAATCCAAATAAAACATATTCTTCCTGTTCCTTTGGGTATCCATTTTAAAAGAGTAAATGCATTTTTTTTGTAGAAGGTTGCTAACTTTTGAGAGAAAACACAAAATTGGCCACTTATAGTAAGGCGATATTTCATAAATTTTTTAAATAAACTTTGACTTTGCCATTGTTACTTTTAATTCATCATTCACCTCTACTCATCCATCTATTCATTCATTCATTCATTCATTCAATCACCTATTCATCCAAATGGCTATTAATTCAACAAGCTATCATGACCAATTTGGCATGATATTGTGAATATAATTAAATTGTTTTTTTGGCTTCTTTCCTAGAAACCCGACTCTGTTGATGCCGGAGGCTAGATAGGTATGTTGAAGGAACTCAGAAAACTGAGGCAAAGTGCCTATCATAGCAAAATACCTAATTTAAAAGTTATGTAATGTTTTCTTATAATTAGTGGGCATTATAAATTGTGAGAAGAATTAGCTCATTAAGTTGCTAATTTTTGAGCACTATTTTTGATGCGCTAGCATTATGTTAAGCATTTTACATGTTTTTTTTTTCTTATCCTCATAATAGATTGTGAACTAGCAGTTATCAATCACTGTTTTCCATATGTGGGCACTGAAACTCAGAGAAACTAACTTGTCCCAAAGTCACTGGTTTATTAAGGGTTATACCTGTGATTAATTATTATATGCGTTTCAGCTTAGCCAGAACTGTTCCCATACACCAGGTCATTTCTATAATATAGTTTATAGGGGCTACTAAGAGAAACATATAGGTTAATTTATTGTGGATTACTTAATACTAGGTACTCATAGTATCTTATTAATTCTAAAATGTTCACACTTTCATATTTCTAAAATTGAAGTGCATCTTTTATTTTTTTAATCTTTATTGTGGAAAGTATTACATAGGTCCTCCTTTTTCTCCCATTAACCTCTTCCAGTCCACTCTCATCACTCCCCGTCCCCCAGACCCTCACCACCCCATTTTCTGTGTCCACAAATTATGCATATATGTGCATTGTGCATTGTTTGATTCCTCCCCACTCTCCCTCCCCTGCCTTCCCTCTATGGTTCAACAGTCTGTTCATGCTTCTGTGTCTCTTGGTCTGCTTTTATTCATCAGTTTATTTAGTTAATTAGATTCCACATATGAGTGAGATCATGTGATACTTATCTTTTTCTGACTGGCTTTTTTTGCTTAGTATGGTACTCCCCAGGACCATCCATGCTGTTGCAAAGAGTAAGAGTTATTTTTTTTATTGCCACGTAGTATTTCATTGTGTAAATAAATATACCACAGCTTTTTATCTACTCATCGGCCGATGGGCACTAAGGCTATTTCCAAATCTTAGTTATTGAAATGCATCACTAATCAATAGCATCTTAGCATTTATTTGAACTAGTAGTCATTTTTTTCTTAATGATACATTAAATAATAGGGCCTCTTATAATAAGTTAGAGACCCAGTGCACAAAATTCATGCAAGAGGCTCGGCCCCCCCACTGCCTCGGCCCCCGCCTGCCATGGTGGCTGCCTCAGCCCTCTCAGCCCCTGCTTTGTCAGGAAGGATGTCTGGAAAGACATCTGGTCTAATTAGCATATTATGCTTTTATTATTATAGACAGAGGCCCAGCATATGAAATTGTGTGTGGTAGCCAGCCACTGCTTGCAGCCCCGCCCACCCGCCTGCCACCCTGCCCACCCACTTGCTGCTGCTCCGTGTTTGCCATCCTACCCATCACCCTCATGGTGACTGGTCATTTGGTCATTTCAGTTGTCACAGTTGTTGTTGCTTTTTATATATATATATAGATGACATCTTATCTTCCCTACCTCCCCATCTATCGTACCAGATACTTTTTTTAGAGGATGGTGCTATGCCTTATTGTGGTTGGATTTCTGAAAGAGAAGGCTTTGGACATAACATGTTAGATTGAAATAAGATGTCAAATGTAAATATTGTCAGGATGCTTGGATGTTGTCAACTGTTGATGTTAAAATATGATCTATGGGAAATAAAGCTGGATATTTGCTTGCTGATCCATTGCCATAATCTGAAATTTAATTTGTCTGAAATTAACCTCTTCATGCTTTTCATCTTTCCAAATCAACTTCCCAAGTTGGTAGGACCACTGTATACTCAGAATTTTCTAATTTTTTCCCCCTGAAACCTAAAATCTTAGCTATTTTTCCTGCTTTCAAATCTCTTAACATGGTTACCGCATCCTACCTACCCATTTATATTTCTCACTACTCCCCAACACAGTCTCAATAACAGCTCTTCCTTTCCTCTCTTCCTATCAAAATCTTTCAAGATTAGGAGTCTAATGTTGGCTCTGTAACTCACTAGTTATCTAGAATATTTGTACAGATCACTCACTCTCCCTGAATCTCAGATTCTTAATCTATAAAATTGGGAGGAAGGATGCAGGGCAAGGGCGGGCAGGATCATGAGATATCACTAATTTCACTTCCAGTTCTGAGTCTCCCCGCCCCACCCCACTCCACCCCACCCCAACCCCTCCCGCTTTCAGTTCTATGTTGAATGTCCACTTTATGATTCCTCCCAGTCACACTAGCACACACTAACTTCACTTCTCTGGTCTTACAGCTCTTGTAGCCTGTACCAAACAATCAGTTACTGACATACAGATTCTCATATCATTTCTCTTTTGCTTTATAAAGTTTCACTATTAGCTCTCTATATGGACCATAAGCTTCCCTCTAGGGCAGCCACCATGATTTAGGTTTCTTTGATGTGCCTTTTATCTATGTCAAAGAATCTCACATAGTGATGTGCTCACAGAAGAAGTTAACGGCATATTTTTGATAGATTATTGACTGGGGAAAAAATAGAATTAATGGTTCTGCTGACCAAGCTACGTGGGCCGAAACAGTCCTGCTCTTTCATCTGCACTCAGATCGGATGCTACTGTCTCTGTAGGACTCTGCTTTGTTCGTTTTTCCATCCTCAGCACCTAGCTCATGGCCAGCGTTTAATAAGGCTGGTTAAAAGAATGAATGAATATCCTTTTTGAGAGCTTTTTTTTTTTTTTTAGTCACTCGGTTTATTGAAAATAGTTTCATCTCACCAAGAAAATACCTTTCAAATGTGAGCTTTTTATCTGGGCAAGTAAATACTCCCTTTCAAAGTACATTAATCTCCATAAGCTTTTATTATCATTAATATGCCATGAATTCCAATGCTTTGTTTCCCTCCAGTAGAGTCTCTTCCACCAAGAAGGCACTTGCCCTTGTCTAATCACATCTGCAAGTAAGTAAATATTGGCAAAAACTCATAAAATCTTATTATTCCCTTTGGGTAAATGATGTCAAACTAGGTGGCCACTGTTGCCACTTATAAGTATGAATCACAAATTTACATTGCCTCTGGATATAATAAATGGCCTGCCTCATAAAATGTGAGCAATATCCCTGCTTCCACTTCTGTAAGAAGGGTCAGCATGAATAATCAACTCAAAACAAGCCTTTAAGAGCATTTTGATGTTAAAGGTTGCTTATCGCATCTAAGACCTAAGAGTATCATGTAATTTTTACTTACTTAGTTCTAATTCATAGGTTTTGATTGCTTGTAAAAAATCATGCTATGTAGTAAGGAAAGCTAAAGTGGCTTCTCTGAAGAACAGACACATTAGTTGTGATTCTTGACTACAAGCAACAGAAACTATCCTATATAACAAAGGCCAATATCCAAATCAACTGAAGGGCAAAACGACTGGTTGCTATGACATGCATGGATCACCAGGGGGCAGATGCTTAACTCAGGAGCTATGGTCAGTGCACTCCCATAGGGGGATTGCTGTGCTCAGCCATAAGCCCTGAGCTGGGCTCACTGCTGACAAGTGCAGCAGCAGTGGCAGGACCGTCTCCTGCCTATATAGCAGCACTAAGGACATGCAGAGAGCAGGCCTAAGCCAGCAGTCAGACATCCCTCAAGGGCTCCTGAACTGCAAGAGGGTGCAGGCCGGCTGAAGGACACACCCTCATACACCACACACACACACCCATACCCACACCCACACCCTCCCCCAAGTGCATGAACTTTGTGCACTGGACCTCTAGTGTCCAATAAAAGAGAATGTATTGCCTAATTCTAGGATTCTGGGGGATGGGGCTTGAGGAGAGATGGAAACCAGAAAAGCTCCAGATAGTAGGTATTCTTTTAAATATATATATATATATATATATATATATATATATATATATATATATATATATATTATTGATGTTTTACAGAGAGGAAGGGAGAGAGAGAGTTTGAAACATCGATGAGAAACATCGACCAGCTGCCTCTTGCACACCCCTACCAGGGATGTGCCCACAACCAATGTACATGCCCTTGACCAGAATCGAACCCGGGACCTTTCAGTCCGCTCTACCACTGAGCCAAACTGGTTTCGGTGATAGTAGGTATTCTTAATAACCTAACTTGTCTGGACAGGATACTACTATCACCCTTGCTAAAATGAATAAACTTACAGGAATTCCCCAGTCTCTGAGTCACCCACTCAGCAGTTCTTTTCCAGTTTTCTTTGTGTGAGAGTTGCCTAGAGTTGTGCTATCTAGAAAATTTCATACACTGGGAAAATAGTAATATCCCCGTAAGGAAATCAGGAAGCTGTTATAAAGGGGAATGCATATTGCCTGGCCCCAAAGTGACAAACATCCAACCGCAATAAGTGCTGAAAAATTCAGGCTTGCATTTATTCAGAGCATCATTCATTCAGCCAGTTGATTAACATAATGCATGTCTGCTGTGTTTAGCTACTGTGCAGAGAGGTTGGCCTCTGACTTTGAAGAGAATATCATCCAGTGGATAAAGGAAGCCTATAAAGGATTAAGTACAATGCAGTCTGATTAGGGTCACAGTGAATCATGAGTAAAGTGATAAGGAAATTCAGGGAACAGGACTTATGAAAAATAGTAAAAAGGAGGGAAAAGAGGATTGACTGGATATAGATGGATTTGATTGGACATAGATTTTATTCTCTCTTCTAGTGCTTAGCAATTCTATAACTTGGGGGGGGGACGTCACTTATTGTTTCTAACACTCAGTATCTTCATCTGTAAAATAAGAGTAAGCAGTTCTTATAGAATTAGAAGAAGTAAATGAGATTGCACATTTTTAGGCATTTAACAAGTAATTGATAAGTGGTGGTTGATTTCTTCATTCATTTATTCATTCTGAGCAAAGAAAGAGACTGATTTCTGGCTGCACACAAAGGGGATATTGGAAATAGATCTTAAAGAAATAAGTAGGTATCCTTCAGGCAGAGGGAAAGGGCATTCTGATCACAGCAAAGGTGAAGAAGTGATAAGGTCATGGGGATGTCAGGAGAGGTGGCAGGAAGGTTAGCAGAGATGGACTGTGGACATTTAGGGCAGTGTCAGGCAAAGAGGAGAGAATGAGAGGCAATAGTTGATGAAAGGTGTGGTGCAATGCTAAATTTTTACCCTGGAGAAAGTGCTTTTTAAAATGTGATCCCTGTGTTTCTTCCATCAAACCCATTGGGATTACTTCCTAGAAATTCAGCTTCCAAGGCCCTGATTTCAACTTTCTCAGACACTTTGAGAGTAGAATGGGGGCAATCCACAGTTTTTATCATCTGCCTGGGTCATTTTAAGACTTCTTAGAGTGTGAACATCCCTTATATAGTAAAATGTTTCCATGGCATAATCATGAGGAAAGAAGAGATGAAGACTCCATGCACTGCTTTTTAAACATTTTATTTTAAGACTTTGGAGTATATTGTATTTTTCTGAGTAGGATTTTGATATTATTGAGCTAAACTTACCACATATGGGACAGAATCCCAGCTCAAATAATAGTATTCTCTTTTTATAGCCCAAATCAGACTAGACTATGGAATAATTCTGTGGCAAATAAAACAGAGCAAGATGGCTGATAATAAAATTGAATGATTTCTAAAAGCATTTAAAACTCAAAGAGATGGAGCCAGGAGAATATATGCTTTTGAAAATGGGATGGGGTGGGAGAAGGGGTAAAAACCAGCATAAATTTTCAGAGTTATGGTAACTGTCACCGAGAATTTAACAATTTTCTTTGCAGAATTTAGAAAATGAGTGCACATAATTCCAACTGGGTGATATCACAGGGAATTTTAAAACTATCCTGAGGCGATTCAGAGAGCTGCTTTTTCATTCAAGCTGAATGAGATAAAAATCTGTATTTTAACTAAGCATGCAAACACACACACACACACACACACACACACACACACACACACACACACAGGCTGCTTGCAAAGCAAACCACAAACGCACTTAATCACAAAAATATATTGTTAGGTTGAAGGTACAGCAGGTAGGATTGCTTTCTGGATGCCCTCTATCTATCCACCCAGGCCCCAAAGTCAGGACTTGGATATGGAGCCAAAATGATCAACCAGCTGCAATTCAACCTGGAACTTTTTTTGTTGGGAGCTGAATAGATTAAAAAAAAAATGTTGGTTTCATGTTGTTCTGACTTAAAGGCTTAAACTTACATAAGCATGGACTTTTGTTGTATTTAGATGCTTATTTGCAGAGGACTGCATTGAAGCAAAGCCTGTAATTTCTGGCAGTCCTGTGAGTAATGCCTTAGAGTCTGAACTCTTTTGAACCAATTCCTTGCCTTCATTCACTTGCTAAATGCAAATCAGAAAGCAAATAAAAGGTAAGAAAAGAAGGTCAGTTGCTTATTTAAAAGACCACAGAGAATTCCATCTGGTAAACCAGTAGGGGGAAAAACAAACCTGTCCATCATCTGGGAAGAAATGTCAACATAATAGCATGAAGAAAAGGTATAAGATTTCTGAGACAGAAGGACAAAGAGATGTGTGTTCATGGCCTTAGTGACCTGGGCAAGAGAAATGAAGAATGTTAGTGGAGGACTCAAAATGGAGGACTCTAAGTGGTCACTGTTGATCACATTCATTCATTCATCTATCCCTTATTCAATTAACATTTAGTTAGCCATTTTTAGTGTCATATTTTTTTGCTTGGTGATGGTGATATAAAGATAAACACAACATAGTTACTTTCATCAAAATGCACACACTCCTGTGGGAGAGGCAAACAGAGAAATAAATATTTACAAAACAATGTATGTACATATAGACTATAAGCACATAAAGAGTCATAAAAGCATAAAGAAGAAAACTGGAGAAATATAGAACTTGAAATTGTACATGTATACAACAGAATAGGAAACAAGGGAAGTACTTAGAAGGTAATTAGTTTGACATTTTGGCCAATTTTATTGGGATATCGGAAACTCACTTGATATGTTGCAATTTAATTATTCATACTAGAGGCCTGGTGCACGAAATTTGTGCACAGAGGGGGAATCCCCTCAGCCCACCCTGCACCCTCTTCAATCCGGGACCCCTCAGGGGATGCCTGACTGCTGTCGAATACCCTCTCACAATCCAGGACCACTGGCTTCTAACTGCTCACTGCCTGCCTGCCTCATTACTCCTAACTGCCCCCCCCCCTTCTGGCCTGGTCATCCCCAACTGCCGCCCCCCACCCCCTGCCGGCTTAGTTGCCATCAACTGCCCCCCCTATCCTGGTCACCCTTCATTCTCTCCTTCCTCCCACCCCACTGGCCTGGTTGCCCCACACAGCCTGCTGTTCAGTTGTTTGGTTGGCCCTCACTAACCCCCCCTGCTGGCCTGATCGCCCCACACAGCCTGTTCAGTCATCCATTTGGTTGCTATGGTCGCTTAGGCATATATATATATGATTATGCTATATTTGGCTAAAACATAAGCTCTGAAGTTAAACAATCTTACAGCAATGTAGCTAGAATGACATACCTTCTATCTGCCACTCTCAGGATAAAGTGGGGAATGAAGGAAGAAAAGTGCTTGGTTAAGATCTCTATATGTCTGAATCAGGAATTTTTAGAGACTCAGATGATTTGCTTAATTGAAATGAATTTACAATGATTTCTTTTTCTCACAGTTCAAGAGATAAAGAATGTCAAAGAAAGAGCTCAAATTATCCTTAAACTGTGGAATGCATGATTTTTTTTATGACTTTGAGAACAGTCAATGAGCAAAAGAAACTGGCATTCATTGAGCACCTACTTTGCATGTGGTTCTATGTTCAAAGTTAAATACAACTTATCTCATATATTAGTACTATGTAGAAGGGCTATGGAACCAATATTTTATATAGGTTCCTAACACAGAGATTTCTGGATTCAAATCTAGCTCTTCATTTACAAGTTGTGTGATCTGGACAAAATGTTTAATCTCTCCAGTCCTCAGGTTTTCTTTGACAAGATATATATATAAACATAATCCACCTCAATGATTTTTCCCCCCAATGTTATCACCAATAAGGTTTTATTTTATTTATTTTATTATTTTTAAAAAATTTATTAAGGTATTATATGTGTACACACCTCAATGATTTTTATGATCATTAAATTAATTAATATAAGTAAAATACTTGGAGTAATATCTGACTTGAAATAAACCAATAAATCTTAGCTATTTTAATGCTTTTTTAAAGCTACATAATATTTTGTTTTCAGTTAATCCTCTGAGGAAAATGTCCTTTTATATTTTTTTAAAACTTAACAAACTGGAAATAGAATTTGATAAAATGTAGTGATAAAGAGCATATCGTAAACACCTTACTTAATGGTAAAATGTGAAAAGCTTTCTCTCTGAGCCCAGAAAGCAAACAAAGATACCATTACCACCACTATTCAACAATGCACTGAACATTCTAGGAAGGACATTAAGGCATGAAGAAAAAAAGGACAGTATACAAATAAGAAAGGGAAAAAATAAGCTACCACTGAATATAAATAATATGGTGATGTACCTAAAAAATTCAAAAGAATTGTTGGAATTAAAAGATGATTTTCTCAAGGTTGCTAAATACAAGATCAATACACAAAAGTCAATTGAATTTCCATATTCTAGAAACAAACAGAAAATACAAATAAAGTTATCAAGGATAGACTGAGTAAGAAGTTCCAACATATGCATAACTGGTGTGTCAGATGAGAGAACATATAAATGAGGGAAGGAAGGTGTACTTTCCCTTTCCACTGAAGACTAAAGGCTGAGTTTCCCTGAATATGATGCAGAGTCCAGCAGAGCAGAGCTGCCTAGTGGAAGAGACACCTGGCCCCAGGGCCACCTGGCCCCTGAGGTGCCTCACAGCCATGCTGATTTCACTGCTGTGCTGCTTTGCTATTGAGCTATTGTGCACTGAAGAAAGGTTCCTTCTTTACTACACCCCAAGTATGGAATTCCTGTTGGCATTGAATTGCCACCAATGACCATCAATTGACACCTTTCATCTTAATATGAAGATATTAGGGAAAATTCACTCATCAATTTTCTGGAGACCATATAAAGGATGCATTTAATGGTGGATGTTGTTTTGCTTTATCTTATGCCAAAGGTGCCTTAAACTGTCTTTTTTTCTGCTCAACTTGGGTTTATTTGTGTTTGTTTTTACTATTTTGTCTTCCAAATCGCTGATTTAGTCCTCTGCTTCATCCAACCTACTATATATTCCTTCTAGTGTATTATTCATTTCAAATATTGTATTCTTCATTTCTGGTGGTTCTTTATTATAGTTTCTATGTCCTTTTTCATTCTGTTGAAGTTCTCACTAAGTTTCTTGTATTTTTCACTAAGTGCCTTGAGCATCCTTATCACCATTATTTTAAAACATTATATCTGGTAAATTGCTTGCCTTTATTTCATTTAGCTCTTTTTCTGGAGATTTACATATTCATCTATTTGGGGCAGGTTTCTTTGTCTCCCCATTTTTGATTGTTTCTATGTATTAGATAGATCTGCTATGTCTTACCCATCTTGGTTGGGTGAGCTTATGCAGTAGATGTCCTGTGGGATCCAGTAGCACAGTCTCCTTGATTAACTGAGTTGGTTGCTTCAGGAATGTCCATGTGTGAATTATGTGAGTCCTCCTGTTGTAATTGTGTCCTGATTGTTAATGGCCTGTTTGTATGTGAGTTTGCCTTCAGGCTGGCTGACTGTGGGGATTGACCTCAACCACAGTTTATGAGCTGCTGTGTATGTGCTGACGACACTAAGCAGCATTTGCCTTAGCAGGGTTTTGTGCTGACACCAGGGACTGGATATGACACTGGTTATCTGAACAACCTGTTCTCATGTAGTCTAAAGCTAGCCGCTGGATGTGTGGGTTCTGGGGCCTCTTGGGAGGGACTCTTGCACAGATCAATATATAATACTGCTGGTGACTGACCTTGGGGCAACCTGATCTAAGCTATAAAGCGATGCACAGTTTGCGGCTGCCTCTGCTGGGCCTGAGTGTGTGGGGGGAGGACCAAGCTGTGCATCAAGGCCAGCTTCCCCCAAAACCGAGGCGTGGGGCAGGTGAGCAAAAGGCCCAAGGAACCCAGAGAGTTGTCTGGGTGCTTGTTAGCCTGAGTCAATGACAGAGACTCCGGCAGTAGTTGAGTTGCAAAAGGAAGGTCCTCAGTAAGTCACCAGTTAGGAGTGAGCAGTGTTCATCAGATTGATGCAGGTTCAATGTTGATGCCAGTGATGGGTCTGAGGCAACTCAACAAAATTCTCAGGGTATACCAAGTCTAGCTGAGACCTGCCAGGTGTCCACATACCTATGTCATGAGGCAGTGTCTCAGGAAGTCAGGGTGAGGCCAGCAGAGTTAACAGACCTAAATAGACCAAGATTTGCCTCTGTGAAGGGAGGGCTCTGTATCTGTCAGGGAAAAATGATACCTCCCCTAATTCCAGATCTATACAACAGATTTTGTCCCAGATTCTGTCAGCAGCCGGAGGTCAGCAGTGGATCTCCCATGAAGGAGAGCACCAGTCAGGCTTGGTAGAAGAAGGGAAAAGTGGCTAATCCTCAGAGCCACAAAACTGTCACTGACACCCAGTAAGACTACCTGGACCTCTACACTCCTGATCAGGCAGCTGACTCCTTAACAAGGTGTGAGTGCTATTGGTGCAGGGTTTCCTTTTGGGGTGATGGGACATCCTACAACTAGACAGTGGTGGTGTTTGCATAATATCATAATGCATTTCACATTCAGAAAGGACACCATATAAAATACAAGAACTAACAGTAATTTATTAACATGGATTTCACAATAGAAAAATGACAGCTAAAAACAGAGACAAGAACATAATGATAGCAAAAACTGCCCTGAACTCCAAAATGACAGCAATCAAAAGATAAAAGATGGAATCATACCATAGAGAACAAAAAAGAAAAAGAAAAAGAGAACTTAAAAGGAAAAGATCAATGAGTGAGAGTGAAAAAAGGCTGTCCCTTGGGACAATGTGAGCACATTCATCAAGTGGCCCTTGAGCCGGGCCCTCCACGGGCAGCGCCTCCTCCGAGGCAGGAGCCAGCATGGGCTCCAGGGAGGGCTCTCCATCCAGCGGTGCTGGGGCCTCAGTTTCCTCTGGGGCTGGCCCTGGTTCCACAGCTGCAGCTGGAGAGGCCGCTGGAGGTGGAGAAAGCTCTGCAGGTGGACACACTTCCAGCTCTACCTCAGGATGGATTTCAGGTTTTACAGGAAAGGCTGCCTCCACCTCCTGGGTTGGTGCTGGAGTTGGGAGAGGAGAAAAGGTCACTCCGGTGTCTGTATTTCCATCTGTCCCCCAAAGACAGAACACAGCTAGAGCCCAGGACCCACCACAGAATGAGTCCCCTGCCCGCAGTCCAGGAGATGGGTGGTCTGAAGCTGAGCTTTGCTCCTGGCCAGGCTCTGAGGTGCTCCCTGTGTGACTGGCAACAATCCCTCACCCAGAACTCACATGGACCTCCACCCCCACGACCCCACTTTCTCACTCTTGGACTCTGTGTCCTTCAGCTCTGTCATCTTAGGCTCTGCTTCCTTGGAGTCTGCCTCGCTGGGCTCCAGGACCTCTGGCCTGGTGCGATTCATACGGGCATAGCGCTCCAAAACAGAATTGAAAATTGCCCTCCGCCTGTTGGAACTGCGCGGCTTCAGGTTTGGAGGCTTGTGAGGTCTGGGTGGCTTTAGTGGAGGAGTCCCATGTCCATCCACAGGCCCCGGTTCCCCCGACCCCCAGGTGGCCACACGCACTTCAGGCCTGTCCTGGCCCTCGGTGGTGTGGCTCACCGTCTCCTCAATGCAGGACATGGGGCGGGGGTTTTCCTCCTCCAGCTGGTGCTCCTTCTTGGCCCGGGTTGAGCTCTGCAATGACAGGATGGCAGCCGGTCAGGAGGCCTCCAGCCCGGCCCTAGTCACTGCCACTTCTGCTCCCGGATCAGGCCCAGCCCTGTGTCTGCCCAGACCTCCACCCAGGGGAAATGGGAGTCACATCCAGGGTTCAGGATAGACCTGGGGCAGAGGGTGCCACCCACATTCCACATCCACCCAGCCAGCCTTGACCTGCGGTGCGAACATGACTGGTCCTGGCCCCCCAACCCAACCTGTTCCTGTTCTGGGCAGACCCTCCCCACATGAACACCCTTTCACCACCCCTCCACACACACACACACACACACACACACACACACACACACACATGAGGAGGGGACATAGGGCTGCTGAGGTGGGATCAGAGTGGTGGCCTGGCCTGAACAAAACTGCCCTAAGCCTCCCTGTGTTACCTCCTGGTTCCGCCGTGCAAAGGGCCACAGGCGTCGTCTGGACTGAGTCCGGATCCAGCAGCGGGCACGTCGGAATGTACTCTCATCGCTGCCTCTCTTGAGGCCTCGGCCTCGGCCTTCACCTCGGGACACGGGGAGACAACAAGAAAACATGGTGTCTTCTCCAGTGCGTCTATCCGAGTGAGGCGAGAAGGGGCAGTTATAGAATGTAGCTGCCTGGTTGCCGGGTTCCATTGTGCCCCATCGTAGGAAGTGAGGTTGTGGCTCATGCCTGAGGAGATGCTCGGGGTGGGGGCTCATGGGCGACCTCACTTCCTGAAGATGGAGCCCAGCGGAACCCGGCAACCAGGCAGCTACATTCTATAACTGCCTCTTCCCGCCTCACTCGGATAGAGGCACTGGAGAGGACACCATGTTTTCTTGTTGTCTCCCCGTGTCCCGAGGCCGAGGCCTCAAGAGAGGCAGCAATGAGAGTACATTCCGACGTGCCCGCCGCAGGGTCCGGACTCAGTCCAGGCGACGCCTGCGGCCCTTTGCATGGAGAGACCAGGAGGTAACACAGGGAGGTTTCGTTGGGGCCAGGCCACCACTCGGATCCCACCTGAGCAGCCCTATGTCTGCTGTGTGTGTGTGTGTGTGTGTGTGTGTGTGTGTGTGTGTGTGTGTGTCTGTGTGTGTAGAAGGGGATTCAAGTGTGGAGGGCCTGCCCATAGCACAAGGTGCAGTGGGCACAAGCAGCAGTGACTAGGGCAGGTTGGAGGCCTCCTGACCGGCTGCCATCACTGTCATTGCAGAGCTCAACCCGGGCCAAGGAGGACAACCAGCTGGTAGAGGAAAACCCCCGCCCTATGTTCTACATTGGGGAGGAGCCGGTGAGCCACACCACCCAGGGCCAGGAAAGGCCTGAAGTGAGTGTGGCCACCTGGGGCTCTGGGGAGCCAGGGCCCGTGGATGGACAGCCAGGGACTCCTCCACCGATGCCGCCCGGGCTCTTCAGGCCTCCAACCCCGAAAGCGCCCAGGTTCCCTAGGCCTCCAACCCCGAGGCAGCCCAGGTTCAACCGGCAGCTCAGAGTTTTCACCAGTGACCTGGACTACGGTGCTCATGTCCACCAGACTGACCTGGAGCACCCTGAGCCCAAAGAGGCAGAGGTCAAGGGTGAGAAGCTGGGGAAGTGAGGGGGATGGGGGTGGAGCTGCATGGGAGCTTATGGGGAGGGATTGTTGCCAGGCACACAGGGAGCACCCAGAGGCTGGACAGGAGCAAAGATCAGCCTCAGACCACCCATCTCCTGAATTGTGGGTGGAGAGGATGTTCTGTGGTGGGTCCTGGGCTCTAGCTGTGTTCTGTCTTGCTTGGACAGATGGACATGCAGGCACCTGGGTGACCTTTTCTCCTCTCCCAACTCCAGCACCAGCCCAGGAGGCAGAGGCGGCTCCTCCTGTCACACCTGAGGTTAATCCTGAGGAGCAGGATGAGGAGCTGGAGGCATCTCCACCTGCAGAGCTTCCACCACCTCCAGCGGCCTCTCCAGCTGCAGCAGCTGTGGAGCCAGGGCCGGCCCCAGAGGAAACTGAGGCCCCACCACCGCTGGAGGAAGTGCCCTCCCTGGAGCCCATGCTGGCTCCTGCCTCGGAGGAGGCGCTGCCCGTGGAGGGCCCAGCTCAAGGGCCGCTTGATGAATGTGCTCACATTGTCCCAAGGGACAGCCTTGTCTTACCCCCACTCATTGATCTTTTCCTTTTAAGTTCTCTTTTTATTTTCTTTCTATCTTCTCCATGGTGTGATCTGCTTTTTTATCTTTTTATTTTTCTTATTTGGGGGTTTTGGGGGATTTTTGCTTTTATTATTTTATTTTTTCTGTTTTTAGCCTTAATTTTCCCATTGTATAATCTATTGTAAGTAATAAATAAACATATTTTAAATGGTTCTTGTTCATATTTTAAATGTTATTGTTCATATTTTAAATTCCTGAGTATGAAGCACATTCATGATCTTGAGTAAGTATCACCACTGTCTAGTTGCAGGATGTCCCATCATCCCAAAATGAGACCCTGGACCAGCAGTGCTCACTCCCCATGCCCCTGCCCCTGACCTGGTTCCTGTCTCTGCCCTTACCTTTCTGGATGTTCCCTGGAAATGGAATCTCACAATAAGTGCTTTTTTGTGTTGGCTCACATGTTTTTCTGTTTTTATCTGAAATAGCATTTTTGCTGTTGGAAAGGGAATTTGTAGGTGGATTAGAGATTAGATGGGGGAGAAGGAGAGGGAGGGAAAGCCCTTTCAGTAAGCATGCACATAATTTCAGTGTAGGGATCACTGAGCTAAGTGTGACCCCAGGGCCAGAAGCCAGTCAGGCAATGGATGTCTCTACCTCTGCCTGAAACAACTAGAAAAATGCAGAAATCTGGGAAGACACACTACAAGCTGGAAAGCATTCCACATAACCTAAGGCCAAGGTGCATCATCCCTGTGGTGCAGCCAACTATCAAAAGCCGGTGTTTTCTGAAGGGGCAAAGGGAAAACACATGTACTTCCACCATGAGAGGCAGTACACAGGCCTGTACATGTCAGAGATGCCCCTCCACCTGGATCAGGCTTCTGGTCTGGTGGGGACCAGCCCTGGGGACAAAGTGAGGCAGCAGGGGGCCCCAGCACATCCCCTGGGCAGAAGGGGAAAGGCCCCTCCTCTGGGGAACAGTGTGCAGGACCTGCCCAAGTCCCACAGGTGCACACCTGCACCTGGTAGTGCTCACCCTAGAACCTTGGTCGGCAAACCACTGCTTGTGAGCCACATGTGGCTCTTTGGCCCCTTGAGTGTGGCTCTTCCACAAAATACTGTGGCCTGGGTGAGTCTATTTTGATGAGGGGGCATTAGAAGAAGTTTAAGTTTAAAAAATTTGGCTCTCAAAAGAAATGTCAATCGTTGTACTGTTGATATTTGGCTGTGTTGAATAATGAGTTTGCTGACCTAGGAGGTTACCCCACAGAAATTCTTGCACAATTTTTCAAATATTTATTTTTGAAAATACCCATCAGAGCATTGATGAAATACCTCGGAATGGGATAAAACACTTATGTCCATGGAATGGGGATGGATTCCACCAATCCCGATCCACATGGATGAGGAAAGCTGAACAGCTTCTAAAGTGGATGCAAGGGTCTCTACCTGCTGACAGATAAAGACCTCAGGGGTCTTCACACATTATTCAGGTAGAAAAATTTTCTATATCCAAGATCCCATCAATTAGACAACATATATGTGATACAACAGGTAAACATGCATATGTGAAAATGACATGGTACTGTATGTAGAGAACCCAAAAGAGGCTACCAGAAACTACTAGTACTAATAACTAAATTTAGTAAAGTAGTAGGATTCCAATTAATATCTAGAAATCAGTTGCATTTATATACACCAATAATTAACTATCATAAAGGGGATAGAAAAAAATAAATCCATTTAAAATGGAATCAAAATAAATTACCTTGAAATAAATTTAACAAAGCATGTAAACACCTATACTTAAAAAATGTGTTTCTAGTTAAGCCTTGCTAAAATAGTATACAACTGAAGGTAGCTATGCTGCATAGTATTGTCAGTTCTTGGGGTATCCCAAAAGGTTGGGTTAATGTGATCTTCCAAGAATTAAGTTTTGGAAAAATAATACACATGAATAAGAAAGACCATCGAAAGATATGAGTAAACTTGTTCCAAAACGGTGGGTCTATCTATGGTTTGATCATGAAGAATGTTCTGTTAAAATTTGAAAGAGAAAAAGACTATATTCTAAGAAGCTTGCCAAGAAGCATTCCTAGAAAGTTTATTATAAGAATTTATAGAATGATTTTTCAGGATCCTAAGGACTCCCAGCTGTAACTGTGTGTGAACACCTGTCTTAGTTCAGACTGCTTTAACAAACTACCTTAGACAGGTGATCTATAAACAACACGAATTTATCAGAATTATGGAGACTGAAAATCTGAGATGAGAGTCTCAACATGATCGTGTTGGAAAGCCCTCTTTTGAATTGTGAACTACAGACTTGTAGTTGTATCTTCACATGAAAGAAAAAATGGTAGCTAGCTCTCTGACCTCCTAAAAGGGGCATTACTTCATTTATGAGGTTTCCCCCTCTTGGCTTTATTATCTTCCAAAGGCCTCAACACTACATACTATCACATTGGGTATTAGATTTCAACATGTGAATCTTGGAGGGACATAAACATTTAGTCCATAACAACATCATAAGGCAGGCATCCTAATGGAGACAGGACCATGGTCAGGGAGATGAGAATCCCAAAAGTATGGAGTTCTTACTACTGAGAAATAAGTTTGTGTAATTGATTAAGGACGCCCTGTGGAGATAAAAGAATGATACTACAAAACCTGCTAATACAGAGGATAGCATTGTACCATGGAAGTGTTGAATGCCTTCAAATCATGATTTCCTTTTTTATCTGTCACTTGCTCATAAATTTCAACCTTCTTGAAATGATGATCACTTATCTGAGATTATTTGAACTGGGTTTGTGGCATTATACCCAGATAGAATAAGAAGACCTAAGGGAGTTTTATGAATATATGGAAATTCCTTAAAGCCCTCAATTTCTCTCTGCTCATCCTCAGGGAGCACAGGACTAAGATGGTCAGAGAGGTAGACCACAATGTCCTTCCATCACTGCTGCAACTGACACACCTCCTACACAAGATGGAGCCCATTCAGCTTCTTAGATAGCTCTGTGCCTTGAATGAGCTGCTCTTGGAGTCTTGGCTGCTTTCTGGCTTTGCCAAGCTGTCCTCCCACCCCACTGCAAGTCTTAGCTTTCCGGAAAACCCCTTAGTCTCCCAAGATTTCTCTTTGCTCAGCAAAACATTTTTAGCAGCATGGCCTAGCCACAAAATCCTATGGGACTGGGAGTGGCTTGAGCAGATTCTGGAGATCCAAAATGTCTTGGCCTTACAGAGTGTCTCACTTCTGACCCAGAGCCTGTGAAAAGATATGAAGAGGGTTTTCCCTAAAGATAGAGAAGTAAACAAACATCCTCAGGACACATTGGCTCCTGATTCAGAAGAGAGGCATTTTCTGTCCAACTTGCTAAGGAAGCACTTCCTCCACTGACTACAGGAAATTAATGAGATATTTTTTCTGTAGGTGGCAACCTGGAAGTGGATCAAAAAATAACCTTACCAAGTTATAGCCAATATATAGGATGTCCCCCAAAATTTATACACACTTTGAATAATTATAAAGGTAGTATTTATTAAAATACATTTCATTAATAGCTATCAGCTGTTAAAGTGTATATACATTTTTGGAACATCATATATATATATATATATATATATATATATATATATATATATATATTTCTGTATGTCTATGATTTTCAGGATTTACAAATATTTTACTTAATATTAGTAGGATATTTTTTATTAGCTGTGTAACATTTTCATTGTGTGACATTCTTAGGAAGAGCATTTATCCAGACTTACAGGCTCAGCCCTGACTGAGTGGGAACACCTATTGGGAGACAGAACCAGGCTTAGGGAGAGGATAATCCCAGAAGAAAAAAACAGGTAGAATAAATATGCTAAAAATTATATCAGGGAGCATCAATGAAAACAGTGGAAGATGGCCTTGCCCTGCCCTTGTCACCATATTGTGCAATCCCACACAAAATGAAGGACCACCTCTGAGTGTTTGTAAAAGGAGCGTGTTCTTTCAGAGGAATATGAGGGAGAACTGATTAAAAGGGAACACTTGGCCTCTCTAGTGAAGTATTTAATATTCCTTTTAATTCTACAATCTGTGATGTTTCATGCTTCTTGACCTTATCAAACTAAATTTAAAATGGGAAAGAACGTACTGAAACTTTTTTAAAATAATTTTTTTATTGATTATGGTATCACATAATTGTCCTCATTTCCCCATTGCCACCTCATACCCCTCCTCATATATGCCCCCACCTCTCTGTTGTCTGTGACCACTGGTTAGGCTTATATGCATATATACAAGTCCTTTGGTTGATGTTTCCTCCACCCTCCCCTACCTTCTCTCTGAGGTTTGAGAGTTTGATCAATGCTTTCCTGTCTCTGGGTTTGTTTCTGATCATCAGTTTATGTTGTTCTTTATTTCCCCTAGGATGCATGAGATCATGTGATACAAGAAATGCACTTGTAAGAAACGAAAATGAGACCAGCCATAATGGTTATGCTGAGAGTCAAATGAATCAGTCTGTAGTGAGTTTATTTCTGAGCCAACAGTTCTTTTGAGTCCCAGTTTCAATGTTAAACAGTTCCTTATGTGTACATGTCAGCAATGATATTTCAGATCTGGTTGGTGGACAAATGGTGGTGATGCAGGTCCAACCGTCTCTGGTTTTGTCCTGGGCATCCTTCAGCGTACTGAAACTTTTTATAAAAAGCTTTATATCCTTGATATCTTTTAACCTACATAGTAGCCCTTGCTAGAATATATTACTGTCCTTACTCCCAAATGTGTAGCTGGTAACTATAGGATCTCAGTAATGTGCTCAAGGTCACCTGGCTGATAGGTGATAAGGATGAGAGTCACTCCAGGACTAGCTTAACAGTGCAACTAGGGCACTGTTTCTTCTCCACATCATTCTCTGTCTCTAACCACAATTAGAGCTTCTGCTTTACTTTCTTTCAATATCATTTATTTCTGTGCTTTCTTTGATGTGGGGTTTGATTTTTTTTTCTTTTCCTATATGTTTTACTACGATCTTATTGTGGGACTATTGGTCCCAAAGTTTCTTACAAAACCACACACTGTGATTACCAGTCTCCAAAAACTCATGTCTATCTAGTGGCTTTCTTTTGACTTCTTTCTTGAAGCTTCGATATCACAAAAGATGATACTCCCTTCAGGGCATTTTACTGCTACGGTTTTGCACAAACCAAAACAAATCTTCTGGGATCTTAGTCTTAATACTGCCTACCTTAAGAACCAAAATCCTTTATCACTTGAACTAAATTATCTTTCTCCACAAGACATATACCTTTGTCTAAAAAGAGTAATGTGGTATGTAACTCAACCAATATTCCTTTCCATGGCACCCGACTCACATCATTCAGGCCCGGAATGTCCCCTTGGCAGATTTCCCAAACTTTCTAGTTTCCTTCTGGCTTTCAAATATTTGCCTGCTTTACTACTGTTGCTGCATTTGGGGCTATTTGGATGTCAGGTGACCAAAGGGATGCCTGGGACATGTGGCAGAGAGGACACTGAGGGTCCTCTCTCAATCTAAAAACCAAGCAGGAGACATTCCCTGGTGCATTGTAGTTGTCCGTAAAGCCCAGGCTGGGGAAGTGCCTGGCAGGCTGTAGCCTCTTGCCAGGAGGGAGGTATGTCCTTCAGATGGGTAGTAGTTGGGGAAACTGGACAATGTCTGTGTTTATGCCTTAATTGCCTCAGCCATCTCAGACTCTGCTTCCTCATAGTGCAAGTACTCACTCTGGACAGAGACCCCTTCCCTCGCTGGTTATTTCATGGCCATGATATCAAGTAGGCTCCTTTGAAAGCATACTAGTGTTTTAGAGATCTAAGCACTAGGAACTAAACGTTGGTCCATTAAGAAATGGAACTGGAGAGAAACCAAGATGGCGGCATAGGTAAATGCCTAACTGCACCCTCACACAACAATTTAAGCTAAAGGAGTTCATCACCGCCAAGCCAGAATTATATGAATTGCTGAAAGGGGTTCTTTAGGAAGAGGAAGAAAATAAAGATAAAAATTATGAACAACAAATATGTAACTACCAACAAGGGAATCTAAAAACCAAGGGAAGTAAAAAACATGATGAACAATATTAACTGTTGAACATAATAGAATCAGGGTATGGAAGTGGAGTGGACTGATGATTCTCAGGGAAAAGGGGAGTGGGGGGTGCAGGAAGAGACTGAACATAAACTGTGCACCTATGGATGAGGACAATGGTGGATGGAGAAAGGGCAGAGGGTGGGACGGGAACCTGGTGGAAGGGAGCAATGGAGGGGAAAAAATGAGGGACATTTGTAATAATATGAACAATAAATATTTATTTTAAAAAATAGAGACAGAAAAAAATATCATTGATACCAACCTGTAAAAAAAATTTTAATTTCTGTTTTTTTTTAAAATTACCTACCCAAAGTCAAAAGGCAAATGACAAATTGGGAGAAAATATTTACAAAATGAGACAAAAGGCTAATGTCCTTAATATGCACAGGGCTTTAATAAATCAGAAAGAAAAAGATTCTATCCCTAACTAGTTTGGCTCAGTAGATAGAGAGTTGGCCTGTGAACTTAAGGGTCCCAGTTTGATTCCAGTCAAAGGCATGTACCTTGATTTTGGGCACATCCCCAGTGGGGCATGTGCAGGAGGCAGCTAATCGATGTTTATCTCTCATTGATGTTTCTAACTCTCTATCCCTCTCCATTTCTCTTTGTAAAAATCAATAAAATATACTTTTTTATAAAAAAAAGAGAAAAATGGAACTTCTGGTTGTAACATGAAGTGGGATCTCAAGGGCACTTTTGCTGGCCAGTGTTCTCATGCTCTAGAGGTCGTTGTTGCAGTATTGATTTCCCTGGGTCTCCTGCTGTAGCCATCTACCATCTTAATCTGCAAGAGCTCAGGTTAATGCTTGACATCCTATTTCCTGGAGAGTTGAGTGGCAGTTTCTTTCTTCTGGAGTTTGGAATATTGTCTCCCACAGTGTATGAGGTACTCTCAAAGATTTCATTTCAAAGTTGTCATGTGACTTGTCATAAATAAATAAATTTATCTGTGAACATCAGGCCCTCCCATCTCATCACCAGTAAGATAGTCTTATCAGTCAGCCAGTTACTGACTTACCCTAGAACCTGACTCCTAATCCTTGCCCTCACCAAGGCAATGGCATGCCATTTTCATTGGATGATGTCCAAGGCAGGACTTGTCTAAAAGCACAGAGACTGGGGAAATGATGGGGTGGAGGGCATGAGGAGTGGAGAATGTGTCTCTCTGCCTTTCTCTGACTAGAGACACTCTTAGGCAATGCAGCAAGAATGTACAGGAACTGACGTCCTCCTTAGGGTCAGCAGTTCTGTTTCTCTTCAACTTTGGTGTCTCTGTGGCTTGGCTAGCACAATACCCAGTCTAGTCCTTTCAACCAGTTTCTCCAGAGTAAAGCACTATGGCAGGACACACATTTCTTGGTTTAATTTCTGTGTGGGGAATCTGCTTAACCTAACTCCACCCAACAACAGGTTTCCCTTGAGTCAGGAGCCTGCCTTAATCTAGTCAGTTGTGGTTAGATTATAAGATTAAGGTCCCATGGATGGAAGGACCCTTAGTAAGGGAAACTACAAGAGTGAAATAAAAGGTTCTAGAAGAGGCACCTAAGTTCTACATATTAATTAACTTCCTCTGATTTAAAAATAAAGTGAAAAATCCAAATCTCATTTCTACGTGAGTCTAGTAATATATTAATTATGGAAATATAGCACCTTAACTAAAGAAAACAGCCCTTTTGGATTTTCTTTTACTAATTTGCAGCATGGCAAGGAATGTGATAAATTCCATGAAACTTAATAAAGGCATATTATTGAGAACACCATGCTCTATATCATACATTGTCCCTTAATGAGAATCTGTAGACAAAATCTCTTTAATGGCCTCAATTCCAGGAAAAGTTCTATTTCTTCTGAGTAACTGTTTAGACTTTATAATATGAACATTTGGACTTTTATGAATGGTTGTGTTTCTATTTCCTTTAGCCAGGAGGAAACTCAGACCCACATTTGTAGGCCCCTGCCAGCAAGTGTATAGTATCTTAAGGTGTGTGTTCCTGTTTGTCATAGTCCATATGGCTTTATTTTATAGGCATGGCCGAGGCATGCTGCTGCTCATTGTTGCTCATTGTTGCCTTGGTGACAGGCCCTCAGGGAGGAAGACCAGCTCTCCCACCAGAAGCTAAGTGAGTAGTGAAGAAATTGCCTGGTTCAAATCCACACTCTGCCTTCTACTAGTTGTATGATCCTGGACAAGTGACAACTTTTCTGTGTTGTCTTCCTATTAGTGAAATGGAGATGGTAGTAGAATGATCCTCATAGGGGAGTGATGAGGACCAGATGAGTCAGTGTTGGAAAAGTATTTAGAGCAGTGTCCAGCATGTAGTAATAACCATGTCACTTAAAGAAAATACGAAAAAAAAAAAAAAAAAAAAGGTGGTTCAGGCAGGGTCTGGACATCCTGGAGTGTTACAAATGGCCTGTGATCCTAAATTTAATATGCTGTTATTTTTCCGTTTTCAGAGATATTTATAAGAGATATAATGTAAATATCATAAATGGGGAATTTGGCAAGGAAAGAGCATACAAATCCAGTGGAAGAAAGAAAAAAGATCAGATTTTGAAAATATTTTTTTTTTTAAAAAAAGGGAAAATTTGATGATAGTTGGAGAGATAAGGCATTTGTTTGTTTGGCTTGTTTTTGTTTTGTTTGCTTTAGAACAGGAATGGTAATCCTTGAATTCGAGAATGGCAGCTGCATTCCTGATGTGTATGGGAAAGTGTCCGGGGCCTTTTGTGGAACAGGTGTTGGTTAGATGCTGATAGACACTCCTAATGAGTGAGCAGTGGCAGGACATTGCACACAAGCACTGCCCAGCAGAAACACAATGAAACTCACAGGTATACATTGAAATCTTCTAGCAGTCCCATCAAAAGGAAGCAAAGATTTTTTAGAAAAAGAACTTTATTAACTTACTAGAGCCCCAGTACACAATATTCATGCACTTGGGGGTGTCCCTTAGCCTGACCTGCACCCTCTTGCAGTCCAGGACCTGGTGGGATGTCCGACTGAAGGCTTAGTGGGTCTAAGCCTTCAGTCGGACATCCTTAGCACAGCGGTGGAGGCAGAAAAGGCTCGGACCACTGCTGCTGTGCTCTCCAGTCAAGAGCCCGGCTTCTGGGTGAGCAGTGCTCCCCCTACAGGAGCGCACTGACCACCAGGGGGCAACTCCTGAATTAAGTGTCTGCCCCCTAGTGGTCAGCGCACATCATAGTGACGGTCAGCCCACCATTTGGTTATTTGCATATTAGCATTTTATTATGTGGGATGTGCTGTAGATGAGGCCCCCTAGAATCATAAGAAATGCAAAAAAAAAAAATCATTGTTAACTCATTCTTGACTTGCCCCCACTTAAAATCAAATTGCCCCTCCCCCCTCCATGGGCATGTGCTGCACCTTGGGAACTTCTGGGTTTAACACTTTTCCTCCGTGAGCTTCATTCCTGGATACATACGCATATGCCCTGGGAATTGTAATCGCTTCTCCGCCTACCTCACTGGGTTGTCATGAGGAGGTTCTGAGCTAATAAAGCTAGAAATGTTTCATCAAGTAAGTGATGTCTAAAGGGATGGTTATTTTTAAGCCCACGAGAACCCTCGCAGGTAGCAGGTGCTGATTAGGGGAGGAGGGCATGATTGTTTCCTGGGACTGCAGCTATGGGAGCTTTGCAGAGGGGTTCCGAAGGCCTCAGAGAGGAGGGCCCTGGCCAGCAGCCTGTAGTGGTGGTGGTCCCTGGAGGTACTGGCAGTGGGCAGGGAGTTAGGGGGCATGCGAGGAGGGCAGCGAGGCCGAAGGGGGAGTAACTGTCAAACCTTTCCACTTGTATGTGGCTGTTTCGCAGTTGTACCTGCTCAGGGTGGGGCTTCAATCTCCTGGAGTGGGGTGGGGGCAGGGCCAGGGCTGAGCCAGATGGGCTAGGAGGGCGGGTTTAGCCATGTCCCCAGCTATGTTCAGGGTGCTCCCACTGTGAGACAGCACTGCTGCTGTCAGGGAGGAAGGGTCTGACCAATGGGGGGGGGGGGGGCGGCGCCGCTGAGGCCTGCCTTCACCGGGGTCAGGGTCAGGAGTTTTAAAGAGTAGAAGGGAGCTGGCAGTGGTGAGCTGTGGGCCCAAGTGCCTCTGGGACACTGATGGGTAGTCGCTGGGCGTGCTATTGTTGTGGGCATCCCTGGTGGGGTGGCAAGGGAAGAGATCAGGAGTCAGAAGTATGGGCTGCAGCTACCCTCCAGGCTGGGTCTTCTCCCAGTTGGTCGGGTCAGCCTCTCTGACCCCGTCCCCATGGAGATACGGGGGCTGGGGTAGGGTGTCTGTGCAGGAGGATTGGAAGAGCTACCCATGGAGGCTTCCTCTTTCTTCTTTGCAGTCTGGGCTCCTGCCAGGCACTCTCCCCAGACCCCCTAGAACTTGGCTCCAGCCTCAGCCCCCTGCTGCTGTGCATCAATATGCAAATTGGTCTTTACTGGGACACCCTAATGGACTATTATCATATTACCTCTTTATGTGTATAGATTTTATTTAAACAAATATACCCAAAATACTATTAGATAAATCAATATGAAAAATTAATAAGATACTTTGCTTTTTAAAAATTAAGTCTTTAAAATCTGATGTGTATTTTATACTCGCAACACCACTGAATACAGATTAACCACATTTCAAGGCACATGTAGCTCATAACTACGGTGTAGACAGAGCAGTTTCTGTACCATCTGTAAGAAGAGTCCTTGTCATTAGCCGCCCTCTTAGGGAGCAGAGTGCCTTTGTTCACCAGATTAATGTTCAGTTGTTCCATTTTGTTCATCCATCAGTATAACTACATGTATTAAGTTCCTACTCTGTATTGGGCTCTGGATTACTGGGAATTCATAGACATCTATAAAGAGTATAATTATATATGTCAGGACAGTTTTGACTGGATTAAACTAGTTCTTTCCTGTTTTGGTTTCATTCAACTAAATCAAGATAATGGGAATAAGACTAGCCAAAAACTGGATCAAACTACTTTAAGCTAACAAGCCAGTATGTACCTGTCATAACAAGAGCAAAAATTTCTGGCTGGTTCCTTTAGGTTATAGCTTAATATGCTATTGAAAGTAGTTCTTATTCCAAATGATTTTCATGTGTTTTGATTATCTAGTTTTACCTGGACTAGGTATATTCTAGCCATTTTAAAGTAGTTCATAATGGATCCAATGGATGATAAGCTAGTTTTACCTTACTCCGAATATTTTACCATTTAACCCGGGCTACCTAGCCCTATGAGGCTAATATTTTAGGTCTCTTTTCTCAAAAATGTTCAATGGCTCCCACTTCCTACTTGGCTACCAAGCCAAACTTTAAGCAATTTGTTTTTTAATTACCTGCCTCACTTTTCTTAGCAGGCTTTTAATTAAATTAATTAATTAATGAATTAATTTGTTTGTTTGTCATTGTCTGGTGCTTCTAACCTCCAAATAATAATAATTTTGTTTTCAGTTTCATGTTAATTTATCCTTTATGTTGGTCTTCCTGTCTTTATTCATTCTTTTCTATGTTCATCAAAATTGTTCCAATTCAGTAAGGCCATTATAAGGTCTTGCTTCCTGCTTCATATCTACAACCTCATCTCATTTTCCACTGAAGCTTCTAGCCCTGGTCTATATCACAAAACATATCACTTTTCTTATCTCATCTTATTCCTTGAGAATTTCATCAGTGTTAACCTCAATACTCCAAGTAGTTTTCAGAATATTTAATAGCAAGAGTTGTGTTTTTATAATCACTTCCACCATCATTATAGAGCTATAGATACATAAATCCATAGTGCATTCATTCAAAATGGGTCTTGATGCTCACTATAGGCTAGCTACTTGAGATGCAGCAGAGAATAAGGGTCCTGGCTTCATGGAATTTATTATCCAAAGGGAAAAGAATAAAGACATAACAGAAAAAATAAATTAGTTTACTTCTGATTCTGACTTGGTACATTCTATAAGTAAAATGAATTAGGCCAGTGAAATTAAAAGAGACAATGGAGTTATGAGTAAAACAGTAGGGGGAGAGAGAGAGAGAGGAGGAGGAGGAGGAGGAGGAGGAGGAGGAGGAGGAGGAGGAGGAGGAGGAGGAGGAAGAAGAAGAAGAAGAAGAAGAAGAAGAAGAAGAAGAAGAAGAAGAAGAAGAAGAAGAAGAAGAAGAAGAAGAAGAAGAAGAAGAAGAAGAAGAAGAAGAAGAAAGAGAGAGAGAGAGAGAGAGAGAGAGAGAGAGAGAGAGAGAGAGAGAGAGAGAGAGAGAAAACGCGCAATTGTAGAGGCCATCAAGTCTTAAATCTACATTTTTCTACTGTGGGATTTCTTCAGGGAGGTCAGTCTTTTGTTATTTTTTATTTTATTTTTTATTAAAGCCTTCAACTGATTAGATGAGCCCTACCCACATTAGAAAGAGTAATCTGCTTTACTCAAAGTCTACCAATTTAAATATTAGTCTCATTTTAAAACTGCCTCCTAGCAACATTTTGAATATTATTTGGCCAAATATCCGTATATTATTAGCCTAGCCAACCTGACACACAAAATTAACCATGACAAGGCCTGAATTGTAATTTGAAAGATAGGTTTTAATTAGTTAAAAGAGGAAAAATGAAAAAGGTGACCTAAAAGAAGGGATAGATGAAGAGGTGTGAAACATAGTATATGTGTAGATAGAAGGTATAAATTTTAACCAGTGGGGGAAAATTATGAGGAGACCTGTGAGATCCAGGTCACGGGGAGTTTTGTGTGGCATGATCAGATGCTTTGACTTCATTTTGTAGATAGTGGGGAGTCAAGGAAGGCTCCCTAGTGAGATATGCATTTTATACAGATTACTTGGGCTGCATGTAGAAAATTGATTTTTGGAGGTAAAACTGGGGGCAGGGAAACCAGTTACAGAAGCACTATGGTAGTCCCCAAAAGCTGTGATTGAAGTGGGGACCTTGGGAACAGTCATAGTGTTAAAGGGGGTAGGTGTTATATTCAAGAAACATTTGCTAGGTAAAGTAAGAACTCAATGATCAAGTGTGTAGAGAAGAAAGAGAGCATCTAACTTTACTTCTAGGTACTGAGATGGGATGCTAAAATGATTCAAGCTCTATTATTTGAGATCAGAGTACAGGGAGGAGCAAATTTGTGAAGGATAGAGCCTTGATGCATGTAGTGAATTCAGATTTGAATATAAGTTTCAAGCTTCAGTGGCGATGTGTAAAAGACTGTGAGTCTTATGTTCAAAGGAGCTATGGGAATTTAAGACAAAATTGTGGGACTCATCGGATAATAATGTTCTCCAAGAACTTCAGTAAAACTGGCTGAATAGAGCCTGAAGAGAAAAAGATAAGTGAATCATCAAAGACAGAGGGGGAGGAATTCACAAAAAGGGAGTAGTCAGAGAGGTCCAAGGGAATAAGGAGCACAAAGTATCAGAGAAGCCAGGCGAAAGACAGAATTAAAAGGAATGAGGGATTGCCGAAATCGGTTTGGCTCAGTGGTAGAGCGTCGATCTTCGGACTGACAGGTCCCGGGTTCGATTCCGGCCAAGGGCATGTACATTGGTTGCGGGCATATTCCCGGTAAGGGGTGTGCAAGAGGCAGCTGGTCGATGTTTCTCTCTCATCGATGTTTCTGGCTCTCTATCTCTCTCCCTTCCTCTCTGTAAAATATCAATAAAATATATATTAAAAAAAAAAGGAATGAGGGATCAACAGTGCCAATGCAGCAGAGAATATAAGAAAGATAACCACTTGCATAGGTCTGTGGTTTCTAGATGCAAGGAGGCAGGCCATCAGCAGCCTTAGCAAGCACAGCCACAGTACAGTGATGGGAAGGAAAACCAGATTGCTGAGAGTAGAAGTGTGAGTGGGAAGAGAGGGAATGAGACTATGACAATCCTCCAACCAAAACCCTGGCTAAGAGGGGAAGGAGAGAGGAAGACTCAGGTCACAGGGAAGATTATATTTTTTATGAGGGAATACCTGTACATGTTTATAGACTGCAAAAAGAGCCAGATTATTGGGCAAATAAATGTTGTAGGACTGAGAGAAGCTCATTGATGAGACACAGCATGTTTCAGAAGAAATGGGAATAAATCAGTTCAAGGGCCTGGCCCTGAACAGCCATCTCATTATCTGTGCTAGAGCAAAGGGAGCTTGATTGCAAAAGCAAGCACATGTGTAGATGGGGAAGCCAAAAACTAAAAAACTGTATGTTATAACCTCAGTTCTTCAAAATAATAAGAGCTGAGATCATCATCAGGATGTGAGTGTTTTGAGACAACTGCTGAAGATTTGAGATGGCAAATAAAGGGAGTAGAAGAAACTGCCAAGAGGCTCAACTCAACTTAGAGAATTTACAGGGCACCCAGAGCTAATTACTAGGTGATATTTGGGGCTGATTAGGCCAAAAGGTTAAATATTAACTGACTATATAGACTAGGGTTTATTTCTGGGCTCTCTATTCTGACCCATTGATTTATGTCTGTTTTTATGCCAGTGGCATGCTGTGTGATTATTATGGCCTTGTAGTATAGTTTGGTATCAGGCAGTGTGATACCTCCGAATTTGTTCTTCTTTCTCAAGTTGCTGTGACTATTTGGTATCTTTTATAGTTACAAATAAATTTCTGGAATATTTGTTCTAGTTCTGTGAAGTATACCATTGGTATCTTCATAGGAATTGAATTGACTTTATAAATTGCTTTGGGTAATATGAACATTTTAATGATAATTCTTCCAATCCAGGAACACAGTATATGCTTCTACTTATATGTATCTTCAACTTCTCTTTTCAGTGTCTTATGATTTTTGAAGTACAGGTGTTTACATGCTTTGTTAAATCTATTTCAAGGTAATTTATTTATTTTGATTCCATTTTAAATGGATTTATTTTTTCTATTCCCTTTATGATAGTTAATTATTGGTGTATGTAAATGCAACTGATTTCTAGATATTAATTTGAATCCTGCTACTTTACTAAATTTAGTTATTAGCACTAGTAGTTTCTGGTAGCCTCTTTAGGGTTCTCTACATACAGTACCATGTCATTTTCACATATGTGTGTTTACCTGTTGTGTCACATATATGTTGTCTAACTAATGGGATCCTGGATGCAGATAGATTTTTTTACATAACTAATGTGAGAGGACCCCTAAGGCCTTTATCTGTCAGCAGGCAGAGACCCCTATATATCCACTTTAGCAGCTGCTCAGCTTCCTTCATCCATGTGGACCAGGACTGGTAGATCCCAACTCCTTTCTATGGGCATTAATGCTTTATCTACTCCCAGCTATCTCTGATGGGATATATCTTGGAAAAATTAAGAAAGAGTTTCTGTGGGAGGACCTCCTAGGATGAGCCATGCCAGGTATAGGCGTGCATCTGTGGGACTTGGGCAGGTCCTGCACACTGTTGTCCCAGAAGAGGGGCCTTTCCTCTTCTCTTTAAGGGATCTTCTAGGGTCTCTGCTGCCTCCCTTTGTCCCCAGGGCTGGTTGCCACCAGACCAGAAGCCTGCCAGTCTGTTGGTGACAGGCCTCTCCCTCCAGTGTTGATAGTGCGTGTGTCCCCATCAGGATAGTCAGGAAACTCTGGTGTATTCTGGCCTATGAACTGTCTATCCTTGGAATTGCTTGTCTTTGCTCTTTGTCCCTTTAGAAAACACCGACTTTTGAGATCTTCCTCCACCACGGGAATGTTAAACCTTTCTTTTGGGTTGTGAGGGATGCTTTTCAGCTTGTGGATTCTTTCCAGATTTCTATATTTTTCTCCTTTTGGTTTTGGGCACTGGAGAAGCCAGCCAATACCTGACTGGCTACTGGCCCTGGGGTCACATTTTGCATGGGAGACTACCCAGAGATCAGAGATCATGCACACGTTTACTAAAGGGGATTCTTTTTTTTATATATATTGATCTCTAATCTATATGGGATTTCCATTTCAAATAATAAAAATGCTAGTTCAGATAAAAAAATATTTGAGCAAACACAAAATGGCACCTATTATAAGTTTTGATTTCTAGGAGATGTCTGGAGCAGGAAAAGGGGCAGAGACAGAAAGCAGATCAGGGGCTGCCAGGGGCAGGATGCGTGGGGAGTGAGTGCTATTGGTGCAGGTTTCCTTTTGGGGTGATGGAACACCCTACAACTAGACAGTGGTGGTGTTTGTACAATATTATAATGCATTTCACACTCAGAAATGACATGATATAAAATACAAGAAATAACATTTATTTATTACTTAACATGGGTTTCACAATGGAAAAATGAGAGCTAAAAACAGAGAAAAGAAAATAATAATAGCAAAAACTGCCCTAAACTCCCAAATAACAGCAATCAAAAGATAAAAAAATGTAATCATACCATAGAGAACAAAAAAGCAAAAGAAAAAGAGAACTTAAAAGGAAAAGATCAATGAGTGGGGTAAAACAAGGCTGTCCCTTGGGAAAATGTGAGCACATTCATCAAGCGGCCCTTGAGCGGGGCCCTCCACAGGCAGCGCCTCCTCCGAGGCAGGAGCCAGCATGGGCTCCAGGCAGGATTCTCCATCCAGTGGTGGTGGGGCCTCAGTTTCCTCTGGGGCCGGCCCTGGCTCCACAGCTGCAGCTGGAGAGGCCGCTGGAGGTGGTGGAAGCTCTGCAGGTGGAGATGCCTCCAGCTCCGCATCCTGCTCCTCCAGTTGGACTTCAGATGTGACAGGAGGAGCTGCCTCTGCCTCCTGGACTGGTGCTGGAGTTGAGAGAGGAGAAAAGATCACCCAGGTGCCTGCATGTTCATCTGTCACCTAAAGACAGAACACAGCTAGAGCTTAGGACCCACCACAGGATGTCCACTCCATCCAAAGTCCAGCAGATGGAGGTCTGAGGTTGATCTTTGTCCCTGGCCAGTCTTTGGGGGTGCTCCCTGTACCTGGCAACAACCTCTTCTCACAGACTCACATGGACCTCCCCTACCCATTCAACCCCCACCTCTTCCACCTTCTCACCCTTGGGCTCTGCCTCCTTGGGCTACAGGTCTTCTTGCCCAGTGTTACTAGCACAGGCATAGCACTCCAGGACAATGTTGAAAATTGTCATCTGCATATTGGGATTGAGCAGTTTTGAGGTTGGAGGCTTGTTGGACCTGGGCGGCTTCGGTGGAGGAGTCCTTCCCTATATATCCACTGGCCTTGGCTCCCCAGGCCTCCTGTCCTGGCCCTCAGTGGTCTGGCTCACCAGCCCCTCACTGCTGGACATGGGGCAGGGCTCTTCCTCAACCAGCTAGTGCTCCTCCTTGACCCGGTTGTGTTCTGCAATGACAGTGACTGGCAGCCAGTCAGGAGGACTCTAATCTGGCCCTAGTCACTGCTGCTTCTGCCCCCTGGATCTTCTTCTCCCGGACTAGGCACAGCGCTGTGTCTGCACAGATGTCCACCCAGGGAAAATGGGAGTCACCTCCAGGGCTCAGGATAGGCCTGGGGTAGAGGATGCCCCCCACACTCCACGTCCACCCAGCCAGCCTTGACCTGGGTGCGAACATGACTGATCCTGACACCCTAACCCAAACTGTTCATGTTCCAAGCATGCCCTTATACTCCCCCCAACACACACACACACACACACACACACACACACACACACACACACGGAGGGGACAGAGGGCTGCTCAGGTGAGATCATAGGGGTGGGTGACCTGTGATCTCTAATCTATGAAAAGGGCCACAGGCATAGTCTGGGATGAGTCAGGATCCAGTGGTGGCTCCAGCTAAAAACAATCTCATTGCTTCCTCCCTTGAGGCCTCGGCCTTGGGACACTGGGAGACAACATGAAAACACGGTGTCCTCTCTAATACCTCTATCCGAGTGAGATGGGAAGGGACAGTTATAAAATGTGGCTGCCTGGTTACTAGGATTTGAAGTTCCATTGTCAGGAAGTGTAGTCACTGCTCTTGTCTGAGAAGATGCTAGGTGTAGAGTAGAGAGTCTTAGTAGAGAAGTGCTTTCAATGAACAATCACTTTAAATCATTAGGCATCGATTCTTTTACTTTAGGATAGTGCTATAGACAGATCTCTAAAAACTCCATGTTGTATTCCCTAAAAGTATACTCTCTGAAGCTCTTAATATTATACTACCTTTAACTATTTCAGCTTAATGTGAAAAGGAAGAAGAAAGTTTTCTAATGATAGAAAATTGCCCCTCCAAATGAATAGGTCCCCAACTATTAAATAAATGATCATAGTATCCTAATGAATTTAGAATGCATTTCCTTCCAGCAAAGCCCCAGAAATCTCAATACAGAATTATAAAGATTTGCATATGCATATAGGCTGATATATTTGACACAGTACAGACCTTTCATAGGAAAACTAAGTACTATTCATACTAAGTAGTTTTCATAATTGTTGTTGTTGTTTTTTTATATTATTGAAAGAAGCAAATCTACTTCCTCTATATTCACAGGAATAGAAATTAATATTGAAATAAGCAATTAAAATCCCCAAGAAAGCAATATTAAAGGTGAAATATAATGTGTTAAAAAATACCATATGGAGAGGACAAAATCTGATAGTAAGCCAGGAAGAAAATGGTCACAAAGGTCCAGGATTCAAGGACAAGCTTTTCCTGCACCTTCGCTCTCTGCAAGGCACAGGATTTCCACACATATGGTGTTAAAATTGTTTGCCATTCCACAACCCCTGGTGCAGGACCATATGTGCTGTAATCCACAAACAACAGGATGAGATGGGAATTCTCTGCCAGTTTTTTCTTGGAGTTCCATGGTATAAAGGAGTTTTAGACCTTGTCCCTATTGTTATAATTCATTGAATTAATTACAGAAGCTTTTAAATATTTGAAATCCCCCTGGCACCTCATATATGACTGATAGTGTTCAAGCCTGTGCCCACAATCACCACTGTAATCCATTTGGGCCTCAAACCCAATCTCATGGAAAATTCAATCAGCTAGTTGATTAGACACTAAATTATACTTTACTCTGACTGGCTTTGCTCTTGCTTCCAATGCATAAAAGCTGTAATTACTGACTCCTTCTCCCACTACCCTTCTCCCATTTTGATTAGTTTGTAAAATCAAGAGTAACATCTTCATTTGCCAAATTTTTAGTTCTGGATTTTTCTTCTTTTTTTTGTTCATTTTTGAAAAAATACACAGAAAGGGTAATAAGAGGTGAGAGGTAGCTCCCACATTATTGCTTTAGTTTGGCCAGCTTTATGAAGAGTGGACATGTAGGACAAGGTTTTACAGCCTTGGTACTCTGTTCGTTGGGTCAAATCATTCTTCGTGTGGGATGATGCCCTACACACTGTAGGATGTTTACCAGGATCCTTTGCCTTTATTGACTAAATGCTAGTGACCACTATGCTGTAGTTGTGATAATCAAGAATGTTTCCAGACACCCCGCTGGTTGGCAAGATTATTCCTGGCTTAAAACCACTGATTTAGCTATGGACTAGCTTTGGGAACATCATAGCGCATGCACACACACACACACACACACACACACACACACACACACACCAATAACTTATTCCTCATTGAAGGGCAAATAGCATTGGGAGGAGCAAAGCATTAATCCTTATCAGAGTATTTTACAAGTAAGTATCAGAGACTACCAAATCCTGAGAAAATATTTGAGTGTGTGTGTGTGTGTGTAAGCTGAAGAATTCCAGAAGTTATAAGATTAAAAGGAAACTAAAGGAAAAAGTGCCACTGGTAGAAACAAAGAGAAGAAAGGAGTGACTGAGGACATGGAAAACAAAATTCTCTGAACTAGTTCATAAAGATTAATCACCACTTCTATCTCTCCTCTCATTCCCAACACCTAGTTCATTATCAAATGCTATTGACTTTATCTCTCAGATATCTCTTGACCTCATCCACTTGTTTCCATTTCCATTACCACCACCCTACTCCAAATATCAACATCCTTTGTCTAGACTACTCCAGTATTGCCTAATTGTCCTTTGCATTTCAATATGCCCTACTCCAATTCCTTCTCTACACTGTAGTCAGCATGATATTTTCAAAATCAAATCCAATCATAGCCATCACTGCATTATATCCCTGAATGTGCCCCATTGCCCCTAAGATAAAAACAGAAGTCCTCAGTGTGACCAACAAGTCTCTGTATGGCCTCTCACCTACACTCCTCATTAGCCTGATGTCCAGCATATCCCTATTTCACTCATTAAGCTCCCCCTTTTCCTGGATGTTTGCACATCTATTCCCTCTGCACTTCTCTCCCCTTCTCGTGCTAACTCTTCAAATTTCAGTTATTTTATTATTATACATTTCCTTTCATTAAGAATGTTTGCTCTGTGGGAGCAGGGCGGAATCTGATCTGTTCACTTGTATCTCCAAGTATTAGCAGCACATTGCCAGCATATATAGCTGTCCAATAAATATTTCTTTCATCACTGAATGAAGAAATAGATAAATTATCTTGCAGAGAAATCTATGAAGAGCTTTGGTATGGCTGTATCTTTTAAAAAATATATATATTTTTGAATTTGTTTCAGAGAGGAAGGGAGAGGGAGAGAGAGATAGAAACCTCAGTGATGGGAGAGAATCATTGATTGGCTGCTTCTTGCATGCCCTGTCCTGGAAATCAAGCCTAAAACCTGAGTATATGCCTTGACCCAGAATCAAACCATGATCTCCTGTTTCATAGGTTGACACTCAATCCCTGAGACATGCTGGCTGGGCAGGGCTGTATCTTTTTAATATATCATCCCATTCCATTAAATAAACATGTTACCATTAAGTCTGATTGCATTATGACCAAGTCACATGGCAACTAAGCTATGAGCTGGTGGGCAAGCACTCTGTTCTAAATATCATTGATTTTCTCCAGGTGCCCCATTAAGTGACAAGAGCTGACTAAATGCACATAAAAAATGCACATAAGGCACAAATGAATAAGTGAGTGAATGCAAATTCTATGTAATAAACTCTACAAAGGCAGAGGCCAGGTCTAAATTTTCATATATCTTAGCACTAGAGAGTTCTCAGTTCCTTCACAGTTAATTTATTAAGCTTCTTGATTTTCTCCTGTTCACCCTTATTGTGCATATCTCGAGTTGTTCCTGAATCAAAGCTGGCTTCAACATAAGGGGAACCTAGCTGAGACATGAATAAACTGGCAATTTAGGGAGGACTTATTGAAAGATACTTCCCAGAGGTAGAATTTTAAAGTACTTTATAGATCTTAACTTGATGAATACAATGCAAATTTCATCTCTGTTAGCCAAGTCTATAGGCTCAGATCCCCAATTAAAAGTAATAAGGAAATCCCAGGATGGCCTGAATATGAGAGTGGCCCATGGCAAAGATTTGCTAATACAGTGAAATGTGGGCATCATTCTAGGGAAGTTTAGCTTCATGATACAAATGATGATGATGACAATTGACATTTTAGTGCACACTTAACTACATTCTAAACTTGGTTGCTGGCCACTTTTATATACATTATCTTACTTTGTCTTCATGACTAGAAGGTATAATTATTAAGGGTCAAGAAATGAGGCTCAGATACATATTCTATATCTGTCTACACTGGGGCATGAGAGGAAAGAGAGGGTGTTCATAAAGGCAGAGTTGCCAATTTTATGCAGTGCATTTTTAGGATTATACAAAAAAATGTAGGTCTTGATTAAGTACAGTCATGGACAGTATCTATTGGCAGTGCATGTGCATGTGAATGTGTATGTGTGAATACTAATATTGCCCTGACATGAAAAGCATTTCACTTTAATATATCAGCTTTTTATGCAATGTCTTATTTAATCCTTCAATGATCCTTTATCTAGAAGTATATCCTCATTTTACAGATGAAAATGCAAATATTCAGTCGAGGGTCTATTCCAACCAATAGTTCTGCCAGACCTTCAACAAAAGTCTTAGGGTTGTGAACTCAATGTTCTATGATAGTGTTTGAGGAGCCTTTTTGAGTGTGTGTGTTTTGTGTGTGGTTAGTGTTATCCAGGCCACAAGAGAGGTCTATTATGGTGGAAGCCTCTGGAATTTTTAAGGTTGTGGGATGGGCTATGTTGACAAAAGAGAACGCTAGCTTGGAGGTGGGAATTCATATAGAACTAAAGACAATATTATAAAGATATAATATAAATATATAATATAAATATAATATAATATAATATAATATAATATAATATAATATAAATATATAATATAAATATAATATAAATATAAATATAAAATATTATATATATTATAAAGAATGTATATATATATATATACTTAGAACAGTGCTTAATACCTGGTGCTATATAAGTATTAGCTCTTATTACTTTTATTTTCCTCATTTACAGATAAGGAAATAGAGGCACAGAGAAGTAATTGGTTTAAGGTCCTACTGCTAGAAAGTACCAGAGCCTAGGCATATAGCTCCAGGAACCACACTCTTAGCCAGAGCACTCTCTGCAATGACCCATGCTACCTCAGGACCCAGCCATTGGTTAGACTTCTTGATTTGGTCAATGAAGTCTAAGATACAGGCTTTTCCTGTGGAGAGCATGATAAATAGAATAATGTCCCCCCTCCAATGATTTTTATCTCCTAATCCCTAGAACCTATGAATATTTGTATTTCATGACAAGAAGGGGAATTAAGATTGCTAATCAGCTTAATTTAAAATAAGAATCTTCCTTGATGGCCCCAATGTAATCACAAGCATCCTTAAATGTAGAAGAGGCTGGCAGAAGAGTCAGTGTGAGAATTATAAGATGTAACCAAGGCTTGACCATGGCAAGCTTTGAAGTTGGAGAAAAAGGCCATGGGCCGAAGAATGTGGGCAACTTCTAGAAGCTAGAGAGGCAAGAAAAGATTCTCCCCTAGGGCCCCGGGAAAGGAACACAGCACTGCCAAAACCTTGATTTTAGTCCATGAGACCCATTTTGAACTTCTTACCCCCAGAATTATAAGGTAAAGAAATTGTGTTGTCTTAAGCTACTACCTTATAGTAATTTGTTGCTGAAGCAATAGAAAATCAATATTGAAACCTTTAGTGTGGTTTGGAAGAGACTGAACTGTATGTTGAAGACTGACCATCTCCTCCTCATGATGTAGAGCAGTGTTTCCCAAACTTTTGACATATGTCTACCCCTACATAATTTTCATAATGCTGAGTACCCCTCGTCAAAAAAAATAATGGATGTAATTTAATAACAATCAAAATATATTTCTTTTTTCTTTTTTTGGTACATACACAAAATAATAATAAATGAGAAATAAAATTATTCATAATAAAATATAAATAAAAGTTATATTATAAATAACATTTATTTGCACGCCGGACCATCACATGCCTAATAAGACTGTCTTGACTTGACTCATGAGAACATAGAATTAGGCGGAGCTAAGCACGGTGCAGTGCATATCCCCACCAAACTCTGGTGCAACACGTACCCCCACCAAATTCTTCCCATACCCCTGGGGGTACTCATACCACACTTTGGGAAACACTGATGTAGAGGGACAAAATATGACTGAGTCACTACTGAACAAATCTAAGATTTCTATTTCAGTATTGTGGGGGTATTTATTATTTTTTGGCCTACTAGGCAATTAGTTGTTTCTGAATAAAACTGATTGTCAAACCTGTCATAAAAATAACCATTGCCATTTATCTATAAAGTATTCTCTCTTCCACTAGTGGATTTCTTCCCTGTCTCTCTAGGTCATCTGATGTAGTGTGGGAGAGTTAGAGATGACAGGATTTGGGGGTTAATAGACCCGGATTTAAATCCCATCTTCACGCCATGACAGCTACTGTCCAGTATGGGAAAGAACCTCTCTGAGCTGTGAATTTTTCATCAGTAACATAATAGTGCCACTCCTTTGAAAGGAGTAAAGGGGCTGCCCCTCTGAGGTTCCCTGCCATTCAGCAAGCCATCCTTTAAGTGAGAGTTTTTTTTCTATCTACATTTTATAGATGGGGACACTGAGGTCAAAGAAGGAAATAATTTGAATGAACTAGTCAAGTAGTTGATGACAGATTCAAGATTTTATCTATGTTTCTTTTATGTAGCTTCTTCCATTAAATCTAGTTGTTTTCCTTGAATAACTTTTAAAACTGCACTGCTATAATCAGTAACTTGCCAAACTAATATGATTGTAGTAATCAACTTATTTATACCCTGCCTGCTTCCAACAAGAATTGGAAAGGACTTGATCAAATTTAATGTCTACAGTAGGTACATTAGTCAGACGCCTCTTCACAGAGCTGCTAATAAGCTCACCATCTTGAAAGGGGCAGAGCTGTGAATTCTGATGGGATTCCCCAGACCCAACAGGTGTTGCTAATTAAGTGTGGCCTGTTCATGGGTCTAAGGACAAATTGATGGGTCCTCTGACTTCATCGTCCAACATGTGTGCTGCTTGTTGATGGAACATTCTGGAGCATATGTTATCAGAAATCCACTAAGGAAAGCTATCCTCACAATCCAAAATGAGTCCAAGACAAGGCCACAAGGAGGACCACACTCAGGAGAATGGCAATGACTAGTAAATACTGAAACTGCCTACCCACCTCAGGAAGTGTATTTTGAAAAATACTTTTCAGACAACTCTTAACATTCTGTTATGTTTAATAACACCCAAGAATTCATAAGGCTTGGAAAACTAAATGGGCATCAGCAGCTTACCAAGTGACTCCTCAAAGTAAGTTCAGATTGGGTAGGACCCTCTATTGGCCAAATGAATAAATTAGGGGTTGAGGAACAAGTTCAATTCTAATATTGTAACTATAAACCTGTTTAGTTCAGATTGTCATCTGGCATGGTCTGAAATGTACTTATAAACATGTACATTTTTTAATAATTAAATTTTGAGTGATTGCCACTGTATGAGATATAAATCAGTGCCTGACCCTGAAGGTCTGTCAGGGGATAGGTGCCATTTCCACACATAATTGTAATGAAGGTGGGGAGTCATAAGTCTAGTAAGAATGGCAGAGAAAAAGCATATGTGAGTTCCAGGATATAGCACACTTAGAGAAATGATGAGAGGCATTTGGAAGAGTTGCACTTGAGTTAAGCTTTCAGAAATATATTTATTTATATAATGCACTTGAGGTGATGGGTGAAAATCAGGTGAGAGTGTGTGATGTGTGTATGACTGGTGGGGAGTTTTTAAGTGGTGAAAGCACGAAGAATTATTAATTTGTTTATTTAGTCAAATTTATTTATGAAGTTGCTTCTGTATGCTATGGTCATTTGGGGGCAGAGAAATAAGCAAGACAGATAGGATCTCTACTGTGACAGCAGGTAGTAAAAGTGGTCCATGGATACAGTCCATTACAAGAAAAAAAGCCATGGACGTTAGCAGCACCAGAAAAAGCACAGACTCTTGGCATAACATAATCTTACTTCACTCTATGAAGAAACCTTATTAGTCTTAAATATTCCCAGTAAACGCATCATTTCCAGGGAGATTCCACCACCATGTTTGAGGTTTGTAGGTTTGTAGTTTGTCTTATATTCTCAGAAAGGAACAGAAGATATTTTTCCTCCTATTTTTTAATAGAAAGGAAAAATTCTTTAAAGTGTCCTCAATAATCCTATATAGTAAGTCCTCGGGTTACGTGGGAGATCTGTTCTTACAGTGCGGCCATAAGTCGGAACCAACTTCCATAAGCACCTACATCACTCACATGGAGCACATCACAGCAGTAATGAAGTGGAACAGTAAAAACAAAAATTAAAATAAAGATAACAATTCCTGACCTTTACTTGTGGTAAATAAATAATTAAAAAACATAAAACACATATGTATATATGTTGAAATGATGGAACATTTTTTTATAAATACATGGGAGATGGCAACGTAACCACAAAATGACGTAGGTCGAATCCGAGGACTGCCTGTATAATAAAAGCCTGATATGCAAATTGTCCCCTTTGGTGCGGAACATGGCAGGCGTTGGTGATGTGGCACTGGCAGTTGGCAGCAGTAGGCCCTGACAAGAGCGGGAGTGTGGCAGGATGGTGGAACAGGTGAGTGGGCGGTGTCAGGCCAAGGCAGGTGCAAGTGGGGGCCCAGGTGCTGCCCAGGGGTCAGCTGGGACCAGCCCTTCTATACGAGATGCTTTTGTTTTGATTGCAGGCCAGACCTAAGGACTGCACCCATGAATGAATTACATGCACTAGACCTCTCGTTGTTAATATAAATGCCTTTGTTTCATAGAAAGTATAAGAGTATCTAATATACATTTGGAGCTTATTTAATAGTGGCAGGATATATAGTGGCTACCATTGTTATCAGGCCCATTTTGCAGATGAAGAAATGAAGGCATTGAAGGATTAGATGATTCAGCCAAGGCAAGTGGTTTTATATCTAGTCATCAGCAGAGCCAAGAGATGGACATAGGAGGGCCATCTATGTCTATAGAACGGCTCCAGAATTGACATTCTCAATTGGTCTGTGCTGTTCCTAGTACCATGTTACATATTTCTATAAATTTTCTGGATGAGCTAAATTCTACAATGGTGTTAGAATCTCCTTGTGCTTCTCTCTGGCTAACATTTATCCTGGAGTTGTCTTAAGTGGTAACAATTTGGGCTGCATTACGTGGGTCTGCACAGATGTGTTTGACAATGTGACACGCAATTTGAAGAGGGAAGATGCTGGTCCTTATTGTCCCAGGGCCTCCGAATTTACCAAGCAGTGCTGGGCATCGAGGGCTTTGTGACTCCTTTGGTGGAAATTGAGCCTCCAGCACCAAGGAAAGCCCACATGCTCAGAAAGTATATACTCAGCCTTTTCACCCGGGCAAACAGAAATCCCCTGCTGCTTTGTTCTCTAATCAGCAAAAATTCTTTTTCCCTAAGTCAGTATTTATTAGTGCATTTCCATAGTCCTGGGAGGAAGAATATTATGCAGAGAACACGCCCAAGCATGTATCTGGATAAATTAAAAGATCCAGATGGACACCCAATGAACTCACATACATACATACATACATAAAAGGCCAAGCTAGAGCATCGAGTGGTGGCACTTATTGTAAAGCAGCATGGGTACTGCCGTTCTCTTCTATTTCTAAACCCATTTACATCCCAGGGCTCATTTTCAGCACTGGTTCTATTGCTACCCATAACCCAGGGGACTGCACATTCTCTTCACATATATTAGTTGTTTCCCCATTTCTTTAAAGGCATAAAACCCTTTAACTAACTTCTTTTCAAATCTTTCCTACACTGAACCACTTCCTGCACCTCTCACTGCAAAGCCAGGGGGAAGAAACTGAGTCTAATCTATCCTGAAACATGACCTTGGGGTGCATGTTCGTGAACACCTGAAGGTGTCTGGACGTTGGCTTCACTCATTGGAGCTGCCCTACAGGTCAAGACTAACACCAAGAGTAATGGGGGATGCAGGGGACAAAAGGGGAGAGAAATTCGAGTGTTCATTGACCACAAGCTGAAACAGATTCCTTTGCACAGGGTGATGACAACCTTGGGGGAGCCTTTGATGTGCGCTCTTTCCACAAAATTAGGGCATTCGAAACATGTCAGAGATAATTATTTCAGTGGTAAATGAAACATTGTAAGTAAGTGCCAGTTCTCATTGTGAGCTGAGACAAAAGATTCTGGGACTCAGCCAGGACCTTTAGGTCCCTGGTCTCAGGACTCACACTGAGGCCTGCATGGTGCAGCCCTCAAGTTCCTGGTCCAAAAGGGATAAGGGAGATTCTACACATAAAATTTTTAAAAATATATATTTTATTCATTTCAGAGAGGAAGGGAGAAGGGGAGAGAGAGAGAGAGAGAGAGAGAGAGAGAGAGAGAGAGAGAAGAGAGACATCAATGTGGGGATCCAGCCCGACACCCAGGCTAGATCAAAATTTTAGAATTTTGTAAAAAAAATTCTAAAATTTTAGAATTTTGTAAAAAAAAATTCATTACAAAATTTTAGAATTTTGTAAAAAAATTCTACACATAAAATTTTTAATATATATATTTTATTCATTTCAGAGAGGAAGGGAGAAGGGGAGAGAGAGAAAGAGAGAGAGGGGAGAAGGGGGGAGATAGAGAGAGAGAGAGAAAGAGAGAGAGGGAGAGAGAGAGGAGAGAGACATCAATGTGGGGATCCAGCCCGACACCCAGGCATGTGCCCTGGCCACAATCGAACCTGGGACCTTTCAGTCCTCAGGCTAACACTCTATCCATTGAGCTAAACCAGCTAGGGCCAGAAATATGTTTTTTTTAATGTTTTTATTTTTTTACACTTTGAATTTTTTTAAATGAAAAAAGCAGATATATACTTTTACAGGAAATCACTAAATCATGTGCTAAATTATTACACATTAAGTTTTAAGATTGGAGGGTGAGGAAGTAGGGTGGGAAAAACAGGAACATCATCATTTCTATCATTTAAAAGGAAAACCAGAAGCCCCAGCATCCATGATGTATTGGAATATAATGTTGTCTTTGGATTGGTATTTATAAGTAGCTGACATAATTCCATATGCTACTAACACAAAAGGACATTCCCATTAATCCCATTGGTATTCACAGATGCTTTAATATTTTCCTCATAGAGTATCCTTTGTAGAGTAGGTACTTAATAAATGTTTTTTTAAAAGCTTACTGAATTAAACCTAGACAATAAAACTGTTACTGACAATAATTTACACATTTCTGAGCACACTAGGAACCATTTGGATGTGCAAAAAGGCTGCAAATATGAGCAAGTGTCAATTCTGAGGTAGTGGAGAGGAGGTAACTGGATTTGAGCCAGGAAGCCTGGCTTTGAGGCTCTGCCCTTATATGCAGGAGTTGACAAAAGTATATTTACAGTTGTTAGTATGCAAAAACAAAAAACAAACAAACCCTAGAGTTTATATTTGTATTATGATTTGCTAATTGTTATATTTTTCCATATTTAGAACTGTAAACCTACTTTTGCCCACCCCTATATGTTAGCTATGTTACATAAAATGAGACAGTTATCTTATGCCAGTGTCCTCATCTGTAAACAAGATCACTCCTTTTCAGGCAACAACTGCTTAAAGAGTTGTTGAGGTTTTGAAATAATGTGTGTCATAATTCCCTATAAAGAATTTGATCCTAAACAAATACAATGAATGTGTTATCATTGAAACATATTTTCTTTTTTTAATTTCCCATGGAATCCTATTCTTTTAGGAGATGCTTTAGGATCAGATTGAGGATGAAGGAGCGATAGGACTGAGGGTGAAAGAAGCTGATCTAGTTTGCCTTCTCAAGTCCCATCTTTTCATGTAGAGTAGATTTGTTCTATGTGTTATATACATATTGGACTTCCACATAAATTTCAACTGAAGAAATAGTCTAGCTGATTCTTTTAAAAATGATTGAGGAACACTGAATTAATTCCATTAATTTGAGTTTGGAAACGGCCTAAATGTCCATGAACAAAAGAATGGATGAACAATTTGTAGTATATTCTTCCAATTAAATACTACTCAACATCAAAAAGGAATGAATGACATATACATACCAGACATGGATGAATTCCAAATATATTATGCTGAACTAAAGAAGGTAGATTCAAAAGTATAGCTATTTATTATTTCATTTATGTAATATGAATTATATCTGTAGGCATCTTCGTGTGAGGTGCTATTGCTGAAAAGGAGCACAAGGAAACTTTCTAGAAAGATAAAAATGTTATCTTGATCTGGTAATTGGTTACACACATATACTTTTTTTTTAAAGGTCTGTGAGCTATACATTTAAGATTTGTGTGATTTACTCTATGTAAATAGAATCATGATTTTAGAAAGTAGGCACAACTAATTGTTTTCTGATCATTGAAGTTTAGAAGGGAAATGGAATTAACTAAGTTCCAGAGAGATGCAGAGGGAGCAGTAAACATGTATCCATATCTACAATAGTGTGTATCTCCCCACTCTCAATCACACACACACACACACACACACACACACACAGTGTACACATGCATGTATTCACTTCTCTATTAAGCTTATTTGCTTTCTTGTCCTCTTTCTCTGTTCTCTTTTTCATTCCAGATTCTACTATGTTGCTAGATATCACAGAATTTTTCATTGACTAATAAATAACTCATCTTTTAAGTTGTTTTGTGTTCCTAACCCATCCCATAGGAATCTCTGACAGGTAGAAAGATGCTTTAGCAAACAAACAAATATTTCTAATTCTAGAAAATAATATTTTCCTAGAAAACTGTTTTACTTACAACTCTGATACAGAAATTTATGCCAAATGTATCAATGATGCTTAGATGTAAAATAATGGAAACATCAATGGAGCAATTACTATGGACAATGTACTATTCTAAGCAACTTGAATGAATTACTTATTATTTTCTTTACTTTTTTATAAAACTGGTCCTTTTATTATCTCAATATATTCAAAGACATTTATTTTTTAAATATTTTTATTGATTTCTTACAGAGAGGAAGAGAGAGGGATAGAGAGTTAGAAACATGGATGAGAGAGAATCATTGATCGATCAGCTGCCTCTTGCACACCCCCTACTGGGGATGTGCCCGCAACCAAGGTACATGCCCTTGACCGGAATCGAACCTGGGACCTTTCAGTCCGCAGGCAGACGCTCTATCCACTGAGCCAAACCGGTTTCGGCTTATTAATTATTTCCAATAAATCTATGTAGTACATGCAAATAAAAACACAGTGGCACCGAGATTGGGTAATTTACCTAAAGTTACACAGCATGTTAGTGGGCAGCTGAATACGGACCCGGGCAGCCTGGCTCCTGCCTCTCAGCAGCCTCATGAGTCCAGACAAGCTTTCTAATTAAGCAGCCCAGATGTGATTTACCTTTAGCTATCCGCTACCCCTTAGCACTCTAACCTATAACTAGATATCCTCACTGCGGTGTCCTTTCTGGTGATTCTTTTAAACCTAGGCTTTTAAAACCATTATCTCAATTGGATGGGCTGTTCCCAGGTGATGCTATCAGGCAAAAGGCCAGTTAATTTTCCTGAAAGGCATTGTAGTTATCCACAGGGAAATAGAGGACATTTGTGTGCCTGGGCAGCCACTTCACTGTGAGAGCAAAGGCATTCTGACTCCTTAGCCAGCTCTACAGCACCGAGCCCAGCATTAGACACGGACAGGCAAGGGCTTGAGAAACATGGTGTGCAGATAGCTAAATCACAGCAAATGTTTTCACACCTTGCATTAGTGTTCTAGGGCTGCCACAATAAAGCACCACAACTGGATGACTCAGAACAACTGGAAGTTACTGCCTCACTGTTCTGTAGGCTAGTTGTTTGAAGTCAAGGTGTCTGCAGGGCATGCTCCTTGAGAAGCTTCTAGAAGCTTCCTGCCTCCTTGAGTTTCTGATAGCTCAGGCATTCCTTAGTTTGCAGCTGCAACACTTCAGTCTCTGTTTCCATGTCACAAAGTGTTGTTCACGTGGGTCTGTGTCTTTGCATGCCCATCCTCCCCTCTTCTTAGGATACTAGGCATATTGGATTAAGGGCCTATCCTGATTTCCTCATCTTAACTTGATAAAGGCCCCATTTCTAAATAAGGTCCCAGGCTTAGGTACCAGTGTTAGGACTTGAATCTTCCTTTCTGGGAAGCAGGATTTAACCTCTGACATGCCTGACCCACCCTGGCTCCACAGTTGTCCTAAAACTACTCCTTAATTATAGCCATCTTCTCCTAATCCATCTTCCCCTTCACTCTCCTTTGCTCCAGTGTGTGAAGGATTTTGATTCTGTGATATCGTGATTTATAAGAACTGCATATATTTAGTCATTCAAGTGACCAAAGTGTATTTCTCAGATTTGGTCTTTGTCCAGGTGTCTGGCTCAGAACTCCTAAAACCCTTGGAATTTCCCAAGTGAAGAGAGCAATCATTGGGTCTTTTGCTGCATTAATGAGGTGACAATTGGACCCCCCATCTCAGGAGGGGAGGGCTGCCATTGGAACCAACCAAGTAATTAGAGAGTTGAAACTTTCAGCCACCCCCCCCAAAAAAAAAAAATTAGGGGCGGGTGGGGGGGCTGGAATCACCAATGGCCAATGATTTTATCAATCATGCCTATGTAATAAAGCTTCCATAAAAACCCAAAAGGGCTGTTTGAAATACTTCCAAATTGGTGAACGCATGGAGATTTGGGGAGAGGGGCCCATGTAGAGGGTGCATAGAAGCTCCATGTGTTTCTCCATACCTCGAATCTCTTCCATCTGGCTGTTCCTATATTATATGTCCTTTTATAATAAACTAGTAAAATGTCTCTCTGAGTTCTGTGAACCATTCCAGCAAATTAATCAAAGCCAAAGAAGGAGTGGTGAGAACTGATTTATAGTCAGAGGGTCAAATTTATAGTCATTGAACCTGGACTTGCAATTGGCATCTGAAGTGTTTGGGGGGATTTTGTGCAGTTTTGTATTAATGAACCTGAAACTGGTGGATACTTTCCCAGGTAGATAGCATCAAATTTGAGTTGAGTTATAACACTTCCCCCATCCTGACATTGGAATTGGGACCAGACCATCTTTTTAAAGCCATAATCATCTCTGGAAAAAGACTTTTAAAATTAGTCCTTGCTCTTAACTCTGACACCAAGTTTACTTTGCTCGAAAACTCTAGACTACACAATGTCTTTGAGATAAATTTTGCATTAGTTTACCTTTCCAAATGAATATGCCACAACACAATATTTAATGTTACTGGGCTGCCTTCTACCCTTACAGTTGCCATCAAGTTCCCACGAAGTTGGTGTCAGAATGTGAAATTAGTGGCTAATAAAACAAAACAGACAAAATAAGAATGCCTAGTTATGGAAGGGATAGGCATGACATATGAATATCATTAGCTGTTCCTTTATAAACATTTATGTGAGTACAAAAATGTAAAAATGCAAAAACAGTACTTTAGAATTTCACTGGTCACTGGAATGCTCCAAAGCAGATGGACTATGTGACTGATGATTCAATAATTGCACTCATTAATAAGTTTCATGCTTTTAATTTCTTCACAACTTCTTACCACCACTACCTCATTCTGTGAAGAGCTGAAGAAGAAAATGTTTTTGTGATTGTCATCAGATAATTATTGAGTTTGTTTTGATTTCTTGGGGCTCCTCTATCCCACCTCTGGGTTCTTGATTGATAGCTCAGAAACTTGGTAAAATGTTGGAACACCAGCCTCAGCTGTCTCAAAGATGAGAGACACCATAAAATGATCTTCCATCTGCCTTCATCATCTCACATGTAGACAAAGTATGTGCTTGTGTCTCTCCCACTTGCTACACCTTAAATCTCAGGCAGGGGAATAGAGCTGGCAGCTTTGAATTCAAATTTTGAAAGGCTGTCCATCCATAGTGATAGCCAAAAATGAATCAGACTGAATGGGAGGTAGGAGGCAGGTGGGAGATGGGAGGAGTCAATGGCTGCAGCAATGATGACAAAATGGGCATCAGAGCTCAAATTCAGTAGCAAGGTTAGTGCTGTGTGTCTGTAAAAAGCACAGCATTGGCAGATTGGTATGATGGCTTTTAGCTGGAAAGGGTTTAGCACTGAAGGGAAACACTCAAAAGAAATGAAACTTTTCAATTCTCTTTATATTTACTTACTAGAGGCCTGGTGCATGAAATTCTTGCATGGGTAGGTCCCTAGGCCTGACTGGCGATCAGGGCCAATCAGTGGGGTGACTGGGGGGAGGAGGTAATCAGGGCCCCTGTTTGTACCTGCCTTGGCCTGGTGCCACCCACTCGCTGGGCCCACCCCCAATGCTGGGGGGGAGCTCCTGATTGAGTGTCTGTCCCCTGGTGGTCAGTGTGTGTCATAGTGACCAGTTGTTCCTCCGTTTGGTCAATCTGCATATTAGGGTTTTATATAGATAGATTCATTGCATTCATTCATCAGTAAAAAGAGCACTGGCCACTAGTAACAGATCTAGATTCTAGGCTGAAACATTCCACTCACTAGCTATGTATCCTTACATGCTCACTTTCCCTGCCTGGGCCTCATACTCAGGTCCTAGTTCTACAGCTCTGTGACTGTATGAACTACTGATTGAAAACTGCAATAGGACAAAGGAGCACCAACACAGACTTTCTTAAGAAGTCCCTGGTCTATTTGGGAGAGATAAGACATACTGTAGATACATACACAGAAATAGACCATCATTGAAGCCAGTTGGATACCCTTACCCAAAGGCTAGGTGTGACGTGTGTCCTTAGTTTAGGAAGATAAGAATGACATTGGGGTTGGGAGGGTTCTTTGAGGCAGGGATCAAATTGAAGAGATCAAGAAGAGGAAAGAGGCATGCTATAGGGGGAAACAGTTTTAACAAATACTCGTGTCAGAATGAGTCCAATACCATAGGACAGATAGTGAGGGGACAGGTTGGCTTTTGCAAGTTTCAAGAGGCTAATGGGACTTGTTCCAGCACATGGCCAAGCTTCGAATACTGGGGGGACCCCATGCCTCTTCCCCACCTTCCCCAGGATCTCTATACAGGGTTTAATTGGGATGGGTTCATAAAAAGGAAAGTCTTAAATGCCACATAAAAGAGCAGACATGTAAGCATCCAAGTGTTACTGTGAGCTAGTGAGAGGAGAGTAACATGATGAGCAGAGATCTGGGAAATTTAAGAAGAAACCTGCAGGGTCAATCCGAGGAGGTGAGACTAAAGGCAGAGAGGCTGCCTCAAGAAACCAGGTGGGATAGGGACTAACCAGAGTAGTCCAGAGAGGGTGGAAAGGTAGGGATGGATTTGTTTCTCCAGAGACACATTCCTCTTTGAAACCTTTGCTTTTCCTTTTACATTGAGTCATATTTCTAATTTTGTGCTCAGTGTCTGGTTTCCCTGCTAGGCTCTATGCTCCCAAGGGCATGGTTATGTCTGCCCTTTTTAGAACTTTTATCTCTAGTACCCCCACCTGGCAGCTGGCCCCAGAAATACTTGAGTAGGAGGGGGAGGTAAATGAATGCACATAAGGCACACTGTGGAGAAAAGAGTGACAAAATTCAATGAGTCAAGATTTCTTAGTTTGGTAAATGGAAGCATGATGACAGGAATTGAGAGAAGTAAAAATATCAATGATGAAAGCAAAAAGATGCTGGAGATGAATTTGAAGAAATGCTGGGCTATCCAAGTAGAAATCTTCACAAGGCCATTGGACATATTGGGTTACTTGCTGAGAACACTGCCAGTGTGTCCTCCTTTAATACAGAAAATTGAGCTGGTTGGCTAAACTCTTTTGATTTTCAAATTTCATTTGGCAGAGAATATGTTTGAGGTCATGGGTCCAAATTTTTAAAAAACTAAGAAGCACACTTACCTTTTTTCTTCCCATTCTAGCCCTATGTCTGAAATTTAATATCTACTTTCATGACATTTTTACTTTTAAGAGAGACTTTTTGATAAATTAAAAATATGGCTTTTTCCTTTTAATATACTAAATTGCGCCAGGAAAATCCATTGTAGCAGAAGTTAAAAGAAAAAGATTAAAGAATGCTCTTTATTTATTAGAGATATTAATATCTCCATCTTTGTTGAGGTGGTTTTGTGTCCATCTCTGCATGCTATAAAGGAAAGCCAGTGGTGAAAGACCTCAGCTTTGATGTCTCCTGACCCCACCACTTCTCATGGAGTTACTTAACTGCTCCCACCTTAGTCTTCTTATCTACAAATCAGAGTTTCCACTACCTACATTTTGTGCACGTTAAGTACATACTGTTGTGTGTTAAGCAGTGATCCCCCAAACATTTGCATAATGTCTCAGAACCTGTGATTATGACCTTATTTGCAAAAGAGGTCTTGCAGATGTAAGGAATTCAAATAGGTCATTCTGAATTTCCTGGGTGGGTCCTAAGTCCAATAACAGTTGTTATTATTGTTATTGGATTGCAGGTATCCATTTGCCTGCGTGCATCCAAGCTGAATAAGACACTAATAGAAGTTTGTAAATAGGAAAGTAAGGATTTATTAAGGAGATGGCACCATGCATGGAGTCACAGGTAGCGCATGTTCAAAAACCTGGCTCCCCTATGGCTTTTAGGGGATGGATTATATGTATTATATTATTATATATTATTAATCATGATTACTAATAGAGTTAAGGTGGTGGTCTATATTGATTGTTTGGTGCTAAGGTAGGGGGTAATTGATCATTGCACCTGGTTCTGATATCTGTTCTGTCCAATTTCATAAGGATTGGTTCTGTGGGGTCGTTTCACCTTTCCGTGTCTGGAGCTAAAAACACAACTAAAGCCAAGATATAATGTTTAATTTGATTGAAAACTCTATCTCAATAGTCAATAGACTCAGGACCTTGTTTCAAATACTCCTGGATGCTGACCAAGAACCTCATTGTCCTGAGGGATTAACCCACTGTATGCCATAAGCGTCTGCAGATGCAAGCAGTGGACCTCTACACGCCACATGGAGTCTATAAAAAAATTTTTTTTCCTAATTGGCAGCCCTGACCAACTTCAAAACCATTTTTCTTGAGAATTTTCAACTGAAAATATACAAGAACTCCAGAATTGTAATATATTTATGTTTATAATATGCACTGCAAACTGATTTTTTAAATTAGATTCCAAATATCGTGGCCTGTGTGGATGGTTTTCATTTTAGATGTGTGGTAGTTAAGTAATGATTAAGCAAGGGACAGGCAGGTGAGTGAGTGAGGGTGCTAGGTAAGGCCAGTTTGAGTCAAAGGGATAAAAATAAAAATAAAAGGCCAGATGAAAGAAAATGAGGTTTCTGGGTGGCCATATTATAATGGACACGCAGCCAGGGAGGGAAGAGAAGGCGATGTAAAGACTGAGGCAGGTTGGCATGATACAGCTGCAAAGAATGCTGGCAGCCACGGGAGAGTAGAGGAAGCACTCTTCCCTAGAGCCTGCCCACACCTTGATTTTGGACTGGGCCACCAGAACTTGAAGCCATATACATGTCTGTTGTTTTAAGCCACCGGCTGTGGTACTCTGTTACAGCAGTCCTGGGAAACCAATATGCACACTTACAAGTCACCTCATAAATGCTGGCTCCATTCCCCCGTCCTGAGTGACACCATCGCAGTCCAAGTCCTCTTTTACAAAAAGAAAATAAAAGGACTGCTTGGAAGCGTGCCACCAGAGGAGGCAAGAAGGCCACTGTAAGAATATGTGTGATGTGTGTGAGATATGGGTATTAAACATGAGGGCTGGATTATGAAATGCACAAAGAGAACAAAGAAGAGGATGATAGCAGAGGAAGGAAGAAAATGAAATAGTAAAGAAATAAATGCATGGAAGAAGGAACAGCAATACCTCCTTGCTCTATCACCCCCCACTCCTCCCAGCCTCCCCAGTGCTTAGAGTCCTTTTGTGGTGGTCACTCACTGGAAAATGAAAGGAAATAGGAGGAGGCATGAAGGTGAGGAGAACCCCAGATATTTCAAACCTGCCTTTGTGACATTTCAGAGCTGCTATGCCATTAATCTTCCCAGGTTGGAGAGACTGAGATAGGAGGCTATTGTCAAGTGAAACTGTCATTAGAACGAAGGTCTGTTGGCTCCTAATTTTCAAACCAGCAAGATTGTACAGTTTCTGCTTGAGATCCAACATACATTACTCATTCTCCCCTCTTTTGCTCAGCTGTCAAATGGAAAGTTAAAAGAAATATTAGGTGTAAAATATAAGAAACTGCAGTAATCACAGCAATCATAATCCCTGCTGAAACACTACATTTTTCTGAGTACATTAGTGACTTGTCATTTCTAAAGAGCATTTATTTAACAGTAAAGTTATTTTTTATGCATCAGTGGCTCACATTAAAAAATAAAAATAAAAATAAAAACTCAGGCTTCCAAGTAAAAATAGTATCTAGTATCTACACTAATAAAAGAGTAACATGATAATTGACTGTACCTTCATAATGCCCACCAGACAATCAGGAGTAGTAAGCAAATTAACCCAACAAAGATGGTGGGTTAATTTGCATACACAGGCGCCAAGTGGCCCCCACCACCCCAGCTACTCTGGGCCTCTGGGCAGTGTGGGAAGGTGGAAAGGTGGTTCCAGGCTGAAGGGAAAAGGCAGCTCCAGTCAGAGCAAAGGTGATGCTGGCAGCCAGGGGAAGAAAGGCCCATTCTTGCACGAATCTTCGTGCATTGGGCCTCTAGTTATAAACAATCCTATAACATGGTGCACATTGGGAATGAAAATAATAACCTTTTCTTGCAGTCCAAATTAATGTGTTAATATAGCTGGAATAATCAAATCTACCAAATACCACATGATTATGGATACTTCTAAAAAAAAATCTGGGCTCCTTGATAATTACAGACTCTCAGTTCCTCATCCACTCAGTCCCATTGATGGTCTAAATCAGCAGTCATTAATCTTTTGGACGTCATAGACCACCAGTGGTCGGCAATTGCTGGTCTAAAGAGCTCCAGGAGAATCGTGTAAAGTCCTGGGAGAAAGGGAATGGTCACTTGCCAAATGGCTGATAGTCATTCTGATAAAGTGGCATAAAAAGATGCCACCATCTATATTAGGGTTGTAGATTTGCCACCGTAGACACACTAGGAACCCAGAAAGCATCTTCTTGCTCCTGCATCATGTCTCTATATCAGGAAAATGAGAGCACCCTTGTGTTTCTAAAGACTCCGGGAAATGATTAAAAACTAAGCCAGAGGACCTCAGGAGCCTTTAACCCAGATCTGGTGACTTGCCTGCCTTCGAATGGAGCAGGTGGATTTCTGAACTGGACGCACCAGCCTTGGGCCAGGACTGGGTCCAGTGTCTTGGCACCTATAAGCCGTGAGCTTTTCTTTTCTGTAGTCTAGTTTAGAGAGAGAAGTCTGAAAACAAGGTGCTTCTGACCAGTCTTGGCAAGTAGAAAGCTGAAATGAAATCACTGGAATTGGAAAAGCAGAGAACTGTGTCAGGTCCAGCACTGTTGTGAAACAAAATCCAAAGCTCTAATACAGGCCTCCAGGATGGAAGTGAATAAGTGGAAATTCGCCCAGTGCTTCAGAAACTGCCATTTAGTTATATGAGATTCCGTTTGGGAAAAATTTTCAATTAAATCAAAACATTGTTGCCCATGGAATAGATTGCCTGGGCAGTAGTCATTCCATCCCACAACGGGGCAAGGAGAGTCCTGCCAGCTCCACCTCCTCCTGACATTCTGGTGACTGGAATGAATCACTCTGGTGCGGGACACAAGGATGGCCAAGGTTAAAGGGTTATGAAGCATGCCCCATGTCTGCACCAACTGCCAGTGTTTGGAGGGAGGATGGCAGAGCTGACTCCAGCTCTCCCACTAAGCTGATAAGGGTCAGGGAAGGGCAGGTGACTCAGGTTGTCAGAGATCAAAGTGGTCCAGGTCACCCACCCCGAAGTGTCATTCTTAAAAAGAAAAGTTTGAAACACAAAGGAAAAAAGAGGTAGACCAAACCAGAGATGGTCGGACCTGCATTACCACCATTTGTCCACCAACCAGATCTGAAATATCATGGCTGACATGTACACATAAGGAACTATTTGACATTGAAATTGGGACTCAAAAGAACTGTTGGCCCAGAAAGGAACTCACTACAGATGGATTCATTTGCCTCTCCGCATAACCATTAAGGCTTGTCGCAGTTTAGGTTCTTGCAAGGGTATTTCTTGGATCACATGATCTCACACATCTAGAGGAAATAATGAACAACATAGACTGGTGAACAAAAACAGACCCAGAGAAAGAGAAGCAGTGATCAGACTCTCAAACCTCAGATGGAAAGTAGGGGAGGGTTGGGGTAAGGGGATGAGATCAACCAAAAGACTTGTGTGCATGGGCCTAGCCAGTGGTCATGGACAACAGAGGGGTGGGGGGATATGTACGGAGGAGTTTGGAATGGGAATGGGGGAATAAGGACAATTATATGATACCATAATCAATAAAAATAAATTTTAAAAAAGAAAAAAAAAGAGGTAGACTATATTTCCACCAGAGAACAGAGGAGTGGAGTCACTTGTTTGCCAGCATCTCTCCCTTGTAGCAGTCCTCACGCCCCTTTGAAGTCCCTCAGAGGCTTCTGGGAGTCCAGGGACCCCCTAACATTGTGAACAAAATGTTGTGCATTTTTGTCAGGAAAGTGTTTATAAATGTATGTCCAAGAAGAGTTTAAGAATCACTGGAGTGAGGTGTTGGGGAGATCGATGCTCTCTTTTCTCTGGGCTGCCTTTATAGCACAGGCCCCAAGAGGGATAGACAGACTTCAGGAACCGAATTCCAGGTCTCCGGCTCTTTGTAAAAGGAGGTGGCCGCCTGTTCGGAGGGTTACTTTCATGTCTTGTAACTCCTCCCCTGCTGAGAACCATGGTGGGGTCTAGAATGAGTCACCCCAGGTTGTGCCTCTGTGAAATACAGACAACTTTAGCCACAGGCTCAAGAGAAGCTCTGCCCCACCCCCACCTGAACAACCTAGAAGGATTTGAATTAGAGGCTTTGCCCATAAGGCATTATCAGACCTAACTTCTTTGACCTTCCATAGGGCAGGGCAAGCTTCTACCCATTAAAGGTCACGAACCTTTGAAGCCCGCAAGGTGCATTCCCTCATTTGTAGCTTAATATACATCTTATATATATCAATCCCCTTTTCTGTCTCTGAATCTTTCCTGCATGTTGTGTCTCTGACTCTCTCTTATATGTGGGATTCCCATACATATGTATGTATTAAATTTGTTATTTTCTCTGGCTGACCAATCAGAAGAACCTTGAAGGTAGAGGAAAGTTTGTCCTTCCCCAACACCATGCATTAGGAAAAATGCCTAACGGTTAAAACTCAACTCATTATATCTTCATGACAGTCCTGGGAGGAACTGTTTATACTCTATAGAAAAAGAATCTTTGGATTCTTAAGGGACAGAGAGGTTTGGTCACATACCAAGGCCACACAGTCAGGGATGAGTAAGTTCAGAATTTGGGTCTGGGCCTGAACTAGTTCTAGTCCTGGTCCACACTGTTTCACAGGCTCAAGTAGTGATTTCACAGGCTCTCCCAGTCCTGCTCAAGTGGATTGAAGATTGCTTCTATGGAGTCCATAATTATATATTTACTATTTCTATAGTTTTAATATATCTCGGTGATTTAGAATCCAGAGGTGGGGAATATATACATAACCAGAGGAAATGTATTCTAGTTAGTGGCAGTAGGAGTGACTGTGACTATTCTAACCTGCACTTCTCACTTTGGCTCAGCTTCAAAGAGGGTATAACTGTGCTTACGTTGTGCACAGGCTGTGGGTTCCTGTGGAAGCTCAGGTGCCTGAGGCCCAGCTCGAGCTCAGTCACTATTCAGAGCTATGTTTCAGGCATGTCACTTCTCCTGTAACTGGGGACAGCGACCCAGTTTTCAAGGCCATGGTGAGGATGGAATGAGATCATTAAAAATACTCTAACTATATCTCTGAAGATTACACTGAGAAGATGCAGAAACTTTTCATACAAGGCAAATAACCTTGCAGGATATTTATGTTACTTAATTTTAAAACAGTAAGCTCCTTAAGGGCAAAATTCCTGTCGATTTGTGTTTGTCTCCACAGTGCCTTGAACCTCATAAGAGTTCAATAAGTATGAACTGAGAAAACAGTCAGTTCATTCAAATCTTTTAGGAGGTCATAATGCCATTAAGTATGCAACATGTGTTGATGTGTGGGGCCAAAATGTAGTATCTGTGTTGTGGAAGAATAATTAGAAAGTCAAATGAATAATTGAATGATGTTTCTGTATAACTCGTTATTGTCAGAACTTACAATTTAATTAAGGGCTATGCCTTGATCAGGAATATTAGCATGGAAATTATTTGTTGCTACTTGTGAAATTTGAAGCTTATTGCAAAATACATAACATAACAATTAGTCATATGCAAAGGAGAAGTCTTTACTTAAAAGATATCTTCTAAACTGGTCAGCAGAATACTAGCCCTCAAAGGTGTGCAGGCAAATAATTTTGGAATATGTACACTATGCTCATTTCATAGAGATTTAACACATTAAGACTTTAAAAGTCTTTAAAGAAAGAATCCCATTTAACTGTGTTTACACAAAATTATTTGACTCTAGAGTTTGCCTTCTTTTCATCTTACCTACCTACCCTTTAATAATGTACACTTACATCACATTGAATAAATTTTGGGAAATGCTGATTTGGCAATAGAAGAATGAAAAGAAATAATCCATGCTTTAGCTAACTGCTGTCATGTAATTATGGACATTGATGAAAACTTCCACAATAGAGTTCCATTATAACTGAGTACTTTGTGAGGAAACAAAAATAGTTTATGAAGATGTAGTGTGGAGAAATGCAGATGTTCTATAAAAACATGCACTTTGAGTACACCTGACACATGACATTGGACTCCTTTAACTAATATGAAAAGAGCCCCAATAAATAAATAGAGAAATGAAAAACCCATAGACCATGAATTAAAATTCAGGAGAGGAAACGCAAAGATTATTTTAAAACTTTTCATAATAAAAGAATTGTAAATTATAATGAGATAACATTTAAGATTGTCAAAATCAAAAGCATTACAATTCATATTTTGGAAGGAATGTGGGGAGTGATACTTCTATTCATAAAAAATAAACATAACTCCTATAGAGGACCATTGTCAGTAATTATAAAATTTTAAATGTATGCCCCCTGGAACAGCAGTTTCCCTTTTGGGACTTTCATATATAAGTGTGTATATAAAAATATTTATAAGGAGATTCACTGCAGTAATGCCCGTTGCTCGTAAAAACAAAGGATTAGAAGAAAAAAAACACCTCAATGTCCATATGTATAGCCATCCCGTGGAATTCCAGGCAGGGGAAGAACAAGGTTTTATGACTAGAGTGGTACACCATTAAGTGACAAGATGCAGAACACTGGATATGTATCTATCACTTTTTGTTTAACATGTGGTTATTTATGGAAAGAAGGTCTTTGGAAGCTTGCATAGGACTCTGGCAAAAGTGTTGCCTCAGGACTCAGGAACTGGAGGACAGGAGTGGGAGAGAGGCTTACTTTTTCATTGTGTACCCATTTGAACTTTTAAAATGATTTTTGATCATATATATTTATTAACTATTCAAACAAAGTGCATTGGTTCAACTTAAAAAGGAAAGGAAAATAAACACAGATGCACATGTAGGTATCATTCATGGACATATATTGACTTCAAAATCAACCAAAGGACAACTTATTAATGGGGTTCCACTATAGGTAATACTAGATGCCTGGTGCATGAAATTTGTGTACGGGGTGGGGAGGAGGGCGGTTCCCTCAGTCCGGCCTGCACCCTCTCCAATCTGAATGCCTCAGGGGATGTCCAACTGCCAGTTTAGGCCCAATACCACAGCCAGACATCCCTATCAAAATCCAGGACCGCTGGCTCCTAACCGCTCACCTGTCTGCTGGCCTGATCCTCCTAACTGCTCTCCCCTGCCAGCCTGATTACCCCTTAATGCCTCTGCCTTGGCCCAACCACCATGGCTTTGTCCAGAAGGATGTCCTGAAGATCATCTGGAAGATGTCCAGTCTAATTAGCATATTACACTTTTATTAGCATAGATATGTAGGAGGATACTTATAGTATAGAACAAAACCCAATATACTCTTAAGAACTTGTAAAATGAGAAAGTGGGCCAGAAAAGTTTTGTACATTTGTTCCTGTGGAGTGATGACCTCAGATAGGATGCTCATTATAGCTTGCCTTGGTCAAATATCAGGCACATCTAATGATTGTCATCACTATTACTCTTTGCTTTAATTGGATATTAATAATAGATCATTTTGGAGGTCTTATAATAATGGTAAAGCATATTCACTCTAAATGGAGTTGAAATTTTTTAGCAGAAGAAATACCCGAATAACCAGGCCAAAAAGTGAAGCTGTTGATGGCTCTCTTTCCTAACATTTATAAGGGTAAAGAACTTTCTCAACTGTTACATCATTTATCCATCCTGCCCCCTTGTTCAGTGGAAGTAAACAAGAACACTGTTTTTTAAAGACTTAATATTAACTGAAAATGGCAGTCACTAAGTATGGAAGAGATTATTTCATTAGTTCTGGACACATTAGCAGAGAATGTCCTCCCTTTTTCCATTGAACTGTTCATTACCGACAAGAATCTGATGTAACTTCCTAGTTGTATATTATATAATTTAAGCCAGAAATGTTTTCTTTAGGAAGTCTTACTTTTGTTGCAAACAGAGACAAAGAAATTCAATAAGGAACAAACACCCAGTGGCTTCGGGGTAGGCAATCTTTCAAGACTGGCAGATTTGCTTGTGTTTGAAGACCAACCTAATGGGCATAAAGGTCAATTTGCTCAAATAGCTGTAATTAATGGAGAGCAAACAGTGATATTGTTAGATCACAGGAAATGGCTGGATTCTGCAAGATTTCCTTTTATTCCTTGTGATTTCATCTTTTAAGGTAAAGGACAGCAATGTGCGTATAGACCTATTTGTGCAGCAGTGCTTCTCTCTATAGAGACCTTAGTCCCATTTAGAGACATTCTAATCCTTATTAGAAATGAGTCCATTTGGTCTAGTCCAGGTAAATTCCAACCATATTTTGAAGAAATAATACATCATTCAGTAGCTCTCACTGTAAGCTCTCTCTGATGGGTAGTTGCATGTTTATTGTTATTTGAATGGGCTGAAGTTTATACAGAGAAAGAGTAAAAACAAGAGTATGAGTTTATTATTTAGCAACAAACTCATTACTAAGTAAGTCAAATACTAATGTAACTTATTGATAAAGCCCAATGATATGATTTAATAAATAATTAGTGAAAAGGTTGAATATTTTTTTTCTCTTTCGTCTGAAATATGTAGACTTTGGAAAAGGCCAAATAATGTCGTTCTCTGGAAGTAGTGTTGGATTGGTGCCCAGGAGACTGGACAATTGTCTCAATTCTGCCATTTGGAGGCCGAATGACCCTGGGCAATAATTGGTGTTTGGTGACTTCCTTTTATTCATGACCTAAAAGAGTTGGACTAGAAGATCTCTAAAGTTTGTTCTTGGTATAAGATTATAATTAAAATTAGTGATTTTGTGTGCCAGCAAATCACAAGAAGAAAGCAGATATGCTATGAAAGACTCTCATTTGAAGGCTACAGCATCAGAGAGGTAGTGCAGGAGCTAGTAGCATATTGCTTATATTCTGAGTTATCAGCACTAAGAGTAGGAGCTAAACTAAAGGTTTAGCTAAGTGGTATTTACAACATTTGTAGTTTAAAGTGATAGGAAACACCAAAATGTTTATGTTATTTAGTAAGAAGTAATTAACTTATTGTTTCATTCTATATCATTCCTCTCTTATGCATTGCCTGAGAGCCTCTTAGGTCAGACTTGGAGAAGCAGAGTCTGAGGCAGAGATTCTTACCAAGTGTTCAGTGGAGCGGTATTCTTGGGTAAAGCCTGTAGCAGAGTGAAAGAAGCAGGATAAAGAAAGCAGGGAAAAGCTGATCTGATTTTTGAGAAACCCACGCGAACACATATACTAATCAATAGAACTAAAGTATGTTTATATATTAAAGCCAATGCTTTGTATCCATTTCTGAATTATTCCTCTCAGGAAGTATCCACAACACTTTGATTTCCACTATCACCCAGAGTACCTCCTAGTAGCTACTACGGTTAGACACAGGCATGGAAGGAATAAAGAAGCCTTATGCTTTTTCTTCTGCTAATCAGATGCTACTAAGGAAGGTGAGCTCCCTCAGGCTGCATCCATGACCCAGGTTTACGGATATAAGGGAATAGACAATAATGAGGTGCTATTAATTAAGCTAAGAATAATGTGAGGTTTAAAATCAAAGCCTTTACAGGATAATTCACAGAAAGTAGGCTTTTTGAGAGGTGTATCCATACCATAAATTCAATTTGTCCATCTGGAAAATGAAGGTTATAAAAATTCAAAGAGAGGAAATGTGATTCATAGCCGATAACATGTTGTTAGGGCTGGAGCGCTGTGTGCAGGAGGCCAGTACCTGCCATCTTGGCACCATCTGGAGGCCTGTTCTACAGTCTCCCAGCCCAGAACCATAAATTGTCAGTGTGCCCAAAGTGAGCACAGATCTCAGGATTGACTCAGCTCCCAGGGCCAGTTGAGAAGACCCACGTGTCCATTGATTTCTAGCCACTGAAAGCCATAAACAACAGGGCTGGCCACTCTCTTCCTGTAGCACCGAAGAAGCTTTGTGGTGATCACATTGCTTTGAGAACATGGAAGCAAAACAAAGGGTCAAGAAAAAAGAAACTCTAGCTAACTCTGTTGATGCCCTGCCCTGTGCCCCAAGGCTCACCTCTGAATGAATGTCCCTGCATCTGTGGTGGAGTGAGGGGTACACTGTGGACAGCTTCCCGCTTTAAATGCATGTTTCTCTGCTTCTCTAATTGAGGGTTTCCTTCATGCTTGGGAGTTTGTTCAGCCACAAGCCAGAGCTACACAGGCTTGCCATGGAGGCAATGCTGCCCTGGGGGTTGTCCTCCACAGAAACTGAATGGGAGTCAAGGGACACTGCTCCAGGCATAGCTCAGTTTTGAGGGGTATTTTATGTGGTTTCTCAGAAGGTCCCAGTAAGATGGAAACTCAGTTTCTACATTGATAACTTGCTCATTGTTGCACCCTTTGTTTCCTTGTTGGCTTTTCTTCCCTCTGGGGTTGCCAGATGAAATATAGGCAAGCCAGTTCAATTTGAATAGCAGATAAACAGCGAATGAATATATGTGTGTGTGCATGAAGAAGAGAGAGAGCTATAGATCTATCACTCTATATCTATAATAATAAGAGTATAATATACTAATTAGGCTGGACAGCCAAACGACCTTCTGGAGGTCCTTCCGGATGAAACCCAAGTGGCGGGGGCCAAGGCAGAGGCAGTAAGGAGCAATCAGGCAGGCAGGCAAGCAGTTAGGGGCAATCAGGCAGGCAGGCAGAGTGGTTAGGGACAATCAAGCAGGCATGTAGAGTGGTTAGGGGTGATCAGGCAGGCAGGCAGGCGAATGGTTAGGGGCAACCAGGCAGGCAGAGTGGTTAGGGTGGTCAGGCAGGCAGGCAAGCAGTTAGGGGCAATCAGGTAGGCAGGCAGAGTGGTTAGGGGTGATCAGGCAGTCATGCAGGTGAATGGTTAGGAGCCAGCAATCTGGATTTCGAGAAGGTGCAGTCCTATCTGAGGAAGACCCCCCCCCTGCACAAATTTCATGCACCAGGCCTCTAGTCTCTTTATATTTCTCTATATATACACACACATACAGTCTATCTGTCTATCTATCATCTACCTATCTATCTACCTACCTACCTACTTATCATCTATCTATCTATCTATCTATCTATCTATCTATCTATGTGGGAGAGAGTAGCAATGATAAAGTAGATGGGACAAAATGTTAACTATAGGTGAATATGAGTGAAGGATAATGAATATTCTTTAGATTAGTTGGGCAACTTTGTTTGAAATTGCTTCAAAATACAGTTAAACAAAATAGTGAGAAGTCCTAATAGTTTAGTCCACTTCTCATTTATAGATGAAGAAACTAATTAATGCTCAGAGGACCTGCTCAAAGGCCCATAGCCATGGCTGTCTGGCCCTTATAATATACCTTGCATTTCAAAATAAAATACTTTATGTGATACGTAAACCATCACATCCGCAATGCTATTCCCCTCTACTCATGCAAATAGCATAGAGTTAAGTCCATATTTTTAAAAACATTAAATCTTGTTTTGTTCAAAAATGTTAGACCTATTTGAGCTTCCTTATGTTCTCTCTAAAGAAAAGCTTTCCTACTTATGTTGTGCCCCAGTTATTTATTTTGGATAAATTAGAATTGCAATATAACCTTGCCTTAGGACCTGCTTATGTTGAGGGGAGTGGGGAGGACAGGAATCTCTGTTGCAGGTATTTGAAGGAGTGGGTGGGGTTGGAGTGGGAGTGGGTATGGTGAGAGCCAACTTTCCACTCTTCTTCAGGGTTTCTGTCTTTGCTAGAAATCCTCCCTCCCTCTCCTCCCCTCCCCTTCCCTTCCCTTCTTTCCCCTCCTTCCCTCCCTTCCTCCTTCCTTTCCTCCCTCCATTCCTTCCTCCCTTCCTTCTTCCCTTCCTCTCTTTTCTGTTTGCTTTTTAAAATAGCTTTGAAGGAATGGAAAATTTCTGTGGTAGCTGATAGCAAATACAGAATGGCTCATTTGCATATAGATGTTTCGGCTTGCAACTGCATTATCCCCTGAGAGAGGCCTTTTTAAAATGGGCAGGCAAACTGGCAAGGGGCTGCTGGGCTCCTAATGAAAACTAAATTGAAACTTGGAAAACATTTGCCTTGGAGGTGGCCAGCCTTTTCAGAGTATCAATTTAAATCAGAAAGATGCAGGCAGCCCCCTGCCAAATTGGCCCTCCCTCTTTAAAAGCCCTAACGCAGAGGGTAGAAGGGAAATGGGGGAAAAACAAGAATGATTAAAACCCGAGTTAACCAATGGGCTTCTTTTACATACTTAGACATTCTGTTGGAAGATTTCAAAACTGAGCAGGTGGGAGAGTGGGGAGGAGCAGAGAGGAGAGTGCTGGGGGCTTCATCCATTCCGCAAAGGCCCTGGAATCAGAAGGGGCCTCCTGCAGGTAGTCTCTGGTTGAGCCGAGCCTTTAGAGACAACTGGTAATCCATTTATAGGCTAAAGACTTTTCCAATTGAATGTTCCCCCTGAACTTGGGCTAAGCAGATAAGGACAACTCTGAAAACAAGATAAGGCTGAAAGAAAAGAGATTACAGAAAGGTCAAAAGATTAGCTGGGGGATAAGTGGAAGTCAGAGGAAAACAAGGGAAAAGGTTAGAAACTGATACCAAACAAGAAAGATAAATCAAGTTAGCAAGTGAAGGAAGTGAACATAGGAGGAAAATAAGAAATGAGATCTGGGAAATTGGCCACAGAAAGGAGAGAAGTACAAAGATAATAAGAAATAGAAATGCAAGAAAACAAAAGACCTGACGATGTAAATGAAGGAACTAAAAATATCAAACTGAGCACCTTGAAGGCTTCCATGTTTGAATTTGATGAGAACTGGGCTATTGAAATATTTGTATGTTTCTTTCCCAAAAGAATTAGTATTTCTTTATTGTTACTGCTACTATAAAACATTGTTTTCTTTTAAACAAATTTTAGTTTATAATCTTTTTGACAACATTTGGAATTACATATAATATCCTTTCTTTATTAGTTAAAGTATCACAGGATTGGGTCAAGCTTTCGATAGATGAATATCTCAAAGAATGTCAAAAATCTCAAAGAATGTGAGAAAGATAACACTTCTTCCTCAACATGCATGCATGTATACAACACACACACACACATGCAGGCTCACTAATAATTGAACATATTTGTAGTGAAGTACATACAGCCCACAGAGGGGCAACAGATTAATCCTTCAATGACACTCATTATAAACAAACATTTACTGAATGCTTATTATATCTGAGGTTGATGCAAAAATGGCAAACTTGACTGACAGTCTTTGTTGTCTTGTAGTTTGCCGTCCAGTGTGACAATAAATAATTACATGGTGAGATATTTTTATAGGAAAAGGAAAAAAGTATAAGGGGAAATAGGATTTGCTGTTTAATAGTAATGGGTAAATAGGTTTACCCAACCAGAAGGGGTAAAACCTGAAACATGGGAGACTTTTGTTTACTTACTTTAAAGATAGTATTACGTGATATAGGTGTCAGGTTAGGGAAGTTTATTCTGTGTGAAATGGGCAGAGAGAGCTGTCCTCAGGGAAGATAATTAGAGTGAGATGGCAGAACTTCCTTGGAAACAGGAGTCTACAAGATGGAAAACTAAAAGGGATCAAGGAAGACTAAAAGGAAAATTTGTGCTAATACAAATCCCGCTTTGCTGCCCAGCTGAATTTCCTGCAAAATCATCCATTATTATCATTTTTTTAAAAATTCCTCACCTGATGAGCCACTGGGGATTGAACCTGCAGTCTTGGTATGTCCCCTGACCGAGAATCGAACCCACAACCTTTTGGCGCACAGGATGCTATTCCAACCAACTGAGTCACCCAGCCATGGCAAAAAATCTATTATTTTACTAAGGCCTGGTGAAGCAGAGATTCTTTGAGAATTGCTGAAAATAATTGTGGTAAATTACACTTAGCTATAAGGCTGCATCTGTTTATGCAAAGAGGAAAATAAAAGTAAGGAGGATATGAGCAGCTTCACATTTATTCCGCATTTACCCTGTCCCAGGCCAGGGGGACCCTGGAAATAAAATGGTAACTGAGCCCCTCCATCCCTGTGCTGAAAAGTCACATGATCAGGAACTTTTAGTATAAACATATTTGATATCTTTTAATCTATCATTCATGGATCAAAGACATTTACAAAGTAAAACAAATAAGCAGCCCTGCCAATGTGGCTCAATGGTTGAGCACTGACCCATGAACCAGGAGGTTAGGGTTCGATTCCCAGTCAGAGCACACATGTGGAGGACATGCAGGAGGCAGCCAATCAGTCTCTCTCTCTCTCTCTCTCTCTCTCTCTCTCTCTCTCTCTCTCTCTCCTTTTATCTAAAATCAATAAAAATATACTTTAAAAACAACAATAAAAACCACACAAATAACCAAAACTAAATTCAGAAAAGTAAGGAACCTAAGTATCTACCACTTAGTGTACTGTGTACTCACTATATGCTAGATGTTACGCTGAATTCTTTACATGCAATCTCATTTGATCCTCACAAACAATTTTTTTGAGGTAGATATTTTTACTACCCCCTTGTATCGATTAAGAAACTAGAGCTTAGCCAAAATCATTTTGGCTCAGTGGATAGAGCATCGGCCTGCAGACTGAAAGGTCCCAGATTCAATTCCGGTCAAGGTCATGTACCTTGGTTGCAGGCACATCCCCAGTGGGGGGTGTGCAGGAGGCAGCTGATCCATGTTTCTCTCTCATCAGTGTTTCTGACTCTTTGTCCCACTCTCTTCCTCTCTGTAAAAAATAAAATCAATGAAATATATTTTTAAAAAAAGAAACTAGAGCTTAAAAGTAATAATTATGTTTTCAAAATCACGGTTATTAGAAGGCAGATCTGAGGCGGAGCCCACATTTGTTTAATGCCCAAGCCAATATGCTTTAAGAAGATCATAGCCATTTTTCAGGATTCAAGGTAGGTATCTTCCAAAATGGAAACTATTTTAGTTATTAATCATCCAACAAGTTCCTACTCCCAGGGAGAACTACTCAACTGTAGACTGACAGCACCTTCACTTAAAATCCATACAGCCCATGTCTATATTGCATTCATAAAGTCTTTTTTAAAATGCATTTAATCATACAAATGTGGGGCTGTCGGTTGTGTTTTGTTGCATAGTGAACACAGAAAATCATTGCAATCGATAATGTAAATCATTATTGGATATTAGATTTGGGTGGGTTTTTTGTTGTTGTTTGTAAAAATATCATTTGAATGTTTGTGACAAAACTGTGCTTGAAGGAAGGAACGAAGGAAGCCAGGAAAGAAGCAGAAGGGAAGGGAGAAAGGTACAGGGATGTTTTAGGGTAGAGTCTCTTTACCTTCTGTTTTACCAGTTTACTTGGCGAACCTTCATCCTTGTCACTGACCCCAAAAGACTGGAAGCTCAGGCTGGGTTTTTCCTGTGGCATGTGAAGAATTTTTAACAAAGTATTTACAGTTAAATTAGGCAATTAAGAGCAAGATGGGATGTATATGTAAAATGATAACCTCATATAAAGAATAGAAGCCAGCAAAAGAGAAACTCTTTCTCTTAGGCATTTTAATGACTGTCGGACTAAAATCACTCATTACTCTGAGGCACACTGCATTTCGGTTGACCTTGTGGAATGACTATTTGATGGTTTTCAAAATCACTTATCTGTGCAGTTTTGACATCTCTGTGCTGTGTTAGCAGTCTCAGTTTTGTATTAGATTCTGCTTCATTCTTTTACGTAGGTTCTGAATTAACCCTTGTCTTTCCCATCAAAAAATGTAAGCAGCTACAAAGGAGTTATTGAGGGCTGCCAAATATTCTTAATTTTTCAAAATATTTATTCAAATTATGCGTAGACTTACAATAAGGGTGCAACAACTAAATAGTGAGTATCTCCCTGAAGTCCCGGGACCACTGAGAAATTCTTTAATGTAGTGATGAGAATCCTTATGAAAAGTTTGGGAAACACCTCAATAAACATATGGGATACTCTAGGTGAGTTTGGGTATTGCCTCTATCTTCTTAGAGATTGAAGAATGCATCTTAAATCTTATCACTGATTTAAAAAGGCATCCATATCTGTTCAGGGGTAAAATCTTTTTGCATCTACATTTTCCATCTTTTTCAGTAATATCACTCTTTAAATATTTATTAGGTGGTTGGTTACTATTTGCCTGACACCATGCTTCATTTTACTAATATATCATATGTAATCTTACAAAATCCTCATTAGAAATTTATAAGGTAGGTACAATTAATATTTTCATTTTATAGGTACATATACAGAGAGGTTAAGCAATTTGCCTGAGGCCCACAACTAGGAATTGGCAAAGCTGGGATAGGAATATAGGACTGTCTGATTCTAGAGCCTAAAGCCTTAATCCCTACAACAGTGCCTGTTCCAGGTTTACAACCAGACACCATCCATGGAGACCTGAAATCATCCTAATATTCACTCCTCACTTTTAACAAGGATGCTCTTATCTTTGCCTGAGGTCCAGGCCCTACCTTCAGGTCATGTGGTCTAGGTGGGACTGACCTCACCCCTGGTTCCTTGGGTAGGCAGATGATGGAGGTCTGGCCAGTTAGAATATCCGTACTCCTGCCATCATGGTTGCATGAGTTGCTGCTTGTGATCAGTATGTGGGATAAGAGTACCTGAGATGAAGCTAAAATCCTGAGAGCCAAGAAATGGAAAGAACCATGAGACAATAGTTCAGCCCCTACATCCAGCCCCTTCATCTTCGCAGTTGAAAAGCCAATAGATTTCACGCTTACTTTTGTTTTTCTTTGAGCCAGATTTGAGCTTGGGCTCACTTGCAATTGAAAAAGGCCTGATGAAGAAATCACAAATATGCCTCGCTTTTCTACTAGTGACTTGTAGAAAACGCCATAGAACCCTCTGGAATCTCTTTTCCCACTCTCCCTACTTCTCCATCTGCTGACCCTTTACTAAAGCTCTAGTGATGCCACCTCCTTTGGCATGGTCTTAAAATCAGTAGTGGCATTTTGAAATTTATACCATGATTTTCTTTTCCTCTTAAGATCCTTGAATATATGCTGGTATTTTCCTGACTTTGGCTGTTTTCTTGCGTTTTCATTACTAACACTTGGGTCAGCAACACAGGTAGAATAAAGGCCGGGGGGGGGGGGTGTTGTATTGATCAAACCCAGAAGTTTGGCAATGAGTATCCTGTGAAGATGTTTTTTAAAACTATCTTGTTTGCCCAGCCAGCATGACTTAGTGATTGAGCATCGCCCTATGAACCAGGAGGTCACAGTTCGATTCCCGGTCAGGGCACATGCTCGGGCTATGGGCTCAGTCCCCAGTGTGAGTTGTGTAGGAGGCAGCCAGTTGATGATTCCCTCTCATCATTGATGTTTCTATCTTTCTATCCTTCTCCCTTATTTTCTGAAATAAAAAATATATTTAAAAAATAAAATAATAAAATTATTTTTTGAATAATTTTATGAAGCAACTAATTATATTTCTGAAAGTAAGAATCATTGGATATTTAGCAAGTTAATTAAGTGAGCTTAGTAAATGTTTATTGAATTGAATAGTGAAAACAAAGTCTCATACCCTTGTTCATAACCAATTTAAGTTATTCCTATACCCACACTGACCATGGCATTTGTCAAAGTAGAGATTTTGTTCTGCATCTAGGCTTCTGTCTGTCTATCTATCTATCTATCTATCTATCTATCTATATCTATCTATGTCTATAGCTGTAGGGACTACCATAATGACCTTTAAAACTTGCTACCTTGCCATGCTGTGTAATCACATATTTATTGATGGGCTCATAATACATGAAAGCTTTATAAGGTATGTTATCAACAAAGGTATGTTATCAATTGCTGGTATCAATGAACAGGAAACTTCAAATTTTATTAAAAAGTCACCAAGCTAATGTTCTCTTTGGACCTATTCTTCCCTATCAATTACCTTGAGATGAATGCCATCTCAGATAAAGTCTTTATTTCCAGAGTCTGATGAAATGCAATAAGGAGTATAAAAATTGAAAGGTAAAAAAAAATGCTGCATAAACAAAGGTATTTACCATCAGACACAGTTTGGTCTAGAAATTATTGCCAATTATTGAATTTTGAAATTAATAAAGTATATATCAAGTCATTCCATGGACTCTGGGAAGCCAATGGAGTTTAAGGGGAGAAGAAATTCTCTTTTGGGGAAAGTATTATTCCTTCTCTACCAAATATTGTTAATTACAGCCACCCTGAAGACAGGCTGGAGGAAGATGCACAAGTTAGATTGGGAGAACCAGAAGTAGGATTTGAACTCAGGCCTCTGGTTTCAAAGCTTGAGTATTTAATACTATAATGCAGAAGTGAAATCTTAAGTATCCAAATCCAACACCTTAACTCGTGGTTCCCAAACTGACACATTATATAATCTCAAACTGACATCTTATTATATTGCTGTCATCATAAACAAAGCTTGATGATGATCAAGAAGGATTTGTTAGGCAAAGAATACCATCTAGGCAGAATGATGATAAATAAAGGATATTGCCTCTGATCTTCTATGTTTAACTCATGATATTAGCAGGTAAATATTTTTTTAAAAACTTTTCTGAAATTAAAAAAGACGGCAAAAACCTAATTTTAGCACTGTTCAATTTTTTTTTTACCAGCTTTATTTAGGTGTCATTACCAAATGAATATGTAATATATTAGGGATACAACATATAGGGGGACAAAAGTACATTTACAATTGTGAGTTCATGAAAAAGTTTATTCTCATATTATTTATTAATTATTGTGTTATTTTCCATAAAAATAACTGTAAACTTACTTTTGCACACCTGTGCATTTAAAGCATACAATGTAATAATTTGATAATACTATACATTATGAATGGATTCCCACAATCGAGTTAATTAACACATCCATCATGTCACATATTTACCTTTTCTTTTTATGAGAGCACTTAAGTTTTATTCAGCAAATTTCATTTACCCAGTACGGAATTAACCAGAGTCACCATGCTATACATTATATTCTTCGACCTTATTCATCCTATAACTGAAGGCTTTTATTCCTTTACCAACCAACTTCTTCTTGTTTTCCCTCTCCTCCAGTCCCTGGCAATGGCAACCACTATTCTACATTGTTTCTATGAATTTATTTTTTATTTTATTTTATTATTATTATTTTTTTTAGTTTCAACATACCATGATACCATGAAGTATTTGTCTTTACTGTCTTGTTTATTTCACTTACCATAATGCCCTTCAGTTTCATTCATGTTGTTGCAAAAGGCAGAATTACTTTCTTTTTTAAGGCTACACAATATTTTATTGTGTGTATATATATATATATATATATATATATATATATATGGATAAAGATATATATATATATAATCATCTTTATCCATTCATCTGTTGATGGGCCTCTAGGTTGCTTCCATACCCATGGCTATTACTAGTAATACTGCAGTGAACATAGGGGTGCATATATCTTTCCAAATTAGTGTTTTTGTTTTCTTTGAATAATACCCAGAAGTGGAATTACTGGATCATGTGGCAGCTCTATTTTTAATTTTTTGAGGAATCTCCACACTGTTTTCCACAGTGGCTGTACCATTCTACAATCCCACTAACAATGTTCAAGGACCCCCGCCCCCTTTCCCACATCCTTGGCAACACTTGTTATTTGTTGATTTATTAAATACTAAATACTGAGATAATCATATGATTTTTGTCCTTAATTTTGTTTACATGTTATATCACATTTATTGAATAGCCCTTTCCAATTTAGTAGTAGAAATACTGTTACCACAGCTGATTTTAATCTAACAGCAGTTTATTGACTGGCTTGCAAAATTCATGAAAATTTAGTAGTCAGCTTTTGTGAGTCAGTGTGAGACTGTTGATCAACTCCATACATCACTGAAATAGGACTTTCTTTTTTTTTTTTTTTTTAAGTCATAGGGAAGAGCTGTGGTTTCATTTGGGTGATTTACTATCACTTAAGATCTATCACCATGGCAAGGTGTGTGCATAACTATACTTACCCATCTTGGGTCTTGTGGCCCTCAACTGAGTTACAAGGACTGGTATCTTAGTCCACTTGGGTTGCTATAACATCAACAACACCCAAAACCACATAGACTGGGTGAAACAACAGGCAGTTATTTTTATAATTGTGGAACCTGGAAATCTGAGATTAGGGTGCCAGCGTAATTAGGTCCCAGTGAGGCCCTCTTTCTAGTTTTCAGACAGCCATCTTCCCATTGTATCTTCACATAGTACAGAGAGAAAGGTCATCTCTCTCTTTCTCTTATTACAAGGACACTAATCCTATTTGTGAGGGCTGCACCCTTATGACTTAATCACTTTGCAATCATCCTATCTCTAAGTAGCATTTTGGGGAGACACAGCATTCCACAGAAGTGACAATGAGGACAGCAATAGCACCAGACCCACCTGTTATCAAAGACCAACAGTTCCCTAGATGTGCAGAAGAAGAGAAATGTGTACTGAACAGACAAAACTCAATAATGCTTTATATCATCCTGGAGAGAAAGACAAGATATGCAAATACATAATTGTCAATAATGTACGAATGTGATCACAATAATTGCAACGAAGAATTAAGGGGAATAGGATGTTTCAAAAATCCTTTTGTTGATATAGAAAGCCAGAAAAATGAATTGGAGAACATTACCTACCAGCATGAGTTAAATATTTAAAAACCTTTACAGTGGCTTTGCTCTTTAAGATAAAGTGTGGAAATGGACCAAGTGTTCTCTTTCCCGTGAAAATAATACTGGGGAGAACACTGAGAACAGAAACACACATTAGCCGAAACTGGTTGGGCTCAATGGATAGAGCATTGGCCTGCGGACTAAAAGGTCCTGGGTTCCATTCTGGTCTGTATCTTGGTTGTGGGCACATCCACAGTAGGGGGTATGCAAGAGGCAGCTAATTGATGTTTCTCTCTCATCGATGTTTCTAACTCTCTATCCCTCTCTCTTCCTCTCTGTAAAAAACCAATAAAATATACTTTTTAAAAGAAACACACATTAAATATATTGCTTGCTTGTTTAGGGACTGCTGATGTTATGAATATGAATTTTTCAATTAGCACAAACACAGGTGTTTTTAAATGCGCCAGTCCCCAGCAGTTCTGTTACCATACCTTTGATGCTTTATTTTGATCATTTTTTGGCTCCAAGAATATTTTCTTTTTTGTCTTGTTATTCTATATTTTGCTTCTTTGATGTAAGGCTTGACTGCCATGTTGCAAAAACACATTTCCCGAGCTTAAGAAAAAACAAACAATGCTCAACACCTACATATTTGGCCTCAGCCAACAGTTTCTTTCTTTACAATTAATCCAAAGAGAGTTGAGATGCATTGCTTCCTCTATTCATCAAGGCAATTGTCAATTGAAAAGGCGGAAAAATAGCAAAGGAAGCTAACATTTTCAGAAGCACTTAGCAATAAAAATAAATAAAATAAAAGCCAGGAAGAGAGGGAACTTTTTATAAAGCATTAAGAACTTAGAATGCATTTTTAATTATCCTGGTAGAATGTCCAATGTTTTCATGTATATTTTAGATCAAAGACTGAAAAGAACATTATCATGTTTTTTCTATAAATGTTTTCTTTCTTCTTCTTTTTTTTAAGCTTGAGCTTGGAATGCCCTGAAAAACTTTTCTGGCACTCAATGTAGAGAAAAAGCAAAGATGTTTTCAAGCTTTTATTTCTAAAAGAAAACAATTAGAAAGAATTCAAATATACAAATGTAGAGAGTGTTTAGGTAAATTATTATATATCCACTGAATGAAAATTAGGCATACATTTAAATATTTCTGAAAAAATTCCTTTTGATTGCTTTCATTTTTTAAGTAATTATTTATTGTTGAAAGTATTATAAATCCCCTCTTTCCTCCTCCCCCACCCCCATTGACTTTTTCCAGCCCACCCGCACCCCACCCTGCCCCAGGCCTTCAGCACCCTATTGTCTGGGTTATACATGTACCAAATTTGCCGGCGTATAAGACGACTTTTTGGCCCTGAAAAATATGCCTCCAAGTGGGGGGTAGTCTTATACGACCAGTATATAACAAACTCTGTATTTTTAGTGGAAATGTTAGGGGGTCGTCTTATACGCCCAGTCTCTTATACGCCGGCAAATACGTATTTTTCAGGGCCAAAAAATCGTCTTATACGCCGGCAAATACGGTATGTATACATGATCTTTGGTTGATTATCTCCAACCTACCTAACCTCCCCCATCTTCCTTCTGAGATTTGGCACTCTGTTGCATGCTTCCATGTCTCTGGATCTACTCTGTTCATCAGATTATTTTATTACTTAGATTCCACATATGAGTGTGATCATATGATACTTGTCTTTCTCTGACTGACTTCTTTCACTTAGCAAGATACTCTCCAGGTCTCTCCATGCTGTCTCAAAGGATAGATATTATTATTTTTTTACTGCTGCATAGTACTCCATAGTATAAATGTACCACGGCTTTTTTATCCACTCATCTACTGATGGGTAATTTTGAATAATGATTTTTTTAACTGCATGTATGAATGTTTATAATAGCTTTATTTTTAATACCAAAAATTCTGCAAACAATCTTAAACTCTCAGAATATGAATGAATAAGCACAATTGTGGTAGGTTCATACAATGAAATACTACTCAACAATAAAAATAATAAGCTACTGATACATAAATAAGTCTCAAAAATATTATGTTGAGTGAATGAAAGCCAGATGCAAAAAATTATATATTTTATGTTTCCATGTGTAAATTTCTAGTATAGCAAAACTAATTGTTGGCAAACAGTGGATCAATGGTAGCCTGAGACATGGGATAAGATGGATTTACTAACCAGAGGCACAAGAGACCATTTGGGGGTGATATATGTGTTCTATATATTTATAGGGAGGATAGTTACAAGGGAGTATATATTTGTCAAAAAACATAAAATTGTATACTTAAAAGGAATACATTTTATCATATCATGATACTCCAACAAAGTTAAAAATCAATATAGTATAATTCAATTATATAAAGTAAATAAGAAACCATGCATCAAAAATACTGTGAAGAGTAAAGAGTTAAAATATTTATATTCATTATCTCTAGGTAAAGAATTAAGAACAATATTTTTTCTCCCATTTGACTGCACTGTTAAATCTGTACTGGAAGTGTATATCATATTTTAAATTTTATATATTTGCAAACTATACCTAGCTGTCCATCCTTCCATCTTTCCATGCACTCCATATATCTAGGCTCTTTCACTGTTCTAATTATATTGTTATTTAAACATTTAGGTAGATATATCATTTTTTAAAAGTGTGCTTGGAAACCCCTAGCATTGCAGTAATTTTGCTTTGTAATAATTTAACCAGAGGATACCTTTTTGGTTAGATTTGTTGGCATGCCAGACCCTACTCCTTCCTGATTTGTGCAGCCACTCCAGAGAAAGCTGATAAAATATGTGATGTCTTTAAAAAGAGTCAGGCTCATTGACTATTTAGAATGCTTTGATCTTTCATTTTGTCAAGATCAAAGAATAGGGACTATTGATTACCTAGTGCTCTATAGGGACCTGCTTGTATGACACAAAGATTACTTGAATAGCATTGAATGTTGTCACTGACATCCCAGTGAAAATGGAGCTGATTTCTCCCAGGAGGCTGTCATTCTAAACTACATTGACATTAACTACAATCACCACCACCACCAACAAAAAGTCAAAAGAGAGTGGTAATACTAAGAATAAAATGGTGCAGTACTTAAATATTTATAAAGTACTTTTACCTATGATACCCTGCCAGGATAACAGTCCTCTGGGGTAGATGGGCGAAGCCTTATAGACCTGGATTTCAGGTGAAGACTCTGAGGCTTATGTAACTGTGTGACAGAGCTATCATGCAAGTCGGGGCTCCAAAAGTGCTGTCTCCACTGTGTGCTTCAACGAATTTTAAAATGTCCGATCTATAATAATAAAAGTGTAATCTGCTAATTAGACCAGACATTCTTCTGGACTACCTTCTGGACGAAGCTGGGGCTGCAAGGGAAGCCCGGCTCCGGGTGCCAGAGGGAAGCTGGTGCTGGCAGCCGGGGGAAAGAAGGCCTACTCTTGCATGGATTTTGTGCATCAGACCTCTAGTTTCTTTTATTTTTTTAAAAATTTTAATTTTAAATTTATTTTTAAAATATATTTTATTGATTTTTTACAGAGAGGAAGGGAGATGGATAGAGAACTAGAAACGTTGATGAGAGAGAAACATCGACCAGCTGCCTCTTGCACACCCCCTACTGGGGATGTGCCTGCAACCAATGTACATGTCCTTGACCAGAATCGAACCCAGGACCTTTCAGTCCACAGGCCAACGCTCTATCCACTGAGCCAAACCGGTTTCGGCCTCTAGTTTCTTTTATAACCAGATTGTCATTCATGGAAGCTTCTGCTTCTTATGGATTGGACAAACAGAACAAGTTTTTTTTTCTTTAGGATATTTGGTGGTAGTTGTTATTATTAAAACTTTCTCCTTGTTTTGTTCCTCATTTGAAGGTTAGGGAAAATGAAATGCAGCCCATCATAGCTTACAGATATTTTTAGAGCATGTCCATGAAATTCACTAAATTCTCAGATACAGGAAGATAATGAAGTTGGTTTGACCATGCTTTCCTTCCCCTGGATAAAGTGTCAGTATTCCAGATCCAACAGAAACCTGGCTGATTTGGGAGTGCGGATTATTGGCAAAGGAGTAGAAAGAGTTGGCAGTGCAGCCACTCACACAAAGACAGTTTGGAGGAAGGTATTCAAACCTAAGCATCTCCAGATCTGGATAGAGAAATAGATTTTTCATTCTTGGCTCTGCAACTTATTTTCTGTAATCAATCAGTTTTAGAATACAGAAGGCTTCTTCCACAAAATGTTTTGTTCCCCCAGGAAAACACTTGTGGTTGCCAAATAAATCAGTGCCCAAAAGACGTATTTTATCAAAATATTTGTTTCATAGATTCCATGTTTCCATATCCAGGAACATGACTACTTTTCTTATTGGCATAAAAATGTTTTTCTCATTAAAAGAAAATAACAAAACTTTTATCTGAGATCCTCACAAGCAAGCAATTGTAATAAAATAGCACTATTAGTAGAGTGGACCCCTAACCCAACTCATTTAAGTTTATGATTTTAATGAACTAACTTTGCTCTTCCCAAAGTAATGCAAAGCAAAGGTGCCAAAACCATTTGATGAGAAGGAAACACTATTTCTAAATTATTGAAAAAAGCCAAGAGGAGCTGCCTATGGACAGTTTAATCTTAGAGTTCATGTTTATTTTTTTGTGTCTGAAGTTTCACTGAACAGATGTTCCATTTTTATCATTTTTCTTATCTTCTTGAAATATGGTTTTAAAAATATCCGGGGGAAATTTTTTAAATTTCATGAAGGATGATGGTTTAGAAATCTTTTTTTATATCTTCCAGAATTTTCTTATTCAGTCAGATTATTTAGTGGGAATTCATGTTGGAAAATCATTGTAAGGCCTGATAATTCATGTGCCTAAAAATAAAGAACTTATTTGAGCAAAATGTAGACCATTGTAGGCCCCAGGGAGGAAGACTGCTTACAATATAGTTGCTCTGAGTCCTGAAATAGTTTTTGTATCCACTGATTGTTTTATTTCATGAGGGGGAAAGTTCTGTGGATCACATTAACTTTTTTTTTAATTCCAAATTTAGTTAATGGCTCAAGTATATATTATTCTTGCTTAGAGTACAGCCAGAGGGAGGTTTATCCAGCAGTCCCTTTCTTCTCCCTTCCTCCATTGTTACTGTTAGGAAACACTAAAGTAAAAGGTTCAAATACAGACTCTGGAACAAGATATGAATCTGATTATCAGAATGGTGCCTGAGGCCATAGCAAGATAATTAGAAAGTCTGATAACACCGAATTTGCTCATTCATTCATTCATTCATTCAACTTAACTGCCATTTAAAACTTTTAAAGTTAGAATGCAACCTTTTGCAAATGACAAGATTTGGCTCTTGCTTTGGTTCTTAAAATGATTGAAGTTAGAAAACTGCTGTTTGGAGGTTGACAAGGTTTAGGTCTCTCTATTGCTATTTCTAGGTCATTCTCTGGTACACTGGAAACTATTGGATGAGCAAAGTTAGCCAGGAAAATAGATCCCTTTCTACCACCCAACATGATTATCATCATAATCATAGTTTATCTTACTATGAATGCTATTGCTTAAAAACAAGGACAGAAGTCCCCCCATTGGTCCCTCCCCCAACCTGAAAAGATCACCAAATCAAAGTAAGAATAGATTCATTTCATACAGGGGACGCTGGTTAAGTTCCTCAAAGCCAAAGGCAATTTGTGGGTGGGTAGAAGTCGGTGGGGTAGAGAATAGGAGGTCCTGTTCAAGATTTGTAAGATTCCTTTGCTTCCCGATACCCTCATAGAGCAGGTCTGTCCTTCTCTTTCTACCCACAATGCTGTCCTTCCAGGAGAAAAAGTGTAGCTCAATTATTAACCTGGCTCTGGACTTAGAAAGGCGTGGATTTCATTAATTCTGGGGCTCTGCCACTTACTAATTACATTAACTTGAATATGTTATTTAATTTTCTAAGTTTTATTGTCCTAATATGTAAAATGGGAAGTATAAAAGCACTTGCCTTAAGAGTGCTATTATGATCAAGCAATTAACAAGGTACCTGGTGTAAATATAGTCAAAATGTTTATTATATTATTTAAAAATGTTATAGTCTAAATGTAAAATAATACCAAAAAAATGAATGGAAATACTTATTTACCTTTTATATCCTCAAAGGTAAATCTTATCTATCTATACACATATGCACACATAATGTATATGTCCAGTCTTGAAACGGAAATACTTTTATTGCTATTTCTAATAAGCAATCATCCCAGTGAAATTTAAACAATACAGAGAAAGTAATGTGCATGTCTACACAGAGACCAGAGATAGAGGAGAAAGCAGTCCTGATCATCGCAGCAGAGACTTTGTGCGGCCTCTGGCCTCTCCACCGGCATTTGTAGCTATCGCCTCACAAAGAGGGGCCTCCGAGGACCCGCAGTGTGAGAACGGAATAAATCCATCCCAAAGAGTGCAGGGGCTGATTTCGTATAATCAAGTTTGAGCCCTGCCAGGCCCGTTTTCTCACAACTGCCTAATCTTTCACTGCATTGTTTGAGGATTATTGTTTTAAGGCTCCATGGGATATTCTGTGGCATGTGGATTAACAAGAGGTTCCAGATTGAAGAACTGCCAGAAGGCCATTCCTTAAGATTCTGGACAATATCAGAGATTTTCCACTTTTGTCATCAAAGATATCACTTCTTAAAAATTCAATTTTTCCCCCCCAAATGGTCATGGTATGCCAGTTTTCTCTAATGGAATTTTTCTGTCTCTTCTAGTTATGAGTTTGCCCCCCATTTCTTGCCTATTAAAAATCCACGAGAAGGAGTATAGAAACTATTTGAAAGAAGGTTGGGGAAAGGACTGGCTTCTCTAACCGTGGACCAGAGTTGCTCCTGTTGATGGCAGAAGAGAAGGCCAGTCGTCTCACAGAGCCCGAGTTAACAGGAGAGCTCAGTGTTGTGACCGTTTTATTGTCTGACATGCTAAGATTTCTCATACAGGAATGGTGGGACTTGTGTTTGTTAGGTTTGAAAGGAAACAGGAAACAGACCAGCAGGGAATTTTAAAGTAAAGTTTATTCCCAGGTAATGGGCGGAACCCATCAAGGAGGTAAAGAGATCAGAATTGGAGGGGGAGGGGACAGGGAACCAGACCCAGCCAGGCTGATGGCAGATCAGCAACACGTGTCTTACCTGGAGTCCCTTTTAAAGGACACAACGGAAGGGGGTTGGGCCCAGGGTGGAACAGGAAGGGGTGGGCTCTAAGGACACTGTCCCATGCTGATTGGTGGTTCAATGTCTTGGAGATGTCTCTGTGACAGGTGCCAGTCATATGTTAGCTCCACCCACCAGTTTGGGAGGGGGGGGAGAACCTAACACAGGTCTAGTGTTAAACTCCGCCCACCAGTTTGGGCGGGGGAGATATCCTTTCAGTGTTGAAGTAGGGAAATCTCTCAAATGAGAGTGAAATCACAGCAGTGCATATCTTATACATTCCAGATATTCAATGAATATGTATTGAATAGCCAATGAACAATGAATGATTCATGGAGTCTTACCTCAGCTTTTCTCTCGAGTCTGAGGTTCCTCATCTGTATGGAGTTGGACCAGATCAGCGTTACACAAAATGCTTTCTGCTCTTAGTCCACATGCTGATAGATGAAAGGGGGCTGACTGGCCAAGCCACCCCCACGAGGATGTGCTCAATCCTGGCACCGAACACTCAGTGCTCTCATAACACAGTGACATTCCTCTGGGTGTGTCTGTTCCGACAGGACCCTGGCCAGTTGAGAAAGCAATGGCTGTCAGCAAGGAGGAAGGAGGCAGAGAGGAAAGAGAGCGTGTTTTGTGGGTTGTTGTTTTTTCTCCCCAGGGGAAAGGTCTTTGAGGAGCCAGGCAATGTGTAGGGCCTCAGTTCCGAGTACTGTGACTAAGCGAAGGGCTTAAGCTCCAGCAGGAAGCCCAGGCAGAGGGCCAGGCCATGTGGACGAGGCCCGGAATGCGGAGGAAAGGAGAGGCTACCATTTGGTCAGGCCCCAGGTGCCCAGCCCTCACACCAGGCAGACCAGATCCTGAATTTATGGCTAAACAGCTATTTTCGGACCCCTCCTGCTAGTGAAGCCACGGCTCCTCACATTCTGCCTGCTCTGGTGCAGGAAGGAGGCGGGGTTTTCTGCCAGTGGAAAAGCACAGCTGAAAAGGGAGAGGGTAACCGACTCTGACAGACGCAGAATGGCGTCCTCTCTGTGGTCAGCTTTGAAAGGCTGTTTTAGGAAAGTCCATCTGAGGACAGCTGCACGGCCAGAGAGAGGCAGGTGAGATACAACAATATTCTCCTTCGTCTGGATAACAGCACAGGCTATACTGATACTTGCAAAATCACCTGCTGGGGATTTATGTCACTGCATCCTCCTCCCCCTCACACCCAAAAAGAAAAATATAGAGTGCAGAGGGGTTTTTGAAAACATTATTTTATTTCTGATCTAAGACATGCCCATGGAGTCTGGAAGGATTATGTTGCAGCAGGCCATTCTTAGTCTAATAGAATCTGAGATATACGGTAGCTGGATCCACCTGGATCAGGTAAAACAAATTAATGAACACAGAAATAGAATGAGCTTGAAAATTTTAACATTGACTTTTATCATAGTAGGTTAGTGTGTCATTAAATCTCAACCAAAGAAAAGAGCCCACATTTCAGAGACAGCTGGGGAATTCTTCCATTGTGCAAAGACAACTGAGGTACCAGACCGGTCACCTCAGGTTGGCTCAAATCTTAGGCCGTTCGGTACCTTTCTCAAGCTGGGAGGCTATTTTCATGGAACCAGTGAATACAGGTGCAAGTATGTCCTTGAGGTTTGTATCTTAGTTTTCTCATCTATGGCTGGAAGGTATGCCTAATGTTGACAACGTCAGGTCTAAGATGCCTTTGGGGTAAGGGGAGGGAGATTTGGAGTCTGTATACCCTTTTTTTTCACCGTTCTCTAGAGGCATGAGGGCCGAGGTGGCCTGAGGATAGGGGTGTGGCATCCTGAGACCTCACTGGGTCTAAACAGCTACTCTTCCCCTTTTGTCCACCCTCTGTATTAGCCAGCTCAGGTTGCCTTAATAAGATACAACTGGTGGGGTGGCTTCAACAGCACACATTAATCTCCTCACAGTTTGGAGGTCCAAGGTCAAGGTGCTGGTGGATCCAGTTCCCCGGAGAGCTCTGACCCTGCTTGCAGATACCTGCCTTCCCACCTTGTCTTACCTCTGTGTGCTTTGGGGTTAATTCCTCTTCCCATAAGGACGTCAGTCCTATTGACCTCTTTTAACTTTAATTACCTCCTTAACACTTTCACATTGGAGGTTAGGCTTCCAACATAAGAATGGGGGGTGAAGGAAGAGGGTGCACACAACTCAATCTGTAATAGTCTCTAAGTTACGTTTTTTTTAAGAGATGGGTGGAAGATGACAAACTTATATGCCCCTAAATGGAACTTGAAGGGAAAAAATAGTAACGACTTTAAGTGTGCATTTATGTTTTTCTCAAAGTACCAACATATAGATTATTTTTTATTTTTATGACAACCATAAATGGTAAATTGGAAAAATATTATTATCTCTGTTTGCCAGGCAAGAAACCTTAGGGGGTGATAGGAAGGGCATAGAGCCACTTGCCTTGGTAAGAGCCTGCCTTATATGCCCCAGGGCCTTGTCCCCATGTCTTGTCTTTCCTTTGCAAGCTTCCAGTCAATCACTTTTTGGATGTCCCACACTGTCACAGCAGGACAAATACCTACAGCAATCCCAGACTCCAGCCGTTACCTGAAGTAAGTGATAGGAAGTCATGCCCCAGAAGGTTGAGGCTCTGTAAGTTATTTCATTCTTCGTATAATTTTATTCTCAAACTATTTTCTGGAAACAGTTCCTCAAGTAAATGGAGCAAAAATACCCCGGAGAAAGATAAAAAAACACACACACACACAAAACTTTAGTGTGGAATCTATTATGTTTTTTTCTTAAAGTAAAAATGAGCAATGTTCAGACGGAAACAGGGGCATCGAGCACCTGGGATGGATGAGGAGGGAAGGTTTCTTTAGTTGATCAGTTGTGTTATCAGGATCAGTGCCATAGGAGTTTGGAACATTCTCAAAGACAGGGTGCAGCTTTTCTGGGATTTTAAGGGAGATGCATTTGTGAGATTTTGCTTTCAGAGTTTTTTTCTAAGCTCAGATCAGCATTATCAGTCCACCCCCGCCCCACCCCTCACTTCCTTGGTCATTGAGCAGTATTTGTGGGTAAACACACATGGCTTCTAGAGTAAAGAACCAGGAAGGCAAACCAGTGGTTCTCTGGGTGTGAGCTGCAGGGACGTCAGGAGGTTTGTTTTAGTGCCAGCCCTAAAATTCCAGCGGTTCTGTGCACGGCCCTGCAGATTCTGCTCGCAGCAAAGGGCTGGACTACTGTTCACTTTGCAGTGGTTCCTATTGCCCTTCCTTAGCTTTTGTTTTTGACTTTGCTTTTATTCTTTTGCTCTTAATAAGAATATATGGCAGACTTCTGGCTTAGGGATAATTTACCAATCTAAACATGCAGGATACTGAAATATTATCACCTCATGAGATTGCACTGGTATACATATTTAGGAGAATTACATGTTGTAGCGATCACAGTTCAGCCCTAAGTGATGCGTATTCATAGCTGTGGATTTGTCCTGCGTGGAGGAATCCCTGGAAAGGAGACTTGGACTGTGTGATAAATCAAGTTCATGTTTGTGGCACTCTTTACTTAATAGCATTCACCAGACCCACAGTGGCAATTGCTACTCTACCTATAAGCCTGCTCTGAACGGGTCCGTCTATTTTACCTACCTAAGTGCTACATATATTAGAGCTTGGGGAAAACAAGCTGAGTGAAAAATAAATCTGCTATTTATTGAGTGTCTGCTCTGGGCCAGGCCCCTCCCTAGCTAGCTGCTGTTTATCCACCACTTCAGATTATGCTCACATCCAATCCATTAGGCGAGCAGCAGCCTTCCTGTTTCACCAAAGAGGAAGCGGAAACCTACCTGGACCAAACGTTGTGTTCAGGACTGTCCAGTGGCAGAGCGAGGACTGAAAGCAAGGACCTGTGACACAGAGGCCCATCATGTTGAGCAGGCATGACACAGTTCCCCCAGGAGTGCCTCACTACCTTCCCAGGGCAGCGTTCACCGGTCCCCAGTCATTCCACCAAGTTGGATCTTAGCATCCCAATTGCTTTGAGCAAGCTACTTGGTTCCCACCGACCTCACCAACTGCTTTTGAAATATGGGTAACCTTTGTTCATTGTGCCTACAATGCAAATGAAGTAATTAATCTGTAAAAGGCTTTGAAAGCAAGTTGTAATTAAAATTCCAGACAGCTGTATGATACAGTGGTGCTCTGTCATTCTTACCCCAGAGCATGTGATCAGTGGGAAATGGCTGTCCTGCAGCCACAGATAAACTCGGGGTCTGACAGCAGAATTGAAGCCCGTTATCAACACGGAGAAAGCCCGCTGTTCATTACTACGAAGATTACAGATTGATTCTATCTGTCCTACAACCTACTTTTTTTTTTTACATTTTAAAATAACTTGTTACACAAACACATAACAATATCGATAGAATCCAATAGAAAGGGAAGAAAATTACCCACAATCCTGGTTCATTTTTAAAAAAATCTATTTTCATATCTCTCTATTCCCTTCTAGTGCTGCTCCATACATATAATTTTCCAGTGTTAAAATGTAGCAGAGCTATAATTTTGTATTCTACTTATGCTTTTCCAATACACATTAGAGCAGAAGTTTTTCCCACGTTGTTTCAGAATCTCCCACTGCTGCAGCTACGGCACGGCGGTGCCCGCTCCAGCCAAGGCCAGGCCTCGGGCAGTATCCAGGCCCCAGGAGGGTGATGGCAACGCTCTGGGGGGAGCACCTGCTTCTCTTGCTTCCCGCTATGTTTTGATATATCCATGTGGAGAAATGTGGCAATCGTTGACTCATTTTAACTGTTGTGAAATAGTTCCAAGTATGAATATACCACAGTTTACCCATATCCAGGGAAGAGTCTGAGCAGATGGGGAGGGGTGACTCTGCCAAGGGAAATGATTCATTACTCAACACCTGGAGTAAGGATTCAATACCCAACACCTGGTGCCTTTGAAAACATCCTACAAGGGTGCTGCTGTGGAGTGGAGGAGGGAATAAAGGGAGCACCCAGTAAATAAGCCAGCTTGTGTATGGTATAAAGTAGGCATCTGATTGTATTTTATTTTTTCATGTAGATAGCCAGTTTCATACCATTTATTACCTGCTGTACAGTGATGCCATCTCTGTCATATACTAGTCTTGCTTCTAAGTACAGATGTGTTGGAGCTCTGTACTCTGTTGTGTTGGTCCATTGTCTAGTCAAGCTCTAAAAACCATACCTGTCTTTATTACTTGAACTTCATAATAAGCCTTCTTAGCTGGCATGAAAAGTCTCCCCAATGTTGTTCCTTAAAAAAAATGATCTTAGCTTTTTGTTTGTTTTTGCTCCTTTGTTCTTTCCTGCTAGTTTAGCGTCATGTGAATATGAAGATTGCTTGATTTGTTCTTCCAATTCTCATACCTCCTGCTTCTTTGTCTCAATAAACTTCCCAGGTCCTTCTGCATAACATTGAATAAAATTATCAATAGTGAAACACACTTATGTTGAGACTGCATCTATAGTTAATATTTGATGTAAGTTTTTAGTAAATATTATCAGGTTAAAGAAATTCTTTCTGTTTTTAGTATTTTTAGAGTTGTGGTTTTTTTTAAAAAAATCAAGCATGGATGTTGAATGTCGTTTGTTTATTAATTATGATTAGTACATGAAATTTTTCTTTTAGTCTCCATTAATGTATTTTTGAAGCTTACTGTCATTTTATAATAGGCATTGGGCTCACAGAAGCAGAGGTGAATCAGTACAATGTTCACAATTTAAGAAACTGATCATAAACTGATATAGTTCTTATTTTTCCTGGATCATCTTATAAAATGTTGCAAAGGGCATTGTAAGAACTTACATTTTTCAAAACATTGAATTGAAATAATTTAGGTTGAGAAGAAATTTATAATTTGAAATGGCTTAGGAATGACAGTATTAACTCCACTAGTTCCTTATGAGAAGAGACTTTTAATAACCGGCATAGGAAAAGGCAGCTCCCCCATTTATGTTTGTCTTATCACTTATCACATGGCCACCAAATCATCACCACAGTGAGTCACTATTTCTAATTTTAAGATATCATACCACTCAGGTATGCTGGGAATAAGAAATATTGAAAACCACATTTTAAAATGAAACAGGGATAATAGCCAAAGGAGAATGTGAAGTACTAATAAAAAGACTCATAATACTGAGTAAAAAAATAGTTATCTATACATAATTGCATGCATTAATTTAACATTTAAATAACTCAATCTGCACTTGCTAATAAAATCTATATAAGAATTCTCCAAAAGACATGATTTGCTAAAAGCCTTACCTACATATCTTCTACTTAGAGCCATAGTATAAAAAGATGTCCAATGAAAAATATATCATGATGAGTAAGAAAAGGGGAGTATTTTATATAAAATGCAATAGTCTCTGCTTTGTCTATAGAGAATCTGTGTAGAAATGGTGTCTGATCTTACAGCTTCCTTTGATCCTGCTTCAGAATCTACCAGGCTTGTAATTCACTTCCAAGATTTTTATATGGAACAAGAGTAACATTACCCATCAGCATCTATGAGAGCCTTTGTAAGTTTCTATGTGAGAATTTTGAAAGATTAAAATGGTCCTTCTATTTGAAACACAATTCTAACACTTCCAGTGTGGCCTTCATTGTATGGGTGACATAGTGAATGCCAGCAAAACTGGAGGCAGGCAGAAAAAGTTATTACCACAAGTAACATGTTTCAGCCAAAGCTTTGAGATATTCTTGGAAAAGAGCCTTACTCTTCTCACCTTTGGAACTAGTCCAACAGCCAGAAGGCTACAGTCAGAGAAACAAAACTACTCAGAAAAGAGTAGACATGCTCTATCTGATAATTAGATAGCAAAGACTGTAGTTTCCAAACCAAAATCGTCATACATGATCTGATAAATAGAAATGAATTTAGAGGCCCATCAGGAAATTATTTGAAGCTGAAACCAACCCAAAAAACCAAGTGACTTTATATACTCTGGTGAGAGGACAGCTTTATTATGGAGTTTTAGGTTTTTTGTTCCCTTGGTTCTGAACTTTTAACCTATTCACTATCTTTGATTTAAATGGTGAGCACTTCAGTGAAGTGTCTTACTTTTAACAGCCCATAAAGCACTATACAAACTCACAGAAGAAAATGTATACATCTATTTCTGAGGGTTAAACTGAGGGCAATTTTGCAGTATGTTCTAAGTATCCCCTCCCATTCTCTGCCTATTTAATAGAAATGGTCTTGTATAGGGACATTTCCAAATAAATACCAAATGAACTAAAAAAAAGTTAAACATAAATAGTCACTGGAGAACATTAACTTAACAACATGGGCATGTGAAGATTCATCTGTTCCAGAACTATAATAGTTAGAAATATCAACATGAAAAAGTAGAGCAGGATACTATCTCGAGTTATTAGTGTTTTTTTTTTAATCATTGCTTTTCTTTTCATTTAAAAATTTTAAAATTGAATTATGAAAAATAAGAAGTATGAAAATAAATATTGCCCATCATCTAAAATGTAAAATTTTATTTACATTTTAGTTTCATTTCTTTGTTGTTGTTTTTAAAGAAATAACACTTAAAACTATATGATTAACCAACAGGAGGCCCGGTGCATTGATTCGTGCACCGGTGGGGTTCCTCAGTGTGGCCTGTGGAGATGGGGCTGACAGAGGCAGTCCAGCACTGCCTGCAGCTCCTGCCTGCCACTCCCACTCATCCCGACCCTGCTGTGCTTGCCATGGGCTCGCGCCCAATCAGTCCTGATTGGGAAAGGCTTGCACCACCACAGGGGTGCTCACCAGCCATGAGCCCTGCATCTGGTGCCCATCTGTCAGCTGTGGGAGTGCACTGACCTCTAGGGGGCACCTCCAGCATTGAGTGTCTGCCCCCTGGTGATCAGTGCACATCATAGTGACCAGTGGATCAGTCTTTTGGTTGTTCAGTCACTTAGGCTTTTTTATAAATGCCACCCCAATAAATTTAAATAAAAGAACTAAAGCATTATAAATATGCTTTATTTTACTTCCCTCTTCTCAATACCCAACATCCCAGTGAACATTGCTTTTCTCTTGCCTTTCTTTACTTTTTTTTCTTTTTCTTTCTTTTTTCTTTTTATTTTTTTGCTTCTACTAAAAGCTGGGGTTTGAGGAATGAATTGTGGATGAATAAAGAAATACATTATGTAAGAGTTGAGTCAGAGGAGGGATTTGTTAAGAAAGGAGGTGCAGGTGTAAAATTTGGAGGAACTGAAAAGAGCAATCCTTTTTACAAATGAAGCAAGTTTTCTTTTCTTTTATGCTTTCCTATTTTTGTATGTTATCACTGCTGAGGCTCTAAGCTATGTGTATGCTTCTTTAAATAAATTGCACAAGATAAAAACCAAGTGCATCAAAATCACCAGGCATTGATGCCTGTCTGTAAAATATAATCACATGCTAATCATGGAGTATAGATTTGCTTTCTTCCCCAAGGCAAGTCACTCCCTGGCACCTGTGGAGGTGAGCCCCAGCATGAATGATCTGTTTTTGACAGTCTTTTCATACATGAAAGCTTATTGATAAGTCACCTAGGCACACAATTTAACAATCTCAGTTGGCATTTGTGTGAGCTATGAAATTTTACATCCATTAAACCTAGAGGTACTTCTTTCACCATACCCGAGTTTATTGCCACCCTGAAAAGTCTAACTCTGCTGTCTAATATGGTATCACTGATCACATACAGGTATTTACAAATCTTGATTTTCGGCCACACTAGTTACATTTCAGCTGCTCTGTAGACATACGTAACCAGTGGCTACTATATTGGATAGCATAGATATTGAATCTTTCCACCACTGCAGAAAATTCCACTCGTCAGCACTGGTTCAGGAGGCAGTGGCTGGTGACATTTTGCACATGAAGTGCACAATTCTGCATGCACAGTTCTTCCTGGAAAAGGGTAGATCAGGGTGACAACTCTCCTTCTGGGCATTGGGGCCTCTGCGAATGAGAACAAAGAAAAGACTAGTTCTTTGCTCCTAAAAAACATCTGATACTCTAGCACATAATCTCATTTACCTGAGATAAGAAATGTAAAAGACCAGCACATATAGTTGCTCAGCAAGGGTTGGCTTGGGCACCAGATAGGAGACAGCATCCACATAAGTTATAGTAACTTGGATAATTTAATACAAAGAATCATTAATCCTACCTAATAAAAGAGTAATATGAAAATTGACCATCATTCCAACACATAAAATGGCTGCCCCATGTGGCCAAAGATGGCTGCCCCATGTGGATACAGGATGGGCACCACAAGATGGTCAGCAGGGAAGGGCAGTTGGGAGAGACCAGGCCTGCAAGGGAGGACAATTAGGGGTGACCAGGCCTACAGGGTAAGGAGGGCAGTTAGGGGCAATCAGGTGGCAGGGGAACAGTTAGGCATCAATCAGGCTGGCAGAGGAGTGGTTAGGGATGATCAGGTTGTCAGGCAGAAGCATTTAGGGGCAATGAGGAAGGCAGATAGGCGAGCAGTTGGGAGTGAGCAGTCCTGGATTGTGAGAGGGAAGTCCCAGATTGGAGAGGGTGCAGGCTGGGCTGAGGGACACACACTCCTGTGCACAAATTTCATACACTGAGCCTCTAGTAATATATAAATTTGTTAACCAACTAAATAGGAGATCGTGGGAGCAGCAACTCCAGGAACTAGTTTTTACTGCCAGGACTGAGAGAACAGTGGTCGAGATTGGAGTGCTAAGTCTCAGGAACTTAGAGGAAGGCATCAATGGGAAACAGGTAGAAAGCAGGTCAGAGAGGATTAGAACAAGGAGGAGAAAAAGAGGACGAGGTCTAGAAACATGGAAGGATGCTACAGGCTAACTTGACTGAAATGACTACAAGGCTTTTACAAATATGGGTGCATAATATTTAATTTCGAATGTTTACGGTTCCAGATGTAAACCCCCATGCTATTGGTGAGGTCCTTGCCAATGATGTTTGTGGAAGGGCGTTAGTTGTTTTGGTGAAAATCAAAGAGTCTATTTTCCTAGGTGGATCAATAACAAGGATTTTTTTGTCCTCTCAATCTTTGATTTGTATTTAATTTAGGGGTACATTTTGGGGAAAGATGGGATATCAGCTAAGAAATATGGACAAGACTGGTAGGGTCCTGGAAAACCCTATGTGGTTTATTTAAAGGACAGAACTAGAAGCCCTCTGAGAGGAAGTCAAATGAGGACAGGAGTCAAGTTAATCCAACAATAGCCTTTAATTGTCAAAGCTATACATGGTGTGTGTGTGTGGGGGGGGGGTCTGTGGTTAGAGTGTCATTTTAAATAAACATAATATAGCTATAATTTATCAAGTACTTAATACCGTGTTTAACCTTCAACATCTCTCTCTCTCTCTTTTTCGTCTCAGGATATATATGAGACACACACACACTATGTGTACACACTGAAACAGCTGATAGCTCAATTTTGAAAGTAAAATGTATTTTAATCAACACTGCCTTTATAATTGTGTACAGTTTTCGGGACACTCTATATATGTATATATAATATATAAAATAAGATACATCTCCCCAAGGTTATCCAGTTTGGAAATAGATTTGAACCAATCCAGGGATGAGTGATTCCAAAGTGACATTTACTTTATAGCCTCTGCATGATGTCTGTCTCTTGGATCTGCACCTGCAGGTGAGAGTCAGAACTAGTAAATGGCATAATATAGAAGATAACATGGCCCCATTTTAAACAATTGTCGATGTGGCCTCTAATATTTCACCATCCTTCCAAACCCTTCTCCTACCTATTGTAGAACAAGATCTTGTTTAAAAATACTGCAATAACAATATCAACCTGTTTGCTTAAAAACAGCAACAGCAACAAAAATAAATAAATACATTTTCCCCCCAAGGTCTATTGACTGCTGTAGCAGAGGCTTGGCCCAAACACTCCCAGGCCCTTTCTTTTTGGGGGTGTGGGGGCTTGGATACTCCCTTCACCATGTCCTTGGAACTGTTCTGCTCTCCTACCTGGAGGCTTTCTCTCTTGCAGCTGACCATATGGTGGCTGCCCGGCTGGCCTGCTGCTGTCCGCCCTCTGCACATGGCCATTAGAGCAGTGCTCTTGCAAAGAGACAGTGAGGAGCCTTTTTATACTTCTCTGCCCATCTTGTTAGTGTTTGGTTATATTGTATACTATATTAGGTACAGCATTTATAGTTTTAGCTCTACTGTATATAAATCTTACCTATATCTATATATAGTGAGAGAATGTGGGTTCATTCACTTAAGAATATTTTTATAAATAAGGATTCTGTTTGTACCTCAAATAAGTAAAACACCTCTCCTCCCCTGGTTGAATAATTCTGCATGGGGACAATAGTTCTGGAATGAAGAGAGAAAATAATGTATGTTTTTAAGTAGGTATTGAGCTTTGATGCTCTCAGTTATCTCTCTGATTCAACTGACATTGATTAGGCATCTGCTGAGTGATAAATTATTTATTAAAATTTCTACAATGTGACAGGCACTCCCAACTCTATAAAGGAGATATATTTTACAGATTAAGAAACTGTAAAATATCTGCAAAGAAGTTGCATAATTTATTTAATATTGTACAGTTAGCAAGAAGCGGGGACCAGATTTGAACTGCTATCTCGATGACTCCAAATATGATATTCTTTTTACTTTGCCTGGCAGCCTTTTTTTTTTCCCAGGCACTAAGTGAGGTGGGTCACAGAGATGAATAGATCCCCAAAGGACACACAGCTGGTGGGGAAGGTAGAATATGGGTCCTTCCATTGGTATATTTTCTCCTTTGTTGGTTTAGTTTTTCTCCATAGTATTTCAGACGGTCAGCTGGAAAAGACACACCAGGTGCTTTCGCTACCATTCCCTCTCAGAAGGGATGGCCCATAGAAACCAGCAGAAATGGTATGTTGGAAATACTAAATGGGCTAAACTTCTTTTCCCTTCTCAATCCTTAAGTCTTGTTTTATTTTTATTTTTTTAATAGATTTTATTGATTTTTTACAGACAGGAAGGGAGAGGGACAGAGAGCTAGAAACATCGAGGGAGAAACATCGACCAGCTGCCGCCTGCACACCCCTATGGGGGATGTGCCCGTAACCAAGATACATGCCCTTGACCAGAATTGAACCTGGGACCTTTTAGTCTGCAGGCCGATGTTCTATCCACTGAGCCAAACCGGTTTCAGCAAGTTTTGTTTTAAATGTGATCTTGCGCTACCCCCCCCACCCCCCCAACCCCCCATGGTAGGGAGGGTTCGCCAACTACAATCTGTAGCTGTAGAGAAGAAGCCAGTGAGGATTTCAAAGAACAAAACACACAGAACCACAGAGGAGGGCATTGTAGAGCAAGGACTCTTTTCTTTCGGCCAGTGCTCAAGGGGAAGCCGCACAAGATCAGCTCTAGGGCTGGAGGTAGAAAAGCAAAAGCAAGCCTTTCCATGCAGATGATTCTAATTCATAGTCAGAGCTCTGCAAGCCAGTTCCCATCCCATGAAAATGAGGAGACATATCCTCCTCACCAGAGTGGTTGGGAGACAGCCCTACCTTGGTGATTTCACTTGAGAGGCATTATTCTGAGTTATGGAAAAGCTCAGGATGATTAATGCTGGCCATCTTTGGACATGGCTTCTCTTGAGAACACGTCTCATATTGATTTGTCAAGCTTGCTGTGGGATCCTGTATATAATGTATATATACACAGAATTAAATTATACATATATAGAGTATCACAAAAAATGTATATACACTTTTACAGGTGATAGCTCAATTGATATTTCTTTCTTTTTAGATTTAACCCATTAGAGTTCATAATTATTCAAAGTGTATATATATTTTTGGGATACTCTCTATATACATATATATTTAAAACTTTTAAAGTTAATTTTTAAAAATTAGGTGTGCATTAACAGTGTTCTGGGCATTGTATTAAGCATATTGCTCACATAATTTCAGTGCCTCTTCACAAGGTCTCTATGAGTATATTATTATCATTGTCCTCATTTTCACAGATGCAGAAATTGAAGCTTATGATAACTAACTTGCCACCCCTCCTTCCAGTTGTAAGAGGTTGAGTCAGGACTACTTTATCTACACTCATAGCTCATGTTCACATTATAAATGATTAGGATTGTGTAGGTAACAATAAACCCCTCTCTCTAGATTGCAAACTATTCATGTTTATATTTCCTGAACATCTTGCAGAATATTGGCACCTAATAGGAACTCAACAAATTTTATTTTATAATTCATAAATATGAGTGAAAGAATAGATAAGTAAGTTATTGCAACTGTTGCCATTATTCATGTTTATTCATTAATAATATAACAGGAAAAGTCAGATTTCCTAGCAACTACGGTAAATTATAGATCACGATATATAGATCTAGAGAATATTTATTAACTATGTCACATTATTTTTCTAAAGATGAAGAGAAAAAACACAGAGGAAATCTACATGATAATAATAGCAGCATAATGCTCTAAGAAGGTGTTATTGAATTTACTGCAAAGCTATCCCAATATATCTTAATGTTTTAAAACTTGGCTAGTCAGAATTAATTAAAACAATGAACCTGACAAAAGTGATAATTTTGCAGTATAATGTCTTACTACATTTTATAGAATATGTATTAATGACTTGGGAGGCTTACATACCTGTTTTTATGCCTGTAATTCGTTGTGAAACTGTTAGTTTACTAAATTTTTTGAATTATTTAAAAACTAAATTGTGCCCTAGACAGTTTACTCAGTGGTTAGAACATCAGTCTATGGACTGAAGGATCCTGGGTTGGACTTTGATCAAGGGCATGTACCTCTGTTGCAGGCTCATCCCCATATGTGGGAGACAGCCAGTCAATATGTCTCTCTCACATCGATGATTCTCCCCACCCCCCCTTCCACTCACTTTAAAAAATAATGAAAAAGGTATCCTCTGGAGAGGATTAAAACAAACAAACAAATTAAATTGGAAATATATTTTAAAGAATAGAATTACCTAATCTTTAAGGCAATTAGTAGAATTAATGTAGAATATACACACACACAAAAGTTAGTAGAAGTGCATATGTGTGTGTACATACACTGAGTGGTCAGATTATTATGATCTCTGAATGCATAATCTGGCCACTATATATATATATATATTAGAGGACCGGTGCATGAATCCGTGCATGGGTGGGGTCTGGCCAGCCTGGCCAGGGGGCGGGGACATAGGCGGTTGGCCAGCCTACCTGCTGGTCGAACTCCTGGTGGGGGGGACAATTTGCATTTATTATATAGGATATACACAGAGTGGCCAGATTATTATATGTTCAGAGATCATAATCATCTGGCCACTCACTTAATTCATTGTTCTCATTGGAATAATGTTGCTACTTATTTTCTCTTCCCTTTTTAGTTGTAAGAATAAAACTTGCCTATCAAATACCCTCCAAATGAGCAATTCCACTAATGCCTCCTAAAATAACTGCTCTGGGAGTCCCCCAATCATTGGCAGGCCCAGCTTCTGAGAGCCAGTCAGCAATAGCTGCACTCCAATGGCAAGGCTTCTGGATTTAAAGGCCAGCAAACCTCTAACCTGTCACTTCTGGAAGCTCACACTTCTGGTCTCCACACTTCCCAACACCATACCCTGTATCTGTGCCCCTTCCTTCCCTAGCAAGCCACAAATTCAGCTGCTTGTTTCAGCTACTGTAGTTGGGGTTTGCTTCTTTCTCCATTTGTTGATGGCAAGTGGTACTCCTAAGAAGGGGTTGCAGGAAAGAGAGTGCAGACGTTTCATCTGATCCACCAAAATTCAGACCTGATATAGACTTAGTCTCAACATTAAATTAACCTTAGAGCATGTTGTGTACATATTAATTTACCATTTGCTAGTCTGTATTCTTTCTCAGTTTCCAAAAATGATATGCATGTAATACTGATGGTCTGAGGAATCATTTTGCAGGTTTACAGGAAAACTTAATTTTTTTAGTATGTATGTGCAATCTTTTAAAATATATTTTATTGGTTTCAGAGAGGAAGGGAAAGGGGTGGGGAGAGAAAGAGAGATACATGAATGATGAGAGATAATCATTGATAGGCTGCCTCTTGCATGCCCCACACTGGGAATTGAGCCTGTAACTCAGGCATGTGCCTCGACTGGGAATCCAACCGTGATATCCTGGTTCATAGGTTGATGATCAACCACTGGGCCACACCAGCCAGGTTTTGTGTACAATTTTTTAACATGTACTTGAAAAATGTAAACCGAGTATATATAATCAGTGACTTCAGGAATAGTATTGCTTACATCAAAGCTAATATAAGATATAAGTTTAAAAACTGGATCAGTGTAAACACAACTAGTGAAAGAAAAAACAATAAAGATGGTTGACGCAGTAAAAACAATCATGCTAGTATTGCAAGTGCTTGAAGTTTGGGAAATATTGCACCATGTATTATAAGCTCTTTGAGGTGTCAGACCAGCCCCACCACTTTTTCCTAGTACAATGTCTAACACATGGAAAGTGCTAAGTGAACATTTGTCACCTGAATGGGTAGCATTGCAGATAAACCTCAGAGTAATGAAGAACGAACACATCAGGAGCACACAGTGGTGGCCAAGGAGGTTAGGGTAAATATAGAGCTAGGTGTCCTTCAAGAAGACTTTCTTGAATATTCAATGCCTAGAAAGAAGTTCTCATTCAGACTTCTCTGAAAACCCTTAGCATTTATCTTCATTACCCACTTGACATTTAAGCATACTCTCTTTTATATTAACAGAAAGAACTTACAATTGTTTGGCATTTCAATTCACAAAACAATTTCACATATATTATTGATTAGATTATTTCAGCCACTCGACGGGGTAGGCAGGGTATGCTTTGCTATTCTGTGAGAAAACGGGGGCTCATGGAGGTTAAACGACTTGCTCACCATGAACGAGTATTTATTAAGCACTTAGCCTGCACAAGGCTCAACTGGCTGGAAATTCCATAGGAAGCTCCTGGGGCTTTTGGTCTTTCATTTTGCAGAGGATGCTTAGGTGTTGGGTATATCTAAATCCTGTATTTTCTTTGTGTCATAATTTTCTGACAATATATTAAAACTAGAATTAAAATATTCAACCCCAATCGAACTACTGTACTTCAAATGTTGGGAGAAGGCTCTGTGTTTTGGGGTTTAAATAATAGCAGAACCAATATCTTAAGTCTCTGTGTAGATAATGCTTTCTTTAATTTCTATTTTGTTTGGGTTATATCTTAGGGATTGCTGTCTTTTATCAGGTAGTTTTTCTGTTTTTGTCTGTTTATACTATTTATTTAATTTGTTGATTCAGGGAATTCTACTGATAGACTTCCTGATTTGACTTAAAACCATGGAACAAACATTTTTAGTTATTGTATCTTTTCCCACCATCTACATTCTGTTTGATTATATCTTGATAATTTTTATACTCATATTTGTTAGTGAGATTGGTCTATGAATTTGTCATTTCATATTCTTTGTAATTGGTTTTGGCCTCAAAATTATAGAATTGAGTTGCAGACCACCTTTATCTAAGAGCTTTAAAGTAGAAGGTAAGTTCTTTAAGGAGAGGGACCTTGATTTATTTCATGTTGCACCCTAGAGCTTGCAACAGTGACTGCTGAATATTAAGCACATCATACATGTTTGTCTAAGGTCCAAAGGAAGAAAGAAAGAACAGGAAAATCAGCTATAATTTATCAGTAGCTATTTTTGAAAGAAAATATTTACACTCTTTCAACCTCTTCTAATATTACCTGGTCTACTCAGGTTTTATGATACTTCTTCATTTATCTCTTGTATTTATATTAGGCATTTTCTCTAGGTTTTTAAATTTGTTTCCATAGAGTTGCATGTAATATTCTCTCATATTCTTTAAATTTATTCTCTTTCTAAATGTGGTATGTCTCCTTTCTCATCCATAACCTTGTAGATATTTGCCCTGTCTCTCTCCTTTCCTCACTCCCTTTAATTTAGAATATAAGATGATTATTTCGTTTAGGCTTGTCGAAGAAAGTGCTTTTGTGTTTATTTCTTCTACTATTTTCATTTTGTTTTGTTTTCTAGTCCATTACTTTCAGATTGCATTAAATTAATTCTCTGTTCCTACTCTGTTTTGGTAAGTTTTACTGTTTCACATTTTTTAAGATGAATGTTAACTTTCCTAAATTTCATTCTTTCTGTTTTATAATGAAGGCATTTAGGATTATACCTTTTACCATGAACATTGCTTTTGCTGTTTCCCATAAGGTTTAGTATAAAATGTGTTTTATTTTCATTCCTTCTGGATAAAATGTAATTTTAGTTTGACTTCTATTTTAAGCCAAAGGTTACATCAGTGATTCATTATTCAAAGAGGATACGATTTTTACCATTAAACACTTTTTCTTATTTCATTGAATTATTTTAGTGTGGCTTTTATGATAAAAATTTTTTATTTAAGATGTATTTATATCCAAATATATGATTGATTTCTATAAATTTCTAAGGACTGTAAGAAAATATTCTTTATTCCTAAAATATAAGATTCACCATGCCTATTAAAGTTGATGGAATATGTTATTAAATTTTTCTATGTCCTTGTTAATATTGTATATACCAGACCAGGCCAAGTCTGATAAAATATAAATTGAAATATGCACCATCATATATTCTCCTGTCACTAATAGTTTTTGCTTTATTTCTTTATCTTGTGTGTTATTTGGTATCTATAGATATCTGATTTGGTATCTATGATCTTTTTTAGTTATACCTTTTAATGTTATGTAATGTCTCTTTATTTTTCATTCTAGGGATATTTATTTTAAAGATAATTTTTAGTCTGATATTGACTCCCTTTCTTTGTTTTATTTATATTTTTCTTGACTTTACCTACCCCCTTTATTTTCAAACTTTATTACTTCTTCTTCTTCTTTTTTAATCCTCACCCTAGAAGAGGATATTTTCCCCATTGATTTTTAGACAGAAAATGAGTGGCAGGGAGGGAGAAGAGAGAGAGGGAGGGGGCAGAGAGGGAAAGGTAAACTCCATGTGAGAGGAATACATCAATTGTTTGACTCCTGAACTCGCCCCAACCAAGACCAGGAATTGAACCGTGAGCCTTCAGTCCTTGGACTGATGCTCTAACCAAAATGCTCTAGCGAAAATGGCCAAGGCTTTATCACTTCACTTTTAACTGTGCTTCTGGTAAATAGTTCACATGATATGAACTCTAGTCAATATATAAAAATTGATTTCAGAGAGCAAGGGAGAGGGAGAGATAGAAACATCAGTGATGAGGCAATCACTGATTGGCTGCCTCCCAAAAACTCCCTTCTGGGGATGGAGCTCACAACCTTGGCATGTGCCCTGACTGGGAAAAGAAGCCAAACCTCTTGGTTGATGCTAAATAACCAAGACATTCCAGCAGAGCTATTCTCTGGTCTTTATTGGAGAAGTTAGTCTTTTATGGTTGCCTCATGACATACTTGATTGTATTCTATACTTCATATTTATTTTTTTCTTTAACTTTCTTTATACTTATGTGTGTTTTATGATTAAATTGTTAACTTTATTAATTGCTTGGTTCCTCTTATTGCATAAGTTCTATTATAATTTTATCTCTCATTAATGTTTAACTTTCTGTTACTTATGCTCACAATTATATTCATAATTATTTAATATTATATCAAAACAAGATCATAACTCTTTCCCTATTAGTGGTCTTTATTCCCTTCCTGCTTCTCTTTCTTCTCCCTAAAAGACGAGACATCTAGAATATTTTCACTTGATCATTTCCCTTATACAATCTGTACACCATATGAGATTACTGGAATGCTTTCATTTTCTCTTCTTTATCCCATCCAAACTTATTCTTCAATAATTTAATACTTTTAGTTTGATACAATTATTAGAATTTTCCTTGTAGTGTACCTCATTTATTTTAAGAATTTTTGTTTAGCTGAAACCGGTTTGGCTTAGTGGTAGAGCGGTCGTCTGTGGACTGAAAGGTCCCGGGTTCGATTCCAGTCAAGGGCATGTACATTGGTTGCGGGCACATCCCCGGTAGAGGGTGTGCAAGAGGCAACTGGTCAATGTTTCTCTCTCATCGACGTTTCTAGCTCTCTATCTCTCTCCCTTCCTCTCTGTAAAATATCAATAAACTATATTTTTTTAAAAAAGAATTTTTGTTTATCCATTAATGTGCAATTCCTAGGTAGTGCATCATTATCTCTAATAATAAAAGCATAATATACTACCGTGTTTTCCCAAAAATAAGACATCCTCCGAAAATAAGACCTACTTACAGGTTTCCTTCTGAGTGAAATATAAGGCATCCCCCCGAAAATAAGGCGCCCCAGGCTCTGTCTCAGAATGAAAATTAATTTACCGTAAACTGGTCGCTAGGGCCGCCCCGACTGGCGTCTAGCAACCAGTGACGTTACGCGGAGTCCTCACATCACTGCGGTGTGAATGGAGAGAGAAATCAGCGTGGAAACTTTGTGAAACCTAAATTGCAAGAAGTTGTGACTTGGGTGAAGAATTCATGGGAGAAAATCACTGACAGTTGCATTGTAAATGCACTGGGAGCAGGCTACCTTGATAAGAAGTACTCATTTAAAGACAGTGCTATTGCTAAACATGAGAGATTTGGTCCACTGATTCTGAAAGAAATGGAGTCACAAGAAATTCACCAGGAAATTCAGGAATTATATTGTTATGATGATGTTCCAGAAGATGATGACATGATTGTCATTGAATAAATGAGTAAATTCTTGATACTGTAAGATTCAGTTTGTCTGGTTTGTGTTGACAACTACCGTACTACCGTACCATATATAGTTAATAAATTTCCTTTATTTTCATTTAACAATAAATGTGTACCGTATTCTTCTTCATGGAAGAAATAAGATATCCCCTGAAAATAAGATCTAGCACATCTTTGGGAGCAAAATTTAATATAAGACACTGTCTTATTTTCAGGGAAACAGGGTAATTAGACTGGACAGCCAAACAACCTTCCAGAGGTCATTCTGAATGTCCTTCTGGATGAAGCCATGGTGGCAGGAGCCGAGGCAGGGGCAGTTAGGGATGATCAGGCAGGTAGGCAGAGTGGTTTGAGGTGATGAGGCAGGCAGGCAGGCGAGTGGTTAGGTACCAGCCATCCTGGATTGTGAGAGGGATGTCCGACTGCCAGTTTAGGCCCAATCTCAACCAGTCGGACATCCCCCAAAGGGTCCCGGATTGTGAGAGGGTACAGGCCGAGCTGAGGGATCCCTCTTTCCACTAATGCACTAATTTTGTGCACCAGGCCTCTAGTTCAATTATATTTAATTATAAACCTATTACCAATTATTTACTCCCCAGCTACACCTTTCTTTTTTCATTTTAACTATCATGAGGTTCATTTTCTTATTTCCTGGTTTAAGTCCTTTCTAAGGGTTTTCTCAGATGGGGTATGTGGGTAAAATAATCTGCAAATAACCTTCTTGTCTGGTCCTATATTCTAAAGCATCTGTAGGTATTATTCCATCACCTCAGAGCTTTGAAATTACACAAATTCATTAACAGCATAATTACTGTTCCTTTGTAAATTATTTTTGTCTGGATGCATTAATTATTTATTTGTCTTTATTGTTGGAGTTCAGTCATTTGATAAAGACATGCCTAGGTACCATCTCTCAGTCTGATCAGAATTTGATGAGCTATTGACATCAGCTGAACCAGGTCTTCTTCAGCTCAGGAAAATTTTCTTCCATCATTTGTTTAATTATTATCTCCTCCCTCTGTATCCTTTTCTTAATCTGGAACATATATTTTTCTCATGGATCTATTTTCCAAAATGGGCATATTATCCCTCCTATTTCTACATAGATTTCCCCTTTCCCCCCCAATCTGATTTAACATATTCTTTCACCTGGTCTTCCAAGGCAGCCCTTGAACATCAGTCATGCTAACACTCTATTTTAATTCATCTATTCATTTTTTAAGTTATAAAAATTATATGGGTTTAGTGCCAGGAACTGTGCAGAGTGCTATATTTGGATCTCTTTCCATGTTCTCCACTCCTTTTAAATCCAATCTAAAAAGAAGCACTACTCTTTCTTTAGTAGTCTAGTCGGGTTTTTCTGGTTTTCCTGCGCTCTGACTTACATGCCCATTTAACAGGCCGTCATTTTTCTGTGCTCATTCAGACACCTTCCATGGGAACCCTCCGGCGAGCCCTGGGACAGGCATGGGTCTCTACCCTGGGGTTCGCTGTATGTGCAGCGCACTGTCCGTCACTTCTCCCTCAGGGCTCCAAGGTAGAGCTGCTTTGCTATGTGGCTTCACTGTATTCCCCAAAGCTCAGTGATGAGGAAGCCCAACTGTTTCCCTCCTCCTCATATTCTCAGGGTCACAGAGACCCTGAAGTCAGGAGAGCTAACATTGACTTTCTCCCCAGGACATTTTTCAGTTCATTGCCTTGGGCTTTTGTACTGACCCTCCTCCTCCCTTCCTCCCCCGAGGGCTGACCCAAATGGGATAACGTGAGGTAAACAGGTATAGATAGGCTCACCCCTCCTGGCCCACAAGTGGTTGAGTTGGGATCAGAGCCCTGAATGGAAGGAGGTGGGATGTCTCAAGCCTCTGGAGTTCGCCCCGAGCTCTCTAATTTTCTCTTCTTAAGGCAGTAGTTTTGAAAGCTCAGCAGCATAAATGTATTATTAGTCCTGCCTTTGCCATTGATTATCAGTGCACATTTGGACTACTCACTTCTTCTCTGTGGGCCTTCAGAGTCCTTTCACTGAAATGACTCGACCTGCTCCCTGAGTCTAATATGGCCTCCTTCTTCCATCATGCTGCTTGGCTCTGTTTTGTAGCTGCCATATAGTCAAGTGAGAATTGCCATTCCCTGTATCAACTCTGGGTAAGAATATTATTTTGGAGTAAGACTTGGCAAAACAAGATTTTGAGTTGCCAACAAATTATTCTGCAAGATTTCAAAACATTAAGTTTTCACATTCCCTCTCAAAGTCAAGCCAATTTTGCTTAAAGGAACACTATTGTTTGAGTTGAAAAAAAAAAGAAACTTAAATTGTGGTTATGCATCTGGCATTTCTAATATAAGTATGAAAGCAATAGATTTGCCTGGTTTGTGGTTTTCTCTTTTCTTTCTAAATCACCCAGGCTGCAGAAGTATATACACATATGGAATTTCTTTTCACATTCAAAAGTTAAACTCAAATTGTAACTGCAAAGATTTGTTCCTTAGAAATATGAGGGGGGCATGCCTAAGGATTTTTATGGTGCATTATTCTTTTGTAGAGATAGCTTCTCCCTTTGTTTTTCATTGCCCCTTTAGGTGGTATTTAACCATAGACACTTATTGAAGAAACCACAAATCTAAGTACCAGGTGTGCCCTCTTACTGCCTCATATGGAGCACTTGAGCATCTTTTTCACTTTGCTACACTCTCTCTGCCTGAAGTGTCCTTTCTGTCACCTTCCTGTTCCTGTAGTTCCAGGTTGTAATGGTCTTTCAGTTTCAGTTTCTAGCACTGGCTCCTGGTTCTAACAGCCACTGGGACAAGGAGTTTGGAAATTTAAACTTAGAGCCCACGGCCTCAACTGCATAACTATAGCCAGGCCAGTCAGTTCTACAGCCACTTAGAAGCACCTCGTATGTATTATAGTTGCATGTGTCATCTTTTACTCTCTTCTATCAGATTATAAGCAGCTTAAGGGTAGGATTGTATCTCTGTCATCTTTGATCCTAAAGGAATAGGAATAGTCCCTTATATAATAGATGTTCATTAGCTTGCATCAAACTTATTTGAATCATCGTATATTTTCTGTTTATTCACATATCCTTAGTTATATATCTGAGCACACATGAACTAAGGTTAAACTTTCCCAAATTACTTATAGTTAATTAGACTAATTTCCATGATGCCCAATCAGAAGAGTAAATGACATAATCCAAAGATCATGGTAGATAGAAGATACTATTCCACATATGCAGTTTTAAAATGCTTATCATCACTTTCATTATCACTTCATTACTGAGTGTCCTCAAACAACATTAACCTTTCTCTATCCAACAGCCAAAGACTATGTTCAAAGTTGAAGAATCAAGCCAAATTGTATGATTTTCCTTGACCTGGGATGGATAAAGCATTTCTTTAATTTTTTTTAAAAAAATTTTTTTGAGAGAGAAAGAAAGAGATAAACATTAATTTGTTGTTCCACTTATTTATGTATTTGTTGGTTGATTCTTGTATGTGTCCCAGCTGGGGATCAAACCCTCAACCTTGACATATCAAGACTCTGCTCTAACCAACTCTAACCAAATGAGCAACCCAGCCAGGGCCAAAGTGTATCTTGATTCAAAAGGGAGGGAGGAGTGGTTGTTCTTTTGATGTGTGTGTGTGTGTGTGTGTGTGTGTGTGTGTGTTTTGTTGGTGTTGTTGTTTTCCTTCCTGATGTCTCAGATTGTAGTTTAAGTGATGGATAGTTTGGAATGAATTGTTTGTACTCTAACTATCCCTGCTATTGCTTCCACACAATTGTGCTGGAGTGGCAAGTGAAGGATTAGAGGCTAACTCTCTAGGGCAGTGAAAATACCCATCAATCTGCTGCTGCTGCAGATAATATGAATGACATAAAGCCCAGGTAGCCAAAGATCACAGCACACTGTTCTTCTGGAGGCCAGGGTCATTTTGAAGAAAAATAACAATAACAGCTATTTTGTTTTCATCTCTTGGCTGCCCAATAGCCTCTCATTCCTTACACACACACACACACACACACACACACACACACACACACTCACAGAGAGAGAGAGAACAAAATATAGGCTCTTAAGAATTATATAATAAGCTGTTGATTGATTTCAGATTGCTTTAAAATAGCAGAATATTCCACTAGCATAGAATAAGTTTGACAAAGAAGGCTTTTGAAATTAATTCTAGGGGGTTGACATCTTGTGAAATCCCCTCCCTCTTACATTTCTGCTGTTGGCTGTTGAAGAAGAGAAGTGACTTTTTCTCCCTATGCAACTCATAGCAATTATGGAGGATCCACTGGGCGTGTTATCAGCAGGAATGTTGGCCAAACTAGTGAGTGAGAATTCTAGAAGAGGAATTTCCTGGGGATTTTCAGAAGTGGTAGTTGATTTGTTTGTTTGGTTTTTATTGCCATTCCTCTTGAGGGAAGAAAGAAAACAGCAGCAGGGGCTGTTTGGGAGGCGGGAGCTCCCCTCTCTTCCCTCCTTCCCTCTGCCCACTTTGGAGCACCCATGATCAGAGCTGAGACTGTGAGGGAGGAGGGAGAATGCTGCTGGTGCCTCAGTGATCATGGGAAATCACAGCTGAGCTGTCAGGAGAGGTCCAAGAATCCACCCGGAGGATGGGTCCCAGGGAGTGAAGGCAGGGAAAAGGCAAAGAGACCTGGGGAACAAGACATTTATTTGCCTTTTGAATTATCTTGAATTAGCAGACACATTTAATCTGTTTTCTGTGTTTTTTTTGTATTTTTTGTAGGCATATCTGTATTTTTGGTCTTGGGTTCAGCTTCCATATATCATCTTCAGATATAATATTTCTTAGTTTATTTCCTAAATACCAAGGCTGTAAAAGCTAGTCAAAAGCATGAGCATTGGAGGCAAAAGGCCTGGATTCAAATCCCACCCCAACCATTTAGCTGATTTCAGTTCTCACTCTGCCTGACACTTACTATTTGAGTGACCTCAGGCAAGTTGCTTAACATTCCTAAGTACTAATTTTCTCATCTGTAAAATGGAAATCACAATAGTACCTTACAGCAGGGTTCTGGTGAGGATTTCATTAAATAATTCATGTGCACTTACACAGCTTTTAGGATTGAGATTTATATACATAAATGCTCAGTAAACATTAACATTATAAATTTCATTCTGTTAGCTTAACTACTATGCACGTATGCCTGGGGAGAGTATTTGCCATCTACTGTAGTATTTATTTTGAATGACAAGTAAACTATAATAGCTCTCTCTTCCATGCCCTAAAGCACATGCATGTGCGTGCACGCGCGTGCGCACCCCATCCCCCCCATGTGTACACATTCTTTCTCTTTAGGAATTTGAACCTTTATATAGAGATGCAGATTTATGGGTATGCCTGTAACAAACCATAATGCTGACTTCAGTACATGAACCTAGTGAGAATCAAAACCATTTCCTAAAACTGGAATCTAGAGTAACAAACATTGCCTTAGATGACCTCCCTCACCAAGCATTTGCATATGAAAAAGTCAAATAGTACTGTTCTCATCCTCTGTCAAATCTTGGCAGTCTACTGCCAAAACAAACAGTAATTAATAGTGCCATTTGAACCCCCTCATTATGATTCTTGAAAGCCCAACTGAATGGCAATTTACTCATGTCTAAAAAAGGAGGGATAAGAGAAACGCTGATGACTTCTGTCTGCCCAGATGCTTTGGCAAACCATTTAAGTTAAGTTTTAATTACTATTGGTGACACTTCTGCTCAAGCTGTAAAGAAGTCTATCTGTACATGTGTGAGACCCCAGGAGGGAAGAATCCTCAGAAACACTGCAGCTTTGGTCAGGCCTTCCCGGGAAACCACACTGTCCTCATGGACCACTGGGAATAGCTTCAGACTTTCACAGATGCTACCGCCTCAGAATGGTGACCTTCTGTGTAGTTCATAGAATCAGTTCCAGCCAGTTCTCCTTGCCTGATCTTATTCCCCAGTGGGGAATATGCTTGTAAAAATCAGAAGTGTCTAAACAAGAGAGGGAAGACACCAAAGTATAAAGAGGGGACAGAGGGCTGGGGAGCAAGAGAAGGAGAAGAGGAAACCATCTTGCTGTTGTTTGTAACTGGCTTCTCATAAATGTTTCAGTAGGTTCACTGTCTGATTAATTTTTATAGTTTCTATTCATTTCTTGAGAATATAGCTAACAGTAGATCCTCAATGAAGCCTATCTCAAATATGACCCTTGCTCCTTTGTTAGTACCTGATATATGAGGACAGTGGCACTGAGCACAAAATTATTTGGCTTGTAATTTTATCACCAAAAATAATGTTAGTCTTTTCCACAACTGTGGCTACAACAGATCAACTAGCTGCTGTGGGTAAGTGGCAAAAATGCAGAGTTTGAGTTTTAGGACTTGTTTATAACTTGTTCTAAGGAAGAGACAGGTGAGCTGTGGACAAGGGTGTGTGAGCTCTGAAACACACACATACACACACACACACACACACACACACACACACACATGTACACACAGAGATTTTCTAGTTACTTCCATATTAGACTCAAGCATGCTCAGTGACATGCTTTGTGGAACTAAACTCTATGAGGCTAACTTAGCACACATGCACATTTTAATCCACACACACATTATAATACTGACAAGTCAAGTGGTAGATGAGGAGCTGTGCCACACCGGTGTCCCTTAAGGAGATACTGTTTGCCCAGCTGTGGGGAGTGTGGTCAACCAGTAGCATCCACTATCAGCTCTTTCAGGGTGGGCATCAGATGCAAAGATTCTCCCCACCTAAGGTCACCGCCCACACATGGTAATTGAGTGTGTGTGTGTGTGTGTGTGTGTGTGTGTATGTGTTGGGGGGGGTCTAGGAGTATAAAGATTCAGCCACTTTGGCCCCAGTGCACAGGGATAGCTCTGACAAGCAAGATGTTTCCCCACTCCCACCCTGGCTTAAGTTGGCTCAGACTTTGTGGACCTCCAAGACAGTTTAACATTTCTCTGCACAGCTGTACTTCCTTCTCCTAATTTTCATAGGTGTTGATCTCTAATAAATAACTTGTACCTCCAATACCCTATTAGCATCTGCTTCTGGAGATATCAGTCTGCACCTAGACATGGTTGTCTACTAATTTCTCATTAGAATGTTGGTTCATTTCCTTTTTCCCATAATGCAGTGGGGCCAGGGCTCTAAGTTACATAGCTTGAAACATCTGCACTGAGAAGTAGAAGTAACATGGATTCCCCAATCATTCTGTTGGTATTTGATGTTAACTTAGTGACGGCATGGTGAGTCCATACGGAATGAAGTGAGGACTGGGAATTCATCTATCAATCATTGAGGACTTGCATAAATATATGGAGCTGGGAATAAAATACTGTGTAAACAATATGATTCCTAACCTCAAGAGGAGCACAGTCCAGTAGAGGGCAAGAGACTAGCAAACCAAAGTATTTCTGGCAAAAAAACTAAAAAGAGTAAAGGATTTGAGGAAAAAGAGTCATAATAAAGACAGGGAGACAGTGGCAAAAACAGGAAATGAAATTGACATAAACTTTATATCTAAAGAACCAGATAGTTCATTAAAGTAGAAACTTTTCCTTTGACTCAGACTTTATATGTGTTTTGAAACTAGGTTATATTTCTTTAAAAAGTCATTAACATTGTATATAAAAATGGGTAAAATGGGGAGGGGTAGAATTCAGAAAAATAGGAAGGGGAAACTTATTTAATTGCTTTTAAGGGCTTGTAGGTGATTTTCCATCCAATTCAGAGCAGCATCATTTTCTGTGCCTCTTCAGTTACTGTTTCTTGGTTAGTACCGCCCCCCCCCCCACACACACACAACTTTTTTCACCTTACTCGGCATTGGGTCCCTACTTCGACCCAAATGCATAAGCACCCCTTCTGTTCGGGACAACCAGCTGTTGGCATTCCATCTCTCTGGCCTAGGCAGCCAGGAGCAATGTGGCCAAACCAGTACAGTCACAGACTCCCATGAAATCTAGCTGACTGCTGGGGCCCTTGCATTTACCAAAGCATGCTTGCCAATGTCACATAATAACATACACATTAAGTGCAGACATGAGGCCATATCAGAGGAAAAGAAGCAGTAAAACTGATTCTTTTAGATAAGTAAACTAATTCAAAAGAATTTTATTAAAAAGTAAGTTGGTGTTAAAGGAAAATTGCTTAAGTTAGCAAATATAGGGAAAGAGACAGAGGGTCAATAAAGATTACGAAGTTTGACAAGAGAAGAAACAGATTGGAGACATCCTAAAATTATTACTATAAACGGCAGGAAAACTGAGACAGGGTCATAGGAAACTTATTGCTAAAGACTTATTAAAATATATCTTTATTGATTTCAGAGAAGAAGAGAGAGGGAGAGAGAGATAGAAATACCAATGATGAGAGTGAATCATTGATCGGCTGCCTCCTGCATGCCCCACACTGGGGATTGGGCCTGCAACATGGGCATGTGCCCATGACCAGAATCAAACCTGGGACCCTTCAGTCCACAGGCTGATGCCGTATCCACTGAGCAAAACTAAAGACATTTTTAGTGCACTTCAACTTACTGTTTTACCTTTTGTCTTATGACAGCCTATAAGAACTGTAGGAAAAGTAATTTTTCTTCACTTTTAAGTGAGGATACTGAAGTTTGGAGAGGGTAAAAAGTCCATTTTAATAAATGGCACCACTAGTTAGTGATGACACACTGAGATCCATGTCCCATTCTCCTGAGTCTGAGCCTACGATCTCTTCTCATGCCTAATGCATGTCTTCCAGGATTGAGGAGGGTGAGCCATGAGCTGCCAGGACCCCATTTATTTCACAACCCAACGAAAACTTGAAAGAAAGTGAAGAGCTTTGTCCTTAGAAACAAGCCATCTGGTACTGAGCAGGGCAAAACAGCCAGCATCCCCGAGCCGCACATCAGTCCTGCTAGGGTCTGGCCTGGCAGCCTCTGCTGCAAGCTGTTTAATCTCTAGTTCCTGTAAATCAAGAACAATATCACCTGCTTTATGGAGAGTTTAGAGAAGTTTAGGAAAATTAAATGCAACAAAACTCCAATTTAGCTCTAGTCAAGACAAGTTCTGCAAATTCTCTTTCTGGGACAGGGGTGATCCTGCCAGGTTTACCATGTACTAATGCCTGTATCACCAAAAAGGGGATGCATGACATTTAGATTTTTTTAATTTTTTTGGTTAATCCTCACCCAAGGATATTTTTTCCACTGATTTTTTAGAGAGAGTAGAAGGGACGGGGAGAGACAAAGAGAAACATCAATGTGAAAAAGACACATTGATTGGTTGCCTCGCAAACAGTAACTGCATACCCTCACCAGGGCAGGGGATCAAGTCTGCAACCAAGTTTGCCCTTGACCAGAGGAATCTAACCCAGAACCCTTCACTCATCCATGGGCTGACACTCTATCCACTGAGGCAAACCAGCTAGGGCTAGATTTTTTTTAAAAAAAGTATTACATTTTTTTAAACTTTATTATTGATCATTCTCACATCAAAAGAAACATATATTAAATCAGGGCTTATTATTTTTGTTTGCCTAACATTTTACCAATCCCTTATAATATATTCTAGGCAATATCAAGGAAGAATAGTAATGCATCTCTTTGTTTCTTACTCTCTTAATTCAATCTCATCTATCTTTTTCTTTTTTTTTAAGCATGGAATGAAAATGTTGCGTGAAATAATTATAAATAAGACATGATAGCCCTAGTCAGTTTGGCTCAGTGGATATAGCATTAGCCTATGGACTGAAGGGTCCCAGGTTTGATTCTGGCCAAGGGCACTTACCTGGGTTGCAGGCTCAGTCCCCAGTAAGTGGCGTGCAGGAGGCAACTGATCAATGATTCTTTCTCATCATTGATGTTTCTATCTCTCTCTATCCCTCTCCCTTCCTCACTGAAATCAATAAAAATAAATTGAAAAAAAGACATGATAGATCATTTCCAAAAGCTTTGTATTTTGCCCAAATAATAGCGGGACTCAACGATGAGCATTTTGTGATAAACAGATTGATCTATTTTCATAAAATTGAACCTGTGACTGTCAGGCATGCTCCTGTCATGGGGGTTTTGCAATTGCTGTTCCCTCTGCAAGAAAACCTTAACCATAGATATTTATATCTCTTGTTCCCTCACCTCCTTCTAGTTTTTGCTCAAATGATACATCTTAGTTAAATCTTTCCTAACCACCCTATCTAAGATTCTAATCTCCCCTAGCATGCTCTTTCCCCTCTTTATACTTACTGTTTTTCCACATAAATTACTTTCTAACATTCTCTGTAATTTACTTATAAGCTAGAGGTGGTAGACGGGAGTCATTGAGAACATGGACAGACTCCAAAGCTAGCCTGCCTGGGTTCAATATATTAGTCCTAAAATCATGGTCAAATGACTATGATCTCTTAAATGGGCAAAGAAATAAAGTAATTATCAGGCTACTGTGAGGTTTAGATCAGTGTCTGGCACATAATATGCACCACATAAAAGTTAGCGTTTAAACACTTATTTCCTGCCATTGGAATGTATACTCTCTGCAGGTGGCTAATTTTTTTGTTGTTGTTCACCAATGTCTTTTCAGTGACTAGATTATTTTCTAGCACATAGTACATACTATGTGCTCAATAAATATTTATTGGACGAGTTAAGGTAAGGAAGATAAATGTATGGAAATGGAGCCAGTCCTTTTTGTGCGCAGGAATAAGAGTCTACCAGGGTTGGGGAACCTTTTCTCTGCCAAGGGCCATTTCAATATTTATAACATCATTCACGGACCATACAAAATTGCCAACTTAAAAATTAGCCTGCTATATTTGATCAAACCTTTAATTAATTCACCCCTAATGTCTTGGCAGGCCAGACCAAATGATATCTTGGGCTGTATATTTCCCACAGGCCGGACATTCCCCCCTCCCCACCCCCCCACCCCCGCCCCTGAACTGTATTTGGCTGCCCGCAAAGACACTAACCTTGGTTAGTTTTATGTATCCTAAATTTTGACTTTAGAACACCCTCAATATGTATAAGGCAGATAATTGATATAGTAAATTCTTCACGTTTCATACAGATATGTTGGTATCCATGTTTCAGAGAAGGGGGAAATTGGACGAACATTTCAGAATTTATAATTGCCCTAATTTCCTTAAGGGTAGAAACTCTTTTTAAACATCTGTGTGTCTGAGGCAATAACTAATTCAGCGGTGGTAGCACAGCTTCACCAGGGAGTGGAAGGGCATATGGACTGTCTGAGGAAGAGCTGAATGAGGAATCTCAGTACCGAAAGCTCAGTACAGAAAAGCATTCAAGGTGGAGTTTAAACAAGCTGAACAAAACAGTTGCCCAGTGGATATTACTGGAGTCACAATGTAATATTTCAACATATTAACCAATGCGTTTCTGCAATCAGAGCTCTTCCTGAGATGTTATAAAAGAATACACCAAAGGAAAAGAGAAGCAGAGTTCAGCTTTTGTGGCGACATGAATTGTTAAACACTGGCACAAAGTGGTGTGAGGGGAAAAAATAAAGGGTTATGAGCTTCAAAAGCTTTGGTTTTGCTTTTCAGATTCCACAGCCCTGAGCAGCCCTGAGGAACACAGGGCATAGAGTTTATACAGTAAGCAGTAGATGGGACAGAATACAAAGTTGGCAAGAGCTAGCTTTTCCTACCCAAGTTGTCCCCAACTCCTACCAGAAAGGTTAACTTTTTTCTAAGCTGGATGAGAGTGTTAAAACAGAGGAAAGCAATATTTTTGACTCGTGAGAAGGGGTCCATGCCCTTGCTCTTCCCTCTTGCTGAGAGTCTGGAATCCCAGTGTCTGGGAGGCCTGATGGCAGGGTTGATCGATGCCTTGTGTCCTTAGAGGACGTGGCCAGCTTCTCTCTGCCACGCAGAGGAGTTGAGATGACCAGATAGGCTCTCACTTGGCATAAAGGAGCCTTATGAAGTTGCTGGGGCCTAAGCGTGGTGTGGGGATTCTCAGAACTTCACAATGCACTGTGCAAATTCAGCAGAAATTTAATTTTTACTACCCACCAGAATGCAGGGCTAAAGCAAATTAGTAAAAGTAAAGAAAAGTTATATTTCCTGTACCTATGAGCTTGTAGACTTGCAATTTGGATGCTGGGTTGGGAAGAAGAAAGATTTCATATAGAATAAAGAAAATACAGTTCATTGAATGGGGCAGAGCTTGGCAAACTAGCCCATGGACCAAGTCCAAACTATTTTTAGAAAATTTATTTTATTGGAACAGAACTATATACATTCATATGTGTATTACTATGCTTGATTTCCAGTTATAAAGGCAGAGTTGAGTAGCTGTGACAGAGACAATATGTCCCACAAAGCCTCAAACATTTACTATATGGCCTTTTACAAAAAAATGTTTGCCCTGAACTAGAGTACAACCTCAGCAAAGCCTAAATCAATCTTGTGATTATGCTCTGCTGATATATGGTTGTTTACATTTCTCTTATGGGAATAAGCTCGCCTCAAAGTCTGGGGTAGGTGACCCAGTTACAAAGGTTATGAGAAATGTGAGAAATAGGAACATGAAATAGGGAGCACATTATTTCAGTTACTCTCATAGCTCCTCACATAGTCCTTATTATGTGTGGGGTATCTTTTTATACTTGACTTGATTTTATCTCTGACAGTGTGTGTTTTGAGTTACCTCTAGGCAGTTATGTCTGTGAATAAAAATGATGATAGTCATTGGGTCATCTTATCTCCTGAGTTCAAGTTCTCTAAGGATGAGATCACAGAACCAGAATCAGGTGGCACAGGTCTTAGTTTTGATTTTGTCACATGTTGTGAGTGACTTTGTTTAATTCATCTAACCCAACTGTTCTCAGTGGAGGGGAAGTGATATTTTGTCCTTCTGTCCTGGGTCATATGGCTATCAGTGGAGACATTTTTGGTTTTCACAATTGTGTGGGGCTGATGCTATCAGTAGGGTATAGGCATGTGGTACTAGGGGTGGATTGAGGCCAGAAATTCTGCTAAACTTCGTGTAGGGTACAGGATAGCCCCTCACAATGAAGTCATCCTAAAATAGGATCTCAAAGTGATGTGCTTTTTATAATAGCCAAGATGTAGAAACAACTGAAATATGCACCGATGGATGAATGGATTGAAAACATGTGGTATATAGTGTCAATAGACTATTATTTAGCCTTACAGAAGAAGGGGATCTTTTCATATGCGATGGCACGGATGAATTTTGAGGATGGACAAATGCTGCATGACTGGGCTTATATTAAGTATCTAATATAGTCAAAATCTGAAACAAAGAATAGAATGGTGGTTGCCAGGTGTTGGGGGGGGCGGGGGAAAATGGGGAATAGCTAACCAATGCATATAAAATATATGCAACAAGACTAAGTTCAAGAGATTAGTTGTTCAATGTTGTGCCTGTAAATATCAATACTGTATTATACGCACACTTAAAAATCTGTTAAGCTGGGAGGTCTCACGTTAAATGTTCTAGCCACAATAAATTTTTTAAAATCCACCTTATATTAATAATCAGTGCTGAGAGTGAGAAAGCCTGATTTCAATTTTTGGAGTTCAATTCCCCATCTACATATGTATCCAACATTACACCAGTTTTACTAAAATAAAATGAGATTAGTGTATAAAAGGTCCCATATAATAGGTGTTATTTTCATTATCCATTAAAAATAATAACTTATGATAATATTCATTGCAAAACACTATTTCTGCCATGTTATTCAATAGACCACAGTTTGATCTTTTACCAGATTATTCCATTTTTGAAAGAATAGCCCTGATAGCCCACACCGAGCTCAAGCACATCCTAGCCTGTATCCTCACAGCTCAGGGAGCAATACTCTACTTTAGCACGTGCATTATCCTAGTTACGTACCTCCTTATGTATATTACTTTTAATGTTTTTATTTTATTTCGTATGTACTATTTTTGTCCTGGATAATATGGATTGTACCTCGCTTCCTAAGGTGCTAGCCCAAAGTTGACACTCAATAAATGGTAGGAGCAGGTGATTTGAAATGTCCAGTTGTGAGTGGATGTGAATTGTTGAAACCATCATGTCACTTAGGAATGCTTTCAGCTCCACGTCGCAGCAAACTTGACCCAGTGAAAAGGGGGGTTAATTGTACTCTTTGGCAAAAGTCTGAGTCTGGATGGAGGTATGACAGACCCAGCGATGTCAGACGTGAGAAGTTAGCACTGACATCTCTCAGCTCTCCGGCTTTTCCGGGAAGGCTGGCCTTTTCATTTCAGCGCCGAGCACCTCTGACCGTGCTCAAGGCAGAAAGTAGAGGGAGGTCAGGAACATTTCTTAGGCTGCTTCTGTACTTTAAACCCAGTAAACAATAACTTTCCCAGGAGCTCCCCTGGTTGAATTTTGTATATGTATCATGACCTGGAAGGAGGTTAAACACAAATTCCCGTGGGCACAAAAGGCTGGAAAAGTCTCTGCATTAGAATGGGCAAAGGAGGAGAGGGCTGGCGATGGCTTAGAGAAGCCATCCACACGAGATTTCTTGGGTATTCAGGGTATAGTATTCCATTTTGGAATAAACATGCTATCCCAAACATGCTATTTTAATTCATCATGGAGCATTGAATTAAAAGGGAAGTTAGACAGTTAAAGGATTTACAGATGTGAGAGATAATACTGACATTCTTATTAAAGATGAAAGAGCCTTCCAATTTTATCTTTTCATGAAATATAAAATGAGTTTCAAAAGGTTTACTGTAAAGCTTAACAAAACAGAGAACTAGAAAGAGCACAGAATATTCAGTTTTGTATTTTTAAAAAGTATCAATATGCGTATAATCTGTTCTTTTAAATAAAGTCAGTAATAAAGAGTTCATAGCAAACGTCTGCATTTGGAGGGACGCTGGTATATAATGTTTTTCCCCACTTGGGAGATAACACCCCATTGGCACAGCCCTGGGGGAGACGTCTCTTTCCTCCCATCACCGAATCTGAGCAGGAAAGATGCTCTTCTCCTCACAGCTTCAGGCAGGGCCACGCGGCCACAGACCTGGTTTCCGCCAGCTCCCCAGTGAAAGGGCGGCAGGATTTACCCATTGCCGATCGGCAGGGACCAGCAGCAGTGGGTCTCCGCACAAGCATCCTTGCAGGGCAGTTTCTGTTAAAATATCCTCATTGCTTTTGTTATTCTCTTTCTGAAAAATAAATAAATACATATCTTCCCTTAGTTTAAAATGCCCAAATCAACTGTAGGCTTGCAAACAAGACCCCTGACCCATAGCATCATTATTGGTGAATATGCATATTTATGCTTACAAAGTTGAGGTCAAATAGCTTATAAGTTTATGAAACTGCAAGACAAAAATAGATGTATGCCTTATATTTTATTCCTACTTGCAAACTAAAGGTAAAATTATTAATAATAAATGAACATAAGTTTGATAATAGAAAGTCTCCAGTCGGGCAGTTTGGAATCTGAGGCTTCTGTAGTGTTAACAAAGCAAACTCCTGCTGCTTCTACAAATTCTTAGTAACATTTGCCCCTTAATTCCTTATCAAGCAATGGGTTCGTCTGTTAATTAAGACCATGCACAAAATGCTTTCCATTGGTTCCTCTTCTTAGATTTCTTCTTTGTTACCAGCTGAGAAGTTAAGAACAGAATCTCCTGTTCCACCATAGCCAATGCACAAACCCAAAAAGAGCAGCTCTGATAAAACCCATGTAGAGGGAGCGAGGGCCTCATGAATCAGAGCTAACACACAAGGATAACGGAAGCATCTTATCCACATCTGATTTGCTCACACACAGTTATTTAGATAACAAATAACACATTCCTGGATATGGAGCCTCCGATTTGATTTCAATCGCACCGTCCAAGTAAATATGAAATGACTGCCAACCCAGCAGACATAAATCTCCACTATCTCATTTTCATCACAGTTTCTGCACTGAGAAAAATGTGAGTGAAAAGGCATTTTCTCCACCTTGTTTAGTACACAATTACACGTTTTAAAGAAGATAAGAATTCCACATTGTTAACACAACAACATTATTCAAACGACGCCCCAAAAATCTAAAGTACCCTCCTCCCCCAATGTAGGCACCGCAGAACAGAATCAGAAGGAATGAAAAATGTTAATTGCTCCATGTTCCTTAACTTTGGGCTTAATGACACAGTCTGTGTGCCACTGAGTAGAATATTCACTTTGAGAACGAGTGTTGCGTGGCATATTTTTTGATTAAGGACGATTTAATTCTAAGAAAACGCTCACTTCCTGCACATGCCATAAAATAAGCAATCCACTTGGAAACCAAACGAACGTGTATGAGTGATGTGGGTGAGGTAAGATTGCTCTGGTGTCTTGATTTTACTTTTCCTATTCCTCGTAGGTATAAATACTTACAGCAGCATAGATACTGACGAACGGATCTGTTTAAAAGGTTGGGCCTGTGGTTTTAAAGAAATCCTGTTGCTGTGAAATTACTCAGCCATCTGAGTAACAGGAACTAACATTTGCTAACACATCCAGTCGCTCCCCACCCCCTCCCAGTGCTGATGTCTGCTAATCCACCTGCCTCGCACTACCACCTGTTTATGTGTCCTTGGCCCCTAGCAAGCAAGGCTTGCCACTTAACCCATTGCTCACGTCAACTTTCAACCACCCGGAGTCACTCTTTCCATCTCTGCTATAAACTCGTTGGTTTCTTAAACCTTCCCAGATAAATTCCAACCCATTCACACCCTTCCCTTGGGAATATCTTTGCGGGGGCAGCAGTGGATGGAGAACAGGCCCTGCGCTGTCTTAGGAGTGTGTCTTGCTCCTGTCATTTCCAGTCAATAGGAGATTTCCCCAGGATAGAGCCCATCTCTCCTTCCTCCTTCACTTTCCAGGATGACAAGGCAGAGATATAGATAATATAGCCTGTTGGGGAAAAGTCATTTTTGTAGAACAGAATCATTCCTACATTCTATTGTCAGTTGCCCAAAGTCTTAACCTGGTTGGTCGCTGCTGCTTGCCGAGAACTCTCATTCTACTCTCTCTCTCTCTCTCTCTCCCCGCTGATCTCCTTACATGTTAGAACAATCCGACAATTTACGGCTTTGACAGACAGTTGGGGCTATTCACTCCTGGAGGTTTCCAACTGTTAGCAGAGAGGGAGCCATTTCTTCAAACTAAATCTCCTCTGTAATCCTAATAAAGCATTAAGCACATCCCAACTGGTCTTTAATCTTGTGTTTATATGCTTACTACCCACAAGGGCCGGCCCATGTCTGTTTTGTTTACCTTTGCATCTCAAATGTGAGCCTAGAAAATAGTGGGTTGCAGATCCTGTTCCTTCATATATTCAGCAAGTGCAGTCAGCATCCACCAAGTGCCAGCGCTGTTCCAGGTGTGAGCCAGACAACAGTGAACCAAAGGCACACATCTGCCTGACCTCCTGAGCTCAGATGCTGTCTAATAAAATGTAAGAGCTAAAACTAAGCAATGCCTCTTCTATGCCCAATACGTTTTTAGGTACATTAAATGCATTTTTTAAATTTTTTATAGTAAAGGTGGAGATTTATTGAAGAACAAGTACAGACTCCCACGTTGGGAGAGGGGAGGAGTCCCACAGAAATGACTCCCACTTAGGGAGGGGAAAAAGGGTCCTCCATTAAATGCATTTTAGACATTTAATCTTCAGACTAAACTATAAGTTAGGTATTACTAAATATTCCCAAATTTCAGATGTGAAAACTGAGGCACTTAGTGGAATAAATAAAATATATTTAGTAATTATACACTAAATATAGTATGTGTATAATAATGTATACATATACATGTGCATATATAAACACATACATATTTGTACATCTGCATATACAACACTGGTTGCAAATGAAGCCACTGTTGTTTACCTGTGTGACGTCTGGGGCCTTCTGGTCTGTCCTCTCATTCTCATCTGCCTCCTCCATGTCCCCGGAGGCACCTCCAAAGAGCTCAGTTTGAAAACCACTCATTGAGCCCTAGCTTTTCATTTTACATGTGGAGAGCCTGAGATTCAGAGAGAGAAAGAGAGACCATGACTTATTTAAGGTCCCATATGCCTGAGCCAACATTAGAACCCCCCAAAATCCAGAGGAAGAAATCGGAGCTCTGGAATACTGACACTTACCCAAGAGTTCTCAGGTGGTAAATGGTGAAACCACAATTAAATTATGATTTGTCTGTTTTTCCCTCTGGGTTCATTTTATTAAACCCCTGATACCTTTGCCTCAACTTCCCTCCATGGAGATAGCTCCTAGCATCTCTCTGTGCCCAGCCTCCCAGTTCATCATTCTCCACATAGACTGAGAGCCTGTACTCATACATCCTGCCTTTGCATTTTGTTAGTAATCCTCTTTCCTAGTCATCCTACAAGAATCAACACCAGTGTCTCTTCCTTTTGAAGCCTTCTCAATCCTTCACACATGATCCTGTTACGTCTCCCAGCTGTGCAAGGCCAGCTTCATGGGTGTGTACCCAAGGCCTTTGAACTTGAGTTGATGCATTTTGAAGTTCCTATTAACATTGAGAAATAGTCTGCCTCCTCAAATGGACCATGAGCATTTTGAAGGCAGATACTTGTCCTAGTCAACATTGAATAAGGACCAATGACCTGGTGCTGAAGCCCCAGGTTGAGTAATGCCCTCTTCTTTATTCCCTAAGTCTCTTGATAGGAAAAAGTGTTTGGTCTCTATGAAAGTGCTTGACCTGTCGGCAATGTGAATATCCATTTCAGAATGAGAATCATTGCCTTCCCAATGCTGAAACTATTAGCACTCAAATCATATTCCAGGAACACAGAGAAGACATGTGCCTATATCTTTTGCTTCAATTGGTTTCCAAAATCAGTACACTGAGGAGAATAGGAAACATTGTGATCACATCTATAAGATAAGAATGTTATAAAGCAAAAAGAAGTGACTTATTCCATTGGGTGGGGATTAGGTTCAGGGATAGGATTGTGATATGATCAGCCCGCAACATTCCCAAAAATTATGACTGAGCAACACAAGGAAGATTTTTCAAATAAGTCCCCTTTGCTATCTAATTTAGTATGGTTAGCTGGTCCTGTTTTTCTGGTTTGTTTTGTTTGTTTTGCTTTTTTCATTGTTTAGTACATAGAGATTTCGCATTTCATTTAGAAACAGAAAGAGGAACTGGAAGAGATAAACTGGTGTCAGAGTAAGGAACAGATTAGAAGGCAGAGATATGATCATAGTGCTGTTATCACCTTGGCTTTACTGATAAACCCAGGAAGAACTAGAGTGTCGAGATAGTGGAGCCTGGGTTGGTAACAGAGCCCAAGGCCCGCTCAGCTTGCTTGAGGACGCTGCACTTGGTAAGCTTCAAGGATCCTGTCAGCTGAGCATTTATGCCTCAGGCATGGTGAATGCTGCACAGAGGCTGTCTTTAATGTCATCACCAATTATTCAACGACTTATTCAAAATTCTGACAATCCAGCCTCATATGAGGAGCTGGGAATAAAGAGATAAGGAAAGCATAGGCTCTGTCCTCAAAAGCAATGGTGTTTATACATGGTGCAGGGCTGAGGGTCTGGGAACAAGTTCCTGAGTTTGAAACCTGGCTTGGCCATTTATTGATTGGGAAATCTGGGCTAAGTTACTTAACCACTCTGTGCCTCAATTTTCTCATTTGTAGGTTTGGATAGTCATAGTGCTTATTACAGAGGTTTCCTGTGAGTATTGATTTGGGTTAATATCTAAAGTGATTTAGAATAAAATGCTAGCAACATATAAGCATATAGCCAGCTATAATCTGGTAGGGAAAGTCGATATGTTAAGAGAGGACTTTTATGTGTGGGGTGGAAGCAAGATCCCTGAAGCCTAGAGTGATGCATAATGAACAGTCAATGAACAGTTACTCGAATGCCAAACTTGGGCTTAGCAGCAATGGTTGTGGATTTCATAATTATGACACACAATCAATATCTTTTTTAAATTTTATTTGTTTGTTAATTCTCACCTGAGGATATTTCTTCATTGATTTTTGGAGAGTTGGAAGGGAACAAGAGAGAGAGACAGACAGACACACACACACACACACACACACACACACACACACACACAGAGAAAGAGAGAGAGAGAGAGGCATTGATGTGAGAGAGACATATCACATCAATTAGTTTCCCCCCTGCAGGAAGCAACCAAGGTACATGCCATCGATTAAATAGAAACGGGCCCTAACTGGTTTGGCTCAGTGGATAGAGCATCGGCCTTCAGACTAAAGGGTCACAGGTTCGATTCCAGTCAGGGTCATGCACCTTGGTTGCAGGCACATCCCCATTGGGGGTTGTGCAGGAGGCAGCTGATTGTTGTTTCTCTCTCATTGATGTTTCTAACTCTCTATTCCTCTCCCTTCCTCTCTGTAAAAATCAATAAAAATATATTTTTTAAAAATTGAACCTGGGACTCTTTATTCACTGAACCAAACTGGCCAGGATGATGTCTTCATAGACTTAATCTCTGGAACTTTTTGAATCACACAGGACAAGGTTTGGGAGGGACTTGGCATGTACAGCAAATCTGGTCAGAGAGGAGAGGATAGTGAGGGTTAATTCGGAAGGCTGCCTCTTGTTCCTGATTTCAGGTTGTACAGGAGAAGGCACCTTTATACTCTCTTCCATGTCAGTAGGGAGGGATTTCTCTTATTCTCTTATTACTTTCTGGTTGGTTTTATTCCAATAAGTATCAACAGATACCAAAGGTCTAAAACAGAAAAGGGGGCAAATTGTCAATAATAAAGTCTTCTGTGGCTCCCTAATGTCTAGCAGCAAATGTGGCTACACTGTGGCAAGAGCTGTGTCCTGGAACCAGCTTGGGTATCCATCCTGCTTCGGGGATAGGCCACCCTGACTGGGCTGGTCTCCTCCAAAGGACACGAGGAGTGGACAGCGGACAGAGTGCCAGCATTTGGTCATGAAATGTTCCTGTTGTTTATGAGTTAATCTGAGCCTTCCACAAATGAAATGCTGTTGGTCCTCTGAGTCTAGTTTTTCTTTCTCATCTCTTCTCTCCTTTTCAAGACAGCCAGCTTTCCAATGAAATTCACATCCTAGATAAGACCCTTGCTGCACAGGCAAGATAGCAGACATCAAGGCTTACGGACGATGTAAGTGATGGCCAAATCAAAACCATTGCCCTGTGTCCTGTCCAGCAGAGATATGACATTTATATTAATATTTGGCTAACTGTCTCAATTAGTGATTGATGAATTAAAGCTCACATTTGTAGTGAGATGATGTAATTTTCCCCTTTGAATGGTGTTTGCATCATGAATTTTTTAGAGGGCAGGAATATTATATTCTCACCCTGTAATAATATCTCAAAACAGGACTGTAGTAAGAACAAGATTTTTTAATAGAGTCTGAGAAATAGTGCGTTTCATATAAAATGCACTAGGATTGGATGGGAGCCTGCCAGATAACGTGTCACTGCAGGAGGGGGAAGTGACAACGTTGGGGGCCTACCAAGTCCCTAAGATCCTCGTGTCAGGGTGTGGCTATAATTTGGTAAATGCAGCAATAGGGAACCCTGCACCCTCAGATCATAAATGCCTTGTAAATAATTAGATGTTCCTTCCCTATAAAGCCTCATAATTTCCTTATGTTAGCTTGTAAAAAATGGATTTTATTTTACTTTTTTCTCATAGCATTTCTTTTCATTTAATAACACCTTAAAAACTACGTGGTTTTCATTTTGGCCACTTTACTGTCCTTTTAAGACCATTTTAGTAGGTGAAAATCCTAAGCAGAGAGTAATTATTTAGAAAAAAAATTAATTACTCAGATAATTTGCCACAGGGCACCTTAATCTCCCCCCCATGTCTTATCTCCTTTATTTATTTATTTTTTTTAATTTATTAAGGTATTATATGTGTACATAGCTTACCATTGCCCCCTCTCCCATTCATGCCCTCCCTCCCCAGAGTTTTGTGTCCATTGGTTGTACTTATATGCATGCATACCAGTCCTTCGGTTGATCTCTTATCTCCCCCAGATCAAGGCACCTTAATATTGATGGACGTTTGTCTGCTACTACATGAATATAATAGTATTTTTTAAACAAATCCTCAATGTGTGTGTTTCCAGCAAAATATAGCTGCTCTGCTCCATGTGGTCTTGGGTTTCCTCCCTCTACCACTCTGTCCTGAAGGAGATTGCAAATTTGGGTTCCCAAATATAAGGGAGAATTTCTCCATGCTCATAAGTGAAGCTCAGCTCTTGTAGAAATAATCTAAGACCCAAACGATAACAAACAGAGGCTATTAATTTAGAGCTCGCTAAAGTCAGTACCAGTCAGTCAGCTACCACTGCTTGTGTTTGGCAGAGACTCAAAGGCAGGCAGGGGAGTGGGAAAGCCTGATAGTGGAAAAAATGGAAGGCTTACGGGGGGTCGGTCGGATTGGAATGTGTTAGCATGTGAAGCTGGAGGCAGCCAGATAAAAGCGAGCACCTTATGGGATTGATTGGGAAGCATATTTGACTTTCTCTGGTTGGTCCAGAGTTAGAAGGATGCGGCAAGGGAGGGATAGGGAAGTTGGCAGTCACTGGCCAAGCCCTGATCTCTTCAGACTAACTGCTGCAGAAGCTGTGGGCTAGCCTCTTGGGCTTCTCAAGTGGATCCGAGTTTACTGTCATATATGGTCTGGCCAGTGTCCATCTTTGTGTTCAGTGTCTTACTTACCTGCCAATGAAAGGGTAGCGCTGTGGTAGTCACTAGTTTTGTGTGGCTATTGTATATTTGAAAAGTACTAATCAGAAGTGTGATGTGCTGTGAGTATACAATACACACCGAATTTCAAAGACTCCATATGGGGGGAAAAACACACAGAAAAAGCACTCATTAATAATGTTTTTTTTTATGTTGAATGCATGTTAGAATTATAATATTAAGATATATTAGGTTAGGTAAAATGTATTATTAAGGTTAATTTCATCTCGCTCTCTCTCTCTCTCTCTCTCGCTCTCGCTCTCGCTCTTGCTCTCTCTCGCTCTCATAGTGGCCATGAGAAAACTTAAAATTTTATATGTGGATCACATTTGTGGGTCACTTTGTATTCCTTTTGGACAGCACGGGGATGGAGGGTCAAAATATTAAAGCCTCGGGGATGAGGGTGATGTTTACCCTAGGAAATTCTTTACAAATCTTGACACATTATTCATTTTCCACAACCTAGGCAAAGCAGCTCCTACTGAGAAGGCACTTTTCTGTCTCAGAACTGAGGAGAAAAGACTTACCTGTTCATAATATTTCACAGGCATGGTTCTACATAGCTTTGGGGAGAGGCTGCAGTTCGGTTTAGAAAATCCTTTTAATGCACCTTTTAATAATGTAAATATCAAATAATGGAAGAGAGGTATTGAGTGGAGGAGTCCCAACTGGTATTAAAAACGAAAGGGCTTGCTTCTCTGAATTGATGAGATTATTGGAGCTTTAAGATTTTTCTCTTTTCCAGAGAAAAAAAAAGCTTGTGGCCAAACATGGGAAGAGGACGCTGTGTTTCAGGGAGGGGGAGCACAGTGTCTCTGTCTCGGAGGGCCAGGGTGGCCCATGAGCTGAGAGTGTAGTTGGACAGAGGTTGAGAGGAAGCTGTCTTTAAGGGACCTCTTAAGTGGGACTTGAGAAGTGATGCCTACTTTCAGCTCCTCTCTCTTTCCGCCTTGGGATTTCTTTTCATATTCTCAAATGTGTAGCAAAGGCAAGCATTGGGGTTGGGATTGGCATTTCCTTGGGGAATGAAAGGAAGGACCCCATCCACATTTCGAGGAGGTGAAGCACATTCATCAAATCCTCCACTTTCACCCAGGTCCCTTGTAGTGTGTTTGTTTAAAAGCAAGCTCTTAAAAGAAGACACCCGCTTTTAATACCATTAAGATCATTACCCACTGTTGTCTTCTGTGAATCTTTTTTTTCTTTCTTTCTATTGGCTCAAGAATGCAAAGCTGTAGCAAGTCTCAAAGGGTTGGTATTGTTGAAAGGGCTGCTGTAGATTAAAAATAGCACGGCAGTTTATCTTCAGCTGCTGGGGTATTGGTTTACTTTTCTCACAGAAACAGGCTTTAATTACAGAGCAAGGAATAAACTGGACTTGATTGCTCCTCAGAAAGACTGACATTTTAGGCTCTCCCACAAAACGCTTATTGATGTTGATGTGAGAGGAAGAGAGGAGTAGGAATACAAAAGAGCTTTGTGTTGCCAGCAGTTGGAAAAGCATCTTTTGTCTTCCCAACTTAGCAGTTTTGATAGGGAAGTCAGTGAGAGAGAATAAATATCAAACACACATTGTCATTTTCCCAATCTCTTTTGTGGCTTTGCTTTAGAAAACATCCACAGTAAGATGATTGAAGTTTTTTAGCTACGGGAGGAAAAAAAGAAAACAAAAACTGACCATGCTTAGAAAATTCATGCTTAGGAAAATATATTATTTACAATAATTATAGCAGCATTTTTCAGGCACCCTTGAAAGAAGGATGATGATTTAGCATTTAAAAGGGAGAGAAAAACCCTCATTCAGATAATTGGCGACATATAAACCCCTCTGTGAAGGCAGTCGTTTTAATTAAAATTCATGGGCTTGTGGTATATTTTTAAAGAAGAGAAAGTACTGGGTATTCAGGACTCAAGACATCAGGGGGTTCTTTTCCAACCCTAGTGAGGGGTATCATAACATTCCTTAGAGAAGTACTTCTTGCAAGAAAGCAAACACCTGCTATTAGCTAGATAAAGAAGATTGATGGCAAAGGATAACGTGTAAACAGAAAGAGATCCATCAGAAAACAACCCTTAAGCACACAGATAAAGGGACAGTGATAGGAGCACCCAACAGAGGGGCAATGCAAATGGGGAGATCTGTATGAAGAATTGCTCTGAGCTAGAAATATTTTCTGTATTTAGATTAAAAACGCCACCCTATCAGCTTACCGGCTTGAGGTCTAATTGTTTTGTCACAGCATGTCCCAACAAGATAGAATGGAAGGAGAGAGAGAGAATGTCTTTCACTGATTCCAGAGACTACAAAAGCAGGACATTTTATTTAAACATTTTCCAAAGTAAGAGAAGAACTAAATCAAACACAGTATTTAAGAAAATAAAAAGGCAATGTGAAAAAATCTCTGAAGTCCACACAATTTCTTAACATTCCTCGGGAGAGTGTGATATCGGTAGGGAGCTGTGAGGACTCTAAAACAAGAATTCACTCCCAGTCAGCTTAAGCTAGTTCTTGGCACCCTCAACTCCACATCATTCTTGTGTGCAGAAGGACTGCTTTAAATAACTCATAAAAATGGCAAAGTAGAATTTCAGATTTCAAAACATTTCAGTGAGAAGCAACCCAAAGGAACAGCATCAAAATCATCATTCCCTGTCAGTATTTCCCCCTCTGGGTCTACGGCAGAATGGTGGGATGCAACACAAAGTAATCGGAACACAGTTCTGCTTTTGATAGACTGCCTCAAGTAATTGCTTCCTTTTTAAATTATGGTACCGAGTCAAGTTTTTTTTTTTAATGAAATGGTAAACAAAACTGAAAATAAAGTTATTTTTATAAATACCGTGTTTCCCAAAAAAATAAGACATCCTCCGAAAATAAGACCTACTTCATAGAAACATAATACATCCCCTGAAAATAAGACCTAGTGGATCTTTGGGAGCAAAACTTAATATAAGACACTGTCTTATTTTTTTGGGAAACAGGGTAGTAGGACAGCAGCAACATTAGCAAGATAATCCAATGGTGAGATCCATTTCAATGACAAATTTCTACAAGAACTTGGTAGTGCTATAATTATGTTCAACTCATTCTTATTTTTATTTTTTAAAAATATATTTTATTGATATTTTACAGAGAGGAAGGGAGAAAGATAGAGAGCTAGAAATGTCGATGAGAATGAAACATCGACCAGCTGCCTCTTGCACACCCCCTACCGGGGATGTGCCCGCAGCCAAGGTACATGCCCTTGACCGGAATCGAACCCGGGACCCTTCAGTCCGCAGACCAACGCTCTACCACTGAGCCAAACTGGTTTCGGCTCAACTCGTTTTTAATCTAAAAGACATAGTAATTCAGTAAGAGCACCAGAGATATTATTTATTTAAAGGTACTTTAAAAAAAGTTCAAAAATTATTTAGGTAACAGGCTCACTGCTTATGCTAAATTGAGAAATACTTTTAGTATTGATTGTCCAACTGTTCTAGTTCAACTGATCTCAGAACGTGTGACTCCCAGATTCTGTATGTTATTATCACAGAATTGGGAAAATCAACCTGAGCCCCTCTTTTAAGTGGGAAACCCATAAAGGAAAGGCAGAACTGTCATTCTGGGAAGGTACCTGGGATTCTCACTTTCTGGAATAATGCCAGGGGTCTGAATCCACAGATGCTGTGGTACTATTATGATTACTCAACTCCCTAGGTTAGAGTGGCTTAAATTCTGCCACTGGCATTTTAACCTGTGCCCCAACTGTTTTATTTGTCATATTGCCACCTGTGCACTCAGACCAAAATAGAAGGGATGGCTAGAAGCCATCATATTGATGGCTGAGGTAATAAAAAAAAAGAGTCATGACATTTCATTGAGATGCCAGTGAAAAGAGTTCCTTTTGATGAACTCATTTCAAGGCCATCACTATCTTCTCATTAAAGAGTTATAAGTATGTCCTTAAAATAAGCGCACACCTGCAATAGACTTGCTTATGCTGCCAGTCATTATTTTAATCTATAAGCAGTATTAACCGTATGAAAAGGCACATTTGCTATAATTTCTTAAACTTTTTATAGTTAAGTCTTTGACTTAACCAGTAGTTGATAGATGCTTAGATGAGATACCTGATCACATCAAAGCAAACAATTTCTCATTTCAACACTCTATAATTTACAGTCATACTTCTGAGAGATAGGGGTTTGGTTCTAGGCCACTGCAAAAAAAGAAATTGATTGCATGAAAACAAATCACCTTTTTTTATTTCCTGGTACATACAAAAGTTATACATACACTAAATTATAGTCTAATACATGTATAGCATTATATTTTAAAATACCTTAATTTAAAAATGATTTATTGGTAAAAATGTTAGCATGATCTGAGCCTATTAGAAAAAAAAAAAACGGTGTCTACAGATATGCTTGAAGCAGGATTGCCACAAATCTTAAATTTGTAAAAAAAAATTACAATAAACATAGTGCAATAAAACAAGTATGCCTATATATAACTTTTTAAAAATAATATGCGGTAAATGGGAAATATAAGGGAAAATCAAACTGGGAAGAATCTATTTTGACTTATAAAAATGGCTTATCTTGGTTTATAAAATGGCCAGAAAGAGGGCTCTTTCATCATGAGTCTTAGGGATGAGGCTTTGGAACATATAAAACTTTAATAAGATTGCCGAGGTCGGTTTGGCTCAGTGGTAGAGCGTCGGTCTGCGGACTGAAGGTCCCGGGTTCGACTCCGGCCAAGGGCATGTACATTGGTTGCGGGCACATCCCCGGCGGGGGGTGTGCAGGAGGCAGCTGGTCGATGTTTCTCTCTCATTGACGTTTCTGGCTCTCTATCTCTCTCCTTTCCTCTCTGTAAAATATCAATAAAATATATTAAAAAAAAACTTTAATAAGAGAAAGGATCTTGGAATATGATCAAAATATGAAAACATTTGTGGTTTCTCTTATGAGAGTAACTAGTAAAATTGGCTCCTTTGCTACACATACAATAGGAATAAAGTAAGTAGTCAAAATTCATCCTTTACACTATTATAAGGGCGAACACAAAAATCTAGCAGCAGAGAATTTCTCCTAACTGGCAATAAACATTATATCTGCTCTCTGTTGAAATAGTGGTTAATTCCTTGGGAAAAAAATTGGAAGGTCTCTCTTAAAAGTGGGGGGTCTTTTATCAAGTCACTTTAATGGTCCTAATCAAGTCACTTTACCTCACTGGACCCAAACTTCTATATTTAGAAAGCAAAGGAAATGCTTCAGTTGGTTTATGAGTTTCCTTTTAGCACTGAGAGTCCTTGATTCTAAGACATTTCCAAATTTCCAGTATAAAATCAGATTGCTAAGAAAATGAGCCTGGCCATTATGGTTCAGTGGTTGGGCATAGAATTATGAAACAGGAGGTCACAGTTTGATTCCCAGTCAGGGCACATGCCTAGTTTGCTGGCTTAATCCCCAATGTGGGGCATGCAGGAGGCAGCCAATCAATGATTCTATCTCATCACTTATGTTTCTATCTCTTTAGCCCTCTCTTTTCCTCTCTAAAATCAATAAAAATATATTTTAAATAAGAAAGAGGAAAAAACCAAGATGGCAATATAGGTAAACACCTGCAATTGCTGCCTCGCAAACCACTTCCAAACAACTAAAAGACAAAACAGACATCATCCAGAACCACAAGAAGACTGGCTGAGTGGAGATTCTACAACTAGAAGAAAAATAAAAGCACACTGAGACTCAGAGGAGGTGCAGAAGTAAAGTGCAGAGATACAGAGGTGCACACGGGGTAAGGGCTGGCAACTGAGTATGTGGTTGTCTTTCTCAATCGGGAGGGAGACACAAGCTCCTAACTGCTCTGAACTCCAGTTCTAGGTGAGACTCTGGAAACCCAGACTCATATGTGGAGAAACTGGACTGTCTGGCATCAGGTGGAACTCGAGGGCAGCTTTCTCTCAGAGGTGCTCGCATTGATTACTGAGGGACACTGAGATCTGGGGGCCTCAGAGGGCAGGGCTGAGGATCAGCCATTGCTGTTTGCTCCACCCTGTGGATTCCCTAAGACCTTGCCCCACTGAATCTGTGCGCAGAGGCTTTTTGATATGAATGGTTTGGCCCTTTGCAATCTAAAGTTACTTAAAAACTCCAGCTGGGTCAGAGAGCCCCAGAACTTTCAAAAGAAGGCCCAAAGCCCCATAGTAGCTTGCATTTCTTCACAGCTGGGCCTCATCCAGGCACTTCCAAACCCCAAACAAAAAAGAGAAATCTGCAGATCTCTCTGTATCGCTTGCTCAGTGGCATCAGGCAGAGGCTAAATTTGCAACTCTTTGAAGAACCAAGAACCAGTGTACCCAGTGGTAAGAGTGGGATCATCCAGATTACAACTCCTCAAATCCATAAGGGACACACTCAGGTGGCAGACTCAGTGAGCACCAAAGCCCCACTGAAGCAAGTCTTGCCTCATAAAGGTATCTCCAGCACAGAAGTTCTCCCAGCATAGACACAGCTGATCTTTATAGCCAATTGGCAAGGAGGTCAATTCCTCCCAGGGATACCAACAACAATCAAGGCTTAATTACAACAAGACTATGTACACAGCCCACAAAGGGGTGCACCAAGAGAATCTACATCAGGTAACTGGGGAGGCTGAGCCACTGGGCCCTATAGGACAGCTATCACATAAAGCCACTCTACAAATACAGGGAAGCAGCCAAAATGCAAAGACAAAGAAACAGGTCACAAATGACAGAAATTGAGGAAAGCAAATGATTGGATATAGAGTTCAAAACCACAGTTATAAGGTTTTTAAAGAATTTTCTAGAAAAGGCAGATAAATTTAGTGAGACCCTCAAGGATATGAAAAAGCACCAACTAGAAATTAAGCTTACACTGACTGAAATCATGAATAATATTCAGAGATCCAACAACAGACTTGTGGATCGTAAGAATCAAATCAAAGATTTGAAATACAAAGAAGCAAAAACACCCTACTGGAAAAGCAAAAAGAAAAAAAGAATCCAAAAATACGAAGACAGTGTAAGGAGCCTCTGGGACAACTTCAAGCATACTAACATCAGAATTATGGGGTGCCAGAAGAAGAGAGAGAGCAAGATATTGAAAACCTATTTGAAGAAATAATGATAGAAAACTTCCCCCACCTGGTGAAAGAAATAGACTTATAAGTCCAAGAAGTGCAGAGAACCCTAAACAAAAGGAATCCAAAGAGGACCACACCAAGACATATCATAATTAAAATACCAAGAGCAAAAGACAAAGAATATTAAAAGCAACAAGAGAAAACAGTTATTAAAAGGGAGTACCCAAATGATCATCAGCTAACTTCTCAACAGAAACTATGCAGGGCAGAATGGAGTGGCAAGAAATATTCAAAGTGATGAATAGCAAGAACCTACAACCAAGATTACTCTACCCAGTAAAGCTGTCATTCAGAATTGAAGGTCAAATAAAGATCTTCACAGAGAAGAAGAAGCTAAAGGAGTTCATCACTGCCAAACCAGTATTATATGAAATGCTGAAAGGTATTCTTTAAGAAAAGGAAGAAGAAGAAAAAGGTAACGAAAATTATGAACAACAAATACTACATATCTATCAATAAGTGAACCTAAAAATCAAGTGAATAAAAGTCTGATAAACAGAATAAGCAGGTGAATATAATAGAATCAGGAGCATAGAAAGGGAGTGGACTGACAGTTCTCAGGGTGAAAGGGATATGAGAGGTATGGGAAGAGACTAGACAAAAATTATATACTTATGGATGAGGACAGTGGGGAGGGGTAAAGGCAGAGTGTTAAGTGGGAACCAGGTGGAGGGGAGCTATGGGGAAAGAAAAGAGAAACAACAACTGTAATAATCTGGACAATAAATATTTATTTAAAAAAGAAAAAGAAAAAAGAAAGAAAATTATTAGCAAAGTCAAGATATTAAAATAGAACTGATTTTTTTTATCTCCTTGTGACTTGGCCATTATCTTTGACAGTGGATACATGACATTTTCTTTGTGTATCATAGAAATTTACTAATTGCTGCTTTCTGTTATAACAAATGGATTCAATGATGTCTTTGCAGGGAAGTATCTCTTCTTAGTAAAACAGGCCTTGGGATAGGTGCTTCTTCTTTGTCAAAAGGAGGTATGTAATCTATCTTTTGGTGAAAAGTCAATGGTGTAGGAATTGGTTCTACATCTGGAGGCTAAATCAAAGGTTGTTTTTGTGTCAGTTGTACTTAATATCCTAAATTAAAACTTACATAACTCAGTATTTGGCATACTTATCAATATATTACCTGCATATAAAATCATGCTGAGACTGGGCAAAGAATTAACAGAACCTAACTTTTATATCACTGCATGAATTTCTCTGTTGAAATTCCATAAACTTTTAAATGGTCTCTAACCCCTTAGCATGTATTTGTGGAGTGAGAAAGGATACTATCCCTACTTCTCCTCTTCAGAACTAAAAATGTCTGAGCCAAGGAAAATCAGTGAAGTTCTGAGTAGCAAAGGGATTGAGATAACCAATTTTTGTTTGTTATAAGAAACAAGACTAGTGTAGCTCTCTGACTGGTATACTGGCCAGAAAATAAATAGCTAGATTTCTGGAAGTTGTAAGCAGGGTTTTATTTGCAAAGTCTATAATAGGAGAGGAAATGAAAAGATTTACAAATGACATTTAACAACCAATTTTTCCCAATTCCAAAACCCCACGTATTGTGAAAGTAAAGCCAATGAAGACTGAGATTTTTACTTTATGCAAGCTCTATGTGTTGGCAAAACTCTTTTTGGACTTATGGCAAGTATGCTTGCCTCTTTGAAAAAAAAAAGGAAAGAAAAAAGCAACTCATTAGCTGTACTCTAGGATAATAAATCAGGATCTGATTACATAGTTTAGGTGGCAAATTAATTTGTGAATTTTCCAACATTTTTAAAGGCATACATGTCGAAGTGCTGAACTCCTGCCCTTGCTGAGGCTTTTAGGGCCCTTTTGAGACTCACAAATACAAAGAGAAAATGTGTAAAATAATGAGAAGCATCTTCATGATATTTAGTGTTATTTGCTCTCAGAATTCTATTAATTTAAGAGAATGTCTTTCAACTGTTACTGCATTAAGAAACTTGGCAAGCACCAGAGGGTATTTATTTCTGCTACAGCAGTGACACACACAAAAGAAAGGAAACCATTCATGGAATATGCCTATGTATTTATGGCTAGTCTTGTTATTTATTGTGATTTACTTCCCGGAAATTTGCCTCCCTTGTTCCTCCATGCTGAAGAAGGAGGCGTACACACATGGCAACTGGCATTCCGCTGAAGAGCTGGCCCCAAGTAAGAAATGCTGATTAGGAAATCTGTTAATGAATTCTTAGCATCTGATACCCCAAAGATGTAGCTTTTCTTTGACTGTTTTCATCCGTGTTTGCTTGATGGCTAAGCAGGACAAATCTTCATTGTGTGATATTGTTCTGAGCCATAGAGATGCTTTCCAGCTTTCACTCCTGACCCACTAAATGCCAAGGGTCATTGTGACTACCCAACATACCCCATATTTAAGCTCTTCCTCTAAGTCTCTTTGTGCAGACAGCAGCAAGGTCTTCATGTTATCCTGGGGTGGTCTGGGGGAGGGCTGCCATACTAAGCCTTCTTTGAGGATGCCTCTACTAGTTATGTAGAATGTGGAAAATTCAAAATGCCTCCTCTCCCTAGGGCCTCTGCAGTATGCCTTATATTGTTAAAAGCACTTGCTCTATGCCTCGTGATTTGTGACTGAGTTTAAGAAAAATAAAATAATAAAATAATAGCACTTTCTTTACCGAACCATTTGGCTGAATCACCTCCCCTAATGCTTCCAAAGGACTTTCCTAGGAAGGGTAAGATTAAAGAGTTATTCCAGAATCTCTGTTCATCAGGACACAGATGTGTGTTGTCTTGAGAACCAGGAAGGACTCCTGTGATGACACTAGATCACAATGTTATGTTTGAAACCGAGCCTTTAATTAAGTCAGAAATTAATTAAAGAAATGGGGACACATGGAGACAGGGATCAGTCCAACCTCAGCTCAGCTCAGCTCAGCAAACTGAATTAACAAGCATCAAAAGGTTAGGATTTCAAATAAAGTCTGGTGTTTAATTAATAGTAATGTACCAATATCAGTGTTTCACTAGTGCTAGTATAGTGCTCTTTCCCTGGTCAGTATGCTGCTCTACATGTTATACTTTCAACGAACATACTAAGGTATGTAAGATGTTAACAATTGGGGAAACTGGGTATATTAAAACTATGTGTTCTCTTTGCAACCTTTCTGTAATTCTAAATTTTGACCAACATTAATAGATTATTTTTTAATTGCGCTTAAAGTCATTAATTTTACTCACAATGCCCCATCTCTCCCTATTCTCATTTTTCTCCCCTTTCCCCAGTATTTTATTCTTCAGCTTCCCTTCTTTTTTTTTTTTTTCTAGACTCTCAGATCTACCTGTTTTCCCTCCTGGATTGCTGCAGAGGTCTCAAAACCCAGCCTCGCTTTCCTTCTGTGCATCTATTTCTCATGCACACTGCAGTTCTGGCCCTCTGCTATATCTTGCTTGCTTGCATTTTTGGATTTTCTTTTATTGATTACTTTTTAAATTGTAGAGGTCTTTATAGTTTACAAACCAGGTTCTTATGTACTCTCATTTGATCTTCTTAACATTCCAGTGAGTTGGTCAAAATTACTACTTCCATTGAGTAAATGAAAATAATGGAAGTTCAGAGAAGTTAAATGATAATGATTGGCTCAACATCATCCATAATCAATAGCAGAATTGGGACTCCAAATTCAGAAATCTTGACTTTTTCACTTAAATCACATTGCCCAGAAGTGAACTAATGATTTTAACTTTTACTCTATATTTTTTCCACTACTTTTTGAAATTTGGGAGGTATTTTTAAAGAAAAATGCAGGTTCAGCCCTAACTGGTTTTGCTCAGTGAATAGAACATTACCTGTGGATTGAAGGGTCTCAGGTTCGATTCTGGTCAAGGGCATGCACCTTGGTTGTGGACACATCCCCAGTAGGAGGTGTGAAGGAGGCAGCTGATTGATGTTTCTCTCATCATTATTTCTAACTCTCTATCCCTTCCCCTTTCTCTCTTAAAAAAATCATATATATATATATATATGTGTGTATATATATATATATATATATATATATATATATATATATGTGTGTGTGTGTGTGTGTGTGTGTGTGTGTGTGTGTGTGTATATATATATATATATATATATATATATATATATATGCAGGTTCAGTCAATCTCTTATCTTGATATGACATACAACATAATGACAAGTAGATGAAAACAACGCAATTACTAAAGTTAAAAATAAGCTCATTTCACTTGAATGTCAAAGTGAAGTCAGACTTTCTCCTTGAATGTAATACTCCTAAAAGGACAGAATTGGAAGACTGTAGCTATTATCTAGTTGACCATGCACCTCGTAGATGGTGAAACTTGTGAAAGAGAAATATGAGTTCACTAATTTATTTTAAACTTTTCTTGGACACACAAGAAGATCAATTTGCTAATTCCCTTTAAACCTGTTTGCTGCTGAATTCTGTCAAATGGAATATAGGCAGAAATGATGTTCATCACTTCTATGCCTTATTATAGAATCTCTTTTTTCTCTCTATTTTTAAGGTATTATATGTATACCTATCTTACCATTGCCCTCCCATCCCACTCTCATACATGTCCTCACCCCCCAGTGTTTTGTGTCCATTGGTTATGCTTCTATGCATGCATACAAGTCCTTCAGTTGATCTCTTTTATCTCCCCCGCTACTAACCTTCCTGCTGTAGTTTGACAGTCTGATGCTTTACTGCTTCTGTATCTATCTTTTTGTTCATCAGTTTATATATAGAATGTCTTGAACATCTTCAACTTTTTCTTTGTCCCTAGTGTGTGCTGCTGAAAGGAAAGGACTTCTCCACTTCAGAAAAGCTGAAGAGCATTGGACGTCACGTGAGTGAGACACAGGCTCTTATTGTCTTAAACCTGGGAGTTATGGATAGCATAGCCTAGCTTGTCTTGATGAATAAACAGAATTCCCTAGCTAATATAGCTTGCTTTGACTTACTTCGATAGTAAACTGTCTGCTAGTGCAAGTGATATTAGACAGGTGTCCCAGTTGAGTCTTTGATCTTTACAAATATTCAGCTGTGTCAACATAGACAGACCTAGCTCCAGAAGTTTTCATTTTTCCCCCTTGATCTAAATGAACTCACGCCATTCAGATTTTTCAGAAACCATTGCTATACATATACATATAGGAAAGTGGGGAAAAGAATGGGATAGGGTTAGAGAAGAGAGAGGGGAAGGAAATAATGATGCTTTGATATTACCAACTATATTATTTAAATATTTTACATTGAAAGTGTATTTGTGTGCTACTTTAAAACATTTAAAAGAGGAAAATGTGAAAGAAATCTCAGGTCAACATAACCACTCATGTGACTGCTATGCTGTGTCTTTCAAAATTTATTGAAATTCTATCAACCATTTAAGTCTCATTCTAATGCTACTTTTCCTAACTCTTTTAAGAAGGAAGGATATTTCCTTCTTGTGAATGCATATAGAGATCTGTGCTTGTTTATGTATGCAGTGCCTTTATCTTTGTCTTGTATTTTAGTTAGGTGAGTGCAAATTCTATTTCCCTTATTAGAAGGAACTTTTTTGAAAAGTAGAAAATATTCTGCTCTTCATGTAACTTGTCAGAAAATAAATGTATCAAAATAAAAATCAGAGAATTTCTGGAATGACAGAGTGACTAGCTTGACAAATCCTCTCTCCAAAAGCAATGATGAAACTGAAAAAGGATGATAAAAATGACCATTTCAGTGCTGCAGGCATACAACAAATTGAGAAGCATTTATTTATGAAATGTTACTAAATTTCAGGTAAGAACAGTGGGAGTCTGTGGTGTTATAACCTGGGGCTGCTCTCAGTCCCCATCTACCACCTCCTCTACCTTTATAACCAGGATAGCTCTACGATTGCTGAAAAAGCCATGAAACCCAACAACTTTATCGATGAAGTGGCAGACTTCTTTGGAACTAAGTGAAGCCAATTCCAAGCTCCAGAAACACCCCAAGTACTTGTCCATAGATAACTAGGCAAATATGTGGGGGTACATCCATACAATGGAATGCTACTCAGCAATTAAAAAAAAAAGGAATGACCTACCGATGCATGTAGCAATATAGATAGACCTCAAAATAATTATATCAAGTACAGAAGACTGACAAATAAGTGAATGTGCTGTATTATTTCACATACATAAAATTCTAGGAAATGCAAACCAACCTATTATGACAGAAAGTGATTCAGCATGGATAAGAGTGGAAAGGGAAGGGAGGGATTATGAAGAGCACAAGAAAACCTTTTTTCACTATCTTGTTGTGGTGATGGTTACACAGGTGCATACATATGCCAAAACTTATGAAATTATACACCTGAAATGAGTGTAGTTAATTGTATGTTGATTATGCCTCAATACAGATGTTTTAAAAAAAATTTTACCCCCCAAATTGTCGAGTTGCATCAATCCTTCCTGAGATCTATATCGCATAATGTCTGTGGCTCCATTCACCATTGGTACACAGCTTTTTAAGTCCCCTGCGATGTATAAAAGCTATAAAAAGCACAATTTAGAGAGGGAGAATTACTGTACTTAAGACACAGTGGTTCCATGTTTTATAAATGTAAAAATGGAGTGTTAGAGCTCAATCATCTAGCCTAGCCTTTCACACTATACTTAAGGAAACTACACTCAGAAAGATAAAGGCAACTTGTTGAGGTCACTTGGCATCTAAGTAAAGATTTTGAAGATATGCTTTTTTTGCTGTTAGATAATGGAAATAATAGGAATCAAATACAGACTTTGCCAACTTATCATTTACTTGGTCTATTTCTGTTCAGAAGAATCATATGGCAAGAACCACAACAAAAAATATTATTTTTTCCACAGCTCTCATTGGCCTATACAAAATACATGCAAAGCCAAACCTGTATTTTGAAATTCTATCTTCTATTTAAGCATTCTTTCTCATTTTCATTCTGACTGCTTTCATATAGCTTAAATCTTTGCAGAAGGTTCTTTAAATCTCTGACAGAGCCAGAACCAGCTGTGTTTGCTATTGAGGGTGGAGAGAGAAACAATATTTACTAGCAAAACCAAGATCAGACTTGAGAGGGAATAAAATCAATTGACAACAGGGGAAAGAAGAATATTTGCTAATCTAAAACATTTTTTTTTTACTCCATCACTGATTTTACCCTTGGCCAAGGAGGTCCAAATTAATTCTGTAAGAGGAGAGGGGCCATTTTGTGCACATTGTAAACAGATGCCTAGAAAGAGGCACGAGAGGAATGCCTGCCCTTGCTCTCAAATTGAGGCATCAATTATAGTCTAGTCCTTTCCATGGCAGAGCGGAAAATACATAGGCACTGAAGTAACACAGAACTGAACTCAACCCCTGAGACCTCCACTAGTAGGTGTTTTTCTCCCTCTCATAATTTCCTCATCTATAAAATGGAGGTGATAGTGTCTACTTTATTGCAGAATTCTTATAAAATTTAGAAACAACATGTGTAAATTCCATTTACAGTGCCAGAATTATATAACTGACATGTGGGTGCTCAATAAATGATAACTGTCCCCATTTATTATTTAAAGACTTAGCACATAATCATGAGAAAGGTCGCTGCTGGGAGGGGGAAACATACCTACCACACTTGGCAGTTCCTTTTGCTCACACAGGAGCTGCTGGAATTTGCCCCTCAGTGTCCAGCTGTTTCCTTCTGCTACAGCTGGGCAGCATCAGACGCTTCCCTGTGGTTTCTGCAGAGGCAGCCAGCACTTAGTTGGGAATCTTTTCTTGAGTTGGGTGAGAGATTTTTTTTTTTTCATGCCTAGAAGGACATACTGCTTTCTCAAACATAGGGGAGAGTTTAGCTGACTTTGAGACCTTGATGAACTCATTTAATTAATTTTCTTTCATGAGTTAATAATAAATTTTACACAGGTATAGTTATTTTCTCAATCACGTTTCTCTAGCCCTTTGTAAATATTTTCGTCATGGCAATTATCGCCATGTATATGGGTATTAGCTTATGCTGCTACTAGGTATTCACAGTTGAAATTTGAGTTTCTCAAGGGCAGGAAATATGTTCTTTTGTGTGTTCTCAGCACATAACACAGTGACTGCACATAGCTCTATAAGTGTTTGTGGAGCAAGATACCAGAAATCTCAACCGTCCTAGATCAAATCAGCTTATATCTCCTTTAGAATATTAGTCATGTCTAAAGTTTCTGTGGGCTACAGTGACAAACACAGTGCTCCAATAGCTTCCATTTATTAAATAGAGCAAATTTAAAGTTGGAAAATGACTTTTTATTGAGTTTGAGTTTAGACCTAAAAGAGTACAGTATATCTAATTCTTTGAGGAAGGATAAATGAAGATGTGTTAGGATCATAGTTGGAAATGATAGGACACCGTACAGTTCAATAATATGTTGGACTTGGGTGAAGGTTAAGGGGATAAATCTTTCAAAATTAGTTTGGGGAAACAGAAACGTTGGCCACCATGATTAATCTACCATGTGTAAGTCACATATTATTCCCAAATAAAGCCAGACACTGTTCAGACACAACGTTGTAGAGCATCTACTTGATTACATCACAATCCATCTGAACATCTCACAAAAATTAGTTGTGTGTGTATGTAAATGACGTATATCTTCTTAAGGGTTTCTCGCAGTTCAGAACTTTATAAAGCAAAAGAGGTTTAACTTAAAAGGTCTGAATCTACGCACGTGGATCATTTAATAAATAAACAGTTAACATCAGTGTAACTAATTTAGGGAGGAGTCTGACTTTGTTAGGTGCATGGGAATAAAATGATTTTGTTCAGCTAATAACAGTTACTAACTATATTTAGTTACAGTCTCCTTTCTAGGTAGTAGATGGTAGAAGATTCCTTTGGCAACTTCTCATCCGATCCTTTTATTTATTTAATTCTTGTCTCTTTCAGTTACTACAAGAGCCTTATTTTGGATCTTAAACCTTTGTCCTGTTCGCTTTAATACTTTATCAAATGCATATGCAAATTAAGACCTTTCCTTTCCTCTCCCTCATCCCCATCTCTGCATTATCACAGGCCAAAATGCATGCCTCTGGGGCTTGGTAGGAAAGGCACTCACCCTCACCTCTGTCCACTGTCCTCCACCCGCCATGCTCTCCTTGAGGTAGGAGTGAAGAATGAGGGCCACGGGAGGCATGACCTTTAACATGACCAGCGTGTCAGATACCCCTGGAAGGCTACTCCTGCACTAGCATCGTTGGAGAATAAAACCTCCCCTGCTTTGCTTTCAGCTGGAGTGCCAAAGTGGTCCAGTCCTGGCTAATGAGACAGATATATGCTATGGGGCTTCTGAGGACACATTTAGTTTCCCAACAAGGGGGAACTGGCTTGGTCATCCTCTTCTTCCTTCCTTAAATGTAGTCTGGATGCCTGGGGTTCACACAGCTGCCGGGCAGCCACAGGGGAAAGGCTGAGAGAACCTGAAAGCATCGAAGCCAAGGCCAGCAGCTACGTCCCACCGCATACCTGGTTATTTGAGTAAAATAAATCTGCATTTGTCAGGGCCACTGAAAGGCAGGCTTTGTATCACTTGCAGCCAAATGCAGCTGTCACCTTGATTAGCCGTAACTCTGATCTTGGGCTTTTTCTAGAAAGGGTGGCACCGCCAATCAGCCTTGCAATTGCCTTATTCTTAGCAATGCCCCTGGGTATTGGTAGTCCTGTGAGACGTTTGTCCACATCTGTCAGCGTAGTCCCTCAGCGGGCAGTGCTGTGCCTCATTCCTCTATTGTCTGTGCCTCTTGGCCATTCTCTGTGATCGTTTCCACGATCATATGCACCTCAGCAACCTCCCTGCCCCGGAGCCTGCAAGCATTGGGGAATCCCATCTTCTGTGTCTCTGGAGCATCTAGATCTTGAGAGAGCTGAACTTCTACATGAGCCATCCACCTGACATCATCTCTCTCCTGCTCTGGTGGAAACAGACAGTAAGAAAGGCCAATCCGCTAAGTAGACCTGCAGGCTGCTGGGTAAACAGGAGTCTCCCTGCATTTGTGTGAGTGGTTTTCCTGGAGCCTTAGGCACAGAGTTTCATTCCCCTTAGGGAAGCTTTAGAAAGGAATATGCTTTCTCCATGAATATCATACTGCTTTCTCCCTATACACGTGGGACTTCCAGGTCCCTGTGTCTGCTCCTTCTTCTTTGTACCAGCAGGGGGCAGCAGTGGCAGTTCTGAACTGGCTTCTGTCAGTAAGCCCTGTCAGGAGGGGGCTGGCCCATGAACAGGATGGTCTCTAGATTTAAATATGCACAGCTTAGTGGTTTCTGTTTCCAGCTTAGTCCCGCATTCTGACAATCACCACTTACTACCATCATACATACTCACAGTGTGTGTGTGTGTGTGTGTGTGTGTGTGTGTGTGTGTAATAATTTTTTGTTGATTTCAGAGAGGAAGAGAGAGGGAAGGTGAGGTAGGAACATCAATAATGAGAGGGAATCATTGATTGGCTGCCCCCTGCACACCCCACACTGGAGATGGAGTCCACAATCCAGGCATGTGCCCTTGACTGGAATCAAACCCAGGACCCTTCACTCCACAGGCCAACGCTCTATTCACTGAGCCAAACTGGCCAGGCAGGGAAGTATATATTTTTATGGAGCTGAATCATGGGTATTTCTCTGCTTCCATTTCCAACACTCCATGTCATACTGCATTTTTCTCATATCAGCGACTTGATAATTAAAATTTAAAAGTCTCACTCTATTTGTCTCCATTTGGCTTGCAGTTCAGTACTGAGTTCACACTGTCATCATTTTTTATAGAGGGTTAATCAATTGTGCATGTATTGCCCTAATCCTACCAGGCATATCATGAACCCACAAAATGCTGCTTCATTGCATACACGTTTGTGAATATCTGCTATGAACAGACTTCCGTGAAATGCCCGTTGCAGCCACAGTAGGAAGTGTCTATACTGCCCACCTTGTCTTCGGGTATTCAAAGGACATATTTCAGGATCCAAGCCACCTGGAAGCCTAAGTCTAAATTCTTTCTCACCTTATATGTTTTTAGTCTGTTTGTTTGCTTGGTTTCCCCTCTCTCTTACACATTGCTCCCATGCACCTGTTGGATGGAATTAAAAGCATGCCTCATTCAGCTTGTTGAGGTTTGCTGGGTAACAATTTCAGGCCCACTTATGTTTCCTCCACTAACACTAGTCAATCCTTTCAGCAATAAACCAGTCAGACACCTAGCACAAAAATTTAGATGATAGCAAACAATCAGAAAACCTTTTTTTTTTCCATAGAAAAAAGAATTGGTCAGTTATAAGACTAAATACTTGAGCTACCCCAATAACTTGGGAATCACATTTTTATAACTTTAACCATTTTCAAACTCCTTTTGAACTGTTGTCTAAGCACAATATGGGATGAAGGCTTATTCCCCACCATGGAGACTATACCTAATTGAGAGTTTTTAAAAAGTTACCAATGACATCCATGAATTCCAGTCATGAATTGAATATTTTAATATTCTCCTATAAAAATATCTAAAGAAAGTTGCAGGAACATTTTTTTTAATTTAGAGAATGTTTATTTCCCCTGTTATGTAAAACAAGTACTTATGGTAAAATCTAAATATTATCTAGGCCATTCAACTATGTGCTTAGAAGACAATGATGAATAAATGTCTCACATTCGGAGATGCTGAATTTGATGTCACAGTTACATAGGAATAATAGTGTTTATGTCTTATTGTTCCTATTAGTAGTGCAAATAATTACTTGCTAATTTTTCTGTTTCCTCCAAGTCTATTTTAAGCAGAGTCTACTTATATTATGAACACATTTAGTGGAAATGCTTCCTCCTCCCAAGCTTTTGCTACAGAAGCATCAAAAGATCAAGTGTCCTGAAGTTTCCTAACAATAAATCTAATGACAAAGCCAATGATTTTGGTGTCACATAAACTGTGGTTTGTGAGTCATAATGGCTTTCCAATTTTGTATTTTGGTCAGTACATTCCAGGCCACTGAACTGTCTCACTCATTGACAGAGCTGCCGTAGACTATGTGGCTCCTGGAATATCTGCCTATCTCATTTCTACTGGCTGAAATCTTACTCTAATAAGTTTCTTTATTTCTTTAAGGACTTTGAGCCTCATTGCTCTCTGACAGAGTGATGGGGTCAGCGTTTCTAGTCTTTTTGTCAGATTATCTGTGATAGCAAGAAAGTTTGCCACACAAGTCTTTAAAGGGGACCTCAGCTGTGGGAGGTGATGCTTAATGAGAAGATTGGATATCCCAAAGTGATTTCTTCATTATTTTGCCTAAATCAGATGATGACTAGAGTAATAGACTCATAAATGTTATGTCTGATCTCTCTGATTGTTTATACAGTTAACACTGCAAAGCAAGTGTTTAAGAATGATTGCCTGCTGAACACAAAAAATCAGAGGATTTAATCTTATCTGATAACGAATAGAAGCAAAACTTGTCCCCTGCTTGCTCCATCCACTTTCTCTGTCTGCTTCCCATATCTTCTCTCGGGATTGACTTGGCCAATGTCCATTTTCTAAAGTGAGTTTTAAAGAACCGAGTCTATGACACTATTTGCTCAATAAGGTCACTAATACATTCTGATACAAATGTCTATGTAATGTTACAGATACTTACAAAAACACTAATAAAATCTAATAGATGTTAATGAGATGAAGTTTTTAATGTGTGCTATGTTCCCTGGAAAAAAGCATTGAATGTTTTTGCTTCTTTGACATTGCCTTCTTACCATTTTAACTTGTTAAATAAACAAATTGCTGCTTAATAAACATCAGCAATTCTCTACTCATGCCCTCAGTTCTAGTGCTCCCTTGGGAGACAAAGAAGCTGTGTAAAGGACCAAAGTCATGAAAGAACTAATGTTTACCTGGCAGTTTTCCTCATGTTGGGGCACCTCCTGGCTTCCATTCATCTCCCCATGAATTGTACAGAATTAAAAATAATAAAAGTCTACTTTAAAATGCTTAAGTTATTATAAGAATTGGTTTCTTTTTAAGAGAAAACACCAGTGATTTTTTTTTACCAGGGTTAAAATGTAACTACTGCATAGTCCCCTTAAAATTTTGATTTTTAGCAACCTTTGTTTTATTCACAGTCAAGACCAAATAGGATAATCTCAGACAAAAAAGCCAGACAGCAGCTGCCGGCATTTTGTGCTTGGAGGGAGATTCTGAACGCTCATCCCTCATCACCATCCCTCTCCTCCCAGTCATCGAGGGTTCAGAAGCTCCCCCGTTATTTGTTCCTTTGGTTCCTTTTTGGCTAAATGTTCTTCAAGAGTTTGCAGTTAAAATGCAGTTGCTTTTGGGAGAATTAAACGGAAAGCTTTTATTATTACACACCTTAGCGAGGCCTTGAGAGTTGATACCTAACACGTCAGTATGGGGGTGAGGGTGAAAAGCAAAGAAGCAATAGAAAAAGAAGTTTAAACATGCAGGTTGTTTTGTATTAATTTTTATATTTATTGAATTTATTAGGGCAACATTGAATAATAAAATTATATAGGTTTCAGGTGTACAATTCTATAATACATCATCTGTATACTAGATTGTGTGTTTACCATTCAAAGTTAAGTGTATTTCCATCACCATTTATTTTCCATATGCCCTCTTCTACCTCCCCCCACTTTCTCTCTAATTACCATGCTGTCATCTGTGTCCATGAGTTTTTCTTCATTTGCTTAATCCCTTTACCTCTTTTACCCAGCCCTCCAGCCCCCCTCCCCTCTGACAGCTGTCAGTCTGTCCTCTGTATCTGTGAGTCTGTTTATTTTTTAGTTTATTTTGTTCATTAGATTCCACATATAAGTGAAATCATATGATACTTGTCTTTCTCTGACTGGCTTATTTTACTTCGTATAATACTCTCCAGGTCCATCCTTATTGTCACAAAAGGTAAGATTTCCTTCATTTTTACAGCCAAGTAGTATTACATTGTGTAATTTTACCACAGCTTTTTTTATCCACTCATTACTGATGGACACTTGGGCTGTTTCCAGATCTTGGCAATTGCAAATAACATTGCAATGAGCATAGGGGTGCATATATTCTTTCTAATTAGTGTTTCAGGTTTCTTTGTATATATACCCAGAAGTGGAATCACTGGGTCAAAAGACAGTTCCATATTTAACTTTTTGAGGAGACTTTATAATTTAAAAAATGGGCAAAGCACCTGAATAGACACTTCACCATGCTCGTTTTGACACCTCACAAAATTGCTGAGAACTCATCCAGCTTCTCAATATCTTCACACAATTTAAAGTATTCACTGGTTCAGAAATAATCCATATGTGAATTATTTAATGGATTCACTTATTTCAATTTAATTTAATTCTACCTCCATATTTGATAGTTATATTCTATATACCAACTAGTGTGCCAAGTCTGAGAAGAGAGATTAGGAGCTATGTGTCCTGCCCTTAAGAAAAATCACAAACAGAAGAGACAGACACACAAAAAAACTACACCCCAAAACAAAGTAATATTACCATACAAGTCAGACAACTGTAAATGCCAGATAGTGACAGCAAGCTGTGGTGAAAGGGAAAATGCTGTTCCTTCTGTTTGACAGGTTAGAAAGACACTCACAGAAGTGATGGCACTTGATTTCAGTTCTGATTGATAAGTTATAAGTGGATAGAGAATAAGGGAAGAACATTCCAAGCTGAGGCAACAACATGGAAATAACATGGAGGTGAAGACTGGAGCTTTAAAAGTCTGTGGCTCTTTTGAGAACAATCTGTTATCTGGTGTGGCTTCCACTCTGGGTATATAGAAAAATGTAGTGGGAAAGATCATTCATTACATCTACAATTGTTTCATGTTTTTATCCATATGCCTATGGCATTCAGCTACAAAATGACAGAGAATACACAAATGGTAAGTTATAGAGCAACACAAACACACAGAGGACTGTCTTAATTTCTTACAACATAAAACACTGCAGCGGGTATTTCCAGATCTACCTCTAAACCCCTAGAGGTAGAATAGGCAGAGGATTAATAGGTGGGCGAGAAGGGATCACACGGGCTCTCCAGTGTGCTCTGAGAGACAAACATGGGAGAGAGCTGAGCCCGTTAGCTGGAAAACCTTCCTCCCTCCTCTGAGTTCTGGAGACACGTGTCAAAGCAGATGTTGCTAAGTCAACAGAAATATGCCAACGCCCTACTGAGTAGCAACCATGAGGCTCAGTACTGGGAGTTCAATAGTATATGAAATACAGACTGGAGTCATATTAGGGAGAAACATATGAACTGATAACAGCCATAGTGGGTAAAACAATAGTTAAAACCCAAAGTACTATACAAGCCAAAGGGTGTTTTTTTTTTCCTTTTTCTTTTTTCTTTCTTTCTTTTTTTATCCTACATATGGAGGTCAGGAAAACTTCCTAGAAATAATGACAGGCAAAATGAGCATTGAAGGATGAGCAAGGTTTTCTCTTGGCCAAGAAGAAGGGGAAGATGTCCCATAGAGGCAAAGGCAGAAATTGCGTGGCTTATTTGAGGAACTATTCGCTGAGAAGAGAGCAAATAGAGACATGTGAAGACAGAAATAAGGATAAGAGATGGGCAGGGGCCAAATCTTGAAGGACTATATAGGACATACAAAGGGATTTAAAATTTATTGTGTAGAAAATAAGCTTCATTAGGAAGTTTTAAATGAGGTATTTGTGTGAACAGGATTAACTTTTGGAAATGACTCACTGGCAATCTTGTGCAGGAGGATTGAATAAATCACTTTGGGAAGATAAGAAAAAGTGTGTCTACCTGAACTCATGTAGTGCCAGCGAAAATAAAGAAAGAGTCAGGTTCAAGAAACACTTCAGAGGTACAATAAATAGAACTTAAGGACCAGTCAGACGGTGAGGAAAATTTTAAGAATAGAGAGAGGTTTAGAATGGCATATGCTTTTTTGTTTGTTTGTTTTAACTCCAAAACACAGAGAACTAATTTTTAGATATATCTCTGAACTTGTGTTCTTCTCAGACAGCTGATGGGCAGTTTTTGACATTCACTTCTCCATGTCATCTTGAGTCCTACCATCTAGTTTAGCATTTCTCTACTTCCTCACAAAGAGGTAGAAAGCCTGGATAATTCTTCATCCCCACTGTGCACCAATTTTAGTAGAACCAGGATAACTTTACAGTAAATGTACATAAACTCGGTATGTATTTGTCTGAGTCACCGAGGAAAACAGCCGGAAAATTCCATATGTCAGCAGAGGGGTCTTAAACCAAGGAACTAATTACACAAGTCTTATATGACCAAGGGAAATATGAACAGTAGTAGAAGTCACCACTACCCATAGGCTGAAGGAACAAGGGGAAAGGGCCTAGTCTGCCTCCTTGGAGTTAGCCAGGGGTGGGCAAACTTTTTGACTTGAGGGCCACAATGGGTTCTTAAACTGGACCGGAGGGCCGGAACAAAAGCAACCTGACCATGCTGGCACTCTCATCTTGGGCTGCTGGTGAAGGAGTGGAGGGGGGAGCAAGAGAATCTTCGCTCTTTCAGCTCCGAAAGCCAGATAGAACAGCCGTAGTTTGCCCACCTCTGATTAGACTGTAATGGGGAGCTGCCCTGCATTGGGGGAGACTGGAGGGAAGGTAAGCCACTGTAGACAAAGCAAAGAGCAGAAGAAAGAAGCATCCTAAATGCTGCCTTCGGTCCAGCTTCTCCTTTCCTGCCAGGGCCTCCTTTTGCATCTACCTGGAAGCTCACTGGGATGGATGCTGGGAAATGTAGTTCGCAGGGACCTGCCTCCTGCACAAAACGAAGAAAGAGAGGCCAAGGGACCTATGTCACAGCAAATAGGTAACTAGGACATACAAGTAAGTGTTCATTTATGCTGAGGTAAAGTAATATACTGCATACATAAAAACAGACACATAGGTTATATGATCTCAGGCACAGAAAATATATTCTTCATTTCCAGATACTGTCAGAGAGAGCCATGCAAGTGTATTTTATTCATATTTCTTTCTACATAAATTCAGAACAGGATCAGGATTTAAAAATTCAAAATACTTTATACAAAGATCCTTGTGAGTTAGTTATTGGTTAATTAGTTTATTTTTCATTATTTAACCCAGTTTTTACTCACATAGTCCTCTTAGTCTAACTTGGCACATGGGCTCATTTCCTGTATTATGTAAGTGCTGGAAGACAAATATTCTTTCTTTACTTGCACTGGGTGCTCGGGGTACTAAATAAATGCTGCTTGATAATGAATTCATAGAAGTAGAGCTTGCAAGGTGACAATTTACTTTATTTTTTGTTTCCATTTGCTTCTCTCTGGCCAGCAGTTCTCAGGAACCTTTAGAAAGGTATTCCGTGTGAAGAGTTCTACCACAAGGTTAATTTGTGGCAAGATGAATATGTTTTCCCTTCATCGAGCTACATTTACTTTAAAGTCCATAAAGTCGTTTTATTCATGTTGCTGTTAATTGTACAACTCCTGGTAATCTGCCAAGGATAATGACGTTTGCCACTTTTGATCAGTGCTCTGCTGTAGAACAACTTGTTCAGGCCCTGGCTGAGGAAGAAAAACTTATTAAGTAGATTACAGCACATGGCTTGTATGCCGAGTACCGAACTGAGCTGAGATCAGAAAGGGTGATGATATAGTGGTTCATCTTTATAACTCAGAAACAAAGAAATGCTCAAATTAATATGCATCAAGACCATGGATGTTCATCTTTACTCGTGTGTTTAGCACCATTATCTTAAACCAATATTGAGCTTAGCTGATGTTTCTCATGAGTTTTATTTTTACTTAAGGGTAATGCCTGCGTCTGGAGTCACAGATTCATAAGGGAGTTGGACAGATAGCTTAGAGGAGTAAATACTGTGACAAACACAACAACACATGCCGCATCTAAAGAAAGCAAGTGTCCTTCAGCATCATTCCACTTATGCAACAAATGACACCTGCTGTATACCAAGCCCTGTTCTAAATGCTGGAAATAGAGCAGTGATCAGACATATATCCCTGCCCTATTGAGGTTTCATATTTTAGCAGTAAGAGGCATATGACAAAAAAGCAAGTGAATACATAGTAAGTTAAATGGTAAGTAGTGCTGAGGAATTAAGCAAAGTATATCAGATGGTAAAAGTATATCAGATGGTAGGGGAGGAGATTTTGCAGTTATCCTAGACAGTGACATGGGGTGAATTACCTGTAGGATGTGAACCATCAAACCATGTGGATATTTGGAAGGAAAGGAAAGACCTGTTAGGCAGAGAGAATATGAGTTTAAGGGTCCCCAGGCAGTGGTTCTCAGATTTTGCTGGATGTTAGAATTACCTGGACATCTTTAAAAATTACTGATACCTGGATCCCACTCCCAGACATTGAGATTTAATTCGCTGGAGTTCTCACCTGAGCCTGGGAGTTTCAAAAGCTCCCCGAGTAACTCAGTTATGTAACAAAGTGGGAACCCTGCCCTAATGATTCAGCCAGTTATTGTCAAGTGGATTGCAGGGTTGCAGCCCCCAGGCTATTGACCTGTTCAGGAATGGGCATTCATGCTGGGGTTTTGTTTATTTGTTCAGGGGTTTGTTTGCTTGTTTTTTAATGTGTTTCTTTATAAATATAGTTCTTTTTATATTTTTTAAGAACTTTACTTTTTTAAAAAATAAATCTTTATTGTTCATATTATTACAATTGTTCCTCTCCCCCCCCCCCCCCCCGCCACATAGCTCCCCTCCACCTGGTTCCCATCCCACACTTTGCCCTTACCACCCCCTCTCACTGTCCTCATCCATAGGTGTACAATTTTTGTCCAGTCTCTACCCGCACCTCTCACACCTGTTCCCCCTGAGAATGGTCAGTCCACTCCCTTTCTATGCCCCTGATTCAATTATATTCACCAGTTTATTGTGTTTATCAGATTTTTTATTCACTTGATTTTAGGTTCACTTGTGATAGATATGTATTTGTTGTTCATAATTTTTATCTTTACCTTTTTCTTCTTCCTCTTCTTAAAAAATGCATTTCAGCATTTTATATAATAACTGGTTTGGCAGGGATGAACTCCTTTAGCTTTTTCTTATCTGTGAAGCTCTTTATCTGACCTTTAATTCTGAATGAAAGCTTTGCTGGGTAGAGTAATTTTGGTTGTAGGTTCTTGCTATTCTTCACTTCATTCTGCCCTGCATAGTTTCTGTTGAGAAATCAGTGACAGTTGTATGGGTGCTCCCTTGTAGATAACTAACTGTTTTTCTATTGTTGCTTTTAATATTCTCTCTTTGTCTTTTGCCCTTGGCATTTTAATTATGATGTGTCTTGGTGTGGTCTTCTTTGGGTTCCTTTTGTTTAGGGTTCTCTGCACTTCTTAGACTTGTAAGTCTATTTCTTTCTCCAGGTGGGGGAAGTTTTCTGTCATTATTTCTTCAAATAGGTTTTCAGTATCTTGTTCTCTCTCTTCTTCTGGCACCCCCATAATTCTGATGTTGGTATGCTTGAAGTTGTCCCAGAGACTCCTTACACTATCTTCATATTTTTGGATTCTTTTTTTTTTTTTTTTTTTTTTTTTTGCTTTTCTGGTTCTGGGTTTTTGCTTCTTTGTATTTCAAATCTTTGACTTGATTCTTGCAATCCTCTGGTCTGCTGTTGGATCTCTGTATATTATTCATTATTTCAGTCAGTGTATGCTTAATTTCTAATCTGTCCTTTTTAATGTCCTCAAGGGTCTCGCTAAATGTATCAGCCTTTTCTAGAAAATTCTTGAAAAACTTATAACCGTGGTTTTGAATTCTATATCCAATCATTTGCTTTCCTCCATTTCTTTCATTTGTGACCTGTTTCTTTGTCTCTGCATTTTGGTTGATTCCCTGAGTTGATAGAGTGGCTTTGTATCCTATAGGGTCCAGTGGCTCAGCCTCCCCAGTTACCTGAGGTGCACACTCTTGGTGTACCCCTTTGTGGACTGTGTGCACAGTCTTGTTGTAGTTAAGCCCTGATTGTTGTTGGTATCACTGGGAGGAATTGACCTCCTTGCCAGTTGGCTATGAGGATCAGCTGTGTCTATGCTGAGAGAACTTCTGTGCTGGATACACCCTTATGAGACAAGACTTGCAAAAGCCTCTGTGCTCAGCTTGGATGGGGTGGAGTCTCAGGGTGGAGCAGACAGCAATGGCTTCCCATCAGCCCTGCCCTAAGAGGCCCCTGGGTCTCAGTGTCATGCGGTAATCACTGTAAGCACCTCTGAGAAAAAGCCACCCTTGAGTTTTGCCTGCTGCCAGACAGTCCAGTGTCTCCCTGATTTAATGGAGTGAATCCAGAGATTGCCCCAAAGACAATAGTATGCTCTGTATGTCAAGGTGCAATACAAAAATAGAGCAGCTAAAATCAGAAGCGAAATTAAATAATTGAGCCAACTTTGTACTCAATTGGGAGCATGAAGCACAGAGAGAGATCATTCTATGAAATGTTAAAACACAGCCATTTGACTCCACATCTATCCATAGGGGAATATTCTGGGGCCAAAAAGAAATGCAAAAATTCTTAAGCCCATTTTAATGTTTAAATCATTAATGTTCATGGTGGCATTTGTATTGTTATCCCTAGACTGTTGTGTGAATATTCTAAATATATAAATATATAAATAAGAATAGGACAAGTGTGGATGTGGAGGTGGGCCAGCCCAGTCTTCCCATAGCCCTGAGCCACAGAGAAGCATTGCCACTTGATGTTACCCTAGGACAGCACCTCTCCCCTCTACCTTCAGTTCATCTTCTCAACTCAATTTGACTTGGGGCTCAAGCTGGGCATCTGCTTTTGGCTGTTCTTTTTTGCTTTGTTGTCATTGACACAGTTGACCCCATTGGACTCAGATACATATTTTGGTAGTATCTAGCCTTTTCCCTTACTCAAAAAATCAGATTATAAATGAGTAACATTTAAATACTATGTTCACATAGATTAATAGGAAGAAACAACAGTCTGGAAGGATGTACCAGTACTAGCATATTTATCTCTACAAGGCAAAATGGTTTGTGTTACTTTTAGAATCCAGAACATTTTGCTATTGGACACTTGATGACATAAAAGTAATGTGTCTTAGTCATTCATATCATTCACATATATATATATTTGGAGAGAGAGAGAGAGAGAGAGAGAGAGAGAGAGAGAGAGAGAGAGAGAGCCTGATATAGTGTAGGTGCTAGATAAATGTATATAAAATAAATAAATGAAATAAAAAGGCACATGTTTTAAACACAAAATTATTTGTATTTAAATGCAAGCATGTGCCAGAGTTAAGTGAAAATCTCCCCCCCCCCCCCCACACACACACTTAGGTTCAAAGCAACCAACTCCCCTGATATCAAAATGGAGGGATGTTGTAAAGTAGGGGGTGAGAAGTAGAAATGGAGCAGGGTGTGAATATTCTCAGTGGTCTTGAAACATTTTCCCCAAAGTCAGAGTTTCTGCTAACTTCCTAAAATATCCACTGCCCTCTTTCCAGATGGACCTCTTATCTGGACAACGTCTGCCCATTCTAAATAACAGCGCTGACAATGAGGATATCAGTGACAAATATAAACATGGTCTCTTTTTGTATAACTTAAAAGACGTATTACTTTTCTAAATGTTAATTTATTATTTATATTCTGTCTGTGAGGGAAATGGGAGGTTAGGCAGTTGACTTATATTTTTGTGATGAACAATGGGCTAAAATTATTTTCTCCCCCCCTTAACCTTATCCTCACTACTTGCATAGAAAAGAAGCCAGGACGGGATATGTGATACTTTCTCAAGGCAGAGGCCCAGATCGCTAGAGCCAGGGATGTCCCAGGACCTGCCTTGCCCAGTAATTCATAAATGTTAACAGGACTTTTTTTTTTATCCCCAGAAGAAATCTGTCTGCTATGTCAGTCTATAAAACAGAACCGTAGCGTGGCTTTGGTTCAAGTAATGGCCTGATACTTCTTGTTTCTTGATGTGACCTGAGGACCATCAGAGAAGTTTTAATAACCACTGAACTAGTTCAAGCCCCACATTCTGCAGCTATTGATACTGAGCCCCAGAAAGGCTGTGACTCATACTATACTGTCAAGTTAACGTGCAGAAAAACCACCTTGTGAATGTTTAATAGTGATGATGAGTGGGTTCTTAATGGCCTTATCCACTTTGTGGATTAGTCTTGCCATCTGTTTCATCTATTCTTTGCTAAGGCTGCCTGCCCTGTGGCTATTTCACATTCATTAATAGCTCCATCAGCAGTCTAGTAAAGGGAAAAGAAGATGGAAAACTCAAATCCCTTATTAGATCTTATCTAGAGGAAGAAAGACGAAAACTAATGAACATGGCAAGATGTGTGTCAGCTCTGGCTGGGTCAGGAGTGCTTCCAACTCTGTTCCTGGTCTATTTCAAACTTCTTTCTACAGCCATGTGTTTCCACTCACCCAACGCTAGCAGACTTGCTTCCTGACCAAACATAAAACTTAGAAAATGTTCCTTCCCAAAGCAAAGACTGAATTTAATATCAAACACAGCCTTACTTAGAGTGAGGCTTTGTGGCTGGCACCAGCTTCCACCTGGGATCTCTCTCCTCCTGTTTGGAAATTTTGATGTTTTTCAGCACCCCTGCTGTCCAGCTTCTTCTGACTTTTGATGCAAACTGGTGTTTTCATTAAGTTTGTTAGGAGCTAGGTTTTGGTCTCCTATCACAAGGTGGTCTCCATCATTAATTTCTAAACCCAGGTCTCTGGCATAAACCAGTTTTATGATGAGGAAATGGCCTCTGGGTTCCTCGTTTGGCTCCCTAACCCTAGTGACTACCTCCTGCTCCTGCTGTGAGCCCAGGGGGAGCTTAATGATGCTTCCTGTTAGCAGAGTTCCTGACTCTGCTGCTACCAGTGCAGGACTATGCCCTTAGCTTAGAAACAAACCGGGAGCCCCACCCACCTGACATCCATCCTGTGAACTGAAAATGACAACTCAGGTGTGGGTAGGTTCTAGAAACTACCCTTGGCTTAAACATAAGTCTATATCAGAACACAAACTATACAGGGAAGGGAAGCTTAAAATTGAGTATCAGTGTGTGCGAACAGTCTGCTAGACACTTCCCACATAGATATTTCTTGATTTGAGTCATTCCTTTCTTCACTTAAATTCATATGTTTACACATATATATGCATATATAACCTTTCAGATATATATTATATATTATATATATTATATATATACATATATAATATATGTATATGTATATGTATTTGTATATGTATTTGTATATGTATTTGTATATGTATATGAATTAGTTTGAATAAAACTGGAGCTACTCTAACAAAAACAAAATTGGATTAAAAAAGTGGATTAAATAATATAGCAGATTTCCTGTTTCAAAAATTAGACCTCAAAACGGTACACATTTTCTGTCCTCCCCACTTATTAACTAGAACACTTGTGATTCACTCTCCTATGAGAACTTGAGAAGCTGCATTGTTGACTGACAGTGAACACTTCACAGTGTACCATATTCTGCTGCCATATATAAAGGGTCATTGAAACTGCCTTATCCCAAATAGCTCCATCTCACTCAGGCATAGCTAACACATTTGTTCTTTTCCTTCAGTAGAGTGTACATTCTTTGGAAGTGGGAATTATGTCTCCTATAATTTACCTCAAAAGATCTTTGGGTGTGCAGATGGAGGTCATTAGCTATTTGCTATTACCACAAAGGACAGAACAAGGAGAACTAGCTTCAAGGGAAAGTAGGTAATCAGATAAGGTGGTCAGATATTAGAGTCATTTATTAAGGGAGCTTATTGAATCTTCTTCCTTAAAAATATTTCAAATAGAGTAGAAAACTGCAGGCCCAAGATGGTTTGGAAGCAGTTCTGCTTGGTATAAATGCCTGAATTTTGAAATAAGTTGTTTTCTATAATTTGGATTAATTCAGCTGTGCAATTTACCCCTTTCTTAGCAAGGAGCACAAAATGCTGGTTATAGACTGTTACTGCACTTGTCTGAGCATGGCCCTCTCCATGCTCTATTATCTGCCATGATTCACAGACATTATATCATTTTTATTCACTCACTCATTCAGTTAATATATATGGAAGGCTGTCTATACAACAGGCACTAGGTTTTGACTGTAGTACAGTAAAGAAAGGCCGATTATACTCACTGGTGAGACTGGTGACTCATGGACCCTGATGACCTAAACTGCCTCCCAAATCCTCCAAAGCTTAATGAGCCAGACAGCCTTTGAAGAGCAAGCAAATGGATTCCATATACCTTCTAAATTAGATAAATATCAAATTCCCTATGGTTCTATATAATGTGTTGGCATTTAGGAGATTGAGGCTAAAAAGTGGTATTGAGATATTTTAGCTATCAAAAAACATAAATAGCCAAAACTGGTTTGGCTCAGTGGTAAGAGCGTCGGTCTGCGGACTGAGGGGTCCCAGGTTCGATTCCAGTCAGGGGCATGTACATTGGTTGCGGGCACATCCCCAGTGGGGGGTGTGCAAAAGGCAGCTGGTCGATGTGATGTTTCTCTCTCATCGGCGTTTCTAGCTCTCTGTCTCTCTCCCTTTCTCTCTGTAAAATATCAATAAAAATTAAAAAAAAACATAAATAACTTTGAGTGCCTATTCTATATCCTTCTTATACTTGTCTGAGTGCTCAGATTCTTCCCTCCAGTGGAAATTATTTGGGTAGAGTCTGGTTTTCAAAAGTCATGATAAAATGCATGTTTTATTGTCTTCTTTCCTCTATCAGTGTTTCCCAAACTTTTGACATATGTGTACCCCTTCTATAATTTTCATAACGCTGAGTACTCCTCGTAAAAGAAAAAAAATGGATGTATTTTAATAATAATAAAAATATATTTATGTTTTCTTTTTTTGGTACATACTCAAAATAATAATAAACAAAAAATAAAATTATAATAAAATATAAATAAAAGTTATATTATAAATAACATTTATTTGCACACCGGACCATCTCACACCTCACAAGACTGTCTTGACTTGACTCATGAGAACGTAGAATTAGGCACAGCTAAACAGTGCAGTGCATATCCCCACCAAACTCCAGTGCAATCTGTACCCCCACCAAACTCTTCCCGTACCCCTGGGGGTATGTGTACCACACTTCGGGAAACACTGCTGAATCTATCTTATCAGCAGAGAGAGGGTACAAATTCAGTGAAACAAATATTCAGGGGTATGTGGGGCTTGGTTGTTATGCACATTCTCAAAGATAAACACTGGCTTTCACATCCCATCTCCCCATTTAACATACCTTTACCTGAAAGGGAAGAGGTGATTGATCAACATCACCACTGAAGAGCCTAAGAAATTCATAACTCTATAGTTTAGGATTGCTTCCATTTTTAATTACCTAGTATGTGCCAGGATCTGAAACAGGGGCTTCTTAAGTCTACCTTTACTCGTCACAACTACCACAAAAAACATATTTATCCTACTGATGAGGAACTGAGATTAAGAGCATCAAAGAGTATTAGTTAGAGTGGCCTGTCTGCTAACATATAACCCCAAAGTTTTAGTTTTTTGACAAAGCATGAGATTATTTCTTATTCAAGCACTAGCCCAACATGGTATGGCGTTCCTGGTCAGGCAGTCCTTCAGACAGCAACTTGGCGATCCAGGATGGAAGTAGCTTGGAGACCACTCTACTGGCTAGTGGGAAAGAGAATGTAGAATCACATGTGGCATAATCACTATTTTTTCATATTCCACTGTGCAGAATGCAGACACACAATTGCAAAGAAAGGAGGGGGATATAGTCAAGTTGTGAGAACTGGAGAAAAAGAAAAACAGTTTAGTGAACAGTTACCCAGTCTCTATCACAATAAATCCTTGCCCAAGTTGCATAACGAATATGTGGTAGGTCTAAGATATAAATCTCTGACCTAGGACCTAATTACGTCAGTGTGTTTGTGAGCTTGTGCAGCAGAATATTGGACTATCTTGCCACGTGGAAGTAGTTTTTTTTGGGAAAAGATGGCCGATCCTTTCTATCGGGATCTAGGAAATACACTGAACTTAAGGATGGCTCTGTCATTCCATCTGCAAAGAGCAGTGATGAAGACTTTCTGAGAGAGTAAAGAATGAAATAAGTTCTTGAAAGTATCTTTGTTACTCTGCAAGAAGATGCAATAATTTCACTTGGAGTCAGCTTTAGGCATTCAAAGACAACTGAACTGTCACTGGGTGGAACGATCTGCAGGAGGAGAAGCCCTGACTGTTTATTTCTTCTTTTTTCAATCAATACAAACATTTATTCAACTAAAGTTCAATGTGCAAATGGACAGGACTCTATTTTTATATTGTAGTAAAACGTACTGTGGAGAGGGGACCTGTGGAAGCAATTGATTCCTCTGGTAATTACAGCCATTCTTTCCAGTCATTCAATGGCTTCTAACATGATGATGCTGTTTCCTTGTATTACCACCATTCCCATGTTGTTCTGTTGCCCACCAGACATTCTGTTGCCATCTCCACACATTCATCTACCACAAGATTCATAAAGGGATCAAATCCCGAAATACTCCTTGGACATGCCTGACACCGTTTCATCTCAATGATAACTTCTTGTCCAAAGGTGTTTTTTTTTTGTGTGTGTGTGTTTTAACTCAGGAGGGTGATCTTTTCTCATGGTGCCCAAGCGGGCTCAAAGACACTTCAAAAAGGAAGTCTGACTTGGTGTTTTATTGAGAAATCTGTGCACTCTTCTGAAAGACTTGAGGATACTCATGAAGGAGCACAACTCTAGGAGAAGACTCCAGCACAGGAAGTAGTTAGCCCATCAACAAAGGGAAGCTCTGTTAGTCAATGGACCAAAACCTGTGAGCCACAGAATATAGAAGGTAGGAAAGAAATATGGTTTGGATGACAATAACAGCACACTCTGAGAAGAATTTTCATCCAAGAACATTGAGGAAGACTTGGGCATATACTGAGGTTTCAAGGGACAAATATTTTGCTCTTTTGGGATATCATGCTTGACTTGTTTTTTTTTTCTTTTTATATAAATTTCACATTATTTCACATGTGCTTATAAGTGTGTATCAAGTCAATAGATTGTCTGAAGGCAAGAGTTATCCAGGTTTTGGGAAAAATCATGACCAAAAGAAACAAATTGTAAAATAACTGGGGCCATAGGTGTCACAAGCCTCAAGTGTTGCAGTGATATAAATACCACAGGAGTGTCTTAAAACCATTTTATGAGAGTTAATTTCAGAAAGTCTATAGTCTGGGAGTGTAAGACCTCTGAAACTCTCTTCTTATTTTATGTTCATAAATTCCAACTTGACTCTTAAGGCAATACAATAAGTTTTATTTAAAAGGAACACTCTCAATTGGCATTTTTATGGTATCCTTTTCCCCCCTTCTGCAGGTTTTTATTTTTCCATTTGTCTATGCTCATATGGGAAATATGCCTGTATTTCTCTATGTATTTTTATTTATATGCTTTGAGGCTCTGGCTGGGTAGCTCAGCTGGTTGGAGCAGTATCCCTATCCACCAAGGTTGTGGGTTTGATCCCCAGTCACGGCACATACAAGAAGCAACCAGTGAATGCATGCTTGTGTGGGACAACAAATCAATGTTCTCTCTCTCTTCCTCTCTCTCTGCTCTTCTCTCTCTAAAATCAATGAATGAAACAAAATTTAAAAAATAATTCTTTGAGGACCAGAGCAACATCTTATTTCCTAATTCCTGGTAGTTCTATTGCCCTTAGCATTCCACTACCCAGATGGAGACAACCCATGATAACCCCACCTACACAGAGTATATGGCTGTTTCCCAGCCAGGAGTGCCCAAACTTTCCCCAAAATGGTTCCGTTTGTCTTTAATTAAAACTTAGAGCATCAGCTTCTTGGCTCTGGCAAGGGCTCTCAAATGAGAAGCTGCCTCACAGATTTGTTTCACTGCAATCTGCCTCACAGCAGGCCCCTTAGATGGCTGCCATCAGATTCTGGGACAGGAGAAAACTTGCAAGCTCACAGAGCCACTAAGAAAGGCAGTTAATGGCCAGAAGTACCTGCAGCTCCTTTCAGCTCATTAACTAAAGCTAACTCGGGGATCATTACTGGAGGGAGACTAATTTGGCAGCTGTCAGCATGGAGGGCAAAGATGCTGTGCTGACTGCAGGCCATGCGGACCCAAGGCCCCACACCCATCAGCTATTCTTTCTCTCTCCTTCATCTCAAAGCTCAACCACAGCTCATGAATAAAGTCTCTCTTTGTTTGTACCCTCTACTTAGCCTTTGTTCCAAAGTAGAATTTCATTATGGCCTAAAAATGGCCAGAGGGTCTTTAATAATGTTAAAAAACCAACTAGCTTATCAACTAACAACTTATCCTTTCTACACTCTACCAGAAGTGGGTAAGGTCATAAAAGGAGTAAAAAAACATTGTTTCTATCCATGTAGAGCTTTCATCCTAGTTGTTGAATTAAGCCCATCAAGAGAGAACATTGTAAAAATGTAGGATATTGTATAAAATGTAGAGTAGACTGAGAACAAGAGAAAGGAGAGATGAAAGGAGAGATGCTCAAATGGTTCACCTCTGTGTCTGTTGTGAAAAGAACTATGCATGCCACATAATAAGCTCTCAATAAATATTTATAGTAAGAATATGTATACTAGAGGCCCAATGCACGAAATTCTTGCAAGGGACTCAGCCTTTGCAACCGCAGCTGTTGTCTCAGCCCTAGCAGCTCTGGCTTTGTCCGAAAGGTCATCTGGAAGGACATCCTGTCTAATTAGCATATTATACTTTATATATTGTATATTATATATATATATGTATATGTATATATATGTATATATATAATACTTAAACATATTACACTTTTATTTTATATATATTATGTCATATATATGTATGTATATATATATTGCTTAAATTTATTTGCACTCACACTTAAAATTAGTTAGCTAAGCCTTTATCTAGGAATAACACTTATAGCCAATATATATTGTGCCCCTGCTATGAGGTAGACACTCATTTCATACAAAATTACTGTATCAAGTTAAAAATTAGTCTGCTTTATTTGGTCAAACATTAAGTTAACTCATGCCCAAAGCCTTGGCAGGGCCAGACCAAATTACTTTTGAGGGCCTTATATGGCACGTGGCCTGGATGTTCCCCACCCCTGACTTAGGCACTAATTATGCTCTGAACCAGGAAGCCTGCTCTAGCTCCTTCATTAGTAAATATGAGGCAAACTGTTTAAAAGAAACAGATGGATTTCCATGTGAGTAACCAAAGACATAGCATATGAATTTTATTAATTTCAATTCAAGAGAAGTGCGTTGACTATCTTCCAGGTGCCAGTGCTTGGTGCTGCTGAGCACTGAATGATGAGTAATCTCTCCTGAGAATAAACAGACAGACCCTAATTGTTCTCTGTAAAATGACAGTCATAATACTGGGTGGTCTTGGGGCCTCTTTCAGTATAAAAAGATGACTAAACAGAACTCTCAGGCTCTTTCATTTTATCTCACTGCCATTAACATATACAAAATGCACATACTTGTGGATGCGTTTGTAAAACAGTTTATAGATAATAGACCACTCTAAAGAGCTGAAAGAATGGAGTTTGCCCCCCCCCCAAATGCTGCCTTGGGTCCCACAGATACTATTTAAATTAAGAAATTTCTCTGTGTTAACTTCTTATAAATCCAGTTCACAATTATATGAATAAACCCACAGGCTGTTATTTGGAAACATAAAACAGGCACAAGCACAAAATCACAGCAGGGTAACAATTTTCTGTTTCTTTTAACCTCTTGCAAATGCCAACTTGCCATTCCCCAAACTGCTCTTTGGAGGAAATCAAGGTGAAACAGTTAGAACACATCGTCTCTGTGCGGTCAGGAGGGAGCCACCTCGGGTCCTCTCCGTTGTTTTCAATAGTAAACCTCCTAAAATGCTTCCCAATCCATATAAAATCTTAGCAAATAATTTATTCTTTAGAGTATTCGTGAATTACAACTCCTGAGGCCACATGATTAAGAAGTGTTTATATTTGGTGCAGAAAAAAGACTAGCATCAACATGGGTCTAACCTTAATCAAGATCAACTCTAAAGTGACCCAATGGTTTTGAGATTTGTCGTCAGCTTTAAACCATTATTTCTTCCTTGGATATAGTAACACATCCATTAGAAATGCCTTCCTTAGAGTATTTATGCACTAGAATGTTCTGGGAAGAAAATATCTCAGGAAAATTTTCTAGATATAGAGGGAAGTAGAAAAAGATCCTGTAAGCTTTTTTTTTTTAATCCTCACCTGAGAATATGCTTTATTTATTTTATTGATGATAGAGAAATGGGAAAGTTGAAGAAGAGAGAGAGGGGGAGAGGGGAAGGGAGAGTAAGAGGCAGAGGGAGGAGAGAGAGAGAGAGAGAGAGAGAGAGAGAGAGAGAGAGAGAGAGAGAGAGATTGATTGGCTGCCTCTGGCATGGGACCCAACTGGGAATCAAACCCACCACCCAAGTATGTGCCCTGACCAGGAATTGAACCGGAGAACCTTTGGTGCACAGGACAACAAGCCAACCAACCAAGCTACATTGATCAGTGCTGGGAGCTATTCTTAAGGAATACAGTTAGTAAATTAGATCAGTTTTCTATTTTGTTCCTACCTCCACCACAGAGTTGCAGGATTCTGAACTTTTATTTATTTATTTACTTTTACTTTTTTACTTACCTATGAAGTTTTCTTAGATTAGAATTAGTTGCTGGTTTTAATCTGCTTGTGAGATGCAAGGAGGCTCAAGCATCTAGATTATAATAGAACTGAGTCAAGCCTAGGAGACTTCTGTCTAAATCATAGTTAGAAACTGTCCAGTTTACTCAGATTCTTCCCTGTATATTTACTAATGTGTCTGATGCTATGACTTATGCTGGGTCACTTGAATGTCCTTCAACAGATAATTTCTGCTTGGTGCATGTTTCAGATATTTGAATATTTTACCCTTCATCATTCAACCCATATACTTCAGAATAATAACTAAAAATAATCCTTTACTAACAATGTCTCTTAGCTTTGGGAATCGATTTCTTCAGAAGCGGAAATTTTAAGAGAGGAAGGATAATTGAACCCAAGAATAGACTGCCATGGGAATCACTCCATTCCAGGGAACATAAAGGAAAGAATATACAACCATCTGCTGGATGGGCCAGACACAGCCCTGTCTGGGCCAGGTGGTCTCTGGGGTTCCCTTTCAGGTCTAGGCATCCATGATTTTGTGGAGACAAAATGAATGCCACAAATTTTTTTTAAGTACTGGGAATCTATGCCTTTCTTTTAAAAATCTTTGTTGGGTTTATTAAATTACCAAGTTAAATGCTTATTTCAAAAATAATTCAAAGTAAAATGTGAAAATATTCCCCTTACTCCAATTCCATTCCTCAGAATGAAGGTTAGCAGTATGGAGGGTATCTTTCTAGGGTATGTATTGATTCATTTTATGAATATATATTTCAGAGAAACTGCATAAATGTATATGAATAGACATATCTTTAAATCTGTATAAATAGATACATATAGTTTCTTTTTCATTATAAAAATTGGTGTTCTTCAAAACTTCCCTCTAAAATACCTCTTTGGCCCTAACTTATGTTTCTTGTTCTTATTCCAGTTGCCCTCAACCTCCATATTCTGAACCACTAAAACCCAAAGAACATTCCTGCAAAAGGAGACTCAGTGGATGGTAGGGGGTGGGGAAGATGCAGAGATGCCAGGACCAACAGCTTCCTCAGTAGGCATATACCATATATAGTGTGTCATTGTGTATACAACTTATATCCGGATTTATGTAGGGTCTGTTCACTGTGTCTCATTTCTAATGCAACTTCCTTCAAAGGAATTCAAGAAACTCCTGTAAGATATTTTGCTATGAACTGCCCCTGCAGACATCACACAGCATCTTGCTATTCCCCCAGGGATTTTACTTGCCCAGGAAAGGAGCGAGTTTGCAGGTTGCTCTTCAGTAAACACAAAATTCATGGCTTAGTTCAGAGTAGAGTAAGCCTGACAGTGAGGAGCATAGGTAAGCTGTAAATGGAACTGGTTCAGCAAAGCCCAGAACCAGAAAATCAGAGAGAGCTTCTTAATTCTGTTACTATTTACTTATCTCTCTGTGCCAAATCCATCTTTGACCCTTTGGTTAAAACATCCCCCCTCCCATCCCTCAGGACTCTGTCACTGTTAACCCATCTCATCACCTCCACACATCCCAACACACACCTGTTCCATTCTTGGGCTCTCTTAGCCTGCTGCACTTTCCTCTATGACAGCAATTATCTCTCTATGTTTTATATCTTTGAATTAGTTTTCTAATCTCTATACTAAACTAAAACTCTTCAAGTCAGTCTTTTATCTCAGTCTCCTCAGCACCATGCACAGCCTGGTATATAGTAGGTGCTCAATATATGTCAGAGATAATTCAAATACTGATGACTTATTACAGTGACATCATCTGAGTATCAAATGAGTATCCTTCCCAAATGCCCCAAACTGATAAAATACTGATGCATTACACTTCTTTCCACTTATTCTAATATATTAAACAAAATCATGCTTAACAACATCCTGTTGTAATTGTTCAAAAATTATTGAAAAGAAGAAAAATTAGCAGAGACCATGTCTTAGTTTGCTGGGGCTGGTATAACGAAATACTACACAGACTGTGTAGCGTATAAACAAGAGTAATGTATCTTGTGCAGTCCTGGAGGCTGGGATTCTGAGTGCCAGCAGGGTTGAGTGAGGGCCCTTTTTTGTTCTCACACTTCGTGTTGTATCCTCACCTGCCAATGTACTAGGGAGCTCTGTGGGATTTCTGTCATAAGAGCACTTCTCATGAGGGTGGAGCCCGAAGAGCCATTCTTTCAAATCATCATATCAGAGATCAGGATCCCAACCTGTGAATGCTAGGGAGGGAACATGTAAACATTCAGACCATAGCAGATCATCGTATGAGATAACATGGCCATCATAAGTCTGCGAACTTATTAAAAAGCCTATCAAGGTATTCTTTTCTTTTTGTTTCACTCACTATAGTTGTTTATGTCAGAGCAAATCTGACCTTCTTCTCCGTGGATCCTGTGGATGGATGGATAGCTTCCTGACCAATAAGTTCACTGTTTTGAAAGACAACTATGTTTGCGTGTAAAGCAGCAAGTGGTTTTCTCCATTCAGAAACGTATCACTGGTGTCAGGACAAGGGACACTGCCATTATCACACTTGAGTGGTGATTGGCAGGGGCCAGTATGGATTCCCTGCTAGGACATCCCGCACTCGCACCCAGGAGTTCCGTAAAAGCACAGCAGTGAGTAGTTTGCATTTTATTCCTCATATTGCTAATGCTCAAAATACATTTCACTAAGTAATACTTTTAGAGTCACAATGGCATTCATGGCAACATACATTTGTTTTTCTTTTCAAAAAATATATTTCATTGATTTTTTTACAGAAAGGAAGAGAGAGGGATAAAGAGTTTGAAACATCGATGAGAGAGAATCATCGATCAGCTGCCTCTTGCACCCCCCCCCCCCCCCCCACTGGGGATGTGCTAGCAACCGAGGTACATGCCCTTGACTGGAATCAAACCTGGGACCTTTCAGTCCACAGGCCCACACTCTATCCACTGAGCCAAACCGGTTTCGGCCATTTGTTTTTCTTATTATTAGACTTACTTTTGTCTTTTTCTCTCTTCTCAACTTCATCTCTCCCATGAACTAAACATGCCTTTCTCTTTTCCTAAGTTGGATGCTTTTTCAGTTTTACCTGACAATTACCAGAACATGAGGACAAAAACACGGGAGAAAGACATCTTTTATCAGTGAAACAAATGAGTAACATATTAAAAAGAAAATGTTTCTCCAACTTGGAAAGCCTCGTTCAGCACAAGAATTACCCCGAGGCACTCTCAGCTGTGCCATCAGTTTAGGCCATGAAAATACATCAAATGTCCTTGCAACCTCTTATCTGGGTGCGCAGTCTGCTGTACCTAGCATTTTGAAATATATGCAGCGATGCCTGGCTCAATACCTCAGGCTCTTCAAGCGTCTGGATTGATGGCTCCTCAGCTGCCCACTCCCCCCCCCCGTAAGGACACCGCTCTTCTCTGTACAGAGCAGAATGGAGCACATCTTCCTGAATGGCTCTCAGACACGGAGCGTCGCTGCGTCAGCCCTAATGATCTGCGGATGCATTCCTCTGACTCCGCGGTGCAGAACCGCAAACCTCACATTTAAGACAACGTACAGAAAAAGGCTCCATGAAGTTAATTTCCCTTTATATCAAACATTCATTTAAAAGCACTGAATATAAAGCAACTGCTCCCGCTTACTGCAGCCTTATTTTTAAATAGTTGGGAAATGGGAACATCAGCTCTAAAGAAGACAGAATTTTTATGTGAGTGCTGATAGCTTCCCCACCCCCCCCTAGTTTCAGCATTTGATCTCAACTGCTGAGGGATTTTTAGCAGAGAGCTCATTAAAATCAAGATTGTACTTGTTGTCTCAGGTTGCTGGGGTGCAGGGGCTGAGGTCACCCATATCTGTCCTTTCGTGCCTCCCAGCCCAGGAAGCAGAGAAGCCCGCCGCTCCCTTCTCTCCCTTCCATGCTCCCCAATCGATCATGTCTCTGCCCAAATTCTTGATCTTTGCAGTGCTCGGCCACCTCTTCCTAAGACTGAAATAAGGGTGAACATGGTGTTAAAAATAAGGCGTTCCACTTATGTTCCACTGGGATCTCATCAGGAAACAGAAACCACGCCTGTTTTATTTCAACAGTAAGAATTTAATTTTAATAATTGTTATTAGGCATTGGATAATTGAAAAGATAAAGGTGGAGTAATAAGGTGTCATGAGGATGGCAATTGCAGGAAAAACCTACCACTCCCTAGAGTTGGAGGCACAAAGGGAAGAGGTTGAGTAATTACAACTTCGAAGCTGCAAGGAGCAGCCCCACGTGGGACACGGACCTGCTGTAAGTGGTGCTTCTTAGCTGGTGCTAGCCAAGTTGGAGAGAGTTCATAGGGTTGAATCAGTCCTCTAAGACAGCCGTCAGGCTGGCTGGTATCGATGTCTCTGAGGAGAATGATGACTCACCTGTGAGGGTTATGAATGCTGCTGTGATCGCCTGCTTCTCTAGAATGCCCAGAAAGCAAACAGAAAGGGGCAAGTCCCTTCTTTTTTCTGCTTGATGGTCCCCACCTGCATTCTCTACTGTGAACCATAACAGTGACCCAGTTGGCATAGCAGAAACATGGTCTTCAGAGTTTCAGCCTGGTATCACCAAAGCAGAAGAGAGGGGGTTGGGTTTGAAGCTGAGGGACAACAGATTAATAACTGCCATAATGCTATGGCATTCATCTATGGAATTGACATTCTTTCTCTCTTGCTTTCTTATTCTACCCATAAGCTTTTCAACTATCTGAGATACTTCATTGCTTACACTCACAACCTTTGCATTTTGCTTGCTTTCCAAAACTTTCTGGAGTGATTTGGTGTAGCCATAAGGTTTACTTTATTCTCATGGCCATAAAAAAAGAAAAAGAAAGAAACGTTACAGAAGACAGGAGAAAATCCAAGCAACACTTAGAGAAATGGAGTTACACTTTATTATTATTATACCAGTGGCTCAGAGAAAAAAGTCTTTCAAATTCTGGGCAAAAACATGGAGGAAGCTTTCCCTCTTTATACTTTTTCCAATTCTTTGTCTCCCAAATAAGGGTTTTTCCAGTCCTTTTGCAAATTTTTAAAGAACCCCATGTACTGTGGCCTTGAAACCTCAACTAAAGACCTATCCTGGCACCAGCTCTGATAACTCCATCTGGGGATAGTTTATGGCCTCTCTAAAATGGGAGTAAACAGGTCTTGCAGGACCAGACAAAGGGGCAGAGACTAGACTATAGGCTAATAAGAATGTGTATTAGGTTAATGAATGGCACAGGTTCAGATTGCTAGACCCTAAAAATGTCTCATTTCCTCCATCAAAACAAAAATTAGGATGCCCATGTTACTTAGTGGTATGGCAAACTGAGCAATTATCTTATAGAAATCTAACTTATGTTGATAATAAACTTTGCCAGTGCCAGCTATTCAGGTTGTGAGACCATTTTAGCCCTTTCAAATCCTGGCTTAGGATAGGAATCTCCAACTCAACCCTCCAGCCTTTCCTGGCTCAAGGCACAGTCTTCTCTGCACTGCACCCCCTCCCCTCCACACACACACCTTACCCCACATTGCAAGTTTGATATTTACAGTTGCTTTTAGGGTAATTTCATTTTTTTTTTGCACATGCTTGAAAAAAAATAATAATAATAGCTCCGTTTAACCTCACCTTTTTTGAGTCACTTGGTGATTTTTTTTCTTACTTAGCCCTAGCAGTTCATTAAAAATTCTACTTTGTCCAAAGCTAATTATTTTATATTGGTGGGACCATCAGAGTATTTAATCTACATTACTGCCTGGAGCTGATAGCTTTTGATTGATAGGCTATTTACGTATTCTCATGCTAAGAATGACTTTTTTTTGGAGGGAAGTAAACAATTGGTATATTTCTGCCATATGGCCTTTGATGGAGAAGCATAGCTTCAACACTAGGAAATGAAGTATCCGTGATTTAACTAAAAAAGGGAGTAATTTCCGTTCATCATAGTATACTAGCACAGACTCAGATTCAAAGGACTACTTAACCTTCATTCTTCTCTTTTTCTGCAGAGCAGCCACTTGCCTTTGTCTGGTAGGCCAGGAAATTTTTCAGTAATTGTAGCCTTTCATGTATATAGGCATAGAAACTGAGTGGCTATAAAAGCCTAGTAGCTCTTCCTTTGTTTTGGAGTAGCCATATCTTACATTTCTGTGATGAATGTCTGAAACAATAATGAAAGAATATGACACTCCAGGTTCCTAGAACACATCTCTTCCTCTTTCCAGCCTCTCTTAGATATATAATCATCATGAATACCTTATGTTCTCTCCCAGAGACTACTCAGACTAATTCATCATGAAAGTGTATTGTCAAACCTAGAATCCTAGCACATTCTCCTGGAATCTATACCAGGAAATACATTCTGGTAATGGAAATCCTAAACTCGCTATGCTTAGTATTGTTGGGAGAGAGATATTAACATCTTTTGAGAAATTTGGGCAAGAGCAAGTTTTCAAATACCATCTCTTCTAGCAAAGATACTAGGGCAGTGGTCTGCAAACTCATTAGTCAACAGAGCCAAATATCAGCAGTACAATGATTGAAATTTCTTTTGAGAGCCAAATTTTTTAAACTTAAACTTCTTCTAATGCCACTTCTTCAAAATAGACTCACGCAGGTTGTGGTGTTTTGTGGAAGAGTCCTACTTAACGGGCCAAAGAGCCACATGGGGTTCTTGAGCCATGGTTTTCTGACCACTGTCTTAGGGCATTGGTTGAATGCAGTCTCCATATAAAAATTATCCCTGATAAAGCTTAGTCACAGAACATATGTAATGGCTACTGATTCCAACTTTACCTTTTGAGGTACCTCAATCCATGAGCTATCCCCTTCTTTCCTGAGAACGAATTCACCACCACCACCACCTACCTTCTCAGAAGGTCTTGGAAGCCATGTTCACACTGAAGGAGGTTGGCTGCAAAGTACTGGCTCAAGGCTTATCACCTGATCAAATCAGATCACCAATCAAATTCCTTTGTGGAAGAGGGGAATTTGAATTGAAAGACAAAAGAATTAGAGATTGAAAGGTCAATAAAGTTAAAGGCAGAGATGTAAAAACAAAGTCCACAAATTGTTGCTATTACCAGCCAGAGTTGCCCTAGTTCCCAACCTTCTGGAAGACCTGGTTATTTTCCTTTTTCTTGGACAGCACGAGGTAACTTAGTGTGGGATATGTGAAGTTGTGCACCTATATCCCTCTTCAAGGAAGGCCTTGCTGCTTTGACCTCTTTATTTTTTTAGACATATTTTTATTGATTTCAGAGCTGAAGAGAAAGGGAGAGAGAGAGAAAAATCAATGATGAGAATTGTTGACTGGCTGCCTCCTGCACACCTCACACTGTGGACCCAACCTGTATGTAACCCAGGCATGCGCTTTGACTGGGAATTGAACCATGACCTCCTGGTTCATAGAGTGACTCTCAACCACAGAGCCTCATTATGCCCTAACTTCTGAGAATGCTGTCAGCTCCTTCACGTTTTCCCTAGGCTGCAGAGAGCTGCTTTACCTAAGGCTTACTGTTTCCATGGCGGCCATATCCATTCTGATCACAGTGGGTGGGTAAACTCTCAGCCATTTAGGCCCACAGGAAAATTTAGATAGACTATATATATATTCCACACCATTCCTTGTGGGTTTGACCAAGGTTTTACCAGGTCTACATCACACTTCATGTTCTCCTTCTGACCACTCCTACCTAGTTCCACTTCCTTGCTTTCACAGGTTTGTGCCCCAAATAAATTTTCCAAATGCCAGATTCCCTCTGGGCACCTGTTTCTGGAGGACCCAACCTGCAACACTCAGTAGATGACCAACATTTTTCTTTTTATTCTTAAACTTAATTGAGTTATTTTTATTGCTTGCAACCAAGAGTGTTAATTAAGACATTCAATTTTAACACAGTGGGCAACATAGGTTATCAGCAGGGATGTGCAAGAACTTTAAAGAACATCCTGACTAGCTTGGATGCTGAAAATTTTTAATTTTTTCCCTTAGACTAGGAGATGGTTTCTAGGTTCAGTTGACTTGGTACAATCCAGGTGGAATAACACCAGTTTTACTTTATAGCTCCTCGCTTTTTAGAGAACACTTTGAAAATGAATAATGACTGTTTTTGTTTATCTTTATAAACCAGTCATCTAACACAGTTCCTGGGACATTCAAAATACTTAGTAAATGCTTCTTGAATTAATGAGTGAAATCTGACTACTGTTTCATTTAGTCCCACTGTTTTAGCAGAAGAGTATCAACTAACCTGATTATTAGTGGTAACATTTATACCAACTAATTCCATGCTTCACTTCTGTTGCCATGTCTTGCTCTAATTCCTTTTCAGTCCTCTCCTTCCCTGGCACACATATGTTCACTCTTCCTCTTTTATCTTTCCCCTGTTGCCCCTAGGAATGATGTTCCATGGTAAACACCCTCTTTGTATTCTCAGTCTTCTTCCTTTTGTCTTTACTCTCCTGTGAGGATACCACTACGCCTTGCAGCTCTCTGCCCCTATCCTCATTGTCAGAGACAACTCTGGTATGAAGCAAAGTTACTCATGTTGGTTGGTATCATGGGATCTTTATTCATCACTACACATGTCAAATCATGTTCAGAATGACCAAGTCAAGACACTAAAAGGATTCTAGTCCTTGTAATTCTAGCTTTGCATTTGCTCTCAGAAGAGTTATATATGTCAAAAATGGGTTGGAGGTGGGAATCCATACCAATGATCCAAAGATGATTGCTGGCAATGATATGTCAGTGTGCGGAATTTGGAAAGAAAAATGGACGCAACTCTAGGATTCCAAGTGTAAAGAGTTTTAATAAAGGAAATTAGAGTTATCAATCATTGTATAACACAGAGACATATTAAATGAGGGAGTACAGAGAGTACCTTATTCCTGAAACAGAAGATTCTCAATAGCTCAAGTAGAAACCATTGCAGATATTAAAAATTTGGGGGAAATATACTGTCTAGTCTACAAGAGTAAAATGAGTGACTTTCAAGGATTAGCTGAAAATCTGCTTTTTTTTAAGATGTATAAAAAGAAAATTTATTTTTTAGGGTTTTAAAACAAAACAAAGAAACTGGGAGGAACTTGATTACAAACCAAGTTATTAAAATGAGTGAATATTTTTTCTTCTATGCAAAGGACAAGTCCATATAAAACAACTCAGACTATTCAAAACTTTACATTTTATTATAAATTGCAGCATTGAACTTAATTTGCAACAAGCAGGCTAATGTGAGGAACTTATATGGTATATATTCCTTTTATATTGTGTGGAAACTTTCTTTGGTTATAGCTATTTAATAATGGGTTTTAAAGTATATATATATATTTTTATTGTGGCCAGGAAAACAGGGAACGTTTCTATTAAATTCAAACTAAATAGGAAATTTAGCCCCACAAATCTGCCTACAGAATACTGTTTTCTCTTTTGTGAATGCCTTCCAACTCTTATTGACTGGCTGGAACCTAGAACACTGAGGGACAAGGATTGTAGGAAACATAGTCCCCAGCTCCTCCACTGCAACACAGTGATGAATCAGAAGGAACTGGCAGTGATGCCACGTTGCCACGGGACTGCCAACACGTCTCCCATTGAGCCACAGCAAAACTGAATACATTCACAAAGTAAAAGAGGCATCAACTCAGCCGTACTTTACATAGGCCAGAAGCTGAGGTTTCATTCCTTCCTTTATCCAGGTTACACTGCTGCCCAGAGATAAAAATCCACTCAAGCAAACATCATGTTGCCAGAATTAAGCAATTAATGTAGGCAGTGTGAGGCTTGGCAAAGCAGCCAATTTAAAAAAAAAATCCTAAAATATTCACATTCCCTTTTTGGAGCTTTATACAGCCTGTGCCACTCCTCAATCTTTCTACTATTTCTGAATTGCACTAAAATGTTAATTAAATGAATGTAGCAATCAATCTTGGCAGGTTTTTCCCTTGAAATAGAGTAGAACTTAATTTATTTCTACTTAATTACCTCATTTGAGCTTTGCCATGTTTATTAATAATGAATATCTGTTCGTTTTTAAATGGCATTGATCACCAATTTCCACTGCTGCTCAGGAGATTTGACATGACAAATGTCCAGGACTGGAGGTTCAGAGTTATTATTTAATTTTATATACTTATAGCGTAATCAATATTTTAAGCAATCCATAGGACAAATATATCAAACAACTTGGCAATACAGTACAAGAGCAGATTTTAAAAATGTTTTTATCAATTTTAGAGAGGGAAAAACATCCACATGAGAGAAACACTGATGGGTTGTCTCCTATTTGCAACCCAGCCTGGGATTAAACTCACAACCTGGGCATGTGTCTTAACCTGGAATCAAATCAGCAACCTTTCAGTGGATAGACAGTGTTCAACCAACTGAGCCACACTGGCCAGGGCAGTTTTTGTTTGTTTGTTTTTGTGCGTGTGTTTTTTGTTGTTGTTGTTGTTTTTACCTTTTCCAGCACGTTTTGCTGAACCCTGAAGTTCAACTTGTCTTTCATAAACTTAAAAATGAATGCATTTACATTCATCTCCTCCCCTGTTCTTTTTCTGGGTCCTGTTTCCATGCAAGGAATGTCACCAAGACTAATTGAGCCATTTTCAGTTTAATAGAAATCACCTCAATTGATGTTTCTAGCCATCTTTTTAACAATGTTAGATGGTTAGAAACAGGTGAGGTAAAAGACATTTACTGCTTGCTGCAAGTGAGTGGTGTAAATGGTATTGATCTGCTATGAAGGGTTTACAGTAGCAAAACATTCAGCACATTATCGAAAGTGTAAATACTGATTTGACTCATTTTTACCTACATCCAAACATTGGTAACACAATTTTACTCTTTTGTTTGTTTTCTCCTCTCCTCTGTATTTTTTGCCATAAGCAGTGCACAGATATAGTCTAATACATCATTTGGGTTTTATTTTCTTAAGGCTAAAGCTATAGGGAGAAAAAATTAAAAGGCCAAAAAAAAAGGGGGGGATTCATAATTAAGACAGAAGAATAAAGAAGACTCGGCTCTTTAAAGCCAATGCCAAGAAGCAAGGCCTATAAAGTCCTCTTCAGATTATTACCACCTCCCTTCACCCCATTATAAAGTAAAAGTCTCCTCTAATTTGGTTTATATGGAAATCCTCAGAGAAACTGCACCCAGGGGCTAATTCTCTCTGAAGCTTTATTTAGTCACGAGAGAAAACTGGGGCGTGGATCTCTCAGGATATGAGAGTATGCATCGGAACTGATAGGACACATAGAGGGTCAAGTTGGTAGACCTGGGAAGGAATGACATGGAAGATTTTGTGTTACTCAAATCAGTATGAGTAAGATAGAATTCAAATGCCACATTCCCATTTAGAGCAAGATAAGCAACTACAAGCACTATTATTTTAAGAGAAAACTCTCATAATAGCATCTAATGAACTTGGCAAACTCAGACTACTTTCCTAGTTAATCAATTTCTGAAGAAATATGAAGGGTATTTAATTATGTCGTAAAACATAAATAATGCAAAGCTAAATCTCTTTCCAACTCCCACTCTTTTTAGTAGAAGTAACTACTGTCAGTCATTTCCTATTAGTTCCTTTTAGTTCTGTTTTAAACGTCACATAAATTATGTTTCCTTGTGATTTTTTTTTAACTTAGGGTATCTTGGAGATTTTTAAAAAATAATAGTACATATATCATTCTTCTAAGGATTTACATAGTGTTTCATAGGGTGTGCCTAACAATTCAAGTTTCCTTTTTGATTAATGTGTAAGCTATTTTCAACATATTTTTCCCCTTACAGACAATTATTCAGTTAACATTTTGGGATATAGATTTCTGTGCTTAAATGAGAGTCTTTCTGTAAGAGATTCTTAGAGATGGAACACCTGGGTAAATGTTTGATATGTTTTAAATTTGGGAAGATGGTGCCAAATTCTTCCAAATGGGTTTTAAAATTTTATGCTACCATAAAAGTTATCAGTGTTGTTCCCACCATTATCACCAGCACAGGATAGTATCAATTTAAAAAATATGTATCCCATCTGAATGACAAAACACTTGACTGTTGGTTTAATTTGTATTTTCTGCTGAGAGAAATTTAATCTTTAAATACTTTAAAATATTTATCATTGGAAGTATTACAGATATCCCCCTTTTTTCCCATTGACTCCTTCTATCCCACACCTTCCCCCCAAACCAGACTTTCACCACACTATTGTCTGTGTCCATGGATTATGCATATATATGTACAAATTTTTGGTTAAAGCTGTGGCACATTTACACCATGGAATACTATGCAGCAGTAAAAAGAAGTATCTCTTATCCTTTGAGACAGCATGGAGACACCTAGAGAGTATCATGCTAAGCGAAATAAGCCAGTCAGAGAAAGACAGTTTCATTTGATCTCACTCATATGTGGAATCTAATTTTAAATTACTTTTGGGATTTTAGAATATACTTTTAAAATATTCTTAGTGAGGTTTAATTTTTAAATGCGCTTACTAGTCACATATAACTTTTACCATATATTTACTGGTCATATACTTAACGCATTTTTCTATTTTGTTAGGTGTGATTCTTCTACATTAAAAGATTATTTTCCCAAAATAATGTTCTGACTATTCCATCATTTCTCCTTCAAGCTATTGTCTGTTTTCCAGTTAACTACTATAAGTATTTAATAACTCTGTTGAATTTTTAAATAGAGTTATCATTTTTCAGATAATTCTCTTTTGTTTTTCCTTTGCTATATTTATGCTTCTATTATATGTTCTTATCTTACTTCATTGATAAAGATTCCCAGACTATATTCAATAATAAAGATAATATTAATATCTTTGCCTTTATCTTACCTTCTATTGAAATGGTCTAATATTAGCTAATTGAGTAAGACTTTTGTAAATTGCTGGTGGATAGCATTTAATTTGGTAAAAGAACTTTTGTATTATTCCTAGAAGAATATTTGTTTTCTGTGCTATCTGAAATACATTTTGATTATTATATGGTGCTTTTCAGCATTTACTGAGATAATAACATAGACTTTCTCTTTAAAAATTTAATATGATTTATATGAAAAATGAAAAAAAATTCTAATTCTTATACATCCTAGAAATTTTTTGAAGATTCATAACTTGATAATAATTTATTATTCTTCTATTATAATGTTATATTCAATTTGCTAGTATTTATTTAGAAGTTATGAATGTGTTTATAATTGGAAGTGACATAGTTGTGTGTGCATTTATGAGTACATAAATGTTTATTTATTTTTGGTATGAAGGCTATGATAACATCAAAGAATTATTAATAAAAATTTCCTTTAGTCTTGAAATGATGTTTCATAAATTGGCTATTATCATTTTGTGTACTTGCTAACAATACAAATTTTCTTTGAAGATTGCAACCCATTAAATGTAATGCAAAACTGAGGAAAATGTATTTTAATAAAATCTTTAAAAGATTATTAGTTGGCAAATTTGGGAAGTATAAATTTTTAAATTATTTGAACACTAGAGGTCTGATGCATGAAAAAATTGTGCACTCCAGGTAGGGTGGGGTCCCGCAACCGAGCCTGTTCCCTCTTGCAGGCCAGGAGCCCATGGGGAGTAGGCCTAAGCCACAGTCTGGCCTCTCTCTATGGGAGGTGAACCGTAGGCCAATATGGGGACAGCACCAGCCAACGAGCAGCTGGCCCTGCCCTCCAGTCGCCCCTCCGCCACTGCTGGTTGCTGCTGCTGTCCACTCCTTCTGCCCACTGCCACCCGCCTTGGCTGTCCTGGTACTGCCCGCTTGCCAACCTTGCCCCCTGCTGACCAGCCATTCCTCTGTTTGGTCAATTTGCATATTGGTCATGTATTTTTAAGTTTGTCAACTTTCTTTTACAATTTCAGCCAGATAGATTAAAAATTAACATTTAGATCTCTCTCCCCAAACCATGGGGGGGAAATTTAAGGCAGCAACCTAAAAAGACAAATAGAAAAAAGAAAGAAGAAATAAAACACAATTTTGTAGTCACAAAGCAGAATGATATGTGAGTGATAATTAACTTATCAGTCCTAGGGAAACTAAATTCTAAGGCAACAGTAGGGAAAGCAGAGAAGCAAATTATATCACAAAAATCCCCAAAGCTTTAAAATAGGCAACACATTAGATGTTGAATTGGGAGTCAGTAATGGGTTATCATACATTTCCTCCTGAATGTTTTCACATTCTGTCTAACAAAGAGACAGGAGGGTGGATGGCAGAATCCTTAGGATCATGGTTGCAGAAGACAGCTGTGCAAAAGGCCTAAAATATAAGCAGTCCAAATTGGAGCAGGTCAGAAAGTTCTTGATGAGACATCATTAGGAATATGAAATTAATAGAAAATATGTTTCAGGGTATCAACAGGAGGTTCACACAGAGATAGTTTGGAGTTCCTTTTATTGGACCAAAAGCAAGGCAGCAAAAGCAAAATAAACAAGTGAGATGACATCAAATTAAAAAATTCTGCTCAGCAAAGGAAACGGTCAACAAAATGAAAAGGCAACCTATGGAATGGGAGCAAATATTTGCAAATCAGACATCTGATAAGGGGTTAATGTCCAAACTATACAGGGAACTAATACAATTCAATACAAAAAAAAATGACCCAATTGAAAAAATGGGCAAAGAATCTGAATAGACATTTTTCCAAAGAAGACATACAAATGGCCAGCGAGTACATGAAAAAGGGCTCAGCATTACTAATCATTAGGGAAATGCAAATCTAAACCACAATGAGCTATCACCTCATACTGGTTAGAATGGCTATTATAAAAACACACGAGATAACAAATGCCAAGGAGGGTGTGGAGCAAGGGGAGCCCTCCTTGGACCCTGTTGATGGGAATGTAAGCTGCTACAGCCACTATGGAAAACAGAATGGGGGTTCCTCAAGAAATTAAAAATGAAATTGCCATATGATCCAACAATTCCACTTCTGATTGTATATATCCAAAGAAATCTAAATCATTCTCTAAAAGAAAGAAATGGACTCCCATGTTCGCTGCAGCATTATTCACAATAGCCAAGGGATGATACCAATCTAAAGTGTTGTGAATGGATGAATGAAGCAATAAAAATGTGACATGTGTATAAAGATATGGGAATGTATGTGTTTATATATAGATATATGATAACTGTATATCTGAATCACCTATATCTGTATAGCAGAATATTATTCAGCCTTTAAAAATAAAGAAATCATGTCACTTGCAACAATGTGGAACCTGGAGGGTAGTATGTATGTGAAATAAGCCAGACAAAGAAAGGCAAATCCATCATGGTGTGTGGAATCCTTTAAAAAAATGGTTGTCAGCAGCTATAGGGAGGTTGGTATAAGGGTGCAGACTCTCTGTTGTAAGTGTTGAGGATCTGTTCAAGGAGGCCATTGAGAGGACGTGGCTGACTCTCAGGCTGCACCCAGAAAGTCAGGGGCTCGCCACCCTGTCCACACCATTCCCGCACAAGAAGATGTTGCAAGGACAAAGCCTCGGGAGAGTACGATGTAGTTGAGACCATCTGGGCTGGATATATGACTGTGCCCAGGCAAGGCCGCTATAATAACCTTTGAAGGCTCTGGCAGGCGAGTGCAGAGATCTGTTTATCCTGGGGCTGCCTAAGACAGCATCATGTGCAAGTGCCCTTGGCTTACAAATTCTGCCACCTAACTATTTGGAGTGGCCTGACTCTTTTTTTGGTTTTATGTTTTACTTTATTTTCACTTAACTGCTCAAAAGTGAGTATTTCCCCATCTTGGAACAAACTTGAAGGATTTTAAAAAGAAAAATGAGGCATAAATGGAAACTTTTACCCATTTCTGCAACCTGGTTCCAGAATTTTAATATGGGATGTCTATCCCAGGGTGTGAGTGCATTATTCTTAGGGTGAGAGCCTATAAATAAGGAATCTCTCATTGGAAGGCTCCATGCATATATTCAGTCCAACCAAGTATGGCTGCTTCCGGTGACAGCGACCTCACTCCCAACTGTTTTTGCTGGAGGGACTGTGCTCTTCTCTCTGCCTTTCCCAAGGACCAGGGCTGTGTGTGATCCCAATGTAAACTGACAATAAAGGAGACGAATTAGCATAACTGACTGTTTCAGTTATGAAGATTAAATAGCCTTTTATTGCAGATGTTTGCCAAGGAAATGCTCCCCTGTGGAAGACTCTAAGCAGTTAAGATAGATTTGATGAGGGTTTTAATTGCTGTTATGCAACTGGTAATGGAAAGTTTTTATTAAATGTCATGCAAGAGTCAATCGATAGTTTAGAAGAGAAAAGCTTCTCTCTAATGTGGACCTCAGGCTCTTCCAACAGTAGTTTACCAGCAGGGGCAGTTCCATCAGCAACCACAAATATTTATCAAGCACCCAGTATGCGTATGGCAATATCATAAATGTTTTGGCGACTGTTGGGGATTAGAAACAATAAGCCCATGCTGTGGAGGATCTAATAATTCGAAGCAAGCAAATAGATACCATGGAAACCAAAGTAAATATAGTTATGTTGACTATATACACATGTATATGCATTCTACTTAAAAGCAATTCAATATATAACTTTAAGAAAATCAAAATAAGAGACATAGAGCAAATATAAACAAAAATAGAATTTTCTTTGCAAAATGATTTGTTATAAATTTTTGTTCATTTGTTTTCTGAGTAGCACAATGGGAAAAGCACTTGGCTGGAATGCAGAATGCTTAGGTTCTAGTCTATTACTAACTACCTATATTGGGGCGCTGCTTCACTTCTCTGGGCCTGAGTGTTCATCTGTGAAATGGGGCTTTGGGTGTGTTTCAGAGGACTTTTGCTAGCCCTGAGATTCCATGAATGAGTAAGCAAACCTAGCACATAATGTATTTGTAAAATTATTTTATACAATTTTTAAGACTCCATTCATTGAATGAAGTATATGCATACTAAGATATCATATTTTGCCAATAATGTATGTATTTTAAAACTAAACTAGACACTTGATCAGCAGATCATAGTTGGCATTTCCCAGACCCTCAAACTCTGAAAGATTATCTAAAAACAATTCTTATCAAATTCAGCATAATGCCAAGCTCGTCTCTTCCAATTGGTGTCACACTCCCCTAACTGTTCAGTGAGCTACCTGGATAATGGAGAAGGGAACTGGAGAGTATCATGTTAAGTGAAATAAGCCAGTCAGAGAAAGATAACTATCACATGATCTCAGTCAACTATGGGAAGTAATGAACAACATAAACTGATGAACAAAAATAGATCCGGAGATGGAAACAGGGAAGCATAGATCAGACTGTCAAACCTCAGAGGGAAGGTAGGGGAGGGTGGGGGTAAGGGAGAAAATCAACCAAAGTATTTGTATGCATGCATATAAGCTTAACCAGTGGTCACAGACAACAGGAGGGTGGGGGCATGAGTGGGGGGAGGTTTGGGAAGGTAATGGGGGGATGAGGACAAATATGTAATACCTTAATCAATAAATTTAAAAAATAAACAATAAACAGACACATGAAAAAAAAAGCATGCTGCTTCTTAAGAAGAGCTGATCCTTCCTAAGACAGGTGGTAGTAGAGTATGAATCATTCTGTGCCATGCTGTAGTTTTGTGATCTATCAAGACTGAATCACCAGCTTGATTCCTGAAAAAAAAGTGGCTGAGATGGAAGAAGAATGCTGGGTTTAGAGTGGGAAGACCTACATTCAAATCCCAACTCAACCCTTCCTTAGCTCTGGGACCTTGAGAAAGTTGTCTACCTTTCTGAATCTGTTTGGCCAGTTTAAAGGACATAAGCATCAACATTATTGGAAGTGAGATAATCTACACATTTCTAGACTGCACATAATCATGCATGTTCAGGTTTTTAAAAATCATTTTAGGCAGACATTTCACAATTATTTTCATATTCAAAAGGATTTTGTTTAGCTCTTATTCCACGTTAGGCAATATGCTAGGCAGGCAATTCCTCTAGGAACCTCTCATTTAATCCATAGAGTTGCACTGAGTTTTACTTCCAGATCAAAGGCTGAATTGATGTAGAATAATTTATAAGAATTTGGTGAAAGTGGGAGCAAAGGTTAGTGGGTCACTGCTTTTGAGGAGGGAACTGCTGTAGCTTCTTCCCACCCTACGATTTGCCATGTATTCTTGCTCTGGAAATGGAGGTGAAGACTTGATGCCAGGAATACCATAAAGAGTCACTGCATTTTTAACTCCTTCTCTCTTCCTCTCAAGATCTAGGCTGTATATAAAGGCGAGCAACTATGTGTATACAGGTTAGAAAGCTGTGCTAGAGCCACTTTCAATGGAAAAGACATCATAACTGAAAGAAAATGTACAAAATGTACAACCTAAGTAAAGGGGGATTGCTATGTGCTCTGGACCAATCATTTAACAAATGTAGTTTACTTCCCCTTCAGAACATAGTAAACATGGCAATTCGTTTCTGAAAGATGAAATATAAATGAAGGGAACGTTATAGATCTGCCTACAATGTACCAGGCACTTTACCAGAAACAAAGTAATTTATATACAGTATTTCACTTTGCCCTCTCATCAATCCAAAGAGGTGGTTATGACTGATTTCTCACTTTGCTGATGAAGGAACTAAGGCTCAGGAACATTAAGTCATGCAGCTAGCAACAATAGAATTTAAACCTAAGTCTCCATTATAATCCCAGCCCCAAGTGTATTCCTGGGGAATACACTTTAGGTTCCCAAAGGGATGGCTTTTTATCTATTCATGGGCTCACTATCATTTTGATTCTACTTGACAAGTAATTAAAGAATTGCCCCTTTGAAAGAACTCTGGAATGTTCTCTCTCATCTTGTGCACATTGCTTTCCGTTAACTGCATTTAAAATTTCATTGGAATTTGGCTTAAAGCTAGTTCCTTCTGTTAAAAAAATTCCTAAGAAAGGCCAACAACTTGCTAGCAAGCTCAGAACATGTGGTAGATTAGATCATTGTTCCCCTTTTCTTCAGGCCTTTCCTGCATGAGAATTATAGGGCCATACTCTTTGTCATCTGACCATGCAGTCTGCTTTTTTCTCTCCCATGCTCTTGACATGAAGTTGGGCCATGAAACTTTCTTTGGCCAATAAAATGTAGAAGAAGTGACAGTGTACTAGTTCCAGGCCAAGACCATTATAGGCACGCAGAATTGTCACGTCATGCTCTTCTCTTTCACTATGAGGAGAACATGTGTAGGTAGCTGCTGGTCCAAAGAGGATGAGAGAAATGCGGATCCAACCTTCAGACCAAAGCAGAGCTGCCCTTAGCCTAGCATAGAGCAGTCAATCCACAGAATCACAATAAATGGTTTTTAATGGAAGCCACTGAGTTTGGGGGTATAATACAGAACTATCATTGCAATAGTTAAACAGTATGCATGAGTGAATGGGGCTTTGTTTAAAGGCAAGTGTTTGCAGATAAGAGAGTGAAGAGATCAGGGTGCTCACTATCTTCCGGTAAAGGAAGTGGGGAAGAAGTCAGATATTATGATTAATGTAGGAGAAGAAAGAAGTCCCAGGAAGTGACCATGGGCCCCTCAGGTCTTTGGAGATTGGGGGGTAAGAGAGCATGTAGCTATTGTGTGACGGGGTCCTTGTGTGGCTTCCCTGAGAACTTGAGTGACAAATATAAACCTTCTCTTACATAAAAACATTGAGAGTGGCAGCGCCACTTAAATTCTGCAAGCAAACCTATTCTTACAAACTCTAGGACTGGTAACTCACATTCCAAGTTCAGGGACAAAATAATTTAATAGACTAGAGAACCTCCACATTCAATCCCCAGCTCTGTAGCTAAAATTACAGGGATGCTGGGTAAAGCAGGATGTCGGAAAATTATCCCTGATGAGTTTTGTGTCTAAAGAGAAGGTGCCAAAAGCAGGAAAAGAAGAGGATTTTTTTTTCTGAAATGACTTAATTTCTGTAGTGCTCTAATAAGTATGCTCTGCTCAATGGGCTGATGGCCCGCTGCATTCTGTGTGTTTGTTTCTCTACTGCCCTTCAGAGCCACAATAACACTTCAGATAATGGCCACAGCATAATTGCCATTGCACAGATGTTACTTGGTCAGATGCTGCTCATCTCTCCGGCTCTTAAACATCTGATCTCTGCAGCATCACACATTGTCATTCAGGTGGGAAGAAGCAGGATTTCTGAAGCTCATTTTGCAAAACAAACTTCTTAAAATGATAATAAGTACTGACTTCCTTGGGAAGGAACAACAACAGAAACTCTATGGAGAAAAACATATTCATTTACAGAGAATTGGCTAAATTATTATTCTATACCCACATAAAGAATTACCAGGCCACCATAAAATATGATAATAACCCTTTGTATGCCATAAGCACCTATAGATGCAATTAAATTAAAAATTGTGGCGTGTGGGGATGGTTTCTGTTTTGGATACATGGCAATTAACTAGTTATAGATCTATACTTACTGATTTGGACATATATGCCTATCCCAATTCATTAGTAAAAAAGCTTGTTGATAAACAGTACATATAATATGTCTCTATCTTATACAACTGTGTGTGTGTGTGTGTGTGTGTGTGCGCGCGCGCGCACGCATATGGGTAGAATAGAATATAACTTAATATATATTCAAAGTCAACAGTATTAAAGATGCCAAAATTCTATTACTAGTTATATCTGAGTAATAGGATTATATGAGATTTAAACTTGTGTTTCATGCTTTTCCCTATCTTCTTTATGTACTACTTCATAAAATAAGTACTATTTCATAAAAATCAAAAGAATAAATATATTTTATTTTCAAGAAATAAATGAAGGCCATGTCTTTAACTTTTAAAAAAAAAATTATGTCTCTTTCCTTATTCAAAATAATGTAAACCTGCCATTTTCTTCATGTATGACCAGAGTAGGAGTAAATTTTCATAAATGTATTAGGATGATTTATAGATCATTGAAAAGGCCACCAGATATGTTACTGATATAGGCAGACAGTGTAAATATGCTTTGTCAGGTTAAATTTAAATACCTTTCCCTGGGAAGGTGAAAATGGCCTCTCATTCATTCAAGAAGTATATTCAGTATCTGGGGTAAAACCCTGTTCTTCGTGCTGGAGAAGAGAAGGCCCAGTGCAGTAGCAATTAGAACACTCTCCATGGTACCTTCCTGTGCATCATCACTTGTGGTCCTCATAATTTGAGGTGCACCAGACAAAAGTGTGATCACTTTTCAGGTGAGTGACCCGAGGCTCAGATCGTTGAACTGATTTGTACACATCTGCATAGCCCCATTGCTTTCCAGATTTGCAACCATATTCTGCCCTCCTCCCTCCGCCCCCCTCCCAGTATCCTTGGTATTCAAAGCTTCATCAAAGCAATGGAAGTCTATTTTATTTCATTTCATTGTTCTATCTAGCTATAGTTGCTTTTTGAACTTAGCTTTCCATTGAAGGTTGTTGCCGTCTAAAGCTGGGACCAGTTCCCTGGAACTAGATTAGCTCTTCAGCTGGATTACACTGGGAAAATCTAACTGGTCATTAATAGACTATGAATAAGTTTATGAGAGTATCTTGACAGCAGGCCCAGAAAGGATAAGGGAAGAAGGGTGAAAGTCAGGAAACCAGGATGGCTTATCTGAGCAGTAATCTCCCAGAAGCCATGAGTGGCAGCATAGTGCCGGGGATTCTGAAGTGACCGTGTTTGTTGATTCCCCAGCATCCAGTCCACTCCAGGGATTGGTGTAAACTTGTCCAAGCAATCTCTTTCCCTAGCCCAAGAAATGGTTTATAAAGCAATAAGCAACAAATTTCTGGTGAGTAAAACATTGGGTTAAGTATAGAAACCCTCTAGTAAAGGTTTCTTTCATCTACAAAGCAGACACAAAAAGAAAGTCTTCCTTTATTCTTCCTCTCAGTGGCTCTGTAAAGGGAGGTAAAACCTAGAATGGCTGCAGCCATTTTATGATCAAGAGGAATCTGTCTGAAGTCAAAGCTCATGAAAGAAATTTAGTGGCAGCATGAATGAGCCATGGAGTCAGTTAGCCTTGAACTCTGAGTTGTTGACATCCTGTTAGGTGAGATGATTCATTTCCTCATAGCTGAAGTCCATCACATTTACTGTTTTCTGATATTTGCTGCTAAAAGCCTTCAAACTGACGTTGGTTCCTGAGAGAGGAGTGCAGAATCATGAGAGGGGAAAATAAGAAGGCCCTGATAATAAACTCTTTATTTTTTTTTCTCAGAAATGGCCTTACCTGGTAATGTACTGCAATACAGAACATTGTAGCTCAGAATTTCTCAAACATTAATGTAGGCCCTCCTGGAAAGCTTGTTGAATTCATTTCTGATTCAGAAACTGGCTCCTAAGTGAAGCTGGTGTTGCTGGTCTAGAGCACACTCAGAATAGCAAGATTGTGGAGAGCAAGGAATTGGATGTTGAAACCCACATATCGATGTAAGCTCTACAAGCCTTTTCATCATCTGAAAGTAATACTTTATAATTTACAAATCAGTATATATGACCTCTCAATGATGATGAGGAGGATGAAAATGGTCACTGCAGGTCCATACAGATGATATGTATTATGAGGTAGTTAAGAGCATGGAATCTGAATTAGCTAAGTAGATCCAAATCCTGCTATACTGCCTACTACCTGCATGGTTACAAACAAACTACTTAATATCTTTTTACCTCATCTTTTTCATCTATAATATGGATGTGTTAACAGTACACACCTTATGGAACTATTCTGGCAATGGAATGAGATGATAAGCAAGCTAGGTGCTCAGAGGCACCTGGCAAACAGTTGATGTTTTACTAGCAGCAGTAGCAGCAACAGTGGTTGTAAGTATCCTGCTCAGCCATCAAGTTTTCTTTTTATTGTTTCTCATAATTTGTGCCCTCTTTGTATTGAAACTTTTCTGTATGGCACTGCTTCTTCTAAAATGAAACCTGGTGTCACCCTAGAATCTCATTCTATACATTGATCGTGGTAACCAGCATGGGAAAAGCCATACCCAAGAGTCTTACTCTTGGCTGCAAGGCCACATATAAACTCTGAGAGTATAAAAACAGTTACAGCATTAATTTGGGTTAATTGGCCCATTTCAATCCAATCTAGGACCACAAAGGGAGGCTGAGAGCCACTGAACACTGTGCATGGGAATTCTGTGGACAGCAAGAAAACTCCCCCTTGGACCTCTCCTCTCATCTCTTCTAATGTTCCCTTCACCCAGGTCTCTCCTTTTCATGGGCTCACCTTGATAAGAGCTCTAGAGAGCAAAGAAGTGAGTTTATTTCTATCTGGTTCTGCTTCAAGATAGTACTTGGTTGGATTGAGCTTTAAACCAAAAGCCTTCTCCTTCCTACCCATTCCCTGACTTCATTTTAGTCTACTGAAACTTCCTTGTTGATGAGAAAATTAGAGCGCTGATTTCCAAATTTCTCAGCTCTTTGACTTTTACTTTCTGAGATTTGCATTTTTACTCCACTTCAACTACTACACAAAATTAAATAAAACCATTACTCAAAGGTGCTCTACGGACAAAGTGCTCTGTCTTCACAGTTGACATCCTAGAACTCCATGCTTCCAAACCCAACTTTTTATCTGTCACTTTGCTCAACCTCACGTCTCTTGAAGTTTATCCTGACTTCCCTCACCCCTCCACCCCATACATCAGCTTCCTCTGGCTTTCTTAGATTCATCAATGACTCATTTTAATACTTTTGTCTTGATTGCTTTAGAAGTTGCTGCTCTCCTGCTCTTCAATTATGTTCCTTTCATCAGTACCCAACTCTGGGTTACCACAGTAAGTCTTGTTTCTCTACTTATAAGTTCTGAGCTTCACTGGAGAAACTTAAACAACAACCAAACAAACCACCAGCTAGAATCAGTATCAAATGGACTCTTATTAACTCCCTATCACATTCAGACAGCAACTGTTTCTAACATTTCCCCACATTTTTCAGGCTTCTGGTCTCACTCCTTTTCAGAGCAGTGTTTCTCAAATGTTGATGTACCAACACATCTCCTGGGAACCTTGTTAAAATAAAATTTCAACAAATGATGCTTAAATTGCTGTCTTAGAAATGCTCTTTCTGGAACTTTGGTCAACTAAAACTATTTTCCTTTTGTTTTATATCGTCAATCTTTTCTCCACTCTCTCCTTCCCATAGACTCACAAGCATACTACAGTATAGTAAATATAACCTTTTACTAACACTACTATTTTTTAAAGTGACATTTCCTAAAATGTGTTCTGTCAAAGAAAAATATTTCAAGGTATATTATTCCATGCAAAAATTAGATTCAGTGTCAAATGCATTTAGAAACACTTGGTTTAAAAGTAGTTCAAATTGCCGAAACGGGTTTGGCTCAGTGGTAGAGCGTCTGGTCTGCGGACTGAAAGGTCCCAGTTTCGATTCCGGTCAAGAGGCAGGTGGTCAATGTTTCTCTCTCATCGACATTTCTAGCTCTTTATCTCTCTCCCTTCTTCTCTGAAAAAAATCAATAAAATATATATATATTTTTAAAAAGGTAGTTCAAATTTTCCTTTATTTCCCAAATATGTTTGCCTAAGTAAATACTATTCTAGAACTATCATCCAAATTGCCCTTTGTTTTTAAGGCAGTTTCTCCAAACTGTATTTCACATGGATTGCCTCAAACCCATAGCTGTACCTCTCATGTCAAGAAGCTCCAGCATTTCAGATTCTGCTCACTATTAAAATGAAATAGCCGACACCGGTTTGGCTCAGTGGTAGAGCGTCGGTCTGTGGACTGAAAGGTCCCAGGTTCGATTCCGGTCAAGGGCATGTACTTTGGCTGTGGGCACATCCCCAGTGGGGGGTGTGCAAGAGGCAGCTGGTTGATGTTTCTCTCTCATCGACGTTTCTAGCTCTCTATCTCTCTCCCTTCCTCTCTGTAAAATATCAATAAAATATATATATTTAAAAAAAATAAAATAAAATAAAATAAAATGAAATGGCGCCTTCAAATAAAATGAACACATTCCATTTTACTAAATCAATTTTTAAATTGCATATTCCTATATGTAACAAATACATTTGGGAAAAATTAAAAAGGAAAAATTACCCATAATCCTATTACCCAGGTATAACGATGGTTAACATCGTTTTACATATTTTTTCAATGTTTTGACCACACGTGTATGTTTATGCATACACACATACACCATTATAGTGTATGTACATATCCTATATAATAAAAGCCTAATATTCAAATTGACTAAATAGCAGAACTGGTCACTATGATGTGCACTGACCAGCAGGGGGCAGACACTCAATGCAGAAGCTGCCCCCTGGTAGTCAGTGCACTCCCAAAGGGGGAGTGCTGCTGAGCCAGAAGCCCTGAGTGCTAAGGATGTCCAAACTTTTTAGGCATGTGATTAAAGACTAGACAATAATCAATTTTCCTATCTATTTTCACACTTATTTCTTGATTTCCTGTTGCCTATATCACTTTGCACAGATCAATAGAATTTTTGAAAAAGAGGATACTTCTTTAAAAAACTGCATGATCCATCATTCTTACTTCCCAGTCTCAGAGTCAAACTGGACTAACAACTTGCTGTTAATGTTTCTGAGCAAACAGACTTAGCCTCCTGCCTAAGAGCTTAGCCTAGGGATGATTGAAAATATTAAGATATGAAAACACACTGGAACTATAATAAACAACTTAGCAATATGCCTTCTAAGGTGGACAGATTCTTGGTAGGCAGCCCTAATTACTGCAATCACTTTTAGGTGTTCTAATGCACTCAGCTGAATTATGCACCACACTGCTTCTGAATGACACAGCCATTTCTGACTCCATTAATATGGAAGATTTCAGCCAAATGCTCTTAAACGATAGCTTCTCTTTATTTGTAATTTCAGACTCTATTGATTTCCTTCTGTTCCCTTCATTATGATTTCAATTGATTACCTTGGCAACTGCAATAACAATGATTGCACTTGACACTGTCTGAGACTCTTGAGATGGTATTTGAATAGGAATGGTATAATTTGGGAGAAAGTGCCTGTAAGAACCTGTCATTAACAGTACACTTACACTTTACTTTTATTGACTTTACTCTTTTTTTGAGTAGGCTCTTGTCACAGAGTTGGCTGTTAACAGGGCTCAGTAGTAGTTCAGATTTCTGCAGCTTTTTAGAAGGTTAAAGATTCTCATTGTTAAAGAGAATGGGATGGGCTTGCATAGATATACATAACACATGTGAATATATAATGTGTGTGTGTGTGTGTGTGTGTGTGTGTGTGTGTGTGTGTGTGTATGTGTGTGTGTTTTGCCAATACTGGCAACTCTGTGACTTGTCATTCAGGTCAACATACCAGTTGGGATGGGTATTTGGTGGTGATTGAATTTTTAGGGCATCAAAGCTCAGGTGCAAGAGTCCAAGCCAAGATTTAATAAAGAATTCTACACAATGTCTTTCTTAGGCTTTTAAGAAACAAACAAACAAAATTGCTTTATGTCATTGTCACACCACACAATTGAAAATCCAAAGGCTCAACTGTGGATTACTAACTGAAATTTATGCAAGCTCTTAGTTCTCCACTTTAACTCAACTGGCCCTTCCTAAAAGACTGATTTCTGTATTAGATTCCTGGAAAATATCAGTTATGCAACACAAGGAGAGCTATGGTCACACTTTCCTGTTTCTTTCTTCCAGTGTTGTTTTAATTAAGTCGGCACCCATTCATCTGTTAATGGTAGCCCAAATCTTTCAGAATAGGAGAAGCTATTTGCCAAGTCATAGGACTACATGAAAAGTTAGTAATACTAAGTTTCATAAAATTTCTAATAGGCCAAGCTCTATTCATTCTTTGGAAAATATATAACATTCTGTTCACCTCTCCCCAAATTTGGCTGATTTATATGAGATTTGCCTTAGTGTAGTGAGAAGAATCCTGAATTCTAGGCTCATCTCTGCTATAGACTATGTGACCTTCTATAAGACAATAATATCTCTAGACCTCAGTTCACTCATTTGTAAAACAAGAGGATTGGATTCAATGACATCTAAGGATCTTTTTAACTCTATTTTTATAAAACATTAGACAAAGTAACTTCATTAGCCAGCTTAATATGTATACACACACACACACACACACACACACACACACACACACATATATATATATATATATATATATATATAGAGAGAGAGAGAGAGAGAGAGAGAGAGAGAGAGACAGAGAGACAGAGAGCACAAAATTCATGCAAGGGGCTCAGCCCTCGCAGCCCCTGCTTCATCCAGAAGGTCATCTGGAAGGTTGTCTGGATAGTTGTTCTGCTGTTTGATCTAATTAGCATATTAGCTCTTTATTACATATATATATATATATATATATATATATATATATATATATATCAATGTAAATAGTGTAGAAAGTGCCTGACATAAAATGTGCACAGTGTTTACAGAATCAGCAAATTTTAAAAATAAACAAATACCAAAGAAGTTTCTTGAGTTTAAGCTATTTTCTCTTCCTGTTCCATGTTTGCCATTCTGTTGCATTTGTTGACTGAAAGCTAATTAGTTTTGATCACCTATTTTCTATTTGGAAGGTATAAGATTCTAGTTCCATACTGAGTATAATCAGTTTCTAGCTTGGCATTTCCAGGGATGTGAGTATATATGTATGAAGATTTGGGCATTGCCAACCTCATATCAGAGAGTTTTAGAAAAAGATTTTCAGGGCCCCACAGTGAATGAGCTGAGACTTCAATGGTGCAAATACCGAGGAGACGCTGTGAAGGCCAGCCAGTCAGGATTTTATGAGTTGATTGTATGTCATATCTTTTACATGAAAGGTGAGATGAGCGGAAAAGAACAGATAAAGGGCGGGCAAAGAAAAAGACAAAAGAAGAGGAAAAGAGAAGGAAGACTCCAGGGGAAGACTAAGTCAAGTTCTCCTGACTGGGAAGTCTGTTTTGTCACATAACTGTAGATTCTCATTTTGGTTTTGACATAGTCCATTTCTCATCACTGTCAGAAGTTAAATTAGCGTGTCTATATTAAAAGTCTGTATCTTTACTGTGTTTAAGGATGACAATCACTCACCAGCCTCAATATTCAGCCTTGCTTGTTGGTTAGAATACTACCCGCACTCCACAAAGGAAACTGAAGTAAACAGTGGATGGATGACAGCTAAACTCCTTGAGAACACTGAAGAGTCAAGGGGAAGTGTGGGGGTGTATAACTTTAATCACAGGAGCTAAACCTTTTCTTTAACAAGCTCTACCTCCTAACACAACCTCAACATGGGGATTTTGGATGGTTCAGAGAGGTTGGTGATAAACACTTTCATGCTAAAAGATGAGGAAGCTAGAAAAGAGGTTTAGGGTCATATTTTTTGTTTCCACGGGTTTTAGTAATTGATTTCTTTCTAAACTGAAATGCCAATTTAAAATGGAGAACACTCTAGAACAGAACTAACTGGACTATACCAGCATGGCCTTGAATACTGTTACTAGATTTACAGAGTTTTCATATACGATGTCCCATTTGATCCTTAAAAGTTAGGACTTGAAAGCAAATATCACATTAAGTTGGAATAATCTTTCCATTATAACTCAGCTTCCCTTTTGAAAAACAAAGCTCTGTATATAGAAAAGTCAAGACTGAGAGATCATGTCATAGTAGTCTGGGATATACTTGTGAAGGAGTTGACGTACATTGGCATTGGTTAAGCATTAATTTTGAGTCTCGGAGTTTGTAATTACTAAATGCAAGACCTTTTCTTGGCACCATTTCCAAGACCTTACAACAAAGCCTGGGGCCTTTCTCCTGCTGTCAATGCCTGCATCCTGGCATGCCATACAGATCTGGAAGACTGGCATGCAACTTGGGAATGAGCAGATTTTCCTTGTGTTGGTGCCCCTTTGTAATGGTTGCTTGCTTTCTCATTCCACTGCCAAGAAATGTGTCCTTTCATGAGGACATTTGAAAGAGATGCTTTTTTGTTTAATGGTTTTCTGCACCAGCAGTTTACTCATTTAGAGATTGAAATGGATATAGCTCACCTTGGGAAGTGATGTTCTAGAATCAGTTCCTTTTTTGTAAGCTGGAAGGTGGCAGGGACATTGCAGGCCTGGGGTAAAAGAGGACATATCTTTGCAGAGGAGAATAGAGTCTGCGTGAAGAATGTCAAATCCATGGGATGGTTCTGATCATTCTCTTCCCAGAACTAAAATAATATAACCAACTTTGCCTACCAGGGCTGTAGCAAAGAAACCCTATAGAATATAGAGTCAGCAATGTGGTTTCTACTAGTGGGTTTTAAAAATACTTGGCAATAGGCACCCTTGATGTTATGAAAGTGCCACTTGAATGAAAGTTTAATAGGAAAAAATTAACTGAGGCACCAATATGGATTCATTAGTGAATATTTTGACAATCCAGGGATGGATCCAAAAGGGAAACAATGACATAAACCAAATTGAAGTTCACTGGAACATGGGGTGGATTGCATTGGGTGATAGTCATTAGGTACAATGATGTATATACAATATACACGGTTTTCAACTACATTGTACATTAAGAAATTGTCTATTTTGGGGTCAAAAAGATGGCTGAGGCACAGATAGTTCTGGATTCAAATGCCAGATCTGTTACCCATGATCTTCATGGTCTTAGAAGAGTCATTTAACCAAACCATTGTGGGTTCCAATCTCTTACTACTTATAGGCATTGTTCTAAGTACTGTAGACATATTAATTTATTGATCTTTACAATAATGGATACTTTATTTTTACGCCCAATATACTGATAAACAGTACCGCTCTTAGACCAGGGCAAGAGGGGTCTCTTTCATGAGCCCTGTGCTTTAATAGGCTTGCTCTAGCCCTTCTCCAATCGCACCCCTCCCAATGGACAAAGGCTCTATGGGGTCAATGGAACGCCCACCTGGATGATCAAGAAATGGCCAATGGGTAGCTGCTTGTGGGAAATTCTGATTCATGGTGCAGCGTGTTTTAAACATTGTACCCTCATTGTAAAGAAAGAACATGGTGGAAGAAAGGAGTACTTGCTACTCACCAACTGTTTTGTTGCTTCCATTCCCTGATATGGTATTCTGAGAATTTTAACTACAAACTTTGTCTTCCTAGGATGATATAAGATATAACTATGTGCAAGCTTGATTTATGGCTTTTGAATGGACATATGCCACATGGGCCTCCATTTGTACTATTTCCCCAGGCTGCACAAAGGTTAGGAATATATATATATTAGGAAGTTAAGACACATGGAAATCAAATGATTTGTCCATTTTCATAGAGCATAAAAGTGGTAGAGTTAGGATTTGAACATAGTCTGAGTTCTCACACTATGCTATTATCACAGTTGAGTTTAAGGAATCTGCAGGTAAGCTATGACAAGTCCTCTCATCCACCCAAACAGTGGCCATGGAAGAAGGTCTAAGGTTTATAACACAATAGCAGCCATTGTCATACTCCTTTCAAGGAGACGGGGAGCAAGAGATGGGTGGAATCATACACTGAATCATCAAGAAAGAAACCATTTTCAGCCATCAGAGAAATCAGGATATTGAATAGAATTTGGTTGGAATAAAACTAAGGATTCAATTACAAAAATAAAATAAAAATAAAAGGTATAAAGCACTGGTATGGTAGAATGAACTTGGGTTTTGAAGTCAAAACTGTATTCAAATATAAGTTTTATTATTTGCTTGCCCGATGACACTGGCAAATTATTTAAGCTACCAGGCCTTTGTTCCCTTGATTGTGAAAATGGAGAGGAGAGAATCCCACGTAAATTAGAGAAATCCATGTAAAAGTATTAGCATAATATGTGACACATAGAAGGCATCCATAAATGGAGATATGCACAGTAACATAAATATTAGCAGTATTAAAATAAAAGACTTGTTAACGAAAAAATTATTGAAACCTGTAAAGAATTTTTGTGAGTTTATTTGAGCCAAACTGTTGACATATGCCAGGAAGCAGAACCTCAACGGATTGAGATAATGCTCCAAAGAATGGCAGGTTACATTTCTATATTTATACATTGCAATCAAAGGAAAGGGACTTAGGTGAGTTACATGAAATTCATTGGACATAGATTAGAGAGGTGGGACAGAGCAAAACAGGGAAACCTCTGGGATAGGGTAAAAGGTGAAATGATGGACATGAGCTTCTTTTACAGAGATGGATACAGGATACTCTAATGTAATTAACAGTTGACAATTAACTTGATAACAATAACAATGAGGGAATGTCTTGAGGCCATTTGTTGTATCCTGAGAGGTCCAGGGTAAAAAGGAAGTTACAAGTTACCCAGACATCTCACAGATATGTTATCTTAGAGGCAGGAAGGCAGATGGGCTCAGTAAAGAAGATCTAAATTGATCTTTGTCAGGTGAAATATTTGGGACATGACTACCCACTATAACCTGTTTGCAGTTAGATATTTAATTTTCAAGCCATCTTTTGTGGTTATTTTAGGTTTCTGAGTTTGCAAAACTGCCGCCACACAGGCCTTCCCTGAGCTTGTCAGGTTAGCATGTGGCTCTTTTCTTTCACAGACTTAATAATAATAATAATAATGATAATAATAATAATAGGTATTGTTCAAATAGAGTTTACTACATTACAGACACTACTAAGCTCTTTAATCCTCATAACAAACCAATGAGAGAGTTCTATTATTATCATGAAGAAACTGAGAAATCAAGAGATAATTTTTCCCAAATCACTGGAACAGGAGTCATCACATTTTCACTATAAAGGACCAGATATTAAGTATTTTAATATTTGTGGGTCAGATCCTCTTTGTTATAACTATTCAGCTCTGCCCTTGTATTATGAAAGCACCCATAAACAAATGAACAGGGATTTTTTCCAATAAAATTTTATTTATGAACACTAAAACTGAAATTTTATATATTTTCAACATGTCATGAAAGACTATTCTTTTGATGTTTTTCCCAATTATTAGCTTATAAACTATAAGCCAATATAAGGAATGTGCTTGCTGGATTTAGACTACAGGCCATAATCATTGTTCTCTGTTCTAAATAAGCAGGCCCAGGGCAACAACACCTCTTATCTTTGTCTAAGAGAGTTTAGCATTTTGCTGTTTTAGCTCCAAAATCTGCTAGGATAAGAAAGGGCAAGAGAAGGGGCAAAGGGAAGGAAAGAAAAATCTTAATATTTTAAGGATTATTTCCAGACAATGAAATCTCATTTTAGGGATGCAGATACTATTTGACTTGGAGAAATCCTTAAATAAAAAAAAATTTTTTTTGCATAAATTGGGTATGCAAAATAAAGTCATATATTTGATGGGAGACAAACTAACTCCTTGGATTAAGAATGCATTTTTTGGGGGGGCAGTGGATATGAACTTTCTCCTGATCCACAGAAGGCCTACTCGGTACAGAATTGAACATTTGTGGGCAGCATGAGGAACCACATGATTGGAGAAATATAAGCCATTTTTGAGAGAGGAACTCTAGGAAGAAGTGCCCAAGAAGAAAGACAAGCTTAAGAAACAAAACCATTTTAAAGGACCATGTTAAGGAACTGAAGAAATCCATGTCTGAGAGCCCATTGAAGTGTATTTCTAGTTAAGATGTAGTGAGCTTTCTCAGACAATGTAAGCAATAACCTTGTGTTGCAGAGGAGGGAGGATGGGGTGGGGTTGGGGGTGGGAAAGAGGAAGGGGTTGATAAGGAGTGGAAAGGAGGGACAATAGATAGCTTCTAGGGCTGAGTAAGCAGTAAATCCCCAATAAAGGACTGACAAGTAGAAAGTTCTGTTCATCCCTTGCTTATTTTATTGATAAGATGTCAAACATAAACATTTTGCTCACCATCAAAGAGACATTCATGCCCAGCCAGGGTGCCTCAGTGGTTGAGCATAGCCCTATGAACCAGGAGCTCACAGTTCCATTCCAGGTCAGGGCATATACCCAGCCTTAATCCCCAGTACGGGGTTTGCAGGAGGCAGCTGATGAATGATTCTTTCTCATCATTGATGATTCTATCTCCCCCTCTCCCTTCCTTTTTGAAATCAATGAAAATATAAATTTATTTAAAAGGGGCATTCATGAAGTACTTGCTTCAGGCACTGAGTGTTATGATGGGTTCATCCTATATAATAAAAGCCTAATATGCTAAGTGTCCAGTTGTCTGGTCATCCGTTCAACCAATCAAAGCATAATATATTAATGATATGCTAAGGCCACTCAACTGCTCACTATGATGTGCACTGACCACCAGGAGGCTGAGAGTTGACTGGTCAACCAGTTGCTATGATGTGCACTGACCACCAGGGGTCAAATAGTCAGCCAGTAGACCAGTCACTATGATGTGCACTGACCACCAGGGGGCTGACACTCCAACTGGAGGTTAGCTTGCTGCTGGGGTCTGGCTGATTAGGACTGAGGGAAATGGGCCAGACAAGTCCTGGAGCCCTCTTGCAGTCCCTCCCTGGCTGGCAAACCTCCCGCATTCCTCCCCAGCCCCAATTGTGCACCCGTGGGGTCCTTCGGCATGGCCTGCATACTTTCACAATCCAGTACTCCTCGGGGGATGATGGAGAGCCAGTTTCAGCCCAATCCCACAGGCCAGACGAAGGGACCCCCAGGGAGGGGTGCACCAATTCATGCATGGGGCCTCTAGTATAATACATAGAGAAAGCTTTTATCCACAAAGAATTCACAATCTCAAGAATTTTTCCAAATATAAAGGTAACACTTCTCTTTTGCAAATTAAAATAAATATTTTAAACCATGTTAGTGAGTCCTGTGCATGTATAATAGTAAGACTTAGATTATGTAGAGAACCTTGAATATATTTCAAAGGGTGGAATCAAGCCTGTTCTGCCCACTTCAGAGTGGCTGAAGCTGGTGGTGCCAGCTGGTCACTTCTCCCAACTGCTTCTTCCTTTTCCCACCACCTGCTGCTGACTGATTGTTTTAACTCCCTTCTGTGAATGAAAAGTCACTCTTTTTGTTTTAAGAAGAAAACAAGGGTAACAGCAACAACAACAAAAAAGGGTGGGGGAGGAAGCTGTGTAGAAAATGGAATAGGTAGAGATAAAGAAAGCATTTTAAGCTACTCCACCCACTGAGAAGTTTTCTTCAGACCTGACATTTGGGGCTTATGCTTAGGGATCACCTTCAGGCCAGGATCTGGACATGTTTAGGTGTGCATCTCAAGTACACGTAACAGGGATCATTTTAATACCTTTTCCTTTCTGAGTTTCTTATAGAAAGCCCTACTCCCATTCAGAAAGAGCACATTATGTTTCCATGCTGTCTTGAAGTCTTTTTAAAAAAATTATTTTATTGTTTAAAGTATTACATATGTCTCCTTTTTTCCCTTATTGACCCCTCCCCAGCCACTCCCATGCCCCAGGACAAGCCCCCACTGCCTCAGTGTCCATGTCCATTGTTTATACTAATATGGATGCATACAAGTCCTTTGGTTGATCGATTACTGCTCCTCCATTCTCCCCTCCCTTCCCTCTGAGGTTGGACAGTCTGTTCTGTGTTTCTTTGTCTCTGGATATATTTTTGTTCATCAGTTTATATTGTTCATTATATCCCACATAAGCATGAGATCATGTGATATTTATCTTTTTCTGACTGGCTTATTTCACTTAGCATAATGCTCTCCAGGGCCATCCATGATAAAAGTTGCTTCTTTTTTATAGCAGTGTAGTATTGCATTGTATCCATGTACCACAGTTTTCTAATCTACTCATCTGCTGATGGACACTTAGGCTGTTTCCAAATCTTAGCTATTATAAATTGTCCTGCTATGAACTTTGAGGTGCATATATTCTTTTTGATTGGGGTTTCTGATTTTTGGGATATATTCCTAGAAATGGGATTACTGGATCAAATAGGAGTTCAATTCTTAACTTTTAGAAGTCTTTTGTAGGGACAAGTTGGTGCTTCATTGAAACTATTATTTAGAGCGTACCTTTTCAGACTATGTGACTCTGATTCTAGGGAAGCTACTAGTATGTCACAACTCTGTAAGTTGAAATTAGCTGATGGCAATGAAAAACCCTTTTTGCCTGGAGATAAGCAAGTTCCACCCACTAGAGATTCAAGGGACTCCTGGCTTCTCACTGAGAAAAAACTGGATTTGTCACATGTGCACACTGCTCTCCCTCCATCTCAACTATAACTGCATGTGCTCTGTTCATTCTCCTTTGAACTGGTGTAACAGTTTTCTCATTGAGGAGTTAAATAAAATTTCTAAATCATGTTTATTTTGAACCTAGGTACAATTCATGATTTTATCTTTTAAAAAAATTATCCTTAAACCCTTTTTTGTAGTTTGCAGATTAGGAGTTACTGCTGGCAAGTACCTCTGTCACCAGTCATCACTAAGTTATAGATAATGTGTTTATCTTCCTTATTTCTACAGCCTAAATTCATCCTACTGTCTACATTCCATTCCATGTTAATCTATTTCAGAACTCAGGGGGATGGAAAATAAGTCTGTATTTCCAGATTGAGGGAATATTTTTATTATTTACTTATTTATTTTTTAATTCAATTTATTGGGGTGACTTTGGTTAATAAAATTATAGGTTTCAGAGGTACAGTTGTGTAACACTTCATCTGGATATTATCTATGTTCACTATCCAAAATCCAGACTCCTTCCATCACCATTTTCCCTCCCTGTTTGCCTTTTCCTACCTCTCCCCAGCCTCATATCACTCTGGTACTCACCATACTGTTGTCTGTCTATGAGGGTGGTTTTTTTTGTTTGTTTGTTTTTGTTGTTGGTGGTGTGTGTGTGTGTGTGTGTGTGTGTGTGTGTGTGTGTTTGTTTTAATGTAATTCTTCACCTGTTTTACCCCGCTCTTTTGCCTCCTCCTCTCTGACAGCTGTCAGTCTGTTCTGTGTATCTATAAGTCTGTTTCTATTTTTTGTTAGTTTATTTTGTTCATTACATTCCACATATAAGTGAAGTCCTGTGGTATTTGCCTTTTTCTGTCTGGCTTATTTCCTAAGCACAATACACTCTAGGTCCATCCATGTTGTCATGAAACATAAAATTTCTTTGTGTGTTTTTTTCTTTATGACCAAGTAGTATTCCATTGTGTAAATGTACCACATACTTTTTAATCCACTCATCTGTTTATGGGCACTTGGGCAACTTCCAAATCTTGGCTATTGTAAATAATGCTGCAAGGGACAGAGAAGTGCATATATTCTTTGGAATTAGTGTTTTAAGATTCTTTGGATACATTCCTGGAAGTGGAATCTCTGGGTCTTAAGGCAGTTTCATTTTTAATTTTTTGAGTTAAGTTCATATTGTTTTCCTCAGTGGCTGCACCAATCTGCATTTTCATTAATAGTGCAATGGGTTCCATTTTCTCTACATCCTCGCCAAAACTTGCTGTTTGTTGATTTAATGATAGCTATTCTGACAGGTGGGAGGTGACATCTCATTGATTGGGGTTTTAATTGGTATTTATCTGATGATTAGTGACATTGAGCACCTTTTCATATGTTTATTGGCCATCTGCATGTCCTTTTTGGAGAAATATCTATTCAGGTTCTTTGCCCATTTTTATTGGATTTTTGTTTTCTTGTTGTTGAGTTGTATATGTATTTTCATAAATTTTGGATATTAACTCTTAGCAGATGTATCATTGGCAAATATGTTTTCCCATTCAATGAGTTGTCTTTGCATTTTGTTGAGGCTTTCCTTTGCTGTGAAAAACTTTTACTTATGAGGTAGACCCATTTCTCTATTTTGTTTGTTTCCTTTGCGTGAAGCAATATATATGAGAAAATATTGCTCTGAGAAATATCTGAGGTTTTATTTCATATGTTTTCTTCTAGGATTTTTATGATTTCAAGTCTAACATTTAAGTCTGTATAAACATTGTTTGAACACTGTCTCTGGTATATTGCTTTCCTCCATTTCATTTACTTCTTTTCCTGAGGATTTCTCCTGTTCTTTCATTTGGGGCCTGTTTATTTGTGTGTGTGTGTTTTTTTTTTATTTATTTGGCTGCCTCTCTGTACTTGTTTTTGTATATTAGGTAGATCTGCTATCTCTCCCTATTTTCATGGGATGGCATTATATAGTAAGTGCCTTCTGGGGCTCATTAATACAGTCTCCCTGGTCACCAGAGCTAGCCGCTTCATGAATGTCCCTAATTCTAATCCCAACAACATTTCCACCAACCAAGACAAGGACTTTTTCCCACTCCCCAAACATTCAATGAGATGATAGGAAATACCCAGAAATGAGGATTCCCACTTACACCATGCCCAAAAGATTTTAGGTCTCCCAGGTAACATAATATTTTATCCATCTATTTTATAGTGAAAACAGTCATAGAAGTAAATATGAAGACCCCTGATATTTTTATGAGTTAAGAGGCTTTCTAAACACTATACAACTGAACTTCTATAAATAAAGAGTTGATTTTCCTCCATCTTAAATTCACTTATCATATAAAAGTTGCCTTTTGATAATAGGAGATAATTGGTGGGATTTTTTGGAAACCAAAGGTCATATTAAGAATCAAGGAAAAAATTCCAAGACTATATAGAAGTTCAGCTACAGCCAGGTGACTATCATTCTCCCACAAGTATGCATGGGAAAAAATTCTATTTAACTATACTCAGTTATTTTGAAATGTATGCTCTGAATAGTTTCAGTGTCACACTTGTCTTCTGAGTAACCAATATCTGCTTTCTTATAGCTAAAAGAACTTTCATTTGAACCATAAATAAGAAAAAAAAATTTAAACTGTTAAAAATGTGACTTTTTAACACAGCCTTTCCATTTTTATAAAGTAAGAAAAATAATTTCTTACATAAAGGATGTGTTCTTTTATATTCCACAAGATATTTTGAGACACATTTTTACAAAGAGGTTTGTATTTAGCAATCAAATGAATAAATTACGTTTGAACTATGGCTTGAATCCTAACTAAATCAAACCAGAAAAACTGAGAGAGAATTAAAAATTATATATATATATCTTTTTGCATGAACTTCTTGATCATCAGGAGAATCATCAGAAATAAGAGACTTTTCTTCTGGTCAGTATTTCCATGTAGTGTATCAACTTTTTCTTCATGATATTCTTTTCAATTCAAGTGAGAGGACACCTGTGGCCTTTCTCTGTCAATACTTAGAGACCCCTGCACCCACGTTAGCAGCTGCTCAGCTTCCCTCCTCCAAGTGGACCAGGATTGGTGGAGCCCATCCCCTTTCTATGGACATTAGTGTTTTACTAATTTCGCCAGTGCTCTTATGGGTAGTGTAAAAAATAAATCTTTGAAAAATTGTACAAGAATTTCAGTGGGGTGCGCACTGCCAGGTGCAGGCGTGCACCTGTGGGACCTGGGCAAGGCCTGCTCACTGTTCTCCCAGGGGAGGGGCCGTTCCCCTTCCTCCCCAGGGGACCTGCGGGGGTCCTGCTACCTCACTTTGTCCCCAGGGCCGATGGTCATGAGACCAGATGGTGACAGTGCTCTCTCCCCAGTGTTGGTGGTGACAGTGTGTATGTTCCCAGCAGGGAGGTGGGGCATCTCTGACATGCGCTGGTGTGAGCACTGCCCCTAGATAGACAGTGGCGATGCTTACCCGGCACCATGAACATACTTCATGCTCAGGAATGGCAACATTTAAAATATGGATAATAAGATTTATTTATTACTTAAACTAAAGGGTTATACAATGGGAAAATTAAGGCTATAAACAGAAAAAATAAAATAATGAAAGCCAAAACTCCCCATAACGCCGACATGATAAAAATCAAAAGATGAAAAATTATATCATGCCATGGAGAACAAAAAAGCAACAAAAGCAAAACAAAAAAGGTATTGAAAACATCATGTTTTGCTCTTATGTCAGGGGGAGCACATTTAAGCAGGGGCCCTTGAGCCGGGCCCTCCTCAGGCAGCACCTCCTCCGAGGCAGCAGCCAGCACGGGCTCCAGGGAGGGCTCTTCATCCAGTGGTGCTGGGGCCTCAGTTTCCTCTGGGGCCGACTTTGGCTCCACAGCTGCAGCTGGAGGGGCCGCTGGAGGTGGTGGAAGCTCTGCAGGTGTATACACCTCCAACTCCGCATCCTGCTCCTCCAGGTGGACTTCAGATGTAACAGGAAAAGCTGCCTCTGCCTCCTGGGCTGGTGCTGGAGTTGGGAGAGGAGAAAAGGTCACCCAGGTGCCTGCATGTCCATCTGTCCCCCAAAGTGAGAACACAGCTAGAGCCCAGGACACACCACAGGATGTGCTCCCCACTGGCAGTCCAGAAGATGGGTTTAATCCATCTTTGCTCCTGGCCAGGCTCAAGGCCTGCTCCCTCTGTGTCTGGCAACAGCCTCTCCCCATAAGCTCACATGGACCTCCCCAAACCTTCCCACCCATACCCCTCCCCAGGTTCTCACCTTTGAGCCCTTGAGCCAGGCCCTCCACAATCAGCGCCTCCTCCGAGGCAGGAGCCAGCACGGGCTCCAGGGAGGGCTCTTCCTCCAGTGGTGGTGGGGCCTCAGTTTCCTCTGGGGCCGCCTCTGGCTCCACAGCTGCAGCTGGAGAGGCCGCTGGAGGTGGTGGAAGCTCTGCAGGTGGAGATGCCTCCAGCTCTGCATCCTGCTCCTCAGGATTAACCTCAGATGCGACAGGAGGAGCCGCCTCTGCCTCCTGGGCTGGTGCTGGAGTTGGGAGGGGAGAAAAGGTCACCCAGGTGACCGGTCCATCTGTCCCCCAGTGTGAGAACACAGCTAGATAACAGGACCCACCACAGGATATGCTCCCCAATGGCCGTCCAGAAGATGGGTTTAGTCGGTCTTTGCTCCTGGCCAGGCTCAAGGGGTGTTCTCTATGTGTCTGGCAACAGCCTCTCCCCATAAGCTCACATGGACCTCCCCAAACCTTCCCACCTGTACCCCTTCCAACTTTCTCACTTTTGGGTCCATGAGCCGGGCCCTCCACAGGCAGCGCCTCCTCCGAGGCAGGAGCCAGCACGGGCTCCAGGGAGGGCTCTCCATCCAGCGGTGGTGGGGCCTCAGTTTCCTCTGGGGCCGCCTCTGGCTCAACAGCTGCAGCTGGAGGGGCCGCTGGAGGTGGTGGAAGCTCTGCAGGTGGAGATGCCTCCAGCTCTGCATCCTGCTCCTCAAGATTAACCTCAGGTGTGACAGGAGGAGCCGCCTCTGCCTCCTGGGCTGGTGCTGGAGTTAGGAGAGGAGAAAAGGTCACCCAGGTGCCTGCATGTCCATCTGTCCCCCAAAGACAGAACACAGCTAGAGCCCAGGACCCACCACAGGATGTGCTCCCCAATGGCTGTCCAGAAGATGGGTTTAATCCATCTTTGCTCCTGGCCAGGCTCAAGGCCTGCTCCCTCTGTGTCTGGCAACAGCCTCTCCCCACAAGCTCACATGGACCTCCCCAAACCTTCCCACCCCTACACCTCCCCACTATCTCACCCTTGGGCCCTTGAGCCGGGCCCTCCACAATCAGCTCCTCCTCTGAGGCAGCAGCCAGCATGGGCTCCAGGGTGGGCTCTTCCTCCAGTGGTGGTGCGGCCTCAGTTTCCTCTGGGGCCGGCCCTGGCTCCACAGCTGTAGCTGGAGAGGCCGCTGGAGGTGGTGAAAGCTCTGCAAGTGGAGATGCCTCCAGCTCCCCATCCTGCTCCTCAGGATTGAGGGCTTTGGGGGTGACAGGAGGAGCCGCCTCTGCCTCCTGGGCTGGTGCTGGAGTTAGGAGAGGAGAAAAGGTCACCCAGGTGCCTGCATGTCCATCGGTCCCCCAAAGTGAGAACACTGGGCACAGCCCAGCACCCACCACAGGACGCCCTCCATGCCCAAAGTCCAGCCCATGGGTGGTCTGAGGCTGGTCTTTGTACCTGGCCAGCCTCGGGGTGCTCCCTGAGTGTCTGGTAACAATCTTTCCCCATAAGCTCACATGGATCTCCGCACCCAATCCACCCCTAGCACCCCAACCTCCTCACCCTTAGACTCTGCCTCGCTGGGCTCCAGGTCTCCTCGCCCGGTGTTATTAAGACGGGCATAGTGACGCTCCAAAACAGAATTGAAAATTGCCCTCCGCGTGTTGGGACTGAGCGGCTTCGAGGTCGGCGGCTTGTTGGGCCTGGGCGGCTTCGGTGGAGGAGTCCTCCTCCGTCCACCCAGGGGCCCTGGCTCCCCAGTGGCCCAGGTGGCCACCCCCACTTCAGGCCTGCCCTCGCCCTCAGGGGTGTGGCTCACTGGATCCTCACTCGGGGACATGGGCAAGGTGTCTTCCTGGACCTGCTGCTGCTCCACCTGGATCTGGGTTGAGCTCTGCAATGACAGTGACCGGCACCCAGTCCACTGGCCTCAAGTGTGATCCTCCTCACTGCTACTTCTCCCCCTGGACCGTCTGCTCCGAGATCAAGCCCGGCCCTGTGTCTGCACAGACCTCCTCCCAGGGGAAATGAGGCACCTCCAGGGCTCAGGATGGACCTCAGGCAAAGGGTGCCACCCACACTCCATGTCCACCCAGCCAGCCTTGACCTGGGGTGCGAGCATGACTGGTCCTGACCGCCCCCCCCCCAACCGAAACTGTTCCTATTCTCAGCAGGCGCTCCCCACATGAACACCCCTTCACCACCACCCCTCCACACACACACACACACACACACACACACACACACACACACACACACGAGGAGGGGACATAGGGCTGCTGAGGTGGGATCAGAGTGGTGGCCTGGCCTGAACACAACTGCCCTAAGCCTCCCTGTGTTACCTCCTGGTTCCGCCGTGCGAAGGGCCACAGGCGTCGTCTGGACTGAGTCCGGATCCAGCGGCGGGCACGTCGGAATGTACTCTCATCGCTGCCTCTCTTGAGGCCTTGATCTCGACCTTCACCTCGGGACACGGGGAGACAACAAGAAAACATGGTGTCCTCTCCAGTGCGTCTATCCGAGTGAGGCGGGAAGGGGCAGTTATAGAATTTGGTGCCTGGTTGCCGAGTTACATTGGGCTCCATCATCAGGAAGTGAGGTCGTGGCTCATGCCTGAGGAGATGCTCGGGGTGGGGGCTCATGGGCGACCTCACTTCCTGACGATGGAGCCCAGTGGAACCGGCAACCAGGCACCAAATTCTATAACTGCCCCTTCCCGCCTCACTCGGATAGACGCACTGGAGAGGACACCATGTTTTCTTGTTGTCTCCCTGTGTCCCGAGGTCAAGGCCAAGGACGAGGCCTCAAGAGAGGCAGCCATGAGAGTACATTCCGACGTGCCCGCTGCTGGATCCGGACTCAGTCCAGACGACGCCTGTGGCCCTTTGCACGGCGGAACCAGGAGGTAACATAGGGAGGCTTAGGGCAGTTTTGTTCAGGCCAGGCCACCACTCTGATCCCACCTCAGCAGCCCTATGTCCCCTCCGTGTGTGTGTGTGTGTGTGTGTGTGTGTGTGTGTGTGTGTGTGGCAGAAGCAGCAGAGACTAGAGCTGGGCTTGAGTCTTCCTGACCAGCTGCCATCACTGTCATTGCAGAGTTCAACCCAGGTCAAGGAGGAGCACCAGATGGTGGAGGAAAACCCCCGCCCTATGTTCTACTTTGGGGAGGAGCCGGTGAGCCACACCACCCAGGGCCAGGAAAGGCCTGAAGTGAGTGTGGCCACCTGGGGCTCTGGGGACCCAGGGCCCGTGGATGGAAAGCCATGGACACCCCTACGGAAGCAGACCAGGTTCCCTAGGACTGTACCCCCAAAGAAGGTCAGATTCAACCAGCAGGTCGAAGTGTGGCTCTTCGATGAACAGCCAGAGACACCTATACAGAAGCGGCGCAGGTTCCCTAGGACTGTGCCCCCAAGGCAGCTCGGATTCAACCAGCAGCTCAAAGTGTTCACCAGTGATGTGGACTACACTGACCATGTCAACCAGACTGGCCCGGAGCACCCTGAGCCCAAAGAGGCAGTGTTCAAGGGTGAGAAGCTGGGGAAGTGAGGGGGATGGGGGTGGAGCTGCATGGGAGCTTATGGGGAGAGATTGTTGCCAGGCACACAGGGAGCACCCAGAGGCTGGACAGGAGCAAAGATCGGCCTCAGACCACCCATCTGCTGTACTGCAGGTGGGGAGGAAGTCCTGTGGTGGGTCCTGAGCTCTCTAGCTGTGTTCTGTCTTAGGGGCACAGATGGACATGCAGGCACCTGGGTGATCTTTTCTCCTCTCCTAACTCCAGCACCAGCCCAGGAGGCAGAGGCGGCTCCTCCTGTCACATCTGAAGTCCAACTGGAGGAGCAGGATGCGGAGCTGGAGGCATCTCCACCTGCAGAGCTTCCACCACCTCCAGCGGCCTCTCCAGCTGCAGCTGTGGAGCCAGGGCTGGCCCCAGAGGAAACTGAGGCCCCACCACCGCTGGATGGAGAGCCCTCCCTGGAGCCCGTGCTGGCTCCTGCCTTAGAGGAGGAGCTGCCTGTGGAGGGCCCCGCTCATGGACCCAAAAGTGAGAAAGTTGGAAGGGGTACAGGTGGGAAGGTTTGGGGAGGTCCATGTGAGCTTATGGGGAGAGGCTGTTGCCAGACACATAGAGAACACCCCTTGAGCCTGGCCAGTAGCAAAGACCGACTAAACCCATCTTCTGGACGGCCATTGGGGAGCATATCCTGTGGTGGGTCCTATTATCTAGCTGTGTTCTCACACTGGGGGACAGATGGACTGGTCACCTGGGTGACCTTTTCTCCCCTCCCAACTCCAGCACCAGCCCAGGAGGCAGAGGCGGCTCCTCCTGTCGCATCTGAGGTTAATCCTGAGGAGCAGGATGCGGAGCTGGAGGCATCTCCACCTGCAGAGCTTCCACCACCTCCAGCGGCCTCTCCAGCTGCAGCTGTGGAGCCAGGGCCGGCCCCAGAGGAAACTGAGGCCCCAGCACCGCTGGATAAAGAGCCCTCTCTGGAGGCCATGCTGGCTCCTGCCTCGGAGGAGGCGCTGATTGTGGAGGGCCTGGCTCAAGGGCTCAAGGGTGAGAACCTGGGGAGGGGTATGGGTGGGAAGGTTTGGTGAGGTCCGTGTGAGCTTATGGGGAGAGGCTGTTGCCAGACACAGAGGGAGCACCCCTTGAGCCTGGCCAGGAGCAAAGATGGATTAAACACATCTTCTGGACTGCCAGTGGGGAGCACATCCTGTGGTGTGTCCTGGGCTCTAGCTGTGTTCTCACTTTGGGGGACAGATGGACATGCAGGCACCTGGGTGACCTTTTCTCCTCTCCTAACTGCAGCACCAGCCCAGGAGGCAGAGGCGGCACCTCCTGTCACATCTGAAGTCCAACTGGAGGAGCAGGATGCGGAGCTGGAGGCATCTCCACCTGCAGAGCTTCCACCACCTCCAGCGGCCTCTCCAGCTGCAGCTGTGGAGCCAGGGCCGGCCCCAGAGGAAACTGAGGCCCCAGCACCGCTGAATGAAGAGCCCTCCCTGGAGCCCGTGCTGGCTCCTGCCTCGGAGGAGGCGCTGCCTGAGGAGGGCCCGGCTCAAGGGCCGCTTGTTGAATGTGCTCCCCCTGACATAAGAGCAAAACATGATGTTTTCTTTTCCTTTTTTGTTTTGCTTTTGTTGCTTTTTTGTTCTCCATGGCATGATATAATTTTTCATCTTTTGATTTTTATCATGTCAGGGTTATGGGGAGTTTTGGCTTTTATTATTTTATTTTTTCTGTTTATAGCCTTAATTTTCCCATTGTATAACCCTTTAGTTTAAGTAATAAATAAATCTTATTATCCATATTTTAAATGTTGCCATTCCTGAGCATGAAGTATGTTCATGGTGCCGGGTAAGCATCGCCACTGTCTATCTAGGGGCAGTGCTCACACCAGCGCATGTCAGAGATGCCCCACCTCCCTGCTGGGGACATACACTCACTGTCAACACTGGGGAGAGAGCACTGTCACCATCTGGTCTCATGACCATCGGCCCTGGGGACAAAGTGAGGTAGCAGGGCCCCCGCAGGTCCCCTGGGGAGGAAGGGGAACGGCCCCTCCCCTGGGAGAACAGTGTGCAGGCCCTGCCCAGGTCCCACAGGTGCACGCCTGCACCTGGCAGTGTGCACCCCACCGAAATTCTTGCACAATTTTTCAAAGATTTATTTTTGAGACTACCCATCAGAGCATTGATGAAATTAGCTAAAACACTAATGTCCATAGAAAGGGGATGGCTCCACCAATCCTGGTCCACATGGATTAGGGAAGCTGAGCAGCTGCTAATGTGGGTGCAGGGATCTCTAAGTACTGATAGATACAGGCCTCAGGGGTCCTCTTACTCGAGACAAGTGGAAAAACTATCTGTATCCAGGATCCCATCAGTCAGACTACATATATATGATTTCAACAGGTAGACACACATCTGAAAATGACATGCTACAGTGTGTAGAAAACCCTAAAGTTTCTAGTAATGATAACTGAATTTTGTAAAGTAGCAGTATCCAAAATAAGTATCCTGAAATATCAATTGCATTTATATACACCAATAATTATCAGAAAAGCAAGAGAACTAAATAATTCCATTTTAAATGGAATCACAACAAATAAATTACCCTGGAATAAATTTAACAAAGCATTTTAAATAACTATACATCAAAAATTTTAAAACACTGAACCAAGAAGTTTAAGGAAATATATGTAAGTAGAATTATATACTAGGTTCATGGATTAGAAGAGTTATTACTAAAATGTTCATATTACCCATGGCAATTTATAGATTTAATGCAATTCCTATGAAGATACTAATAGTGTACTTCACAGAACTGGAACAAATATTCCAGAAATTTATGTGTAATTGAAGCATCCATCTTATCTAAAAACTGCTGTTTGAAATTTTTTCCCCTCCTATTTGGCTTCTATAAATGCTTGATAAGAAAAATAAGACTACACCCACTTCAGAGAGGCCATTAAACCTTCCCTGGACGAAATTATCAGTGCTGACACCAGGTCAAGCCTTTGGTTGAGGTCTCAAGGCCCCAGCACACAGGGACTCTTTAAGAACTTTAAAGGGGACTGGAAACACCCCATGTTTGGAAGACAAAGAAGGTAAAAACATATAAATAGGGAAAAATCCTCCATGTTGGGACCCAGAATTTGAGAGACATTTTCCTCTGGACCCACGTGTAATAAATGTAACTCCATCTCTCTAAGTATTTCTTGGTTCTTCTCCGGTTTTCTGCAACATAACTACAAAAGATACCAAATAGTCATAGCAACTTGGGAAAGAAGAACAAAGTTGGAGGTATCACACTACCTGTTATCAAAGTATACTACAAGGCCATTGTAACCATAAAGCATGGCACAAATTGAAAAGACAACCTACTGTATGGGAAAATATATTTGCCAATGATACATTTGATAAGGGGTTAACGTCCAAAATTTATATAGAACACAACACCAATAAAATAAAGCATCCATTTAAAATAAGGCAAGGGGGGGGGGGCAATGGTAAGCTATATACACATATAATACCTTAATAAAAATAATAAAAAATTTAATAAAAGAATCAGCCAATAAATGCATGAATAAGTGAAATAAATAGATAGATAAATACGCCTACCTCTCTAAAAAATTAAAATAAATAAAATAAAATAAGGCAAAGGCCCTGAATAGATACTTCTCCAAAGAGGACAGAGAGATGGCCAATACACATTTGAAAATATGCTCCATGACACTAATCATAAGAGAAATACCAATTAAAACCACAATGAGATGTCACCTCACATTGTCAGAATGGCTATCATCAATAAATCCTCAAATGACGAATGTTGAGAAGAATGTGGAGAATAGGGAACCCCTGTGCACTGCTGGTGGGAATGCAGACTGATGCACCCCTGTGGAAAACAGTATGGAATTTCCTTAAAAAATTAAAAATGGAACTACCCTGTTTCCCCGAAAATAAGACAGTGTCTTATATTAATTTTTGCTCCCAAAGATGCACTAGATCTTATTTTCAGAGAATGTATTATGTTTCCATGAAGTAGGTCATATTTTCGGAGGATGTCTTATTTTGGGGGAAACATGGTATCTTATGACCCAGCAATTTCACTGCCCACAATATAGCCAAAGAAACCATAATCCTCCTTTATTATCAAGATTTGACCTTGTCATTTTCTGCTTCTCACTCCTCTTAGAGTGAAGTCTAAAATATTTGTCATGGCCATGTGTCCTTTTATGGCCACCTAGTCCCTGCCTACTTCTGCGCACATGCAATCATATGTTCTTTTTTCTCTTGGTTCAAGCCATATCAGCCTTTATCCATTGCCACAAGGGTCCTATGCAGTAACTTATTCCTCATATTGCAAAGCTATTCTGCTTTCCCTTTAGCTTTTTATCTGTGACTCATACTTTGATTCAGCTCTGTCACTTGAGGGCATCTCTCTCAGTAATCCACCTGAGATCAAAGCTGCCATATTTTCCCTTCATACCACAGACTAGTTGTACAGTTGTAGTGATCATTAAGTTCTTTTTATAAATATTTCTCTTGTTCTCTTATTTGTGGCACGTTTCTTTGTCCCCACACTTTAGCTGCCACCCGTGTTTCTTTCTATGTATTAGTTAGATCTGTTATGACTCCCACTCACAGGGTGGCCTTACATATGTAGTACATGCTCTATGGGACCTCGTGGCTCAGTCTCCTTGATAACCTGTGTTGGGTGCTCCAGGATGTCCTTTCTGTGGCCCATGTGGGCCCTTCTGTTGTAATTGAGTCTTGATTGCTTTTGGCCCATTTGGGTGTAGGTTATTCTGAGGATCAAATGTGACCACAGAGTACGAGGTGCTGTGCAGATGCTACCCACATGGAACGGAATTCGCTTCAGCAGGGTCTGGTCCCTGATGATATCTCCCTTTGGATGTGCCACTTGTGGAGTTAATTGGGTCATGCTCTGAAATTATCTAAGGCTGCCCACTGTGTGTGTTGGTTCTGGGATTTCCTGGATGGGACTCTGGTGCAAGTGAATATCGGGTGACTTGCCCTGGACTACCTGTTTGGAGCTACAAAGCAATCCTTGGTTTGTTACTTCCTTTGCTAGGCCTAAATATGTGCATCAAGCAAGAATCAAGCTGTATACAAAAGGTGGCTTTTTTGTTTTTGTTTTTGTTTTGTTTTGTTTTGTTTTTGCACAGTGTCCACTCTGTTCTTTCTTCTGCCAGAACCCAGGATAAGTGGCTGCCAATGAGGTTGTGTGCATTGAACCTTTAAGAAGACATAGGCACGTCTCTAGCAGACTCCTGCCTCCTCATGGTAGACAGATTCCCTGCTGATTTTCACAGCAAATGTTATGTGGGCATCTGTTCCTGGCTCTGGTGTACTGGACCTGGGAGCCCACGTTGGTTTTGAGACCCCATGCTTCTCAGAGGGAAACTTTGCAGCTGAGATATCCTGCCAGAATGTCAGCCACATTTTGTGGGAGAAAGGCCAGCATTTTTTGCATCCCTGCCCTTCCTACCAGTCTCAATGGAGCTTCTTCTGTGATTCCTTGGTTACAAGGCTTCTCTTCCAGTTAGTCTTCAGTTCGTTATTCAGGGTGATTGCTCTTTATTGTAGTTGTAATACCAGTTTGGTTCCAAGAGGAATAAGTGTAGCTCCCACTTACTCTGCTGCCATCTTGGATCTCCCAATATTTTTAAATAGCCCCAAGACACAATGTTCTGCATAAAAGCATAAAGGCAGCAATTACAACTTTCCGACACCTTTCCTTCTCTATTACCTCCAGATAATGAGCTTTGCAGAATCAGTATCATGATTCTTGATTCTTCCCTGACAGCTAAAAGTAAATGTTCTTGTACCTTGTTCTGCCCATCCCTCTTAAAAATCAGCAGATAAATATCACACCTGCTTTTAGTTTCTGCCGCCCAAAATAATTGACCAAAGAGACAAAGTTTTAAAAAGTGAAAACTGTACACTTCTGTGAGAACATTAATGCAAAATGTTCTTTCTGCTTGACTGGCTGGAATGGAGCCTAATGTAAAAAGAGCATAACTCTATTACTCGATGATGGTTGCTGGGTATAATGCACTCTCTCTTGAAATAGGTTTAAGAAGCTAATAGAATTAGTTTATTATAATTAGGGTTGATGGGATCAGCAGATGAGTTTTGCACAATAAACCATCTCATTGAGTTACACTCTGCGGGCTGCTTCTCTGGTCCTGAGTTGTGTCCACCTGTGCCTCAGGTTGAGCACCCCAATCTAGAGCATGGAAGCCCTTCTAAAAGCCATTTACTATGTGCAATTTCCTGAAAGATTATAAATTACATAGTTCCACTTGATTAGGGGATGGATCCCCTACCCCTGATTATTTTTAATCAATCAGCAAGCATTATGTGTTAAAAGGATTGGCAGGGATAGGGAAGTATATGCATAATAGCATCTGGCCTCATGGAGTCCATGTTGAAAAAGGAAACTAATCAATCTATAGCAATGAGAAAACCATTGATTAATCCCCTCAGATACTGGTTTTAAGTACAATAGCAATGCATAGAATAATGGTAATGAGGAACTGCCTCAGAGAAAAGGTAAAATGTGAGCTAGACATCGCATGCTGTGTGAGTTGAATATTCTAGGTGAAATACAGCATGAGCAAAGGTAGGAAGGTGCAAATAGCATGGCACATATAGAATTTAGGGGGAAGTGGTATGACATACCGAGCGCAATTTATAAAGTTTTGGGAAGTCAGTTTGGGTTAGGGAAGGTGGAAATGAGGATTCAGGTGATCTGGAAAGATGGGCAGAGGAATTTGGATTTTGTGCAAACTGAAACAAGATCACTGAGGGATTGGGAATGGGGAATAACAGAACAAAAGTGGAGATTTTAAAAGGATGGGTTGGAAGGTAAAGTCCATAAAGGTAGAAAAGGAGGTGCGCAGTGATTAGAGTCTCAACTGGGGATGGCATCACTGGAAGAAAAACAACAGAAAATCTCATACATATTTTAAGGAACAAACAATAAAATTTTAATTCAATAAGATACACATTTATTGAATATATCCATGTACAAAGCACTATGAAAAGCATTGCAGAAAACCTTAACATAAGCAAAGCTGTGTTTCGTTAGTTTAAAATCTGAAATGGGGGTTACAGGTATATTGCAGTGAGTACAGCACTGAGCCAGATAGGTCCATCCATGCTTCTTGGAAAATTTCTAAAGGTATTCAGAAGGGATATATATTTATGTCATATAGGTAATTAGACAATTTCATAAAGGTGCTCTAAACTATAAAAAATATGAAGATCTGGAAAAGCTAGAAACATTATGAACATGGCATACTTGAGAAATGGAGGCATAATTGGAATTTAGGTTATAAGACTGATTCAGGCAGGAGGATGGTGAATATATATAAGGCAAAAAAATGTGGGAGGCACATTTTATTATGGAAGGTCTAATCTTAGGAGAAAAATTTGATTTTATGAAGAAGGCAATGGGGAGTCATAAAAGTTTTTTGAGCAGAGACATTTTTTTGATAAAATTTATGCATGGTAATAATGACCTTGACTATGCATCTGAGATGAATTGTGGGAAGGACTTGGAGGAGAGTGTAGTGATGAGGAGATCAGCTTTAAATAAAGTTAACTGGGAACTATAAAAACAGTCACAATAATATAAACAATATAAAAATTCTTGCAGGGCCAAAGCCGCTTTGGCTCAGTGGTGGAGCATCGGTCTGTGGACTGAAAGGTCCAGGGTTCGATTCCAGTCAAGGGCATGTACTTTGGTGTGGGCACATCCCCGGTAGGGGGTGTGCAAGAGGCAGCTGGTCGATGTTTCTCTCTCATTGACGTTTCTAGCTCTCTATCTTTCTCCTTTCCTCTCTGTAAAAAATCAATAAAATATATATTTTTTTAAAAAAAATTCTTGCAGGGATAGAACCTTAAAAGCCTGAGTATTAATTAGACATAAAATTGAGTGGCAAGAATGAGGCATTTAACTAAGATTCCTTGTTTGTGTGAGTGAGTAGTAACATTTGAACTGAAATAGTGAATATGGAACTAAAGCAGGTTTGAGAAATAGGATATGAATTTTACTTTGAGGACACTGAGTTTGAGGTGCTCATAGGTCATTGTTATGGAACATCTAAAAGGAGCATAACATATTTGCTTTGAACCTAGAGGAACAGTCAAGCCTATAGCTCTAAATGAGTTTTGTCCACAAGGGATGTGAAGACAGTCTCTGGTATTCAATGAGATCATTTCAGAATGAGAACATACCAAATATGGTCTAAGGAAAAGACAAAATATTTATCAGGCAAAAATGAGGAGAAACCATGGAAGGGGTGATATTATTAAAGCCAGGTGTTGAGAGACAATGTAGATGAAAAGTTGGTCATATGTACTGCTCAGTTATGATTATGACTAAGAAATATCATCAGATTTGGCATCTGGGAAACCCATGGTAATTTTATTGGAGTGTCATTTTAAGACAACTAGTGAGGTTAAAAGTCAAACTGTACCAAGTGACATAAAAAGGGGGAAGCAAAGCCTTTTAAAGTGGGGATAATTGATGGAGAAATAGGTAAAAACACAATCAAAGCAAGTTGACAGGTTAGCCTCAGGGCAGAAAGAACACCTATTTTCCCTCTCCGATATTGTTATACTAAGCTCATTTAATTTTTTTAACAAGATTTTGGACCATAGATAAAGTTATGTAAATTGTGTATGGAGATCCAGCTGTTAGGGGCTGCATGCTCTCGGTGACCCACAGTTTGAGCCCAATTAATTCAAGTTTATATTTTCTGAATTGACCTTATTGCCTCAGACTTGGTTCCTCTTTCCACAAATAACAGTGTATTGGACAGTCTATTAGGCTGTATGGTTGGCTTTTAATTTTATTTTAATACCTGGGAACCATCTCTGAAATGGCCTTGACCTCCATAGTCTTCAGACCAGCTAATTTCCCCAGAAATATCTCCATGAACCCTCTCTGGGCCCAGTATGTTTTGGAGAACATAGCAGAGCCTTTGACTCAATGTTGGGATAAACTGTTTCTAACTTTGAAATATTGGATTTCTGTTGGGAAAGAGATCAGATTCAAAGAGGAAGAGCCTGTCTTCAGATCTGTTGAAATTGATGTGATCATGGAACATCCAAGCACAGATGATTTTAGGTAGTTGGAACTATGGCATTAGTACCCAGATAAGAAGCCTCCAATTTCTTCTCTATTATAAAAATTGACCCTATTACCCACCCCTAAAATTAATTTACAAATATATATACACATATATACTTATATGCCTTGAGGTGAATTCTCCCTTTCTCTCTAACTCTGTCCACACAATTTCCCCTTCTCTCCTTCTCTCATATATATCAAGATATGGTGAATAAAACCAAGGATAATATGTATGCACTAAATACTTATGTGTGTATGCATATATGTATCTACATAAATATATAATACATAAATGTATATGCATATATATAAAAGTATGCAGGTAGGTATATGTTATCTTCAAATCCATCTACAACTTTTTCAATATCTTATTTTTATGTGTATTATACCCCTTTCATGTATAACCAAATTAGTCTAAGCTTCCAAAGGGTAAGCATCATGTGTCTGCATAATTCTCTCCAAGCAAATTCTCTCCGGTGATCAGTTAATTATTTCTGATGATGAGGATGATGACTTGACTCCAAAACAATTTAATACAGGTTCAGTTTTACTGTATTTGATTTCAATAAATAAGTTTTCAAATAGGTCACAGCTTACCACTAAAGAGCTATGGCTGAGGGTGTACTGCCTGCATCCAATCTGTAGCAGGCAGGTTGAGCAGAGCCTCTTAAAAGATTGTGGGAATTTCTTAGCTTACCTTATAGGACGCAACTTTCTATCTCTGGAGAAAGTCATTTTAAAATAACCAAAGCCATAAAACATCCTTCATCTTTCTTTATTGCCTGTGTTTCCATTTATTGCCATAAGTGTAAGTCTTTAGGAAGATTCACTCCAGCAGAAGACCATGGAGAATTGACTATAATGGAGCAAAATTATAGGGTGAAATGGAGGTTTCTATTTGTACGAGTGTTGAATTAGTACATTTGAGAGGTCTGTGGAAATGAGAAGATTTGATACACTCTTTGAAGAGGGAATCCAGGAAATCCTTCTGCTGTGGGAACTGGAGATTTGGCCCCTTGTTTCCCTTATAAAGAGTTAGACTGATGTCAGCCAAGTATAATAATAAAGACAAAATATGGTATCTGGTATTTGATTCACCAATGCAACCAAAGTTCTTCCTATAGTACTGACTGGTCTGAGCCATTGAGTTTCAAAACAAACCCTGTCATCCCCTCACCCCCCAGGCAAATATTCTCTGCACACCAAGCACTTCCTGCAGCAGTGTTCAGAGCTTGGCTTCTCCAATCTAATTGTTTTTATATTGTGTTCAATACCACCCTTCCAGCTCCCATGAGCTCTGTAACCTTGGGAAGGTTGTTTGACTTCTGAGTCTTTATTTCTTCCTCCATAAATTCATGTGTGGGATTTCTTCTCTTTTACCCTCTACATCCACCTAACACCCTTCTTCCAATCTTTTACCAACATCTGGAGGCAAACCACTACAGACAGAATGGAAATTTAATTTATTGGCCAAAATGGGACACATGAGATTAAAAAAGGAAGGGACTGTTTATCTCAGAAAAAAGTAAACTAATATGGTTTTATGCAAACCCAGAAATATGGTCATCAAAATGGGCTATGTCAGTGGGCACATCTGCTCTCCAACATTGCCTTTTAATTGGCCTGCCAAGAGGATAGAAGGAGAGAATGATGCTAGGGTATTGATGTACCTGATTTTCTCTTTGTGGTGTTGCCAAGGGCTAGCTATGTCCATTAACCAAAGGTCACAAGAGTTATCAGGTGGGTTTCTCCATTCAGCCTCTCCCAGGTTCTAGTACCTGCTTCCTTCCCTTGCCCTTAGAGACTAACATTTAAGGAAATTGAAGATAATTAAGTTAAATGACTTATCTAAGTTTATGGCTCTAAATAACAGATTAGAGACTTGAGCCCAGGCCTCTTGAATCCTGCTGATGGTGCCACAATCAAAGTCTGTGCCAAAGCCATTGTGTCCAACTGTTCCAGTTTTTCAGTCTTTGCAGAACAGACAGAAGGGGCTTCATCTTTTTCTGAACCACACCCAGACAGCTGGACCTAGAAGCAATAATCTTTGTGCCACTATTTCCCAAACTTGAAAAAATTCCTCCATCAATTTCTTGTTCCCATCCCATGAGCCACAAGGACACAGACTGTCCAGGAGACTGGATGAGAAGTGGACTTCATTTTTTGCCTTCTTTTCCTTGTGTTCATTCAGCCTCTCTTACTCCCAATAGCCCTCACTCTTTTACAAAGTACAATGCAGAAATCTCCATGCCTAACAACGAGTGGATTCAGACTCTGGGTAGGTGGACCACGCTAACAGCTCCTGTACCTTAGTTCACAGTTTCCAAATGCCCTGCTACAGTGGATGGTATTTCAGGTTAACTGTTTCAGAGTATGCAACAAACATCAAGCAGGTCTTGTTAGCAGGAAAAATACTAGTATTCCATTTACTAAAGTGAAAGTTCTTACTTCTCTGAGGATCAACTGTACCATCTTTTCCCAAAAACCGAGTAACATTTATGGACTAAGGGCACAAAATAAAAATTAGAAACTCTGAATTCCTACCACACTACTGCCGTTTATTGATTTGTTTAGCTTTGGGCATGTTACTTAACCTTGCTATGTCTTAGGTTCCTCATCTGGAAACAAAAAAAGAATTAAAAATACTCTCCTAATGGTGGAGTTCTGTGGATTAGCTAATTAATGATTGAAAAGCTTCATATGAATGCTAAGTAGCCTTACTATTCTTGCAGTGGGAGATGACTGATGTGTGCTCGGTGGTGCTGTGCACGCCCTTTTGTTACTCAGCCCTCTGTGAGTGCCCCTATCAGTTGCCAACCTCACTGGGGGCCACAGCCTGGCCCTCAGACCACCAAGGCTATGCTCCACTGCCACATGAGGCCTCGGGAGCAATGTTGTGAAACTCAGGCCTCATGCCAGCCCTTCCCAATAAATCCATTGTCAGAATCCATCTTGACAAGGATCACCACTAGATAACAGCCCACTGAAACACCATTTGTGTTTGTATCAATTCCTATATACTCCCATTTTCTGAAATAATGTCATAGGCTGGTTTGCTATCTGCTCCCAAATGTGTACTGCGCGCGCGCGCACACACACACACACACACACACACACACACACACACACACAGCAAGAGACATATACACAGACTTCCCATACCTGGCAATAATTATATGTCCAAGTGGCACCTTATAACTCACATAGACAGTTATAGGTACTTATTAGAAAAGCCATAGAGTAGTTAACCCAAAAGATCCAAATCTCCTAATCTAATACTTTAAATTGGGAATGTATTACATATTCTTTTAGTAGATTTATGTTTTGTTAAAGTTTGTTTGCTTTTCTTGAGCACATATAAACTGTCAGGTGGCCAGGCTTCTCAATCTATTCACTTGGTTTCAAACACTTTCCTTACTGCTTTCTCCTTCTCTCCATCTTACTCTTTTTTGGAGAGAGAGCTCAGTATCTTCTCTAGAATTCCATCCCTGACTCTCACTGACTTTAGTATTTCCCACCTCAATGTGGATTTAACACTGGAGTACCATTCATTTGGTCCTTAATATTTCCACCTACCATATATTGCTGTTTGCCTTTTGAAAATGTATCCCAGATGTTAACAAGGGTCTCTTGGCAGGTTTAGAGCTAAACTGAATCAATTTTAAACTCCATTTCAATCCTAATGGAAATTCCAAGCTATCCTTAGATTCCTCAAAGTCCTTGAGGGGTTACATTTCAAAAGATCACTCCTGACTATGGGTTATATCACTTTTGAAATACTTCAGGTTATAGATCATTTTATTGCTCCAGAGTACTATCTTTGTTCTGTTTGGGGTATACCTAAATATAAAATTCAGCCTCTTCTCGGTTTCCACAGAGCCTCCATTGCTCAGTGAAAGCATCCATAATGCAGTAGCCATTGCTGATGAATTGAGGAGAATGAAGGAGGGACCTACTTCCAAGAAACACCAACAGCTACAAGTTGATCCCTGTTCCTTAGTCATCTGACCTTTAGGGACTTTTAATTGACCAGCTCACACCCTGTATTGGGACTCTTTGCACCCCCTTCCCCCACCCTGTCACTCTTTTTTTCCATTCCTTTTTTACATCAGAACACATTTTCCATCATTATGTCATGCATCATTTTTATTGTTTGCTCCTGGACATTTTTATCATCAGTATCTTATCTTCTATCACAAAATTTTAAGATATTCCCCCCCCCAAATATAGCTTTTTCTCAAGGGAAATTTTATGCCAGCTGTTAAGATGCCACAGTTCCATACTGCTGCATGCCCTCCCTAAGTACATTATTAGCCCTTTTAGGCCAGAACTTCATATCTTTTTTCCTATATTCCTATGGCTCAGTACAACCTAACAGACAGTCCTGTTAGCCAGTCGCTCATTATGGTGATCTCCATAGTATGTAAAGCTCTGTGCCTGGTTTGCTGGAGAATATAGAGAGGAATCTGATATACATTCTGCCTTCAATAAGCTTATCTATAATAAAAAGCATAATATGCTAATTAGACCGGACAACTTTCTGGACAAAGACCTTCCAGAAGAAGCTGGGGATGAGAGGGAAGCCTGGACTCCAGGTACCAGAGGGGAGCTGGTGCTGGCAGTTGGAGAAAGAAGGGCCTACTCTTACATGAATTTTGTACATAGGGCCTCTAGTTTTCTAATAAAAAACTTAAAAATTTAGATGATGATGATATTGGTGGCCACTAACAAGAAACTCAAGGAAATGGGAAAGAAACTCTGCCATTGAGCTGGGAAAATTGAAGGTTTCCTTGAATAGATAACCTATTACATGAATGTTTGCACATTGATAATTCGGACTTAATTATACTAAGGAAGCAGATGTATCAAACTGTCTGCACAGTATAAGGTTTCTCATCATGAAAATCTGTTGGCCAAATATTAGTTAAGCAATTGATATTCTTCTATAAAGTATACCATTTACCAGCATTTTTACATTTTTATGTTTTATATAAATATTTAAAATGATTTTATATAGACATGCAATTAAAAGATTACAGACTCCTACTAAGTGTCGCTCCATGTAATAAATAAAATATTGCCCTATCCGGTTTGACTCAGTAGATAAAAGCATGGACTTCGAAGAGCAAGTACCATCAATATGTCTAGTAAACAGAGTGTCGGCCTGGGTTCGATTCTGATCAAGGCATGTACCGTGGTTGCAGGCTCATCCCTGGCCTGGGCCTGGTCAAGGCCTGTGCAGGAGGCAACCAGTTGATGAATGTTTTCCTAATATCGATGTTTCTCTCTGTTTTTCCCTCTTTCTTCCATTCTCCCTAAAAATCAATGAAAAAAATGTCCTCATGTGAGGATTAACAAAAATAAACCTTTAATGTCTCTCCTTTATCATACAGAGTCTTCTTCCTTCCTAGCAGAGATAACTAATCTATGACACTTTTCCATTTGTGTTTTCCCAGATCACACTACCATAAAAACTTGTACCATAGGCTTTTCTAGAGGCAGACTTGTGGTTGCCAGTGGGCAGAGCCTTTATTTAACTCTCCATTACTCAGTCCTGGGTGGATTCCTTGTTGTCTGTATTTGCCAGTGGGCAGATTTTATTAGTCCACACTTTTGTTGAGGGTGGGACCTTTCATGGTTCTGGATTTACAATTGTTTAATCATTCCAACTCTCCACCATGTGTGGGTTGGAAGCCTGCCTTGTCTGCTGGGACTAATAGAGAATTAAAGCTAAGTTACTCTCTCCATCCTCAGCTCCCTTTCTCCCCCCACAGGGAAGTCTAAGCTTCATCTTTCATTTACATTTCTGATTTCAGCTCCCTCTTCATTACTGGCCTCTGCAAATTCCCTTTCCTTTCTTGTGAGCTTAGCTCTAAATCGATTGTTATTCAGCACCTTTAAGTATTCTATATTGTCAAAAATGTAACTGTCGCCGAAACTGGTTTGGCTCAGTGGATAGAACATCGGTCTGCGGACTGAATGGTCCAGGGTTCGATTCCGGTCAAGGGCATGTACATTGGTTGCGGGCACATCCCCAGTAGGGGGTGTGCAAGAGGCAGCTGGTCAATGTTTCTCTCTCATTGAAGTTTCTAGCTCTCTATCTCTCTCCCTTCCTCTCTGTAAAATATCAATAAAATATTTTTTAAAAATGTAACTGTTCTTGTAGATTTTTTTTCCCACTTCAATAGTCTATAACTCCTGATTGGAACAAGTTTATTGTCATTCACCAAGTTGCCGCCACTAGCCTTCTATACACTTTTCAACTACATCGGGCACATTCCTACCTTGCTATTCTCTCCATCCAGAAGTCTATTTCCTAGAAACTGGCTTCTTATATTTAGCTCTCAGTTCAAATGTTTGCTCAACACAGAGGCCCTTGTTGACCATTCTATCCAAATTGGTCTATTAGTGAAGTATCCTTGTCATTTTATTTTGATATCTTTACAATGCATTTCCTTGTTTGAAATTATATTTTCTTTTTTCCCCTTGTATATTCATTGGATGTCATTTCCACTTTTCATAATGTAAGATCCTGGAGAAGTCACCTTGTCTGGTTGATTCATTGTGGTATCATAGGCATTCCTGTCTCATCCACGGCCCCACGTTTGAACTAACCACAGTAGTTCTCCACCTTGACTGCACATTGGAATGAACCAGGGTTTTTAAAACCCTCATGCATAGACTGAACTCCAGACCAACTAAATCAGAATCAGAATTGTGTGCGCCTTGAACATCAATATTTTTATAATTCCCCGGGTAATTTCCAAGAGCAGCAAAAGTCAATAGTCACTGTGCTATCACATTCCTACCAAATACGTAACTATCCTGATCTTGAATATTCTTGCACTTTAAGTTCAAAGAGAAAAAGCATTGTCACCACTTTTCTGTGTTATTATATTCCCAGCATTTAGCTCAGAGCCAAAGAACTGGTGGGCACTAAACAATTATTTATTGAATGAGTGAAAATCTTAAGTGGGTTTCAAAAGTAGCACATGGAACTTGAAGGGTACTGATCAATAAAAATAATTTCCTTTTCACTAGATGGGTATGTTTTCCTTACTTTTGGTTTCCATATAAGAGTAGTTTCCCTCCACACATACTTCTCGAATCTCACTGCCCCATTTACTGTACTCTTCTTCTGAGAAGGCGCATGGCTTCTCTGACTGATGTATGTGGGATAAATAAAGGCATGATTGGCTCAGCTCTGACTTTCCTCCTCTTAGGAGTGAGAGCTGAGAACACACGGAAATACATGTCCCTCCCTCTCTCTGGAGCATCGCCTTGTGGGGAGGCTCCCTGTCCAGTGCTGCCTGGGACAGCAAGTGTGCCTTATTCTGACGCTGGCTTTCACACTCAGAGCCTCCTTTGTTGTTCTTCCCCAAAAGCTCAGAACTCCAGTGGGAAAGGAGGGTGCTATCTATTAGGGACCCCCTCTGAATTTAAGTCCTTACTTAGCATGCAACTGTAAGCAAGCTTATGTACAATGGAACCAGTTTTACCATATGCTAATTAATATAAACAGCAGTTAAGTTCCTATGGCATCTCAACATTTTAACAAAAGGTTGTTTAATGAAATGACGTTACTTAAGGATCTGCTATACTAGTAACTGAACTAATTCTGCCATATAAGACACTATAGTCTCCAGTATCCATGATACATTGTGGGCATAAAAGAAAAATCCCACTTCTTCCTGACAACCTCTCAAATATTTAACAATGATGGCAATCTCCTTCTCCAATATCTTTTCTTTTTTTTAAATATATTTTATTGATATTTTACAGAGAGGAAGGGAGAGAGACAGAGCTAGAAACGTCAATGATAGAGAAACATCGACGAGCTGCCTCTTGCACACCCCCTACCAGGGATGTGCCTGCAACCAATGTACATGCCCCTGACCGGAATCGAATCCGGGACCTTTCAGTCCCCAGACCGACGCTCTACCACTGAGCCAACCCGGTTTCGGCATCCAATATCTTTTCTTTGTAAAGGTATAGCATTCCAGATTCTTCAATAACATGTTTTTGGGTGTTTCTCACAATCTAAGCTCATAAGACACATGGCTTTATTTTACTTCTGAAACTGTGCTGCCCAGCAGTGAGTCCCATCGAAATGAGAAAGAGACATGCATTTATTCTTGAATATATCTGCCTTAAAAAATTAGGCCGAAAAAGCTAAGTATGTACATCACCAGTTTTTGTGTCTGTATGTTTATATGTTCATCTATTGTCCTAAGTAAAGTGGAAAGCATCAAGCTGTTGTCTCATATAAAGCTCATGACTCAAAAGGTTTTTCCCCCCTTTTATATTGTTGTCATTTATGAATCATTCAATCAAACTTGAACAAAAACATCAGAAATATTATCAGACCAACATTCGCTAGAAATGGTTTGACGTAAAAAATATAAAAATATGCTTGCAGGCTCTCAATATGTTTTTTAAGTAGATACATGATATATAGGCAGGCAGACTTAACTATATTGTTTTCTTGCATACATATCCTTCTACAAGAATTAAATTTAGAAGATTAGAAATATAAGCAGATTCAACTATATGTGATTAGTGAATAGAAGCAGAAGAATAAAGTAACTCAGTAATTATGTGCTTCAAAAGAAAGGGGAGAAAAAAACAAAAAAACATGGGCAAATGATTATACCTTGCAGCAAAAGATCACTTAAGCAGGGTGAGTCTATTTACTTCTTGAGCACTTATCAACTGTGAGCCCACAGTTTTGACAGCAGTGCCTGATTAGAGTGAGAAAGATTAGCAGAGACAAAGATAAAGAGCTGCTGCTATACTGCTATTTCATGAGTCATAGGGAGGGACTCAAGCAGGAAATATAGTGAAATGTTCATTAAATGTTGATGCTAACTAAATCTTCCTATTCGTGAGTATCCCTCTCAATACCTAAAGATAGCGAAGATTTGGCAAACAGAATTATCTTGCTGAAATATATAGCAGTTTCCCAACATTGGAATTCACCATAGCCCAGCAGAATGACGAATTGTAGGCCCAGAGAGAAGTACTGCTGAGTCCAGCCATGAAATTCCACACAGGAAAGGAATTCACATCTGTTCTTAAATGACAATAAGCCAGAAAGATAGAAGATTGATTCAGGAGCCTCTGCAAATGTTATAGCTTTTAAAAAGTACATGTGGACTTAAAGGCATTCTCTTCGATTAATGCAAGCACCAGGCTAGTAATCTATTCAGCAGAAATACCACAAGCTAACAGCAGTTTGTGCTATGTGAATTGTGCAATCTAAACATAAAATGAAGGGGTTGAGAATGTGGTGGTGGCTCACTTGGAAAGATTCTGAATCTGACCCTGGCCAAGTAGCTCAATTGGTCCTTAGAGCATCGTCCCCATATTCCAAGGTTGTGGGTTTGATCCCTGGTTAGGGCACAAAGAAGAAGCAATCAATGAAGGCATAGATAAGTGGAACAACAAATAAATCAATCTCTCTCTCTCTCTCTCTTTCTGAAAGATTCTGAATCTGCTTCTGTGAATATCTTTGAGTGCTATCTACCAGGACCCAGGTAAGGGGTTTCATGTTTCTTACCTTACTTGTGACTCACAACTGTGAATAATTCTGAAAATACCTGCAAGTAAAATGGTTCTTCCTAATGATATAGTCAGGAGAGAGAACAAACATGTCCTAATAAACATTAACAGCTGCAAATATAACTTCTCTACCACTTAGGGTGAAATTAAATGCCTGGAATTAAAATCAGTGAAAAGAAGTCATCTACACAATTAAATAGTAAGTAGTTACTAATTAAAATAAAAACAAAGACTCCACATAACAATGACACAGTGTCAAAATGTATCACAACAGGGTGTAAATATGACCTTATTTTTATAAGTATGTGTTTTGTTTGCATGTACAATTTTTTATGACTACATAAAAATAGTCAAGATATACATAAAATTGAAGTGATTATATCTGAGTGATGGATAATTTTAATGTTCTTCCTTATATTTTTCTAAAATGTTTGATTTCCTTTAAGATTTAAGACATGCTTATATTTTTTAATATTAAAAAAATGTGCGGAGGCAGATCATGAAAAAATAATAAAGTCAGAGGAAGTGGCTAAACCAGGATTTAAATTCAGGAATGTTGCTTTGAAGTCCTTGTACATTCAACTATAATACAGGTGCCTTAAAAATCACAAATACAAAAGGAAGGAAAGAAACAAGAGTGACATAGAAGGCTGTAGGGGCGGTGGGGAGAGGGGAAGGGGATAGAAATAAGGAAAGAAGTTTAGTAGCAGAAACCAAAACTTAATGCTCAGTCATTTGCGTCTCCCTTTTGTTTTTGCTAGCCTAAAGAAAAGTAATGCTTAGGCTAATCAGTATAACACGTTCATTTAACAGCTATTTCTTATGTACTGTCTAAATTATTACAAAAGTATGCCTCTCTGGTATAATACAGGAGGGATGATGTAAACGTGTGTGTGTGTGTGTGTGTGTGTGTGTGTGTGTGTGTATCTTCCTTAAAGTTATTCTTCTTTAGACTGAATAAACTTGTAGATCAACAGAGCAAAATACATACGTATGCATAGGTTTTGAAGATAGTCATAGCTTGGAAAATTTGTTAAAATGTATTACCGTATTTGCCGGCGTATAAGACGATTTTTTGGCCCTGAAAAATATGCCTCCAAGTGGGGGGTAGTCTTATACGGCGAGTATATAACAAACTCTGTATTTTTAGTGGAAATGTTAGGGGGTCGTCTTATATGCCCAGTCGTCTTATACGCCGGCAAATACGTATTTTTCAGGGCCAAAAAATTGTCTTATACGCCGGCAAATACGGTACGTATTTCTAGTCTGGCTTTTAAAAATGGAGTTACATGTATTGTTTTTGTACAGTTGTATTAAAATAATAACAAGTCGCCGAAACCTGTTTGGCTCAGTGGATAAAGCATCGGCCTGCGAACTGAAAAGTCCCAGGTTCGATTCCATCAAGGGCATGTACCTTGGTTGCGGGCACATTCCCAGTAGGGGGTGTGCAAGAGGCAGCTGATGGATGATTCTCTCTCATTGATGTTTCTAACTCTCTATCCCTCTCTGTACAAAAATCAATAAAATATATTTAAAAAATGAAAATAAGTAAAAATGATAACAAGTCACTCCCATTTTCTCCATATATATATGGATAAAAGCATGTTCTGAAAGTTCTGTAATGTCTTTAAGTTATTCTGTTTCCAAACTTCCTCAGATGCTCCTACACTGTATGTACTAAGTTGTTTTAAGTCAGAGCCTATGGAAGTGTTCAGTGGAGCTCTACTTCCCTGTCTGGAAAAAAAAATGTACTTGGCCTTGACAATTTCAGAAGGTTGTCAATTAAAGATAAACCAACTATTTTTTTTTATGAGGCATGAAATTCTTAAATTTATTATAGCGGAAAATGTATCATCCTTCTAGTATAGGGTATTATAGATTACAGTAGAGTTCTCTGCAGAAAGTAGCTTGTGGAGTATCAATAACTATCCGGATAAAAACACAGAAAGCTATTTTTAATTTAACCTGCCTATAGTAAGTATAGTAAATCTGGAGTCTAAAGATAACTTTGTATCCCAAGTTCTTACCTATTATCGTTTCAGATATGGGTGATACTAAATTTTTTACCAGATAAATAGCGTGCAGACAATTTAACATCTCTAAGACAGGGTGTCCAAAGTGGGATGCATGAGATATTTAGGAAGACTATGTTAGAAAACAGGAAATTTTTATATCTTCATTATTCAATTCTCAGTTTTAAAATATTTTTATTTTAAAAATACATCATTAGTTTATGATGTATTTGTGTACAAGTATTAAATACATGTTACATATTTAAAAATAAATGTCAATATATTTGGGTAGTGTGTTCAAAGCATTCAAGTTGGTAAACGATTGCTCTTAGAAAACAAGATGAGAGAAGAGGAAAAGAAATCGTTCAGCCACCCTGGCCTAATAGGCTTTAAGTAGGTAGAAAAATTACTTGGGAAATAAAACAAACAAATCACTTGGAAGGAAAGCTACATTAATGCAGGACAGAGATTTCCCCCCAAAAAAATAACTGAATGAAGGAAATGGTAAATTGCAATGCTAATAAAAAATTTTAAATTCAGGCAGGGGAGTCATTAAGCTAACTGATTGGCCTATTTTTCTCTTTGGAGCAGTTCAAAAATCTCTTACCTAATGGAAATGGAATTGTGAGGAAAAGGTTACAGCATTTTTAGAAAGTAAGGTTTAATATATTTGGTCAATTATTTTGCCTTGCTGCATTGACTGAGAAGTCAGTACAGACATTACCACAAAGTTTAAAACTCCAGACAGGACGTTGTAGATATTAATACCACCTCACAAATTGTGGCTTGAGTTTGTGTCCCTCCCTCCCCTCTGCCTTTAAAAGGGTAACTAGTTCCCTAAAAGGCAAAGTTCATATTGTTGAGAAAAGTAGAGGAAGCAGAGAAGGAGGAGCCGCCTCCTGCAAGAACAACCAGAGGTAGTCTTGTCACCCTGGTCACAGTAAGGGCTCTGTTGAGAAAGGACGAGGGCCGGGACACCATGAAGAAGGCCTTGGGCATCAGGGGAGCTAGGGATAGGCTTTCACCCTCGGTCCCAGCACCCAGAAAGGAGCAAAATTAAAAGAAGCAGAAAGTTTGCTTGCAAAGTATGAAGTCTTCCAGATGGAGAATGCTGAGGCTGGCCAGCAAGCTAGGCTCTGGCAAGACAGAAGGGCCGATCAATTTATTAGAAATGCAGGTGCAAGGTATTAATGTCAGAAGTCCAAGCAAATGGCTTTTGGAAATTCTCCAATATGACAGGAATGCCTCGGTGAAGCTGAAAAGTCAAATTCTGTACGCACACACTGACAAGTATTTTCTCTTTTAGTCAACGTCGTAGGCTTTAACAGCTGAAACCAAGTCATTTTAAAAATACAATAAAAGTTGGAGCTATAAAAACTGTGGAAACTTACTTAACAGCATGAGCTAAAGATAACCAGGAATTTGCCACAGGGAACTATTTAATGCTTTTGATGGAGCTGCTGCATATAGAGCCTAAGGTAATTGATGTACAGAAAGAACAAGCTAATAAATACTAGTTCTAGAATTTCTGTGATTTAAAGGGGATGGGAGTGTTAAGTTGATGGATAAGTCCCACAATTCTTTTCTTTTATAAGGTCTGCTAAGCCAAGTTGGCAATCATATTTCAAATTCATTCATAAGGTCCCTATGGATGAATAAAAAGCAAGTGTCATGTGTCTGGACACTCACCAAAATTAGAACAAAGTTTGTATATACACACTCAGCATTAAAAAAAAAAAACATGTTAAATTATGACTTCTGGTGAATCCATGTAGCATGTCTTTTTCTATGCATGGAAATATAGACTATTTCTAGCCTGAAGCTTTATAGTAGCCTTTAGTAAACTGCCTAATAGAAACAGAACAACAGGAAGAAAGGGAATAGGGAGATGAAAATGAGTGTTACTAACCTTTCTGGGCCTTGTGTCCTCTTATTTTGCCTTCTGCTTTTTGAATTCTGTTTTGTTTTGTTTTTGTTTTTTTGTTTTTTGTTGTGTGTGTGTGTGTTTGCAGGATAGTTTTTTTTATTTTATTTTAAATGAGGAAAGTCAAGACAGATTTGAACATGCTATGACTCTACAATCCAGGGCATAAACTCACTAATCTCAAACCACCCTGAATCAGCTCAGCATTGCATTGATTCAATATTTCTGCATTAAAAACAAACAAACAAACAAACAACAACAAAAAAAAAACCCAAGAAACTCAGTGGCTTAGAACAATAATACTTTATTATTTCTGGTGATTCTAGAAATCAGCAAGGATGTGACTTCAGCCTTGGTGGATCTCCACTGGGCTCTCTTGTATCTACAGTCATATGGGGACATTGGGATACCCCTGGCAAGGGTGACTCACCTTAACCCAAAATGGTTTTTCATTTTCTAGCAGACTATCTCAGGCTGGTTGTCATGGTAGTGGCAAGGTTCAGAGACAAAACTAGAGTGCAAGGCTTCATGGCTCTTGAAGCCTGGACTGGGAACTGGCTCACCGTGACTTCACCAACATTCTATGGATCAAAGCCAGTCAAGGTTAAGACTCAACCTGGGTTTGAGTCATAGCCCAGATTCAACAAGTGGAGGAAAAAGAGTCTCTACAGGAGCAGCTGCAAGTCTGCTAGCAAGAGATGTAACTATAGGGAAGGGTTGAAAATGGGATAATTTTGAGCAGTCTGTAAGAAAAGCACAATGAAGACATGTTAATTGGATCCGTACATCAGTTGTACTAACATTTTATACCAAAAAGATGAAAGAGTGATAATCTTGAACATAGGTATGCACATTGAGGAGCTGATGATTAAGGGTAGATATCCCAAATCTAGATTGCTTGGATTTCAATTCTGGCTCTAAAACTTAACATCTGTGTAATATTGGGGAAATGTCTTATCTCCCAATGTCTAGTCTCATCTTTAGAATGGGAATGATAGCACTACCTTCATCCAATTGTTGGTGGGAGTATTAAATAATGTATACAGTCTGACACACAGTCACTTAATAAATGTATGATATTTTATTATTATTGGCACTAGTAGGAAAACATTAACAAAGATGTAAATTGTAAGAACGGAGAAGTCATGTGGATTTCTATTTGGAATTGCAAGTGATCAATAATTTCTGAAGGAATATACAGTGCCAAGCACATACTAGCTATGCAGCCTAGGTCTTATCTATCTCTAAGTTATTTCACGGAAATCTTGCTGATCCTTCTAACAAGTAAATCAGCAAAGTATATAAATGCTCTGTACTTACTTCACTTCTTAAAAAATAAATGGGATTCTGAATTCACTTTAGTGCATTTTTTAAAAAGCCTTTATCAAAGCAATCTATAATTACAGCAGCACTCTCCAGATAGGACCAAAGAGAAACATTCTCAAGCAGGCCTTTCATGAAATTAGAAAGAAATGCTCCCATACCTTCTTACCCCAAACCTCACTTCCAATATTTTTGCCCAGTAAAGCCATAAAGGAACTAGATCAAAAGTTCTGCAATTTCAAGTTAATATATCACAAAAAGAACATATTCTACCTATGGGTAGAAAAAGGAGAGAAAGCCAGGCTTCTAACCACAGATCACAGCCAGGGAGTATGTAGCAGGCTCCTATCACTTGGAAAGAAAGATGGCAGTGCTTCTGTGAGATGAGAACAGAAGAGGAATCTGGGAAAAGAAGAATGCCAAGTCACCAGAGAAACCAATTATGCTTCCAAGCAGCCAAAACATACGCATATGCCTGTGTGCCCAAGGCTTAGAAGAAATCAGTGTTGAAAGAAAATCAGGATTCAGATCTAAAGGAAATCATCTTCTTTGTATATCCTGCCTGCAGTTTTGATTTTTTCTCTCAATAGAATTTACATGAACTGTTCAAATCATTCTCCTTGCACAGATACATTTACCAGCGTGTTGACATTCTAGTAGAAGAAGTGGAATTTGATATATGCCTTTTGGGCTCCTTCAGTAGAATGGACCACTCTCATAAACTTTACTTTTGAGCTTCAGGGAAGAAGCAGCGAATATATATTGAACATTTGCTATGCAGCAAGAAACTGCAAATGTTTTCACATATGGTCTGCCACTTAAGTCTCACCACAACCCTGCAAGGTATTAACCCCATTTTATAGATGAAAAGAAAAGCTCAAGAGGGCATGTGACTTGACATACACCACAAAGCAAGCATTCCAATGGAGCCCAACCAGATTGAGTAGTTGCCAATTAGTAGTGAAAGATAAATATCAAGCTGGCAGGTCACCTCTCTTATTCCACACCTTTTATCACTTTTAGTGATACTTCCTGAAAACAGGTATACTTCACCTTCACCTCATCCATCTCTGTTCATACCATACAAATGCCCCAGACAGAAAGATCTAGAAAAATGATCAAATCACTTACCAAAACACTACACACACACATGCACACATGCACACAATGAAATTCAGAAGGTGGAAGGAAGGGGTGTGTGTGAAAAAGAAGGTCTATGCAAGACAGAAATTTGAATTTAATTGAAATTTGGCTTGCATCTTCGGTGCTCATCACATCACACCGTGTTTTTCAGAGACCTATGTTGAATTATTGGTTTACTGCCCTGTACTGGGCAATTCTCCTAAAAAATGAAGCATGATAGACAAAACAGGCCCTTCTAATCTTTTCATCTCAGGAATAGATAGTGCGCCAATGACAAGAAAGTGCCAATATGTAAATTTGACTATCATGTGGATTCAAATGTAAATTATCCCATAGATTTTAAATTTCCTTTAAGGCACAGATATCTTATAAATCGAGTTTGATCTTTTTATGCCTTTTAAGGAAATTAAATGGTTGCCATGTGCACACCTCTGGAAGTGGAGCCTCTGTAAAGAGAGACTGAAAATTTTACAAGACACAGTTCTTAGGTAACCAGCAGACTATGATATGGGCAAGTATATGCTACAGGTGGATCCAGATTCAACTTTGCATTCACTCTGGGGGTCAGATGTGTTATTTCTCCAATAAGTTCTGGGAAGCCTTCAAGTCCTGTGAGCAGGATATGGGTACTCACTAGACTATTCAATATAGGTTATATCATTTAAATCCATTGTGTGTTTTATGATCATATTTACAGGAGTTGCTCATGAGGGCGTTTTGGAAAACCATGTGTGCTTGTATTTGCCAGTTTGGCCTCAAGAACTGAGTGAGCAAAGCAGGGTGGTACTTGTCGTGGCTGGTAAGAGCTCTGTAACACCAATGTGATGGTTTGCCAACACAGACACTTGAGAGAACAGATAGCCTGTGGCCTTGTCTTTTGATGACTCTGTCTATACGTGGGAAAATACAAGAAGTCATGGGATGAAGAAATAGAGGTTACTGATGAAGGCAACGTGCAATAGTGATATGGGTTGAGACTGAAGTCAAATAAAATACGTATGGTTCGTTTTTTTCTTATTTCTCTGAACAGGAAATAAAAGGGTGCCCACATTTGTTAGTCTAAAAACTAATTGAAATCATTTACTGAAGCAAAGGTTGAAAATCAGAGCAAATGTTTTTAAAGAAAGACACTAAGAGAACCTGTTTAGGAACTGCAGTTTCTTATGACACAAAGGCCAAGCCTGGGTCAGCGTAGCTCTCCAATTATTTGATACTCTATTTACTTGGTCAGCTTTCTCTCTCAGAAGATCAGATATTTGTGGTAAACCATTTTGGGAAGGAAATTCAGATTGACTGCCAAGTTGTACCCAGGAATGCATTGCCACTGAACTCATTTCACCAAGCAAACCAAGCTGTAGCTCAAATACCACTGACTCTTGCAGAACGCCTCAGCGATAGAAAATGCCTCATACACTAAACATTAGTTTTTTTCCAACCAGTGACATTGGACTCACGTTAACAAAGACCTCTCACAGTTCAATGAGTCTCTTGTTAATCAGGAAAGAAGTTTCTGTATGTATTTAATGATTGGTCTTTTCAGCTGGTGTTATTTCAAGAGGCTTTCATGTTTATATTGCATGAACTGTAAGCAATGGCTATCTGAAATATTCATTTTCAATGCAGCTCAGGGTTAGTGGAGGATATCAAATTGAGAGGCTCAGAGAACAAATGGGAGATGTCTCAACAGAGTCAAGTTGCAAATACCCCTTTAGTTTATGGTCTTCAGAGCTGCCTGGTGAGCCTGGTTTCCTCCTGAGAGAAGAATGCACAAGCAAGCTAGAGGAGCTACAGGTTGAACAAATGTCATTCTTTTGGAAGAGGGAAGCCTTAGGGCTCATGGGATGGTCAAGGAATCCTTAGCTTTACAAAAGGGGGCTATTAAAGATAATTTGTTGCCCCAAACATCTTTATATTTCATTTCCACTTCTCTAAATCTTGGCAATCCTTTAAGGTGTAGAATCTGTTTCGCATCCTTTGTGAAGAATCGCCTGAGCCCTCCAACCCACAGCAATTATATTTTTTTCCAAACTACTCTGGCTCAAGGAGGAAAAATATAATAGTGATTAAGTCCTGGCGTAGGCCTGAGTTCCAGCTGTGGTTCATCCTGGCCATGTGGTGTTGGGAAAGTTTCCCCTCACCTCTGATTCCTGATTTCCTCACCTCTAATTCTAGTCTAGAGTACTTTACCTCATCGAATGATTATGAGGATTGAATTAAAAGTGTCATGGGTAAAGACCCGACCCATAAGCTCTCAAGCAATCTATCATATTCTAACAAGATGTTAGCATTGCTGTATGTTTTATATATTCTCTACCTTAAGGTGACTCTAAGCTCCATCAGAATCACGTCTTATTTACTCATGCTTATATCCACTACCATCCATTTTAGTGCTTTGCAAATCTTAGCTACCCAGGTAGTGTTGACTGATGGCTGGTGTTTAATCAATATAAATGGCTTTGGCAGTAGGAATGGAGCTATATATTAGAGATGGATAGTCTGCAGACATATACACTCTCTATGTGGCCATGGTATGGTACATACAGTAGAGAGAAAATAACCTCAGCAGTTTGAGTGGCTCTTGCCTCAGCTGTGACAGAGGGGAGGAGGGGAGGTTAGGGGGAGGTAGTGAAAAAGGCAAATGGAAAAGATGAAAGGGTCTCAGATGCTTTAAAGAAGCAGTTTAACACGCAGATTTTTCTAGTTTATTCACATCAATGAAAAAGCTGGGCAAGGGTTTGCTCCCAGAATGCTCAGCATGTAAACCTGGGATCTGAGGAGGAGTGGAGACCTAAAGGCTGCCTCAGGCTCAAGTGATTAGTGCCAGAGCCTAAAGCAGAGATGCTTTTGTTAGTGTGTAGTTATAGGAGTATTTGGCAAGGTGTAGTGATGTATTACCATGGTGATTACAAGACTAGCAAGTTTCAAGGAGTAAGACATTTGACCCTACTCTATGACCAGTGGCTAAGGTAGGATCCCTTTGTTATATCTGGGAATGTGACTAGCAAAATCATAGAATATGTTTTTTTTGGCAAAGTATCCTGGATTGGAAAGAGATAGGTTACTTAACTGATGCTGAAATACAGCCAGCCCCATACTTGGCCATCATAAGTCACTCAGTCTTATATTGAACTCTTCATGATTTTCCTGTCCCACCCTGTACGCTCATACCAAGGTAATCCTCTCGTTGCTGCCTTCCAGAGTGATTCCCTCTCCTGTGGACTGTCTATATCACATTCACTCATTCTACAAGCCATGTCTTGTGCATCTACTCAGAACCAAGTATGATTTTAGGTAATATAGTTAACTTAGGATAAAGCACACAGTTTCTGTCCTCAGAAAACAGGGAGGTCCACCGGGCAAGATAGATAAGAGTCACAAGCATAATAAAATGCAATGATACAGGTATGCATAATCCACTCTGGGCAGAGGTGCAGCTAATCCACATAGCTACAGGTCAGAGAAGCCTCCTTAGACAAGTCCCTCATGGTGAGTTTTGTAAGATGTGAAAGTAAGTATTGGCCGGAGGAAGACAGAAAAAAAAAGAGCGTTTGCATAGGGGTACTACACATCCCAAGGCAGGAAGGGGTAAGAGCATGTTCCAGCCTGAAATTCATTGGCTATAACTACATCTCAGAGCATAAGAGAAGAGCTAGGCAGATACAGGGGCCAAACCATGAATGCCATGTGTGCCCTGCTCCAGGGAATAGGCTGGATGCTGTTTTCAGAAAGACTAAGGAGGAAAAACGAACCAAATTTGATTAGATATGCCAGTAAAAGGCTGGAAAGAAGCTGGAAGGTAGTAATAGGGGAGAAGATAATCTAGGGGGAAAATAAATTTTGTTTAACAGGGTAGCATTGTGGTAGTTGGGAAATGTTCAGGTGAAGATAAATAGTGGAAAGTTAGGTGTTACTTCTGGAATTGAGGAGCTAAAGATACATGTTGGGGAGTCATCAGTAATTAAAACCACAGAAATGGATCATATCCCTCAAAGAGTATGTAGGATGAGGAAAGTAAAGACCAAAAATCTGGGCCAAGCACTTAAAGAAGAGTACTTGATAGATACTTAAAAATAATGGACAGAGAGGTAGGCAGAGAGTCATAAGAAATGTTTATGATAACCCAGGGACTAGAAAGTTTTCTGAGATGAGGAAGTGATAAACAGAAACAAAAGTCACTTTGCTGAATAGTGACTCTCAGTTTGACATTTTAATCTTCACCACAATCTATATATATAAAAGCCTAAGTGACCAGACAACTGCAGTAGCTATGATGCGCACTGATCACCAGGGGGCAGATGCTCAAGGCAGGAGCTCCAAGCTGTGGTCACGTGGCAGCGGTAGTTCTCGATGACACACCTGGAACCAGAGAGGAGGGAATCTGGTTCCAGGGTGCGACACCCAAGAACCGGCCTCTTGCAATCTGGTACCCCTTGGGGGGATGTAAGAGAGCAGAGTTTAGACCTGATCCCCGCAGGCCAGGCTGAGGGACCTAGCACCAATCCATGCACCAGGCCTCTAGTTCTCTAATAAAATACTGACTTCCTAATTTGACTGTTGACAGTTTTCTTGTCCCACCTTGATTAGAATTTCAGATTTTCTGTGACTCAAAAAGGGAAGCAGAACTGCCAGTACATGAGCAGGTATTAATTGAACTGCAGATTCTTTTTAATGTGAGAGAAGCCTGGCAGCAACAATAGAGTTACAGGGGCAGGATATTACAGACTTGGTCCAACGCTTAGTGTTTATCCTGAGAGTTGGGTCAGCGCTTCTTACTGCTGATGGAGGGAAATATTCATGGCATTTTTTTTCAGTCCCCCAGACTGCAAATTTCTCATCTCAACACTTAACTGCCCAACAGCTGCTCATTCTGTGCCCAATTCAGGGAGATTTATTTTCAGTGACCATGAAATGACATACTAGCCATGCCTCCAGAGGATTGGTTCTTTTAGAATGACTTCTACCTTAGCCTGACAAACCTGAGAAAACTGTCGAGTTTGTTCCAAATGTCAGGTATTACAGTCTAAAGAAATTAAATAAGTTCTATAATGAAAATCCATTAGTTTTATACAAAAAAGAAAAATATGACACCTATTTCTATAATAGCCCTTAGAGTCATCTGATAGCATTTGAGGAATATTAGTTATCTACCTATATATAAAAGGCTAAGTGGCTGTCTGAATCTCCAACCAGCTGGTAGGCATGACACACACTGACCATCAGGGGTCAGACATTCAATGCAGGAGCTGCTGAGCTGTGGTGACTTGGCAGTAGCGGTTTTCGGGTGACACACCCCAGAACCAGAGAGGCGGGAGCCCAATTTCTCACTGGGCCACAGGGCCGCAGAACTCCAACTGCCAGAAGGACTCTGCTCACTCCATAGATGCCCGTCAAGCCTAGGAACTGCCCCAGGTGCAGTTCCTAGGGGAAGGATCACAGGAGGTTGGCTCCAGGGCATGTCCAGCCCCTTTTGCCCAGTTCTACCCCACGGGCCACCTTCTAATTAATTTTCTTTCAATGTACATAAATCTGTGCACCTGGTGACTAGTTGCTATATGACAAACCACCATAAAGTTGAGTAGATTAAAAAAACAATACATTATTATTTTTTTTTTATGATTCAATGGGTTGATTTGGTATTTTCTATGTACATTTCATCTGAACTCACTCATGTGACTGCATTCAGCTGTTGGGTTAGCTGAGATAGAACGTTCAAGATGGCCTCACATTCATCTGGCAGTTGGTGCTGGCTGTGGGCTGGGCACCTCCATTCTCCTCTACACAAGCTCTCATTCTCCCACAAGGTGGACTGGCTTCCTTTCATGACCATCTCAGGGCAGCAGTGCAAGGATGTGAAAGTGAGTAGAAAGCCACACAGAGTCACCACCTCCGCATTTTATTTTCTGGGCAAGTCACAAGCCCACCCCAGATTCCAGGGCGGAGTAATAGACTAAACTGCACAATGTTCTTCTTCATTACCTTGTGTTTGTTGATTATGACTTACCGAAGATACTGTATGAAAAGAAAAGCGAGTTCTCTGAAGCCAGAGTACTTGAACCCCAGTTCCTCCCATATCCACTGACTCTACTGCTACTCCTATGTCAGTGGGCTGTGTGAGTATTCGATGGTATCTTACTTATAAAGTGCTTAAAAGAGTACCTAGGACATAAAACACACTCAGTAATTATTAGCCTCTTTTATTAGTATTTTAAATGGCCTATATTTCTATTCAATATTATAATATAAACATTTTCCTATGTTAGTACAGATTCTTTACATATGCAATTTAAATTTCTATCCAGCAGTTCTTTATGTGGCTATACCACGGTTTCCTTAATCATCTCCTCTATAGTATATTTAGTCTAATTCCCATTTTTAGCTATTACGTATGGGATGCAATAATAATTTTTAGGTATAAAGCTATTTGTATTGGGGGTGTGCACAGACTTATGTAACTTTGCCCATATTTTTGTGGTTATTTCCATAAGATAGATTCTCAGGATTGGACTTTCTGGTAATGAATTGTTTAAGGCCTCTGACACATATTGCTAAATTCCCTCTCAGAAGAGGACAACTGTTTACACCCCACCCACAAGGTCTGAGAGAGGTGCCGCTTCTCATGTGGTATTGCCTCCCAATAGAGCCTATGAGAAATTTGGACTGTTCCAATTCTTCTTCCAGGGAGAACAGATTAAAGCTCAGAATAAAAGGCAGCCTTAGATGCCATTCAAAAATGTTAGGGAAAATGTGTGGGGGGTGGAAGCAGACATGTCTAGTGAAAATAGAAAAACAAATATTCACATTAAAATAAAATAGTTGCCATCTGTCCTTTCAACAATAAACTAAAAGAAACACACTTAAATTAGTTAAAATTGCTATTTTTATTTAGTTGGCTAGTTTTATTTTCTTTAGGATAATGTCCAAGTAATGGGAAAACAGAAATGCTAAACATCAGAATTTCCACAGCAGCCAAAATGTCCAGTTAAGACCCTGTGCAAAGCAAAAGAGGATAATGGGTGAATTTGACATTTACAAAGAGTATTGGCTCCCATCATTAGATGGATGACTCCAACACAGTGACAAGAAGTCCTAATCTTCCAATCATATTTTAATAGAACAAATTTCTGTACTCAGGAACATGAATAGGCTCTTGGCAGTGCGGGTTATTTTAATGGACACATCACTTTAAGCTAAACCTTCTCCATCTGTTCAGCTCCCTAATTACCAATGCATAAAGTACATAATTCACAATTACATCATAAAAATAAAATCTACATTATATCAACTTATGTCAGAGCTTTTCAATTTGTGCTATTTGGCATCTGTTGTGGTATTAATATTTGTTCCCTTCCAACAAATGAGAGACAAATGTACCACTTTCTCAATTAGAAAAATCTGGAAAAAAATTACTTGCTTGCAGGAGGAAAAGGAATTCTCTAATGTACCATTTTCTTTTACAATCGTGTTTATTGTGTAATATCACTTACTTTCTGCTATAATCAGTCAGTCCAGCAGAGTTCAATCCCTCTCCAAGTTGGGCCTTCACAACTTTCATCAGAGAGAGTGGAAACTAAAAGTCATTAAAAAAAAAACTAAAACTTTTACATACTACAGTGGTAAAGTTATTTCTTAGCTCACTTTAGAAATATAAATGATATATTTGAGAATATACAGAGAAAAGAAATTATATGTTTTACTATATATAATGTATATGTATGTTTTTTCATCCCAGGAAGGATTGGATCAGTCTGGAAATCTGTTAGGGGGAAAAAAACACAACACAGGAGGATATTAAAGGGAGAAGAATGGGAAAATATAGATAGGCCAGTCCATCCACTTGCTCCCCATCCCTTCTTCCACCTTTAGGGTCTAGAGATTAAGGGATGTATAGAATCCCCTGAAGACCTCGTCCCTAGTTGCTCTGCATTGCTCTGGGATTCCACATCTTAGCTGTTCTTTGCCTAGCTTTGGCGGGGATGTACTACCCTGTTTCCCCAAAAATAAGACAGTGTCTTATATTAATTTTTGCTCCCAAAGATGTGCTAGGTCTTATTTTCAGGGGATGTATTATGTTTCCATGAAGTAAGTCTTATTTTCGGAGGATGTCTTATTTTCGGGGAAACACGAGTAGTAGTCCTTTGATTTTTATAATTGCTGGCATCTGTTTGCTTTTGCCTATCTGGCTCACTCAAGGATGGGGTACGTCGCATTCCCTTGTGTGGTGTCACCACAGTGACACTCACCTGGAGGCCTAGTGAAGGCCTTATTTCTGGGGACAATCAGGTAAAACTTGGACAAAGAGTTGGAGAGTGCTGAGTGTTTCAGACAGCAAGGAGAACGCTCAGTTCACGGGAGCCAGAAGCTTTCCTTTTGCTGTAGGTAAGAGCTATACCACTCAAGCAAATAAGGCTAGAGAATGGTCTGAGAGGCTGGCTTCTACATCTGTGGAGACACTGTTAATTTTTTTATTATTATTAATCCTCCTGAACAAATTACTCAGTAGATAGCGGCACCCTATAGATGTTGGGAGTATCCTGTTAATCAGACATGCAGCCAGTTCGTTGTTCATCTATTTTCCCATAATATCATACACATATCTCCTATAACACTTATCAACCCATATAAATATAAATAGTTCTTCACACGTTTGCTGAAATAATTAGTCAGGGAGAACCCTTAAGTTAGTATTACTAGCTAATTGTGTCTATTGCATCAGTGCACTTGCTAATTTACTTCTTAGCCAGTACTTAGGAAAGAATGAGAACTGAGTCAGTTTTAAACATGTCATCTCGCACAGTGTTATGCTTTATTTTTTTAAATATATTTTATTGATTTTTTATTACAGAGATGAAGGGAGAGAGATAGCTAGAAATGTCGATGAGAGAGAAACATCAACCAGCCACCTCCTGCACACCCCCCACTGGGGACGTGCCCGCAACCAGTGTACATGCCCCTGACCGGAATCGAACTCGGGACCCTCCAGTCCGCAGACCGACGCTCTACCACTGAGCCAAACCGGTTTCGGCGTGTTATGCTTTATAAGACTGCAATATTGACTTTATTAATTTCACATCTGCTGATTTCTATAACGTTTGTTCTGAATACTCAGAGTGCTTTATCTTTCAAAAGAGTTTGGGGGGAAAACGAAAACAAAACCTTTGCATGTGTTTTACATTTAACACAGTGACTAGCAAAGCTATGATTCAAGACCAAGTCTCCTGAGTCTTTTCTTGGGTCCAGACTGATTCCCAAACAACTCAAGATGAGATGACCTCAGACTCTCTTCTCCCGTGCAATGGAAAAATCTTTCATAATCTTCTTTCTGAAACCTCAGTTGTAGGTATACAATGTGGTATCAACAATATTTGCGGATAACACTGAAGTTTATTTTAGGAAACTTAGATTTGCTTCTCTTTACTCACATTGTTCCCTCTGAACATTGTCTTAGGCCTTTTCTTCCTGCTTAAAGTCCTAATCTCCATCTCTCAAAATCCACCATCTTCTAAACCCTGTTTAAATATCATCTGTCCTTGAAGACTTCCTCCCCATGGACATAATCTCTCACCTTGCTGATCCCTCTTTATAATGAAATCTAAATTCTTGTATGCTCTCTACTGATTAGTAAGCCCCTTGACTATAAAGACAATACCATAATAATCTAAAGTCTTCTGCAGTTCCCAACACGGTGCCTGATAAGTAATAGGTGCTAGAAAAATCCTTACTGAATAGATAGAGCTTCTTATAGGGGGGTGGGGGCATATATCAGAGTTCCCTGATATCTCAGCATCCCAACACAGTGTCATCCCAAAGTTGGTGCTTACGAAACATTGGTTGAGTGAATTGAATCATAGAAAAGGAATGCAGACATTCTACTTGCCCTTTTCCCCAACACAGAAGAAAGGACCTGAGGATCTACTTTTTACAATTGTGTGGTCCCTTTAAAAAGAAGCCTTGCCATCCCTGAAGGTCAGCAGTGTCACTCAGTGCAGAACACAGTGATCACATCCATATTAATAGGCTCGGTGAAGTGCCACTGGCTCCAGTGCAACTGCGACACTCTGCAACCTGACTAGTAAAATAAAAACTAACTCTGAAAATAATTTACCTCCTGGAGACCTTAAAATGGATTTTACTAATGAAGGGAAAATAAGGAGCATGGATCTTTCCTTTATTATTAGTCCAATGTTAAAAACAGACATGAGTCTAAATTGGCATATTCTTAACTGCCATCACCACTTTTTGGAGAACGTTTTGCACACTCTTCATCCATGGTTACAATTTGAGACATTTTAGCAGCCAATTAAGGGATGAAAGGATAAGGGTGAGGGAAATAAGGAAAGGCAAAGGAATCAGCCTTGGTTTTCATTTAGTTTATTTTAGCTTCCTTTGGTATTGTTCAATAAGCAGATTGCTATGTGAAAGATTGGAGAAGGGCATATTTATAGAACTATTGCCCAGCTAGCGTGGCTCAGTGGTTGAGCATCCATCTATGAATCAAAGATCTTTGTTCAATTCCTGGTCAGGGCACATGACTAGGAGTAGGCTTGATCCCCAGTAGGGGGCAAGCAGAAGGCAGCTGATCAATTATTTTCTCTCATTTTGATGTTTCTATCTCTCTTTCCCTCTCCATTCCTCTCCGAAATTAATTATATATATATATATATATATATATATATATATATATATATACACACACACACACTAGATGCCCAGTGCACAAATTTATGCACAGGTGGTGTCTGGCTGGCCTGTCCCGATGGGGGTCCATTGGGCTGGGCCAGTGGGGAGGAGGGACCATGGGCAGTTGGCTGGTCATTACTGACCCTGATTGGGGTGTCAGGGCCAATTGGGGGCTGGGCTGGGCCGGCCATGGGATGATGTGGAGGTGGGGGGAGGGCTATCAGGTTCCAGATCAAGCTGGTTGGCTAGCATAGCCAACTGTTGTTCCAATCATTCTGGTCGTTCCACTGTTCCGATTGCTGGATATATATATATATATATATATATATATATATATATATATATATATTGGGACTGTTAGCAGACACAAAGATCACATATTTTTATTCACAAGTCTCTTTACCATTACAGCAAAATCAGAATAACATGCAGCTGGATGAATGGGTAGTGAGAGAATGGGAAATGCTGTTCCTTAAGTCTCACTGGCCAGCGACCAGGCTGGAGAGCATTTCAGAGGCTGGTGTTGCCCTTTTTTTCTTCTTTGTTTGAAGGCTGATCCTGGGAATTTTCCTGATCTGGCGTGTGTGTGTGTGTGTGTGTGTGTGTGTGTGTGTGTGTGAAAGAGAAAGACTAACAGAGACAGACAGATTGACAGGCAAGTGGAGATGAGAGTGGGGAGAAAGAGAAGAAAATGCCACTGGAGTTTTGAAATTCACATCAATCTGTTAAGGTCTCCCACATCAGCTTCTAGATAAATAAATAGGCAAGACTGGGAAACACCCTTAATCCTTCATATTTTAATCATTTATTGTCCTAAAGTTATGGTGTTGAACCAGATCCTTTAAAATATTTTCTTCCTGTTCTATTTCCTGAATTGAAAATATTCCTTAGCTTTCACATGCTATGATTCTTTCATCTCACGAAGTTACTAAGAAGTCCCATATTATGCTCTAAAAATACACTTTTTTTTTTGGAATCATAGAATACTATCTCTGGAAAGCACTTTGAACATAATCACACTTCCCTCACTTCCCTTTCTTTTATGCTGAGGAGACTAGAATCTAAATCCCTGCCTGTTCAGCTCATTGTTTTCTGTTGTGCTTTGCTGAATTTTTTTTTCTTGCATCACTCTGACTCCCTACCAATTCATTCTAATGTACAAGACTGTATTGGTTAATGTAATAAAGAAAGAAAACCTATGAATGTGCCCTATATTTCTGGAAGACTTCTAAGAACTTCATTCACTCATTCATTCTGTAAAAATTGGCTGAGTATCTATCTGCTAGATACTATAGAAAGAAGAGAGGATAAGACAGACTCCATTTTCACCAATCCTCTCCACCAACAAGGGACAATTAAGCTGGTGCACAACATGCATGGGCTCCCTCCCATCTGACACCTTCTCACTCTGTCCTTTTTGCCTTCTCACCATAATTATATCCAGGTTCCCACCCATCTTGCAGTTTTGTGCTTGTTCTGAAGGCAATGCAAGCAGACTGCTTTCAGCTCCAGGTTGAAGAGTTCACTAATAGAGGCACAAACACCTGTAGAAACTTTGTTTTTCAGAGTCATAAAAAGGCTGCCTTTAAAACCCATGATTAATTTCCTCTGCAAGGAAATGTGTTAGTCTCCGCGAGCGCCCCTGCTGCTAAATTAACTTCTGACCCTTTCTGTGTCCTTCCCAATGACTCTTTGAAAGTTTCGGATTTCTTCAATGAAATCAATAACTTGAGAATGAAATCACATCACCATGGGCCACCTTTGAAGACTTCTATTGAGGGCAGTGCACAGCTTGGGTCAGACAGCCCCTCCTGACTTTGCCATTTGAAACCTTGGTGCTGAGCTGGCCTTGGCAGCACTCTGCCTGAGCGCTTTATTGAATATGCTTCTCTTTTGATCTGCTTCTAATTTACCCCGTCCTTTGTGCTGCCTCCTGCTCTACTGGGAATCGATGGATGTTTATTGTGCCACTGGTTGTAGCACTAATTGCTTGACTATGAGCTTCTTGAATGTGGTAGCTTTATTTCTTCTCTACAAAAATGCCTTTCGTTTTCTCCATTTCACGTATTAATGTTTGCACAGCTCTCAGACCCAAGTGGCGGAGCCTAAAGACAATTGGTACTTGGGGAATTTGAGTTACAGTCATGACAGAGATAACTGGGTTGCCCCCCTGAAATGGCTCTTGAGAGAGATATTCAGGCCTTACGTTATAGCCCGATTGTACTGCAGACTAGGTTCTACTAGATTTGACTCACTTTGATGCTCCTCTGTAAGTCGTGCAGAAAATGTTGGCCTCTCCTTGTTGTCCCCTCTTCACCAGTGACCTTTAATCACCTCCGACATAGGCTGTGTCCAAAACTCCTGGTTTCATGGCCCTCATGCTGTTCCCAGTGATCACCTTCATTAACTATGGGTGTCAGTCCATTTGGAATTAATCACATCAGCTTGAGGAATACAGTCAGATAAAATCTGATGACAGCCACATTTCCCCAATGAAATATTCATAACACGAAGCTTTCACCTTTATAAATCATGGTTACTCTATTGATTTTTTCCCCCACATTTTCCAAACAAGCTCGTAAATTTTTTTAAAACGTGGATGAGAGAAAACAACATGAATGAATAGATGGATGTACTTTTCAATTACATGCATTTCTGATTTTACTACTGCCTTCAGCTTATATTAGAAGAATGAGATACCATATAGAAAGGGGATCTTCTAAATCTAATGGATGTGGAGGCTGATTGCTTCATAAAAAATTATTGATCATCATGGTTATTGCTCTTGAAGTTTAAATTAAAAGATTAATTAAAATTATTTAGTTACTAGGATCTTAATTATGAAGAGTAGGGCTTATGAGTTTGTATGCATTCTTAATTATTGACATGCATGGTTATTTGACTTTATTTTTGACTAGTAATCCTTGTTCGAGATGACACATGTGAAATGAATAGAGAAGGAAAATGTTTCAGTTATGTGTCACTAAATAATAAACTACTCCAAAACTTAGTGGCTGAAAACCACAGCAATTTATTATTGATTCCGTGAGTTGAATAGGTTCATCTAGGTAGTTCTTTGCTTTGTGTGAATCCATGTGCCTCGCTACTCACTACAGGGTGGTCTCTTATATAGTAGCCTGAATCTTTTTCATCGCAGTTGGTTTCTTAGAGGAAGAAGCAGGAACTGTCAATCTTCTTAAGATCTGACTTTTTTTTCAAAACTCAAGAGAAGGAAATATATCCGCTAGTTCTTGGTGGGTGGACTGGAATCAATGTATGGCAAGGAAAATTGCTTTTGGCCATTTTTGGAAACAAACATAGAAAGCATATCATACTGTTCATATAAGTAGATGTCTCAAATTACTTACATTTGCTGAGAAAGCCATCAAAATATTTTTGTTGGAAAACTATCCTTCCAAGAATAAAGGACCACTTGATATATGATTGAAATAAAGGTGAGGTATTTGAAATAAATGTGGCAAAAGCATGTTATTATATGTGTGTATTTCTCTTTATTATCTACTCAAATGCTAGGCCATGAACCAGATACAGATAATAAGTAAAATTAAAATTTGTTCTATATATAAAAGAGGCGAAAGAGTCAGTGCAAGTGGTATGTGTGCATGTATGTTTGTGTGGGTTTTCTCCAGGAAGTCTCAAGTAAGGCTATGATACATCAAAACTAACTATGTGACTAATTGGAAGCTAGAACCATGCTTTTGTACCATAACTAGAAGGAATACTAGTTCTCACTAAGATGTAAATAACTAAAAGGTTGAATATGTTATCACTCCAGAATAATTTGCATTTAACACAAGACCAAGGTGTATGGTATGAATGCATTTCTTCTGTGTTTGGGCATCAAATTGCAGAAGAAAAGTTGTACACTGGAGTTTCTAACTTCTAGAAGATGAATCAAGTATAGCTCTGGGTCATTTTGTTACCTCTCATCCTCCCTGTTCTAAGAAAATGCAAAGTAATGGCCATGACATAAGCAAAATATAATTAGAAAATCAATCTGTTAGAAAAAGAAATGATAATGCTTTTCAAAATGAAGCACTGTACCATGTAGAGAATTTGGTTACTATCCATTGTTTCAGAGGATCCATGCCATGGTTCCTCACCATTAGCCTTGATATTGGAAGAAAGTCATTTCCATTTTATTCTTGACCTCCAAACTAACTAAAGTCTTTGCAGTACCACGTAATGCTGCTTAGAGGGGAGTTTTCAGAACTTACTAATGTAATGCTTTGAAATGAATTACAAGGAAGAAGTTGCACATATTATTGCAAGCATTCTTTTATTTTTGTTTGTAAATGACATTCTTTGATATTTTGGATAAGAAAAAATAGGAAAAAAAGTCAGTCATCATGAATAAATCATCAGTGAGAGATGCCTGAATTATGTGCTGTCATCTCTATCTTTCCAGCCTTGACAAGCACAGTGTGTGGCTGCCATTAAGAGAAAATGTGTCATGGTACCAGCTATTCTAAGCACTAGCGAATGGCAAAAGTAGAAAGATGGGATGGTGGTGTGCTCATGGTAGACATACTGGTGCTGGGGGCAAATGGGAAAGCCCAGGGCAGGAACTGTGGTTCTGGGAAACTTGTAGGAATGTGAGGAAATCCTGGAGACACCACTAGCTTAACAGAAGAGCAGCAGTGGTAAGAATGCTTCTGACATTTGCATACATTTGTGATTTTGTCTTTGCTAAAAGTAAATCCATGTAAGGCACTATGGTAGGCAATTCACATAGATGACTTCATTTAATTCTCATGGCAAGTCAATGAGGTCAGTATTATTATGATATATATTTGGTGAGTGAGTTCAAAATAAGCATGAATATTCAAACAAACAAAAATTTACAGAGATGGGATTAAATAAATCCAATTTCGGACTCAAATACCATGCGGTAGATATAATTGATATACTACTAGAGGCCCGGTGCATGAAATTCATGCACAGGTAGGGTACCTAGGCCTGGCTGGCAATCAAGGCTGATGGGGCCTCTGGCTGCTAGCTGAGGGGACACTTTGCATATTAGCCTTTTATATATGTAGATAGTAAACGTCATCCTTTTTGGTGTATAGGTTTTTAAAAAATATATTTTTATTAATTTTAGAGAAAGAGGAAGGGAGAGGGAGATAAGTAGAGAGAAAAACACCGACGTGAAAGAAAAACATTAGTTGGCTGTCTCCTGTGAGCACCCCAATCAGGGATCACACTACGGGTGATCCAGGCATGTGCCTTGACCAGGAATCGACCTGGTGACCTTTTGGTGCAGAGGGCAGTGATCAACCAACTGAGTCACAGTGGCCAGGGCTGGTGTATAGTGTTTGAGTTTAGGAACATGCACACAATCATGTAACTACTACTACACTCAAGATATAGAGGACCTTCATCACCTCTTCAAATTCCTTCATGCCCCTTTGAATTCAACCCTCGACCCTTCTGCCTTCCCTAACCTCTGGCAACCACTGATTTGTCTCCTTTACAGTTTTTACTTTTCCAGAATGTAATGTCAATGGACTCATGAAGCATGCAGCCTTTTGAGTCTGGCTTCTTTCATTTAACACAAGCATTGAGAGTCATTCATGTTGCCGGGATTAGCAGTTCATATCTTTTTATTATATTACCAAGTACAATCCCATATTTACTCATTCATCCATTGAAGGACATCTAGGTTTCAGTTTTTTAAATTCCAATATCTTAACCATGATAAAAGACTGTATTTTCTCAATGAGAAATCTTTTCTAATTATCATAGCCAGAGTCCCCAATTATATCTTTGTTTATATATTCTCTCTTGGGTTTCCTGAGAACTTCTGTGTAGAGCTAGAAAGAAACACCAAATCTGCTCTATCTCAAGTACAGCTCTACAGTGTCAGCTTCTCTCTCATGCAGAAATGCCATTAAATTTTCATTATAATAGTCATGTGGTACCTGTCACAAAGTAAGTGTTTAAAACTGTATGAGATGAATAAAGAAACAAATGAACACTAAATAAATTATCCAAATTAATTTTCCAGCACAGGATGTAGAGGAGAAGGTAATAAAATCAAGATTGGTAATTCAGCCTTGGTGTGGAAATACAGACAGTTTAATAAATGATGTATAATGTACCAAGAAATATTAATATAGGATTCTAGAAGTCCATAGTTTATTTCCCTACACTGTGCCAGTACCATTATTTGAAAGGTGAAAAAAAATGATTGTTGATCTAATTTCACAACATCAAATAACTACCTTGACTGTATCTTTCTCAGTTCTAAACATTTTTCTTATTTAATTAACTGGTGATTTCATTGAATTGACCAAATCAGCTATTGCTTTGACATTGGTGTTTTTCTAAAAATTTGTTTTCTTATGATAACATAGCTTCAGAATATTTCTTACAGGTTTCCAAAATCCTATTCCTTTTAACAAGGCAATTTACATACTGAATTTAATCTATTTCAATTAAAAACACTTTTGACAAAATTCCACTTTTGTGACATGGGTGGGGTTTTTTTCCTTTTCTTTTCTGCAAAAGATATACATCAACAACATCAAGGCACTGAGAAAACACAGGGATTGGAGTCAGAAAACATTGGTTCAATTCCATGTTTGTCATTATCAGCAGTGTGACTCTTGGCTAATTTTAAAGCCTCTCTGAGCTCTATTTCTTTATCTATTAGATGAAGATAACTTCTGTGCCTTCTGCCTAGGAATATTGTGAGCTTCAAAAATATTATATATATATGAATACTCCTCATATTCTGTGTAATGAGCAAGTGTGTCACTAGTGTCCAGGGCCACCTTGGTACTAAGATTTTTTCTTGGATAAGCCTTTCTTAATCATCAAGTCCACCCACACACTCTATTATCCAGGACTGATGGGTGTTCTGGGCTTTTTTTAAATGAGCAAAGCTTTCTCAAAGGGCAGTTGACATGGAACTTAATAGCATCTTGTGGTATCAATGAGTTTCTTTTTTGTGATGTGAGAAAGCCCCTCACCTCTGGGACCACATAAATTGCCCAGGTGTTGAGTGGGACTACTAGAAGTAGTAATTAGTTCCGCAGACATCAATAGAGTTTATGTGTTCAGCTCAGTACCCAGTGTGGTATAGGCCACACTGGAAGGTGGACAATGTTGACCTTAACTCCTCTCCAAAAGCCCCACCCCACCCCTATCAGGCCAGATCTCTGAGGTCACACTCCCACCTCCCCCTCATTCTCCAGCACAGGACACCCTATGTTAATTTCTCTAAAGCCCTGAATGGGTGGCCTTTGTGTCTTTCTATCACTAGATCTTCACTTTTTATTTTCAAAATGTGTTTCGAAACAACTTGGATATCTCTAACTAGTTAAGAGAAATGTGCTAGGAAAGCATTAATGATGGAGATTTCAAGACAATATCAACTGGAAGTGTAAAACTCTATGCTAATAAAAAATATTCTTATTGAATATATCCTCTACAATTTTGACAGTTAGGTTTCTGACATCTCTGATGATGGAGGAATTATAGATGAAAAATATGAGAATCTGAGAGAAAAATAAGATGAGGGGATTGAAGTAGAGAGTGAACGGCTGGAAGCCTCAACTGAAATAATATATATTAAATAAAGAATAGTCTAGTGATATTTCATACATCTAAAATGCATAGAAATTGGAACTCCAACTAATTTCCTCCTGCCATTTCTGTCCACTGGTAACTTGACAACATTTTCTTGCTACAACAGTTTTTATTAGATGCTTATAAGTTTGTTTTGCTTGGTAGCAGATCATATACATACTGTGGCATATGGTAGATATTGACTCATTCAACTCTGTTCTAATCAACTTTTCGGTATGCCTTTTTGTATGACTATCTTATAGCTTAGATTCTGAAAGTACTTGGTCCCCTCCAAGCAGAGGTACCCATGAGAGGAATGGCAGGCAGCAGTGAAACGGGACACTTTTGCCAGTGGGAAGAGACATGGAAGCATTTTGCTTTTCAGCGACAGCAGAAGCAAGGCTCTAAGTGCTCAGTCCTTAGTTTGGTGGGTGTTGTTCTTTGGTGGGATATCTGTTGTGTTGGCATGGCTTATGGCTGTGATGCCGTGGTTCTGAACCCTGCTGTTTCGGGAGGAGCTCCTTAATCCTCCAGTGGTGGCTAAGGGCATGTAAGCAAGAGCCCACAGTTGATGAAATGGCTTCTAAGTTCCTCGCTTCTGATCACTCCTACCTTCCCTATGGCAATGGCAGCAACAGGTCCTTTGATGGGTTAGTTCTGCATGCTGCTTTTACAGTCAATTTTGGAGCCTCTGCTTACAGCCCACATTTCTTAAAGCAAGTAATTCAGTGATTAACTCTTCCATATTTGAACCCTAATTTATACATAGCCTAAAACATTTTGGTGTAATTTCTCTCCAATTTTGATACCTTTTCTCATTTATGATTTGAATTATTGACTCTTTTTCTGGGCTTCTATAAGCCGTCCTAAGGGCACAGAGTAACTTGTATACCTGAGATGGAAATAGATTGATGAAATCTTTCTTCAATGAGTTCCCTTTTATTTCTACACTGTTTGCTTCACAGATAGGGTTATTTACAATATCTACTCTGTTCATCAAAATGTGAAGCTGGGGAATATCAAAACTGCAGAATTGGGTTAATTGTCCTCTTGTCCCACCTCCAAAAGGTTGAGTTCTCAAATATATAAGCAGGCATCTCAAATGATTTTAAAAGTGAAATCATTCTCAATGCTTTCATGCCTTTCAAGTCTGCATTGCAAAAACTTCGCCTACTTTTTCATTATTTTATTTTTCCTTCTAATCATTCCAAAAGCAAGTGGTTTGAGATCAGAGAACATGCAAAACTAAATCTGGAAAAGCTTCATGGAAGTAAATATGTGTATACTAGATTGTGAAATGAGTAGCAAGCTCATATGGGGAAGAATTATCATTATCTATGTAGTTTGATTTTTTATCAAAGTGATCAAAATATGTTTATTTTCATATTTTGGAGAAAACATAACAGAAGCACTTGTGAAAATATATATATTTTTTAAATTTGAATTGACCCCAAGTCCGTTTCTTGATTTAATTCCTAAAAAAATCAAACTAATGTATTCTGTTTTGTGTTTTCTTCTCATTCATTTTCAATTTTATTTAAACAAAAATTTAAGAAGTATTTTATTGTCATTTCTTTTATCAATGTCCTTAGATATCACTGATAAAATTAAAAGGTCATTGTATGTGCTTATGATTTTATCACATTATTTTGCCTACTTTGCCTGATTTTAGAACTATTTCATGAACAGAAGAGAGGGATGGGTGAAAAGGAATGAGGGGAGAGGAGGAGAAGGAGGAGGTAAAGAACTTTTATCTTTCCCAAGAGAGTAAAATAATACTTACAGGCACAGAAATCACAAATTGTTGGCTGAAGACTAGGAAAAGCATTTCACCAATGGCCATTACCCTTGAGAGTGTACTCTATGTCTGGCATTTAATAGTCTGGCATTTTAAGTGGTACATTGAAGCTTATAAAATATAGTTAGTAGTTTGCTTTGGATTAACTTGGACTGATTTTTTTCTATACCTGCATTTGGAAAAAAAAGTGAAAGGGGAAGAGGTTGGCTCAAAAAAGACTGAGAGGAAAAGTTGAAACAAATACAGGCAAAGCAAAGGATTTCTCCCGAGGGCCGTTAGCCTGGCGTCAGCCATTTAGTTCCTATTACTGAGCCTATCTCCAAGCATGTGCATAGGGGGACTGTATTAGTTAGGGGGCTGAATTCACTGCTGCAAGGCTCATCTGTGCTTCTCACTGACTGATCTATCAGATGAGGCCAAGACTGGGCTTCGATGACTGATACTTACCCATCCCACATATACCCTTATCTCTTAGAAATGCTGTGGGAATACAAGGAGGTGATATCTGAAAAACATTTTTAACTCTCTAAAAAAAAAAGTTCAAATCTCTCTATTAATAAAAATGCTGTTGTTATAAATCCTAGACTAGACACAGATATAAAAGTTTCAACGTCAGCCAGATTTGGGATTTCAGAGTACTTTAGATGCATCAGGTAGATAAAACACTAGCCCTTCTATGATGGGAGAATGCTGATGTGTAATTTTTTTCATACATAAGCCTAAACCCAGGGAAAAGTGATGAAGGACACTACATTGAGACAAATAGGAAATATATCCAAAAATAGGATACAAGACCAATGGAAAAATAAAAGCCTTAAAGGATTTAGAACTTAAGAAAGTGTACACAGGCTCTCTGGGGGGGTGGGAGGGATATGCACATTTATTAAAATATATACAAGAACTGATTTTTAAAAATTGCATATTCCTGAAGGGGACACCTTGATAATATATTACATGCTCTAATGAATCTATAAGTTACATATAATTCCAAAGGCACTTCAGCTTGATATTTTTTGAGCAATTTAATAAAGTAACTCTAAATGTGTATAGAAAGGAAAAAAGTTGCCTTTTAAAAGGTAAAGTAAAAGGAAGATATTTTCTATCAATAATTAAAACATATTACAAAGCCATAATAGTAAAAAATATCCCTGTATTGGTGCAAGGATAAGCAAATAGATTTCTGGAACAAAATAGAGAGCTCAGTGATAAAAGTACGTATGTAGAGAAATATAATTCATGATTGAGTTGCACCACAAACATGGGAAAAGTGGGATTGTTCAGAAAGCTGCAATCTCTCTCAATAGATAATCAATTGATTGATAAATAGATAGATGATTGATAAATATTCTCAAACTAACAGAGGACTCAAGGATTCTGGGATTAAAGATTTAGGATTATGACCTAAAGGTAAATAGTAATATTATAAAAATTACAGAAGGTAAAGTAGGATGTTTTTAAAAAAAGAGAATTTATTCATTTTATCACACTAAAATTAATGATTTCTAATCAATGAAAAACATGGGAAATGGGAGCAAGGGTTGAGGTTGCAAGCAAGGAAACAAGAAGGGGAGGGTGGAAGGGAGAGAGGGAGGGAGGGAAAACAAGTAGGGCCTTGCATGAACCCATGATGACCCAATGCCATGATATCTTCAACTCTCAATAAGAAAGTTAAATATATATATATTTTTAAAAACACAGAAAAGCGGGTTGAATGTTGTCTTATATACAAAGAGGTCTCTAGCTTGATTTCCAGTCAAGGCACATGCGCAGGTTTTGGCTTGATCTCCAGTAGAGGGCCTGCAGGAGGCAGCCAGTTGATATTTCTATCTCTTTCTCCCCCTCCCTTCCTTTCTCTCTAACAACAACAACAACAAAAATCAATAAAAACATATTAGAAAAAGAAAGTGAAGCATAACAACACTCACATAAACGCAAATAAAAATGCAAATATCTCAGGTATTCCTCTTTTCTCCTTTTGCCAGGCACCATAACTTGGCCATTTTCCCCTAATATTTCCTGTACTTCAGAAGCTGTAGTGGCTTTACTACCTCCAAAGGAGACGACAGGAAGGAAGGAAACTTACAATGCTTTTGTAGCCTTTCCTTAGCAAAAAACATTCCACTCCGCCCCCTTTGTCTCTGCTCCTCCCCTTCTTTATTTTTTAAATTTATTTTTCCTTTTTTATTGTTTAAAGTATTACAAACAGTAGTACATATGTCTCACCCCCCCCTCCCACCTCCCAATTGCTGGGGGAAGGTGCTCCCCTCCTTTAGTTAGGAAAGGGATCAGTCAGACGGAGCAGGAGGATACAACAAATGGGATGTTTTAATTTATTTAACTCTGTGTGTTTCCCCTGGCAAAGTGGTTATGGAGCCAGCCCAGGATGATCCTGGTGGGAGCATGGTTCTAAGAGTGGAAAGCACTTTAATGTTTCATATTCTGCCATAATAAACACTCCACATCACCCTCTCATGTTGGTTATGATGAGAAACAGCGTACCCTTGTAGAAACAAAGGGAAATTTTGCCTTCGAGGGTCATCCAAAATTTTGTTTGGAAAGTAAACCCAACAGGCGCATTCTCTGACTAAGTTTATTTATTGCTCTGCAGCTATCAATAACAAAGACAATTAAATTAGCTGGGTCAAAAGTCCATTTGAACTGAAGAACCCTATTGTAAAATTAAAGTTTGTGGAAAGTGGCTCTCACCAGCCCTGCTCACAGGAAATTGATGGAGAGGCTCTTGGGATTTGTTGAAATTCAGAAAGGATTAATAGCTCTCACTCTGCAAAACATTCCTTAGAGCGCACGGAGTTTAAAATGTTTCACCCATGAAGATGAGCACTGGTTTCATGGCTTTATTTTAGATATTCTGGGTGTGTGTGTTTTAAGAATCAATAGGGAGGGACTTGGAAGGGGGTAAATAACTGTTCTGGGAGAAGCATGTTCTGACTGCTCCAAGATGGTTTGTAATTTGCTAGGCCAAAGCCAGAACGGTCAATAAGTCAAGATGTGGTTTAGCTGCGCCTCGGAATAAACACTGGATTTTTTCATTAACTGATCAAATACGGAGTTCAAATGGAACTGCAATGCTCTTTTGTGTGGGTGAAAAGAATGGATTACAACAAATATCTGGGGGTTTTGAAGGCCACCCTAAGCATCGAGGTTAGCAAGACATTTTCTTTGTCAAACTTAGATGCCCCTGGCAGACTCACAATGGAGCCTGCGTTTTATTAAGCCTCTCTTCTGACTCGAGAAAAAACAAACAAAAACAGTGTCTCTTGAGTCCAGTAGCTGTTAATGTAGCTTGTCTAGTGCATTCTAGCAGGTTCTGCTTCCCTGAGGTTGGTGAACCGGCACCCATCCTATAGATTCCTTTTTTCCTTCCTTCCTTTCTTCCCTCTTCCCCCATCCCCTCTCACTCCCCTCTTCTTTCCCTCTTTCCCTCCCTCCCTCCCTTCCTTCCTTCTTTCCTCATTCCTCTTTTCTTTTTCCTTCCTTTCTTCTTTCATTCCTTCCTCTCTGCCTCTTGCTTCATATTTCTCCCTCTCCCTCTTCTCCTCTTCCTCCCCTTCTCCTCCTCCTTCTACCCTTCTCCTTCTCCTCCCCCTCCCCCTCCTCCTCTTCCTTCTTCTCTTCCTCCTTCTCTTCTCTCTCTCTTTGTTTCTCTTTCTCTCAATCTCTCTCTCATCTTCTTTCTCTTAATTAATACAGTTGATTTTTAATGGGCATTTTCTTTTGGTAACATTTTAAATTCCTAATTAATTAAATGTTTATATCTAACTCAGATCTCTTTCTCCTTGATGCTAAACCAGTATTTCCACTTGCCTTATAGACTCTACACTCAGCTATCCCATATGCAACAATTCTTAAACTGGTTGTATTCCCAGACCATTGAAACATGCCCTCTTTTATATCTCTATCATTCATTTTCTATCCACACACTGTCCCAATCTGGAACCATGGGAAAATCACCTACATTTCTCTTATTTCCTCATAATCTTTCTCAAGCAATCCATCTCCATGCCAAAAGGCAGCCTGGATTCATACACAACCTCTAGCATTCTACACAAGTTACATAAAATCTCTAGCCTCATTTTCCTCACATATAAAATAGTCATCCTAATGATACTTGATAATGTTTTAGTGATAAAATGAGGTACTCCATGTAAGGACATCATCACAGTGCCTGGCACATAGTCGTAGATCTATAAATATGAACTAGTTCTATTTTCCTCCACATTGTCTTCAAATCTGTTTCACACACTCTGCTATTGCCTTACTAAAAAGTGGCTTTCCTATACGGCCTCTGCCGACCAGAAAAATCCCCATCTTGTCATTCCCTGCCTTGATGCTAGTGTAACACTAATGCTGACATTAGTTGTGTTACCATTATCTTTAAGCTGAAGTATAAACTTTTATGAAGGTGAATAAGGCACTTCATATTGGCCCCATCTATCACTGGTCTTGCCTCCCACTTTTTCCCCAATAGCTCCAGACACAGAGAACTTCAGGTAGTCCCAACAACAGGCTTCCCTGCCATTTCATTGCTCTTCCTACAACGCTTTGCCTCTTTCTTCAAATAACATTCTGCACAATCCAGCTCCCTCTGCTATCACCTACTTTATGGAGGCTTCTTCAACATCTATGGGCAGCTTGGGCCGCATGATTCTCATGTTCCTAAGCCCTTTGCATTTGCCACTCCAGCACAAAGCGCATTGCACTGTGGGGTTTGGTTTTTAAAGTGGTTGTGAAGGCAGGCTTGCACAAGAAAGGAAACAAGGCATTTGTTCTCTAATTTAATGACCCCCCCCCCCTTTTCTGACATGCGGTCTCACCTAGGCACATTCTGCCTCTGAGGATCTTGTATGTCTGTTTCTCTCAAGAGTCATAATGTTTCCTTTGTGATTCTATCAGAAATTTCACTGGGGATGCTGCTTCAGTCACTCATCACATGCGCTCCATTCTGCAATTTATCTTCAGGCATGTGAGAACTTGGGCAAATTCTAGCCTCATTTATTGCACTCAAAGATAAAACTGTCCATTAGTGGCCAGGGGAATTTAGAAAAATAAATATTGAGAGTTGAGGAAAACATAAATAGAAATTCTTGTATTGGTCATAGAGATTGAAATAGTTAACTATTACTCTTTAATAAAAATGGGGTCTGACACTTTAATTTTCCATGCACATTCACTCTTCTCAACAACTCTCAGAGGCATACAGGGAAAATATTATCTCTACTGATGAAGAAATTGAGGCTCAGAGGTTAAATGGTTTTTCAAGGTTATAGAGCTAGGGAAGAGCAAGTCTAAGATGCCAAATCATCTGATTCATAATATACTTTTCACATTTTTTTTCATACTGCCACTCATGTATTTCTTCTGCTGACTGTTATGCCACCAATCGAGCTTTCACAAGAGTTGTTTGTATTAGTAAAGATTATGTTAGAACTTTCAGGGAACTTTTAAAAATATTTGTGTATTTTTACATTGGGTTTTTATTTTATAATACTAAAAACACATGCTCATTATAAGAAATTTTGAAAATGAACGTCCTTTAAAAAAGTATAGTTCTCCCAGCTAGTGAGAAAATTAATACTTTAAATATATTGAACCATTGGTTAATTTAAATATAAATTTAAATATAATTAACCATTGGTTAATTACTTCCAGTTTTTTTTCCTGTGCTTGATTTGTTTGTTGGTTTAAGATTGTAATGGCCATAATTATGGTAAATATTTTACTCTGCCATTTTCATATTTTTAAACATTCTTTTAAAAATATATATTTTATTGATTTTTTTTATAGAGAGGAAGGGAGAGGGATAGAGAGTTAGAAACATTGATGAGAGAGAAACATCGATCAGCTGCCTCCTGTGCACCCCGTATTGGGGATGTGCCTGCAACCAAGGTACATGCCCTTGATTGGAATTGAATCTGGGACCCTTCAGTCTGCAGGCCGACACTCTATCCACTGAGCCAAACCAGTTAAGGCTGTAAATATTCTTATATTTTGAAAAATATGCGTTTACTAACATTATTAATGTGTAAAAAGATTCCATTTGATGACACTATCAGAATTTAGTTAAACAATCCATTATTTTTGGCCATTTTTAACTTTTTGTTATCCTTTGATTACTATATTTTTTATCTGAACATAGATACCACATCCTCAGATGAAGATGAAACATTAAATATACCTTCCTTTATTTATGAACTATGTGCCAGGGTGACAAAACTAAAACTTCAAGTTGGTATAACTGGTTGGTCCTTTATAGAGGTCAGAGCATTTGGATGGGGCTATCACACTATTCCAGATAGAGTAATCAACTGGCATTAAGCCTTTTGTATGACCTACATTCAGTGGGACATATCAGTAAGCCATGCTCTAACCATTGGGATTTTGGAAAACCTAGAGTATATAGCTTGGTTTCAGTTTAGTTTCTCTAGATCCATTTTGCAAAATGGCATATGTCCCATAAATCCATAGATTCTCCATGTTGGCTTTCTGAATATTTATTAAAAAGTTAAATTTATTTAAATGTCTTATCTCTCTCTCGGTCCTTCACAAATGGAGATATGGTTGCAATGTCTCTAACAACATGTGGAAGAAAATAGACAGTCAAAGAAACTCAGCCTGGAAGGGACCTCAGGGGATATACAGTTAAAGAAATTAAAAGTATATGACAATTAGACTGCCTGGGTTTGAATCCTAGACTTTTCAATTATTACCCATTTGAGCTGAGATATTCTTTAATCTCCATGTGCTTCAGTAGTCTAATTTACACAATCCTATATAATAAAGGGCTAATATGCAAATCTACCAAATTGCAGAATGACCGGACACTATGACACACACTGACAACCAGGGGATAGATGCTCAATGCAGGAGCTGATCCCTGATAGTCAGTGTGCTCCCACAGGGTAAGCGCTACTCAGCCAGAAGCCAGGCTCAGGGAGCCTCTTATACCTCTGTGGCAGTGCTAATGATGTCTGACTGCTGGCGGGAAGCAGGCCTAAGCCATCAGTTGGACATCCCCTGAGGGCTCCCATGCTGCGAGAGGGCACAGGCTGGGCTGAGGGACCTCCCCATGAGTGCAAGAATTTCGTGCACCAGACCACTAGTACTAATAATAATAGTGCCTGCTTTACAGGACTGTTGTGAGAAGTAAATGTGGTAATCTATGTCAAGCATCTACAAATCCTAAATAAATATTAGCTATTATTTTACACTTTATTTTATGGAAGCAGAGGCAATAAGCCAGTACAAGTATTTTTACATTAAGCTAAGCTTAAAATAAATATATTGACCATTCATTTTATAGACAGCCTCAGCTTGGATTGGGGGAAAAATGATTATGCCAGTTTGGCAACATTTTGCTTTCTATTATTAAACTTGTTATTGTCGAATTGAGCTCTTCCCAGAATTTGTAAACCCCTGTGTATTACAGAGGAAACTGAATCAATAAACTTCTGATTCACTTACCCTTAACTCATCAAACCATTTCATATTTGGGGAAGCCTTATGTACCTTTGTGTGTGGAGGTGTGAATGTCTTCTTCTTTGAAACCAATAAATCTTTCCCAGCCAGCCATAAATGGCAATGGACTGCTAAACGAAGGAAGAAGCTCTAAGCTCAAAATGGCTGAAAAACAAATGAGCTTGTTCTGGGCAATTCACATTCTGACTAAACCTCTGATGTTAAGAGATAATCACTTTCATTCCAGAAGGTATGAACTTCATTCTAAGTAGTATTTATTGAGTGTTTACTATGTGCCAGTCTCTATTTAAAAAAAAAGGAAGCATTAAGAACTTTAAGTTCCAAGATGATTGTCTGTGGACCTATCTGAGACTGGGACTCTTCTCAATTGGAAAATGAGGACATTCACAGGGCATTTGAGATAGAGGGGTTCTTCAGTGATCCAGCTTTGAATCCACGATATTTGGCACAGATTCTTTCAGCTCATCTCTCCATGGCTTTGGCCTTGCCAATCACTCATCCATTTGGATTTCATCTTTTAGACTTGTACCGACCCTTCCATCCATTTTGACCTGCTCTACACTACTGGCTCTGATATCAGGTCGAACTTGGCACTGCTCAGGGGCTCTGACCCCCCAGTTCTGATATGCACCTCTGCTGACAGAATGGATACTCCTAGATTAATCACTCACACATCTGGAATGGAGACTAGAAAGGATCGCAGAAAGCATGGCATGCAGACATGCATACACCAGAATTAATAAGAAAAAAAGGAAGTGGAAGGATCATATGGCTTCCCAATGGAGCAGGAACACAGGAGACACTCAGAATATTCCCAGAACTGGTTGTTAGTGCGTTGCTCAGGTCTGAAGTGGCTACAAGCCTTAAGAATACAGTCAAAATTAGAGGGTTATGATTTTTAAAGGCTCTGATAGACTCATTTACCCTAGAGTGATGTGTCCTGAGAAATAACAGTGCTGTTGTTCATAAATGTGCACCTGGGAATCCTTTATATTCATTTGAAGCCTTATTTCGCTGTTCTAAGCCTTGGTTTCTTCAACTGTGAAATTAGGATCTAACTCATAGGACTTTTATAAGAATTAAATTATTTTTTGCATGTAATCCATTTAGAACGTACTAAATATTCAATTAATATTATCTACTAATGTGATACTTTTTTTGCCTTAGAGTAATAGGATGCCTAAATGGATCCCAAATAACAAAGGAGACTCTGGGGGAGGAAAAGGCTGTCTGTTTTGTATGCATAGGCATCCGTTGCTTGAATTTTTACCCACTAAACCGTGGAGCTAGGTAGACACAGTCATAGTTAACTTCTAAGCAGGAGAAAACATAAACAAACATATAAATAAATAAATGAAATAAATTAAAACGCGGAACCAAACCAGGGAGTCTGATTAGTAGCAGCATTCAGGCTGAGGTCGGCCTCTTAACCTGCAGGCGGCCACGAGACACATCTCTGCCAGCAGTGAATTAAAACATCAAGGAGGAGGCAGAACTCAAACAAGCAGTGCCCGGTGTAACTGTGCTGAAAACCTGACATAAATAATAACATCTGCTTTTAAAGACTTTGAAATAATCAGCACAGTGTGCCAAGGAAGATAGAAAGTCACTCTCTGCTCACTCTGGATGCAAATACAATATTACCACGGCAAGGAGGGTTTCTGTCTAAAGGGGGAGGTGAGGGGAATCTCATCTGGGGTTCTGGTTTCTTATACAACTTCTTCTTTTGAGGTGGTATGAATTTATAATAAACACTTTGATAATATGTCTGAGGTAACAGGCCACCCACTCACTCAATGGATTATGGAGTTAGAATAACCAGAGTTGTGGTATAAGGTTGCAGCAGAGATCCCAAAACAAGCTGTGATTTGGGGGCAAGATATGGTAAGAGAAACACAGGCATTAGAGACTTTGTTCTGTGAGGGTTTTTAGGTTCTTCTGCAGTCACAGTTTTTTTCTGAATATGCCTATGAACATATCATATTTTTTATATTTACCCATATATGTATACAAATATTTACAAATAATGCATGCAAGTAAAGTTTATTATTTGCCAAAGAAATAAATCTTAATCACAGGAAGGGTAAAAATGTGGGACAAAAATCAAATTGGGGAGAGTAATTGGAAGCAAAACCTCTTTGGGTCAGTGTAGAGTGGCAGATGGCAGGAAAGACTCTAGGTAGTTTAAACAGAAAGGAATTTACCATAAGGAATCAGGTGCTCCTAGAAACCTTGCAGAACCTGGGGGATCAGACTAGAGGCTGAGTTCCTAGGAACAACTTCCAGAGTAATCCATGGGACTGGATGACAGAAGAGCAAGTACCTTTGTCACCATCAAGCACCTAGAGAATGATTCGGTAGCTGGAGAATTTGAAATCTCCCACCACATCTCTTGTCTCTAGGATTGTCCCACCTCTGTTATGATAAAGCTGCCACAAATGCCTAACCCCTGCCCTGCCTTTTTAACCTCATGCTAGACCCTGTGCCATCTGCTGCTTCAAAAAACCCAACATCTGCCTGTCTATGCTGCTTCCGAAGGAGCAGAAGCAACAGAAGATCAGCCTCACAGAAATCACTTTCTGACCTTGAAATATCATGCTGTGCTTCTGATTGGTGGGTGTTAGTCCACACCCAGAAATTTAGCTGTAAGGGAATCCTGGGAATGCCTTAACTTGCCACAAAGGGACACTGGAAAGATGTGTTGGTTCCAATCTTGGGAGCTTCCTGGAGTGCAAGGAGAGACAGAAGAAAGAGGCAGGCCACTCCAGATTGGTGGATGCCAATTTTAATAAGCAAGGGAACTTACATATGAGGTTTATCTTGGGTGCCCACAAGACAAATAGATCTCCACACCTGCCTACCAAAATCTTAAAAATTTATGTAGTGGCCTTAGTTTGGTTCAGCTATATCTACCCTCCATATCGTCTCAACAGCGCTCACTGTGGCAACAGCTCACATAGTGTACATTCCAAGGACAGAGGAAGGAGGGACAGGTGTCCAGTTGCATGGATGTAGCTCAAGGCTGAGCTGGTGGTCACCCACTCAGTTTACATCCTCTAGCAAGATCTTGGAATGAATATGGATAGATGCCATTTACTGGATTTGCCACAGTGTCAGTTCAAACAAAGGAAACTGCAAACAGGCAGGAAGGCATAAAATTACATACCACATGCAGTGACAGAAGGTTCTTGGATGGTTTGAATATAGAGTGGCTATTGGAGAATTGTGATCTTCTCATGCAACACTTGGCAACCCAAGAACAGTATCAGAGCAAACAGATGTTCTGAAGTTGCAAGGATACAGGCCTTTCCAGAAAGGTACATTACCCAGAGAATATTCTGGTTAGCACTTAGTTAAAAATGTTTTTGGAATGATTGTCCCTACCACTAGTCATGTCTTCAGGGTAAATACTCCCAAATATCTAAACTCTTAAAAGATTGTTGATTACCTTAACATAATCCTTGTGGTTAAAAATACTATCTTTTGCTAATATTCTTCCACAAGTTTTTCTTTTCTCCTTTTGCGTTTGCTTAGATGCTAAATAAATCGGGAATAATTAAATGATGAAGCTGATCATCTAAACTGAATTCAGAGTTAGAATGTCTTTTCTTTCTAAGTATTCATCTTTGGTTCTGCATTTTATTGTATTTTACTTTTGCACAGAAATTGTACTAATTTCCTCGGATTCTCTCTTTTCCTACACTCTTCAATGTGTCTTTATTCTATCTGGCTGATTTGCCCATTTTCCCCATAGTGCTTCATTTGCTCACTGTCCATATTCTCTAGGCTCTTTTTGGTTCCAGGTTTTACATTGTAAAACCTATTAATGATATAGCGCATTTTGTGGTGAGTACTACATTCTTAAAGCATTTATAAAAACAGCTGACAAATCCTCAGTTGTAATTAGGTCAAATAATTCTAGAAAATTTCTTTTGTTCACTGATTCTATGGACTCATCATAGCCTTTTAGTTCTATTTTTTTTTTCCTGGCACACAGATAATTACTTCTATTACCATCCTCAAATAACAACACTTTTCTTCTTCAGTCTTTGTCTGGAGCTGTCCATTAGCTCACTGACACCAGAGTTTCTAAAATGTTGTTTTTGTCCATAATTTATTTACCCCAGAAATTTCAGCTGAGTTGCAAGCATCTGGTTTTCAGCTACGGTCAGCTCTTTTCTCGTCCAGATCCCTTATCTTCTCACTTAAGCATATGGGAAGTTCAGATGCCTTCTAGATTGTATGGAGAGGTGCCAATTTGAAGGTATACATTCATAAACTGGGAGATCAGTTTTTAAAGTGCTGATTTATGTTAATATAGTTGCACAATGATATGCTCCACTTCAGTTTTCTCAAGCTACTACTAGGTACCAAGTGGTTTTATTTGAATATTTACAGACCAAAGATCAGTACACAGACACATTAAGTTTTCTTAAACCAGAGATCACCTATTTCTACAAGTTCAACAATAGAACAGTTATAGAACAATTCCAATAGTAATGTCTAATCAAATAAATCCCTCGTGCCAGTTGACCAGTGTAATCAACTTGTATGAAGAAGGTTCCCAGTGAGTCACCAGGTAGGGGTGAGGTTGAATCTTGATGCCAGTGCTAGGTCTGAGGCCACTTAGCAAATTCTCAGGGTATATCAAGTCTAGCTGCCCCCCCCCCCCCCCACAATGGTTGTCTGCATACCTTTGTGGTGAGGCCAGGTCTCAGGGGTTTGTCAGGGTGAGGCAAGCAGGATTTATCAGGTCAAAACAGGCCAAGAGTTCACTGTGTGAAGATAAGGCTCTGCACCTGTCAGGCATGCAAGGCAAAAATGACCCCATGCTAAAGCCACAAAACTCAGTTTTTCTCAGATTCTGCCAAGAGCCTGCACTCAGTAGGGAGTCAGAATGGTGGGGTTAATGTATATCCCATGAGGTGGAGTACCAGTCATGATAGGCGGATGGAGGGAGGAGTGTGCCCTGCTTCACAGCCACACAACTCAGTCACTGACACCCCTGAGTCTGCCTGTGGATGTACACTACTCAGTAGGGTGTGAGCTGTGCAGGTTGGGACAACAGGAAGTCCAGATGATGGGGCTATTGCATTCGCCCAGGCTGATACCACAAGGTGGAGAGAGTTCCACCCAAGAAAGATGGTGTTTACAGTGTGGGGGAGGGACTTAGCACAGAGATTCTGGCAACTGTCCCTTCAGCTCTCTCCTCAGAACCATAAGCCCCAGACTCTCCTCATGCCAACCTGAACCATTCTGTCCTCCCTCCACAGGAGCCCATGTTGAGTGGTTGTGCAGAAGATTTTGTGTGTTAGCCCTTTAAGAGTGTGCCTGTGTCTCTAGCAGATTTCTCTAGGAAGACAGATTTCCTACTGATTTTCACTGCCAGATGTTATATGGATACCTCTGATTGGCTCTGGTGCTCTGGGTTAGAGGTCAGTCCTAGCATGGGATTGAGACTTCATGCTCCTAAGGGGGAATCTTTGCAGCTGAGTTATCATTTCCTGGATCATAGCCACCAACTGTAGAAGAGAGGCCAGCCCTTTTCACATCTCTTCCCTTGCTACCAGTTTTAATGTACCGTATTTGCTGGCGTATAAGACGATCTTTTGGCCCTGAAAAATATGCCTCCAAGTGGGGGGTAGTCTTATACGGCGAGTATATAACAAACTCTGTATTTTTAGTGGAAATGTTAGGGGGTCGTCTTATACGCCCAGTCGTTTTATACGCCGGCAAATACGTATTTTTCAGGGCCAAAAAATCGTCTTATACGCCGGCAAATACGGTAGCTTCTGTAAATCCTTGATTTTATTACTTCTGATCCAATACTCTTCAGTTGCTTATTCCAGTTGAGTGTTCTGTGTTTCATTTATAATTTCAGTGTGATCCCAAGAGTATGTGAGTATAGTTTTCACCTACTCCCCTGCCATCTTGGATCCTGTTTGGGTGTCTTCTGTTATCTTGTCCTCTAAATTGGTGATTTGATCTTCTGTTTCATCTAACCTGCTGTTGACTTCTTCTAGTGTGTTCTTCATTTCAGATATTGTATTCTTAATTTCTGACTGATTATTTTTTATTATTTCTTTGTTGTTGTTTTTTAAAAAATATATATTTTTATTGGTTTCAAAGAGGAAGGGAGAGGGAGAGAGAGATAGAAACATCAATGATGAGAAAGAATCATTGATCAGCTGCCTCCTGCTCAGCTCCCACTGAAGACTGGTCCTGTAACCCAGGCATGTGCCCTTGACAGGAATTGAACTTGGGACCCTTCAATCCAAAGGCCGAGCCAAACCAATTAGGGCTATTGTTTTTTTATACTTGATCTCTCTTTAAATTCTCACTGAATTTATACATTTATCCCCTATGTTCCCTGAGCACCTTTATAACCATTGTTTTAAACTCCATGTTTGATAGTTTGCTTTCCTCCATTTCCTTTAGTTCTTTCCCTGGGGATTTTTTTTCTGTTCTTTCATTTGGACCTGTTTATTTGTCTTTTCATTTGGCTGCCTCTCTGTCTTTGCTTTTGTGTATTAGGTAGATCTGTTATCTCTCCCTATTTTCATGGGATGGCATTATATAGTAAGTGCCTTGTGGGGCTCATTAATACAATCTCCCTGGTCACCTGTGCTGGGCACTTTATCAATGTCCCTAATCCTAATCCCAACAACATTACCACCAACCAAGACAAGGACTTTTCCCACTCCCCAAACATTCAATGAGATGATAGACTGGAAATACCCAAAAATTAGGATTCCCACTTACACCATGCCCACAAGTCTTTAAGTCTCCCAGTTAAAGGAATAGGGACTTAATTCATTTATTTCATAGTGAGAATAGTCATAAACATAAATATAAACAGCCCATGATATTTTTATGAGTTAAGAAACTTCACAAACATTATACAACTAAATTTCTATAAATAATTAAGAGAGTTGGTTTTCCTCTATCTTAAATTCAGTTATCATATAAAAGTTGCCTGTTGATAATAGGAGAAAATTGGTGGGATTTTTAAGAAACCAAAGGTCATATGAATAACCAAGGAAAAAAATCCTTGCAAGAGTGTATTGACTAGAAGTTCAACCCCAGTCACGTGACTATTATTCTCCCACATACTCTCTGAATAGTTTCAATGTCACACTTGTATTTGGAGTAGCCAGTATCTGCTTTCTTCTGGCTAAAAAAACTTTCATTTGAACCAGTAACTGAACAAAAATTAAACTGTTAAAAAATGTGACTTTTTAGCCACAGCCTTTCCATTTTGGTTAAACAAGAAAAATAATTTCTTACTTAAAGGATATGTTCTTTTATATTCCACAAAATATTTTGAAACACATATTTTACAAAAAGATCTTTATTTAGTAATCATAAAAATGAATAAATTAGGGTTGAACTATGCCTTGAAACCTACCTAAATCAAAAGACTGAGAAAGAATTTTAAAAATATTTTACATGAACTTCCTGAGTATCAGGAGTATTGTCAGAAATTAGAGGCTTTTCTTCTGGTAAGTCAGTATTTTCTTTTAGTGCATCAACTTCTATTTCATGATCATATTTTCAATTCATGTGAGAGGAACCCTGAGGCCTTCCTTTATCTTTCAGTACTTAGAGACCCCTGCACCCATGTTAGCAGCTGCTCAGCTTCCCTCCTCCAAGTGGACCAGGATTGGTGGAGCCCATCCCCTTTCTATGGACATTAGTGTTTTAGCTAATTTCATCAATGCTCTGATGGGTAGTCTCAAAAATAAATCTTTGAAAAATTGTGCAAGAATTTCGGTGGGGTGCACACTGCCAGGTGCAGGCGTGCACCTGTGGGACCTGGGCAGGGCCTGCACACTGTTCTCCCAGGGGAGGGGTCACTCCCCTTCCTCCCCAGGGAACCTGCGGGGGCCCTGCTACCTCACTTTGTCCCCAGGGCCGATGGTCATAAGACCAGGTGGTGGCAGTGCTCTCTCCCCAGTGTTGGTGGTGACAGTGTGTATGTCCCCAGCAGGGAGGTGGGGCATCTCTGACATGTGCTGGTATGAGCACTGCCTCTAGATAGACAGTGGCGATGCTTACCCGGCATCATGAATGTACTTCATGCTCAGGAATGGCGACACTTAAAGTATGAATAACAAGGTTTATTTATTATTTAAGCAAGGTTATCCAATGGGAAAATGAAGGATAACAGAAGAAATAAAATAATAACGGCAAAAACTCCCCAAAACCCTGACATAATAAAAATCAAAAGATGAAAAATTGATTCACGCCGTGGAGAACAAATAAGCAACAAAATGAAAAGAGAAAAGAAAAGGAGAATTTCAAAGAGTGAGGGTGAAACAAGTTTTGCCCTGGTGACAGGGGGAGCACGTTTAACAAGGGGCCCTTGAGCGGGGCCCTCCACGGGCAGCGCCTCCTCCGAGGCAGGAGCCAGCATGGGCTCCAGGGAGGGCTCTTTCTCCAGCGGTGGTTGGGCCTCAGTTTCCTCTGGGGCCGGCCCTGGCTCCACAACTGCAGCTAGAGAGGTTGCTGAAGGTAGTGAAAGCTCTGCAGGTGTATACACCTCCAACTCCGCATCCTGCTCCTCCAGGTGGACTTCAGATGTAACAGGAAAAGCTGCCTCTGCCTCCTGGGCTGGTGCTGGAGTTGGGAGAGGAGAAAAGGTCACCCAGGTGCCTGCATGTCCATCTGTCCCCCAAAGTGAGACCACAGCTAGAGCCCAGGACCCACCAATGGATGTGCTCACCAATGGCAGTCCAGAAGATGGGTAGTCTTAGGTGGTCTTTGCTCCTGGCCAGGCTCTAGGGGTGCTCCCTCTGTGTCTGGCAACAGCCTCTCCCCATAAGCTCACATGGACCTCCCCAAACCTTCCCACTCCTACACTTCCCCATGTTCTCACCCTTGGGCCCTTGAGCTGGGTCCTCCACAGGCAGTGCCTCCTCCGAGGCAGGAGCCAGCATGGGCTCCAGGGAGGGCTCTTCATCCAGTGGTGGTGGTGCCTCAGTTTCCTCTGGGGCCGGTCCTGTCTCCACAGCTACAGTTGGAGAAGCTGCTGGAGGTGGTGAAAGCTCTGGAGATGGAGATGCCTCCAGTTCTGCATCAGGAGGAGCCACCTCTGCTTGGAGTTGCAAGAGGAGAATATATCATCTAGGTGCCTGCATTTCCATGTGCCCCCCCAAAACAAACACTGGATAAAGCCCAGGACCCACCATAGGACGTCCTCCATGCCCAAAGTCCAGCACATGGGTGGTCATAGGCTGGTCTTTGTTCCTGGCCAGGTTCTGGGGGTTCTCCCTGAGTGTCTGGCAGCAATCCCTCCCCATAATTCACATGGATCTCCCCACCCATTCTACCCCTAGCACCCCAACCTTCTCACCCATGAGCTCTGCCTCGCTGGGCTCCAGGTCTTCACGCCCGGTGTTATTAACAGGGGCATAGCACTTCAGGTCACAGTTGAAAATTGGCATCTGCGTGTTGGGACTGAGCGGCTTTGATGTTGTCGGCTTGTGAAGTCTGGGTGGCTTCGGTGGAGGAGTCCTCCTCCGTCCACCCACGGGCCCTGGCTCCCCAGATGCCCACGTGGCCACACCCACTTCAGGCCTGCCCTCGCCCTCAGTGGTGTGGCTCACTGGATCCTCACTCCCAGACATGGGCAAGGAGTCTTCCTGAACCTGCTGCTGCTCCATCTTGATTTGGGTTGAGCTCTGCAATGACAGTGATCGGCAGCCAGTCAGCAGGACTCAACCTTAGCTCTAGTCACTGCTGCTTCTGCCCCCTGGACCTTCTGTTCCTAAATCAGGCCCAGCCCTGTGTCTGCACAGACCTTCACCCAGGGAAAATGAATTTCAGCTCCAGGCCTCAGGATAGACCTTGGGCAAAGGGTGCCACCCACACTCCACGTCCACCCAGCCAGCCTGGACCTGGGTGTGAACACCCCAACCCAACCTGTTCCTGTTCTTGGAAGACCCTCCCCACATGAACACCCCTTCACCACTACCCCTCAACACACACACACACACACACACACGAACACACGAGGAGGGGACATAGGGCTGCTGAGGTGGGATCAGAGTGGTGGCCTGGCCTGAACAAAACTGCCCTAAGCCTCCCTGTGTTACCTCCTGGTTCCGCCGAGCAAAGGGCCACAGGCGTCGTCTGGACTGAGTCCGGATCCAGCGGCGGGCACGTCGTAATGTACTCTCATCGCTGCCTCTCTTGAGGCCTCGATCTCGACCATCACCTCGGGACACGGGGAGACAACAAGAAAACATGGTGTCTTCTCCAGTGCCTCTATCCGAGTGAGATGGGAAGGGCAGTTATAGAATGTGGCTGCCTGGTTACCAAGGTACCAGGTTCTATTGGGCTACATCATCAGGAAGTGAGGTCGCCACTGGGTCCTTTACCCTGAGCATTTGCTCAGGCAATAGATCCAGGAGCTGCTTGCAGCCCTTTGAGAAGCAACCACTCTTAGGAAGGGCCAGGAGTAATGAAAGGCAGAGAGGAGAGATAGCAAGTTGGAACCTCAATGATTGCAATGGATCTTTCGAAGCCTAACCCTGAGATTTGCAGTTATAGGACACATAAATTATGGCTTTATTGGTTCAGTCTATTTAAAGTGAGCTTTCTCTTACTTAAAATGTAAATATCTGTGACAAAGCAGTGATATGTCACTAGTCAGCATCTATTGCTTTGAGATATTAATAAGGCACCAACACTGTCTCACATTCAACACATGTTTATTGAGTTTCTGTTGCATCTGAGGCCTTGTGCAGTCATTTAGGGCATCTTTCATAAACCTAAATAATTACAATGTGAAATAAAATTGTATAAACTCATTATGTCAGATAAATAACTTTCCCTGAAGATTCAGAGAAGTCAGTTGTAGATTGGGCTATTCAATAAGCCTTCGTGATGCAATACCATCTATAAGACTCATAAAACAATAGGATTCTCTTTAAATACTGTTCATATGTTTATTTATTCAAGAAGTATTCATTGAGTACCTGCATTATGCCAGACCTTGTGGCAGAGGAAGAGATGAAATAGTAAATAAAAGTAGAGATAATTCCTGCTCTCATGGAGCATCATTGGGGGATTAGTCAAAGAATTACAATAATACTACTAATATAACTGGGATAAGTGCTATAAAGAAAGCACACAGAGATACAAAAGTATGAGGTAAAGGAAATGTGAAGTCTGTAAACAGATTATTTGCATTTTATTTAGGTGAGGAAGTATCATGTCAAAGATTGACTTGCCAAGATCTCTCAGCTCCTTGGTGGCAGCACCAGAACTGAATCCAGTATCCTTGAATTCTTGCCTGCTGCTTTCTCCATTATACCAAACATCTTCCTCTTAGATAGCATGATACATTTTTATTAGAAATGACCCTAAGCCAATCATGGTTTCTAGTGAAGATTTTGTTCTCAGAAAAAAACAGCATCTGTGTCTCATGACCAATTAATACCATTACAAAAATTATTAACAGTTTTCTTGCAGTAAAGTGGTAATGCCATCCAGCTAGAATAAGGTATTTTGTAGCAGTATAAGAAAGGTTTACCTCTCGGGGGAGGGGGGGTTGGAAGAGCATCTGTAATACATCTTCAGTATTAAATTAATGTCATTTCCAGTGTGTTGGCCAGATTCTTTGTCTCTCCTTGACAGGCTGACAAAGAATGAAAACCAACCCAAATTATGCCTATTGGAAGTCACCTGTAGCTTAACTGGACTCTTTAGTTGAAGCACTGATATGTGGCAATTTTGTAGAAACAAATGATTGGTATAGAGGCCATGATCTGCAAAACAATTAGGATGCAATTAGCACGTGTCACCACTGGTTTTTGGTTAGAAATATTTTAATAGATAACAAATAATAAAGGTCAGTGTATTGAGACAAACTTGGTTAATTAGTTCCTTGTTTCTGGGGAAGTAAATTATTTTAATCATTTTTTTCCTCCTCTTTTTCAATGATGCCACTGTTCCGCATGGAAAGATTCAGGGTCCCTTGTATTGTTTGGTTTCTCACTTCTATAAAGAGAGCTCTTAAATTTGCCCTTACAGTTTTAGCACCTACTTTGCAAAATAGATTTTTTATTGCATTTATCTTTTTCCCCCTTTTTTAATTTCTTTATTGATTATGGTATCACATAATTGTCCTCATCCCCCCATTTCCATCCCAAACCCTTCCCCAGGTATGCCCACCCCTGGGTGCCTGTGACCACTGGTTAGGCTTATATGCATGCACACAAGTCCTTTGGTTGATCTCCTTTGCCCCCACCCTCCCCAACCTTCCCTCTGAGGTTTGACAGTCTGATCGCTTCTTCTCTGTCTCCAGATCTGTTTCTGTTCATCAATTTATTTTGTTCATTATTTCCCCTAGATGCATTAGATCATGTGATACAAGGAATTCCCTTATAAGAACCCAAACTGAGACAAGCCATAATGGTTATGCTGAGAGGCCAATGAATCAGTAGGTAGTAAGTTCCTTTCTGGGCCAATGGTTCTTTTGAGTCCCAATTTCAATGTCAAACAGTTCCTTATGTGTACATGTTAGCCATGGTATTTCAGCTCTGGTTGGTGGACAAATGATACTCAAGGTATCCCAAAGCAATTCACAGTAATGACTTTCAAATCTGGATTGACGGTGGCTCAGTAGGCAATCATGTTAGCCATTACATATGCAAAGCTAGCTTACACCCAGCTCTGAAATTAAAATATATCTTTTTACAAGAGCACATTCTCCTGGGATACATATATAGATGATATATTCATTCTCTCTCTCTCTCTCTCTCTCTCTCTCTCTCCACTTGTTTAGTACAGTACCTGCACTGACAGTTACCAGGTGGAGGTAAAAATGTAAGATGTGCATCACTCTCACAGATATATTTGATGATTAAATAAATAAACTTGGAAAAGTCTTAGGTTATATGGGGGCGGGGGCCGGGGGAGATGAGGGAATCCACACAAAGAACCAGGAGAATGCAGCTCACACTGATCTGCATGTACATGCTATCAGCAGGGCTGAGCTCTCCTCCAAGAGGCCTGCAAATTCAAAGCCACTTCTCTTGAACGCTCTATGCCTGTGTGAGAAACTACTCCCAAGTGCTCCCAGAGAACTCTCCAAGCCCCTATCATAGCCTGTATTATGCATGTTTTCTTTTTTATACCTCTCAGTAGGCTATAAATTCGGTAAGAGCAGCAACCTTGCCTAACTTGTTCACTGTTGAACTCACAGCAACGTTAGTCACATTACCTGACCTATAGTAGTTGCAAGTATGAGCGAGAATGAAAAATAAAGAAAAGATGGATGCGAGAAGACAGAAAAAGTAGAAGAGAAGGAGGTAAAGGATGTAAAGAGAGGCAGGAAAGGAAGAACAGGTTAGGTATATTCTGAATAAGTTATGATTGTTCTGATTCTCTGTATCCATCTAGACTATTCAGGTTGCAAAAGACAATGTATTTGGATTCCCTTCTTCCTAATACAGGAATATATTCTACCACAATTCTGATAAAAGGTCATTCAACCTTTGCTCAAACACACAACTTGCCAAGATAGCTTTTGATATTTTTTAAAAGCCTTAATTGTTAGAATATTTTTCTCTCAAACTGAACAATCTATCTTCTGCAACTTCTATGTATTTATTTATCTCAGTTTATGTATCTGGCATCCAACCGAGTATGAATACTACATGAGAGCCTTCAGATAACTGAAATGTCTTCCTTTAGGGCCCGAGATCTTGGGTCACTATCCTGGTCATTGCCTTTGGACATTCTCTGGTGGCTCCTCATTAGTGGCACTTGTCTTTGTAAAGAATCCTGTAGATGTATGTGCCTCACCCTCAGCGCATATGGCATTATTCTCTACACTGATCTGGATCATCTCCTATGTCTATTTTGCTTCCTTCTGTGCTTCTGACATTATGCCACTCCAGGTCCTTTCAACATTAATTTTTGTGAAGCCCATGAATTCTGTGACCTCTATTTTCAATAGAGGGCATTTTGTTTATTTCTACTTTATGTTTACTTTTTTTTTTTACAAATGGGATTTCATCTTGATATCTTTTATTTCATTTTTATTTCATTGTGGTTATTTGAGCTTATTATTTCTTAATATTGATTTTTTAAAAATTGTCCTGATTTAGTCTTCTTCCTTCAACTTGAAGGTGCAGAGTTAAATAAGATAAAAATATCTGCTACAATAAACTTATAGATTACTAAATGGAAAAATAATCAATGTCTATGGGGCTATAAGTGAGTGCAAAAGCACTAGAAAGTACCAAGAAAAGCCACCAAACCATCTATGGGTAGAGGAACAGGAGTCTCCCTGTAGGAAGTGACAGCTAAGATGAATTTTGAAAGATGTGTGTAAGTTAACTAGATGAAAAAGAAAGGACAAGGGAATTTCAGGCCAAATAAATGGCATAGGCAATAGCTTGGAAGCATCAGAGCAAATGACATGTTCTCTCATCTGTGCTAGTGGATTTCCCTTTCATCTTTGTCTCCATTACAAATTTGAAAAGCATGAACTCTATATCATCATTCAAGTTATTGAGGAAATATTTAATATATGGCTATGCTGGCTCTTGCATGTGATGGTATGGCAAGAAAATAGTTCATGTAGGACAAACTGTCAATTAAACTGCTATGACCCGTGTTTCCAGAACTTACCATTTCTAGGTTCCAGACTCCTAAATTGGTGTAAAAAAAATTGGCATGATAAGAAACATGAAATATTCATGTAGTTGGTAAAATAAATAGAAACATAATATAAACAAGAGTAATAGGAACAAGTTTTCCTAGAATTCTTTACATTCCAGGCACTGGGCCATTCATTTTCTAATGGGTGAGAGAAGAATTACCACCAGCCAGAATTTGTCACATACAAACCTCTGATCCTAGAACTCAAGGTGCTATTAGATTGTCTGTCCCTCATGGGCAAAGCATTAATTTTCACAGAGCTCTTACCTATATTATTTAGAGTGACACCAGCTCTGATGAAGATAAAATATAACAAAAAATTTCAATGTCTCAACAAAACAGAAGTCTCTCTCTTTTTAAAAAAATATATTTTATTGATTTTTTAGAGAGAGGAAGAGAGAGGGATAGAGAGTTAGAAACATCAATCAAAGAGAATCATTGATCAGCCGCCTCTTGCATACCCACTAATGGGGATGTACCCACAAACAAGGTACATGCCCTTGACCGGAATCGAACCTGGGACCTTTCAGTCCACAGGCCGACACTCTATCTACTGAACCAAACCAGTTTCGGCCAGAAGTCTCTTTTTCACTCACGTAATAGTCTGACAACAGTTCCAAATCACGATTCAGGGACCCAGGGCCTGTCAGTCTTCTGGTTCTGCTCATCATAATAATGTGGCTTCCAAGGTCCTAATGTTCATGTCCCTCAGACTTGTGGAAAAGGGAAAGGAAACAAAAGTTAAGATCACTCACTTCTTAACCCTTTAGTCTGGAAAATGAAAGGTATTCTGCTTCCATCCCAGTGGATAAAATAGTCATGTGACCATGCTGGACTCTTACTATTCAGCTGTTCTCTGGAAGGGAATGCATAAGGTTTGGTGTATTACTTTGGACACAAGCTTTACCAGTGGTGCCCTGAGTTACACAGGGATCTAGCTATCTTTGTGTATTTTAAACACACTAACAACCAATTTAGATACTTTAAATGTTTAAAAATCTTCAACAGAGGAGTATATCAGTGATCTACCCAGCACCTCTCTTATAACTATACACCTATTACCATTCATTAGTCAATTCTCACTAATATACAATTTAAAATGTTCCTTCAAAATAATTTGTTAATAATTATGAAGCTCATGAAAATGACTTCCTGAAATTCTAATCACCCTGGTGGCATTTGATTTTACCTCTTTAAAACAAAAGAAAACAGGGATATTCTAATATTGCCTTGAAATATATAATAGGCACTAAACTTTCTTCCAACATCATAAACAAAATGTTTGATAAAATAATTTAACAAGCTATGCATACACTAGCTGTGTTATGATCCAATCGGTAATATTCCATATTGTTCCAAATATATCAAGATTATCCACTTGGTCAAATGTTTTGCTGAAGGGAAATAACTGTATGTATAACTTTATCATGACCTGCTTGACTCCTAATCATAATTTAAACAAGCAAGCAAACAAAAATTGTGTCATGCCTTTGTTGCTTAGTGAGAACATTTTTACCTATGCTGTCTCCTAGTGAGAAACAAATTTTGCCAGTGTGCTCAGGAATTATTTATTACATTTCAAAAATGATTCTAGAAAGCAAGGAGCTACACCAGTCTGAGAGATACTGGAATCCATCAGCCACACGGTTGAAGACCTTTGGGGATCTTGGGAAGCTGTCTTTAAAAAGCCCAGTAAATTGGAACAGCCATGGGTTTCAAATTTCCCATTTCTCAGAGTTATTAAGGCATAGCAAGAGGAAAAAGAAAATTATAGGGAAGAGAGAAAAAACAATTTCATACTAGGTATCCCAGGGGCAAGGGTATGGTAGCATGTCATCATAATTCCTCAGGTTTTTGTCTACTTACTGGCATCCTCAGAGGTTTTATCCCTTGAGGAGAAAATAGCTTTGTTCACATTCTATAGCACCATTAGAATAAATGCTTATCTATTTGCAAAGCTGTATTATAAGGAGATGTAGCCATAGTCCTTTTCTTCTGGGCATTTACCAATAATATAATGAATGTGATAGGAATTGAACGAACAGTATTTCTATGGGTAGCAGCAAAATAGAAAAAATGTATGGTTCTTGCTTCTTTGTCAAAGTGCTTCTGTGGCAGATTGTGGAGATGGCTTCCATTTCTTGGGCTCATTTTATGATGCTGGATGTATATGGCCAATGTCAGGAGAATGGAAAACTCGGGGAAAGTTGTCTTCTTTCAGTTTCTTAATTAGTGCTCCTTAAGGTTTGGGTTCTTGAATGATTTTACCCAGAGATTTTCCGTCATGAATAGGACTGTGGGAAGCCATGGAGGCAGAACATCTTGGTCTGGGTCCCCCTGATGCACATTGAATCTCAGTGGGACACACCACTTAATTACTAACTCTAGTGAACCTCAGATGTCTCAGCTGCAAAGTAGAGATGTGCTATTGTTGATCTACCTCACAAAGCTTGTGCAAAACTTAATCAGATAAGCTATTAGAAAGTACATGATGTGTTATTTTTGGAATATCTCGAAAAAGAGGGAAATATTGCTTTATCCATGCAATCTTCAAGTAAGCAGAGAGCCTTCCCTGTGAAAGCAAAGGCCAGTGGACAGTTGCAGTTATGTTAATCACTGTGGTTACATCCCTAATTTCTTTAGAAATGATACTCACCTTTTATTTTTGTTGTTACTACTGTGATCCTCCAAACACAGGAGCAAATTAGATCAATGACCAGAGTTTGGAGCCCGTGGTGTGATGTGGAGAAGCATAAAGGACACAGGGCTGGTGTCCAGCAGCTTTCATTTCTGAATTGATGCATCGTTATCAGTGCTGGGAAAAATCATACGACATCTACTGACACTGATTAAAGCTGATTTTCCCCCTGAAATGCTCTCTCGCATCTATTGCACGGTAATGAGTCATGCCCAACGTCAGCCTTTCACTTTCTGACAGTCTAAGTACACACCCTTGGATAGGCTCCAGGCAGGCTGACATCTGAAATATAATGAACAATGCCATTCTAAATTGCCAGAGAATGTAAAAGTAAATGCGTGAGGAGCCATATGGAACTTGCTATTGTACTGGATGCTACAGTACATTGTTGAGCATTACTTAGCAGTGGGAAATGTGTACTGGAAAAGATGGATGGCATAATTCTCAGTGTAATGGCAGCCTGAGCAGAAAAGGCAACTTTTGAAATACCAATCACATAAAAATGTCCACATGTGCTTCCAGACCATAGAAGCACCCTGTCAGTTTCCTCATCCAGAGCCTGTTCAGGATGAGAAGAGGATCTCTAGGTCATTGCTCCTTTGAGTCAAGGCCCCTGACATCTAGGCAGTTCTTCCTCTGGCTAGTCACTGGGCAAAACATGCACAAAGCAGAGCCTCCCCTCATGAATTCTATGCTTTGAAGGAGCCAGTTTAAACTCATTATTACAATGGGATACAAAAATATGTTATCTGAGAAATGAACATGGTGTATTGGAAGTGGAGAGGAGAAAGTAGCCACGTTTCCTGAGATGGCATGGGAGGAGGAAGAGGAAAAGGATTACAGAGAGAATAATAGTCGAAGGCTTTGAACATGGACTAGTTCACGAGAGATTGGGAGTTCATGGCTTAGAATTCGCCATCTGCAGAAGTAGGTGGGGTAAAGTATGGCCTCAGAGCGTAACAGCCAGTAGTTTGGATGACTGCAGCTTGGAAAGCATGTAGGAAGGAGTGAGAACTGAGGCTGGACAGGTGCCATGTCATGAACAACAACATTTTGAGAGCTAACGATAATATATAGTAAATTTAACAGAATTTTGAGGTGTTTCCCAAAATTATTAAGCACAGAGACATGCTAGTTAGCCCACAAAATGTACTTTGGCTGCAGTCACATTGCCCAATGAGACTTTTCGTCTTTCTAAGTGATTGCATGTGTCACCGGAGACTCCTATTTATTAGGGACCCAAAGACATACCTTTGGCAGGGATAGTCCTACTTTTCCTCTAACAGAGAAACCCATGATATGAATGATTCAATGGAAAATCATCAAAAAGTAGGAAAGTGTTCATCGATCAGGATTTCAGTTTAATACATTAGGATGCATTTAAAAATTTAACACTCACAGTTAAAATGAATGAGGTTGTTCTATAAACAAAGATTTGGAAAGATCATCAGAACACATTGCTATGTCAAAAAGTGTGTTAAAGAACAATATGTACAAAAAAATTGTGGATATGCACCAAAATATTTTCATGATTTCAAAGAATTTGCTTGAGTAAGATGGAGATTTGACTTCATATATTTTTTGTTTTCTTATTTATTTTATAGTAAGCTTACATTGTTTTACAATTTTCAACTTCCACGAAAACTTAGGAGAACAAACAAGATAGAAAGGGGAAGCAGGAAAAACAGATGTGAGATGTTCACAAAAACTTTCTGCTTGGAATTCTTTTTGATGACCTCACCTCAACCAATCATTCAACAAATTGCTTGACTAATGATTTTTTTATTGACTTGGTTTAATGCTTGGCTAAATTAATCCAAGTGCCTGATTATTTCTTTTATCTCCACAGCTTTATTTTCTTTAGGCCCATCTAGGTTTCTTTTAGTCATTTTTCCTGTAATAGGACTTTACTAATAGAAGACTGCTCAGTTTTCAAATGTATATTTCAAAGAAAAAATTAAGGGAAATAAGTTGAAGATGGAGGATAGATTCTGATGTATTGCGAATTAGAGTGTTAAGGGGTATAGGATGACAACTAGTGAGAGATTTGAAAATAGATTTTTGAGATTTGAGATTTGAAAATAGATCTATCTAGACAGAAACACATAGGGACAGGATTTCATAAATATGAAAATTGATTGTCAAAGGAGTCATAATACATATCAGGCTAAGGTATCCCAGTGGTTGAAATGACTTGTGGAGGAGAATGACGCCCATGGAAATACAATAAATAACCTGCAAAGGATGTGTCCAGTCCTTCTCCCCACCCAAGTCCAGCATTCCTTGGCCTCTTTTAGGTGCAATCTGAAATGATATCTTGAATTGCACAAGAATGGGCCATTTATACACAGATCTTAATATTTTGGTCATGGGTTTTAAGGACTAGGCTCTTTACCTCTCAGAAGCCTTTCAGGCATCTTCAGGCTACACCCTTAGGGACCCACATTAGATGACCCTAAACCTTCACTTCTCTGATTCTCTTTTTTCATTTGTTTACTTTTCATGGTGGCAGCCAATTGGAGTTTGAAATTGTTCAGTTCACTGCAGAGATTAGAAGCTAATTTTGTTTACTTTTATTTCAGATAAACCCTGGAGACCAGTTAGTTATCTCAGGCCTAGGGCCTTGCTCCAAGAAAGAAGCAGGAGATTGTTACCAGACTCTGGAAACTATAAAGCCCAGGTCTGGTGTCGTTGCACACTTTCATTTCTCTTCCTCTTAGCCAACCATTAGTTCCCAAGGGTCTAAAGTATTGCCAGTGATTAAAACTCTTCAATTAGAGTGAGGGCATTTCTTGGGAGGAAGGGATTTGAATTCACATGTAAGAAAAGGAAGCTGGAAAGCTCTTAGGACCCTGGAAACAATAGCTGTGGGCTGTATAGAACACATTTTCAACAGTGACACTTTGGGGCATTATGAGGCCAGACTGATATTAGTGATTAATAAGATTCTGAGTCTCTTTGGCCTTTGAAAGCATTGATCCCAAACATGTCAGACAATTGGCATGGGAGTGGGGACTGATGCTTCAAAAAGCACTTAGAGTCTCAAGTCGAATCATAAGATAAACACATATAGTGGAATTCTCTTGAAAATCTCTTTGGAGAAGGCCATCTTTGAAACCCTCTGTCATTTAAATGAATTCAACAAATTCATTTTTCCTTCAGCAGTTAGGCATGTGTACACATTATCTCTAGCACCAGAACAAATAGGAATGTCTTTACTTGAGCATCAGATGAAGACATTGGCTTTCATTTGGCATCCATGTTGCATGAAAAACACATCTCATAGAATCCTAGACTTCCTCTTTACATGGGAAAATGCTCTCACTCTGAGAGTGTGAAGGAAATAAATCCACTGAGGGGATAGCTGATGCTCTTCTGGATCATAGCCCATTGAGTATAATGAGTGGAAGAATTGTCCCTGACATTTACCTTTTTAAAAACATATTATTATAACAATATGTGCAAAAGTAGAAAGAAGAGTAAAAGAACCCCTCATCACCCAGCTAAAATAATTATCAATATCCTGCCCACACTTTATAAGTTGATATTCTCATATTTTTATTTGGGTAAGACATAAATTTTAAAAATTAAAATGTGAGTGGTACAAGTTCATCAGCCTGCACTTTAATCATAGGGGGGAAAGCTGTTGTGATCATATATGAATCTCAAGCCTGCAAACTAGGTCATACCAATTTTAGTAGCATCTATTGATCTTCTACATTTACATAATTTCTTAAAATGGTGCATAGGGAGGAACCCAAGATGAGTTTCCCTGGATGTAAAACCATAAAAGCAACATATGCAAAGGTATTTCTCAAGATAATCATCTTTAAATAAAGGGGAAAATCATAGTAGCAGGTTGATTTCTTCCCTCTCACCTGACAATATTTACTCAATTCTCTGTCACTTCAAGGAGGACAAAAGAGAAGAGAATGTTATTGTTTGTTCTTTCTCTTTATAAACCTAATTCATAATTTGGCTTTTGAGCTAGGTTTCAGATGTTCATGTCTTTGTCTCGTGTTCACATGGACATGAGTTCTCTCTCTTGTTTAAGACACCTAGCCCTCTCACCAGTCCAGAGCTAAGTTTCAAGTAGCCACTTATATATTTTATTAAAAAAATATTTGGCAAAACTCTGACAGCACAAGGACTTAAGTTTGAGAACTTTTCAACATTCAATTGTGTTCTATTTTTAATAGTGAGCTTTCTTCAGAATGCATTTCTGCCCTTTAGAAATTGGATTCATCTCCATGCTGTACTTTTTTAATTCAAATCTGGAGTTTCTCTAGAAATTTTTAAATGTGTGTTTTTATAATATTGAAATTCTGTTTTGAATGGCTTTAACTTTATTCCCCAGGCAGACTGAGACAGGATAGGAATTATTTGCCAGGGGGAGCAGATCATTGTTTCAAACTGATCACTTTAACTAAATAGAAAAAAAAATCTATAATAATAAAAGCATAATATGCTAATTAGAATGGATATCTTCCAGATGACCTTCTGGACGAAGCCGGCACTTCGAGGGAAGCCTGTGTCCCAGGTGCCAGAGGGAAGCTGGTGCCGGCAGCTGGGGGGAGGAAGGCCTACTCTTGCATGAATTTCGTTCATCAGACCTCTAATTATTATTATAAAGAGGTAAGTGCACCAAGCACTCATAGACAATGCATCTAGAAAACATAACCGCATCACTGTTGCACAAACTACAACTTGGTACAAACGTCCATATAAATCAGTATTGCTAGACTGATAATTCATGGAGGATGGGTAGAATCTAGCTCAATCAGTTATGTGTTTTTTCTATGAACTAAAGAAAATATTCATTATAACCAGATGCCCAATGTCTTAAACATTGACCGAAATGGAGACAAAACAGCCGGGTGCAGGGTTTCTAATACAGCTGGATCAGAGTGGGGAAAATCTTCTGCAGCCTGAGATGATGTAGGTAGCCAGCAAGGTGACAAGGATAGAAGGGAGCAGTTTACATCATAATCAGGAAAAAGAAATACAAACATAGCACATGCAACCCCAAACATAGCTATATTTTATGTATTTATAAATACTTAATACACCTATTATACCAATAAATTATGTACTATCAAACACCATTAAAAATATAACATGAATAAAAATATAAATTAAAATATTTACATTTTCTTCCCAGTGGAGCATGTTGAGCAACCCCTGGATGTCTGTAGTTTGCTGGCCCTTGGTGTGAAGAATCCTTTTCTGTTGAAATACAGCACTCCCTCTAGCTTTCTAGACAGTTCATCATTAACCATATTATTGGGTTAAGATGGTATTGAAATTTATGGCTCAACATGAATATAACTTTTGAGATAACTAAAAGTTTATTACTATAGGATTAGGTGAACATAGGTTTAAGTTGTGAGTATATGAAAAAGAGTTTATTCTTATATTGTTATTTATTAATTAGTGTGTTACGTATTACAAATAACTATAAATCTACTTTTTCAAACCACTGTATTTTTATTTAATATTTTTAAATCTTTACCCAAAGAATGAGGATATTTTTCCCATTGATTTTTAGAGAGAATAGAAAGGAGGGAAAGAGAGAGAGAGAGAAAGAAAGAGATGGAGAGAGAGAGAGAGACAGAGAGAGAGAGAGAGAGATGAGAAAAACATGGATTGGTTGCCTCCTGCTTGGCTGATAGGACCAGGGATTGAACCTGGAATTGAGGTGTATGCTCTTTACTGGGAATCAAACTTGTGACTCTTTAGTCCAAGGGCTGACCCCCTCACCACTGAGAAAACCAGCCAAGACCAAACCCCTGTATTATAGTTTCATGAATTTGTTTTTCTGGCTCAAAGGAGCCTCTGAACAAAGTAGAACCATCTTAGAGACATGAATTTAAAATAATCACAAAGAGGACAGGCTTTGGGACCTGGTTATTGTATCAAGGGATTCTGGGTGACTTCTTGGCTCTCAGATAAGATGAGGTAAGTGAAAGAGCATGGAAATCCCACAGTAATAGACCCACAGGTTGAGAACTGCTGTTGTAGAGTCTAAGACCATTGGAAAACACATGTATTTACATTACTACTCGTTAACAGCAGCAACATTACAGTTATGAAGTAGCAATGAAAATAATTTTATGGTTGGGGGTCACCACAATATGAGGAACTATATTAAAGGGTCGTGGCATTAGAAAGGTTGAGAACCACTGGAGCATCAAGCATCTTTGTCTTGCCTGAGCTCTTGGTGCAAGTAACATGATTTCCCTGCATGCTGTGGGCCTCTCTTCTAGAAACCAACCAATATTGCTTCAAGATTTCCTGACTACTCACATCAAAGCCCTTTGCCTTCACCTTCCTAAAGTGAAAATACCTCTTAATGGCTCTGTGTTCTGCCTTCTACTCAGGCTTGAGTGGAGACTAATTGACATGGAAGGATTAGAGAATCTCAAACCATCTACTGTTTGAAGAGATGGTTGCATTTTTAGTTCCCTTTCTTCAAAATGTACTCGAATGTTTGAGTTTGAAATATCATAATAGATGGTATAATTTTAGTTTGCTTTTTTTCCCCATCAGGTTAAAAATATCTTTCAAATAATTTTCCTCTCATTGGATTTTCTCCATCTCAGATTCTTTCAAACCCAAATTTGGAAACTTTATTAGTTTTGATAGTGTCTTCTTACTATTAATCATGTTCTTTGATCGTTACTAAATTTGACTTGATTTATCGAGAGATTGATACTGATGACCTTAGGAGAAATAATAATCATAATTATATTTAATACTGAATCTTGCCAATCATGGTAGTTGTATATTAATTAATAGCTTGATGGATTTGGTGATGCATTTGGAGCTGAAACATTAGAGATGTTCTTTCTGTTTTTCTGGATTCTTGCAAAAAAATAAAAAACAAAAAACATCCACATCCATACAAGTGCTTGTGGCAGACCACGAAGGCGTATCACTGAAACATTTTTACTTGCGTCCCTTGAGGTAGAAGAGAGCAGGGAATAGGCTGGGAGGGCATTGAGGACATTGCTGGGAAAATAAAGCCACTTCATCTTATTGTGTAATAATTCCTTTCAATGACATTAACCATTATTTGGGCACTCTCTCTGGGTACTCTGTTAGGAGCTGGATTAAAATTTGGAGCTTGCTCTGGAAGGGCTCGCATTTTGGCATGAGAGAGACACACAAATATCAGATAAATTCTGAACAAGACCACAGAAATCCTGTTAAAGGTACATGTGGAGTGTTATGAGAGCCCAGAAAAGCATGACCCAACCTAGCCTGGTAAGGAGTGAGGAGTTCTTCTGGGGATACATGGCAGGTGAGGAGAGCAGGGTTTCTTGCTTCTTGGAGAATGAGACAAAGGTAAGAGTACTAAGGAGACAGAAACTGAAACACTCACTGGAGCCCTCTTGCTATTGGCCTGAGGCTGAAGCACACCCAGAACAAGTGCAGACCTCGGGGCGCTGGCGGAGCAGAGGGACAGCGTTTACAACCTCTTTCTGAAGCTGCCCTCCAGCTGGGCTTCTCATGCGAGTCACCCATTTTTCTTTCTGTTTAAGCTGAGATACGTTTTCTGGGTTATGTGCTCTAAAATATACATCCCTACCCCCTTGACTCTCCTGTGGCCCGCTGTGGAGAAACATAAAAGCAAGAGCTTAACTAGACGTGTGGGGGGCTCTAAATTGTGTAATCAGCTTGTTAAAATAAGTACAACGTGTGGTATCCCCCAACCCCCAGGAGATAAGGCCAAAGCCCGTCTAATACCTCGGAAGGAGTCCGTGTTACTGAAGAAGCTCAGAGAAAAGTGCAGTACAGGCAGCTTTCCAGAAGTTCCCCTTCCTCCCCCGGAGGCAGCATAGGGTCTCTCCGCTCAGTTACATGTGCATCCAAACCCCAGGTCCAACCCAGGCCCAGAAACATGTTAGTGCTGCTTCACTGACTCCTCAACGGGACTCCTTCTCAGGTGGGCACTCTGCTTTTCCATGTGCCAGTCCTGCCTCCTTTTTGTTTGATACAGAGGATTTTCTCATTTGTTCCTAAGAATAGACCTCTCATTTTTTTGTTTTTATTTTGTGTTTTTTTAAAATATATTTTATTGATTTTTTAACATAGAGGAAGGGAGAGAGATGGAGAGTTAGAAACATCGATGAGAGAGAGAGAGTCATCGACCAGCTGCCTCTTGCACACCCCCCACTGGGGATATGCCCACAACCATATCTGGAATCGAATCCAGGACCCGTCAGTCCGCAGGCCAACGCTCTATCCACTGAGCCAAATCAGTTTCGACTAGACCTCTCGTTTTTTTAATTGAATTTCACAGATAACTGTGCACAGTAGACCATATTTCTCATACTTTTGTTTGTTTGTTTTCTTTTTAATTTATCTTTATTGTTGACTAGAGGCCCAGTCTAGTCATGAAATCCGTGAATGGGTAGGGTCCCTAGGCCTGGCAGGTGATCAGGACCAATCTGTGGGGTGACTGGAAGGGCAAGTGTGTGTGTGTGGGGGGGTGGTGGTGCTGCTGGCACCTGCCTTGGCTGGCCTGTGGGCTAGGGGCTCCTGCATTGAGCATCTGCCTCCTAGTGGTCAGTGTGTACCATAACAATTCTTTGTTCTGCTGTTCGGTCAATTTGCATATTAGGCTTTTATTATATAAGACAGTATTACAGATGCCCTGTTTTCCCCCATTGATCCCCTCCAACTGTATCCCCCACTCTAAGCCTTCACCACACTGTTTGTGTCCATGAGTTGTGCATATATGTTCTTTGGTTTATTTCTCCTCACCACCCACCCACCCCTACCTTCTCTCTGAGATGCATTTATTTTTAAATTGTGTTTTCTGAACAAGGAAGTTTGTAGTCTATGATGGGTTAGAACTTCATAAAAAGTCTGGTCTTTATTCTAAAATTTAAAATTTCAAGTGATTTGGAATCATACATCTCAGTTTTGTCTATTAAATTTGAGTACTTATTTTTACCCTTAAAAATTTTGGGATGGTTATTATAATTAAAACTAGGAGCTCAGTGCATGAATTTGTGCACCTTGAAAAGAACTGTGGGCCATGAGGCTGTGGTGGGCACTGGGGCAGGCCTCAGCCCATTCTCCGTGCCCCTCCCACCACGGCCCCCAGTTCCCTGTCTGACTGTAGCCCCGCTCCTGCCACTGCCAGGCGCTGGCAGCAGGTACGAGTGGGGCTGGCATCAGCAGCAGGTGCAAATGCCCAGTGGGACTGTGGCACATGGGAGCAAAGAATTTTCAATAACTACCAGAGGCTTGCCCCAATGAGAGCGACTGGCACCCTGACTTGGTCTGGCACCACCACTCACCTGCTCCACCATCCTGCCAAAGCCGACACTCTCCATGTTCCATGCTCTGCTGCCTGCTGTTGATGCCCACCATATTTCGTGCATGCCCCCTGGTGGACAGTGTATGTCATAGGGACTGGTGGTTTGGTTGTTGCCTTTCAGTCTATTTGCATATTAGCTTTTTATAATATAAGATATGTGAAAATCCCCTCACTTTGCAGAATTTTTGACACTTAGTGAGAAAACTGGAGACACTTCATGGTGTTAAGAAAACTGGGAATTCTGAGCCAACATTGCATGATGACTCAGATTTGACCTGTCTGGTTTGAGAAGCAACTCTGTCACCAAGAATTGCCTGTCTGTGAGAATATGAGAGAGGCCAGGCATCGTTTTCAGAGGATTTCAGCCCGTTTTCAGAATGTGACATTCAAATTGAGAGCATTTCTATGAGGCAACCAAAGGGATCACATTGTAATTCTTTCCAAGAAGCTAGAGATTTCAATGACTGAAGTATTTGCCAAGGATGAATACATTTAATGCAAGGAAAGAAAATTAGATACATATTTTAGATTTGCAACACCCTGTATTTGTCTGCTTAATTTTTATTACTTGTCACCCTTATAACCACACTGTCATTATATTCATTGAAATTAAAATTGTGATGGTTGTGTTCTAGTAAAAAGAGATAGAGTGACATGGATACCTACCAGATCTTAGAGATTGAGTCTGCACAGTCCATTCCACCTTCCAAAGCCACCTATCCTGAGGATCAGAGTCACCTTGTCAATGATCAGTTTAGAAATAAGGATCTGACCTAGTCTTGGCCAATGAGACATGAAGGAAACCATCATGGGATGTTCTCGGAAATATTTTCATGTTTCCAAGTAGTCAGCATGGAGAGAGACACTGCCTGTAGACATCCCAGAATCACGGGAGCCCTCTTGCTATTTGCCTGAGGCTGAAGCACACCCAGACCCAGTGCAGAACTCGGGGTGGAGGAGCAGAGGGACAGCGTTTACAGCCTCTTTCTGAAGCTGCCCTCCAGCGGGGCTTCTCATGCGAGTCACCCATTTTTCTTTCTGTGTAAGCTGGGATATGTTTTCTGTTTCTTGTAAATATGACAGCATCTTCTCTGATAAAAACAGACCCACAATATTGAAACTGGCCCTCCATTAGCTGTTTACTATCACCTGGAAGCATCCAAGGAGAGATGTAGAGAGAGCACACGGTCAGGCAGAGGCATGGTCGATGATCTGAGGTGGAGTGTGTTTGGTTCCTTTGCCCAGGAAAGGAGTACACATAAACAGCCTCTTTTCCTTTTCCCTCCACCCCAGGGATCTCATGCATGTTCTGTGGACCCTTTCATAGTCTGATAATACCAACACTTCCAGATAAATATTTTTAAATTAATAAAACACATATAATTACGAGCATTATATTGCAATAGTTATCAAAATGTGTTTTAAAAACTAAACTTGTGGTACATATGCTTCTTCATCATGATTTTTTTTTTTGATTTGCTGATTGGGCCTGCAGGTATCCTGCTAACATTAGAACCAAAATTGTGTATGCATATCAAATGTGAATTAAGATTGCTATCATCTCAAATTTTCAACATTTATGTTTTAAAAAATTCCTAATTACTTTTTCTTAAGCTAATTATAATATTGTTTGAGATTTTTCTAGACAGCTACGAGAGAGAGAGAGAGAGAGAGAGAGAGAGAGAGAGAGAGAGAGAGAGAGAGAGAGAATGCCTTGTGTTGCTATTCAGGGGAAAATTCCTAATTTCCAAAACTATTTTTATATCATCTAATATTAGAAAGCTACATGACTGCTGCTTGGAAATGAGCTCTCTGAATAGTTCCTATTACTAATCTTGGCTAGGGCAAACTTGAGAAGGCTAAATTTGTTATCGGCTAAAATGGCCATATTAACTATCCTAATTCCTGTTTCATTGGTTCAAACCTCAAATGTAACTCCCTAAAATTGAATATATCTTCACTCTACATGTAATTAACAATTCAGAAAACAAAAACACATATTGCAAAATTTATCATAGCTCTCTCATAAAAACTTTTATTTGTTTTTTTTTAATATATGTTTTATTGATTTTAGAGAGGGAGTGATATAAACATCAACGATGAGAGAGAATCATTGATTGGCTGCCTCCTGCACACCCCCAACTGGGGGATCAAGCCCACAACTCAGGCATATGCCCCCAGCTGGAATCAAACCTGGGACCCTGAGTCCGCAGGCCAACACTCCATCCACTGAGCCAAACCAGCTAGGGCTTATTTGGTTTCAAAAGGAAGAAAAAAAAGTGATACTAAGGAGACAATTATTTTCTGCTCTCTTCCCCAAGCTCTCTCTGTTAAAATGTTTCGAGTCCTCTCTTTTGATGCATCTCAATTAGCTCTGTAAAATATTTTTGTGTTATTATTTTTGCAAACTATTTACATGTTATTAATTAAAATAGGATTTGATGTACAAAATATGGTGGCTTTTATTTATTGAGTAGTAGGCCAGCTAAATAAGTGAAAATATGGAAGATGTTATGAGCCACAAGCATACAGAGGATATAAGTATCTATATATATGAAAACCAAGTGACTGGAATGACCTATCACTATGACACGCACTCAGTGGCCAACCAGCCCCATTGGGACCCCAGTCACCACCCCAGCCTCCCATGGCCCCTCTCCCCAACTAACCCCACCCCTGATCAGTCCCCACCCTGATCGGGGTTGGGGCCTGCAGCCAACCTCCCTCAGCCCCTCTCTCCTGCCTGCCTGGCCCCACTGGCCTCCATTGGGGTGGGCTGGGCAGACCCCTCCCATGCAGGAATTCATGCACTGGGCCTCTAGTATATCTATCTATCTATCTATCTATCTATCTATCTATCTATGGATATAATAGATTTTGAGAAATTTTGTTGATGTGGCAGTTCTCCTACTCTTTTTTTTTCTTCTTTTAATCTACCTTTATTGATTTTTGAGAGAAAGGGGAAGGGAGAGAGAGAAACATCAACAATGAGAGTGAATAATTGATCACCTGCCTCCTGCACACCCCATACTGGATATTGAGCCCACAACCTGAGCATGTGCCCTGACCAGAAATCGAACTGTTCATAGGTTGATACTCAAATACTGAGCCACACTGGCTGGGCAAGCTTGCATTCTTTATAAAAAAAAAATAGATGTATTTTAGCAAATAGGTTCATTTAAAATGAACTGTCTGATGTTTCAATGTTATCCAGCACTGTAATATTACTATTAACTGAATTCTCATTATTAGTAGAAACTGTAAGAAATCTCCAGAAGGTAGTCTCCTAGGGGTTTCCATCTGATCAAGTTTTCAACATTTCCTGAAATGGCTTAGCCTCATTAATGGCGAATACTTCTTCCTAAAGAAACTGCTCTGGTTCTTCTCCTGGAGCTGATCAGGCTAGATAATGAGTGATGTGGAAACTGCTAGGCATTAGCATCAGAGCCATCATTAGAGACAGGATTATATCATTAAACATTTTACAGCCAGAATGGAGATGTGAGTAACAGAAGAATGAAAGAGGTAACAGGCTGGTTAGAAGGAAACATTTAAAAAAGAGGGGGTGAGTAGAATGAAGCCTTAGAGTTTCAACTTACTTTTTTCAAAAGACTCTGAATTCAATTGATTCCTTATTTTGAGGTCTAGAGTGATGTCATACTTAGATATACTCTGAAAATGAAGCCACAGAATTCAGTTCATCAAGTATTTATTTATTTGTATATATTTTTTTAAAAAATTTCTTATAATAAAATAATAAGTCCAAGAACTTTCTCAGTAAAAAAACAATTATGAAAAACCCACAGTTAATGTCATAGTTAATGGTAAAAAAAAATAGGGTGTTTTGATCCTAAGATCGAGAATAAGATACTTGCTATTTCTTGTTAAATATTGTACTGCAATTTCTAGTCAGGGAAATAAGGCATGAAATAGATATAAAGGCATCCAAATTGGAAATGAAGACGTAAAACTATCTCTTATATATAAATAATTATAAGATGCCCACTAAAAACCTATTAGAACTATAAACAAGTCCAAGTCCATCAAGGTTGTAAAATATAAAAGCAATATACAAAAGTAATTTGTATTTCTATACTTTAGCAATAAAAACTCTGAAAGTAAAATTAAGAAAATAATTTTATTATAATAGTATAAAAATAAAATACAGATATATAAATGTAATATAAAAAAGCATAAAACTGGAACTCTGAAAAACTACAAAACCTATTTTAGCAAAATGAAAGAAGATGAAATAAAAGCAAAGATATATCTTGTGTTCATGGATTAGAAGACTTAATATTGTTAGTATAGCATTACCCTCCAATTTCATCTACATCTTCAATGTGTTCCCTATCAAAATTTCAGCTGGACTTTTTGTAGAAATTAACAAGCTTATCCTAAACTGATATGCAAATGCAAGGGACCAAGGATAGTCAAGCAATCTTGAAAAATAAACAACAAAACAGAATAAGGAGACTCACACTTCTAAATGTTAAAACTTACTGCAAAGCTTCAGGAATTAAGATATTGTGACATCAGCATAAGGAAAGACATATAGATCAATGGAATAGAATTGAAAGTCCAAATATAAAAGTATTTGTGGTCAGTTGATTTCAATAGTGCTGCCAAGATTGTTCAATAACAAAAACAAAACAGCCCAGTCAGCATGGCTCAGTGGTTGAGTATTAATCCACCTATGAACCAAGAGGTCATGGTTTGATTCCCCGTCAGGACACGTGCCTGGGTTGAAGCTTGAACCCCAGTGTGGGATATTCAGGAGGCAGCTAATTGATGACTCTCTCTCATCATTGATGTTTCTATTTCTATCTCTATCTCCCTTCCTCTCTGAAATCAATAAAAAATATTTTTAAAGGATATAGTCTTTCCAAGAAATGGTGCTACCACAACTGGATATCCACATGTAAAAAAAAAAAAAAAATGAAACTGGACCCTTCCATATACAAAAATTAATTCCAAATGGATCAGAGACCTATGTAAGACCTAAGATTATAAAAATATTAAAGGAAAACATAAAGTAAGTCTTCATAAATGTGGGTTAGGCAAAGCCTTCTAAGATACATTAAAAGTGCAAAAAAAATAGATGAATTAAACTCTACCAAAATTAGAAATATTTCAGCAAGATGGTGACATAGGAATTTCTAGCACTCATCTGTTCCAAGAAACCTCAATTTGAACAACTGTACAGGGGGGAAGAACACCTTCATGAGAGCTAACGATTCCAGATGAGAGATTATAGCACCTGGGAAGAGGATGGAAATAGGAAAATACAATGAAGAGGATAAGAAAGCCAGTTCCACATTATCCCCATTGCTACATCCCCAAGCCCAGGCAGCCCACTAAGAAGAAAAACACCCTTTCCATGAGAGCAGGAGAGTGAAGTGAGCACCCACTTCACCACAGACCCCAGCGTCAGCCCTGCACCAGCAGCTGGTCAGCCCCCAGAGCCCCAGGAGGCTCTGCCAACCCAGGCCGCCAGCCCTCCCCAGTGCCAGGCCAGCACCCTCTGGACCTCGATTCCACACTGGCCCCCGTGGGCCCAGGCACCTAGCATACCCTGATGCCAGGCCAGCTCCTGTGGTCGGCGTTTCCAGCTGGCTCCCGCAAAGCCAGCCTGCTGGCCTGCCATAGCACCACGCTGACCATCTCAGACCCAGCCTCCAGGCTGGTCCCCATAGTGTCAGGCTATCAGCTGATTCTTTGGCTCTAAGCTCTTCCTCCCCACGTTGCCCCCACCTATTCTCTAAGGCCAACCCCAAAACAAAGGATCTGTTATTATTTACTGTTCTTTATATTTTATTCTTTATATTCTCTCCACTTTCTTCATTTTATGACTTTAATCATACTGTCTCCTTTGCTTGAAGCACTTTTCCCAAACCTCAACTCTACAGAGACAAGTTTTATCTACACCTAAAAGTTAATCTTTTTAAAAATATATATATATATCTTATTGCCAAAACCGGTTTGGCTTAGTGGATAGAGCATTGGCCTGCGGACTGAAAGATCCCAGGTTTGATTCCGGTCAAGGGCATGTACCTTGGTTGAGGGCAAATCCCCAGTAGGGGGTATGCAGGAGGCAGCTGATTGATGTTTCTAACTCTCTATCCCTTTCTCTTCCTCTCTGTAAGAAATCAATAAAATATATTTAAATATATATATATGATCTTATTGATCTTTTACAGAGAGGAAGGGAGAGGGATAGAGAGTTAGAAACATCAATGAGAGAGAAGCATTTATCAGTTGCCTCCTGTGTACCCCCTACTGGGGATGTGCCTGCAACCAAGGTACATGCCCTTGACCAGAATCAAACCTGGGACCTTTCAGTCCCCAGGCCTACACTATCCAGTGAGCCAAACCAGCCAGGGCTCAAAGTTCATCTTAAATGTTACCTCTTTCAAGAAGCCTCCAAGTTGGGGACAGGGACTTTCTCATCGCTGAACCAATCCAGTACTATTTATAGCTATTTTTTTGTGGCATTTGTCACCTTGTATTACAGTTATTTGTTTGTTATATCCTCTTTCTTATATCTTGGTTCCCAGTAACTGAGGTAATAATAACTAAGGGGCTTTATTTTAGCTGAGATTGTTCTGTCACTTCTAATGTTCTCCTATTGACTGCTCATTTGCGTTTATTCCATGAAGGGATGTCTTTGTCATTTCATGTATTTATTCATATCTTCTGTCAGTTGTCCCACTGTACCTCTTATTAATTATGCAACAGCATGCAAATGAGCCTCATGACCTATCAAAAGCAACTGGGATGGAGGCATTTGAATTTTCTTTGGGAAGTTTATTTTTGTCTCAAAGAATCCTATTGAAGTGAGTGATAGAATATCAAAGAGGAATGTAGGGCTAAGGGGGTGGGAGTTCAGTCCCCATGTCCCATGCCTAAGATTAGAGTGAGAAATCACAAGGCAGCCTTCTGAACTGAGGAATAAGTTTTGAGGTATTTGCATGCATTACACAGAAGCAGGAGAGCTTCCAGCTTCTAATAGTGCTTCTTCCCAACTGAAATGACTTCACAGAAAAACAGACTGTCTGGTGGTGGCATTTGGATTTCAGATTAACTAGCAGGCCTATACAAACTCCATCAGCCGGTCAGCTATTGCTGATGGTTCAGGACATCAATACACTGCCAAGGAGGACTTACCACAATTAAACTTCCCTTCCACCCACCCACCCACTCATTACACCTAGATTCATGGCAATGATCTTGATTTATAGTGCAGCTTTGGAACTGGGAATAATCTGGCTTCAAATAAAATGTCTAGGTAACTTAAGAAAAATCTTTATTCCTTTCCCTTTACAGTAATATAAAGTTTTCATCCAGCCCCATAAAACTCAAATCCTTGTACTGCTATGCCAATCCATAGTTCAGAAGACTTGAGCTTTAAAGATTGGAAATATACCGAGTTAGTTCCCTGATACTGCAATCGGCTGCTCGCATAACCATTAGGTTTACATCCCACAGGTACTGCATGTTCAAAATCACCTGTGCCCTGTAAATATAATCAGCAAATGTCACTGGGGCATGAAAGAGTCCAAGACAATAAAATCCAGCATGCTGTAGGCTAAAGAATTTTCTTTCACATTGTTGTTCCTTCCCAATGGAGAATAAGCCCCCTGTTAGAAAAGGAAGACTGGCATGAGAATTTTTGTCTAATTTCATTTCCTCGTGGGAGGCTTAAATTCATTAGATGCGTTTAATCACGGCAATCGTTTCTGACACATCTCCGAGTATAATCAAATCAACTGGTGTTCCAAAGTGAGTAGGTACTGAACAAGGACACGCTGTACCTGAAGGGGTCAGTTTTCTGTCGTGGGCAAGGAAAAGGTGGGAGACGGTGCCCAGCCTTCCACCCTTCACCAAGTCACTAGGGCCCGGTCTTGCTCATGGGAAGCTGCTACTTTTTGTTCTTATAAAACTATTCTGTGCAAAGAAACATTCACAAAGAGAGAGAACCAAGGACTTCACTTTGCCTTCCTGGGTAAACTAGGAATTATTCTAGCCCTGATTGAAGGTTCATTGCACTGCCAGAGTGGGGGGAAAATGAAACTCCAGATCAACAATGGTCAAGCTCAAACCCAAGCAACGCCTTTGATCAGTTTATTCAAGTATCTGGTTAGTTTAGTAAAAATACATAGTATGAGTAAGTTACTTGCCCAGAGGTCTTTGAGAGAAGCCAACCATCACAATGTATTGGGGAGGTTTTATAAAACATCCAGTTTCCTAAATTCCATCCCAGCCTTAGAATCTCCAGGGGTGGAGCTGAGGATTTTCAAGTGTAAAAATCACCCTTGAAAATTGGATCTAAAGACCAAAGAAACAAACCATTCTTTAGCTACTGGTCCAAGGATGTCAAGGAATTATCTTAATGTTGTTATATTTCCAAGAAGTAGAGTGTGGGGAGTAATAAATTTCTCAGCTTAGTAAATCAATTTCTAACCCCCTACTCCTTAGTAATTCACAATACTACTGTCATTATCTGACATTCCAAACATATGCTTTTGATGTGGTTGTAATGACATATTTAACCATCATTAAAATATTGAAATTATACTCTTCCCTCATGGATTATTTTATGCTCCTAGAGAATATTTTATAGTTGAAAGGCTAACATACTAATAAAAAAAAGAACAAGTAAAAAATGTGATGTCATTTTATGTAGCAATCAGAACAATAATCCTATATAATAAAACTATATAATAAAAGACTAATATGCAAATCGACCAAATGGCGGAATGACCTGTTACTATGATGCGAACTAGCTACCAGAGGGCAGATGCTCAATGTAGAAGCTGACCCCGGTGGTCAGTGCACTTCCACAAAGGGAGCACCACTCAGCCAGAAGCCCTGAGCTGGGCTCATGGCTGGCAAGCACAGCACTAAGGATGTCCAACTGCCAGCTTAGGCCTGCTTCCTGTTAGCTGGACATCCCCCGAGGGCTCCCGGACTGTGAGAGGGCACAGGCTGGGCTGAGGGACCGCCCCTCCTCCCCCCAAGTACACAAATTTTGTGCACAAGGCCTCTAGTAGTAATAATAAAACAAGATAAGGGAATAAAAATGATAGGAGCGATGGCAAGTTTGGGGGAAGGCCTTTTTTTTAAATTTTATTTTTCAATTACAGTTTACATTCAAAATTAGATCATAAAGCTAATCCAATTGGTATTATACCATTTTCCACAGAGGCTGCACCAGTCTGCATTCCCACCAACAATGCGTGAGGGTTCCCTTTTCTTCACATATTTACAAACACTTGTTTTTCATTTATTGGTGATAGTCATTCTGACAGGTGTGATATCTCACTGTGATTTTAATTTTAATTTTTCTGATGATTAGTGATGTTGAACATCTTTTCATATGTCTATTGGCCATCTATGTCCTCTTTGAAAAAGTGTCTATTCAGGTCCTCTGATGGAAGACCTTTCTGAGGAAGCATTTCAGACAAGAATCAACTGCTGAAAACAGTCTCTGCTATATTTTTAGAACCTGGATAACTATTAGTTGAATGAAAACCAAAAAGTGTAAGTCCTCATGAAAGTCTAGGGTATGAACCCTAGATATAATATAATCTTGGTATTATGTCCTAGGAAAGGCTCAGAGATCAGTGTGGCTGAAGTGGCATCAGCAGAGTGAATAGATGGCCATGGAATATAAGCTATGAGAGTAGCCCGGGACCCAACAAAATGGGCCCTGTGGGTCATGATCGAGTCTGAATTTGATTCTATGTGTTGATGGGAAGTTATTGGAGAATTTCAGTCAGACAGGTGATATGATTTATGATCTATAGAGATCTCTCAAGCTGCTGCATAGTTAATAGACTGTGGGATCCTAAAATAAAAGTAGAGCCGAAGCCGGTTTGGCTCAGTGGCAGAGCGTCGGTCTGCGGACTGAAAGGTCCCGGGTTCGATTCCGGTCAGGGGCATGTACATTGGTTGCGGGCACATCCCCGGTGGGGGGTGTGCAGGAGGCAGCTGGTCGATGTATCTCTCTCACTGACGTTTCTAGCTTTCTATCTCTCTCCCTTCCTCTCTGTAAAATATCAATAAAATATATTTTTTTAAAAAAGTAGAGAGACCAGTCAAGAGACCATGCAGGGCTCCAAGAGGGTGTAAGAGAAGGGCTCATATTCTAGATATTGTGTGAAGGTAGACCAAATACGCTTGGATAGTGAATTGGCTTTGAGAAGGAAGGGGAAGAGAAAAGTCAATAACTAACATCTATGTATTTGGCTTGAAAAGCTGTTGTAGATGCTTCAATATTTTTAGGTCAGGAAGTCTCAGGAGACACGGGGTGGGGAATCAGGAGTTCTGTCCTAAACTGTTATAAGACTAAGGTGACCCTCACACTTCAAGTCAGGATGTTAAGCTTACACTTGGAGTCATGATTCTGATGAAGCTCAGGGCTATGAAGCAACAGAGAGATTTGGATGTCATCAGTTAGTACACATTTGGATTGGCCTTGCTGCCTCCTCCTTTGCCATTTTTCTTTTCTTTACTTTCATCTCCATAACTCTTACCTTTCTTCTTCTACTACCTTCCCTTTCTCCTTAACCCCTCCTCTTACATATATACATACTTTTAGGAGCCTGTGACCTCTTATTTTTTCCTCTCTACATAGACAGTTACATAAGTGAGACACTAACCTCCCTTTGTATATACCCTGAGATTTTCCAGTTGTTTGTTACCTCAGAATAATTTGTACTAACTTAGCATAACTTAGCTTAACCTGAGTAGGAACAGACTTGTATTTGGAGACAGAAAGCGCCCGCAAATAGGGAATTTGTAGCTACCATAGAGAAGAAGAGGGGACTTATCTTGCTTCTGTAACTAATACAGCTACTTTATATTCATTGTTTCTTTAATTTTCATCTTTATTACAACACTATAGGACCAATAATTATCTTTCATCTTAGATGAAGTTAAGAAACTTGCTTGGTATCAATAGTAGGGTAAGATTTCTTAATCTCAGCACTACATTCTGAGCTGGATAGTATTTTTTTGTGGGGGGGGGGGATAAGAGGAAATGTGCTATCCTGTGTATTAAGTTTGCTTCTTCCCAGGAGCATCTCCCTATTCAAGACCATCACAAAGGCCTCCAGATATTGCCAAGTGTTTTCTGGGGTAACCAAATTGGCCCTCATGAGAACCATTGCAGCAGAGTCATAGAACTGAACTCCAGAAAAAATTCTACCTGGCTCAAATTTCTATGCCCTTTCTCTTAGGCCCTGCACACAGGCACTGAGGGTATGCAAAGAAGAAAGATTTGCCCCTTCACAACTTAGACTAGTACCTAGTGGCCAGTTCAGTGGGTCGGGAAAGGAGGCAGATTCTTACTTCCCTCAGCAACTTACCAGAACTGTCATCTGGCACTAAGTAGTGCAATTCACAGTGTACAAAAGCTCCATATCCTGTTTTCAAATAGCAGAGCCATTCATCCCCACAGAGCATGATCCTAATAAATTATAGGTCTGAGTGAGAGTGTGATGAGCCTGAAGAAGGGTCACAATGAGTCTCTCTTTACTACTATTAAGAAAAATAAAACCCTGGTTAACCACATGGACCATAAGGGGAATAAATCAAGGAATCTTAAGTATGTACGAGGGGGAATTTCTGAGACCAGGAAGTGCAGTATAAGCTTGCTCTTCTTCCAGCCTGGTAAGAGACTCCTACTTGACTCATGGTGAAATGTGTCCTGTGGCTGGCAGCCAGACTTCTGGTGAGGTCCTGGGCATGAGAGGAACAAATGTGCTTGGGGCAGATTCTGCCTTCTCATTGAGGCACAGAAATCACATTTCAGCTATTTGGGGCTTGGAGAGCCAAGCTGAGCTTCCTAACACTTCACTCACTGCAAAATGGAATGGTCATGTCTTCCTCGGGCTTTGGGGAGAAGCCACTGTCTTTGGAACCCAAGGATGGTGCCCTCTTCTGTTCTGTACAGAAGAGAATTCCCTTTCTTGCAGCTATTTAATTGGTGCTAATGTGTCCCTCACATCAGGATCATGTGGTTTCTTCACTTTTGCCTATATGAAAGGAAAACTCCACAGTCCATGAGGGCTGAGAGGAAAGATGCCACCATGTTGTCCATTGGACCCCTTCTTTTCCATCACTCCAAGGGCCTCAGAGCTCCCATTCCACCTTTCTCTTTCAACCAACAAATGTCCTCAAGGAAAACATCACAGGCACACAGGCAACAAAGGACCACCAGTACAGCGCAGTCATTTAAACTTGAATCTTCTTAAGGTTCAGTTAGACTTACCCTGGATAGAGTTATTAACCCGCCGATCAAGGAAATGGATAGCAGCTGCCCTTCTCCATTTTTCAGACTCCTTTCTCACTGTAATTCACTTAGCTGAAAAGTTGGTGAGGGTAACGTCGCATGGACTATGACTTGCTTAGCTATTGACTTAGAAGAATAATTCAAATTCATTATAACTTGAATGTGTTGGGGAATGTGGAAACTTACCAATTTAAGTCTAATAGAGAATCACGCATCATGACTTTATTTTTTTCAAAAGCAAAACAAGTAGAATTCTCATGGGAATTGCTCCGTGCTTGGTGAATGCCTTTAGATAAACAGAGTCAAGATAGGGTGGCATATATAACACTGCCACTGCAGCATCATAGCTGGCAGCAAAACTCTTAGGTTGCTCAGCGATGTGTTTTTGATAGTTTGCATTTTGGTTAAGTGTTATTGCTTAGATGTGTGCATACAAATGGACAAAATTTCATCGGTCTCAAGTTCTCTGCTTTGAGGAAATGTTTAATCCTTTTTAAGGATAAGTAATTTTTATTATTTTAGAGTTGGTCTTTTATAGTGTAATAGCTTCCATTCATGTGTGCGGCATTTGCTATGGGTGAGCAGTGTGGGCTCCAGGCCATTCTTGGTCAGAAGGGGTTTCCAAAAAAGGTTCTTGTTGCTTGAGCAACCTCCTCCCTGGAATAAAAGAAAAAGAAACATTTTCAGGCCTTGGAAATGTATCTTTGTTTAGTGCAATTGCACAAACATATGGGTCTTTAAAGGATGCCTGAGGACCTAATGTGCTTATCTGAGTGTTGAATATGTATGTGCTATATTTCTATGAGCCCTAGTTTTTACAGGGTTCATAGAGTTTCTTATAGTTGGAAAACTTACTCAAGTGTTTCTTCTACTTTTATTTTGTTGTTGTTGCTGCTCTTAGTTTTAGTGACTTCCTCCCCTCCCCTTGAAGGCAAGGCATCCCTTTGAATTTCCTGCCACTACTGTTTCAAGAAAATTAGAAGCAGGAAAGGGGTTGGATTTATAATTTTGGATTGAATTCAGTGAGGTTGAATGGCAGCACCTAAATTTATTGATCTATTTCATAACATTTCCCATGTCTACATGGCAAAAATCACTTAATAAAGAGAAGCCAACCCATTTTTGTTATGTTTTGTTTGTTTGTTTGTTTGTTTAGCAATTTTAATGGCAATCTCAGATTGGCTATGTATGCATCAAATCAATGACATGGAAATCAATTATTATGATGGCTTGCAAAAATTTTTTTCCTCATGTATAAGTTTTGACTTAATTTTTAAATATATCTCAATTTATTTTATTAGAACAGTGTTTGGCACAAAATAGGTTCTCAATAAATATTTGTTGAATAACTGAGATGAGATATAGTTGATAAAATGATGAAGCTTCTCCAGCCATGGGGCTTTGATCTAGATCAGAATAGAAATAGCTTTTCTGAAGAAGTGAAGGTTGAAATGAGATTGTAAGAAAAACAACTGAAACATATCATGTTCAAAACCGAATTTTCTAAAAGACTGTAAGAAAATCTTGGAAGTACAGAAATGTATGGGTTTGAGGAAGGATGAATAGTTCAAAGGCCAAACTTCTAATAGCCAGCCACTTATGTTTTCATCATCCTAATTTTAATTCATCATAACCATCTCGGGAAGTCATTGTAGGATCAGATTCAGGTGGAAATTCATTGTACATTAGTCATTTTTTTCATTTAAATTTTATGAAATTCTATCACCGTTCTTTCAATTTACTGTGTCCACTTTACCTGCATATGTTAGCATATGGAAAAAAAGAAACTGTAATTGGTTTCAGAAGTATGCTGTGACCACATTTCCCTTACATTTTCTATTTTCCTTTTCAGACTTGTAAATTATTCAATGCTAGAATTTCATACTACAAACAGGTTAAGAAGGCAAACACAAATGAAATTGGTGTATGACTTAGTGTAGAAGTATTATAGGTTTAGTGATTTGCTGATTGTCAAAATGAGTTAACAAATGAAAACTCCCTACCAAAATTTTTCAAGGATTAGGATTTCTACTACCTGAAAAAAAAAAAAAAAAAAAAAATATATATATATATATATATATATATATATATATATATATATATATATATATATCACCACCGAGCTGAGCATTTATTCTAGTGAATAAAAACAAACAAAATTACAAAGTGGGATTTTTTTCTCTTGAAGTCTAAATTCAGTCAAACATAATAGTCAGCCTATGACATAGTATGCCCTTGAATGATTTTTTGAGCTTATATATTTTTTCTTTAATATATTTTTATTGATATTTTACAAAGAGGAAGGGAGAGAGATAGAGAGCTAGAAACGTGGATGAGAGAGAAACATCGACCAGCTGCCTCCTGCACATCCCCTACAGGGGATGTGCCCGCAACCAATGTACATGCCCTTGACCGGAATCGAACCCGGGACCTTTCAGTCCGCAGACCGACGCTCTACCACTGAGCCAAACCGGTTTCGGCTTTTTTGAGCTTATATTGATTACAATATGATTTTCCAAACAAGTCAAGATTGACTTCACAATACTAGTATCATTGTGCATGTTTTTCAGGAGCAAGACTTAGAACAAAAGTTCATAACGTCATTCTATATATATTGAACACTCTCAGTGTGATTTAACTAAAGGGTAAATGTATCTAGTGGAGTCCATTAGATAGAGTCCTTTTTGGCTTAAGAGTTGGAGGCTACTTTTTAATTTATTTATGTATGTATTGAGCACTGTGGTGAAGGAATGCATAGGGTGCTTTGAGTTCAGAGGGAGTCTCTGCTGGAAAGAGATACTGACCTAGCTATCTTGAAGGATAAGAAAAAAATGAGCCAGGCCAAGAAGGAAGGTGGTGTTGCAGTAAGAAGGTCTAGAGCAACAGGAACATCAAAGTGGACCAGCATAGTCAAAGCCGAGTACATAATTTGTGGGGCACAGTACACAAAGGAAATGTGGGGCCCCTTGCTCAAAAAGCAGAGAGTGCTTTTTAAACAACATAACCACTGTCTTGTGGGTGCATTGATTCAATCAACACCTATTTATCAAGCACCTACTCTGAGCCATGACTCGTCTATGCAGTGCGGATGTAGCAGAGCATGTAACACAGTAAAGTCCCTACTGTCTTGAAACAGATTGCCTGGAGCCTCTTGTAGGTATCCATAGGGACTTTTACCATGAATGAGATGGAAAAACATTGGAGGGTTGACTTGATTTTTTGTTTCAAAAGAATACTCTGCTGTGTGGGAAATAAATATATAGAGAGAAGGTCAGGAGGTCAACAAAAAGGAAGACAGACAGGTCAGGAGGCCATTGCACAAATCCAGCCAGAGGTGATAGTGGATTAGACTGGAAGGTTAGCAATAGACATGGGAATCTGGTTGAACTCTGTATAAATAGAATTTTGAAGGTTGAGCCAACTAACTGGCTTGGTTGATAGATTGGACACATGGTCTAAAGGGGGGTGAGGAGGGAAGAACCAAAGATGACCCAAAAGATTTGGACCTGAGTAAAGGAAAAACTGAGTTGCTATTTGCTAAGGCAATGGACATTCTGTGGAAAATTAAAAAAAAAAAAAAGAGGTCTTTACTCTGCCCATACTAGTCCAAAATCTGCCATTAAACAAGGAATCATACAAATAAATGTAAAGTTACCACTGTGAAAAGTGATATGAATGAAAGGTACATAATACAAGTCACGGGGCTTTGATCTAGATCAGATTAGAAAAGGCTTTTCTGAAGAAGTGAAGGTTGAAATGGGATCGTAAGGAAAACAACTAAAACATATCATGTTCTAAGTGAAAACATGTCTGTGTGATGAACCACCAATCCTTAATTAAAGCCAGTGTCCGGGATGTGGTGGAAATTCAGGAATTTAGGACCATAGGAGTTCCAAGCAAAGAAAATGGAAACAAATGGGAAAAGGAATGGTGTGAAAGAAGAACCGTTAGAACAGGAAATATGAGAAAGAAGGGACTTCGGGGTGAAATTTCAGACTTTCCTTCACTTCCAGTTCACAATAGAGAAATGGTTACCCTTAATACCATGCAGCAAAGAGAGCTAACTAGACCACCACCATCAACTGAATGCTGAGTGTTTGTGTGAGTGAAATTATAATATCATTAAGTCTTAAATTTTACACACTATAATTTATTGGCAGTTTGTCTTAACTTTCCTTCCCTGTCATCTTTTATTACAAAAAAACAACATTTATATTTTATTTGACATCCTGCAAATATAAGACAACTCTTCACAAGAATTTGTTGGTTGAAAAATGCTGGAGTCAGCTTGCTTAGTGATTATTATTTTATTGCAACAACATTTCACTGTCATTCATTGTCTGGGCAAAATTGAATTCTGACCAAAAATAATGAGGAGAAGGGTTGAAGAGTAACAACTTTTATTTTATTTTTAAATATATTTTATTGATTTTTTTACAGAGAGGAAAAGAGAGGGACAGAGAGATAGAAACATCAATGAGAGAGAAACATTGACCAGCTGCCTCCTGCACACCCCCCACTGGGGATGTCCCCGCAACCAGGGTACATGCCCTTGACCGGAATCGAACCCGGGACCCTTCAGTCCGCAGGCCCACGTTCCATCCACTGAGTCAAACCGGTCTCGGCAGGAACACCTTTTCTATCTCCTCGTCTAGTCACGAGGAGAGTAAAAGATCTTGAACTCCAGCATGCAACAGAAATTCTGTCAACCTCTTGGTCCTTTGTGGATTGCAGTTAACATAAAAAAGATGAAAACAGTAATGAATTGTGTGAATGCATTTCCATTATCCTCAGGATTTCTTGCCAACTACCACTCTGAATCCAGATTACACTGGCGTGTGAGGAAGGCATGAATGATTCTGCAGTCACTGATTACCACCGTGAAGTTTGAACATCAAGGCCCTATTGATTGCCTGAAGCTACAGCCTTTCTACATAAGCAGTGGATTGAGTGTCAGCTGAAGCAGAAAGGAACTCCATGATGGCAGTTGGAACCTTCTGCCAGTCCTGGGCCTCGTTGCCCACAGGTCTGTTTCTTGCCCTGCAACGCTGGGAGGCTGGCCACTCGGGGGAAAGGAGCCTCAGACTTCCCTGGCTGGCCCTTTGTATGGTGCAATCATCCCACCAGTGTCTCCGCCAGCCTCCTTTCTCCCACCCTGGAATTCAATTTAAGTAAGAAGAACTACTAAAATGTATATAAGAAACATCAGTAGTGTGAGCTTTCAGCTTACATAATTGTGCAACACTTTTTCTGTTTTACTTTGTTGGTAGAGAAAACTTTGAAACTAGTTCCAGGCCATCTGTTGGCCTTAACCTCAGGGCACCGAGGATTAAACGGGCTCAAGGTTTACATATCCAAGCACCAGGAGAAGCCCGGCGTCAGTTGATTTACCTAAGGGGCTTAAAAGGAATACCCCGGGGATTAATTTAGCTCAAGTTAAGATTTAATTTGAAGTTTTACTTCTCTTATTTGACTTTGAAAATACACGAAGAGAAACAATATTACTGTAATAACCACTCATTGTTCCATCACTCTCGAACTGGCGAATTTGCTATTTTCAAAGCACAAACCTATAATGTCTAAATAAAATGTAAAGTGTCTTCAAATATTGTCATGAATCCTGAAGTCAAAGCTCTGACACAAATTCAAAATGTCTTACCTTAAGATGTTTTAACCAAATAGAGATTTCTGCTGTTATCTTCTCTTTTATTTTTTTTAAAGAGAGACAATTTAAGAGAACTTAGGAGACCTATTCCCTTCGATTATAATCAGAGCACTTTTTTAGGCTTTTATAGCTTATTACTAAAGATTATTTTATACATGGTAACCTTTTTGATTCAATTTTCCCCCCATTACTTATGGACTTACTCTATTGGTAGTGCTGGTAAAGTCTTATTCGTAAAGTCTTATTTATGCTGAGCACTCTCAGAATGCAGATAAATGGCTTCAGCACAGAAAACAGTGTAGCGGGGATGGGGTCTTGGTTATACAATAGACATTGAAGGCATTCAGAAGGCCATATTTCAGGGAACAATACTTCCAGTAGGGAGTTGGTGCTTTCCGGGAAAGAGTCGGATACTTAAGATAGAGTTGAGTACCATTAGATAGTGCACTTTCTGCTCTTTACCATTCCAAAGGCATTTGGGGATGGTCTTGTCAAATTCCCTATGGTGCAGGACTCAAGTCAGCCCGTAACCAGATTATTAGTGACCACAACACGCTTGAATAATCAGTTGAATACTCAACTTTATATAAATAATTTCAAAAATAAAACCAAGGATCGAGGAGCTGATACCGGTAGGAAGAGATCACCTTAAAGGCTTGTTCCACAGAGCAAAGCCTCGTAACTTCAGTGAGAACGTATAAGGTGATATTGTTAAAAGTGGAAAACGTCCTCCAAAAGGCTCCTTTAATTGATCAAGTGGTTTGTTTCCATAAATAGAAGTGCTAACCATGTGGCAATGATGAGGAAGAAGGTCATCCCGGTTCCAAAGAGGAAAGATTTTAAAAGCTAAATCCTAACGCCTGCGTTTTTATGGCATTTGTTACCTGCCTGTGTGTATTTCCCCTTTGAGTCATTAAATGCCTATGACTTCCCTTCATTCTCCCTCATGGTGAGCAGCGAAAAGGATATCTGATCACAGTGTTTGTTCTGATATCTGAATGAGAAAGTTGAGCCGGTACCTTTGTGCTACCCTTGGGCACAGAGCCTGCAGGAAGATCATCTGGTGTCATCCAGAGGCTGACAGAATATCAGAACCTAATCCGTCAGCACTGAAAGGTATCTAATACATTATTTAACTCACCCACACCTTGAAAAGGAACAAATGAATATTGTCTTGACCACGCCAATAAATGATAGACTTTCTGTCACCTGCATAGGACTTTTCTTACCTATTGCTCACTTAGCACATCTAAAAACCTGCTGGGTGTTCTTTATCTGCATTTCTCATTTCAGCAGCTGCAAAATAAATGCCCCCAGGGCCAGAACTGTATCTTACCCAGCTCCATCCAATGTTGTATTTTTAATAGGCACAACTCTCATTTCACAGCATATATGTGTTACCCAAGTTTACATGTCTGAATCTGATTTCTGCTCAGGTAAAAAGCCAGTTCACTGAGTGGCTGTAGTGATTAAATACGATCATGTAAAAGTAAAAACACTTTACAAGCCAGCGTACAGATAATAGTTGTTAATATGACTGAGTGTTGATGGATAGTTCATTAATTGAAGGGCTGGAGGGAGATAAACAATCTCAAAAAGAAGTGTTTGTAACACAGGGAGCAAAGCTTTGGGCATAAGATTGGCAACATGACTTGGAATGTCTGCACTAAATGCCGCCCCCCTGCCCTTTGATTTGACCACTATTTCAACTCTACACGGATGAGGCTTTTTGTTGGCAGCAAAACCTACTCCTGCTGCTACAGCTGGAATGGAAAGAAGTCCTTTTCTGTTGTGTTCATTATTGGCATGAAGGAGCTCGCTGTGATTCCTTCTTACTCTTTTTGCCAAAATGATGCCAGAATTCAGAGTGAGCAACCAAATCAGTAAAGGCTTTTCATGACTTCCAGAGACTCTTTTGGCACGGTTGATTCTCTAATGGTAGATTTAGTCTGTTTCTACTGGTTAAATCTGTTCTACTGGTTGCATTTATTCTGTTTCTACTAGCCAAAGCAGCCAAGGGTATCCCCAACTGTCCTATTCTTCTATTTAGTCTTCCTGGGTTGGTCTAGCCTCCCCACAGAGCCTTGTGGAGACTCTGGGAGGCCATATTACTCTACTTTTTTAGTATATGGCGACATAATACTAACCCTATATAATAAAAGGCTAATCTGCAAACTGTCCAAACTGCAAAATGATCGGTTGCTATGACACGCACTGACCAGCAGGGGGAAGATGCTTAATGCAGGAATTTCCCCCTGGTGGTCAGTGCACTCCCACAGGGGGAGCACTGCTCAGCCAGAAGCTGGGCTCACAGCTGGCAAGCTCAGTGGCAGTGGTGTGAGCCTCTCCCGCCTCCACAGCAGCGTTCAGGATGTCCAACTGCTGGCTTAGGCCTGCTCTCCGCAGAGATGGGAGATGTAAGCTGGCAGCTGGATATCCCCTGAGGGCTCCCGGGCTGCAAGAGGGCACAGGCCCGACTGAGGGACCCCCCCCCCACACACACACAAGTGCACAAATTTCATGCACAGGCCTGTAGTATATAATAATAAGTGAAGAAATGCAAAACAGGATTTTTTTAAAGTAGTACATTTTTTAAATTTATATCTAATAAATTAATCTTTTTACCACAAAATAACATTATTCTATATAATTTATTAGGTAAGTATAAGATTTATTTTAACTATGGCTAGTAATTAGTATAAGAAAGTTCATGTTATATTACCCAGCAATAATTTGGGACACCAAGAGTTGGCTGGAAGTTTATCTCATTTTTTAAAAGGATTATAAGAATGCAGATTGGTGCAGGCAATATGAAAAATAGTATGATGTTCCTCAAAAAATTATAAATGGAACTGCCTTATGACCTAGCAATTCCACTACTAGGTGTATATAAAAGCAAAACACTAATTTGAGAGAATATATGCACCGTTATGTTCATTGTAGCATTATTTATAGTAGCCACAATATAAAAGTAACCTAAGTGCCCATCATTATGTGATGAGTAAATAAAAAACTGGTGATATATATATATATATATATATATATATATATATATATATATATATTACTCAGCCATAAAACATAATAAAGAGTGAAATCTTACTATTTGAGACAGAATGTGCAGACCTAGAGAGTATTATACTAAGTGAAATAAGTCAGTAAGAGAAAGACAAATACCATATTATTCACTTACAAGTGGAACTTAAAGAACAAAATAAAAATGAACGAAAAAAATAGAAACAGACTCACAGACACAGAGAACAAACTGCTGGCTGCCAGAGGGAGGGGCTTTATGGGACTGGGTGGAAAAGGTGAAGGGACTGAGAAGTATAGATTAGTAGTTACAGAATAGTTATTGGGATATAAAGTACAGCATAGGAAATATAGTCAAAAATATTATAATAACTATGTATAGTATCTGATGAGTACTTGAACTATCAGGGGGACCACTTTGTAAAGTATATGATTGTCTAACCACTGTGCTGTACACAAAATAATATTGAATGTAAACGGTAATTGAGAAATGGAAACAAAAGAATATAAGAAAGGGGCATTTCCTTTTCTGCCTTTTAATGTTGACTTCAACATTCAGTGCTCGAGGAATTAGCCCAAGGGAAAAGCTTTAAGTCGCTGAGGACAGCAGGGAGGAAAGACAAAAAAGGACATTTGTCCTTCCTGGTGTTATTGAAGGGCTGAATGGCCAACTGCTGACCCTTTCTGTTGTTATTGAGCCCCAGTCCCATCTTGTAGCCAGGGGGCAAGAACCCTGGAAACAGCATTTCCCACACTCCCTTGCCCACTGGTTTATGGTAGTTTCTGTCAATGGCAAGGCACTTTCACAAGACGAGATGCAGGGAAGGAAGAAGACAGAGGTCATTCTTCCTGTTTCTGGCTCCTGCACTTAAAAGCAGTGGGAGGCGGCAGGCAAGGTTGTCTCCTATACCAGCAACAGCAGGGCATCTGTAGGTGGCTGGGGACTCCAGCAGGATCCTGGCTTCTGGTTCAGCAGCAGCCAAGTCGGATCCAGCAGCAGCAGCATCGCTCCAGCCCCAGCCTCCGTATCTGAAGAACATGCAGGAGGTCACCCCTTTGCTGCTCTAGCCTATCCAATAGCTTGGTGACCGATTCCTAGCATTAAAGTCACTGTCTTTTTAAAAAAACCTACAGTGATTTATATTTCCTGATCTGAACGAGACTGATAGACCACAGAGAGAACTTCCTTCCCTTCAGACTTCTTGTTATTAAAAAATAAATAAATAAATAAAAATAGCAAACTGTCCTTATTGTTTTGACTGCAGCTAAAAGCATCTTAAGTGATACTCAGTTTGGGACACATAGTGGAGAGGGGAAAGGGAATTTGTCGATAGCTAGTGTATGCTAAGCTTTGTGGAAAATATTTGATATATATTATCATATGGTTCTAATGGACTTATTTTATTTTAATTGTCACATATGTTTTTCTTTTTTATATTATACCTAGAAGCCCAGTGCGTGAAATTTGTGCAAGGGGATCGCCCCCCCCCCCCCCCTGCTGCAGTGGCTGCCTCTGCCTCGCCCCCCTCCCCCCACCTTCCTGGCCATCCATGGCTTCATCGGGAAGGTCGTCTGGTTTAATTAGCATATTATGATTTTATTATTATAGATCTCCTTGAGGATAAAGACTGCATGTTTATCCACATTTTATCATTCGCCATTCGTTGAACAGCCCAGAGCACGTTCAATATAGTCTTGGGTATTCTGAAACCAAACCAAAGGCACCATGCACACTCTTGTGTTCTCATCTGTTTTGAAGGACTTTGTGTTTCTTTTTACGTTTTCCAGGTTTGCCAGCAGTCAAAGCACATTATCAGCTACAACCTACCTAAGTGCACAGGAAATAAATGTCTGTGAAGTCTTTTAGCTATAGGTTATTTTGACATGAACAACATCAATTTTTTTTTGAGGCAAAAACCGAAGATGTACTTTCTTTCAAATGCTGAATTGCTGAACCAGGCTTGACACGATGGATGGCTCTTTAAACAGCCCAGTTCCGCCTCAGCTTTAATGGGTCCTCAGTACGCGCTCTCTGCGCCTTCCAAGTGTTCCAAAGGAACGAAGGAAAGCCATCTAGCCCATTGGCCAGTTTCCCTTTGGACAGTTTCTCCTTCCCCACCCTCCCCACACTTGCCAGATCCCACCAGGCAGCCTGCTGTGGCAGAAACCTGGTTACAGGGAGGTGTGGGTGATGGGCTTTAAAACAGTTACAAGTCAGCAGAGGGAAATGTGAATGCTTCAGAAAATCAGCCATCTGGCCTTGGAATGAGAATGCTGCAAAGATTCAGAAGGGAAATCAAGAAAGGAGAGGAGAAAGGCACCCCAGGACTCTGGGGAGAAGGGCATGGGCTCAGGGAGAAAGAATTCTGATGTGATTCTCCTCCACTCCAGCTCGCAGAAGAAGGGGAGGCAGGCACTGCTGAGCAGAAAGGCTGGGGGGCTGGTGGGGGGAGGGAGGGGGAGAGCTGGCAGAGCCAGCCTTTGGGCTAAGCCGCTTAAGGAGGATGTTAGTGAGGATTCAGATGCTGGGAGGCAGCTTGAGCTTAAAATTGGCTTCCTTTGCTACCTGAGAACTGGAGAGATTCAACCGCAAGTCTAAATGCAATGTGTGTGTTTTTTTTCAACTTTAATGGAAATGAATGTTGTTATAGAAAATGCGGGCAAGGCAGAAAATTTGAAGAAAACAGTAGTTTCAGCGCCTAATCCTCTGTCATCCCACCTCCCAAACATGACCACTGCCAACATGGAGGTCCATGCCCATCTGTTGCTTTTCTCTGCCAGGGTTTGCATTACCCAGTGGCGATCATGCTAGTTTCGCAATTCTATTGTTTACACACAATGCTTTGTAATATTTTTCTCTGTTTTTAAAATATGATTTGTATTATTATGACTTCATAATATTACATCAAATATTTGCCGTTTCTAATATATTCACTTACCTATAGTTATAATAGTTATACCATTTCCAGCATTTTGCTATTATAAGTAATGTTGCCATTGAACATTTAAATGTAAAATTTATTTGGTGTTTCAGATTATATTCTTAGGATTGAGTCAGGCAAGTAGATTGATTGAGTGAATAGGCAAACATATTTTTAAGTCTATTGACACACTAAATGAATATTTAACTTTGAAAAACTTCTACCTGCCTTTATAGATGCAATACTTCTTTCATTCATTATTATTTCAAAAATGCATCACCCCTCCTCCCCTTCTTCTTCCTAGCTTGCTGGGGAATATCTTAAGATGTCAAGTTGTCTTTGCTCCCAGAAGAGTAAAACATGGATATAGATTGTAGTCTGTATCACTTGAGTATGCGCCTACACTGGGCTTTTGTAGTAAATAAAATTTCTGCAACCAGTCTCAACAGTCAAATTATTCAACAGGACTATAATTTATTTTAGGACTAAGTAGTTGATGTTGTATGTGCCACAAAAAATAAAATAAAATAACATAACATAACATAAAAGATGTAAAAGCTTTCTGATAGGACCAAGACTATACCTGCAGATAGCTGCCACCAAGTGAACCCTAGTGCCTTGCAGGCACCCACAGGTAATCATTCCACGAATTACAGAGAAGCAGAATTAACCAATGCTATGAACTGCATGTTCACACCTCACCCCCCCCCCCCCAATTCGAAGCCCTAACCTGAAACAGGATTGTATCTGTAGTTGGTGGGTAAATAAATTGAGATGAGCTTATGAGGATGGAGCCCCCGTGATGAGATTAATGACCTTGTAAGAAGAGAAGGAGATCAGAGCCCTTGCTCTCTCTCTGCCATGTGAGGACACAGCAAGAAGGCAGCTTCCTGCAAACCAGGAAGGGGGTCCTCACAAGACATCAAATCTGTTGACACCTTAATCTTGGACTCCCAGCCTCCTAAACTGTGAGATATAAATGCTTGTTGTTTCAACTACCCAGTCTATGGTATTTTGCTACAGAACTTAAAACTAAGACAACAGATCATATTGATCCAGTTATAACTCCCAAACTTTCTTAACTGCCAGTGATTTTACATGCTTCCAGTTATAAATAATTTCATGAGTCAAATCACAATAGGGAATATTTTCAAAAGAAATACAGACTTCTTGTTTCTCTTACTAACTCTCAATTATTTCAGATCATTTTCCAGTAGCAAGTAGTGTAAGCATATACTTCAAAGTCAATAGTATTTAATGGTTTCGCTTATAATGAGAGAGTGATTAAACATAAAAATGTTCTCCTTTCTTTTTCCCATTTCTGTATCTTTCCATTCTGGTGGTCTTGTTATTCTTGAGAGTGTTCCAGAGCAGGGAGTTTTCATAGTAACCAGCCTCAATCATTCATTTTGCAGAGAGAGTTTATGTGGCTAAAGTAAGGAATTTAATGAATTCAAGATTAGAAATAAAAACTCAACCTCTAATTCCACTGCTCACTCTTCCACCTACTTCCTCACTTCTTGTACATCTATCAGGAAACATATTACTTATACCAACCTGCCTGTGGAATGCTTATGAAAAGAAAATCTTACTATATTTCTTAATGAGAAAGTTACTAATTCCCCCAAAAAGCTACCCTAAATAGTTTATGTTCCTTACAAAGCTAGACATGAAATAAAAAGTTCTAATTTATTTTCAATAATAGGAAATACAAATTTAAGTCAATCAATCTTAAAATGAATGTAGCTCTAAATTATTGAGCTCAAGTCTCACTGAAACCAGCATTATACGTATAGAAGAGAACAAAAATGTGCTTCATATACAAGTGTTTAAATCAATAAATACATTAATAATTAAATATTGTCCGTCACTATAAAACTGTACAATAGGCTAATTCTTTCTTTAATAATAAAACAATTATCAGTATCGTATTATATTTCTATGAAAAATTTCATGTGAGGAGGAGGAGAATATTCTTGTGAAGTCTCTTATTAACCCAGTTTTAATAATAAGGGCAGAATGGAAGGTAATCAGCCTCTGTGCATAGCATTATAATGATGATAATGGAACCCATGCAATCACATGGATATTTTGCTCTCTGTAACTAGCTTTGAATAATCAGTGATTTTCAATGGCAGAAAAGTGGCTATTTCAAGTTGCAACACTATGAAAGTATGGTGATGTTTACATTTAACCCAGATACATTCTCTTTTGGTTATATTTATATGGGACAAGATTTCAATGGGAAAGAAAAGAAAAGGGTAATTTTAATATTTCAGATTAGTTGAGCATTTGGTTTAGAATTGTAAAGATAGATTACTACTTATTTGGTTTTGTAAAATTACTTTTAAAATACATTGCCTTAATAATAAGATAGCCCTCAAACATTGACTTGGCTGTTTCATATTCCTCATTTTAGCTGAAAACATGTTATTGACAAATGCAGATTGGAAAAAGCACAAAATGTTTAGTCTCCTTCAGTATAGAGAGGAGATTGTGACCTCATTTCACTGTTTCAGGGGAGCAATGTGCTCATGATAGTTAAACTCATTTATAACACAATTTACACTATCCTTACATCTTTTATCAGGACTGTTTTCACCTAGATGGACCTCAGGGATCAGAAAGGGATGACACTTGTCATGGATGAAGGTAAGAGTAGTTTTTGGAGAAAGTTTTGATGCCATTCACCAAATCCTCAAAGTGATATAAAAATTTGAATTGTCATACAGATGCCAGACTTTGCTAAGGGTTTTTTGAAAGTCAAATTCCTTCTAGTTCTTTGAACCCTATATCCTAGTCCTTTAAAAGTTATATCTTCCTCTTGGACTATCCCAAAGTCCCTTGATGTAGCACTATAGGCAATTCTGTTCTTTCTAAAGAATATAGAAATAAGCCAGTCAGAAAAAGACCACATGATTTCACTCTTTTGTGGAATTTAAGGAACAAACTGAATTATCAAACAAAATAGAGACAGAATCATAGAGAACAGATAGACAGCTCTGGTGTGTGGGGTCCGGGGGGGGGGGGGGCACAGCTTGGGTGTTGGGATTGAGAAAAAAGCTAAAAAAGGAGAGCACTCAGGGACATGGACAACAGTGTGGTGATTTTGAGGGTGATTGGGAGGGAGGGTGAAGGTGGAAGAGAGGATATATGGTGATTGAAAAAATAACAAAAAAATAGCATTGACTTTTTAAAGATTAAATAAATTAAAGTTTGAATTAGCTCAATGGAAAGATAGCAATAAAAGACATTTCTGGGAACATATAAAGAAAAAGAATTGGAAAGATCAGGAAAAAATTTTATTGCATTATATGTCTGTCTATATGCCAGGGGTTGTTGCTGAGTAATAAACACAAGGTCATAGAAATTGTGAGGGGCAAGGCGAGGCTCTCCTCAAGAATTCTCATCCCCACACAGGAGATGTCCAGGTCCAAAGAGCCAGCAAAATGGAAAATCACACAGGATTGTCGAGGTTCAAATCAACAGTGGGGGAACGGAGAGAATTACTACTCCTTGTGGGGCTATAAACAGGTGTGTAGATGTGGAACAAGAAACCTGGGACTGGAAAAATGAGAATGAAAACAAGTTCAGGCAGAGATTTTAAAGGATCAGGCAGTTCCTAAAGACATCAAGAATTTCTAAGACTTTTAAAACTCTGCTTTACTTTGCTTAACTCAGTGTTTCATAAACATATTTAAAACAAGTTTTAAATCCATGTCTTATGTAAGGTCCGTTAAAATTCCAAAAAGCCAGTATTTTGTAGAAAACACTTTGGGGAATCAGCATGTTTACTTAGAGGCTGGCCGAAGCAGCTTTAGTGGTTAAGAGGGCAAGCTCTGGAATCAGAATGCCTGCATTTGTGCCTGCTCTGAAGCTTAACACGGATGTGGTCTTCCACATTTAATGTAAGCATCCAGAAGGACCTTAGTTTTCTTATCTATGAAACGTCGCCTATAACAGCATATTTCTCATAATGTAGTTACTAAGGTTAAAACATTTAAACACATGCCGAAACTGGTTTGGCTCAGTGGTAGAGCGTCGGTCTGGGTACTGAAGGGTCCCAGGTTCAATTCCGGTCAGGGGCATGTACATTGGTTGCGGGCACATCCCCAATATGGGGTGTGCAAGAGGCAGCTGGTCGATGTCTCTCTCTCTCTCATCGATGTTTCTAACTCTCTGTCCCTCTACCTTCCTTTCTGTGAAAAATCAATAAAATATATATTTTTAAAAAACATTTAAACACTTAACACAGTGCTAGAACCATGGTAAACTCTCCATAAATATAGTTACTGCTATCATCATCATCATCATCATCATCATCATGTTTGTCGTCACTATCAGTGCATTGGCCCAGCTAAAAAAAAATAATGTAGGAGAGTAGTATATTGGTTAGGATAGGCCAGAATTTTGTTTTTGCAACCTCCTAACTCCAGTGGCTTAAATATACCGGAAGGAGTCACCTGTTCGTCCTCGTCTCCGGGGCACAGGTTGATGGAGGCTCCGTGTGGTCACCCACTTCCAGGATTGTTGCAAAGAGGCCACGGAGACTTACACACGGTAATTAAAACTTCTAGCCAAAAGCGACATAAATTCTTCAGTTCACCTTCCACTGGACAAAGCAGGTCACATTGTTACACTTAACGTCAGTCCTTGCCAGGCAAACTACCCTTTCTTGTTCTCTTAGTGCCTGCTGATGGTTTAGTACCTCTGTTTCTCTTCCCTTGGCTGCCCATCATATTTATATCAGATATTACTTTCGTCTCGCTTTTCTAAAATGAGAAGTATTAATGAATATTATCCCCTCTCCCTCTGACATTCTAAGACCATGTGATCTCTAAAAGCTTTTCTATTCTGAAAGCAGCATGATTATAAATCTTTTCCATCGTGTACATTAGGCCATAATTCATGCCCTTGCATATCTGCAGACTGACCAATAGCGGCAACCCCCAGTCTTTAATAACGGTGCATGAGGAACTGTTATTAAAGAATGGGATACTGAGAAAGCAATGCTGTGGTAGAAAGCCAAAATTTTCAAACACAAAAGAGTACAATATTTTCTTAGTAGAACAAATAACTGAGCCAGAACAGAATTAAAAAGAAGAGCAAAAACACAAACCCCACAATTTATTGACCCCCATCAAAGAGATAACACTCGAATTTAGAGTCGCCCACAGCATACAGCAGCCTGTCTCCCTGGGGGCCTGCTAGCAATGCAGGTTTCTGCCTTGATATCAGATCTGCTGAACTGGTTTCTGTGCTGTTTCTGAAACTATCTGGTGCCCAATAAACAGTAGCTACTTTAATCATTAGCAGGTAAAACTATTAAAAATGTCACACCTTTAAAAAAAATAAGGAATAAAAAAGTTAAAGCCTTGGCAGGACTTTTCCCAACCTCCAAAGACAAGATCAAGCAGGAGCTCGGGCGTGAAGGCTCTGACAGGTGTGATGTTAGACAAAAAAAAAAATGTGCACAGTTGTAAGCCTTGTTTTCTTCCTTCCTTTCTTTTGGTTAATCCTCACCTGAGGATATTTTGTTTTCCCACTGAATTTTAGAGAGTGGGAAAGAGGGAGGGACAGGGAGAGAGAGAGAAACATTGATTGGTTGCCTCCCACATGCACTGGAACAAGCATGCAAACCAGGTGGGTGCCCTTGCTGGGAATGGAATCCACAGACCCTCAGTATGTGGGCCGATGCTGTAACCACTTAGCAACACTGGCCAGGGCAGCTGTAAGCTTTCCTAAAAGAAAGAGTTTATTGAGCCACAGGCTAGCCTGAAAGGATCAGGTTCGGGGCATGAAGTCCAAACCACATCAGCAGAGCTACATGGAAAAGACAAATACGTCTGCTATTCTGGAGTCCTGGGCACTTTTATACATTATGTTTTGAAAAATGTACGCTTTTTTGAAAGAATTTACATTGGTTACAGATAATTGGTTAGTGAAAAGGTGAAGCAGGGGTAGTTCTGTGGTAGGTAATATTTGGTAGGAAGAAGTATTTACTACTTTTGTTATAGGCAGCAGTCCTGAAAGTTCACCTGTAGAATGCAGGATGTGGTGGTGGCGAGTGATTGGCTCCTGGGCTCCTGGAGGTTGATTCAAAGCTCTAACATGCATTCAGAAGTCGACCTTTTGCTAGTTGGCCCACAGCTATTAACCGGTTAATTATTCCTGTCTCTCTGATCACTGTAATTTAATTTAGAACATCTTAGCGTTGCTGTTTTTCTCTTGTCAGTGGTGATGAGGGTAATAGAGAGAGAGGAAAGGCCTTGGTAGTATGAGAGAAAAGGAGGAAGAGCAAAGCGATGAATCAGACATCACCAAGCTCTCAAGCCTGGATGAGTGACAAGCCAAAGAAGATTACATTTTCAAAAGAAGAGTGCAGGCAACAAACGTTTTAAAAGGTCAAGAAGTGAGCAGAGCCATGTGGCCGACCCAGCCTCAGGAAAGGGACATATGGGACCCACGTTTTCTAGAGAGAAAAAATGGATGGTGATTTGTGGCAGACATGATGTGGGATTGGGGGTAAGTGAGCAAGGGCGGGCTGAAGGTAACCTTGAGATTCAAGGCAGTGTGACAAGGATGGATGGTGTTTGATTGCAGGAGAAAACCAGTAGTAGGTGTTGGATAAACTTCCCTTTTCTAGGCTTCAAATCCCCTTTAAACTCTGGTGTCTCTTATAAAGCAGAGTTTTCCCTGCAGTTTGTTATTTAAAGCCGGGGGTTTACTGTCACGCACAGGTGACAATGTGAAGTCAGGACATCGCCAGCTGGCACGTGGTGCTTCTCCATATTCCTCGACACTCCCCTTTCGTCCTCTTTGTCTCTGACTTAATATCCACTCCCACTCCATGATTCACCGGGGTTTTGCAACAAATCCCTCCTGACAAGCCCGCAAATCCTCCCGGATTTAGCGCAGGGCCGCTCTGGCCTCCGCGTTTCTCGTTTTGACTTTGGGTTGTTCTTTCAGGTGGGCAGGAAGGAGGCATCCAGAGCAACAGGATTAAAAATCCCGGAGAAAGATGCCTGGAAGGTATAAGCCGATCCTGCCACCGGCTCCCTCCGGAGAGCTGCTCACACCCACGTGAATGACAACGGCAGGCCTCCCAGGTCCTGGAGGGAGGCGCGCAGCGGAAAGCGCACAGCTTGATTTGCAGATGCCAATTTGAGCTTGCGGCCCAGTGTGTGTTTTGATTTGAGGACTCAGCAAATTGGATGAGAAAGTCATACAGGGGTGATGAATATGGAACACGAAACAGCCTTTTTTTTTTTTGTAATAAGCTGTCACCTATCTTTTGAGAGACAAGTTTTTTAAAGAGGTGAAGTGTGGCTAATGCTGGAAGCTAGAAATCTGCAGAAGTGTGCATGCGATGCCTTGAGGATGCTGCCACTTGCGGGGGGGAAAAAGAGTCCTCGGAATGGAAGGATTCCACATCTGTCTCCTTCTCACCTTGATTCTTTTCTTAAGGAAACTGCTACCACAGCGAAGACCTCATCTCTAGGCAGGACCGGGGGTCGTGCCAAGCAGCCAGGTGTACCTTGAGGAAAAAAGGGACTGACAGCTGGAGCATCCCGCTTCAGAAATTCCCAGCCACGCTAATGAGCGGGTCAGCCTCGCCCCTCCTGCAAGGAGGCGCGCTTCCTCCCATCAGGTGCATTGTCCATGAGGCCTAGAGAAATGCCTTTGATAAGATTCAAAGAGCCTTGAGGATTGTAAGGGGAAAAAAAAAGAACACCAGTTCACAACTGTTCACGGGGGCGAGGCCTGCCATGGGAGCCTGTTGGGGAAACGTACTCCCAGCCCCTGGAGACTTGGCCAGTGCTGGGGGTGGGGTGGTCCTGGGAGCCCGCGCTTTTAACAAGCGCCCCGGTGATTCTGAAAGCGGCTGGCCCAAGAATTAGGCTTAGAGAAACGGTAAACCAGGAAAAGAGGTAGAGGGAGGGGAAGACTCAATCCACCTAACCCACCTTCCTTCCTCCCACAGATAATTCTTTTTTTAAATATATTTTATTGATTTTTCACAGAGAGGAAAGTAGAGGGACAGAGAGTTAGAAACATTGATGAGAGAGAAACATCGACCAGCCGCCTCCTGCACACCCCCTACCGGGGATGTGCCCACAACCAATGTATGTGCCCTTGACCGGAATCGAACCCGGGACCCGTCAGCCCGCAGACCGACGCTCTATCCATTGAGCCAAACCGGTTTCGGCATCCCACAGATAATTCTTAAACCCTTGATATGGGACTGGCACTTTGCTATGCAATCGGGAAATAATGGCGTATTCGTTTCCTGGGGTTGATACAACAAATTGCCACAAATGGGAGACTTAAGATCAGAAGTCCAAAATCCAGGTGTCGGCAGGGTTGGTTCCTCTTTAAATCTCAGGTGAGAATCTGTTCCATGCCTTTCTCCTGGCTTCTGGTGATTTGCGGACAGTCCTTGGCATTCCTTGGCTGGTAGATGCGTCACTCCAATCTTTGTCTCTATGTTCACATCGCCTTCTTTTCTCTGTATTTTTGCATCCTTTTCTGTCTCTTGTAAAGGACTAACCCTAATCTAGCATGATCTCATTTATTTCCTTTCCTTAAATTTATCTGCGAAGAACCTGTTTCCCAAATAAGATCATATTATGAGGTTCTGGGTGGAAATGAGTTGGGAAGAAACACTGTTCAACTCACTACAAACAGTGAGCAAAAACAGAACTGGTCCCTGCCCTTCTGGAGCTTACTGTCCATTTGGGGAGATAGATATAAGCAAGTGATCACTCAAAGAACCGGAAAAGTTCAACTGTGAAAGCACAGGTGCAGTAGTCATGTCTAGCCCATCCATCAAGAGCTATTTTATTTGCTCTTATTATTGCTTTTCTAAGTTATCACCTTGTTTACTAAGGATGCAAAATGTAAGAAGTATAAGGTAAGGTCGGTCGATCCCCTGGCCACAGGAGGCTGACAGCCCGTTTGGGGTGATGCGTCAACTGCATATTAATCAAGCATAAAATAATCACAAATGTTATAAATGAAACACTAAACTGTGTTGGAAACGTAAATGTGGTACGTATTCACAGAAGCTGAATATGGGTGGGTAGTTTTATTTGGACAGGAAGGACAGGGTTCTGGGAGTCCTAACTAATCCCACGAGCGAGTCACAAAGGCACAACCAATGTATTTGGCCACATACAGGAGTAGGTAGGTATCTGAAAACTGGATGGCAGGCTTTTATTGCTACCAACTTCACAGCTTTCTGAGTCAGTCATTTCCAAGCTTGCAGCTGTGCTGGTAGTAATAGCCCACTGTCTCACTAAGCCCAATAAGGCTTATATTCCCGATCAATTTGCGACTAACATTCCCTGTACTCTAGGGAGGACTGAAATACTGTTTTGCAAATAGTAGCAGTTAATGATAAATATTTGCTGAGTGACTTAAGTAAAATAAGTCTTCTCAAGCAACACTTTTTTTCTCTTTGTCTCTCAGCGATATAAATAAGTAAGTACTATTGACTCCGAAGGACAGAAAAAAACCCTGCAGTGGCTATTCCCACCTTTTATTAAGTGTGTTTATATTTGATGCATTTTTATCTCCTGATTTAAATCTACTCATCACTTATTGAGTACTCACTGTGGCCCAGGCATTTAATCAATGCTTAAACCAACATCCATTATCCCACCAGCACCCTGCAAATAAATGTTATCCCCATTTTACCGAGAGATCATTCTGGGATTCTAAGCCAAGTCTTTCTGATCCCCTCATCCATGCTAAGTTCACCAGGCCTCTCTATCTGAGGAGGTGGGCAACTTTCAACACATTTCCTGGCTGGATCTATGCCTAATTGGGGCACAGTAGCTGTGCCCCAAGTGTCAAACAAATCTGCCTGCTACTTCAACCCACTGTGCGAACCCCACTGTTTTCTCTAACTTCCTTCTTTGTTATAATTAGACAGGTTTTATGGTTCTTACCTCTAACTTCCGGTCCCCTTTCCCTTCCCTAGGCCTGTCTTCCACTGTACACTCCCCTCATTTAGATGCCTCATTCAGGCCAGGTTCGTCAGCCTTGGGACACCCCTGGTTCAGTCCTCTTCTGACCTTCAGTGGAAATGTGTAACTCCAGGGTTCCAGATCCCTTGGTGATGAACCGTGAGTAGGGTCTGCACCCAAGGCACTGGGGATTTGTTAGAGGATTGCTTCTTGAGGAGATTTAGGGGCACGAGATCAGACCACAGGTGTTGGAAGCACCAGATAACCAAAGGCCACAAAAGCCCCATTTTGACCCCTGCTTTTAGAAATAACAGAGTCCTGGTTACCCCAGAATTGCTTTTCTGGGAGCCAGACTGACCAGTTTTCTGCCTGCACGTCCCACAGTACGTTTGCTGTCAAGAAACCTCCCTCTGTAGCTATCCTGATCATTTCTTTCCTGGGCTGTTTGGTGTGGCCTGTTCTTGTGATGCTAATGAAGCCTCTGTTAATACCGAGGTGACTTTATAGAATGCCAAGATGTGTGGGAGCAGCATTCTGTAAACCAATTAATAATATTTTCTGGAGTGGAGAAACCATCAATCTATTTGGCAACTAAGCAATCTTAAGTGCATCCTGAACTAAGGAAAGATGAATGGTGGGAGGTTAGCCCTTTGAGGGGAAAATGAGGCCGTGAGCATCAGTAGTCACCCAGCCATCACATGAGAAAATTAACTTTTCTTCAAGAAAATTATATGGTCAGGCACGTCTTCTTACCTATCCAAGAAAAAGGGATTCTTGGTGAGCTGACTGCAGAATTCGTTTCTATTCAGCAGCAGGAATATCCCTACATGAGTGGAGGACACAGGGCCATTTTCAGACTTTATGGGTTCTACTCCCCACCATATGAATCATATTTAGGTGCACCCACATTCTCATTCAATATATAATTTGGGAGTAAAAATGTTAGAAAATAAATTTATTAAATTCATTTTAAAAATATGTGGCTTCTGGTCAACTCATTTAATTTATCATTGACTATAATTTCTTGAAAATCATCATACATCCTCTGGGATGCTTGCAAGTTGCTTTCAATGATAGCAAAAACATAACAATGAGCGAAGCTGACATACTGTTTCATTTTGTAGACATGGAAATAAACATCTAAGCATTTTGATTTTAGAGATTTTGTTTTTGTTTTAATTTAGAGCCAGGTTTTTTTGCCCTCCCGTCAGTATTTAACCTGATTTTAGTAAAAGCCAGAGTAGGTCCTAGCCCCAGGCCATGTGTCTATTGAATGCAGTAGACAGAGGGCCCTGGTTTTTCTCTGCTTGATGACTGTAGCCATTGTTGTTTTCTATTATATGATCTAGCCCCTGTTTAATATTTTCCAAACAACCTTTCTACAGAAATAAAATGGGTTGAGCTATCACCTCCAATATTGCAAATAATTAATGTGTGTGCATATAAACAATTACTATACATAAAATTTATTGAATGGTTACATATGTCAGACATGACAATATACTTTATCCACTTCATTTCTCCCTCTCTTATTTTTGTTTTTGTGTTTTATGAAAACAATTGGTAAAGGGGAAAGGAGACGATAGGGCGGGGAGATAAAGGTCAGAGAAACAGAAAGCAGTGTAGCAGCTCAGCTCCCCATTTCTAGGGAGAGAGATTACAGGGTCTGTCTACTCCCAGGTCCTCCTTTTTACTTAACGTCACTATAACCCTGGGCATGTTACTTAACATAGCTGAACTTTGGGTTCATTAGCTACAAAATGTAACAAACAACAACAACAACAACAACAAAATGGTACCTGTTTCAAAGAATGCTTGTGAAAAGAAGCCAGTATACTAAGAAGGCTAAATAATGAATATTCAAAATATATTAATTACTATTATGAAATCTGCTTGAAAAACCTAAGCTGAGTTTGGATCTCCTTGAGCCTCAATACTGAACATGTCTGGGATCAGTGGAGGTTCAAAATAAATCAGCGAGTTTGCCTGGGATATTATGATGCAAAACAACCTATGAAGAGGAGAGGTTGACAAATCTAGGACCTAGGCAGGGGTCTTTGAAGTTGCCAACATGTAACCCAGGACTTCGCTATGTTTCTGTGGCTTTGAAGTTAAAGCATTTCAAGGCATTTTTTTTCTTCTTACTCTTCTGAAAACACAAAGCATTAAACAAAGGAGGAAAAAAACACGCTCCCTGATTTAGACATTCTAGAGGTCACAGAATCGTTAAACTTTCTAAATCTGGGGCCAGCTGCTCCTCCATCTCCCAATGCAGAACAGATTTCCAGCCCAGAATTTGCAGCATTCCTTTCATGCCCTTCATTAAAGTATTTTTGCCTGATAGCAACTTCAGCTTCCTTCTCGTTTGGCCAGTATCTTATCTGGCAGCATTCTCAGTTAAATATTCATTGGTCAAATTAGAATTCAACCAAATGCCTTCCTATTTAAAATGGCTGGGTGAATACAGCGATCATTTGTCAATGTCCCCTTCTGAATTGTTACTGAGACAGACTTGTGCACATTATTTGAGACAGAAAATGAATAGTTTCAGTTGCTATGGTTACAACTAGGGTATGGGGTAGTTGTTTACAAGTTATCTTTGTTTTTAGACTCTACGCATGTGCACACGGTGTACATCTCCATATGTATGCACACACGTGCTTGTGAGCTTAAGTCCTAGCTATTCTGGAAATGCAACCTTTTAAAAATTCTGCCCCACTCTCTCCATCAATCACCTTATCATTGTTGGATTATCTTTATTTTCACTTCAGCAGTTATGATTTCATATTTATCACAAAAGTAGGGGCACAGATATGTTATTGCTGCTATCCTCAAATGCTCTGAGAATTAACAGATTTTTGCTGATGTTGGCTTCATAAATAAAGTTTACATCTTTATTCCTAAAGAGTGTCTATTTAAACAACAACATAACCCCACAACCAAAGTAATCTGAGGGGATTAGTTTAGCAGTTTATCATTTTGCTACACTCCTTAAACCCAGTACTAGTCAGAATTCGTAATTGCCAGCAACAGAAATCCAGTGTAGCGGATTAAGGAGTAATTTCATTTAAAAAAAAAAATATGAGGAGCTGCCCCAGATTCACAGAAGGCTAGGTAATCTGATTCAATCCTAAACTTCCAGAAACAAAACTCTAAATCACTTCACAGAATCAGTCTGATAAAAAAAACAAAACAAAAAAAACCTTCCTGCCCTAGCCGGTTTGACCTGTGAACTGAAGGGTCCCGGGTTCGATTTAGATCAACGGCACACGCCCAGGTTGGGGGCTCTATCCCCAGTGGGTGGTGTGCATGAGGCAGCAGATCAATGATTTTCTCCCATTATTGATGTTTCTATCTCTCTCTACCTCTTTCTTCCTCTCTGAAATATATATATATTTTTTAAAGAAGAAAAACTAAATAAAAGAAAAACCTGCCTCCATTAAGTTCTAGATGCTCCAGTTTTTAGGAACTCAGCTTCCTTGTAACTACCACTGTCTGTCTCCGCAGTGCCAACATTCTACATGAGACATGCTTCCTTTGAACCAAGGTGGTCAGAGCAGATGCCATGTTTACCAGGAAATGGATTTTGCCCATCATGCTGATCACTCCTCATTTCCAGTCTCTGAGTGTGTGTCTGATTGGAGGACCTGCACCCTCCCATGGAAGGTAGGCTGGAAAATGAGTGGAGTTTTTATCAAGAGGAGGCAGGATCAACCAAAGGACTTGTGTGCATGCATATGGGCCTAGTCAGTGGCCATGGACAACAGGGGGGTGGGGGAATATGTGGGAAGGGTTTGGGATAGGAATGGGGGGATGAGGACAATTATGTGATACCATAATCAATAAAATTTAAAAAAAGAAAAAGAGAAAGCAGGACAAAAAAAACCCTCAGAAAAGTTTAGAGCTTCAAAAGATGCTCAAAATCAGGAAAACATAATAAATGACCACTTCGAATACATCTGATGAGTATATAGTGGCCTTTTCTAAAAAGTCTTTTATTTAAAATAGTTAAATCAACGAAGTAACAAGGAAGAAACTCTCCAGGCTGTGATCTAAGGTCACTTCTTCTTGTTTCCTGTGTCCATCTTCTCAAACCTCCCCGAGAGCATCGCTCCAAATGCACATTAGGGGTTTACTCTTTCTATCAGATGACTGTCAACAAAACATAAACTGTTATTTCTCTCATCTTAAAAACAATCAAATGCCGTTCTGTCTCGCCTCCATTTCCCTCCAATTACTGCTGTCTAGCTCCTTGCCCCATTCTGATACATTTTGTAGGAACTTCCAGATAGATTTGTTCTTATTTACGATTGCCCATTCATCTCTATCATTCCCTCTTTAACTCACTCCAATTGTGCTTTGGCCTCCATCTCTCCACAGAAATTGTTCATGTCAAGTTCATGAATGACTTCTCATAGCTAAATCCAATTGATGGCCAATTTCCATTCCTTTTTATAGTTGAACTACCAGACTCATTCAACAGATCAGGAGCTATAGTATATGTCATACCTCAAACATACACACACACACACACACACACACACAGAGAGAGAGAGAGGGAGAGAGAGAGAGGGAGGGAGGGAGGGAGGGAGGGAGAGAGAGGGAAAGGGGGGGAGAGATAGAAAGGCACTTTGATATGTTTTCTAAAACTTCAAAAGTGTATACTCAGTTTTTTAAGAGATCAGTCTATATTTGCTTGTCTATCATGAGAGTGAAACCATACCTAAATGAAACAGAAAAACATTATGAAACACATCATATATGGAAAAAGTTAATACCCTTTTTTATTTGGTGCTTATTGTGTGCCTGACACCAGGCTGAACATTTTATATATGCAAGTCTACTTAATCTTTCAACAGCTCAGAGTATAGAAATGATGCTCAAACTATGCAGTGCTCCATGTAATCCAGCGAGGGGGCAGCTGACAAAGCAGCTGAGCGTGGATTGCAGTGTAATTAAAGTGGTTCTGGTGCTCTGCTAGGCTCTCTGATATTCACCTGAGTCAGGCCTTCACTACATAAAGGCGAGAGAATGAGATGGCAGCTTGAACCCACTGTGATCACAAGCTCCTTCCCTCTGTGCTGGAGAGGTGAGAGCAGGAGAACCTGGGAGAAGATGTGGGTGAACTGTGAGAAGTCCTGCTGTCACCTTGGAGGAAAGGGGAAAGTCCCCGCCAAGGCCAGTCCCATCCCCTGACTCTTGGTGGCAGCCTGCCTGAGGGAGCCAGGCCTGTGTGCACAACAGAGCAAATGATACTTTACTTTTTTTAATTATTGATTTTGGTATCACATAATCGTCCTTATCCCCCCCCCCATTCCCATCCCAAACCCCTCCCCACATATGCCCCCACCCCCCTGTTGTCCATGGCCACTGGCTAGGCCCATGTGCATGCACACAAGTCCTTTGATTGATCTCTTCCTCTTACCCCCACCCTCCCCTACTTTCCCTCTGAGGTTTGAGAATCTGATCGCTGCTTCTCCTTTTCTGGGTCTGTTTTTGTTCATCAGTTTATGTTGTTCATTATTTCGTCTAGAGGTGTGAGATCATGTGATCCAAGAAATACCCTTGTAAGAACCTAAACTGAGACATGCCATAATGGTTGCTGAGAGGCAAATGAATCAGTCTGTAGTGAGTTCCTTTCTGGGCCAACAGTTCTTTTGAGTCCCAATTTCAATGTCAAATAGTTTCTTGTGTGTACATGTCAGCCATGATATTTCAGATCTGGTTGGTGGACAAATGGTGATAATGCAGGTGTGACCATCTCTGATTTGGTCTTGGGCATCCTTCAGCAACACGCAGCTGCTGTCTGCTGGTATGGTGAGGCGTCGTCAGCATCTTCCATCTCTGAATTGTGTCTCTTCTGTCTTCATGGCTGGAGCACTTCTGTCTATTGCTCTCTGTTACAGGATTCCAGATGGTCTCGGAGTTGTTTTCTGAAAATATGCAAACCTATTCTCAACCAAAAGTTAATAAAGGGATATTTTCTTTAAATTTGACTTGGGATTCTTTTTCATTTTTTCCCCCCAAATAATTTTCCTCTGGCTTGTTATGACACCATGTGTATATTTTCATGGGTGACTTGCTGTTAGCATTTTGAATGAAGGTTAATTTTCTAAAGTACAAATTTTTTAGATATAAATTATTCTCAGGATATTTTTCCTTACATTTTACTTTACTTTTTTATGAATCTATGGGTAACCTTTTTACTGCCAAGGGCCATTTGGATATTTGTAATCATTCGCGGCATACAAAATTATCACCTTAAACATTAGCCTGCTTTATTTGGTCAAACATTTCATTAATTCACCCCTAATGCCTTAGCAGATACAGATCAAATGATTTTGAGGGCCTTATATGGCCTGCAGGCTAGACTATACCCACCCATGATTAGAAGATGATCTTTTAAGGTATCAGAAGGAATACCGTATTTGCCGGCGTATAAGACGATTTTTTGGCCCTGAAAAATATGCCTCCAAGTGGGGGGTAGTCTTATACGGCGAGTATATAACAAACTCCGTATTTTTAGTGGAAATGTTAGGGGGTCGTCTTATACGCCCAGTCTCTTATATGCCGGCAAATACGGTATTTTTCAGGGCCAAAAAATCGTATTATACGCCGGCAAATACGGTACCTCATACAGCATTTAAGAGAAAAACTCCTTGCCATCAACAACCCTCACCAAAAAGAATTTTACAAGTTTTTTTCAAAATTTCAAATTCTTTTTCTAGTGGGTGATGGGTAGGGGCTCAAATAATCCTCACTTTTTTTTCTGCCATGTTCTTATAAAATGTGTCTTGGCTAGTGTTCCACCTAGAAGAAGCTCAATTGTCTATTTGTTGGATTGGGAAATGCCAAATTGACTTGGATTGGCTACTTGACTCCCATGGATTTCAAAGAAGCTTTTTCATGCAAAGATATGGGAAATAAGGGAATGTGTCACAAGTCACATAAGCAAATATATTTTTCTTAAATTATCAGGGTAGAATTAGAGTAATTCATTTTTAAAGTAAAATTCTGTTTCTCTCCCTCACACCCCCATCCCTCATTCCTGTTGTGTCTCTGTGGTTTCATTTGTTTCTGGCTTAGGAAATTGTGGCAAACAGCAGATGGGTGAGAGTCTGCCATTCTCCGCTGTGCCCACAGGGGAGAGTGGCAGCTGTGCTCTTGTCCTCAGTGGAGGCTCCTTTGATAAATGTCAATGAAGTGATCTTTTCTTTCCCAGGGAGGAGGTGGTATTGTAAACCTGCCACTATGATCATTAATACTTAACAAGGCCTTCTCTTTCTTTACCAAGAACAACCCTGGGGACCATTCACAAGGCTTTGTAATGGAGGAAGAAATTAACCTTTTGTAGAGAAGCTAGCAGCTCCATTAGATAAGTCCTCATGCAGGGTCTGGCCGGGGAAAGAGTCTCTGTAATCTCTTTGGTAAACAAGCTGGCAGATCCAGTATTTGAGGTGATTATGTATCTTCTTTGTGTATGTGTGTGTATTTTTATTGATTTCAGAGAGGAAGGGAGAGGGAGAAAGAGATAGAAACATCAGTGATGTGAATCATTGATCTACTGCCTCCTGCATGCCCCCTGCTGGGGACTGAACCCGGGACTTAAACCATGATCTCATGGGTCAGTGCTCAACCACTGAGCCGCACTGGCTGGGCTCTCTTCTTACATTTGTAATTAATTGAACTTATCCCTGTCCCAAATGGCACCTGGACAGGAATGCTGGAGGCTATCCAAACCAGTCCATACTGACCAGTCTCAATGTGCAAGCCAAGTGCAGGGGCACTGGCTAAATCTGTGCATGGGGAAGGTGCAGATGAGTGATGCCTAGCAGGGGTGTCCTCTTTCTCCCATGACAGCCTTCGTGAAAAATAATAATGCTGTGAATAAACTGTTTCTTCCCAGACACTGAAATAAGGACAAACTTCCCTCAAACTCTTTATAAACTTAGAGAAGCTTAAATCCTATCACTGGCATGGTGAATTTCTTCTCCTTTTTTTATTATTATTTCATTAAGCATGATCCCAATCAGTCCTGGGAAAGGAAGAAGGGAGGAAAGAAAACCAGCAGATATCAAATATCTCTATTGCACTGGGATTTCACACAGATATCTGATTTGATAAATGATGTAATCCAATGAGGGGCATGTTGTCAGACCCATTTTATAAATGAAGGGACGGAAAGGACTCGGGGGAGTTACACGGCTTGTTAAAGTCCATGCCTCAGAAAACTGGAGATGTTGAGAGTCAGAGATAGGCACAGTCCTGTCTTGCCATTGTTCTTTGACTCGATTTTCAAGAGAACCTGACTAATATGAAGAAGCATTTAAAGGCATTTAATGTAAACAGATGTTCGTATTTCCTTAGAAAAGACTTCACAAGAAGGTGGCTGCTCTCAGCCAGGCTGGAAATTTGACTTGATGAACTTAGAAATTAATCCTACTCTGCCAAGCCAACCTAAAAATCTCCTCTTAAGCCCTTTCCGTTTAAAAAGAAACAGATCTTATATAATATGTATAAGACATGAGACTGTTAGACCTCCCATAGTTGTTTTTTTTAAATGTATGGTTTATCAAAATAATGCATGTGCCAGGATTCGATGGCAAATAAAGTCACAAGTCTTGTAGGAAGATGCAGCAGCCCCTGTCCCAGTTCTCACACTCTGCTCCCTAGCAGTGCCATGTCTAACTGTTACAGCTCTTCTGCTGTTCACCCTCGTGTTGTTACCTAGCACCGGTTTACTGCTCCATTTTGTTTTATTGTGTCTGTTGAGGATGGTGCAAATAAAGATGTATGTTTCTAACACCTCACACGCACATGTTCCACTCCTCCTCAATTTATATTAATTACTTTCGGAGAGATTACTGAGATATACTAGGTACTCAGCACTGTTCTAGGACATGTGGGGATACAAAAGCAGCCAAAAATAGACTGAGTCCTTGTCCTCATAGGACTTAAGTTCTAATGAGAAAGGCAGACAAAAACAAACAGATATAGATATACTCTATCGGGTGGATGACAGATATGGGAAGGAAAAAGCAGGCCAGGAAAAAGGGAATGGAGGGTGAGGAGTGGTGGCTTTAAAAGGATTATTTTTCTTTAAATTTCAGCGCTTACATTACTTTCATATGTAGATTTATTTTACACACAGCCATATGTATTATGATTACACTTTGATTCTTGTAAAATTTCTGTTTTCCCTGGAATTGATCACTGCTTTGGCAAGGAGATTGGGAGGGGTATTGGTTTGCCTTTCTGTAACTAAATCATTGGCAGTCTCTTCCAGGGTGTAACATGTTTCCTACAAGGGTCAAACAAGGCAAAAAAAACAAACAAAAAAAACCTACCAGTGCCACATCTAGCCTACACCCTCTGCCTCCTGCTGGCTCTGCCCTCATTGGGCAGCTGTCCTTCACCATCATGAGAAAACCCTTTGCCTCTTACCTGTCAGATCCCCTTAAGGTGACCCCATGTCTCCCTCCTTCTTAGTTTAGACCTCCTGCTGATGGAACACATGTCCAGCAGTTGCCTGGAGAAAGGTTCAAGGGAGGTACATTTAAAAAAGAAAATAATACACACTTTGAAAATATCTTTATTCTATCCTCACATTTGAGTTTAATTTGTGTGGGTGGAGGAACTTAAATTGAAAAAGATTCTCCTTTGGACTTTTGAAGACATTACTCTCTTGTCTTTCCCAGCATCCAGTGTTGCGCTTGAGAAAATACCAACTTGAACTGTCAATTCTTTCTTTGTGTTCACATAGACTTTAACTGGTTTCTTTATCACTGGTTCTGAAATCTTGGAACAGGGTGCCCTGAAGTAGCTATGTCTTCATCTGAACCTTAGAATCTGAAGTTCATGTCCTTGGAATCTGTAACTCTTCCCTTGTCTCATTCTCTGAACCTTTTCTCCCTTCCTTTTGTTTGCTTCTCTTCTAAAATATCTATTAGTCAGCCATTGGACCAACTGAATTGATTCCCTAAATTACTTCTTGTGTTTCTCCTTTTTTCTTCTTGCTTTGCTTTCTTTGTGGGAAATTTTCTCAACTTTATACTTCAGCTTTTGTGTTGAATTCCCCCCCCCATATTTTAAATAAAAGTAATTCAGTTTTATAGCAAAGTTGAAAGCTTTTCTCAGTAAACATTTTGTATTTGAATTTTTAAATTTATTATATTAATTTTTAATAACTTTTTATATTCTCTGGTTATTTCTACCTTTAGGATCCTGGTATTATTTCATATGTGGCATTTTCTCTTACATGTATAAGGAATTTTTAAAATGTTTTATTATACTCATTATCTCTGTTTCCTCAAGGCTACTTCTATTTTCCTCTTTGCTTTCATCTTTCCCTTTAGTGTTAGGTACTTCCTGCAACTGTCTGGTGATCCTTGGCTATTTGTTCATATTAAGAGTAAAGAATGGCCAGACAGATTCAGCATTTTCCCCTCTCTTCTGTTGGAAACCACCCAATAACAGCACAGGGGGCGGGGGAAGGAAAGAAAATACTGAAAACTCCACTTTTGGTAAAATTTTGAAACAGACTCCAAAATATTTGAAAGGAAGCCACAAATAGCTGATTTTACACTGAAGCCTCTTAAGGATGGGGGGTGGGGGGGAGATACAGAGAAATTTCAGTGGGAAAAAATAAACCCCACCAAAATAGGTTTTGGAAATTGTCCCCAAAATCTTATTTCCTGATGGGCAGAATGTGCTGAGGGGCCAGAACTATAGCCCTTGGTCTTCAGCAGGGGAAGAGTGAGGTGAGACAGAAGCCCTGCCCACCAACCTATTTTTTTTTTTAAGAGAAGCAGAGAAGGCAGGGCTACCTGAAAGTATCACAGAAAAATCCTCTGAAGAAATCAGACTATCTTTGTGATAATTGAGAATTTGAGAGTTTTTTGTCATAAAAATCTGCTAATCTTGGTTCCTCTACACTCATCTGGGAAAGCCAAGTAAATATAAATATTAATATCAACCTCCAATCTAGTCACATATATCATATATATTTTATATATATATCATATATATTTTATACATGTAATCTGTCTAAACACACACACACACGAATCTATACACACAAAAAAAAAGAGGAAAAGGAAAGCATTATTTATTAACAGATAAGGTATATTCCCTAAAAAATGTTGCCATGGAGAAGCTAAGACTGCTAAACATCCTGGACCAATGTGACAATCATCCTTATGTATTATGGATTCAGACTTCCCATCAGGTGAGCTGTACCTAGGACTTGATGGAGGCAAAAAATGGGAAAAAGAAGCTCTGTAATCACAGATTTGTAGCCAATCAGCTTGTCTATATTAAAAATAGATATTTTGATCTTCAAGTATCATTTTCATGTCTTATTTATCACTTAATTTGGACCTAGGGTAACTTACTACTTATTGTGAACTTCTAACACCAAAGTATGTAATTAAATAAGAAATAAGATAAGGTATAATAGCCTTCTTTTGTTTTTTTTAAATGTATTTTTATTTATTTCAGAGAGAAAGGGAGAGGGAGAGACAGAAACATCAACAATGAGAGAGAATCATTGATCGACTGCCCCCTGCATGCCTTCCACTGGGATCCAGCCCACAACCTGGGCATGTGCCCTGACCATGAATTGAACCATGACCTCCTGGTTCATGGGTGGATGGTCAACCATTGAGTAACACTGGCCAGGCTAATAGCCTGATTCTTAATGATATGAATGGGGCAGAACCCTGGTTAAGTGCTATCCCGCTCTGATCTGCATTCTATTCAACAGAATGGGACACTGGATACTCATTTGACCCTCTTGCTTCCCTTGGATGAGCAATTTAAGTGAGAGTAGAGCAGGAAACTGGTAACTGCATCAGCCACAAATGCCCTTAGACAGATATCCTGGCCCAGTGGACTCTTCCAGTGTAAAACTAGCAGGTGGCAGGTACGGGGGTGGGGGGGGGGGAGGGAAGTATGTCACTACATACCATTCCTTCTCTCTTGTCCACTGAACCCAAGTACATATGTGTCTTCTATTCCATGGATTCTGGTGTGTGGGTTTAGAAAGACTGGGACGAGAGTTATTTACTACTAGACTTGCCAAAAGCCAATCCAGGCACAATATTGTAGGGGCAACAAGAAAAATATTTTTTTTTTGAAAGAATTTGATATTTGAAGGGGAAAAACTATCAACTTTGTTTTTGTGGGAAAAGTTGAGACATTTGTTTTATTTTGAAGTACTTATGGATGGAGAGTCATACTCTTTTTTTTACTGTTTCTGGCCTTAAAAGATCTTAATCCAACTAGATTTTTCCCCCCCTAATCTTAATCCTTTAGCCAAATGAGGAACCTACTTTAACAGTTTGACAGTCTGTTTCTTATGATAAATGGAATAAATCACACTGTGATTTATATATTCCACACCCATGAGGGTGACATAGTGTGAGCGAGCATTCTAAGTCAAGACTCAGTTTCTGAGTGAGAGGTGGAGAATCAGACCCCAGGCCATTGGTGATATGGACAAAGTGAAAATCCTGAAGACCCTCTAATTCTGCTGCAGAGTTTCCGTCCAACCAGGACCGCTGTTCCTTACCGCTTTGTAAAGCGCCATTTCACAGTGGGCCTAGGAAAAGGGGCTCTGGAGACCACTCATTCCTGGTACTCCCTGACGCCATCAGGTGCGGGGTTTACAGTTGTAATCATTTTGTCTTAAATATGTAGAGATGACATTTTAGGTTCTAGAAGATTTTTATTTTATTGATAGAACTTTTTAACATATTACGCAACTCTGATTAAATAACTTATCCAGGCTGTACTGAGGTCCTTCATGGAATAAGGGAATCCAGGAGGCCAGTGCTGTCTAGGGTTCAGTTTTAAGCTTCCTAGTCTTTCTCCATTTTACAGGCCATTGCTCATGATTCTAGTACTTGTCATTTTATTAACTTGCCAAGATGTCAAAGGCAGAGAGAAGCCTTTCTCAGTCCCTGACCAGAAGCTTCGACCACTGGTGTGATTCCACAGCAAAGAACAGGCCCGGGGTGGCCTGACCCTGGGCTAAGGCAGGGGTGGGTGGCTCAGGGAGGGGCTGGGAGTACTGATACTTGAGTACTAGCACCAAGCATTTCATTGGGAAGGAAAGGGCTGACTGGATAACTCATCAATGAGAGGCAAGATAAAGGGTTGTCACCCTGGCTGGTGTGGCTCAGTGGTTATAGCATCTTCCCACACAGGGATGGGTCTGGGGTTCCATTCCCAGGCAAGGACATGTACCTGGGTTGCAGGACCCAACCAAGGCCTGATTGGGGCATATGCGGGAGGCAACCAATGGATGTGTCTCCCTCACATTGATGTTTCTCTCTCTCTACTTCCTCCCTTCCACTCTCTAAAAATCAGTGGGAAAAAATATTCTCCGGTGAGGATTAACCAAAAAATAAAGAGAGAGAAAGAGAGAGAGAGCAGGTTGCTGGAGAGAGAGAGAGAGAGAGAGAGAGAGAGAGAGAGAGAGAGACTGGGCAACAGAGCCAAATTTAGAGAAGAACAGGAACTAGGAGAGAATAGACGGGACCAGGAAATCACAGTGGGAACTCATGGAGAGATGCTGCCTAGTGAGGCTGCAGTAGGTTGGCAGCTGGTCCGGGTAAAGGACCAAGGATGACGAGGCTGCATTGCATGGCTGTGCTCCTTAGGATACCCCAGAGGAAGAGGACAGACAGAAAGCCTCCCGGAGACCGACAGCAGGCAGATCACGAAGCAGGTCTGGGTTCAAGGGCCGAATTCCTTTCATGTCATCTGGTGTTCTGTTCTTCCCCTGCCCCAGTGCTCACTACAGTGAGGAGTGCTGGGCTGTACTGTAGCACGGTGGAGGGGAGTTGTCTGTACCCCAGGCTTTGGAATTGGGGTCTAGGGAAGTGGTCGGCAAACTCACTAATCAACAGAGCCAAAAATCAACAGTACCATGACTGAAATTTCTTTTGAGAGCCACATTTTTTAAACTTAAACTTCTTCTAACGCCACTTCTTCAAAAACAGACTCGCCCAGGCCTTGGTATTTTGGGGAAGAGCTACTCTCAAGGGGCCAAAGGGCCGCGTGTGGCTCTTGAGCCACAGTTTGCTGACCACAGGTCAGGGGCATGCACATTCTCTTCACACTCCCCGTCCTCCATGCTTTAGCTCAGTGGCCCTGAACCTGGGTTCTGCCTCTTTCTCAGCTTCCTTGGATTATGCCTCAGTTGAACTCCCCACCTTGCTCTCCCAGAGCCAGTCTCTTAGGTCAGTTCTGATCAGAGTGCTGTGTTTAAGTTGACCTGTTTTGTCTGTGCACCGGCTGGATTATAAATTCTTTAGCGAGGGAAAACTTGTCACACTCACCAATGACTCCCTAGCACCCCACACAGTGATTGCATGTTGGGCAAATGATTATTTGTTGCATGAAGTGTCTCAAGCATCACACTTTGCAGTTCCAGCTTCCTCTGGCCCTGAATCCGAGGATCCCAAATCTCTCTTGCGCCTTAGTTCCCTTTTGTCATGGAAGTGAAATGACCAGAGTCTTTCCCATCCTCTTTTCTAGAGGAAACCTAGCTAAATAAAAGCTGTGCTAGTATTTTAAAAGGCCACCAAGTGGAAGGGCATCACATCCGACCTTTCCTAGATAAACCTCTATCCCTTATCACACCATGGACTATGGGGTGGAGGCAATAAACCCGCTGAAAGTTCCCAAGAGATAAGTAAGGAGAGTTTTAAAAAAAATATATAGATGTCCGGGCTCCATTTCCAGAGACTCTGAATTAATTGGTTTAAGGAAGGGCTAGAGTATTCCTGTTAAAGTCCCCAGATTCTAATTAGCAGCCATGGGTAGGCCCCTCGGGACTCGGCCAAGATCAGCCTCAGCTGCAGTGGCTGGGCCGCTGGGCCGCAGCGGGAGAGAAGCGCGTCTCAGGCGACTCCCATCGGCCTCCCTCTCGGCAGACCCTCCGGGCACACACAAGACTGCCCGGGGCCAGGCCGGGACCGCCACGCACTCCTTCTTAGGCTCAAGATCTGTAACCCGAGGCGAGGCTTCAGGAGATAAAATATACCCGGTCCAGCGATCTCATAGCTTCATTACAGCCCCGAGGCTCCGAGTCCCTTGTCCAAATTTATTCTAGCACGCGGTACATCTGGCATCGCCTGCCAGGTGTGTCTGACTCAGAGTGTAGTACCAAGCTCAAGTGTAGTTTATAATAGACAATGGGATACCCCCCTAGAGTTAAACCTTCCTAATATCTTTTTAGAAAACAAACTGGGAGGGCAACAGTCTGTCCTGAGTCATAGCCAGGCCATCAGACGTGGGAAATGGGCCAGTTCCATTGCCCCCGAGTCAGATCTCCTAAGAGAGAAACCATCCCCACCTGGGACATCCCCCCCGGGGTCCGCTCTCCACTCCTCCCCTCGGCCCGGGAGGAACCGTCCTGGAAGTGAGCTCAGAGGTGCCGGGCTTGGGGGACCTGGCCACCAGTTGTTTTCCTAATGCCCAGCTATAAGCAACAGAGTTGATAGTTGCAAATGAATTTTTCCCCTTATTGCAAATGGCTTTGATTTAACAATAACATTTTCCAAGCCATTGGCCCATAATGAGGATTATTGCCTGTGGGTATTTAATACAGGAAGAAAGAAATGGGCCCGCTTCGCTGTGCAAATGGCTGCCACAAACCCTGCAGCGGGAGGGCTGGAGTGACAATCTCCCCACGACGCTGTCTGGGGTGGGATCACCATGGCGGCAGTTAGTCTCACACTCTTGTCTCGCCAGGACTCCATCAAGCCTGCATGGATAACTTTGCAGGCAACTGACTTGGACATGAGCCAAAGTCCATTTTAATCTGGGCCTCTCCCCGGGGCCTGGAAAGAGTTGATGAGCTTATAAACTGAATCACAAGTGGCTGAGCTGAGCCCAGCCGGGGTGGTCCAGTGGCTGTCGACCTAAGAATCAGGAGTTCTCCATTAGATTCTGGGTCAGGGCACATGCCCTGGGTGTGGGCTTGATCCCCAAGGGTGGAGCATGCAGGAGGCAGCCAATCAGTGATTCTCTCTCATCATTGATATTTCTACCTCTCTCTCCCCCTTCCTTCCTCTCTGAAATCAATAAAAATATATTAAAGAAAAGAAGTGGGTGAGATGAGGCAAGGTCAGGTGATGCAGGGGCTGGGCAGGGGATGGAGACTGCCACATTGTAGAGAGGGAGGAAGATGACAAAAGTAAATGCCAGGTGCGGAACCAGGGATGTTTCTCATTTAATCCTAGTGTCAGTGCTCTGTAGTGATGCTTCTAAAGGAAACTGATGCCTCCAGGGGCTGAGGAAGTTTGTTCGGGGCACAAGAAAGGGGCGGGGCATGAATTCCCAGAAGCCTGGGTGGATCCCATCCTCTGCCTGTGGGCGGGACTCTGGGCTCCCCCCTGAGCACCTTCCCTTTGTGAATCCTGAAGTTCTCTTTGCCTTCAAGTGTCAGTTCCTCCCCCCCTTGTGAGAGATTAGCCATGGTTTCTGTCCCCTGGAGGTTCTGCCAGGCCAGGCATCCTGCAGTTCGGTGTGGGAACCTTCCGCCCTGCACGGGGTGCAATGGCAGGCGGTGTTGGGGATGACAGGACCCATTTCCCACGTCTGAGGGAGCGTGGCGAGCTCCTTAGACCTGCCCCAGGTGACGGCCTTCTGGGGGCTGTGGTGCGGGAGGACTGGCTGGGATTGAAGAGAAGGAGGCTGGGGAAATGAAAAACAGGAAAGTGACTAGTGGAGGCCCTGGGGCACTTCCTGTTTCCCTCTCCAGCCAGCCCTGCAGGGATGCTGCTGCTGCCCCCTCCCTACGCCCAATACCTTGTCAGGCCTTCCTGGCCAGTGCCTCTATAGAGGGCACTTACCTGAGCAATTTGCATAGGTCAACTCACCTGACCATCCTTTAAGCCCTCTGAGGGGCCCCTCGTGGTTGTTATGTTGATTTTGCAGGTGGGGGCATTGCATCTTACATAAACCAGGTCACCTGGTCCTCTTCTCCACCCCGGCGTTTGCAGGCGAGGATGTAGAGGTAGACTGGGGCTGAGGAACTCTCTGCAGGTCAGCCAGTTGGTAGCAGAGCTGGGACTGAACAGGCAGCCCGACTGACCCGATTGAACCCTTCCCCAGGGTGACAGCGTCACCTCTCAGGACAGGTGAGTTTGTGAGGCGGAGGAATCCTGCCGCCTTGCATTGCTTTTTAATTCTCAGTGTGGCTGGTTCAAAGGGTGTCCTTCAACTCCCACCCCCCAGCCCCGCCGCCCCCCTTCCTGGCTTTCGTTGACTCCTTAGGCCACAGAATCCTCCTCTCAGAATGTCCTTGTCCTTGCCGAAGTCTGGGGGTTCGAACCTATTGGTGGTTCCCGAAGTGGTTTTGAAATGGCGTTTCCGTTTGGGAGGAGAAATGCAAACGGCTCCTAGTGACATTTTAAAAAAGGTTACAAACTTCTTCTGAGCGTGGTACAAGTAACTGCTCGTAGTCCGCGGTCTGCAGTTGGCAATGTGTTGGAGCTTCCTTTTTCTTTTTCCCTTTGTGTTGACCCAGTTCAGGTAGTGTCCTCTTTGTGTACAGTGCTGACAGCACCCTCCCAGGTCCCAAACGCTGCAAAGTCTGCGCCTTGTCTGACCCGCCCGAAGGCCTAGCGGGGCCCAGGTGGGACAGGCAACTCGCCTGCGTGGCCAGAGGTGTGCGGAGCCAGAGGGGGAAGGTCAGGTATGCCCTGGGGATGCTGAGGACATTCCCCAGGCGGCAGAGCCATCGTCAGATTCAGGAGAAGAGAGGATGCTGGTGAAGGAAGGTGTCCAGAGCTAAGAGATGAAGGGAAATACACTGCTAGATGTTTGAACAGAATAATAGGTGGGAAGCATGTGTAGAGAGGATCCAGAACCATCACCCACATGGAATATGAAATTTTTTCTTTCCTATTGGTCATGAGGGGTGTGTGTGTGTGTGTGTGTGTGTGTGTACACATACGTATGCACCTGTGCAAACACACACACTTGTGCCAGAGGCACGGGTTCAGATGAACACTGACCATCTGAAGTCCAGAAGTCTGGCTTCCGACCAAAAAATGTGACAAAGTCAAGCTTTTCAAGGTCAGCAACTGGTTAGAGCTTCATCAGGAGGAACCACAGCAGCAACCTGTAATTATTGGAATCCAATGGCCTCTGCTGCTCACAGCCGAGTGAAACCCTTGGGCAGAGGCCCCGCCCCCAGCCTTGCTGAGGAGTTTTACTGTCAGCGCCCCCTCCTCCCACCCCAGGGGCCTTACTGTAGTGCCCAGGCAAGAATGGGGACCTAGAATGTTACAATTGCTGCAAAGTCCTTACTAGGAAAGCTTGATCAGGAGAGAGAGAGAGAGACAGAGAGACAGAGAGACAGATTTCCTTTTGCCTTTGAGGAAGACTGAGGCAACCTTTCAGAAGGCCTCTGGGGTCTAAGACTCACTAGAAAGTGAGAGGATAGTGAGAGGATACGGGGCTCTGTTTTACAAACAGCCGAGCTGGGAAGGAGCTTAGCACACAATCACTCAAGTGTCCCAAAGGCCAGAGAGGTCTGGAGAAGTAAGGGCTGCATGTCAAAATCTTCCTCTTGACCTTCAAATCCCTTCCCAAATCTTATTGTCTCTGTCTCTGAAACTCCCCTTTATCCATCACGTTGTATTCCATTACATTGTCTGCATCGCTGGCTAAAGATTGCAATTCGCCCCATTTTCTCTTATTTTGCCACGATTGCCTCTCCTTCATGTCCCTGTAATCTTCTTTACGTAACCTCCTGTCAGCCAGGACGTTTTCTCCCAGACATTTCCAGACTCGCTTGATGCCCGCTCAGGATGTGAGGCATCCAAAGCCTTCTCCACATATCTGCAGAGTCCCAGAGAGCAGTGCCCTGGGGGCTCTCGAAGAGCATTTATGACAAAGTATCTAGGGAGATTCTCTTCTTGCCAGACCCTAAATTAATTAGTTGGCTCTGTTCTTAACAGTGTGAACAAAATGTTTTAGATCTCGGAGATAGGCTCAATCAAAGAGTTTTTCCAACAAAGTTTCTTTTATTTTGGACTCAAGAGAATAGCGAGTAAAGAGATATTTCCCATGCTGAATTGTCTGGCCTCTGCTAGCGAAATTCCTCTTTGTTTCAAATATTCAAGCAGCAGAGGAGAATCAGACAAAAAAGGTTTTTTCGTGTTAGGAGAATCAGACAAAAAGATTTCAGTGACAAAGCCATGAGCAATGTAAGATCAGAGCTTCCCAGGAGCAAGGTGAGCCACCCCTTTTCAAGTCGAGATGATTGACAGCAATGGTATCCAATCACAATTCTCCTATCTATTTCTTTGCGGCAAAGAATTCCTATTATCTAAGAAAAATAGTATACAAAAAATGATAAATATGAGTAAAATTTTAAGGACAGAGAAAAGGTTTAAATATAAACTGATAAAATGTCTCATGGTTTTATTCTTTTCCTTTGTTGTAACGTGCACAAATTACCACACTGTTCAGTGCTTCAAGAACACTTGCAATGATTTATCACGTCCATTTTTTTTTTTTCCAGATTAAGAAAGGGTGTTCTTATTGCTGAGATTCAAGGTTCTTGGCCTTTGAGGCAAGATTTTTCCAGGCCTTTGGCATCTCTGTTTTTGCCTCTCCGATCTATACACGTTTACTTTAATCCTTTCGTTTTCAACCTGGGTTAAGAAATTTTGAAAGTCCACCAATTTCCATAAGAAAATTGATCACATGGCAGAGAACATAGTCTTCCACTCCCTTTTAACCCGCTCTCCCACAACCTTTTTTGGGGGAGTCTTCTCTTTCTTTTTTTGTTTTTTCCTTTTCCTTCTAGATGGACTGCTATCTGGAAATTTTCAATTCTCTTCTTTTTATTATGCATATTATTTGAGCTTTCTCCAGTTCCTGACCCAAACTCACTACTGAAACTCTCAAGATTCCCAGCAGAAGCAGGAGTTCTATTCTTAATGCTGCCCACTCTCTTTAGAGGGCAAGCACGGTCAGAATTAGAAACTTGTATTTATTGCAATAATGCTGCTCTTGGATCTTCCAACTTCTTGCTCTTTTACTTCAGCTTCAAAGGTGAACCCCCTCATTGATATTTAGGATTTCTAGAACCTGCTGTGCACCCTGCCAGGGGGATCTGGTGGCTGAAGGAGAAGTATCCCTGGCTCAGGCCGAGGGTCTCAGTGTAACCACATGCATACTAGCCACCGAGGCATAGCAACTGTGTCGTTTTTGTCCTGGTGTCACTGCATCCTGGGCAGACCGAGAAGCCTCTCAGGTGTCTCTGGAGCCGCAGCTTTTCTTAATTGAGAAAAATAAGTTGCTCTGTGCCTGACACAGCTGAATGCAAGGAGGTGCTAATGAACCAGCAACTGACTCAAATATATTCAACAGAACCACTTCCAAGAAGCTATGTGCAACGGAGATAAGAAAATGAAAGACGTCTAGAAGCTGGAAGGAGGTCTTTGTGTCGGTTGTGCGGGGAGATAGGCCTTGAAGGGCAGGTGTCTTTCAAAAGTTTCCACTGCCTTCTATCCTGGGCCTGCTTCTCTGTCTTACAGGCTTCCGCAGAAGAGAAAATTACAACTTAACGTGTGCAGGCAGTGGAGAGTAGCTGCCTGCTTTGAACATAAATAATTCATTTATTACAAATCAACATATAATCGAGCTGTTGTATGGACAAAATACTGTGCTGGACCTGTTACGTGTACCAAGACGAATAGCTCATCCCTAGCTTGTAAGAGCTTACAGTCTAGCAAATAGAAAGCCAACCAACTATACTGTAAGATGTATGGAAATAGATGGGGAAATAGATACTTAATAGCACAGAGCAGGCAATAATTTTCACCAAGAAAATCTGTTAAGCTGAACCTTAAAGAGTAAGTGTATACCAGAACACATACAGGGGTGAGGAAGACTATCAGGAACGAACTGTGACAATATGAAAGGAAGCAGCATTTTTGGAGGAGCCAGATGTTGGATACAGAGAAACATGGGGTGTGCACAAGTACCTCAGGAAAGGTATTTTGGAACTTAATTAAGGTCTAGAGAGTTTTGACCTTGTCCTTTGGGTAATAGGAGAGTTATCCAAGGTGTTTGTGCTGCATATGATAAGAGCTGTGTACAGGAAATCACAGGGGCAGCCGTGTGGACTAGAGAGGGTGGTATCAGAGGCAGAGCAGAGGTTACTTTATTCAGTGAGTTAGAGATATAAAGAGAATCCAAGAGTTAGTATCTGAGCTCAAGTTGTGGCTGTTGAGATGAAGAGAAAGAAGACAACTGAAAGCATGCCATTGTAACAAACTGGGCTCAAAGATGTGGCAGAATATAGAAGGCAATGGGGGGGGCGGTTCTGTACTCTCTAGAAAAGCCCTCAGTATTGGGAGAAGGAAGTCTGGTCCTCTGATGACAAGTAGGGCATTTGAATGTGTCCAGCATGTCTGAGCTTGATAGTATCTTAGAGCCACTTCTAGTTCTTAGGTCCTTGTGTAACTCAGTGCCTCCTTTTCCCGTTGTCCAGCCAATGCCCCACAATCTTTACCAGGCGGCAGGAAGCACCATTCAAGGAGCAAGTCTTTCCTTTCTGACACTTAGCTCATTCACATTGCCAGTTAAATGGTTACAGATGAGCAGTGCTTTACATGGTACAAACATAATTTCACACCACTCACATGGAAATGGGAGGCATGCAGAGCGGGGAGAGAGGCTAGGGGAGGTTGGGGAGAAAGATATAAGACACCTTCTTCGTGGAGAGTTGTGGTAGGCAATAGGAAATGTCCAATTTGGACCATCGGCCAAGCCGAAAATAACCTCCTGCCCAGCACCTGGCCTCCTTGGCTCTTTTCGACTGTTATTGGGGGTTTTGAAAGCGCCATTTGGCTGGTGTGTTCTGTGGAAAGCTCAGCCTGGGGTCAGGCCGAGCCGTCATCGCGGGCTGAGGTGGAATGTGGAAGGATAATATCCGCAGTGGAAAATACCAGCAGGGACTTGTGTTACAGTTTCTATTTATTTATTGGTTTAAGAATAAGTGAAAGCAAGAGATCGTATCTTCATGGACTCAGCCCACACTGCACATAATCCACTAGAGCAGTATTTCCCAAACTTTTGACATATGTATACCCCTTCTGTAATTTTTGTAACGCTGAGTACCCCTCGTCAAAAAAAAAAGGATGTATTTTAATAACAATCAAAATATATTTATTTTTTCTTTTTTTGGTACTGTGAACGAAAACAGCCACTTGCTGACCTGATGAGCTCAGGGAAGGCCTGCGTGGCAGTCTTTCAGACTCAGAGACCTGAAGTAACCACAAAGGATGGTTTGAAAATTAAATATCTTACTACCAACAGGTTATAGTGGGCAGTCATTTTCTAGGCCAATGTTTACCTAGACAAAGATCAGCTTTGATCTTTACTGAGCCCATCTGCCTTCCTGCCTCTAAGATAACCTATCTGTGAGATGTCTGAGTAACTTGTAACTTCCCTTTTCTCTGGAGCCCCTGGGGTACAACCAAATGTGGTGGGTGCCAGGACAGATGCCTCAAATTCCTTCATTATCATGTTAATTGTTCCTGCACTCACCTAAGTAAGCTTCCATCATTTTACTTTTTATCCAATCCCAGGGCTTTCCCACAGGCTTGCTTTCTCCCGCCTCCTTACTCCATCACCAATGAATTTCATGTAACCCACCTATGTCCCTCCTTTGATTGCAATGTATAAATACAGAAATGTAACCCGCCATTCTCTGGAGCATTATCTCAATCTGTTGAGGTTCTGCTTCCCGGCAATTGTCGACAGTTTGGCTCAAATAAACTCACAAAAATTCCTTTACAGGTTTCAATGGGTTTTTTTTTTTTTTTCGTTAACAGTGCATACACAAAATAATAATAAATGAAAAATAAAATTATTCATAATAAAATATAAATAAAAGTTATATTATAAATAACATTTATTTGCACACCAGACCATCTCACGCCTCACAAGACTGTCTTGACTTGACTCATGAGAACATAGAATTAGGCGCAGCTAAGCACGGTGCAGTGCATATCCCCACCAAACTCCGGTGCAACGCGTACCCCCACCAAACTCTTCCCATACCCCTGGGGGTACGCGTACCACACTTTGGAAAACACTGCACTAGAGAAAGATCATCCTTACAAAGGCCTGGACATTACTTGCCTTTGGAGTTTAATTTAGAGGGCTCTGAGGAAGGTGTTCCGGGATGCAGAATCACACCTAACTCTGATCTCTGAATGGAAAATCATAGTGGAGGTGCGGTTATCTGAAGTAGGGTTCTGCTGAGAACGGCATATCATACCATAGGGTTGGTTTACCTGAAACTTCTCTCTATTGAATGTTCCCTGCTTTCCACATTCTTCTCTAGGCATCAAATGTGAGTATCCTCAATTTTACTGCGTCTAAGAATCATCTGACTTAGATATTCTGACTCAGTTGGTCTGGACTAGCATCTGGAAATCTGTATTTTTTTAAACAAGCATCTTCGGTGAATGTGTACCCTTTTTCAGCAGCTGATGGGGGCTCTGCTGTGAGTCCCTCTTCTCTTGCCCCCGTCTTTGCTTGAGACCAAGGGCAGGGGGTCTGGGGTAGAGCACCATCTTTCCCAAAGCTAGAAATCGCACTTCAAAATAGAGGTCAATTCTTGAGCTCCTTGACTCCCAGATCCACCTGCAGCAGGAAATGAGAAGAGAAGGGAAGATGGACAAAGACTGGATGTGTCAAATTAGGGTGATCATCATTTCTCGCGGCGTATTAGGCTCCCCTTGGAGAAAGAAATTACAAATGACTTAATAGTCCATGCGACAGAAACTCCAAGTTCCAGGCAAAGTAGGTATGTTCTTCCTTGTCTAGAGTTTCCAATGGACTGTAGTGTAGGGGGGCGCAGTATTAATGGGCAGCCAGCAAATAGAGCAGTGATGTTAAATTACATAATCAATTTAATGTTCTGGGTCAGTTAGCAAAGAAATCTGTTTTCTCACTGCCATGAATTTAGAGCTTTCAGTATCCTATTCACAAGTCTTTTTTTTTTTTTTTTTTAACTTCTGGGAAAGATGTGGTGTATCAGATTCTTCCATAAACATCTGTAACAGCTGCATAAGGGATCCCAGACTAGCTGACCTTTCTCCTTCTGCCGCCTGAGGGTGGAAATGGGAACATAATCACCCGCGGTGAGCTGGCTGAGCAAAGTTGGCCCAAGCCATCAAATGCAGCTGCTGACTTTCCACAGGGTCCATGTCTCTGGCCTCCCAGTACACTTTAGGAGGGGGCGTGCAGGGTATTGGGTCACGTGTTCTGCTGGGTATATGTGGGTGTGTGTGTACGCACTCGCGCACAAGTGTGTCTGTTCACATACACACGTATGGGGAATGGCGGGGGTAAGGCCCAGACAGAAACTTAACATAGGCATGGCTTATCTCTAGAGCTAACTTTTTTTTTTGTTGGAGAGACTTCTGGCTCTTTTGCTTAGTGTTAAATGCCGTGTTCCTTCTTCTTCTTCTTCTTTTTAAAAAAATATATTTTATTGATTTTTCACAGAGAGGAAGGGAGAGGAACAGAGAGCCAGAAATATCGATGAGAGAGATACATCGACCAGCCGCCTCCCGCACACCCCCCACTGGGGATGTTCCTGCAACCAATGTACATGCCCTTGACCGGAATCGAACCTGGGACCTTTCAATCCGCAGACTGACGCTCTGTCCACTGAGCCAAACCAGTTTCGGCCCATGTTCCTTCTTACCAGTAAGTAGCAATAGCACGTTGGCCTTCTCTTATGTGCGAACGGATCAGTAAGTGATTGTCTGAGGCCCTGTGTTAAGGAGGATTCTGAATCAGACTTAGCCACAAAGACCAGTTATTGGCGCCTTCCGTCACTCTGGAGGGGGATCTGGGGGGTGCGTTACCATCTTGGGAAAGGCTGTGCCTATATGCCTAAGGCGAATGCCATGACTTAAGGACTGGAACTGGATGAGTTGAAGCCTTTGGGACGCGGTCCGCACTCTGGTTTCCAAAATAGCTAGATGTTACTCAGCACATTCATCAGTTATTGAGTGCCAACCAACCCTTAGGCACCGTGCTATGCCCCGAGGTGACAGTGGAGATCAAGACGGTGAAACTGAGAGCTGAGCCAAAACTGAAAGGAAACAGCCAGCCAGAGAGGTCACATCAGGTTCTTGCAGTGAAATCCAACCGAAGTGAGCACACAGAGGGAAAACCATCTTACATTATGCAAGATGTCTTTGTGGAAGGAAAGTTTGGATGCATATTCATTAATGCTCACAGAAAGCACTGGCAGTGGTCTCCACAGTGGGCGTGGCTGTGACTTCCTGAGACATGCTGTCCAGCTCGAGCTCAAGTTCCTTAAGGCGGTGGGCTTAAAAGACCTTAAACTATTGCTACTCATCATTCTGGAAGGCATAGGGCAGAAAGATCCATTTGGTGCTCTGACCACATTTTCAATTCTGAAAGTTCTCCAAGCGAAACAAGCTCTGGTGGGATCAACAAGGAGAATGGTGTGATGGTATTGCCCTCAGCCGCCGTGGGGGGGAATCAAGTGTTTTCATGGGATTAAAGGCTTTTGGAAAAGAACTTGTTCCTACAATATGTTTGTTCAGAACTGAACGTTGGTGGAGGTCAGAGCATGGCCCTGCTGCCTCTTCAGGCATTCTGACACTGCAGGCAGTACCCTTCACGTACGCACGTAGCTTTGCTACTTTCACGGTTAGGGGAAATACGGAAGCCAAAGTCGCTTCCTTCTGCTCTTCACCTCAAGTTGGTGTCTACTCGTGGGAACAGTCCTCATTAAATATTGGCTGAATCTCATAGATTTAATTATTGACTTCTGCTGCTAGGACACTTATTTAGCTTTTTCTTAAAGCACGTCCTGATTGTTTTTTTCTTTTAGTCTCCCTCTGCTTTGCATTATCTCCCCTTAGAGATTAGTCATTTGTAATTTCTTTCTCCAAGGGGAGTCTAATTCAGTTCTTCTCTACTGATTCATATTTTAAAGAAGAGCCGAAACCGGTTTGGACTCAAGGGTCACAGGTTCGATTCTGGTCAAGGGCATGTACCTTAGTTGCAGGCACATCCCCAGTAGAGGGTGTGCAGGAGGCAGCTGATCGATGATTCTCTCTCATCGATGTTTCTAACTCTCTATCCCTCTCTCTTCCTCTCTGTAAAAAAATCAATAAAATATATATTTAAAAAAAAAATAAAGAAGACTGTGTTTTATTTTGGAGGCTTAGGGGCTGGACAGCAGTTCTGCAGTCAGATAACGAATGGCCAACGGCACGGTTGCCCTATACTGACTGTTTCTGTACCTCAGGTGCTGTGCTAGGCAGGGTGAACTAAATGTTTGTAACGTTGCCTGGGTCAGGAAGTCTTTGCATAATTTAGTGAGCAATGCACTGCAGAGGAAGATAGCCCATAAAATGATTGAACAATTTTATGAGGTACTTTAGGGTAACTCCTTACTCATGTGGCTGCCTGTCAGCTGACCATCAATCAAGAGTTGTGGCTTTTAAGCATTTTTTGCCTCTTTATATCTAGCCTGATGTTGATTGCAGTGCTATGCTCTTTTCATTTAATATGTCGCTACCATAAGAGAACATTTAAATTGTCCTGATAGGGATCTCTCTCTCCTTCCGTGCATGAGTGAAATAGAAGGTGCTTATAATGAATTGTCTGAATTAGCCACAGGTGCATTGTACACATTCTCTCTCATCTTCACAATTAATGTCTATCGGCTGTTCCTTCACTCCGTTTTACGATGAAAAAAGTAAAGTTTGGTAACGTTGCTCAGGAAAACATAGCTAAAAGGTAGCCAGACGTGGTTGGATTCAAAATTACTCCCATCTGATTCTAAGATACTTTCCCAAATGCAGCCTTATCACTCTTTGTGGGCTGACGGGTTTTCTATTCTGATTTTCTTGGGCATCTTGTGCTTTGCAAACATGCAAAGGCCTGCTCCGGGCTCTGTGATTCACGCGGGGCTAGGGAGAGCCTTCTGCTTCACATGTGTCATCGCCGGGTAGCAGGGGACTCGCAGAGCCACCTGGTCTTTGTCATGTCTGGGCTCTGAGAGGCCACAGGTGGGGGCTTGTCCTAAAACATGGGGTTGGAGCCTTTTTTCTCTCTCCGTCTGAGAAATACTTGTAGCTACAGTCTATTGAGCCAGGTACTATATCTAGATCACGCCCTCGAACCCTATTATAGAAGATAATAATATCGACTAGATTGCAAAATAGGCGCTCTTTCCATTTATATAGAGGAGGAAATTGAATTTCAGAGAATTAGATTCGTGCGCACAAAGCTGCAGGATAGCACAGCCACACGTGCCTCCTCGGTGTGCGAGCAAAGAAAAGGAATCCTGGTGTTTTCGCCCCTTTTCCATTCCACAGCACGTCCTCCTTTCCGCCTTCTGCAGCCGCCACCACCGCAGGGCCATCTCTTCACGAGGGAGAAGCCTTCCTTGAGGTTTAGTTCATGTTTCAATTTACAAGAAAGAATGTGACTCTCCTCTGATCTCCCGTCTCCCATTTTCTCTGTCTTCTGTCTCTTGGGCCGAGGTGGAACCGTTTCTGAAACTGTTCTCTCTCACTTCCCAGGAGAAAGGAGAGACGTTTCCCTTCTCCGTGCCTGTGAGGGGAATGCAGAGAGGCCTAATCAGGCAGCTGCTGGCCCTGTGTCATACTCATTTTGGTCCATCAGTTTGTCACTCAGGGCTTCCTGTGAACTTGATTCAAGTGGGAGGGCTGGGAGGGGGTTCCTAGCGGGGGGCAGGGAGGTGCCAGATCAGGGCTGAAAGATGGACAGGCAGCCTGATGCCGAAGCCGTGGCTGCTCAGAGGGTCCCACTGAGCCCTGACAGCCCCCTGGCTGGGCGCCCCTCCTCTCAGGCTGGCGCACACTCCACTCTTCTGCCTGAGTTTGAATGGCAGCCCCGGGCAGGTTTACAAATCTCAGTTTCCTTGCTGATAAAAATGAGGCTCATAATAACACTTCTTTCAGAGGACGGTTGGCAAGAATAAATGACACAAAGCCTCCGAACCATTTAGCCCAGTGCCTGGCACAAAGTAAATGCTTAATAGAGTAACCCCTCTGGCCTGCAATTTGTCCAGGACTCTCTCGGTTGATGCCTATCGTGGCATATCGTTTCACTGTCAGAGCATTGTGGCTTAGACAATAAATTATACAGCCATCCTACTATCAAATGCTGTTATTACTGTAAAATATCATCCATTTCAAATGCAAGTGACCCAGACGTCGGAGAGGGGAGCTGGGTGCTGGCCAGTTCAGGGGACGTCTCCGTGAGTTGTTCAGAGCTGCTGGGACGGTCGGGGAGTATCCTGGACTGTAAGGTGTTTACTCTCTTCCGGCATTCTCACGGGTAGAGGGATGGCAAAAGTAGGCCGACGGTTGTTTCTTGTCAAAAATAATACAATAATCCATAATAATAAAAGCATAATACGCAAATCGAACGAACAACTGAACAGCAGAACGGCTGTCCGGACGACCTTCCGGACAACCACACTGTGACAGGCCAGCCACGGCGGGTGCAAAGTGATGGGTTGGGTGGCGGCCTGTCATTGCCCCACCACTGCCCGGCCAGGCCTCCAACCTGCAGGCTATGGAGGGAGGGCGGGGCCTCCCTCTGCAGGGTGCGATGGATTGCCCCAAAAGAGGGAGCGTATGGCGGTGCTGCGGTGGGTAGCCTGGGCCTCCCTCTTTGGGGGTGATCCATCGCTGAGCCCTGGCTGGGTGTGGGCAGGACCTACCTCTTGGGGGAGATCCATCACAGGGCTCCCAGATGGTGAGAAGGCACTCTCACCCCTGCTTCTGAGTGCATAAATTTCATGCACCGGGCCTCTAGTTAATAAAAAAATAATACAAGAATAAACTCTCTGTTTCACATACAACTGTAAACCTACTATTATGCCCATGCATATCTGAAAGACTGCAGCGTGTGGCAGAAAGAAACAGGTGCACAAGATGTAAGCTAAGGAGGAAAGAGCAGCACCTGTCCTGCCCTCCTGCCTCCAGGCCAGCAAAGCACAGGGTCTGAGGGAGGGGAACAGAGCACAGGGTCTGAGGGAGGGGAACAGAGCACAGGGTCTGAGGGAGGGGGAGGTAGGAAGATGTCCTAAGCGTCCTCCCTGACTCGCTTCCTGTCGCCCCAGTTATTTCTCTTGCTTTCTTAATAAATCTCACATCCACAGTATGTAATGGTACATTTTAATCTCAGTTCTCACTTTCTGTTATTCCGCCAGTTAACCTATTGACGTTCCGCCTTTTAACTCGTACTAAGCTTAATCACTCTGCCTAAGTCTGTTTTTATCTGTGTCCCCTGGAGGAAAAAGGCCACTTTCTCTGAAGAGTAACCACCTTTAAGAATTAGATCACCTTGATCTTCCAATAGTTGAGTAACCTTTAATTAAGACCCTACCAGAGGGACTTCTTTGTTCTGGAGGGCTCAGCTACACTGCCGAATAATTAATTTGACCATGACATCACCCCCCTCAATTCTAGGAGCTCACTCCCAGTTGGAACTGTGCTACTGCTGCCCTTCAACCCCATCCTCTCATCGCCTCTGCCCTGGCTCCTGCTGACCTTCCCTTCCTAGGGTTGCAGCTGGAGGCATATCCTCTTGGCCCTTGTTCTGCAGCAGCCCAAGTCCAGCCTGGGCCTGTTAGCTGAGAAGGCTGGCAACCCCTGTCCCAAGGTGTACGTTTTCTATGCTTTAGTTTTTTCATCTATCAGATGGTGAAAGCACTCATATTTACTGATATTTTAAGGGTTATAAGTAATAGTATATTTAAAGCGCTTGGGACAGCACTTAGCACAGGGTGTTGAAGACAGTAATTATTAATATCACTATCATTGTCATGATTTTTATGTTGGAGTTGGAGTCTCTTGGAGTAGTTATATGAGTAATGTGACACATGTATATATATCAAAGATATGTACTTGGGAATATAGATATCACAATAATTTCTAAGCATTTAGCCAGCAGTGTGCTGAATAGAATACACATATATAGGGTGTCCTAAAAGATGTATACACACTGATAATTATTTGCACATGCAGTGCTTATTGAAATAGGTTTCATTTTCAAAATTGAGCTATCAGCTGTATACATTTTCTAAAGTGTGTATACATTTTCTGGGACATCCTGTATATTCCAGGTCCGGTTTTGCCTCAGAATTTGAATTGAGTCATTAAATGTTGCTGCCTTTCTTTCCCATGTATATTCCCTAATATATTTGTTTAACTCTTAGAACAATTTGTGATGTTGTTACCTGCATTCTCTCTTTTAAAACCTTGGAATGGGAGGTTTAAGAAATCTAAATAACTTGTCCAAGGTTCCATGGCCAATACCCAGCAGGATTTGAGCTGAGACGGTCTCTCTCTAGAGAGAGGGGTGTTGACTATAAGGCTGTATAATGCATGCTAACATGGAAGAAACAATAGTGATTTAATATATGCTTACAAAGGTTTTGTTTTCCAGTTTTCTTCTGTAAGTGTAGGGTACTTTCCAGGGGAGTGAAAGGAAAGAGAAGATGACTGGGTTCATCTAAGACACAGGAATGGAAGGAGCGAGGTCAGTGACTCGCTCACTCTGAGGATGGGCCTCCGGCTACCGGCGCAGACCACAGAGACCGGCTGTTATTTGGAGCTCAGTACATGTTTATGGAACGCGGAAATGCATTAAAATTCTTTTCATCTTTTGATCTTCATAGCAGATATTACCACATCAATTTGAGAAATGAGGGAATTGAGTCTTAAAAAAAAGGTCAAGGTCTTGCTCAAAGCCACCGCATTAATTAATAAAAGAACCGGGGCTAGAATCCAATCAGCTTCATTATAACTCTGCACCGAGCCGCCCTTCTTATCTTCTTGCTCCGGGACCGCACCGGGCAGCACACAGACAGACCCAGGGAGGAAGTCGCTCTGGGAACTGCTACTGCGGACCCTGTGCTCTCTCCCCTTTGGAATCTGTCACCCCCTCCTCTCTGTTATTTCCTTTTGTTCTGGATGACTGTTCACACCCCGCAGCAGGCAAGCCCCCCGCTCCCCAATAATGTCAGCAGAGGTCTGGTGCCTCCATTATGTTTAGTTAGGCAAGTTCCTTGTTCTGTGACAATCTGCAGAGAACACACATTATAAATCAGAAGCCCATGGAAAGTTCGGGAATGAAAGAAACCTCTTTGCAGACCCGAGGAGCCGGGAGCTCATTTTTGAATCCCTGCAGGAAACAAAACAAAACTAAACAAAACTGTGGCCTTAAGAAGCACATTTTCTTCTCTCTTGGAGGAACTTGTCTGTACCATTTGTTTGCCACTTAATATATTCTCCTTTGTACTGGCTGAGATCCAGGAGGGTGGCATCCAGTTCCCATTCATCGTTCAGGCTGAGAAAAAGCCCGAGACGGGAAGGAACGAGGCAGACTTGGAGAGGTGTGGGCACGAGGAAGCTGAGCAGGCTGGCCAGTCAGTGTAGGATCATGAGTGAGCATGCGGATTGCAGTGTCTCCCTGCCTGGGCTCAAATCGCCACTGGCTGACACACTTAGAAGCTTCATTGAAGGAGATAACGGGTTTAGTGGGAGACACCTGGAGTGTAAATAACTCTTAGAATCCTAGGTTTTGGGGTGCTATGGGGTTGGAAAGGCACGATGAAGAGATGGGCACCTGGCATAATGTTAACAAGAACTAAATCCATCCTGTACGCTTCTTGTACCAAACACTTGCTCAGTGCCTCCCAAGTGTTAAATCACAGTACTTGACTCTCTCCATATGCTTTGACAGTGGTTCTCAACCTTTCTAATGCCGTGACCCTTTAATACAGGTCCTCATGTTGTGGTGACCCCCAACCATAAAATTATTTTCGTTGCTACTTCATAACTGTAATTTTGCTGCTGTTAATGAATTAAATGGTCTCAGCATTACAAAGGTTGAGAACCACTGTGCCTAGAGTCTTAGGAGTCCTCCCCGAAACCCCAGATTCCCAGACTCGGGGTTCCTCTTTATGCTTTGCCATCATACATATTTTGAACTAATCTTGTCCTAAAAACATCTTAGAAAGGAGAACCCTTTTAGCGTAAAGAAAATTATGATCTCAATATGCTCAGGCCTTACCAGTTTGGGGTAGAAGATGTTCTACCAGAAGGTTGCTAACTCGAAGCCTGAGCATAGTGATACCTTATAAAGCGCCCCCTGAGGCTCCAGATCTGCCACAGAAGCTCCTACGTGGACAGTGGAGCTGTGTTGCAGCCACCACCTGCTGTCTGTGCCGGGTTCAGGTGGCACTCCTGCATGCAGATTCTGGCCAATTACTTCAGTCACTGGCCCTAATCTTACACAGTTCAGGAGCAGCCAAGGTCATCCACCGGGGAAGAGGAAGGTTGGAATCCATGAGTTGTGCTTTGTCAGGTCATGAAGTGTTTGAGGTTACTGAGTTACTGAGATGTCACACCAAAAGCTAATTCTTGCCCCCACACACAGACACCATCCAAGTGATGCTACTGGCTGAATTTGGGTTTTTATAATACCTGGACCAACCACTGACCTGAGGTCCCTGCTGGGTTACTGATTTGACCTCAGGAAACCACACTCTTCTCTTAATGAAGGCTGTGTCTGGGTTTTGAGGAGATGCTGGCAAGAATAGTCTTCTAATATGGCCTTTCTATTCTTGCCCGGTGCTATACACAACATTTAGACGTCTGAATTTCAATTATAAAGCCAATATATGAGTCCCTTTCTCATCGTCCTGGGGGTCCTTTAGCCCCAATCTCTGTATACTGGAAAGGTGGAGGGGAGAGGGCACAGCTCCGCCTGCCTCCTGTGATCCACCTGAGACACCACTGCTTAGATCTCTGCCTCCTTCTATGTGCCATTTCTTCCTAAGACTTATCTCAAAGCACCTCGGGGAACAAGGGAACCAGAAAAGGAAGGTACAGAACATAGCAAATCACCATGCGAATAAAAATAGAGGGCATCGCCGAAACCGGTTTGGCTCAGTGGTAGAGTGTCGGTCTGAGGACTGAAAGGTCCCAGGTTCAATTCCGGCCAAGGGCATGTACATTAGTTTCGGGCACATCCCCGGTAGGGGGTGTGCAAGAGGCGGCTTGTTGATGTTTCTCTCTCATCGACGTTTCTGGTTCTCTATCTCTCTCCCTTCCTCTCTGTAAAATATCAATAAAATATATTTTTTAAAAAATAGAGGGCATTGTCAGGATTTTTTGCCAGCCTATTCAACTTGGGAACAGTATCGGTCTCTGTTAGATTGAGGTTCTCTCTAGCCACATCACTCCACTTCCTTGTTCACAAAAACCCTCTTTGTGGACCATGGTTCGTGCTAACTTGATGAAAGGGAGGGGGAAGTAATGGCATTATAATTTCCTGCCCTGAGCCCCTATCCAGCACCTAGGACTGAGATAATTTTCTACTGGACAACTGGGTCCTACAATGTGCCTAACTTGTGTTGGAAGGAGTTTCACTTGATAGAGGATAATCTGCTCGATGTTCACTTCAAAACACAGATGGGATCTGACAGGGACACAGTTGGAGGCACTTCCACGGCATTTTGCTGTCACCCCAAATTGAAGTCGTGTTGCCCAGCTGGAATTACACAGGGCACAACTTGCACAAACCTAATGATTTTGATCAGACAATATTATGGGCTTAATTTTGCCCTCAAATCTATATGTTGAAGTTTCAACACCCAGTACTTATGAATGTAACTGTAATTAGGAGATAGGGTCTTTAAAGAGATGACTGAGTTAAAATGAGGCCATTAGGGTGGGTCTCAATTCAGTATGACAAAGGGACATGTGAGGTCAAAGCGGGGAGAAGGTGGTGTCATCTGTAAGCCGAGGAGGAAGGGCTGGAACCAATGTTTCCATTATGGCCTCAGATGAATCCAACCCTGCTGAAACCTCAGACCTGGACTTACAGCTTCCAGAGCTGTGAGGAAATCTCTGTTGATTAAGTCACCCATTCTGCAGTGTTTTGTTATGGCAGCCCTGGAAAAATAATACTATTTCAAGCCACCTCTAACAAACAAACTGAACATAACATCTTCATAATTGTTGCTCCCTCAAAATTCCTTAGATCTCAGGTGCTCAGAGACTTCCACAGTCTTCTTAATTTCCTCCAGAAATAGCTGCCCTGATCATGCATCATTATCAGAAGCCTATTACAGGACTCATTACAAAAGAAGCTCTCTCTCCTCCTGTGGGATTGTTTTATTTATTTATTTATTTATTTTTGTTAATTTTCACCTGAGGATATTTTTCCATTGATTGTTTTTTTTTTAGTTTTGTTTTTCCTTTTCTTTCTTCCTTTCTTTTTTCCTTCCTTCCTTCCTTCCTTCCTTCCTTCCTTCCTTCCTTCCTTCCTTCCTTTCAATAGAGTGGGAGGCAGGAAAAGGGGGGAAAGAGAGTAAAACATCAATGTGACATGATGTGAGAAAGACACATTGATTGGTTTCCACCTCCTGCATGAACCCTAATTGGGGGGGATAGCGGACACTGGGATCATCGAACCTGCAATCCAGGTGCTTGCCCTTAACGGAATCAAACCTGAGAACCTTTGATCTGTGTGTAGATGCTCCAACTATTGAGCAACACTTGCCAGGGCCTGTGGGTTCATTCTTGTATCCAAAGCAAGGGCTGTTTATTAGGCATTCACAATCAATGCAGTTCTTCTTCCCTAATGCCTAATGATATGCGCTCAGGTTCCTGAACCAGACAAATCCGGCCCTGATTGTTCGCTTGCTGTATGATCTTAGGGACAACATTCAACTTTTTAAAGTATTTTTATCTGCAAAAGGTCATGATAACAGACCCTTCATTAGGCTCTTATTAAATAATACATATAGAATGTTTGGCTTAGTGCATGGCACATGGTAACCCTCAACAAATGATCAAGATGGATGTCGATCCCCATTACTGTCATTGTTGGGAGCTGCTATTCTCTTGTGAAATTTTGTGACTTTTTTTTGTTTTTCAATGCCTCAGCCCTTTTGCACTACATCAAGCAATTTCTCTGATCTGGGATATTTTCTCCCCATCTCTATTTTATTATTAGTCTCCAATATAGGCAGAATTGTTCTCCTCCACAATCCTCCAAATCTATAACCCTTGTAAAGCTGTTTTCCTTTCCCTTCAGAACACATAAAGGGGACGAAGTAAACTGTTGGAGGGGATGGATATGTTTATGTCATAAACTGCGGCAATGGTTTCATGGATTTGTACTTATCTTAAACTTATCAAGTTGTTTACATTAAATATGTGCCACTTTTTGTATGTTAAGCATACCTCAGTAAATCAGCTAAAAAGGAAGAAAACATAGGGTAAGGCAGAATTGGTGTGGGATGACTTTTTTTTTTTTTTGGCAATTGCCTTCAAAACATGTTCTTTATTTTCATAAAGAATCAGACTCTCCAACAATAACTTGGGCCTCATATACCATACACTGGGGGCACTACATTTATTAAAAACAACCCAGAAGGGGACCGTGTGCAATATGACAGTTTAAATACAGCATATACGGATCTTTATTGGCAATTTCGTGGCTGACATGCATGCATTTTTCTCCGAGGAGGTGTGTGCTCTTCACAATCATAAAAACTCAGTGTTGTTGTTGTTTTTTTAAAAAAAAGGAAATTAAAACATTTTAAGAGCATGAACTATGTGCTATGCTATGTACTATTTATTTTTCATGCCAAGCTTTTAAGTTAATGATCTTATTTCCACTTTATAGATGAGAAAATTGAGACTCGGAGAAGCTAAATAACTCAACCAAGATCACACAATGATGTATTTAATTTTAGTTAATTTATTCTGGAATTTTTATGAGCACCATGAAATGTATGCTAACGCAGTTACACAGTGACTATGTAGGTAGGGGGAAGCCTGGAACTTGGTTATACACGAGAACTTTCTCATTTAAAAGAGAAAACGCATATAAACAAAATTGAAAACATAAAACTTGCCTCAAATCCTACTACCTAGCGATTGTCACTTCTAGCATTTACCTCAATTAAAAAATAATTGTGATTTTTATAGGAAACCTTCAATTATTCATACTAATGCAAGGAGAGAAAGGGGTGAAGAATCTAAAAATCATTTCTGTCTGCATTGTGTGCTCTGGGGAGTAAAAAATTAACCTTTTTGATCGTGTTCTGCTTGGGCTAATTACTGGAATCACTTTTCCTTTTCCAACTGATCCCAGTTCAGGGTAGAGTCCCAGCAGCATTTTGGTGACAAGGGATTAAACGTGTGCTGAGGCTAATCCAAGAAATGGAGACCCTCCCCGTGGCTAATTAAGGTCTGCCTGCGGAACAAAAGCTCACGGGCTGTTGAAGTGCGGGGCTCTCCAATGCTTTATCCTCAGAGTGATAAAGGGAGGATCTATCACAGAGCCATCTTGAAAGGAGATTCAGTTTGTCAGGCATTCATTGGGAGACTGATTTGCTCTTCTCTGTGTTAAAATATCCAGGAAACAGTTCCTGACTATAAGAACACATAATCTAGTAAAGGAGACAGGTATGCGTCTCACTAAATTTAATAATAGTTATGGTAACTGCAGCTCACGCTTCTTGAATACTTACTTTCCCTCGGCCCAGCCCTGCTCTAAGTTCCTTAAATATCTTAACTCATTTAACCCTCATATAAAGCACAGTGTAACGAGGGGAGCATGCTATGCCCCTAAAGGCAAAGGAGTAATTTATCCCGAATTGGGGCTTAGGGAGGCTTCCAGGACTTCTGTCACAGGTGGAAGCTCATAGGCTAACGGGGCCATCTCTCCAAAGCTGAGCTCATTATATTTGCTGTGGACTGAAGTCCTCTGGCCGCGTTTATTTGTTCTTCCTGTCAGCATTGGTGACTGCCTTGCTCACAGTGGTGTCCCCAGTACTCCTCTCAGTTGGAGTAGACTTCGTTCTACGTCTCTGTGACCACATGTGACATTTTGTTCTCTGAACATAGCTGATTAGGACAGGTTTTAGCACTAAACTCAGCTGGGCAATTTAGATCCTTCCCCCAAATTAAGGGGAAACTGTCAGTCTCTTCTGTTGGTGGGAACTGAGGATTATGAAGTTTTAGAACCTTTGGTAGCTAAGGTGACCATGAAAATAGGCCACTCGGATCTCTTGCTTGGGGAAGAGTAATTGACCCACAGCTCAAACTTCTGGCTGTGTCCATGCTCTGTCAGTGTGGAGGCCACACTTGCCACAGGCCAAGGAGTGAGCGTGGCAGGCACAGGAAGGCAGGCCCGTTTCTGTGAGACAGGCAACTTTGGCTCCAGGACTCCTCAAAACAGGACTGCCCTAGAGTCTCATGCAGCATATCCTACATCCGTTCCTAGCCCCTCTCCCCCCAGACCTGCACCACCTACCCTGCTCCCCATTTCCTCCTGGTTTTACTCCCCATTAAATATCTTGCACATCTGACCCCATCTTGGCACCTGCTTTTCTGAGGAAGCAGTTTAATGTTGGGCTTTTTCTTCTTGTGGTTTTTCATCTTTAAAAAATCTAGACCCAGTTTCATTGCATGGTAACGTTGGTGCTTCAAGAGGTTAAGCCCCAATGAGCTCGCCCTCATCAAAGCATCATATTTGCTGTTGCCCAGTGACTGTAGCCAGTCACATGGCCAAGCCCGGAGTCCATGTGAGAGATATTACACAAGGGAGTGGATACCCATAGGTGTGATCTGTTGACCATTCTTAGTGTAATGATTTAATACAGTTATTACCAGGGAACCTGCATTTCTCATAAACTGTAATTTACAGAAAGGTGGTTTCATATACTAACACTGCCTTCTGGGAAAATAATAAACTCAAAGAGATACCCAATAGAAACAGATTGTTTAGGAGACTATTATAACAAGAAGACATTTTTAGAAAAGAAACCTTGTTTGTATCTGATTGGCTCATTGAAATCATCTTTCAGGTAGTAGGATTGGAATTTCTAAGTTTTTCCTAAGCACAAAATATAACAATAAGGACCAACTGAAGCTTTGAAAATGCTGAGTTGAATGGTACTTTTTGAATGTTTACTATGCCCCTTGGGCAACTCTGCATTCAGGAAGTCACTTGTAAGACTGTCCCATAGCCAAAACCAGTTTGGCTCAGTGGATAGAGCGGCCTGCAGACTGAAAGGTCCCAGGTTCCATTCCAGTCAAGGGCACATATCTTGGTTTCAGGTACATCCCCATTTGGAGGGGAGGGGGAAGGTGCAGGAGGTGCAGGAGGGGGGAGGTGCAGAGAGTTTCTAACTCTTCTCTCTTCCTCTCTGTAAAAAAATCAATAGAATATATTAAAAAAAAAAAAAAAAAAGACTGTCCCATCAAAGAAGGTGGGATCAGAATTCTATGAATACAGGAAGTGGAGATGGGAGGGTGGGAAGGGCCCTGTGCTATAATTTGGTAGGAAATTAAACACATAAAAGAATGTCCCCCTTTTAGCACCCTGCATATTGCTTGAGGAATTGAAGGGCACTGTTATTTAGATTACTTGCTTCCTCTTTTCTTAAGTTCTTGCCCTTTGAAGGGTAGGGAAATTAAATGGAAATAAGTAAACTTTGCTCTCCCAAGAGCTACAGGGAGTCTTGATCCTTTCACCCACCCTCTGGAATCCTGTTTAAAGATGCCAAGATACAGGATCTCCAGTTGAATGATGTACTACCAATATTGTGGTGACCACATAGTGTATTGTAGATTCAGAAATACTTATCTTTATGTATGTATTCATTTATTCCAAAAGTACAGAGGTGGGGAGAGAGAAGAGAGGTTAGAAATGAAGATTGATTGGTTCTGTGTTGAGTGGGAGTAGAATGACAATCCCTCCACTTTGAGGGTTTTGTTGTTTTGTTTTTTGAGAAATATGAGAAATGATATTAAGGGCGTGAAGAATCTCAATGACTAAACCTCTTCCTTACTCAGTTTAAAAGCTTATGAACAAGGTGCCTCATCCAAGGGAACAGGTTAGACAAGAGTGACCCCCTTCCTCCAACTTTGGCCTCCAAGGTCAATTCCTGAAACTCACATTATCAGAAATGTGCTGTGAAGACTCCTTAGGTAACAGAAAACCTCACTTGACATTAGCCTTGTTTCTAGCCTCGAATAATGAATGAAGCCCCCCCCCCCCAATCTATATTTTGTTTTGTTTTTGTTTAATTGAAAGGGAAAAGTTACCTTTCTTTTGACAAGCTGAGTTAATAACCTAGTATCATAGGGGGTGGTCAAATTGGGGGCAACTCACAAACTCAAGCTCACCTCCTAGGCAGTCACAAAGATTACCCAGCCATAAAAATCCCAAGGCATTTGCACATAAAGTTAATGAGTCTGTGGACCAGGTGAAGCTGCAAATCCCAACAGATGACAAGCTACAAATTGGGTGAGCTGCCTCTGGTCTCCGGGTGAAGGAGAACAGGGCTCCTGTGAGAAGGTGATACTAGTTTCTGATTATTATAATGCCGTGGTGAAGTTTAGCCCAGAAAACCAGTTGGCCAGTCCCCTGGCAAAGCTGCCTCTTTCCTGACCCTATATTTTCTCAAACCTTGCATCTGGGAGCCTTCCCCATCTATCTTGTTTTGTGTGACATTTTTGCCTTTTTGTTTGCCTATAAGGTAATATGACACTTGCTAATTATGACCTTGAAAGTCCTCCTCAGTCCATTCCTGATCCTGGTTTCCCACTTTCTTTACTTGCTCCTCCTCCTGTCCAGATAAGTGATCAAATGGACTCCCATAGTATTCTACCCAGATGCTTTCATGCCATTTCTTCACCTGAAATCATTCTATTCCTCAGGAATGTAGGTGGTCACTCAAGGATGTGGAGCCAGTTTGCAGAACCTGAAGGTTACATCCCACATTACCACCCAGGGAAGAAAAGACAAAATCCAGGATATCAAACTGTGCTGGTTAACTTTTATGTCAACTTGATAAGGCATAGGTGCCCAGTTGTTTGCTCAAACGCTAGTCAAAATGCCGTGAACATGTTTTAGAGTTGTGGTTAACATCTGTAATCAGTTGACTTTAGAGATAATCATCTGTAATTAATTGACTTTAAAGTGAAGGTTGAATATGTCTGTGGGACTTATCCAGTCAGTTGAAAGCCTTAAGAACAGAAACTGATTTCCTAGAGAAGTAATTCTGCCTCAAGACAGTAACATAGACATCTGTCCAGGTCTCCAGCTTGCTGGACAGACTGCCCTACAAGATGGTGCAACATCTCCTCCAGCCTGATTTTCTAATCTCCTGGACTGAGCTACCAATTTAGACATCAAGACGACAACATCAAATCTTGCCTGAGTTGCCAGCCTCCTAGTCAGACTACAGACTTGTCAGCCCCACAGTTATGAGTCAATTCCTTGCAATAAGTCTTATTCATCCTCTCTTGCTTCTGTTTTTCAGAAGAAGCCTACTTATGTGTAACCCAATTAGGTAGAAGATTAGGGACAGAGTCAAAGTGGGAGTAGAAAACTAGAAAGCTAATAAATAGAAAGAACAGAGTTAGTGGTTGCCACAAACCTCTATAATCACCAGAGGTGAAATTGAAGCACCTTGTTGTGTCCAAGGATTGAGTGAGTCAATTTTAAAAATATATATATTTTATTGATTTTTTACAGAGAGGAAGGGAGAGGGATAGAGAGTTAGAAACATCAATGAGAGAGAAACATCAATCAGCTGCCTCTTGCACACCCCCACTGGGGATATGCCCGCAACCAAGGTACATGCCCTTGACTGGATTTGAACCTTGGACCCTTCAGTCAGCAGACCCATGCCCTATCTGAAAGGTTATCTCCCCCTCCCAAACTGGTGGGCGGAGTTTGACACATGACCCCTTAGGGCTCCCCCCCCTCCCAAACTGGTGGGTGGAGCTAACAACATGACTGACACCTGCCAAGGGGACATCTCCAAGACAGTGAGCCACCAATTAACACAGGCCAAGGTGCCCTTGGGGCCCATCCCTTCCTGTTCCACCCTGGGCCCAACCCCCTCCCTTTAAAAGGAACTCCAGGCAGGACACATGCGCTCTTTGGATGCCACCTCCATTGGAGGGGCATCTCCATTGGCCCGGCTGGGTTCCGATTTCCTGTCCCCTCTCCCCTAATTCTGATCTTTACCTCGGTGATGGCTCCCGCCCATTACCGGGGAATAAACTCTGTTTAAAACTCCCTGTTGTTCTGTTTCCTGTTTCCTTTCAAACCTAACACTATCCACTGAGCAAAACCGGTTAGGGCAGCAATTCTTGAGACATAGTAGAAAATAGCTGTTGCTGAATGAACAAATGAGTGCATTTATGAAAGACTTGATAAATTCCTTTCCTTTCTTCCCTTTACAACTTAGTAGCTAGAAATACCTGAAATAGGCACACTGGGATAACTTTGGCTCCTAGGCAAAGTAATCACAACCAGATGAACTGTTCTTTACTTCTATCATAGTCGTATCTGAACTACGGAATGACAAAATTATACCCAGGGAAGGTAATCAATTTTACTTTTAGAAGTTTCTCATGTTAAGCAGAGGAGCTTTCTTAGCCCAAGGATGATTCTAGCTTCTCTAGCTTCCTAAGGAAACCACATTGGAAGCTATCAAAGGCCTGGGGCACTCCTTTGCTACATACACATACACTATCCTTCTGGTAACATCTGCTATCTGATCTAGGGATCCGTTATCTCCACTGAGGAGATACTGCCATGAGTCCTGAAGGCAAAACCCCTGCTTGGCAGGCCAGCCTTGGACTACGTCCCAGAAGGTTGGTTTTAGCCTCTGGAGATCATTTAATCTCAGGCAAAGGGTTTTGCTCTTTTTCCTGAGGAATATGCAGGAATGCACACCAACAGAGTTGTGCCTTCTAAAAGGTTTAGGCATAGTCATAGATGCCACATCTCTGCTGACCACTCTGGGACTATCTTCAGGGCAGATACAGGGCTAAGACCTCTCTTCTGCCCAGGACTGCTGTTCTGTCCTCAGCTGGGACTCCCATATCCTTTGTTCTTTTATTCAACAAACACTTTTGAGCATCTTTTGTGTTCAAGGTGTCCTTAAGGATGTGGAGCTACAGGGACAACCCGTTTGTATAACCTCTCCTGCAGCTAGCAGAAACATAAGTTATTGCGTAGCAAACACAAGGCCATAAGATAAAAAGATACAGAGCAAACCATAGGAAGTTAGGTGGACAAAAAACTAAATAACTTCCAGCCAGAATAGATTTCCCCAAACCTGTTTAAGCATGGAATGATTTTGCAGAGAAATACTATGCATGAATAAAGTTCAAAGAGTTCACATGCTTTGGGAAATGCTGCAATCAAGCTTTTGGATTTATTCTTTCCCTTGGGAGTTTGGTATTTATCAATACTTTCAAAGCTATATGCCTCGAAGCCCTAGATTTCCACAAGTTAATTGGAATTCTGGGGAAATATGGATTCTCGAGCCAAATAAATATGGATTCTTGAGTTTCTCAGTGGAACGAAGGAAAACTGTACACTTACTCTGTCCCCTCTGTCCCTTCTCGCCAATTCAGGTTCCCAGTTGATTTTAGGCATCTCAGCATTTTAAGATGTTAAGTCGTAACCTATTAACATGTTAAATGTTCTAAGATATCCAACAAAAAAATAATTCTGATTAGGAAATACTTAAATAGGAGACTCAGGATAACCTCATGGTGACATCGCACGAGCTTTAAGGGGACAAAAGGATTGTTGTTGAGAACAGTCTTGGTAAATCAGCAATAATTCAGTAATTTCTAGTGTATGATATATTTCTAATCAATCTTCCTCAACATATTTCCTCCCTAGAGTCTCCTCTAACCCCCATCCAGATTCATATATGTCTTTGGTAACAGCTCGGTGATGATGCTGAGAGGGATGGTCTGCCTCCTGGGTTCCTGGCCCAGCCTGTGTTTTGTCCCTATGGATGCCCATAGTTTGCTTCATATTAGTGACTGGATGGGTTGCAGATGTTTGTTCAGAATGCGCCCAACCCTCTGAAGTTGGAAATCTTGAGTAAACTATATCCCTGTCCTCTTTCGGTCTCCAGCGTGGGCAGGCTGCTCGTGCTTTCTGCTGTGGAGTCTTCCTCCCTGGCCCAGCCACGGCATCCCCAGGCTCTCTTTCAGCAGCGTTCTGTGCTCCCAGGTACAGTGGACCTCTCTAAGATCAAGTGATCTTAGGCCCCTCTGATGCCAGGATTCGCCTGTCACCATCTTCATTGGCCTCTGTCATTACCAGGGGTGTGGGAAATATTTGCCAACTTCAGCTCTTAAAAAATATAAGAACCAACCCTGCAAAACTCAAAACATTTCATCAGCCCACCAATCTCCCCACTCTAGAAGGACTTAATCTTCTGGTACGTTCTCTACTATTCTGCTCAATCCCGTCTATACAGAAAGGGGGTGGTAGGCAAGACACATTCATGTAGGACTTCTTCCTTTCTTCTTATACTCTATGCACTTCTACCTCTGCAGCTTAGAGGATTCATTAGCTCATCTGGATTAAAAAGACAATAATGTTTCCTGTGGGTATTGCTGAGGAAATCACTTCTGATTCATGCCATATTGATGCCTTCTGAACTGAGAGGCTTAGAATGTGGCGTGTGTGTGTGTGTGTGTGTGTGTGTGTGTACATGTACGTACGTACGTGTGTATTGGGGGGGAGGGCTCTGTACTGCAAGGATGCCCCTTTGCTTATCTGCCAAGTGGTGAGGTGTCTGCAGCTACGGTGCTTTGGGCTAAATCAGCATGGAAGTGCATACTTTGAAATATGATTTTGTTCCATAAGTACAACTATATAGCTCAGGGATCCTAATTTCTCCAGCCTTCAGGGGACACTCTTCTTTTAATTATGAAAGTCATGAAGAACCAAGTCATGTGGCTGCAGTTTTTGTTACGTTTCCATCCCTATGAATTTACTAGCATTTGCCAGGGAATTCTAACACTTTTCACAAACATATTTTTACCTCCAACAACCTCTTCTCTGGACTGCGACCATTGTCTTAAAGGTTCCTTCCACCAACTCCCTCAAATGCTGACACAGAGTGTAAATAGTTCCTTCTCTTATTTCACCAAAATATACCTAAGACCAGTTGTTAATATTTAACATCACAGAATTACAAAGCAGAAAAGACCACTTTATAGTGGATACTACATGTCACTGCCCCTACAATACCAAAACACGCGCCTCCACACATTATTTCAATGGGCGTCTCTCCAGTCTCTTCCATACACTGCATTGCAGAGACCAGTCTACCCTATAAGCTGAGCCAGAAATGTGTATGGACTCCGATGTGGCCGGCATGTATTTTCACTGACGCAAAATTCAAAGTGGAGTTTAACTGCCGAGCTCTTCCTTGAGCACTGACTCAGGGACCCCGACTTTTCTGCCCTGAGTCTCTGCCATCTTCATCCCAGGTGGCTTCCAAGGATACTGTGCTCATCTGCCCTGGGTCAGAGGAAGGGAGGGAACACAGAGGCTCAGAGTGAGGAGTTCTTTTATGCACCAGTCCCGGAATATCCCTTTCTTTCTCCTTCCATTGGCTAGAACTCAGAGAGATTTAGTCTAAGTATATGCCCAGGAAGAAAAGGAAGTAGGCTTGGTGAGCAAGTAACCAGTTTCAAAGGGGAAAAACAAAACAAAACAAAACAAAAACAGTTGATGTTATAGCCAGTAGGCAGTTGTCAGGCAACACAGTACTTCACAGACATAACAACTCTCTTCCCAAAAGAAAACTTTTGATGGGATTCCAGTCATCTTGCATTTGGAATTTGACTTTCCATTTGATAGCCTGAAAGCCCAATCGAGTATAAGTTTAACAACCATCTGCCTCCAAAAGTGAATTTTGCTCTTTATTTTTATAGAATAATAGACATATATAAGTTTCAGAAGTATTAGTATCCATAATCATATTTATAATTCTACCATAATCATATGCATGGGTAAGTTTAACTTTTCACTCTTTATAATTAGAGGGCATGACTTCTATTTTCTTCTAAGAAGTTTTTCATTGCCTTTGTTACATAAGTCTTTTAGACTTACAGAAGTAGTTTTTTTTTGAAACTACAATGCAAGAATAAAGCTGAGATAAGGGTCACAATGCTTTCTGACTGGAGAGCAACTGTAAGACATTTATATGAACATAGAACATACATTAGCACAATCATTTATAATGAGAAAACCATCACAGAACTGATGGTTCACATTACAACTTAGATGACTGAATTCAATTTGCTCCAACAAACGCATTCTAACAAATGCAATTTCCTCTAACAACAAAGAGAGTAAATACAATATCCAATAACAAATATATGTATAAAGCATTTTTGCAGTAATTCTTAGCCTCAAGGTTAAGGATTATTTCCTATAGGGAATAACAATAAAACAAGTACTTAAACATCAGAATGTCACAGAAGAGGCTCTGGTCATTCTTAGCAAACAGCTGCCTATTAACTTAATCTTAAATTGTCAAGATATAGCTGGATATATTTATATGTGCTTTTATCAGGATATTACACTCATGGCTTCGCTTTCTCAGCCGTACTTATGTTATCCATCTTCTTATAAAGACTTCTCACTAACTACAATTTTGACTTGTGTCAACAGTTTCAATGCAAATTGTTTATTTTTAATTGCTGAATAAAAAATTGGGGCTTATAATTTTCTATTTCCATATTTCCTTTTTAGAAAATATCTCTCAGATCTAGCCACTTCAATTACTGAACCACACACTAGAGACTTGTTGAAAAGATAGTTAAAAATATTTATTTTTTTAAATGATAGGCTATTTATTTATTTTTGATCTGCTCTTCCTTTTATTCTGTAACTGTATTAACTCTACTGAGTATGTGTATACATGTATGTGTGAGTGAATGTGTGTATGTGAAAATGAATGTGTGTAACTAATCAACAAATCGATTCTTCATTGCAAACAGCAAAAATTGACTTTGGAGAGCTTAAGCAGTAAGGAATTTGTTGGGAGATGTTATCTGGCTCATAAATAGATGGAAAGCCTAGAGAACCAAACTTATAAATAGGAAAGAATTAGGGAGGCAGGTTGCCAGGACTGTAGCCAAATCACATCAGAAAAAGGGTTTGGTTAGGCCACCATGGCCTCTACTGTTATTTCTGTTCCTCTCTGCTCTGGACATTAACCATCACCTTCTGCTTGACTTAGATTACCAATCTACCAGTGTCTGGTTTTTGTTGTTGTTGTTGTTTTATCACTCCTGGGGGCAGAAGGCAAGTCCTACTTCTGTACAAGATTCATACAATAGTGGATTCTCCAAAACCAGGGTGTGGTTCAAATGAGAGCTAACCAAAGCACAGGCAGCATGCATTCACTATAATGAGTTGTGATGAGAAATTTGACTCCATTTTTTAATATATGACCTGCGACAGCTTGTAAGCCTCACTATTCCTCTTTCCCTTGTGCCTCACATCTGGAAAAGCAGATAAAAATCCTGGTGGCTTCTTCCTTTGGTGCCAGCAGGGCACTCAAGCCATAAGGCCCCTGCCACGTGATAGCTCTCACCGAGCTCCACCAACCCACCACAGCAAAAACCTAGGCCTGTCTTCTTTCCTTGATCTCATGTCCCTTCAGGTCTGCAGGAGAAGATGCCCTGTTCTCCCAGAGACCTCAAGCTCTGGTGTGTCAGAGCTGTTGAGTTGTATGTCTATGCCTGGTGGTTACATGAGGGAGCTTTGAACTTATTTGGGGTTATGGATAAGATGGGCATATTTCCCTGACCAAAGCAATGAGTTCTCATATGGGCTGTGATTTAACTTGTATTCTGAGGGAAGTTGATTTATTAGAATATGTGCAGATGGCAGGGGCCTTCAGCAAACATCCAGGCTACCCATTCTTACCTCAGTCTCTCTTCTAACAACTGTGACCAAGTGGCTGATCATCTTCTGCTGGAATACCATCCTTCTTGGGAGAAATCCTACTTTTTTTAAAAAAAAATCCTTCCTTCGATTGCTCCACCTGAGCTCCTAGTTTTACTCATGGCCACCAAGAGCAATTTGATAGATCTTCCTTGTATTCAGAAGCCCTGATTCGATTTACTCAGTGTCTTATCTGTTTTCCTGCACCCTCTTTTATCCAAAAATATCAACTGAAGACTGTAGAAACATGTCTACATCCATCCTCCCCACTGACAAGAAAGTATCACAAGAAATATGGAAGACCCAATGACTAAGTTCATCTTCTCAATGATGAGTTGCCCGTGTGTGCTCTTTAACTTCAGTAATTGTGATGAGGGAAGGCCCTTTCTGTACTGTTCACCACTGACAGCGTGATTTATGGTAGGGCTCCAATAGGCATGTTAAGTATATTGTGTGCTGCTTTTGCTGGCAGAGAAAGCCTGTTTACTTGCTCCTGCTATAATAATAAAGCCTCCTTTCTCCGTCTGTGCTGACAGAAGCGAGCTCTGAAGCACCCCAATGCGCAGCCCCTTTGCCAAATAATCTTTATTTACTACAGAACTGGATTTGCAGATTATGAGTCTGCATTGGTGTACGCAAGGGGCCCTCCTGGCTGGGAGAGGGGCTATCGGGTCCCTGGCTATCTTCTGAGGATAAGTTGGGAAATACCCTGGTAGGTTAAACAAAAGTCCTTTCAATACATGAGAAATGGAGCTGACATTGAATTGAATCACAAGGACTAGGTGGACTGTGGGTCCACCCAGAGGAGTTTTCACAGGTCAAAGGCCCCTAGATTTATGACAGACCCTATCTTAACATAAGAACCTGCTATCTTTCACAGGTGCACTGCTAACTATAATGTGTTTTTTTTTAAAACCATAATTTATTATTTCCTAAATTTATTTGATTTCTCTAAGGAGACATTCTGTAAACTTACAGAAAATTCATCTTGTAGAAACCTTTTATGCTACATATGTTCCAGTGATGTGGTTAGAGAGAGGAAGCACTTAATGAGAAAAGCCCCAAGAAATATTATTTGGAGCTGAGATCCATTCCTGAAACCCAGGAGCCAAAAAGGACAATTTATAAAGTACCGTCTGGATGCAAGCTGGAGAATAGCACAGGGCCACACTGGCCTGTTGGAGATGCAGTGGGAGCCTGGAAGGGAGACGAGAGCCCTGTGAGGGAGAGTGGAATGGATGGCAGCAGAGAGGAGATGTTCTGTACCAGGCTTCATGCCCACGACTCTTCTGGCCACAAGGACCAATGCCACATTCCTGCCTTCAACTGTCTTCACTCACTTCTTCCACTAGAAGTCCCTCTGCACAGATCTCATCAATTAAAATGCTGTCCATTCTTCAAGGCTCACAGTAATGATGGAATAGAAGGCATTTGTGCACAAGACTGCCATTTTCAGTTCAGAGTTTTATATATCAGAGTTGGGATGTTTGGTACGGCAAGATAAGCCTTATATATCTTCTGTACCATGTTCTGTTCTATTTATACCTTGTCACACACATTTGGCCCTCTGTTAATTATCTTAGTGCCCTTATTAGGCAAAAACATTCCTATACTTAACATGAGTGCTTTATTTAACTCACTTCTGAATCCTTAGCCAAACAATAATGTCTTGGATCCCAGTCAGTAAGTATCTATTGTCAGTGTCTCTGCAATTTTTGAAACAACTACAATGTGCTCTTTAGAGCAAATAGCCTGAGTGATTTTGGTTTTTTATTTTGTAATATGTTTTGCCCCATTTTTAAAAGAAATTATTTTTAATTACAGTTGACACACAGTTATATTAGTTTCAAGTGTACAACATAGTGTTGCAACATTTATATCCATTACAAAAGTGATCACCCACAGTCAGCCTAGTAATCATCTGTCACCGTATGTAGTTATGATGATACTATTTTCTATGTTGTCCATTACATCCCTGTGACTTATTTTAAGTTGGAGGTTTGAACTTACTAATCACCTTCCCCTTTTCTGTTCAATCTCCCACCTCTGTTCCCTCTGACATTAATCAGTTCATACACTGCATCTATGAGTTTGATTAATTTTGTTTTTTGGATTCCACATGTAAGTGAAATCATATGGTATTTGTCTTTCTCTATATGACATATTTTAACATAATCCTCTATAGGTGCATCCATGCTGTCACACATTGCAAGATTTCATTATTTTTTATGGCTGAATAATAGTTCACTGAATGTATGTGCCACATTGCTTTACCCATTCTTCTACCCATGGACACCTCTGTTGCTTTCATATCTTGGCTTTTGTAGATAATGCTGTAATGAACTTAGGGGTGCATATGTCTTTTTAGAATAAATACCTAGGTCATACTGTTGTTCTAATTTTTTTTTCAGGAATCTCCATATTTTCCATAGTGCCTGCACTAATTTACATTCCCACGGAGTGCATGACATTTTTCTTTTCTCCACATCCTCCCCAACACTATTTTTTTTTTATAATACCCATTCTGACCATTGTGAGGTGATACCTCATTGTTTTCAATTTGCATTTCCCTGATGACTAGTGATGTTGAGCATCTTTTTATGTTTTGGGTTTGTTGTTTTTTTCTTTTTTTGAAAAAAAAAAGTCTAGTCAGGTCCTCTACTCATTTTTAAAGTTGATTATTTGCTATTTGATGTTAGTTTTATGAGTTCCTTATACATTTTGGGTGATATCTTTTTAACCTACTCGCACTTAAAACCCAAGACTAATGGTCTAATCCAGAGTAAAAGTCACAAGTCCATTAACCTTTTATTTCCAGTTCCTAGTAGGGGAAAAAAGTATTGATAATAAAGAACAAGAGAGCAGAATCATTTTGGTTTCATCAAAATTTAACAACAAATATTTTGGCACTATATTTTAGTAACATTGAATAGCTCAACAGGTTATGAGTGAGTGGTTCTTACTCATATAAACTCTCATGGAATTGTATGTCATTCCCAGGACCCCCTAGGTCTAACAGTGGGCTGGATCCTAAACATTGACATTGACATAACCAACTGACCATAGCTGTTTTTTGAAAAAACATTTCTATTAATTTTTATTCTTACCCTATAATGATGACTTTCCCAACCTCTCAGAATAGTAAGGAGTCTGTCGCCTCCCTAATATTTTTATCATCAGCTGCACATCCTTCCACATCTCAGCTTTAATATCTGTAAGGTGAATGTTCTACACAGTTCTGTTTTTCCTCCATTCTGCCTACCATCCCACGTATGGCAATCTTTCACATTTTGAAGACCAATTAATTTTATTGTCTATGTTTAGATGATAGTCATTAATAAAACTTTATTGATGTTTAACATAGGAAAATGTGCACAGAAATAAAGGTACAGCTTAGTGATTTATCAAAAAACAAACACCTGTGGAACCACATCTAGGTTGGGATATAAAACATTGCTATACCCAAGAAGTTTGCCTTGTGCTCTCCTAATCACCACTTATCTTTCTTTTCCCAAGAAGAAACCACTTGAGAATCATATAGTATTATTTGCATATAACATCTTTTGGCTCAATATTATGTTGATCACTTACTGTGTTCCATTGCATCATTATATCAGAATGCATTTATCCATTCTACTGTTGATGGACCTTTATGTTATTCAGAATTTTTGGCTCTATGATTAATGATGCAATGGAATCTGTCTCTTGTTCACATATACCTACATTTCTATAACTACAGCATGTGCAACTATTGGATCATGTATGCATATATTCCACTTACTCCAGAATGCTTAACCATGTTACAGAGTATTTATAAAATTGCATTCCAACAAGCATAGTGTGACAGATCTACTACTCTTTATCCTCACCAACACTTGACATTTTAGACTAATATTAGCAGTTCTGGTTAGTGTGTGTCGGTATTGCACTGTAGCTTTAATTTGCATTTTCTTGATTATTTATGAAATTGAGTACTTTTTCATAGGTTTGAGCAATTTGGCTATACTTTTTGGTGATGTGACTGTTTAAGCCCAGAAGTGCCTTTTTCTTATATATATTGTGAATATAAACCCTTTGTTATATTAATGCTGGCAACTTCTGAAGTGTTATGTTCCTATTCTAATACCTAATATTAATTGCTTTTTATCTTTTCTACATAAATTTCAGGTGTACAACATTATAATCTAATATCTGTATACTATATTGCTTGCTCAAAAAGTCTAATTTCCTTCCATTACCATATACTAATATTTACCCCCATTTACCCAAATATCACTCTTCCTCTGGTAACCACCATTCTGTATCTATGAGTTTTTTGTTGTTGGTTTGGTTAGATGGTTTATTTCTCTCTCGTTTTATATTCTACACATGAATGAAATCGGTTTTTTTGTCCCTTTCTATCTGACTTATTTCACTTAGCATAATATTCTCAACATCCATCCATGTTGTCACAATGTAATTTTTTTTATGGCTGAGTAGTGTTCCATTGTGTGTGTGTGTGTGTGTGTGTGTGTGTATAATATTGTAAACAATGCTACAAAGAACATAGGAGTATATATTTCTTTATAAATTAGTGCTTTTATATTTGGGAGTAAATACCTAGAAGAGGAATTGCTGGATCATGTAGTAGTTTAATTTTTTAAAGGAATCTCCATGATGTATGTTTGTTTTTCTCAAGGCACAGTACACTTTTTATTCTGTATGGTTATTGTAGAAAACAACCCCACTTCCCTTGAGAAACAGTATCATATCTAAAATACACTTTGATGAACACTAAATATTAAAATATTGCATAATACCATATAAATGAATTAAAGTGAACAAAAATACACAGCCTTCAACCCTTCAGTATTCTAAGAATAAACCACAGCACTGATAATATGTAAGAAAATGTTTGAAATTATTTTTAAATTCAGAATTCTTTGGGTTGTTCTCCAGTGGGAGGCGAAAAGGTAATCACCAAAGGTTACCACCAAAGGAAATGTGTTTGGCACGTTCTCAATGTCTCCTCTCAACAGAAGTGAATGGATCACTGCAGTGTAGGCCTGTTGAATCAAGATGACATTCAGTCATGAGACTTTTATTATCAAACTAGAGGCCTGATGCACAAAGATTCGTGCTAGGATGGGCCTTCCTTCCCCTGGCTGGTGGCACCATCTTTGCTCTGGCCGGATCCACCTTTCTGCCTTCCCACACTCCCCAGAGGCCCGGCCTTTGGTTGCTCGGTGCCTGTGTATGCAAATTAACTTGCCATATTTGGCTTAATTTGCATATTCCTGATTGTCTGATGGTCTTCATGAAGGTACGGTCAATTTGTATCTAACTCTTTTATTAGTGTAGATAACACTGACTGGGAAATTTTAGTCTCTTCCTGTGAGATGTTATTTTACATTAGTAGCTGCATCAATTTACAGTCCCACCAACATTTGTTATCTTTCTGATGATAGCCATTCTAATAGTTGTGGTTTTGATGTGCATTTTCCAAATAATTAATGATGTTGAACACATATTCATATGTCTATTAGCCACTTGTATATCTTCCTTGGAAAAATGTCTACCTAAGTCCCTTGCCCATTTTTAAATTACTAGATTGTTTGCTTTTTTTTTTTTTTTTTTAACTGAGTTGTATATGGTCTTTATATATTTTGGCTATTAGTCCCTTATTGGAAATAAAATTTGCAAATAACTTATCCCATTTGATTGGGTGCCTTTTAGTGTGTGAATGGTTTCTTTTGCTATGCCGAAGTTTCTTAAAGTAAAATCCCCATTATTGTTTTTGCTTGTTTCCCTTGCTGTTTGAGTCAGGTTTGCAAAAACATCTTTGAGAGCAGTGTCCATTAATTTAGTGCCTATGTTTTCTTCTATATGTTTTATTGTTTTAGGTCTTACATTCAACTCTTTAATAAAATTTTAGTTAATTTTTGTGTTTGGTGTAAGATAGCAATCTAGTGAGTTTTTCCGGCACTACTTTCTAGAGACTTTCCTTTCTCCACTGTATATTTTTGGCTTCTTTGTCATAAATTAGTTGCCCATAAGTATATGGGTTTATTTCTGCGATCTCAGTTCTGCTCTATTGGTCTGTTTTTCTGCAAATATCATCTCTTTTATTAGATGCCAAAATCCTCAACTAAATACTAACAAATCTATGTTGAGAGCTATTGGCCTGTAATTTTTTTTTGTGTGTGTTGGTGATGTCCTGGTATGGTTTTGATAATAGGGTAATGTTAGCCTCATAAAATGAGTAAGAAATAATTTTTCCTGTTCAATTTTTTGAAAGAGTTTGATGTGAATAGGTAAACCTTTTAATGTTAGAATTCACCAGTGTAGCAATTTTGTCTTGGACTTTTATCTTTTGGGTGGCTTTGATATTATTTTGTTGTATCACCCCCAAGTGATTTTTTAAAATGATTCAATCTTCCCATATATTTTAAAGGATTCAACTATTATAATTTTTAATGTAAAATATAGAAAGTAATTTAATTCTTAAGTTTTATGTATACACTAGAGGCCTGATGCACAAAATTTGTGCAAGGGGCTTGGCCCTCTCAGTTGTGACCTGGTCTGGAAGGTCATTCGGCTGTCCGGTCTAATTAGCATAGTACACTTTTGTTATTATAATTTTATAGATCCCTTTGAAAACACACAATCATTCTTTTCCATGAAAACTACTTAACTATTTAATGGTTACATGTTAATGTATTACACATGGCATTATGGCATGTTTATAAAATTGAACATATATATTTCTTTAATCATTTCCTATTGGATATTTAGGTATTTCTACCCTTATTTTACTATTATAAATGATAAAATTGGCCATTTCAGATTTCATGGACTTATTATATTCCCTTTATGATTTTAAAAAGGAGTTTTATAAATATTAAGTATTTTCAGATATATAATGTATTGAAATTCTCAATTTTTAATTATAAATGATTAAAAGAGCCTCAAAGTAATTATTAGCCAGTTATTAACTAATAATTTCTGCATGTGTGTATATGTGTAATTAGCTCATATTTTGTCACCTTTGACATTCTAATAGACATCTGTTTAAAATGATGCACCAAAATGATCAATTATGATTTACCTTGAACTTTTTGTCCTGTTTTTCTGATTAGGAAAATTGTGTACTTACACAATCAATGGGGTGACCAAATCTGCTAAATTAAAGGCCAATAGGTGAAGAGGAAGAAAGGGGAGGAGTCTAATGATCTACTGAGTATCAGTATTTCCAAAATAATGTTTGGATAATGGGATTGTTCCATTTCATCACCAATTCTATGGCAATAACTACTAGTTATAACAGTTCCAAACATGTGCTGTACTCTGACTTACCTTAATTCGTTTGGTTGATTTGCAGCCATTTGTTCATCTCACTAGATGCATTGCTACTTGGCAAGATGACAGCCACCTTAAGTCCTCTTGATCTGACAACTCTGCACATTCTCTCCTCCTATCCTTGGCGTTCCTGAGATGATCACTTATCCCGAGTCAGGTCAACAAGGGCCAAGAAGTATCCATTCCACACCACAATGTTTTTTTGTCCTTTTAGTAAGTAAACTTCCACTGCCTGTTTTGAGGTATTAACATCCCAAAGCTTTGAGGTATCACAAAGTTTGCTTAATGATGACACTGAGAACGTAGAAACCAGGACAGGGGAACAAAGAGACCCCAAAAGCTGAAGATATCACTTAAGCCCTGAAAATTGGGTATTCCTAACCTTTTAATATAGAAGCCAATACACACTTTTCTTTTTGCGTAAGCTAAATTGTCAGACTCTCACTCACAATAGAAAGGCCTAACTTGATGGGTCCTCTGACTTCCTTCGGAGCACTTGTCACAGTGCAATTTTAATCATTATTTATTTAATGTCAGCCTCTTGGCCTAGACTAGTCTCCATGCAAGCGGCATCGATCTTATTTGTTCACAGCTACTCAGTTCTGATTCATTATTGGCACTCCATGATACTGAGTAACTGTATAAGCAACCCAAGCCATACTTTTCTTAGCTATGTTCCCCAAGAGTTTAAGAAACTAATATTATGGCCGAAACCGGTTTGGCTCAGTGGTAGAGCATTGGTCTGAGGACTGAAAGGTCCCAGGTTCGATCTGGTCAAGGGCATGTAAATTGGTTGCGGGCACATCCCCGGTAGGGTGTGTGCAAGAGGCAACTGGACGATGTTTCTCTCTCATTGACGCTTCTAGCTCTGTAAAATATCAATAAAATATATATATATATATATATATATATATTTTTTTTTTTTTTAAAAAAAAACTAATTTTATGGAGTTATTATTATGTGTGGGGTTTTTTTTGCCTGCGAGCTGACAGTTATTTCAGAATAATAAAATTTGCATATATTATAATGCACCTGCATAAATTTATATAGTAGTCATTTTGCCACAGAATTAAAGACTGCCTATGATCTCTAAATTGAATGAAACCAAGACCTTTTTCTTTGCTGTGAAAACTTAGGCGAACTATTTCTCTGAGCCTCAGCTTGCTTACCTCCAGGCAGGTATTTGTAGATATTAGTACAAAGAAACTAAGCAGATAACCAGGGGAGAACGGGGAACATATATAACATTCAAAACCCAGTGGTTGAGTGGACAAAAGCAAAGGCCAGGGCTGCATTACACTGACATTTTTATTAGAATTTATCTGTAACAAATGGAACTTGTGTCAGCAAAGAACTGATTTTCATACAGACTTCTTTCGCCACCAATGTAACGAAGTAAGAAAATAAAAAGCACGCCTTTCATTCTGTAAAACATTTACGCGTACTACTAATTAGAGGTAATTGTATTTTTTTAACAAGCCATTTTACAAGTTATTTTTTTAAATTTTTCAGTCTATGCATCCAAAATGAGAGCAAAGAACACAACTGTTATTATCTTTTTTTTTAGACACTCCAAGCTTGGATGGCAAAGCCACGTAACGGATGGATAGGATGGATCTGCAGCCTTCTGACCTCTGCTGGAGTATCAGGGCACCCATAAACCCAACGGAAACAAAACCCGAAAAGAGGAGAAAGAAAAGGTACGTGGAAAATCAAACGGAGGGGCTAAAAAAACAAAGCAAAACCAAGAATAAACAGGAAAGAAAAAAAATCTGTACATTACTGCAGAATTTTTTCCCCTTCCTGTTTCTCCGCCGAGTTATTTACACACACACGAATGAGTTTCTGAAGCGGTTTCTCACAGATGGGTTCAAGTAATAACATTATCGGGTGTAGAATCAATAGGGCAGTGCATAGTACAAAGGTATAGAAAGTGCAAAGTTCCCTAGAGGCCCTTCCCTCCCCTGGCTGTCCTCACCGTTGTCTAACCATGCAAATCATTTTTAAAAAAGAGCTAAAATAAAGTTCTGTACAAATCACTTCTTATATAGTTTGATTTTTTTTTTTTTACCATTGTAACTAATTACAAAATTATACATAACTACACGTACATAGGTAAATAATAGCACCGTACTGGTTATGATGATGAAAATAATTGGAAACTTGAGCCGTCAATGGCAGATTAAAAGATGTCTACCTTGGGAAAAAAAACAAAAAAACTAGAATGGTTTGTACAGAAAAGCACAGAGTGGAATGCACATCAATGACAAGTAGGGAGTTAGTTCTCGCAACAGCTCCCGCACAGGAGGATGCCTGGAAGTCTCCGCCTTGTTCCTCTATGGTATGCATCCCATTCTTTTCCTTCTGAGGAGTCTTCTCCTCCTTCCCTCTGCCCAGCGGGCGGTGTTTGTCTCGGGGAGAGGAACCGCTCGCGGCACCAGGGTTCTGGTGTGCGGCCCACCCTCTGATGCAACATGTCCTGTCGGCATGAAGCGATGTCTGCCTAATGACCCTCTTTGTCTCGCTAAATGAAAATTACAGCACTGAGGAATCTGGCACTTGGATAAATCTCCGAAAGGTACAAACTGAAAGGAAACACACCCATGTAGTGCACATTCTTCTCTGGTTCTGATGTAGGTTAGAGAGTCTCATTCTGAGGTAGCCTTCTAGATACTTTTTTTTTTAAAGTATTATACATTATTTTCTTCCTTTTTTTCTCTTTTTTTTGTTTTTTTTTTTACAAAAGTGCTCATATATGATACTTGCACGTGTTTGGTCTCTTGGATTTCATTCTGTTAATGATGGGAACATGTAGAAAACAGAGCGTCAATGGAGCTAAGATTAAACCAAAATGTTATAATGATACGGACACTCTTTAAGAGTTCCTTGATCATTTGGAGGATTCCTTACAATTGTGGAAGATATGGCAAGCTCATGCCATCATCCATGGCTTCCTGTAGTAATTTTGGGGGGAGAGATATATATACATTTTGAAAAACTTCCCCTTTTAGAAAAAATCCTAATGGGATAATAGCAAATGTATTCCAAAGTGGTCGATGACAGTTGTTACTAAAATAAGTTTGGTGCCTTTTCTGGATGTTCCAGAGCAGATTTGGAAGGGGTTAAAAACAAAACCAGTGGCTTTTCCTGATGTGGACCACTACAAAAAGGGAGAAGGGCCCTGATTATCCAAGTGCTTTGGGCTGGTACAATCACTAACCTCCCCGACCTGGTTGAGAACTAGGAATGCATATTATTCAAAAGAGTTTCTGTACATGTGGTAAACAGATAATGCTTTAATAGGAAGATGTTTAACATATACGAACAACTAATGGAAATACGAACCAAAAAGCTAAAAAGAAATGCTATTAAAATAGGCATCAATTATAAGGCACTCTAAATGCAAAACTAAAACCAAAAGAAAACAAAAGTACAGCACTTCCCAGGAATGCTGTATGCCACGAAATGTTTCTGACTGAACAGAGTAACATGAGTTTGGCTTTGCCCCTGTTACATATCATAAATGCAAATTTCATAGCACATACTATTAGACAATATACGATTGAATACACTTTTTTTTTTTAAACAACTTGATAGCTGATATATTAAAACATTCTCCCCTCCTAAAGGGATATGCACTGACCTTTCCCACATGCACACCTCCTAGATATTTAATATGTTTTTATTGCACTAGAGTTGTTAGAAATATCGAACTTTGTTGGAAGCCTGGCTAACAAAATGGTACTTGTGAATATGGTTAGGTGGGTGGGGGGAGATTGGGTAGGAAATTAGGGGTTGAGGTTTGATGTCACTGATGTGCATTCCTCATTGCCCTTAAAAAAAATTAAAAATTTTTGTGATATTAAGAAATACCAATGTCATAAAATTAATAACAGATCGAAAAAAAAGATGTTTCCAATAGCTTTTCTACCTTAAAAAAAATACGAAACCATGGAAGAACTGAATGATAGCTATCTCTATCATTTTGTGTGAACACACTGTCGATATATACATAGACACCCCTATAAAATACGGATATGTATGTATATATGTTAGCAGCAACTTTATACTTTGCGCCTCCCTGTTGATTCTAAAAGCAAAACTCTCTGATTATTTGAAAAGAATGGGTACTTTCTTACCAGACAGACAGAAGTGTGAAAGTAAATATCTGATGAAACCATTAACTGTAGATTAAGAGCATTGCACAAAAATGTGCAACGTTTCATCTATGTGATATTTCTACAGCAAGATATGACAGATAACAGTTGTACAGCTTTTTAAAAAAAAACCCTACAATTTGGAAATTAAAAAAAAAATGAAGAGTTATGTAACCTTTTTAAAATTTACTTTATAGAATGATAGATACATTTTGTTAAAAAAAAGTTTACACAGTTAAAAATGAAGCACAGGTCAGCAGTATCTTACAATACTAAAAAACTAAATCAAAGACTTTTCTTTTTAAACATTCCCCCCTTTTCTCCCTAAAGTGTTAGTATGAGCAATATGGTGGGAAGGGGTCATGGCGAAGCAGTTCCTTCTACCATGAGAAGCCACACCAGCAGACATCCGCGCGGCCCTCCGCCTTGTACCTCGCGAGCGATCCTGAACAAGATGCTGGTTCTTTGTTGAGATTTCTTCTTCCCTTTATTCTGAATCCTTGAGGTATCTGTAAGTAAAATCCTCCAGATCCCTCATCAGTCAGGATTCTCTTATTATTTTCCGATTAGATTATTAAGCTGGGAATTCTTGGTCCGCCTGGAAGAGTTATTATTATTTTTTTTTTTTTTTAGTTTATTTTGTGTGTAATAGTCCCACTAAAAGGGGTTGTTACCTAGAAGTTAAGAAGGACTTCTCAAGTGCCCTGTATGGCTCAGAAGAGACTCCATGGGTATTGAAGGGCCCGCTGTAAAAATCCAAAACGGGTCGGGGGTTTCTACGTTGCATAGTGATCAAAGCTGCCCAGGTACTCGAGGGAGGCTCGATAGCAGAACTGGTACTGGTCCTGCAGGGGGGAGGCGTGGCGAGAAAGGGAAGGGGCCATGAGCACAGCGCATCAGAAAACTTAAAACCGGTGTTATGAAACAGTTACGCCTTAATGGGGACAAAATCACGACTGTCCTCAACCAATTCAGTCCAATGAGCAACTGGTTTTAGTGAGGAAAGAGCCATCAGCCACATGGGCTGTTCATCAGCCCCACCAGTCAATGGGACTGAAACAACCTCCCTATTCCAAATAGTGACAGCTCCAGTGCACATTATCTTCCAGGCCAGTGTGAACCATTCTCCAAGTCGTATCAAATCACCACCTATGGAACACGTGAGTTCCTATACACCCCAGTCCTCTTTTACCATTACCTGCTTATTTGTGAGAACTGAACTCATTCTCAGTGTGCATATTTAAGAGATGCTGATGGAGACAGACACTGTCCCAAGGAATTTAGATTTACGTACCTCTGGGCTATTGCCAAGAGAATTAAAAAAAAAAAGTCTTATTAAACAGAACTTGCAATCAGAATTACCCAACATCATTTCTGATGTTCTTACAGGTATGAGGGAGGGAGGCAGCCAAAAGGTATCTGGTGAGGAACATCAGGCCCACAAAGCCATTCATTTACTCAGGACACTGGACTTGAAGGTTTTCAGCTCTTGAAAATGGCAACACAAGACTGGCTGTCCACTTAAAAAAAATCCCTGTGCCTAATTCAGTATGACTGCTGCTTTAAAAGCTCCCCTAAAATAACAGTGTGAAACATGTCCTTTTCCAGGGAGAACACAGTCGTTCAGGAATATTTTGGGGCACTATGGGAGAGATGGAAAAATTATAATTTACAGATGAGAAAGTAGGATTTTCCTCATAAAAGAAACTTATTTTCAGTAGCCAATGGGCCTGAAAGTAGATAGTTTCTATTTTGCTTAAATGTGCATTTTTCTACAATAAAAATGGTAATGCAAAATAAATGGAGTCTGCTTTCCTATCTTGTCACAGTAAGTTGCTTGGCTAAATGTTAAGGCTTTTTAAACATCTAACTTCCCTCTGTCACCCCCAACACCTATTAAGTTTGTCATGCTGACATAATGTTTTGAGTGTTGCAAGCCAAATGCACTATTTTGAAATCAAAGTCTGAAAGATATGGTGAATGACAAATTTAGGAACACGTATGTATAACCTACAGAACTCGTTGGCCTTTTGAAAAACAAGCACAATGTTTCCACCACTCATATTATTCTTAGAAATGATTAGTCAGTTGGCCAGATAGGCCAAGTCATGAACTCAAATTTTTCTGAGAATTCCATATTAATTATTGGACTAGAAAAAAAAAGTGTTTTGTTTTTTTTATGAGGAAAATCCTACTAGGTCTTGTCCAGGTTCTAAATATTTAAAATGACCAGTATTAAGAAATTAACTATAGAGCAGCAGATTTTTAACACATAGGCATATAGAAAGAGTATGGAGTATAAAACGGGCTGAGGGTCTATTATAAATCAGGCATTGTAATTTTTATAAATACTTACAACTCTAAGACATTGTCACATTCATTCCCATTTAACCAAGAGATGAATGAGGTTCACAAGATTAAACAATTTGATGCTTTTCCTACAGTATTTTCCTGTTTTTTGCCTCTGATGTTGATGATCTCTGGACTCTAGGAGGTCCTGGGTAAGAAAATCTCTTAGTTGGCTCATGAAGATTTTTCTTACCTCTGTCTGTACCATGGCTGGTCGTTGTGTTCTCAACATTTTGACTGTCTGGAAGATATCTACAACTCCTTCATATCTCATTCTCTCCAGGACAATGCTTAGTGTTATGAAGACTCCAGTTCTTCCAACGCCCGCACTGCCACAGAAATAAAGGCAACATTCCTGATGAGATGCTCAAAACCATTTACTTGTAAGTGAACTTGTGCCCACCAGCTATCAAAATGCATTATGTCTCCCACAGTCAGGAAAATGTGTTAGAATCACCCGATGATTATCCTTGGAATAATGTGTCATGGTAACAAGAGAATGAGTGAGTGTGGAATAATTAGGATTTAGTCTCCTAAAAAAAAAAATGACTTTCCAGTTGGGATCATAGGCCTTTTTGGAAAGATCAAGGAAACACGTTTTAAAATCTCTATATATAAAAGCCTAAGCAACCATTATGACTGAACCACCATATGACTGGCCAGTAGCTTATGACATGCACTGCCCCAGACCTTGTTGCTGGGGCCCTGAGTCTGGTTCACCTGCACCCAGATTCAGACAGGAGGGGGGAGGGAGCCCAATTTCTTGTGAAATTGGCCATTGGTTAGCTTGCTGCTGGGGCCAACCTTCCATGGTCCCTCCCTCTGGCAGGCCAGCCCCTCATATTGGCCTCAATCACTGGCCAGGTCCAGAGACCGCACCTGTGCACGAATTCGTGTACTGAGCCTCTTGTAAATGAATACAAGGAAAGGTAAATAATTATAGATTTGTACTCTTCATGAAGATCCTGAAATTGTAGACCTTGCCTGCTTCATAGTTTTAAAATGTGAAGTAATTCAGATAAGGTGAGGTAAACTGAGCATATTCAAATTTTCTAGTGTTTTACTTCTTGTAGCCACTTAAAATTTATTCAGGTTGTCCCATCATCTAAACATGTAAGTAGGAAGGTATATAGACTATTCAAACTCAGACATGAGAAGGTTGTTTACCAGGGTATTTTTTTTTATACAGAATCCTAATTCAATTTTCAGGATGGGTCCATGAATACATTATACATATGGGTTGTGGAAATTATATATATACTTTTTCTGTTTAATAAAACATTAAGATTCTAAGAGGGGTCTCTAATCTAAATGAAAAAAACTAACAAAAAACAACTAGTTAAGAGCTATTTCTTTATACAATTAATATGCCATTTTAAACAGGATCCTTTTTACCACATTAACGAGGTTTTGAGATTCTCTCTGTTTTCATTATGGTTTTAAGGTAATTTCAGGATTGTCAGTGCAGCAAGAGAAGAAAATGAATTCATAGTTTTTGTGCTTTTAAGAAGTAGAAAAGCATCTGGAGGTTCAGGTAATGAGGAGAAGAGTGAATAATCTGCAAAATTCCTACATTTTTGGATCCTAATTAAACGGCCCATGTAACGCTTGGGTACAGGCTGTAGAAAATGGATGGATTCATTTACTTGAGGATTTAGCTGACAGGCATATAAATAGTGTGTCCCTTTATAAACTGGGATTTCTAACGAGTCCTAACAAATGTTAACTGAGGCTTTAAAATCCATGGATAGTCTTTACAAAGTGGCTGAGCATGTCCAGGAGCAGGCAAGGCTCTCTGTTAAGATGGAGTAGATGACCTTGAAAGTCCCTTTCAACCTTGAAATATCCATCCTCAGACACTATGATTTATGATCTTTCTATTGCATGGTCTCTAGGTACGATACAATCTATCTTACCTTGATTTAATTGCTCAAATGTGACAAAATAGGCTTTTTGGCTTTCTACCAGACACTTTCAGGAAAATAACAAATACTGGCCTTATACCTTCTTAATTATTGGCTGTATTATATTACTTTAATAAGGAATCTCTATATATAAATGCCTAAGTGACCATCAGACTGTTTGACCAGTAGCTAGGATGTGCACTGACCACTAGGGGGCAAACTCTCAATGCACAGGCATGGAAAGATGGATGAGCCTCAGGGGGAAGGGCAGGAAGAGATTAACCAAAGATCTTATATGATCCTAGAGGCCCGGTGTGCAGATTTGTGCAACAGTGGGGTCCCTCGGCCTGGCTTGTGTTCTCTTGCAATCCAGGACCCCTTGGGGGATGTTGGAGAGCCCATTTTGGCCTGATCCCCACAGGCCAGGCTGAGGGACCACCACCAGTGCACAAATCCATGCACTGGGTGTCTAGTAAATAAAATAAGTGGCATATTTAGGATATTCCCAGATAAAATAATGGGAAGCCTTTAAGATATATGGTATAAGAATAATATGTCACAGAATTTATACTATAGGTGTGTTTACATACTTATGGAATGCCTAAAATTAATGTTTATTAAATGTATTCTTGTCTTTATATTGGACAAGTTTGAATGAGAATGTGGACAAATCATATAGAAAATTAAGGGGACAAGCTGGGTAATTTAACTCCAATATATCCACTTTGTCTGAACGCTTAAGCCCATGTGCTATTTCCTAGATGCTCTTTGATTGTCTACGCAAATGATTTTGGATAAATCAACACAAAGCAAATGTGTATAAATAAGGCCTGATCCTCACCCACTCTGCAATGACTAGGAAGGATCTCACAGCTCCAGAGAAACGTCCCTAGAGCCATAGAACGACAGCCGACAGAGTGGAACCAGGACTCAGACATTTAAAGCCCCACTCGCACAGTTCTATGTTGAGACCCTGTCTTCCATGTCACTACGAAATGTAGTTTGCGTTGGCCATTCCTTTTTGAAGAAAAGTCAACTTAATACACTCGCTCAAAATTTTGACCATAAAGAAATTAAAAACTGAGACTTCCAAAGTTGCTAGGATCCTAAAATAAATAAGTGAATTCCCTTTGTTGGAAGATTTTTGCACAGAAACTTCCGAAAGCACTATGTTTATGGTGAGTGCCCTCTCTGAACCATTTACTGTTTATATCTATTAACTTTTAATACCTGAATTACAAAATCCTGTGGAAACAATTGAAAATAATTAACTTGAAGGTGCTTCATTTTCTGATTATAGCCACAATTTTCAAACAAATTACAATTTTAACAGAGGTACTATTCTAATCACTTACTGACTGGCAAAAATTAGTACTGTCATCATTAAGGCTTGATAGCTATTTACGGTCTCCCAAGAAGACAAACAAGGCAGTAAGACACTGACAGTTATCAGTGTAATGCTATGACTGCAAAAAAAGTAAGAAAGGACTAACTGAACAAACTTTCACAAGGGGATGTACCAGTAATTCCTGTTAAAATAGGCCAGAGAAACACAGTGTGTAGATCTTTGTTACAAGAGGTAAAATTTGGGATGACAATCTTCCTCTGGCTATTTTCCTTTTTGTGGAAGGAAAGAGAAGTGGGTACTTGCTTTAGGTTTTACAATACATTTTTTTTTTAAAGAATAAAATGTCAATTAGGCAGATTTACTATCAGAAGCTTGTCCTGACGATAAATAGACAATCCATATTTTTAAAGTTGCCACCACATTAATCACAAGTGGAAACTCACCATTCCCGATTCTTAGCTCACCTGCAATGGACTGAAATGGGTCCATCTTGGCCAAACTGCTCTTTTGTTTTGTGAACTTGGCCGATGAAGTCAATAAATCCTTCTCCAGACTTTGGCACGCCTTGTTCCGGCCAGTCAGTGAACTGGAACTGTCTCACTGTTCGGGACTGCCCGTCCTTCGGGGAGAAAGCCGCACCCCGCCACGGAGGACGCAGGGAGGGTTCAGCCGCGCGTGCAGACACAGCAGCAGACATGATGGTTTTTCCAGAAAGAAAAAAGTGGATGGGGGGAGGGGAGATAGGAGCATATTTAATTAGGCGCTTACATTCATGTCTTACCTGCTAGAACACTGTCTCCATCCACATGGAAATTTTTTTTTCCCCTCACAATTCCCTCCTCAGAGAATAGTCAGCTGGTTCCTGTATCAGTACATGTTTTGAGACCCAAAGTTTGCCTCTAAAACCCAGGTGGAACCTATACACTCCTTCAAAAATGTGTGAATCCAATCACTTCTCAATATTGAAAGGAGCATCCAGGCATGCCATGGAGAACAGAGACTTTGCTATTGACACAACTTTGCGTCTGCCGGGCTTGCTTATTTCTAGCACTGTGAAATGACAGTGACATGGCAAAGACCTGACACAAATTAGGCAGCTGCCGTTAACCTGGATGGCCCACAGGTTTCAGAGGCATATAATTTCCAGACATTGGCAGGATATGCATGTGCCTTGTGACTGACTATGCTGCTGAGTAGGAAGCGAGGCATCTTTCAAGTAGATCAGAGAGATGGCTAGCAAATAAATGCCCCGTTCTCCAAAAGGACTCTTCCTGGCTGACCACAGGAAATAAGGTGTGTGGGGTGTAACTCAGATCAGAATACGGAGAGGAAACAGTACTGCTTTGAGTCATGAAGTAGAAATGGTTCAAAAAGAAGATGCTAAGGCATTGCTGATGCCTTCCGGAATTTTACGGTATTTTTGGAAGCACAACAAAAGCTGAAGGGGCTTCTGTGTACAGAAGCGAGAGTAACAATTATGCCCATCACCTTTCTCCCCAGCATCTGTTTCTGGAAAAGGTGTGAAAAGCCAGAGGCGAGACAACGCAGACCTGTTGTCCTCTGAATGTTCTTTCTGCCCACAGTTGCTTTCCACAGCAAGGAGAGGTCTTCAGCACAACCCCTTCCTCTTCCGAGGACAGACCGCCTGGCTCCACTCACAGGCTACCTGTCCAACAACACTCTGCCCCCCGGTGCCAACCTGCTTTCCAAACTGGGGAGCTGAGACTAGAAACACAGGAGGAGCACAGACAGCAGGCGTTTTGGCAGCTAGGGAGATTGTTCCATCACGGGAAGCCTTCAAAAAGCAAACAAAGGCAAGCCCAGGTTTCTGCTTCCCTGTTTCTTTGGAGTATTGTGATGAGATTTAACTCTGGCAGGGGAGGGGTGGCGAAGAACGTCATCTCTGGCATTTTGAGAGCCTGGGTACCACGCTTTATCATTAGAAATGGCTGCCGAGTTGGCTTAGAATGCAGGTGACATTTTCATTCAGGCATCTTGCTCCAAATTCCGAAAGGCCACTATTACTTTTTAAACAATGGGGTGGGTCACCAAGGCAGCTCAGAAAAGACACCTGGGAACTTAACTGCGGCTGCCCTGTGTACAGTCGCTTTCAGAGTAGTTACCGGTAAGACTTCAGATTTTCTAGCATTAACAGGTCTGTCACCGGGGCCAACCAGCCTGCTAACCAATTTCTCTTTCACTTTAGGTCAACCACCAGGTCCCCGGGCTTTGGGGATTAGTGGACAATCGCTAAACATGAGTAATGGTTGAGAAAGCAGCTTTCCAGGAAAAAAAAAACCAATGGATCACGTCAATAGCTTCATGTTGGAGTTTTACGCGACCCACCCATTGTGACAGCTCCAAATACAGAGCAGGCTTTGGACTGACCCCCTCTCTCCCCCCAAGATGTATTTGTAATCACGGTCAGAGAGTGGCTAAAGGCAAGGATATGAAAGTTTCTGCACAGAACGTCTTACATCAGAGCTGAACTTTGGACTCAGCAATCTAGACAAGAAATGCAGAATGAAAATTAGCCAGCAAGGGTCGTGGGTGCACAGCTCTCACGGACAGACACATTAGCACACCGAGGAATAAACCACGCCAGCAATCAAATTAGAATGTGCAAAGCTTGTCAGATTCCTCTAAAAAAAAAAAAAAGCCATTTGCTCTGCGGTTTTAAAATCATACCGAATTAACCTCCAAGCCCGCATGACCTACAGGGCTTTGCAAAACAACAACATATTTACAGCCTCCAGTAATGAAGAAGTCAAGGAAGTTCCAAAGAGAATGTGCTGAGAAGGTGAATATCAGCGCAGCCAACCAATCAGTGGCCGCTTCCCGGCACACACACTCACCAAATGCAGCCTCAGAGTTGAGCTGCCAGATGTTACATTTGAAAGGAAGCCAAGCCTGGTTTGTGAGGACACTTGCCCGACAGGGGAAAGTTACTCTTACATTAATAATAATAATAATAAATCCCCTAGGATGGGTGATCTCTTTTCGCTAGGGTATGTGGCCACTGGCCAATATTTCTCCCAGAGAAGCACTTGAGACCAGCAGACCAGTCTTGGTCTGTGAGGTCTGAAAGGTTGGCGACCGCTGCTTTAGACTGCTTTGCAGCTAGTGGTTGAGAACATAAGACTGTGCCAACTTACCCTGGCATCTGTGACCTTGAATTCTCTTAGGATATATTGTGGCATGTTGTATTCAGCCATGGGATCTACAACAAAGTACTGGTATCTTGCAGATCGTTCTGCTGGCCAGTATTGGTGACATTTCTCCTGAAAGGAGAGACGATTCATATAAACTATACATGTAAACTAACTTTGTCTATCATCTATATATCTATAGCATCTAGTTATCTATATGTTTCTTTAATTAATTAAAATTCAAGCCCATTCTAGTTGCATGTGACTCATTTTTTTTTTCCTCTTTGAACCCATAAGTTTCCTGAGGATATAGAAATCCTATTGCTCAATCTTTACTCATTAGCATCAAGCACAGTACTTGGGATATAATTGCTGGTAATCTACCACCGTCAAATTGAATTCTTTGATAAGAGTAAGCATCTTCATACCTACAAGTTATCCAAATAATTTTATCAATCCTTGGGCATAATGCTGGTGCTGTCAATTACACATTGCATCAAGTTAGCAGACCTAGACAACTGTGGTTTGGGATGAAGAGAACCATCAAGTATGAACAGACAAAAAAATACCTATGAATTGATTGGGTCCAATCACCCTAGTCAGCTCAGGCAGTTTTAATGACTTAATGACCATGTAGAATAATCAAGTCATTGTCCTAGTTCTTTCTCTCTCTCTCTTTGGGCCCTAAAAAAGCTGGGTATTAGACACATTCCCATGAAAAAAAGAGAGAGAAAGAATATCTCAAACAAATATAACAAAATGCTTACTTGCATCTATTGAACTTAAGGGGCAAGTCTTGATGTATCTCTAATACTATTTTCTGAGTATTTTCATAATAATATTTTTTAATGTTTTAAAAATAATTTCTTTTTTAGAAAAATGATGCAAATTTCCAACACTTTATTCAATGGGGATACATGGTGAGCAAGTAAGAATCTGCCTCAGGGATGAAAGTCAAATGACTTCCTACAGAGATGTGGTGGCCCCTTTGCTCAGCAAACTCCAGCTTGTCTAGAGGAGAAGGAAATAAGGATTTGCTGAGGGGCGTAAGTCAGGGGGCACCTGCTTGCTTATTTGCCTCTTTGTTTTTAAAAAAAAATATATTTTATTGATATTTTACAAAGAGTAAGGGAGAGAGATAGAGAGCTAGAAACGTCGATGAGAGAGAAACATCGACCAGCTGCCTCTTGCACATCCCCTACCGGGCATGTGCCCGCAACCAATGTACATGCCCTTGACCGGAATCGAACCCGGGACCTTTCAGTCCGCAGACCGATGCTCTACCACTGAGCCAAACCGGTTTTGGCATTATTTGCCTCTTTGATTGTCACTTAAAAAAAGAAAACTAGGTCTTTCTTCAAAACACAAATGGAAGACCTGGATGTGGCTTTGTCAGTTAAGAATGGACCCAGAGTAATGAGTGGCCCAATGTTTTAGGAGTTCCCTGAATGTCAAAGAAATGGCCTGGGCACTCGCATTCTTGACATGAAACCCTCACGTCATGAAGGAGACATCTTAAGAGGAGACACTCACTCTGCCCATCTCACGCAGCTTGGTGAGCATCACCACGATGGTGGAGTTGTGTTCCCAGAGCATCCGCCAGAAGTCTTCAGTGGTCTCCGCCAAGGGTCCCTGGGTTGCGATGTAGGCCTTCTGTTGTCTGAATTACAGAGAATGAAAACAGCATGTTAAAAAAAAAAAATCAGAGAACACACAAAGTTTCACATTTGCTAAGTAAACATCCAACCCAGTAATAAAACTGAAACTCTATCATTCATGCAATTGCAGCAAATGTCCATTAAGATTATGTCATCAAATAAGAACATTTATTACATGTTGGGACTTAGCAAAAGAAACGGCTTTGTTAATATTATGATGTATGTCTATCATTATTTAAATTTTAGCGCAACGCTAATAAAGCTCAATGCCATGTGCATACAAATCGCTTAGGAAACAGTTGTGGGGCATCAATTTGAAGACGTGACTTTTACACAATCTATTAAATTTATGAAATGTGGTACAAAACAGCTTTTTTTATTAACTCCTTCTGAAGGAAGCGTGCAGGAGGCCAGGTTAACAACTCCATGACAGCTGCTCCTTACTTCCATACAAAATAATAGAAAACAAATACCACGGGATTGACTGCTGACCTACGCAGAAAAGGAAATGCTTTGACTTGAGAGAAAATTCATTCTGGCTATGAAACTAGGGCACATGCAAATATCAAGGCTTCGGATTGTCAGGGGAACAAGAGTATATACCTGTATCCATCAATAAAACTGGCATTGATGTAATCAGATCCTTCTACTCCCCGGATAGGCTGCAGGCATACCCTTGTGGTTTCATATGGCATAATATTAACAAGGCGATTTTTGAATTTATTACATGGAAGATTGGCACTGATGAATCTTGAGGTGTGAGCTTTAGAGCTGGCTAGACGCTGTTGAATAGGAAAAAAAAAAAGGGAAAAAAATCTGACAAAGATCATTTTAGCCTGTGGTTTGAATGCAACATACCTGAGGTTTCCTCTCTAGATATAAAGCTTTGGTTTACTTCAAAGTAAATGACGCCTCAAACTGCACTGCCTTTCACGTCTACCTAATGGACTTCATATAGCCTACTGAATTTTTAAATGTTATGTTCTATGGGTATGACCTCTCCGTTAATTAAGGTACAAAAGAGCTCACGGTATTAGGAAGCATGGAGTGGAAGAGGAAAAGAGGAAGAAAGCGTTTTATAGTCAGACACCTGAGGGAGGGGAAAGTCAAGTGAGTCTTGTCACTTGACACATCTGAAAGGGTCGGGGAGGAAAGCCAGCACTCAAAGACGATCCTGAATGACTTGCTCCTGAATCACCACATCACCCCCATGTCATACCTTAAATTCAAGCTCCATTCCTGTCACATTCTCTCCCGTCTCTATTTGTGTCAGCTTCTGAATGTAGGCATACAGGTTTCTCGCTGGCACTTCGGTATTTCCACAAGTCACCGCTTCCAGCAGCGCATCGTGGATAAAGATGTACTGGTCTTCTGTCTGCACCATGTAATTCCTCTGGGCTCTCATTAAAGTTACATGGCCATAAATATCTACAGTTTTTTCATGCTTTATTCTTTCTAACATGGCATCTATTACAATGAAACAGCCAGTCCGGCCAACTCCCGCACTACAGGAAAAACAAAGGGAAAGGTTCAAATAAATCTCTTAGGAAATCAACATGTAATAACAAGCATTTTCATTATTCTTACGAACTAGGTTTTCAGCCCATTAACTCTACTCAAATGGCTGCTGTGATGATTTTGGAGCACTCTAGAGTCAAGTATTATCAAGTCACCATAACCAGTCGGTAGGGAGCAATGTACCAAGTGAATTAGTTTGATTTCAACATGTAAAAATATTAAAACCATAATTACTATGCTCTTTGATCACATAATACAAGCTAGACATTATTTTGAAACCCTTATGAAAAAATCCACATTAACATTTAGGCTGTTTATACTAGAAAATGTTTTTAAATGGTCAATATCTAAGTAGGCTATATATATATATATATTTTTTTTTTTTGTAAACCATCTCAGGCTATTTTAATTCCACTGACAAAAAAAAGAACAAAAAAAGTAAATCACTCGACTTATTTCGTATTTTAAAAGTCAGCAAAACATTCTAAAACCAACCCCATTTGAAGGTTGTAATTAAAATAGTAAAATATTGTTGCCCACTAAAAATAGTGCAGGGTATTCCCAGTGGAAAGAATCCTTAATAGAGAGCAAGCCCTAGAGAGTGTGGGCGTGTTTCTAGTTTTTACTCCCTTTTCTTTCAGAGTTGACTATATTTTGAAATTCCAGTGTTCTCTGTGGGAAAATAAAAGACATTCTGAGGCGTTTTACAAACTCCATCCCTTTCGGACGTTCAGGGTCACTTTTCGGTTGGTAGAAACTGATTCAAAGAAGAGGAGGTAAGAGAGTCAACACAGCACAAAGACAAGATCTGCCGCTGCAAGGAGACAATCTAATCTACTGAACTGGATCACAGCATCAGGTAGCAGCAACATTGGAATTCCCTCCTGAAATGACCCCCCCCACCCCACACACAAAATAACGTATCTGTATTCTTACATCTCAAGGGGAGCCTTATTTATCTTATTTTATCGAATCCTTTAGGCTGAGTCTATTTATGTGTCAAGTATGCTTGAATGGAGAATGCTTGGTCATGGATGGTTACCTGGCTGGGAAACATGTAATCAATAGGCATGTATCACCAGCTGAGATACCATGCATCAGACAGCCTCCTTCAATCACTACATGCCACTGTCTCCCATATGTGTTCATTTATTTGTGCATCTGTCCATCTCTTCATTCAATGAACAATGAAGCACTTTGCCAGCTAACAGAGGGGATACAACATTAGAGATGACTTACGTCCTACCTTAAAGATCTCAGAATCTGCTCTACATAACTATTTATAAGACAAGACATAAAGGATTTTTTTTTGGGGGGGGGGGTGATATGGCATTTGCACCAAGACTGAAGAACAGAAAGGATGGGGAATTGAGGTGGCTGGAATAGTAAAAGAGAAGGAATGGCTTTTGCAGTCATAAGGCTAGCTCTAGGGGCTCCATATGACACTTCCTAGACCTGGTGAGGCACGTATGCAGGGAACTTACGAGAACTCCAAATGAATGAGTTTAATGAGCATGAGGGTGCCAGAGTCAACTTAAATGGCAAGTTCTCTCCAGGGCATAGTAGCTGCAAGGTGGTGAGCACTTTGCAACAAGTAACACTTCTAAACTACTGAGCAGTATAGACCAAATCCAGCTTCCATACAGGAGCCCTGAAGTTTGTGGACGAGGTTACATGGGATGATGATATGACCACTATTTAAAAATTGCTTACATCTCTTCATGTCCTGGCAGGCACAAAACCTGACTGTCAGGATCTAGTCAGAGAGCCTCTGGGTACCGATTCTAAGACTCCATTCAAGGTTTAAACCACAACATGACATCATGTTGAGATGGAATGTAAAATACTTCTGTGACATAGAGCCTTAGAAACGACAGCCTATTTCCTAGTACAAAACAGTTGGAAAAACACATGCACTGAGAACCACAACTTCAGTTGGTTCTACCTCATAAACCTGTGAAAAGGTAAGTTCTCCCTGATACTCCCCACCCTGACAATCTCCACCCTCCCACATCCCCCAGCAGGACTCATCACCCATGTTCCAGATCCCCTGCTGCCTTACCACTCTACTACTACAGTCCCAGTCTTAACAAAGTATTAATTAGTCTGCTAGGGCCTCAAGGAAGAGAGCATCTCCTGAGAGCAGAAACTGCATTTCTGTCACCTTTGTGAGCTCTGCACCAAGCAGGCAGTCAGTGCTCACCAATGCTGAGGAGGTAAATGAATGGATGAGTCCCTGGCATTGGGAGGCCTCACGTAAGGAGCTGCCCACCCAGGTTCAGTGAGCCTGCTGCGGAGGCAGGGTCCTCAGTCAGTGGGAGAAACCCCACATTCGACCACAGGTCAGAGCTATGCAGAGTCCACCTGAAGGTTGCACCACAATCCCTTGATAGGCAAGAGAGAGACAGGAAAACGCGTTGAGCCATTTCCGTGTCTTAATCTCCTGATATGCCCGCGCATGGCTATGAAAAGAAACTTAGTAAGACTTAACCTGGAAAAGGGAGGCAGCACCCATGTCTGGCAGGTTCTAAGACCATGAATTTTATATATACATATGTATGTGTATATATATATATATATATATATATATATATATATATATATATATATATATATATTTTCCTGTTGTTTTTCCTCATCTTAATTGTGCATAGCTTTTTTTTTTCCTTTTTAATTAAGGTATTATAAGTGTACATATCTTACCATTGCCCCCCCCACTCCCATACATGCCCTCACCCTCCAGCGTTTTACATACCTGCATTATTCTTATATGCATGCATACAAGTCCTAAGGTTGATCTCTTATCTCCCCCACCTCTCCCTAACCTTCCTGCTGTAATTTGACTATCTGTTTGATGCTTTACTGCCTCTGTATTTCTCTTTTTGTTCTTCAGTTTATAATCAGTTTATAATGTTCTTTATCCACAAATGAGTGAGATCATGTGGTATTTTTCTTTCATTGACTTTGTGCTTTTAAATGGATACAACTTCATGCATTTTTTCCTAGTGGAAACCACATAATACATTTAATAACTGAGTCCTACATGTCAAATCAATTCTAGATAGTGGTAAGAATATTTTCTCAAAATATGCCTCAGGGACCATTTCAAATGTCTGGATTATGCATAGTTCTATATTCTGGCAGGAAGATACCAAAGAATCTTGAAAAATTGTTAGGAATAAGTCTAGATTAAAGTGCTATCTTTTCTTGGTGGTAATGAAGCATTTTGTTCCCTAAAAAATTAGAGAGGGAAAAAAATAAAATATATGCTTGAATCTAAATCATGAATTGTGGGAAGACAAAAAAGAGAGAGAAAGAGGGGGGGGGGAGTAATGACTGAAGAAAAACCTGCTTTTTCTCCCCTAAACATAAAATATTGTTAGCTGCCCAGCCTTGGTGTTCAGATGGAAGATGAGGAAGGAGCAGATCCTTGGAACTTGTGAGTTGCCTCTTCTCTAAATGAAGACTTCTTGAGAATTTTAAATGGAAGAGGTGTCTCTTAGCTTGAAGCAAGACCATGAGATTCAAGATACTTTTTCCAGATATCAATGGATGGGTGTCCTTGAGAAAGTCACTTAACCTTTCTCCTGTTTTTCTTAAATCCTGATAATTAACATAATGATAATGTGTTAATAGTGATAATTAACATAAAGGAAGAGGCAGATACTTTGTAGGACAGATCCAACCCCTGACACTGACCACAAAGAACAGGCAATGTTGAATCTGGGAAAATTATGCTAGAATCACCACTGGATATTTTAAGATTAGGCTTTCAAAATCTTGCTTTACCCTACCTACCTCCTTGGGCTGCTTCCCTTTTCCTATTTCCAATAAACAATACCTAAGGTTGGAGGAATTTTCTGCTTTCCCATATACTGGGATGGTAAATGAGATGGCAGTAAAATGTCTTCTTACCCCAGGGCATGGTCTCTGGATGGCATTTGGCAAATATGTCCATTTCCTTTCCCCTTCTGTGAGTCTTAACATTTGGGAACTTCCCTGAACTCATTTCTAGAGCTAATAGCAAACAGTCCAACGGGGACTCAGATGCAGGCTCTGGGATGTTAGACTGGAGCACCACCTTTCACGACACCACCACTGATTCACATGGCTTTCTGTCATTTGGGGCAGCCACCGTTGTCAAATGCGGTGACTTTCTTGTGGCTCAGCCCTCAATAATATCCCTTCAGTACTGTTTATTCTGAATGCAGTTTTCTTGAAAAGTCTTTCTTGGTTTCTAAGATACCGAATGAGGGAGTAGGGGAACATCAGAGATAATTCCTTTGGGGTTGATGGTACAAAGGGAAAATCTTTTTTATAATGATCTCAAACACAAAATAAGCTGAAACATGTAACACATAAATAACAGTAGCCAAACAAACAAACATCAAAAATCAAAAAGCAAACAAACCTGTGACTGTAATGGCTCTATCAAGTTGAAAACAAAAAATCAGGGATCAACCCTATTATCGTATCTTCAGAAATCTACCAAAACTCCCTTAGATTGCTTCCCAGTTAAGGAATATTCCTTCCACTAGATCCATGTGCTGATTATTCTCCTGTCTCTCTGGATTTTTCCATCTGTAGCTCTTTCCCTAATTTGAATACTTCCACCAGTCCCCAAAATGTAGTAAAATATCCCCAAAGTTCTGTCCTGCTTTTTCTCATTCCCCTTCATGGTTCAGCAATACAACAGATTTTTAAAGTGATAGCATAAACGAAAGACATCTACTTCAAACCACCACCCTCAAATTTCTCAATAAATAAAAAGGTTCACAGATTACTATCTTTTCTGCTCAAAACTGCTCTTCTCACTCTCACTCTTTCAGGTCTAGCCTGTTTTTTGCCTCTTTCCCTGCACAATAATAGATTACACATTTCTGTGCATCCAACCTCTATAATTTTATTCAACTATTCATCAGTGGTGTGCTGGAGCTGACAGAAGCCAATTGTTCAAATTTAAATATATATATAAATAAAGGTAATATTCCAAACACATTGCTTCTTAATTATTTTACATTGATGCTCTTGAGGTGGGGATATATTATATAATGGGGGTGCTACTGAGTATCATTCAGGCCTGTTACATTTGTTGCTTGAAATCGGGCATGGTGGGAGTACTTACACCAAGTAAATTGGTAAAAAAAAAAAAAACCCTCCCCCCAAGACACCAGTGAGGGGAACTGGTTGTTACAGGTTATTAGCGCAGACTGACTATCCTAATTCATCCATTCCCATCACCTAGGGACAGACAGGAAAGTGCCTATTATTTTGTTCTTCCATCCTCAGTTGCTACGTACTCTGTCATAAGCCTCTGCAGGCTATTACCCACACATACTTACTGAGTGCTTACCATGTGCCAAGCTCAGGACAGTGGTGAGCAAAGCAAACATGGGCCTTTCCTCAGGGAGATTATAGGTTGGGTGGGCGTGGTTAGATATTAAATAATCATGTGGATAAATGTATATTTATAAATCACGGCAACCTCTGTGAGGTAAATGTGCAGGATGCTGGCACAATACCTTTGAAGAAATGCCATTTAAATTGATACTTGTGCTCAGTGGTCGTGTGTCAACCTGTAAACCAGGAGGTCACGGTTCAATTCCCGGTCAAGGCCCATGCCCGGATTGCAGGCTCAGTTCCCAGTATGGGGTGTGCAGGAGGCAGCCGATTAATGATGTTCTCTCATTACTGATGTTTCCATCTCCCTCTCCCTCTCCCTTCCTCTCTCAAATCAATACAAATACGTTTTTTAAAGATGAAAAAGAATACATTGATACCTGTCAGGGACTGAATTGTGCCCCCTAAAAATTCATGGTGAAGCCCTAACTCCCGGTTGTGCCTGTTTAGAGACAGGGCCTCTAGGAAGGTAATTAAGGTTACATGAAGGTGTAATGGTGGGGCCTACACCCAGTTGGACTTTGCGAGAGTAGGAAGAGGCACAGAGCTCCCCCTGGGCACATGCACGGGAGAGCCCACGTGAGGCCACAGCTGGCAGGTGGCATCCGAAGCCAAGAAGAGCGGGCTCACCAGAAACCAGCCCTGACGGCACCTCACTCTTGGACTTCCGGCCTCCCCCACTGGGAGGAAAATATCTTTATTACCTAAGACATCTGGTTTGTGGTACTTTGTAATGGCAGCTAGGGCAAGGATAATTTTACTGACTGAAAAGGGTAGAAGAGCGATTGGGGAGAGATGCCATCCCTAAGGAAGGGTCCCGGAATAGAAACACTGAGCATATTTGTAGAACTAAAAGGAAAGCCAGGGAGGCTGAAAGGCAGTGAGGGAAAAAGGGCATGCTCTACATACTTATTCTCCATTTTTTTTAAAGGACTGTTTATCACATTTTTTATTAAACACATAACTGAATTAATAGCAGTTATTTAAAACAACTGCATGTTGCCGAGACCGGTTTGGCTCAGTAGACACAGTATCGGCCTGCGGACTGAAAGGTCCCAGGTTCGATTCCGGTCAAGGGCATGCACCTTGGTTGTGGGCACATCCCCAGTAGGGGGTGTGCAGGAGGCAGCTGATCGGTGACTCTCTCTCATTGATGTTTCTAACTCTTTATACTCCTCTCTTCCTCTCTGTAAAATAAATAAAATATATCATTTTAAAAAAATAAATAAAATAACTGCATGTTCATAAATAGGCAATAAACAGGAAATATCTATATACATAAATGGCTAATATGCAAAGTGTCTCCTCCTCGGGAATTCCACCAGGAAACGGGGATTCAATCGCTCCTATGATGTGCGCTGACCAGCCGGGGACACCCGGGGGCAGTGTGGAATGAAGGCAGGCCCTGGCAGGCAGCTGGGGGAAGGGAGGCCCCAGTAGGCCCTGATCTCTGACCAGGCCTAGCGACCCTCCTGTTAATTCGTGCGCTGGGCCTCTAGTGTTTATTATAAGAATCATGGCTTTCCCCGAGCTCCTGGCAATTTAAACATATTTTAATCTTTCTGGCCTTTGCTAATGCAGGTCCGTCCTCCTCCTCATCACATCTACCTGTGATACCTACCATCCTCCCAGACTCAGCTCATGTGCTGCATCCAGGATCAAGACTCGACTTGGTTTAGTCCTCCTTAAATCCCACGTAACTATACTCCCCCTCCCCCCTCTCTCTTTCTCTCTCTCTCAATGATTTTATTGATTTCAGAGATTGGAAGGGAGAGGGAGAGAGAAACAGAAATATCAATGATAAGAGAGAATCACTGATAGACTGCATCCTTCATGCCCAGGATCAAGCTCACAACCTGGACATGTGCTCTGCCCTGGAATCCAACCATGACCTCCTGGTTCATGGGATGATGCTCAACTATTGAGTCACACTGGCTGGGTGGCAACTATACATACATATATACATATATACATATATACATATACATATACATGTATGAATATGTGTGTGTGTTTTAATGATTTTTTACAGAGAGGAAGGGCGAGGGATAGAGAGTTAGAAACATCGATGAGAGAGAAACATCGGTCAGTTGCCTCCTGCACACTCCCTATTGCAGTGGTTCTCAACCTTTCTAATGCCTTGACCCTTTAAAACAGTTCCTCATGTTGTGGTGACCCCCAACCATAAAATTATTTTTGTTGCTACTTCATAACTGTAATTTTGCAACCCACAGGTTGAAAACCCACTGCTGTAGATCCTAAGACCATCAGAAAACACAGATATTTACATTATGATTCATTAACTGTATCAAAATTACAGTTATGAAGTAGCAATGAAAATAATTTTGTGGTTGGGGGATCACCACAACATGAGGAACTGTATTAAAGGGTCAAGGCATTAGAAAGGTTGAGAATCACTGCCCTCCTGGGGATGTGCCTGCAAGCAAAGTATACATGCCCTTGACTGGGATCGAACCTGGGACCCTTGAGTCCACAGGCTTATGCTTTATCCACTGAGCCAAACCGGTTAGGGCGCAACTATACTTCTTTATGAGCAACTGCCTTGCCGTATTTTTGTTTTCCGGTCATTATGTTTATACCAATTAATAATCTCCTGGAAGGGAAAGACAACAGCTTTCTTGCCTCTGCGGCCTTTGATAGTTTCTCATGGCAGCTGCCATGCCAGGGAAATCGAAGGCGCTCAATGTGAGTTGTAAAATTAAAAAAAACACATAAATTTAAAAATACGAAACTCCCTTCTGAATCAATGATATACTGATATACACAGGAATAATCCCAAAGCCCCCAGCATGGGAATATTTTTTGGTGTATGTTTACAAAAGATAGAGAGCCTCTAACTTAAGAAAATGGAAACAAGATATGCTTATGCTTGTTTTTTTAATTTATTTTATTGATATTTTACAGAGAGGAAGGGAGAGAGATAGAGAGCTAGAAACGTCGATGAGAGAGAAACATCGACCAGCTGCCTCTTGCACACCCCCTACCGGGGATGTGCCCGCAACCAAGGTACATGCCCTTGGCCGGAATCGAACCCGGGACCTTTCAGTCCACAGACCGATGCTCTACCACTGAGCCAAACCGGTTTCGGCTGCTTATGCTTGTTTTACTCCAGTTGCTCAGGAATGACGAAGCTCACGCACTACTTTTTTTCTCCCCCCTTAAGAAACAGAGCGACGAAAATTCCGAGCTTTTCAACGTGTGCCAGCCTCCTTTTGTTCGAATTTCCAAGTTCCCACAGCAGCACGCATTTTACTCCCTTCTCCAGTTTACTCTATTTTTCTCCCGTCCTGGGTGTCTGAGTGCAGGGCACCTCTCCCAATGAAGGATTGTAGTTCTAAAAGCAAATGCATTTTTCTTTGATCCTGAAAACCCAGCTCCCCGCAGCAGCGATAATGACGGAACCCTATTTAGTGCTGTTTGTTTTTCATCATCTCAACAGCCTTCAACCTGGAACACGATAAGGACAGCAAAGCTGATAAACCACCCTCATTTTTATCAGTTTTCTGTCGGGGGAGTTGCCAAGCACAGAGACAGATTTTTCTAAATAACTTAAAAAAGGAAAAAAAAAAGAAAAAAAAAAAGGAGTGCATAACCCCGTGTTTCGGGCTGAGGCCAGCACAATTCAGTACGTTTATTCTGTTACAGAATTTTCCAGCAGAAAGGGAAGAGGACAGCACTTTTAAATCAAGCTTCGCATCAGGCTGGTCCGTTACCCTTGAAGCAAGACCGACTTTCTAAGTTATCTTCCAGCAAGGACCATGATTCAACCAAAGCAAACCAAATTATGGACAAACTTGTGCCTTAAAGACGAGCCGAACCAACACCACAACACAAAAACAAAACGGTTTCAGTGAGTGATAGACTGTGCAATCCATTAACCAAGTGCGCCTACTAGGAAATTGCTATTACTTCAGTATTATCATTCGCCCAGTTACAGCATTTGTTTTCAATTTCTAAAAACATGATTGAGTTAGTCCCACGAGTTGAAATATGCTTAATGTCCCGTGATTTGATACGGTAGCAATGTACAAAAGCAAAACATTAAGAGGCGGTAAGGGGGCTATTTTGTGCTAAACTCATTCTGGGGATGTGCTTAAGAACTGGCTTTCCTGATTAATCTGGTGGAGTTTTCACACTGACCCTTTACTGATACTTCACTGATCTGGCAAAGAAAGACAACAGAATTAGGAGGTTTTACAGTGAATTTGGTTGGGTACAAAGACAGTAACATGTAGACCAAAAATCATGGAAAGTATCCTGTACATATATCAGGTCATAACTGGATTGGATGTTACAGTTAGCTATGGCAAGAATGGTGTTCATGAACTGCAAGAATATTAAAAAAAGGCCGAAACCGGTTTGGCTCAGTGGATAGCGCATTGGTCTGCGGACTGAAGGGTCCCAAGTTCAATTCCAGTCAAGGGCATGTATATTGGTTGCGGGCACATCCCCGGCGGTGGGTGTGCAGGAGGCAGCTGGTCAATGTTTCTCTCTCATCAACGTTTCTAGCTCTCTATCCCTCTTCCTTCCTCTCCGTGGGGGGGGGGGGGGGGGGAAATATATATATATATATATTTTTTTTTTTTTTTTAAAGGACATCTATGAAAATGGATTGAGTTTTATGACTATGACTAAGAATTATAAGATGAATTAGACGGTTATCCCTGCCCCGTTGAGTTCAGCCTCACTGAGGGATCGGAATAGCTGGGACTTTGGAATGCTTCTCCCTGGGAGCGTCTTGCCAGGCAAACAGATGGGTACTGGGTGCTGGGTGCTGGGTGCGGGGGCCTGGTGTGGGGGGATCATCCTTACCACCCTGAGAGGACATCAGGCACCACTCTCTCCAAAGAGAGTTTGACCTGTCCTTCTGACTTTTAGTGACTCAGGCCTACTGAGCTTGCTCCCGCAAAGGGACCAGATGGTGCACTCCACCTGAACCTGCAGTGAGCTGCTTCTAAGGGAACTAGGGTCAAAAGCTCAGGTGGAAAATGGCTCTGAAGTAGGGGACACTTTCCCCCCTGAGTGTCTGATTGTGCTGCCCTCAAGTATGAGACCCACTAGTCCAGGGGTGAGGAATTTCTGGCCCCTGGGCTGTATAATACCCATGAAATCATTTGGGTCTGGTCCTGCTAAAGCATTAGGTGTGAATTTATTAAGTATTTGACCAAATACAGCAGGCTAATTTTTAAGTTGATAATTTTGCATGGTCCACCAATGATGTTGTAAATATCCAAATGACACTTGGCAGAAAAAAGGTTCCTCACCTGTTCTAGTCTCCTAACCCCGGTCACCGCGCCCTATCAAGCTCTCACCTTGTGGGAGGGACCGTGGGTTGAGGGCAGGCTGGGCCCACTCTACAGTCTTTCTTCGGAAGGCTCTGGAGGAAGACCAGGCAACCTCAGCGGGTGGTGGAGTATGCCCCAAATAAAAGAGCCAGAGAAAACACCCCAAAAGTAATGAAATGAAATGGATTTAGAATGATATATTGGCCATGTTTGAGAATGGGAGACTAGAGACTAAAAAACTAGGTTTACCTCTCATGCAGGGTAATAGCAGGCGGTCGAAAACATACTCATAAGATTGTGACACCAAAGAGACTGAAGCTAATATTCAATAAATACAAAATGAGAGATTTCTCTTCTATGTACGAATCACCCTGCAATATACCACCAGGCATTTATGAATTACACATCCATCCAAGGGATCTCTATACATCCCCAGGTAGTGTTAACACAGATTCCTGGGCTCTGCCCCAGAGATTTCAATTTAGTATCTCCGGTGCAGAATTTAAGATTGTGCATTTCCAAGAAGCTCCGAGAGATGCTAATGTGCTGTCCATAGGCCATACTTTGGGTAACATGGATAAAGTGACACTCCTCATAATATTTTATATGTAAATGATAGCAAAAAGATGTATAAATGTACTCCTAGTAATCTGTGCATGTGTGTGTATACTAGTATGTGTTTTGATATAATTTTAAAAAATCTAGATCTCATTAAAACTACACTGCAAAGGCTACTTAAAAAAAAAAGATTTTTTAAAGACCAAATACGTTACTAGCTCCAGATACCTTCAAATATATGGATTTATCTTATAATAAAACTCAGATACCAGAAGCCCACTTTGCAATTTTTCTTTGCAAGAAACAACCCCAATACGAGAAAATCAGAATGACAGAAAGAAAAACACATAAGCAATAGAACCCTGATTGAAAAGACATAATACAAAGATAACAGGACTATTTTTAAGCCTCATTTTATGACCAGGGGCACAGAAAAATAGTTTGAAACGGGAAGTTTTCATGCTGATTACATGAGATCAAAGTCACTAGTCAAAAGCAGCAGCATTTAAAAAGAGAACGAAGCCCAGTTCCTACAATGCAGTTCAGTGTTCTTTCAGTCTGGCAACATTGCAAAACACACTGCAGGTACAGCTGGGAAAACTCAGTGATACCCTGTCCAGATCTCAGCGATTAGGTTATAAAAATATTTTCACATTCCTGCAGATGTCTAGATTCCTTTCTTTGCTAGTGATTTTAATTCGGAACTCATTATTGATAGCTGTTTGTGCTGATAGAACCTAATTGCTCTTTTACCAGGCCCAGCTGCGAGCGGGCTGATAATTCCTTTCCCTTATAGAGTATATTACATATAAACACAGGCAGGGGGGAAAAAATAACCAATTAACTAAATACATGTGCATAAAATGATTCATTGAGAGCGCTGATCAAGTAATGCGTCTAACTGCAACACAGGTCAAAGGAAATCACCACACTTATAGCTTACAGCATGGAATATAATTATTGTGGAAAATTCATAAGCATTAAAATATATAGATGATGAGTGGCAGCAGCTGAAAATTTACCCTTTTATTAAACATATAAATTACTACATTTGAGTAATTGACGGGGCATTTCATCTACTGAAGGAATAGCTAAAGGATTTCTATCTGACAAGCTGTACACAGAGCCCGAGAGGCCCGCCAGAGCCGACACCAGGCCGGAGGAATGTACCATAATGTGGGATCCTTTTGCTGTGCAGATAATCCTTTCTGTGGAGGGGCGAGTTTCTAGGGACCCACCAACCCTTTTCCCTACAAACCCAGTCCCAGCTGTGGTGAGCCGCTTTCCCTAACTTTTCTGGAAGGGGAATGCAAATCTGTTCACGTCAGAGCTATCTCCTCTGGAAGATTCTCTTCAAAGGCAGCGCCTCATTTTAGCGGCTCCCCAAGAGATCCAGGCACAGCTTGGCAATGTTCACTCTATCAGATGCCTTGGCGGCCTCGCTCCCTGAGTCTGCACCAATTTGGGGACCCCAAGCTGCCTTTCTTAGTGGACTGGAACCCCCGAAGCGAGGTAAACCACTGGCTGGATTCAGCAGAGACCACATAAATAGCAAATCCACTGCATCTGAGGGGAGCAATAGCTCGTTTTATCTCCTCTCTGTCTGTTCCGGAAATGGAGGGGATGGGGTGATCGGGGATGAGCAAACTGCTCCTTAGCAAGGAACCCATTCAAGGAAAATGAACTTTTTCTTAACATCAGGGACACTACATGGTGCTTCCCTATCTAAGGGCACTGAATGCTTCTCCGCGAAGACTTAATCTACCTCATATAGGGAGGAAGATATTGGGAATGGGAAGTTACCGCCCTGCGAACGCTCAGGGATGCAGCATACATTTCCATTAATACCAGACATAATGCTAATTAGCATGCAAACCCCAGACTCAACATTTCCAAGGCCTTATGCGATGAATGTAAAGTGTGTCAAGGGGCTTGGGGGGCACAAAATCTGGTCCATAGCCTACTCCCAGCCTCTCCCCCATCTAAGCAGCAATGGAAACCATTTTATTTGGCATTTAAGAGTAATGCTACTATCATTACTCTTAAATGTTGTTATTTTTACTTCCATAGCACAGATGATACCATTTAGAATTCATGTCTGGCTTTGCCTCTGGTATTGTTTTAGATCGTGACACTTTCCTGCCATGTGCCTCATTCATCATATATCTAGTCCGTGTCTTTTTCAGGTGTGGCACAGGTCAAGGGGAGAGCGATGTATAGTAAACTCTTACGCACCATCTCTGACCTCCCACCTCTAGTGATCGGACATTACAGTCCCGGGGGGAAAATTCCAACATTTGCCCATGGATTTAACACTCACCATATTTTAAAAGGCCCTGTAGGGCCCCAAGATTGAGGAATAGACCTTCCCCAGTGCCTGTTCTAGGATGTGACCTTTACGGTTAAAGATTAGACAGGGATGAGGTCAGTTCTTTACGGTTGAAGATTAGGCAAGAATGAAATCAGTCCCCAGAAACTCCCTACCCTTAGGACTTGCCCAGAGGAATGGGAAGGGGAGAGACAAAGGGGACTGTTGACTAAGCATAGACCCTGTCATAAAACATGTAATTAACGAGCCCAGCTGCCCTTCTTAGAATTTCCTTGTTCCCTTCTTCCCCCTCCATGTGTAACCCCACCTGCGTGTGGTGTTTGCCTTTATAAACTCATGTTCTGCAGTTACTCGGTGCTCCCAGTCAGCCAGCACTGATGCTGTCTTCCTGAGAAGCCCCTGCGCTGCGCTTGTATTAAAACCTCATGCTTTTTGCATCAAGTTCTGGTCTCGGCGTTTGACTTGGGGTCGTCGCCCACTCCGTCGGACTCATTGGGGGTCTTGGGACCTTACAGCCCCCCCTTTTATTCTTTGACAATTTAATTTTTATTGATTAAAATAATTTAAAAATAATCAACTTACTGAGTTGATGAAACGATGTATTTTGTTTTCACATAAGCATGAACGGGAAATTAGTTTCTGATATGACATATTTATTTTATGAGTCAATTTAGCAAATGGTAAGTGTGTGGATTTTACAGGTTCAAAATCAGGCTCTTCACCTGCAAGCTGTGGATATCATGTCATCTATTTATCCTTCCTGAGCCTCAGTTTTCTCAACTGTAAAATGCAAATGCATTACTTAAGGGCACTATAAGGCTATTGTTGGTGAAATGCCTTTTCCATAACAGCTTCTTGACTATGTCATTTTCTTACTCTCCTTTTTCCTTTTAACTGAGGTTGTGGAGTTGAATATAATTCAGTTGGCCTAATGGCAGAGTAGATCTGCAGCCTTCATATTCTTGCATGGTTTATATTAAGTACTTGTGCTAATGAGGTTACGAGACAAGCATCCCATTTTATTTCCTGATTTCTACCCTCTCAGAAAAAATATGTACAATGTATCAGATTTTAGACTTAGAAGGTTCTCAAAGCATAGCCCCATGACTGGGCAGCATCCTGCATCACTTGGGAATTAGGACCACCTACCCAAGCAGGTCCCTTACATTTTACAGAGGGAGACATTGAGCACCAGAGAACCAATCCTCTGGACTGAGATAAAATCTCTCAGCCTCAGGTGAAGTGCTTTTGTGTAGAGTTCTCTTTTCTCCCCCTTATCTCAAAGTAGTGATTACTGTGTTCTATCATTTCTTCCTTTCCATATGCATATCAATACCTGTATGCATTATCTTATGGACCTACACTTAACCAACTTAACAACTAACCCAAACTTCCCCTTTCCTCCAAAAGCTGGCTATTTTCTAGAATTTCTGTGCTCTTCTGTGGAATCATAATGTTTATTCCAAAATAACCAGTTATTTTAATTAAATAATCTGGTTACGTATTAAATAAACTGGTGAGCTATGGTTACAAAATAAAAGAGCATTGTTTCCGTAAAAACTAAGTTAACTGCTTTGGGGAGATTTACTAGAAGTGACTTGTGACCCATCACCACACAAACGTACTGTTGAATTAGGTATTGATCAAAACCTGTACATAAATAGAAATTAATTTATAAAAATCTAGAAGGATCCCATACTTAAGTCACTCCCAAACCATTACATTTTTTTCTCTATGTTAAAAATTTTAATCTTCTAATCATAGGCCACACTCAAAGAACAGGTTTTAAAAATTTTTTTGAGCCGAAACCAGTTTGGCTCAGTGGATAGAGCATTAGCCTGTGGACTGAAGGGTCCCAGGTTTGATTCTGGTCAAGGGTATGTACCTTGGTTGTGGGCACATCCCCAGTGGGGGTGTGTGCAAGAGGCAGTTGATCTGTGACTCTCTCTCATCAATGTTTCTAACTCTGTCCCTCTCTCTTTCTCTCTGTAAGAAATCAATAATATATATATATTTTTAAAAATTATGTTTAAAAATTTTATTTTTAGAGAGAAACACAGATTTGTGTTCCACTTATGATGCATTCATTGGGTGATTCTTGTATGTGCCATGACCGAGGACTAAACCCACAAACTTGGGAGTACTGGGACAATGATTTGTCCAAATGAGCTCCCGGCCAGGGCTCAAAGAACAGTTCCTAATCCTAAATTGAAAAACTTACTTTCACCGTATATTGTATACTTTTTGAGGATTCTTTTTAAAAAATATATATATATTTTATTGATATTTTACAAAGAGGAAGGGAGAGAGATAGAGAGCTAGAAACGTCGATGAGAGAGAAACATTGACCAGCTGCCTCTTGCACACCCCCCACCGGGGATGTGCCCGCAACCAATGTACATGCCCTTGGCCGGAATCAAACCGGGACCCTTCAGTCCACAGACCGATGCTCTACCACTGAGCCAAACCGGTTTTGGCATTTTTGAGGATTCCTTACTTTAACTAAAGTTTCCTTTAAATGACCAAGTCTTCACTGAATACATACACCAGGGTTTCTTCTGAGTGACCTTGGCAATTTTAGAGGTCTTTGTGGACATTGTTACAAGCTCCGAGGGAGGCCTGTTCTGCTTAATCCCCTTCCTGCAGAGCTTGGGCCTCTGCACAGGTTAGTTTTAATGATCCTTTATTTATTTATATACTTTATTGAGGGTTACTGGTTAATTAACCAGTTTCGCTGGGTAGCTCAGGGTCCCATTTTATCACCGTGAGCCAAATTATCTTTCATGATGGCACTTCCTAGCGGCCCTTCCCTAGCTCCAAACAGGGGCAGTCTCCTTAAGTTCCAGAAATTCCCTTTTGGCGGTCCGCGAGGAGAATGAGTGTTTTTGTGGGTTGAGGAACTCTGCTGGGAAGCAGCCCGTGTGACGACAGAAAACAGCCGCAACATAACCAGGACCCAGAGGGCACATGAGCCGATGAGGTGTCCCGTTTACCGAGTGACTCGCCTTCTTATGTTCAAACCATAATTCTGTTTCCATAAACTCATACTTCTTGTAGAAACAAGAATGGGTATGAAAATCATCTGTCAGGTCAGATATGCCTCTATTCGTTTGGGAAATGGTCAATGCACAGATTTGTAAAACTACCATCCCCCCCCCCTTTTTTCTACATCAGGTGGTTATTCATTACTGAATCCAAACCTACTCTCAAACGTTAAAAGAAGTAAGGGGAAGCCAGGGGAGTGTGAAGCACTGGAGGTTAACTGTGGTGCGGCCTGTGATAGACCGAGACTTAGCAAAAGTGACATGTCACTGAAAAATGAAAATGCTGAATATTAAAAAAAAAAAAAAAAAAAAAAAAAAAAAAAAAAAAGGTGTCTGCAAGCCAAAACTGGCTCAGGGCAGTTTTGGGAACAAGGTCTCCAAAGAGGGAGGTGGTTTAGTCAGTCCTGAATCATTTTAACAGTTGATTCTGTAAGACTTCAGAGTTTACAGCAGTGTAAGTAATCCACCCTAGGGGCACAGACAGTGGCCGGCAAACTGCAGCTCAGGAGCCGCGCTTTGCCGCCCTGTGGACTAATGAGTTTGCCGACCACGGGCATAGGCGCTCCAGGACAGGAACACTCAGCCCGGAGGCGAGAAAGCGGTCCCGGGTCCCCTTTACATTAAGTCTGTCCATGGACACTGAGCATTTATTCACCTGAGATAAGGCTGCCCGGGTTATTAAAATCTCAAATGTTGAATGGCAGTTATGTAATGGGTTTCTTTGGGGGGAAAAAAAAATAGAAAGTGAGCTGTCATTTAATAAACACAGCCTGAAACGCTGGCAGCTGAAGCTGGGTGATGGGTGCTTGGGATTGGTTATACATTCTCTCTACTTTTGGGTAGGTTTGAAAATGTCCAAACTCAAAGTTTAGAAAAAAACACACAAAACAGCCTCATTTTCCCCTCTAAGACAAAGCTCTTTCCAAATGCACGGTCCCTAAGGGAGAGAAATAACAAAGATGCTGCTCAGAACCATTAACCTAGTTTCAACAGCGAGGACGGGACCCTACGTTTCGTGTTGGAGCCAAACTGTATGATAATGCAGCTTTCAGAAGAAGCGGTAGACATCAGTGATAATTCCAGAAGCGCTACTTAATAAGATTGTACACAGGGAAACATAGGCAGAGAATTCAGCAAAAGGCATGATGACCACCTTAGGAACTGCATCTTCATACATTATGTACGCCACAGAGATTCACTCTAAAAATGACCTCCATGCAGCATTATCTCACACATTTTAAAAAATGTGTTTATTCCTAAGCCTTTAGGAAATATAACCACCACCAAAAAGGCATACATGCATCCACAGCTCTTATAATTGGCTGCATTCGCAGAGCTTCTTACTGAATCCTGGAAAAGGCTTTGCTAAGCCTGTGGCTTTACTATTGTGCCCTGCAAACCACTAAGTTTGAGTTTAATTGAACCAAGATAACAAGTGAATTTCAGACGGTAGTACATCAGAGAAAATAGTCCGAAGCTGGGTCAATCATTTCCAGGCACACAAAAGACGGATGAAATGTTGACTCCAGGTTAGAAAGGATTTTTGTGGTGTGCAGCATAATTGGTTATGGTTTTTCAAACGTAAGTAGTGAGCGTGAGGCCAGGCTGAGCAAGACTCTCTGGCCAATTGATGAAAATTGGAGTTGGGTTTAGGTTGACAAAGTGAAACTTTACTTTTAACCTTTTGACCCACTTTACCCATTTCTTCCACTCCATGCCCAACATAACCCTGTGCTTCCAGCAACCACCAATAAGCTTGTTTTTGTTTTAAAAAATGTTCTTAGATGCCGAGACCTGTTTGGCTCAGTGGATGGAGTGTTGGTCTGCGGACTGAAAGGTCCTGGGTTCGATTCTGGTCAGGGGCATGTACACTGGCTGCGGGCACATCCCCGGTGGGGGATGTGCAGGAGGCAGCTGGTCGGTGTTTCTCTCTCATCAACATTTCTAGCTCTCTGTCCCTCTTCCTTCCTCTCTGTGGAAAATCAATAAAATATATTTTAAAAAATGTTCTTAGAGTCTATATATAAGACGGGTCCTAAAGTATTTGTCTTTCCCTAGAAGGACTGATTGCCTGTGGACCCAGTTGGGACTGAGATTAAAGGCAGTCAGAGAAAATGTTCTATGGCCTCCATAGAACAAAATTTCAAAACAACAACATCATCATCATCATCATCGTCGTCATAAATAAGCATTTAATCTATCAATTTTTACGCAGTTTTCCCTTATAGAGAAGATGCCTTTGGCAAATGACCACATTGTTTTCCACCTTCCTGAGAAATGGCAACGCAGTCAGGCAAGTGATTTGCACAAGGCCTCGTGGTCTCAGGGTTTCCAATAGCTCTCATTTTCCTTTATACACAATTTCTATTTCTTAGCCGAAAAGTCAAATATGTAGTCCAAGTCATAATCAGAGTTTTCCTCATTAGCGCACTTACACGAAACCTTTCAGACCCAGGAGCTTCATTTCGTACTCTTCATCTTGAAATGTCCTCCTACGCATAACCTACTTTAAGGAAGACTTTGCTGTGTTCTGGCGTGAAACACGCCTCATGTTTTCAGAGGATCCCTCAGACATTCCTTGTGTGTCCACATGAGGACCTAACACACCTGGTTCTTCATAAAATTCAGAGGCTTGCCACTGTGACCTACTGAGGCTGCATCTTTTGTACATTCGTCCTCTCTCCTCCCTTAGAGCATCCAACCCGAACTTGGTCTTCAGGGATAGTGCAGAGAGACAGCCAGCTTCCTCAAATCATCCACATTCAGGCAACAGGTGCAATCTTGTAAACTCGCTGCCTCAGTGACACAAGGGGGGCTCTGCCCACTCAGCCCTGCTTCTTATGGACCGAGAACCCAGCAAGGGGGTGAGAAGCCGCAGAGAGAATGTCACCCCAACCCACCTCTCTACAAAAGCTGGTGGTAGTTATGGATCCAAAACAAAACCACCCAGGAAACAGAGGAACCAAGTGACAATGGCAATGGATTGTCAAATGTCATGGACTGCCAAAAGAACCTGTATTTTGGGTTACGCTTGGGGTTTTGCTCTTCTTATCCAGTCCCGGGAAGGAAATGCACATGCGACCTAGCTGCGCCGATGAGCATGACGTAGGGAGAAATACTGAGCAGGCTCATCAGTGCCACATCCGGGCAGAAAGAAAGGTTTGATACGATGACATGGGATCCGGTGGTTAGTAGACGCTTAAGACTTTGTTCTCCCTCCCACCCTCCTCCTCCCCACCCCCGTCCCCCACGCACACATCTGGAGCATGTCCTGTGTCCAGAGGAGCCTTTTTGTTTGTTTAACTTGTCATCACTTAGTCTGTCTCCAGCACGGGCGCCGTGTACATGTGCAGGCTTTTATTTCAAAAGGGGTCCTCTCCTGATTCTGGTGTCACTTCCTACATTTCTGCAACAAGAAATTCCCCCAGCAGCTGTACTCATTTTACAAACACAAATGTGCCTTATTAATGCTATTTCTCAAGGCAAAGGGTTTAAAAATACTCGCTACACATTTGTTTATTTATATGAAAAATATCAGGGTTTTTTTCACAGCTAGATTTAGGGCATATAACAAACCCCGCGAGTGTGTGTGAGAGAAATAGAAGTGATTCCAGCAGATGGCATGGTCGGAAGCAAAGGGTTTACAAATGCAAGGAGCAGCACAAACCCACATGGAGAGGTCTGAATGGCTATAATGGTACCACCATTACACAGTAGAATGAAGAAGGGCATTGTGTTAAGAAACACAGGGCAGAGTCTTAACTCCCGTAAGCATGCCGCGCAAAACGGGGGATGCGGAACACGGGTTGCAATCGGACAATATGCCACACACAGTTTTTATTTCGGTTCCAGCAGAAAAACAATATTGACACATTTCTTTCTCTCTGCTTCCTGCTTTTATCCAATAGAAGAGGTAACAATAGCATCTGCTGCACTTGGCTGGAGCCTGGGATGAGGAAATTGAGGATCATGAGCCTCCCAGGCATATGGCCACTAAAACGCTCGCACAAAAGCCACGGCGCAGCCAGGCGACAGCTCCAGCAGGAGCGGCGGCGGACACACAGGCCAGCTCAGCAACACAGGGCAGGGCGGCCAGCACAGCATGCGGAGCCATGGTCAGTGGCCTGATGTGGTTTCCCCCATCCCGGCTCCATCCCAGCTCCAGCCACTATGGAAAGCAAGGCGAGTGCCCCTCTGACATTGCCTCCTCCTTCCTCCGGGCCCTAGAGCATTCTCGGCTGCCCCAGCCTCACAGCCCCTGGCCGCCCCGCACACCCAGGTTGCACCCTGGCTCCTCATCAGCCCTCCTCATAATGGGCCTCGAAGATCTGTGATACTTAATTGGCTCTAATGCATCAAAATTACCTACTCTGACCATCTTACTTCCCCACATAATGCCTCCTGCCATTATACAGGTGCTTTCTGATTACTCCCCTAATTCACCTAGAAAATGTTAAGGGACTCTTTAATCAAATTAATGCGAGCAAAATTAAAAAAGGACCATAATGTAGTGGGAAACATATTGGACCAGCAAGCGTCTCTGGGAAAGCTGCAAATCTTGTTGTGCTTCGTTTTAGTTTTTTCCCATCTCTAAAAATCAAAGAGATAGAGGGGGACAAGGAGGATGGAGAGACAGTGAAAAAGAGAGAAAAGAGAAGAGAAGAGGAGAGGAGAGGAGAGAAGGGAGGGGCTTTTCTGGGAGGCTTGCAATGTCCCTTCTAGGCCTATGATTCACTTATTCATTATGAGTAAATGATACTCGAGTTTTTGAGTTAAGAAATAAAAAGCCTACCACCCCTAATAAATCCTCAATTACAAGAGGACACAAAGGAAATGTTTTTGAGACCAGATGAAAGGGAAGTAAAGAGTACAAGACCTCCCACCACACAAGCTGACATTTCAGCAAACATCAGGTAGCAGGCATGAACCAAATTAAGTGGATTTCCCTCCGCTTTTAAAAAATTGCCCATTTCTTAATATGAGCAGGAACACTATCTTGGGGTGGGCCCGAGGGCTTTGGCTCTGCTCACCCAGCTCCAGGAGGGAAATCCACAATGAACCGAGACAAGCTGGTCGGAGTGGGAAGAAAGACTCCCAGTCCAGGACCCAGTACCTGCCAGCTTCTGCCATGCAGCCTGCGGGGTGAGGGGGTGGGGTGGGGGAGTAAATGAGGCCACCGCTGCTCCTTGTCTGTTCCGACACCCCTTGAGTCAGGGCTAGCCCTTGCCTTGCTTTGAGCAAAAGAATGTGGTGATGGAAGTGATGATGTGTGACTTCCAAGCCTCCCTGTCAACAGGCCTTGTAAGCTCCTCCTTTCATCCCCAGGCCCGGAGACCATCAGACCAGAATGAACTTCCTTGGGAGACAGAGGCCTGGCTCTCCCAGCCCTCCCAGCTAACTGCAAAGGAGACCCCAGGGGAGGAGGCAGCGGGGAGGGGAGGGGCCCTCCCCGCCCGGCCCCTCCCCGCCCCAAGTCAGCCACAGCATCCTGAGACACACAGACTGCAGCACTGCAGTCAGGAGATGGGGTTGGTATTTGTAGGCAACAATGATTAAGTAATTGATTTATCCCCCATTTCAGGAAAGTGGCCAACTGTGAAGGAACACAGTTGTATCAGACACTGAAATACAACTACACTTAACACAAATGGCTCCAGGTTCAAAACTAACCCAAATTAAAACAGACAAAAGCAGAGAAGGCCCAGTTTTTCATAGTAATCACAATTCAAATAGACAGCTATTTGCTTAAATTCTCATAGAGTTTAAACAAGTAGTTGTCTTTCTTTCTGGTCAGAATAGAAGAGCATAGTTAATCCTGATCCCTCATTTATTTTATCTGTTTGGATAAAGTCTCTAAGCAACCCTGTGGACTGAGGAAAGTCTTAACTCCTGACTCTTGATGGATTGACTTATAAACAAGAGTGTGTAGTTTTATTTTGATGTGGTCCCATTTGTTTATTTTCTCCTTAGTTTCCATTGTCCTAGGAGCGGTATTGGTGAAGAAATTGCTTTGGCATATGTCTGAGATTTTGCTGCTTATGGATGGATTCTCTTAGGATTTTTATGATTTTTCATCTTATGTTTAAGTCCTTTATCCACTTTGAGTTTATTTGGTGGTCTATTTTTTTATTTTTATTTTTGGCATGCATTGTCTAATTTTCCCAACACCAAAATAAAAAGCTTCTGCACAGCAAAACAAACGAAACAACAAGAAATCCCACTGCTTGGGAGAACATATTTGCCAATGTTATATCTGATAAGGGCCTAATCTCCAAAATTTATAGGGAACTCATATATCTTACCAAAAAAACAAATTAAACAATCCAATCAAAAAATGGGCAAAGGACTTAAATAGGCACTTTTTGAAAATGGACATACAAAAGGCCATGAGACCTATGAAAACATGCTCAAAGTCACTAATCATCTGAGGGATGCAAATCAAAACCACAATGAGGTACCATCTCATACCTGCCAGAATGGCTATCATCCACAAATAGACAAATGACAAGTGCTGGAGAGGATGAAGAGAAAAAGAAACCCTTGTGCACTACTGGTGGGAGTTCAGACTGGTGCAGCCACTGTGAGAACAGAATGGACTTTTCTCAAAAAATTTAAAGTGGAACTCCCATTTGATTGAGTAATCCCACTTCTAGGAATATGTCCCAAGAAATCAGAAACAACAATCAGAAAGGACTTCCGCACCCCTATGTTCACAGAAGCACAATTTATGGTAGCCAAGATTTGGAAACAACCTAAGTGCCTATCAGCAGACAAGTAGATTTAAAATGGTGGAATACTATGCTGCTGTAAAAAAGAAAGTCGCTGGTGAATATAATAGAATCAGGGGCAAAGAAAGGGAGTGGATAATTTATCAGGGTGAAAAGGGTGTGGGGGTGCAGAAAGAGACTGAATTAAAATTGTATAGCCTATGGATGAGGACAATGGGGGGAGAGGGGGTAAGGGCGGGCAGAGGGTGGAGTGGGAATCAGGTGGAAGGGAGCTATGGGGGAGAAAAAAGAAAAACTATTGTTAATAATCTGAGCAATAAAGATTTATTTTAAAAAAAAAGTCAGTTTGTTGCTATAGCAGCGGTTCTCAACCAAGGGTGATTTTGCCCCTTCAGAGACATTGGCAATGTCTGAAGACATTTTAATTTGTTGCAACTGTCGGGAGTGGCGGGGGTTGTGTGGGGTGTGCTACTGGCACCTGGTGGGCAGCGGCCAGGGAGCTGCAAAATGTCCTCCAATGCACAGCACAGCCCCCACAGCAAAAATCACGCACCCCAATGTCCATGCTGAGGAGGCTTAGAAATCTGGGCTGGCAGTACCAGTCCATTCTGGAAAGTAAAGAACTTTTTTCGGTGCAATGAAATAATTATGACAGCATATATGCATCATTAAAGTGTTAATTATTGTAATCATCACTTATCTTCTAAGTCCACATACACATTTTGATTCTAAATTGCAAATTACTTAGAAGTAGAGCTCTCATTTCAGAAACCGTCATAGCATTGTTTGTTGATTGATAGTAATATAACCAATTTAAATAACCACCACACTGATGAAAATAATAAAGTAATCATAAAGTATACAAAATGAAAATGACTACAAAACAATTATTGGCTTCTTTCTATGTGGCAGGTGCCTGGCTAATTATCACTTTGCACATATAGCCTAATTCAACCTTTATAAATAATTCTATGAAGGTCATGCTGCCATTATCTCCATTTTCCTAACCAGGACATGGCAGGTGTAAAAAGGTTAAATAGCTTGTCTCACGTCCTAGATCTAGGAAATGGCGCAGCTAGGATTTGAACTCTCATAAGCTGATTTCATGTTCACCGTTTTCTTCATCGTGCTGCGCTTCCCCCAAAGGGGTCATTAGATCTGCTAAGAGCCATCTCTGTTGTGGGCTCAGGATAGCAGTATGGTATAGACAAAGAGGAGGACATGTGAGTTATAAAACATAGGTTCTCGGGCAGATTCCCTACTTACTGGTTGGGTCTTCAGTCGGGGTCTCAGGGTCTCAGTTTCCTGATCTGTACAGTGAGGACGGTAATAAAACACACCTACCATTCTTGTCATAAAGACTGAATCAAGTAAGTGATGGGAAGATGTTGTGTAAATGGTTGCATTCCCACACAAAAGTGATTTGATTGCTATTCTTGGGCATGGAATGGCAAGGTGATAGTTTCTCAGTTACCCTCGAAGGGATTTTCATGATATAGACTGAAACTTGGATTTCAAATGAGATAGTGTTATATATATATATAGCTTCAGAGAGGAAGGAAGAGGGAGAGAGGATAGAAACATCAATGATAAGAAAGAATCATTCTTGCCAAAATCGGTTTGGCTCAGTGGTAGAGTGTCGGTCTGCGGACTGAAAGGTCCTGGGTTTGATTCCCGTCAAGGGCATGTACATTGGTTGCCGGCACATCCCCGGTAGGGGGTGTGCAAGAGGCAGCTGGTCGATGTTTCTCTCTCATCGACGTTTCTAGCTCTCTCTCTCTCTCTCTCTCCCTTCCTCTCTGTAAAATATCAATAAAATATATTAAAAAAAGAAAGAATCATTCTTAAGCTGCTTCCTGCATGCCCCAAACTGGGGATTGAGACCACAACCCTTGGGCATGTGCTGTGACTAGGAATTTAACTGTGACTGTCTTGTTCATAGGTGGATGCTTAACCACTGAGCGACACCAGCTGGGTGAAATGAGATAGTTACTTACAATATTGGCCTCACTTCTCTATTTGCTTTAGATCTATAATACGTCTTTTCAAACAAATATTCCATTTTATCTCTTCCCAGAACTCCAAGCACCTTCTTCATTTTGAGTTTTATATTTCACACCTACGGGGGCTATTGTGCAATTCCTTTTGATGTTTCTTTTGGTTCAATTACTTTTAAACTATTTCAGTGGAAGTAAGATATTTTTCTCTTATAGGATTGTGCCATGGTTATATTGCAGACTCGGCATCCGGTTTTATATCACTATATTGTTCATAAATATAGAATTTGTTTTTTCATGCAGGATTATTGGTGTATGAGAACAGAACCTGGCATAATAGTTTCCATATGGTATAATTACATCTCCTCACCTTAAAATGTTTCCATAAATAAGGACACAATTTGTATTTTCCACTCATTTTCTTATCCGGAGATGTTGGTATTTTTAACAATCTAGTCTTTCAGCTACAGAAAGCTAGCTTCTTATATTACTTAATTTATACATGAAAATGAGTACCAGGTTTAAGGAAAATATGGGTGTACAGTTTATACTTGTCAGCATCTCCAAACTATCACATGCCTTGGCAATACTTGCGGTCTTTGATCTAAAGAGATATGTGAATGGAACAAGAATAAAGAATGGAATTTAGAATGAGTGATTAAAAATGCATTAAACAATTTTCCATACCACTTTCAGCTCCTTTGTATCACAAGGTCTTTTATTTTTATGCTCAGATGCAATGCTTTCCAAAATCTTTTGACCTTCAGATGGCTGTTGCTGTCAATACTGGGTTGGTATTAGAAGCAAATGGTTATATTATGAATATGATCTAAGTAGTTTCTTGGTTGTGCTTTCCCATATAAAGTCAAAAAAAAAAAAGATTATGAAGGTTGGATCTTAGGAATCTTTCCAACCCCACATTGTCACTTTATTTTTATTGGGCCTCACTCAGTTGCCCACAATGCCTTCAGGGCTTTATTGATCTAGATCTGGCTCACATTCCCTGTTCCTTCCAGTTTTGAAGACTGGTTTGATTCTATGACGTGAAAGATTTAAATTATCTCTCGGAGGTCTAGTTTACTCTCCTTCAAATGTTTCAGTTAGAAGATAGATTCAGGGAGGTCTGATCTATCCTTCTTTCTTATTTATTCATAAATGAATACTTTTCTCCTATGAAGAAAATGTATTCCCTTGTTTCTAAGAGGGGTTAACATGATTCAGAGTTAGTATATGGGTCAAGGGTTTATTATTACCTCAATGAAATGATAGCTTTATCCCAATTATTCATTCTTAACAAGAACCAAGTACTTAGAGAAAATTAGTTGTCACATCTCTTTGGTACCAGTAGCATAATAACTACAAGTTCTACTATAAAACAACCTAAACCATTGAGCTCAAAGGAGAAAGGGGAACAAAACTTCTTTACTCTCTAAGAGGAAGACTGAAACAATATGCAAAAATATAATATATGACCTCTATAAAACCTAAGCTTAGAGAAGAGCTTGAAAGTTCTCCCCTTTCTCTTTTAAGATCAAACTTTATAAATAAGGAGAGAGAAAAAAACATTGCATGTCTCTAGCTATGCATTACATAGCTATCTGTGAAGAGGTTAAGAGCACCTGTCCATCTGATGACTACTCAATCAACAAATAAGTAATAACGAACTACGCGATCTTTGCAAGAAGAGTCAGAACTAGACATAAGTGGGCAAAAGAGTCATGGGCTTTGAAATAGGCCTAACTTTATGAGCCATTTGACCTTGAGCAAATCACCTATGACCTCTCTATGCTTAATTGTTCTTCACAAGTAAAATATAGTGTTTTGTGGATTAAATGAGTGTAACTAAAAGTTTTTTTGTACTACTTAGAAATCAGTAATGGTTCAGTAATTGGTAGCTATTGTGATTATGCTAAGATGATTAAGGGGTCAAGGAGACACATGCTAGCAATTACCTCTGACACAGAAAGAGTAAAATAAAGGCTAGATGATGGCGATGTGATGTGGGGTCAGGAAGGAAGGAATGGCTCCTCTGATCAGGTCACCGGGGTGGCTGTAAAGTGGAATGCCCTCTATGAAGGCCAGGCAACCTGGGCCACATAATGGCTTTGTCACTACTAGCGGCATCAGCTCAGGCAGTTAAGCTGACCTGTCTTGGCCTGTTTTTTAATTGCGTGAAATGAGAGATAAAGTTCCTAAGGTTCCTACCTCTGAAGGTGATTTGGTGGGTGGGGGGTGAGGGTGGGGGTTGGGTGGGGAAGATGGGTGAAACATATAAAACTCTTAGAAGAGGCCTCCCCAGTTGAGAAGAGAATATATTTGATGTTGACTAAGGGTTCAACATTCTTAACTACTGTTATAGCTATAAAATAGGGAGCTATCTCTATATTTATTCATGAAATGGAGGACATGTGGGAAAGGACATAAATGATGGAACAGTAGAAAAGGGGATTCAGAAGTAGGTACAAAAAAAGACAAAGACAGTTTAAACTAATGAAACTTTCTTAAAAATACTCAAATATAAAGAGATACAAATGTAGTCTTGTGTTTAAAAGCAGGGAACGAGAGATAGTCCAGCCTTGGAATGATCTTACTATTTCTGCAAAAATTCCCAAAGTGCCATATCGACTTCAACTAACTGCAGCACACAATCACTGAGCACCTGCCATGATGTAAGAGCAGTGGTTCAAATGCGCATAATCCATAGTCCTCACCCTCTAAGATGTCACAGCCTGTGCGATCTGCACACATAAAGCTAAATATAATAAGTGTGAACACAATCCTTTATGCAAGCTCAGGGAAGAGACTGTTTGATTCTTCCAGGGGGGAAAGGAATGGGGATGACCTTTAAAGGTTTCACCTTAGATGTCTATAATAGGAAGCCATCCCTCTAAGCAGAGAGCAGAGCTGTGTGTAAAACAACAGGGAGTGGGAAGGGTTTGGAGAACTGGCTAGAGCATTCCAGCTTAAATGCACTCAAGTTCAATTTGTTGACAACAAAAACGAAAACGCTCACTTACATCAACAAAGCCATCTGAGGCCAGTTTGCAACCTTTACACGGCAACACGAGAAGTACTCTTTGATTTGGTTTATGAACCAGGGTTGAACATCATCAGACAGAGACGGGGAATAGGTAAGATTCTAAATTGGTTGAATATCATGTGCTGAGAGCCAGAGGTGAAAGTACTTGGAATGTTCAGCAGGTGGCTGAGTGAACAATTAGGCATGAAGGGTGAGATCAGCCTAGGTCAGGGGTGGGCAAACTTTTGGACTCTAGGGCCACAACGGGTTCTTAAACTGGACCAGAGAGCCGGAACGAAAGCAACCTGACCATGCTGGCACTCTCATCTTGGGCTGCTGGTGAAGGAGTGGAGGGGAGAGCAAGAGAACCCTCCGCTCTTTTAACTCCGCGGGCCAGATAGAACAGCCGAATGGGCCGGATCCGGCCCTCGGGCCGTAGTTTGCCCATGGCTGGCCTAGGTCTATGTTCAGCAAACTGCGGCTGGCAAGCCACCTGTGGTTCTTTTGCCCCTTGTGTGTGGCTTTTCAACAAAATACCATGGCCTGTGCGAGTCTATTTTGAAGAAGTGGCATTAGAAAAAGTTTAAGTTTAAAAAAATTTGGCTCTCAAAAGAAATTTCAATTGTCGTACTATTGATATTTGGCAGTGTTGACTAATGAGTTTGCCAACCACTGGCCTAGGTTAAGGGCCATGAACACAATGCTAAGCTCAAACTTTATCTTGTGAAGGTATCAAGAACCTCCACATTAATTTCTCTGTATCTTTAACAGCATCATTTTAAGAGCTTAATGGTTTCTCAGGTCATTATGAGAGCAGATTTGTTGCTTAAATGATTCTAACTCATAGTGTCAAAATGTTGTCTGTCACTATGAAAAATCAGATGGCATTATTATGATGGAAAATACCTAAATTAAAAAAAATGATCCATTCAATTAAATATTTGGGTATTTATAAACACTTGGTTAGTCATAGGATAGATGGCTCAGGCAATATAGATGACCTAAGTTCATGTTGCATTTTTCTCCCTAGAGCTTTAAATATACATGTGGTTTTTTAAGACTCACTCATTAATTAATATACCAATGATGTCCTATTATTGCATACTTCCACACTATGCACTGTCCTAAGTGCTTTATGTGTATAATTGCATTTAAGAAGTTAAAATTCTTCTTGTTATAAATAGTTACCCCTTCTGTGAAGAAACAGAATCTAACAGATAAGAACTTTCCAAAAGGCACACAGCCAATGAGTGACCCAGCCAGAGCTGTACCCAGGCAGCCCCTGTCTCTGAGAGGACACTCTTAATGCTGAGATTATATGCTTGGTGTGAACTGACGGACAGCTAGACCTTATCTTTCCTCCTACACCCACTGAATGGAACCTCTCTTTCAGGAATGGGGTAGAATGTATCCTCTGTGACCCTCCAAGCTTTTGTCCATGCTTGTTGCATTAGTCAATCCTTGTAAAACTTTCTTACTATTTAACAAAATATATATTTTATTGATTTTTTACAGAGAGGAAGAGAGAGGGATAGAGAGTTAGAAACATTGATGAGAGAAAATCATCGATCAACTGCCTCTTGCACACCCCCAACTGGAGAGGTGCCCGTAACCAAGGTACATGCCCTTGACCGAAATCGAACCCGTGACCTTTCAGTCCACAGGCCGACGCTCTATCCACTGAGCCAAACTGGTTTCGGCGACTTTCTTACTATTATTGTTGGAATTTCTTCTCCTTATGATGACCTTTTAGCCCTGGCATATGTATTACCACACAAAACTACTGAAGGAATGTGAATTTTCTTTTTTTTCTGCTCCTCCTCCCCCCACCCTTTTTTATTTGGTCTACACCAGACTTGTCCAGCCTCCTCCATTCTCACAGGATCTCATGGGCAAAGGTTTGGGTTTACTTTGAGTCTGTCACTACTTCTTCAGTAAAGACAAAACAATTCAAGTGGGTCATCCAAAACGTCACAACATGAAGGACCGTGTAGAGATTCCAGACTATGTGGTGTGATGATCTGCGCCACGACCCTGCCAACTACCAGAGGCATTTCTTCGTGGCGTGGTTAGAGTAACTTTCTTCATGGCGCCTTCCTGCTCAGAGATGGTGTCTACAGCAGCATTTCGGGGATGCCACATGAGCAGTTGTTATCTGGGATGACTTGAATTTGCCACCCGATCAGAACAATTATGCTCATGAGTTTTAACATTCTGGTGTCCTAGGATTCATGATGGTTTGAATGTTGGCAACATGGACATGGTCTCTCCTAAATAAAGAGGCCAGGGTTTCTCACCGGACACTGAGGTTACCTGTGGGTGAACACAGGGCATTTCCCGGAGATCAGTGTATGCTGCGTCTTTCCCTCACTGTGTTGTGGTTGCTGACGAATTTCTCCCACCAAATATACCGGCCCTTCTGCTGTTTGTTTCAATACCAGCTTCTCCGGAGCCTCAGGCACAGCACTTCCAAATGTCAGCAGCTATTAGCTCTGCACATTCGTCTTTGTTTCCTTGTTTTTCCCGAGCCATCTATATCTCCCCGAGCTGAGTGCAGGTGGCTTAGCATAACTTAGGGGTGTGTGTGTGAAGGTGGGGTGGGGGGGTAGGTATTTTCTAAAAAATAAGGCATTATAGTTATCTCTATTTTCCTTCCCACTTGTTTGAAAACTATTTTGTGGGTCTATAAGTATCTACCATAAAGCCTTATGCCTTGCTTACAATAAACAGAGAGTAAATGGCATTTTAAAAATTGTCTATCATCTATCTACCTACCTACCTACCTACCTACCTACCTACTTACCCTACCCTACCTTACTCTACCCACCCTACCTATCATCTTAGTTTTCCAGGACCTCACTTTAATTTACAGAAACCATTAAAGAATAAACATGCCATATTTCAAAATGCAATGAACATATAATGCTGCTTTTTTTTTCAGTAAAGACTTCCAAGTTAGCTTTCATTCATATATCATAGACACACACACACACACACACACACATACACACACACACACACACACACACACCTCTGTGTGAACTGCATTTTTGCCATTAGGGTTATAAGGGTGACATTTCTTCAGTTGAGCTCAAACTTCCTATTTCCCTATCCTGTGCCCAAACTCCATCTGAAAACATCTTATGATTTAAAACGTGAATTAAGTTAAGCTTGTGCCAGGCAGGAACACCTGTAATCAGGCACAATGTCTCTCTGAGGCCTGCTAAGATGTATAAGGGGGTATATTATACTGGTCAAACTAGCACTTGATGAAAACAACGGGCAGGAGAACCAGAAATCTGCTTTCGTAATGCGAAAGCATTTGCTCAGCTTAATAAAACTAATTTCTAGTGTTTCAGAATCATGCAAAAAACTGCACCACAGTGGCAGGTCCTCAAAGGTGCCTGTCCTGGTTACAGAAGAGCGAGACCTAGGTTACAAGGAGAGACCCACTGGACTTCTCCATCTTTGCAGCTACCAGTTCTTGCACCAAACCCCATGGTCTCTCTTGTGTTCGCATCTTCTGACCCAGCATACTGTTGTTAATACATAAACAAAATAAAGCATGGGGGGGGTGGTATGGAATTTGTACAAAGCTATACACATATCAGGTAATGTTATTTGTTTTCTGTTGGGAAAAATAACTGCTAGAAAAGAGAACTACAACATTATCTTGTTTAGAATTTGCGGTCCATTGTTTAATAATTACTACTGCAGAGTGGGTTAGTCAGGTAAATTTTGTTGCTTTTATTCTGTTCTATCCATTGTCCCACCTTTTTGTAAAAATTGAGAGTTATGCTATTAAGTCATCATAGAACTGGGTTTATGGTAGCAGCTTTGTTTCCTTCCTAATATACTTACACACTGCAATCTTAGTTTTCTGTGCAAAAAGCCAATCGTTCTCTTATTTGAACTACTCAGTTTATAAAAAACTATTAGGAAGTTACATGAACTATACATTTATCCTATACTATAAAATCCTAATATGCAAATTAACCGAACAGCAGAGCGACCAGTCCCTATGATGCACACTGACCACCAGGGGGCAGATGCTCAATGTAGGAGCTGCCCCCTGCTGGTCAGTGCGCTCCCACAGGGGGAGTGCCACTCAGCCAGAAGCTGGGCTCACAGCTGGTGAGTGCAGCAGTGGTGGCGAGAACCTCTCCCAGGTCTCCTGCAGGTGGGCGGTAAGGAGTGGGGAGTCTCACACTATGAGAGGGATGTCCGCCGAGGGTGGTCCCAAGAATGCAAGAGGGTGCAGGCCGGGCTGAGGGACCCACCCCCCAAGTGCACAAATTTCATGCAAAGGGACTACCGTATAGCAACAAGTAGAATGTGACTAGATATCTTTAATAATCTGTTAGTAATAATACTCTAGAGAAACTCAGGACACTGAAAGAATTCAGTTTCATATTGAAAATATGTGAACACATATATAGTAGGGCCTGAGTGGTAATATAGAGGATGTCAGTCAGATTTGTCTAGATGTGACCTGATAATATTAACGTGCAGAAGACATCCTCAAGCAGTAAGAAGTTCTCTGAAAGGGTATAAGTTTACAATATAATTTAGTTTAGCATTTTCCCCTACCATAGCTAAAAGGATATATCAGCCCAGCCCTTAAGAACTTGTTGAACAACCATAATATATATATATACACATATATACACATATATACACATATATGAATATTCCTCTACACAGCTGAAACTGGAAACTAATGGCAAGGTTAATTCTCAGAGATCAACCAAAGGACTTGTATGCATGCATGTCATCATAACCAATGGACACACACTGGGGGGAGAGGGCGTGAGGGCATAAGTCAGGGAGGAGAAGAGGGGAATAAGGACACATATGTAATACATTAATCAATAAAGAAAATAAAAAAATCCTTAATTCTTTTCTGTTTCATGTTCATATATTTATGCCCATGTGCACACTTAATTTTGTGTTTAGCTATTTATTATTCCACATGACAGATAAAACAGCACGGTAAGGTATATGGGTCTATATCAAACCCTTCCTTTCATTGTCAGTATGGGCCTCGTTTAACTGAAAAGCCCCTCCTGCATTACTTATGAAGGTATTTACTGTCCCAGAGGATTCAGGAATTGGAAAGAGAATACCCAATGAGGAACCATTTGAGCTTTCTGTCTCCCCACACACCTGCCTGCGGGAAAGACAGACGCCCTCCGCGGCTGGCTCTTACCTGCAGTGCACCACCATGGGGCCCGCGTCCGGGGGGTTACAGGTCTTGACTCTCCGAAGGAAAGCGAGGAAGGGCGTCGGGTGCTCGGGGACGCCGTGGTCAGGCCAGGCGGTGAACTGGAATTGCCGCACCTCCCGCTTCTCGCTGGACCCGTTCTGTGGAGGAGGGACACGGGCTGAGACGCGGGCTGCCTAGCCCGGGTCGTACGGGGGAATGATGCCATGGGAGAGGTAACACGGCAACGAGCATCCGGTTCCTCCCCCAGCCCGATGGCCTTTGGGAAGAAACCCCGAGCTATTTGTAAATGGCAAATGTATGTTCAGGAAGATCCGATGCCTAGGTGAGAAGCATCACATTTTTCAGGTTGTAACCATCAGGAGCGCTCCTGGTATATTTTACAGGAAAAAAGTGGTTCTTCCCCGTCTATTCTTCATTTGCCGAAACTTTTGTTGGGAGCGAGGGTGCCATATTTACCAATAAACCGACGAAGAGAAAAATGGCTGAGCGATAATGGAAGGGTTATTTCCCTCTTCACCACTGCCGGGGGAATGCAGTGATAAATAAAGCCTTAAGATACGTGATTTCTCAAAAGAATCTCTTTTCAATACTGGGAAGGGGGGAAAGGAGGTAAAAACATGGACCCGGAGACAGGGAAGCATCGATCAGACTGTCAAACCTCAGAGGGAAGGTAGGGGAGGGTGGGGGTAAGGGGGAGAGATCAACCAAAGGACTTGTGTGCATGCATATGAGCCTAACCAGTGGTCACGGACAACAGGGGAGTGGGGGCATGCTTGGGGAGGGTTTGGGATGGGAATGGGGGGGGGTGAGGACAAATATGTGATACCTTAATCAATAAAGAAATTAAAAAAAAAAAACACAACAGCACAACAAACCTTGTAAAGTGCAAAGGTTCGAACACAGTATGTGGCCAGCTCCACAGTGTCGAGCAGCGTCACCTGGACCAGCCCGTGGGTTTCCGTGCCTCTGCTGGGCCAGTACTGGTCACACTTCACCTGGAAGAAAGGCGGGGGAGACACAGTCAGGGCGGGTTTCTCCTCAGTCTCTCCGTTAGCTCCACGGCGAGCTGCTGTGGGAGGAACACACAGCTTTTCTGCATTGCATTGCATGTTGGTCTTTTTTTTCCCTGGCACGCATTCCTGTTATCCCAATATATGTAAATGACTGCTCTGATGCCAATGTAAACCACATTTTTCAAACTGGTAGGCATACTAAGCAGTAACAGATCCAATTTTCCTGGAGAAAAAGAAACTGCAGATTGCTGCCAGTAAAATAAGCGGAGAGGTATTTGAAACGTCAGAATTCTCAAAAAGAAAAACACAAATCTGTTCCGGGATAGACGTTAAGGACGGCATCGGAAAGATCCCACGTAGGCATTTAAACCACACGGTGAGGTAGTTAGCCTTCATCCGTCAAGGCGTAAAGGCACATGCCATTTCATCTCGTGCTATCACGATTTCCAAACATGCTCATTTAAAGAAAAGTAGGCATAATTTGTAAGTCAATCAAAGCATAATAAACAACGTAGCATTTTTTTTTAACATACAAGAAAAATGGTACTTGCATTCAAGACAAATTAAATCTGTAATGTCTAGGAAAAAATGAGCTGTCTGTTCTTTTAAAAAAAAAGTCTCAGAGGGTCACACACTAGCAGTGCAAAGTTTAAATAATTTAAAATTTATTCATTTGAGATGAATAATCTACCATTTCTATGTGGAGTTGAAGAAAAGCACTTAAAAAGTATTCACCCAATTAATTTAACATGCAGCAAAGAATAATTCAAGGTCTGCAATATGACTCAAATTTACTGAATGCGTCCTTTGGGCATTAAAAAAGCATAATGAAAAATGACACACACACACAACACTGTATTTTCCAGCAAGGCCATAGATCAGAATATATTTACCCTTTCTATCTCAGATTAAAAGAAAAATGGGTGTAATTCTTATTGAAACAAACCAAAATGTATTTCTCTAGGCAAAGAAATCTAATACTATTTAATATTAGGAAACACATCTTCTACTTGAAAAAGAAAGATGTGAAAGTTACAAACATTGGATTGAAATAAAGCAATGAGGCATTATTACAAGAGCTAGAGTTTTTTGTCTAGTGACTAATATTACCAGATAATTATTTGCTTTTATACTATCTAATAAAAGAATAATATGCAAATTAACAACCACTCTGCTACACCCACAAGCCAAGCCCACCAGCCAATTAGATCAAGTATGCAAATTAACCATAACTAAGATGGCTGTGGCCACAGAGAGCAGGAGGGAGGCTTGGGTTTCCCTGGCAATGGAGAAACCAAGCTTTCCACACACCCTGGCAGGACCAGGCCTCCACTCAAGGGTACAAAGATTCAATTATAGAAGGCAAATAAATTCCAACAGAAATGGCTGCCTCCACGGATTGAGCAGGAGGCTTGGCTTTGATCCAGACTACAGTTTCAATTATAGAAGGTAAATAAATTCCAGATACCAGGGCCTCCACTTGGGTTGCCAGGGGGCATGGCTGGCCTACAAACCACCACAGGCCCCTCGCTCAGGCCACCCCATGCTCCAAGGGAACCCCCACTCTTATCCGGTACATCCTTCAGGGCAAACCAGCCGGCCCCCACCCATGTACCAGGCCTCTATCCTATCTAATAAAAGAGTAATATGCAGATTGACCATCACTCCAGCACACAATATGGCTGCCCCCATGTGGTCAAAGATCCTGCCCCATGTGGACACAAGGTGGCCAGTAGGAGAGGGCAGTTGGGAGGCACCAGGCCTACAAGGGAGGGCAGTTGAGAGGGACAAAAGTCTGCAAGGGAGGGCAGTTGGGGGCGATCAACCCTGTAGGTTAGGGGTGACCAGGCCAGCAGAGGAGAGAAGTTGGGGGCAAACAGGCTGGCAGGGGAGCAGTTAGACATCAATCATGCTGGCATGGGAGTGGTTAGGGGGTGATCAGGCTGGCAGGCAGAAGCTGTTAGGGGCAATCAGAAAGACAGGCAGGTGAGCATGTGGGAACCAGCAGTCTGGAATCAGGTCTAAAGGGCAGTCAGACATCCCTCAAGGGGTTCCAGATTTGAGAGGGTGCAGGCTGGGCTGAGAAACAAACACACACACACACACATACACACACCCGTGCATGAATTTCATGCACTGGGCCTCTAGTATTGTAAATATCAGTATCATTCTGTGAGAAATACTGTAATTTTCTGTTTCATAGATAGAGATTGACCCCTCAAAGGATGCTGGGCCTTCTAAAAAGGGAGAGGTTATATCCTTTACACAACTTCCTAAACAAGAAAGAAAAAAAAAGAGGTACAGTATCACATAGTTCATGAAAATCAAACAAAAATAGTTGGCAGTAAAATCGAAAAATTGTCTCTTAATAGGATTTATAAAAAATTATTTGCATGATTCCTAGATGCACAAAATAGCCTTCTGTGTATTGTATGTCTACCATATGTCCTAACTCCAAGAAAGACAACACGAGGAAAAGACTTTAAGAACATGATGTAGTGGTCAGGGCTTAGCACCTTTGTGTTTTTTTGACCATCCATTAAAACTCAAGCCATCTCTACCTGAATGGAGCCAACACTACTTACACAGCCACCATAGAAATGGAAACACACACACACACACACGCACACACACACACACACACACACACACACACAAAGCCAAATCCTCTGTTTTCCACCATGCAATTGATGTCAAGTTGATCCAAAGGCCAGAAGGAACTTCGGAGGCCTCTTATTTCAACCTGGGGGAGGAGGCCAGCAGTGTGTTAAGGTGAAGAATCAAGAGATAAACTCAAACTCATCACTTCACAGTTCCAGCTGGGTGGCAACCCTCTCCAATCAAAACCAACAGTGCAAATCCCAGCAGGACAAATGTCACCATGGTGGGCGCAAAAAGAGAAGTAAATGGATGAGGTCAGTTCAAGGCACAGAACCAGATGCAATGCAATCACATTTCAAAGCGTGGCCGTGGCTACCCTCAGACCTACTGGTGAGGTAAGACAAAGGGAATACACGAGCCGGCCTTTTAGTGAGCTCTGGACAAATGGCTCCAATTTTCAGTGGCTTTTCATCCACATATCCCCTCCACATATACCTAAGACGTCAGAGACGCTGAAATTGTACTAATCATTCTCATAATGCTAGTGATAAGTTTAGAACTGTAACTATTCCTGTCTTAGACTCCGAACCCGTTAGGGGGGAAAAAAAAATTCCACCAAACATGATGATAAGAAATGAATATTGTGAATATCATTAGCTTAAAAAGAAAAGCTTTTGCACTCAATTTAAATAATGTGCTTTAGTCATATTTTTACAAAGAAGATGTTTTGAAATCAAAGTCATCTGCGAAAACTGGGAGCGATTCTTTAAAGCAAATATATTTAAACACTGCTGTTTCTGTCAGGAAATATTTCACAAAGGGAGTCTGTGGAAGACTAAACTTTCCAACGTGTGAGCTCAGGCACACATCTGGGCTGCGCGGAGGGATTAGGATCCGCCCCTGAGCTTATCTGAACGGCCAACAGTCTTCCTTCATTAGTAAATACCTCGGCGCTGCTTTTCCCGGCCTCATTCTCCGAGTAGCCTGCACAGGTTTCATCTGATTTCCGAGGGCCAAATTTAAGGGCTTAGTTTTACTGACAGCTCTTCTTTGAAGTCTTTCATTTGTAGCCATTCACTAAACAAATAATATCTGATTTCAACATCAGAGAGCAAGTCCTCCGAGGTGCAGTGAGAAAAGACACTGGAGAACAATAGAAATGATCACCCCCCCCCCAATTAGCTAATGCAAATGAACTTGCTTCATTTTTCTCTCTTGAAATGTCTTCTTTGACAAGAGCCCCTCTCCCCATCTTTCTTTTTTCCTGGGAGAAAACCTCAGAAGGTGTTTCCGGAGAGGGTGACTAAGGACTTTGCAGGCTCCATGCACAGGGCTGGTGTGGGCGCAGAGGTGTCGATGAGACCTAGAAGGCAGGGGCTCCTGAGTTCGAAGTCTGGTTTTTGCCTTTTCCTATTTGATTCTAATGCGACTACAAGGGACTCGTGGACAGTCGGGCAGAATCGCTGGAAGACTGCTAAGCTGCCTCTCTATTTCTAGGACCCGAACCCCGTGGTCTCATCTGTAAAATGGGAACACTACCTCCGCCATGCCTGGGCTATTATAAGGCTCCAAAATCATGACAATGAACTCAATGGCTAGCACAAGGAGGCATTCAAACAGGCAACAGCTATTATTACCAGTTATATCATGTTCTCAATTCTATGTAGTTGTTAGAAACTACCTCAATAATCCTAAATGTGAAAGAGGCACACGTTTTTAAACCCAGCAGATATGTATTTAGGATAGTCCAGGTGGAAGTTCGCAGGAATAGGGGACACCAAAGTGAAGTGAGAGGGAGACTCTGCCCCAAATCCATCAGCCTTATTGACTACAGAGCTGTGATTACATCTCCTGGCTCTCCAAAGAGGTCCTTGTGAGATTCCAAACAATTCCCTTCATCTACCCGGGCCCAGGTCTACAGAGAGAAGAGGATGCCTTAGAGTGGGAGGTGGGGAAGGAGAGCAGAAGAATCTGCTACCAGGCTGTGGGTTTTTATTATTTATTTTTAAAATGTATTTTTTTATTTTTTTATTTTTTTTTACAGAGAAGAAGGGAGAGGGATAGAGAGTTAGAAACATTAATGTGAGAGAAAAACATTGACTAGCTGCCTCCTGCATGCCCCCCACTGGGGATGTGCCTGCAACCAAGGTACATGCCCTTGGCTGGAATAGAACCTGGGACCCCTCAGTCCGCAGGCTGATGCTCTATCCACTGACACAAACTGGTTAGGGCAGGCTGTGGTTTTGAAGCATCAGCTGGTACCTCTCCTTGAGGCCTCAACTACATGAGACAGTTCCGATTTCTGGCTAAATTTCTGGGAGATTTCTTTTAATTATCACAAAGTGGATCACCCTTAGATGGTAAGCTTTCATGTCATTATAATCATGGGAGGGGGAGGTTGACCACAGCTAAATGTGTGTCATGAAATTAATTCATTTGGCCTCATTCATGACAAACCATCAAGAGCGAGGTGATAAAGGGATAACACACATACTGAGGGTCTTCAGCACTGGTGGGTCTGCGACTGCTTCAGGGGAACGCATTCCTCTGGTCCCACATTCGCTCACACGTGGCTTATCCTCATCCTGGAAGGGCCCGGCACGTCACAGGCACTCAGCAACTGGAAGCCGACAGGGTAAGCAACTACACTGTGGTCTAGGTTGGCTTATTTTCAAGTGGGCTAAGATCTTGTGAAAATAAAACCTCCTCCTTCCCAGTTAATGAAGACTTATTGAGTGTGGCAGCATGGCCAAGCATCCAAATTCCACATGTAACAAAGCGAGACCACTGAAGGGTCCAGCATCACGGAGACCGAATGCATCTGCCGCATGGCACGTAGAGAACCCGGCCCGGGGCCAGCCTCTTTTGCCAAAGAAGGACCTAGGACAGACAACGAATGATGACTGGGCAGCCGTGACTGCTGCTGAAAGTGACTGGAAATCAATATCTAATAAGTTTGGGTAGAGGAGTCTCCTGTGACAGAAGTGTGCTAACGTTCGATAGCACGAATCAGAGTTGTTATTGGAAGTGAGGAAATGTTAACACGCACTTATCAACACCTATTTAAGAAGGTCCACAGCAGTAAGAGAAAGTTTTAGAGAAATGCTGGGCTATATTTTAGCGGACAGAAACAAGTTATATGCTAAACTGTTTATTTCTTAGGTTATAACATCTCTTTTTGGAAGTTTTTAAGACCAATTTTAATACTTATTTTTTCACAAGGAGGATAGCGATCACCTCCATGATTCTATTGTCTCTTAACAAAACCATCTGCTTTATGTATTTCCCCTTTTCATTAGCTCTTTGTTGACCAAAATTTACTGGACTATCAAGGGCAATGGAAAACCTGAAATGAGAGTAATGTTAAAGAATTTACCACCAGTGAAGTAATAGCTTTTCATAAAAAAAACTATAAAGTTGAAAAATATTATTCTCTAAATAAACCAAATTATGTATCATAAAACTGCTTATTGGCTCATGAGTTATTCTAACATTTTCCAAACCATTTGTTAATTAAAAAGAATGGACATTCTTTTTGTTTTATGTGTGCTATAGACTAAACATTTGTGTCGCCCTAAAACTAATATATGTTGAAACCTAATCCCCTGTGTGATAGTATTAGGAGATGGGGCCTTTAAGAAGTCAAATCAAAAGCGTTAAGCTGAAACCGGTTTGGCTCAGTGGATAGAGCATTGGTCTGCAGACTAGGGAGGGGGGGGGGAGGTTCGATTCCGGTCAAGGGCATGTACCTTGGTTGCAGGCACATTCCCAGTGGGGGGTGTGCAGGAGGCAGCTGACCAGTGTTTCTCTCTCATCGATGTTTCTAACTATCTATCCCTCTTTCTTCCTCTCTGAAAGAAATCAATAAAATATATTTTTAAAAAAAGAGTTAAGCCCCCATGGCACAGAATCAGTGCCTCAAAAGAGAGACCCCAGAGAGCCTTCTTGCATCTCCCCCCCCCAAAAAATCACAGGAGGACATAGTGAGAAGGCAGCTGTCTATTAATCAGGAAGCTGATCTGCAACAAACACTGATTCTGCCAGTGTCTTGATCTTAAACTTCCCAGCCTTTGGAATGGCGAGAAAGAAATGTCTGTGGTTTATAAATCACCCAGTCCATGGTATTCTGCAAGAGCAACCCAAAAAGACACTAAGAAAACAAGTCTGCCGAAAGTTAACGGAGTTGCTGCACTAAACTTTCCCCGGGACTCTCCCATTAAACTGAGTGTCACCACCTCTCCAGTTTCTAGAATCGGACTGTAAGCAGAGGACCGCTGCGTGAAGTGCCCCTTTGCAGTGGCCGGGTCTGGCTTGAGTCTTTCATGTTTGTGCCTGGGTTCTACTCATTGCTGGCAGCGGCTGGGTGCTCCACACAGCCCTGCTGCCACCTCTGCGTCTGCCGGGGTCTGCCCAGTGGCTGCCACTGGCCCAGAAACATGCCTGCATTCCTACCACTGAGCAATATCACTTGCATAAAGTTTCAATAAAAGAGGTATTTCCCATACCCCAGCCAGTTTATAGCGTTTCAGTATTTTCACAATCAGTACCACTGCACTGATGCATACCAGCTAAACATCAGCCCTGCCTGAGACCAGAGACCAATCCACACTTCCCCAAACCTTAAAATGACTGAGTCTAGCCCGGGATGGCTACAAACACGACTTCAGGGAATAGGAAGGGCTTTGATGAAGCCATCAGGGGTCAGTTTTATCTCCTTCTCCAAGTCCCACTCTTTCCTGAGGCTGCGATGCCTCAAATGCTCTTGGCTGGGAATGTTCTGAGCCAGAATCTGTAGGCTTCCATTGTAAACAGCCGAGGCAGGGTGGGAAAGAGGGAGAAAATCCAGGAAGCTAACAAACAATAGGACGTTTGGTGGGATTCTTTTTCTTTTATCTGACACTATGTCTGTTGACAAGAGGGAACCAAGAGTATGGGACTTGCCAGATAAGGACCCAAACATCCGTTAGGCTGCCAACTCGAGCATCATCCTTTTTGTTGCTCGTGTCCTATTTACATTAGGTATCCAACACTTCTCAAAAACAACCCCATACATCACACAGACTCCAAGGGCAACGTGTGCCCCGCCGTTCCTGCAGTTGCTCCAGGAAAAAAAGCAGTTCCTGCCGCTCTAGACAGGCAGCGCTTCAGGCTGCGGTGGGAGAAATTAAATGTTCAAGGCCTTTGGCGCTTCCAGTTCCATTTGGAAGAGGACACAGGCCTGGCATTCGGAAAGCATTTGTTCTCCATTAAACCTACCGAACCTTGACAAGCCAGAGGGGTCGAGAACCAGCCTGCCATTGGCCGAGGCTGGCCCTTCCCAAACCGATACCGGCACTGAAAACAATAGCACTGCCATTTGTAATCTTCCACTGGATTCTGCCAACATTTAACCCCACACGACCTCACAATCTGAAAAGGATCTCAAGATTTGTTTTATAGGAAAACAAGAAAGTATTTGACCAGCGTCTCCTTTTTTTTTTTTTTTTTAGCTTATTGCTGTCTTGCCTTTTGGCCATAGAACCAAATGTGTCTCCATCCCAACTTCAGTCTCACTCCAGGGAAATTTACTGAAGCGACATCCAAAGACTGGAGAGGACACAAGAAGAACAAGTGGTCATTAAGGTCAGAAGTGTTCCACTGGCCAAATGCCAAATCTCCATACTCAAATTCCCTGAATTGTTAACACGGTGTAGTTAACACCAGCCTGGTCCCTTTGGCCTTGGAAACATCTAACCTCCATTAATGAGCGCACAAAAAACCCTCAAAAATTTAACATAGAGAACTTTGATCATTCTCTGTCCCGAGATGAACAAAAATCATGATGCACAAAACTTTTGATTTTTTCCAGCAATGAATATCACCAGCTGGCTTTAGAGATACTCTATTTTTCAAAACAGAAAACAGGATTTAGCAAGAACAGAACTCCTCACGTCTATCTCCTTGCTATTACTGCACATCAGTGTGGCTCACTATGGATGATCATTCAAATCATGAATCACGTCCCGTTTGCTGACTGTCAAAATTTCACTCCCCATCCTCAACATTAATAGCACTAAGTACCGCCACAGCCACAGCTCTTTAAGTGAACCAACTCCCACTCTAAAGCTTGGAAGACACAGAATCAACAATGAGTGTCAACTCTGGGCAGCAACCGAAGGCAAGCCAGTGAGCAGGTGAGACCTAGTGAAAGCCAAATAAGCCATTTCAGCTTCTAACAGTAAACAAGGATGCTTAAGGAGTTGCCACGCATGAGGTTTGCCCATTCCCTCTGTCTTGTGTACCTTGAATGGGAAACAAAGCAGAGGAGAAATAGTCAAAAGCAGATAAGGGGGGTGGGGAGAAAAGTGGACAATCATCAACAAAACAATAAAGCTTCCTGGGCCAGGAATCACCTTGGCAGATCCCACCTTGGAGACTCCAATTCTTCAAGTGAGACTGCCAACCGTGTGTCCCCGTGGCCCACAAATAACACCCTCAGAGTGGAACTCCCAGCTGTATATATTTTATTCCCTTACCATGTTTCATTTTTTCCAAACTTTTTTCCCGCTACATGTGGTTGCCCAAACCAATTCATATGCTTACGGGCATGTTATGAAGCATGGAAACAATTAAGAGACCACATTCTAGGGCACCAGAATGATCTTCTACAGAATCAATGAACTACGCAGAACTTGAGAGCATTTGGCAAAAAAGATGGAAACTGTGGAATAAAACCCACTAACCATATCTCATGTCATAGTACATTTTACAAGGCTTTAACTTGACCTTTATTTTAGGCAATAATCATATTTTAACTTCAAAATTTCCAGATTTTAGCCTTTTATTTTGTTTCTTTATCTAGCTGAATGACACTCGTAAAAAACAATATACAATACACAATTCCTCTTTGGGGGTGAAAACAGTGTATGGATCGTGCAAATAGTCAGTTAGGTTTGAGACCATAACTGAATAGGGGGAATATTATTATCCGAAAATCTAAGAACTTAAGTTTTCAAGTGGCCAACTGAAGGCCTAAATCAGACCTCACGGGACTAAGACCTTCTTTAGCCATTTAAGCCAAATAATGGTCACTTCCTTCACTAAAGGCCAATGAAACTCCTAACACCCGCTAATGACCCCAATGGCCCTCTGTGTGAATCAGCTGTTGTAGCTCATCAAGGGTTATAAGCTTCCACAGTAGGCCAGAACCACAAGGTAAGAGTGAGCCACGCCTGGGCAAATCAGAAAGTTGGAAAAAACACACACACACAAAAACAGGTAATAGGTCTTAAGTAAAGAATTCCCTAGCATCATCAAATAAAATAAAAAGGGGAAGAAATGTGGTATCTAGAATACATGGACTGTACTGACAATTATCACATGTAACACACATCAATGTCACTCACTATCACTGGGGGTAGGGGGCACACGCGGAGAGGGGAAAGGAAGGCGTCCCTCAGCCTGACCTGTGCCCTCTCGCAATCCGGGAGCCCTCAGAAATGTCCAACTGATGACACCCGTGGTCATTCCACCATCTGGTGAATTTGTATATTAGCCTTTTATTATATAGGATAAGATTCCTTCAAGATATGGCTGCAATGAAAGTAGCAGCCACAGTAGCCAAGGTCTGTTTGTAGATTGATGAATGAGTTTCTGCATCCGTTCTGGAGATTCTGTCCTGGGGAAAGGCAAGTGCAATCCCCCCCCCACACACACACACAATGCCCATGTTCTCAGCTACACTCTCCTCTAGACCATAATGCATGGGTGTGTTACACCGGGAACAGTTGGCAGGATTCGCCATGTGCAGTGACTCTATGAACTTGGTCAGGATTCACTGTCAATCACAGAAAATCAAACTCCTGTCATTTGGAAACAAAAAATTTAATTATTTGGAAGACAGCTTTAGGAGGAAGTAAAGTTGTAATGGTAAAGCCTCCAATGTCTCTCTCTCTCTCTCTCTCTCAAACCAAACTAATAATTGAGAGTCATTGAGCCATCTTGTCACAATCTCTATCTCTATCTCAATCAATACCAACAATAATCCTCCCATGCAGGTCAAAAAAAGAGAAGTGAGATTTTGAGGGCTCTAGTAAGTTTCTCATCATTGCATAGCGAGTGAGCACTGGGATCTTAATCGAAACCCAGACATTTGACTGGGACACAGCCCTGCTTGGAACTGTCTTGTAGCTTCCCCTTTTCTCTGAAGGTGATGTCCCCAGAGACTTGTGTAACATTATGGTATCATGTCATCCCTTTCCTTTTCTTCTCTCTTCCCCACCCCAAATCTCCAGTTAACACGTATTCCTCCGTACTTGTAATACACATAAGTGTTTACTTAGACACACACACACACACACACACACACACACACACACACACTTTCTCCCATGTACCAAGGAGTTGGATATTAGATATTATTTTAAGAACCTGAGCCTTAATAAAAATAAAGAAACTTTTAGTTTTCAGCCCTTGGAGAGGTGATTCATTTAAACTGCCCAGACCACCTCCATTTATGAGAGAGACTACAGGCAATTCCTCACTAAAGCCAAAGTGGTTCACATGTCTGCTTTGAAGTGGGCTGCTGGGAACTGAGAATTCATTGAGACTCCAGGTCAGCCACATAACCCACAAAGTTCCTGAAGTATGGAGCTATATATTTCATCAACAATAACCACTATGGAACATTGTTTTTACAGTGCAACTCAATCCGAGGTCTTGTTTGAGAATCCAGGAGTGCCTCGCCCTTTCTCCCTGAGCCTTTAGGTGAAGGAGAGAGACACTTCACAGGGAAAAGGTGAGGTGGGTGGACGGGAAGGAGAAAGATGGAAGAACAGGTGACATAACGCGGGGTGCCAGATCTCTCTGTTGCACTTGGTCATTTCGTCCCAAGTGCTCCAGGCTGGAGAACAAAGGTCTTTGGGGCTTCAGGGGTCAGGACTCATGGCTATGAGCGGATTGATAATGGTTGGAACTCCTCAGAATTGGCTTATGCAGGTCATCACAAGTTTGGGTACAGGCTGAATCACCACAGAATAAAAATCGCGAGACAGCATTTTAATTGGCCTCCTTTAGGCCATTTAACAAAGAGAAAGCTAACTTGCAAGAGCAAAGAGTAATTAATGAAGGGAGGAAACAGAGGCTCCTTTAGTGACTTCCAAATAAGTCCCTCTGTCTAAGGTGGGGGGTGGGGGGAGTAGCCTGCAACGTAAAGATAAAACGGTAGGTATTTAAGTCACAATGCCTTCCGTCAAGAACTGCTCATTACCATCAGATGCCGCGGTGGCAGAGGGGCCAGTTAGAACTAACTTTATTATTAGAAGTAATTAGGGAGAAAAGGGGCAGAATTTCATTTGGCTATTTCAAAACAAGTTTCTGTGCATAGTTTAATGAAGGCCTGCAGTGTCAAGATAAAATGTGTGTTTTACTGAAAACAGCTTTTGCAAATGACTGCTTGTTACCAGCCCGTATCTACCGGCAGAGTTGTCTGGGTAGGTTGGCTTTACATGCCAAAACAGAAGAGTTTAGCTGTCTCAGCTTCACAGAAGTGTTACCAGGTGGTATGGACCAATGGGTAAGCATGTGTGTTCTGGATTCAGACGGTATCTTCAGTTCCTAATACTGCCCTGGTAAATGAATGACTTTGGGTGACCCTCTGGAATGTTCCAGCCAGAGTTTACTCACATGTAAAGTGGACATCATGGTAGTATTTATCTCAGAGGGTTGTTAAGAAATATCAATACACCTAATATGCATCAGACATTGTTATAATTATTAACATGTGTATTTAAGAATCATTTGAGTAGGGGGTTGTTGGTAAAGAAAGGGCTTGCTGTAGAAGGGGTACCCTAAGCATCAATCAATAATAGGCCCATTTATATCTTTTGGCGTTAGCATGTAAAGATACTTGTCTTCAGAGTCATAACAGTTTTTTAAAAATCTAAATTCATTTCAGACAATATTTTAATATTTCTATACAATCTACACGTTTAAAAAGATTTTATTTTATTTTTTTAGTTTTGCAAAACCAGTTGTGAAACATCTCTTTTTTATTTCTCAACTCCTTATCTGTAAGGTAACAGCTGGGGCTTTTTGTATTTTTTCTAAATCTGAGCTTTTTCCTTATAAACCCTCTTGGCAGCTTTCAACTCTTCTGTCACATACAGACCGCGGCTGAGAAAAGCTGCCATGAGCTGAGTTAGACCATTTGGAAAGCCTCAACTATCACACAGCAAATGGGGGTGGGGGTGGGGGTGGGGGTGGGGATTGGCTCCCTTCTAAATATCCATTCTGAGCTGTTGTGGCCACTTTGGGAGGCCTCTCACTGGTGGTTTCAAACTCTCCCTGCACACCCCAGTCTTCAATGAGGGTTACTGTCCCTCTTCAGCAATTTTTTCAGGGACTTCTTCATTAAATTCTCAAGATTTAAAGATTGACTTTCATCAGCTGGCTACAATATCTGCTTATTTTCTTGGGAATATGACTTACCCATTATGTTTTGGTTTAGCAAATCAGCAGCATTTAACTAATGTGCCATGTACCATAATATTAGATCCATATGATGACTGCAACTCCTTTCCTTGGACCTTGGTAAGCAATGACTATATTATTAAAAATCTACTCATTTTGGAGAAGGCTAAACTAGCAAAATATCCTCTCCACATTTATTTTTCTGGCTTCCCCTAGTTAGTTTATGCAATTTGAATAATTTAAATAAGAACCCATGTCACATAATTTGAGATCTTATGCTTCAGATTGTGGGAAACAAAAAGTTAAAAATACTGGGAAGTAGATATTGGTGAAATTTTCCCCAAAAGTGTGTGTTCAATTAATGTTTTTGAAAGAATTGGTGCACGCTAATAACTATTTTCCCTAGCCAAGTTATCTACTTCTTTGAGTAATAATTTTTGTTTGTTTGTTTTAGGGATCACACACATTGTAACATGTAAGATTTTTACTCTTGAAAAGACACAGAAGTGTTGAGGAATGGTTGAATCAGAGTTGTTGATGCTCATTCACAATAATGTCAGTCCAAAGGTCAGAGCTTAAGGCTAGATTCTCAACAGAATGAAATACGCAACACTGGGAGTATCCAAGGGAAGATTTCTTAGAGGGAAGAGGCAGATATTTATTCTTACCCTGGATCGTTCTTCTAGTTTGGTCATCATGACAACTGTGGCACTCCGCTGCTCCCATATCATTCTCCAAAAGTCCCCAAATGTTTCGGGGAGAGATCCCTGTGTTGCTATGTAGGCGTTTTGTTTCCTGTAACCATCTATGTAGTTGGCATTCACATAGTCACTTCCTGGGATGCCTGCAAAGGAGGAATTCAACTAAGTGAGCATATCACAGAGGAAACAACCTGGAGACAGCCTAATGGCACCGTCTATTATTGTCCCACACCACTCTGAAGGACTCACGGCGATGTATCAGAATATGGATTTTAAGCAAGATTCAAAACAGGTCTAACAGAGTTAAGTAAGTGCAATGTTTGAGTGGTCAGGTCCTCATAAAACAACAATGTGGACAACCAAAGAAAGAACAACACACCGAGTGTCCACAGAATGCCTTCTCTCACATTTGTCTTTTTCCATTGCATCAGTAAAATATAGCTTGTAAAGGAGAATCAACAGTCACTTGGTCACATTCCTCACTCATTCTCCTCCTCTTTCCCATACAAAAACCAAATAGAATAATGCCTGGGACGGAAAAACGTGGCATAGCATGTCATAATGGTGAAAGATTCACGGCAGATTTCAGGAACAGGGAACTCATTTAGTTCTCACAACAACTCCACAGAGTGAGAATCCTGTGATGATCTCCCTTTCACAGAAGATTAAACTGAGATGCACAGCATTTGGAAACTTGCTGGAGTTGGTGGAGTCTGGTTTAATTATAGACAGGCGATCTGCTACGACTTTGTCCTAACCTCTGCAGAGTATGGCTTCTCGTTTAACCCTCATGGGGTTGTTGTAGCACACGAACCTCTCTTTGGATTATGACAGTTGCCTCCTAATTGGTTGTCCCACTTCTACTTTTATCCTCTGCAGTCTGTGCTCCATCTAGCATGAGAGCGATTTTTAAAGGCATACTTCAGACGACATCATCTCTTCTGCAAACCCAACCATGGCCTCCCTGTACGTTTCAAATAAAACTCACCTGCTCAACAATGGCTACAGAGCTCTGCCCTTCTCCAGACTGATCTCGTTCTCTTCAGCCGCTAAGCTTCTGAACTCTAGACTCTGCTTCATTTGAGAAAAACAATGCTCTCCTACCGTAGTGCCACCCCACATCCTGGCGCAAACTCTGTCTCCTTCCCATTGTAAAAGGTTCCCCTCCATCTCAGAAGACCCGCCCTTCACACTGTGGGACTCAGGACTCCCTTGGCAGTTCTGTACATTGCATATTACGAACTGTAGTCACATATATGTCTGTAGACTTGTTTATTGCCCATTTTGACCTCCAGATCATGTCTCTCTTATTCAACAGTGCTATTCTTAGTGACAAAAAGAGTAAATAACTTTCTCCGGTTCCAACATTTAATAAGTTAGCAGAGCTATAATTTAATGCAGATATTCCAACTGAAAGTATAATTTTCCCTCAGAATAATGCCTGGAAGAGAAAGAAATAGAGGCAAGTTTGCGCTTATTCTAGGGAGAGTGGCCAGAGTGATGAAGATGATAAAATCTATTCCATATAAGAAAGAAATATATAATACAACTTGGCAAAAGAAAAGGTAGGCATTGGGGGGTTAAGATCTTCCCAAGTGTACCTGAAGAGAAGTTCAGGTTTACTCTGTTGAAACCCACGTGTTTCAATTCTGAAGGATATAACTGCAGAGATGGCGAGTCTATCTCCAATATAATAAAGCATTAAAAATAGGATAAAAAAGGGAATAGACCTCTTTGGGAGGTAACAAGTTGCCTAATCTTGGAGGGGGACGAGCACTTTCCAGGGATATCACGTGAGATGGGAGGCAGTATTAGAACGTGTACATGGTTCCTTTTTGGCTCTGGGAACACATGGGTCTTGGTTTTGTGGAAAAATATTTTCTTTATAATGAAACATATGCTGTTCCCAAGCTAAAATTATTATATTTCACTGATTGCCACTCTCAATTACTTTGAGTGATTTTCTGACTCCAGTGGTAAAACTGATCCTCTCAAGAAAAGTAATGAAAGTCAGATGGAAACTACTGAGCTTGGAGATGAACACATGGATGTAGAATACCACCGGCGTCAGTGAAAAGCCTTTTGAGCGAAAAAGGCTCTTGCTCAGTTGGTTGTAACATTATTCATCCATTACAGCCACTCAAGACGCAGTTGGGATTCTGGCAGTCCCTTGTTGATAAAGATCCTATTCCTCCCTGACGTGAAATTACCGTAGATTCAAAGGACAGTTTAAATAAAAGTCCTCAGGTTACAGCTCCTGGGAGGTAACACATCTACATGTCCACCATACTTGTTTCTGAGGCAACAACAAATGTATGCTATCAACCAGGACAAGCCCACTTTTGAAACATTAATTCAGCAGTTAGTAACATTTACACACTCCTAAAAAGGTGTTTCGCTGCTATGTACATTACACAAAACTTTTCCCCAAAATCCAGTAAGAATAAATCAGGGTTAATGACTCAGGAAACACATCAACTGGACACTGCCATGTCCCCTTCAGCAAGGATCACAATCGAGTCTGAACGACGGTTCTCAGGAAGGGGGGGGGGGTGATGGACATGAGACTCAGATCTAAAGCAAGGGAACCGAGCCTGTCCAACATTGAATATGAGGTAATGAACCATTTTTAGACCTACTGCTCAAGTTTGAATAAACAGTTATTATTAATTTTTAGGGTGAGTGGGTTACTACTGCATCATGATTGCACCTGCCAGAAAGAAAAATACAAAACTCCTGCCTGAAAACTACGAGGCACCTGGGATCAACACTGTATCACCGAATGCTTTATGAATCTGGGACTATGTATTTTGGAAAGAAGGGAATGAAAACTAAAATTTCAACACGTGGTCGAGGTGGTCATTAGGCTAATGTTTGCGTCCTGAAAGAATGCGGAGGCTCCTCTCCAGGTTGGACCCTTGTCTCTGAGGAGGCTGCACCTGAGATGAAAGCATCCTGAAAATCCCCCAACCCACGTGGGCAAAAGGACATTTCCTGTAAGTTTTCTCTCCGGGTCCTTTGCAACGTGGAGAAGTGAGGGATGGGTTTGTTCCCCACAAGCTCTCAGATCTAAGGTGGCCTACATTCCTAAAACCCACCCTAACAAGCCATGTGGAAAGAGGAATGAAAAAGGATTTTAGAAAGGGCCGTGGCTTGCCCTTCTAAACATATGAACTCTCGACTGGAAGCTAAAGTTACCACGCAGCGTGGTTTTAAGTTGACGAGGCCTTAGTTTTCAATGCACCCTATTCTGAAAAAGTTTTCAACCAACCAGGGCCTGTTGGGGGGCAGGGGGAAGAGAGCTTCACATATTGGCTTTCCAAGGGGGGGGCATGGAACGCTTCTTCAGTAGCTACCGATGGTGAGGTTTCTGCCAGGAGGCTGGATATACAAAGTGCTTTCATCATTTTGGGGTGATCTCCTGCAAGCAATGCCCATTTGTTTATTTCATTTTCAGTCCCCTGCCTTATCTGGACAATGATTTGCATCTGCTAATGCAACACTAATAAGAGTGCACTTCTAATCTGAGAGAAGTGTGTGGAAGTTAATTGAATTCCTCCGGGGCTCTGATAGCTAGAAACCTAAATTATAATAGAGTACTGAAAGAATACCAAATTATTATAAATTAGCTGATTAATTTTATTTCTGGGAGTGAAGGAGACCTCTGTTCAATACAGACAAGAATGCTGCTTGTCTTCTTGGAAAAATCTTAGGAATGTTACTGTCTCTTGGAGTCAGTATTAATATCATTGCTCAAGAATAACTTAGGTCTAAAAGTGTATATCTTTCCTAGAAATCCATAGGTTTATTATATTTATAAACTTAATACATTTCCATGTATTGTTTTCGGTGGATTCTCCAATTAATAGTCATGTAAATAGTTGTAACACCAGTAATGCTTGTCATTCTCATCGTATAAGTGAGGAAATGGAGGCTAGATCTTGGATTCATATTACACCAGTATAACCCCATTCCTGTGTTACAAGTATTTCACCGGTTAGTGGCCTATTCTATCCTGTGGTCCTTAAAAATATTACTTACATGTTTTATATTGGGTCTTTGTGTTTCAGATAAACTAAACTTGTGGCTGTAGGACTCAAGTCTAAGACTAAGAAAGGCAGTGATGAGGTGAAAGATGTAGAGTTGGGCTTCTGTATCCTTGATGTATAACAAGCCACAGCAAACAGCTATTCCAACAGAATTGGGCCAGTTAAAGCCTCCCCTTTTATTTGCTAGGGATTGCTGGTCATAGCTCTCCGTGGGAAATCAGCCTGGGCATGGACTTTGAGACCCACTCTTTTTTTTTAATTGCCTGCAAAACTTTGAAAATATTACCATGAGTTCAAAATGCAAGGGGTTCACTAGGTTCACTCTTCTTCTTTATCTAAGCGTGGGAAGAATGGGACACAACTCCCTGACCTTGCTCCTACACGTGTTTGAATAGTAACCGAAGGGGAGGAAGCCGTGGTAACATGGAGCTACTCTGCTCAAAAGAATATTTGTGATGAATAATTACAAAAAAGGCTTTAAAGCCTTGAAAACATTTGGCAATGTTAAAGAATATACTATATGAGTTGTTTTGTCATGATTGGGTTAAAAATAAGTTTTTTGTGGGTTGTTATTTTTTTTTTTTTTGTATTTTTTTGAGGAGGACCAATTGAACCAAGTGGATCTGCTAAAAAACAAACAAACAAACAAAATACCCCAAACAACTTGCTTTGCATTTGATTTTTCAAGTGAGTAGATAACTTTTTTAAGAAAAGATTTCTCTTGGGGAGGAGTATTTAAAATTATACGTTTCATAGTAAGGCCTTATGCCCCGATGTTAACTGGAAACACGAGACTAAAAATAGGACAAGGGTTATTTTATGGATGTGAAATTAGGTAATCATAAGGAGGATTCACCTACTTTTGTATTACTTGTCACTGTAGGAAAGTCCCATGTGCCTTTTGACGCCTTGGGACACTGAGCACTTGCTAAAACATTCGGGAACTTGACCAGGAAACGGGACTCCTGCCTGGGCCACTGGCAGTTTGCTCTGCCATTTGGGCAGCTGTTCAACTTGTCCAGACCATCGATTGCTTATCTGCTAAACAAGGCATGTTGCACAAATTGATTCCCTCAAGTCCTTTTGAGTTCTAAAATAAGATGTCTCCTTGTGGTATTCTTAACCTTCTTGGATTTGGAAACCTCTGTGAAGTTATTTTAAGATGAATAGAGGCTTTGTGTCTCTCAGATTAGGTAGGAGCATTCTCTTTCAAGTTGATTTCTATTGCTTCTACCTCTGATGTGCTAAAATGAGATGTGTATGTGTGTGTATGTGTGTGTGTGTGTGTGTGCGCGTGCGTGCACGCGCACACGTGTGACTGATACTTTCAATTTTGATTAGAATCTGGTGGGATACAAAACAAACAAATTAAATCCCAAGAGGAGGTGGTGGGACTAGGCTAGTAGGTGGTCTGTTCAGGGAAAGAGCTCTCCGGAGGTGAGAAGAAGGCAGCACTAGGGGGAAGGCAGAATCCCTTCCATGGCTCCAGGGGACACATTGCTACCACACTGATAAGTCCTCACCCATTGTCTTCCAGAGGATCGGCATCTTTAAGCAAAACAGTGTATAACAGAACCAATGGACCACAGGCTAACTGATATAGATAAGAGGTAAGTTCCTAGGGCAGTGGTCTGCAAACTGCGACTTGAGAGCCACCTGCAGCTCGCAAGCAAGCCATTGCCACTCTGTTGACTAATGAGTTTGCCGACCGCTGTCATAGGGTGTCACATCCACATCTGCAGAAAACAACGCTAGTTAAGGCCTGCTCTGCAGAGCTGGCGATGAGCCTTCCGCTGAGTGGCTGACTTTACTGCCACTCAGCGTGGCACCAACCCCAGCTACAGTTACTTTCTTTCTCTTTTACAAATCCTTAGTGAAGTTTGCATAAAAAAATAAATCGGTTTTGATAAACTCATTTATTCCCTGTTGTAAGACAGAAGTACTCAAGTTCAAAGAGAGCACAAAGGCTCCCTTTTCCCCCACAGGAGTCCCCTGATTCTTTTTTTTTAAATTTATTGGTTCCATTAAATTGAAAAATGTATTAAAAGCTACCTTTTATTCAGTAAACAATGTCCCCTCCTCTACTTCAATGCACAAACCATAATCAAACAAACAAACAAACAAACAAACAAAAAAAGAAACAAAACCCTACCGAACAGTGACTTGTTGATCAAGGCCTAGATTGAAATTTTTAGAGTTCACAATGCAGAAAAAAAAAGCTTACTTTGCTGACAGCAGCAAACTAGAGAAGAGAGAATGTAAAAATGAAACCTCATAAAAATTACTACAAATACATTATTTAATTCCAAGACTACAGGTTTTCTTTGTCCTTCCCTAGGCACTGTGGCGGCCACCCACAGCTGTAGGAGGAAGAGCAAAATGAAGGACTTTCTTTGCCTGGGAAAACAAATGCTTCTCACCCAGACACAGTGCATCATCTGCCAGGACATCCCCGGATGGCACATCACCCTGTTTCCATAGGACCCGGGGGCAAGGTTTTTAGAAGCGGGCCCTGCTCTGTGGCACTGCAGCTCTTCTCGGTGAGTATTCATGGGGGGGGAATGGGCTACTTCCAAAGAATGTGTGAACCCTGCAGCCACCCATGTTCCCTCCATAGTTTTCCTATATCTCTGCACTGCTGAGGGGTTGGGCCACCACAGTGGCCCCGGGGAAGGATGCGGCAATTAAATTGTCTTTGAATGTATTCCAAGCTTAGCTACAAGTGTTGGGGACTTATCCGCACCTCGTCTGTAGTTAGGGAGCCTTTTGGCATGAGATAAAGCAGACCGTGGGCCAGCCACATCAGACTTTTGGAATTACTACAGGGCTTCATGCAGCAACGAGGTGTCAGATCCAGCGAGGAGCGTGATAACAGCTCTGTGTGCATGCAGGAAACTCGCCGAGCCCGAGTCTCCTCATATATCACATATTTCTAATATCACAGCAGTGTTACCATAATGGCCTTCCCCAACACCTCTGTGAGAAACAGCTGAGTCTCTATATTTGAAACTTCTAAAACACTACTGGGTACTAGCTATTCTTAAGATCGATATAATATACAGAAATGAAACAAACCTATTAATTCCTAAACATCCTGATGGAAAATAATTCCAAATCTGAAAGGCCTTTTTCTAGTTTCTATATTAAAGAAAAAAATCAATGGAGAGGACAAAGATGATTATTTTATAACTTCCTAGCAATGCACAACCTGCCCCTTTATTCTAACAATTAAAGTCACACCAACCACAGAATGTGTGGGTTTCTCTGTAGCCTCAGAGTAATGAAGCGCAGATTCAATGGGTGCACAATAAAAATTTTAAAAAATCCCAGTAACTGAACTAAAGACAAATGGAGATAAAACAAACAAAAACAACTCACAGAGCTTTCGGATTTACTGTTCAATTAGCTTCCTGAAAACAAGAGTAAAGAAAAAAGGCTAACACAACCAGCCATCTCTTAAAAATGCTTTTTCTCTTGTCGAGGGGAGAAACAGAACAGGTACAGGCCGAGGTCAGAGCCATACAAAACCCACACTCAGTCCCGGGCTGCAGGCAGGAGAGAGGTGCGGCTTAACCTGCTCAAACTGGTCTTTACTCAGGCTCTAAGCACCTTGGGAAGTGGTTCCCAGTTTCCAAAGGCTTAAGTCGGATCTTTCCTTCTACTGAAGGCTAATTAAGCTAGAAAAATTCATCTGTGCACTGCTCCTCAAAGGAAAAAAAAGATGTTTTTACTTACTTAAAAAAACATCACTGAAATAAACGGATTAAGCTTTGTCATGCTTGTAAACAATTAACTTGAAAAGGAAAGAATGAAACATGTTAAAGAAACTGTATCGGATCAATGACTGATGTTCTGAACAATATGAGAAAAATAAACTCAACCAATAATTGGATGAGAATTAGGGGGGAAAAGGAATTTTTCCCCTTTATCTCAGCTGGGGCATATATCCCAGTCAATTTTAGCTTAAGCAGAATTTCAAGGGGAAAAGTGATAAACAACAGGTGTCCATGAACTACTCACTAGTGCACAGGCTAACAGGAAAGAGGGAAAATAGGTAGCGAGGTGGGTAGGTAGATGAAAAGAAAAGGAGAGGAAGAGATTCTAGGCGGGCAAAGGGATCATATTTAGTGAGCTGACTTGGGAAATTGCACACGACAGCTGCTAAAAAGAATTCTTTATTGGGGAAGATGATTTAAATTCTTTGATGTTAGAGTTTCATGTGGAGTGTGAACATCAAACATTTGTATTCGCTAAAATATCATTAACTTGTTTTTCTGGGTTGTTTTGCTTTCACTTACTGAAAAAAATATCAGGCTTCTAGAGACAGCCTGGGAATTAAAAAAAGGATGCAGAGCAGGGGTACCCTGTGAAACTGGAGAATATGTGACCGCGTGCCGACAGCTGCTTTACATGAGTCGACAGTCACTTAGCACCGAGCACTCTGCGGAAGGGAGGCCAGGACACACCGTACGCACGGGGCTCGGTGTGGGGGCGAATGGGGAAGCGACGGTACAGGCGCACATCGGTGGCTTTCTCTCCTCGCTTTTTAAAATGAGATTTATCTGAGGGGCAGAGACTCCCTGCGAGCCACTTTCTCACTTTGGAGGTGCCAAACTGCCCATCTCGCAAATAATCAAGTTGTTGTAACATCATCTATACTATTTACAGTTGGATTTTTTTTTTGGAATTGCTCCTATTATGCAAATCAAGCAGCAGATGATATATCTCGGATTTCCATGTAAAAGAACACATTCTTCCCCTGCTGAAATCCGTAATGCTATTATGGGGTCTGGTTTTCATTTATCAAGTACCCACATTTTCTTTTGCTCCACAAGAGTACTCCAAATATGTGCAGCTTTCTCATTTGGATAGTATTAATTTTTCCATAGATCACATACAAAAGAAATTCCATCTGAGGATAAAAGGACGACCTAGGGATAGTAGCAATAATATTCACAATGCCAGCGATGATCATTTTAATAGTTCCCAGTATTTGTCAGGCATGGTCTGTGTGCAAGCACTCCTCTAAAGGCTTTACAAGCATTCATTCATGAGACCAGGGGTGGGCAAACTTTTTGACTCGAGGGCCACAATGGGTTCTTAAACTGGACCGGAGGGCCGGAACAAAAGCAACCTGACCATGCTGGCACTCTCATCTTGGGCTGCTGGTGAAGGAGCGGAGGGGAGAGCAAGAGAACCCTCCGCTCTTTTGGCTCCATGGGCCAGATCTGGCCCGTGGGCGGTAGTTTGCCCACGGTTGCATTAGACCTTACTCATTCCAGGAGATCGGTACTATTTTAAGCCTATTGCGCAGAGGAGGGACGGGGGCACAGGAATGTCTCCCAACAAGCTCTTCAGGAGGACGCAGAGCCTAGGATGCTTTCATAGGAAAGATGTTCCTGAGGAGCATATGGGCCCTGACAGGAATGTGCCCTTTAGTAAAGAAACAGACTTAGGGTTTGAAACTCTAAATATATACCCCCCCAAACTAGAGGAAAAAAACACACCATAAAACAAAGCCATGTTGTTCTAAGCCTCTTTATCAGGTTAACAAGCACTAGTGTTAAAGAACGCCAATGACATAACGTGGTTTATTTACCCTTTGTCATTTCTAACTCTTGCAGGCAAAACCATTTAAACCTAGCTTGGTAGCAGAGACACACTGCACCAGACAATGATTCCATTTGGAGTAAACCCTCTGGCTTACGTATTTGTCTGTTTGCCCATGAAAGACCTAATCTCTCAAGTCCAAGATTTAATATTTATCTTACTATTCATATTATTTATCTATTGATCTCTGGATCTGGAATAAACTTTCATGATCTCAAGAATGGCAAGAAGAGTCTTACATATCCTCATTTTATGAGAAAATAGAACAAAAGACGATCAGGCAAGGGCTCCTAAATTGCAGAGTAGGCCTGCGAAGGGCTTGTGTGTCCACAAACTCTATGAAACTGGTGTAAAACGTGTGCAGGTGCCTTTTGCTTTCCAGAGGATAGTGAATGCTCATTAGATTCTCAAAGGGATGCAGCTCCCCCCAAGGCTCAGTGTTCACTGTACTCAGTGGCATGCCCCAGGTCACACAGCTGCTCAGGTTGAGATTCAGTTTTCAGATTCCTGCCTTCTTACTCAATCATCTTCCTCATATACCTTAAGAGGTGATATTAAACAAAAACCCACCTGAAAGCTATTTATGTCGTGTATTCTTTGGAAAAGCTCACTTTGACTAGAGTGTATGCACACAATTGAAGGCCTCTACCTCTAAGATTTCTACCATAAGTGTTTCAAAATGTGTATTTCAAAATCCCTAGACAGTCTTCCCAACACAAAGGCAATGTTCTTGACTATGGCATGGCATGAATAGGCTCTACCATTATGACTTCAAAAGCTATAGGTGTGACTGGCCTATTGGAGAGAACAGCCGTCTTGGGCCAAAATGACTCACATATTAGAGTTTTGGCTCTGCCGCTTACTAGTTATTAATTAGGAATAAGTTACTTCGTGTTTAGCTTAACAGTTTCTTCATCTATAAAACTGAATGATCACAGCTAGCTTTTGGGACTGTGCTGAACACTACAGATACAATCTATATATGCTTTTGTATACAGTATATAAACTCTATGGCATGGCACCTGACACATAGGAGGTACCAGATGATCATATCTATAACTTTTTGTCTTTATTGTTGAATTACAAAGTAGCATTTTAAGTTTTGCTTTATATCTAGACATGGCCAACAATTCAAAAAATTCCATGTCAACATGGCTTTTAAATTGAAATGTTAATTATAATGCTACTAACAGAAATATAGAACAAGCAGCCGTAAGTTGTATATTAGAAGGAAAAACCAAAACCCCTTTTATCTAGGTGTGTGATAATCAGACTGAATGTTTGCTATTTAGGAGGCATTAAGATAAGTAATGTACCACTAATGATATTCCTTGGTTTATATGACGTTGAAGATACATAACAATATATTTGAGGGCAGTCGATCACCCCTGGGATGAGCTAGGGTAGATACATGTAACTTCTGCAATTGTAGGCCCGATGCATTTGAAACACAGGTGGTCCCCCACATTGAGTCACTGCCTCGGATCAGTTATGCCATGAAGTAGCAAATGAAATATTAGAGTGTAGTATCTGTGACATCCATAGGTTCATACCCAATGACCAAATGGATTTTTAGGCCAGAAGTTAAGGCTGGGCATTTGGATCCATGCTAAGTTACTTAACCACAGTCACAACCTGTGTCAGCAGGAAAGCATCAGGAGTGACGTGGCTGAGGAAGCTGGGGTCAAGGGCTCAGAAGAGTTCCATTCTAATTTGGGCTCTATTACTCTTACGCTGGGCCACTCAGCACCAGTTTTCCCTCTGAGCTTCCATTTCCTCCTGTCTACTTGTTGCTGGAATACTTTGGGCTCTGTAAGATTAGGCATTCGGTTATACATTGTCTTGTGTGCATATACCTATCAGTTTCCAGTTAGTCTCTATTTGTCACACTTATCTTAAGCCATTAAATTAAATCTGTTCGCCTCTCTTCTTCAGGAATTACTATTTCCTCTTAAAAAAATGCTTACTTATGGAGGGGGCTCCAAAGGTAACTGGATTGGTCAAAAAATTCAATTGTGTTCCCATACTGATTAACCTAGAACTCAACAACTGTACGCATTTCATAATTTGGACTCTCTTGAATTTATTCTGCATTTCCCCCCGCATAAATAAAGCTAGCATAGTTTGGAACCATGTCCTAAAGTGAGTTCAGTAAGCACACTGGTACCCACACAGAATTTCTGATTTTTTTAAAAAATTTCCCCTGCCATCTTTCAATGACAGTTGTGTTTCAATGGCAGTTGTGTAATGTCTAGTATTTATCAAGCAGAGATTAAGGCAATGCAGATCACTATGGCAACGTCCACTCTTCCCTTTAATGTCTTTCAAATCACTCTGCAAAGTAATGTGAAGACAGTGACCAGGACCTCGGAGGGAACAGCAAGAATGCAAGAAATAAAACCTTTACCACCGTCTTTATGTTACTGCCATTATTCCCACGGGAGCTCAAAACAGACACGTTGTATTTTATGAATTGTGGAAGAAGTCACTTAACACTTCCACACACTTAAAAGTGTGGCTGTGTCCGCTCCAAGCTTCCTGTACAGTAGAGCCCCGGCCAGTGGTTCTGTGGTTCCGGGTGCCAGCCTCTTGTGCTTGAGAAATAGGATGATGGCTTGGCCCCTCAACTATGGGGCTTCGTCTCAGATAAAATGCTTTTCATGCTTGTAATCTAGATGAAAGCTCTATGTGTAGCCCATGCATTTCAATTAAAATGCTTCTAGCCTTTTGCATAAGAGTTAAAATGGAAAGATTTTTGGTTTCTAGGTCAGCTCTAGATTTAGGGTGCATTGGTGGCACAGAGCTATAAAAAGGCAGGTTTAAGTTTGATTCCAGTGTTTTGGCTTTTATACTGCAAACATATCAGAGGAATGAAATGTTCGTAGTTTCCAACTGTCATTAAAAAGGCACGTGGAGGAATAGTCCTGTGTTGTTGTTGTCCCCCCCCCCCCCCATGGACTACTGTTTAGATGGTAGAAAATAACAGGCTAAGAAAACAATGACAAAGTGGGCAAAAGCACAGGGATGGAGCAGTATCGACTGACCCAATTCCGAGTGAAAACAATGCTACCAAACAGCAAAGGCAGACTGACAGGTTCTTCAGCCAAGACCAAGCCAAATGCATTCTCAATTTACACCCATTTATTTTATTTCTATAACTTATCTTGCTTCAGAATGAGAAAAAAAAAAAGGCTTCTCTATCTGTGCCTTGGTTCAGTTTCTCATTTACGATGGCGATCATTTAAGAGACTTGAGACAAAAAAATTGCTACTTTTTTTTAACAATAAAATGGGAAAATATAGAGATAAAGTGGAAAAATCTATATGCGAATCACCCCAATTACAGTTGCTAAACAGGATTGGAGAGAAGCAATTACCTGTTTGACACCACTCTGCTTAGAGTAGCACTGGTGAAACTTTGATACACCTGATCAATTTTTTTTTTCCCAGCACAAGAAAAGGCTGATTCTGGAACACCTAGCATCTTCAGTTGCATCAGAAAGGTGTTGTAACATTTTTCCAACATCAGAAACAAACCCTTGAGAAGTTTATGAAATACACGTCTGTGCCACATAACACCCTTCTGAGGAAAGGGGCTGTAGGTAGGGGCTTGCTGAAATGCTGAAGGATTGTCCTTGTTCCCCCCTCAGCAGGAAATAAATGGAATGGTTGCCTTGGTGATTATGGGAAAGCTGTTAATCAGAGTCTTTCAAATGAGCTCTGGGTAAGAAGGAGGCAGGTAGGACTTGTTCCAAGTTCTGAGATACAGGGTGGCCATCACAGCTTTCGGAAGCAGAAAGAAGGGAGAGATACTTGAGTAACCATTGATGGAAATGCTTGACCTGTAAGGTTCTCAAAAGGACTGGCTCTGAAGCTGGTGTGATTTAATGTTTTATAAAAAAGTGGAAGAGGCCGAAACAGGTTTGGCTCAGTGGATAGAGCGTCGGCCTGCGGACTGAAAGGTCCTAGGTTTGATTCCAGTCAAGGGCATGTACCTTGGTTGCGGGCACATCCCCAGTAGGGGGTGTGCAAGAGGCAGCTGGTCAATGTTTCTCTCTCATCGATGTTTCTGGCTCTCTATCCTTCTCTCTTCCTCTCTGTAAAAAATCAATAAAATACATTTTAAAAAATGTGGAAGAGGGTGAGCGGTAAACTTTCAAGTACGAAAAGCCTACAAGGCTCTTCTGGGTGCCAAGGAGAATGCACGTGGTCCAGGGCAATTGGCAGGCCCGGTTAGCTGCTGAGACAAGGACGGATTTTAGGGGACTGGGAACTATTTTCTGAGGACAGTACCCCTATGTGCCACCACCCCCAGAAAGACTAACCCAATGCTGAGTGCTGAACGTGAGCTTCTCCTTGCTTTTGAAACACCACGTGAGAGGGTTTTAGTATTGGAAAGGGACGGATGGAGAATATTTCCCTCATGAATCCTTAAAAGAAGCTAGGTGTATTTGAAGGGTGATTATCCTTCAGGAACAGTCATTCCCTCTGGAAGGTACCACGATTAGGAGAGAGATGATCAAGCAGTCCACAAATCAGACGCACCAGGCATCTCCTAAATGCCAAGTGCTTACTTTGTATTGCCACATCGCCAACCCCAAGCCTTTAGACTGTCCCTGACTTTAAAAGAAAAACCGCGCACACCCTAGTGGCTATCCACATTTATTTACAAACATACTCTCACTTGCCCATTTTTAATTAACTGTTATCGGGCATCTTCTAACAATCACCATTTTATTCCTAACCATCAATAACCCTCAGTAAATGGGCAACCCAAAATTTCTTCCCTTATGAACATCAACTACATAATCAAGTCTTTCATGGAGGGTAGAGGCAAAGAGGTCATAGGATGGTGGGCCAGTGTGTGTGTGTGTATATATATAGGGCAGATATATTTTCTATGAGAAAGAAACATTGAGTACCAACATTGACTAACTCTTAAATAACTATTTTTATGGAGGGCTCAGTGCCTAGTTAAAGCTGTATTTTCATTCACATCCTTCAACCCATGGAAATAACAGTGTACATCAGGTCAGTATTTCCTTACCTTCTATTGCTGATAGGAGAACCCGGGAATGATCATAGGCGATTACGTTTGCATATCTATTCTTTGGTTTGTTTACTTCCAAGTTGGAATGTTCCCATGTGAACTGCTGGCCAGGATCAATTGACTTTAAAAGAAAAACAGCACACACCCAAAATCAATACTGAATATCCGTGGATTATAGGCATTTATCACAAGTAACGCGATTTTGAAAAGAAAACTCTGCAGCCACGCTTCATCAAGATGGCCCTCGCTGTGAAGCTGAGCACCGGTATACCCAGAATCTCATGAAATGATTAATCGGACTAACACAGTGCAGTTACCAACACTGATTCAGATGAAAAAGAAAATCAATACAGATGCTCTGCTAATATCGGGAAGGCAGGTTTTATTATTATTATTTTACTTTTCCATTCTCCCCCCCGCCCTCCGCTGCTGTAGCTTACAAGCTACCTTGGTTCAATATTCCTTCCAGTTCTGTGAGCATTATTTTATCTTGTTTGCTCTGCCCTATTCTTCCCTATTGGACCTAATCTCAATTTTTAAATTGAGTGGGTTTTCACTGGCTTCCCTGGGCACCGCGTCACTGTACTCTTCACCTGCAACCTTACATCTTGGGGGCAACTTAAAAATTTTGTCTATTTCTCTGCAACACATCATGGCCAATATCACAAGGTGATTTGTGCAATTCTAACAGTTAAGAGTAACAGTAAAGAAGGCAGGTTGGTTGAATTAATCATTTTAGAGCATTATTTGTAACCCAATGTAGATAGGACCTGTTTTTCTATTTAAATTGTTTCCTGTTGTTGATTATGTGTTATGGTGTTTACATTCATTTTATTCTTTAAACTTATTTGTTCTGATATTTAGTGCATTTTCTTAATGCCTTAGTTCAACCACTTATTCAAAATTAAAATAAATATTGCAGATATAACACAATATGTAACTTGTCATATGTAAAGTAAAAACAATGGTTTGAAAATGAATCCAGGCTTTGATTATAACATCTTGGGTGACATTTTATTTTCCCGCAATATTATGGAAATCAAAACCTATTTTCTTTTATTGTAAGATACTGACACTTTTTAAATACTTATAATTTCATGGTATATGGCAACACGAGTTTAGTAATTGCATAAACATGATTTTAAATGATCAAAATCAAGTTTTCAGAAACAATTAATGCTAAATTAAGTTTATGTACAGCTGAAATTTTTAAAAAGTAAAGATAGTATGTTGATAGAATTTTTAGCAGTAATTTTTGATGCTGGGTATTTTCCATTCTTTTATGTGTATATGTAGAATTTGAAACTAAAACATATCCAATGGCTATTCCAATATCAAAGTTGCATATACTTTATATGAAAGGGACAGAGTTCAGCATGATGATAAAACTCACCAGTGTAAAAAGTCAAGCCTATTTATTAACAGTCACAAACAGCCTCTAAACATGCGAACGTTCTCAGCAGTACAGATTGCAGCCTCTAGTTTACGGAGGATTTAATCGCCTTTTCCTTTCTTAGCCTATGCAAATCTATATATAAACTAGTCAATCATTATAATTGACCATGCCTTAGAGTCTAAAGAATAATTGACCATGCCTTAGAGTCTAAAGAATAGTGTAATTAGAGGTCTTTCTAGTTGGTTCTTTCAAGGAAACTCATCATCTCTCCACAGAATGTACTCTCCAAGCATTCCAGAAGCTAAAGGGAGCAGAGCATTCGTCTGGGTGGATGCCTTCAAGTCAACCTTGAACTCTCACCCAGCTCCATTCCAAGAACAAGACCATATTTAAACATTTTTCAATTCAGTCCCCACATCCAGTTCTTCAGCATCTGATGCCTAATTAGAATATCTCCTGTAATCTCTCACTCCAACCCATTCTTCAAAGCAAAGTGGTCTCTCTTAAACAAAACCCTAGGTCCCTGTTTAAGAACTCTGGCTGGCTCTGGGTGACCTACTACCTATATTCCAGAGTTCTCAGCCACAGTCCTACCTATACATTTTCACTTATATTTGCATCTACAAAGATGGCTCAACACATGGTTTGACAAATGATTTAAAAAAATAAATTGAAATGATTTATAAATGTTGAGAAAAGTTCATCAAGCGAAATCAGGGAGTTAATTCCTCCATAGAACATGGGAGCTAGAGAACAGATTATGGAAACTGCATTGTACAGTACTCACACTTTAATATTTTAGTACTCATTAGCATATGGCTTAGTAATTAAATATATGATCCTGAAATTATAACTACCAGTGACATTATACTGATGAGTGTGACTTAGTTACATAAGCTTCTTGCGGATTATTCTCTAAAATATACCAAGAAGCTCATAATCTCTGAGGTACAGTCTTTTGGTGGAAGATGTTACTCTCTCTGATGGCCTTGTTACTCAGACTATGATCACTCACATGGAAAGTGGCATAAATTTAATTAGACCAATGGAATTGCAGCTATCCACTCAAAGACACTTTAAAGTCTTGTCCATTTCTTCTCTTGCCGCATATTCTCAGCCATTAGCATGCTTTGATGCCTGCGTGGAAGAGTGTGTGAAAGTGGACACAAGTGGAACCATTGTAAAAAAGAGCTTGAACAGCCAATTCCAGAGGAACTGCCTTATACATAGTGTTTTCTAAATCTCTGGACTCGTCCTAACACAACTGTTTTACAAACCAGTGTTTGTAATGTCAAAAGGAGATCAGGCATCCTGATCACAAGGACTAATGATTATGGACTATCTGGAGACAGAATCAGTAACCAACCGCGTATAGTCAAGAGTGGCTCAGCTTGTTAGTACCAATAGGAATTCTTCTTTTCATGCACTGGCTCCTTTCCTTTCCTGATAAAAAAAAGCCCTTGCCCTCCCTCTGTAATCAGGACACTATCTGAGTTTCTGCCTCAGAAACTATGGTCCCCGAAATTGTAGTTCTTTGATGCCAAATCAATGCGTATCACCTCAAATTTTGGCTTTTGCATCTCAGGTTAACAGTTTAAAAACTGGTAACGGAAACATGCGTTATACGTCACATATGTTAACATGCCTATGCTTAAAATATGACCCAGGAGAAGACCTGTACATAACAGGATCATCATAATAATAGCCACCCAGTCATTGTGCTCTACCTCCAGTAGGCTGCTTAATTTTCACAAATATTGTGAGGTTGTTCCTCCATTTCGCACACAAGGAAATGGAAGTAAAGAAAGATGAATCCAATAAATCCTACTCAGAGCCTTCTCTGTGGCAGGCACTGTGCTATTTGGTGAAAACTGATTTTCTCACACATCTAGAATCATGCATTCACCTTCCACCCCAGACCTGCATCCTGTCAAAGCCCAGTTGATGACTAACAGCTGGTCATTGCCAAGCCACGATGCCACAAAACTACCGAGAGGGTTGCTGCCAAATGGAGAAGCCCCGCATACGAATCACCCACACGCAGCTACCCTCCTCTGTCTCCCTCGTCCGGAAGCTGTTGGCTCCTAACTGATCGTCCAGTGTCATTCTGGGGCAGTTACATAAGAAACCACGTTTTAAAAATGAGGTTGGCTTCACATGGATGACAAAACAGATGGGGCGCAGCTTACATTTATACTCGTTTTACACGGATCAAACAAACATTGATTAAATAATGCTGACTTGTCTTTGTGCAACACATACTCATCCATCTGTATCTATCCATCTGACTGAGCATTTAACAATACACAACACAGGTCATTATTTTGGAGCTTGTCAGAATGCTGAGAGGAGTAAACTCAGTAAAGAAAAAAAATGAATTACTAGTAGGTAAAGTGTAAGATCTTGTATATTCAGGAAAAAAATCCTGATTGAGCAAAATCAAATTTCAATTATCCCTGTTAATGAGGCAAAGATATCACGGATGAATAAGACCCTAATTCTCAAATCCCACTGTCTAGGCTTTTCTTAGCGCTGCTGATGACACAGTGGCTTTGCCTCTTTGTTTTCTGGCTTTTCTTACTGAGATCTTCCTAAAGAAAAATAAAAAGACCAACCTAGAGAAAGATCAACACCGGTCTGAAATGACAGAGAAACTGAGTTCCACTTCAACATTGTATTTTTGACTGGCCCATTATGTCTGGACTACAGGCCTGATGCACAAAGATTCGTGCAAAAATGGGCCTTCCTTCCCCTGGCTGCCAGCACCACCTTTTCTCTGGCAGGAGCTGCCTTTCTGCTTCAGCCAGAGTTGAATTTCTGCCTTCCCACACTGCCCAGAGGCCCAGAGCTGCTGGGGTGCTGAAGAATGCCATCCCCAACCCCTCAGCACCTGTGCATGTAAATTAACCCACCAGCTTTGTTGGGTTAATTTGAATACACACTCCTGATTGGCTGGTGGGTGTTGTGAAGGTACGGTCAATTAGCATGTTGCTCTTTTTTAAGTGTAGATATTTTTCTATTATAAAATTAAATGAGGCTACCCCTGTATTATTAAAAATTTTGAAATAAGTCCCCTTGTTCCTAATGGAGTCAACTTCTCCCTGCTGTTGGTATTGGGTTTCCCTGAGCTCAATTCTCAGGTACCTCAAGTTCTAGAGTAGGAATCTTGGCCAGGTCTTTGTTAGCCTCCACTGAGGGGAATTTTATGAGTTGGAAATAAAACACACTCACTGGACATTTTTTTAATTAAAAGTTAATGACCTTTTAAAAAAATACTATATGAAATGTGGATATGACAGTGTTACAGAATTTATAAACAGGAATGCTGTTCCTAAGATTTACCTTTGTTTTTCCAGTCAATCAACAAGGCCCTTGAAAGGTAGGTACTACATGAACACTATGTAGCATCTAAACCTTTACCAAGATGCCAAACCAAGTAACATTACTTCCCTATCTGCATACTTGGCCACTTGGCACAAGACACATACACACACACACCCTCCCCACCCTCCCATAGCTGTTGACTGAATTATTCTAATGTTACCAATAATCTTCACCGTAATAGCAATAGGTTTGCCTTACAGAGAGAAAAACACACCAAATAGAAAGAAAACCTCTTTGTTACTATAAAGGGAAAACCTCAAGGTGACACCTGCTAAAACCAAATACTCTGTATTTATGTAGTCTTTAAGGTGATGATATGAAAGGTCTAATTCATGTTCTTCTTTTTTTTTTTTAATCAACTAGAAGTTTGTCCTCAAATAGGTTAAGTGGGAAAAAAGCTACACATAACTGATGGCTTTGTAATCTTTCATTGTGTTCTTGATAAAAAGGTTTTAAAATATAAATATTTACATCCAATAATTATAACAACTAACACTTATATATAACATTCACTGTTGCTTTTTTTGTGTATGTGCTTCACATGAGTTAACTCATTTTATCTTACAAAAACCCTAGAAGTAGGTATTATCAAAATTCTGTAGATTAGTTTTCGGGCTCAATCCCTAGTGTGGGGTATGGCCATCACTCTCTCATGGTCAAAAGCCAGTAGGTGGAGAAAGCCAGGTTTGAGGACCTGGCATTCAGTTCCCCAAGTCTGAGTGCCTAACTACCATCTGTGCTTCATCTATAGCCAACTTGGAGAAGGTTCCTTAAGTGTTTCACACATGCCTTTTGATTTGTTCTCTGGAAACAATGCAAGGAAGGCTGGGATCAAACATCTCTATATACTCAAAACAAGAGAATGTTCATACATTTGCACATCAACTTATAGCCCTTGGGTAACATTACATCCTGATGTAAGAGTGACCATCTATATATATAAAAATCCAGCGACTGGTCACTATGATGTGTGCTGACCACCAGGGGGCAGACATTCAATGCAGGAGCTGCCCCCTGGTGGTCAGTGTGCTCCCACAGTGGGGAGCACTGCTCAGCTGGAAGCCGGGTTCATGGCTGGTGAGTGTAGCGGTGGTGGCGGAAGCCTCTCCTACCTTCAAGGCAGCACTAAGGAGCAGGGAGTCACGCTTCTCAGGGATTGGGCTAAGCTGGCAGGCAGACATCCCACAAGGAGTCCTGAATGGTGAGAGGATGCAGGCCAGGCTGAGGGATCTCCTCCCCCCCCCCCCCAAGTGCCCAAATTTTGTGCACCAGGCCTCTAGTTTTTATTTAATTTTATATATTTTATTGATTTTTTACAGAGAGGAAGAGAGAGGGATAGAGAGTTAGAAACATCAATGAGAGAGAGACATCGATCAGCTGCCTCCTGCATACCCCCCACTGGGGACGTGCCCACAACCAAGGTACATGCCCTTTCAATCTGCAGGCCCACACTCTATCCACTGAGCCAAACTGGTTTCGGCAGGCCTCTAGTGTTTGATAAAACTCAAGTCATCCTCTTAGAGCAAAGTCCTTTAAATATGGTTCTGCAAGATTCTGAATTCTCTGCCCAGAAAAAAAATATGTAATTCACATGTATAAAACATCATATAATACCAGTTGCTCTGTATTCTACTTTCCTTCACCCCATGAGGAGAGAAAAACCTCAAAATATTCCCTTTAGAAACTCATCAAAGAGAAACCACAAAAAAGGTCCATCCTGTTTCTGTGTGTGTTTTAAAACAACTAACAGAAGTATAATTACATAGGAGGGATAGACCAGCTACTTGACTAGCCAAACTATGGGTCAGACTAACCATCCCTTTTACAGGGAACTGAACTTTCAGTGACCTTATCCTCCAGAGAAACACCATTTTTCCACATTGTTCCCCAGCAGCAGGCTCATTTTGTCCTAAGAGTGGTTTCTCCCCCTGCTCCCAAATATTCCGAAATGCTTTCTGAGGTTTAGAAGAGCTGTCTGCCATTGAGTGTGTTTTTCTGTAATTAAGCCTTTTTTTTTTTCATTCTCATTCGTTTATATTCTTTCTCCTAGTTTGAAAATGGTAAATTAATATGTACCCATTTGAAAAAGACCCACGTTTGCATAGCTGGGAAGGGCTATATTTTGCACAATTAGCAGAAGCCTGCAATTGACATAATGAGTACTTTCTTCAAAGAGAAGAGCATGAGTTCAGTTGAGTCCGATGATGCTTTGAAAAATGGGAAGTATGGTGATGAGCCAAGGCTGGCGGTCACAGCCCCTGATTAGCTTTGGCAAGTCTGTCTTGGGCCTGTTTGCTCTGTGCTGCTTTTTCCTATTAACGCCCATTCCAGGGTCAGGTTTGTGCCTTCATTTTCTCTAATCTCCCTTTATCCCAACCTGTCATCAGCACCTCCTAAATCTTTCCTTATAAAAACATATCTGAGCAGGTCACCATTAGAATCTGAAGGATTGAAATACTTCTCAAGATTCTCAGTGTTAACTACTAAGTGGATAAGGCCATTCTCATCTACCTTGAATGGTAGGTGGAGGATGCAATTTACAAATGATAAAACTGCACCAACTTTATGTGTTGTTTAATGGTTTGGTGTGGAATTCTGATCATAAAATATTATGGAATAAGTACCCATAGGAAATTACCTAAGGCAATGAGTTATTTATGTACATAATTAGAATTGATATATAGAGAACTAAATAGGAGAAACTATACTCATAATGAAGCATCCAGCCATATGAGGTGAATATTTCCAGCAATGCTTTGATAAACATTTTATCCTAAATCACATCTCAGCACTAAAAATGAGTTAACTTATTTCTCTTAGGATACCATTTACTCCTGGAAGTATGCTGAACTTACTCTAACTTACTATGGATTCAAGATGACGAAAAACTGTAACAACCCAACAACGAACACTGGATTCTTTTCAACTCAGTAGGACAACACTACCTGATCTCCAGAACGCACATGAGCCTTTCACTGTTTTATATGTGAGATTGAGAAAAAGAGTATTTCTCAGAGTTCCTTTCAAATAAGAATTCAAAAAAGAAGGTAGAATTTTAAGATCTGAAGGCTTAAAAATCCACCCCGCCCCCCAATTCTCTTTAACATGCTCCAACATTTTCTAGGATGCTACTAAATGTGGAACAGACATTCCTAGTTCCCGAAGGCAGGGGTTCTAGAGGAATGATGACAGTGATACCTCTTAATCCTAATGTTTTAGTTTTAGCTATTCATCTACTCCATCAAATTAAAGTGCATAAGTAAGGGACAGATAGAATTATAGTTGGCATTCTTAAACACCAGGGCTTCGTGGAGAATCATTTTACAAATACAATTCACACAGGAGGATTTCTGATGGTATTTGGAAAAGCAAAAGGAACCATAATTTTTCCAGACAGTTTGGGTAAAAAAAAAAAGTCATTAAAAGTGTATTAAACTGCTGTGACTGAAGAGAAAATGTTGACTGAATTGGTAGAAAGTAATTGCAGTATTTTTATTAAAGGAATTATGTGTAGGTAACAAATAAAAATATCTATTAGATGAAATGGATGTGCAGCATTTCACACAATGGCATCTGTTCTTTCGCATGAATGACAGGGCACTAGTTTTTGTCAACAAATTCACAAGATGAAGGCATTAATTCCTCATCACTCTTTGCAAATGTTGACACATTTGTACCGAACCAATCCTACTAAGAAAAGTAATATGTTTAAAACACCATATACATTGTTACTGCTAAAAGACCAAGAGATATTCTGCTTTCTCCCTGATGCTAACTGTATCTTCTTTATCATTGAAGCATAAAATTAGGGCAATTGTCCAGTATTTATTTTCAGATCAAAGAGGGAAAAACAGGTACATTTCCAAATTGAAATATGTCAGAATGCATTTCTGTTCATGTTTAGTCAAAGCCTTTCATATCCTTTTCCTGGTTCAGAAAAAATAAGAATTATACATCTGAAATGAAATTAGAATATGTGACACCTCCTCCAAATCTGTGATAGATCATGGAAAATCCCACATAATCCCTTATAAAAAAAACTCTCTCACTCCCTTCCATCCCCATTTGTATTCAGTACAACTATCTAGTTGAAATACAGGAATTCCCACATATATTTTGGGCACAGTATTTACATTAAGAACCCATTGCTGTTAATATCATTATTCCTTCAGTAGATAACAGTAGGCTATATTGAATATAGGCTTCTAATTACACAGGGAAAGACCATTTACAATCTAAATTATATATTTTCTTCTCTTATTCATGTGTCAAACTAGAAAGGTTAAAACAATACAACATTTTAAAGTTTAATTTCTTTCTAAACTAAAATATTAATTTGATGTTAAAATATATATACTGATTTTATAATATAAAATTAGAGACTATGCTAGGTAAAATACCTTCAAAATATCAGTACATTGGTAATTATATGTATTACCAATAAATGTTTTAATTGATTTCAGAGAGAAAGGGAAAGGGAGGGATAGAAACCTCAATGATGAGAGAGAATTACTGATGGGCTGCCTCTTACATTGGGGATTAAGCCTGCAACCAGGCATGTGCCCTGACCAGGAATCGAACCTTGACCTCCTGGTTCATAGGTTGATGCTCAACTACTGAGCGACACTGGCCAGGTGGTAATTTTATATATCAGCCCTCTGGAAAAAAATGGACTCACTTGAGCATATCCCTACAGGGGCTGTAATTTTCCTGATGTTGTACACTGAGTATTTAGCATAGAGTTGATTTTAACATGTGTTTGTAGAATGTCTGAAATGCATTATAGGCGGGCCATACGGCAACCACGACATTTACCTCACAACCTTAGGAAGTTTAATAAGTTTCCCCTTTGAAGATGTGACTATAAACTACACACACACGAGGCCAGCCCAGAGGTATGTGAAACCACTGTAAATAAACCAAGTGGCTCCCTGACTCACACTTGGTTAGAACCGGATTCCTGAGAAGGGAAACCCTTTGGCAGGGCTGAGACGTATTAGGGTTATGCACAAGAGGCTTTCCTGGGTGGTATGTGGGGGTCACAGGGTGCTGGAAATCATCCAGTATCAGTGCAGATGGCAGAGCTGAATAAGAGACGGGGGGTGGGGGTGTGGAGGGTTAGGAGAGCAGAGAAGGTCAGGAGCTAGACAATCAAAACCAAATTAGAGAAATCACAGCATCTCTGAAAACAAAACAAAACACCAAAAAACAAATACCAAAAAACTCCTGACTGAATGCTTCCACACGCCACTGTTCTCAGCTGTTCACATGCCTCAACTCAGTTTACCCTCACAACAGTCACCGGGATGTGAAAGTGTTACCACTCTTACTGTACCCAGAACACCGAGGCACAAAAGAAACCACTTGTTCAAGGTCACACCGCTAGGGAGTGGCAGAGCTGGGGTTTGAAGAAGGCCTTTCCAGCTTTAGAGTCAGCACTTGTAATGACTACATGCCTCAACTCAGTTTAGGAGTGGAACTCCTAAAGTGGAACTACCTCAGTTTAGGCTGAGGTAGGAGTGGAACATTAAAGCCAAAATGAGAGAAGGTGGCTGCCTTGGCCCAATGCTTCACCTTGTTCAACCTTTCTATGGAGCTGCACAGAGGAGAGGAAGAGGAAGAGGACAGAACATGGTGGTAACACACATTTCCCCTGCACACTGCTAAAACACCCACGTAGCCAGCTCAGATTATAACTGTTCTCCTTCTTCATGGTAGAGGAGGGGAGAACTGCAGGGCTACTTATGGAGTATGTGTGTTCAATTGTGAAGGAAAAGAATAACTTTAAAGAACTGACTTTTATATATGAATCATTTCTATAAAAATAATTTTATTTTTTATTCATGCTACAAAAATAATTTTTAAAATAGTTTTTCTAATATTTTCTAATATTTAAACGTTATTATTAAAAATTAGGTAATATTATGCTACAATTTCTTTCTCTGGAAATGGAGCCGTTGACTTATCCTACTTGAGTATTACACAACTCAACCATCATACATGTCTTCAATAAAATATGTTCTTCATCATACATGTCTTCAGAAAATATCAAGGTTCTTCCACTGGGTGGAAGCCTGGCGTGGGGTCACCTTTCCTTGCCCATCTGACTGTGGATCTTGCTCAAACTAAACTGGTCACCAATTCATCACCTCCCTAGGGTTAGACTTCAGACATATGCTCAGACATTCAGCTCTGCCTGAATTCTATGAAAATAAAAACCTTGTCTTTCTCCTGGACAAGTGTAGAGGAGAGTCACTGCAGACTCACTGTGAAAAAATTTCACAACAGTGAAAAAATTAGGAAATAGCCTTTCACATAAGAGAGGGCTGGTGAAAGGACTTATAGTAGGAAAAACTTATGGAAACTGCTATGGATCTACATTCTTCTTCTTCTTCTTTTTTTTAAATCCTCACCCAAGGATTTTTTTTCCTATTGATTTTTAGGGAGAGTGGAAGGGAAGAAGAAAGAGAGAAACATCAATGTGAGGGATACATACCCATTGGTTGCCTCTTGCATGATCTGGGGTGGAGATCAAGCCTGAAACCCTCTGCAGGCTGATATTCTAACCACTTAGCCAACAAGCTAGGACCATGTTTACTTTTTAAAAAAATGTATATTTTTATTGATTTCAGAGAGGAAGGGAGACGGAGAAAGAGATAAAAGCATCAATGATTAGAGGGAATCATGGATTGGCTAGCTGTCTCATATGCCTTACTGAACTTGTACTGTGGTCTATGGCCATACCACCCTGAACGCGCCCGATCTCGTCTGAAATTGTACTGTGACCTCCTAGTTCACAGTTTGACCCTCAACCATTGAGCCACACTGGCTGGGCTCATATTTTCTTTTCAGTAAAAAATTATAAAGCAGTTAAAATATATACATATATACCCACATACTGCATGTGTATACATAATCATAATACATGTATGTACATGCATTATAAATGTGACTATATCCAAACATAAACACATACATACTGGAATGTTATATATATCAATGCTGCCAGTACTTATCTCTTGGATGAGAGTATTGATCATGGTTAAGCAATGAAGCCATTAGACCGGGGTGTCCCTAATTCTATGATGGCTCATAAGAAACCAAAACCTAAGCCTGTAAATGTAAATACTCCAGATAACAAAATCCAAACCCTAAGGACAACCAGAACCAAACAGCCTTAAGTTACAGCCAATTAAATAATTTATTTGCTTCCATATTTTCTTTACAACATCTTTCCCCTGGCTCCTGTTATAGGACAGTGTGCCTCATTCTAATTATTTTTTGCTCAAATGAACTCACAAAATCTTAAATAAGCCCTCTTAACTTTTAATAATTATTTCAAATACTTCATTGTTATCTGTATTCTTTAATTTTTCAGTTTGTGAACATTTTATTACATTTCAAAACTTAAGACACTTTCTGTAAGCCACCCCCATAGTCCACAAAGTAGTGAAACTGAAATATGAATGCAGACTTTTCTGACTTTGGGAGTCAGCTCTTAACTACTACACTCCAGCTCATATATGTGAGTCATAACTCTAGTCACCATCACAAAGTTCAATTCTTCAGTGCAAAACTGTGGACAACAGATTAAATACCAGATGTCTGCCAGCTTGGTTTAATGAGAAATTCATATCATAGTACTTTACACTTTCAAAATTTTGAAGCTAAAAGACTCCCTATAGGTTTCTATATTGTTAGGTTTGAGTATAGTTCTTATGAGATTAAAAAGAATGACATCGTCAGTAAAACTTTATCCTATATAATTAGAAACAGAGACATAAGAGTTCAATCTCTCTCATTTCCACCTCCCAACCCCATCCCCTTCTTCTTCCCTCTCCCCCTTTATTTCCTTTCCTCCCCTCCCCCTCTCACTTATACACCACAAATGGTGCAAAGAGAGGAAGCTGACAAATATTAATTCCTTGGAACTGAATAGCCACAGTGGAACAAAGGCTAGAGCAATATTGGCAGAAAGGACTGGGAATGGTGAGGGACCAATAACTCATGAATAACAAGTCTGCATAAACAATTTTAATCACTATTTTAATGGTTTAATGGATGGCACTTTAATAGGATTTCTAGTACAATCCTGAAAGCTTGTCTTCCATAAACCTGTCATTAACAAAGAACTGGATTGCTTCACCACATAACCATAGTCTATTGAACTGAATACACAAAAATTATAGCAGTTGTCATCATATATTACTATCCTCGTCACAGTATTTTGTTAACTATTGTGAGACAGCTACTTGCTCAAAATGTAGGTTGCCACTGAAAAGAGGTGTATTTATACTAACAGAATTCAGTAGAAATTAAATTAAATACAACAGGAAGCTCACAATTGTAATGTGTATGAAGCCAACAGTAGAAACAGTAACTGAGATATGTACACATAGGTCTGATATAAACATGAAAACTTGAAACATTCACTGGTGTTGTCTTTGAAATAAAATAAGAAATTCCTTGGGTAATTAGTTATGGATCCCTACAGCACGGATCCCACATTTGTCTCATATTATTTTATTCTTATTTCCTGCACTGACTTAAAGTTCTTGAAAGTCAGAATCGCCATGCTGTGTTTCTCAGTGCGCACACCAAATCAATATATATGTTGAATTGGTTATAATCAGCCCCAGTGGATAATCCTAAATTCTAGCCCTTGGCTGTTTTCCTCTATCCATGTCAGAGGTCCTCAATTCTGACGTTTCACATTGGCATACCTGTTGTCTGGAGAGCTCTTTCTTATCCTTTTTGTCTAAATCCTACCTTGCTTTCAAGGTTCAGCTCAAATTCCGCTGTCCCAATCCACTCTTGCCTAGAGAGCTCTCCCCCCCACACACTACCACCATGCGTTACAGCATGGTGCATCCATTGGGCATTTAGTTATGATTAGATTCCTAGCATTTTTCTTTTAAATCCATTATTTTAATGTGCCCTTTCATTTGGTAATTCTTTCTATTGTTTGTATGAAACATCTTTATTATTTACTATTTTAAAAATTATAGTTTATATTAAATGTTATTTTATCTTAGTTTCAGGTGTACAGCATCGTAGTTAGACAATCATGTACTTCACAAAGTGATCCCCCAGTATCTCCACTTGGTAATTCTCAATTCCCCAAATTTATTATAAGTTCCTGAACAAAATAGTGTCTATAATATAACTTTGTAGTCTGTGAGCTTGCTCAATCACCGGTACAAATAAAAATGTCGATGCAACTTTTAACAATATTAAGATTTTCGTCTGAATTTCTGTGCAAGTTTTTGAAATGGAGAATTATTATTATTTTTTTACAATTGCTCCTGACTTATAATTCTAAGTTTGAAGTTGTATCCAAAGATTTTGAACCTGAAGGTAACAGACTATATTCCCCATCAATGCCGGTAGCTATAAACTCACGGACTTTATAGCAATCTCTACTAATGATCAAGACTACTGAAAAAGCCCATTGCCTAAGTTCAAGTTCATTAAAGTTGTAAAAAATGAACGGGAAAAAATAACCTTTCTAAGACCTAATTTTGGAAGAAATATGAATAGATATAGCCTTTCTAGGGGATCTGTATATATCTATTTATAAGGAATGTTACTGTAGAATTGACTCCCTTTTTAAAAAAATTGAAAGTATTATTAATATAAGACACTATCTTATTTTTGGGGAAACAGGGTATCAATCAAGCCATTCACTAAAAGGAAGCATAATTTTATGCTGGAAAAGAAAAGGAACTATATTTAAGTTCATTTAAAAAAATCTCTTGAGTATTAAAGAAAAACATTAGACTATAGGCTCTGCTCTTTATTATACAACTTGAGTCTTATTTAGTCCATTTTGAAGAATGGACTTCTTCAACACGTCACCTTTCAATGGTGGATATAATTTAACAAGATGGCCAACAAAACACAAAAGGCTAACCAATCTTATTCTGCTAAACAGTAATATAAGTAAACATAAAAGAACATTTGCTAACAAATAGAGCCCTTTCAGACTATGAATTATGAGGGAAGAAGAGAAAGAGATCTGTATTATACTTGATCAACTCCTATTTCTTTCTGTTGGCACATATTTCATCCAGTTAGGGAAATCTTGGTTGATATTACAACATAAAATGCTATGCTTGATAACTTCTCTCAAAGTTTAGAGAAACATTAAGATGCTCTGCCATGGAAACATAATAAAGAACAAATGTGGTTCCTTAGCCTTATTTGACATACATTAAAATAACAGAATATGAGAAGGGAAGTTTGAGTTTTCTCTACATGGGGCCAAAAAGCTAAGAGTTTGAAGCATTTATTTTTCTGTCCAAGAAATTAGCAAATACAGAGTCTGAAGAACAGGGTTTTAGATAGCTGCTAGCACTCTAACTGGATTTCTAAAGCCCGGAATTTATTGAATGTTAGAAAAAGATCCCAACAACACGTCACCTTTCACATGGTGGATATAACATAGAAAAAAATCCTAGTCCTATTACATTGGAGGAAAACGCATCGCTGCATGGTATTGGAATCCCCACAAAAATCCAGTTATTGCGGCTTTGGTCTAAAGTTTGGCTCAACTCTGAAGGAACCCTCAGACTCAGAATTCAAGGCAAGGATTATGTATTATTCATTTGTGTACCCTCAGAGTCTTTAGAAGGGTACCTGGCACATAGTAAGAACTCAGTAAATGTCTGTTGCAGGACACAAAGTGAATATAAAGCTGGAAAAGGAACAAAGACCTTTAAAGAAACAGGCATTCCTGTTTTTGAGCATTTTTTTTTAGAGGCAACCAATAAATTTAGAATTGGTCTCCCATCGTTCTCAAGGAGATTTGGAAGAAATGAGCGGCTTTGTTGCATGGAGTTCATTTGTTTATTCCCTAACGAAAATTATAATCCTTGGTCTGTGGCATCACAATTGGTTGCTGTGGGAATGATTACAGATCAAAAGCAAAAAGATTATATCCCTTTTTCAAGAGCAAATGAGTAGCAAGCGCAGATGAAGTCTTAAGGAAACAAAGATGTTCTTTGCATGCAAATATTTTTATGATAAAACCACTAGTATAGAGAGATGCATTCTTTGTAAAAATTTGCTGGCAGATTTCTAGCTCTGAGGAAAGCTGATATCATATCTCCCTCCAGAGTTGGCCTTGAGATGGGAATACTCCAGATCACTTTTCTTTCCAGACCCTGGGAGAGGAGGAAAAGTGAGTTCTGCATCCTTACGCTGCTCTATTTTAGGCAGGGGACTGAATGTCCTCCCTGTCTGTACTCCAATCACTGTCCGGGAGGCGGATCTTCCCACACTATCCTAACAACGGATTGCCCAAGGAGGGTCACTGAAGAAAGCCAACAGCGGATGCTCCACCCAGACAGAAGGCCATTGCCCATGCAGCTCCTCTGTCCGCACAGGACATCTTCTGCAGGGTAGTAATAGTATGACCCAACATGCCATCTTGAAGTGCGTGGGAAAGAGGTACATAGATACAAAGAGCAAACAAGTTTCTTATTTCATTTTTTTTAAATGGATACTGTATTCACTGTGGAAATATTGACCATGCTAGTCACAGGGATACTCCAGTAAGATACATCCCCTACCCTAAGGAAGCGTTAATTCTAGGGGAAGAGAGACAAGTAAAACTAGCAAGATTGCTGTCCCGTGCAGGATCGTGGATTCAGCCACAGCAAAGGGCAGATCACAGCTGCCAGAGACACAGTGACAGGCGCCTGTCTCGCCCTAATGTTGGCCTTCTGTGCTCATGCTTCCTTCAGACTCTGAATCTGAGCATGGTTAAAAAGAACTCCACGGTGCCAACAGCTCCCTCCACCAGGGGTTCAAAAACAATGCCAGCAACAGAAATAGAAATCTTCACTAAAACTGCGGGGAGGGGGAGGTAGGGGAGGAGATGATTAGTGGTTTCCTTGACTTTTTATAATATACCCTTTTAATAGTCAAATATAAAGTGTACCCACTAAAATTGTACACTTTAACATGGTGAATTTTATAATAAATATTTTCTATATCAATAAGTTAAAGAAAAACATATAAAATATATCACCCAAATTTATTTTTTTTTGTTGCCTGAAACCATTTTTGTTCTTTCAATAATCAAAAATCACCTCTTATCACAATCCTTGATGGCTATCTAAATTCCTAGAACTGTTTGTGAGGGTTCGCACATAGAAAGAAAAACTTTGGTGTTTCCAGTTACCCTGTCTTTAAAGTGTGTTACTGATACTGTTGTAATTGAATAGTTATTGATAAAGTGAAAGGAACAAAGGGAAGGCTATAAGTTATAGGCATGCCATTTGGACAGTGTCACCAGGAAGCTAGAGAAAGCTTCATGCGCCCCAGGGAGCTACCGATCTATTCCCCACAGACCGCTGGGGGAAGGGATGGGCAAGCAGAATAGACACTTGCCCAGGAAAGTCTGGATAGTGTCTGGAAGGTATTTGCCTAGCAGTCACCACTGGGAACAGGTCATCGCTCAGAGAGAGTGTGGCTACTGCAAGAGAGCAACATTTGGGATATTTAAACCCCTAAACAAAGAAATTCACTCTCTTGATTCCTCTTATGCTCTTGGGACTCTGATTGCTCAGGGCGTGCTCTCCGGGATGGACACCTGGAGTGCCGCCATCCTGATGCTGGACTGGACGCAGGCCCAGCACAGAAGGAAACTCTGAACACTGGCTTTGCCTTTACTGAAACCCCAGCTACACTTCTTCCATGACAGGACTAAGGGAAATGAGACTCTAGAAACCCAGGAATGCAATTTCATGAAGATAAAGTTTTCTCCTTATCTCGTTCTTCCACGAGGGCCTCCAGAAATCCTTACTCCAGTGGTGCCACCAGAACCCTCATTACCAACAGGGACAGACCACCCACGCTTTTTTCCTATAACATTACTACAATTTTACTGCAGAAAACCTTCCTCCTTATTCTTCAGTTTCCATTTTCCCTAGGGGGGCCTACCTAGAGAACATCAGCTGTTGCATAAGGTTAGATGTGAAACTGGCTGAGTCCACACCCCTAAAGCTCCTCAAAAATGTCTTCTCTTCATTAAAACAACACGGATGCACCAGATTGGAAGACTTTAGGAAGCCTCAACTATAACTCCCCGGTAAACTTTATAGTAACTTCTTAAACCTCCGAAACTTTAGGGAATTTAAAAATTATTTTGGAGATAATGGAAGAATCCTTGAGCTGTGACAGAAAGGATCAATATGGAAGGGATAGAAAAGGAACGAAAAAGGAAATCAATGCCCAGTTGCACGGCAACACCCACCAACTCCAAAGCTTAGACTGAGCATTTTTATTCTCCTCGTGTCTCCACTGATGAGGAGGAGGTCAGTTAATTACTGTGGGGAGAAAAGGAGTCCAGGTTCTCCTACATTTGCTGATGCAGCACCCTAGCTGCTCTTAATACGGAGGGAGGCAGCATTTCACTGTTCATTAACCGTGCTAATTATGGTTTCTCAATCACTTCAGCCTTGTCTGCTCTCCCAAGTTATACAACACCAAGAGAAGAGATCAAACCTAAGCCTGCAGGGTTGGGGTAGGGACATCACCACAGCGAGAAAGGGATGCCTGGCATCAGAAAGAATCTCATCTTTGCAACATCTCCTTTTATAATGCTTTATAATAATGAGACAAACAGAATCCCAAGGCTAGGGAGAGGACTTATAAAGGTCACCCAGCGAAATCACTGGTATGATGCTAACCTTCTGCCTCCTCAATCCAGCTTAGGAAGTTATGTGCCCCTGGACATACTGATCACTTTAACAGAAATAAAAGCTGGAGCTGAAGCAAAAACAGTAACAACAATAAGCCCCTAAGCTAATGGAAATGAATGTAAATAGGCAATGAGTTTGCACACCTTGAAATACGGGAAACTTCTGTTGTGAAGTAACAGCTCCATCTTTTTAAGTAATTTAGCCTCTTTTTTAAATTATATTAATTTGCAAAAACTTAAAACAGGATTTTGCATTTATGAAAGAATGCTTTAAAATTTTTAGTTTTAAGTGTCACTTCATATCATTTTAATAGATTTCATTTATTGTAATGAAGTTCTTCTTTCATTGTGCATCTTACCTAAAGGAAGTTGGAATTCAACTAGTGGTATGTGGAGAGGAGGGCATTTTGCCAATATGTGTCTTCAACTTATTTTGTCAGGATTAAACAAGTAGGTAGACTCTAGTCTATAGTATAAAGTGTCAAGACCGGAACAAGTCAATACCAGGTATTTTCTGAGAGTTAAGGCTGGGCCATTATACCTCCCGATCCTTCAAACATTTGTTTCTGCTTCCTCTCTCCATTTTTTGTTCCCAGTGAGTTGGCCAAGGTCAGAGGACAAATGCAATCACTACTGAGGTCAGAACATGACCCTGGCACCAAGTCCTGGGAGTTCATATCCTAGCTCTGCCCCTTACTAGCTGTATGAGTGGTTGGGCAAGTTACGTAACTTTCCTGTGGGTCAGTTCAGTAGCCTCTTCTGTCACTTGGGGATACTAATTGGATCTACTTGGAAGGACTATTGAGGAAATACACATAATGTGCTGTGAAGAGTACCTGGCACAAGGTAAGAACTATGTAAATATGTGCTATTATCAGACCTGCAAAGGTTTTTCTAGATTGTGAAGTTCTACAGAAAAGCTAGGTATTATTAGCATGATAGTAAAAGATTATGCAGTTTAGAACCACAGAAGGTATGAAGAAACATTCTGAAAACTGGCAGGAAGGAGGGGGGAGGGAGGAAAGAATAGGGCAACGAAGAGAGGAGAGAGGGAATAGAGAATGGGAGGAGTGGGAGGTGAAGAAAGGAAGAATGAATGCATTCAAGGACCACCATGAGATGGAGTTTGGATGACTGATAAATGCCCAGCATTAAGGAATCTTATTCAGCAAGTGAGCAACAATGCAGTTCTGATTATGCCACATGCATCAACTTCTTAAAGTAAATACTCCAACTGCTGCATCTCTGATGATTAAATGTTTCCCAAGGCATTGCTAACTAAATCCACAAGCTCATGTAGCATCTTAATGCTCACATCCTTCTCTTAGACCTTCTCTGTACTCTGGGATGTGGTGGGGGTGTGTACAACAATTACTTTTCAAGTAGAATGACAAACTGTGTAGCCACAGTAAAAACAAACAAACAAAAGAAACCCAAACAACTATGGCAAGTAATATTGCCAATACCACTTATTAAATTTGAAAAAGTATAACATAAATAAGTAAAGGCATCCCTAGTATGTAGGACAGCAGCAGGCTCTCCCTGCCCCAGTCCCTTGTTGCAGCCTCGTTACAATTCTGCCCATAAACTATTGTCCCAAGTTACATAGACATAGATGCCTTCATTTGGTCCTTGGAGTCTTTGCAGCTTTAGAAGAAGCCAGAAATCATTTGCAGGCCCTGAGAGTATTTTTGAGATCATCGAGGGCAGATTCCTTAGCATGCTGTCACAACCTTGAAAGGGTGTAGGCACCTTCCCCACTTCACCTCTCAGTAAAATAACCCTGGTTTCACAGTGACAGGTACAGGCCAGACTGGGTCCCCCACATGAGCCATTTCTTTATCTCCATGTCTTCCTATGTGCATCTCCTTTGCCCCCTGAGTCTTGCATTTCTAGCAAATTTCAGTGGCTCTTCAACTCAGATGTTCTCTGAGAGGCCTCTCCTCAGTGTGGCTCCTTCTTAAATAACCCCTCCCCACACCCATCATGTTCAGGTAATTGATTCTTTCTCCATTTTTCCTGCAGACACCATGGACCCATCTAGAGCAGAGGTTATTCCTTGATCAGTTTCTCATCTCCAGTAAATGCCAAGCCCATGAAGAAGGCATTTGAACGGTTCCTCTTAAAAATAAGGAAAGAGATCAGGGGAGGTAAACTCTTTTGCCCAGGGGCATTGAAAATCCATATTGGAGGGCAGGTTTTCCTCACCAGTGACAAGGATTCTTTTCTGGACATTAATATGGATTTAATTACCAGAAATTCCATTACGTATAAAATATGGAGAGAACTTTGCAGACACCATAACCACCCTCCATCTTCACCACCCCTCAACCTTCTCTTAATTGGTTTGACAGAGCTCCTCTTTGGGAGAAGAAGGATATGTTTTAGAAGATGAAATGACTTGTGAGAAAAGTTCCATGTTATTAAGTGACCTAACCGGTAGGTCATGAGTATTCAAGTTCAGAGCACCGAGGGCCACTTGCATTTCCCGTGTGCTTGCTTTGCACAGAAAGGCAAGAGGCCAGGTGCTGAACCTGTATTCATCTTCATAACAACCTCATGAGTAGGTGCTAATATTTTCAACTCTAATAAGAGAACCAAAGCTACTCAAGGGGAAGCAACTGGCTCAGGGTCAAGTAGCACAGCTACTAATTGGCCCAGTCAAAATAACAGGCTTGTTTCCCCTGACTTCCGATCTCTCGGGTGTCTGCTATTGCAACCCTCTCAATGTACACTTATTACTCTGGCCCTCCCAAAATCCCAATTTCATTGTAAAATAAAACTCAAAAAGTGGTCACTTTCTAAATTCTGCCTATCATCTCTTTGAAGCTGAAAGCTTACTTCGGAACTAGAGACACTTCCAGATTAATTGTTTCCTGAGAGCCTTGTGTTCCACGTGGGAACAGGTGCAAAGACAATTTGGCCAATGTCCAGCGATGGTCAAGGGCCAATTAGTTATAATGAACTTGTATGAGAACAAGGACTGAGAAACAGAAAACCAAAGTTATACAAGATTCCTCCAGGGCCAGACGACCCTAAGAAGAAAAAAATTCAAAAAAATACAAAAAAATAAAAGGCTCACATATGAAATATATGGGATTTAACGCCAGAAAGGAGAATGTTTGAGGCTGAAAAGTAGATACAAGAACAAACATTAAAAAAGTCCAAATGAAAATCAGGCTTTGGAAATTGAGAAAACTTGATTGCCGTCTGATCTCTAATCACTGCGCACATTCAGAAAGAATAAAAGACTATATACACACAGATATCCACACCCTGGTCTTGGATGCAGAGTTTCTTCTAGGGTGAGCTGCTGTGTCTTTGTGTCCGACTAGATTTGTTGACAAGATGCAGAATACTGGGCAGCTGGGAAGGGGCTCTCTGCGCCTGTTTGTCTTACTTGATGAGGCTGGTCTTTAGCTGTGAAGAAAGCACCTTCTCCAATTGCCAAGTGGCAGGCCCGTCTCTACTATAAGAACTACACGGGGCGATTAGTCAGTGGCTGCCTTTGAGTTAAATCGGAGGCATCTGCATTAAAACGTATTGACTTCTTTACTGCTGGAAGATAATAACAGTCTATTTTCTCGGAGAAAAGGGCCTGAAAATAAGGCTTCCCTGCTGATAAGTCAGGTGGTGCATGGACCAAGGAAAGCGGCCCTTTTTTTAACAGAAAGACACTCTTTGTTCCGTTTGCTTCTGGTGTTGGTACTAGGAATTTTGATTACAACAAAGAGCCTCTGTGAACTGTAAATTTAGTTAGAAATCGATCCAGACACACACTTGGCTTCGTCATCGGCGCTGAGCTCGCTGCCAGGTGGCCACTGGCAAACAGGGACGGCAGAACACCTGATCAGCGGGATGCTATATTTGAGCACAGAGAACGATTAGAATAAGAGAAAGGGCAACAAAGTGAGTGCTAATTGCATTGTTTTAAACTAGCAAAGTTTTTCCTTATATTTTTTTTGTTACTATTACTAGCTCTTTTTAGTAATTTCAGCAAAGCCCTAGGGGTTTGACCGGTGACGGGGATGAGAAGATGCCAGGGTTTCACCGATTCAAAGACATATATGTTTTTTTTGCAGTTTAAGAGCTCTATAAAATTGATGGCATCTATTTGATGAAATAAATCATTGCTACTAAGACAACTGAGGATTTGTATCAGGGATTCTGCTAAGAATTTTATATGTATGTACTTTAAATTACCTAGGAGGTAAGCACTATGATTGCTTCCTTTGTAGGGGTGAAGAAACAAAAATATAGAGAGGTTCAGTGACTTCCTTAAGGTCACACAGCTTGAGCCAGGGGCCAAATTTAGGCAGCGTTAAGTCCAGTCCATGGACCCTGCCACTGAGCCCTTATGAACTAAATGAGCAGGTGTCCCCGAGTGGCAGGTGGGTCTGGGCCCCATCTGAAACTATGTGCCTCGGGAAGGTAATGACTTCCCTACCTGCACCCCCAATGCTAGAGTATCAGGAGACTCCGCTTTAGAACAGTAAATTTAGCCACTCAGTATGCCCCGACCCGAAAGGGAGTCAATCTGGTTTATACAGCTCAGATATACAAGAGGTGTTATTGCTTTTTTATTTCGTGAACTCACTCATTTTTTTCATTCCATTATCTAAAACACCATAACTTATTCTAAATTAATTTTTTTTCCTATCTTGTGTGGCTCATATGTCAAAAATACTTAAAAACAGAGGCTTTTCCCTCATTTATTGTATTCTTCAACTTTGCATAAGAGATGAAAACAGATCTCTGTCACCCTCCACTTGCTTACTTTAGGAAAATGGAGGAGCTGCTTCCAAGAAAAACCTAGTAATTCAAATGTGGCAAACACACAAAACAAATCAGGGGTAGGAGTGTGTAGGTGTGTGTGTGTGTGTGTGTGTGTGTGTGTGTGTGTGTCTGTGCATGTGCGCCCGTGTTCGCGTGTGTTTGGTTTCTTGTTTGTGTCTGTATAGTGCCCTAATGAACAGTCACCCTCATAAGTTAACACATAAATACATAAATTATAAATGAATTGAAAGCAGATTTGACAAGTGGTTTTACATTATGAAAGCTGGCAGGTTTACAAATCATGTAGCAATGAAAGCTATCTGCGTACAAATGTACTCTGGCACACATGGTCAAATACACCAAGAGTCTTTTCCTAGGGAAAATAGAAATGTTTTCTTTGTGGTCATTGCTTTGATGACAGACAACTTTTTGCCTTCTATGGAAAAATACAATGTTTACCATTGGGCATGAAGAAATGTCTATGGAGAAAAGGAATGCATTCCTAGCGTGTCATAGGAAAACCACTGCATGTTCCAAGGGATAGTCATGCACATTGATAAGCATGACATTTTCACAGAAACTTTTGATATAAATATTATTCTAGTTGGAGACTCGGGTTTCTAGACTCTATAATCAGGGCATGGTACGATTCAAATAGTAAAAGATGTAGGTCTCTAGGGCAGGTCAATTAAGGCACACTGTTCTTCTAATGACAAGAGGGAATACACTGGTGACCTGGTTCCACACACTGGGTTTGTCACCTGAACAAGTTATTCTTTTCTTAGCCTCTTGTTCCTGACCTCTAGGATGAGGTGACTCAACTCTGGGGTCTATTCTAACTCTCAACATTTAAAAGTAAGATCTAAGTAATAATTGTAAATGTCTCTATATGTCTTGGCACTGTCTCAATATATTTTATGTTTCATGAATAATATATCTTTACTTCTCTCACTAGAGTGTTGTGAATACCCTAACTTCATAGGCAAAGGGGCCACATACATAATGCTATTAAAAGAGAAGGACAGGACTTTGATATCTGAAAAGTGTCAGATGAGAAGCTCTTTACCACTTGACAGGCACGAGACGTGAAAGCATTGCCGTAAGCACAGTAAGAAACTCTCAGCACACTGGGGTGCTAACTGGTGGAGGGCATGTGGGCAATAAGATCAAAGATCACCCAACTCCAGCGATGGCAGCAAAGATGTAGGGACTGGACTTTGTGATGGGAACAGACCACGTCCAGCCTGCTATGAACCTGTTTCTTGCCCCTCTCCGATCCCCACAGAGAAGACTGCTCTTCAGAGTAGTTATGCTGTGTGTGCTTAAGATACTACTGCTAAAAAGTTCATAACAGATTTAAAGCCAGGTGTTTGATAAGTATTCATGACTGTGCAATGTCATGGCAGGATGGACTGTGTCCAAAGGGTAATCTCTTAAGTCAGCCATTGGAAGAAATCTGGAAGAAAATTTGCCCTTGGGACTGTTTGAAAAGGGAGTTATTTTCTCCACCGACATGACAAAATGCATAAAATCTAATAACGTACCTGAAATAGATGATGTGATCTAAGGGATTATTTCCATGGGAAACTGTATCGTGAAAACCAAACTGGGAGCTAGTTTCACGTATTCTCTACCTGTAAGTTTTCTTGCTAGTGACCACCAGGCAACCATTGTGTCAGGGTCTTGACCAATGGGGGTGGAGTGAATCCATACAGTCAACAGTGTATTAACCCTAGCTCTAAAAAAGTAAGGAACTCATCTACATAACTGAGGAAGAAGGTTTCTTCTGCCTTATTTACTCACATTACAACGAACAATTGTGCCAATGTGCAGAAGTCAGTGTATTTCTACTTACAACAGTGCTATTTGCAAACTTGTAAGTAATTTAAGCATGTGTGTTCCTAAACTAAGAATTGCTTCATAATCCCCTAATTCTTCTTCCTCTCCCCAAGTTTTCTATTTCTCTTTCCATTATATACATCAATGACAAATTACCTTCCTAACAAACCACTTTGTAAGTATGCTCTGTATTCTCATACCATACTCTGAAAAACTTTTTATCGTAGGATTGATTTTATTGCAATGTTTCACTGAAATGCTTTGTTCAGTGAAAGGGTAAATTACTTGAGAAGATAGCTATTGTAGGAACTTAATAAATACTTTATTAACTTATTAAGACTACATGATACTTTATTAATAACTTAGTATAATTATCTCTCTACAAAAATATTTCTTTGGTACACTATCTTAAAATAGTTTAATTTTTAGCTACAATTTTTGAGCTCTTTTACATATGTATATACATACATAAAGATGTATAAGTCATACACACACACACACAAAAATCACATTATGTGTCCTGGAATTTATATACATATGCACACATATTCCATATCCCCTAATTCTCATAGCAACACATATTTTTCCCATGAGAAACATTCATCTGAATATATAACTATGTGAGGCTACACCATATACTGTGTTCAATTCAAAATACAATCTGTCTGGGTATAAATCCCATGTCCTATCTAACACTCCCCCTCCGCCTCTCCCACCCTGGTGAGTCTGGCACCGAAAGCTCATGGCAATCCTTGGCTTTTACTGTCCAAATTCATTTCGCCCAACTTCCTACCATAAACGATTTGCTCAGTCATCACAAGCCCATTTGGCAGGGTGTCTTGTTAAAGTGCAGGCACACATTCAGTAGGTTTAGGACAGTGCCCTGAATTCTGCATTCCCAGTAAGCTCTCAGGAGATACCAATGCTTTTGGTCTGTAGTTCACACTCTGAAGAGGAAAGTCACACAGGTTTATTTTCCTACTTACCTTTGACCCTTCCTTTGACAAAATGCTCCTCCCTTTGTTTTCTTCCTAGTTCTACTAACGCTACCACTTTTTCTTCAATACCTTCCCCAGCTCTTCATCACTCCAGAAGGATTCCATTAGTATTTAGGACTAGCTCCTTGTTTTTCTTCATTTTTTTTTTTTACGTTTATCTATTTTGGCCTATTAGACATTCTGGAAGAACATGGTTTCTCATAACTGCTATATCCCTTCCAAACCTAGCATAGTGCTTTTCTGTGGTGGTGCGTGGATCAATGTCAGTTCGTCCTTCCAGTTCAGAGCCTCTTCCCAGAGTACTTTCCTCTCTCCAACCCAAGGAAGGAGCCAGGTCCAGATGGGCGTGCTGTTAGCAAGGGTGTCCAAATGCGTGTCTCCACCACACATGAGTGAGTTGGTGTTCAGAGTTTGTTATCTGGCATTTGGAATGGGATTGGCAACAATAAATGTCTCTTTTTTTGGATTGGGGGGGCTTCTATGCGAATAAAAGTATTATCTGAAACATATTTTATATATGTGAATGAGAGAAGCAAGAAAGTGGCCTCCTGTATAGGAAGGAGGAAAAATGAAGGTAGCCAAAGAAACACAAAGGTGAGAGTTCCAGAGATGATGACCAGAAATCTCAACAGTCTTTTAGGTCCTGATAACAGTTCTTAAAACACCCTTGTACTGTTGGCCTCATTAAAAATAAATTTATTGTAAGTAATTTATAATTAGGATCAACTTCCCTTTGTTCTCCCTGATGCAAATTATGGGCTGCAGTTGCTTACAACCAATCTAATATAAATAGGATTTATATATATATAATGTTAGTAATGACAATGCTAATTGTGATGCCTGACAAATGAATCTCACATACTGGCTTATCAGCTGTCTCAGTGGATGGTGAAATTAAGATTGGAGGGTCATATTCTGTATCACATTATCTTAAACCAATGATGGTTCTCAAACTGAAGTCTTCAGATCACCTACACCAAAGTCACCTGAAGTACTCTTTCAAAATGGATATTCCCAGTGAGAAATTAGTTCCAAACTGTATATCTAATAAGGAGTTACTGACCCAAAATATATAAAGAACTCATACAACTCAAAAGCAAATAACCAAACAATCTGATTTTAAAATGTGCTAAGAAACTGAATAGATATTTTTCCAAAGACACACAAATGTCCAACAGGCTCATGAAAAAATGCTCAACATCACTAACCATCAGGAAAAATGCAAATCAAAAGCACAATGAGATAGCACACCAGTTAGACAGGCTGTCATCAAAAAGACAAGAAATAAGTATCGGCAAGTACGTGGAGAACAGGAAACCCTGGAGTACTGTTGGTGGGAATATAAATTGGTGCTGTCCTTATGAAAAATAGTATAGGTGTTTCTCTAAAAATTAAAATGGAGCTACTGTATGATTTATTAATTCACTTATGTGAATATAACCAAAGAAAACAACATCACTATCTTAAAAAGATATTGTACCCCCTCCATATCTATTACAGTATTATTTATAATAACTTAGCTATGGAAACAACCTAATGTGTATTGCTGGATGAATGGATCAAAAGAGTATGGTATACATACAATGAAATTATTCAGTCAATAAACAGTAGGAAATTCTGCCATTTACACACACATGAATGGACCATCTGGACATTATGCTAAATATAATAATCCAGACAAAGAAAGACAAATATTGTATGATCTCACATATATGTGCAATGTAGAAAAACACAAAAAAATGAAACGGAAAACAGAACAGTGGTTGCTAGAAGTAGGGGGTTAGAGGTGTGAGAAATGGGTAAAGGTGGTCAAAACATGTAAAATTCCATTTACAAGATAAGTCCTGAGATGTAATGGACACTATGATGAAAAGCATTAATACTATATTGTATATGTGAGAAATGCTGAGAGAGATTTTAACAGTCCTCATGACAAGAAAAAAATCATAATGATGTAAGTTGATATATATAAACTGAACTTACTGTACTAATCATTTTGCAATATATGCATACGACCAATCATTATGTTGTATACCCTAAACTACTACAATTTTATATGTCAATTAGGTTTTAACAAAATTGGGGAAAATAAATAAAATGGATGTTCCTGGTTACCGCAGCTGACCTATTGGATGAGCATTTCCGGCACTGGGAACAGAACTCAGTTTTACTTATGTTTCCAGATGTCTATGGGCATTAGCAAAGACTTTGTTTGACAAGACCTATACATACTATTCTGACGAAGTCTGAAAATTCACCACCTAAAGCATTGACTTTGACAGGGACTCCGACTTTAAGGAGGACTTTATTCCGTGCATTCTAGATGCCATCCTCAAATAATGGCATCTTGCATTCCAGTAGGATTTTGCAGTCCCATATCACAAAGGGAAAACCCAAAGTATTCGTCAAGACCTTCAAGATGCAGTGACACGCATTTCTCAGGTCCTTTCTTCCAGCTGCCGTTGATTCCAAAGTCTGAGCCCAGTTTTCCTGACAGTAAAGGGATTCTCTCACCTGATCTAAGAATGCTGTTCTACAGTTTCAACCCACTTCTTCCTATTCTGACCTCAGATCAGGGCTAACAGCTTCCGCAGCTTTAATCTGTTTTAGACTCAGGATAACAAATCTAGCTTCCTGCACCTTGAGAGGTCAGAGTAAACCTATAGTGATTCTGACAAACTAATGAGATGTTTGAAAGTAATGTGGCTTGTCTTTTCTTCAGTTTCTTCATTGAAAACAAGTAAAGAAATGTATTCATACTTTATTTGGATAATAACATGGAACTTTTTTTTTCCCCAAAGGATTGCTCTGCGACCTAAAATATCATGCAGAGGCCTGTTATCACAAATGAACACAACACTTTAAATGGCCGCTGAAGCACATGCCCAGGGAGCTTTAATCACAGATCATGGTCATGACAAAGGGGAGAGTCAGTGTAGGCTATCATGGCAATGGCCACTGGGGGAGCTTTTAACGGGAGCATTGCCAGCATGCGGTTCTCCTAACTACTTTCAAGGAGCACTTCTGATCTAATGGCTAAATGAGTATCATTACAGGATAGTTATATGTAGCATTTCTGGAGAATTTCAGATGTAAAGGCCAGCCACTGTAGACAGTGCACACAACTGAAATTGCTAGTGATGCAAATATTGTCAACAGTTTAAAGTGATGCTGAAAGTGAATTAGTGGCGTATTAATGGGTTAAGCTATTAAATTTTAATGACTCATTATGGTACTTATAATCACAAATAAAGTATACAGGGCAACCATGAAGAAAATATCACACAGCAATGAGAAGAATCCTGATAACGATAAAGAGCAGGCTGCAGAGGAGAAAACTGGTTGGTGAAAGCTGACCTTCACTAAGTTTGTAAGCTGCCCCAGGTAGCATTCCTCATAGGTATCCCCTTCCCCCCCCACTTAAAACTCAATTTGCAGCATGAATCCCCAAAATCTACAGAAAATGCTTTACAGAATACTGCTCTAAGTTTAAAAGAGCCATTATGGCCAAGAGAAAGAACAAGGGAAAACTAAGGAGACCAATCAATAAAATAAGACATTTCATAATCCAAGGTGAGTTTCATAAAAGTGAGAATGTTCTCCTGAATACTTGGGACAGAATAAAAATATACAATATAAACAATGAGCACAAACAAACAAAAACTATCCCAAAACATGTAAACATTAAAAACCTCAAACAAAATCAACAAAAAATTGGACAAAATCCCTTTTATGTTCTATCAAATATTTGACAAAGATGTTGGAGTATTCTAATTGAAAAAAAAGGTTATTCAATTCTCCAGTGTGGAAGTGCAAGGGGCTACAGTTATGTTTTGCTTAGCTAGTGCAGTAATGCAAAATAATCAAAGGTGCAAGAGGTGAAGACTTTAGAAAGTTCATGCAAATATCCAGATTGCCACAGGCCTCACTCCTCCTCATTCTCTTACACGGAGCTTCTTCCTATGTCAATAACCCTCTTGGCATGACGCTGGGGTTCCCCTTAGAGGTTCTCACCACATGTGAGAGGTCAGGTTGTTAGAGCTGGCACATCCTCACTCAAGGTTAATACAACAGAAACCAAGAGAGGTAACGCAGATGTGTTTCTGCCAAGTCATCATCAGAAACTCTCTGGTAGAATTTGGGCTGCTCAGGCACTCAACAACCTTTTGTCATGTGGCACAATTCCAATATTTTAGTTGTACATGGCAATCTCATGTTAATTTAAACAAGGCCTAAAAGAATAATGTTTGGTTATCCATAATCCATGAATTGGCTTTAACATGGCCCCTGTTCCTTGAGAATACAAGTAATAACCAGTTTTACAACTTCCTGCTTGACACATGCCACAACACACACACACACACACACACACACACACACGCACGCACGCACACACACACAGGAAGACTTTTCATTCACTTTCACAAAGCACTTTTGCAAATTCTGAAATTTTAACAGACCATCCAGTTCACTATTACTTCAAAACAGGTCAGTTTTTGAGAACATATGACTATCTTAATGTAAAACAGCACTACTTTAGACGGAAGGATAAAATCATGCACAGGTACTCAATCATTACAGCGTTTTCAGGCCGTGCACAATTAAGAGTCCTGAGGAAGCTACTACTTCCTGTAGTATCTCTTTCTCAGTGAGAGGATTATCACCAGGAATCAGTGCATTTGGCCCCCATTTGGTACACTGGGAAGCTTATTAATTCAGAATATTCCATGAATTTTAAGACCGGAAAAGAGAAACCAACTTCTCAAATAACACTGAATACACGTAACATGTCATAAACATCTTTTAAAAGTATAACCACTGTATTGACTGTAGAGTGACATTCGAGTTGGCTACTTGTTACAACCTTTTTAGGCCAGATTATGAGTCACATGGAAAAGAAAAGGCACCGATAAAGTTAATTCTCAAGAATATTTTTTCCAAAGAAGAGATTATCATCAAGTATCAACTTACCTCATATTCCTGGGAAAACTTCAGGTTGTCATTTGCTTTCAACCTTTCAATATGATCTGCAAGTTCCAAGATAGGTATTGGAGGGTGACTAGCCATACCTAGTGAGAAGGAAAGAAGAAACGCATTTGAAAACCAACAAAAGGGATGCTAATAATTCCAAAATATAGAAAATGCTATAGTTAGAAATGGCCTGAAACATGTGTGAGTAGTAAGGATGTTGTATGTGAGGAAGCAGGCAGATAGTTTGGTTACTCAAAGCAGGACATGCTCTGGAAGAATGAATTTTGTAGCCAAATGAAAAGTCACCCAGCACAGTCCCCCTACTAACACGCTTGGTGTAAAAGAAAGCGTTATTGTGCTATGGACCGAGGCGGTTAGCTAGTGGAGAACAGTGACAGTCAGGCTTGATGTCAACTTCTGCTTTGAGTAATGACTATTATGTCATTTCAAACTCCTTCTCCTGCACTGTGTGAAATGGCAATTGTGTGGAATTAAATGGCGTAAAGTGAACTAAGAAAACGGACACTGAGAAGGCCTAAAAGGGAAAGAGGAGTAGCTTGATAGGAAACATAAAGTGACTTATGCATAATCAAGGAAAACTAACTTGACGAATGAAGGTTACCAGGGTAACCGGAATCATCTGAACCTGCAAAGGAAATGACGGTGTAAATAAAACAAAATAGACCGAGTTTGTAAAAACAAAACAGAAATAAAAGTGAAATGGATAGTATGATATACTTTTTAAAAGGACGAATCAAAATGCAGCAACTTTTTACAGGGATTCACTTATACATTGTCACTCGATGTAGATCGCTTTAATACTTCACAAATCTGTGGGTGACTGACATTCACATGCAAACATGGGGCGCAAAGAATAGCATGCACACCAGCTCATAGATGATAATCACTGATGACAAAATCAGACACTAAACTAAGTTGCAAAAAATGTTTCCACTAGCAGCAGATTGTAGAAGCTGGGGTTGTGACCTCCTGGGCATTGACAAATGGCCCGCACTAAGGCTCTGTGGTATTTTACCTCTGTCCCATTATTCGACCCCCAGTAAACCTACAATCTACCCCAGGTGTAAACATCTTTGTCCACTCATGCGAAATGAATTTAGGGAATGAGCAAACGGTGAAAGAACATGGAGGGGGAAAGGTGAAAAAGAAAGAAAGCAATGGCGGGAGGGGGGACGTGGTGGTGGTGGTGGCAAGCCCAGTGTAGTTCAGTCTGCCAGCTGAAGAATATCACGGATTCAATTCAAAATAATCCACTGCTCATTTAGACAATTCCTGTGTATTTCAAATGTTTTCTGACCTTTTCATATGATTTGCATTGTTATTTCTGTTAGATTCATTTTTTAAGAGTAACATGAGAGAGAAAATGCTGACTCATGTCTTATCGATACACATTCCAACTGGCAAGAAACACCTGAACTAGCGTGCACCCAGGGGAGCCTCGGAAGCAGACAGAGAGAGAGGGGCTCAAACTGCAAGCCATGTTGACAGTCGGCTGTCCCTGGGACTCCTTGGAGGGTGTTAGCCTGTGAAACGGTGACCATTAAGTCAACGGGACATGTGATTACTTTATGGGCATTATTGAAAGTCACCCAGCAAGTTCCTTTATCGCAAATGCCAAAGTATCAATCGTCCTGGCAAGTTCAATGGAGAACTATTTTGATTCTTCTAGATCATCATGGTAGCACAGTGTCCTCAATTTCGGTGTTGTAGCATGTTTGGCCAGGAAGGACTGCTTCCAGTTAGTTAAACATCTTAATAGCAAGGCTCAATAAAAATGAGTAGGTTCAGAAGCAGAATCTGTTGCTGATATAATTATGCATTTGGAGCCCATTTCTGGAACTTCCCCATATAGAAGATAGTATTGCACTGATTTACATTCTGTGGAGGGCAGGGCTGGGTGACAGGGGTCTGGTAATTAAAGTGGATCTTATCCAGATGAGGCACCCCCGGTGGCAAGAATGGAGATGCAAAGGCACGAGAGACGCTAGGCTTGTCCGGAAATGGAAATGGAATGATGTGAACATCCATTGCAGTGCTTTAACGAGAAAATAACAGAGACAAAGATGTTTAGACCTTTTCGAGCGAATCGTGGGAGAGAGTTATTATCATATATGGACTGAGTGGTGGTTTGGCTAGAGAGGGAGGACACAGAGCCAATCAGGGAGGCGTAGGGGACTGAATTACTGCTCAAAGCTGCAAAAGTAAAGCCAGTTGGAGATGGGAAAAGTATTAGTATAACAGCAGTAGAAGACCATCATCAACCAAAGATTTGATCAACATATTTACTTCTGGCATGCACTGGCAAAGTGGTCAGCAAGTCTTATTCTGGAAGCTAATTACAGAGAAATCCAAGCAACCCTGCACTGACTGCTTACATTTTAAACTAGGACATACATATCACATTCAAAGATACCACAGCATTCAAAGAATCATTATTCATAAGACTTGTCAGTATGTATCGTTTTGGCTGGAGTTATAGAACAAGTGAAAATGGCAGAATGGATATTCCACAGAAAAGGGAGGAGAACTTGTGGGAATCTGATGATATAGGAAAAGGAAGCTCGGACTAGAATACTGGACATGAATTCTACTTCTGGATCTGCCATCTACTAAGAGGGACAATCGATTGTGATTAAGCACCTCAATTTGCTTGTGTGTAAAATAAAAGTGCAGAGCTAGATAAATCTCAGAGTCACTTTCTTCTTTGTGAGTCATTTTTACCACACGTAGAAGGGATCTGTAGAACATATGGAAGAACAGAGAAGGAACTCTTAGATGTGGTGTATGTATAAGGGTTCTAAAATTTACAGCTCCTTTTATTTGAAGGGTGGTGAACATTTACTTTTTGCAAAATCCAAAACTATCATGCAGTTTCATATTCTACATTTTGAATTATGTAACTTTAACACTACTTTCTTTAGCTAACCAAAATGCGCATCATGTATTAACATAAAATTATGCTAAAGAGTAAATCTGGATGAATGTCCTCTAATAGGAAACTCTTTAGCTCATATGAGAAAATAATCACCAAAGATCTATTTTTTACAACATAGTGCTACATTATTTCCCTCAGTCTTCTCCACTGTCCATCATTGATAAGGATTTAGATGATATAAGTAAGCATGTTAGATTCTGAATGAAAACCAAACACACTCAGAAAACTAAGACATTGACTTCACTATGGTGCCTTGTCAACCCTTTGTCTGGTAATCTGGCCATTGTTCATAGTCTACACACCAGAGTTTTTTTTATTAGACCACTGTTTTCACATTAGCATCATTTGAGGTGTTTTAAAATTCCTTCCTTCCACACCAATCAAATCAGAGCGTGTAAGTGGGGAAGGCACTATGGGAATTCTATGCAGCAACCTGTAACTCCATTTATTTAATTCTCATTCAAAAATCATATCAGCGTTTATGAGAATGAGATCAGCTTTCTTCTGGTGCTACACTTGACTCTGCTTTCGCACGTCAGCGATTATTAGCAGCAAAGACTTTGAAGAAGAGCTCACAATTGATGAGGACTTGCAGGGTCATGGCTTCACCAGTTCGAAGCTACAAACGCACAACGTAAACACATTTTAAAGGTACTTCTTGAATCTGACCAGAGTTTTCACTGTGCAGCTTTGATAAGGTATACACTGTTAGCATGAAAAACGATGGATACAATCACCGGAATCTGCCTGAGGTGGGAGGAAAAACACTGCAACTGCTTCCAACAGCAGACATATCTGTGAGAGTGATGTGGTGGTGGCTTCCTTATGAGCAATAAAACATTAAAATCATAGCATTTTAAGCTAAGAGGTACGTTAGAGCTTACTTAGTCCAGCATTTGCATTTCATGAAGTTAAGAGAACTCTGGAGTTCAGAGAATTTAAATGACTTTTAAATAAAAATATCTTAAGTAGGCTTGGCATCTTTCTATTGTATTCGTTCTAGAATGGCAGTTAGGATCACCTAAGTAGGGGGGAACTTTCCAGTGGGTGAAGGGCAAGGGTGGTAAGGTAAATCACTGAGCGTGTCCAGGTACTGCATCAACACCTTCGCAAAGAAATGCACCCATCCCTATGTCCTCCCCCCTAGCAGCCTCAAGGGCTTTCTTTCCTTTCCCCACTTTCAATGGAGGCCAGAGGAAGAAGAAATGTTGCTCCATTGTATAAAAGTAACAATAAGCATGAGGTGAAAGGGCAACCAACATTCAGTCTCAATGTCAGCGTTGTCTCCCGAGGTGATGGAGGCTGGGGAGGACCTCCGGGAGGGTGACACAAGTCAGCTCTAGAAGGTATTTACCAAGTGCTACTGCAGTGCCAAGAGGGAAAGAGACTTTGCAGATTTTTCAATAGCAACTGGAAACCTAGACTGTTATGTGCCGTTTCCCTGACTCAGAATTTTGTTGAAACCCTGTGGGACAAAGATAAGACCTTTACCAGCCACAGCTGGCTAACCAGATTGTGAATTCTGTTTTGAAAAGAGCAAAATGGTGTGTGTGTGTGTGTGTGTGTGTGTGTGTGTGTGTGAGAGAGAGAGAGAGAGAGAGAGAGAGAGAGAGAATATTAAAATCAAAGAAGGTTGAGAATGACATAGCACATGCTTATATTCACAAGGCACTGGGCTGGAGAACAAGCATGGGTGAGGAATAGGACAATGATACTTTTCATGAGTCACCCTCTGACCAGTGGGTTCATCTCTTTTCCCTGCCCCCCCATTAATTTTACTAAATAGAAAAATGAAGCTCAGAGAGATAAAAGGTTCATCCTTCTCAGTAAAACTATGACTTCATGGGGCTTTGATACCAGACCTGGTACTTCTCGTTTAGAACACTTCTCATTATGCCATGTAAATAATTTAACACTGGAAGGACGGTCACACACACAAAAATATGGGCCTGTGAGACTGGGCTATCTACAGAGTAACGCGGAGATCATAAACTATCCCAAGTCCCATCCAGTGTGCTGGTAATGTAATAGCTGTGTGACAGAAGGCATGTCTCTCCTGGTGATAGGGAAGAAGGAAAAGGTGCTACACACCTGCATTTTCCAGTTACTTCTCATCACATTATTATAAGCTCCCAGAAAACCATCAATTAAAGGGAAACAGTCAAAACTTTTAAAGACTCTAGTGTCATTTGGCAGAAGAGTGTTTTTAAATCCACAATTTACAATGTTTTTGCTTTGAAAATGCTGTTAGAGTTTAAGTAATCTATCAACAGTATGCTTCCAATGACTTTATAAAGAAACGTTTATCAAGCACTGGCTTTTTATGTTCGCAGATGTCTATAGGCACTCTATCACAACTATTTTGCTAAATAGAGTTGTTGAGATCACTGATAGTGGTGGAATTTTTAGGATGCATTTTCCCCCCTGTTATTAATAAGTATAAAGATTTAGGAATCTGCTCTTTATGGCTTCCTTCCCAACAAATTAGTTTTTAAAATATCTGTCAGTCTTATTACATAATGTATGCACTGTTTAAAATAATGTGAATGAAAAATATAGTCTATGTTTACTATCTCTCTCACAAATGAATGATGAATGAAATACAAAAGAGAACATTGATTTGTAAGGTATAATTGCTTCTTGGTAAAAACGTAATGACAATTTGACTTAATCCATAACTAGGATCATCAGTAAGGGAAAGCTACACCAAGAATGATTTTTCAAGTAATTACTGGATGGCATAATTAAAACTATTTAAAAAAATGATATATTTTTAATGATTTCAGAGGAAGAGAGAGGGAGAGAGATAGAAAAGGCGATGATGAGAGAGAATCAATTGATCTGCTGCCTTCTGCATGCCCCTTACTGGAGGGATCAAGCCTGCAACCCGGCATGTGCCCTTGAGCAGAATTAAAACCGGGACCATTCAGTCCACAGGCCGTTGCTCTATTCCACTGAGTCAAACCGGCTAGGGCTACAACTAATTTTTAATGTATAATTTCCAATAGTGCAGAATTTGAATAAACCATGTTTCTTTTATATCAGAAATTTACCATTTAAATTCTATGAACCAAGTATCAAAATCTATATAATAAAAGCCTAAGCTTCCAAGGCCATGGAATGACCAGAGCAACCAGTTGCTATGATGTGCACTGGCCATCAGGGGTTGACGCTCAACGCAGGAGCTACCCCCTGGTGGTCAGTGCGATCCCATGGCTGGCTAGTGCAGCAGAGAGGCAACCTCTGAGGCAAGGCTAGGGAACAGCAAGCCTAGAGGTAAGGAGTGAGCAGGTGGGTCATAAGGAATGAGGGATTCCAGGCTGGTTTAGGCAGACATCCCCTCAGGGGTCCCGGACTGCCAGAGGGAGCAGGCCAGGCTGAGGGACTCCTCCCCCCAACCCAGTGCACAAATTTCATGCACCAGGCTCCTAGTGTAATATATAAAGAGCACATGAGGTGCTCTTAATCTGTATTTTTATACCTAAGTTCCTTACAATACTAAATCAAATATGAAGATAAGGCAGTATATGGAAAAATGGACTTTGTTAGCATTGATCCAATTAAGAGTAATGATGGATCAAGAAAGCACAAGAGCTTTTGAAACCCATCCAAATGCTGTACAGATATTTCTGCTGCTGATATTGCTTTTTCTAGTCTAACTTCTTATGAGTTCCTTTTTTGTTTTTCACAGCCCATCAATCACATACCATCCATGTATGCTTCAGGGCAAAACATAATGAGGTCATTTTACAAAATAAAAATGAGGTCTGTAGGTTGTAACATCTGATCATCAATTGTTAAATCTCTTTTCCTAAAAGATGCAAGGATAAACACTAGAGTTTGGTTTTTGTTTGGAAATCTTCCTGGGGGGCGGTATGTGAGTATCGGGTATAGAGACAGAAAGACTTTTTCAGTGAAAAAAAAAATTCTGATGGAAACTGACAAATCAGCCAAAGGTGTGGTGTGCAGTATGTGGTGTCTGGTGTGAATGTCTGGGCGATGGATTTTGCCGGCACGGAGAAAGATGGTGACTGGAGAATTGTATGATGCTATTAGTTACATGTCCCCTTACACCTTCCTCCACTTGTAAAACTTGATCAGCTGCCAATTCTAGCTCTTCTGCCACATTTCCTCTCTCCCTTTCTCATTTTGCCCAATTTGTTCCATTTCGCATTAGAGACGAAGCTTATTTCTCTGAGATGAACTTTTAAATTTGCTCCAATGGAAAAAAGTAAAAATATGAACACATAATAGCAATCTCTTTGATTTTCTTATATATCATCATCTCTTGACAGTATTATATTTATTATAGTCATTTTGTCCAATTCTAGAGGCCCCGGCTCACTGTAAGTAAAAGCTTTTTACATTTCAAAAAAAAATCTGTAATTGGCAGTCTGTATCAAGATGGTAAATGTGGCCACCCTACAGCCCTGCAATCATGCTTCTAGGTGTCTCACATTCAGAAACAGCAACAAAGATGTGAGAAGGGAGGCTCAGTACTGGCCATCATAGTATTGTTTGCAAGAACAAAACACGGGAAAAATAACTTGGCCTCTGTTAATAGGAAATGAGTCCACGTTTGCAACATCTGTAGAGCAGAATGCTATCGGTTGTTAAAAGGGAGATGAAACTTAACCCACTATCTTGCAAAAAAGTCTATTTTTATACAGTGAACTGTTAAAACAGGAAATTGTATATAAATGCACCTATCTATATCTCTATACACCTGCTCTATATTTTATCACTTAAAAAACTATATATACATAGAAAAAGGCTGGAAGGATACACGTGGAGCTACATATGGTAGATCTTTCTTGAGGGTAAAATTGGAGTAGTCATAGGAAGTCTGTTACTTTTTATTTTAAATATGTCAAATAAAAAATAAAAAGTGGAGTAAAGAACAATTTTAAAATGTGTTTACTTAACCAACCAATAAAAAAATGTTAAACACACAACAAATTTGAATAATATAATGAATACCTGGATAGCTACAACCTAAGTACAATTGCTAACAAACTTTTTTTTTATTTCACCAAATTTGCCCCCAAAATACGTGTTGCTTTTGTAATTAAGGACAAAAATATCCATGGAAGGGGGCAGTCATAGAATGACTCAAGATTTTTAAAAATTTGTTTGTATTAATTTCGGAGAGGAAGGGACGAGAGATAGAAAGAAATATCAATAATGAGAGACAATCATTGATGAGTTGCCTCTGGCATCCCCACACTGGGAACTGAGCCCACAACCTGGGCATGTGCCCTTGACCACCATTGAACCAGGGACCTTTCAGTATGAGGCCAATACTCTATCTACTGAACCAAGCTGGTTAGGATGGGATTTTTTTTAAAGATAAAAATAAAAACATTGATCCCACAGTTTACTTCTATTTACTGTGTAACTAAACTCATTTATCAACCATTCTAACCCACCCCCATTACTGCTGCCCATAAAGATGTATGCAGCTTAATAGAGGTTTCTTCTAAAAGTTATCTTATATAAATAAATATTTTCTTCCCTTCCTCCACTTGTAAAACTTGATCAGCTGTCAATTCTAGCTCTTCTGCCACATATCCTCTCTCCCTTTCTCATTTTGCCCAATTTATTCCATTAACCATTTGAAGTGATTAGTCTAACCTTAGCTAAATGATACCTTCCTATATATTCAGGTCTCTGCTTTACTTTTGCAGGTCGTAGGCGACAAAGCGATGCTCCTTTAAGTGTATGTTCCACACTGGTTCTGACTGACGCCCTTCACCAACAACCGATGATCCATTATTGCAAACCATATTGTTTTAAGAGGTCAGGTGGTTCACCTGCTAAACACACCGTGGCTGATACACTGGCACTGAACCTGATGGACAGGTAAACATATGCATGGCAGATATCTACAAACAGAGGTAACTGTTCTCAACTGGGAAGGAGTGTGATTTCCTCCTCCTGTTCAAATGCTTGAGTGCAGTGTTCCACGGAGAGTGACTTGACCGCCACCCCAAATTTGGAAAGCGTGCCAAAGCACTGTTCCCTCCACATCTTCAACCTCCCAAAGACAGTGACACTGAAAGTAACGGGTTCTCTGTCTCCACGTGGTGCCTTCACTGAGAGATGGTGCACAGAGTTCTGACCTTTTCCTTCTTCTAACCCAGAGACAGGTGTTCTTGGGGCACTGCAGTGAAGGGCAAGAAGCTTTGAAGCGCTTCAGTTGTTATGGTGCCACACTTAGAGGAAAACTGGAAGGTGTGTTTCAAAGGCGTCTGAATAGATGGCAGAACTGAGAGGGAGAGGTCTGCCTCCTTACATTCAGACTCTCTGCTGAGACCAAATAACTTAAAAAGCAAAGAGAATTTTCATTCACAAGATGGCTTAACAAGAAAAGCAGAATGCATAGAACCCACGCACTAAGCTAAGTCTTCCTTCACCTTCTGAAAGAACCACTGAATTTCAAATGGTATTATGTGGTGTTTTGTCATTCACGACAGACTCATTAGAAGCAGAAATCAATCTGCTTTCATGAACATGCTATGTGGTTGGGGCTGGTTATAAAAATCGCCGGTCTCTGATTTCACTGAAAGTGAATGTTTAGAGTGAATGCATGGATCATTAGTTCCCTCCTTCTGCGTACCATTAATAAACACTGCCAAGCTTTATAATGTGGAGGTATAACAAATTATAAATTCTAACGTCTGATGTACATAAAAGCACATTTCAGAGAGTGGAAGGTACAACTTTTGGTTTAAAATCCAAAAATCAAGTAGTGTCATATAATCGGCTGTGCAACATTGAGCAAAGGGTCATTTTTTGCCATCCAGGGAAGCCCACCATTGCTCACGAATAAGAGGGGAGGAAAAAGCACAAAGAGTTTCCTAGGTTAACAATCCCACTTAATGCCCTCATCCTATTGGCAAGTAATTCAGATAATTCACAGCCACTGGCTGAAGCAAATGGTCACATTAGCATGATTTTCACATTAACAGCCTCTTCTATTTCCTTTGTGAAATGGTCCCATTTTCAGGACAGCAGGCCACATTATAGATCTTTGAGAGGAAAAAAGACTCGTTCAACAAATCAACTTAAGTAGATCGCTTACCTGAGCTAAAGGGCACCATAGAATGCTTCCTGTACAAACCGATGTGCTAGGACCTCGGGACAATTCCTAGTATCTTCCTCTCCTCTCCCCTCTTCTCTTTACTCATCGCCCCAAACTTCATTCTATTATCCATTTGAGTGGTCAATCTGAGCTTCTTTAAATGGTGTCTTCCATATACCTAGGTTCCCCCTGGAATTTTGTACAGCCATTGGTGACATAATGGGGGTGTCGCTGCAATCGCAGCCTTCGTTTCTCTTCCCAGTGACTTCTATGCTTTGTAACAGGTTCCCTCTCTATGTGGATCTAACGCGCCCAGGGACATTGGGGGAAATTTTGATTTTCAATAGAATGCTTGGGTTTGGCCCTATTTGCAAAATTATCCATGAAAGTGAGAAGTTTTTGCAGATGGGGGTCTCTTGGGGGAAGGCCTTTCTATTCTCTTTCTTGTAATCGCCCGTCCTCAGCTAGCAATCCTTTCTAAATAGTTCCCATCCATGCTTTGCATTAATGCTCAGCAACGTCCTCTGCTGGTGCTGGAGGCAGAGGGAATAGCACTCCCACTGACTTTCTTCTTGGGGCCACCTTTCGCTTTTCTGCTGAACCCCCATCGTGTGCGCCTGTCTCTGCTGGAAGACCAAGGTTGTTGGTCTGTTGTACCTGTTTCACTCCAGATAGCACTTGGCATGTAAGCTGGAGGAGGTGAAGGCAGTGCAAAGCCCAAGATACTGAGCGACCTAATGGTCTCCGTTTCTAGAACGTGCTGCTCTCCTAAAGGTGATGAGGCAACATATTCAAGAAATCATGCACCACATTATTTCTGTTGCCTTCAGCTCCTCAATACGCTGGTTTAGCCAGGTTGAAAAGTACATGAATTACGAAGATGCCTGTAGCCTGAAAAAGTCAGTATGCTACTACTTCAAAAAGTGCTGAACAGAGGTTTACTACTCAATTCATATCAAGTTGCCTTAATGGAGCACGAAGAAGGCCACTTGACAGAGATCATCCAAGGTTACACAGGGATCGCTGCTCAGTCATCAGCACATGTGCACCGTCTACACTGATCAGCCTGTGTAGTACTATGCATTCGGGAGACTTTTGGCGACGCGAACATTTATTTCCTCCCACCTTTTATGCTGCCGATGGTTTCGGTCTATTTTGCCTTTTAAAATAGATTTTTTTATAAAGTCAAACTTCATTCCCAATGTAATTTAAATAAAGCACATTTATAGTTTGTATATCCACTCTGTAAATGCCAGACATCTCTTTGAACGGAATAGTTACCAGTTACGATGACATATCTACATGTTAAAGAGGAAAATAAGCTAAATACAATAGACCGTGTATTTTCAACCCAAAGCAATTCACTACAAATGTGTAGCTGAATGGACCTGTGGTGTATCCGGCTGTGAGGCAGAATATCCACTGGACACAGAGAAAACCTCCCAACAATTGGGGCTACCATGCTACCACACTTCAATCAAGCAGACTTCCTGAGTCAGCTCTCTATCGTGCTCATTACCATTAGCTATTATGCCAGTGCCACTCCGTTTTATATTTTCATCTCTCTTTACCATTGATTACTTGCCCTTCATTTGGTGTAAATAAGATTTATTTAACAGACAGTAAAACAGAACTAGATTTCAATTAACAGTACAAAATGCCCCATAGCAAGAACAGCTTTCCTGTGTTGAAGCACTTGATGTTATTTACTTTCAAAAACAAGCATATTCTCATTCTCAGCCGCTCTTTGTCTCCACAGGAGGAAACCTGAATCGGTCAAGTAGAGTCCGACTTTGTTTCCTTCCCTCCCTCCAGCCTTCCCTTTCTCCTTCTGGCCATCCCTCCTTCCCTCTCCTTTTCATTCAGAGTAACACAGATGCAAAAATCTTAGTATGAAAATAGAGAATAAATACAGGGTGGAGCAAGCTTAGATTTGCAGTTATGAGTGTGTAAAACACAGAGTTTATTCTTGTATCATTATTTATTACTGTATTACTCCATATGCATAACTCTACACCTACTCTTGCCCCAGCCTGTATATTCTGAATGATGTAACATTAATCCACCATCTATTCATTCACATTTTAAGATGAGAACCTGAATTCTTTCCATATACGTGTCATTGAAAATAATAACTGTGTTAAGAAGCCCATAGCATGTAACTATTCTTAAAAGAGTATAAATTGCTCAAATTTGAAGAAATATATGTTTTTCCTCTTTTATACTCCACCTCAGATTTGCACAAAGGGCTTCATTTCCTTTCAAGACTTACGTGTTGGAAAGTCTCAATAATATAAAAATAAAAGAGAAGGACACACACAATTGTTGAAAATAAGGTGACACATTCATCTCTCACGGAGGGATCGGCGGGCCTATACAATTTCAGCGTAGACGGTAACGTGGGCAAGACGAGCCATGTCTCTTACCTGGCGTTTGGAAATTAAGGCGCCTTAGTTCTACGGGGTCTGTTGGATGATGTGAAGGGACCTCCTTGCTATTCGGTATGCTGCTCTTTCGAGAGTCAGACTCTGCCCTTTTCCTATAGGGAGAAAGCAAACATTTAAGACATTTTAGAAAAAATACAGAAAACTGAAACAGACGTAAAGAGCAGAGAGCGATGCCCCTCCCAAATGTTCAGTTTTAAAACTCAGATGGGCTAGCTAGCTTTGTGACCCATTCAAGGTTGCTTTTCCTTACTTGACCTGTAGTATTTGCCCGGGGCTAACTTTTGCTTAGGTGGATCATCTCAGAGTCCTCTTTCAGCTGCAGGATGAGACAGTTCTGTGACTCTGACTTTAGGCCTGAAGGCAGTATGAGAGAGATTCACTGAAATCCTTGCTCAGGGATTCTCCCTTATCCACTAGTTCTGTTTGTGAGGAACAGGACAGAGGATCCCTAGCAGCCAATTCTAAGACCACTGTTACCCTAGAGCAGTGGTCGGCAAACTCACTGGTCACCAGAGCCAAATATCAATAGTACAACGACTGAAATTTCTTTTGAGAGCCAAATTTTTTTTTTTAAACTTAAACTTCTGACGCCACTTCTTTGAAACAGACTCATTCAGGCCGTGGTGTTTTGTGGAAGAGCCATACTCAAGGGGCCAAAGAGCCTTGATGTGGCTCTCTAGCCGCGGTTTGCCGACCATGGCTCTAGAGTTAAGCTACTGGACCTCTAAATCGGACCCAGTTTCTTCTAAGAATACGTAACTGGTGACTACAAAGTGGATTTTCCCATAAGGCAGATAAACACAGTGAGTGCATTTCTAAGATTCCAGGTTAACCAAACACATGGAAGGAGATTGGGACACAGGAGCAATATTCATGTTCTCTTTCAGATTTTGAACCCCCCTGTACACCCCCAAATAAGTGTTGGCTGTTTATGTGTTAAGCTAACTTATGATTAACAGTAACTATGATTCAGATTTTGTTAGTGAAAGTCAATCACCGTAAGATTGGAGAAAAAGTCATTTCACCTAGAGGGTGGGTAGTTCCACTCTCCTAATGATCATTCAGGCATATGAACCATTCAGTTTCTATTTATAAATAATCCTTCACACAATTCATTTTGACTGTTTTAATTGCTATCTACTAGTTTTATTAAATACTCTTATTTCCCCTTAATGTTTCTTTATTCTTTTTTCCCCACCACAAACCCAAATAATCAGAGTGGGACCTAACTATTTTCTTTCAGTTTGACCGAGATGAACAATTCACTTCAGAAACAGAAGGCTTTGTCAAACAGTGCTTTCTTTCAAATACTGGTCTCAGCAATCCCCGCGCTAGAGTCATAATTCGAGCATCTCCCCCTCCTTCAAAGTGCAGGAATTCCAACTTAAGGACGGGGTGCAGCGGAGTGTTTAGAAAAGTCCCCCTGTCTTTTCACTGTGACTGTGGTACAGCTCGTTGGTGGTTGGTGTTCCTATGTCAATGGGCTCTCTCATTCAGCGTCACACAGATTGTTTCATGAAAAGAAAATTGTCTTCCTTCCACATCTGCCCATCTGTGTAAGATAAAACTAGCCAGGGATGAAGTGAAGATGGATGCAAAGAGAAAGTGCACTTGACTCATTCAAGTGAGATGCCATTGGCAAACTATGATCGACTTAAGGACTCTTCTTGGGTGTAGTCCTATTAAACCACCACTTTGCTCTTTTAAAACTTTGGATTACCCTGTCTCCTGATTTCCTGTTTCTACCTAAAGGAGACAGACACAGTCTTAGGACAGAAGGCACTGCCAAGCACAGCACCAATCAGAGGGAAGCAGTTGAAGTGAGGTGTGCGACAGGTACTGGGAGCTGTTGAGATGGGAAGAAAAGAAGCGATGAAGGGCTGGCGAAAAACATATGAGAAGGAAGAGAATGGGGCTCAGAAGCGCATGGGAAAGAAGGATAAGATGACCAGTTTCAGAGAGAAAATGTCACAGTGTTTATGCTGGGGATATCTGCCTTCATGTTCCCCCTGAAGATGCAGAATCTAACGGGTGAATAAAATGTCACTGAGTGTGGCTTGTAGCGAAACAGATGGCTGGTCTTCCCATTTCAGATCATCCCTGAGGCCTTTCTCAGGTTTGGGTCTCTTAACACACATTTGCAAAGATTCTTATTTCTTCGCTGATGTTCCAGACCCAATGACTACCTTTTATGCCTTTTCAAAGTGGCTCTACTGTCATTGTTGCAGGATTTTGGAAACCAAGAGTAGAAATAACATGGGCAAGAAAACTACTTCTGTCATGCAGGTGAGGTGGAACACCTTGCTTTTCTTCTTTTACACTGAGGCCAGGGAGGTGACCCTGAGACTAAGGGACAGAAAATAAATACCCTCTAAAGAAATTCAGTCAGTTTCTCTCGGGCCAGGAAAGCTGAAAATCACATCCTGCTGCCCAGATGAGTCTCAGAAAACCCAAAGCATTGGAGTAAAATTACAATTCACACTTATAATAAATTGGAAGGGGTGCCCTGCCATTTGACACCTAGCTTCTCCCTCATTGTACCTGTTCAAATGAGATGACATCCAAGAGCTCAGACTCCAAAAACCCTCACCAGTTAGGAAAACCAGCGATTTAAGTTTTGTTTAGTTTCATTTTGATGGTCACACCATGGATAGTTCTGGCTTCCCACACTCTTATCACATCATTTTAAAAACGGAAATGTGCTTAAATGGCTGTTGTCTAACAGAAAGAATTTCCAAGAAAGGTTTGCAAGATGAGGAGTTTGGCCATCATCAGTAATGCTAGTAAAGAGCTTTAAAAATAAAGTTACTGTTGTAAAGTTTTAAATGGCATATTCCTGTTTAAATTGGGTTCAACATGAAACTGTTGTAATGTTTTTTCCCTAAGTTTTCTGAGGTCTCATTATTTTCACATTAAACTATTTTAAAAAAAGCAAAGAATAGGGACTAGAATGAGATGATAAAGTCTGCCTTGCTGTTTTATGTTTTCTATTCAGATTAAAAAGCCCCGGTGTAAGTTCATTGCTTGCAGCCTGAAGTTATTTAGCAAGCACATGAGTTATGGGTGACGAGGAAGCAGAAGCCAACCTTTCAGAGATGGCTGAGATCACTGACAGTGTAAAAGCGTGTGTGTGTTTGGGATGTGAATAATGTACAACAAAAATGCTTCTCTGTGGTTGAAGGGATTGTGGGGAAGACCAAACCTCTTCATTTGGAACAAAGACTCTCAGACATATGGGGTACAGGTTTTTGAAAAACTATATTTACTTGAAACCAATACTATGAATATTCAAAGGTATCAGTTCCAACATTTCACAATTCTGACACCATTAAGAATAAATCTCTAACTCTGTCACGACTGGTGTATATCCCATTGGGTAAGCCAACTACAAACCTCCCCAATTTCTTCATTTATGAAATAGAGGAGGATGGTTAGAGGAGGATGGTTAGAAGATGATATCTAACTGTTGGCTCAAGTTTCATATTAATGGGACAAGAAGGCATTGGTAAAGTTGTGTGATGTGGGCAGTATTATAACGGCAAGGTAGATGTCTAAGTATATTAAGCGGATTCAAATTGTTTTGTCTTTTGGTGGGGGAAAAACAAATTTTCATGTGTTTTTTAGCAGAATTAATGGTAACTAGTGATACATAAAAATAAATCAATAAGGAAGACCCTCACGGAGGCAGTAAGCTTCCTGTCAGGAAAAGTGTAGTAAAGCTTGCAGATCAGTGCTCTGATTGTAGGGAAAATAATGCAGTAGTGGTTCTCAAACTTTTATCATGCACCAGAACCTCCTGGGAGGCCCTATTAAACTACAGGTTGCTGGACCAATGCCCAGTTTCTGACTCAGTAGGTCTGGGGGTGGGGCAAGACTTTGTATTTCAAGTTCCCTGATAATGCTGCTGCTACTGATCCAAGGACCACTCATTGAGAACCACAGAAGTACAACATTGGAAAGAGGGCAAGTTAGATGAGCACTGAAATTCTTTGAAATTCTTTTCTCAGTTTAATTTTAATCGGGTATATTTATTTGTCGATATGGATATATAGATAGATATTAATTAGCAAGCTAAGAGGTTAGATTAAACTAAGCAGTCAATAATCACACAGTACAGATATTATTATTGTTATGATTACTGTTATTATTCAAAGCTGGAAGATATGGAGAATAATTAGGAATTGCATAAGGGTTTTCATTAAAACATTATAGTAAATATTTGAAGGGTTGAACAAACTAGTAGTATTTATGTATTGAGAGGTGATCAAAGACCAAACTTAAAAACTGATCTTCAAAACAAAACAAAACTTATGGAACAACTCACATTTCTCTTGTGCAGACACACGAACACGTAAAAATGTTCACTTCACTCGAACAACAAACAAAACTCAGGGACCGGTTTTAATGCCTTCTAAATTTAGCTTTACATAAAGATAATATGTCTTATCTTCTTTACAGACAATCTTTTTCTCCAAGAATCATTTTAGTATCAATTTACTTTATATATAAATGTAGGCTTTATCCATCTTCTATTTGCCAGGTATCATCTTTTACTAGTATAGCCAACCTCCACCCTTACCCCCTCAATACCTACAAAGTCTACCCATATCTTATTTTTTTCTTACTGAGCATGAAAGGGGTTTATTCTCTATTCCTCACCTGTCAGGTTTACTGCTCCATTTTAATGCAGCAAAAAATAAAAAAAAAAGGAAAGGAAAAAGAAAGCTAAATGTTAGTTGGCCAATGGTAATAAGAGTAACCATGACAACCAAGGTTCAACAATGCTCACAGGGGAGACACATATAACTTACACACATTAGTGAGTGACAGCATACTGAAATATTTTAAAGGCCTCTAATTATAAAGTAAATGGAGGGCATGAGATTACATGGCTAAATAAAGCATTTTCTAGTGTGTTATTGTTACCTTCACTTTAATCAATCCATTTACAAAATACTGCCATGATTAGCTACATTCCTGGAATTCTTTGATGGTAGAGATATAATGTGATTTTTATATAACACACCATAAAAAACTACTGATGTACTTAATGGAAATACCACATTATTCCATATAAGAAATTTGCGCATTTAAAATAAAGAGTTCTCACTTAAGAGGTAATTTATTCCCTTAATGATCTAAAAAACTTGCAAACTGCATTGGACTGCACAAAAAAATTTCACAACTGCATAATACATCATGAGGTAATACAGTGGCAGAAATGATTTATTCAAATACCTTTTGACAAGTCAGGTGATCATAAATTTCTTTTCCAATAAAGAACTAAATACATTTAGTTTTGGAAAAAGTAATACTCATCATTATAAATCTACAGAGATGGCCCATCTGCTGTGTAGCTGGGCTAATCCAGAAACGTATTTAATACTATCCCCTGACATGACAGGTATTTTCAAACAGGTGCTGCTGTGTGTGAACACACAGAGCTCATGCTCACAGACACGGTCACCTGTGATAATACGTAGATTATTTAAATAACCATGTTTTTTTTTTTTTTCTGAAGAGAGTATATCCTTTACCTGTAAAGAAGTAATCTGAACAATCTTCACATTGTGGCAAATTGCAAGTATTAAGTAAGTTCAATTATAAAAATAAAATTAGTGAATCTTCCTTAATGCCAACAAAATATACACTTAAGTTGTTAGCGTATCTGGCTTTAGCATAACTTAGTCCATATCCTTTCAAAAATTCAAAAGCCACATTTAAATCTGACAGAACACATGTGAAGAGAGAATAGTGAAGTGCCAGGTTCTTAAAAATCCTACAAAGATGTCTCTAACTTGCTCATTTTTTAATCAATGAGGTCATCAGTTGCAGGAAAAATCTATCCCTCTGAATGGAAGAGAACCACTTACTGAATTATCAGGTCTGTGAATTAAAAGGCTGTTGATATTTACATGGATTCAGAGTGTTCAGTTCACTTCCTCTTCCATAGAAATGTCAGCCTCACCACATATGGGTACACATTTGGTAAAATGCAGACATCTGAAGGCTTTTGAAACCAGTGTATTTAAATTATAGGTTAGGGTTTTATTACAGCTCTTTGCCAGCAAAGATAAAATGGTGATAATATTGAGGGGTGGGATAAACAAGCGAGGGAATGGGGTTTGTTTAAGACTCTCTGGTTTGTATAAATCTGATCATTCTGTATGCCTGTGTGCCATGCACCGGCTCGGCAAAAAGGACAGAGTCCTTAACCGACACTATGGAGGGACAAGAAAGCAAAAAAAAAAAAAAAAAAAAAAAGAGGACAATTGCAATAATGTGGTAGATTCTATGATATAGATTAAGTAGAAAGTGCTATAGGAGCATAGGAAAGGGGGCCTGAAGCAGCTGGAGCTGGCAGAGAGGAGAGGACAAGGGGGAGGCAGGTAGACAGGCCCTGTGTGGTGGGTGGCATCTTAGCTTCCCTCTGAAGGTCAAGTTAGAGTGAGCCAGGCCAAGAGGAGTGGCTGTGGAGTGCGAGGAAAGGTGTTCCAGGTGTGTTTTCTGCTGACAGCTTGGAAATACCTGCAGGGTTGACATGAAAAAAGAGGACTCCAGAGGCCAAGCCCACAGAGGGCCAGTGTCGGATCTGGGAAAAGCCCAAGTGTTATCTGAGTCACATCTACCTCATGGCCTTCTCACAGAAAGGTCTCACGGTGGGTTTGAAACTTATTTACTCCCCCAATAGCGGCCATTCAAGAGAGACTATTTCTGGTCAAGGGCGAATTTTGTCTAGACCATGCAGGAGATCTTTCCAGCTTCCTAATCCATATTTTCCTTTTCCCCCCAATAATCTGTAAGAACTTCTCATCCATCCTGAAATGATTTCCTACAGAGTCAGGTTAACATTTTATTAAACATTTTCTATATAAAGAATTCCCGGACAGTTCTAGAACTAATGGTTGAAGCACCTTATGTGTGTAACAAATGCACAGGATAGACGAGTGCCTAAGAGCATTTAATTGGTTTATGGCTTCTTTTGTGTGGGGGGGTAGAGAGCAAGAAAGCAACACGGAGTCATTTAAAACAAACAAACAAACAAACTCTGGGTACAGAAATCATATAGTACATATTTTATCAATTGGTGTTTTCTCATCATAGAACATTATTATTTAAAACGTTCAATTATCCAGACTACCTACTTGTTTGATAAAAGAGGAAACATAGACCCAGAGTGTCGGCATGACTTTCTACCCCATAAGAGCTAGCTGGTCACAGAGCTGGGACTTGAGCTCAGTTTCATTGATTCCTAGTTGAGTGTTTTGCTAACCCTTGCTACCATCTTATGTCTGCAGTTTACATTTTAAAAGCAACGTCCATGTCACATAGAGTACATTTCAAAAAAAAATCATAGTGCAAGGTAATTTCTAACACTAAAGACCTTACCAAACATATTTTCATTTTCTGATGATTCAGAAGGCACGTTAGAGCCCTTACAAAACCTGCATGATACTGTTTTTTTCACTGGTTACCAATGCATTGTAGGTTTACAAATTACTAGGTTAAAAACAAAGTCAATTCAACAACCTATGTATAAACGGAAAGGACAAAGTATTTATTACATAATTAACTTTGCTCAGAATCCAAGCTATAAAAGATACTATTCATTGCCTACAGAAAATTTCCTCTTGAACTGCCTCACGATAATCAAGGAGGACATTGTTGGGTCTATTTGAATTTCAAGTCAGGAATGTTCTTTACTGCTGAAGCAAGCATTTCTATTTCAGAAACGCTTCACGGGCCTTCAGATGGTTAGCTAAATATACTTAGCATTCGAGGATGTGTGCAGCTCCAACAATTGCATTAGACGATGCTCACACATGCACACATGAAAATGCGACTCTATTTTATCTGAGTCATAAAACCTTTGCATTGGAGGCCTCTTTTTGCAGGACTGGGAAAAAACCGTAACTGAGTTGACTTTTTCCAAGCGTGTCAAAGGAAGAATGGAAAACTTAATGTTAAATTTAAATGTTAACAATTATCAAGGTTAAAATCCTATGTCTTCACATTGACGTAACCAACTCATAGATCTCTTGCACACCTCTGTTCAGTGACCTGATTTAAGGAGAGTCAGATATATCCGCTCGGAACAGAATTTTAAAAAATAAGACAAGCATTTTGGCCATTTTGCAGTATCACCAAATGTCATGTGATATGGTCTAGAAATGCAACTGCTAGCAAGCACATGTCTTCTGATCTGACTCCCATGGTAGGCTGTGGGAGTCAGATCAGAAATATTTCACTGAAAACAATTATAACTTGTTCTTGCTTTTAATCATTGCATTCTCTAAGGGTAATAAGTGCAGTTCATGAAGAGCAAAGGCTACTGGCTCTTGGTTGGATTCCCCCATCTGTTACTGCTCTGAGGCATATGGTTATTCCCGTTTCCTGCTCTTACCTCCTGTACAAGACAGAGGCGACTAAACACAATGCACACTGGTAAGATACAAATTGGGATGAGAAGACTGAAACCATCAACTAAGAGGAGATTTTGAGCTTCAATCACTTGCTATTTTATGACACAGATAACCGAGTGACCATAGTGATCAGGGAAAAATAATTATGGGTATTTCATTTTGTCTAGCTCTAAAATAGGACAGGCAATTTCATGCATTATGGTTATGAACTTTTCTTTAATTTGTCCCTTTATTTCCTTAGCCCTCTCTTTACACTGAAATAAAATGGAATGCAGCTTCATAAGAATAAGTTTTTCAGAGAAGTGTCTGGAAGGACATACTCTAGTCAAGAGAAGAAGTTATACAAAGTAAAATAAAGGCTATTCCAAGAACATAAGAACATATTTACAAAAGGAATACCAGTAAAGTGGTAATTAATGTAAAAGAGGTAATTAATGAAGGGAACTATATGGATAGGAAAAAGAAATATTGGAGATAAGATGATCAGATAAAACATGTAAGCAAGAATCATGATGAAGAAACTCTCATCTGATCTTGAAGGTCAGGGTTATGAGGAGAGAGAAAGGCAGGGAAGGAGGGAATCAGGGAGAGAGAGGAAAAGAGAGAGAGAATGATAGAGGTGAGATCGTCAGACTGTTCTGAAAGATGACACACTACAAAGGAAAACGGGAACACAGAGTTTCATGAAATAAACTTAAATTGGAAGAAAAGTTGATATGAAGGGAGATAATCATTCTAAATGTTTAAGTTAATGTATTACATGTTAATTTTTATAATTTTACATACTTATAATTTTACAATTCTATTTTTAAGTCTAAACGTATTTAGAGGTAGAATTATTAATGTTTTCCCTTCTGAATAAGACGCCATCTAGGGAGAAACATCTTGCTTCTATGTAATGAAGGCAGACACAAAATTTAAAAAGAGTTGACAATCAGAAAACATGGGGTACGTGTGAACTGTTTGTGTCCTGACTGTAATCAGAGACACTAACTCAGACTGATATTTGGGAGTATAAAACTGAGGTTATTTTTATTTAAAAAAATGGTACTTCACATTCGTCTTTGGACCCAAATGTGAATTCAGTATTGAAGATGTGGAATAAGGGTTAGAAGAAAAGCAGGAAGGAAAAAAGGTTATGGACTTCCTCTTTTCTCTTCACTAACCTCTTTTCTCTTCAAATGTTTGCTCCTTGGGTAAGTTTTGAGAAATAGCTGCAGGAAGGATCTCAGCACACGTGCAATTCCAGTTACGATATGGACACAAATGTGCAAATTTTAGTTTAAAAAAAAAACCTTGACCAATTAATCGTTTAAAACAATCAAATGCAAGCTTGTGTATAACCACCTGTTTGTGAATTGTATGAGTGTCCCAAATGGCATGCAAAGTGCTCATACTGCGTAAAATACTCAGAGGACAGAGGCTAGGATTCAGGCAAGCTGGGCAACAAAGTCTATACCACACACACTGAATGGGATTACAAAAAGTGTAGTTTTTACATTCTCTTCTAACTCTAAAGCAACCACACTCCAATGACTACTGGCGCTACAGGGAAGTATTTCTCCTAAAATCAACCACATAATGACCACAGAAGGATTATTAAGTCTTCAAATATAAGAGAGTCCTCAAGATCACAAGAGAAACATTGGGCAAACCTACCTTTTATAGAGAAGAATAGCTATGACAATGCAGATGATAAAGACCACTGCAAGGACAGGGCCTACAACCCAGATTAAGCCTTCTTCTTCATCGGTGATTGGCTGTGGATCCAGATCCATTGACACAACAGGGTCTGAGTAGGGACTGGTTGCATACATCTTCTGAGGAAAAACAGAGTCTATGTTAGTTACAAGCTAGTGTCTTTCGGGTGTGTATCTTTTGCATTAGAAGAGGCAAATATTTGAGGTAGTGGGTATGATAGTACGTGTGTGAAACAATGTTAGTAAATAAAAAGGAGGAGAAGGGAGAGGACAAGGGGAGGAAGGAAAGAGGGGAAGAGGATCAGCAATTTAAATTTCCTTCTATGGTGAAGTACTTTATAGTAAAATCATTTGAGATGGTACAAATTACTCCAGATATACTTTTTCATTGGGGTCTATCTACGGCATATTAAGTGATTTATGAAGTATGGCACTAGTAATTAACCAGTGGCAAAATGTTCAATGAGCATTCACACTGCCAACGTGTGCCATGCTATGTGAAAATCAACAGGAATAATTAGCTCTAGCTCTCAAAGACAGTACCACTCAGTTAAGGAGACTGCAATTAGAAACTAAACATTTATAGAGAAAAATATTAATATTTTAAATTAAATTTTAAATTATGTAAGTCATCCTTAATACTTGATGTATATTAGTTAGGAAATAGAGAGGCTGGACAATAGACAAAGCCTATAATTTCAAAAGAGAGGTCCAATGTTCAAATTATAGATACAAGATGTATGAACTGATGCTATGGCTTTCCATAACATATAATTTTTATAACTTAAAAGGATTTAGCAGTTCCCATTCAATTTTATTACAGCTACTGCTCAGAGGTTGGTGTGATTGTTCCCAACTGATACAGAAAAAAGGGAATCCTTATACAAGGCTGGGGGAATGGAAATTGGTACAGCCCTTATGAAAAATATAGAACATTGGCTCCTCCAAACATAAAAAAATAGAACTATCACACAATCCTGCAAACACACTCCTGGGTATATAGTCAAAGGAAATGAAATCACCATCTTATAAAGGTATCTGCACACCAGTGTTCACTGCAGCATTATTCACAATATCTAAGGTATGGAAACAATCTAAGTGCCCTTTGATGGATGACTGAACAACAGCAAGAAATCTGTATACACACACATACATAGACGTGTACAATGAAATAGTATTCAGCCACAAAGAGAAGGAAAACCTGCCATTTGCAACAGCATGGATAAATCTTTCTGAGGGCATTGAACAGAATGGTGATTGCCAAAGGCTGGAGGGAGGAAATGGGGAGAAGGTTTGTCATAGGGTACAAACTTTCAGTTATAAGAAGAATAAGTTCTAGGATCTTTGTAAAGCCTGGTGATTATAGCTAATACCACAATATTATATGCTTGAAATTCGTTGAGAGTATATCTTAAGCATTCTCACCGAATTCTAAAGGATACTATGTGAGATGATAGATGTATAGATGTGCTAATTATCTTGACCTTGGTAACCATGCCACAATGTATGTGGATATCAAATCATCATTTTGTACACTTTAAACATATACATAATTATATATGCTAATTTTTCCTTAATAATGTTGAAAAAATATAGTTACTCGGTGAAAGAAAGGACTGAGTGTCTATGAATTTGGCTTTTATATTTTTCTGCCCTATTTTAGCCTGTATTAAAACTCTTCTCTTAACTCTGCCCCCTTTTAAGGCCTTATTTTTCCCTTTCCCAATAGAGACCAGTCCACATCTATGGGCTGCCCCTCCTCTCCTACCACTCGCTTCTCATCTCTTCTCACTCCATAACTGCTCCGAGTCAATTATTTGACAAATCAAAATTTCAGTCATTATTCAGTTCTTACTCTTCCAGATGTCTTTTCCAGATTTGCCACTGGTGATCATGCCTCCTTTAAAACTCCCTCCTCTGGTTCTCTTAATTCTGTCCTCACCTACTCCCTTCCTAGCCTTGCCAACTGAGTTAATTCCTCTGCATCCATCCCATGCCAGCATTCTTACATATTATTTTCTGCTAGTCTCTCTTCCTCTCCCTTAGCTGGCAAGGTCACCCCCAGCTTTAAATACCAACCTCTATGCAGATTACTTTCTCACTAATGTTCCTAAACTTGGAATCTCTGCTGAGTTCCAGACCTTCAATTCCAATTGTTTTTAGAGATTCCTACATGAATCCCCAAGTTAAGAAATGCATGTGTGTTACTTCCCTACTTTCTGGGCATACACTCCTTCTGACTTGCCTTTTTCTCTCACCCTCTCAATAGCTAGGAGTGAAACACTGCTGATTTTATCTGATTTATGTACCCCCAAGTACATTCACCTCCTTTCCAGTCTCATGAGTACCACTTTTCTTAAGGACTTATTCATGCTCATACCAAGAATTTCTTCCTTCCTTTAACAGTCTCTACTCCCAATAGTGTAATTCTCCCAAACTACAACTATGAAACCCTTAGGAGGCTCTCAGGCGATTCCTGAATAAAACCTAGACATCTTAGCATGGTCCTTAAGAGTCTCCACAATTTGTTTTAAACTTCCTTACCACATACAACAAATTCTTTCACAGCAAACTTCTTGTTACTACTCCCCAAATACTCTGTTCTCCCTCTTTAACCCTCTCACAAGTTCCACAACACTTAGCTCCAGAAGTCAAACTAATTTTCAATGCTCTACTTAAATATTGCCTTCCACGAAGCTAACTTTCCTTAATTGAAAATAATCAATTATGTCATAATTGTAGGAAAAAATAAAATTTTTAAAAATTTTAGCCAATCCTTTTTAATGGCATTCATCAGACTTTTTTTTATCTGTGCATATGCCCTTTTCTTTAGTGAAAATGTAAACTTCTGGAAGGCAGGGATTTATGTACTATTTGTGTAGCCACTTAAAGCAGCTAGCTCAGAACTTTGCAATGGTGAGTTCCCTACAAATCTTTGTTGTCTAAAATAAAATGTTCACTTGTTCAAATGGCTGACATTATCAAGGAATAAAAGAATACCCTCATTTATTCCAGGACCAGTAAATATATTTACATTTTTAAGATGCACTTTTTAAAAATTCGGTTAAGGACATCAATTCTCATTTTAAGTGCGATAAGCCAAGTATTCCAGCTGGAGAACACAACCCCACAACATGTTTGTTAACTAGTTTCCCTTCATATTCTCCTCAGTGTGCCTCGGAAAGACATCAACGGGACTAGGAGATTTCCAATGCCTCAAAAAGGACAACAACTCAGGATATTTACAACCTTCTCAGAAGCCGATAAGAAAGAGATATGTACAGCAGAAAGATGTACACAAAGGACACGACAAAGACACTACTAGTAAATATCCAGGAAGCATCGTTCTTCACATGTGTATAACTTTGTTTGGGTTCACACTTTCCCCTCTCCTTTTGCTGGTCAGACTCAAACTGCTGGGCAAAGGTGAGTGGACTCTGACTTGAAATTCTTTACCAAGGGCCTCTGAGACAATAATCTTGGTCAGCCAAGATAGAAATCTAAGCAGAGGTTTCCCCCAAAGCACACAGCTCAGGAACCAGGGATGTGTAAAGTGAAAGGAAAACAAAACCATAAAAAGACACCAGCCGTGTGAAACGTAGGGTTTGTTCAGTGTGCGGGGGTACCAGAAAAGACCAAACTTGGGTCATTTTGCACCCACCCTCTTATGTTCTTGATATAAACCAATGGATTGAGGTTGAGTTTCTGTCTTGTTGAAGGGGGACGTTTTCTCTATGCAAATGATCAGTCCACCCTTGGAGTGATTAGGTGGATTAACAATCATTCATAAAATGTGAGGCTTACAAAAGGGCGGTATCACTCCTAACATTACACTAGCTGACTATGATCTCTTCTATTAAGTAAAGGATGGCCTGAAAACATATATGAAACATGAAGGCCATGCTGTTAGCTTTGAGAGCACCATTGAGAAAGACGAAGAAGAAAAGGGACAATTCAGATAACATATCTGGGGAAAATGCTAATGGCATAATGAATGAAACAGTGTGATGATGTCCACAGGAAGGTGTAGGCGCTTCATCAATGGTGATGCATTTGAACACTAGTAAAAATGTCTGCGCAACACTAGAAATCAGAGCTCTGACAGGTACTAACGGCCTAATGATCTCATGAGATTTCTCCTCTTTGCGGGATTCTCTGATTCTACCACAACGGCCTGACTTTGCTTTCTGAAACATCCTAGAGCTATTTAAAGGAAATTACTTCCAAATACCTAAAAGTCCTTTTTAAAAAAATTGAAAAGATGATTTCCAACACTCCATTCCCTTGATGTTTTGCCTTAGAACCTTCAATGAGAGAGAGGAAGCACATCCGTGCATTAACATTCCAGGAAGCCCGCCGCCTTGTTTTCAAATGACATTCTGCGCACAAAGGTAAACCAGATGGAAAGGCTGCCTTTGTGTTTTGATTTTCCACGGGGGAACCCTTCAGTCATCTGAAGAGAATCCCTGCTGCGCATGCTCACGCCGGATGTGGAGAAATCTTTGGTGCATCTCAGGCATCTTATATGGTAGTGACTGGCTCAACGGAGTGGCCACCCCTGCCAGTTTTAGGCCCTAATCTACTGGAGACACCGTTTAGAATAAGTACATTAAATGTTAATGTGAACTGCCACTTCAAGAGCCACCCTCTTCCTATCTCCTCTTTCTCTCATTTAACATTCAAAGCTACTGAAGCATACAATGACATAAGAGCAGGATGAATTACATAAAAGAAGACAACTCATGATTTAGAGTACCTTCGGAATTCTCAGTTTCATTGACTTATTTGCTAACTTTCTGGGGTTTCCTCTGATAAAGTCACTGGCAAAATGCTACAATGAAAGAAGCTGGCTGGGCCTGCCTTTTCCTAGACGGAGCTTCCCTACGAGTCAGGACAAAGAGTGCTGTGGGCTCGCTGGCAGTCATAGGAGAATAAATACAACCACCCCCTGTTAATATATCCAAATACCTGCAAACATCCCATGGGTAGCTGCAGAGCTTGTTCCTATTGTAAACATACAGTCGGCTGTCTTCTAGGTATTATACCAGGTTTTTTTGTTTTTTGTTTTTTTTTGTTTTAATAACAGCCATTTTAAAAGGATGAAGAAGGATATATGAGGACTAATGGCTGTCACCCTGTCAATACATGTGTCCCAAGGAAAGGTCGCGGGAACCGTGCCCCAACAACCTGGCACTTCACAGATTAGAAGTCCCCTAAACTTCCTGTTACAGACACGGCCCTGTTTGTAAGGAGAACTCAAGCAGACAACCCAGCAATGTCCCCCAAACGGGCCATTGTTACAGCATTAACAGTTCCTGGGAAATAATTAGGATGGATATACCTACGCATCCCCAAATAACCAGATTCTGGTGGAAATGTATAGAATTCCCCAGCACAAATGTATACACATTTTAATACAGATAATTCACTTAATGTTTACCCCTTTTCAGGGTTAACTGATTTGAAATAACCGGTGAAGCCAGACTAAGCTCTAAACAAAGAAAATTCATCCTAATGGTGCCACTAGACATTTTTAAATTGTGATACATAAAAGGTAAAATTTAGAGTACAAAATCAGCAACAGTCAACGAATAGAAGGCACACAAATACCTAATGAAATGATTCTTGGTGTTTAAGATTCCACTGCTTCACATTACCAGCAGTGCCTGGACCAGAATGGTCATCAGTTTGAAAATAGGCATTGACCAAAAAAATAAAATAAATTCTTAATTTCTGTAGATTCTTTTAAATTTTGAAAATAAACTGTGTTAATAAACCGTGACTTTATAATCATTCAAAATGAGTATACATTTTTGGGGAACACCCTGGCATGTGTTAAGTGCCAACACAATTAACTTACAGACTCTGCATGCTCCATCACTGCTAACACAAAGAAGACATATTCTTGACCACTTTGGAGTTGCTTGTTTGTGAATCCTCCATAATGTTTGTCATCTCCCAGGGTGAACTCCGTGGGCAGGACATCAAAGTGAGCAGCTATATATGGCTTTAATTCGACTTCTCTCCCATGACGGAGGCTTCTGCGTTTCCTGGATATCTCTTTAAGCAGCTAAGAAACAAAGAGGGAAATAGAGAGAGAAATGTAACCAATAATAACCCAACTTGATGATAGTTTCATGCGAGAAGTTAGTTTAGGACTGGGGACAACCCCAGGGCCAACCCCAGGGCCGCTTGTTCCCTCTTCATGTGGCACATCAGCATCACTAGAGCCTTGGTTCTCTCTTGCAAATGCATGTCTTGCTCTCAAGGTAAGAAACTGGACTGCTACTGCAAGGCCCAGGCTACGGACACAGGACAATTAGGTCCTTTGGTGGTGGCTCCTATCATTTTCCTCCCCAGCTAAATCTTTTCAAAACGAAGAGTGCATTCGAACTTGTCTACAGAAAAAGCCAGTTTGAGTCATAAAAGCTGTCAATTTGGGCTTTATTGTTACTTATTAAACTAGTACTAAACTCAGATAAAGCCACCTAAACTTTCAATTATTAAAATTTTTTAGAGATTTTAGTGTCAATTCAGATTGTTTTTAATAGTGAGATCATTTACATAATGTAAATTGCCTCAAATCTGCAGGAATAAAATCTGATGCCTGATTTTTAACTGACAATAATAAATAGATAGTGTTATTTATTTAATAACTAGTGGCCTGGTGCACAGATTCATGCACATCGAAAGGACATTAATTAGAAGAAATATTTTAATATTTGTTATTCGCCCTTTCTCTGTAATAGAAATGTCAACCAAACTCACAATTAACAATGACAGATCAAAACACATGCATGTGGTTGGCGTCAGGTAGAACTTTATATGTATCATTCATGTGCGAGTCAATGTTAATTTTTAAATTGCCAGAGCACATCATATATACTGGCTGGTCGATTGGTCGGTTGGATGGACAGTTGGCCACTTAGCTTTTTATCTATATAGATTTCCAGCTTGATTTGGCTCTTTGATTTAGGTGTTTATGAAAACTTAATGACAAAATTACTGACTACTCTTGTTTTTAAAAATGGAAACAATAATAATAGTAAAAACCAAGCTAGTGATATCTTCTTAATGGAATGAGATCCTAGCATAGGCAAGGATCACAGACTTCTGTGATAATAACTGGCTGCAGGTTGTACATACGACAGACACCAAATCTTTATGTCAGGAACTGGTAATAAACTACAGTCTCTTATACACAGAATTTTAAATGTGCTCTGCTGGTTTAAAATGATAACCTAAAGAAGTGTGAAAAACAGTCTTTTGATTATATAATCTGTGATGTTATTTTTTAGTAACTTTTCACTTATATCACATTTTCTGCGAAATTTGAGTTTATTGATATAATTAGAACTAGATGAAATATAGGCTATTTATGAGAACCCTTATTAGGTTGGGCATAACCTGTTTAGCAAATTTGGACCATCTGATGATAAATTCAGGTACATTTGGGTTATAGTAAATCAAGGCCAGAAACTTAGTAGTATCTTTCAATTCTGTTGTCAAATTTATATTTACTCATAAGGATGATGAAAATGACAATAATAGCTAATATTTATAATACTTATTAAGCACTTAGTAGGCACTGTGTTCAGAGCCTAAACATGTTGTATTAGTCCATTGACTCCTCATAATAACCCTATAATTTAGGCTACTATTGTCCCCATTTGATAAATGAGGTAACTGAGGCATAACAGAAAGTGGCAATATATAATTGGACTCAATTGGTTAAATAAAATGAAATTACATGTAAAAGATTTTTAAACCATACTTCTGTTTACTTGCTGAAATTACACAACATCAAGGAAACAAACCCAACAATTAAGGTAAATTGATCATCTAAATTGTTTTAACTCAGTCTGTAGTTAGACAAATATAAATATTGTGCATCTGCTTTCATTAACACATGTTAGTGTATACTTAGGTTTCTTTTTCCTGGATTCTTTTTATGTCATTTCTAAAAAATCATGAGACCATGCTACACTTGAGAAGTCATTGCAAAGGTTACAGTTGATAGGCAGTAACTGATGGTCCATTAGGTGAAGAAGGACACATGCACTGCAGAGGAGCTGAACAGTTTGAAGTTGGTTAATCAGAAACATTTACCATCAGTTGTTTATGTGACCCCTCTCTTCTTCTACTTCACTGATCAAACCCTACCTTGATTTTATTCATATTTCAGATGTAGGCAACTGTCATAACTCATCCATATCACTGTCATCCCCACGAATATCTTTTGCTAGGGTTTCTCTAGAAGATTTTGAGGAAGTATGTTGGAAACAAAAGGTGTGTGTGTGTGTGTTTGGTGCTCTTTAGAGCCAATGTGGCCAGTCATTAAGGTGAAACCTGGAAAATCAACCCTGTCCCTGCTGGTTGCTTTGATCTCTGCAGGACGCTTCCTGTGTTATACTTTAAATGAGTCATGTATGCTTGGATGACACTGGAGTTAGCCAGGATGCTGAAGTTAAAGTCACAAGTAACCACATTATTTTTACAGCAAGCTTTTTAAAGTGCAATGCGATGAAAAGCTTACGATACATTCCAAGTCCTGCCCTGAATTAAATGCAACTAACATGTGAGGGCTCATTCGGCCCCAAATCCATTTTGACTATCAATTTCTACTCTGCCCAGTCTGACTTTGACAATAGGAGTGGAGTTCCAACTCTATAAATTTATTATGGAGAAATTATCCCCAAAGGACACATGCGCTTAAAAAATAATATTTAGAGTAAATCTGTTTAGAAAGCTTTTCATTTTTTACGGGCCTAGATGTGAGGCATACATGGGAACTCCCCGGAGGCCACCATTCTATTTGTTGCTATTGATTGTTTGAACAATTTGAATTATACACTCTTCTAAGAAAACCACTTGGTCAAATACATTTGAGAGAGGAATACTGCTTTGTCAAACCTGGCAGAACCAAGCTATAGAAGAAATTACTGAAATGCATTTATTATCCACGGTAGAAAAAAAAAAGTAAATGAAAAACTGTCTGCAGGGATCAGAACTGGAATGAGTAAGCATAAAGGAGGTCGAGGCCTGCTTTCATTTGCTCCCCTCCACAGTAGTTACAAGATGTATTGGAGGTAATTCCAGAAGATATATCAAGGACTTTTTAAAAAAATCAGAAATAATTTTCATTTTCCAGTCAATGCATATCTTATTTCTTCCACCATTAATTCTACAATGTGGTCTCAATTATATCAGTAAGAAAAGTGGGTAGCAACCCATCCTGACCCCCACTTTTGAATTAATAAATGTTCTTTATCAAACTATTATACAGATTAATGTACCACAATGTGTGGGATGATTAAAATGACCCTTTGTTATGGGACTCAGCGGCACAGACCCATAGAGTTTAATTGCAAGGAAGTTCAATGTCATAGAGCGCAATACTTCAATCCATTAGCATTGCTGTGCATTCCGGAGTTTGGAACTGGGCCTTAAAAGAGAATTGGCTCCATATTACTTATCAACAAATGGCTCCAACTATAAATAACTCTTATCATTTACAACATACAGATAATGTATTATAGAAATGCAGACTTGAAACCTGTATGTTCCCATTAACCAATGTCACTCCTGCCCAATATATTTTTAAGAATAAAAAAATAAAAGTATTTGATGTCCTTGTTGGCCTGGATCTTACTTAATTCCTTGAAAACTTAAAGAAAAAACAAGTAGAAAAACTCAAAGATTCTATAAATTGACTTTGCATTTTAAATCCAAACCCAACTGAATTTTATCATTCTGCTGAGAATTGACTAAAATAATAAAGAGCATCCCAGGATTAACTGATTCAAAATGCTGACAGAAGACCAGCTGACCATTTTCCACATTCAGACAAAGGATTGCTATTCCTCTAACATCATGGAAAATTATTTGTTCCTTTATTATCAACAACAACAAAAATTAATGTTTTTACAAATTACTTGACAACCTTATTCAAATGATGCCTCAATTTATACTTCTCCAATGCTCATCTAATCACTTAAACAGTGACACAAAAGCATAATCCTAACCTGAGTCATCTCCCCTTCTACACTTGAGTTTAACTCAGATAAATGAAGCAGATGATGATGAACCCACTTCTAGAGATGACATATGTTTGCCTAACGGAGCTACCGCCCTTACCTGTCAGATCACTGCCTCCTTAGAGCAGACATGTATGAAATAAACATCACTTGCCTGTAATGCAGCTAAGGAATTTATGCTTTTCCTTGCTCCATCTGAATTACATTGAGGTAGGGAAAATACCCAGAAATTACAGGCTGGGTGATAATATAGGGCAGACGTTGTAAATTATCTCAATAAATTAAAATCTTCTATTTCCCCAAATGGGAGATTTTTTACTTGCCTTTTGAACTGATTCAAACCAGCGTCACACTAAAACAGAAAAGTCTCTCTTACATTTCAAATCTGAACCCCAAGCATTAACTTGCTGTGGCCTTCCGGGGTATCTGGCTTAATACTGCTGATCACAGCTTTCTCATCTCACTCAAGGTATGTAATAAGTAGGTTTTGCGGACAACTTCACACTAACTTAAAAAAGCAACAACCAAACGTTCTTCCTGCAAAAAGAGTATAAATTAAAATGCACTCACGCTTGTGGTATGATTTTGGAAATTAAAATAATACTAACTTAAAATCTGCTCTATTTTTAGCACTATTTTCTTATTTGGATCAAAAATTTGCTGTTGTCTGCCCCTGTGGTTAGATGTGATTTTGATTATGATATCCTACAGAATACAGAATAAGGCAAACCCATGCTAATCAGCAAAATTCTGGGAGAACCTGGTCAAGGATCTGTAGTGGGCCAAATGTTGAATTCTTCTGCAAAATGCAATTTAACATTTGCAACAGCTTCAGCTACCATTGCATTAATGAAGTGGACTTTGGCATTCATAACATTGGTGATTAAGCCTTTGCTGACAATTCCCTCACCTTTTACACCTCTGCATCATGTTTTACCAAGGGCAAGGGGCAAAACACTAAAGCTAACAAAGATTAGACAGGTTGTAAGCTTTATTGCAGCTTAATGTTTTTTAATTAAAGCAAAAGGCTCTTTGTTGTGATCCCTAGAGGTTAATACACCCATAGCACTGAACTATCAGACCAGCCAGCTGACCAGCCATGCAGAAGTCCGCAACCAGATTGGATGCTGAAAGCACTATGTGGAGAGGAGAATGCTCAGTGAATGAAAGAACCAGTGAAAGACACTGCCAGCGAAGGCACACTTACCTCATCTAATTCCATTTCATCTGGACTCTCCCATGGCTTGATAAATTTCCCACGAGACTTCTTCAAAGGCACAATTATTATGTAGTAACCTCTGCACAAGAATCGGCAGACAAAAATAAGTTAGTTCAGGGAGAAAAGTAAATGGCTATACCTTAAATCTTCCACAGATTCCAGTGATTGAGACAGAAGGCAAATTACAGAGATGGAGTAACTTGTCCATCAATGACCAATAACCACCTGTTTGTTCAATTTTAAAAACAACATGTGTAGACATTTACGTGTGACTTCAATAAGCTTATATGGTTATATCACCATGGTTGGCTGCCCTTTACTAGTATCATAAACAGGGTGGGAATGCTTGGTTAGGACCCTGGCGTGGGACACATACAAGGCTACAAGGCTGGTATACTGAAATTGACCAACACAAGCTGCAGAACCAAATATTTTCTGTGATGGCAATTTATAAGATAACTTTTAAAAAGGGAAACGTGTAATAAAAATTACTCTTAGTTTATACCATGCTTATATTATGATAATGATAATTTTATTTACATACCCCTAGAATATTTTTTATTTGGGTAAAAAGTTAAAAGCAAAAAAATTGCTCATAATATTATAACAATTATATAAAGACATTAAAAAGCTCCCTTTCTAACTATCAAATGGTAACCCTAAAGGTAAGTGTGGCGGAAATTTGGAGATAGCCACTACCTAAGGGCCTTCAACATAGATCTCAATGTAATACATCTACAGGAAGAGGCGAAAGGAACCGAGTTCTCCAAAAGAGAATAGCTAAATTACTAAATTCAGAATTAAATTATTAAAATTTAAGTAATGTATAAAGTTACCTGTCCGCATATAGATGTGGGCTATTTGTAAAAAAGTAAAAGTAAAATTGTAATTTCCATATAGCCTATACTATGCCTTTGAATTCATGGTTAGGGACTAGTTAATATCAATCTGCAGTAGTAAGTATACAATCACTTTGCACATAAGTGTATAATAATGACTAACACATTAATCCCTTCCTACTTCTCAGATATTAAGTACATAATTTTATTTGGCCCCTTCAAAAGTTCTATAAGAAAAGATAATAGACAAAGAGACAAATGGGCGAAATTACTGCCCCAGTTAAAACAGATTGTAGAGGGAGACAAATCTATGTATATCTTAATCTTACCAATAGTCTCCCCCTGCCAAATACCCGTTTATATCACATAATACTTTCTATGGACTCCATAAAGTTTGTGGAGGTTTATTTTGAAAACACATACACACTTTCAGAAGAGAATGCTGCCACCCAGGAGCAAGGGCACTAACGTTGCACCAGAGACCAATGACACACATAGGAAGGCCTCTTTCCACTTGTCTCAAAGCAAAACCTGCAATAAACTCGGCAAACCCTCCAGGATAAAGAACCCTGTTTGCATCGATGTCCCGTGCAGTAACCAGTCACCTGTTGTGGCTTTGGAGCACTGGAATGTGGCTAGTCTGAACTGAGGCTTGCGCTCAAATAGACAAGACAGATCTAAAGACTTCATATGGAAAACGAATGTAAGATAGCTCAGTAATAATTTTTAATAGTCATCATATATTAAAATGAAAATGTTCTGGACACACTGGGTCAAATAAAAAAGTAGTTTCACGTCGTCTTTGTATTTCTCCTGTAGCGGCTAGAACATTTAAAAATTTCACAGGAGGCTCTCATTGTTTTTGGTGGACGGTACCACTCTCGAGCCTTCTTGCAAAGAATGTGGCGACTGGAGATCTACATGGCCCAGAATTCAGGCTCTGTCACCAGTATGTCCTGTGATCCTGGGCTGATCCTTTAACATCCCTGAATCTCAGCTGTATGTTCTGAAAACTGTGACGTGGGGCGGTGATCACAGACAATACGGTATACAGGTAATGTGTTATGGAACTGTGCACCTGAAACCTGTGTAATTTTGTTAACCAGTGCCACCCAAATAAATGAAATAAAAAGATAAAAAAATAAACTAAAATAATACCAGACTGTCATCCCGGGGGAAATAAAAGCGGATGCACACAAAGCACTTAGCACAGTAGTGTGTAGCGTATTGCACTAAATGGGTGCCACCTGCTTCTGGCTGACATTGACCATCAGGGTGGGAGAGGCGCGCCTCAACTACCTTATTCAGAAGGACACAGTGAAATTCCCCGAGATGCAGTTTAAAGAACCTGACAAACTTTCTTTTCTCTAATTGAGGATTCTGTGGCTATACCTGAGCCCTCTCTCCCCATGGTGCTCTGAGCAGCTGTCAACAGACTCACAAGATCACATCACTTAGCCCTTCATTTTCTTTCCCACAAATAGTCAGGATGATCAAGGAGGGGAAGGAGAATAGTGAGTTAGAATGTGTGAGAGGCTAGTACCCACCCCCCCTTTTTTCAATGACCCAGAGTAAGCTTCCTCCTCTCCCGGTCCTCCCACCACCTGAAGGATTGGCCCAGCGAGTCCATCATGCTAAGCGAGCACCGAGGGGAATGACAGGGGGTGCAATGGAGCGTAGGAAATAACGCCGCAGATGTGCTTGATAAACACACTTGTCAGGGAGCCTCCTGCATTTCTCTACCAATCACACACACAGTCAGGACAGGTGCTCTTTGCCTAAAGCGGTGATAACGCACCCTGTCACGGAGCTCCCACTGTCCTCGCTCGGAATCGTGTAAATCAAGGTTGAAGCTGATAAATTCTGTTAATTTTTCTTTTTGCCATCGTACTTTGAGTTGCCCTTCTTGTACAAGAAAAAAAGGAACCCATTCTTTCTTCTGCAGCACTTCCCCACTATTCATGTTACTTGCAATTGGGATAAGGATTGTACAGCCTCCCCATCAGTAATTGTGTGGCTGGATATGATCTCCACTGATCTCTAAAGCATTCATCGACAACAGTCACAGTGGAGCCTGCTTCAAAGCAACTCTCTCTTCTCTATTTTTTTTTAATTAAATGTTTTTACTGATTTTAGAGAAAGGGAGAGGGAATGAGAGAGAGAAACATTGATGAGAGAGAAACACAGATCAGCTGCCTCCTGCATGCCCCTATCAGGGATCCAGTCCTCAGGCATGTGCCCGGACCAGAATCGAACTAGTGACCTCTTGGTGCATGAGACAATGCTCATCTAACTGAACCACTCTGCCCAGGCTCACAGCAACTCTTGTCCAGTGAAAGGAATGGAGTGGAGTGCTGGGAGTTTGGAACTCCATGTTATAGAATGTCTTGCCTGGGTCTAAATTCATACATTTCCACTCTGTTCTCTGCAACTGTGGTTTTGTAAACACCAATGTGGTTGCTTTTCCGGAAACCTAGATTTCCCCAGAGTATACTGCTTCCTTTGAAGCCTCATGTGGTGGCTGTTTATTCACTCCTCCTCCCCCACCCACAAACCTCAGGGTTAGGACTTGGGATTTCTTTTCTAGGACTGGTCCATGAACCACCACGGCTCACAGATCCTTGAGATCCTTGAACTCTGCCTTTCCAAAGCCAACATCCTCCACTCGAACATGGCTGAAATCTGTGATGGCCTTTCTCTGGGCCTGAACCCAAGAGGATGAACACGGCTTGAGAAATAACACATAGGACAGAAAGATGCCATGAATTCATGATCAGCGAGAACTCAAGCCCTCAATACTGCCTGGAAATAGACCACAACTTCTTCAGTTACCTCGCCCTTCAATTTTACATGGTAACGTTTTCAAACTTCCTCCCCTGCCTCAAACCTTAAGCCTCCTTATCTTCCCACTAGAAGATGGCCTTATCACTCATATACAGAGAAAAGAAAAACATTCAGACAATAATTCCTTCAACATCTGTCTATCCATTTTTTTGTACACACCAAAATCTTTCCTTTGGGTGGAGTAAGAAGACTGGCTATATATTTTAAGGCCAAACACTCTTTCTTGCATTGGTTCCCATCATTTCACTCTAAGGAAGTTTACCATATACTAGCGATTTTCAACCTTTTTCTTCTCATGGCACACATACAGTATTAAAATTCCTCAGAACACCAAAATCCTATCTAATAAAAGGGTAATGAGTCCCCAAGTCCTAGGGGAGCTGCCATGGAGAGTGGGCAGCATGAGTGTCCTGGCAGAATGCTTGCTTCATTGTCGTGGCATCGGAGGGCCTATGGGCAGCAGGCATGGAGAAGCTGGGGCGGGAGGCTTGCTCTGTTGCTGGAGCAATGCCCCAGCTATGGAGGGCCTCTGGGGAACCAGGGGATTAGCCTGCAGCCTCTGAGGCCCAGCGCGACTCCTATGGAAGAAGTGGTTCCTGCCAGCAACCACGGAAGTGACGGGTGGCCTACTGCATGTGATATCTTGCAATGGACTACCAGTATATGTATATTTTTGCTGACTTGATGAAAAAAAAGTATACATTTTTTAATTCATTTATACCTGGCAGCTACTGTGTTGGCTGCTGTCATGTTATTTGATAATCTAAGGGAAAAGAGGTCAGTGTCCCTGCCTAAAGAATCAGGTACTGCATGTTTTAAAAATTCTTGTGGCACATCAGTATGCCACACAGCACAGCGGTTGAAATTTGCTGCTGTATTATCACACCCCTTCTCTTTCTCATATATGAATACCTCAGCTTCTTCCACCTCATCGGATCCTATACATTTTCTTTCAACCTTACATAAATATAAGCCATTTAAAAACAAAGCAAACCACATTCCATCCCAGTCATCTTCTCTCCCCGACCCCTTACTGTTCAAATTCTGAGAAGAGGTGCCTGTTTTCGCTGCCTGGTCTCCATTTCTTTACCTTCCATTCACTTTCTGGTCGAGAGGCTCCTGCCTCATTAGCCCACCTCCCTGTCCTTGCCATGGTGCTCAGTGACTCAATCATGTTACATAAAAGGAGGATTGATGATGCCCTTCTCCTGATCTCTTAGCAGAATCTGACCATGTCAATAAGACCCCCTCAGTGTTTCCTCTGTATCTACCTCTCCTGGTTCTATAGTTATATTCCTCTGCACGATACCCTCATTTCTCTAGAACAGTATTTCCCAAAGTGTGGTACGCGTACCCCCAAGGGTACGGGAAGAGTTTGGTGGGGATATGCACTGCACCGTGCTTAGCTGCGCCTAATTCTACGTTCTCATGAGTCAAGTCAAGACAGTCTTGTGAGGCGTGAGATGGTCCAGTGTGCAAATAAATGTTATTTACAATATAACTTTTATTTATATTTTATAATGAATAATTTGATTTTTTTATTTTGCGTATGTACCAAAAAATAAAAAATAAATATATTTTGATTGTTATTAAAATACATTCATTTTTATTTTTTTTTGACAAGGGTACTCAGTGTTGCAAAAATTTTAGAAGGGGTACACATATGTCAAAAGTTTGGGAAACACTGCAGAAGGATTTATCATCTGTTACCCAGCAATTAAATGACAGAGTTCCTCGAGGCTCTGGCCCAGGACTCCTTTCCACTCCTTTACTTCCTTGGTGATGTTATTCCAGTGCAGAGCATCACTAATTACCTACACGCAAACGAGTTACAGACTCGCATCTTCAGCCAGAACGCTCCTCTGCACACTTCAGGTTTATGCAAGTCCAACTTTAGGTCTCCATTTCTATGTCACAAAAGTACTTCAAATTTACTGTGATTAAAACAAACAAAAGAATGCCTCCAAAAATAAATCCTCTTCCAATATCAACCACGATCCTTTTTGTAGAACAAGCTCTAACCTAAGTGTTTCCCATTAACAATCTGCTTTCCCTCTCTCCTTCTCTCGTGCCCAACAAAGTCCAATGGCTTCCAAACCGTTCACTACTCTTCACACCTCTTCTTTTCAACTGTCACCAGCCCAGGCTTATCCCATTGTCACCTATCTGGATTGTTCCATCCTCTCCTAACATTCTATCGCTATAGAGTTTAGACCCCCGTTGCTCAGTCTCTGACCAAACCATATGATCTAAAAGAAACTTGTTTACGATGACAAAAAAAATGCTTTGGGAATTAGATCAGTGAAATTAAATGAGTAAAATTAAACTGCACACTCTGCTTTGCCTGTCTGACTCAAAATTTAGGCTCAAAACACCCTTTTCAACATAGACTTTAGCTAATAGGTAAATACATAACTTCAAAATAAATATATTTAGAAAGCCCTTGACTACTTACAAAGTAAGCTGTGTTTTCCTACTATATTAGATTTCATTAGATAAGTTAAATCTAACCTTCAGAATTTTAATGATATTAAGTTTTACTAATTCTATTTAATATGTTATCATCAAGGGGCCCAGCTTCACATAATTATACGGGAAGCTAAGCTCTGGCCTTGGTGGCAGTCCCACTTCAAATTCAGCCAGGCTTCTTGTATTAGCAACCCGAATTAACATTCTCAAACGCATTACTTAACTGGGAGGTCAAAATCCATCTCAGATTTTAATAATGTTGTTGTTTTCATAGCTTTTGATTTTTTGATTTTGATTTTTTATTTTTTTGCTATAGTCATTTGAGTGTATATATCAGTTAAATAAAATGGATTTAACATAGATAAGCTAAAGCAGGTTGAATGGTTTCCATGTTTAAAATAATGTTTTCCATCATTTTAGCAACTTGCTGTCAGAAAAGTTACTAAATTATCTTAAGCCTCATTTTCCTCATTTGTACAGTGGCAGGTGATAATGGTGACTTGTGGGAAGCCTCTCCCTTTACCTCTCATCTAAATTATCATGGAGAACTGCTGTGTGACACTCAGATGTTTCCATGATCTGTGGCCATGCATACATGCCTGGCTACTCTGGTACTAACATTTGCCTGGGCCAGTCCTGTCAATGCCTCTTGTTGTGGAGTGCTTGATTGTCTACCAGCTTGGCCAATTCCTTGCTTGGCCAATAAATTCTATGGCTGTGGAGCCACATGTGTGTTCTAGAGTAGGGGCCACTGGTGGTCTGTGAGGTCTGAAAGGTTGTCAACCACAGCTCTAGAGCCAGACAACCTGCATTCAGATTTTGCCGTTCTGATTCTGCTACCGTGTCCCCAGGGCAAGTGAGTTCATCTTGACACTCCCTCAGCTTATAATGTCAAGCGCCCTTCTTGCAAAGACTACATCAGTTAAGGTGTGCACTGTCCTTCTGAGCATCACTACTAACTATCAGCATCAACTCTATGACCCCGGCCAGGCTGCTTAGTCTCTCTGGGCCTCACTTAATTCATCTGTAAACGAGAGGCCCAATGCACAAAGATTCGTGCAAGAATGGGCCTTCCTTCCCGTAGCTGCTGGCACCGCCTTTGTTCTGGCCAGAGCCGCCTTTTCGCCTTCCCATGCTGCCCACAGGCCCAGAGTGGCTGGGGTGGTGTAGAGCACTTGAATATGCAAATTAACCCAACATCTTTGTTGGGTTAATTTGCATACTCACTCCTGACTGGCTGATGGGTGTTGTGAGGGTATGGTCAATTTGCATATTACTCTTTTATTAGTGTAGATGGGGAAAAGGATGGCCATCTCACAGGGTTATTGTGAGGCTTAAATGAACCTTTCTAGTATCTTCATTTCAGTGTAAAGCACTTTACAAATTCAAACCTTCACCACCTTAATGACCACATGTGATGATTGAATTATTTCTCATTAAAAATTAAACAGATAATTTATTACTTCATTAAACTGCTAATAGTGGCAGCACACATTTTATGAAGCAACATTGTAAGCCATGCTTTCAAGAATATCTTCTTTTTTAAAAGAAAAGTAGAGAAACTGAAAGCCAAATTAGTAAGACCAAAGAAATGTAAGCATTCATAAAATACTCTCCTTCCTCATCTCTGTTTCTCATAAATATAAAATGCTACAGTGAAATTAACTTATGTTAGATACCTTCTCTTCGTATAAACTGGGGGATACATTTTTTTCTTACCATTTGGACTAAAATCCTACTCTTTAAACGCACAGAAGTTTTGACCACAACTTGCTTCTAAAACACTGTGGGCTTGCTAGATTTTTCTGCCTGACCCCACTGCAGCCTAAAAGCATTTAAATAGAAGGTTGAAGCCCTCCAAACTCCTGGGACCAGAACCTGCTGTTTCCTGGGAAAGGGGATCTTCCCCTGAGGGAACGCCTCTACTTCTCCAGACAAAAATCAAGTGTGGACCAATACCAAAGCAAGGAGCTAGATCTGCCTTCCATTTCCCAGGGACAGATTGGTTTGTAAGAGGTGAGGAGTTGGGGGCAGTGATCAAGACCTCCCAATTATTGTGGCTGGAAATGAGAAAAGCATGGTTTTTCTTGATAAACAAAACAGCTCTTCAATCACCAAAATTGCATTTGGTTAAGAAAACAAATGGGAAGCATTTTTCTTTCTAGATAGCATTCACCTAAATAAAAATGAGCAACCCACCTACAGGCCTGGAATCATTTGCTTCTTCCCCTCATTTCACCCACAAAATACTGAAAAAGCTATATTCCTCTCTAATTTCTATACTTAACAATTACTGCAAGTGGCACTAGTTGGCACATAGGTTCTTCTAATATGTGACCATCCCACTCAAACCAACCTAGAAGAAAGGATGGGTAACTTTAGCTGTAAGAAGCCCCAAAATATAAATTATCTAGGTTTTCTTGGTGCTTTTTTTCTTACTGGAGATTTGCTCTTTCATTCCTTATAGTTCAGATCCTTTTCCCACTCAAGGTACTTTTCTAATTTAGTCTTTTGTTTTTTTCCCCAGAGCAGCTAGGAAAAAAAAAATAAAAAAAAAATAGAACATATTTTTTTGTCCATAATGATTTGGTTTCTTTTTTTGTTTCTTAATGGTCTTTTCTCTTCGTTACCAAACTCTTATGACTTTTCCCTGATTCCCACTCCATACAGGAGGAGAAAGTAGATAAAGAAAACTAAGGAAAAAAATGAACAAGCTAAAGAAAAAACACTAAAAAACAGAGTAGATTCTGAGATAGTCTTAATTCATTCAGAAGTTGGGAAATGAAACAAAAGTCTACCACAATGGACTAAAATGCCATTTCCCAATAATGTCTAACACATTCTACCAAGCCAATATAGTAAATATCCACTGAAATATTCTTTCATATAAGTGAAATATTGAAAACCAATAGTAAATACTACAAAATATACTATTCTCTTCTCATCTTTCAACTATTCTTTCTCTGAATAGACACTGTATGTTTTTTTAATGGATAGAATTTAGAGTCCATATTTTCCCCCTACTCTTTCATTGTTTTCAATTCTTATAACTTTTCTAAATCTTTTTCATCCCTTAACACTCAGATGAGATATTAGATCCTTCCAGATACCTCCTCCCCTGATATCCAAGTTGGGCTAAATCTCTATACTCATGTTTCCACAGTATTTGCCAGACTTCTCCCATTATAGTCACATGACCTATTCTTTGTCTCTGTTCTCCCATGGTAAGATAGCGCTTTATCTCAGTCATCTCTCTATTCCCAGTCCGAGTGCTGGGATTATAGTGTGTACAGAAGATATGCTCACTGGATACCAACTAAAAAGTCACAATGGATGGAGAAGACATAGATGAATAACAAAAGCCAAGTCTTTATCTCATTTAGGCACCATCACATGCTGTCCTCTTGAAACAGTGATTTCCCATCCCCACTTCACAGACCAGCTAAGTTCATGTCATTCATTAAGCCTTAGCTTAGATGTCACTCCCTCCAGGATGCCTTTCCCTACTAAAGCAGGATCAGGAGCCCCTCCTGTGGCCATCTAATCTTTGGAACCTCAGTACTCTACTTCAACAGATCTTTTTACATGTCCAAATCCCCTAATTAACTATGTTGTATAATGTCAATGAATAAGTTTGCATTATCCCCACTAAACCCTTGAAACATTGTCTGGCATTATGGTGGGAGATAAAAGAAAAAATCAACAGAATATTTAAACAAATCAATGGATAAATGTAAACACACTTTCATATTAAATCTTGTTGGAATAAAAATTGCACTAATAGTTCATTCTCATTTCCAATGTTATGAATGACAGAAAGAGAAGAGTGAACAAAAATGGGTAACTTATTTCTCAGTGAATTTATTTTCATAATAATCTTTTGGAAATTTCATCACCTGGTTGAAATCATCCAATTATTTTATCAAAAAAATATTAACTGAATTTTTTTTTCAGGAAGGGTTGTTTCCTAAATTTCATAAATACCACAATAGCAAAAACATTCTTATTTATACTTTACTTTTTAATAGCTATTTTTTTTCAGTCCTATTCAAGTTTTCTGGAGCTTTGGAAAGCGCTTACGGTACATATTCTTTAACAATTCATTGGCTATGGCCCTGGTACAGTTCCCCTAACTTCCGAAACAAGACTTACTTTATATCCTCTACTTGCTACCTCCTTCCTAATAACTGAGATCTTTACTATTAGCCTTTTGTTTCAAACTTTTACTTCATTGTTTTGGTATTTCTGTCTCTGCCCATAAAATCATTGCTGCTGCTACTATTCCCAAATGTCTATCTTTAATTCTAGTATTTTCTTTAAGCCCACATCCCTAATTAGGTATTTCATTGACACTGCAATGTAACATATAGACAAAATCAACGAATTAATTTCCTCTTGATTTTTTCCCCATATCCTTTGGGACAAATGGCAGCATCATTCATTTCTAGCTATACCCCCAGAGCCATCTATCATGTTTTTCTCAACCCCCAGAGCCATCTATAATGGTTTCCTCTGCATTGATCTCTTCATTTCATTGGCTTCCATTCCTACTGCACTACTGCTCTGGGTTTGCCTCTGCTCAGATCTACCACCACCACCTTCAGAATCTTTTTACTTCCCTAGTGTCACCTAACTGTGTGGTAACTCCCCAACAATTCTCTCTCTGCTGTTCCAGTTCCCACTAACATACACCTATAGGATCCATGTTCCCTCAGAACTGTCCTAGTAGTGCTTCCAGCTGGGCACTACACATAAGGCTCCGAGGATCTATGAACTATGCTTAAATCCATCCACTTGGCCTTCAAATCTTTCATTGCAAGTTTCATATAAACTTGATTGTATGAGATAGAAGAAATGAGAAAGGACCTAGTCTTATCCTGAGCACAATGTCCAAAATGCAGTAGATACTCAATAAATACTTCCTAAAATAGAGAAATGAAAAATTGGTAATTATCCAAATGGTATCATGTCACTCTACCACATGAAACCCTTTAACAGATTGTCACTGTCTACAGAACATGGTCCCAACTTCTGAGCCAGAGGTGACCCCTGTACACTTCTCCGGCCAGGCTTGCAGGAGCGCTCGGGGCTCCAGCCTCACAGAATCACTTGCTTCCTCTATGAAGGGACTTTATATACAATCTTCTCACTCTGATTTTTTTTTGCCAGTCTCTTATTTGTTCTTCCAAATTAAACTCAGAAACTTCTTTGACCAACTCCATTCCAGTTTGGCTGCTCTTGAGAATATAAATCTATCACTAATATATATTACATCTATTTCTCTGTGTCCCCCACTCAATGGTAAGCTCTTTGGAGGCAGGGATCACATCTTTTTTTATTCTCCATGGCCTTCCACCATGCTCATACTTAATACACTTCGGTGTAAATACTTTTGTTTCCTGTTGGCTGTAACTAAAGAGCTATGCTGGGTATCTATTCTAGTGGTTACAACCAACTAACTATATACAACCAACAAACTACTAAGATGACTGGATTAAACTCTCTTCTGAAGGTCCAATGGCTTCTACACTGTGCTCCATTCAACCCAGAAAGTCTGCATTTTCCACTTACATGTTTTCCCCATGTCATTCTGAATTTTAACTTTTGAAATTTCTATCTTTCAGCACATGTATAAAATACTAGTGTTATATACCTATTTGCTTGTCTGATTCCCCAGAGTTCTTTTATGTTATTGTACTTTATACGATACCCCACAATAATTTGCCACATATCAGAGCCATTCAACTATTCACCTTCCTCCATATATGATGACATAGACTCCTTTATAGCAATGACCATGTTATATTTGCCCTGCTCTATCTTTCCTAAGAAACACTGTTCCTGGAGCACACAAAATACTAAATGTTAACATAATGAGAATCTGTGTTACAATGAACACCAGATCACAGCGTAGTGAATAACAAAACGATCTGTTACTCTACGTGCAGCAATTTATTCTTCTATAACACTACTACCCCGAGCTGTGACTTTCTTTTTCCCTCACTGGCATTTCTATCCCTCAGCCCTAAGCCTTCCATCCACTTACTTTATGTTCTCATTGGCAGGGACCTCGGGCAGCTGCACGGTAATCATGCCGTCCAGGTTGGTCTTCCCGATGAAGGCGGGCTTGGTGCGCAGCACATCCGGCGCCGTCTTCGCCGTCACCCGGTGCTGCAGCCCCCCGGCGCTGTTCCCACGGTTTGTCAGCACGAATGAGTACGACTTCTCAGGCTTCAGGTTGACAATTAACTTTTGTGTAGCTCGGCCATCCACTTCCTCTACCATTTTCCCATCATCATAGAGAATCTAGGGAAATACCACCCATCACGGAGAGGCTAGGTATGCTTCCTAAACTCATGTGCACTTGCTTATAAAAAATGCATATCCGATCAATTTCAATTTCAGGATAACTCCTAAGCCAATAAGTACTCACAAATCCTAGAGATGGCATCAATCTTTCATTCCGTTCTTACTGTGTAACAATAGAATATGTCTAACTCTTAGCAAAAATACACAAAGAGAGGCACAATAACTTTTCAATGTTGACTTGTCAGTTGCATGTGACAGAAATGGAACGTGTGCAGGGATGCTTTAGGTTCCCAATGTATTATACACATCACTTTTCCCTAAACGTTGCCATTCCTGTTCCTAAATATATTTTAACTTTCAAAAAATGTCTCTCTCCTCTTCATTCCATAGCCTTGTACTTCTTGCTAGCTTCTCTCACCATCTCTCCATGGAGATCAAATTCTCAACCAGAGTTTAAAATGTGCAAAGAATTCAGGCCAATAAAGGTATTTTTAATAAAGGATTATATATATATATATAATCCATACACATTTCCTTTTCTGGGGGAAAACAAAAACACTAGCTTAGATGTGAAAAGTTCAACTTGCAAATACAAGGTCACCTACAGAGGAATGCCAGCACTGGGCTTGAGCTCTTCAGAGGGGAAAGACCACACTGCCAAAGGGCCGGACTCAGCCCAGTATGTGAGAGCCACAAATGAGCAAGGATGCATTCCAGAACCAAAGTTGTCTGGTCTGCTTTTTGGTAACTCACCCAGGTGCACTGCCCCCGGCCCCTCCGCTTTTTCCTGTGATTTCTTACACATCCCAAAGACAGCTTACCTTGAAAGGCATGGCGGAATTATAATTCTCTGGAATCTCCCAAGACAGCAGCACTGAAGTCTTCATCACTGCTTTGACATGAAAATTTTTTGCAAACACTGCTGGAAAAGGAAAAACAGTGTATTTAAACCACTCCTACAAACCACGACCTGTCCTTGACCATCTTGGACCACAGGCCTCATGCTAGATGCTTTCTACTTGGATCAGAGAGAGAAGCGGTGATTTGCCTACCTGGTTAAGAGCATTCACTTAAATACCTCATTCTCACAAAGATCTCTCCTTTCTCTCCATGTCGGTCACCTCTATCGTGTTTTCCTTACCTGAGGACATGGGGATGCTCTCAGCCAGACTTGGTTGGCACTCTATAACTGAAATCTAAGGCATCCAAAACATATTAAGCTTCACATACTTTACCTTTGCGCTTTGGCTGAACCTATTAACATGAATGGGTCCACCAGTTATTTATAGCTTCAAAACACTGATTTCCAAAGACCGATATTCCTTTAAAGGAGGAAGGCCATAAGCAGACAAATCCTACCTTGATCCACAGGCAGTGTCCTGAACTGGACACTGGGACTATAAGGCCCGGGCCCTTTGCTCGTGTGAGCACGTACTTTTACATCATATGTGGTATCTGGTTTTAAGCCACTGAGTGTCAGAGTGGTGTCAGCGGGAACAATAAGCTGCTCCATTGGAAGGAGAGGGATGTTGATATCCCTGTACAGAAGGGTATACTTGGTGATAATGCCATTTCTCTCTGCCAGGACAGGTGGCTGCCAAGATAACTGGACGGAGGTGGAAGTGGTGCCCTCCGAGCGGAGGTTTTGAGGGAATCCAGTTGGGACGTCTTCTGGGACGGAGATCTCCTTCACCATCTCCTCCCCGAAGCCCACTTTGTTTCTGGCCGAGAGCCTGAAGGTGTACGACGCTCCCCTGTGGATGTCTGTGGCTGTAAAGTGATCTTCCTTTTCGGAGAACTCGAGAGTAGTGAGCGGCTCCATATCCTTCCGGCCAAATTTGAGACGGTAGCCCTGGAGAGGTCCAAATGTGTCCACGGGGGGGTGCCACTGAATGAGAGCAGTGTTCATCTGGGTGTGGCTGATCAGAAGCCGGGGTTTCCCTGGGACTGAAGCACACACGGATGGAGTGGTTAAGACCAACGTACATGGATGCTCACATTTCAATCGTTGCTGAATGGAAACACTACTCTATGGGGCATTCTCAGATATTTTTAATAAGAAAAGGGAAGGGGGAAAAGCTTGGTCTGCATACCTTTGGGGCAATGTGCTACTTGTCCTACTATTAAAGTAGGCTGCACTGCTAGGATGTGATAATAGACACAAAATAGGAATTATTAAAACCATAATTTGAGGAACCATTTTAACATCTTCGCATTTTAGACTTTCACACATAAAGGTGCATGCCACAGAGAAATGAACAAGTGCAGATTAGCCAATTAGATGCAGCTAATAATAACAAGTGTAACGCATTTAATTATTGGTCGCATGCAATGTACCAGACACTGTTAAGAGCATTACATGTACTGATTCATTTGATTTACAGTCCTTACTCCCAACTACATGCTCTCATTAGTTATCTTGATTTTGTGTAACAAGAAAAGGAAACCCAGAGAGCCAGACTTAGTGCAAAGTCAGATGTGTAATAAGTGATAAAGTTGTAGAACCCAGGTCCACTGACTCTACAGTCCAAATAATTAACTACATTGTTAAATTGCTTATAAATTTACAAAAAAAAGTAGTTCCAAATAACATTATTTTGACCTAACTATGGCTCTAATTTGCATTTTTGTTTATGCTTTACTATCCACACCAGTCATCCTCGTTTAATTTTCATCCTTAATACAGGAATTATGTTATTAACTACCCTATAAAGTTGTTATGAATATTAAATCAGAAAATGCATGTAAAAGTCTTCACACAAGTTTTATATTTTATTACTATGAACATTAATTCTCAATAATCAAAATACTAACCTCTTATAGGAAAGGGGCTAGTTTCCTGTAAGTACATAATTTATATTCTTTTCAAGTTAAATAAGTTATATATGTAAAGAGTTCTAATCTAATCATCCAATAGATGTGTACGACTGCAATTTTGTAACGGAGAGCAGCTATGCCCGGAATCCATGCAGAAGGACAGGGGTAAACAACACAGAGCTCAAAGTTTCTTTGAGGACAGACCCAAATGGGGAAGGAAGAAGAGTATCAGCAAAATTAAAATGAAGCAAAGTCGACTGGAAGGGGAAGATGGTGGGAAGGAAAGAAAGCTTGCACTCATGAAAGACTGGCAATGACCAATAGTATTACGGGATATAAATTTTTTAAAAAATGCAATAAAAAACAACAAAACCAGAAAGATAAGAAAATACATAGTGTACTGAACTTGGTAATGACCTGGCTAATCTGTTCATCATATATTTTAGAAAGTTGAACCCCCAGTGATAACATGCTTTGCCCAAGAACATGGTCATTAAGGTAACTGTATCCTTCATCAATGAAATAGCAGTTTTGTTTACATGTTGGGTTAGGTTCATATAACTCAACTAACCCACAAAGCATGGGAAGAACAGTTCCTAAAGTTTGTAATGGCTATTTTGTGTGTGTGTGTGTGTGTGTGTGTGTGTGTGTGTGTGTGTTGAGAGTTGGCCCAGGAACCAAGTCAAACCAAACCAAACATTGTATATTCATTGTTTCTCAGGAAAATATGCATGCACAGAGCTTAGTCAATTAAGAAATTCTCAAACTAAAAGTCTTTCATAAATTGGAGAGCGCTCGAATTATTCCATTTCCAGTAGCCTCTCTTCAGTTTCAGTTAGCCTTGGTCAACCATAGCCCAAAAATACTAAGAGGAACATTCCAGAAATAAACAATTCATACTAGTACATTTTACATTCTGAGTAGCCAAGATGAAATCTTGAGCCACCCCACTGCATCCTGCCCAGGACTTGAATCATCCCTTTGATGTCTCCACACTGTAGGCTGGTCATTTAGGAGCCATCTCCATTATCAGACGGACTGTCACAGCATCACAGTGCTTGGGTTGAAGCAACCCTTATTTTACTGAACACAATGGCCCCAAAGTGAAAGAGTAGCGATGCTGCCAATTCAGATACACCAGAGAGAAGCATTAAAGTGCCTCCCCCCTTTAAGAGATAAGGTGATTCCAGTACAATAAGCTATTCTGAGAGAGGGGGAACAGTCACATAACTTTTATTTCAATATATTGTTAGACTTGTTCTATTTCATTATCAGCTATTGTTAATATTTCACCGTGCCTAATTTATAAATTAAACATGTATGTAAAGGAAAATACATAGTATAAATGGGATTTGGTCCCTGTCTTTGGTTTCAGGCATCCCCAGGGAGGGTCTCATAATGTAGCCCCGGTAGCTAAGGAGGAACTACTGTATTTTTAGCTTAAATATATTTAAAATTATTTTCATTTTAAAAAATCAATTTAGGGTAGACACTGAGAGGCATCCTTCACTTTCCCTTCATGTGTGTATAACATTTATACAATTTGCTTAATAAGGGTCAATGATGTCAAGGATTAAACACGTGAGGCTCTGCTGCTGAGAAAACGAGGGCCTTCAGCTGAGGACACATCATTCAGTAAACAAACCCAGCTCAAACTGCTGGGAAGAAACATAAATATTCATTCTCAACATTTTCCAGATACAATATATTTTATTAAACATATTTATAAAAATTCTGGTTCCAAGGATCTGCACAGTATGTATGTATATAGTTCCTATAAGATGCATGTAAAGCTAGGATTAATCAAACACTTTTAGCTTTATTCTTTTTAAAAAATTTATTTCAGAGAGGGAGGGAGAGAGAGATAGAAACATCAATGATGACAGAGAATTATCGGTTGGCTGCCTCTTGCATGCCCCCTACTGGGGATCAAGTGCTCAACCCAGGCATGTGCTCTTGACAGGAATCAAACCCAGGACCCTTTAGTCTGCAGGCCCACACTGTATCCACTTAGCCAAACCAGCTAGGACTAATTTTCTTGATAGAAACCACAAATATTCTAATAATATTTACACTATTTGTCTTCCCAATAGAAATATGTTTTTTATTATCTGATGTTTCACTTTATACTATTGCTATGGTACAAATTTGGAGAAATATAATGGACCAGTAAATTCTAAGATAAAAACACACTGGCTCTATAAAGATGTTCATCATTCTTCTGTGGTTAAAGCTTAGGTTGGACTCATGTCTTTGTCTGTTTAAATGCCCTTTCTTAATTGAGGATATACATGCTGTAGGCTTGAATCGTGGGATCAAAGTAATGCTCTAGAAGTAAGAGCCAACCTATACCTGAAATCTATGTTAATACTGACCAATGTCAACCCAATCAATTTAACAGATATTAAAAAAAAAAGAAAAGAAGTCAGAGTTCAGTTCTGATCTACTGATTTCCACTGCCTTGCCAGGAGCATTGCAGCCTGCTCTCCATTCAAGCCTGCAAGGTCATTCCTTCCCTTGGCAGAAGTTTCACTAAAGCCTGAGAACTATGAGACAGCCAGTCCCAGAACACCATCCACCATACACAAGTAAAGAATTCCAGAAGGAAAGGAATGCTGAGGCAGCTAGAGAAAGAATACCAGTATCACCTCAGGGGAGGCCAGCCACATGACACCGATGGCTCAAAATCTCTGCAAATGTGTGAAGAATAGAAGTACCTCAAGTTGGGTAAGGGTTCTGAGCATTTCATCCAAGCCACATATAGGAAAAAAAGGGGGGGGGGGGAAGGAATGCGGAGCGTTCTACAACACAGAATATATGATTAAAAAAGAATTCTCCGAATCTCCACATATTGATTCCATTGCATTTCTGATTTCCAGAAAATCTAAACATATACCACCTATTCATCTTTGTGCAAAGACTCATTCACTAGCACACAGGAATCTGGGTGGGAAAATAAATATGGGTAGTGCAGGGTCTATGTTCTCTGGTATCTGCATATGCTAAGTGGGGAACTGAAGAGATGTATTAGGTGGTACTGTATGTGGAGTCTGGCTCACGGTTTCAGGTGCCTTAAGGTTACTTGTGGACCACTTTTATCCAGTAGTAGGTCAATGGTCCTGCTTCCTCCAGCATCAGAGCTGGAGAGCGTGCAGATTAAAGAGTATTAGACACTAACTCAGGAGAGCGTGGGGGTCATTGTAGTAGTGTCTTAGTGAGGAAGCAGAGAGCTCTGCCCAGCTGCTCAGTAAATGAGCTCACTCAAATTCATGCCATGGCATATATGTGATCCCGTCTCCCTTTTGCTTTTTAAATTCTTCTTATGCCTTTACTACTAGATGCTTCTCTGTGAAAAAATCCTTTAGAATTTCAGAAATGGTATACAGAGGGTTGCCACCCTTTACTTCCTAAGCCATAGCAATCGCTGGGGATCCATGGAGGCACTCGGTGGTTCCCACTGGCTCTAAACTTAGCGAGTTTAACCTAGTACCTAAGCAGCAGCAGACCTGGAGAGTATTATGCTGAGCAAAATCAGCCAGCCAGAGAAAGGCACATATCACATGATCTGACTCATATGTGGAATCTAAAGAACAAAATAAACCAATGAACAGAATAGCTTCAGACACACAGAAACATGGAACAGACTGTGGAATCTCATAGGGAGGATGGGTGTGCGTGTGGGTGGGAAGAGATTAATCAAAGAATTTATATGCATGGACACAGACAATAGTGTGGTGAAGGCCTGGGGGGTGGGGGAGAGAGGAGGAAACCTACAGGCTAGAAAGAGTCAATTGGGGGGGAGAGGGGACATCTATAATACTTTCAACAATAAAGATAAATTTTTAAAAAACATACTAATTCTCTGGCCTACGCCTATTACTTCCAAATTCTCCATGTCATAGTTGTCTTTTCTATCAGCTTTAAACCATAGCTGTTCAATACAGTAGTGAAATTTATGCAAAAATATAGAGAAAACTTCAAACCAATGAATTTGGTTTGAATTCATTAAATCTCAAGACTTTACGCAACAGGCCAATTAGTAGGAGGCAGGACAATGTAAGAATTAACAAACTACAAAAATGTCACAATCACTGAAAAATAAAAGCCAACACTTTATTCAAAGGCATCCCTCAGGTTACACCTTCCATAGATTACACCTTCCAAGTGATGGCCAGTACATTTTGTTTCAAAGATACGATTGTTCACAAACTTTAGAAATATTAAATATTATACAATATATTCTATAATCAGGAATTTTACTATTAAAATGAAATTTCATGAGAATTCCTGAATTATCCATGGAAGCAATTACTAAATAGCCTAAAAACTGTGGTTTAGTTGAAGCTCATATATGTGAGATAAACTCAATAATTCTTCATAGTCACATTTTTTGGTAATAGTATATAAAAACAACAACAACAAAATTTAATGAGTTTACTGATTACTTGGGGATAAACCATGATTGTGGAATGCTTTTTTGGGGTTGTGGGGTGGGGAGTGCTTTTATACTGGTAGTTTGGCAGCAAAGAAAACTACAGATTTTCTCTATTAGGGGCTATACATCTGGATTCTCCCACCTCCCAACCCAGGCTCAGTGGGAAGGTCTCAAGAAAACAAAAGTGCAGACATCTAAATTTTAAGTATTTCATCCCTCAATATCTAAGTCTTCATCTATTAACAAAGACCTGAAATTGTGAGTGAAAATCCCCAAATAATTTTATATACAAATAAATGTCGATATGGTGACTAAAAAGTGATGATATAACCTTTAAAATCGATGATACAACAGACACTATTATTCCTTTCTCTAGGACCCACATCCTTTGGTCATATTTTTTCTGCCCATTATAGGACCCCCATCTTATGAGAATGGGAGTTTGATGATTTCGTGTAAAACATTTCAGGCCTATTAAGACACAGTTATTAATATGGGAGATGTATTTTCTTCACTTTGAAATTAAATTTCGGGAGTTTAGCCTTGGTTGTCTATATTCAAATAGAGCTTGTTTCCATAGCAGGACAGGCAGTGTGCCCCACTGAACATGTATCTCCTATACAAGGCAAAAAAAAAAAAAAGAAAGAAAAGAAATAGAAAGAAAATAAAGCTTGATCCAATAGCATTCTTTAAAAAATTAAAATAAAGCCCAGAAGACTATCCAGAAGGAATTTTGCCATCTGTAATTCTGCTGCTTCAGGCAGTTCAAGGTGGCAGGATGCGAGGCAAATCTGATGACATTTAGACAAAGTTGGCAGCGAGCACGGCACCCAGGAGGGTGCTCCCCATCGCAGCTGTTCTTCCCTGTGTGCCTGTACCTAAAGGTGTGTCCTAAAAGTTACGTGGGAAGTGATTTTGAAGGAGCAAATCAAATCCCAGTTTAAATGCTCCAGAGGAGATTTCTATTTCTATGGAAAGGGACAGGAAGATAATCATTTTATATTCACTTTTTAAAAATATATATGTATATGTATATATTTGTGAATACATATGTGTATATATGTATGTATATGCATATATATATATATATATATATATATATATATATATGATTTTTTACAGAGAGTAAGGGAGAGGGATAGAGAGCTAGAAACATAGATGGGAGAGAAACATCGACCAGCTGCCTCCTGCACAACCCCACCGGGATGTGCCAGCAACCAATGTACATGCCCTTGACCGGAATCAAACCTGGGTCCCCTCAGTCTGCAGGCTGATGCTCTATCCACTGAGCCAAACCAGTTTTGGCAGTATAATCATCTCTTAATATATTGGTTTTTACAATGCCAGGCCTTCCTTCCTGCTGGCTTTTCCTATTGTGGCCAATCAAAGTCACTCTAAAGAACCCTGAACTTTGATCTTCAGAAAGAGCAATGTGATATTTAGCCCATTTACTTTTCTCCATTCTCTTTTCTGTTCACCATCTTTTGTGCAGTTTGCCTCCTTAGGATCCCCGTAGCAGGGGGGAGGAGGAAAAAATAAAATAAATAAAATGAAGGCAACACCTAGTTCCAGATGGCAGCCCCTCGACCAGGGTCTGCTGTTGGCGGAGTGTGAAGCTGCTGAGTGCCTTCCCCACCTGGAGGATGTGCCCTCTGAACCCCCCTCTCCCCCGAGACTTGCTCCTTCACCCCATTCAAGCCTCAGCTCAAATATCCCGCCTCACAGCGACCTCCCAGCACTCACTCCAAAATAACCCCTGGGCGCTGCCCTCCAATCAATGCTAACACACCTTTATTCTTCAGGTTATCACTCGTTTTATCACTGACATTTTATTCTGTACTGATGTGTCCACTGGTAAGTAGCTAGTCCTGGTCAGAAAACAAATGGCAGGAGGGCAGAGTCTGCTTTGCTAACCGATGTATGCCCAGTAATGCTCCAAATAATGGATGCTCCAAAAAGTATCTGTTAAAGGACTGACTAAATAATATATAGGTAAATTATATTCCCATATTGTTGTTTTTTTTGAAAAAAAAAATTTGTGTGTGTGTGTGTGTGTGTGTGTGTGTGTGTGTGTGTGTGTATACACAAAAAGTTGATCAGAGCTTATTTTTCCCCTGGGTGAGAAGCCACTCATCCCACCTAGGAAATCAGCATTACTGTCTCCCCAAACATGGTGGAGGAACACAGCTGCGCAGATGGGTTACCTGCTCCTGTGGTGGACACCAGCTTGGGCTTGCTGCGAGCGCCGTCCCCTTTGGTGGTGTAGGCTGTGACGGTGAGGGAGTAGGAAGTTTCAGGCTGCAGCCCAGAGATGATCATGTCCTGCAATGACACAGTACACAGGCACTCATTCAAAACACGCTCGGGGGGGGGGGGGGAAATCAAGGCATCGCTAGCGTTTCTGTGCATGCTTCAGCATTCCCCTGCAGCCATGCCAAGCACTGGAAGTTGCATGCCTGGAGCTCATGCTGTGGGTGATGGTTTCATGCTGACATTGAAGTGGGGTCAGCCCACGTAGGGCAGCTCTGAGGCAAAGTAGTTAAAAACACAAAACCTGGAGACAGAACGCCCGGATTCTTGAATTTAAACCCACTCCCCCTTATGTATATATGCTTGGTGATCCAAGGTCTATGAGTTCAACTCCGTGCCTGTTTCTCATGTGGACGTTCTGAGTAATTTTGAGTCATTACCGGAGGATTGAACGGGCTACACCAGGTCAATGATGAGAACTACACCTGGCTCACAGGGAGCAATCCACACACAAGCAGTTATTTTTCTGCCAGCAGCTCTCTCCATGGGCATCCCCTCCAGCCTGGCCCCTGCGGATGGGCTGATGCCAGCGCAGCCTGTTTTACCACCCTGGGCCCATCTTGCCAAATGGCTGATCTGTTGGCCCTAGGCATCCTGAGATTCAGGTCAGTTTCTCGGGACTCATGAAACATAGCGCTGGTTGGTCCTGTAGGCTATGAACAGTAACCATTATATACGCAGAACAATCTTCTGTTCGACTGAGTGATTTTCTGATCTAAAACCAAATGAAGGGACTGGCTCTGCCATGTCACAAATATTGTTCAAGTAATTCTGTTTAGGAAATGTTAAATATTACCAACATTATTTATTAAAACTCTGTTTTTGTCTTAGGAAAGGCCCGAAGCTGTGATAGTTAGTAAGACGAGACAGAGAACTGTTCGTCCAAATTGGAGGTTACACGATTCTTTACATAGAACTATTGATTTGTCCTAAAATTATTTTTAGAGATACACAGAGGGTGAGCAATAATGAATAAAACAAAAACACACAAAAAATAAAAAAAGAACAACAACCCTTTCAGGTTTTTGTACAGCTTTGTTTTCAAATGAAGTGTGATAAATTTAAGAAAATATGCAATGTCATTGCTCCCCACATCTGAAGACAATGCGATTGAGAGCTCAGTGAACGGGTTGGATTGTGTGGAGGACAGTGGGACTTTGCTGTGCGAGGCTGTAATGGGCACCACAGAACCCAATGGTTGACAATGATCCCAAATATGGCAGCTTCTACAATGTGCTTTTCTCAAAAAGGTAGCAGCATCAACAGTGTGGAAATTCCAGTACTTCGGATTCCATCTTGAAGAGCCGTTGGGAATACTATTCTGCCAGACGAATGGACTAAATTTGGGAGAGGAATTTTATTTTCAGGAACTTGGAATGGTTTCCCTAACATTACAGAGAATATAAAAACCCAGTGAACCACCCGAGAGTGGCATTTTCAACTGTGGCAGACAATAGCGAGGCCAAAAAACCGTGATGGGTAAATGCCAACCTTATTGTTCTCAATGTTGCCCTTCACATGCTACTGGATTGCTGCTGGAAGCAGGCAAGGCTGGGAGGAAAAAAGAAGCAAGGCTTTGGTTCTGTCGCCGAATTGTGTGGCAAGAAGCTTATATCCTCTGAGCCTTGTACACGTTCCCCAATCACACAAGTAGGTTAACTACTCGTGTCCTTCCTCTAGCCCGTATGACAGGACATTGTAAACAAAGCAATTTGAAGTTGGTCAAGCTCTCTGTGGCCCTACAATCTCAGCTGGCTACCTCCTGTCTGTCTGGATTGCACCTTCTCAGGTTGCATTTCTCTCTCTCTAAGCTGAGGGTGTACTTCCCTGATGGCTTCCTACCCTCTGAGGGTTAGGGTGGCTGATATCACGGCCAGCCAGTTCCTCACTCTGTCTTTTCCTATCCCATCCACTTCTTGCCCTTGCTTGCTAAAAGTTGGCATTACTGGATGTTCTATAACAGTCCCTGGTCTTCTGTTCAAAACAAACAAAACAAGAAAAAAAAAAAACAACAACAAACAACTGCATTCATTTTCAAACCTTGAAGGCTTTTCTGTCTTCTTCCCGAATCCATTTTCTAGCCCTGACTTCCTCCAGTAGATATACATTGCATGTGTCTGCCGGACGGTTTTCCTGGGCTGTCACGGGGGACTCAAGCTTCGCTGGACTAAAGGTGAACTAACATTCCCAGAAGCAGACTCCGCCCTTTGCTTCTTTATTTTAACAAATGGTGGAGCATCTTCAAGACTTCGAAGCCATGCTTTGACCTCTTTTTTCTTCCTCAAACTCTTAGCCAGTCAGCACGTTTTTGCCAGTTCTTTAAAATATCGATCATAAACATCCCTTATTCCATTTCTGTTGCCTGGACTCTGTTCAACTGTTAGCCCTGTGTGACTATGTTAGCAAAAGAGCTCTCCCTGCCTGTTTCCTTGTCTACTATATTCTTTCTTTCTAATCTCTACACTAAGTCTGCAGGTACTGACCCACTGAGTAAGACATGAAATCAACTTAGTCAGTCATGACCCTATTGAAAAAAGAAACAGAATATACTTGAATGCAAACTATTAAAGTTTATATATATTTAAATGTAAGACATTGTTTTGAAAAACTTTTATTTTAACCATATGCATGGGTGGTGGCATATAATGCATTTCTTACTATGGGGCATGGTCAAAGAAGTTTATCAAACAATGCTATGCTATTGATTTCTCAATGTTATACCAAGATTGATTTCTCGGCTATATTTAGCATAACTAACTAACCGGAACCCTTGATTTCTGTCAAATGGGCAAGCTCACTGTCACCTGACTATATCACACTTGTGACTGCCTCAATCTGCTCATATTTAAAAAATATGTTCCCACCTCCAACTCCATAGCATGCACATGCACACACACACACACACACACACACACACACACCAACATACACTTTCACCTCTTCAATACCTGCTTATCCTTTAAGTTCTCAAGTAAATTTTCAGGACCTCTTCCATCGTCTGGTCTAGTGTTTCTAAATGCCCAGTGCTTACTGATATTGTCACTCATTTACTAATTAATTACACATTGCTTGATGTCATCATGTATCTTGTATTTTACGAAGCTTTCCTAAACTTTTACATCCTTCCTAGCCACCTAGACTATAAGCACTTCAGAGGCAAGTGCCACATCTTGTATCCCCTACTGTACCACATATAGAATAAGCTCTCAATAAATAACATAATCTACTCAATCAATTCTTTTTAAAAAAATCCTCCCTAAGTGGGATAACATTTTACTTCTTGCCATGACTTATTCAAGTTTAATAAAATTTGTATGGATACAACAGAGAGTTGCCATTTCTGGATAGAGTTAATTGGTGCCAGATCTACCTCATGTGATCTACTGAGTCGGATTTATGAGTGGCCTACAACAAACAAACTCAAACTTGACAGATTGAGTCCACGATGCCGCCACTTAAAGCGTGCCTCCTCTGTGTCACAAGGCAGAGTTAGTAGCAGCCACCAAAATAAGATGAGCTCGTGATGTTTCTTATGCAATCAGTAGCCCCATGCCAATGTCACAAACCAAACCAAAATATAAAGTATAAGGTAATGCAGGTAATTTAAAAATAATTGGTTAATTCATGCAAACAGTGGTGATATATCACAAATACATGAAAGAGGAGTATCAGGGGTAAAAAAGCATTTATCATCTGTTTTGACAACGCAGTCAAAAATTACTCACATGTTCAGTAGTATCATCAAATTCCCACTGATTGAGATTAAGAAGGTTGGGGAGGGAGAAACAAAATAAAAAGAAATGAAGAGAAATTTGTAGCCTGATAAAGGCAATGGTGTCCTTGTTAGATTTAAGGAAAGAAAACAAAAAGCAATCGAAACAGTGTATACAATCAAATTCTAAAGAGTTTAAGTGCACTGTGCCGCCACCTTCCTTCCCAATTGAAATGTCAAAAGTAAAGATGCTCTGTGTTGTTACCACTAAAACCTCCTATTTTCCATTGGGATAAATTAAGAAGGCATAACAAAAAGCTACTGCACACCATGTTGTGACATTTATTTTGACTTTTTCTTTAAGTTACATAGTTAATTCAAGTCACTATTAAGATTAACATCTCTCATCAATACTGAAATCCTATAGTCCTGGTGAAGTCCTACAAGATGTAGTGAAATTTCAATGAATATTAAAAGAGAAAATATGAGAGGAGCAGAAAAAAGGGGGGATACACAAGGAAAATCAGCAACTTAATAAAGAAAAAGCCAAGTAGAAGAGCAGAAAAAAAGGGAGACTGAGTGACGTTTAAGGCAATTTTGTATTCTATGATTCCATTACCTATCACATTCTCAATGGAAAGAGCAACAGAACTACAGTTTTATAATGTAATATTATCCAAGAACAGAAGAGCATGGAAGCAGACTTACAAAATAAAACATACGTACCAATGGCTTTATTTCTTATTATGAGAGTGCTCTATTTTACAGGCAGCACAAATAAAAATGTTGGAAAAGCAAGCCAGTGGCCCTTTCCCACATCTCAGGGACACTACGAATCTCCAACCCCATTTACAGAACTGACCTCCAAACCAAAACCATACGACTGGTTTCAAGGTTGAGAAGTTAGTCACTAATCCAGCTCCCTTTGTTAGGATATTTCAAGACTGAAGCAAACATAAGATTCTTTATGAGTTGATTATGTCGAGACTTGGGGTAAATAATTCCCTCAGAGCCACAGGGCTATTTATTCGCCCTCTTCTTTTCATTGAGGCAAAGATGCAAAGTTTGGAAACCTGGTTCATAATTTTTCTCACTTTCATATAAAAAGAAGGAATTTTCTATTGAAATGTGTCAAATTATTTTAAATTGATGTTTTAATTGATTTTGAGAGAGAGGAAGGGAGAGGGAGAGGAAGGGAGGGAGAGAGAAACATAGATGTGAAAGGAGAGCAAAACATCAATCAGGAAATGAACCAGCAACCTTCTCATGCTCTGTATGATATTCAACCAACTTAACTATACAGGCCAGGACAGAAAGGTTTCAAATTTTCAGAACTGTCAGCCATTGCCATGCCCAGATACCGATTTGCTGGACAAGCAGCACTTGCCTATTCATCTTGGAGCAAGCATAAATGAGCTAGTCCAGCGGTCACCAACAGGTGGTCCGTGGACCACTGGTGGTCCGTGAGGTCTTAAAAGGTTGGTGACTGCTGACTAGTCCACGGGGTATGTATAATCCCCATAAATGTAATCACTGATTGAAATCTTCCTCTCCCTTTAGGAAAAAAAAAAAGACATATGGATTTTATGGTACTATCTTTGAATCACTACTAATTTATGGACAGATTAATGTTGTTTTAAATTGATCATAAAACCAAGTTATGACTATATAGTTATAAACAACTGCCTTAGGATCAATTTCTCATATACTCAACTAACACTTTTCCTAACGTGGCTCAACAACGTAAGGATCCCATTTAGTCCCTGGGAAACTCTCATTTTTATCATGGTCATTATCTCCCTTTTCTGGGAAATGAAACAATCCTTTTCACCAAATACATAATTTAATAAAGAAGTTATAAATAATATACTAGCAGGATACCTTTCCCAGAAAAAGAATGTCTGTTCTTCAACGGGAGAGCTCGTATATTTAGAAATTGGGTCAACTGAATTCTGAGCAGTTTTAATACAGTAGAGAGTAGACGCTATCAGCAAAACTGCTTCTCAGAATTCTTCCCCTTGATTTGATTAAATCTAGTTTGAGGTCAGGAAGGCAAACTCAGATGCAGCTATAGAGAACTGAGGACCTGCATCTGAAGAAAACAGTTAACATGTTTTTTAATCAGATGTGTCATTTCAATACAATTTGTTTTCTCACTTGATGGCCACTCTGATTGAGAAGGCTTATGCACATCGTGTACAGGATTCAGTACGAGATTGTTAAGATGTAAAGAAAAAATCAAAATGGGGCCCGTGTCAAGAGACAGACAAGTAAAGTACCGTAGGAAAACAGGTAGGGAAACAGAGCCTCACCTGTGCATCAGCCAGCATCACGTCCTTCAGCATCGGCTGGCCCTTGGGCTCCCCGTTCTCCATCTTCACATAGTGCACCTGGTAGCCTCGAATCTGGCCGTGCTGTTTGTTGGGCACGGGTGAGCGCCACGTGACTTTAACAGATGTTGAGTTGACAGCCTCTACCTCGACTTTGCGAGGAGGACCACTAGGAACTGGAACAACATCACCGGATAAAAGAGAATTATAGGCACTTGCCCCACCCAGTCACAGCATTTTCTTTACTTAGGTGTTTTGTTTTGTTTTCTTAAAAAAAAAAAAATGGGCAGACCCACTATGTCGTGTCTCCCTTGTGGAATACAAACATTTTCAACCAATGAAAATGCTCAACCAATCTGCTCTACCTTTTAAGAAAAGATCAAAAAACATGACCGATGCCAAAAAAAAAAGTATGGAAGAAGAAGAAAAAAAGAGTATCAGAGAAATAGAAAAACATGTAAAAAATGTACAAAAGCCAAGGAAGATGCTTTGAGGTTCAAAGCATTAAAGCACAAAGAGGTATAGCATTGAAATAATAACAAAAACTGGTTGTTGATTGCTGTGTGGTTGGTTTTTTTTTTAGGTTTCTTTTTAGCAGAAAAAAAAAGATTCTTGATTACATGGATTTTCTTCTTTTTTTTTTTTCTCATATCAAAGGTATTCCATACAACACATGCCAAAAAACTTAAATGCGGAGCATCAGTGCTTCTGAAATATGCAAGACAAAAAGGCAACAAGAAGATAAGAAGGCAGTTTTTAAAAGTTAATTTCAAAATGTAAAAGAGGTGGCTACTGAAAAAAAAGCCAAGGAAAATGCAGAAGACTTTAGATGAAGATACAGAGGAAGAGCCTGGATCGCAAGGTCACGGGAGCCAGCTGTCCTTTTAAAGGGAAGCAAATCACTCTGTTCAGACTGAAAGCAAAAAAATATACATATAAAAATTAAAAAATTTAAAAAAAAAATCCCAGGCTGTAACAAAGATGGGTCTTTGGCAAAAAACGTGACGTTAAGAGTGACGCCGGGTAAAAAAAAAAAAAGATGAGCAGAGAAAAACGGGGTATGGTTAGCTTATCAAAAGACAGCAGACCGAGATTGTGTCAGAAGGGAGCAAACGGGCGTAGCAGAGGCAACATACCATCTTCATCGGTCCGAATCAACACGGACACGCTCTCGGGGCCCGGGCCGACGTCTGTGTGGGCTGTCACCGTGATCCGGTACTCAGTCCATTTTTCCAGCTGCTCCAAAAGGTAGTGGGTAGTGTCCGAAGGAATTCCCAAAATCTCGTGAGGCTTGTCGTCTTCTCCATCCACCGCGGTGTACTTGATGGAGTATTCAGTGAGAATGCCATTCTGTTTTTCCACGGGTGGAGGTTGCCAACTTACCAAAATGCTAGTGGAACTTGGGCTGGTGCAACTAATGTCTTGCGGAGGAGCTGAGGGCTCTTATTTTGGTAGTGAGTTAAAGGAGGGTTTGAGTGAGAGGACAGGAGTGGTTGGAAAAAAAAATGATAAAAAACAAAAGAAAAGGCAAAATAAATAAACGGACATTAAGGACAACGAAACAAAAACGAGGCTTTGAAACTTAAAATAAAATTTTTTTAAACAAATAAATGATGTGCCTTGGCTTAGTCACAATGAACAAACCGAAAGAAAAAAATATGAATCAATGACCAGAAACAAATGTTAAATAATGAGTGGGGGGAATATGTGAACATGAAACCTTGAGATAATAGAGCCTCCAAACAAAATTACCTACCTGCAATTTAAATTCTTCTTCTAAACCAATCCCCCAGTATTCCCCGGCCCTACTATACAGACTACCCAACGTCAGGAAAAAAAGCTGCAAAGACTGCGAGTTATATTAAGGAGCATCTTGGTGGGGCTTCACAGATGCTGTTTCAAAGCTTTCATTTCTACATTCTAGAATGAAGGCAATTGCCAGACAGCATTCACTTGTGAAAGCGTTCTTTAGTGTGAAAAACTGCAATAACTACGAGACACCCCTCCACAATTCCAGTTATTTTAAAAGGGGAGAAATAAAAGCCCAGCACACATAAACGGGTTCCCTCTGACTATCTGAGAAACAGATTGTGCCTGACCCGTTTTAATGAAAGGCATTAACCTAACATCGATCACAGCCCATGTACAGTGAGCATGCAGAATCAATAGAGGAGGAGAAGGCGTAGTCCAAGGTTTACCTACCCGAGAGCAATGTCAGGCTTGCTGGTTCTGACTGTAACTCGTACTTACCCTACATCAGCTTTCAGCTTTTTAAAAAATTATAACTCTGTGTGAGACACCATTGCTAGTGAAGAATAAGATTCCACCAGCAAATTTCGGTAAAAATCAATAATAACCATCTATCTCTTACAAAATGTCAATAACACAGCCATTAAAAAGAACTGCTTAGAAACCCGAGGAACATCTGGAAAGAGTATGACTTATCTTTCACTTTGTACATGAATTCCTTTCCTTTCTATATAATCATTCATATAAATCAGGGTTGACAAAAGGAGTTACAAGATAAACTTTCTGATTTCCCACTTAAAAATAAACTAGTCACCTTCTGGGCAATTATTTTCCATGGCATTAATCAAATATATCATTATTTGAAAAAAATTAAAAAGCAATAAAGACCAATACAGGTGTGATCCAAAATTATTTTTAAAGTTAATAACATATGCTCCTAAAGAAAACCCCAAATGGGCTCAGACATACATAAATACATACATATTTTTAAGGCAGTTTCTATGGTACAATTAATGAGTAAATCATTTCTAAATGTTTGTATTGCAATATGTACAAGCAGTAGTTTGCCACTGTGGGTCTTAATCTTATCATCTGGAGGATTATCAGCCTTTACATGTCTTGTATTTTTCATTAGGGACAATCCAAAGAGAAAGCTCCCTGTACTGACACAAAGAAAATCCTCATTGAAAGGCTTGTAGATGTAGAGTAAGATTTGTAAAATCACTAGAACATCATTCTTATTGATTCTGACTACAGGAACTTACATTTCAAATTACACAACTATTTTAAAGGCATGATCATCATTCATAATAAACTGAGTTATTCATGTTACCGCAAGGACTCATTTGTAATTCTTTTTTAAAAAGTTGATTTGGTTTTCATCACATTGCCACCTTCAGACCGTCTATTCTTTGACTATATTCAATACCATTTGAAGCTATTATTTTTAGTGAAGAAAATATAAACCTTTTGTGTAGTTTTAAAAAGTCTATCCTGTCCCAATATAAGTATGTATGTATGTATGTATGTATGCCAAAAAATTATTTGTAAAATACAATCTTTGAGCATAGTCACATTCCTTTTCATTAAGTATCTGATTAGCCTGGCTGGAATTCAAAGCAGACATACAAACCTGCATTTACATGCTTCAGATTTGAAGAGAAAGACAATTTTATGGAAATAAGGTATATTCACTAATCAATTAAGCGCAGATATAAATTATGATGTTTTGAAAAAGAATATGACTTTTATTATTTAAAAAAATCCCTGAAAGATGCCAGGTTTCTATAGAAGAATGAAATATGAAAGACGTGCTTATATGAAAGGAAATTTATATTTCAAAATATATAAATTTTGTTTGTTGATAGACCTAAAATTAAATCAACATAGCAGCCTCTTTACAAAATACATTTGTATTATTCTTATCTATTGCATGCCACTATATCAAAATTACTTATAAACTATCAAAAAATCTAAGAAATAACTCTGTAAAACAATTCAACTCAAGGTAAATGGTTGTTTAATAGACTAATTATAGAAACATATTAATAAAGAGCAGATAGTATTCTAAGCCACCCAACTTTCCATGGAAAACAATCTCCCATATAAGACTTTGCAACAAACAATGTCTTCCCTGGACACTATGAACCCCTACTGTGATAAACACAACTATTCTTAAAGTAACAGTTCCAAAAAGAAATGAACCTGAAGAAGCAAAATAGAATTTAGGATTGCACATGTACTTGTGATTATTCCATTGTTCCTAAATTTGCCCAGATACAGATTTGCTGTGAATGTTCCAAATTTTCGCAGGTATCTACTTGCAGAGTTAATAACAAACTAGTTACAAGAGTTCAGCTTTTTCTCTGAGTAGGAACAAGTACGTGAAATGAAGAGTTATTTGCTAGCAAAGTTAAAGCCTGCGTGCTTAAAACAAGATAACACTTTGGTCTTTTGCTGCCTCTTTAGTTTGCTAAGCCTTCCTCTGATTATTATGCAGTGTTCTCAACCTGAATTTTGCTTTACAGCCTTGTAATTCATTAAATGGGGCCTGCTCTAACGCCTCTCACCCACTTTTCTCATCTCTCCATTTCTCTGAAGGTCTTTCAGTTTAGGAAGGGATCTGCTATTCTGGACCGAATTTGAAAACAGCATAGCTGATGGTTGTACTCTTATCTCCCACGTTGGAAGCTTGCTAGCATAGAGACTACTGACTAGTAAGCATATTAACTAGCAGCTCTGATTGTGGGTGGGCTTAACATCCGGGAACACCTCCTAGTGGAAAAAAGGGCAGGAAGGAAGTAAAGAGAGACACCTACTTGACTGCATGGTTCTCGCTGATATCTCAGCCGTGGAAGCACCCAAGCCTTGAGGAGAGCGTGCCGCAAGACGGAAGTAGTACAAGCTGTTTGGTTTCAGCCCTTGCAGTCTGTAAGACGTCCCTGGCTCAATGGTAACCCGTTGCTGTCGATTAAATAATAAGAGAACGTGGTCATCTTCATGGGGGCAAAGCACAGAAGCAGCAGCGTATCAAGGACTCTACTAGGGAGATTGCATAATGAAAATATCAGCGTCTCAAAAGCAAGTTTCTACAAGAAATAAGGCGATTGGATTGAGGGTGAGCCAGGGATCTTCACAATGATGATGCGGCTCTCCAACTGCCTCGGATAAAAGGGAGAACACGGATGTGTTCTACTCTTACGGCGGGTGTGCTGCTGTGACTCAGCCCGCAGTAGACACTGACAGCCCAGTAGGCCCAACATGTGTGATCACAACCGAACAGAGGTCTAGCTAGCTCACCTGCCCTGGCTTTCTGCAATCTAAACTGGGTCAAAGACTATATGGCCAGAAGTAACAACAGAAACTGGTACACAGTCTTCCAGAGATTGCTATAACAGAGAACTAAAATCGCCAAGGTGTGATGGGATAAAAATCAGATGTCGGTTACTAAAGAAAGCTGGATCATTTATATGAAATCTAGGTTACTTTATTTTTAAAATTTTTAATTGTTTGAAGCACTACAAATAGTATTATATATGTCTCCTTTACCCCCCCTTGACCTCCACCCAGCCTTCCCTAGGCCCCCCCACTGCACCCCCCCCCCCTGCATTTGCCTTCACCTGCCCCGCCCCTGTGTCTTGTATCCATTGGTTATGTTTATATGCATGCAGACAAGTCCTTCGGTTGATCTCTTACAGCCCCCCACCCTCTTTTTTTTTTTTTTGTAACTTCTTTTCTTTGGGAATAGAAAGTCTACAGCTAGAAAAAAAACCAACAATTTTTTTTCTGTAATTTTTAACATCATAAAGGACTTCTGCAATAAAATTTCTTTACTCAAATATTATAATTTCTGCCCCGGCTGGTTTGGCTCCATGGTTAGAGCGTGGACACAGATTTGATCGCTGGTCAAGGGCACATACCTCAGTTGCAGGCTTTATCCCCAGCCTCAGTTGGGGCATGTGCCGGAGGCAACCAAGGACTCTCTCACATCGATCTCTCTCTCCCCTCCTCTTCTCCACCTTCCTTCCCTACACTCCCTCTAAGAAAAAAATCAATGAAAAAATATCCATGGTGAAGATTAAAATAAAGTTATAATTTCTATTCATACTTGAAATTTGCCTGCTCATTTTAACAAAAATACACCTGTCTATGGGTAATCAATTGCAGATTGAACATCAGCCTGTAATAAACCTTAAAATACATACTAAAATGTAATCTAATATGGCATAAATAATGAAATGCTGCCTGCTGTTCACCCAAACAGAAATCTTTCAAGAGAAATTCAAGTATAAAACCAGAAAAAAAACATCCCTAGGGTACTCTGCCTTACACATACAAAAGCTTTTAAAATTTTAGATATACCAAACAAGGGAAAAGGTCTTCCTTCAATAAACAATTATGAAGCAGAGTAGGTGTGCCAACATTCAAGCATCAAAGAATCAAAAAAATGGCCACTGTCTTTGCTGTTTTTACACTATTTCTTAGTTGAGCAGTGGTTATAATTTCAAATATTTAATGCTGATTTGTATCTTGTTAAACACAGACATAGTTATGAGTATTTTACATTATATCAGCATTAAATTACATACCTTTTCAAGTGATTAATTCCTATTGGCTTTGTTAGCTAAATCTAAAGGCATTGCATTTAGAACCTGGTCTGTGGAGATTCTGCTCATTTCAAACAGATGTCATAAAATAGAAGTTTACAGTAAAAAATAATTTATTATGGTATACAAAATGGTGGTCAACAAGGGGACTGATAATTCACTTAGTAGGTGAGTATTTAAAAAACGGTATTCCTTGTTAGATCTTAGGGGACGTTTAGCTTTGTGAAGATCTTTTTAAGATAAAAAAATGTCAGCAGTTAAAATTACAATGGCTCGTGTGGATTGAATTTTCATATATAGTTTTACTAACAGTTTGTCTAAATGTTCCCTGTTGGAATTTATACTAACAAAAGACGCAAAGCCATTACTAGAATAGATTCCCTTTCTGGAAATGTTAGTTGTATCTTAATAACTGATTTCTTTTAAAATATATATATTTTATTGATTTTTTTTACAGAGAGGAAGGGAGAGAGATAGAGAGCTAGAAACATTGATGACAGCTGCCTCCTGCACACCCTCCCCTGGGGATGTGCCCTCAACCAGATTACGTGCCCTTGACCAGAATCAAATCCGGGACCCTTCAGTCCACAGGCTGACGCTCTATCCACTGAACCAAACCGGTTTCGGCGATATAACTGATTTCTATAGTCTATTCAAAGTTCAACCAAGATGCAGTGCAACCTAGTGATTAAGAAACAGTCTGGTCACTGACTGCTTAGATTAAAATTCCGTTTCTGCCACTCAGCAGCAGGAGCCTTCGGGATAAGTATTTAACTTCTTCCTACACCTCCATTGTGTTGACATGTGAAACAGATTCATAGGAGAGACTGACCCATAGCATTGTGGGTAAGGATTAAGTAAGTTAATATATGTGAAACCCTTGGAACTCTGCCTGTTAATATATGTATTAGTTATTCCGATTTTTGTTTCTCAGTGGCTATCAACAATATCCCGCTTTCTGCAACCTACTGTTATTTTATTTGCATAACATCCTCAAGCTTTATATATATGTCCACTTTCCTATCATAATGTTTGGCATACACATCAACAGTTGCTTTGGGGCATCGTTCTCTCATGCAGTTTGAACAAACTCACCTACTCAAAGCCGTGGAACTCATTCAGCTGTATGTCTACGTAAGTGACTTAAGTACATTAATGCCGAAGGGAAAAAAAAGCAAGTCCCCAAGTCTCATGGGTTACATTATTTTATAACCTCACACTTGCATAAATAACATGGAAACTTGAGTAGAAACCTGTTCCAATTGGGCAACAGCTGTGTTGTTTGGCCCCTTCTCCCAACGAGTCTCCAAATACCCTTTCTATGTTTTGGGTCAAGTGTGTCTCTTGATGCAGAAATCTTTTCTACCAAGGACCTCGGTGGGTACCTGCCCTTCTTACAGAACGTGGGTAAGCGCTCAGAGCGAGCAGTGCCTCAGGGCGGTGACTGATTCCAGAGGCCAGCAGCCAGGTCCTACCTCCTCTCCTGGCTCCCCGTCTTTGTAGACCAGCTCATAGTTGGCGATGGTGTCGGAACGTGGAGGCGTCCAGGAGAGCAAAATACTCGTTTCAGACTCCGGTTCTGCTTTGAAATTTAGTGGTTGCCCTGGTACTAGAAACGGGAGGCAAAGGGTTGAGGTAACATCAATAGCCATTAGTTCTTTCATTAGTGCATTTGCTTAAACTCGTGGTCAGGAAACTGCGGCTTGAGAGCCACATGCAGCTCTTTGGCCCCTGGAGTGTGGCTCTTCCACACAATACCACGGCCTGGATGAGTCTGTTTTGAAGCAGTGGCGTTAGAAGGAGTTTAAAAAAATTGGCTCTCAAAAAGAAATCTCGATCATTGGACTGTTGATATTTGGCTCTGGTGACTGATGAGTTTGCCGACCACTGGCTTAAACCTTCAAAAGGAGTTCCCCTGTAACAGCCTAATGGAGTGCTGGGTCCCTTACAATGTCCAGGCAAATGTGTATAAAGAGGTCATTTCCTCCTTCAAGGAACAAGAATATTATGAACACTGTCCTTGTTCTTTATCATATCTATACCAGGTGCAGAGTATTATTAGTCTCCGAATTCAATTTTACAAATAATACAGTTACTTATTTCATAATATGATTGCACATAATCCAAGAGATGATTTATATATAAAGCACTTGCAATAAATAGTGCCTAAATCGTAAGGAGTGCTAAATACATAAAAGTTATTGCTATTTTGCAAGTAAATGGGCGTTTATTCTCTAGCATTGCGTTTGCCTTTCAAAGCTATTTTCAATTAGGTTTATAAGATTCCACCTTCATTACATTAACAAACCTACAGGCAACTGTAATCACTTAGCTTATTTCTCCTTCTTATCAACCTACATTTTAAGAAAGACTTTAAAAAAGAGAGAGATAAAAAGCTATCACTTACAAATAATTGCTTCTAATTCCTAAATGACTTCATACACTAGACCTAATATAAACTTAATATTGTTCACAGTGAGAAGCTAAATTACTACATAAATGTCACAGTTTATAGAATATACTTATCATCAGAGAGTAATTTAATAGAGGTTTTCTATGATTCTTTCTTAGTCATGTAACCCATACAATAAACAATTTGAGAGAGCTATATATATCAGATGGAATAATGAATGAGACATCTATCCAGCTGAAAACACCTTACTCAAATGTTATATTAGATAAGTTAACTAATCCCAATGTCCAAATTAACCCCTGATTCCCACCAGATCCTCTATCTAGCACCACTAGCACACCTAACCTTACATTGTTCTTGGCCAGTGTCTGCTCATGCTTTGTTGGCCATTAACCATTGTGATTAATTGTGGCGTGTTTCAAAGTGTGACAGCCGGAGGGATGTCCATATTTCTACAAATTCACGTGAAAATTCAGTGTGTATTTAATAAAAACTAAGAACAATGACATATACTTCATACCAGAGGGGAAAAGAACATATAAAGCATTTTTGGGGGGCAAATGAGCATAAACATCTAAAAACATATAAAAATGTAATTTGTAAGTTGGTGTATAAATTCAATGTCTTAAATAATACTCCAACCATTTTCATAAAAAAGAAGGTCTTGGTATAATAGAATGTATTTATTTTCTTTCTATGATCATCTGTCTGTGGTATGGTTTAAAAACTGCCTTCTGTTTAAAAAGTGATTAAAGTCTAGGAGGATCTGGCAGAATGGTTTCTAGGATCTCTATCATTTTATTCCACTGTATGCTCTGTGAACCTGTGTGTGCATCTGTGTGTGTGTGTGTGTGTGTGTGTGTGTGTGTGTTTATGAGTATAGGTGCAAGCAAACACACACATTCATGTTTGGACTGATGCTTAAGGCCACCAATAATCAGTGCTTCATATTTCTAATTGCATTCACCACCTTCTCTCCCTTTTTGTATCACAGGCCTTGAGACACTCATTAATTTAATGCCTCCGGGAATGTACTTTCTGAACAGGATAACAGCGTATCTTTTTCTTTTTTTTTTTAAAGTATCTTCCCAGTGGGTGACCAAACACTATCATTCAGACTGAGAGGCGGAGACAAAAGAAGATAAAATATCAAGAGAAAGAGAAGGTGAAACAGAGGGAAATAAAAAACAAATAGGCATAGGGCAAAACAAATAGCAAATGTATTACTTCTACCATAAATGCCAAAAGCACTGGCAGCAGCAACAATGAACACCAAGAACCATCAGACAGGTGGGGAGATTATGATTGGATCCTACCATTTAGGTAATGAGAGGGCTTCTCAGCCTAAATCTACAAAGACACACACACATCACACACATCTGTGTACAATCACTTCCTTTTCTTTAGTTTTATCTTTTTTTTCTTCCTCTAAACTTCCACAAATCTGGGGAAAAAGAAAACCTGTGATAACTGACTTAAACCAAACCAAAAGAGAGTGTTGGCAAAAATGTAAAACATAGACAGTATTAAAGGACTACACTGAGGCTCATAACTGCTTGTGACTTCGTCCCCCCTGCCACATTCTAATAATACATTAAGTGACATTGATCGAAAACATCTTGGAAATCTAATTAAGTTTTTCTCACTTAAACTGTTTATTTTCCTGCTTTTAATTTGTCTTGAACAAATCCCCAGTAGGCCTCCATGTTTTATCCTCGTTTAGTGACACAAATTTCCCCCGATTCTCTAATTCTGTTTGGTTCCATTAGGAGCCCACTCCTTCTAAATAATGAATCAAATATGCACGTCAGCCTCAGAGGGTGTACTGTCTATTTTATTCCCGAGCAATGCAAGTAGTGGCCGGAGGACTTAACGGAAAGTCCCTTTCCCTGATATTTAAGGGGAACTCCTCCTCAGCTCCCACCTTCTCCTCCTTTTGAAACAAAATTTGGAGGATGATTGAATTTAGGGCTTTAAACCTGTGGTAGAAACACAATTGCCAAGAGGTATCCGGCAGGTCACGGAGACGAAAGAGGGCAGGGAGCACCTGCCCACCTGCGGCACTGGTTAGGGCTCAGCCAGGGGATTGCTGCCTTTTGAAACATGGGCCCAGTCTTGCTGGAGCTTCCGATATTTTTTTTCAATGGGTGTAGATAATAAACCTTGTAGGTAAACATCTTTCCATATTTAACGATTGGGAAACAATGACATTCATGGAAATGAATTTTCAAATGCTGTGTGGGGTTCAAGGTGCCTGCAGATAAAACCCAGCAAATGGACCTGCGCTTTATAAGACCTTTTTATTAACTCTGGGCCTACGCTCATGAAGGCCTAAAGGTGCCACAGCTCAGGCTTCCGTGGGAGCTGCGGGCTCACCTGCAGGGATTGCGTCCCCGGGTTCTTTACTCAGAGCTGAAACCACCACAATGCAGCTGAGGCTCCAATGGGTAAGAGAAAAGCTGTGAAATGAATAGATTCATTTCTGTATTCCCCGAACGTATGTGTCCTAACGCTGGTAAGATATGTACATAAAAACACGCATTCGGGGATCCCAAACTGTCACATTTAGTTTCTGTGCTTGGAGACACAGGGAATGCTTCATCACCTGTCCATTGTAATTTTATGCCAAATATTGTGGCTAAAGAGGTTCTCATTAAGAAATGTTAACATTTGTGTTCTATGCCCTGCTATACACACATATATATGTAACGTTTTTAATGCTCTCGTAGTCTTTATACCTCAAAACTTACTAGCATTCGCTTCTTGTCTGCCATATCTATTTAGTTTAAGAGCTTTTCTGTGTTGTAGCATTTACCTCACCAATTACCTGACCATGGGAAAATCAATCCGAAGTTCAGAGTAACTCGAGCAAAAAAAAATGAATCCATCCAGAAACTTACATGCAATTATTCCATATTAAAAAGGGAAAAGTGTTAATATTGGCCATAAACTAAATTTATAATTTAGATGAAAAAGAGGAAATGGAAGTAGATGTACAAAATTTTCTTTAAAATTTTATGTAAGAAATCCTTGTGTTCTGTAAAGTGGTATCAATGTTATAGTCTTCTTGCTTTACTTAATGCCCAAAAGGAAATATGAATGTGAGCTATCAATTACCTTAAATAAGATTATAATCCCATTGATAAATGTAAAGTATTTGAGCAGTAGTACTATTATACTCTATATAAATAGTAAAAGCAACTCAAAGACAGATAATGTAAATAAATAAGGAAAAAAACCTACATATCATCTGAAATGCTGATTATGTAAGAAGAGATAAATATTTGAGCAAAATGTAGGTCATATACCTAAGAAGTAAAAGATCATCATATCTGAAATAGCCAAACAACCATTTCATCTAGCCATTTATAAATATGCAATATTACCAAAGAGGCTGGAAAGCCCAGGATTGCTAAAATATCTAGTACATATATAAGGTACATATTTCCAAATGTGTGTACCTAACATATTGATAAATGATCTAAAACAACAACAATGAAAACAAGTCAGACTTGTAGTGGTAGTAAAACAAAATTCAAAACAAGAAGTCTGATTTGTAAGTGCCACAAATATGTTACTGACAAAATAAGCACTAAATACACAAGCACCTGCACAAATCTTACTCTCAATTGTCATTAAATATCAATAAGACAAAGTTAAATTTTATTACAGTTGTATTTACATCCAGAGCTCCTTAACTCATTGTACAAACTATTTAGAGAAAGCATTTAAATTGAGCTCATAATTTTGGCTATCAGAAGCCAGTATTTTTTTTTTTTTTTTTTTGGTTTGCTGACATAGATGGCCTGTTGACTTATACTAAGGATTTTTAAAGTTCTGGGAAGCTAAAGGTTGATGTCTCTAAATGCCATATTTTTATATTATGACAATTTTACAATGCCCAGAATTAGTAGAATTACCATCTTAAAATGTTTAAAATTGATCATACTCATTAGTAATTAGTTAGAAAATGTATATGATTATTATAGGTCCTTCCAAAGACCTATATTATTAAGATACATATATGTAAATCAGTAGACTTTTCCAAAAATATACTAAGTGTATAGAAGAATTAGAAGCCAAATATGTTTTCTAAAGCAAGTTCAGGGGGGGAAAAAAGATTGAACAGATCTAGAATGCCTCCAATTAGCATGAATATTAAACAATATTTATTTCAGTGCATTCAATTTAATATGCAATTTATTACATTTATTTATCAGAGTTTTATTTGCAGTTCTATAAAATGTATAGTTACCCTATGATTTAATTACAACTATCTATAAAATAAAACTATATCAGAAGTAGACTCCTTCCCAAATGTGTTATCTAATAATGAAGATTTTTTCTAGAACAAGATAAATACTTCCTTGGTAAATGGCCATTTTCAAGGTGAACTAGTCGGAAATGACTACAATGTGCCCTGGCTGGTTTTGCTCAGTGGTACAGCCTGCAGACCAAAGGGTTACAGGTTTGATTTCTGATAAGGGCACATACCTATGATGTAGGCTTAATACCCAGTGAGGGGTGAGCACGGGGCAGCCAATCAGTGATTCTCTCTCATCACTGATGTTTCTCTCTCTTTCCCTCTCCCTTCTCCTCTGAAATAAATTAAAAATGTATTTAAAAAGTAAAATAAAATGACTAGAATGCCAGAAATTAAAGGTATGAAAAATTTAGAACATTAACTCATATGTCATGAAAATAATTATTTTAACCAAAATTTTTTCACATTTAAAACCATTTAAAGATTACTGAATATTTTCAACTATATTATCTGTAATTAAGAGGAAATGCTGACTATAAAATAGATCATTTTGTTTTTCTATATTATCAGAAATGTACTAAGTTTTATATTTATATCAATCCTCTATTGATATTACTATGGATGACAGTAAACTTAAATGAGAACAAAAGTGATAGTTCCCCTCTTAAACTCACTTTGTTACTAAATACTGTTTCTCAAGAATCTGACTTTAAACAAAAATAGAAATAGTCGTGTCAGGGAATTAAAGATACCAAAATGAAATGAATACATTTCAGATATAGAATGCATAACAATTTATATCTGTGAATATGGAAATAAAATACCCTTGAGAAACTCATGCATACTGTCAATCAGTTAATTTTCACAGAAAGATACAATGGCAGTGAAAATGATCATGTTTTTAATTTTATAGAGCCTCCTTGAAATATCTCATAGTGGTTTATGTTTTTGCCTAACAATGATCCTCAGAATTAGCTAGTCAGCAACAAGAAAAAGGAGTAGCTCAGCACTCATCATATCAGGGTCTAACATCATTGTAGCTGGCAGTTATCCACTAACATCAAATGGCCTTTGTTAATTAAGCCTAGAGAAGAGATAAAATTCTTGTGCTATTTTGGAAGGTTTTCTTAGCCTATTGATCGTGTCAGGCACAAGTCATTTTGTCATTATATATCTTCTCAATCAATGGGTATTAAAAGCACAACTATTACGAAAGGTTCTTGAAAATATCTTAATGTAGAAAATGTCTAAAAGAGATTGGGAACATCTATTCTAATATATTTTTGATTCATTCATCCAGATTTTTCTAAGTTCCGAGTCCCTGGATCACATTAATGCAACTGCCCCTGTCATAATACTGCCTTCACTGAGTTATGATGTATGTTATATTAAGTCTGCTGGTAATACACAAAATTAAAAAAAAAGATCTATTTAAGCATCAGTTCTATATCTTTCAATAAACTGTGACAGAAGGCACTGTTGTCTGTGATTCGGTGCTCTAAATATAAGCAATCCCCTGACTCCCAAGGATTCTTATGCCTTGTCTGAATTTATTTCCAGAAACTATTTGGTTTCTTAGATAGCTAAACCCTCCTGCCATAAAAAAAGAAAGTTATGCTGAAACCGGTTTGGCTCAGTGGTAGAGCATCGGTCTGCGGACTGAAAGGTCCCAGGTTCGATTCCGGTCAAGGGCATGTACCTTGGTTGTGGGCACATCCCCGGTATGGGGTGTGCAAGAGGCAGCTGGTCGATGTTTCTCTCTCATCGACCTTTCTAGCTCTATATCTCTCTCCCTTCCTCTCTGTAAAAAAAAATCAATAAAAAATATATGTAAAAAAAAGAAAAGAAAGTTATGAAATATTATAGGTTTCTATGTTTAAATCTGTGGTTAGAAAAGTTAGAAAACAACTAGTGATCGAGTATAATAATCTTCTATAAAAAAGTTATTCCTTCTACTTCTTTCAGATAAACTTATTTTTTTCACATCTAAATGGCTTAACACACTTTGTAATGGGATAACCTAATAGCCACCCCATGTACTGAAGGAGTAAATTATACATAATCCTTAAATAAAGATATGAGTAAATGACACACTGCATTTCCTGCTGCAATTCACTTGCTGAGTTCCTTGTGGACAAAAAAAACTTAAGAGAAACTAAAACTATTATGTTAGCAAATTATCAATTGGACAGATAATGGTGCTTAGAAGTGTCTACAGTGCCCCAATTTAAATTCTGCTTAGCCATTTACTAACCTTATGACCCAATGCAAGCTACTGAATCTTTTTATCTTCTTTGATTCCAAATTTACTATTGGCAAGTGGGAAAATCCACATTTGCTTAATTTGGTAGTGAGAATTAATACATGCAAAGTTCATAGCAGAGTGTCTAGTATATTGTAGCTGTTGTAATGATGGTGATGATAATTATATATTACTTATTAAGTTAAAAATGTTTCTGTCCAGTGTCTAATTACAGCTCTGTTACAGGTTATAAATGTGTCCCACAAAAATTCACCTTGAATTCCTAACCCCCAGAACCTCAGAACACTACTTTATTTGGAAACAGGGTTGTGGTAGAGTTAGTTATAATCAAGTTTGATCGTAACCCATTATGACTGGTATCCTCATAAAGAGGGAAAATCTGGATACAAGAGACATGCACATAGAAAGACATGCACATGTGACAATGAAGACTTGGATCAGGATGATGCTTCTACAGGCCATGGAATGGCCAAGTTTGCCAGCAAACCACCAAAAGCGAGGAAAAGTGCTGGAACCTCCCTCCTAGCTCTCAGAGGGAGCCAGTTCTGCTGACACCTTGATGTTGGACTTTTAGCCACTAGAACTGAGAGGCACTAATTTCCTGTTGTTTAAGCCACCAGTATGAGGTATTTTGTTACCGCAGCCCAAGAAAATGGATAAACCCCTAATCTCTATAAGGTGATTATTACTTTAGATGAGAAAACCAAGGTTCAGAGAGATTAAGTAACTCATCCAAGGTCACAGAACTAAAAATCATAGACTGGGATTCACTACAAAACCAGGAATTTTTTAAAATAAAAGCTGAAAAATCAGAAAAACTAAAAGTGGATTATAAGGGTACATTCTTCTCATATACTTTCCTTCATCTTTTAATGCTCAAGGAGCTGATACAGTATAATAGTTTAATTAAAATTATCTTGTTCCAGTTGACCTCTTTCAGTCAAGGAAAAGAACAAGATTCATAGATTTCTCCATTTTTCAATGAGAAACATTATGAAAAATTAAAAAGTCTGAAAAAATTCTACAGTATTTTTCTGCATAATGTAGCAAATATATACAGAAGAACTGCAAAGGCCAAGTAGGAAAAAAACATAGATGGTTTTTAGTGTGAATGTGGTAAAAGATGTTCAAATAGTTATCTTCCATAACATTTGAGAAAATAATAAATCCATGAACAAGCCAGAAAGAACCAAATGAAGATATGAAAATACAAAAAAAAAAAGCCTGGTAGGCTGTAAATGTGTTCTGAAAATTTATAGTAGCCAGGACAAATGGTAAACATAGCAGTCATGTGATTAACAAAACCCAAAACATGAAAATAAGTCAGTGATAAAACGGGTTTTTCGAGTTATGATACCTGAGAACATTCACTAATTCCTTCCCAAATTGCCAATAGGTTCCATACCTCTACATCAGTGTTTTCCAAAGTGTGGTATGCGTACCGCTAAGGATATGGGAAGAGTTTGGTGGGGGTACGCATTGCACTGGACCTTGGTGGGGATATGCACTGCACCGTGCTTAGCTAGGCCTAATATGCTTTCATGAGTCAAATCAACACAGTCTTGTGAGGCGTGACATGGTCCGGTGTGCAAATAAATGTTATTTATAATTTAACTTTTATTTATATTTTATTATGAATAATTTTATTTTTTGTTTATTATTTTGTGTATGTACCTAATATATTATTAAAATACATCCATTTTTTTGACAATGGGTACTCAGCGTTAGGAAAATTATAGAAGGGGTACACATATGTCAAAAGTTTGGGAAACACTGCTCTAGATCATAGATACTAACTGCAATGATATTGGTCTTAAGTAGATTATTGGAACAAACCAGTGGGATGCTGCCCAAAGACTCCTACGTTAATGCACGTTTTAGAGGGAGGAGTCAGGGTGAAAAGGAGTCAAAAGAGTAGCTAGCAGATGCCCAAGAATAAACTTTAGAAGAGAGCTGCTATGTTATTTTCCCAACCCAAGTCAAAACTGATCATTCAAGTCAAAGACCAGAGAGTTTGAGATCCTCTTACGAAAATAAAACTATTGCAGGGCCAACTTTTTTCTTCATAAAACAGTTTGGCGTCTGCTGTAATGCCCAGGACAATGGAGGAAGCAGGCCCTAAAGTTGATTTTAGATCTTGGTAACTCTCTTCCTTCAACCCAGGCCATGCAAAGAAAAATCTATTACGATAGAGGTCGCAAATGCATTAGTCAACAGAGCCAAATATCAACAGTATGACAATTAAAATTTCTTTTGAGAGCCAAATTTTTAAAAATTTTAACCATATAGGTAGGTATATTGTTATTAACTTAATTAGGGTACTACTAAGATGGCCTTTGCTAAAAACTCAAGGGATCAAAGAGCTGCATGTGGCTCGCGGACCACTGTATTAGGAGAATATTTGTTGTTAAGCAAGTAGCTCCTGGCAATTTTAAGCCATTTAAAAATCTTAGCCCCCCTCACCCAACCCCCCAACAGATGGTTTTACTTTTCACTTTATGTTGAGCCATCCAATCTTTCAAAAATTAAATAATGTTTGGAACTACTCTCTCAGATGATAAAGGATTGCTCGCTTCTTTTCAAGATGCTGCATGGAGGACCCATTCACCCATTTCATGCAGAAAAAGCCTCCCAAGTTATTGGGTTACAAATTAAAAGCACAGGGTGCCACATGCATCCTGCTACCGTCTCAAAATGAACATTTATGCCATCTTTGTTGTTTCAGCCCTTCCCGCATGCCTGTTTCATCAACTCCCTGCTCCCGCCCTGCGCCCCCTCCGGGTGAGAGACTCACCTCCTGTCTGGGTGATGACTTGTATGTCACTTGAAAGAGGTCCATCTCCAATTGAGGTAAAAGCCAGGACTTTGACAGAGTAGGTTTTCTGGGGCACCAAGTTGCCGATGGTAGTGATCTGGCTGTCGGCTACGTTGTGCTTCATCCAGTTGTTGACGTGCTGCGTGGGGTCCATGGTGTAATACACGCGGTACCCCTGGATCTGGCCGTTGGGCTCCTCCGGCTCCTTCCACTGCACCAGGATGGTGGTGGAGCTCAGCATCCGCGCCTGCACATCCCGCGGGGCGCTGGACGGCGCCTGCTCCGAGGTCTGCGTCAGCACGGGCTCGCTGGGAGGCCCCCGCCCAATGTTATTGACCGCCACTACCCTGAACTCATAATCCGAGTAGGGGCTGAGCCCGGCCACGCTGTAGCGCGTGGTGGCCACCCCGTCGATTTCTTTGTAAGGTTCCTCAGAATTTTTAGGTTTATGCTGGATGATGTAGTAAGAGACAGGCTCGGGGTTCCCAGAGTCCCACGTCAGCGTGATGCTTGTGGCTGTGCTCTCGGTCACGACAGGGGTTCCTGGAGGTTTGGGTAAGGCTTGAGGGGAGGAAGGGAAGACAGTCACTACCCGTCCTCTCTGCAAAGTTACACAGATCCGTAAAATTTACCACTGACACGACGGGCGTGTGTATCTACTAAGGATTTAATTAGATGAAATTACAGCAAAGAACAGTGTTCCAAAGGGTTGGGAAAGCACAGTAAGGCATGCATAAGGTAGCAGATCCCATTCTAGCAGGAGGGCATTGCAGGGTTGCTGTATTTGGGGGCTTGTATCCGAACCCACCACTTATTGGCTACGTGGTCCTGAATGTGTTGCTTAACCTCTCTCTGCTTTAGTTTCCTCATGTGAAAAATGAGAAAATTTGTATTATTGGAACTGCACACTTGGGTAACTCTGTTTCATGGGCTTGCTCTGGTGATTAATGAGCTAACCCAGTGATGCTCTGAGCACATATCTGGCACCCTCGAAAAAAATGTATTTGCGATCACTACTATTATAAGCTTGGCCAATTGCCCTGTTGCTGTACAATATAAATGATATAGCTAAGCTAAATAGCAACGCATCTTGGAAATAATATATTGAATATAATTTGAAATATACTGAGATGGTGCCAAATTGCTCTGGAAGAATAATGTCCATATTACCTTCTAGTTGTAATGCATAGGTAACATAGCTATAGTTTTCTCATAAATAATCGAACCCAGAGAGGAAAGTAAGAAAGAATAGTAATTTTGAATTAATTTCAAATTCATGTTTTCACTTGATATTCAAAAATGCTAAAAAAACTCAATTAAAGCATATTCACACATCACTTTTTAAAGCATTACTGTAGAAAAGGTGAAGGGATTAAGCAAAAAAAAAAAGTAAGAAAAATCTCCTAGACAGAGAAGAGTATGGTGACAGAGGGGAGGGAAAGGAGGGCGGAGGGAGGTAAGAGAGGGTGGAAGAGGGATAAATGGAGATGGAAGGAGACTTGATTGGAGGGGTGAACACAATACAATATACAGATGGTAAATTACAGAATTGTACACACGAAGCCAACATATCTTATTAACCAGTGTAACTCCAATAATTTGAATAAAGTATTGTAATAGTATGTATTCTATACTCATCCATCAATAACACCTGAGATTATAGCTATATACTAATATTTTCAATTAAACCTATCTTTTAGAGACCCATCTGTTTTTCCTTTTAGAAGAACACAACTCAAAATGCTACTACTTAAGAATACTACCGAAACCGGTTTGGCTCAGTGGATAGAGCGTCAGCCTGCGGACTGAAAGGTCCCGGGTTCGATTCCGGTCAAGGGCACATCCCCGGTAGGGGGGGTGCAGGAGGCAGCTGATCGATGTTTCTCTCTCATCGATGTTTCTAACTCTCTATCCCTCTCTCTTCCTCTCTGTAAAAAATAAATAAAATATATATTTTTAAAAAGAATATAAGCCATCTACATTGGTGAGCTCATACTTAAGTGTCTTACCCTGGATAATGATTCTCAAAGATAGATTTATTAGGGGATAAGGCACCACAGACTTTTGGAGAAAGCTCAGAAGGTAAAACTCATGTAAATCAGCCCATTGGTACCCCTTTTTCCTTGTCGACATAAAGGCAGAAAGTACAGTACTCCCTTGAATGACAGCTTTTCAAGAGTAGCAAACTAATCTTAGTTTCCTAAGACATATATTTTATAAATGTGCTTGGTTGGAGATATGGTACCGATTATAACACTCATTTTGCATTTCTTCAAAGCAAACTTCCTAGAAAGAGGAGATAATTTGTGTTCATTTTCCTCCAGATATTTGCAGAAACCTCAATTCTTTCTCAGTCTGACCCGTTTTGCACATGTGTTCTAGAAGTCTGTAATCATTGGGGAAAAACAATACCCTCACACAGTCACTTTTTTATTTCTTTGATTAAAAAATATCTGAGGAATATAGTACTTGGGTTATATTTAGTTCACGTATTTCAAGGAAAGAATATTTCTTGAGCACTTTATCAACACAAGGTGAACTCTAAAACTGAAAGAGAATACAAATCCACTTGCATTTTGGTTTTTAACGGCAGGGCCCATTAAAAATTTTCAAGCATCTATATGTAACATGTTCACTGTAACTCTTTCTTTCTTCTCTGTGTGTCTTCAGGGTTTTTGACATGGAGTAAAAGCTGTCTGGATTTTTCTGTCATGTGACTCTTCTCACAGTTCTAGATTAATGTGAAACGTGTATGCTTCAGTCCTCCCATAATAATTGATCATGTCTAGCGTTCCTCATTCTGCCTGGTTAGCTCCTAGGCCCAGTCTGCTGTCAAACTGCTCCTTAGAATGCCAGTACTTTTAAGAGAGAAACTGCCCACATAGATAATGTGTATCTTATGTGATTCCATGGATAGAATCGTACTATGACTTCTAAAACCCTGAACAACGAATCGGTTCATTTTAGAATTCTAATGACAGACGTTACAGAGGCGTTAGGCTGCTGACTCCCAAAGCATGCATCGCTGAGCATACCTTTGACAGTGATCTGTGCTATTGCTTCAATGACACCCAGGGTTGACATCGCCACACAGGTGTAATTTGCTGACTGTCTTACATCATTCAATTCCAGGACATTTCTTCCTATTGGCATGTCGTCCTCCGGTGTCAGGTCTTCGGCCCCCAACATCCACTTCACGTAAGGCATTGGTGACCCCACGGCCACACAGGTGATGTTAACACTGCCACCTGGCATGATTTCATGATTAGTGGGTGGGATAGAGAATCTTGGTGGGACACGACGAACTGGAACAAAACACAAGGGGAGATGATAAACTACACAAGGCGAGGAAAAAAATGGCTCCTTAAACACACGACATGCACTGTACAGACACACTTCAACAACTGGAATGTACCGCGGGCCGTCCGAAGACAAGACAAAGGAAAACAGACCATACAAGTATGGTATGTGTAAACGCACAAAGAACTCACTTAGTTCAGTCATTGATATCTTAAGGCACACACTCATACAAATGCTGACTCAGACCTACAAGGGCCCCACAAAGAGACTCTCCACAAACTAACGATAGACACACATCATGCACGAGATAAACACAACAACATATACATGCATGCTCATCACAGTGATCCTACGCATGCATGTATATGTGGAAGCGAGGGCTGGAAGGTTCCCAGCAGGTGTAAGTTGGGTATCAAACCAACTTCCGTGCTGTGCGCTCTTCCAGTTGCTGTGAGTGCACCCCCGGGACCACACTGTCCCAACTCCCTCCCTGGAAAGCATCCTCCAGAGTGCAGGGAAAGGACAGCGTATTCGCTTTCAGACTCAAGAGGACATGCAGCCTCAAGACCTCACACGAACACTGGAACACACGGAGACACACAGACATATTTACGGTCACGACAGAAGAAACAAAGCCAACGCCCGTGAAGATACCGAACTGGGTCATCATGCAAGGCATGCACACATGACATCTCTAGGCCCGAGCGCAGGACAAGGGGACACATGTCTGGAACCCAAGACAACAATGGCAGCAGGGGAAATGGCCGGGAGATAGAGCTACACACAAAGGGAGGGTGTCCAGTGCAGTGGTTGAGACAGGGACGCAGGGGAATGACCGGGTTGTGAGTAGGAAGCTATTAGACTAAGCTGGGTTGTCAAAGGTAAGGACTGCACATTTGGAAAGGGAGCCGGGCGTTTCACATTTAGGACTCCATTCAGTTCATATCCAAGGGACAACACACAGACGATGACAACGAAATGTAGCGAGAGGCTTTTCGCAACTACATTCAAAGGGAGAGACGCGGCATCTAAAAACGCACAGTGGGATGTGATGCGAAGAGCAAAGGTCATATGGTAACACCACGACACAGTGAAAATGACCAAGCGATTAGAGTTCAGTGTTCCTGCTTCGGATAATCTGCATAGTTCCGTGCCAAGTTTAAGTCCCTGATCCAGGGGGAGGGTAGGAGACAGGGGTTTCGTCTTGGGCTTTTATAGGCAAAACCTTACACCATGAGTAGTTTAGATCAAGAGGAAGTCATGAGGAGCACAGCTTAAATTAAGGTAAGAAAGTGATTTTTTTTTTTTTTTAAAATCCTAAGTCAGTTAATAAACAAACACTCTAGTAACCCCCAGAAGATCGTGAGTTTGCAATTCTGTCTGTCCACTTTCTGGCTGCACTGCAGGTTGAGAGAAACCTCCAGTGATGGGGGAGGGCTCGCTGCGATGGCCTCAGGGGTGAATGACAGGCAGAGGGGAAGTAGAGAGAGAGAGAGAGCTGGGCATGCCTCCTGCAGCCAGTTCACAGGTTGCACAGAGCAAGCAGGAGCCGGTGGTGGAGACTCGGAGGTGTCAGAGAACATATCCAAGAGAAATGCAGGGGAGTTTAGTCTTCATGCTTGGGATCAGGGGAGCAACTACAAAGAGTCATTCTATGGGCAGCAGGCACCCTTGTAGGACAGAAATTAAAGGTGGTGGCGGGAGGAGTGGAACAGGAAGGAAAGCAGGAACACTGACCAAGTTCACGGGACCCGAGAGAGTGACGTGGCACCGGTTACCATGCACCCAGGTACATTCTCTCCCGTCATGCACCACAGTTAGGTCCCGCCAGCGAGCACCGGAAGCCATAGCCAAGGGCATTCTCTGCTAAAACACACCATCCACCAAAGGAAGACCACAATGCAGCTACATTCATTTCATTTGTATTCTCTGTTATTGGTTTAATGAATAGTTTTGTAAGGTGGGTAAAAAGTAAAAAACACACCCACCTTCTCGCAGCTCTGAGGGATGTAGGGGGTTTGATGCAGAACACAATGAAATGAGGAAAGGAGAAAAACAAGGGAAACACAGAGAGAGTAAAAAGGCCATATCAAGGCTTTCAACTGCTACTTGTACATTTTTTATTTGCTCTAGGTAACCCTTCCTCCCTCGGCTGAAAAAATGTTAGCAATGCCTCACAGACTAACACAGTATTGGAAACAAGGGCTAGCGTGATTTTGAAATTTTTCCATTGGAGAAGGTACGCATGCCTCATGCAGCCAAGGAGGTCGCCATTGTGAGGAAAAGGACCAAGGGGCTTTCCAAGAACTTGGGGAAGAAATGGTTTTCTTCACATTCTCCCACCCCAGACTCCAGAGGAACATGGGAGAGAAAAACACCCCCAGGGAAATGAAATTATCTCAGCCAAAAATTTCAAAATCAAGCTAGATATATTTTTTTTTTTCCTACGGGAACCCACCCTCCTGTAACCTGAAGCCCTCTCAGTCCTCCACCTACTTCCTCCCCCGCCCCACGCCTTTTGTGGTTATTCATAGACATGTAGAGCTGGAATCAGAGCATTTCTACTGGACAAAAAAAGCTGCATGAACCGGCTTTGAAAACTCCAGGGAAGGAGAAATAATTCTTTCTAGTTGAAATGGAAAGCATGACCATTCATAAGCTCAAAATTTAATCATTTCTATTATAAGAACATAAGAAAGTATCCTCACTTAAAAAAAAATAGAATCACTGTTCCATGCCAATCAAAAAATCAAACTTTAGAGAAAATCAGTAATTTAAAAAATATGTGTCTGGATATATATATACACACACATATATATATGCAGAGACATATGCACATACATAACGATATGTTTATAAATAAGAAAGCATAAGAGAAGGGAGAAAATACAATGTGCTGTATGCATGTAGCATTTTATCTTTTAAGTTAGAAGTTTTATTCTTACAGCTCCAAGCAGAGGTCCCGAATAAAATACCTTTATGCTTGGAGTTGCACAGAGAATTGATTAGTAGCACACCAAGCAATTATTTCAGGGTTTTAAAAGGAAACAAGAGACACGGCAACTGAAGAAGAAAGATTTAAAAAAAAATAAAAGGAAAAGAAGAAGAAAACCTCAAATAAATGCAAAGCACAGCTCAAACAATGCGCAAAATAAAAAAAACAAAACAACCCAGAAATCAAGATATAAAAAATGCAAAGATACTTACAAACTTCAAGCCTCAGGATAGATTTTATTCAAAAGTGGTTAATTTTTTTTTTTAAAAAAAACAACATATTTAAAACTTTGTAATTCTCTAGTCACTCAAAAGGCTTCCGCTAAGGGTCACTACTGGCAAACCGGCTTGCTGAATGCCAACAGCACCACAGGGATGGCGTGGGTGTCCCCGCTGCCCCTGAGCCTGAATGAAGAAACGGTGCCAGGGTGATGTCTTTCCTACCTCTGACATATAAATTGGCAGGGGCCGAGTAGCGCGTGCCCGCGCTGTTGGTGGCAACACACTCGTATTTCCCTTGGTCAGATTCTTCGCTCTGTTCGATCTGCAGGGCGCCTGTAAGGATATAAAATATATTGCCAGAAAGGCAGTCAGAGAAGGCTTGGTCGGTCCGGAACAACTAAGCCTCTTAACAATATGCAAAGCCCTGCAAAGCGAAGGTCCGCTCAGCGTCGACTCAATCTCTCGCTAAGGTGCACAGACAGAAAATGATGCGATGAGAAAAACATAGAGAGATTATTTATTTTTTTTAACATCATCAATGCTAGCATAAGAAAACAATTATCTCTTTTCCCAAGCAAGAACTCTAGTCATAATTAACACTCTTATCTCCTAGACTAATAAAATGAAGATGGGTGAGACTGCTTCAAGGAAGTATGGCTTTTAAATCAAACAAAAGGTTAATTTTTTTTTGTTGTTTTTGTTTTGTTTTGTTTCATTTTGGTAACAAAAGCGGCGCAAAAGATCGGCACGCTCAAAAAACCAAAAAAAACCCAAAACCAGGCTGGGTTTTTCAAGAAAGTCTTCCGCTGAAGAAAGCCAAAAATATGCAGCGAGCACAAAAAGGCTGCACAGAGCAAAAAAAGAATAAAATTAGTTAATTATATATCAGGAAAATATCACTTAAAGAAACAAGACTCCTTTAAGACATGCAGATTTTTTTAAGAAAAGAAAGACAGTTTGCCACGACTTACAATCATAGATTACATTTGCTGAAAAACAAGAGTAGTTGCATTAGAAGGTTTTTTTGTTTGTTTGTTTTTGTTTTTGAAAAAAGTTCAAAAGCACGGCCTAGGCCAGCAAGGAAGAGCCAGCGAACCACTGCTTGAGGACCTCGGGACGGATCCCCTAAGACACCCCTCAAAATCCACCAGCGGGATTAGCAGTGTGGTGTCACAAGACCCCCAAGAAAAATACAAAACAAGAATTAGAAAAGAAAAGCACACTGAGTCAAAGTAGGAAAAACCAGCAACACAACATACCACCAAGAATACCGAGCACCTGTGGTTTCCATAGCCTGAAGGACAGAAGATCCAAAAATCCAGAGGCGAGTAATCCAAGAAAAAAAAGAAACGGGGTTGGGAAAAAAGCATCGCTGTCAGGTTGTAGGCGAGCGGGATCGGGCGGAAAGGGGAGTCATTCTTTGACTTTTAAGACAGTTAAGAGAAAAAAAAGAACTGAAGAACAAAAGCAAAAACCTTCTGAAAGATAAAGACAAAAAGCAGACGTCCCGGGCTGTCTTCTGCATGTCTGCCACTGTTCTCCAGACCACCGCGGCTTTGGTCCAGAACAAGAACAGCTAAGGAAGAAAAAAATGATCTTTTTTTTCTCTCCGGTTGGACAAAAAAAAAAGGTAAAAGAAGAAAAAGAAGAACAAAAAAAAGGAAAAAAGAAGAAGAAAAGGAAAAAAAGAGGGACAGATGGTACGCTGTGACTGGTCTGTGGTCTAAAGACCCGGATATGCTTTCTTTGAAGCATATCACAACTGAAATCATTATTTTCAAAAAGAAAGAAATGAACAAACCAAAGGGGAAAAGGAAAAAGAAAGGAAAATTCACAATATGAGAGTCACTGATCATAACCAAACGGTACAAAGGAAAAAATAAATAAATCATAATAAAGTTGATGGGCGTTATTGGAATGATTCTGAAAACAGGACAAAGATGACAGTGATGAGAGGACAGGAGGAATGAGTAAGATCATTCTGTGAACGTTAGTTCAGCACTCTTACCTCTTATTGGTGTACCACCTGGGTGGATAATATGAATGCAAATAAGATTAGAAAGAAGAAGCATTAGTACGAGAAGGAGGAGGCTAGGGCTGGGGAGAAGAATTAAATTAGATTTACAGAATTATATAAGGTCTTAAAAGAAACTTGAATTACTATACTGGCAAAACAGGAATATATGAGATAGTATTATTAGATCATAAAAGCAAGTTGCATTACACCACAGAGGGCCGAGACCACAATGGGCAGCATTGCCTTTCGCAGAGAAGCAACTGAGTGCTTAGGTCTGGGGTCGTATAGGGTTAGAATTGACCTTATATGCCTCATATTCTGAGCAAAAAAAATAAATAAATGGACTCAATATTATTTTTAAAGACAATTTAGAAAATACTGGCTAATCTATTTAAGTATATATATAGATATACACATATATATATACTGTCATAGGAAATACTACAGACTAACTAGAAACAAACACTTGGTTGGGTATCTTACTCTACTTACTATGCTACATTTGTGTGATAGAATAACTTGTGTACTATTTCATTTTTCTATAGTACATAGTGTCCTTAGGAAAACAGTGCTGTGGATGTGTATGTGTGTGCGCACGCCACTAGGGTGACCTGGTGTCTACACTGACAGTTAGTAAAATGCATGCCATGCATTTTATTAATAATAATAATAATAATAATAGTCTGAATATGGAAATTAGTGGGGGTGAAGTGCGCTTCAGAACTAAGCACTTACCAATAGATTCTGGAGATTTAAATACGGAGAGAAGAAAGACAGCATAAAAATATTATTATATTCCTTATAGTTTGGTACAAATTTTTCAGAGTTAAAGCTTTATACACTAAATCATCTATGTTACATGTGAATAATTAATTCTTTATTTACAATAACAGAATGCTAATCTACACAATTCTGCTGACAACAAGCAAAAAGAGGCAGTTAACAAGACGCTTTAACATCACAGGACAGGTCAAAAGCTGAGAATTCTGGGAAGACAGGCAGTCAAAAAACTTCGAATTCTATACCAATATTACTACCAATGTCAAAGTAAACAGCGTATTAGTAAATGTCCCTAAGAAATTACCTAGGGACAGGCTCTACATTTTAAGAAGTTTAGAATTACCTCTATTTTTAATCTAAAGAGAACAAAGGAATAAACTTGAGATGGGGTGGGAGAAAAGGGCAATGGGGAAAAAGAGAGAGAGAAAGCAGCGAAAGCTGGAGTCTACACCCAAAGCAGACTTCTGTAGATCCAGTCACTGGAGGGCTCAAAAATGTTCAGTGTGGACGCACACTACTGTGGCTAAGGTGTACACATGCTTACTCATGAGAATATAATAATAGTAACAATAAAAAAAATCCCCTTTTCATTGGTACTTTGTTAAAACGTTTAAATAAGAATGCATCTGGTTATTAATGATATAACATTTCTGTGTTTTATGTATTAGTGAAAAGAAAGATGTGACCAAACTTACTAAGCTTTGATATTCGGATGAGTTCAAATGTAGGAACGACAGAGAAAAACACAGCAGTTTAATAAAATTGAGGAAATTTTAGTGTTTCAATATGAACGTTTTGGTTTTTAATGGATAGAACCATTGGAACTCCTTGCAAGTTCTGAATGAAGTCCAATGTTGAAATAAATTTGTTTCAAACGAAAACAGAGAAAGAAGGAAGAAAGAGAAAATGGATCCATCAAATACTGCTTAATAGCAGTAAATTAAAAATATATATAAAAAATACAGTCACAGCAGTGAGCAATGTGGATTAAACAGAAGCTGCAAAAACACACAGAGAGAGGAAGAGAAAGACAGACTCTGGAACGGGCTATGACATCACAAACATGGACAACACGTTAAATAACAGAGAAAGAGAAGAGGGAGAAAAATCAATACCTAAAAAAAGTAAAAATAAATAAAATTAAGTTGAAAATAAAGAGAAAGCCGAGAGAAAAAAAAATCTTTGGGAGTTAGTGGAAACAGTTAACATGACCCTACCTGATCGTAACTGCTTAATACGGCCGTTGTTGTTGCTGGTGTCCACAGGGAGGAAATCTTTAAACCAAGTGATTTCTGGGTCCGGAGCCCCACTGGCCGCACAAAGCATGGTGGCCGTGCGTGTACGCTCAACCACCTTCAGCTGTGGGCCCATGTCAATGGTAGGAAAGCCCCTAGGAATCTGATCCTCTGCAAAACAAAAGGTGATACTTCATTAGGCTCCTAAGTCAGATGCCCAAGATTAAAGAGATATTGCCCATTCACCTCCCCCCTTACCACACTCAGCATTTGTTGAGAAGCTAACACACACCAGGCAACATGGCATTAGGAGATTAGGATACAGTCACAATGTTGAGTCTGGCCAATGTTGAGTACACAGTCTAACTTGAAAGGCAGCCGCCTAGCAAAGAGCTCAGACACATTTGATAAAGAACCTGTAAAATGATGCATCTAAGCTTCTAAGAGCAAAGAGGGAGAAGAAATTGCAGAATGGCTGCCTGAGGAGGCCATTGAGCACCAAGAGGACGCTCTGAAATGGGCCTTTAGGGATGAGGGGAGTTGGCCAGAAAGATGGGATCATCACAAGTATAGGCATTAAGATAGGACATGTCTCTTGAGGGGAAAACCCAGCATGGCCAGTTTAGCAGGTACCTGAAAAGCAAGCAGATTTTGTGGGCCGCTGGTCGGCAAACTCATTAGTCAACAGAGCCAAATATCAATAGTATAACAATTGAAAATTCTTTTGAGAGCGGAAAACCGACTTCTAAGCATGGGCCATGAAGTTTCAATAGCATTGTATGTGCGTGCCCGCATGTGGTATTTTGTGGAAGAGCAACACTCAAGGGCCCAAAGAGCCGCATGTGGCTCGCGAGCCGCAGTTTGCCGACCATTGATCTAAGCTAAACTATCTACTATTCAAATCTGATGTTCAACTTAAATTATTTTGTAGGGAGCTTAAATTCATCAGAAAAAAAATTGAGAGTTTCCATTTCCAAAGAAGAAAAGGACAAAAACAACACCTTAGTGTAAGAAAATACTCACGCGTCCCCTCCCTCCCCCTCATTCGAAAGGTCTGAACCATTCTTGGTCATTAAAAAGTTGAAGTTACTAAATTTTGAATCTTCAACTTATCCAAAGTTCACTTATCCGTATCCCACATCAAAACTGTCCCAGATCTTAGCCATGGAGAAAATAAAATCCTCTGAAATCCACAAGCATGACCTACATTGCCAGCTCTTCCAGCCAGCGTTAGAAAGGTAAGGTATATTCTACTCAAACACTGGAAGGGAGCTTAGCTAGGTGGGTGATAATTATCTAAATTAAAACATGGTTGTTTGCTTAAAGACCATTTTGAAACATTTTGACTTCAGACTGAGTCTGGTGTTAATTTAATCAACACTCTTCATGACTTCTGATGAATTTTCATGAGTCACACCCATTCCAGAATGACTCAGAAGCACTAACGCCCTTGAGCAGAGCATTAGAAATCGTCATGTATGGCTTCTCCTTGGATGCCTTCTACAATTTCTGGTATGATCCTGTGGTCTTGCTGAAGTCTAAGTGAGGTACAATTTCTAGGGAAAAGGCTTCATTTTGAGGCCCCCACCAAGTTCAGTCAAATCTGTGTGTTCTCCACCATCATCCTACTATACCTTTGGGGGTAATACATTCAATCTCCTAAATCTGACTAGCAAAGTTCTTTTAAGTTGGGCCCCATTTTTCCAGCCTCTCCTAGATGATCTTCTACATAGGAAATGGTTTTGTGCCTACCCTGAAGTTTTCACCATTTTCCAGACAAATGCTGTCTGTTGAAGGCCACACAGCCAAAATCGCTTTTGCATATCCTTTTGAAACTCTCCCAAATGTATTTAATCTTTTCTGCCTCATAGCTCTCATAGAAGTCAGTAACTACATCTGTCTTGTACTTTTTATTCAGCACCAGTTTAACCCTCCATACAATGAGTTATTCTAGGTCTCCTTTGTATTGATCAAGCTCATCTGGGTTGCCAGATTTTAGGAGAAGCTCCAGTAATTTCAAGTCCATGTATGGATACATTATCACAATTAAAAGAGGAATTTTTTTTTTACTGTACATAAGAGGAGAGTATTTCTGGTAGAGAGCTGGTCAGATAAATAGTTAAGGAGTAGAAATATTTTTGAATGTGAAATAGTGAAAGAATGTCAAAACACTACCAAGGAATAACACTCCCAAGAAAGAGAGGATGCTCTGAACTCCCAGTACAGGTTATTGTAGGAGAAAACTGAGGGTCTAGTAGAAAACTGTATAGACCAGCCATGGGCAAACTATGGCCCGCAGGCCCGATCCGGGCGGTTGGCTGTTCTGTCCGGCCCGTGGAGCCGAAAGAGTGGAGGGTTCTCTTGCTCTCCACTCCGCTCCTTCACCAGTAGCCCAAGATGAGAGTGCCAGCATAGTCAGGTTGCTTTTGTTCTGGCCCTCCGGTCCAGTTTAAGAACCCATTGTGGCCCTTGAGTCAAAAAGTTTGCCCACATCTGGTATAGACTATGGCTCTGGCAAATGGAGATCTAGTACAGACCAAAAGAAGTGGCTGTGGCAACTGGGTTGACCTATGAATTCCCTGGAGAATAATGTACTATCTCATCAGCTAGTTTGGGCTGGAGAGTAAAATGAGTTAACTTCAAAGAGCTACATTTAACTTAAGCTGAAAGACAGGGCTCTTTAAAGAAACAGTAATGTATTCTGTTTATCTGAATGCTTACACATTGCCAGCCAAGCAGAGGTCTACAGTGAACAGGCTTCAGCAACAGCGGTTAGAAATGGAATTTCGAGATCATTTTTCAGGGCTCCTAGGGAATGTTAAAACTCACATATGGCATAAACAGCATTTTGCAAATTAGGCTATGCTCATTTTAATAACCTACTCCACTTATTTCATCAAGCTATTCTCCATGGCTATAAAGGTTTTGTCAATGTATTTACATCTATAGCATTGCTCTTTTGTTACTTGAAGAAAAAAGAAAGGAGAAAAAGATCAATAGATGTTGTACCACATTCATTATACTATTAAGCATCTCACTCGGCAGTTATTGACACAAAATGATTCAAAGGAGAAAAATAATTTACTTCAAGTGTTCCAAAGTCAACTCTCTACTACCTTAGTCACGTTACAAGTGAGTTTCTAAGGAAAGCTCTCAAATTTCCTTGCTATTTTCCATATTTAAAGCAATCAGCTTAGGTTAATAAGAAATCGGGTTGGGATTCCTGAGCTACCTCCCCTTGGCAGATAACTAGCAGTTCCACCAACAAGCATTCCCATGGCTCTCCTAGTCCCTCCTTCTCTACCAGTTCATCTCTCTAAAGAACTGAGCCAATAGCCCATGCCCACCACTGGCAAGTGTCAAAGACTTAAGTAAGTAGAGCCACTTACTAAACACTCTTTTTAAAAAAATCTAGAATTCATAACCATTTATAAGCAATGAAGTCCTCACCATGGGGAGAGCTGACAAAATTGACCTTTGCCCTATGGAAAGCAGGCTAATGCAATTGCATGCCCTTCCTTTCCCTTCTCAGCACATAAAGAACACTCCAGAGCCCCTTTTCATATACACAATTGCACAACAAAGATAATCTTCCTTGCATACTAATCAGGCAGAGGATGTAAAGAGGGCTGCTTTCTTATTTTTAATAAGGGTAATTAAATTCTATCCGCCCCCTTTTTTGCACAGAACCTCTTTGAATGCACTTTCTTCATTAAATTTTCATGAGAAACATCACACTTGTAACAGATTCAAATAGCCGGCGCAGTAACACGTTGACAGTTGTGGCTTGTTTCCAATTTGACTGTCAGGTATTTGGCAATAAAACTCAGTATTCAACATAAAACAAACTGTGGAAATAATGAAATTTCCAATTGGAATGCTTATCTCAGTGGGTGTAGTGTAGGAGGCATTAATTGTTTTTATTTTTCACCCACTACATTTATTAGTGATTTATATAAAACTCTCTAGGCCATTGGATAACATCAATTTTGACAGCTTATCAAATGTTTGGGACCAGGAACTTGGGGGGAAAATCAATACCCTTTATTTATACCTTCACCGTATAAGCTTTTAGAGGAAAAAAAGCAGCTATCAAAAATTAACACATTGTCAATATGGTAGTAGCTTCAAACTTGTACAGGAGGTGAGTAGAAAAACATTTTGTCCTATTCGTTAATGTGCTCATTAAGCTTTAAAGTGCCTTACTTATCACTGTTCCATATTAATATTCAATCATGCAGAATTAGCTATTAATTCATCAACAATTTAAATCAGACTTGACCTTCACAAAGCCATTTGGTCTGTCATTTTGAGAGGCCATTAAAGGGCATATTACTACATACTTGTGCTTAGTGAATCGTAGAAGTCATACATATTTTGTTTGGAATGGCAGCTATAATGGGCCTGGAAATATAGCTCATTCTTTGAATCTTGTTTGGTGTCTTAATGAAATATGCTGGTATGAAACTTACAATTCCATTAAGGAGGGAGGAAAAATGAATGTCAGCGGTTTCCAGAGTTAGCATCCCATTGCTGTGGAACTTCTGTTAATAAGCCCCGATCTACCAAGGGCTTGAAAGGGAAGTATGGGGTCATAGTCTAATATTGCCTTCCAGGGAGTCATGCTTTAGATATCTGAATGATCAAATGATAGCTTTTGCCTAATTTTCTCAGTAAACTAACTTCATTATTCATCCATAAACAATTTTAATGATGCCTTTCCTTTCGCTCCAGTTCTGCAAACACTGAACCTCTCTTTATTTGAGAAGAAACCACGACTAAACTGCCAGCAAAGGCTGCAGCCTCCTTCCAAGGTGGCCCCAAGCAGTTCTTCGGGCCCAGTCTTGCTGGGACTCCAAGAGAAGTCAACCAGACTGGTCCCAAATTATTTAAAGGAATTTTCAAGTTTTTCCGATTTACAGCAAATACTGCTATGAAGAAAAATCATTTCAATTACACCAAGAGCATGCTTTTATGAAAGCAACATGGAGAGATCTGGCAAGTAGACCTGAACATTTAGATATTATTGATACTACAGAGGACCACATTCTCACCAAATGGATAATAAAGAAAAATTAGGATCTGGAGGAAGAATATTGTGTCTGTCTTATTGGTTCCCCCCTTCCTTGGGAAACCCGTTTCCTTGAATACATCTTTTGAGTACAGAATAGTTCACAGTGGCTCCTTTTTAAAAGTTCTTTACAAACCCCAGTTACAGTCAGCAGGTGAGCTTGAACTCACACACTCATGGAAGACAGGGCTATATGCTATTTTCTTTTTTATTATCACAGTGTTCAATAAACACTTGCAATGAGGCATGTGTAGGGAATCATGGCAAACATTTCAGTGCCAGCTCATGTGGCATCTTTCAAAGCCTATTGAGTTTATTTCCTACCCTTCATTTGAATAGTTATTCATCCTTTGTGTTGTGGTATAAATTCAGCCTCTTCAATATGATATAACTATTTTGTAACCTCTTTCTAGTAGTAATACACTTACACACCTACAAAAATAGTTGTTAATGACAGTTTTTATTTTTATAGTCCTGCATTTTAATTAATTTAGCCAACGATTTTCATCGACTGAGATATGTCATTTGGGGCAGTTGCTGCGCTAAAGACACACACTCCAGCTCCTGCCCTCCTAATTTTACAGGAAGGCTTCCCTTATGGGGTGTTCGTAAGTTCCCAAGTCAAAACTAACCACCTCACAAAAACCTTACAAGAAAGCACAATGAAATTCCAAAGAACGTAGTAGAATGTGGATCCCATCTTATGACGACTGTAATGAAGTCTTGATGTTCAAATTAATAGTAAAACCTAAGTGAATGACACAGTCATACATGGAGGCAAATACTCTGGGTCTTCTTTCACTGACAGGAGCAAAGATTTCTTAGTGGGTGGGTATCTTACAGCTTTAGGTATTCACTATATAATCTTACAGAAGCACCAATGTTTTTTCCTTATTATTTTTTTTTAAGGATGAAGGGACTAAGGGAACTTCTCATTAACATAAAAAAGTCAAAATGTTAGATGAATAATATGAAGAATATTTTCTTAAATAAAAGTGATGGAACCTTTAAATATATTGAAAGGCATGAATTCTTACCTGTTAGAGAAATAGTAGGAATCTACACAACACAAATTCAGTGTGTTTTTATACCTAATAAAAAGTAAAAATTATCCTGGAAATTTTAAATATGTACATCTAAAAGTGGTCAAACAGTAAAATATATTTATGTTTATGAAAGTTGCATTATATTTTATTTTTTAAAATATATTTTTATTAATATTTTACAGAGAGAAAGGGAGAGAGATAGAGAGCTAGAAATGTCGATGAGAGAGAAACATCGACCAGCTGCCTCTTGCACACCCCCCACAGGGGATGTACCCGCAACCAATGTACATGCCCTTGACCAGAATCGAACCTGGGACCTTTCAGTCCGCAGACCGACGCTTTACCACTGAGCCAAACCGGTTTCAGCAGTTGAATTATATTTTAAAAAAGAGCATTTAAACTATTAATTCAAAAAATCTACTGGATCATCAATACATGTTGTCATTCTTTCTATAGATATTTATTAAAGCCCTCCTTTGTGCCAGGACTGGGTTGGGCACTGGACACTGGAGGATCTTCATATTGTGATTAATTGTATCTGAAGGATAATTAGATTCTTTGTGAATAAGAATAGCACCCAGCTCGCAGACAGGAGTGAATGAGACAATGAATTAAGTGTGCCCTAGCACTGCCTGACATCTAGAAGAATACCATCTTACTCTTACCCACGCTCCCACAAATAGACTTAAATAGAACCGAGGCCTACGGCTCTAAGGCTTGGTATGACAAAGCTACAACAATAAACTGTAAATGGAAAATATTCTCTGCATGTAATAAAAAAATATGTATCTAAACATCCAAGTGAATTGAGAGGGCAATATCTTGTCAAGTAACCTCTTCAGAGCTAACAAAAGCCCTCGTTTTTCTCTCTCTGAACAAGATTTCAGGCTGTTGATTTATCTACAGCATAAATAATATACATCTGTATTATCATGTGACATGTTCTCAAAAGTGAACTTTAAAAATATCTCTAAGTTTGGGGGATAGAAAAGCTTTGCTGTGAAGGACTGAAAACACGGAGCCACCTGAGCCTGCTGAGGGCTCCCTGAGGCAGGCAAGGGTGGCCTTTTCTGTAGGCATCACACCTTGCTGTAGACACTAGACAGCGGCACAGCAAAATTAAGTTACTTGTTCCAGGTCACACATCTAGCAAAAATAAAAGTAAGTCTTCAACTCTAGATTAGTTGTGTTTTTACTTCATCATCTTTCCTCTATTCCAGTAGCTGTCTTTGAATAAATGAAACTCGTAATTGGAGTCAACGCATAAAGAAAAGGCGTAACAAAAATAATGTGAATATTTAATATTGGTTTTTTTTTATATTTTAACTTGGAAGACCTAGAGACTCAGGCTCCGTGGATATAATAATCATTTTGAAACAGTTGTAAAAAAAATCCACCATTTGGTAGATATCAATTGGCCTCTCATTTGCTTAGGGTTGGTTCCAGGTAGAGACAAAACTCTGCCAGGCATGCTAGCCAATCAAATGTGGACGAGAAATGTAGGAAAAGAAAGCATGTGAAAAGGATGCTAACTATCAAGTAATTTCCCTAGGAAACTCAAATTCAGCACTGTGGTTATATTTTTAACTTTCTCTAATTTCTATTTAGTTTCTAGGAAGGGCTAAAAATGGCAGTGCTTTTTTTGAGCAGACACTAAAATACAGTACACAGACCAGAGAACTAGACATCAGCAGACTAAGTCTATTAACTCTATGACCTTAAGCCCCTCAGGGTAAGACCTAGAAGGACTACCCCAAATAGCTTGCCTAAGAGATGGGGCAGATCAGCATTTCAGAGGCTGGCTGGAGTTATCTGCTACTTTAAGAGCAAATGACTTTTGGAGCTTACTGTCTTTCAGAATACACCACACTATCAGGTTACAAACAAGAACCATTTCTTCCCAGAGTACAGTTCCTGAAGGGAGAGGGGTGAGGGCGAAGGACGTACTTGTCATTCTTTTCTTAAAGAATATGAAGCTTTTGTTTTCACCATTCCAGATGGTGGCATAGCAAGATGGGTGCTGCTTTGACATCACGACCATATTATTCAAAATCAACGTTCCTTCAAGTGAATTGAATCAGCGACTGAAAACAGAAAACTAAAAAGGAATAAAAGCCAAGATTTCCTGGCAAAGGTGGGCTCCAGGCCATTGTCAAAATGATATTCATATGAGTAACATTGGGGAAAATATTATATAAATAAAGTGGTTTCTAATGATGAGTCCAAGGCTCCTCAAAGTAAGAAAGAAATTATCCCAAGCAGGAGGAAAGTGGCAGTTAATAAATGCTATTTCAAATGAAATATTTAATAAATATAAGATCTGGCCCCTGAAAAAGTAATGATGAACACGACACAGCGACTTTTTAGGCCTGGGTCCTCTTCGCAAGCTATTAGGTACAGATGGCATGCTTGTCTTAATATGGCTATACATCAAACAGAGGAGCTTTTATCTCAGAATGGAATTAGGTGTCTCTTAAGGGCAGTTACTGGGTTCAGGAGGCTCCGAAGACTTCTCCTAGAATTATGCCGGGATGTTGATACGCTGATAGGAACCTCATTAGCAGCTACTACACATCCAGCACACCAACCAGATACCCACAGCGCATTCCAGAGCAAAGCGCTTCTTTCTGAAACATTCTTCACATGCTGAGGAGGCACACTTGGCACAGAATGAGGCACGCTCGTTTAGAAGCGATGTATGCAATTACACTGCAAATCATGAAGTCATGTCTACAGAGCAGGACACAGATCCAGTTAGATTTCATTACCATTTACATGGATGTGGTGGCTGCAATTTCACACGGCGCTCACTCAGTTAAACCTCTTTGCTGATAGTGTTCTACCTTGGCAGACGATTACCTTCTTTGGGATCTAAAGTCAGATAAATTCCCAGGGGGGTGGGAACTATCCTCCCCTGTCCAGAAACACTGTTAATACTAGAATATTTAAGTAAATATTTAGGACCCAGGTTTACGCTTTCTCCCTCCCCCCTTCTCAGAAATGCAAATCTCATTAAGATAATAAAACCCAATTTGCATCCACTTCCACAAATCTAATTTCTTTCCATTAATTTATTTTTATAAAAGAGCATGCATCATGATACTTTGTGCATCATCCAACTTTTTGCCTCATTTTGAAGATTAAGATAACTAATCACTTTACATTTACATTGAAATCACAATGTGAAACTTTTAAGAAAAAAATCAAAGCAAAAACCGTACAATGAAGCTGAAATTCAAAACTCGAATTCCCGTGTTTTCAGAAAGAGAGACATAAAGTCAGAAATAGTAAACACAGAAAGAGAATTGGGTTTGGCTTCTGCCTCCATTATTTTTGGCTTTGTAAAAGTTGGGAATTCTAATGAGCTCAAGTCAAAGAAGGCCAAGAAAAACATTCATCCTGGCCGCCTCCCTGTGTTGTGTTGAATATAAATAAAAATAAAAATTTAAGCCATGAAATGTTATATAAAACAGAAAACGGGAATGGACTGTATGGTGAATCGGAGTTGGAGGTACTGGCATGAACTCCTGGTTTTAAATATATACACATTGATATAGAAATGAATATAATTGTAAATGAGTACCCACACCCGTAGACATCTCCTTTTTATATAAACTTACAAAGGATCTCCCCCTGATTCAAGAGTGGCACTACAGGATAGCAATGGCCACACCTAACATCCAGATCTGTTTTCCAAATATGATTCTCTAGTAAAAAGACATGGGGCTCCTGGGGAAATGCCTGATTCCATACAGCATGGGACAAGGAAAGGTCCCGAGTTCGATTCCAGTCAAGGGCACATGCCCGAGTTGCAGGTTCAATCCCCACTAGGGTGCGTGCTGGAGACAGCCATTCTAAGATTCTCATCATTGATGTTTCCATCTTTCTCTCCCTCTCCATTCCTCTCTGGAATCAATAATATATATAAATACTGAGAAAATAAATGCCTAGATTGAAAATGCTAAGTGAAAACATCAAATATTATATAAATCATTTCACTGTAAATAATGAAAACTATAAGAGCATATAAAATAAGCCTTTCACCAGTTTATGATTCAATAAAGTATTAAATATGGAGGTAAGTTTCTTTTAACTACAGATAATTTTCTATTTATATGGCAAAAGTGAGTCTGAATTTAACACCAAAGACTACCTAATGGAACTTGTTTATATTTATCAGTGTAAAAGACTTTTTCTTATTTGGAGTCACAAACAGTCAATTTATAAAACTTCCCAAGGAAACCTAACTACAATTTGTTTCTTCTTTCAATTTTTGAACTTTTCTTTCTCTTTATATAAGCTTACTAAAAAATGTCATATTTAAATGCAAACATAGGTTAGAAATTTATTCAGTATGTTTTAATAAACCAAAATATTAATGTGCTATTCAACAGGAGGTCAGACAACTAGAAAATAGCCAGGTAGGAAAAATGCCACCAAAAAATGACTGAAATCAGGACTCAAAATTACATGAACGCATCTCTTACCCTGTGCTGCTAAAAGAGATATCAGGCCCCTACATGTAAAATTGTAAAGGCTTGACTTTACTTAATAGAATATTAACCTCAGCAAATTAGAAGGGGAAAAAATTTCAGGCAAAGCCGGAGCGGATTACACAAAGGATTGTGGTCTTTTTCCTAAAAGCAACAGGAAGGTAAAGAAATGTTTTTAAGGTAGAGGTAAGTGTGGGGGGCTGGTAAGTGCTTACAGACTTGCAGTAGGAGGGTATGTTGCTTATCAAAGTTCCACTTTTGAAAAACACCCTTTTAACTAGCGTGGTTAACTACAGTAACATACACTGGGGCAGGGAAGACTGGAGTGGGGGTGAGGGGATACAGGGAGGCCAAAGGAGGTGACGGGACAAAATCAGGGTAAACTTCCAGCAGGAACGTGGTGGAGAAGCTGAGCAAAAGTAGAGAGAGGTGAAATTTTTTAATTTCAGTTTTATTGAGGGATAATTGACAACATAGTAAGATATTTCAAGTGTATATCATGGGGGAGAGATCAACCAAAGGACTTGTGTGCGTGCATATGAGCCTAACCAGTGATCACGGGCAATAGGGGGGTGGGGACATGTGTGGGGAGCGGTTTGGGAAGGGGATGGGGGGATGCGGACAAATATGTGATACCTTTAACAATAAAGAAATTAAAAATAATAAAAAATAAAAGTAGTGGGGACATAATAAATTAGAAAAAAATAATAATAAATGTAAGATCAAGTGCTTTAAAAAATAAAGTGTATATCATGGCCATGGCTTATATATAAATGCATCATGAGAGGTGTGAATAACTTGAAGGTCACATTGGTAGGGTCCTCTAGTATTCTGCAGATAGGAAATGAGGGAGGATTATCATCAGGGATGGTTTTCTAAAAATATGTGATAGATTTGTGTAATATATTTCCAGTCATGCCTCCCCTTGGAGAACAATGCCATACATTTGAGCTGCCTATGCATGAGCCTCTGCAGGCTGGGCTTTGCCTCACGAGTGCAGCTGCCCCCCGGGGGAAACACAGGGCCAAGTATGAAGTAACTACATGCCAAACGCACACCGACCCACCCGGACCCTCAGGAACTGACCCAAGGGCTGGAATATTAAGCCACAGGCTTCCTTGTGTGCCCTGTCTCAGGGCGAGGGCAGGAAAGGACTGCCTCTGCCCGCAACAGTGCGAGCTCAGCGCTCTGACTGTGGATGTGCCCACGGCTCCCTGGGCACCAGTCTGGAATGAGAGGAAGATGCCTATGGATTTGTCTCCATTTCCCCCCCAAAACAGCAAAGTTCCTGCCATCTGAAGACAGCTGACACGCCAGAGTAGTTTTCCCTTAGCCGCAGAAGAACACCATGCATGGTCCGTGGCCTCCTGACTGAAAGGGGGATCATCTGAGCTGTATACCCAGGAAGACATGCCCTTAAGAACCTCTTTAAAGACAACTCGTGGCTATCACATTTTAATACGCTCTATGCCAATTAAGTAGATACGAGTCTCCAGTAACAAGGTATTCGGACGTGATCCAATAAACCTTTCTTTCATATATGGAAAACAACCCAGACATGTTCATTTTCCTTTAGTTGCAATAGAATGACATACTGTTATAAATTTAGAAAACATACAATCCCTAGTTTTTTTTATATATATTTTATTGATATTTTACAGAGAGGAAGGGAGAGAGATAGAGAGCTAGAAACATCGATGAGAGAGAAACATCGACCAGCTGCCTCCTGCACATCCCCTACCGGGGATGTGCCCGCAACCAATGTACATGCCCTTGACCGGAATCGAACCTGGGACCCTTCAGTCCACAGACCGATGCTCTACCACTGAGCAAAACCGGTTTCGGCCAATCCCTAGTTTTTAAAGTGACAGCAACCTGCCAAGCAAAAAAAAGTTATCCAGCATCCAATAGTACAGAAAGCCAGTGTAGCCTACGTTCTCCCCAGCATACCAGAAGGTACTTTTTATGTTGTCTGCAATACCCATGCTCCTTCAACCGCCCAGGGATTAAGGTTATGAGCCCGCTGAGTCAGTCATGTGCAGGCCCTCAGTAAAGGAAGTGAGAATGCATATTTCAGCCAATGATCCCTAAAACAACGCATGCTATTTAAATGTTGATTGTTATAAAGTAATATGCAATACAACTTTGTAAAATAGTTGTTTCGTGGGTAAATTATAATCAAGTGGGTAAATTTTATGAGTTTGTAGGAATTAACTCTGAGGAACATAAAAAAATGTTTACCAGTGAGAAAAAGTCATTTTCAATTTAGTTTATGTTTTTATCACATACCCGCTCCCCTGTCCCCTGCTTGGGTGACCTGGGCTGAAAGCTTATGGGCTCCCATTTACTGAGAATTTACCTCACATGTCCTAGGAATTAGCTGTCTGCATCCTGATAGATCTCTCCTTTGGTAACAGCAACATTTTTTTGTTGTAATTTTCAGTTGACACTCATGTATATATATAAAAACTCCTCCTAAAACCTAAGCTACTTTTCTGAAACCTGGTGAGTGGGGTTCTAGAAAAAAAATTTCTTCCTAGGATATCAGTCTTCCTGGTAAATTTTAATAGGATAGAGATTTGAGAACATTCCAGCACATGTAATCATAGTTTTTAAATGTTTCTGTCTTAAGTTGTGAGGAGGGTGGTGGGAGTGCAGTGGAATATTTAGGACAAAGTTGGCCAACCCTCACCCCTCTTTCACTCCCAGACATAATTTCTTCCTTTATATATTTGAATCCATTTCCTGGCAGGGAGAATAATATTTGTCTTAATCCTTATATTCCACCCCTGTCATGAAGCCTACTGTTTGTTCAAACATATGGCGACACGTTTCTAATCATCTGGCTCGAAGTAATTCCATTTAACCCAGGGCAGAGTTCGTGAGGAACTTGGACTCCAGGATCCCTGCTGTGGTAACGACAAAATCCGCTTCCTTCTGGGTTATTCTTCAAAGGGCAGGTGTTAAATGGAAACTTTCTCATTAAAATTATTTATGAATGGTAAAATGTGAGGTCATTCAGCGGATGCCTATGTCATTCTGATAAAATATGTATATGCTGCTGGACCCTAGAACAAAGTGAACCATAATAGATTTTATCTGTCATAAAACCAGAGGGATTTTTCAGGAGAAATGGCTATGCAGATCAACTGAAGCCAAAGTTGTGCTTCTTGACAGTTATTCTGGTGTGCACCACTGTTCTCAGTGACTGAGTCTACACAGACATTACCTCATTTAGTTACCAAAGGTCATATATTGCAACTGATTAATCACAGCTACATGCTCCAATAATACATGACAGAGTCGTTTTGTTTTAAATTAAATTAGTTATATGGGAACTTGCTTATAATTTCTTAACAGTTAACAGTTTTTTTTTAGGTTCAAATGATTATATTTACAATCCATGGCAGAGATTGGTAGTTCCTTGATTTCCCATCAAACCTGTTTAAGAAGTGAGTCACCATACTTCGTAAATACTCAGGCTGAAATTTTGGGTGCTCTTTTGTCCATCTCAATGCACAGAATGACTGATTTTTTCAAACACATAGTACTATTATCCTTAGTAACTATCATCGAGAGAGAGAGAGAGAGAGAGAGAGAGAGAGAGAGAGAGAGATCAATTTGTTGTTCCATTTATTTATGCATTCATTGGTTGGTTGATTCTTGTATGTGTACTAGCTGGGGATCAAACCTGCAACCTTGGTGTATCACAAAAATGCTCTAACCCAGTGGTCGGCAAACTCATTAGTCAACAGAGCCAAATATCAACAGCTCGGCGATTGAAATTTCTTTTGAGAGCCGAAAACCGACTGCTGCGCATGGGCCTCGAAGTTTCAATCACACTGTACATGTGAGCTCACACGTGGTATTTTGTGGAAGAGCCACATTCAAGGGGCCAAAGAGCCACATGTGGCTCATGAGCTGCAGTTTACCGACCACTGCTCTAACCAACTGAGCCAGGCCTTCTTCCTAAGTTTTCTTTTTTTTTTTTTTTTTTTTTTCCTACTGAATTATTATTTATTTTTAATTGATAATACACATAGCATAAAAGTTATCATCTTAACTCTTTTTCAGTGTACAGTTCAGTAGTGTTAAACATATTTATCCAACTCTATCTTGCAGACCAGATAACTAGCATATTCATGAAAGAAATACTACTAATTAATGCAATATTGAGTCTGAACACAGGCTTATTGGCCTTTAGAAACTTTCCAAGATATTTACAAGCAAGGGCAACAGTGGCATGGATTCCATGGAATGTGTAGAATTACCTAGATTTTAGCCTGGCTGACAAGTTTCTCCCCCTATTACTGTAGCAACAGTTTTCTAAGCCACTGTATAAGCTGGGAGCTTTACTTTGATCATCTGTCTTGCAAAGAACATCAACTAAGGAAATACAGTTCAGACAGCTTTAAAAGGAAGCTAAGATTGTTTTGTCATTGTGGAAAATATCATAGTCTATGAAACAGTGTACAAATAATGCAAAATAACATTATAAACTATAGATTATATTACTAGTTCTTTGAAAAATACTTCCATAAATATGTCATGAAAGAATTCTAAGTTTGAGGCACTTCAAGCATTTTCTTTAAGATGTTTTACACTGCATATGCTTTCTATATGATCAGGCCTTTAAGGAAAATAGCTGATCTTCAGAAACGCAAAAAGATTTTCAGATATCAGTAAATCTTTGTTTTCCTAGGATTGCAAAATATTTTTTCTGTATCACAAATTGACAGCAAGTAAGCAAGCATATCATGTACTTGTATGTTAACTAAAGATCAGAGCATATAAGCTCATTGATAAGGCCTTATAAAAGAAAATTCATCCATGTTTTGAAATAAAATGTACCTAAAATCATGGCCAGTGTTCAGCCAGAAAGTACCAGTTTGTGCCTTACCAGTGGTTAAATATTTTGATTGCCATCCCTACTTACAACACTATATAACCACCAACTGATGATATAAAAAGACAGCTCAAATATGTCAGACATTCAAAGACATTCCAAAAAACAACAGATTGCTTTAAGAGAAGTTTGTGTTTCTGGTTGGTACTTCAGTGATAAACATCGTTATCAATAAAAGACTGAAGGAGCATCACCATACCCAGAAATGCACCTCTATAGTTAGTATTAAACGCAGGTGTTTAGAATAGTCTTGGTTAACAGTTTTGAAAAACCTATTATGTATGAAAGCAAAACACCACCTACATATGGGCGTCTTAGGGGCTAGCTTGGCTGGTCGATGGCTTGGATTTTGCTTGTATATTGAGGATATAATCATGACGGAAGGATGAGCGCACAGTGCGATTCATGAGGGGCTGCAGGGGGCGGAAGTTGTCCACCATTCTTTTTTCTTTCTCCCCCTCGGAAGTGAAAAGCAGGGTCCGAAATTGCTCAAGCTGATCATGATCAACCTCTACAGGCTGCTTCTTAATGATCCAGGTGACGGACTCAGAGAGTGGGGGGGTAGTCAGGGATCCTGAGTAGGTCCAGTAGTCCGGGCAGGTGGGCATCAGGCAGGCAGGGTCGAATGACCCAAATTCCACTATGGTATCCTTATACTTAATTGATGGCAACGTATCCACCAATTTTTGTAGCTCTTTATGATTTTTCCCTAGCTTTAAAAATATTCCTATCACAGCCAAACCATTTTCTTCCAGTACTGCATCCTCAAAGTTTTCAAATTTGACTGAATTCCAATGCACCAGGTGCAGCTCTGCCGGGTAGCATTTGCTGTCCACAGTATGCTCAGAGCCCCAGGCATCGATGGCCCCCCAATGAAAATGGAACTGCTTCAATCGATAGTTGTCTTCCAGGGGTCCCCCCTTGATCACTGATTTATCTGTAGAATCTTCAAATTCCACAAGGAAAGAGTATCCGTTATTCCAGAGGTGTAGGCAGGTGGTCGGGTCATAAGAGATGGTGAGTGGTTTTAAGTCAGGATCATAGATACTATCCCTCCACCGGATGTTGATGGGCGACTGGCGCTCGCCCCCCGGGGCCAGGTCCATTCTTTCCCAGAGAGGGTGCAAGGCTCGGTTCCGGGTTTTGTAAGTGCAGGTGTAGAGGCTGCAGGGCCTCGCTGATGTGGATCTCGGAATTTGGCATCTTCTCCACAGCAATTTGCATAGAGAGGCTTGAAGAATGACCCGCAGGCTACTCATCACCACCATCTTTGGCTTGAAGTCTTGGGCACTTTGCGAGGAACTTGCAGGAACCTGAGCCTTTTCCCAGGAGCATGAGCCTCACTTAGTCCCAGGACCACAGCTGGCAAACTTGGCCATCGTAGCCACACCCCCTAGTCGGTTTCCACGGCCATAGCCACGCCCCTCGCCTCTAAGCCACGCCCCATGCGACTCCACCTCCCAGGCCTTACTTGCTGCCCTGGCCACACCACTCCAGATGGAGGCCCTCTCAGCCTTCCGGCCCAGCCACCCTCCTCCTGCCTAAGCCCTTCCTAAGTTTTCTTATGACGACGTACAAACTTGGCTTTAAAATGGATCAATGTTAAAATCTGCAACTTCACTCAACCAACCACATGGCTGTATTTTCATCCACACTACCAAGGATCTCAACCACAAAGTGATCAACAGAACTCATCAACCTTGGCCAGAGAAGCAATGGTTAGGGATCATTAGCTGAAATAATGCAATCTCATTACTCTTCCACATAATGTAAAAATGATCCTTTGGATAGAAGAGAAGGAACTAGGACTATTTTCTGTTTATGGGAAAACAAGTTTTCCTAAATTGTCTTGAGGTGTAACTCTCCAGGTTACACTGAGGGCCTTGAATAAGCCATTGTCCTATGTATTTGAAGAGAGTTAAACATGCCTCTGATGCAGAGAATATTCTTTACAACATGACAATGGACTCGTTGTGAAGAATCACACAGAAATCTTTATTCCCTGGTTTCAGTCTCAGGAGTAATTATAATTTTTCTCAAAAACGGATTTGTTTTTATTTCATGGACATTCGTCCTCTGTGTCACAGTTTTCCTCTTTCTCACATCCAGAGCTGACAGAAGATTTGAAGCTAAAACCGTGGTCTACTTCTAGTACAAAAAAATTCCAAGGCACCTGTTCCAACTTCCCTGCTCACATCAACTTCCTCCAATGTTTTCCTGTTCTGCCACTGCAACATTCTATCTCATAACAGTTAACATCCCTTTGTAAATTAATTGTATATCGCTTTGAAGCAAGGTGATAACAGACACAGATGTATAAGTATTGTGAATCAGATCTTTCAAAAATCCATATTGAACAAAAGAACTGATCTCCAAGAAGTCAAGAAATACCCACACAAGCCAATCCACATTGCCCACAACAGTCTATGAGAAATGTGAAAGTTATGATAAACCACACCCAACCTCATTACAGTGAGCTTCTCTGAGAATAAGGCATAAAAAATGGGGGGGGGGGAGGGAAGAAGAAGAAGAGATGGAGAGAAGTATTAAAAGACAGAGTGGCTTAAGCATTTTATTTCTTTTTCAGGTAAATCACTCTAATTAAAATATTCAGCCCGCAATAAAATCGAATGAATGTATAACAATATACTCAGCAAGTCTGTATAGAGCACATTCTTATATTACTTGCAGAAAGTTATATTTACATATAACATGAAATATCAGTGCTATTTGTTCAGTTTAATAATCACTGGTTAAACACTTCTCAGATTCTCTACATCAAACACTGGTCAGCACTTGAGGGCTCCAAGAACAGTCCCCTCAAAGGTCTTACAATATAATGGCGGAAACATGCTTGTGAACAGAGCAGATTTATGAAAGAATTAACTGCTACGGGAGTACAAAGCAGCGAGTAATGCATTTTGCTGGGCTCAGGGAAGCCAGGCTTACGAGCATGAATAGAATTCTGACAGCCAGGAATGCATTAAGGACCTTCAAGGCACAGGACAAGTATGATGAAGGTGCAGATACGTTAACTACCTGGTGCAGTCGGTGTGAAGCGGGGCCTAGCTTGGGTGCTTTTGTTTGGGGGTGGAGTCCGGAGGACTGTGTAGGAAACCATGTTGAAGCCTGATGCAGAGATTGCCAAGAGAGCCCAAATGTGAGAACCCAGAAGGGTTGTAGGGTTTATGTGATAAGAAGTATGGAGGTGGATATTTTTTGAACCAAGAAAAGATAGAAGAAACCTTTCATGTTCTAAAACACACCTTGGTCAAGGGAGTTTAGTGGTTGGGCACAAAGAACAAGATCAGTGGCGGCTGTGTTTGTTGTAATGCTAGAGAAGGACATCTGTGTTTGGATATCATTATGGGAAGAGAATGGAAGAGGGGAAGCTAGCTGCACATTGGAGAAATTTAGGAAGATTTACCAAGTATTTATTTTGTTTAAGGGGAGACAACTGCGGTAAAGGTAAATCTCAGGTTTCTAGTCTCCTGTGAACAGTCGTGCTTAGGCAAGGATGGGTGATGTTGCCAATTAGGAGCGCATAGGGATAACTCCAGATTTAACATGTAATTTTGAGTATCATTCATGTGAAAGTGATAGATGAGATCAAATGGATGGATGAGATGACCAAGGAAAGAATTTACAATGAGAAGAGTACTAGTAATAACTAGAATTAAGGGTTTTACCATGATAAAATAATTTCCTGAAGTAACTCTAATTTGTTTAAAGAGATTTAATTCAGGATATCACATGGGATACTTAAATGCTTTGTCTGTAAATGAAACAAACTGTTGACAAATGTTCAACTATTTTTTCATAGAGTGACATCTTTGCTAATTTCTATTAAATAAAAATATTGATAAGAATAATTACATTTTAAGAGTTGCAGACTATAAGTATAGGTAAAAATGTGCGAATATTTGCCTTATAAGGAAGAGCATATGAGAATATGATGTACATTTTGAGACAGAAAATGAAGTAAAACAAATGAAAAAAATAACCCAGAAGGAAAATTTTTGAATAGGGAGTACAAAATGATTCTAGTTGTAAATGAGCAACAAAACAAACAAACAACCCCCCCCCTCAACATTAGCTTAGAATATCAAGCCAACTGCTTTTATTTTAATGACTCCCAAACAAGGGTGCTATTCTTATCTCTTGCTTCATCATGCAAAGAAGGTACCAAGGTTTCAAGTACTTCTATTTAGCATATTTACATTCAGATCTCTGTTCACATACTAGTCCCTTGGGAAACACCTGAAAGGAGATTTAAGAGGGCCACTGAAGTTAATTTAGGAGTGCAAGCCTAATATCAACACTATTGATTAACCTGAGCAGAACCAAGCTCAGAGCAAAAACCATAACACGGAATCATTCAGAGGTGAGGGAAACAGATGGCCTCTCTGCTTTTTATTATTTCAGGGATTTTGAAAATTTGAAGGCTTATTCTATGCTGTTAAAAAAATAATCCTCTGAACACAAAAATGTGTTCTTCATGTTCTATAATCTTACATGTTGTTCTGGTATTTATAATAACAAACATACATTTTTGCTGTGTGTGGTTTGTTCAGTGGTTAGAGTGATGCTCCAACATGCGAAGGTTGCAGGTTCAAGCCCTGTCTGGGCACATATAAGAAGCAACCAATGAATGCATAAGTAAGTGGAATAACAAATCTCTCTCTAATAAAAAAATAATAAAGAAACCTACATTTCAATGTATGCACTTTAACACATGCATTTGACATGTACATGGTACCTTCCATACTTGAAGCATTGCATTAAATGATTTTATGCATGAATGGTGTTCTAAAGTTAAGACATGTCATAGAGTAAATAATTACAACTGCCCTACCACATTGTATCAGGTAAAAAGCAAAATAAAAAAAATGTATGTATGTATGTATGTATGTGTGTGTGTGTGTGTGTGTGTATTCTACATTGTCTATAAGCAGTGGTCCTCAAATACATGTTTTAAGTATAACTAATATTTCAGTTATCTAAAGACCTGCTTGATGATTCATCCACTTTAACACATACATACATGTGTTGATATGAATATATATTCTTCAGCACAATGTGTGGTAAGAATAGTATCTCATTTATGAAGACACCGTATTTTTCAGTCACTTAACTAGAGCTAAATCTTTATCATTGAGAAAACCAGAAATAGGATAAAATATAATTTATAGTATAAAAACATACCTAAGATGCCTTGAAAGATATACTGGCTACTATGGTCTAAAGCAGCCATGGGCAAACTACAGCCCGCGGGCCCGATCCTGCCTGTTCAGCTGTTCTATCAGGCCTGCGGAGCCGAAAGAGCGGAGGGTTCTCTTGCTCTCCCCTCCGCTCCTTCACCAGCAGCCCAAGAAGAGAGTGCCCGCATGGTCAGGTTGCTTTTGTTCCGGCCCTCCGGTCCAGTTTAAGAACCCATTGTGGCCCTCGAGTCAAAAAGTTTGCCCACCCTTGGTCTAAAGAGCTAAAGGAGAGAGTTCCTGACAAATACTCAAGACATTCAGATCTAGTGTTTACTGTTCTGCTAGGTTAGCCAGGAGTTAAGCCATTAAAACTAGAGAATTATGAAGACAGTAATACAAGAGCAAGGTATGAAAAGAATATTTTATCCATATGCTCGCCTTTGATACTGAGCTTATTCTGTGGCTGCAATAACAATTATTCAGCACAACCAATTCTGCCTTGAAAGTAAGGCTGAATAAACTCCATTACTGACTTATATTTGGTACCTATGGATGAGTATCAATAAGACTATAACTTGGGGATAGATTTTGCTCAATAGATACCTTACTTCCTTTGAGCATTTTTTTTCTCTCATTTACTAATTATTCCAAAAGATACATTTTCCAATTTGACTGTAATCTTTTAAATAATCTTAATGCCCTTATGGTTCATAGTAAAACACATTTTGTCATTCTTTATTTTATTTAAAAATCTAGAAGCTGCATAAGAAAATGTCTCCTTTATATAACTACTAGATGCCCAGTGCATAAAAATTATTGCACCAGAGGGGAGGTCCCTCAGCCAAGCCTGTCTCCTCTCATAGTCTGGGAGCCCTCAGGGGTGAGAGATGACCTGGTGATCAGGGAAAGGTGACACCCCATCACACTTCTGCTGCTGCCACTTCCGGAAGAGCAAGACTTGGCCAGACCTGGTTACCTGAGCTTTGGGTGGCCCTGTGTCACTGGGCAGCTGCCATCCAAGGCTTGGCTGCACCTTGGGCCGACCCTGGGCAGCTGGGGGACTCTAGGGGCAGTGTATGGAGCGCTAGGCCTGCCTGCCACTCCAACGGGGCTAAGGTGACTGGGTACTTCCATGTTGTAGCTGTGGGTGCTGCCATCTTTGAGGGCATCACAGCCAATTATCATATTATGTCCTTATTGGCTGTGGGTGCCGCCATCTTTAAAGGTGGAACAATTAGCATAATCCATCTTTATTGGCTCTGGGTACCACTATTTTTGCGACAGCATGAGGTTTAATTAACATATTTCCTCTTTATTAGATAGGATTCTCCATTAAGTGACAATCAAGTGTTTATAATTTAAACTCACATAATTCCATTCCTCTATGCTCTATATCACATCAATTTCTTGTTTTCAGTAATAAAAGCCATCATTGTTATAGGTAAGAGAGTATATAACAGGTCTTTTTCATTTTCCACTACATTCTGTTAAACCACACACAACCAAATACAAAAAAAAACAAAGATTATTGATTCCTAAAAGATTAACAACAAGGATCCAAATGTGACAATTACTTAGCAGACTGAAGAACCAGTAGTAATAAATGGCTTTAGTTCCCAACCTGTGTGGGAGATGAAATGATCGTTTTCAATCACTTCACTCTGAAGCAAAATCATTAGTTGGAATTCCCTGAAAATTGCTAATATATCTACAGAATTTATAGTTGTAATAGTTCAAATTTCCAAACATAATGAAGATCCCCCAAAAGTTGACTTTGAGTGCCACTCAAAGCAAGAACTCTTTTTGCCTGAAACAAACATGCACAGATTTCATTGAAACACCACCAGCAGAATCAATAAATAGATCAAACTAGAGATGGGATCCAGCCAGCCTTTTCCAAATAAAAAGAAGACCACGTGTTGAACTAAGCAAATATGGATAAAATAATGCATATTGAGATTTGGGTAGAACTTTTCTGATGATACTTCAGTTGTAACTAAGACCTAAGTTGAAGACTAGTGGTAGTAGCCTTTCCCTACCCCACACTACTTATTTTTAAAAGACTCAATGACCTGGACAGGTGATGGAAACAGTCTCCTCCTTTCAGGACTTCTAGGAGGTGACGGAAGTGACCTATCTACACTAATAAAAGAGAAAGATGCAAATTGACCATACATTCGAGACACCCATCAGATAATCAGGAGTATGTAAATTAACCAAACAAAGATGGTGGGTTAATTTGCATACACAGATGCAGAGTCACCTGGGGCAGGATGCACCACCCAGCCACTCAGGGCCTCTGGGCAGCATGGGAAGGTGGATAGGCAGCTCCAGGCTGAAGCAAAGGTGGTTCTGGCAGCCAGGGGAAGGGAGGCCCATTCTTACACAAATCTTCATGCATCGGGCCTCTAGTTGCCAATAATGACACAAGGAACCCCAAATGCACTCTCTTTGCCCAATCTCTAGTCTCTACATGACAGGGAAAGAAAATGTTAATAGATACTCGAAAGCATAGGCTTCTTTCTCTCAGGGAGACTCATGGCAAAGTTTGGGGTAGAGTGATAGCAAAGTTCTTTCCTTACTGTGTCAGTGTTGAGCAGAATGAGATAGTTTGAGAGAATACGACTTGTGTTCCTAGGATTGGAACTGTCTCCCAGAGTGCTGAGAAAGGAAGTCTCATGAAAGTGCCTGGAAAGCAGACAGAGACATTGCCACCAGCTCACTTCACTGCACTCCTCAGAGGCTGGAGATAAGATCCTGAGACATTCTTGCAGCTTCATGAGAAGACTCATGAGGATAAAGGGAAGGCCAAGGCACAGGAATCCCAACTAGAGAAGGGGCTGGGCATTATGCACAACGGCGAGGACTGAATGACCGAATACATAAGACTATCCTTCTCTGAAAAGGCCATGTATAAGGTTGGAGGCAAGAGCAAACCAAACATGAACAAAAGAATAGTTAGCCCTCCATCTGCCCTCCGTGGTAGACTGAAAATGGTTATAAACTCTTTGAATCTGAGTTGGTTCGGATCCAAAGAGTTTATAACCATTTGACTTGCTTAAGACAGTAGGACATTTGTAAATGTGATACAAGAAGATAGTTGGCATGTCATAGAGCTTTGGGGCTGCCCTGGGTAAACCCTGAAATGGGCACTCTGCAAAAAAAGACTTCCTACTTGCCTCTGTTTGCTAGAGCCAATAGTCTGCCACCCCCTAATACATGAATGAGCATATTCCATTATTGGCTAGCCATCTACAACCCTACCACATGACCACAGAGGCATGTGCGAGTCAAGATGCATCGGTCAAGCTGGCCCAGGCTAGTATAACTACCCAACTGAATCATAGATTTTTGAGAATTATTAGAATGGTTGCCATGTTAATCTTCTTATAACCAAGAGTTGGGCCAGATACGAATTTTTGCTTTAGGAGATTTAGTATGGCATTCCACAAATACCAACTGAACTCAACCAACTTATAAAAGCTACAAAGGTTTTTCTTAAGCTGTTTCTTTACAGACATAATGAAGACAAAAAGAAAAAAATACAACTGCAAGAAAGCCCTCTAGGGAAATAGAAAACAGTCTCTGTAGAGTTGCTCTAACCTTGCACAATTTGGAACATCCCCAACAGTGGGCCTGAGTCACCTGCTGTGGCACAAAGACAAGCAGCATATTACTTCACTTTCACGTATTTTCTGGAGGGGTGAAGAGGTGAAATGTGTTAATTCCATTCTAAATTAGCTCAATCTGTCACCCGTTATTTGCTAGAAATATATTCTCTGCAAACCACTGTACCACCTACAGGAGAAAATCATGATAAACAAGACAGACTTAGAAAAGAAATGAGAGGGGAACCAAGGTGAACCTTTATGAAAGGTATAATGCTGGGAACTATAAAATGTATGATCTCTTCTTTAAAATATACTTTTATTGATTTCAGAGAGGAAGGAAGAGGGAGAGAGAGAGAGAAACATCCATGATGAGAGAGAATCATGGATCAGCTGCCTCTCCTGCAAGTCCCCCCCTGGGGATCAAGCCCACAACTCAGGCATGTGCCCTTGACCAGAATCGAACCTGGGACCTGTTGGTTTGCAGGCTGATGCTCTATCTACTGAGCCAAAACAGCTAAGGCTGTATGATCTCTTTTAATAGCCACAAAACCCTGTAAGATGCCTCATTCTTATGATCAATGGGCTCAGAGACACTACATAACTTTAAATAAGATTGGCCTTGTTGTTAGCGTGGCAATTCTCAGTTAAGTGAAAACCCTCAATCAAGGAGGTGGGGGATTTATACTGTAATGTGAGAGAGAAGATGCAGGGGTTCCTAAACATACAGAGAGGAAAGGATCATAGATTATAGCCAAGGAAAGAATTACAAAAGCAAAGCTCTATTAGCAGGAAAGGTTTTGAGTTATACTTTAATTAATAGAAAGAAACCTAATGTTGGAAATGAGACTATTATTTTCTTGAGTTTTCATAACATAGAAATACGTTTTAACAGAGAACATTTTCAAATAGAGAAAGCGGATTCCTTGTGCACCTTCAATGATGTAGCCATGAAAAACCACTGGTCAAGTTGCTTAATTTGGGAGTGTGAAGGGTACGCTGAGAGGTATGTGCAAAGTCTAAAGACAGCAGCAGTAGTTTGGTTTGACTGACAAAGAGGCCACCCAAAGAGCAAGGGTAACACCGATTCTTTAATAGCTTAAAATGTGGACACTGTGTAAGAGGCTAACCAATTGTTACATGTAGTGAGATGAATTTAGATGATTACATATTTACTAAGATATAATTTTTTAATGATTATGCTGAGAAATAAAGTTAATACTGGAACAGGAATCTGTTCATTGTCCAACAAATATTTCTTCATTTTGACCTGTTAGATTAAGTACTATCGAGCAGTGATTTCCAAACTTTTTCATCTCATGGCACACAAAGTAATTACTAAAATTCTGCAGCGCATATATATATATATATATATATATATATATATATATCCCTCATACATGTACATATATCGCTATTCCTTCAAGACAGTGGCTTTCAATTTATTAAATCTTCCTATGTAAAAAGAAAACCGTTTTCTAGTTCCATATAATAAACTCCCAGAATAAATACAGATGTTCTTTAAAATTTAAGGCTCAAAAAGGAGGGAAAAAAAGCAATAAGACTCTTATTTGGTAATCACTCATTCTTTAGTTTGGGCAAACTGAGGGTTAACATAGAAGATGTTACTAAGCATATTTTCAGAAGGATTTTCATTTTAATCCACGTGACCTCCCCTGGACAATTTTATGTGAGATCCTCAATCCAAACTTCTGGGAGGAAGCACTGGCTTCGACTGGGAAGAGCACCCTAAGCCTTGCTGCCATCTGGTTTCACATCGTCCTCCTTTGGACACCTCCCAAAAGTGGGATTTTATTTCTATAGCAGACACAACGTAGTCTGCAGCTCCTAATGCTCGGGAGGAGACAGTGAGACAGTCAACAGGTTCCCCACTATCTAGAGACAGAGTGTACACACGCAGGGAAGCACTGGAGCACTGAGTGGAGATGGGCGAAAAGTGGGCACCACATGATGAAGATCAAGGTCTATCCTAGTCTTTTTTACTGCCACCTTCAGGGCGGCAGGGTAATACGGAAATGGGTCAGGGCAGATGTGGGGAAACATTGCCCCATTTGACATGGAGCAGGGACAGATGGATGTAAAGAATGTGTCTCGGCAGATCTGGAAAGAGCAAGCTATCCTCTGGGAGAACATCTGGGCTGGTGCATTGTTTTGCCAAAGAGGAGGCAAAAATCCCAAGCTTTCTCGCCCTTCTTCAGACGTCTGTCATTCTCACACCACGCTGTCACTGGAAGCTAAAAATGTATTTGAAAGCCACTGCAACATTAAAGACATTTTGTGTATGTGTATGTATAGCTTGTTAGACTGCGTTCAACTTTACCAAGTGGAGAACATATGTCACAACTCAGCCAGGCCATGTTTGGTTACTCACCCATGTTTTTGGTGTTGCAAAACACCAAAAATAAAACTTCACCATAAATGCTTTTCTAACAGCCTGTGCCTGAATGTGTGATATACACTAACAACAACAAAAAATGTATCTGGGGCCAATAAAGAGCTTTTAGTCTTTAGAAATGAGCCAGACTCCATAAAATGTGTTTTAAGGCCACCAAAGGAAACTGTGTTAAAGACAGACATCAACCAGCAAGCTAACTAAATGGCTGCGTGTATAATACAAGTGTGCATGTCATCTCTCTTATATCTACTGGGACAAATATGCATGGTCTTTCTGTTCAAGAAATCCCACGTTCATACACACAAGGGTTTGCAATATTTGGGGCCACTTTCACTATGCACTTAGTTTTCAGTGCTGACTCTGGTGTGGAGTGTAGGAACTGATTTTGGATAGGTGGGATTTAGAAGGGTCCAAGCTGGAGGAACCTGAAATTAAGGCAGCTGGGTTGGTGAGGGGGCTGAGGAGATGATCCAGGTCACAGCACTGAACCCGTGTCTGTCACTGACCTTACAAAGGTGAGCAGCCAAGTAAATTAGGACCCCGGGCCAACAAAAGGCCCTGAGGGGACCTTTACCATCTTTCAATGCTTCTATTCCTTTAAATTCTTTCATAAAAAAATAACACGTTGGAGAAAATAAAGAAATGGGTCTACATCAAAATAAAAAGCTTTTTCACAGCAAAAGAAACCATCAACAAAACAACAAGAAAGCTCACTGTATGGGAGGACATATTTGCCAATGTTATCACTGATAAAGGCTTAATCTCCAACATCTACAGACAGCTTATACAAATTAATAAAAGGAAGATAAATGAGCCAATTAAAAAATGGGTAATGGAAGTAAATAGAATCTTCTCAAAAGAAGACAAAAGGAAAGCCAAGAGGCACATGAAAACATACTCAAAGTCACTAGTTATCCGAGAGATGGAAATCAAAACAGCAGTGCCGTCCCATCTCAAACCTGTCAGAATGGCCAACATTAACAAATCAACAAAGGACAAGTGTTGGCGAGGTTGTGGAGAAAAAGGAACCCTTGTGCACTGCTGGTGGGAATGCAGACTGGTACAACCACTGTGGAGAACAGTATGGGCTTTCCTCAAAAACTGAAAATGGAACTCCCATTTGACCCAGTAATCCCACTCCTAGGAATATATCCCAAGAAAATAGGAACACCAATCAGAAAGGATATATGCACCCCTATGTTCATAGCAGCACAATTTACAATAGCTAGGATTTGGAAACAGCCTAGGTGCCCATCAGCAGATGATTGAATAAAAAAACTAGGGTACATCTACACAATGGAATACCATGCTGCCATAAAAAGAAGGAATTCTCATCATTTGTAGCAACCTGGATGGAATTGGAGAACATCATGCTGAGTAAAATAAGCCAGTCAATGAAAAAGAAACACCACATGACCTCACTCATTTATGGATAATAAAGAACGTTATAAACTGATGAACCATAAGATAGATATAGTGAAAATAAAGCAACAAGCAGACTGTCAAATTACAGTGGGGAGGGGAGGGAGATCTGGGGGAGATAAGAGATCAACCAAAGGACTGGTATGCATGCATGTAAGTACAACCAATGGACACAAAACTCTGGGGAGGGAGGGCATGTTTGGGGTCGGGGCAATGGTAAGATATGTACATAGATAAAAATTTAATTAAAAAAATAACACTTTGGTTGCTTCATGCTAGCAAAGCTTATAGCAGACGCTGATGAGCATGGGCAACGGTTTGTGGTAAAGGAAAGAATTGGACAGCAAAAGGAAGGGGCATCGTCGGGGACTGGGGCCACAGTGGAAAAAAGTGTAGAGATCAATGCAGTTTGGTTGTGTGAACGGAGGTGCGGGTAACCTGTACATTACTGAGGGGATCTTGGGAGGAGAGGTAATAAGAGAGGACTTAATCTAGAGACAGAGAAGCATCAGTCAGATGCTCTAACCTCAGAGGGAAGGTAGGGGAGGGTGCGGGTAAGGGGGAGAGATCAACCAAAGGACTTGTACGCACACATACAAGCATAAGCGATGGACACAGACAACAGGGGGTGAGGGTGAGGGCAGGACTGGGGGAATGGAGGTCAATGGGGGAATAAGGACACGTTTGTAATACCTCCATCAATAAAGAGAAAAAAAAGAAAAACAAAATAGAAAAATAAGCAAGGGCATAAAATTACCTAATTTTCAATCTTTTGTATATAAAAGGACAAAATCAGTATATTTGAGCTGGCTCACATTTGCATAAACAAACTCTGGAAGGATTTAAGAGAGAGAGAGAGAGAGGAGGTAGAAGGAGAGAGGGAGAGGGAGAGGGGGAGAGAGAGGACTTACTGCAGCGAACACTGTGCCCAGACGAGTGCAGTGCCTGACATGTGTATATCCATGTATATACACACGGATTATATATATATATATATATATATATATATATATATGTGTGTGTGTGTGTCTATACACGTATATATTAAACTAGAAAATTAAACTAGAAAAGGATCACTACTCCCTTATATTTAGTATGGTTGTTGTTTTGTTTGTTTCTTTTTTGTGTGACACCATTTGAATTTAGGAAACACTTTAATAGTTTACTATATGTGATTCGTGGAAAAAAAAATCAATGACATATGGTTATTTTTTAAAAAGTGACCCTTCGTCTCTTCTACCAATTTTAAGATGATGTAAGCATGCTTAGGATGATGCTAAAAAGGAGCAGGGGAGGGGAGAGGTGGGAGAAAGCAGCCTCTCCTTCCTAATGAAGGTGACCGTTCTGAACATTAAGTGTTAAATGCCCATCATTTTCCTCGGATCAGTAATCAGCGATTTTCTTAAGCAAATGTAGACGACTCACAGATGCCTCATCCTCTTTCTCTGCATTTTCTCTCCCTTTTGTTTTTCATTCAGTTTCACCGGCAGAATAAACAAGAACAGAATCACTTTTATCTTTCCCTTCTGGCGTTAGTCATCAGAATCCAGTGACATATCCTCTGCTTCCATCCCCTCCTGTCAGGGTGTGGTACCCACCCACAGAGCCATGCCACAGTCTAACCCCAGGGTCTCCTTCAGGCACCTCCCGGAGGCTTCAGCAGCCTGTGCAGGGCTGGCCTGCTCTGATGGAGAGCCCAGAAGCAGCCTCTTAGATTTTGTCTAGTTTTCACCTCTCTGAAGGGTACAGAAACAGTTTCAGGGCAGGCCAAATACCGTATTTGCCGGCGTATAAGACGATTTTTTGGCCCTGAAAAAAAATACGTATTTGCCGGCGTATAAGACGACTGGGCATATAAGACGACCCCCTAACATTTCCACTAAAAATACAGAGTTTGTTATATACTCGCCGTATAAGACTACCCCCCACTTGGAGGCATATTTTTCAGGGCCAAAAAATCGTCTTATACGCCGGCAAATACGGTAAATCCTTGCATCTAGCAAGTCAGCAAGTTGGAGCTACTGTACACACCTGGCATCTAATAAAAAAGGTGCATCATTTTATTTTTTGCTGTTGTCACTGCCCATTTATTCTAGAGTATGTGGAGACTCAAAATAATTTCACTACCAAAATAGGCTAACTATAATACTTCTTTATTTTACATGTATGTAGTCATTACTTTGCTTACATGCAGTATAAAACTGACATAACATGCAATGGCCACAACATAATGCTTGAAATTTTAAAAATATTTAAATAAGAAAAGTTTCAAGGTACAGTATTTAATTAGTTAGTAATAGTATTCATAACAAAGTACAGGTGCTTTCAAAAACTGGATCATAAGCATGGGGTGATGTACAAACTAATAGTTAACAGCAGTTTATCTTTTTTCTATTAGTTATAAACTAAATTGGTTTTACTCTCATCGGTGACATCAATTCCCAATTTTCTTAAAAAAAGAACAAAATAAGAAATGGTAAAAAAAAAAATCCAGTAATTCAAATGTTTATATTGTATCATCGGACAATGGAGGAAATATCTTTGGGTAAGGATTAGCAAACCACACACACACAAAAGGAAGAAATGTGCTGTGAAGTCAACCTACAAAGAAATCCCAACATCACATTTCAAACTAATACCTCTGCTGACTGCTTGAACCTATAGGTTTAACTCTCACAGCTATAATTTACAACCCCCATGAGAAGTCAGCTTGAAAGGGTATCATTTTGACTTTCACAAGACATAGCCGATGTAACCATAAAGCTTCATACGGTGTTTCTGTCTACCTGGAGCAATTAACATAAATTTGTGGGATAGCCTTTATTGACAACCTTTCTGTATCTCCAACAAAGCAATAATGCATTGGCATCATCCCGACTGTCTTCAACCAACATCGTCAACAGGAAATTCTTAAGCAAAGCCTATTTGCAGTAAGCCAGCAACTAGAGCTGAATGTCAAGGGAGATGTACACTCAAAACTGATGCTGTTTCTCTTTTTTAATGAAGAAATGATTATGTTTTATGCATGTCTTAATTTGCATAACAATAAAATAAAAAGTCATCATTTTGCTTTCTAAGGATTACATATTAAACAGATTGTGTAATTTCTCAATTCAACAAGCTATAATCTCTACATGTAGGTAAACCAAGTTTAAAAAAAAGGAGGAGATATATTTTTAAAGTCTTAAGCAAGACAAGTATTTGTATATAACAAAGTTTAAAACTTTGTTGATAACAAGGCCAAATGCAAAATGGACTATGGGAGGAAAAAAACTAGGTAATTTAGACAGGAACAATTTAAATGAATAATGGACAATATAGGTTTTAAATCTGTATATTTACCACATATTACATATGTGCGGATATACTGTTTAAATGCCATCTAGGTTCTTTAATAAGTTGAGTAATCAACATGGAATTGAATTAACAAAATACATATATGCATGTATAGATGAGTATCTATAGAACTCTGGAAAAGAGCCAAATAAAGTCATTTAATCAATTGTAGTCAGATGATGTAGCAATACTGATGAATATACTTTTGTAGTTATTCCTCCTTTCATACCACCAAAGGAAATAATTTTTAAAGCCTGAAGGATCTATCATTGAACAACAACCTCATGAATAATCTGTGCCAAAGGGAACTACTGTAAAAGGGAAATAAAGATCATTTAAAGCCAGAAGAAATTCCAAATGCAGAGTATACCCCAACTGGTGACAGTGGCAGAGAGCTCCCTCTCTTCCCGTTTTGGTTAATAACAGAATTTCCTATAGGCCTCAATCAATTACAGGATTGGCTAAATAATTTCACAGTGAAAAGTACTAAGGGCTCATTGTGTACATTTCCAATTCTCATCCTCTGACTTACTCAGGTTAGCCAAACTTTATGCTAACTCCATACTCTAAATAGTTAAAAATAAATTTACCCGATGATATTATTGAAATGATTATTGATATTATTATTTCTTGTACTTTTTTCTGTAAGTTTTAAATTTTAAATAAGTTTTTAAACTTTCTCTTAAGTTTGTGGCTTGATTTTTTTAAATTCTCTTAATATGTCTTTTAAAAGTTTTTAATGTTGATGATATTCGTGTTATTAATGTATTCTTTTGGGAATTGTGCTTTTGGGGTTGTAGCTAAGAAATAATTTCTATCTAAATCATAAAGAATTTCTCATGAAATTTTTTATGCTTTTATACATTTGTGTCTGTAAGTTACTTCTTATATCTGATATTAGGTATGAGTCAAAGTTCTTTTTCTTTTGCATATGGATAATCGCCTTTCCTAGAACCATTTGTTAAAAGACAGTTTCATGCATGATCACACTAATATATTCATATAATGTGGTAATATTCAGCAATAAAAAGGAAATCGCAATTGAAATACACAACATAAATGAATCCTAAACTAATTAGACTTAGTGTTAGCCAGACAAAAAGCTGTATATATTAAATACCTCATTCATATAAAATTCTGGAAAATAAAAACTTATCTATAGCAACTGAAAGATCAATGTTTGCCTGGGGAGTATTGGGACTCAGATTGGGGGGAAGGGCAAAATTGAGGGTAGAAAGTGGTAAAGGTTTCAGAGGTGTATACATGCCAACTTATCAAATTGTCAGTTTTACTAGTAAATATTTGTAACTAATCATGTATCATTATAACACAATAAAGGTATGCACTACATATATATAGTGTACACACACACACACACACACACACACACGTACAACCTAAATGTTTCAACAGATTCCTCTTTCAATGTTAATATTCACAGTCAAATCATGTCATATTGTTTTTGACACATCAAGACTCTATCAAATGAGTGTTGAGATGTGGTTGTTTTTTGTATGTTTGCTTATTAGGAAAATATCCTGAAGAAGTGTTTTAAAATGTTTCATTATAGTCTCAGCATTATAAATATCTATTATCCAATTCAACACATATTAACTCCCCCTATACTCTAGATATACCATACATGTTGAGGTTCAGAAAAATCAAGAGAACATAAAAATCTTGCAACTAGTTAAGTAAAAGTATTTGGCAAAATGTATCTCTAAAAGTATAATAGATTTTTCCCTGAAAACAAACAAACACAAAACACCCCTCAAATGAAGGTAATTAAGAAGCTAGTTTAAAAGACAGAATTAAACATCACATAAAAGGGAGGAGATCAGAATGTGGCAGTGAGAGCTGCTCCCTACCAGTTGAGTGGTAAGCCTACCCACACTGCCTTGCAACCCAAGAAATCATGGTCACGAACATGGAGGAGGAGGAGGAAGGCTGGGGCTGGGGCACCTGAGAGCTTGCACTTCCAGACAGACAGCTCTTCACACATGAATATGTATCCTGAGGTTGCAGGCCTTTCTGTGATCATCCAACTGCTACTGTAACATGTAATTATTTCGTAGAGTAGTAATTTCCTATACCACTGTTTTTGTGGGAGAACCCCATGCGGTTGCTTAAGTAATAAGCTATTAATTCACTACCTATAAAAAGAATGAGATTCATTTTCTCATCAAATATTAAGCACAGCATATTGCATTAGAGTTGAAATTAAAATGAACTTCCTAAGCAGGGGTAGTGTTCCAGGAAGCACTTTTCCTCTCCCATTTTTCTCTTCTTGTCACTTTATATTTAAAGTGGATACTGCCGCCATATAAGAAATAAAGTTTTTTTTTGTTTTTAATATGCTGGGGATACCATGCCTGACTTAACAAAATTTCCATAAATAAGAGTATATTAAATTGTTTAGTCATCAAAAGGAAGAGAAAAAAAACAGAATATCTAATTTCTTCCATTCGATCTAATTTTAAATTGCTAAACCCATCCTAAAATATATCAGCTTTGGCTAATTAATCTTCGCAATTTTTGAGATACATGTTATAAAGAATCCAGGCAGGCTAATCATGGCATTTTTATCACTTATAGAATTAATAGCATAAGTATACCTCTTTAAAACCACAGTATAGTGTGGGGCAAAAGTAGGCTTATAGTTGTGAGCAGGAATTTATTATTGTATTATTTTTTATTATTGCATTACTTTCCATAGGGACAACTGTAAACCAACTTTTGTCCAACCATGCATACTAAATAAATAGAAAATCTCAGTTCAAGTGTTGTTTGTTTACAGAGGAAAAACAAGACACACTTTATGAGACTTCAGGAACCCCCAGACTAGTTTCGAAGGATTCTAGATCATATATGTGAAGCTTCATGTACCACCTTCCACAGCAAAGCTGCGTACAAAAAAATATATATATAAAAGCTAGAAAACCTCCTCTGAAAAGAAAAACACTGAATGTAAAAGGCAAATACAGTAGGTTTCATTTATAGAGTAATGCCCTCCCTTTGGCAGGGGCAGATTATAACTACGGTTGCAAAGGTATGAAACAGGAGAGTTGCTTGCTCTAGAGTTTAGGTGTATTTCTATTCAGGAAGGAAGCCAGCCAAAGAATCACTATTTCGGAATCTGTAGGAATAGCTGAGCAGAGCCCCGTGCCCGCCCCCCCTCCCTCTTGTTTGCTTCAATTGTGTTCCTAAACTAAAGACTGGGGGCTTAGGGAGTCACATTCCTTAGCTTGCTGTCTGACTATCAAAAGCTGAAAATCAAATCCTAGTATTTTCATGTATTCTCACTAAAAATACCACTCAGTGAAGGACACAGGTTTCCCCTAATGAGAGCTCAATGTAGCCAGATTTCCAAGGCTGAGGAAGACAAGGTCTTAGGAACAGATCTGAGCAGATCACAGGGAGTCCATCTTAGGGAAGCTCCCTGCACGCAGGGGCTGCCAGTTCATCCTTGGCTGCTTGGCAGGAAGCACAGCACTACTGACAAGTAAAAGGGGGGAGGGGGGGATTGCATGCAATGCGAACTGCCTAGAAATCATACATGTGATTATGAAACATAGTTCCAGTCCCTTCCGGTTGAAAATTCCAAAGAAGGGACACTGATGGCCCAATGTTCAGGTTGTACAGTCTCAGCCTCAGCACTTCCTTGGGTGGATGGTTCCCGTCATCATCCCCCTTTCTGGGTGCCAATCCGGATAATAGCGTCCTTCCTGCCTTGAGTCTTCTCGTCACCTGGAATGTTCTTTCTCAAAGTATGTTTCCATGTCTCCCTTCATGTACACTGTATACAACCACCTCTTTCAAATACTACATTCTCCGATAAGTCTTTTCTGTTTATCATAGCTGCAACTCCTCACTTTTCCAAATGATCCAATATTTTTTAAAAATATATTTTATTGATATTTTACAGAGAGGAAGAGAGAGGAAGAGAGAGAGAGAGAGAGAGAGAGAGAGAGAGAGAGAGCGAGCTAGAAACGTCGATGAGAGAGAAACATCAACCAGCTGCCTCTTGCACACCCCCTACCGGGGACGTGCCCGCAACCAAGGTACATGCCCTTGACCTGAATTGAAGCTGGGACCTTTCAGTCCGCAGACCAATGCTCTACCACTGAGCCAAACCGGTTTCGGCTGATCCAATATTTTATGAGTAGTTTTTAAAGACTGTTTCACATGGAATAGAAAAAAAAAAGATAACCTACTGCCAGAAACACCACACACACACGCACACGCACACACACATACACACACACAGAGGAAGCAAAGCAGATGTGTTTCATTATGAATTCGTGATGATTTCTCCTGCCTACGCTGCTCTTACTCTTCATTCATTCTATTCCTCCTGCCTTGAATATCATCACTAGCTAACAGCCCTGTTCCCTCCCTTCCCACACATATTCTTTAAAGATCCAGCTAGGGAGTCACTTTCAAAAAACAAAACAAAACAAAGAAATATTCCCCGACTTCCTCCTCCTCTCTAGTACCAGCTGAGCTAAGTGCCCACCCACTCGCTTCAGTAACATCAGGAGCATGTCTTCCTCCGGATGTACCGTTATCTGGGAAATCAGTGTCTCCTGATGTTACTGAGTCCCTTGAGGACAGGAAAGGCACCTTCATCATCATGGTGTTTCCCATGCTTTACCGGGTCTCACCGTCACAGCGGCTGCTCAATATCTTATGAATAAATAAAACTGTTTGTATTAACATGATATCTCCTGTATTAGACTATGAGCTCTTTGAGGTCAAACATTCCCAATTCAGTATTTTTGGCATATAGTATACATTCAAAATGCCTGGTCAACAAATTACCACATTTAGGCTGGAAGAAAATACAGATTTTTTTCCTGATACATATTTAGATTAGTTATAAATCGAGATATTTATAACATTTCATGTGTTCTTTTTTAATAGTATATTAGAATTTTTTATTTTGATAATCTTTACAAAAATTATGTTTCTTTTTAAAAAATATATTTTATTGATTTTTTTACAGAGAGGAAGAGAGAGGGATAGAGAGTTAGAAACATCAATGAGAATGAATCATCGATCAGCTGTCTCTTGCATATCCCCTACTGGGGATGTGCCCACAACCAAGGTACATGCCTTTGACCGGAATCGAACCTGGGACCTTTCCACAGACCAACGCTCTATCCACTGAGCCAAACTGGTTTCAGACAAAAATTATCTTTCAAAGCTGCACTATTAAGGAGAGGTGCTGCAATGTTCAATAATACAATAAACACTGTAGATCTTTTGGTAATGCAACTTTCCTCTTTTAGAAATGAAGATGGATCAACAAGCTAAGTTACAAACATTTATTCATGGAATCAAGATCTAGGCATGAGTCTTTGGATTCTAAACACAGTATACTTTCTAGTACACTACGACACTTTTAAATGAATGAATGAATAAATGAACAAACAAATGATTAAATTGATCATTTCTAAAGCAATCATCGCTGTGAGTGGATAGTTAGAAATGCGACCTTTGTTTCGTGGGAATTTAACAAAACCCACTGGAAATCTTTTTAATGAATCCCCCTTAGATGTCTGAGCAGCTGAGGGTTTTAGGCAATGCCTTGAAATTGAAACAGGAACATGTTATTTTCAAAATACTGCAAATGAATCATTAATAGTTTTAAAATCCGATAGGCTTTTTTTTTTTTTATCAGCAAAACCTTTCCCATGCAAGTGCTCTGTACATTGTGGAGGGGCTACAACATAGTTAATGCCATTTATCAACCTCAGGGGAATTAGTACTTGGGTCTAAAAACCTCAAAGGCATTACACTGGGGTCAGGGACTTCCTGGGTAAGATGGAAGATGCCTCCTTCCCTCCCTGCTAACAGTGGCTTCAAGGCAATGGGGCAGCATCCTGAACATTATCTATCAACAGGAAAGGCTTGGCCTTCATCTCTTTGTGTGTGTGTGTGTGTGTGTGTGTGTGTGTGTGTTTAATGTATTTTTTATTGATTTCAGAGAGGAAGGGAGGAGAGAGAGAAACATCAATGGTGAGAGAGAATCATTGATCAGCTGCCTCCGCAAGCCCCCCCTGGGGACTGAGCTCACAACCTGGGCATGTGCCCTGACCAGAGCTGAAACTGGGACCCTTCAGTCTGCAGGCCGACGCTCTATCCCCCAAAAAACTGGCAAGAGCTCTTTGTAAACTTCCATTCCTATCACTCCCATATGAAAAATTGGTAATTAGACTGCCAGGGATACCTGGGATAAACAGATTTGGATCCAAGTGGTTTAGAAATGCTGATTCTTAACCTTTGGTGAAACACAAGTAAGAGAGCACACCAGACTGACTCTCAGCTTGAGCAGAGGGAGAGAAAGGTCAGGGCTGCGCACCTCAGGTACACGTGATTTTTTACTTTTTCAGACTGCTATTAGGTTCCCAGACTATTCTAACCTGATTACAACCACTAATCCCAATGACCCTTGCATCAAAAGCCAAATAAAAACTTCTAATAGAAACCCGAGTTTCCCCCAAGTACTTTCTTTTAGAGGCATGCACCAGGCTGTATTTTCCCTAGAATTCAGAGGAAATGTTAATATTTTCAGAAGCTTCTGCAAATGTGTGTCTTTTAAATTCCACGTGCCACCTAACGAGAATAGGATGGAAACCGTTGCCTCCTGTTAACGTCTGTATGTTATTAGCACCAAGCCAGTACCTCAGGGGCAGCAGGACAAACACGGACACCGTTTCTATTTCACAGAAAATGTTTCCCAAGCTTAAATTCAGAAACCTCCTCGGCCCTAGACAAAATGATGATTTGGCAACGTTTTACATTTCCCACCAGAAACTTCCCTCTCTGCTTCCAGAGGTCTCTTCTCTAAGACAAAAAAAAATCTCTCTTCAAACTGGAGAGTTTGTTTCATCCATTTCAGTGAAACTAATCTTCAAGTCTTCCCTCACAAGGCCTTGTGATCCCTCCCTCCGCCCCGGAGTTGCTATCTCTTCAAGCTTCAAAACTTGCAGCAGGAAGAGCGATGGCAGTGACATTACACGCATCAAGACCAATATTTTGCAGAAAAAAAAGACCCCTGTTCCCCAAATTCTACCACGCTGTCAGGTACCCTCCAAGCCACTCAGAATTGTGAGCCTGTAGAAATTAAGAGTAAGATGAAAGCTCTTGTACTCCTCTGCCATAGATGGGCAAAGACAAGATTTTAACTAATCTCCCCCTTTGAAAGCTCTTTTTCTCTTTAAGGAGTATCTGAGATAACTTTCTATAGAAGCTGGGGGGAGAAAGGGAATGAGCTTTCCAGTTATCACACCTCCCTCCTCCCCACTATCATTAGTGAGTCTACAGTCCCCTTCATCTAGTGGTAACTAAATTTTCAAATCATAAAAATTAAGAAGAATCACACCGTACAATTGGGCTGCTTCAGTCTTTTTGATATATCAAAACTGAGCAGTCACATAATAACCTTAGGAGAGACTTTTATTTTATTTTTTAAATATATTTTATTGATTTTTTTTACAGAGAGGAAGAGAGAGGGATAGAGAGTTAGAAACATCCATGAGAGAGAATCATTAATCAGATGCCTCTTGCACACCCTCTAATGGGATATACCCACAATTAAGGTACATGCCCTTGACTGGAATCAAACCTGAAATCTTTCAGTCCACAGGCCTACGCTCTATCCACTGAGCCAATCTGGTTTCGGCAAGAAACACTTTAAAGCTCTTATTGCTTAAAACCGTGGTTGGCAAACTGCGGCTCTTTGGCCCCTTGAGTGTGGCTCTTCCACAAAATACCACAGCCTGAGCAAGTCTATTTTGAAGAAGTGGTGTTAGAAGAAGTTTAAAAAATTTGGCTCTCAAAAGAAATTTCAATCATTGTACTGTTGATATTTGGCTCTGTTGACTAATGAGTTTGCTGATCACTGGCTTAAAAGAATTCCCTAAAAAGATCTTACACATCTTCTTTATCAAGGAAGTTTTTTTTTGGGTTTTTTTTTTTTTTTTTAACATCAGGAAGTTGTTAGTTTATAAAATAAAAAGAAAAAAAACCAAAAACACCAAAGTACCAAAGTACCAAATTCTACTAACTGGAAATACTGTAATTGTCTTACTTGAATTATAAGTTCAAGATAAAATTGACAAAACAGACTCTTTGAACCATTTCCTTGTATCCAGAGTCCCAACTGGGAAACTGCAATGCTGCCTACAGACCAGCTCTCCTTTTCAGAAAGCTCCATGGAAGCAACAGTGGAGTATTTTGTTGTATCTTGCACTTATTAATTTTAAAAAAATAAGCAAAAAGAATGAAATCAAAATACAGACACAATGAAAAAACCCCACCAAAACATAGGTCAATATAGTTCATAAAATTAAGATGAAAATGAAAAGAAAAACCCACAAACTTCCTATAAGAGCAAATTATCATCTCTAATTGAATGGTTAGTAAACATACAGACTATAAAAAATATGGTAGTATGCATTTTAGTGACTTTTTAATATTTTTTTTTTAGAAACCAAATGCATAAAGTCAAATTTTGGACATGTGGCTACACATTGCACATTAACAGCCGTCTATTACATACAAACCCAGGGGGTTCCACATTCACACACATGATTTCAGATCAAGACAGCAACCTTTTTTCCATCTTCCTGTCTTGCTGTTTCTCTTTGTCCTATCCCTGACAAATTCCTAAGCCATCACCTGCATAATCCGGCAGACCAAGTAGCGTTGTACTAAATTAGCGTCCCTGTGTCTTCACAGTCATTTCTGAAAGGGGTCCCGCAGTGGTCACCGAAGCCACTCTGCGAGGTTGAAGCCCTCAAGGAGTTGCATGTGCTACATGTTTCCAGTAGGGAAAGGAAGGAACAGAACAGAAGACCCACATGGCCCCACCCAAGGACCTAAAACCCCTTCCTGGATCTGAATTTCAACCCCTGTGGGAACAAATGATTCATCTCCCAGCCTCTCACCATGTGGTAAGTGGGGGTTACGGGCCTTTGGCCACGATGCTAACTAGACTGTCGTCCACATTTTCACTTCACCACAGTTATAGACAGCGCGCCTTCATGACATTCTCTGGCTTTGACTTATACACTTGCATCTCACAATGAAATGAAGCCTACTATTACTTACATTTTATTAATGTTACTAGTGTACAGTTTTTTTCTTTCTTTTAAAAATAAGCAAATATTATTGGCTCTTAAAAAAGGTCATTTTTCTTTTAAAAAATACAAAAAGATGAAATGTTAGTTATGAGAGGGATTTTACTTGATTGTGCATTTGGATTAGCTTTGCTTTTTTGTCTTTCATTAGTAGGTATTCAAAAAATAGATGTACTACTACCACCACGCAAGAAACGGTATGCTTGCTGATAAGAAGGGATAATGGTAACACTGAAGATCTAATTAAGTCAGTCTTTGAAGTTCACCTTAATTTCATTAGGAATAAGATGTAAGAAAACCAACTAAAATAAATTGATTTTTGTCAACATGGAGCCCTATGGATATAATTTTAGTCTATGAGCAAAATTTAATTCATCAGTATTAAAGAAAATGATTACAGGCTATTACCTTTTGGGCCCATAACGCTGTTGTCCAATTAATAATTATAAGAAACTTAATTTTAAAAAGTTAATCCGTATATAGTATTTTCTTCCCCTTAAGCCAGAATCTGTAAATTCAGGAGAGGTTTTGCAAACAATTCCTAGTGCACTTGCATCACACATAATTACACCTTCTTTGGACATGATGGCACCTCAAGTGGGGAGTCCTGATTGGAAAATACTTGGACTGGAGGGGAAGAAATAAAGGAAAAAGGAGGAAGAGAGGCCAGCCTTTTTTTTTCTTTTCTTTTTTTAAAAAAATATATATTTTATTGATATTTCACAGAGAGGAAGGGAGAGAGATAGAGAGCTAGAGACGTCGATGAGAGAGAAACATCGACCAGCCGCCTCCTGCACAACCCCCAACGGGGATGTGCCCACAACCAATGTACATGCCCTCGACCGGAATCGAACCCGGGACCCTCCAGTCCACATACCGACGCTCCATCCACTGAGCCAAACCGGTTTCGGCTTCATCCTTTTTAAAGCAGTTGTTACATTGCAGATACTGTGCTAGGCCCTTTCAGACATTAGTGCTCAAGTCTCAGAAAACCCAGGGTGGTAACATTTCATGTGCTGGCGGAAGATGGAGAGGGAAAGGAAAAAGAGAAAAGGAAGGAAGGGATGGAGGAGCAGTGATTTGGTTCAGCCCTGCGTTTTCTTGGTAAGGAAACTGAAAGCAGAGAATGTCTCCTCTGTGGCCAACGGGAGATCAATCCCAGAAATGTATTGGCTTCCCATCCAGTGTTTTCCAGTTGTCATGACTTAGCTTAACTGGAAATAAATGGAAAGAAACCTGGAAAAAAAGTAACTTATTTCTGAGAACCTTTGTAACAACCTAATAATTCAGAGGGAGAGACAGCGTGGGGGCCAGACAATGCGACCACTGAGACCAGTGGATCGTGCTCCTAAAGAGACTGAGATCCAGCTTTGCATTAAAGAGTGCCGAATGAACAAGTATGTGGTTGTGAGCTTTACGTCAAGTTAAATATACAAACGAAACAATGTCTGGTGTGCACGATTTGTCACCATCATTCTGACAGGAGGCGGTGAGACCATCAGGAGAACACTATTAAAAGATACTGTCAATTTCAAAGCAACAAGGGTTCATTCTGTTCAATTATAAAATATTTTATCAGGCCATGTTTCAGTGTCAAGAAAATAAACTCACATTAACAACTATCCCACCACTCAGGAAAACAGTTTATTTTCCCTCTGTCCTTTCAGAAGTTTCAAAAGGACACATGATACCCACTGTGTTTTTCTTTTCTTTTCAGCTTCTAATCCAAGGGTGGGCAAACTTTTTGACTCGAGGGCCACAAGGGGTTCTTAAACCGGACCGGAGGGCCGGAACAAAAGCAACCTGACCATGCTGGCACTCTCATCTTGGGCTGCTGGTGAAGGAGCGGAGGGGAGAGCAAGAGAACCCTCCGCTCTTTCGGCTCCGCGGGCCGGATAGAACAGCCGAATGGGCCGGGTCTGGCCCGTGGACCGTAGTTTGCCCATGACTCTTTAATCTCTAGCTATCTGCTGTCATTTCAACGTAACATTTGGGTCTGGAATATACTGGATTGCTGGGGATGGGGGGAATTAAATCATAGCCGAAGTGCAACCATAGTAACATGAATAAACGTCATTCTCAGTCGTGGGGTCTCCTGTAAGAGCCAGGACTACTATTCCAGCAGCAGACACCCAGCCCATTAGAATCTCAACGGCTGAGAAAGTGGAATAAGACCACGTAACGCACTAACACATGTGACTCCCAACTAGTGGGACCCTTTCTATGCCAATGGAGATTATTAACGGTCCTGGTGATGGTAAACACACCAGTCATAATTTATTAGGCTTCCCTAACCCGCTATTTGCCATAACACAAACACTTCCCAAAATCTCCAACAGATGTGTTCAAAACCAAATTGCAAAACAAATACGCACCTCCTGCGGTGAAAGGGTAGTTTACATATTTCAGAAGCAACAACTTAATAAAGATTAAGGGACCTAATAAGCGCTGAGCTTTCTCGTAACAGAAAAGCTTTCAGGAGCCCGCCAGAGACACTGACAGAGCGAAAACACTCACGCTCAACCTGCTGTGCAAACAATGATAATAAATACGTCGAGGGGCGGTAGATTTTAATAACAATAACAAATTTTGTTTTCTTACCAACGACTGCCCGTGAGGCACATTCTTGAGTCAACTTGCGTGACTGCGGCTATTTGTCAAAGCTTTGCTTCATCATTTACAGTCTCCCAGTTCCTTTCCTTTTAGCTCAGTGTTGTGATGGAATCGATACAAATCCGCTCTTAAAATATCTGTCTCCGACCTGTGTTTGTTTTAAGCTGCATCATTCATAATGGTGATGGATGGGTTACGCTATCCCTCTCTGTCTGCACAAAGCGCCCCGGCATCAAAAGCACATATATTTTATGCCCAAGGTCGGAAGGAAATTAATGGATAAAGAGCTAGATAAAATGGAGTTCAAGCTGAATGGGCCGAGTGAGCTCTACCGGGTCCAGGCCGGGCAGGCGCAAAGCCCATTATCCTTAAACACTCCTGAAGCGCTGCAGAAGCGGAACCCTCTCCACAGGCTGACACTTGAAAGCACCGAGCTCCCGCATAAAAGCACCCGGCGGCCGCCGCGGGCCCACAGGTATGCAGAAAGTGCTCCTGCCCACGGATCTCCACGGCACCGTCCATCCATCAACCGGTACCCCGAGCAGTAAGCCCATTTGGTGTTTATCACTGAAGTTGAACAAGTTATGCTTTCTTGTCATCAGTAAACTTCTCTTTGAAGGCTTTCCTACTAATGCTCTCTCTCCTTCTCCCTCTGCAAGGCTGCCGGAGGGAAACCCAAGAGTTTGAGGTCTAGGGGAAGAGGCAGAGTTAGATGGTTCCCGCTGAGAACCGTTACCACCACAAATTCAATAAAAAAAAATTTTTTTAAACAGCTTTAGAGTAAACAACTACACTTCACTTTCTGGAATATTCAACGTCAGGCATCTAAATGTCAGCAAACAAAGCAGAACTTATGAAAAAAATATAGGGAATTCTAATATCTGGCCTGTAGGACATTATAAATCTCTCCCATGAGGACTTAGCTTATACAATCTATACATCACATATGAAAACAAGCACCTTGAAGAGTTAATCAACTCAAAACCAATAGTTGTTTATTTGTTTGTTTTTGTACATATCTTACTGAGGAGTATAACTTATTAGGTGGGTAAATAAGAGTTAAAGCAAAGTCATATTGTAATTTAGCCTAAAATCTCAGTTATAGAGTTAGAAAAATAGTGTGAGGCCTTTTTTGATAACTAGTGTAAGGCCTGTATTTGTTAACTAGTGTAAGGCCTTTTTTCTCCTTTTTTGTTTGTTTGGTAAGGGGAACTCATAGTAATGGCTGTCATTTGTTCCCACAGGAAAGCATACGACTCTGAAACCTTGTAAGCAAACTGCTCTAGACCCTAAGGAAAACGCCATTGTCTCTGAGAGCATGGGCTGATAAGATTCTATCCACATACAGCCAGCACTCATCCGGAGCATCCAGAGAGGAACGTTTCTGGGAGTAGATCTTGGTCATAATGGTTGATTACATGGCACAGGGAGGAATAAAATTAGGAAAGGACGAAGGTTGGTAGAAATATTGTGTTCAGTCATACAGAAATCAAACCCAAAATTCAGTTAAGTTTGACATTGCAATGCAAAATGCTTTTCCTACATAAATTATAAGGAGCTGCAGGTAATATTCAAAGAGCTCTTTCAGTCAACATGATAGGCATATTCTGGATGTCGGTAACACTGGATGGAATTTGGCACCAATTAGGTGTGGCTTTGACAAATAAAACATTTTGCTTCAGTTTCTTTATTTGTCAGGGGAAAATCTCTAAGGTCTCTTCTACCTAATAAAAAGCAAAACTAAACCCTTCCCCAAACTTGCTATGATATTCTCTTAACATAAAGAGTCTTAGGCTTATCATCTGAGGGTAGAGATCTTTGCATTTTTAAAAAAAAAAAAAAATATATATATATATATATATATATATATATATATATATATATGTATATATATATTTTTATTGATATTTTACAGAGAGGAAGAGAGAGAGAGACAGAGAGCTAGAAACATCGATGAGAGAGAAACATCGACCAGCTGCCTCTTGCACATCCCCGGAAGGATGTGCCCGCAACCAATGTACATGCCCTTGACTGGAATTGAACCTGGGACCTTTCAGTCCGCAGACCAACGCTCTACCACTGAGCCAAACCGGTTTTGGCAGATCTTTGCATTTTAATAGCATTGAAGAGATGAGAGTTTATGTCCTAAATACACTTACATATACAGAATGACTACAGGCAAACTCCTCTTTTAGGGAAAAAGCAATTATGGGGGATTTATTAAGATCTATGAAAATATTTTAAATGGTCTAAAGCTAAAAATAGAAGAAATTAAAATTAGACATAACAAAAAACTCTGCAAGGAGGTTTGGGCAATAGCATAACTAACAGCTCAGAGAGGTAGATGAATCATCCTCATTCGAGGCATTAGAAAACAGGCAAGATAAAAATCCAGCAGAAGTCTAGGGAAGCCCCTACTTGAATTAAAGTGTCACTCCCTGGCTTAAAAAAAATATCTAAAGGACAATGAAGGAACATATCTGCCTTTTAACACCAGTTTTCATCTTTTGCATATAATTTCCACATTTTTTACCAGAATAATGTCCACATGGGTTTCATGATGCTATTTTTATATGTTTTATAAAATATATATATATGTTATATATATTTTATATGTATCATAATCAATGACAAAGCCTAACACCATTTAAAGTAAGCTTTATAACATGTCGTTAACAGTCACAGTTATTGGTAAATCATAATTTATTATTCTAGTTGAGTACAGTTAGATTAGAATTTGTTGCTATTATAACAATCTTCTACTAAGTATTGTTGTTCAGGAATCTTTTGGCATCTTTTGAGTTATGCCTGTAATTTAAATTCCTGGCGCTAGAAATACCCGCTCAACGGATATGAGTATTTTAAGCCTCTTGCTGTGTATCGCTACTTCTAAGGCCACAGGCATGCATGAATGGATGGCAGCAGGCAGTTGACATTTTACCATGCTGGCAATTTAATGTTAAAATTAAATATTAAAATGTAATTCAATGCTAACTTAATTTTAAAATTATTTTGCAAATGGATAGAAATGGAACAATAATTTGCCTATTTTATCATTGGTGGGAATAAACTCTGTCTATGAGTTGGTTTACTCGGGGTCTGCCTCGGGGGGGGCACCACCTGTGCAGTTGGTCACACAGGGCTCCCAAAGGGTTAAGGCTCTGCTGTTTCCACCTTTAATTTTTAAAGAAATTAAGGCAAAGGGTTAAGGCTCTGCTGTTTCCACCTTTAATTTTTAAAGAAATTGTGATCAAGGGCTCCACATTGCCATTTTGAACAGACTCTCAAAATTATGTAGCTGGTCCTGGGTTTTGTTTTGTTTTGTTTTGTTTTGCTGCTGCTGTTGTTAATACCCTTGGGTTTTTTTTATTATCAGGTTAACATATGCTCCAAAAATTCTAGAGTTATGTATGAAATTATTTTCCATCTTTATGCAACTTAAGATAACAGAGAACTATGGGTGCTACTAAAGATATGCACATTTATTTATGTTATATATCTAATCTACTTAAGCAAGACATTCAATGACAGAGAAGATAAGAATAATCTAGAAATACCAGATCCACCCAAGGAAGAGGAAGCTCAGTTGTTCCAGGAGGTTGGGGAGACTCTGAATCACAGCTTCCAGAGATACAGGCCTTATTCAAAGTTTGCTCACTCTTGGTCCATGGCAATCAGCCAGATGCTATGAAAAATGGCTAAATGCCAGACTAAATGCATTTTTTTCTCACTTCGAAATATATGGAACCATTTTTCTCCAACCTTCCTGAAAATTGCTTTTGTTCCATGTCTTCCATCTTTCACATGGAAGTGATAAAATTTACCTCACCAATAAAAAAGTAGCGCATAATTTGTACCACTTAAGAAAGCAGCACTAATAGGAGACTTTATAATAACATTACTATTAATTCTGCCTTTTTCACCTACGCAGAATATTTTGTAACTGCTCTTCACTGTTATGATTAAAATATGAATGAAAGTAATTATTTACATTTTGGTTATATTTCAGTTCTAGCAGAATAATTTTAGAGTCTGTGTATGCCTGAAATTGGCAGAAAATAATTTTTCTAAAAACATATATTCATTCTCATTTAGATGGCAATAGTGATCATTCGTCCTTCTCTTTGCAGATAGTTGGCAGAAGTAGCAGTCTCCAAAACTTCTCCAGTCCTCCTCAGCACAAACACACTTCTATCAGATTCCGTTACTGTTTCAGATTCCTTCTCAACCCCTGTGCACACCCACTAGTAACTACTGACATGACCAGGGACATGCTATGCCATTCACCTTTCGTCTTCCTGATGGAAACCTGTCTCAATCTATCTCAAGGGAAGAATGAAAGAAGATGGTAGCTGCTGGTTAAATTGCCAAATCATTATCATCAAAATATATGTGTGAATAATTGGTAGTAAGCTGTAATAATGAATACCCAATTGGCATTGTCAAACAAGAGGACCACTTTTCAAAAAAATACACAAAACACACAATAAAACACATTTCCAAAATAAAATCACATTAAAGATTTCAATTTGGACATGTTTTACTTTTGTAGCTGTTACAATATTGTCCTCTCCACTCCAATAGATTTATCTGGACATTTTAATTAATGATGATAATAACTAGGCAGCCCTAAAACCACCTTAACATGACTGAATAAGGAATTAAAAATAATACCAAATGGAATAAAACAGTAAAATGTCCATGAAAGCAGTATAATCTCAGCAGTCTGAAAGCACATAGGAAATGGTCAATATACTAGGTTTTTACATAGCTGAAGGAAGGCTAGCTACATTATTATTCGAAGAGGGTATTTTTCTTAAACACCACAGATATTTTGCTGTTACCTTTAGCGCTTAAGGCAGTTTCCTGTGGGTTCTTTCCATTTTTCTCCACTCCTTGAAGTGAAGACTCATCTTAACCAGACTTCCCTTCTTCCCCCAGAGCTATTAAAGTGCAATTAATTGCTCAACTAATTGCCAATCTCATTTGAATGACTCTCTGCTGAACTCCAAACTTAAAACTTCAGTGATATGCTGATTTCCATAAGTAGTCACAGATTTAAAAATAAACTTAAAAAGAGAAGAATGTGAATGCCCCAGAGAGGAAGTACCTTTGTTAATTAGAAAATCAGTATTCGATAAGGACAGGCAAAAAGCCAATGAATCCAATCTTAGCAATAATGGCACAGGGATAATCTGGTCATCTATTTTATTAAAGTGATGTGGCCAGGTAATTCTTCCTCCGAGGGTCTACCGAAATGACACTGTGCGTTGAGAATACAGGTTCTGTGATTCAGATTGAGAAGAGGTAGATCTGACTATGAATATAATACAATGACATTTTTAATAAATGGTACTTATACTCTATGTCTCATTTACCAAGTGAGCTAGATTGTTCCTGAAGGTAACTCAGATTGCATGTGTGTGAGGCGGGGGAGGTGGAGGAGAGGGGAAGAAGGAAAGATGGTCATAAATTTGTATACTGCACTTCAAGCAGGGCCTGAATGGACACAGTTCAATTATTTCTCAGCATAAACACACTCAAGTTTTGCAATGCCCCCAAACTTTCTCCTCATTCCTCAACACCTTACCTCAAGTTTTCATACAAAAAGCAGTTATTCAATTCTAAGAGGACAGCAAATTCAGTACATACTTCTAAATGGAGTAGCCAACATGCACATCCATATATACTGATGAATGTTTTTTCTTTGCTATTTTCTCTTAATTCTTCAAAATAAATGACAGGCTAAAAAGCATCTCCCCCTAACTGCCTTTACCAAATTATATCAATCTGCTCAGATGTCTCTTTAAAAATGTGGCAGTAGAAGAGCTTCTCTCTCTCTCTCTCTCTCTCTCTCTCTCTCTCTCTCTCTCCCCTCCCCTCCCCTCCCCTCCCCTCCCCTCCTTTCCCTTCCCTTCCCCTCCCCAATGAAGTGTTCAAGTCCATAAAATTCCCATTTAATAAGACAGGTAAGCACACATTATGCTCAGGAGTCATTCAGAAAGAAAAAAAGAACATGTTCAGTTTTTCAAAATGAGTTTAAGTTGCAAATACAAGTGGAGAATGGATGCAATGAATGCAGTGGCTCTAAGCTGTAAATGCCTTAACTAAATTGTATTGGCTACGACTGTGTGCCAACGCCGTGCATAGTCCGGCCAGCGGTGGTTCCTCCCGGGGCCCAGCTCTGGGCTCAGCTCTGTTAAACAGAAAAGGTGCTGCAGAGAAATGACTTGGGCTCGTTTACATTTACAAATGAGATTTCCCTAACAGCTTTTAAATCTTCAAATGTTGTAATGGATGGTGTTTAGTATGTGTGTGGCGTGGAGGAAGATAATATTTGCACAAATTATTTATCTATCCTTCTAACACCAAATCCTGAAATGTTGGGAGATTATTGCAGGCTTTTCTCTTTCCTCTTAAATATTAATGTGCACACTTTTCAACCAACTGTTGGCATGCAGTGCCAGCAGTGGTTCCTGATTCTATCGTGTTTGTAAAAAATAATGTCAATACCTGTAATAACTATAAACAACACCATATTAAGTTTCGTTAGAGTGCCATTTCCAACTTACTGAAATGGCAATTCTGCGTTTCAGGCAAGCTTCCAACAGGAACTCATAGGTATTTGTAGGGGAAATGATGATTGCTTTATGGCCATGGATTGAATTTTTAATGATTACCTATTATATTATAACTTTTGTCTTTTCCAATGTTCTCTAAAATTTCAGAGTTTAGCAATTTCCTGAGTCATATAGTAGAGTCAAAATAAACACACAAATTGAGATCATAATAGTTGAACTAGGGTTATTTGTGCTTCGGTTTTTGAGTTTAGATAGAAGTATACATTTTTGTGTTAAGTGTATCTACATCTCTCTGTAGGGGTGGGGGGACCTTTTTTTTTCTGCCAAGGGCCACTTGGATATTTATAACATCATTCTCGGCCCATACGAAATTATCAACTTAAAAATTAGCCTGCTATATCTGGTCAAACATTGAATTAACTCAACCCCAAAGCCTTGGCAGGGCCAGACCAAATGATTTCACAGGCCAGATGTTCCCCATTCCTAATCTAGAAAAAGGCATAGCAACAAAATAATTCCTATATTTATGTCCCTATCTCTTTCCTACACACCTTTAAGTGCATAATTCATTAAGTGAAACACAAAATAAATTATTTCCCACCACTAAATCTCCACAAATATATCCTATTCTCTGGAGGCCCCATCTCAACATACATCACCTCCAACAAACCAATCCAGAAAGTGCCTCCAGTGATTTTTCTTCATTTATGGCCACATCCTGTTGCCGTTGATGGTACCTTTTGAGTCTCTCCATTTCTCTCTTCTCTTCAACCTCAATGTCACTGAAATAGTCCAAACCCTTATCATTTATTGCCTATTTAACTTCAGTACTGAATTCACCTAATGCGTTCTCCTCTACACTATAGTCAGAGCCAACTTTCAGAAAGCAAATATTTTACTAGGGTTCTCCCGATTCAAATCTTCCTTCATAGGCTACCCCAACCTCTCCAGCCTCCATTTCCCCCCCAATTTCCTCAACATTGACTGGTACCCCTGAACACGAGATACATTAGAGTTCCGTGAGTCAACCGTATTGCATCAGCAGATGCCCTCTCTGCCTGGAATACCTTTTACTTTTATCTGCTTCGAAAAAAAAAAAATTGAGGGATCTTTTAAGTCTTAGCTCAAGTGTTACTTCTTTTTAAAAGCTTCCCCTAACTTTTCAAATGGATTGAGGACCTGCTGTTTCTTTTCTGGAAGTGCTTTTGATACACCTTTGTCTTTCTACTTACACCCAGCTTCAACAGTTGTAAAAAGACGGTCCCAGAGCCTCACTATCATTGGGAACTTACTAGAAATGCAAATTCCCAGACCTACTGAATCAGACACTACAGAGATGAAACCCAGCAGTCTTATGTTTAACAAGCCTTCCAGGTGATTCTAAAGCATGCTGCTGCTGGAGAACCCGCGTCCTGTTGAGATTATGTGTTTCCACATCAGCCTCTGCACCTAATTGCTATGGCCTGGATGGTTTTCATCTTCTTTTCTTCCCTCTGAATATGCATAAAGGGGCTGAAATACTGATAAAAACCTTGGGATTTTATAAGGGTTTGAAATCTGGACTTTGTGCTCTAGTCTCCATCCCAAGTGCCATCTTCAATACTGGGTGCTAATTACTCAATACTGACCATGTAATATGACTTTGCTAAATATGTTTGAGGAAAAGTACAGGAATAATTTTTAAAATTGCATGGTGTCAGCCCTTTAAAAATCAGGCCTTCTCAGCATTCTTATGCTCCCACCATTTTATAGTCTGTTGCTGATCTCAAGTTATCCATTTATTAAACTGGATTTATAAATATCTGGACGGTGTTTTAGGACAGAGATGGTTTATTTTCATCTCTGCATGACCAATACAACACGCTTCTTGGAAGTTGCACAATGGTTGGGGAAGAGGAAAGGGAGGTAGGAAGGGAGTGAGGGGAAAGGGAGAAAAAGGGGAAGGAAAAAGAGGGGAGAGAAAAAAAAGGAAATAGGGAAGCAATAAAAACTTCCCATAAATTGGAACTTAATTGTAGAAAGTATTCCATAGAGTGCTAATATGATTTCTAAAGAACCATGTCATGCAATGTAAATGGATTACAGTCATTTTACTGTGACATGGCAGTTGTTTAGATGACATATAGATTGTCATTTAAAACAGATTGCACTAAAGGGAGATATTGCAGTGAAGTAACACTTTTCTCCTTTTTTATTTTATTTGTAAGTTTTGTAATATGAAAATAAAAGTGAATTTCCCTGATGCAAGTGATGCTCAATAAATAATTATTTAGTAAAATGATATAAAGTACACAATCAGTAACATTTTAAATGGGATATCTACAACAATTTAAGGTGATTTGATATTGACATAATTTTTTATTTCCTCTTCTGACAAGAAAATTAAATATACCACACTTTAAGATAAAATGTCATTTACTCTTAAAATATTACTGTATTAAAGATTTAAAACAATAATTTACTAAAATTAAGTTTTACTTAGAATTACAAAAATCTCATTAGTTGACAAAATTCAGTTTCATAGATTTTACTCAACCCAATGATACTCAAATGTTATTCCAACATTATTCACATTAAAACTTGGCAGCTGAGCTCTTAAGACATTCTGAAGGTACCCACCCTGGTTAAAAATTTTAAACAACATTTTGTGGAACTGCAGCTTACTGATTTTGTGCTATTATAAATTTTAAGGTGCCATGCATGTTACTTGCACTAGAAAACACGAGACCAACTGTATGCAAACTCAGATCTTTGCAAAATGTAATATATTTCCACTTCCTTTTGCCCTTTGAAAAAACAAGACAGCCTTGTGTTGCTGGAGTGTTTTAGAATGTTCAACAAAGAGAAATTAACTGGAATCCAAGGTGGGATGCTCAGTCGTGTGCTGGCATAAAATAGGGCTTTAGAAAGAGAATGATTCTGTAAGACCTGGGTTCTCATCCCACAGATGCCACTGTCTATGTGTAGATCTTAGGGTTTACATGTTCCAAGTATCTTACAGTCTGTGCAGAAATTTACTTCAACATTTAATAATCTGATTAATATAGCATGGCAAAGAAACCAGAGGAAAAGAGATAGAGCGATGGGCATAATAGCTTTTAAAATTATGTGATAAAAATGAGCGTTTTATATTTTCCATGCATTATTCTTTATAATACACAAACATCTTTTCATGTTATGTCTATGTTAACACTATGCTTATGACATAATACTCAATAAAATATTTTTTCTAAAGCAATGAAAGTAATGTGTATAGAATTGCAAAGTTGGAATTTTGCTAAAAATATGCCCCATTATCAGACATAGAATCTCTGTGTCAAGATATGTCCAACAACAGAGGAAATAAGGATTGTTCTTTCACATGAATTCATCCTGACATCTTTGATGGCCTGTTCATGCCAACCATTTTAATAAGTCTTGGCAACAAAAGGACATAGACCCACAGTCCCTACCATAAAAGAACTCACATTCTAGGTGAACAAAGAGAATATATATAGTTGCAGACCAAAGGACTTTAAGGAAATACAGGGTATTTTTTTAAAAATGTATTATCAGATCAAAGTAGGGCACTGAGGAGATAAGGAGAAGAAAGTGAGAACAGGTTCAAAAAGGCATTTCAAAGAGCTGGATGGTGACAGACAAGGAAGATCTGCCAGATGGTGAAAGAAAGACTGGAAAATTAAATGGAAGGAGCACTGAGTGGCCCTACCCGTTGAGAGGAAAGTAAGATATTTAGTAAGGCTGGTCAGTGTTCGGGATGGGAGCACTGCTGCTGGGGTGGATGGGGGCTTAAAGGCATGCTAAATAGTTTGCTCATCACCCCGTGGTGACATCATCAGGGGCATGAAAACAAGGCAGCAAAATGACTACATTTCCCTCCTGTGCGGTAGTCAAACACATGTGTCAGTGTTTGGGGGGAGTACAACCAAGTTCCTAAAGCTTTTTTCAGAAATCTGCAACAAGATGGTCACTGGGTATGAGAACATGCATTTCTATTCTAACCAATGTGTCCTGATGACCTATTAAGACAGAATATATGCAATTTAATAAATGCTCAAGGTAAAAGCATTACCAGTAGCAATGGATATGAAAAAAAGAGAACAATGATACAATAAAGGGTATTTACTGGCAATTCATAAAAGATGAAACACAGATTAGGAATAAGCCAATGAAGACTGTTCAGCTTCGTTAGAAACCAGGAAAAAGAAATTAACAATGAGATATCCCTTCATACTTATAAGAGTGGCAAATTTAAAATTCTGAAAAACTATAATTTTGGCATGGATATGTAGAAAATAAATCTTACTTATTAACTGGCAGAAATAGAAATTGGCGTAACTGTCAGAGACAAATATGGCACTATCTGGTAAAATTGATGGGCTTTTGTATTTATTTATTACTATTTGATTCCATAAATTGATAGGTCAGTCCCTGGAATCTTTTTCCTTTATATAGGAAAAAACACACATATGAACATATGAACATATCAATTATATCCTTGTTTGGAATTAGAAACAATGAAATACCACCCAGATACTTATTAATTTAAAAATAGATTATTAACTATGGTTTATTAACTCAATGGAATAACTAAAGGCAATAAAAATCCAAGATATGTTTCAACATGGATAATTATTTTTACAAATCTGATTTATATTTCCATATAATTGGGTTTTTTAAATCTCGTTTTGTAATTTTTAAAAATTAGCACTGTGGAACTAAGTGGAAGAATTAATACAATTTAAATAAATCATGATACCAATTTATGCAAAGTTTAGAATTATGAAAAACTATGTTGTCTACTCTTCATGGTATCTACACCTATATACTTTAGGAATACAAACTTTCACAGAGATAATATATACTGAAATCAGGGTACTTTTTTCTCTGGTGAGGGAGGTGAGAGAAGGGAAATAATTGAAGAAAATGAATAAACAACAATGCTTTGTTATTTCTTTAACTCTGAAGTGTGACACTTCAGAAGGATTTATTAGATTTCTGTCCACTGTGTTATTTTTCTATACCTTCTTAATTTCATTTTTAGAAAGTAAAGTTTATTTTTAGCAGTGCCCCAGTGGCAAATGTATTTTCCATACCCAAACACAGACTCATTTAACTATATTTGCATAATATCAATGAGAAAAGGAATCTTTATCTATAAACAATGTCTTTTGGTTACATCCCACAAACAACCATTGGACTACTTTGTTGAATAGGAAAGTGTCCCATGTCCCTGGCCTCTCTTCTGATTGCTAACATGTTTTTATTGTTTTTTAGAGAGAGGAAGGGAGAGGGAGAGATAGAAACACCGAGGATGAGAATCATTGATCAGCTGCCTCTTGCATGCCTCCTATAGGGGATTGAGACTACAACCCAGGCATTTACCCTGACCAGAAATTGAACCTTGACCTCCAGGTTCCTGGGTCAACCCTCAACCACTGAGCAATACCAGCTGGGCCAATACCTTATATTAACACAAGCTTTTAAAATACAAGCACTTAGACATAAAATTCAAAGAGGTGCTCTTGTCCAATCCCTTCACTTTACCCATAAAGACATTAAGACTAAAAAGATACTAAGAGACCAGGGTCTCACCTTATTTTTATTTCAGGTTATGAGGCCAGTTACAAGAATAAAAGTTAGCACAGGAAACAGCCACAGATTCTGAGACTACAGTCACCTCTAAACAATTAAAAATAAATAAAACCAGACTTTAGAGTCATGCCAGGTTTTTTCCTATTTTTCACTGACTTCATTTCCATATCCAGGAAGAGAACAGATTTATGTTGGCTTTAACCACGGTTTTGAAACATACTTATAAAATATGAAAATACATAGTTAAAATAATTTACGTAAAACCAGTAAAATATAGTCATTCTATTATCAAATTCCATTTCGTTTCCTAATCATATAACGTTTAATGGAAAACTGAATGAGGGGTATAAAATCAAATTAAGTTTAATAGACTAAAAGTTCTCCGGTGCCCCTAAAGAAAAATAAAGGCATTGTTAGTTCTGAAATACCTTAACCTCAATGGCCCTCGGACTAGGAAGCTGTGCGTGGTCTTTGCTGCCAAATAACTAAGAAATCTGAAACGTGTGTTATACTCAAGTAACAAATGAACTTAGTGGGAAGGGACCAGACTTGAAGATCCATGCAGATAAGTCTCCACTGAGGCAACTAATTTTCAATATATGTTTTCACTGATGAGAAGAACACTAAACCCTCTAAGATGTTGATAGACACTTGAGATAATCAAGTCACCAGAATTAAGCAGCAAGTAACAGCCTTCTACATCGAGGCAGGGTCAAGGGCCAATGACTGCCAGTGATTGGGCTCTTCTCCCCAGAACACAGGCAGCTCCCCTGTGACAATTTTAGGTAAACCTGATCTTTGACTATGCGGTGTAATTGTCCTTAATTTAAGGATTTTCTTTTACTGTGCCTTCTACCCATGAGAGTGAAAGCCAGCAAAGCTGGGCTAATTTGCATTCTGAAATTTCAATCTGTGTTTTTATTTTCCTTTAGAGGGTTCTGGTTACAGAAGAGCTTCATTAACTCAATTAGGCATGATCCAGTGGGCCCTTACAAATTAGGCTAGCCACAGCATCTTCAAAAATGGACAAAAATAAGAAGCCAGCTGTAGCCTTTATGTTTTGAAGGAAAATGCATCCGCTGACATATCTTTGTATCAGTCATATTAAGCTCCTGGCAACTGCAATAACCAAACTGTGTTTTGGAAGCTCTCTTTTCTAACACTACAAGATATATAAAAGACGCACCAGTAGAAAAGGGAAGAAACCATTTTTACTATGAATTTCTCACCAGGCTTAAGTTCTCTGTTTTTATAGAAATAATCATTCTTTAGCAAAAAGTATATTCATATATCCATATACATCAATTAATGCTATGATAACTTAGATTCCATGCACATTGCATTTGAAAAAAAAAAGGTATGAGAAAATACCTAGGAAAAAAGTTATTTTCATTGTCTTCCTATAGCGTGCACACGCACGCATGCGCACACACCATGTGACCATGTGAATCAACCAATGGAAAGAACACATGAAACCAGATTCTCCCTGTCCTGAAGCCACAGAAAATTACTAATGCTTTGCCTCAGTTTCTTCACCAACCAGCAGAAGCAATTATAATCACCACTGCTTTGAAGACTGAAGGCAATGTAACTTACTCATTGGAAATCACCTGGGTGATTGTTAAAGCAATCCCTCGCCATATTTCGGACCTACTGAACCAGATTTCCCAGGGAGAGGCCTAGGATGTTTTCTTTAATCCTGAGTCATACATAAGTGTATGAGAACAACATTGTCCAGAATAAGAATTCCAACTGCAAAGGAATGTACTGAGAAAAATATCGTATTCACAGGGATTTAAATCGGTTAACCTTTACATGGTAGGCAACAGCTGTGCTAAATGAACCACCCAGCCCACCAACCAAACAACTGCTTTCAAGAAGCTGAATACATATACTCTTCGGCCCTTGGAACAAGCACAACTTTTAACTGACAAACGATGAATGCCCACATCTTGTACATTTAAAGCAATAAACTGCTGTAGATGAAAGAGCTTTCATGGATCCTGGGATAGAAAGACATAAATGATAAAGTATAAATTGTAGTTACTTTCTGAGCCGTCTTCTAATTTCTTAGGGATGGACTCTCAAGAAAAAGAAGAAAATACGAAAATCCTCCAACCTAATTATAGTTATTCTGACTTAACAAAGTTGAAAATAAGATTGTGCTTGGAATAGGAATTTACTGTCACCATAAGGTATTTGTGATATGAAAAAAAAAAGAAAAAAGAAAAAAAGAACATGGAGTTCAGAACACAACCCAATTTCTGGAGATGACTGAGTTCCCGGCAGGCGTTGTTCCTCCCTCAGAAACCTGCCTTGGAGAGCATCCTGGTGCTCGGATGCCTTGGCATGTCTGCCACCTCGAAAATCACTGCAGCCATGCTTCCGTGTGATTGAGAGGTGTGACGCGTCCCCCCCCGATTCCTGAACTGTGCCCACACAACCTGCTGCCACATCCTGCAGGCTGCGGGGAACGCTGCTGAAGTCTCATGGAGGAGGCCAGCTGCAATTTCAAATGTGAATCTTCCAGCTGGGGAAATGTAAGGTGAGAAAGTTCCTGGAAGGAAATCCCATTGGGAACAACCGAGATTGCGTGCTTTCACATGGCCAGCCAGTAATGACTGGCTTTTGGTGACAGAGGGTTACTGGAGTTGTAAGCATTGATTTTTGCAAACTGAAGATGGCCATCCTTAAGGGTATTTAGATATTATAGTCAGAGGGAGCTGGAATTAATTTTATAAAGGCTCATAATAGAAACCAGATGGTCAAAGTGTCTGAAACAGATATAGCCTTCCCCTAAGCTATGCTAGAAAATAGCTCATTTTTTTTAAAGGGGAGAGTATTAAAATACAACATAAGAGATCTGCAGGGTGATGATACAAGCATGGGCTTTTTGCAGTGGTAATGACTTGTTTTGGAGTAGGCTGGTCATGCTTCCCAGAGTGTTTTATCTGGAGAACACATTTATGGGTGTCTGCTACAGCCTAAAATACGGGCGTGCGGCTGACTTACCAGAGTGTGGGTAGTAGGCAGTGTTAGTATGCGTTAGCCTTTTCCATTTATGGACATTTTTACAAAGTTTCCCCATCTTTCTATTCCTAGAGGTTTTATTTCTGCCTTTAAAGCCTGTAGCTGCTTTTTCCTAACCCTGCCCTGACCCAAATCCAATAAAGTTTCTGTGGTCCCCATGACTGGCACTAAGCATGAACTCCACGGATGCTTTCACACAAACAGATGACTCACAGGGACTCTGAAAATGTTTCTTCGGTGTAAGAGCAGGGGTCACAGGGCACACGGATGGATACTAAGGAAGGAAAAACTACTAACGATTTGCATCAGAACTTAATCAGTTGGAGACCAAGCGGTAAGCTGATTTGGATAAAATTAAGTTTTCTTTTGACATTGTAATTAATTGCCAGCAACAACAAACATGTATGAACTCACTGTCTCAGAAGCCGGAAGTCCCACAGGGCTCTCACTGGGGTCCATCAAGGCACCGGCAGAGCTGCATGCCTTTCCTGAGGCTCCACCAGAGAAACTGCTTTCTTGCCTTTTCCCCTTTCTAGAAAGTGCCCTTACCTCTTGTTTGCGGCTCCTTGCAAGCTCCAAAGCCAGCAAAGGGCAGCTGAGCCTTCCTCCCGCCGCATCAGTTTGACCAACTCTCTGCTTCAGATTAAAGGTCCCCCATGAGCACATTAGACTCACCTGGGTGATCTAGAATATCCCGGGGTCAACTGACTACTAACATTAATTCCACCTGCAGCAAGAATTTCCCTTTGCCTTTGAAGGTAGCATACAGGTTGCAAGAATTAAGACCTAGGCAACGCAACTACTGTAATCAAAGTCGATATCCCTACTGCTTTGTGGGCAGGCGAGTTTCTTCAAATGAAAACACAACTACCTCTCCTCAGCCGGGAGAGTTCGCTCAGTCTAATTTTGACTTCAGTGTCTTGTATACGTGGATCCAAGGTGGTTCTTTATTCGCAGGACTGCTTTAATTTTCAAAAGGTAACTGCTTGATTGCAATCAAAATCCAACAGAATAATTTATGGAAAACAGAAGAAAAAAGAGAAAAAAAGTGGGAGGGGTGGAATTTTTTTCCAAGTAATTTAATTGGAGATTATTTTAAGAATTTCTAAAGAACAGATTCTAAGGGTGGTTTAGTTGGCTAAATCACCAAGTCTGAGAGTAAGCTGCCATTCCTTGAGCCTTGAGAGAAAACCAAATTGAAATAACCTACTTTATATGGCATGCCACAGAATTTCAGTTCAGGTATATAGGATGTACTCTAAATCCAGATTTTAATTTGAACTGTGTGTTGACCATATAAATATTCTAATCCTACAGACTGCAGTCTGAGGAGGTAGCTGGCCATTAATAAGAGTAAGTTCAATTCTCTCCATTCCAGTTGAGGCTCGGCTAAAATAACACAAATTTCTGGGCAGACGTGAAACAAATTTTGGACAGCTGGTTGTTGATTTTACAGAATAACCGGAATTCAGCCTTGTAATGTCATATATTCATCAAAACAACTCTAAGATTAAACACACAGAGTAAAATAGTATTAAATAGAGTGACTTTAACTTAGAAATTCAAATTTAAAAGAATCCATTGAGCCCTGGATGGTACAGTTTTGTGGTTAGGGCATCCACCCTCACACTAAAGGGTCAGTTTGATTTCTGATCAAGGGCAACATCTGGGTTGCAGGTTCCTTCCTTGGACCCAGTAGGGTGGGTGTAGGAGGTAACCAATTTATATTTCTCTCACATAAGGGTGTCTCTTTTTCCCCCTACACACTTCTTCTCACTTGCTCTAAAAAAACAAAAACAAAAACAAACAAACAAAAAAAAACTAATGGGGAAAAACACCCTTGATTAAGGATTAATGAAATAAATAAATAAATTTAAGGGAAATGGTGATCATTAAAAATACAAGGTACTGGACATTTAGCCATGGTAAACTCTTCCAGCTAACTCCAATATCCTCTTTCCAGGATCTTCCTGAAGCTCAATTTCCCAAACAACTATGCAAACTCAAAAGTACTCCCTCCCTCAAATACAATCCCCTAACAAACCTGACTTGATCACATGTCATATCTTCTTCCTTTAGTAGAAATGAACTCTAAAATCACTGTAAGCACCCTTGTGTGTCGGTGATAATAAGCAATGGTGCATATTACTTCTAAAAAGGACTCTGAGGTGAGTGACTGCTTGGATAGGAATGTGCATAGCTCTTCAACTGTAGAGTTAGATATAGCAAGGATTGCACATTGCCATCTTGATTAGATCAACACCAATGGCATGCACACTAGAGATATTGACTCCTCTCCTGGATTCACTGTTCTTTTTTTTTTTTTTTTTTTTTTTATATATATATTATTGATATTTTACAGAGAGGAAGGGAGAGAGATAGAGAGCCAGAAACGTCGATGAGAGATCGACCAGCTGCCTCTTGCACACCCCCCACCGGGGATGTGCCCGCAACCAAGGTACATGCCCTTGACCGGAATCGAACCCGGGACCTTTCAGTCCGCAGACCGATGCTCTACCATTGAGCCAAACCGGCCTCGGCGGATTCACTGTTCTTTAAAGTATCTCAGCTACATAATGAGCAGACTTCCTGAAGTATTTCCTTTATTCACTCAACAAAGGTTGCATTGCATGGATACTGAGTAGTGATACTGAGATAAATGGTAAAGATCACTATACTTAAAGATTTTGGCCTAGTGAGTGCCTCAATGACAACACATAATTATGATTTAACATGCTAAGTGTAAAAGGAGCTACTATATAGTAGTACAGCTTCAATAAGAAGGAGAAAATCAATTCTACCAGAGAAAGTAAAAAAAAAAATAGGTGGCAATACTTGAGTTAAAGTTTGAAGAATGGAAAGTAGTTTGGCAGAGAGAATGAAAAAAGTATACTACAGACAAATATAAAAGCAGTTTCCTAGAGACAAAAATAAATGAAGTGCATTTGGGGAAACTGAGGGTGATTTTACATGGCTGGTGGGAAAGGAAGAACTAGAGAAGTAGAAGAAGACAAGTCTAGGAAGGAAGGTCAAGCCAAAGAGAAGGTCTACTTACTCTCACTGATGAAGACCTTTTGGGGTAATCATACCCCCAAAATGCTGGAAAATTATACATGAAACCAAATGCTCAATTGAAAGCATCTAACTCAAAAAGGGTCTTGCACGAAAGATAATCATCTTTCATGAGGTCAAGGTTTGCTAAGAACTATATATAGGAAATTTTAGAACCTGGTATGTAAGAGGCTTACTTATTAAGTCACACATATCTGCGGTCTCCCTGGACCACTGGGATGTAATGCCTAAAGAAGTAGTGTGAACCACAGATATTTAGAGATGGTGAGCATTCAGGCTCTGTATATTGTAAATTCATCTTTGTTGTAAGGAGCAAGTTCCCAGACTTCAAGAGAGTAGATATTGCTACTATATCTTCTCAGAATTACATTAAATCTACCTTATAAACTCCCAATTCCTCAAAAAATTGAAATGGGAACATCTTAATAATGTTATGAGGGAAGACTGTGTTATTTCAATGGTATACTGGTAAATGCTTAGTTACACAATTTATTATTGATATGAAACACTGTCTTAAAACATTTGAGGTTCATATCTTTGATAAGAAATATGGAAGATTTTCAGTGAACGAGCTTGTATAGCATTTTAGAAAAAGCAACGTCTAGAAACAATAACCATTCATTAATAAAATTCAATTAAAAGACCAAACTTAAAACATACACATACTATTGAACTCTTGTGATAGCTTATTTAAACACATAAGCTACATTTACTAATATCTAGATTAAAAGACCAACGTAATGCTATACTAATTCCTATTTAAGCTAATAAAGAAAAATAAAATAATAACTATTATGAAAAAGTATGACTGCACTACATCAAATATTGGGAATCTAAGGGAAATTTTGATAGCTTTAATTTTTAATATACTGTGTGTGGACTCCATTTGGCACATTTATTAAATGGTGCAAGAAAATTTTTGCTAAATATCTAACAGGATGTCATCCTAAAAACTCATGTTCCTATATTACTCTTCTGTTAACAGAAACAGCTTGCAAAGATTTATGGCTCCTATTAATTATACTGAAAATATGGTCGAGTTGCTCAAAGAAATCAATTGTAACAGGAACAAGCAAGTGTACTTGTTAAATACAACCATAAATTACAAATGGCTGTCATTATCTACATTTTCTTTCCGTTTATGCCCAAGTAAAGGGTTAAGTAGTATTTTTTTGTTTTGTTTTCCAAGATGTAACCCTAGAACACCAGACTTTGGTTAACAGTCAATAATATAGCGTATAGGGATCCAAGTTTAGTCTTAAAAATGGAGAGAAAGGAAAGAAAACATCGAGTCAAGAATAAGTTCAAATATCTAACTTTCTACCTATTCTTTTTGAAGGTTTTATGTTCTCACCTTTACTCAAGGAAATTTACTATACCTGCACTCTGCACAACTATATATTTTATTTATTCATATACATATACATATACATATTTGTTAAGAAAATCCCCTCTTTCCAGAAAGAATTTAGCATACTTTGTACTTATATATACAGTATTAAAATATTTTAAAGTTAAAAATTTGTTGAAGAAACCAGAACAAAGTGAAAATAACAACAAAAAATGAAATTTAAAAAAATGTATTTAAGTTTACATTCAGAAAAACATTTCAGATTTCAGAACAGTTTTTGTCAGGCATTAAATCAATAGCAATTTCATGCTCATTGATGTTCCCAACAGCTCAGCTGTGTTATCCAATATGGCCCTGGACACTGGATTCTAGCTATAGCTTTGCCTATATTTCCAAAGATTTCTGTGGCTTGGCGTAGCTACGGAATCTGAGTTGGTAACTACACTCAGATAATACTTTTCACTCTTCATTAAACTCTTTTGACAAGTGTAATCCATTACCCCAGATGTTTTTTATTATGTAAGACAAAAATGAACCCATTTTTCCTGAGTCAACTTGTTTAAAGACACATTATAATGAACAAATTGCCAATAACTTACTTTTTATTAGTAAAATGAATTACTACAAAGTAATCATTGTATTAGTCTTTTTGTTCATTTATATTTGAGATAGTGTTATTGATACTGTTAGTCATATTTTAAGGTCTCTCTTTTGGGGAATAAAGGAGAGAGAGAGAGAGAGAGAGAGAGAGAGAGAGAGAGAGAGAGAGAGAGAGAGAGAGAGAGAGAGAGAGAAGAGAGAGAGAGAGAGAACACACCATTTTATCTCCTTAATAGTCAGAGAAGGGTTAAAACATACAAACATACATAGAAAAAAGCTTGATGGTTCCAGATGGCTACTGAGGGAATAACTCTATAAAATATATGACTGTCTAACCCAGGGGTGGGCAAACTTTTTGACTCGAGGGCCACAATGGGTTCTTAAACTGGACCAGAGGGCCGTAACAAAAGCAACCTGACCATGCTGGCACTCTCATCTTGGGCTGCTGGTGAAGGAGCGGAGTGGAGAGCAAGAGAACCCTCTGCTCTTTTGGCTCCACGGGCCGGATAGAACAGCCAAAAGGGCCGGATCCGGCCTGCGGGCCGTAGTTTGCCCATGGCTGGTCTAACCACTGTACGGGCCACCTGAAACTATAAAAAATCATACTGAATGTAAACTCTAATTTAAAAGAAAAGAAGGTCTGGATGAGTATCCACTAACACATTTATAATGCTTGTCCCAGAATCATTTAGACTTTCCTACACTCTCCAATTTTTCTACAATGAGGAAGTATATCCTGAAAAGAATAACCAGTATCTGCAAAAAAGTCAGAGTACTGGCGAAATACTGTAAGATGGGAAATAGGGTCAGCCAGCGGAAAAGAGCAGCCTCTTCACCTGACCATTAGCAAACTGTCTTGAAACATACTCCTATCAAATACTGCATTTTAACTCCGGCAACCTTCCCCCAAATCACCCATGTACAGCCCAGCTCATTTTTCAGACTGCCACAAAGTGCCCTCCACAGTGGAAGGAAGAGGACCTTTCCCTGGAAGAGCCACTGCAAAGAAGACCAAACGGTCTGACCTTCGCAGAGAAATGCCGCATCCCAAGGAGTTGAAGGAATTGCGTTATCAATCTATGAGCAGAGATGGAATTATTAATCTCAGGTCTAGGCATTGTAAAACCTGGAGGCAAAAAAATAGTTGGGTGTAGGCTTCTGTTCCTTTGGCGGGGAAAAAAGAGAAAAAGGCTGGGAAACATCAAATTCACACAACACAAAATATTTTGAATTGTGTATATTTCTTCAGCTTTGGAAATCTGTAACAAAAGCTATCACATTTAAATTTAATTTGTAATTAGTGTTTGAATTAACTACCATGCTCTTAAACTTCACATACCAAACGTGTGGTTTTAAGAATAAATCGCAATATTTCCCATGTATTTTAATATTGCTGAAATGAAAAGAGACTTGAGCCCTGGCTGGTGTGGCTCAGTTAGTTGGAGCAATGCCCCATGCACCTGAAGGTCATGGATTCTACTACCAGTTGGGACACATGCTTAGGTTGTGGGTTTGATCCAAGATCAGAGCATGTACGGCGGCATCCGCTGGATGTCTCTCTCTTACATCAATATTTATATCTCTCTCCCTCACTTCCGCCCTCTCTGAAATAAATTTTTAAAAAAATAGGAGAAAGACTTGATTGTGTAAAAAAAAGAAATAGTACTACCTTATTTGCATTTTGCCAAGTATTCATGTTCAATTATTACTCCAAAATAACAGGCCCATCTTAAAATTCCATGCACAGTTCAGCTTGCTTGAACTGTGCTATTTTCCCACCAATGGGGAACGTGGGGCCATTATGATTTCTATTAGTTTTGCCCTATTTATGGTGTTCTCTCTAGTGATTGATGGTGTTGTAACAACAATTCTTAAACTGAATGATCAAAAGCACATATTATCAGAGATGAAAAATGAAACCTTAGAAAAATCATTTATTTATTAATTCGGTCAATTTATCAAGAAATATGTATCAAGCTCTAGTTCTGGCTTGTATTGTATCAGGTGCAGGAATCCAGCAATAAAAAGACACAAAACCCAATCATTCCAAATGTGAACCAGTTAACATGTTTGCACACAGTGTTTTGAACTTGATCTATTTGTAAAGGCACAAAGACCCCTAGGCAACCCGGACCGACACCTTCCTCTTTGTCTAAGACTCCAGGGACTTCACATCTTGTTTGCAAAAGCCTGTGAGAGCGCCTCTTCTTTACAATTAAAGAGAGATTTGGAACAGCAGACGAGATGGGAAGATGGGGGAGAGGCAGGGTTAGTAACTCTTACATTCAAAACAGTTGATGATAATACATCAATTTAAGAGTTGTTAATTAAGCTACATATGACATATGTGGCTTTCAGCTGTTATTTTTTAAAATATATTTTGATTTTTTTTTTTTTACAGAGAGGAAGGGAGAGGGCTAGAGAGTTAGAAACATCAATGAGAGAGAAACATTGATCAGCTGCCTCCTGAACACCCCTTCCTGGGGATGTGCCTGCAACCAAGGTACATGCCCTTGACTGGAATCGGGACCCTTCAGTCTGCAGGCCGACACTCTATCCACTGAACCAAACCGGTTAGGGCTGCTATTTTTTTTTTTATTATTACACTTTGCTTATGACTCTTGCTATCTGATATTACTATGAGGCTTATCAGGAATGAGAATACCAGAGACAATCCTTTTAAAGGTGTTGTAAATGATAAAACATAAAATGATAAATTCCTTGAACTTCCTTGAGAGATAACATACAAATAAATTTGTATGTATTTTTAAAGTTAAATATACAATAGGAACTGGCATGTTTTATCTGGCATATAAACAAAATAGTTCTCCCTTCAACCTCTTCTATGATATTCTCATATGTTTGGACATGACAGATAACATTAAAGACCTGAAAAGACTGTTGATGTGCATGATCTAATTTGCATTAGTATTTTTTGTGTGTCATCCTCATATCCAAACTACAAAATATATGTAATGCATATGCATACATTACACACACACACACACACACACACACACACACTAGTACACATCCTCACAGATGTGTGTTTACTTATCCATATGTGTATCATAGTCTTAATTACATTCTATCTCTACACATCTATATATATTCATTCAACATATTTCTCTTTAGTCAAATGCACAACCAAATTACTTACTCTTCCTCAGACTGCTGCCACTGAAAGATAGATTCCAGCAAAATAAAGAACCTGAATCTGCCTTAATAAGTTCTCAGTTTTAAAACAGCATGTTTAATTATAAATAGCATTCCACTCCCTTCAAGCTGATTTGTATTCCATGGAAAGTGTATTATAATCCTTACAAGAAACTAATAATGATTTTAATAAAATTGCATTGACTTTGGAGGTTTCACCACTTGTAAGTTGCTTAATTCAGTCTTAGTAAAATCATTCATTACTTCTTGCAAACATCAGCAGGGAAACTACCCAGACAATTATTAGATTAAACTAGGTTTAAAGGTGGATTTTATTGTAATTGCAATAAAAATAATTGAAGGAAAAAATCTACCTTTTCTTAGTTATTATTATGCTGTATTTATATTGTAGTTTAAACTCCTGGTGAGGATGGAAAGACTGGCGAATGCCCCTATAGACAGTTTTCTCCAGTTCTTTATTTCAAAAACTATTTACTTTGCATCACCAGAGCTGTGTCCTCTTATATTTGCTTCCTCACTAATTTGAGAACATTTTCCCCCATGACCTAACTAAAAAGAGGAAAGAAGCTTAGAGCCCCAAAACCCATTTCCTAAATTAAATACTTCACACATTGTCAAGAAGATACTGTCAAATACAGTCACCAAATTTCAGCAAGAAATTAGATGACTAATCCCATGTGGATATAAAGTCAATGATAATTGTAATTTATAAGAGAAATGGACATAAAGTACATGTCCTAACTATGCTACCCACTGACACAATTGATCTATCAATAAATATATATTGATTAGAAGTACTCTGAGTACCTTGGAAGAAAAGATTAAACATGGTTTCCCAATGCAATTATCTCACAGTTCAGTCATACTGAAATTATACTGGGACCCTTTAATGAAAAGCCCAACCAGTTAGAAGGGTGACCACCCGTAAGTGTGAATGGTGTTTTCATGATTCTCTGACTCTTTATAATAACATATGCTATGACTTTAAGAGTTTTAGCACTAGAAGGTATTTTCCGTTAATGTGCAACTAAGCATCTACTAACTATCCTGAAATTCTAAGAACATCCGAAATTAAATCTTTCACTGAGCTCGTGCTCTCTTCCACATTCAACTTAAAGAATTTTCAGTCATTAATGACATTCACTAACAATGTAATGTTATACAGGAAGGAAGGAAAAAAAACAGTAAGATAACAGTCTCTACTTTCAAGATTCTCTCAGGAAAGCAGGGTGGCACAAGTGAAAAGCCAAGGGAGGGAAGTACAAAATGCCTTGGTGGCACACCGGAGGGAAGATTAGAGATTGGAAACAGTCATGGGCGTCATCTATGGGCTGGGTCTTTGCCAGAGGAATGGCAGATTTTTTTATGAAGAAATATTAATTAACTACATGACAGGTAGGGTGGGGAATAAAATGCATTGTGCTAAGGCAGAGAATGGTGAAGGCACACCATGCCACTGGAGCACAAAGAGGATTTAAGCCTGAGAAGAGCATAAAGTACTTTTCATGAGATGACAGTAGCCAGAGATGAGGATACGGAGGGATTCTGGTTGTACCACGGAGTGTGAATGGTATCCTATAGGGTGTGTGGGATGATATCAAAGTTAGCCATAGATGAGCAGAGGCCAGGAACAGAAACCAGATGAGGTCTTTTGCAAAGGCTCCATAAGCAGCAATGAGTGCCTTAGTTAGGTTCTCCACAGGTGGGATGACGAAGAGAGACTCACTTTAAGACACATTTCTGAGATAAAATTGACAGAAGCTTAGTTTTATGGAATAAGGAACAAAAGAGAAATCAAGTAAGACTGTAAGTTTTTAGGAGTGTGGTGGTGCCAATTACTATCATGGGAATAATAAGAAATGAGAGACAAAATGTGTTCAGTTCTCAATTTTTTCGGGGGGGGGGGGGTAAGGATCAGGATTTTGGTCCCAGAAGCCAGGAAAGCAAGTGATATCCTACATAAAATATGGACAAAGATGACAGTATAATCCTGGAAGGCTAGACCTTTAAGAACAGTCAGAAGAGGAGGAAGAGATGTGGCTAGCTAAGCAACTTATTAAGGATCAAAGGCAATTGGTTTCTGAATTCCTAAGTTTTTTTTTAAAAAAAAAAACTACCCTATTTTAAACATAGTATTTGAACCACTGTACATAACTTCTAGCCTGTCCAAAATGTTCAGTTGTTCAAATTCTTAAATCCGGTGCCACAAATCAACTCTTCTACCAACCAGTTCAGTGAGAAAGCCTTTTTACCAATGTAATATGCCTTAGCAGGCCTTAAAACAATGAAATTGGAAGAATGAGGGATGAAGTTTATTAAATCTGACAATTTAATATTTATGTAAGCCTAAAGTGCTAAGCATAATTGGAATTAACTAGCGGCTTAGGTCTAATGGGTTATGAATTTAACTTCATTATCATAATTTTGCCTCCTCTTTGAGCTCACTTGACTGAAGCAGGAAAAATATTGCAGAGCCACTTTCAACATCACCAAAACAACTACTGACGTGACTTGAAACCCTTGGATCTAAGAACATGGGTCCTTTCATGTCACCAAAGGGAAGAGCTCCACTGAAGAGCATTGGAAGACGCAGAAGGTGCAGTCAGATAATAGGGGTTCCAATGCCCGTTACTGTGAGACTTTGGACACGTTATTGCACCTCCGGAGCCGCAGTCTGCTAAAGAAAATGCTGTCAACCATTCAAGATTTACTGTGAGGGTGAACTCAGAATGTACACGAGGCATCTAGCAGAGTGCCTCTGTACACGACACGCAATCAACACATGTTGGTTGCCTTTAGTCCTTGTGCCCTTACTTTTTGAACAGACACACCCAGTAGAGGCTTTTAGGCTCGTCTCTATGAACGGTGTGTGGGGTTGACTTTATGTGAAACTATTATATTTACCGCACGTTCACATACCAATTATAATCTGATTTAAGTTAGCATGGTGAGTTCCCACCACACTTGGGATACGAATATCTAGGGTCATAGAATGTCAAGTCCTAACATTGCACTGTAATCACATGCCCCAGGAGAATTTTCTTTTTATTATTTAATTCCACATACTGCACAAAATAGGATGTAGGGCCTCTAACCTCTTTTTCAAAATTTCTAGACTCTCATATAGAATCTACACAATTATAGAGTGAAGATCTTACTATTTACCTAGACCAGTGGTCGGCAAACTGCAGCTCGCAAGCCACATGCAGCTCTTTGGCCCCTTGAGTGTGGTTCTTCCACAAAATACCATGTGTGGGCACACATGTACAGTGCGATTGAAACTTCGTGGCCCATGCGCAAAGGTTGGTTTATGGCCTGGGCGAGTCTATTTTGAAGAATGGCATTAGAACACTCAAGGGGCCAAAGAGCCGCATGTGGCTTGCAAGCCGCATTTTGCCAACCACTGATCTAGACAATACAAATAGCTGAACTAAAATAATTCCAGCCCCACAATGAAAGTTGGAGATTCAAATTATCAATATATATGAAAAACTGCATAGTATAAAATTTTAGCAAAGTATTTTGTTTATTCTAGAAGAGGAATTGGGCATTCTCAATAAGGAATTTGGGGAAGGGAAGCATGATAGATTACAATACACTGTCATGGCTCTTAGCAAGGCATCACTACATTGACTTTTAGGGCCATCTGGTCACCAAGATAAGTTTATTTATTAAGTTTTCCTTAAGCCACCCATATTCTCAGTCACTTAGAATCACTCAGAGACCCTGACTTCGCCTCTGCTATATCTTCTTCCAGCTTACCTTCCCCTACTGCACAGCATTTGCTATCTGCATTAGCTGTCCACATTATCAAAATAATCAGAAAACAGGAAAATACCCACTGAGTGTAGTGAATGGCCAGTGATCCCCATTAGGTTAGTGATGGCAAATGAATGATGCAAATTGGATTTTTAAAAATGTCTAAGAATAAAAAAGGAAAGAAGAGAAATACTTTATGATTGTTGTCATTCTGGAGGCATTAATGGGCATTATTCTTCAGATTGTACCCTTTACCTCTACACTGGGGAAGAATAAGGGGCTCAAAGTTAAAGATTCAGTCTTTAAAAGAAATAAATCTGGTAAGAGGGAAAGGTTCTTGTTTTTTTGGTTACCATCATTTTGACATTGAGCATGGATTCTAGGATGGAATCCTGATACACAGTCTACACAGCGTCTTGTGCTCAGTAGATGGTCTCCTACAGATGTCAGGACCCAAGCTAAAGACAAGGGCTGATGGTCCTTTCCCCTTTTCACTTTTTTTGGGCAAAATTATAATGTAATCATTCTATATGCACGGTAAACTAGCATCCTGTGTTATGTAAGTGGCTCTGTATGCTAAGCTTCACAGAATGGCATTTAAAATATTTACTCATAAATATTCAGTTTAATACGCTGTGGCAATTCACTGCTTTGGCACACGAGAGCGGCTTCATTCATTATTTTTAACCATATGGACATGATTCCATTCAGTCTAGTTCCACTGTGTTATTCTATTTAGTTTTAAAACGAGCTTTAATTTCCTGACATTTAAAAAAATTTTCCAAATAACTATTTCATTAAACTATAAAACAGGAAGTGAACAAAGTAAAAACAAGCCCCAGAAAATTAACGCTATCAGCCAACTGTTGCCCTTCTGGAAGCAAATTTTTCTAAGGTTGGGTAATTACATTAAATTTTTCCACATTAACATACATGATGCTTTTATATTTTAAAGTTGAAATATGACTCTTTCAATTTAACTTCATGATTTGTTCTTCGTTAGATACTCTGTTCAAATGTCTGATGAAACAAGGAAGACATATGAAATATGACATTTCATAAAATAAGTAAAATCAATCTAATTCTTAACTTTTTAACAACTAAAAACCCATTTCTTTATGAAAATATAACCCCTATCGAGTGAAGGGGGAAAGGCTGATTTTTCAATTCAAAGGCAACAAGCACAAAGCTAAATTAGCCTAACTCTGTCCAAGCAACAGAGAATATTTTTTAAAATTATCACAGGTATTGGCAGGATCGCCACGAGATATATATATATATAGTGAAGATGTTACTGAAACACACAAGAATGCAAGGTTGGAAAGAAAGAGAGCAGAAACAGCAGTATGCTATAACTCTCAAAAAATATTTTTAATATTGTTAATTAGTCCTTTTTATATTTAAATACCATATAAAACAGATTTCCTTTATATAATTCACCCACTAAAATATTTATATTTCATGTTCTATTGTTTTAGTTTTTTTTTGTTCTACCACATAAACTCAACACTGATGACTATACATTTTTTTAAATGCCAAGGTTAAATATATGAATTAGAGTCTATGAGCAAAGGATACATCTGGTAGAAATACCAGGGATAGGTGAAGGGCATGAGATGGACTGTGGATGGAGCATCTGAAAAGCTACCACAGTAGGAAAATGAAACTTCTGCTTAATTCAGGTGTTCTCAGCAAAATGGAAAGACATGAAAAAAATACTCGGGTCACTCTATAAATTATAATGTAAGAACACACAGGTAAGAAATGTGTAAGTCAAGGGAAACCCAAAGGCTTCTAACCCTAAAATAAGAACCTTTCATTGGAAGAGCCTTTGCAAAGAAGACCCAACTGGCTGACCTTCCAAAGGGTGGAGGGAATTGCGTTATCAATCTATGAGCAGAGTTGGAATGATTAATCCCAAATCTAGACATTTTTAAACCTGGAGGCAAAGATAGCAAAAAAAAAAAAAAAAAAAGAAGAAGTTGGGTGTAGGCTTCTGTTCCTTTGAGGAAAAAAGAGAAAAAAGATTGGAAAACATAAAATAAGAACACAGACCCGGAGGGCAGCTGACTGAGGTGCAAGAGGAGGAAAACTCTGGGCACAGCGAGGCTGCTGGTACTATCCGCACCCTTCCTCTAGAAGGAAACAGGTGCCCTTTGCTTCCACTTTCCTGCATGCTGGACATCATCGTGAGACATGGAAAGGGAGGTGGTTTTCCCTGTGAGCTCTCTCACCATGACAACAAAGGGCAGGTTCACACATTCAGGCCATCAGGCCAGGAATTTCACCTCTGAAGGACAACAAGGTTAAGTTCTGTGCCCACAACAGATACCACTCACCAGCTTTGGGCAGGTTACCCCAGACAGTGGCTAACCCAGGCAAGCCTGCCTCAGCAGGACACATGAAAGTCCATAAGAATCAGTGCAATGGTCACTGCTGATTGAGAAAAAGCACCACCATTAGGCGTTGTGCTATCGTTTTTCCTACAGGTACCCACCTGGGATAATGAGGAAATCACAGAGAGGCATGGAGCCAGCCTGTGCCAACTGCCTTGATACTGTTCAAACCATGGCATTTAAACTCTGAGCCAATTTATTTATAAAATTGTAAACTATATATATATATATATATATATATATATATTTGATTTTTTTTTTTTTTACAGAGAGGAAGGGAGAGGGATAGAGAGTTAAAACATCAATGAGAGAGAAACATCGATCGGCTGCCTCCTGCACACACCCCCACTGGGGATGTGCCCACAACCAAGGTACATGCCCTTTACCTGGATCAAACCTGGGACCCTTGAGTCCGCAGACCAATGGTCTATCACTGAGCTAAACAGGTTTCAGCATGGTACAATTATGCTGATAGTCAGTGGGATGATTTTCTGAAAGCCCTATCTTCCCTGTGTCAGTATCTGAGGTGCTGCTAGATGGGACAGCCTTCATTCAGGGCAACTGGACAAGTGACAGGAGGCCTGAATCCCAAATCCAGTGTGTACTTTCCTGCCTTTACTATAACTTGGTCTGAACTGAACTGCAGCCTTGATACTGTTCAAACCATGGCATTTAAACTCTGAGCCAATTTATTTATAAAACTGTAAAGGCGTGGCATTTGCTCTATCAGACCTTCCAGTTTCTCAAGTGCCTGTGTGAGTTCCTATGTCCATTACCCCGTGCTGTCTTTGTGGGAGCAGCTGATGTAAGGGACAAGCAGCTCACTCCAAAGGGGCACTGGTGCTTTAAGAAGTTGCATTTCATGACTGTTTCCTCCACGCTTAAAGTGTCTGTGGCAACAGGACTTACTCTAGAAGTCGATTGTAGTTCCATGTGTGTGTCTTTCCTCTTTCTCAGCTAGGAGTGTCTATAAAAATAACTCCTGAAAATTAACTTTAATAAAAACAACACATACGTTCTGGTTAAAATTTATATCAGGCAGCGAGTCTAAAGTGAATCTTGGGTGCATGAGAAAAATATTTATTAAAATAACTTTTCAAGAATATATTCAATAATAACGAAGCAATTCATGGGAGGAGGTAGTATTTTCAAAAGATTCTAGTTCAGATTACTTCTGGTGTTATTAATGCTTGAAGAGCAGTTTTCATTGTGTAAATCTCTATGCACATCCTACCAGACTGATACTAGTTTAAATGAAACTACATCTACTTTTAGGTAACAATCCAACAGCAACCCTCCCCTGCGCATTCAAAAGGTACCTCTTGAGGGTGTCTATAGTAGAATGATGAAGGCCTGGGAGGGGCGGGTGCCGGGCAGAAGGGGTCAATGGGAAAAAAACACACAGAGGGGATAGCTGTAATACTTTAAACAATAAAGGTAAGATTTCTAAAAAGAATATCTATAGTGTGCTCTGTTTTAGGATTGCATGAAACAGTCCTTAACAATGGAATAAGTTATGCATTGCCTATGAATCATGACACAACAAAGCATCTATTTGAAAAGGGGAAACATTATAATGCAAGCAATGTAGCCTCACAGGAGTAGATCTATAGGTCCTGACACGGAAAACACAGACAAGACATCGTTTAATAAATATAAAGACACACTGTATAACATCCACCGCATATGAAATAATCCCACTGTTTAAAGCAAAACAGCTTTAACCCAAAACTCATGTGTATGTGTCCCATAGCTATTCAACTGCAGTATAACTGAAAAAGATCCGGAAAGATCTATAGCAAACTGCCACCTCTCGGGAATGAGGTTTTTGAAGAACATCTTTCATTGTTTTAGTTCTATAAGCTTTTACACACTTTCAAAGAGAATGCATTTATGGACCAATCATGTATGCTTCATAACTGAAAGGAACACACTAAAATGTAAAGAAAGGTCACATAATTTTCTATGAAAGACTATGAGCATGGTTTAACAATTACCTCAAATGTGCTTACTAAAAATTACAATAAATGACTGAATCATGAACTAGTCTATGATTAGTGATAATATCGGGTATTAAAATTTACAACATGAAAAGGATTATTCTCACATCAGTAGCTAAGATTTCAAAGGTTTACATTTACTCTTCTGTCAATAGTAGAACCCTAAGATTTCTTCCACTAATGAAGAGCTTATATTTTACTTGTACCTTGTGATTATAAGGGGGTGTTGTAGTCTATTGCCTCCTACATGTAATAGGTATTCAACACACATGGCTTTGGAAGAGAAGGAATAACAAAAGTAAAAAATTATGTACTCATTACGACAAAGTTGCAAAGCAAATATTTTAAAAGGATAATTTGCGTTTTTTTCATCTCAGGCAATGGTCTCAACTATTTCTGGAAGGAGAGGAGAGAAGGAAGAGAGAAGTACTGGTCCTACCCCTAATACTATTTCTCAGCGTGTAAATATTACAACACACTGACATGTCTTCATGCATATCAGAACACTTCAACCATCCTAAGAAATGCTGTAGTTCACAGATTATTCCTCCACTGTCTCTCTTATTAATTAACAAATAAATCCAAATGGAAATGTCATTTTAATGTATCATAGCATCACAGGATTTGGAACACCAGCATGCCAAATTCATAGTTTTTTTTTTCTCTCTAATCCTCAACTGAGGACATGTTTAGTTTTTGATTGATTTGAGAAGGGAGGGTAGGGGGAGAGAGAAACATCAATGTAAGAAAGAAATATCTATCAGTTGCCTCCTGCACACCCCCAATTGGGGACTGAACCTGGGACTTGGGCATGTGCCCTGATCTGGAATTGAACCCACCAGACCCACCCTCCAACCAACTGAACCACACTGGCCAGCACATTATGCCTTTTTTTTTACATAAACCTTGAAATCTCTGCTTCTCTGGCACCCAGAAAATTGCCTGGGTCATTTTCAGGAAGGTGTGATCATTCCTGAGATTTCCTCAGACCAATCCAAAAACCTACCACTCTCTGATCCTCATAGGGCTGTCCTAGCTAAGACATAATGATTCTAATCCCTTTTCTACATGACAGTCCACAGAGGCAACCACCAGAGTCATAGCTGGCTTAGTTATTTTTCTTAAGCCCCTGTGGGACCAAAATAATTATGTTTCCATATTCTCAGCCCAACTGTCTTTTCTGCAAGAAAGTTTTTATTTGAATAAATTTAGTCTGTCTTCTCAGAAACCGTTCCTATTCAAAGAAGAATATAGTCATTCTTACATAATTTTTTCTCTAAAACATAGTAAAATTGAAGCCACTCATAGTTTGGTAAATTTGGATTTCAATTAGCTGGAATATGAATGTCTGTTGTTTTGGGGGGTTTTTTGATACTGCATTATTAGCTGCAATATATTTCCCTTTAGACATAAAGATGACATGATTAATCCATTATTAGTAAATGTGACTTAAGTTAGGTTTCCAGAAGTAGCAATGGCATTGTACTGAAAGAGCCACAACTTTTATCCTGCCTTGCATCCACTATTAATCTGTGTGGTGTCTTATCACACTGAATGCAGGCAGGAAGTCTCTATGAACAAAATTATACCCAGTCATAAGATGGTCAAACCTCTGAACTCCTTAGTCTCATATCACAACAAGTGCATGAACTGGTCGCCCTATTTGACCTCAGCTGGGAATACGTATTGGGTGACACAATTTTTTGTTGCTCTGTGAAATGACCATGTAAGTGCCATGAGAATTGATTGGGAGCTACAAAAAATTTTATCAGATAGGTGCATTCATCAATATGAAATCCATCAATGAAGAGGATCAAGTCTAATAGAGAAGATAATCAATGCATTTTTTTAGTAGCAAGTCAACTTCATTTCCTGTTTTTGTAGTCCCTACAATGTAGAATTCTACAACTTTCTCATATCCTTACAAAGACAGCTGCTGCAAAGAATTCATGTAAGAAAAAAAGAGAGCGTCAAAGTCTCCTTCCATCACCATTTTTCCTATTCCCCCTCTTCTTACTCCCCCAGCCCCTTTTCCTCTGGTAATCACTATACTATTGTCTGTGTCTATGAGCTTTTACTTTTTCAGGGTGTGTGTGTGTGTGTGTGTGTGTGTGTGTTGTATTTAATTCCTTAACCTTTTTCACCCAAGCCCCAAACCACTCCCTTCTGACAGCTGTCAGTCTATTCTCTGTATCTATAAATCTATTTCTATTTTGTTAGTTTGTTTTGTTTATTAGATTCCACATATAAGAGATCATATGGTACTTGTTGGGTGGTGAAAACAAAATGTAATATATAGATGATGTATTATAGAATTGCACACTTGAAACCTATATAATTTCATTCATTGATGTCACCTCAATAAATTCAATAAAACATTAAAAAGAAGAAAAAAAAAGAGGGACAAGTGTCCAGGAATCTTTGCACCACACGCATTTAGGATGTCAATACATGCATTGAATCACTCACAGGGACACGGATTCTTCTGCCTGTCTGTTGGCCAAAGTGTAAAACAGAGCTACACATTATTCGATTCTGAGAAGTACTAATACTTCACAAGAATCCACACAGGAGAGGCAACTCCCCTGCCCAAAAAAAACCTCTTACTTCCCCACTTTCTGAACTAAACCAGCTTGAGCCACTTTATAGGAAAGGAATGTCTATTCTTGAGACTTCTCTGGTCCTCTTTTTGTTTGTGGCCTGCTAATTCTTTCTCCCTTTGGAGGGAAGAGAAAGACTTTTTTCTTTAGCTGCCTCTTTCATTGCCAGTCGGCTTTGATGGTGTGCTGGAGAATGACATTTTAGACCACTCTAACTCAGCTTAGCCACTGAAGCTGAGCACAGCTGAAGAAAGCACTCAATTAGTGACTCCAACTTCAAAGGCTGTATTATTCTCTCCTCAATACACACGTGTAACTCCCATTAGCATTAATGGGAGCTGTGGGAGCTCACAGCTCAGAGAATATACCTCCAAGTCTGTTTGCTTGATGAGCTTGCAATTAAACCTTATGGCCCAAATTTTTCTAAGAGGGCAAAGTAAGTACACTGAGTACTCATGCAAAATCAAGTGTGCTCACTTTGGGGCAGCAGCTCTCACTGCTATTTAAACATGGAGAAAGCTATCCAAGTGAGGCCCACTTTCATTTCATTGATCCTCCCAGATGTAGACAATGGCCTTTCGTGGTGTTCTGGGGAAAGTGTCACCCTTCTGTTTTAAAAGCTCAGTTATATGTTTTTATAAGCATTAGTCCACAGCACTTAAAGAACTAGCCTCAGGGGTAACGATGTCGAATTAAACTGAGACCATCTTAAGTGAATTTCCAACACACAAAATACACGGCATCTACATACACTCAGTGGCTTTTCCTGTCTTCTATGCGATAGCTGAATTCTAATTTAAAGTTAGAAGAAGAAAAAAAAACAGCTGGCATTTTTTAAAAAATCAATTTGAGAGGAAAATGCTCTCCTCAAATAATAAATTTGTTCTTTTGGGAAATGATTTTTGTTCATCGACCTCATTCTAGAGATTATCCAATAGTTTTCAACATGGAATCAATACATGGTAGAGATTCAAAATATCAATATATGTTAGCTAGTCTGTGCCAGAGTCATATCAATCCTCTACAGAGAAAAAATAACCTCGACTGATTCTGTACCATTTAAAGCAATTAATTTTCTGTTGTTCCCACAACTTTCACAAACTTTAAGGAAAAGAAAGTTATGAAGGATAATCTTGATGTTTTGAAAAGAAGATTTAATCAAGCAAGTTCAAAGATAATGATCTAATATCGATGCATCATATAATTCTCTCTGCCATCAAACATCACATGTGGACTTTCTAATTATGTGAGAAATGAAGGTTATCTGAAGTACTGGACCATAAATACAAATCAATCGGATTGCAATGGGCCAATGAGCTTGTCAAAAAGACAACAGTGTCCTCCCCACCACGCTTTAGGAGTGCTGAGATGTCAGGAGACTTCTCAAATTTTAACCTGTCAGATAAGCTAGTCCACTTCTAAAATTTCATCAAAGATGTGGTCTTCATAACATCAGGATTGCACTTAATATTTAACACCTTGCCTCATAAGGTTGATAGTAACCACTCTTCATGGACTTTTAAAACTGACTGTGAAAGAATGGAGCATCTCAAAACTGAACACAGTGGGCCTTACTCCAGATTCTGCGAAAGACTGAATAAAGAGTGATAAACATAGGTAAATACTAAACCATGGCCTACGGTTAGTGAATGCTGAATAATGAGTCAATAATGATGGCAGATGTGAAAAGGAACTCAACATTTCTTAGCATAAAAGATTGTGGGTTGTTTCTATCATACTCACACTGTGATTTGTAAAATTGATAACTACTCTAATAGAAATACCCTTATTTTCAAGGTATATCTTCTACACAGAGCCAAGTTGAAAGATAACAACTGTTGACACTATTATTAGAGGGTTTAGGCAGTTTCTTTTGTCTCTGAATGACTCTGGTTAAGCACACTTATAATTTAGATGTACTGCTAATATTGCTGGAGTGATTAGTTCTCCAGAGACAACCTCTCCCAGCACATCTGAAACTCACCCAGAACTTCAGCTGGTACAGGCACAGATCCTTCCTCATTTAGAAATGAAATCTAACTTGGGACTTTTGAAATATAAAATCACACTTATTCAAATATCCACATTAGCACTATCATACTCTACTTTCCAAAACTTTTAATCTAAAATATTAGTTTAAAAATCATTTTTCTAAATGGTCTCTCTTTATAAAAGAAATACATATATTTCCAAGTGAAAATTCATTAAATATATATGACATGTGAAATGTAAAGTAAATTAATGGCTACTAATGACAATTACCCAAAATATTTGCGAAAAGAACACAGAGATGAAAGAAGAGGAAGAGCAGAAGTAACATGTCTGGCCAGTGTCTCTAACAGAGACACTAGTGTATGGAGCATTCATCTGTGATCTAAGAGGATGCTGACATTTGTATATTTCTCAGTAGAAGGAACTGCAATATCATTTTGGATACATGTCTGATGACTGCTTATCGAGTGGATATGTAACACCTAATATAAAGGTCATTGATGTCTATTCCTAACTTTCAGGCTGCTGTACACCTTGGACATGTCACTTAAGCAATAACAACTTGTAAAACTGACTCACATGTTATTTCAACAAATATCTTAATGCCTGCTCCATAGCACCCTTGTGAAGTCAAACCCAAATCTTTCCCTCATTGGATAAGCAATATTTAAAGAACAACAACAACAAAAATCAACAACTAAAAAATTAATTCTCTTAGTTTTTTAAAAATCTTATCCTTTTAATTATAAAAATTCAAACCATTTAAATTAAAAACAGAGTCCTTGAAACATTGAAGTATTAAAATTCTAAGTGAATAAACTTTCATAAAGTAGGCATTTCTGTATGTATAATCTATATGCATACATAAAAGGATGAATAAATTTCTTCACTGGCTATTTGGCAAAATTCATCATTAAAAGGTTCATCTGATAGGACAATTTCAGCACAGAACAAACTCAATAAAAAAAATAACTAATTAGAGAACTGAAGATGTACCTTCTCTGTGTCTTCCTGATTTTTTTTTAATACTAACTTTGAAACTGGAAGGCTGTTCCACTTAAAGCCCTAGATTTTAAATTGGCATTACTTTTTACACCCAATTAAGTTGTCAGTGTAATGAAGAATTGTCCAACTGAGTAGAACTGTGAGGATCTTCTCACTGCTGCTTTCTGAAGTCTTAATTTGCAGATGCTTTGGCCTAAAATAAGAATTTTAAGTCACCTCCTCAACAATAAATTCTGTAATGTTTCCACCAACTTCAACTCAAGCCAGTCAATGAAAAAAAGTTGCTTCAAAAGTGGCCCTATTTTCCTTTAAAAAATATGATATTTGTGCTCTGAAAAGGAGATTCCCATGCGCCTGGTTCTTTGAAGGTGTTTTTTGTTTGTTTATTTTTGTTACATTGTTTGTTTTTGTTTGTTCTTAATAAAGACCACATATATGATGGGCTTAGTACTTTGCAAGTAGTTCAGCAATTCTCATACTCATAATATTCAAAAAGTACAAACAAAAACTGACATTGAACTGTTCATTTTCATTAAAATGTTGTATGAGAAAACATGAATGGTGACCAATGCTTCCTTGAATAATTCTTAATGAAGGAGAACTACTTAACTACTACTTTCTTGTTAGATTATCAGACTGTTGTCCGTGAGGGCTTTTAGTTATCTCCATCTACCATAGAAAGTTATGAGCTAACAAATAATAACACAACTCATTTCCACCATGTCCAAAATTACTAGAATTGACCTACTAATCTCCTGTAGTTGCTCCAGATAAACGTTTAGGACACTTTTTTAATCGGTATTTTTGGGATCACTAAATTTTCCTTAAAGTGGGCAGTAAGTCAGCCATAATACTCAATGTCAGTTCATAACAGGCTTGGTAATACCTGAAAAATTGAATCTACCATAAGATATAAGGATATGCATAAAATCTGAAAGTAAATGAAAAGCTCTTTAGAGTACAGGGAGCTAAGCCTAGTTGTCAGACCTTAGGGAGTAGCATATTTGGTTTGCAGTATATACTAATGACTTTTCTTTGGGGGTAAAAACACCTGAACTCTCAATTTTTAATAAATAAACACTTTACTATGAAAATCCAATTTTTGCTCAGCCCGTGTGGCTCAGCTTGAGCCACAACCCAAAAACCAAGAGATCACTGGATTCAATTTCCCATCAGGACACATGCGGGCTCGATCTCCAGTAGGGGTCCTGCAGGAGGCAGCCAATCTATGATGTTTCTCTGTCATCAATGTTTCTGCCTCTCCTTTCCTCTCTCTCTCTCTAAAAAATAATGAAAACATTTATTTTTTTAAAATAACATCAATTTTTCCTAAGGAAGTCTTTTGAGGGAGACGATTTTTTAAGGTATTTTACTAGTAGTACACTTTAAAATAAAATCATTTCATATATATAGGGTCACTATGTCATCATGGGCAAAAAGTCATTAAAAAAACAGTGAATGCCCTAATAAAAACTCCTTTTTTTTGTTAGTTGGGAGAGGGATAAATGGAAATATTAATTTAAAGGTTAAGTTTTTTCAACTACATCATGCTTTCTTAAAATACAAGCAAAGCATATCCAAATCTTCCTGTGAATAACTTCCTTTCAGAGCATTTATACTCATTAGGGAAAAAAGGTGAGGTTAATATGTCAAATCTTACATTTCAACAAACCTTACTGTTACAGTGATGGAAGGCTCAAGAAGACATTAATTCTCACGCAAGTACTAACTTAGGAAGGTGTAAGCTGAATACTTCGACTGCACTTCTAAAAATAGACTTCATTATCCCTATACATTACATATATAACTGTCTTGTCACTTAAACCAAAATTATATTTTCTTGTCAAACAGAGACTGTAGCTTCGTTGAAGACAGGCAGTGATAATGTCTTTTCCATCTTTGTCTTCCCAATGCTTAGTACAGTCCCTGGCATAGAGAGAACCATATTACCAAATAAATAAATTCAAGAATTAACATGAATTGCTTTTCCTGTACTGTGTGCTTAAGCTGGATGTGGAAACAACATCTGCTGTTAATTCTGGTTTTTAAAGATAACATTTTAAATGAAGTACTTCTGGAAGAAAACATTATTTAGAAAATTATTTGTTCCAGTTGACATTTGTTCAGTCATTGACTGGAAATTTATAACAAGTCAGATACTGCCGTTGGTGTTCAGTCTTGAACAAAACACAGCCCTGATCTCATGAAACTTCTAGTCTAAGCAGGGCCATCATTCCTGGGATGAAAGGAAAGTTATGTCTCATTTTTCCTTAGTACCTTCCCTAATCACAGGACAGGATGACATTCAATGCCAAGTGCTTTGCAGAGCCCACGGCGGCCCAATGTGGCTTACACATCTGCATAACAGAATTATTTAGTGGACAAAGCAGGCTCACTTCACAGCAATAAAAGCATTTTCCCCCCCTAGCCTGAGAAAGATGGTCCTGACTCCCAGAAAATTCGGCATTACAAATGTGACAGTGCCCTTTCATCAGAGTATCTTAACATTACCTATTGATAATTACAATAGCGCTGGTAGTAATAATGCGGGAGATGATAATGATAACCACCACCACTACCGAGATGTACTGAGAGCCTGCACTTTGCTAAAATGAGTTGTGCATCAGCTCTTGCAATCATCTTCTCAATGTAAGACAGCAGGTCGTCTGCTAGCTCCACCCGATGTACAAAGAAACTGAAGCTTCCAGAGGTTAAGAAAGACATCAAATGGCATAGTCGGGATGTGCACTTAGATCTGTTTGTTTGGAGGCTGAACTCACAACCATACCTTCTATCACTCCTATATCAAAGGTGGTAGCTTAAACAACCCCAAAGACAAAAACAAAAACAAATAAGCGAAAACCCTTTCCTGTCCCCTCTTTACATGTGGAACCGATACATGAAATTGTCCTTCTTCTTCTAAAAGTATATAACGAATGACGCTGCATTTTCATAGGCATCCAATACACAATGACAGGTTTTACCTAACCCATGACCTAGGATAGTCCAGGTGTAATAGACCAGAAATCATATTTTAAGTGTGACCAGAGCCCAAGCTAGTGACTACCTTGTCCTAATGTAAAAGCATCCTGAGAGTGCTGAAATGTGTCTTAAACTTACATTCAACACAAATCTAAGAGGGGGTGGGGGAAAGAAATTCTTGATATTGTGTATTAGAGAACACTGCGACAATCAAGGATCTTCAATCCTTTCAAATAATTTGGTAATAAATGTACATTTTCAAACTTTCCTATCAACTTATTTTCATGTGAAATGCTGATTTTCAGTTCTCTGGATTAAGCGATGTTTTATAAGCCACAGAAATTTATTTCCCAGGATTGTTGATGTTCCCCTCCCATCACCATGGCCGTGGGTTCATTTCATGAACTCGTCTTGAATTACTATGAGCCAGGTACTGTTCTATATCTGGGGATTCGTCAGGGGCAACGTGGGACACACGCTTAGCTTCTATAGGGTGATGAAGGAAAAAAGAAAACATTGACATTTTTCAGCAACTTTTGTATTCTAGTCATGGTGCCACATGCTTTATACATGTGCGTTATCAATTTCTGAAAACAATCATAAAAGGTAGCTAGATTATCCTCCACTCTAAAAGATGAAGAGTTCCAATTCAGAATTAACTAATGTGCCTAATCCCAGGTAGGGCAGAAGAACTGGACCTTCAATATGAACCCTTGTCCATCTAGCTCATGGGTGAGGAATTCTTGGAATTAAACAAACATACAGAACAAACAAAACGAAGTGTGCATTTCAACCTAGAAGGGTAAAAAAAATATCTGGAAACTATTTATATTGACGTGCTAGTCTCACTCATGATACACAATTTCACTCTTTCAAATAGTTCTTTTGGTGTTACATGAAAAAAGTAAAACAAATATACAAACAAAAACATAGGCTCTCTTGTGGGGGAAACCTAAACATTAAGACTATGAAACCTGAGATCAAACTTATCACTTAATAAACACCCTTATCATCAGGCATCTGAGAAAAAAATTAATAGGCATACAATTGTATCCAAAATCTATTAGTTAGAAAAAAAATCCATGGTGTAAGGGCCAAATGATATATATGTAGTGCAAAATAAAGGTTAAACATCTAAAAGAAGGCATATAGATATAAAAAAGCATGGAAAGTCTTGAAAATATAAATTAACACCCAAGCTCATTTTGAAACATCACAGATAAGATAGTCTTTCAGTTTTTCTGCTATCTTTAACAAAATATATTAAGAACACCAGGGTGTGTGTCATCATATTTGTGTTTAATGTAGCAGTAATTCACAAGTCATTGTTTTGTTAATAAGGTAAAATAAGTTGCTTGATCTTCTAAGGAGATATGTAATTAGGATTTTGATAATTAAATCCTAGATGAGGCATTTGGTATGTCTATGCCCTAAGCCCCAATAAATTATGCATGCACGACTTTTAAAACTGTATTCTAATTAATAGCTTAAAATAAACTAATTTTGGAAGTCAAGAAATTGAATTTTTAAGAATTGTTTACATTTTATCAATGAAAACTAACCCCATCTCCAGAAGTTATTATTTTTTTTTATTAACAGTCACCTGAGGACATTTTTCCTTTCCTTTTAAAAGAGAGTACAAGAGAGGGAGCATGGAGGAGAGGGGGGTGGGGGAGGAGGGAGGCACCAATGTGAGAGAGACACATGGACTGGTTGCCTCATGAAGAAGCCCCAACCAGGGCCCAGGACTGGGGATCAAACCTGCAACCTAGGTACCTGCCTTTGACCAGGAAAGGAACCTGAGACCCTTAGGTGTGTGAGCAAATGTTCTAACCATTGAACCCCACTCGCCAGGGCAACCTGATATCCAGTTGTCAGATACATAAACATTAATTATGTATAAAGCACTGTGAATAGTACTAGTATGCTATATCACTTCAAGAACTCCAGGAAACCTCTTTACAAATTCCAATTCATGTAGAAGCGCTCTACGTTAACTTATTCACATGATCCCTGGCTTGTGTAGTTTAATCTCTTACACTGGGACATTGGTTTTTTCCTGCCTTGACTCAAACAGAAACACTGGCTCTCTTCCCTGGTCTCAAGCATGCCAGCCCTTGAGCCCACTCCTTATGATGTATGTATACCTCCATCCTCTTTTTGACTGCATGCCATTTCTCTGGGTCCCCTGGCTAATATACCACCCACACCCACCACCAAATATTTATCAACTTCTTACCTACGTAACTGTGCTCATGAAGGCCTATCCTTGAGCGCCATCTGCCAAAAGCCTATATATTCTTCAAGTCTCAACTCAGAGGTCGCTTCCCTCCCATGATGCACCACCATCAGAATAGGATGTTTCCACACGGTGTGCACCCGTAGCATGTCAGCACTGCTTCCACATCATGCCTGTCTTTGGCTGGGCAGCTGGTAGAACACTGTCCTTCCCGGGCAATGTCTTATAGAGACACCCCCCCTGCCCCTTTCTGAAAATTTGCTTCAGGTCACTCCACCTTTATGAGAGATCTGCCTTAGTACCTGTTTTGCAATCAGAAGGAAACCCACGGGTGAGTTTTGCATGTACGCAAAGGTGAAAAGCTAAAACAGCGTTCAGCGTTTGTTTTGAGAAGAGCCGACAGAGGCAGCGAGAGCGCCCCGCCAAGTTCCTTCCCTGGGAACAACACTCAGCCTCTCAGCATCACCCAGCTACAGCTCCATCTCCAGGAGCATCTGGGCTGCATCTGGATTTATTGGGTGCCTCCCTCAGTGAGGTGTGTCCCAAGGTAAATTGCTCCTTCCCTGTATGCCCTTTCAGCTTACCAGGGGCACAGGAGAGATCTACTACCAGATAGTGAGGGAAACCTGTACAACAAAAGTAACTTTTTAAACTTTAAAGTTTAAAGAGCCAGAGTACTAATCACCACATTATTTCTAACTGGGTAAACCCAAAGGAAATCTTAGCAGTAGGACCAAGAAAAAAAAGAATCACTTCAAATTCTGCGGTCCATCATTTCTTACATCAAAAGTAGATTAGACCAGGTGATTATCAAACTCCCTCCCAGCACGACATGTCTCCAGCTCTATTAACAAGGCAATCAACAGTAAACACCCGATGACTCAACATTCATGTTTAAATTGGTAACAACCATGTTACAATATGAAGCCAAAACAATACTGCTCTCACTTATATGCAGAGATTTACAAGGGCACCCCTCCTCTCTGAGCCCTTTTAAGACATAATCCCAGACTGGAAAAAAAAAAGCAAACAAGTAATGATGATTCAAAGCAAGCATCCTGCGTCACCAACACAATGGTCCTTAAAAGATGGATCTCAAGGGATCATGAACAGCCTCAGCTCAAGGTGCCATTATCCCCAAATACTAGCAACGTCCCTCCTAAGTATGATCTCAGAACCTTGTCCACGTGGGCTCCTGCCCTTGGGAACACCCATTCACCAAGAACAGTTCTCTTCAAGGACTAAATCTGAGGTTTCTCTTTACGTATAGGGTGCTGTCCACCACCACCTCCCTTTAGCACGGGAATATAGTTCACAGGAAGATTTTATCACGTTGGTAGCAATTCACTCCCTAGTATCCAACTATTTTATAAGGCTGTTCAAGTCATCCTCACGCGGTACCCTCCTTGTCAGCAAGTTTCCCTGGGCTGGCCACCCTTCCTTTTGTCTCAGTGTTTCATAAAAACCCTTTTGTGCGACAGTCAGGCAGCTGTGCCTTGTTCTTTAATGTTCCTCGCCTGGATCCCCAGCCGAGACCACTTTATAGCATAAACGGCAAAGTAGCATTTTCACAGCGGGGACGACCGTGTTCATCTTCAGAAGGAGGCATTAATAAGATGAGGCCGTAATGAACATGCTAATTCTGATCACAGGGCCCTGCACAATGGCAGGAGCGTCTACTGCCTTCCCCTTGAAAAATGGCGAAAGTTTTTGTGTTGTTTTTTAACAACTTCTATAATGGCTTACATTTTTTTTTGAAGCTGACACATTATGCAAATGTGTCTTTCCACTTCCCAATGAAAGGCCTTCTCTGTCTCATCCAAGGTCTCACTCTCTGTCTTACTATCTCAGCACCAGCCCCCTCGCGGGAACAGCATTTTTTTCCCCACCTTACAGGAACTGACTTGCTGAAATGGGGGTGTCACTGAATCTTAGAGAGCGAGAGAGAAGTGATCTGAGAGATCACCGACCAACCCCTTCCCTGTGATGGGAGAAAAACATCCAAACATCAGGATAGTTAACAGAGTTGATCAAAAGCACAGCTACTTTGGGGCAGAGCTAGAGTTGAAACTCAGATTACTAGAGATTCAGACTTGAGGACTTTTGTATATTGTTTTCTGTCTTGATGATGACCATTCATGAAATATGATGCATTTATATGGAGCAGATACTCAATATAAGTATTGTTTCATAAAATATATCTGTAAAACGAGGTGACTTAATCTGTCTCATTTTTGGTTACCGGTACCTAACTTTTTTAGACAATCTTATGGTGTAGGTGTTCCATGGACAAACTGGTTTCCTATGAGTAGATTAAGAGCAACAATGTTATATACTGGGTGGAGCAGACATAGATTTACAATTTGCCTGCTGAAAATAATAAATCAATTATACTCGAGAATAAACCTAGTATTTTGCAAACTCACAACTGTAAACCTACGTCTGTCCCACCCCTTATTAGTCCTGTTTTATGTTACTGCTGGTGGTGTTTTGGGGGTCAGTATTATTTGGGAATAGGAAAGTCAGGGGGGGGGGAATCCACTAAACTTAAAAAAATAACATTTTACATGTTGTTTGGGATGACAACAAAATGTGTATTTTCTAATTTCTACTTGAAAATATAAATTCAAGAATATGACATTTAGTCAGAGAATTAGAGGCACACTTGATTACATTTTCTGTGGCTTCCCTCACAGAACGGGGATTATGCAGCCAGAAGGAAGGATTCTTGGTGTCCTTCCACTTGCCTGAAAGAGCCACGACTGCCCTACAGGGAAGCCTTTGGAGGGCGCTATTTCCTCTCCCCGGCCCAGTGGCTGCTAACATCAGGGAGAGGATATTTACATCCCAGTTGTCGTGATATAAATTTATATCACAAGTTTCCCTCCTGATATCTCTGGTCAGAAATAGTGACCAGTGAATCAAAGATTCCGAAAGAACCAATTCCCTCTGGCTTATGGCCCCTCTTCTTCAAACACCCTCTCTGGTCCTATTCTTACGCCTCACTGGAAATCTAATATCCAATCCCAAGTCCTTAGTGGAATTCTACAATTAGTTAGGCTCAGACCTTAATACCTTCTGCGTGACATCTGAGGCCTCCAGTTCAAGTTCTGCTGAGCAGGGAAAACCCGTGCCATGACGGATATGCTCAGCCTCCTAAACCGCCCAGAACAAGAGGGCTGGGATTTGCTTATGTTTTCTCAGCCACACAAGAAAAAACGTGAAAAATGACCTAGAGGCTGTAACTACCACATTTAACTCCCCCTTCTTCCAAGACCTCTTCGAGGAACTGCAGTCTACAGTGTATAAGTGGTAATTGCCCCAATAGCTCATTCCAGGGCATGTTCAGCCCACGCTTGTGGTCACCCTTCCTTATGAAAACAGTTTTTCAGAGCGCGGGCCATCTGAAACGCCATACAGAGGGAAAATTTTCCCTCTGATACGCCTCCCTTCAATGCACACGGGTGGCCCGGGTATTCTTTCCATGTCTTCTGCATTAGCCACACAGGTTAGATGTTTAAATCTGCAATTAATTAGGTTCTCTGGTAGCCTGTGTGAAATACATTAGAGATCCCCATCCAGCCCAATTAGACAAAAACCCGTCAGGATGGATGGCACATTTTTGGCATGATCAGCAAAGTGGGGAAAAACGTAAATGACCCATGCGCACCAAATGAGCATCTGATTAGGCCTCTGGATGACAACGTGGAATGCAGTTTCCACCCACTGCAAAGCAAGTGGACCTGTCAATGTGATTTGTGAGAGAAAACTAACTTAGAACGGGCACAGAGTGTGATAGGAAACCCTTCGCTTTTGTTAATGACATTCATATTCTAGGAATGCTAGTTTACCATTAGAATACTTTTAAAAGATGATCATTAATATAATTATCAATAGTTATTTAAAATGTTTAAATGAAGGAGTAACCCGAAGACACTAAGCTAATTTCCGAATGCATTCATTTCATCCTATAAGGATATATGAAATAAATCTATTTTAAGTCTATGTTTAGACTACTTTTCCATTATTCAAAATACCTTTGAGTTTTTCTCATGAAACATTTCCAAAATTGCTACACTTAGTCTGAAAAAAAAATAGGTTTCACTGTGTTACTACAATCATAAATTTCACACAAATATACTTACATATGATAGATATTCCCATAGAAAGTCAATATATTAAAATTTCCCAATAGATTTGTTTTATGTGGGGCTAGTTGGATAAAAGCAGATGAGATTGGGGGGACTCCAGAAAGCTGGGAGGCAGAAAAATGTAAATCCATGTAAATGTCTACGTGAAGTCATATTTTCCTCCAACTTTTTGTTAATGTCTTCGTTAAGTGCATAAAAATTAAGTCAAGCCAAATGATTATCACTGTTTTCTTTTAAGAAATTTGTTCAAGGAACTTGGGAGGCAAAAAATAAGTTTCTGGTAAATTTCACTTTATAAGGCCTTTGTAATCCACTTTCTACATAATAGCATTAGTTCTAAACTAGGTGAATAAATGAAAACAAAAAATTTAAAAGATCTACAAATGAGTTGATTTCTACAGTTTTCAGATCTTTTATGTATGTTTACGTGTATATGTACTGTATTTTTCGGACCATAAGACGCACTTTTTCTTCACCAAATAGTGGGAGGAAAAGTGCCTGCGTCTTATGGTCCGTCCGAGTTGCAGAGCGGCAATATTATTCTGTTATACTTTATTAAATATTTTATTACACTATTTGGTTCAGAATATTTTTTTCCTATTTTTCTCCTCTAAAAAACAGGTGCGTCTTATGGTACATATGTATATTAATATATGTACATAATTCTTATAGTTTATATTAATAGTTTGTATAACAGTCTTTAAGGGTTCTTTCTGTTCTAAAATCTGACTGCTAACTCCTGTCTCCTCCTTTTTCCTAATGTCTGATTCTCGTGTGATACATTTTATTCCTTCCTTTACCTTTTTGGGTATTTAAAATACATGTTCTCAAAAAATATAGAGTCATTGTATTTCAAAATAATTTAAAATTATTTTTTAAAACGCATTCATGCAGTTCAATCATCCGTAGTTCAGAGTGTATGATTTCTACTTCCATTGATTGGGCTCCGTGTGCGCTCTGAATGGAAATGGTCTTCGTGCTGTAGAATTGGAACCAATGAGCCCAATGGGGCCTGAATGATCTCATAGGGGGCTGAATGCCCTGGAGTGAGGGTGTCACTGATAGGTGAGTGCTTAAATGGCTGCCTGTTCCACATGCCATGGGATTCACTGTTTCTGACCAGCTCTAGGTTAGCCTCTGAGTCCTGAATAATATGCACTGGAAGTCTCACCTTATGCTAAAAACTGATCGTTCTCCTCTTACTGTGTGAAATAAATATATATATAAAAGCCTAAGCAACTGAAAGATCAGACGACCTAACGACTGGTTGACCAGTCCCTATGATGCCCACTGACCATCAGGGGGCTGAGGCTCAACAAAAGGGCAACCCCCTGGTGATCAATGTGCTCCCACATCCAACCTCCCACGGTCCCTCCCCCAGGCCAGCCTGCCCTGATCAACCCTGATAGGGATTGGGCCAGATGCCCCAATCACTTTGATCACCAAACAGGCCAAGGGACCCCACCTGTGCATGAATTCGTGCACCAGGCCTCTAGTTTTATGTAAGCCTGTGTCCTGCTGGAGAGATAAATTTCAGTCTGAAAGCCTAGCATCCATTTGATTATCATGTTGGGGTTTCTTCTCTGGAGAGTCTCTTTGTTTTTAGCCCCTGGAAATTTCTTCTTTCAAGCCTACACATGCATTTAATCTAAATTTTCAGGTATTTTATCAAGATCTCTATGTGTTGATAGGGGGATGAAGAACTTTCTGTATGAACTTGAGCAGGTCATAATGGTCAGGAATATAACTCAAATCTAACTTAATAGTTTTTTAAGCTGCATTCTGTTACATGCATTTTAAATATCTGTATCCAGTTGCTCAATATGTCCCCTTAGACTAAGATGTTTATATTATTTAAAACACATTTCAGCATATAATGTAAATAATTTAATATTCTAAGGTTCTTGGACTAACTAATTGATTTTGGTATTAAATAATTCTAGAAGGAATGTTTTTGGAATTTATAAAACATAAAGTAAATCTCTCAATGATAAAACAGTAAAATGGAGGAGAAATATCATTAATCTACATGTTACCCCTGTAAATATTAAAATTCAATTCCTTCCTTCCAATTCCCTTCATCTTAAGAAAGCCTGTTTTTGTAAATTGTGCAAGAAAGCAAAGTTAAAAGCAAACTAAACCAAGTAAAGTATGTGTGTGAGAAAAACAGATAAAGGTACAAAGGTTAGTCTGGAAATATTAACTATGAGGCATGCCAAGTCAATTAATGTTCTTACCTCTAACCAAAAGCCTGCTTTAGATATATACAACACAGTATTATTAATGACTATCCTTTATTTTTCTAGTACTGTCATTCTAAAGACAGTCTAGGAAGCAAACACACTGTACTGGATATTTGCCGCGTCATGCCATACTTTGGTCAAACTGCGTAAGCCACACAGTAGGAGTCACTTTGCATCAACTGATGTCAGTTCAAGAAATACAAAAGACTGAAATAAAAACACATAATTTCTGACTTAAAGAAGAAAGGTGCCTTTCTTGCTTTGATTCCTCTGCTTCAGAACAACTCATCTGTAAGGTAGAAGTTGTTCCTTTCATTTTGTAAACATCAGTGATTTGTGAAAAGGAGTTGCTGAGCTCGGTATGAAATCTCCATACAAAGGTAATGCTACTGACGCGCAAAACAGTAGCAAACCCGGTTTTCTTTCTAGGTTTTCCATCCAAAATAAAAAGGGTAGTGAAGTCAGAATTTTTTTGGATTTTTCTTTTCTCTCTCTGATTTGGCATCTTTCCAAGACTCACGAAAGAAGTCACCCACTGTCTATTTAAAAGCTGAGCCCTTATAACCATTTGGTTTCAATGTATTTCCGATATAAGTGTCAGGACAATGCTGGTCATTTTGACGGCTTTACAATAGGACACCTGGGATATAGAATTTCAACAATGACACCAGCGACAAACTTGCACTTGAGTACTTACCACGCAAAACTGTGAGTTTGGTAGACACACTTATTTCTCCGACATTATTCGAGGCCACACATTCATAAATGGCCTCATCCCGGGGAGTTCTTAAGGGCTGTATTCTGAGAACTGATCCAGATCCATCGTCAAACTCTATTACCTATTAGAGGAAGCAATAGCTGTCACAGGTGTTGTTACAATTGTCCACCTCTTGAGCTAACCCTCTTAATGAAACCACTTAGTGAACCAACCTTTACACTCAGGTTAAACTCGGCAGCATTTTGAGATTGCCATGTTTATACAGTGGCGACATGAATGTTTGGATTAATTTAATGAATCCACTGAACAAGGGAGCAAAAGACATGAAGCTACATATGCAAAAATGTAGATTTCTCATCTCTGCTGAATATCATCATGGGTTCACTCATGAAAATATTCTAGTAGGTGTATCTAGGGCAATTTGATCCTATTAATTGTGCAAAAAGACTTGCTTCTATGATGCATAAACTTCGCAAATTATTCTATCTCTGAAAACACGCATGCACAGGTAGATTCATTCAACAATTGGACTGCAAAGTGAAGGAATAAAATGCCTGAGCTTGAACAGTATAGATGAGTGAACCATGAAGAGAAACTGCATAAATCTAGCACTGAGGCAGCCAACGAGAAGGCTTTCACAATCCAAGAGCCTAATGGCATGCATTAATTTTGCCATAAATCATTCCAGTGTTTGTTCTAGCTTAGCATTTTCTGCATTTTTAGGGCATTTTGCTGTAAAATGGAGGCTTGCTTCACCAGGCAGAAAATAAATGTCCTAAACAGTCAGCCTGAAGTCACTCTCATTATGAACTCTGCTGAGAGAGTTAGCAATCCTAGGTATTTATCAGCCACTTCAAGTACTACTTTTAAACAAAGATGATGATGATGATGATGATGATGATATTAATAAACCATGAACTCTACCTGTCTTTTCCATAACTATGCTGAGTTCTTTTAGCTATTCACTGAAATACTGTGTTTTTTCCCCTGCGTTTCCCTGTGAATGGTATGTGCATGGGCTTAAATTATGAAAAAAGAGAGAATGCCTTATAAATATGTCGATGGAATGTTCAATCTAGGATGTTGTATGTGAGTATATATGTCAGCATATGGAAAAAGGAGGTGGAATATTTAAAAAATATAACCATTTCAAGTTTTTTTCTGCATTGTCTTTATGTTTGAAATCCACAAATATAGCCAAAATGTCTCACTTCTCAATGCAACACAATCCACTTTCAACTCTATTAAGCATACATTTAGAATGAATCCACTGTGCATATCTTGGGGGTTGCACAGGTATATAAGAATACTAGAGACCCAGTGCACAAAATCAGTGCACTAGTAGGGTTCTAGTGGTTTCTGGCTACCAGCCCACTACTCCCTCGCTTCCCCTCTCCCTCCCCCCACCCCCTCACCAGGTGCCCACCACCACCTCCACTGGCCAGGGCCTCCCTCCCTTCCCCCAGCTGGCCCATCCCCCCTGGTCAAACTTCCAGAAGCACTTGGGTGAAGGGGCAATTTGCATACTATGCTTTTATTATATAGGATTTGTCAAACATGCTGTATTTTTAAAAAGCATTTATGAGCATTTTATGGCTTAATGGGGGGAAAAGATTTAAACATCTTTAACACCAATTTAAATTTGGATTCATTAATTGTTACCTGGCATTATATGTGTACCTTTCTAAACTATTTCCTAGACTTAGACGAAAACTCTTACAACAAACACTATACCACATGTTAAAAGCTGCTGTTGTAATTTCTGATTTGAAAACCCTATTGAATATCCAGTATTTAACAAAGTGTACCTAAACTAGGCCAGACACTATATTTGGCACTGGAGATAGAAGAAGAAACAAAATCAGTTTTATGCACTGCTCTCATAGGCCTTATAAATGAGTAAAACCAAAAATAGACATATATAATTTTACAGATATTAAAGATTCTTAACCCAAGACTTGATACTATTTGATGAAGGAGCTTTGTGTGAAAATAAGTAATTTTTTCCTAAAAATACTTATGTGATTCTCATTAGGAATTTTATGCTAAACAGAGTTCAAGCTTTGAATATTTACCATTGTAATTATGATTTTGTCAAGAAACCATCATCATTAGTAAGCATGATATCAACCTACTCTTTGTCAAAAAGTATTCTTTTTATTTTTTTTAAATGTGTACCAAAGATCATTTCTAAAGGCTGTAGGAAATATTTTCCAAAGATTATTTAAGATTAGCTTTCATTGATTTTAAAATCACTGTTAAGATCTGAATTTCAAATAAACAATTAAAATATTTTTTTATTTCTAAACTACAGTCCCTATTTCAATTTTCACTAGTGTAATTAATTAGATCCTTTATGCATTTAGACCATTTATTACTCTGTGATTACCAGTGAAAAATGAGTATTATCAAATAGTTTTGAATTTTGTAGTGGCTATGTTTCTTTAACTAGAAATTGCCTTAATTTGCCAATTTGTGAATAAGGTCATGAAGTAGATTAGAAACTCAACTATGAGGAAGTAAGTTTTATAACTTGGAAGTCTGAGTGTCATCTAAAAATAAAGCTATTCTCTTTAGATCTTAAATTGTAAGCATAATATGTTGTGTTTCTTCCAATATTTTTCTATGTAGCTTACCATCTATTTTTTCTCACCCAGAATGAGCAAATTTCTAAATCATAAGGCTCTCACAAATACAAAATGATAACCGAATTATGTTTCATCCTCTTCATTGTACTGAGCTTTCTGAATGTAGAAAATGGACTTCTTCAATCAGTTTACCTGCAACTTTAACCTGGTTGGCTATGTTTCTTGGAGAGTATTACTTTGCATTAACACACTAGAGAAAATTTCTTATTCTAGTTCATGATACTTGCAAAACACAGAGGCAAGGTGGAGTGGGCAACTTCATTTTCCATCCACTCTCTCTCCCCCTCGCTCCTGGTAAGAGGGACGTGATCCCTTTGGGAAAACACAGATCATTCCAGGCGATGGGGTTGAAGGGGACTAACTTCACGCCCAGCAAAAGAGGTAGATTCTAGTTTAACTTAGTAGTACTGACTAGATGTCCATACCAATCGGTTTAAGGATGAACAAGTAAGTCAGAAAGAGCCAATGACATGGAAACACAATGGCGCAGGAAGCCATCACGTATCCTCTAAGCTCGGTTGTGGGAGGATGAGCGCCCCCATGTGAGGATGGGGCTAACAGATAGATGCTAGGAACACATGAGCCTTGGTACATGCAGAGACAACGTGAGCAATCTGAACCCCCAGATTGCTCTTCTTTAAAAGCCTTTGGAGGTTCACTTTCCCATCACAGGCAACATAGAGAACACCATATCTCAGTGACTGAGATATCTTGTAACAGAGTAAAACAAGCAAGTAACATCCAAACCAAAGATGCAGCCGAGCTGTTCTCCACCCCACCCAGAGAAACAGAACAATGGACCTAATACCTCAAATCTCTGATTGCTGACTTTCTTTCCTTTTTTGTTCCAGACAATTTTAGGTCTTGGGTCTCCTGAAGCTTGGCAAATGAAAGAGGCGACTCCACCGGAGACCCCTGTCTGGTCAACAGGTGTTCTCGTAAACCTCGGAGGTGCTGAAAGAAAAAGAATGGATCACAATTAGATGGAAAACTGCAACACAGACTATTAGGCCCCTGGCCTGGCCATCCCCATTTCTGTTGATGCGAACATACATGCTTAAATGTGCCAGTCATTACAGCATTTGAGAAGCACCTTTACTTCCGAAGGCAGCTAAGGAGGGACAGACGTAACTTTCTGGTCAAGTTATCAGCTCAAGCTTTTATTGAAGAAATCTGTATGAGGGCAGAGATCCAATAGCATCCGAAAAGCAACATCACACATTAATTTTTATTACAAGTATTAAAAAACCCCAATTTGTCCTCTGTGCCAAAATGAGCTCATCAATCACTGTGAGAGAAATATTAGCTCTTTGCTTTGTTGCCGCTATCAGGACACAGCCAGAAAGCAGCAATGCCACCACTCAGCTATTAAAATTAGTGAGATTTAAGATAAATTCTAGGAAATGTTGAAGAGACAAGCATGTAGCCCCGAATTAGAAGGTTTGGCAAGAAACAGAAATGGGAAAGTGACTCTCTAACCCGGATGTTATTATGGGTTGCCTTCCTTGAAACTTAACTCTGCAATCTGCATCAAAGTTGAGTCAAGAAGCCCACAAAGTCATAGCAAAGAAAAGTGTTGTTGTTTTTTTCTGTTAAGAAAGATTTAAAGTTAAAGTCTCCTAACTATGAAAGAATAGAAGACTGGAGGCTTTCTAAAGTCCTCTTTCTCCTTTAAATGTTCCTAACATGGCCCATGCCCTGAAAATTCTAACTATCCATTTTGTATTTCCAGTTCCAGATCTCTTTTACTTATGTGAGAATCACATAAAATGTAGGTAAGTATTAATCTACAAGGATGTTCATCATGTTACTTATTTAGCAAAGATCACAAGTATCCAAAATATCAAATACTATAGGAATTAATGGTGAAATAAAGCCTGGCACACTGATGAAACATCGTGCAAATAACAGAGTTACAACTGAAATTTTTTTATAATATGACGTGAGAAATGCCGACGATTCATGAGAAGCCACATAACCACCCTACTAAAATGTATATTAAGGGGGTAATGAAAATTAACACCCCTCCCCTAAATAAAAAGATGTGACAAATATGCTGACACACTATTGATGATGGTTTTAGAGGGGGCATTTTAATTATGTTTCCTATTTCTTTGCACTTGTCTTACGTCCTTGGGTTTTTAAAATTATGTTAGAGTTGGACATTTTTTAAAACCAGAAACATTTTACTTTGCCATTTTATTCTCCTCTTTCTAATCCCTTGTACAATTTTTCTTCTCTCCCACTGTTTTCCAGTCATGTGTCATTGAAAAATGGTTTTAAGTGACAAAGCTAACATTTATTTTGAAAACAATCCTTAGACTCAAGAAGGGAGAAAATGACAACGTTCCACACTGTTTGCTCACCACCACCATCTTCTCTGCCTTCCATGTAGCATGTTTTCCATGTGGTTCTCCCCCAGACCTGCTGTGGATTCTGACTCTCATCTGTTTCCTTGGGAAGCCAGGTCCCCATCACAACTCTACTATTAGCATCTGTATCATCTTGCCTGTGTGTGTGTGTGTGTGTGTGTGTGTGTGTGTGTGTGTCTTGTTTTCTTAAATCTCCTGTTTCTTAACTGGAAAAAAAAATGTGGGATGTGAAATAAATTAGTTTGCAGAAATCCCTTCCAATTGTAAGGTTTCCTAGATCAGTGGTCTGCAAACTCATTAGTCAACAGAGCCAAATATCAACAGCACAACAATTGAAATTTCTTTTGAGAGCCACATTTTTAAACTTAGACTTCTTCTAATGCCACTTCTTCAAAATAAACTCGCCCAGGCCATAGTATTTTGTGGAAGAGCCACACTCAAGGGGCCAAAGAGCTGCATGTGGCTTGCGAGCCGCAGTTTGCCGACCACTGTCCTAGATTAATGTGATATTTCCAAGATGAAGGAGGGGAGGAGAAGAAAGGTGGGGAGGCATCTGTGCAGTGCTACTGCTAGGAAATGGGTGCAGACTGGGTGATCACCAGACCCACAGGCAGCACCTGAAGTGATCTGCGATGGACTAACAGTGAGAGGAATGGAAAACACTGAGCACTGAAGTCACTTTTCTGGAAATGAGCGAAAGAGTTATTAGAAGTTCTTTTTGTCTTTCATTTTGTTGTTGCAAACAATGCAAATTGGTAATAACCATATACTTGTCAGAAGCGAATATGGAAATCATGATTATTCAGCTAAAATTCTTAGGAAATTGCCCTGAAAATTTGCTATATTAAATACTATGATACTGTCGTTTTTAAGTACCTTCCTTTTCAAAGCCTGTACCTTCAAAAATTAACCCTGAAAAAATATCAATTTTATGTGAATGGAATGAATCATATAAAAGTTATTATGTACTCTTCAAAAATTAAACACTAGAATAAATTAAGTAATAAAATGCAATAAGAGGATATAGGATGTCATTTTCACTTTACTGAGATTTTCTTCTTTCATTCTTCTTTCCCTTCCCCCTCCCCGAAAGGGCTAGGATCTCATTTCTCATCTCAGAATATGAAGGAAATTTGGATATTTTGATATTCTACAAATAGGCAATGGGTTATTGGAGCAAGTTCTTCCTAAACACTGGTGAATGGGGACACTCAATGTCCAAGTATTATTAAACATAGAAATCTTATTTCTAAATGGAATGCATAGAAGGCAAATTCCCATATACTTGGAGGAGAAGGGATGTACCTGCCATTCCAATATTCAAGTATGTTTTTCATTTATTTTCATTTCAGGATACGACCTGAGTATTTTCATGCAAATATTGACAAGCATAATAATCTGCCAAAGACAAGACTACCAGATGCTACTGTAAGGATGTTACTTCTGAACTTGAAGTCAATTAATGGAATTAACCTATTGAACCATGGAAAAAATGTATTAAAATAACCAGTTAGAATCTGTTTCAGATCTACAACTGTTTTTCTTGAATCCTATTAACTACCACTATAAGGACTCGGTATTCTAAAAAAAAAAAAACAAAAAAACCACAAAAAAAAAAAAACCACACACACACACACACACACAAAAAAAAAAAAAAAACAACAACAAACAAATAAACAAAAAAAACCCAACAACAACAACAAAAAACCGCCGAAACTGGTTTGGCTCAGTGGTAGAGCATGGGTCTGCGAACTGAAGGGTCCCAGGTTTGATTCCGGTCAAGGGCATGCACATTGGTTGCAGGCACATCCCCAGTAGGGGGTGTGCAGGATGCAGCTGGTCGATGTTTGTCTCTCATCAACATTTCTAACTCTCCCTCTCCCTTCCTCTCTGTGGAAAATCAATAAAATATATTAAAAAAAAACACCTAAAAACGGTCCTGAAATGTATTCTTTAAAACAAGAAACATTGATCACGCTACATTAAAAAGAAGGCACAACAAGTGCTTGTACACATTTATTTGTGACTTTTTTTTAATATAAGAAATTAGCCTTCACATACAAGAAAATCATGGCTTTCTCAGGGGACCTGAGGTCAATTTTTCTACAATTGTGTACAAAATCCAAACCACACACAAAAAAAGAATAAATATCACCATTTCATGATACAAAGTTAAGATTCTAGAAAATACAGTAAAACCCTTTCAGGAAGCATGTGTGTTGCATAAATAATCGTCTTGGCAGGTGAAACTCGAAGTCTGATGCTATCAATGCCAGCTAGGCAGCCAGCCAAAGGAGAGATAGGAGAGAGAAGATGAAACTTAATAACTATACCAAATGCTTGAGGCAAGTAAAAATATTTTATTCTCAGAGGGGTAATACCAATACACAGCACCCAGCTCTCCCATCTCAGCTTAATAAAAGAAACTAAATAAATCTCCTGCTTTCTTTTGTCATGGATACTGCCCAAGTTTAAGCCATGCCCTGAAGATGGGAAGAACAGGAAGATAAGTCTATGCAAAAACTTAAAACAAGCAAACATAAAACTTCTACTAAAAAGTCACACAGTAGGGCAGCCTCAGATCTGAATACTAAAAGCCCCCAGGTTTATCTCATGAGCTACAACCATCAACATTCCACTTGGTCTAAGAACAAAAGAAATAACAAGAGTGTAAAGGGGTGGGGGCGGGAGGAGAGACAATAAAGCGTTAAGGTCCCAGGATTTAGGGGCCCTTCCATTATGGGAGCTCACTGCTATGTCTGCGCACCTCAAGCTGCCACCAGCTTGTGCTCTGCCCAATGAATTTCTGCTCACCCTGGTTTTGACAAGTGAGGAATAGTGCCTTTTATTAAACTAATGCCAGGCACCGCCGAGGTCAAATTACTGTTAGACCCACAGTCTATTTTCTAAACGGAAAGCAGAGGAGCTAAACATGCATATGAGTCAGAAAAGAGGCATGGCCGATACTATAAATCCTGTCTGCCAGGCTCGGTGGCCGTGCCCGGAGACTGCGTTCTCGGGATGCGCTCACAGGGCAGACAGGAACTCCGGGAAGCTAGCAGATTCTTGTTTCCTACACAGCTCAAGAGGAGCCACGGGCTGCTGGTTGATTTTTAGGTGGTTTTTTTTTAAAGTGTGAAGGAAGCAGAGCAACCTGGCTTGTCATAATGGCAATATGAGAAGCTTTTTCAGGTTCCAAGTTGGTAGGCTCCCTGAAGACAGGGTGACAAGCCTAAAGAGCACTCCTGGGATTAAAATTAGGGGATAGAACCAGCCAGACCAGCACACTGCCTCTGCCCATCCTTAATAAACTGCTCTATGGAGGATGAAACCTTCCCTTTTAGTATAGTACATGAATAGCACTAGACGTTAACAGGGTAGAACCACTGGGATCTACTAATAACACCCATGCACGAAAGGCATTTATGAGAACTTCTTAAAGGTTAACGGGACAATCCAGGTTCGCAGTAATTCAGCTGATCAACTGAGAATCCCTTAAAACGCATTCACAGAAAGCTCCCTGATCTCCCCCCGCCCCCTTCCGCGAGCTACAAAAGTGAAAAGCGAACAAATGAGGGTTCTATTTGTCTAATTGGATTCCAATGAATACGCGGCTTCAGCAGACGCCAAGGAAATACCTTAGACGGGGAACAAAACCAGCAAACCAGCAGCGGGTAACTAATTGGTTTTGTTTCTTGCAGCTGATTCGCATTTCCTTAAATAGAAAGTTTTGTTTTTAAAGAGGTATTTCTCATGAGAATGGACTTAAGACCTTGTAAGGGGAAGGTTATGATGCCATTAAAAAATGATGCTATGCCGAAACCAGTATGGCTCAGTGGATAGAGCGTCAACCTGATGACCTGCGGACTGAAGGGTCCCACATTCGATTCCAGTCAAGAGCATGTGCCTTGATTGCAGGCACATCCCCAGAAGGGGATGTGCAGGAGGCAGCTGGTCGATGTCTCTCTCTCATCGATGTTTCTAGCTCTCCATCTCTCTCCCTTCCTCTCTGTAAAATATCAATAAAATATATTTTAAAAAAGGATGCTAAGTGAGAGGACGAGGCAATGGCCAGCAAGCACAGAGAGGAGGTCCTGTCCTCAGGCCCCTGCTTCCTCCCCTCGGAGGCGGCCGTGGAAGGGATGGCCCTGTCACCTGAGCCCCTGGCTGTTCGTTCTTTCTCTAGAAGTGTCAGCCTGAAGGGAAGGTCAGAGCAGGGCTTCTGGGGTCCGGTGAGAAATGCAGAGCAGGGAAGGCAAGGTGGGGGTGGCTCTGAGTCATGGCCCTGCCTGAAGGTTTAGGCCAGGGGTCGGCAAACTCATTAGTCCGCAGAGCCAAATACCAACAGTACAGCGACGGAAATTTCTTTTGAGAGCCGAAAACCGACTTCTGCACACGGGCCACCAAGTTTCAATCGCACTGTGCCTGCGTGCGGTACGTGGTCTTTTGTGGAAGAGCCACACTCGAGGGGCCAAAGAGCCACACGTGGCTCTCGAGCTGCAGTTTGCCGACCACGGGTTTGGGGGAACTGCTGTCACAGGGCTCCGCATTCTCTTCCAGCCACAGCACACCCTGTTGTCTCTGCTTCAAACAGAGAGAGAGTGGCCAGGGTGGCTGTGGAGGGTGGGTTTTCTGTGAGGATTGACCTGATGGGTGAGTAGGAGTGTAGGGAGGAAAGTGTGCCCGGCGCTGTGACAGGAGAGGATGTCACTGATGTAGAGCTGTAAGGAGGGCCAGGATCATGGGCCCCGACACCAGGCGGGACTGGGTTCTAGAGGAAATGCTCTGAGTACTCAGAATTGTGGGGACATCCATCGCATGGGATCAGAAAGGGCCACCTCTGGCACCCACCGTCAGGATAGACCTTCAAATTCAGACTTTTTCTAGTTATTTCTTGCATTTCCTTTTTATTACAACCCCCAAAATAACATATTAGTCTTAAAATTTGGTTTAAGGAGCATGGTAGTTCAAAATGGGATTTTAAAGAAAAAAAAAAAGACCCAAAAACCTCTTTAGCAAATTTTACACACTGGTCTAAAATTTTTATAAATATTTTTAACATTATATTTTATTTATTTTTAAATTTACCTTTGTTGTTGAGAGTATTACAGATGTCCCCCATTTCCCTCCATCAGCCCCTCCTCCCAGCACCTGCCCCGCCCCAGGCCTTCATTACTCTACTGTCTGTGTCCACAGGTAAAGCGTACGTGATTTTTTTCATGGTCTTACGAGACTGCATCATTATTCCTACTTTATAGAATTAGAGAAGAGTATATAATACTATAGAGAGTTGTAAGAAAAATAGGAAAAAGGGAGAAAAAGGGGGGAAATTAATGAAGGCTCCTTGAAGTTAAGAGTGAGTTATGAATTTTTTTTTATCTAATTGTGACGCTCTATATTTTTATTATGCCAAATGGGAAGATGCAAAGTTATAAGGGTGCTGCACAGACATCATGGTATTACTCAGTTAATGCATATTTTCAAATGTGTCTTAGTTCACTGTAACACATGTTCTGACTGTACAAGGGTTTAATTAAGTACTCTGCACAGTATTATAGCAGTTATTTTTTCACCAGTTTAAGTAAGAAAGTTCACCCAGAATGTGTTGCTTGTGGAACTTACTTAATTTCCAAGGACCAAATGAAATTTGGGATGAATTAGCTATGGCACCTGCTCAACAGGAAGTCAATGCCACAAAATCTATTAACGCGTTATCTAAGTCCCACGTTTAATAAAGTGAATATTCTTGTATTATTTTGAACATAGAACTTTCAGTTTGTTCATGGCAGAGAAATACAAGTACGCCCTTAAAGTTCTCGACATTAATTTTCTAGGCATTTCAATGACATATTCTATGCATTTATACACATTTTACAATTTAACTAGAGGCCTAGTGCATGGATTCGTGCACTGGTGGGGTCCCGTGGCCTGGCCTGGCCTGCAGGGATCGGGCTGAAAAAGGCTCTCCAACATCCCCTCAGGGATCCCCGATTGTAAGAGGGTGGTTCTGGGGTGATGCACACTAGAAGCGGGCTCCCTCTTTTCTGGTTCCAGATGCGTCACCTGAGAATCGCAGCTACCAGGTCACTGCAGCTCCACAGCTCCTGTGGTGAGCATCTGCCCCCTGGTGGTCAGAGGGTCTGTCCCCTGGTGGTCATTGTACGTCATAGCTGCTGGTTGGATGGTCAGAAGGTTGCTGAGGCTTGTATGTATATAGATTAAGGTTTCAACTCTCCTTTGAAAATGACTACTAAAGCATTCTTCTATTGAATACATAGATGTTTCTACCTATCTGATGTCAAAATTTAAATTGACAAAGGATTAATGTGTACACTGACAGGAAGAAAGGGGGAAAAGACGAGTAAGAGAAAGGGTAAAAAGAATGGAATACCAGAAGGAACCTGATGTAATAAAAAATCTCCCCATTTCAACCTCTCCACATTGCCAGAAACTTATTTCTAAATGCTTGAAAGATTACTCAGCAAATCCCCAAATCACTGTGTTGAAAACACACCATGTCATATGCCTTCCCAATCCTATCTCTTTTATTAAGTTCCATTATTGTTGTTGTCACTCCCATTCTCCCAAATGCCCAGCCTTGCTGACTCACTTTTTTTTTTGGGGGGGGGGGGGAGGTGTTCTCCTTTGTCCCACTACCATTCGATTATTAAGTCCTAGAGATTTTGCTTTTATAATCTTTCCTTTCTCTTTTTTCATGTTCAATATCCATAGCTATGACTTTCTTTTTAAGCTGGTCATTAGAATCACTTGGGAGACTACACACACGCACACATATATAGACCCCACTTCACACCAATTAAAATAGAAAATCAATGGGGCGGGGTTGCATAATTAATTTCAAAAATATTCCAATGTTCATCTAGGATTGAGAATTACTGATGATATCTGTACCTCCCCCATCCAGTGATCAGGGCTATGCCAATAAATAATTAATTGAATATAATTTTTATATTATAAAGCATGTAGGTATATTTTAATATACTGTTAAACATTTAGGTCGTTTCCAATTTCCCAGTATTATAAGTGGTTATTCTTACAGTAATTACATCCTTGCCCAAATTTGTAAGCTGTATACAGGGGTGGGCAAAAGTAGGTTTACAGTTGTAGCATAATAATTAATAAACAGTAATACAAGTAAAAACTGTTTTTGCATACTCACAACTATAAAACTACCCTTGCCTACACTGTATGTGATTCATTGCTACATGTAAAATTTCAATATGTATGATCTATTGCTATATAATTACTGGATAAAAACTATACCGTATTTGCCGGCGTATAAGACGAATTTTTGGCCCTGAAAAATACGTATTTGCCGGCGTATAAGACGACTGGGCGTATAAGACGACCCCCTAAAATTTCCACTAAAAATACAGAGTTTGTTATATACTCGCCGTATAAGACTACCCCCCACTTGGAGGCATATTTTTCAGGGCCAAAGGGTCGTCTTATACGCCGGCAAATACGGTACTTTTTAGAGGCTTTTTATATATTTTTAAAATACGCTAAAAATAAGTCATGGGTTCATAGCATAATTATATATTACAGTATCCAATTGCCTCAACTGCTGATAAAGCTGAAAATTATGACTATATCACTGGCCAAATTTAGCTAAACTGAATGGATGGAGAGCAGAGGTGAGAGGGTAATCAGTTTTGAAGAAGAAATTAGAAAATCCACTCCTCAAAAAGAAAATCCTCTTCAAATCCTGTCCTTTCCACTGCTCCCTGGGATAACAGACTGTAAGGGAAAAAACTGTAATGAATATTAATAAACCAATGAAGAAAGATGAAAAAGGGGACACAAATCTATAAGATGGAGCTATTCAAAATAGAACTTAACTTAAATACTATGGAAAATACTTTTCTATTTCAAAAGGCCAAAACATTCAAGTCCATTTTGGCCTTTGATATTGCTTTGCAAAAATCTTGTAGAGATGGAGTTTCATATGAATTAGTCAGTTTACAGTAGTTGCATAAATTCCCAGTTTATCCTGTTTCAAGATGCGTTAATACCTGGGTCGTAAACACTTGCTTTACAGCAGTGAAAGCTGTATGGTTTCACACAATAACTTTTTATTTAACAGACAGCCAGGGATACCATGACCAAAACAAACAATCCCCTGCATTCACTGGGTCTGGGATATAAAACTCCTCTGAACTACTGACATGCTCAGGAAGACTCGCCATCTGTTTTCCTCTGAGACACTCACAGTAACCACCGGTTTAGCGATATACATTTCAAAAGGAAATACAGTGGTCTTGAATCACTCTTAGAAACAATCAGGGAAGCCATTCTTACCAATCCTTATGCCAGTCATTCATTTTTAATGAAAACATGGTATCAGCAGCACCATTGAGATATTAACTCAACATTTCCCACTTTAAGCCTCTGGTTTGCTTACCTACTTATGCATTCACAGACCTTGCATCTGTTCTCATTCAACAGAGTGATAAAGGCCCTTACATGGAAACAAATGAAAAGCCATGCCAGCTTCCAAGCTATTCAGGAAAGACGTAGGAAAATGGCATAATATTTATGGGTTGTTGTTTTTTTTTTTCATATCCCCTGTAAATGGTAATATACTCACAAGGCTATTGAACACAGATACTGTATTTAACAACCAAAAAAGAAAGAAAGAAAGAAAGAAATTCTACCTACAAATTAGCATCTTTTTGTAGAGTTAGTTTTCAAATCAGATTCATTTATGTCCTCTTCACTGCTAATTTACTCATTAATCATAATTTATCACATCAGATGTGCTGATCATCATTAAAGTAATCATTTATTCTTCATTCTAACCCACTGCTTACCTTGTGCCTGCAAATTGGATCACACAGGGACGGTAATAGGCTTATTTGAAAAGGAACATGAGAGCAGATCTAATTGAAGTGGCAAAGAAGAAAAGAACAAGAAAAACCAATGCCATCTTTTTTTCAATCCCCCCCCCCCAATTTTATGTTACCAATCTAAAGAATATGGATCCTACTACTTCTGCTATAAGAAAATGTAATATATCAACTGTATTAATTTGGTTTTGCTTTTTAAAGGAACTACAGAGATACACCATACTGGCCTTGTTTTAAACACCAGTCACACACCAACTGCACAATGAGAAGATCTACTGATCTGCCTATCTGTGCTGAGAGGCTGTGAGACAATGTGAATTGTGGTAGCTTCTGCCTTCCAACCAAAGTGAGGTCTTAGCACAACTGGCAAAAGTCTGGGTCATGTATTGAAAAACAGATGCATCTTCTGGGAATAATTTGATCATCATTTCTCATCTATCAATTCCACCCTGGTAAGAGAGCAAGGTAGCTAACACTCTCCCAAGGAGCTATCACACGAGAGGGTGTACAGGCACGCACATGTGCACAATTTCAGTGAGTCTTAAAGCAGATTATAAAATGGTGCTTAAGAATGTTTAGTGGAGAAATTTAAAATGTTATCATAAAAACACCTTGTTTACAGACAAAATAGCATCTCTATAGGGAAGCTGTTCTGATATGTCACAAAAATGTTTTACCTAGAATAGAATAGCATGGAAAATTAGCTGCCTGAGTTTTGATTACAAAGACAATGTTAATTATAAAATATAGAGTTTTATAACAAACATGATTGTATTTCTTAATGTTCATACTTATCTTCAAAATAAATATGCTTTGTAAATGTTTTCAATAATGAAACACTTAAATATTTTAATATTTAAACACTAGAGGCACGGTGCATGAAATTCGTGCACGGGGGCAGGCGTGTCCCTCAGCCCACCCTGCACCCTCTTGAATCTGGGACCCCTCGAGGGATATCCAACTGCCCATTTAGACCCGATCCCACCGGGCAGTCGGACATCCCTCTCACAATCCAGGACTGCTGGCTCCCAACTGCTTGCCTGCCTGCCTTCCTGATTGCCCCTAACTGCTTCTGCCTGCCAGCCTGGTCACCCCCTAATCACTCCCTTGCCAGCCTGATTGATGTCTAACTGCTACCCTGGTTGCCCCAACTTCTCTCCTCTGCTGGCCTGGTCCCTCCCAACTGTCCTCCCCTGCAGGGTTGATCACCCCCAACTGCCCTCTCTTGCTGGCCATCTTGTGGTGGCCATATTGTGTCCACATGGGGGCAGGATATTTGACTACATTGGGGCAGCCATCTTGTGTGTTGGAATGATGGTCAATCTGCATATTACTCTTTTATTAGATAGGCTAGAGGCCTGGTGCACAAGTTGGGGATGGATGGTTTGCCCTGAAGGGTGTCCTAGATCAGGGTGGGAGTTCCCTTGGGGTGTGGGCAGCCTGGGCAAGGGGCCTCTTCCCCGCCGCTGGCAACCCAAGTGGGGGACCCAGATATCTGGAATTTATCTATCTTCTACAATTGAAACTTTGTAGCCCAGATGAAGGCCTGAGCCAGCCAGGGCTGCAGAAGCTTGGCTTCCTCCATTGACCGTAGAAACCCTAGCCTCCTGCTCTTCCAGCTCAGTGTCTGCTGCCATTTCTATTGGAAATTATTTACCTTCTATAATTGAAGCTTTGTACTCCATGAGTGGAGCCCTTGGCTGGCCAGGGTGTGCGGCAAGCTTGGCTTCCTCCATTGCTGGGAAAACCCAAACCTACCTCCTGCTCTCTGTGGCTGCAGCCATCTTGGTTGGGGTTATTTGGCATACTCACTCTAATTGGCTGGTGGGTGTGGCTGGTGGATGTGGCTTGTGGGTGTAGCAGAGTGATGGTTAATTTGCATATTATTCTTTTATTAGATAGGATATTTCCTTTATATTCAGTATTTTATTTTAAGGGTTATTACCTTGTGTTAGTAACTATGTAGATGTATATGGATGAACTATGAAAAAGATAAATGCAAGATATTTTTTTAAAAATGCATGCACCTAAATACCAGTGTTGCTTTAGAATGAACTGATGAATTAAAAAATATTTGAAAACACCCAGAATTATTCACATTTGGACCAATACTCTGATAGAGAACATAATATCCTAAGTTCAAAAGGCTCACATCATAGTTTTTGTTAGCATACTTGTAGGCATTCAATCCTTTTTAAAGAAAGCAATTATTTTGTTTATATGGATGTTTTAAGGATGCATCTATATCCTTCCAGAATCTTTCTACTAAATTTATATTTTGTGTTTTAAATTCACTTCTCTGTAGACCTGACGTTCTAAGCCAAAAAAAAAAAGCATTTGTCAATGATTTGTAGGATTCCAGATAGTCTCAATTAACATTAGGTAACCATTAGAACAAAGAATTGTAGGATATTAAAGATACTCATTTTCTGTGATTCCTCCAACTACACACTTCTGACAAAGCAAGTCAATGGCATTTATTTTACATATTAAATGCAACCTTTCTAAAATAGAATCAAAATTCCATACTAGAATCAAGAGAGAGAATCTGCATTCATGCATGCAAGCTGGGTATGGTGGGAGGGTCCCGCAAGCTGTAAGCGCTCCCTGCCTTTCCTCTCGCTAACTACGATTGATCTCTGCGTGCCCAGAATGGTCCTTCACCCACCCATCCTCACATTCTACTCAGCAAGCTATTTGAGGCACAAAAGATGGAAAGCATGACAACTGGTTCTATGCTAGGGTTGTGAAGTCATGTACAAGCGAGCAGTGATAATAATAGATGATCACCCAGGGCCATGGACCGGCCCCGTCCGCACAGAAAACTCAACTTGACATTAATTGGATCCTGGCACAGAGAGAATGGGGTACAATTCCTCGGTTTGCAGATGAAAATAAGCCTTTAAAACCCTTTAATAAAACGAGCCCTCCCCGGAACAGAATGTAATAGAATAATGTAATTCTCACTGCTTTTATTTATTTTTTTTTTTAGGCTACATCTCCATAAAATAACCCTCTCAGCATTTCCATGACAGCGTGTTAAATCCGAGGAGGAAATGTCGCATTCTTGCCGCCTGTGAACGGAAACACAGACACACTACATATTTAGAAAGCCCAGAACAGAAGGGGGAAGGGGCTTCCCCACCCCCATCCTCAACGAAATCTGAGATGCTGGACAGTCCTTTTGTTCCCATTTTCCAAAAAAAAAAAAAAACCCAAAAAAAACAAACCACCCCATCTGATTTATCTCCATAAACATCCATCTCTCCTCCCTTAGAAGACAATCTGGGTAACACCAGAACCTATTGTCACGAGGTAACAGTACTCAACGATTCTGGAAAGAGTTTTCGGTTGGATTCATTTTTTAAACATCGAGCCCCTAATTTGTATCCCGGGGCAGTGCAGACCCTGGTACCAGCTCATTTTGGTGCAGATTATGCATGCTTTTCCAGAGAAACACATTATCAGAGCCCCAGGAATATGGGAGGCATTCCAAAACAGCACAGACACTGAAGGCCTTTATTTGCCAACCAACTCTCCCCGTTCCCTCCCCTCCTCCCCTCCCTCCCAGGTCTCTAATTTATAGCTTGGGGTATTAAGTAAGAAAACACAGGGTTTTCCCCACACAGAAATAACCTTTCTGAAGAACCTGCAAATGAGATTTTAATTATACTATTTACCAATAGAGACTACAGGCAGACATAAAACGAACCATTTCTTGCTGTGCCTTTCTCCCCCCCCCCCCCCCTTACCCCCCTTCATGTCACGGTTGCAGGCAACACCAAGGCCGATTAAGTTGGTTTTGTGGCAAACTTATCGGGACACTTATTGTAGAAGGAAAAGCAACCAATCATCCCTGCCCTGGAACACGGCTATTGTTCGGAGCATAAACAGACCATAAACAGGCGCGGTGGCTGACAGCTGACGGGCCGGCCCCCTGCTATCCTCGGAGCACATTTGCAGATACCCAAGGCCTCTTGCCAGATGGAGGCAGGCTACAGCCACTCTTCCCAGCCAACGGGGCTGGACCGACAAGGATATGCTGAGCACAATAAAACTGACACCGTTTCAGGACCTCCTGCGACGCTCCGCCTACCTTTGGATGCTAAAAATACGGTTTCGGTTAACGAACAATCCCAAGCGCGCAATAACGCTGGCCTTTGGCACCCTTCTGGAAAAGGGTGGACCCGGGACCGGAAGCACGTTGAGTTTTAGACACATGCCCCAACGGGTTGATGTGAGTGACCACAGGTCACGTTGAAAGGAAGGAAGCCCGCCCCCTGTAGGTGTGTAGCAGGAGCATGGATGGATATCTGCCAGGCGACATACTGAGAAGCTGGATGGACTTAATCTTCCAGAATTAGAAAAGAGCGCCTGTAGATTATCCTGGGATAAACCTTTGTACCCGGGGCCAAAGGAGAAGATAAAACCTCCCGGATCCCGAAAACGGAATGATGCATGCTAGCTCTTCCTCTGAGTCATGTAACCTGGTGATAGGGGCTAATTTAATCAAAGGAAACCTCTGAAAGCTCCCTGGAAGGCCTTTGTCAAATTCACAGCTGCGGGTCTTCAGGAACCTCCTGGAAGTCAAAGCTGCTTTTTTTATAGGAATCCAAAAAAATGCCAGGAAAGTGACCTCCTTCCAGCGTTGTTGTTGTTGTTGTTGTTGTTGTTGTTGTTGTTGTTGTTTTAGTGGTGGAAACAACAAAAGGGGAATCTAAAGGGATGGGCTGCAATTAACAACAAACCAAATAGACATGCAGCCATTACTCCAAACCAGGAAATAAATGGCTCTGGGGACTGCCAGAGTGTCTTTCGGAGGCAAAAGAAGCAACCCAGAAAGACGAAATAGCATTTACAACCTGCCAGGAGAACAGTCACAACACTGATGCTTAGGAGACAGGAGACAAGGAAGCGAAAGGCATTTAGGAACACTCATTGCTTTCTGAAGGGTAGGCATGCTAGTGAAGGCTCTCCCTCCTCACTGCCCAGCTCAGGGTTCTGATCACTAAAACCGCTCCCACCAGGGCCCTGTAAGCTCTCACACATTCTCACACCCTGCATTTGCCTCAAGTCAGTTCTGGGGTGCACTCCTCTCCCTCCCTCCCTTCTTCTCTCTCTCCCTCCCTTCCTCCCTCCCTACACTGAATGGGGGAGCCTCGCCTGAGAAATCACAGGAGGCAGCCCTAGTGCCGCTGCAAACTCATGATCTACAGCCTCCACAGGACCCCGGTGTCACCTATCCATCATCCTCCCATCTCTCCGCACTCTGCAGCAGCCTGCCCTGCACCGACCTCTCACCTCCGAGAGATTGATGCTCTTGCCCCCTATCTCATCGGGAGAAAAGAAATGCCATCCAGCATGAACCCGATGGCCGCCGCATCCCACCCGCTGGACAAGAACTTCTCACGGAGAAACCACTCTCCCCCTGCGCTTAGCCTGCTCCAGACCAATTTCTCCACTTGTGCTCCTGATCCCCACTCTCACCATCGTGGGCACCCCTCCTTACACAATCAAGGTCGCCCTCTCTCCCCCTCCCTAATGGCTCCTTCCCATGAGAACGGGGGAGGGGGGGAGGTGTCAGCCCACAGCCCACACTGAGGGTCTGACCATTCCTTTTGTGGGGGCCGTCTTGCGCATTGAGGAAGGCCCAGCGGCATCCCTGGCCTCTCTGAACCAGATGCCAGTCAGCGGCCTTTCACCCCAGTCGTGATGAGGACACACTGCCAAATGTCCCCTGGGTGGGCAGTTCAGTTTCCAGCACCAGAAGTACTGGCTCCCGGGAATCGCCACAGTCCCTGGCAAACCGGGGTGGTCCGTCACCCGTCACCCCATTTCAGACATCACCACATCAACTACTCCCTACCCCCTATTACTGTTCCTTTTCAATATCCCAGCTGCTGTACCTGTCACCCTGCTTATAACTACTTGTTCATCCTCTCACCCCCCCCCCCCCGCTAGACTGTGAGAAAACAAAAGGCATGACCCTTAATAGGCAACTCTCTCAGCTTATAACTCTAACCAAGGATTATGTGTCTTCCTGTGAGTTTATTGAATTAAACGTTTCACAAGATTCGACCATATATCCTTTGGATAAGAACATGTTTTGATGAAAATCTAAAATTCAGGATAAGAAACATAAATGAATTAGTTACCTGCTAATACTTCTATTGAGGAATTATTTTAATTGTTCTAATAGATGAGTATAAGCCGATGTACAATATATGGAAAGATTAATAGTTTCTACTAAACACGAAAAATGCCAGAAATTTAAATATATTTCACTTTTCACTGCTTCATAAGCACTGCTATAATAAAGAAAAAGTATACTATTGAAGCAGCCAACAAAAATCCTTGGTGAAAATAAACTTAACACATGAATATGGTAATTGGTTTCCTTTTCTATGTACTTACATCTATCTTTGGATTTTAGCCATGAAGATGGTAATTTTATTCAAGTCTATTAACTTGCCAGGTTTATACTGGCTTTTCAAGTTTATCCTCATATATATTAGTTCTTTCTTTCTCTTTCTCTCTGTACCCCCACCCCTCCACACTCTCTCCTTTCTTTTGCCTATTAGTTCCCCCCCTTCATATTCTTCTTTGTCTTTTTTTAATCCTCACCCACAAACATGCTTAGAGAAAGGGAGAGGGGGAGAGAGAGAGAAACATTGATGTGGGAGAGAAACATCCATCATTTTGTCCTCCATACATTTCTAGAACGAGGATCAAACCCACAACCAACATATGTGCCCTGACTGGGAATCAAAGCAGCAACCTGATGGTGCATAGGACAATGGTCAATCAACTGAGCCACTGCAGCCAGCTGGGTTCCCCAAGTGTCGTATCTTTCTGTTAAGTTTTGGGGTTTTTTTAAGAGCAAAATAATTTCACGTATTGACACATAAGACAATAGGAATTTACTCAAGATCCTAAGCATAACTTAGAAATTTAATTGAAATTAGATTAATAATAAGCAAGCAATGAGATTAAAATTAAGTAATAGTCAGAAAAAAAAACACAAAAAAAGTTAAGAACATATTTATCAATGTGATAAATCTAACTAGTTAAGAAGGTATTCAATAGTCATCCAAAGATATGTGAAAGGTTTTGTACATAAAAAGAGGTTCCCTGTCTTCATTTTCCTTAAACACTGAAATAACAAAAATAAAAATAAATCAATATCTGCTTTTCTCCCTGGCCTCTGTAAAAGAAAATTATTTTATATAGGAATAGAATATCTACTTTGATGGCACAAAGATAGATGGGCTCTTTTGGCCTGGATTTATCCTAATTATGGATTAAAATAGCAAAGCACTCAACAACAGAATCTGCTTGTACACAGTGACCCTTCATCCCTCAAATCATAAAACGCAGAAATAGTGTGCCTTGTTTTACCCACTTTAGACACTGAACTTCTGAACTTTACATTTTAAGTAACATTAATTAAAAAATGTATTAAGATGTGTACATAAAAACATGATGGATATTAAAAAGCTCTGAAAGAGCTAATGGTGAGTGAGCAGATATATTTTAGCCATGACCAAATGCCCTGGAAATGCCACATCCAAGAACTTTTTTATAATCTTCCCATCTCTTATTCTCCCTGGAGCCTGACACTCGTGGCTGTACCCGTCTCCCTAAAATGCTTTTTCTTTCTTTTTTTCAAATGTCTCTTTCACCCATCTCTTTTATATGCTCACATCTTTGTCAGGCCTTGCTTATCTCTTGGTTAATTTTATTAAAAGAGACTCCTTATGTGTGGCCCTTCCAACTCACCCTTTTCATTTATCCAGCAGGGTTGTTCAATGAAAGTGCAGATGAAATCAGGCCATGATCCTGCTCAAGAATCCTCAATGGCTCCCTACGTTTCATGACTTGGTTCAGAGGCAGAAAGCTCTTTTGAAAAAATTAACTAAACCAACCACACAATACCTGGTATGTTATGTCCCTGATTTACCTGACATGACCTCAACTCTCACTCCTCGCAAACATGTCAGACTCATAGATATTTCTGAAAACATTAAAATTAAACTAGAGGCCTAGTGCACAAATTCATGCACCAATGGGAACCCTGGGCCTGGCCTATAGAATCGGGCTGAAACTGGCTCTCTGACATACATCCCCCAAGGAATCCCAGATTGCAAAAGGGCGCAGGCCAGGCCGAGGGACCCCACCTGTGCATGATCAGGGCCAGGGAGGGATGCGGGAGGTTGGCCAACCAAGGAGGGACCTTGAGTCTGCCCCCTGGTGGTCACTGCACATCATAGCGAGTGGTTGAGCTTTCTTAGCATATCATTAGCATATTATGCTTTGATTGGTTGAACAAATAACCAGACACTTAGCATATTTGGCTTTTATTATACAGGATAACATTTTATACTAAAATACTGCCCACACCCACCTGGAAAATAACCACCTTTTGTTGCCTGTTAAAAACGCCTATTTTGTTTCCCTGTCCAAATCTGAATTACAATGTCAGAGGAAGGCCTGGGAATCTGTATCAATACATCTCCAACTGCTGGTCTTTAAGTGTACTAAAATATTTGTGTATTTGTTAAGACACTTTCATTATTCTGAAATAATTTCAAAGAAACACCTGTTCCTTGACAGCCTATTGTCCCTTGAAGCCCATGTCAAATACCTTTGCCAGGGTGAGAGCTTTTCTGATCCCTCCTCATGTGTGGATTCTACGGAGTTTGAACTCCTTATCACTCTTGGACCTCTCTCACAGCTAGAAGCAAGTTTGCCTTGACCTTAAGCTTCACCTTAGGGAAACTTTAGCTTCTGGGCCCTCCACTTGCTTAGGGCCCACATGTCACAGTGGCATGGTCAATTGCTTTGTATCATTGGTGACGTTTTTTCACTCCTAAACTTTACTTCACCACCGATCATTCTTCCCTTCATTCAGAGTCCTTTAAGAGGGTTTAGAGGCAGTTTGGAGGAAACAGTTGGGGATGTTGAACGGGCATTCATTTAGTTTGGCTATAGGGGGATATACTAATGTGGTGCACGGTTCAATTATTGCTGGCCATCTGGTATAGGAAGGATTTCTAGGTCTACTTCTGCCACTCACTTTACCAACTCATCTAGCTCTTTCTATAAGGATGCAAGTGACAAGCTGGTGGATGCCTGTCAGAATTGTGGAGAGTATTACGACCTGTCACCGTGAAAGAAAACTGGAATGCCCTCTTATCGCTAAATCTCAGAGAAATTACCACATTGCCAAAAAAAAGTCATCAAGCTGAATAAAAGTTTCTGAACTATCAATGAAAAGAAAAAAATAAACTTAACCAACGTTTCTATATGGACAACTCAACTATTTTATCTAGTCTCCATGTGATAAATTGTATTATAGAAGTGCCATGAAAGATTATAAATGGAAAAAAAAAGAATTAATTTTACAGGCATAGCAGGGAGTTTATAAATTATCATATATTTTCCTAGATAATTATGAATTTGTAAGCTTTCCAAAAATTTATAACTTATGATTATTTTCTCATTCTAAATAGCTGTTAATTGTTGACAATAGTGTACTTATAATTCTAAATTATTTTTTTTGAGAGAGCCCACCAAGTTGTATCAGCTTACAGACCCCAAACTCAAGACCCATCCTTTATCTTGGACCGAAAAACGATCTGCAAAATATCAAATTAGATACCCTCATCTCATGTCTCCTCCAAAACTGTAACAGAAGAAAGGTCACACGTCTTACTAAATTTTATATCCCCTACAGAAATTAGCGTGACATTTTTACAAAGGCACACGATAGTCTTCCATAAAAGGCCTATTGTAGTGAACTAGTTTATTTCAATGATCATATTAATTTAAAGATTTTACATCTGATTATTTCCTGTAATAATATTTGACATCCTCTTATAATACTTTACAATAAACTCTCTGAGTCTTTCTAAATTTAACGAATTAATTTCTCCTTGGCCAAGTTCTTAGTAGCAAAATACTTTTTATTAGTTATATACAGGGAATCTATTTTTATCACTACTCTAAATATCTAAGTCAAAAGACTAATGGAGAAAACATAGAAATTAAACTGATTTTTTTTACCTTGTTTTGGACCCTGGCATGCTACCTAATGACCATGTAAGTAAACACCCATCAAAATATGTGTAATAGTTGAAATTATAAGAATTAAATCTCCAATTTAAGAACTGATGTTCTTCTTAGGCCTACTATTATAGAAGTGTATATACATCAAAAAAGTCTAATTTAGTTTTTGAAAAAATCCTTACTATTAGCAACAATAAATGTCTAATATAAGAAAAACCCTCAAGTGCTATGTGAGAGTTAGCATGGGTCTCCTCAGTAGCACTCACTTTGTGTCCTATTAAATATGTCTGACTTTTCCCAATAAGGTAATTTTCCCAGAAACAATATACCAAGAGCCTCCATGAGTAGTTCCTCATAAGTGAATTAATATCACTAGCCAATTAAAGCAATTTTTTAAATGATTTCAGCATTTTTTTCTGAGTGGTTGAATTTCTCTCACATGTACTTTCCAAGTTCCATAAAACTATCTGACTTTGTCCCTGCAATTAGTTTTTGCAATATTTTTAACATCTTGGTAAAAGTACAATAAAAGAGGTGATGACAAGTCAGAAATTCACTTCTTTTGCATCTAGATGGAAACATATCTCTAGTTATTAAGGATGAGGTGATCTCTGCTGCTACTCCTGGAGTTGCTTTGGATGCCTAAGCCCTTCCATGCTACTGCACTCTAATATCCAAAATGGCCAGCAGAGATAAAAATTACAACAGATCTCCACACAAGTAAATAAAATGCTGATTATGCTCCAATATCCAGTTTTATTGTCGATTTTTACAGTGTCTGCAATAATTACACATGAACTGGTTATTTCAATGTAGGCCTTTTGCTTCCTTTAACCATAGAAAGCCTTGTGTTTATTTTCATCCTTCAGCAATTTCAAAAGGGACAACTACAATAGAAAGGTGTATACAGCCTACGAAGACAGGGGAGGAATAAAGAGGGACAGCATACCTGGAGAACTCAGATCAGGGGATTGGGTAGGCTGTAATACTATGTCTTACAAGACACCTACTGCATGGGGCCACTCTACCAAGATGGGGAGACATAGCAGCTCTGCCTAATACACAGAAACAAACAAAGGCAGGCAGTCAAAATGAAAAGGCAAAGAAACGTGTCTCAAATGAAAGAACAGGACATATCTCCAGAAAAAGAACTAAATAAAATGGAGACAAGCAATCTACTAGCTGCAGAGTTGAAAACACTGCTTATACGGTTTCTCAATGAAATTAGAGAAAAAGTAGATGAACATCATGAAAACTTCAACAAAGAGATAAGACACATAAAAATGGAGATAAAGAACACAAAAAAGCTGTAGTCTGAAATGAGGAATACAATAATGAAATGAAAACTACCTTATAGGGACTCAAGAGTAGAGTAGATGAAGCAGAGAATTAAATCAGCAATTTGGAAGATAAGGAAACAAAAAGAAAATGATTTTTTAAAATGAGGATAGTTTACATAGGCTCTGGGACAACTTCAAGCATATCAACATTTGGGGGTAATGGAAAAATAAAGGAGAGAGCAAGGAATTGGAAACCTGCTTGAAAAGCCTTCCCTCACCTGGTGAAGGAAACAGATATACAAATCTAAATAGGCCCACACCAATACACATCAGAATTAAAAGACCTAAGGTTAAAGGAAAAGAGAGAAAGAATTTTAAAAGCAGCAAGAGGAAAGAAATTACTTATCTATAAGGGAACCTCTCATAAGACGGACAACTGATTTCTCAACAGAAACTTTGCAGGCATGAAATATTTAAAGTGATGAAAAGCAAGGGCATACAATCAGGATTACTCTACCCAGTAAGACTATTATTTAATATTGAAAGAGAAATAAAGAGCTCCCCAGACAAGAAAAAGCTAAAGGAGTCAATCACCACCAAAACATTACTTTAAGAATGCTGGAAAGTTTTCTAAAAATGTGAATAACATGGCAATTAATAAATATCTATCAACCATTACTTTAAATGCTAATCGCTTAAAGGGTTTAATCAAAAAATATGTGGTGACTTCATGGATAACAGAATATGACTCCTACATATGCTGTTACAAGAGACTCAATTCAGATTGAAACATATACATAGATTGAAAGTAAAAGGATGAAAAAATATTTTGTGAAAATATAAACCAACAAAAAATCCGGTGCGGTGATACTTATACCAGACAAAACAGACTTTAAAACAAATTCTATAACAAGAGATAAATAAGGACCCAGCAGTCCCACTTCTCCAATAGTTACCCAAAGAAACCCAAAACACTAAATCAAAAAGACACGTACATCCATATGTTCATTGCACCATTATTTATACTAGATGATGGATAAAGGAATGATGCATATATACAATGAAATATGAGTCAGCCATAAAAAAGAATAAAATCTTGCCATCTGCAACAGGCATTGTGCTGAGTGAAATAAGTCAGATAGAGAAAGACAAATGAGATATGATTTTACTTGTATCTCGCATATAAAGAATAAGATAAACAGAAAAAGACTCATTGATCTAGAGACTATATACACACATGTGTGTGTGTGTGTAAATTCAATATCCATTGAATTTTAGTGAGAGTAGAAGGGAGGGGTAGAGAAAGAAAGAAACATCAATGTGAGATAGACACATTGATGGTTGCTTCCTGCACATGCTACAATTGGGGCTAGAGATTGAGCCTGAAACCAATGTATATGTATGCCCTTGACAGGAATTGAACCCATGTCCCTTTAGTCTGTGGGCCAGTGCTCTAACAACTGAGCCAAACCAGCTAGGGCAATATAGAAAATATTTTGATAGTTGCCAGATGGGAGAGGATTGGAGGGATGGTTGAAAAAAGGTGAGGGGATTAAGAAATATAAATTGGTAGTTACAGAATAAACATGAGGATTAAAGTACAGCACATGGAATATCTATAATAATAAAAACATAATATGCTAATTAGATTGGACAACCTTCTGGATGACGCTGGAGCTGTAAGGGAAGCCCGGGTCCCGGATGCCAGAGGGAAGCTTGTGCCTGTAGCCAGGGGAAAGAAGGCCTACTTTTGCACGAATTTTGTGCATCAGGCCTCTAGTAGTCAATAATATTGTAATTACTATGTAGGGTGTCAGACGGGTACTAGATTTACTGGGGTGATCACTTCATAAATTATACCAAGTCTAATCACTGGTTATACATATGAAACTAATATAATATGGTACATAAACTATAATTGAAAAAATTTAAATTATTTTTAATATATTTTATTGATTTTTTTTACAGAGAGGAAGGGAGAGTGATAAAAACATCGATGAGAGAGAAACATTGATCAGCTGCCTCCTGCACATCTCCTATTGGGGATGTGGCTGGAACCAAGGTGCATGCCCTTGACCGGAATTGAACCTGGGACCCTTGAGTTCACAGGCCGACACTCTATCCACTGAGCCAAACTGGTTAGGGCAAAAATTTTAAATTATTTTTTTTAAATGCCTCTACTTAAGACTTGTCAAAATCATTATACCAGTAAGCACATCTGTCTTCTACCAATGAATTACAACTAAAAAAAAAAAGAAACAAATAATTCACCTTTCTTAAGCCACTTCTATGCCCCATGAATGTAACATAGGACTTCAAGAATTTTAGCATATTGGAACTTCAACGGCAGCCCTATTCAGTATGAGGAAACTAAGACAGAATACATTGTCCATCAGAAAAATGCCTAGTTTATCCTTTCAAACAACCAGGTAGTCATCATCACAATTATTCTGCATCCAAACACTAAGAGTTTTTCTTACTTACTGTCCGACACACTTGACGGACTGTGTCAGGAAGACACGCCTCAGAAAGGAGACCTCTGACACAGTGACTTTGCTGACCTAATGACAAAGTAAATTAAAACTGAAATGCTGAGCGATTTTAGCAAAGTGTGTTCTACAAAATAACATGCTGAGTGTACTCATCAATCTTCTAGATTGCCTTTTCTTAATCAGTAATGCAAAGGGTACATTTCTTTTACCCATTTGAATCCAGTGGAAACCAGGCAGTTCATATAACAAGAGGAGAGCAATGCTTGCCCAGGTTTGGAATCTCTCAGCTGCCTCTTGATAAATAAAGGCCCTTTAATCAATACAAACAGTATGTCGATCATTTCGCTGAGGTTAAGCCATGTGAAACCATGCGAGATTCCCACCGGCACACTCAACTGAGAATCCACTGTACCTTCACAAGTGGCTTACAGACAGCAAGTTACAGCATTAGTTTTTGCCTTCCTGGAGAGTATTTCATCAAAACAAATCATCTGCATATTATTTTTACTGACACCGCTCGTCCATAAATTTCCACTTGAGACACATTGCCATAATGAGAATTACCACAGTCTCGCTTTTCTGAGGAAATAATTGACAACTTTAAAACAGCTAAGAAAAGATATTTATTCTACGAAAATAGCATCTCTTTAAACGAGATTCTCATGAGGAAAAAAAATATATCATATTGCAGTATCTGTGGTTTTAAACCTAATTTATCATGACAAGTAACAAGATAAATAAATAAATCACACTAGAAATGTGTTGTAATGCTATCCAATGAAGCCCTAAGAACAAAATATCCAGTTTCAAGCCTCCATGCTTTTACTCAGGCCACCCCCCCTACTCATGTATGTTCTGTCCCTCTCTATTTGTCCTAACCTAAATTTTGCATGGGGTGTGTTTTTAAGCTTAAATAGGATAAAGTGAAAAGGAAGATGGGAGGGCAATTTCAGTCAGAGCAAACGCAATGAACAAAGTGCATGACTTTTAAGGAGAATGGCAAAGTCATTCTGCATGGCTGGAGCATGAGATGCAAATACATATTGGGAGGAATGATGGAAGATGGGCTGGGAGTTGTGTTCTCATTCTTCACCAGCCTATAAAGTCTGCAAGGGATGTAATCAGGTACTACATGATCCAGTCATTCCCAAGTAATGGCTTTTTCACCTGGAAAATAGATACTTCATTTCAAGTAATCGATCAAATATTCTTTCTCAATTCTTAAGTTGCCAAGGAAGTTAGTCAATTGGTCAGCTCTGGGTTAAGGGCTATTGTGAGGATAAAATCTCTCAAAAGGGAGGAGACAGAAGAAGGTCAAGAGATGAAGGGAACAGCATCATCCTCTGAACCATCTATCTGAACTGGGAGGGTAAGGACAGTTATGACTCTCCAGAACCATCCCATATTTGGTCGCCATGGCCCTTGGAGATTCTGGAGAGATTTTAAAAATAAATTCCTTCCAGGGAGTGCTGAGGCATTTTTGCTGCAAGAATCTTGGGAGCCGGAGAGGTTTGGCTCAGTGGATACAGCATCGGCCTGTGGACTGAAGGGTCTCGGGTTCAATTCCGGTCAAGGGCACATTCCTGGGTTGCAGGCTTGATCCCCAGTAGGAGTTGTGCAAGAGAGAGCGGATCAGTGATTCCCTCTTCTCATCGGTGATTCCTTCTTCTCACTGATGTTTCTATCTCTCCCTCTCCCTCTCTGAAATCAATATATTTATTTGGGTGATTGTATTGGCCAGATGGAGGCTACCATGCCAGAGTAGTTATGAAATGTTCCAACTCAAACTGACTTAAGACAGAAAAACTTCCACATATATTTCATGAGCCAAAATATTACAATATTCCATCAAGACTATTTTTAGTTCCATCCTTTTGCTATCACTATGACAATCACTGATTTACAACAGTTGAGAGGAAATGTTTCTAATTCTCCCCAATCAAGGAGATTTTCCCCACAATTTCTACCACTTCTAACTTATATAAACAAAGCTCTGAAGAAGCAAGTTACCACCAAAACCGATCTGGCTCAGTGGATAGAGCATCCGCTTGTGGACTGAAAGATCAGGGGTTCGATTCAGGTCAAGGGCATGTACCTTGGTTGTGGGCACATCACCAGTAAGGGGTGTGCAAGAGGCAGCTGACTGATGTGTGTCTCTCTCATGGATGTTTCTAACTCTTTATCCATCTCTCTTACTCTCTGTAAAAAATCAATAAAATATATTTTTTTAAAAAACAACAAGTTACCTAAATTTTAAACATTCAAGATTCCTATTCGTGGGACCAAAAGAATACAGAGAGGAATTGCTTGGGTGAAGAAGTGAAGGAAGGGAAATCCATAGAGCAAATACAGGGTTGTGCACCAGTCATTTTATGAAAAGGGATTCGTGTAGCAACAAAGGAGGACTTCAAGTTTGATAATTTTCCACCTGTCATTACATCACATTTAGTATCAATCATCTATATGATTAGTAAAGCTATTTTTGTTAAATTACCATATTTGATTTTAAGGACGAGTATTTTAATGGCAGAGAAAAGGATGCATTTACAAGAAGAGAATGAATGTACTAGTATAAAGAGACCACTTGAAGGACAACATAATATCATACCTACTATAAGAACAAAAATGTTTGCCCTGGCCAAGGTGGTTCAGTTGGCTGGGCTTCATTCCCTGAACCAGAAGGTTATAGGTTCAATTCCTAGTCAGGGAACATGCACAGGTTATGGGCATAGTCCCTGGTAGGGGGCATGTGGGAGGCAGTTGATATATATTTTGCTCTCACATCAATGTTTCTCTCTACAAAAAACAAAACAAAACAAAAAACAAAAAAACAGTAATACAAATATTTAAAGAATAAAAATGTTCAAAATAATATTATCTAAACTGGTACAGGCACCTCGGGCTCCTTAGGTATTCAAATGGCTGATATGGTCATCGTTTACTAATGAATCATGGATATGTTTTTCAGAAATAATGGTCTGAAAAAGCAAACATACCTATAATATTCAGTTTCTCCCAATAATATTTTATTGAAATATTCTAAAATGTAACATTCACACGCTCTTTTGTTAGACAGGGACTAGCAAATGAACTTAACACATCTTTAGAGTTTAAGGTCATCATCTTGAACTTTCACTGTCTACAGTAATACAGAGCTATGTCTACAATTCCGTTTTCTGTCATATAATTAATGACAGCTGCTCACTTCTCTTGCATTTGTATCGACACGTGTCTCCTCTTTCCCAACTTCAAATCTGTGGTGTGTGAATTATACTAGAGACTGGATCTACAACTAAATTATAGAACAATTAACCTGAATCACCAACTGAAGACTGGCTGAAGGATTATAACCAAGGATTTTTAAGAGAAGCTGCATAGATACTGGTAAGGAGGGCAGAGATACAGGAATGGCTGGCCCCTGCATCCATGTAGGGCCACTGAGATACCAGATGGATATCTCAGCTACAAAAGCCCTCCCTGCAGTGTTGGGTCTCAATCCCACTCCAGTAACCCCAACCCACAGCACCATAGCTGGGGAGAGGTACCCACAAAGTATCTAGCAATGAAAGCGGGGACTCAGTCTGCCTGGGAGAGAAACAAGTCTCCTAGACTCAGATGCCATCTTCCCAGAATGAAGCATCCTAGCAGCACCGGGCAGAGAAACTTAGTCCTCCAACTACCAGTAACACCACCCTAAGGAGCTGGGGTCCTGCTGGAAGGTCTGCGGGCTGCACCCACCAGGGACCTTTGGGATGTTCCTTTTCTAGAGAAGCTCTTGGCAGAGACTCGGGCAGAAACTGAGTTGTGTATCTTTGGAAAAAAGGGTCATTCTCCCCAACCTCTTGCACACAGCTGTTGAGTCAGTTAGCCTTCCACTCCCAGTGGCTCTGCTCTACTGAGCTCCGTCCTGCTGGTGGATCAGAGTGCTGTGCAGAGCAGAGATCTTCGGAGCACAGCTCCCTGGGAGGCTCTCATCTGGGACTTACACAGGCACCAGGCTGTGCACCTGGAAAGGGGAAGGGGCCATTTTTGCCTCCCCTGTGCCATTTCCTCAGTGAGAGACTACTATGATCTGTCCTTTCAAACCAGTGGCCCTGCCCTGCTGAGCTCAGTCCCACAGAGGGATCGGCGTACTAAGCACCGCTGGGATCTTCAGAGCCCATCTTCCTGGGAGGACCTTGTCCAGGACTCAGACAGGTGCTGGGTTGTGTGGTTGAGAGGAGGGAGGAAAGACACATTCTTGCCCCCTCTCCCTGCAGACTCAGCCAACAATACCTCTCCGCCCCAAAGAAAGACTCTTTGAATCTGTCCTCCAGAGCTTGTTCCTGCAGAGGGGCCCGCTGGCTTCACCAGCCTGAACCTGTGGTGCACTCCTTCTGAGGGAGCTGGGGTCAAAGACCCAGGCAGAGACTAAGTTTGGACAGCTCCGGAGTAGGGGCCACTTTCCCCCACTGAGTACCTGACCTACTGCCCCCAAAGCAGGAGAACCACTAGCCCGTCTTGCCTATCCCATCACCCTACCCTTCAGACCTTGTGACATGTAAAGGATGTGTGGGCTGTGGCCAGCCTGGACACACTCTACAGTCAATCTATGGAAGGCTCTCAAGGAAGACCAGGCCACCTCAGGGGGCAGCGGTGCAGTCCACAGGAGGAGGCGGAGCTCAGTGTGCCTTGGAACTTTTACAGATCTGCCCCAGGCTCGGAGATGCTGACCCTTATACACAGCTTGATCCCTCCCATGCACACCAAGGCTTAGAAGAGGAAGCCATAAGCAGCAACTTGTGTGGTATCTCCAGACAGATAACACACTGGAATCCCACCCAGGGGACCCAGAACCAAAACAACCAGAGGTGGACTTCAGAACACATTGGAGCTCAAAACAACCAACCACACCAGTGACACACCCAAAGGGAAATCCCAGCAGGCACCAGGCCCTGCTGGAAACAACTCCACCTCTAGGGGCAGCCCTGCACAGTGGCTCATACCCTGGGACCAAGGTGTATCCTTACAGTCAGGCAGCCTGAGGGTTAACCCCACCCAAAAAGTGCCAGTACCACTCAAGACAGAACTACAAGAGGAGGGCATATCTAACCCACAAAGAGACACCTGGAAGCATCAAGTTCAGGTTATCTGGTAGATGGATCACTGAGCACCACAATTTATCTACAATATAATCATAGCATATCTACCAAATACCAATACACAGTGACAAACACAAGAAGAAGAAGAAAAAGATAAAATGGGGAGACAAATAAACATGCCCCATACAAAAGGACAAGAGAAATACCCAGAAAAAGAATTAAATGAAATGGAGGAAACCAAGTGACCAGATACAGAGTTCAAAACAATAGTTATTAGGACGCTCAATGACATTGGAGAAAGAATGGGTGATCTCAGTGAGAACTTAAAAGAGATAGCAAGCATAAAACATAGAAACCCTAAAATAAAAATAAAAAACTAGTCAGAAATGAAGAACACAATATCTGAAATGAAAATGCATACACTAGAAGGAATCAAAAGGTTAGAAAGAGCAGAGGATAAAATCAGCGATTTATAGGACAAGATAAAAACAACCACCCAACAGAGCAACAAAGATTAAAAAGAATTTTAAAAAATAAGGAAAGTCTAAGGTACCTCTGTGATAACATCAAGTGTAACAAAATCCATATCATAAGTAAACCAGAAGAAGAGAGAGAATAAGGGATTAAAAAAAACCAAACCTGTTTAATATAATAATGGCTGAAAACTTCTCTAACCTGGTAAAGTAAAAAGATCCAGGAAGCGAGTCCTAAACAAGATGAACCCAAAGAAGTCCGCACCAACACACATCAGAATTAAAATGCCAAAAGTTAAAAATCTTAAAAGCAGCAAGAGAAACACAGTTTGTTATCTACAAGGGAGCCCCCATAAGGCTGTCAGCTCATTTCTCAACAGCAGCACTTGGGGCCACAAGGGATTGGCATGCAATATTCAAAGTGATGAAAAGCAAGGCCCTACAACCAAGACTACTCTAGGCAGCAGGGTTATTATATAAAATTGAAGGCTAAATAAAGAACTCCCCAGACGAATAAAGAAGCTAAAGGAGTTCATTATCACCAAACCAGCATTGCAAGAAATGTTAAAGGGTATCCTTTAAGAAGAAGAAGGAAAAAAAGAAAAGACAACCTACTGAATGGAAGAACCTATTTGCCAATGATGCATCTTATAAGGGATTAGCTTCCAAAATGTATAAGGAACTCCAAAAACTAAACATCAAAACAACAAAAAATCTAATTAAAAACACAAAAGCCTGAAGAGACGCTTTTCCAAAGAATATATACCATAAGGCCAATTGACATATTAAAGGATACTCAAGTCACCATCAGAGAAATGCACATGAAAACCACAATGAGATGCCACCTCACATCAATGAGAATGGCTATCATCAATAAATCCACAAATGACAAGTGTGGAGAAAAGAAAACCCTCATGCACTCTTTGTGGGAATGCAGATTGGTGGCCACTGTGTAAAAACAGTATGGCGTTTCTTAAAAAAGAAAAAAGAAAAATGGAACTGCCTTATGACCCAGTGATTCCACGTCTGGGAATTTATCTGAAGAAACTGAAGCACTAATTTGAAAGAATATATGCACCCCTACATTCATTGCAGCATTATTTACAATAGCTGAGATTTTGAATACGCTCAAGTGTTCATCAGTAGGTGAATGCATAAAAAAGCTGTGGTGTATTTATAGAATAGAGTAATATTTGGCCATAAAAAACAAGAAGGAAATCTTACCTACCTGAAGAGTAGACTGCTAAGGGAAATAAGCCAAATTATTTAAAAACAAGTGCCATATGATTTCACTTATATGTGGAATCTAGTGAACAAAATAAACTTACAAACAAAACAAAAATAGATACACAGATGCTGAGAACAGACTGACGATTGCCAGAGGGGAGGGAACTTGGGGACTGGGTGAAAAAGGTAAAGGGATTAAGCAAAAATAAATAAATGGATGGATGGATGGATGGATGGATGGATGGATGGAGGCAGACAACAGTATGGTGATTACCAAAGGGAAAGCAGGCTGGGAGGAAGGGAAGAGAACAAAGAGGGGATAAATGATGGTGGAAAGAGACTGGGTTTTGGTGATGAGTGAACTCATTGAAACCTGTAAGGCTTTGTTAACTAATCTACCCTAATAAGTTTAATAAAAATAAATAAGTACATAAAACTGGACAGAGTGGGGAGCCAGATAAATGAAGAAAGGGATGCTAAAGAAGAATCACTATAACTCAACCACAGGGGAGTTATTTTTACTATCCCCATATCTAAAGGCTATCCAGGGTTTGCACGGTTTGTTTTTCTTTTCTGCTTTTGATAATCTGTGACTCAGTTCATTGCAATGTTGTTGAGGGCTAAGCCCACTGGTGATACATGGCTGGGTGAGATGCATTAAAAAAGATAACATCCATCTGAATTGGTGGGAGTCCATAAAAAGCTGCTTCCCACATTCCTGTCTCCGGTTACAGATCTGCTTTCTTGGTTGCTGGTCCCTGGCTCTCCTCTCCAGCTCCTTCCCTGGCACGCTCCGCCAGTGGCTCCCAGCCTCTCAGTGAACTTCTGATTCTGACCTGGCTGGCGGCCATAATTCCACCTCTGAGACCACAAACTGCACTGGACTCGTTCCGTCTTCAGCCATGACCTCACACACCCTGTATTTGGTCTTGCTAAGCAGCCCTACACCATGTCAGGAACACCCGTTTAAAAAAAGAAAAACTAAAATGTGGGTAGGACATAATAGGCAAGTACTCTTGGCTTCCAACTTATCCTTCTACTTCGTTAAATCTAGTTCTCTGCATCATCTTAGAAGATCTTCCCCAACTCTCACAGCTGTCCTGGGCAGTAGCTACACTGAGCAAGATGACTCTGAAAACAAACCTTTGTGTAGCATCGTGGCATTCACAGAATCCCACCAAATTGGTCGCTTAACTGCTACACACACCCTAACACATGCATACAATGGTTATGAGGGATGCTACATTATTTCCTTTATACACATTACACGCAGGTTCACCGTTATCAAGCCCTTTTGTAGCTGTACAGTAGAGTCTCAGGTTCGGATTTTGTCTACAATCTCCCTGTTCTCTGTTATAAACTAGGCCTCTACAAGCCAGAGTAGCTCACAGAACTCAGGAAACCCATTTACTGACCAGAACATCCATTTATTATAAAGGCGTGTCACGCAGGCACAGCCAGACAAGATGCGGGGGAAGGTGTGCGGAAAGGGCCTGGGGTCTCCAAGCCTCTCCAGGTGCACCACCAACTCAGGGGCCTTCGGAACCCTGCCTCTGGGTGTCTATGGAGCCTGCATTTTTACTGATTCCACCAACCAGGAGCCCCTCTTCCCTCCAAGGGAATCAGGGTAGAAAATGTAAATTCCAAGCTCTAACCACAAGGTTGGTTCCCTTGGCAACCAGCCCCCATTCTAAGGTGGGGCCCAAAGGTCACCTTATCAGCATAAAAAAAGACAACTTTGTTCTTATCATTTAAGAGATGGTGAGAGGAGACAGAATCAGGGATGAATATCACTTATCTATTTCTCCTTATATGTCGCAATATCACACTAGCCATAAAACCAGTGTGGACACTAAAGAGAATCAAACTTCAATCTAATTTTTAAAGACAATTTTCAAGTGGATAGAGCATAGGCCTGAGGACTGGAAGGTCCCAGGTTCAATTCCAGTCAAGGGCATGTACATTGGTTGCAGCCACATCCCCCATAGGGGGTGTGCAGGAGGCGGCTGGTCAATTATTCTCTCTCATTGATGTTTCTAACTCTCTATCTCTCTCCCTTCCTCTCTGTAAAAAATAAATAAAATATTTTTTTTAAAAGAACTCTGTTTTCATTATGATCAGTCACAGTTGAGTCCAGGAATCGAATCCACTGCTGTAAATTACACTGACAGGAACTCAAACATTCCAAATCAGTCTCATTCTTATAAGCTATAACCAAAGGTCTTATTTTTAAAGTAGGCATTGTCACATTTAGGATAAAGACTGTATTATTCCTAACATATCGAGTTATTGGAACATAACTCTGTGTTTTTAAAGGAAATTTTGAAGTTTAGGAACCAGAGAAGTGTTAGAATATAATCTGTTTACGAAGAAATAAAAGGTTCACTTGAAAGATAAACAAAAGTAACAGGAAATGTCCAGTCACTTATCATATAAAAAAAATAAGAAGGGTAGTAACTTTTATACCACTTATTCTTTGTCTCTAACCTTTAAATATTTTGTGTATGATATAACAAAAATTAGAAAAAGGCAGAGATAAAAAAAATGGCAATACGAGCAGTAATTATACCCTATTATTATTGCTCTGCCATATGTTGAGGAAAGCAGGAGAGAAACACTGATTCATACTTTCACAGTTATTTCAATGTTTATGGTTTGTTTCTCCAACCACAAGCACTTACTGAGTATTTATGAACCATGCAGTTACAGTAAAGTAGCAACGAACAATTCCCTCCGGTTAAGGAGAAAACTTCACAGCATTTTGTCTGTTAAACGAAATATGTGACAAATAATCATGAGTATTGCAATACGGTCTATTTCAAAATCTCAAGTAGAACAATAACTCATGAGGATTATACGTTTTTCCTCAGAGGAGGCCCAGGTCAGGAGAGGAGCTTTGATTGTGTGTAAATGCGCAACGGCACAGAAGAGGTTGAAAACTCTCAACCAAAATCAGCCCTTCTTTCTGTTTGTTATTTGGTGTGGGGGCGAGGGGGCGCTACTGTGGTAAAAGTAGAATGAAAGATCCGGAAGCCGAGGAGGAGAAGATCAGAGAAGTCCTGGGGAAGAACACAGGTCTGGGGATCAGGAAACATGCAACTGAACTGAAACAGTGACCAACTGGAGCTGGGTCTGGAAAGAAAAACTGAAAGTCACAGGCTTCAGGCCCTGGGGTGGCTCCCAGTGATTCTAGCCCAGTGGTCGGCAAACTCATTAGTCAACAGCGCCAAATATCAACAGTACAACAATTGAAATTTCTTTTGAGAGTCAAATTTTTTTAAACTTAAACTTCTTCTAACACTGCTTCTTCAAAAAAGACTTGTCCAGGCCTTGGTGTTTTGTGGAAGAGCCACACTCCAGGGGCCAAAGAGCCATATGTGGCTCGCGAGCCGCAATTTGCAGCTCATGGTTCTAGGGCATCAGGAGGCTGGGACGGGCCCCAGCTGTACTAGGGAGGACGGCATCCTTTCTAAAGCCCAGCCAGGCACTGGCCCTTTCAAGGCTCCCTGACTCCGCTTGTCTGCATTCAGCGTGCTCATGCCGTGACCTGGATGTCACAGGGAGGGGATAACATACAACGCTCATCCTTCTGGGCTCTAGGGCTGTTCCCTACAACTGTAGACCCAGCTCTTCAGGGCTCTGGTCCAGCTTGGGAGAGACAGAAAGTTCCCCTTTGCTTGCTTTCCTCCTCTCCTCCTCCCAGTCTTCCCTCGGGCTCCACCTCTGCCTTCCTCGTCCCCCATCTGGAGCTAGAACACGTTTAAAACATGTCAGCTTCTTAACCGCCCTAAACTTTCTACAGAAACTTGGACAGATACAAATATTTGCAACCGTTATCAAATAAATCCATCTGAGATCACCCCCACATCTGAAGCATGACATAATTATCCTAAAAATGTGGCCCCACGTGATATTCCTTCCCACGTCTAGTTACCACAGTGTGCACCTATGGACTCTTCTGTCTAGTTACCACAGTGTGCACCTATGGACTCTTCTGTCTAGTTACCACAGTGTGCACCTATGGACTCTTCTGTCTAGTTACCACAGTGTGCACCTATGGACTCTTCTGTCTAGTTACCACAGTGTGCACCAATGGACTCTTCTGAGCCATAGTATCCATGTTTATCACAGTTCAGGACATTCTCTGTGAAGGAGGCTATCTTCTTATAGAGAATACTAGAGGCCTGGTGCACGAAATTGGTGCATGGGTAGGTTCCTTAGGCCTGGCCTGTGATTTGGGCTGATCGGGGCCTTCCAGCTGCTGGTGGGGGCCTTCTTTCCCGCTGTCAGTCAGGGCCTTCCTTCGTTCTGCACTGCCCCCTGGTGGTCAGCGCGCATCATAGCGAGCAATCGGTCTTCCTGTTAAACTCCCACAAAGACAATTTGCATATTAGGCTTTTATATAGATAGATGATAGATGGTTGCATCAGTGCTGCCCACCTTTTCTTCATTGAAGAGAAGTAACTGTGTTAAGCACTATGGGAACAAGCACAAGGCAAGTACTGTCCCTGACCTCAAACAGCTCACGGAGCAGCAGGGGCAAATACGCCCCTAAGTAGCACTTGCGCCTCCTCCGTGCAGGATCAGCCAAGCGGCATGAAAGCCGTTCCTGCCAATCAATGTGTGCATTCCTGGTGGGCAAAATTCCCTCATCCTTCAGGATGGCTCTGGTGTTCACAGCATATAATCCTCCTAAACGCGTGTTTACTGAAACATAATCATGGCTTGCATTGTGCGTATCCCACAACACATTACTCTGGTATGCAGTCAGACGCTGCTTTGAAACACCTCCCCACTCACATTAATACTATATAAATATAAATATTTATATTTCTCACAGGTTTTCACTGAGTTTTAAATTAAATCTCCCGTGACCCATGGTTATATCACACAAAAAAAGGGTGCATTTCAGCTTAACGAATGGAAAATTAACCGCAAAACTTCTAACCATAATGGAACTTTGAAGACATAATTCAAAAGGCACCGTCTGGGCAATTTTCGCCAATTGTGAGCAATTGAATTGAATGATTAGGTTGAATACAAAAATACTTCATGCTTTCTTAGCAGAACAGTAAAAAATCTATCAAAATGCACCTAAATTTTGTCAGACGATAGCGGTGAAAGTGAAGCAGAAAAATAAAAAAGTGTTTGCTTATCCTCAAAAGCAAATCGAGTTTAGATTTCTCTTTCTTTCTTTTTTTTTTTTTTCAAGGTCCAGTTATTCTTCAAGCAGTTTTAAATTGTAGGTAGATTTTTGTTTGTTTGAAATGCATGCCACTGCTATCAAGCACCGAAATACAGGGTAAGCGTGCTATTCTGCCCCACCAAAATGCGGGGGCGCTCTGATCCTCTCCCCGAAAACTTCTTCCTGCTTCCCTTCCTCTCCGTGGAACGGGGATGCATGATGGCCAAATGGAATCGCATCATCTGGAGTTGGCTTTCCATAAAATTACTTCAAAGGAAAAAAGAGGAATAAACAGGCAGCTTCTGTTTCTCAGAAGTGTGTCCTTGGAGCGCTACTGAGAGGAGCATAGCTTACCTGAGTTAGGGAGAAAAGGTGAACTGTTAAATCGCTTACCCTAATTAAAGATCAATAGCACTATTATTAGGCATTGGTTCTACCCATCCAATTTAGGGCTGTCCTGTTGCCTTCCAGGAAGGCTGGAGCTCACTTCTAAATCTGTTTGTGCACTTTTCCCATTGTCTGTTTTTGTATTCTTCCTCCCTCCCTCCCTGGATGCCTCCTCACAGAAGTGCCTGCGACATCACACACTGTAACAAGAGCGGCGGCGGCCCCTATGCAAAAGGGAGCAGCTTACGTGGAAGCGGTAGTGTTCTCCTCTTTAAGATTTCAACATCCACAGAAATACTTTATGGTAATGGTGTCACTGTGGCCCTGCAGACTTGTTATTGTGTTTGTGGAAGTTAATTATCTGATAAGATACACTGTGGTTATTACTGTCAGAAAAAAAATGGACGGGTGTGTTTGTTAATTCAAAGTGTCCCATTAAAATGAGGTACGTTAACTAGAGAACGGAATAATTATTTACCCCTAATTGTTACTGCATAATCATTTGGACATTTTATAGCTGTACTTATTTTTTCCTGAAGGAATTACACTTTATATTTAACACCATTTGCATTTACAGTGTTTTATGGTAATAGAATATGCTGTTTTTGTCTATATTTTTTTTTACACTGAAGGCCTGAGTTGAAAAATCCAATGTTTAAATTGAAGTGTTTTTCTCCCCGTGGTAGGAAAGTGTCAACATTTGAGCAAATCATTAAACATACCAGAACCTACAACGCAAAAGGCTGATCATGATTCCCATCAAATATTTTATGTCTATGCAGAATGAAATGAAAGGCTTTGTTCAGAAGGAAGAGCAAGGGTTTTCCTTATTACATTTTCCATTTCTGTTGTTTGACAGGGATAAACCATGCCAACCTTAGGAGAGAGGGAGGACAAAGAGAATTTTTAAATGAAAGCCATCATCTTAAAGGGCCAAGTGTGGCTTCCTACCACAAAGCCCTACAGTTGTCGCGGTCACACAGAATTCTAGCAATAAAAGTGAAGCCAAATGTTCTCCCTACACGGAAACAAACTCATGCAAAAATACCTATGCATTGTTTTCTAGCCCTAGCCGGTTTCCCAGTGGTTAGAGCACAGCCAGCAGAGTGAAGGGTCGAGGGTTTGATTCCAGACAAGGGCATGCACATCAATTGTAAGCTGGATCCCCAGCCCAGATTGGAGCAAGTGATAGAAGCAACCAATCAATGCCTCTCTCTCTGTGTCTCTCCCTTTCCCTTCCACTCTCTCTGAAAATCAATGGAGAAAATGCCCTTGGGTGAGGATCAACCGAAAAATAAAATAAAACAAAATTGTAAGACAGGTGGAAGAGAAAATACATGCATCCCTTCAGCCAGTAGATCTGCAAATTTCTGGGTGGGAAATGAATGCAAAAAAAAGGACAAAAACTGTCCAACCCCTCAAACAGTATCTGCAGTTTCTAAATCTCAGTAGTGTCTGGGATACTGAATAGCATGTGCATTCTTCTCTAAAGACATCAACCAGGCCATATGGTCCTCCCGGGCCTGGATCCTATGCCCTCTGCATTTATCAAAGCGAGTCACCCTGGCTGTCTATGTCCTCCATCTTCTCAAACGGCTCTGCTACAAAGAATTCTGATCAAACCACAAACTTTTGCCTATGCACACACATTGTCTCTAACAATGTTCACCATTATATGCAACAGTGAAGGGGATTAGGAAGACTGGTCTTCTAGAAAACCGGTCTGATTTTTCTCTATATTTTAAGTCCGACCCCTTTATATATATATATAGATATATATCTATATAGATATATATATCTATATAGATATATATCTATATATATATATCACATCATCATGTCTCTTTAATGTAGTCTCAAGACACAAAGAAAAAATTTAGACCACTAATCACAAAATAACATAAATCTCAGGGACAAGCTGATTACTTTAATTTTTCATAAGTGACGAGATGCCCACTGGCTCCTGTGTTGCTAAGGCAAAAATAGAATGCAACACCCTGGAAAGAAATGTGTACTCTAAACTGACCCCTTTACCACTGGTTCAACTCAGAGTGATCACTACCCAAGGAAGAACTAAGTCTAAATAAAGCTGTGTTAGTTCATTCTTTGTAGAGCAATTTATTCTTTAAGATTGGACACCTATTGGCTCAGTGGTAGAGGGTAGGTCTGCAGACTGAAAGGTCCTAGCTTTGATTCCGGTTAAGGGCATGTACCTTGGTTACGGGCACATCCCCAGTAGGGGGTGTGCAAGAGGCAGCTGGTTGGTGTTTCTCTCTCATCAATGTTTCTAGCTCTCTATCTCTTTCCCTTCCTCTCTGTAAAATATCAATAAAATAAATATATTTTTAAAGAAAAAGATTGCACACCTAGTCTTCTCACTTAAAAATATGTCAAATTATTAGCGTATCCAATTTGCAAACTGGGCCGAAATAGCCAAATTTCAATCTGATTACATGCAGATGAATCTATGGAGACGTATATGTTCACCATGTATTTCCAGTCTTAGGAAACTCGAAGAATAAGCCACATTATTTTGTACAGCTTTCCAAAAGATACCATTTCACACGGACTAAAATAATTCCCGGTGTTCACTCTTAGCTAAAATACTAGAGACTACATCAAAACATAGACTCTAGACTTTACATGTTTAAAAAAGTTAGTAACATAAACAGATAGTGACACTGTTACAAGCAATTATGAATCACGCAAACAAAATACAGCAAGGCAAAATGTTTAGTCCGTGTGCCCATATAGCGTTATATAATTCATTATCAACTCCCTTTGAATTAAAGCTCACAACTTTACCCCATTAGAATTCCAGGTGGGGTTTTTCTAGTCTCGGAAGTATCTCTAAAATCTGAAACTGAGAACAAAAATTAAAAGGTACCCCAGGTATTAGAGATCACTCGCCATGAGCAAGCCAGCAACCAGTGGAAACAACCACATGCCTGCCCTCGAACTGACAGCCATCACAGTGGGTCTCACTGCCAGCATCCACTGTCCTCCCCACTCCCTCCGCAGCTGCTACAAAAGCGGCTGGCTCTGAGAGGAGCAGTGATTCATTAGCTGTAGGGGAGTCCGGCATTGACAGTAAGAGTCCATTCTCTCTGCTCTCTGTGGAAAAGGGGAAGGACCGGTAAGGTTTCAAAATAGCATCCAAAAAAAGTAGCAGTGCTTGCAGGCAGGGAGACTGGACTCAATCCTGAGTTGGATGCTCAGAGCCGCCCTCTGGTGCTGCCACTCTGGTGGGGTGAATTTCAGGGGCAGCTTCCAGGAAGCCCAGAAATATGGCACCTGGTCCACTCAATCCCCCCTCTGCGGCCACAAGTCTCCCAGCATGCATCTCCCGAAGGCTGGGTGGGCCTGAGCATGGGACAGGTGCTCATGAATGCTATAAAGATTTCTGAGAGGGTCAGACCATGACTGGACGAGCAGCACTGACATGGACTGTGGTGAAGTATGTCTGGGAGATGGTTGTGGAACACTGCACCCCTCGGGTTCAGGGGGGTAGAAGAAACAGAACCCCTAGTATCTTCTGTCTCCCACGTGAAGAGACAGGAGGGGGGCTGTCCAGGCATCTAGGGCACAGAGTGGGGAACAGAACTCAGGGAGCACACCCAGTTGCAAGATTCCTTCAGGATCTAGTACGTTAGACACGTGTGGCTAAAGCACCAGGTTTGTTTAAGAGACAAACACATGTGAAGTGTGGGTCATCCGGGTTGCAGAAATCCCAAAGGCTATGAACAAGGGATGCTCGCGGTTGAGAGCCAGGGCGGAGAAGGAGAGGGAAGGCAGTGACACACCAAACAAAAGCTGTGCACGCCCGGTCTGTGCCAAATAAGTTCAGGTTACTACAGATTTTGTTTTCTGATCTTTTCCAGTTTATCAAACAAGATCTGTGAGTAATTATCCAACATCTCTCATCTAGCCAGCAAAGATATCCCCATGATATTCCTCTGTCGCCCACTGACGTGGACAGGAAGAGAAGGAAGAAGAGAAGGACAGGTGCCGTGCCATGATGGCGGGGAGACAGCAGGTCCCCTGTCAAGGCTCTGCAGCTCCAAAATGACCGGTGAGATCACGGGTCTGTGAAATGCACAGCTGCAGGGGGACCTCAGAGAAGGAGCCTGGGAGGACCTTGCTCTCAGCAGTTAGGGGGCCACTGGGGAAACTGAGCGAGACTCCGCTGAGTTCCTCGGGAGGAGGAAACATTGGGGAAGTGGGTGGTGAGAAACTGAGGCAAAAATTTCTGGTAAATGTGAGGACAAACACTGTGTGTGTGTGTGTGTGTGTGTGTGTGTGTGTGTGTGTGTGTGTACACATGCCCACGGGGTTAAGGACGACTCCCTTTTTTATTTATGTTTTAATACTGTGGCAATGTGGACATTCTTACTCCACTTCCATCCATGCACGGGTGTTTGGAAAGTATCACGTTTTTAAAGACCAGAAAACAAAATGAGGACAAAAAGGGGGAAATAAACAGTCTAAATGAATAATCCTAAGTCTGAGCTACCCAATTTTGTAGAAAAGGGATACAGTATTTCTAATTTAGTTATAAGATATGCAGGCTAATGTCACTGAAATGATAGTTCCACTAAATGAACTTAAAATGCTACTGAAGCAAGGAGAAAGTGGAAGGCAGATAAGCCAGCAAGCCTGGAAAAGGCATTTCTGAGAAGCTGAGGGATAATGGTGGTAGCGAACACACACTATTTAAATTAAAAGCAGCAAAGGGAACAGCCATTTGCCCAAGATACAGAAAATGTACACATCAAAACAGCTTAGAAAATGGACCCAGAAAAAGTATAGCAATATAGTCTCAAGTCCAATTTTATAAAAATACCTGGCCAAATATTTTATACATAGGAGCTTGAAAATTGCCAATACTGAATATGGAAATATGCTCAGTTGAAGTTATCTAAAATATTGCATTTAATTTAAAGGGTCACAAGTCTAAAGAACAATCTCCAAAAATTATTCTCTATCCACCTATTGCGTGAAGAGACTGCTTCATTCAAAAGTTGGCAGCTTACCATTTTTATAAGACAGTCAATACATCATTTGTGTGGTTCAGTGTGAAAAACAATGGTATCTACCAACTACTCAGTTTTACAGCATTAACTTAACCAATCAAGGAGGGCATTTGGGCTGAGGGAGTATCATTTCTCATTTCTCAAAGCCCGAGGTTGCCCTGATGCAATTGCAGACTACTTTGGCAAGTCAAAAATCTCTGCCTCTGAGGCCTCAAGCTTATGAAATCAAAACAAATGCAAGCCCTGACCTGGTTGGCTCAGTGGATAGAGCATCTGCCTTCAGACTGAAGGGTTCCGGGTTCAATTCCAGTCAAGGGCATGTATCTTGATTGTGGGCACATCCCCAGTAGGGGGTGTGCAGGAGGCAGCTGATTGGTGTTTCTCTCTCATCAATGTTTCTAACTCTCTACCCCTCTCCCTTCCTCTCTGCAAAAAATCAATAAAATTTAATTTAAAGGGAAAAAAACATGAAGGACAACCAATCATAAGCAGCCATCCAAGATATAAGCTATGGCCAATCAAATGTTTTTTCTTCTTTGCTTCCAATTTATACCATTCTTTCCCCTGGTCCCTGCCTGCAGTATGCTCCTGATCATCACCACTCTTCTCCTCACATTTATCTTAAGTAATCTGAGTAAGTTGTAACATCACTTTGCATGTCGAAGGCTCTTTTTGTTCCTGACAATTCAGTCAATCAAACAGTAAAGGAACCTTTCCAAGAACCTTTTTGGCTTAAGTTACTGCTAGATCTTCTCACTGTGTCCATTTCTTCAGAGACTTGAAAATAAGTTTAGTGGTGCAGAAGCTTGCTCATGAAACAGAATGCGATCCAAGTAGTTTATGGGAATGGTTTCCATCATTTGATACCAAAGGCAAAATAGAAGGGGAAATGGTACCTGAATTGAACATTAATTTCCCCCCCAAAGAATTTGACACTAAATACATTTGCAAAGTTTGTTGACTAGAATTTTCATTTCAACTCTGCGCCTCTGTCTCCAATGTGATCCTTTCATGCTGTCTTGGGGCAACAGGAAGTCCCCCAGACTGAGAGCGACATACTGGGTGTCCTGTAACCCACAGTTAACTCTCCCTTCTTGCTACTGCTTACTAATTGGCTACTTTGCATCTTTAAAAAATTAAAAAGTATGCAAACTTAAAAAAATAAGTAATTTCTAATAGAGAAGACTAATTATAATATACTGGTAGGAAAGCAACATTTCATAACTAAATTGGACCTTGTATCTGAAAGTGATCCTTTTCAGATAAATACATTAAAATGCAAACAGATTATGAAATTGTTAGTTAAGGACTCAAATATGCCCACAGTTAGCAAGGCAAAGGAAAACCTTTGTTTTCCAACACTTAAATTTTGTTATCATGTGTTTGTGTGTATTTTCACAGGCCTTAACCCTCTTAACCTTTCTGTTCTAATCATACCAATTAAAAATAATAAGTGACAGACAATAAATTCTTTAAAAAGCTCCATGGAAAACTTCACATGGAAAAGAATCAAAACTCCCATCTATTTCCCACATTAAAATACATTTGTCAAACGTGAGAACTTAGGTCTTCTTAAAAAGCACTTGATATTTTCTTCCTATCATGATTTCTTTATACATCTGATGATGATATTCCAAGCCAGTGCTTATCAGCTACTTCCTGAGATTTACTCCTTGGTAGCTATTCCATTTCTCAAAGCTTGTTTCTGTACAGGTCGCAGTAGTTGCCTTCATTTTTTTTTAAGTTTAACTGACATGTAAGTAAAAAGCACATGAAATAGGTCTGGAGCCGTCATGCCATCCTTTTCATGTTATCATCACCTCTCTCCCCACCCTGAGCCTGAGTCTGCTCCGTCTGCCTAATTATAAGCTCACACCCCTCTGGGTGGTGACGGACTGTATGCACGCTCTGCGCGGCACTTATCACATTTGTCATGCTCTGTAAATTATTAATAACAACAGCAGTAACAACATATACTTTTCTAAGCGTCAAGGGACAGAGGGACATTGCAACCATCACTTACTCACACTTCCTGTAGTGCTCTAAGGGATGCACCCTGGGGGAATGATTACTAAGATCACTGCCTTTTCCTTCTGTCCCATTTCTAATTCTCCTCCTTGTATTTCTTTAATTATTTTCTATGTTTTAATTTACCCTCTTCTTTCTTTGCCAGCACATCTATTATCTCCTCCTGCATGCCAAGCAGCATTACCCCGTTTCCCTTAGCTGCTGAGGAAAATATCTGTGTTCATGGCATAACTGTTGCACTGAAGCAGGTTTCTCAACCTCCGTACTGCTGACATTTGGTATGCGTAGTTTTTTTTTTGTTTGTTTTTTGTTTTGTTTCTAATATATTTTATTGATTTTTTACAGAGAGGAAGAGAGAGGGATAGAGAGCCAGAAACATCGATGAGAGAGAACCATCGATCACCTGCCTCCTGCACACCCCCCACTGGGGATGTGCCTGCAACCAAGGCACATGCCCCTGACTGGAATCGAACCCGGGACCTTTCAGTCTGCAGGCGGATGCTCTATCCACTGAGCCAAACAGGTCTCGGCGGTCTGCGTAGTTTTTCGTAGTTGGGGGCTATCCTGCGCATCGGACATTAATTTCTCCCCAAAGTATTTGACACTAAGTGTATTTGCAAAGCATATTGACTGGGATTTTTCAGCTTCCAACTACCAACCCCTCACCCAAGCAGACACCCTGGAACATGGTAAACCTATTGCTTTAAGTATGTCCCATTGCTTGAATAAAACGGAGTAAAAATGTGATTAATAAGAAATGAGAATTACGGTATACTCCACATATATACACACACATCCTAAAAATATTTTAAATGTGCAGTCAAGCATTTAAGAAGCCTAGAGTCAGTACCAGCGGAAATAAGTCAAACTCCAATACTGAGGATTATTTTGGTGAGAAAAAAAAATTAGTTCTGCTACTTGGCTGACCTGAAATAGAGCTCTAAGCAAAGAACTAGCCATGATTTAACACCCAGTATGTCTTAAGGTCCAATTAAAATAAATCCTTCTAACAGCACTTTTATAAAATCACTGAGCTTGTTAAAACATATAAAACGTTTGGCTCCCCTGGGCCACATCATGATTAGGGTACATTCAGAATTGAAACACACACACACTCACACACACACACACACACACACACACACACACACACGCAACACTTCTCATTGCACAAGGGCACATTGCATTTCAATATGAGCTATACTTCACTATTCTCCCCGATTTCTTGCTTCCTTCACTGAACAAGCCAAGGTCCCCTAACTTGGAAATTTACTATAAATCTGGATGCTGTCAAGATACACGTAATCTCCAATGCATTGGAAAAGGCCTTATAAATTCCAAGAAAAATGACCAATGTACAAATCCCTTTCTCTCCTATGATCAGTACACACATATCGATAGCAGCTTCCTTTGTTTTAAGCACTAGCCAAGATAGCATTAAATGAATATCCTTGATACTTGCGACTCGCTGGAGG